>CM067554.1:33731028-38531028 GCA_034509755.1 Anisodus tanguticus
AAATTATCCAAATGATATCTCACACAAAATGCAAAAGAACTCCTACCAGGATTTCCCCTAGTAGCACCATCAGTGTTGCATTTTCAATAGCCGTCAGGAGGTAGATTCCACATCACCTTGGTAACCTGCAGTTTAGGCATGAAATTTTCCAGGATCTGCAGTATCTCATGCCATCTGTGAGGTACTTTCTTAATCCCAGACTTTCTCAATTTCACCAACTGTTGAATTGTTCTATTAACTTGATAGATCACCCTATTAGTAGTAACCTTTTTAATATGTTTGTCCCCATTTCTCCTCTTCCATAATTCCCAAACAATAATGGAAGGAACTGCATTGTATATGGACTGAATTCTGGGCAACACATCTGCATACCACCACTTCATAAGAACCTGATGCAAGTTCAATCCTGCTATGTTGATACATGAAGCACTACAAAAATAAGACCAAGTTTGTTGAGAAGCATCACGTTTCAAAAAAATATGTGGGATAATTTCTTCAGTTTTAGCACAACATAGACACATAGATAGCATATGAATACCCCAGCTTCTGAGCACATCATCTAAAGGTACTTTGAAGAGCCAAACTCTCCATATCAGTACTGAAATTTTGAATGGCAACCCTTTCACCCAAATCTTCTTAAATACATCCCTTTTCCCCTTCTACTTCTGATATACTCCCATGCAGATTTGACAGTGAAATCACCTCTAGGTTCTAACATCCACAAAGGCCTATCCAATCCATCTCCTCTAGCAGGTGGTTGTACTTCATCCAAAATATATTCAACAAGCTTGTCAGGCAAGTTATTTATGATAGCAGGCACATGCCACCTACCCTCCGTCACCACATCATTCACATCGTTGATCTCCTCATTGCAATAAAAATCAGGTAGTGTGATAAAATATAAGGGGCCTAAACCTGTCCAGTTGTTAACCCAAAACAATGATGAACTCATTCTGAGTTGCCACCATATTTGGTGATTAATGAGGTCCCTAGCCTGTAGTAACTTCCTCCGAATGTGTGAACCTCCCTTCCAAGGCACAATCACAAAACTTTTTTTCTTCAAGTACTTGTTACTCATGTAAGCACTCTAGATGGTTGGTTTTGTCATGAAATTCCACCATAACTTAGTAAACAATGCCATAGACATGTCACTAAGTGATCTGAATCCCAAACCACCCTCATCATGAGGCAAACAATCCATGTCCCAGCCAGTCCAATGTGTACTCCTTTTCACCAATATTGTTACTCCAAAAGAACTGTGCAAAGATCTTGTGAAGGGTTTCAATCACAAATGATGGTGGATCAACAACAGACAACAACTGCGTAGGCATTGCTTACTAAACATGTTTCAACAACACAACCCTTCCAACAAATGACAACAACTTTCCCTTCCAATCTTGTAAGCCATTTCTGACTTTGGTAATAAGCTCTGAATAGAAAGCCATCCCGCTTCTTACATAGTAGATAGGAAAACCAAGGTATATAAGAGGAAACTCTTTCCTCCCTATAGCAGTAACCCTTTCAACTTTTTATACACTTCTTCCTCTACTCTATCATGAAAATATACAGAACTCTTGGCCTTATTGATCAATTTCTCAAAAGCCTTCTCATAATCTGCCAAAACATCCATAATCAGCTTTAAAGAGATTTCACATGAAGATGACAAAATGTAACATCCTGTACTTCCGTGCCATGGTTTGAATCGCTAGACATATGTAAATAGACTCGAGCGTTGGAGAATTTTTGGTCATATTCACGTATGCAAATAAAGAGCTTAGTATATAAAAGAATGCGGTCCCAAAATAATTTAGGACTTAATAAGTATGACATATGCAAGTAACAATAATATCGATAATACTTTCTATAGATATAATGTAACGACCCGTTAGGTCATTTTGGGTATTTTGATCATTTTCCCAAAAAAATGCCCGTTCCCCTAGCTTTGTTTTGATGTTTTTAATGCATGGGGATGGGTGACGCAATTCCCAAGGAAATCAGATGAAAATAAGGGAAGAAATTTATGTTTTTAGTTTTAGAAGTTTCATGTTTGGAAGGTTTAACTAAGTTGACTATTGGAAAGACGCACATGAAATCAAATTTTGAAGGTTCCGTTAGCTCTGGATTATTATTTTTGACTTTGATGAATTGTTAGAATGAGTCCTAAGTAATTCAGGTGAGATTCGGGTGAGTTTGTGGATTTAGGAAATTCATAAGTTAAAAGGATGAGTTTTGGGTGACTAAAGTCAACATTGTGGGAATTTAAGTCCTTTTCAAAGTTTTGTCAAGTTAATTAGGCCGATAATGTCTTTTATGACTTGGTCGAGTCATTGGTTTGATTTTCGAAAGACTTGGGTGTATTTTGGACACTTGGTTGGAATTTTAGTGATTTAAGGAAATTATAGTTGACCATAGTCAACATCGGGTCAAGACAACCTGGTATGAATAGTTTGAGTGGGAGAGCAAGTGTGTTGCATGTTTTAGGAGTGGTTTGCATATTTGGTTTGTGTACGGAAGGTCTTAGAATAGTTTTGGGTGTTTTTGAAATTCTGGTTTTGGTGTTGCGCACCTTCGCACAAGGTAGCCACACCTGCGCAGGGTGGGTCGCATGTGCTAAGGGGAAGCCTAAAGCGTGATCTCGCACCTATGAGAATTAGGGCGCAGGGGTGAAGGTGCACCTGTGAAGGTGTCCTTGCACCAGCGAAACTGGGCTAATTAGTGGGTTTCACACCTATGAGTCTTGGCCCGCAGCTGCGGGCCCATAGGTTTCTAGAAAATGGTTGTTGGCAGAGAGGGGACTTAATCACAAATTTGACTTAGACATTTCATAACTCATTTGTGGGACTTGAAAGCTGGGTTCAAGGAAAATTTTGAGAAGTTTTTCAAGGTTCATCAAGGGGGAGCTTCTAATCTTCCTTTTATGATTATTCCATTGATTAGTAGAGAATTACATGATTTGATAAGAAGGTTTCATGGGTTAATGAACCCTAAGATAGAAATTTAGAGATTCTTGATTTAAAAATGATATGATGTTTTATTTGGATGATTCTTGGTCTATAGACTCCCTAGAGGTTGGTTAAGCTAATTTTGAAATAAATTTCCTATTTTGCCCTTTGAGGCTCGTGAACTTATTTTGGGTGAGTTTTTGGGTCCGAATGTTTTATATTGCACTATGGTTACCGATAGAATTGTGCATTAATGTAATATCCATATTTGAATAGATTGACACCTTTAAGAGGCTTTAGGAAAAGGCAAGGTGTTGGTTTGATTCTTGGGCTCCTATTCCAGGCAAGTTGAGATCTTGTACCTTATTTAAAGCGACATGGTTAGTCTAATTAACTAAATAAGAGGCGTAATGCAGATAATAAGGGGGTCCTGATACTTGTGAGGTTACGAGCACCATTAAATTATGTCATGAATGCCATGCTTTGGGCATTAGCTGATAGAATAATACGATCATTTGGATTTGTGATTGGGTTGAAGCACATACTTTCTGCATCATTATTATATGCTTGTCTTGTATGTGATTATGTGTTCCTATCACTCCTTTATACTAGTTTAAAAGTGGAAAATAAGCAAAAGATCGAGTCTTTATTGTGTAAATGGCTATAGGTCGGATATTGATGACATAAATTGATTAGCATGGCTTCTTATTATTGTGCAAATCATATTTATGCTTCATATGGTATCCCATGCATGTTATACTTGAGGATACGTATGTAGGTCCGAGGGGAAGTGATTCCGGATGGAGTGATACGCTACTATGAGCTTGAGTGGCTAGAGATAGGTACTGTGTGTGCCTAATAATGACTGAGAACCCGAAGGCAAAGGACTCTGGGTGCTATATGGACCTCGCTAGTCTCCCATGGGTCATGATTCATTAACATTTGAATGTGTGTGTACCGGTGATGGAAAGGCCTTGCATTGCATTGTAATTCATTGGAATCTCATCTATTTCTATCCATATTCTATGTTTTTAACTGATTTCTAGATTAGATTATATTGCCTTGTCTATGTGCAAACCTTGTCAGACTTGAGGAAGTAGATGTTATAATCTAGGTTTGGACTGATGATTCTTTGATGTAGTGTATTATTTTGATTATGGTAAACTAATGGCAGTTAATGTAGAAGTAGTAATCAGAAAGCTAACCCTCATCTCTGTTTAAGATAGGGTCAATCGATGCTGCTACTGAGTACACGTTTCCCGTACTCATGTTACACTTGCTGCACCCTTTTATGTGTAAGTTCATTTCCTAGTACTAACGGATCACATAACTATCCTTCCTACTTGATTCTAATTATTTCTAAGAGTTTCTTTGTTTCATCATCTCACAGATGGTGAGGGCATGTTCAGTTGTAGTCACAGATCATAAGCTCGCATTGATGACCATCCCCGCTACCAGTATTGTTGCTCGAATGAGAGGCAAGCTACAAGGTAGAGGTTAAGGTAGGGCTGCAGCCTGTGTTGCTATGCTAGCTAGATGCCGAGCACCAGATACTGCTCGGGCCCGTGCTAGAGAGTTGAGTCTGGAGCTAGAGGAGGTTTCGAAGGAGAGCCAGTGCCTGCGGATAAGATTGGACCCACCCATGCACCTATGGGAATTATTGCTACACCTCTTCTTCATAATACCCTAGCACATATTCTGAGTGTTTTTTTTTGGTAGGACTCATGTAGGAGCACTGCCATTTACTTCAGATGGTTCGCATACCAGAGTTGGGGGTCAGACTCCCGATTAGGGGGTTGTAGGTTATAGGACCCCATGGGCACTTCCAGCTACTGTTGTGGCTCATCGGTTTATGCATTATCCATTTTAGGACATTACTATTTTTCCATTTATTCGGCCTACTATGTTTGTTGAAGAGTAGAAAATGTAGGATAAGTATGAGAAGATGCAACCCCCACAGTATGATGGGCATCATGATAATGATGCTTATGAGTTCTTAGTGAGTTTCCATGAGAGGTTTCACAATTTAGGGTTGGTTGAATCCAACACAGTTGACTTTATAGCCTTTCCAAGTAGTGGTGGGGGGTGTTTGATGAGACTAGGCTAGCTGGATCACCTCTACTTACTTACTCTAAGTTTTCTAGAGTTATCTTGGAGAAGTGGTTTCCCTATAGCTTTAGGGATGAAATGCGAGAGCAGTTTGACAAGTTGGACTAGGATGGTATGACTGTGACTGAGACAAGAAGAGGTTCTACTCCTTGCCTCTCTATGTTTTGACTATCTTGCCAGATTAGACATAGAGGATTCAGAAGTTTGTGAGAGGTTTGTCCTATCATCTTAAGGTTGAAGTGACGCATGTGGTAGCTTCAGGAGGTACTTTTCAGGCAGTGGTGAATGCCGCTAGGAGTTTTAAGCCTATAAGGTATCAAGAATTTAGGGATATATCACACAAGAGGCCCCGCATCTTAGAAAGTTATGGAGGTACCTCATCTAGAGGTAGAGGCTATTATTGTAAGGGTTATCAACCTCAGTTCAGAAGGACAATACAGGCAGCAATGAAGACTTCGACCGATGGTTCTTGGGTCCTTGTGGTTACAACCCGGGTTAGAGTTCTCAGGGTTTTTATTCTTGTGTTGGAGGTCAAGGTGGCCATTCTGGTTATTCTAGCTCACCCTAGCCACCTATGTATTTTCGTATATGTTATGAGTGTAAGGAGTTGGGACATTTTGCGAAGAACTACCCCAGACTCAGGTAGAATAGTCAACACTCTGGTTCTTATTGTTTTGGATATAGGGCACCAGTGCAGCCGACTACAGGTGATGCACATAGTGGTATATGAGGTTCCTATTCAGGTCACAGTAGTTCTCATTTAGGCTGTGGAGGAGGTCGCGGAGGTTCTAAAGCCGAGAGTAGCCATGCTCAGTGCTATGCATTCCCTAGTAGACCAAATGCAGAGGCATCTGATGCTGTCATCACATGTGCTATTTTAGTTTGTTATCGACCAACTATAGCGTTATTTGATATATGCTCTACATACTCTTATATGTCTACTTATTTTGCTTCAGATTTGGGTATGTTGTGTGAGTTTCTTGATTGTTCTCTTAGTTTTTCTACTTTGGTGGGAGATTCTGTAGTGGTGGATCAGGTGTACCAATCATGTATTGTCACTTTGTTAAGGTATGCCATCTAGGCTTATTTCATGATTCTATATATGGCAGATTTCTACATCATTCTGGGTATGAATTGGTTAGCTCCTTATCATGTGATCTTTGATTCTCATGCCAAGAAAATTATGTTAGCTATGCTGGGAATTTCTAGGTTAGAGTGGAAGGGTACTACTAGTCATGGATCGAAGAAGGTGATATATTATCTTAAGGCTAGGAGAATGGTGAAGAAATGATGTTTGACGTACATGATACTAGTGTGATACACCTCCCGTTGACTCAGTACCAGTAGTTACGGAGTTTCCTGAGTTGTTTCCTACAAATTTTCCAACTGTTCCACCAGATCGTGATATTGATTTCTATATTGATTTGGAACCGGGCACCAAGCCCATTTATCTTCCTCCAAATCGGATTACGGCGGCAGATTTGAAGGAGTTGAAGGAAAAATTATGGGATATGTTGAGTAAAGGGATCATTAGGCCGAGTGTTTCACCTTGGGGTGCTCCAGTGTTGTTCATGAAGAAGAAGAATGGATCTATGCAGATGTGTATTGACTACCGACAGATGAACAACATCACAATCAAGAACAAGTATCCCATTCCTAGCGTTGATGACTTATTTGATCGACTTCAGGGTGTATCCTTCTTTTTTAAGATCGATTTGAGTTCTGGTTATCACCAATTGAAGATTAGGGCAGAGGATATCCATAAGATAACTTTCAGGACTCGCTATAGTCATTATGAGTTCTTGGTTATGTCTTTCGGGATGACTAATCCCCAACAACTTTCATGGATTTGATGAACGATGTCATTAAGTCGTACTTGGATTCTTTTGTGATTATCTACATCAGTGATATATTGATCTACTCTCTGAGTGAGGAAGAGCACGGGCAACATTTGAGGATTGTGCTTAGAATTCTGAAGGAAAAGCAACTTTATGGCAAGTTTTTAAAGTGTGAGTTTTAGCTTAGTTATGTGGCATTCTTGGGCCATGTTGTGACTAAGGATGGTATTATGGTGTATCTCAAAAAGAATGAGGTGGTTCGTGATTGGGTTAGGCCTACATCAATTACAGAGATTAGGAGTTTTGTTGGCCTCGCTAGTTATTATCGGCATTTTATTGAGCGGTTTTCATCTATTGCATCTTACTTGACCAGATTGACTGAGAAGAATGTATCTTTCCAGTGGTAGGATGAGGGTGACGCGAGCTTTCAAAATCTCAAGACTTTATTGACTAAAACACCGATTTTAAGTTTTCCCGTTGAGGGAGAGGGCTTACTGTTTGTTTGTTACATCCCACATTTTTATACGTTATGTTACACCCCATATTTTTGAGCTCGTATGCATCGTAAGTAACGTAACATAAATCCCAGTGAGGCTAACATCTTATTTTTGGATGGAAACAAGTTTTGCGTATGTTTCTTAAGAGTTTGGGGTTAAACGGATCAAAGAAATTAAGTTCGTCGAAACGCGGGGAAGACAGACAGAATTTCCAGACCTGATTTTTGGCCCAACATATCAGCCGTATATCTACTAGTATATAAGGACTTATGGAGTGCATAACCTATCTATATTCAAGTTAGGATAGCCTATTTTCTAATGCAACAGACAGTTCATCAGCCTGAGAAATACGGTGGCAAATACGGTCCTTACAAAAATATATGGTACGTACTTTCCGTGCATACATCCTAGGCGGTGGCCGACTTTAAATGTCTTAAACTCGATCTTTGCCTCATGTTCCACTCCTTGTTCGACCAAAACAGACCCTCTACACCTTAGAACTCTCCCTAGAGGCTTCCATATGATTCAAGGCCAAGTTTTAAGGCAAAACAAGTGAATCCGACGTAAGGAAGCCTGTGGTTATCATTAGACCATCCTCCTCTTCGAGTGCTCAACTTGGAGGATCCTTGGAAGTTAAGTAATCTCAAAATTTTGAGTGATTCTTGTGCTTAGAAGTAAGTTCCACCTCCTCATTGTTCTTGAGATTATACAAGTTATAGAGCATGATTCTTGCTACTAGTTGGCTAAAGTGATTGTCGGAAATGTTAAGTCTTGTTGTGGTTGCCTATATGGAGTTGTAGATTGGATATGATGTTGCTAGATTGTTATAGATGTTATGGATTTTAGGGAGGAGTATTAGGAAGACTGATTGTGTTGCTACATGTATAGGTTTCCATATAGAAGAAAACATAAATTCTACGCACACAAGGTATTCGATAAAATATCTCAATGAATCGATTGATAGTTTATTGATCCGATTGTGATTTAAATCATTCGTATGATGTACATAATTGTTCATAGATCTTACAGGGTCCATTGGAACTTAAATAACTTTGACAACAAGGTATGTAAGGCTTTTTCCTTCTTTGGCATGATCTTATTTTATCCCAAAAGTAAGAGGAAATATAATGAAATGATTCCATTCCTAGTAGCTTGGTTAGTTTGTGTTTCCCTTCCGTTATTGCTTATTATTCTAGAATATTCCTTGTCGGAACTCTTATTCACGTCTTATGATATTTCTTGTCATACGATTAATTCAGAGAACTAGTGTTGGATTGTAACGTTCGTTGTATATGATTCCATAATGATAGTCGGAGAATAACGACCATAGGTCACTCCAACTCTGTTCATGGTACTCTTTGAGGTGTGTCTTGCATTACACTTATATATATGTATCTATTTTCTTACTGAGTTGCGCTATAGTTTGTCGGGTACGACACTTATATATCACATAACTGCAGTTGGTTTTGACATTACCGAGCCCTATTAAGGCTGTGTACGATATTATCGAGTCCTTTCGAGGTTGGATACTTTGTGATATGATTTGACCAGTAGAGAGTCTTGATACTATACTATATGGCCCCACAGAGTGGCCTAATTTTACATTTATGCATATTTTCATTATTCTGTCAGTTGCATGCCCTTAGCGGCCTTTGTGAGTTTCAAGTTGACTTTTGTATCCTTCTCTTGTAATACATTCTTATACATGTTTACCCTACTTACATATTCAGTACATCTTTCATATTTATTTCCCTTTTGTCGGGATACGTTAAGTTTCATGCCCGCAGGTGTATATATACAATTTGGCGAGCCTTCTTGGTAGGGTCACTATTCAGCTTGAGTTGGAGCACTCCTCTTCTTTTGGAGTTGCTGCCTGAGTTTTGGGTATGCATTGATGTATATATTTTGGGTATCGCGGGGCCTTGTCCCGACATGGTTGCTTATATGACTCTTATAGTCTTGTAGACTAGTGGGTTATGTATTGTCATTTTGTATGGTTTGGTCGGCCTTTTTGCCAGTCTGATAGTACAACTGTTTTGGCCTTGTCAGCATTCTGAAGTTAGTTGTGGCCTTGTCGGCCTTATGATATATGTACACTGTTGGTTTTGCTGTAACTTGTTCAGGTTGCTATTTTCAGTTTCTCTTATGATTGTCATTCTGAGGCCTTGTCGGCCTAGACATTTATATGTTCACGCTATGATATAAAGGTGGTATGCTCCGGCCGTTCAGGCTCCAAGTGCCGACCACACCTCATGGAAAAGGGATCCAAGCAATTAAGTACACACTCAGAATTGGCACTGTCAGAATGAAAATGCATATGAAGATAAGAGGGATAATGATGGGTATTTAATGATATCCAAGAACCTATAAGGGTATGTGATGACGACATTGCTAAAAGTATATTGCTAAGGGATGTTAACAAAGACTCCAAATATATTGATTTAAGTAAAAGTATATCTAACAGCGAAGTACGTCAATAATTGTTGTTTAGTAAGTTGGTTGAAAAAGAACCAAGGTTATAACCCATAGGGTAACTTAAGACCAAGTATGCAAGGAACTCCTGGATATAAGTTGAGATAAACCAATACATTGCTATGCACATGTTCATGATAGATTAGGGAATGAGTACGTTTACGCTTAAAAGGCAGTTGGGAAGCCAAGAAGGCATGCAAACCCAAGACATAGGGTTAGTAACGGTGAGTACGCATTACAAGTACGATGTGAAATCATTAATAACCATAATGACCTTCAGTACACCTTTAGGCTATAGTTACCAAAATCTAGATAAGTTTCTCTTACCAATAGTAAGGGTGTCGTCTCAGAAAAACTGCGATGATGTAGAGACATATGAGTATCCTTAAAGAGAATAACAATTCTTGGGATTAAGAAGTAAGTAAAGGTGAGCCCAAAGGGTATAGTAGAGTATGGCCCTCGACGAGAAAAAGATAGTTCATAAAGATAAATACAACGAAGAGAGTTACTAACCAGAACTTAGTAGTAGCATTCTTAGTGGTCGAAGTAAAAAACAAGGATAAATGATTTCCGTTCTAGTACGGTTTGAAAGGACAGTTTAATAGAATAGGACAATAGCCTTTAAGGAAACTTAAGGTAACAGAGTTGAGCGGCTTAGCCTATCTAGAGGCAGAAGGAAAAAAAAGGTAGCCAAAGGAGCTTTGTTAATTAATACAATTATCGTGCATAAGTTATCAATGTTGCCCCTATGGCAGAAATGAGAAGATAGTGATATAAGAATACAAAATTGGTACCATCGGCAAAAGAAGCCAGTATTCGATATAAAGGGATATGGGGCTCTTCGATTTTTAGGTCTATTGTATGTTCCAAATTTATCTAATTTACAAGAACAAGATTAGAGCGGAAGTGCATTATTCCCGCTATTTTACTCACCTTGGTATGAGAGATATGTATTTGCATGATGATGCGACAAAGAGAATTTCCAAGCTTTAGCGTAATGACCCAATGGTGAACAGGCAAGGACATAGTATCTAGGCCTCACGAGCCAATATAGAGAATGGATTTCCCGACATGGAAATAGAAAAGTGTTTCAAGGATAAAGTTCAATATGAACTCACCCCATTCTTATTGGAAATGTTACCCAGATGGTCACTGGTCGGCAAATTTATAAGGATGATCCATTTCTTGTTAGAGTGAACTATATGCACAACCGAGGACTATGCAAGTAGAATATATTAAGAAGACCGTATGGTTTCAGGACATTCTAATGTCTAACATCTCAGGTAAATGGTCTTAGTGCCATGAACTTTTAGAGATTCCTCCCCAAAGGTTGGGGGCATGGAGAAATCCTATCATAGTTTAATCCAGAATATGAGGTCAGTCTAGACATGTGATTCAGATACTCGATGACATATGACATGCATGTATGCTAAATTTCGAAAGAGGATAGAGGGATCTCTTATCGCAAAAAGAGTTATGTATCATGGAGGTTATTATTTTATCATATAGGTGGAGCCTGTTAAGACCTTGTATAGTCAGAGGTACTGATCTTCTATCGATCGATTCGATATAAGAAAATATGAGTGTGTATGCTGGAGTTAACACACCAAATGGTAAAATAAGTAAAGCCTCTTCAAGAAAGAATGTCGTTTATCATTTAAGTATTTCTAAAGGTTCTTGCCTATAAAGTGTAATGAGATTTGACTAGCAAAATAAGTTTAGCCCTAGAGATATTGGACCGTATAAGATTATTTAAAGGTCTATCCAAGTGACATATGAGCTAGGGTTACCTTCTTGAGTTAAATAAAATCTAAATCAGTTTTCCATTTATCGATGTTGCAGCAGAGTGTAGGAAATTTATTTCATCCCTAGTTGGGAATGTTCAGAATATGAGAATTGTCTTATGAATATACCTTAATTACTCTGTTATATCGTTGATTCCGAAAGCTACGAATTAAAGAGATAGCTTCTAATAGGGGGCTTTGTAAAGGGATGAAAAGGTAAGAGAAATGATTTGAGAAGTTAAGAAAGACATGAAGGATAGGTATCCTTGATTTATTTTGGTAAAAAGATTATATCGACGCTCGTGCGATACGCTTTCCCAATTTCCTATTTTGTAGTAATGTAGTTTATCTTGTATTAGGCACAAAAATGACAAACGCAGCCCAGACTACGACACTTCATAGTTGGGGTGAGTTATGATTAACCCTTTTCATTTATGGTTAGACAAACAGTCGTGTGAGGCAAATATGTTATGTTATGCTAGTGTATAGTCCTATAAGGCATTGGATATTTTTTTTGGCTGTTTGACAGGGTTGGATAGTCTTGTTTACAGAGAAAAATTTGCCAATTTCTTTTTAAAATCCTAAGGGAAAGAAATTCTGAAAATTCAGTTACCCCAACATTCGAGGATGAATGTTCTTAAGGGGGGGAGGATGTTACACTCCGTATTTTTGCATTCGTATGCGTCGTAAGTAAAGTAAGGTAAATACTAGTGAGGCTAACATCCCATTTTTGGATGGAAACAAGTTTAGGCAAGTGTTATGTATGTTTTGTAAGATTTTGGGGTTAAACTGATCAAACAAATTAAGTTCGTCGAAACGCGAGAAAAAATAGGCAGAATTTCCAGACCTGATTTTTGGCCCAACTTGTCGGGGGTATATATCCTAGTATATAAGGACTTATGGAGTTTATAACTTATCTAAATTCACATTCAGAGAGTCTACGATCCAATTCAATAGACAGTTCGTCAATCTAAGAAATACAATGGAAACTACGGTCCGTACTTTCTGGGCGTACATCTTAGGTGGTGGCCGACTTTAAATGTCTTAAACTCGAATTTTGCTTCATTTTCCACGCCTTTCTCGACCAAAACAGACGCTCTACACCTTTGAACTCTCCCTAGAGGCTTCCATATGATTCAATGCCAACGTTTAAGGCAAAACAAGTGAATCCGACGTAAGGAAGCACGTGATTATCATTAGATCATCCTTCTCTTCGGGTGCTGAACTCGGAGGTTCCTTAGAAGTGAAGTAATCACTAAATATTGAGTGATTCTTTTTCTTGGATGTAAGTTCCACCTCCTCCTTCTTGTTCTTTAGATTACACAAGTTATAGAGCATGATTCTTGCTACTAGATGGCTAAAGTGATTGTCGAAAATGTTAAGTCTTGTTGTGCATTGTTGTGGTTGCCTATATAGATTTGTATGTTGGATATGAAGTTGATAGATTGTTATATATGTTAGGGCTCTTAAGGATGAGGATTAGGAAGGCTGATTGTGTTGCTACATATATAGGTTTCCATCTAGAAGAAAATGTAAATTCTACGCACACAAGGTGTTCGATAAAATATCTCAATGAATCGATTGATAGTTTATTGATCCAATTGTGATTCAAATCATTCGTATGATATCAATAATTGTTCGTAGAGCTTACAAGGATCCGTGGAACTTGAATGACTTCGACAACAAGGTATGTAAGGTTTTTTTTCTTCTTTGGCATGATTCTGTTATGATTCTAGTACATTCATTGTCGGAACTCTCATTCACGTCTTATAATAATGTGATATGATTGATTCAGAGAACTAGAGTTGGATTGTAACATTCATTGTATATGATTCCATAATGATAGTCGGACGATAATGACCATAGGTCACTCCGACATTCTGACATTGTTCATGGTATTCCTTGAGGTCTGTCTTGCATTGCACTTATATATATATATTTCTTACCGAATGCACTATAGTCGGTTAGGTATGACACTTATATATCACACAACTGTAGTGGTTTTTAAATTACCGAGTCCTATTAAGGCCGGTGATATTACATAGTCCATTCGAGGCCGGGTACGTTATGATATGATTTTCCCCACAGAGAGGCTTGATACTATACTATATGGCCCCACATAGTGGCCTAATTTTACATTAATGCATATTTTCATAATTATGTCAGTGGCATGCCCTCATCGGCCTTTATGAGTTTTAGGTTGACTTCTGTATCCTTCTCTTGTATTACATTCTTATACTTGCTTACTTTCCTTACATATTCTGTACATCTTTCGTACTGACGTCCCTTTTGTCGAGGGACGTTATGCTTCATGGCCGCAAGTGCAGATAGACAATTTGGTGAGCCTCATTAGTAGGGTCACTATTTAGCTTGAGTTGGAGCACTCCTCTTCTTTCGGAGTTGCTGTTTGAGTTTTGGGTATGCATTTATGTACATATTATGGGTATGGAGGGGCTCTGTCCCTACCTAGTTTCTTGTTATATGACTCTTAGAGGCTTGTAGACTAGTGGATTATGTATTTTCAATTTGTATAGATTGGTCGGCCTTCTTGTTAGTTTGATAGTACTATTGATATGGCCTTGCCGGCCTTCTAAAGTTATATGTGGCCTTGCTGGCCTTCTAAAGTTAATTGTGGCCTTGTCGACCTTACGATATACGTACACATGTTAGTTTTGTTGTCACTTGTAGAGGTTGATATTTCTACTTTCTCTTGTTATTGTCATTCTGAGGCCTTGTCAACTCATACAATTATATATTCACGCTATGATATACAGATGGTACACTCAGGTCATTCAGACGCCATATGCTAAACACAGACACACATCCAAAGATGGGGTGTGAAATGTTAAGTTACGTCATGAGTTAGCTCTCACAAGCTCGGAAGCTAGGCTAATCTAAAGTTTAAAAGTGTTTGCAACCATGTTTTGTATGAGTTATAGAAGTTAGAGGTAAAATGAATCAAAGAAAGCAAGTTGTCAAAACTCGGCGAAGGCAGACATAATTTCGGACATGATTTTTATCCTAACTTTTTGTGGGTATATCTTCGAGTCTACAAAGAGTTTAGGGTGAATTACATATCTGAATTCATGTTCAGTGAGTCTACTTTCCAACGCCTCAAACCATTCATTAATCGAATCTCTGTACAAAAAGTTATGTACATTTTAAGAAAGCATTGCAGAGCAGACTCTTATTACGACAAAAAATTGGAAAACATTAGCCAATTCATGATGCCATTTCACGGTCCGTCAACTCTTGAGATTATATTGGAAAATTCAAATTTGATAAAATATATTAGCTTCATAATTTTTATAAAATGTTAGTGTGTCTCTTAAATTATAAGTTATTTGTGATATATTAGTATTATATAATAATATAAGATATATAGATGTATATCCATGTAGATGATTGTAAAATATTAAAAATAGTTAAATTGTTTCCACCGTTTAACTAGTGTTTTACATGATATAATAAGAATTCTTCCACTTGAAGTAATTGTAATTTGTAGGTTAGTTGTAAGTTGCCTAACTTTAGAGAAAGTAAAGTTTATCTTTGCTGACAAATAAAACATTTAGAGATCCACCACTCATTTATTGCCTTTGTACATATATACATAGATATTAGCCTACATCACCACATACAAATAACTCCATGAATGACAAAAATCTTTGTTTGCTTATTAATACGTTTGGAGCATGTGAAATTAACTTCATCTATAATTCACTGAGTAGTTTAATTCCTATCAAGGTTTGATCCTTCATCAACGATCTTCTATGAGCTCATATGAGCATCTAAGGTTGAGTGTATATCGGAAAAATTGACTCGTTATAGTCATTCGATGATTGAACCAAGACATGTTAAGGCTATCCTTTCCTTCTTTTGGCATGAATCTGGTTACAACGAAAATGTCCCGCCAAAAATGACGCTATTATTGAACGTTAGAAATGTTCTTGTTTTTATTCCATGAAATGTTATTTGAATCTTTTTGTTCCCTTGTTGGGAGTACTTTTCAGGTAATAAGAGCTATCTTTCATTATATCGTGTTCTTCTTTGTGATACTGAAACATATAATGCCCTGATGAGTCGAGTTATGTATACCGGGTAGTAGTTCTTTGTCCTATTTGGAAGGTAGTTATGAGGTAGAATGGATCCTTATGGGAAATTCAGTTTTGTGAAGATTAAGCATCGTGCACTAGAATGGTTTTACGGATTGATGATTTCTAGTAATGATGACGTGAGATTTATGGTTGCTTGAGGTTTGTTGTTTGAAATGATAGAAACATATAGTGAACAGGTCCAGAAACCTGGTAGTACAGGAGTGCTAGCCTGGTAGATACGGGCATGATAGCCTGGTAGTTGGTGGATACGTTAGTCCGAAAGTACCGTCTCATTAGTTGTGTAAGAGACGAGAGTACCGGCACACGAGTCAGGGAAGTACAAATATATGAGTCTGGTATCTAGCATATACGTATGAGACGATACGAGTAGTTGTAAGTTTTTTATGTATTTATATGACTTGCATGTTGTAAACTATAGATTGCTATGAGCAGTGAGACGTTGTTACAAGAAGATAAGATACGGAGAAGTGCCCGGTATTCCAACAGATAATTGTAGGTTGTATAACCTTATAGATTGAATCTAGATACTTGTTGTATGTATAATCATTCCTTCAATTATATCTTCATGTGATTACAATACTTATTTACAATTATTCTCATGGCTTACATACTCGGTACATTATTTCGTATTGATGTCCCTTAGCCGAGGACACTGCATTTCATGTTGCAAGTTCAAATAATCAGTTTGATGAACCTCAAGAGTAGAGAGTTCCAGTTCCAGCAGTTGATTGGCGAGACTCCATTTCACTCGGAGTACAGCCCAGTCTAGAGGTTATTTGATTTTATTATGCATATAGATTTATGAATAGGTTGAGGCCATGCCTTGACTATTTTATGTCAGTCAGATGTCCTTAGAGGCTTTTGTATCTGTATGTTCACCTGTGGTCAGTTGTGATATGTCAACAGAGTGTCTATACAGGTTGAGGCCTTGTAGGCCCATGTATGTTTGAGATTTTCTGCTTGCAAGTGTTTAAATGTGGTAAGTTTATCAGTTTTAAAAGATGGGCCACTCGTGTAAGTAAGGCACTAGATTCCTGTATACCTCACCTGTGTTAGGGTGTGACAAAGTGATACCAGAGCAGGTCTGTGTCCAAGAAATTTTACAAAGTCGTGTCTGGTAGAGTCTTATTTATAGATGTGTCAAGCACCACAGTTATATGCAGGAAACTATAGGGCATTTAGGATTGGTCTTCCTTTCTTCATCTCCAGATCGCGTCATAGAGTTGTGTCATAAGAGTTTGATTATGACTTATGTTTTATCATATGTTTACAGAGATGCCGGTAGGTGAGAAAGCAAAGAGAGTCATTGAGTCACACACAAGGGGCTTCGTAATAGGCCACCAGAAGGTGAGGATCAAACTAACACTTAAAATGAGTCGACCTCTCAGATTCCCTAATTCCACCAGTCCTAGAGGAGCTCCGAGGAGCTCCAGTGCCTCAGCACCCCATCAGGTTCATCTAAGCAAAAGTTGTGCAAAGTTGTACAATTGTTTACCCAATTAGTAGTCTTTCAGTCACAGCGGCATGAAAGGGCATCTTGTGGTGTCGAATCTTCAGATAGATTGACTAGTTCAAGGGTACGAGAGTTCATTTGCTTAAGTCCTCCATTTTCTATATGTTAGGTTACTTCATTAGTTAGATCACACAAACTCAGATGCTAGGATAATAACAACAACAATAACATACCTAGTGTAATCCCATAAAGTGGGGTCTAAGGAGGGTAGGATATACGCAGACCTTACCTTTATCTTTGTGGGGTAGAGAGATTGTTTATGGTAGACCCTCCGCTCAAAAAATATAATCCATACAAGATTGCAAGAAAAATAAGATAGCAAATATATCAAGATATCGAACAAATGAATTAATACACATAGGAATAATGATCGACACAATACCAAATAATACAACTAAAAAGGGAGAAGAGGAGATGAAAAGGCTATCCCTCCACCTCTTTCACACACACCGCGATAAAACTCAAAAACCTACTACCCTTCTACCCTAATCCTGGACCGCCAAATCATCATATCCAAGGTCATGTCCTCAGTCAACTGGAGCTAGGCTATATCATATCTAATCACCTCCCGAAGTTCTTCTTGGGCCTACCTCTACCTCGCCCGACTCCTACAACCATTAAGCTCTCACATCTCCTAACTTGCAAATCCTCACACATCCTCTTCACATGCTCGAACCATCTCGATCTCGCTTTCCTCATCTTGTCCTCTATAGAGGCCACTCCGATATTGTCCCGTATATCATCATTCCTAATCATATCTCTCCTAGTATGACCACACATCCATCTAAGCATTCTTATTTCTTCTACTTTCATCTTCTAAGCATGGATATTCTTCAATGGCCAGCACTCTGTCCCATACAAAAATTCTAGTCTAACCATCACTCGGTAGAACATACCTTTCAGCCTAGGCGACACCTTCTTATCGCAAATCACTCCGGAGTCAAGCCTCCATTTCATCAACCCTACTCTAATACGATGGGCGACATCATCATCAATCTACCCATTCCCTTGTATAATAGACCTAAGACACTTGAAACTCCATCATTTGGGTATAACTTATGCCTGAATCTTCACTTCCACATCCTTCTCTTGCATCACGTCACTGAACTAACATTTCATGTACGTCTTAGTATGCTTAACTCGAAGCCTTTAGATTCTAAGGTCGTCCTACAAATTTCTATCCTAACGCCACTATGCGTCTCGGCAATCAAAACTATGTCATCTGCAAATAAAATAAACCACGGAACCTCCTCCTGAATATGTTGCGTCAATTTGTCCATCACTAAGGCAAATAGGAATGGGCTAAGGGCCAATCCCTAGTGTAACCCTATCATGATCGAAAAATATTTAAAATCACCTCCCACTATGCTAACCCGAGTCTTGGCACCCTTGTACATGTCCTTAATTGCGCTGATGTAGGCCACAAGTACACCTCTTGACTCCAAGCATTTCGAAAGGACCTTACGAGGGACTTTATCATATGCCTTCTCAAGGTCAATGCCCACCATGTGTAGGTCTTCCTTTTTGTCCTTATACTGCTCCACCAATCCCCTGACAAGATGAATAGATTATGTAGTTGATCACCCCGGCATGAAGTCGAACTGGTAAATATCCACACATCTCTCCTCATCCTCATCTCGATAACCCTCTCCCAGACTTTCATAGTGTGGCTTAGTAGCTTAATAACCTTATAATAATTACAGTGCTGAAAATTGTCCTTGTTCTTGTACAACGGGACCATTGTACTCCATCTCCAATCCTCTGGCATCTTAGCCATCCTAAGTATGACATTAAACAACCTACTCAGCCACTCCATACCTGCCTCCCCTACGCTCTTCCAGAAGTCTACCGCAATCTCATCTGGCCCGGTCATCCTCCCCTCCCTCATCTTATGGATAGTACCCCTAACATCTGCAACCCTTATACGCCTACAATGCCTAAAATATCTACATCTCTGAGAACATTCTAACTCCTCCAGCATGTTATCCCTTTCCCCTTCTTCATTCAAGAGCTTATTGAAGTACATCTGCCATCTTCACCTAATTTGAACCTCATCTACCAACACTTCACAATTCTTGTCCTTGATGCACTTCACTTGGTCCAAGTCACGAGACTTCCTCTCTCTCATCTTGGTGAGCCTATACAACTTCCTATCCTCGCCTTTGCACTCGAGTTCTTTATACAAATTCTCATAAGTTGTTGTTTTATCCACTGTGACCACTAGCTTCATTTCCTTATACTTCTCATTATTCCTCCATTTGTCTTCCTCATCAACGCTTTCCACTAGCATCGCATACGCAACCTTCTTGGCTTCTACTTTTTATTGAACCTCCTCATTACACCACCAGGCCCCTTCATGCCCACATGAGCTGCCTCTCGTGACCCCTAGTTACTCTCTAGATGCTTCCCTGATTCATCTTTATGTCCTAACCCACATACTATTAACGTCCCCACCCCTCCCCCAAGCCCTCATAGCCCCCAACTTCTTCCTCATCTCCTGCACTTTGACCTCAGTCAGGCCACCCCATCTAATTCATGGCCAGTTATGAGCAACCTTTTTCCTCTGCTTTATCTTGACCTCCAGTCCTTGCAAATACCTATATCGCCCTTCCTAAGGAGCAAGTGATCTATTTGAGTTTTAGCCATCACACTATCATAGATCACCAAGTACTCCTCCTTTTTTAGAAACTCGAGTTAGCTATGACCAACTCAAAAGTATATGCAAAGTCTAAAAGAGAAACTCTACCATCATTCATATCCCTAAAGCCGAATCCGCCATGCACATCGTTATATCCTCCTGAAGTAATCCTTATATGACCATTAAAATTTCCTCCTATCATTAGTTTCTCGCTCTGCAGAATAGCCCTCATAACCTTGTCCAACTCCTCCCAAAAGTGCATTTTGTCCTCCTCCGTCAAACCTTCCTGAGGCACATATGCACTAATTATGTTTAAAGTTTTCCCTCCCAAAAATAGCTTAATGGACAACATCCTATCATTTACCCTCCCAACCCTTACTACTTAAGCCTTGGTATTCATTTCTACTAAAATACCGACTCCATTTCTACCCCTTGAATGCCTTGAGTACCACAACTTAAACTCGTCTACCTCTATAGCCTTAGTTCCTACTCATTTGGTTTCCTTGACACAAGCTATGTTGATCTTCCTCTTCTTAAAATTTTTCACTAATTCTATCAGTTTTCCCATCAAAATCCCGATGTTCCAAGACGCGACTCTCAACCTATGTGCTCCCCTGGTCCACTTACCACATCTGCCCCAGTCCCCGCCACCGACCCTAAATAAAGACACGACCTCAAACTACCATCATACTCGAAAGCCACAACGACATATTTATCTATTTTGTGTCACCGATCCACGCTATAGTCAGTACGGTATGACACTTATATGTGCACACCACTACAGCTGGGTACGATAACACTAAGTCACATATTAAGATTGGGTATGATAACACTAAGTCCCATATTAGGGTCGGGTATGATAACACCGAGTCCCATATTATGGATGGGTATGATATGATATTGACATTACCCCAAAGTTTGGCTATCTATATATATAACTGGTTTTCAGTGATGTTATACATTGTATATGCCCACTGTGACCTCTGAGGTTTAGGTTGTTTCATTACTCCAATTTGCTCCTGTTATTATCTTCACTTATATTTACATGACTTACATATTCAGAACATTCTTTTGTACTAATGTACCTTGCTGGGACACTACGTTTCATGCCCATAGGTACAGATAGATGATTTGACAATATCCCCCAGTAGGTGGTTTGATTCAGCAGTTGTGGTTGATAAGCTCATTTCTTCCGAAGATGTTTAGTGTGTTGGTAGGTGTTGATTTTATTTTTTTATATATATATATATCATGGGTATGGCAAGGCATTGTCCCGGATGTTATGTCAGTTAGATGAACTCTTAGATGCTCGTAGACATGTGTCCTATGTACAGGTTTCTTATGCATAGCCTTGTTAGCTCATGACTAGTATGTACAACTTTTGGTATGGCTTGGCCTGCCTTGTTGTGACTTATGCATATTTGTGGTAGTCCTGTCGGCTCGTGTATATATCTATATGGTTATAGTCCATGCTTCACAAGTTGATGATGGTTGAGGTAACTTCTACTTGCTAGTCCCATATATGTATGCCTTGTCGGCCCAAGTGTTATGAGAAATGTATGACATATATTATAGGTAGGTGCTTGGCCTTATGGCCGGGTGTCACTCATGCCCATCCGGCTTGGGTGTGATAGTATTTGCCTCTCCTTTTATTTTTCTTTAATTTCAACATATTTATGTGTGTATTTATGTGTTCATGAGCTTCTTTGGATGAATTGTTGCCTATTATAGTTAGTATAATGCTTAAAGGTCAAAAAAGCATATTCCTAAATTGATGAACCTGTTTAGACAAATTTGTCACTATCGTATTGTTATATAACTCAATTGAGCTTGAAATAGCTTGAAAATAGCTTGAAAATAGCTTTGTAAGTATCTGTAATGATGATCTTGTTATTAATTGATTTATGAATGGCTATGGTCATTAAATATGGCTTAGACTTAGTATAGATTCAGTATAGGTCTAAAACATTTGTGGTTTGCCTATTAGAATGAACAACTTGTGTAGTTTATGTCATGTCTCCCATATGTTTATTTTAGTTAACTTTATTCTAATATAATATTAAAAGGCATATTGACATCTGTTTTATGCCTATTTTATCCTTTAGTTATTTATTTATAGGAATGTAGGTTGAAAATAATCTTTAATGACATGTTTAGCTTTAATTCCTAGTCATGAGATGTCTTTGGCTCACTGTTGATATCTTTGTACACTCAAATAAGCATTTGTGATTGTATAGACTGCCTATGGTAGGATAAATAAGGATGCATTTTAGCTATTAACTGATGATTACTGAGGATAGGGGACTTGTCTAGGCTTGAATCACATCACACACAAGTCTAAGCTGAAAAATGGAACTAGGACTTGTTTAGCTCGTTATTCAAGTATTTGCACTGCTTTGAGTTTTAGATGAATTTGGTGAATGTGAGATGCTCTGTTTGTATTTTATACTTGTAAATTAAGTCTAGTCCATATACTGTTAAGAATACATCTGTTAGGTTAGGAGTTGTATGTGTTTTGATATGTTCAACTTGTTTATTCATATTTTTCCATTCCTGTTAGGTACTGCTTGTGCTTATGTGCTAAAGTGAATGATAGTCTTTTTTGTTGCATAGTCATGTTTAACCTGCTAAGAATAGATCACCTAGTTAAATGAGGCTCTAAATCTGAGTTTTTGGTCTTATAACTATTTGGTATTTGTCAAAACTAGTACATGCCTATACCTGCTTCATGTTTAGTTAAGGATAACATGTTCATTTGCCATATATCAATGCTAAATACTTAATTGAAACCTGATTGGCTAGGGATGGTGTTGCATTGTATCTATTTGACTTAAAAGAGATGAAATGAAGAGATGAGCATGCCTATTTGCCCTGTTTAAATTCTAAATATGCTCTGGAAGGCTTTAGACTTGATCATGTTATCTGCTACTAGTCTTGAGCTTCGTTCAGCCTTATTAGTGTTGTCATGACTGTATTTGAGTTGTTATGATTTGTCTATTGCTTAAGTTTGAGTATATGTAGCCTAAGGTTTTAAGTTGGATAATTTAGCCTAATAGGATTTGCCAACTGACTAAGTAATCTTACTACTTTGATTATTTATGCCAATTTGTGTTCTGTGTGTATTAAGATGCATGATCGGTTTGTTTAGACTTAAAATCATGGAGTATATGAGGTTTCAAGATGTAGAATCTATGTTGAATCACTATTTGGCAGGGCTACTAGGGCTTGGGTCTCTCTCTTGGGTGAGGCATCAAGTCCATGTATCTTTACCGATTAATCAATTTCTAAACGCTGGAGTAGATCCTAAAGAGATACCACTTCCTTATGAATTTACCTTGATCTGTGTAGGATATATGTGATGTATACTTCATATGTTTGCCATCTACTTGCATTTGAGATTGTTCTTTAAGCTGTGTGTTTGATATGTGCCATGATACATAGGTTGTATACTAAATATACACAGTATATGAAGTATACATGTTAAGTATATCACCTGCGTATATCAATAGGAAGTCACTCATTCTGAATACCTCTGGGCGTGGCCCAATCTTTCATTTTTGACACTCTTCTCTTAACTGCTTGATATATGTTTCCTTAGGCATGACCATTTTCATGTCATTTCTTTTATTCACTCCACTCATTTACTTTACCTGGGATAGGCCCACTAGCTTTGTCTTCTCTATGCTTTGATATTACTGTCCGAGATGGGCTAAGCACGTTTATTTGAATTTATACTATATTGATCGCGGGTTGTTGTCCCATTAATTAACTGTTTGGGCTTTGATATACCTCTTTCACTAGTAACTATTTTTAGTTAATATACATGAATTATTTGTGAAATTTTATTATTTAAATGGGATAAGCATAGATACCTTCTAATTTCTTTCTTTCTTTTCCCCTCTTCCTCCCCCACACGTATGGGATACTGGCTCTTCGTCAAGTGCATTGTCAATCCAATTAAGCCAAAGGCCCAACCACTTCATTCATCGAGTCCAGAATTGTTGTAGTTGTGCATTGAAGGCCCAGCTATGGGTGAAACTAGATAACTGATGGGCTCAGTAGGCCCACCAGCCTAACTCTTCCTCATTTTTATTTTATATATGTATTTTATAATATACTTGTAAATAAATACTTGATAAATTAGTGGAATCCATGTGATTATGATCTAGGATTAGGCAAAGATGATATGTACATCATTTAGATTAGAGTCACCAAAAATTAATTTTGAAACAGACAAAATATGACTTGTACATTTTGGTGAAACAGAATAATTTTGAAAAGTTTAAACTTGGACTGATTTTAAACTTAAAAGAATTGGACTGATTATGGAAAAATAGACTGATTTGTATTTGAAAATTCTAAGTGTTTGATATGAAAATTAGACTGGATAACAAAGCAAAAGAAAAATCTGGACTTTTTTTGAAAGAATAGCAAACTGGAAATTGGGGATACAAAAATGAGTTTTTATAGGATAATATTTCATAGGTTAAGTTGTGAAATTATTCAAAATTGTTTTATGGGCCGGACTTAACCAAATTGGTTCTTTTAAAAAACAAAGCTTTAAAAGAAGTTTGAGTTTGGAGTAAGGAATTTGGAGAGTAGAATACAACATTGACCTTCGAAAAATGATAATAAAAGGAAAGACTCATGTTTCTATTGTCTACAACTTTAGCATGTCATTCTAAACAAACTATACTCTTTCTCAAATGATTTTCGAAAGAAAAATGTATAAGGAATATTTGGATAATCCATTGGACTAAAATAGTAAAGTTCTACTAAAATTAAATTTTGAGTGTACTATAGTCTGAAAATGGATTGATGAAATTATCCCTATACGAATCATTTTAAAAAAAAGTAGAATTCAACTCTTTGGTTTTCAAAAACCTTTTATGATGAAATGAATGACATGTTAATGATTTTTGCGGAAAGTAAACACTCTTTAAGCAAATTGTAACAAATAAACATGCTATAGAACCCGAAGGTCAATCGTATTCTACGGATCCTTAATACCGGGATGTGTAATACATTCATCGGGGGATTGCCAGAATCCTTACCTCAAACTCTGGTTTAAAAGTATTTTTCACTGAATTTTAAATAAACCCTTTTACCCAATTTTCCAATTTACCTATAAATTAGGTGGCGACTCTAAAAACTAAATATCCAATTAGAGTTCCAACAATCTTTTAGTAGCTTTTATGCCTCGTGTAAAAGTGAACCATAACATACGGTACCAGATTCAACTGTTGGTTGTCGCACTCCACTCCCCGGGAGTTGCTAAATAGAGTTGGTAGACATTATTGTTTATGTTTATAGTTCTTTTGGATATTGCAAGGCCCTGTCCTGATCTGATGACATGATATAGTACTCTTAGAGGCTTGTAGACTAATGGTCACTGTATATTTATTTTGTATGCCCTTATCGGCTTCCTTGTCAGTTGTTGGTGCTCATATTGTGGTCTTGGCGGCCTTGTTACATATGTATAGGTTGGTTGGTTGTCCATCATTGCAGGTAATTTTACTCAGATCTTTTGTATGATAGTCTCTTGAGGCATTGTCGGCCCAGACGGTTATATGTTCAGGTTATGATATCCAGGTGGTAAGCTCGGACCGTCCAGGCGCCAAGTGCCGGCCATACCCTCAAGGTTGGGGTGTGATATTTTACTATGCCTATGAGGGATTACAATCATACAATATTGTTCTACATGATAATCAAATCATATAAATATAACATATGTTTATAAAGTAAGTTAGGAATGCACTTGGAGTGATTTCAACAATATTATATGCCAATGCAACTCTATCGAAAGATTGAAGACGAAACAACGTGCATAGCCCAACTAAAGGGAGGATTCATAAAAGGGGATAGAACAAAGCATATTTCATCAAAGTTGTTCTTCACACACGATTTCCAAAATAATGATGATATCAACGTGCAACAGATTCGTTCAAGTGATAATATGGTTGATTTGTTCACCAAATCTGTACCAACTGCAACTTTCTAGAAGATGGTAAACAAGATTGGATTGCGAACATTCAAGTTCTAGATTGATGTTCGCATCAGGGGAGTTAATACGCGTTGTACTCTTTTTCGCTTACAAGGTTTTCCTTGCAAGGTTTTTAATGAGACCGTCAAAATGCATATTATTAGAAATGTCTACTCTTTTTCCTTCACTGGAACTTTTCCCACTTGGTTTTTTTTCTAGTAAGGTTTTAATGATGCACATTACCTATCAAATAGACATCCAAGGGGATTGTTATAAATATTATTTATTTATTATAGTGAATGTCTATCTTTGCAGAAAGTTAGGGTTAGTGATTTTGGGACCAAGTTAGTTTTCTATTATAAATAGAGATGTTCTCATTATAGTATTTACATCTTTAAAAAGAAATAAAGAACTCTCCCTTATTCTCTCTTTCTCCACAATATTCTTGTTTTAGTGTTATTATTTTATAACAGGTTTTTAATTTCGTATATTTGAATAAATATTCGTATGATTCAATATTTATTTTTGCGTGGATTGCCCTTCGTTTGAGCTGATCTTTAATTTTTGCCAATCAAATCACTGGTCTTTAATTTTTGCCACTAATTCTCATTTAATAAAAAATTCTGGGCTAAATTATCCATAATTCGCTGGTCTACGAAATCAAAGCGTCTGGGTTCAAACCCCAATACAGTAAAAAGGAAAAATAATTTCACAAAGCAAGTTTTTCATAGAAACTATGCCTATTAGGCCAAAGTTGTATGGAGATTATGCCCCTTGTGGCATAGTTTCTATGTAACTAGCCAGACAAGGCATACTTTTAATTTTCTATGTAATCATGCCTTAAGGGGCATAGTTTCTATGCAACTACATATAAATTATGAAATTAAAGAGTCTGGGTTCGAACCCCAACATAGTAAAAAAAATAAAAAAATGCAAGACAAGTTTTTATAGAAACTATGTCGGAAAATACATAGTTTCTATCAAGGTACATAGAAACTATGCCTTGTTCTTCATAGTTATGTAGTACGAATTCGCAAGACATGTTTTCATAGAAATTATGCCGGACAAGACATAGTTTCTATGTACCTTTTCGTGAATAGACATAATTTCTATCAAAATCTTGCCTTGCGATTTTTTTTAAACTCTGCTGAGGTTCGAACTCGGAATCTTAGGGGTATTTCCGATAATTATTTTAAGCAAACGATAAAAATTAAAGACCATACCAAAATAAGGCCAATGGTGCTAATTGCCCGATTGAATATGGGCATGAAGTGAGCGGGCCGGCCTACACCGAGCCCAGGAGGTCTAAAAGTAGACGCAGTTTAGAATTTTAGGCGGGCATTTAACAGATATTTCCCATTTCAACCCCCAAATGAGAAAAGGATAACACAAAGATATTTATTTTGTTTTATCAAGAAAAGCCTCTGTGAGCTTCACTGTCTTGTACAAAGATTCAATGTTGGTTGGTTATTTAATAATTCTTCAATAGAAAAAATGAACTTGTGTCGTGTTCCCTTGTCACCCCAGTGCTGTTACAATCGGCTCCAACCTCTGATTTCAGTTAGTCCACTGAAGCAAATCAACTCTCCGGCTACACGTTTCTTAAGGTAAACACAGTGCGAACCGCTGCCTCTTCTAGTAGTACCGTACGTGTTGAATTATAGTATCAATTTGTATTTTAAGTTGGCAACATGTTTGATGTTTTATCTTCTTTGCTGCTTTAGATTTTCCACCCGCAATAAATGGAGCGTTGTTTGCAGATTGAGTGAGACCGATAAAAACGACGACGAGCTGGTTTCTATCACTTTTCCTTTTTTAGCTTGTGTTTGCCTCATATTATCATGTTATGCTCTTATTTATCTTTTGTATTTTAAAGGATAAAAAGTTGGATGAGGAAGATCTGAATGACTCTAATAGTCTTGAACTAAACTCTCGGCCTCATCAGGTTTCATTAATCACTTCTCAATCATTCATTTTATTTGCTTTCAGACACATCTTTAGTGAATGAAAAGTCATTGTTTTTTATAAGGATCAACCATTGGGTCCCATGTTGGAGGATACAAGTCTAGAAAACAATAATGGAGCTCAACTGAATGAACAAACTGGAGTTGAGGTACGCTTTCTTATTTTATGATGAATCAACAGGCTTCAAGTTTTGAGAATTATTTACTCTTTAAGAATATGCAATTTCCTCTCTTCTTTAGAGTATAATTCTCCTCAGACCCCTTTCAACATTTGAAAAAGCCTGATATCCCGAGGATTGCTGATGCTATAAGATGCCTAGGTTCCATGTATATATGGTTGCAAATGCATTTTTCAATTAATTTATTGATTCACCTTCATGGAGCTATTGAGAAAATGTGCTTTGTCATAGTGGATAAGCAATTCAGTTTCAATTTCTCCACCTCACGTTGTTGAGCTTGTGTTGAAGCAGGATGGTACTGAGGTTCAAGTTGCAAGTGGATCACCACTTCCAGGTGTGAAGGTGGTAAATTTTGGAACATTAGATTGAATATTTATTGGATTAATTGTTTACAGTTTGCTCCTCTATCATGGTTCTCATGTTGCTTTTGGCTGTAAAGTTATCTTTTCTTACTGTTGATACTATTTCACGAGCAGCCTCAGCAACTCGATGAATCAATCAGGATTCCCAAGGAAACAGTTGAAATTCTCAGAAATCAATTATTTGGTTTTGACACATTTTTTGTTACAAGCCAGGAGCCATATGAGGTGAGCCATTTGCTGGAAACATTGTTTTCTTGCTCATATAAGAAAATCCGAGTCAAACATGAGCCAATACTAAAAGTTTGACACTATTATATTTGATTGAAATACAACCATAAAAAGTAAGATTAAACTACTACAGGTACCCTCTCAAGCTAGTGGTCATGGGCTTGTGTTTCTGTTCTTGCCTTCTTGGTGTACATGAAGCTTAATATGTAATTTTTGTGGTTCCACTTTTTAAATCTTTTCTAACATACTTTTATAGGGCGGAGTACTATTTAAAGGGAATCTGCGAGGTCAGGCTGCAAAAACTTATGAAAAAGTATCAAAGAGAATGCAGGTTGCTCAAGTTTCTCGTGTTTCTCCAATTTAGGTTGGATATCACCATGGTCTCTGACTATTGCAAAATGCACTTCGTTAACAGGACAAACTTGGAGATGACTATAAACTTTTTCTTTTAATAAATCCAGAGGATGATAAGCCTGTGGCAGTTGTGGTCCCAAGAATGACCCTGCAACCTGAAACTACAGGTAGTTTATTCAGCATTTCCTCATAGGCTTCGGTAACTGGTTATAATAAGTGGAGATACCTGTATCAAAAATATAGATTTGGAGCTTTTCCTTGTCGAACTGTAACACAGCTTGTTTGAGACTGCAGCTGTTCCAGAATGGTTTGCAGCAGGGGCCTTTGGATTCGTTACAGTATTCACTTTACTTCTTCGCAATGTGCCGGCATTACAATTGAACTTGTTGTATGTACCATATTAACTCTAATTTTACCATTTATATTTACCTGAGTTCGTCACTAGCTTTGCTGCTTCGAGCTAAGTGGAGCTTGATATTTAATGTCCGATTTAATCTTGTCATTTTCCAAGTCCAATATAGCTGAATTAGGGAATATTGTTGTCATGTTTCATAATAGTGTGTTATTATGTACTAGACTACTGCTTTTGTGCGAGGAGTTGGAAAATAGAAAATCATTTTTTAAATCTTGATTGTCTTCTTTTGTTCTCTCTTTTCTTTTCAGTTAGAAGTGCTCATCTGTTATTTTCAAGATTGTTATCAAGTTTTATTTGCATTTGTTCAAATTACAGTAAGTGAAAACAGAAGATATCTCAAATGTGACAAACTAATCACAAAATCTGTTTACATGGGATAATTCATGCTGTCAGATTGTGTGTATTATTTTTAACTTGTTTAACCTAAATGTGCAGCCACTAAGATAGAATTTTATTTCCCAGATCAGTTTTCGACAATCTTGACTTGTTGAAGGATGGATTACCTGGAGCTCTCATAACTGCCTTTCTTCTGGGGGTTCATGAAGTTAGCCATCGTTTAGTTGCCAAAGAGGTTGGGATTAAGCTCGGCATCCCATATTTTGTTCCTAGCTGGCAGGTAAGGTGCATAGTTTTTATGCTGTCTATGGATTAGACAACATTTTGTGTCTTCTTATTTATATGTCGTCTTGGTTAATATGAGACCTCATATTGATAATTTGTTATGGGGGTTGCAAAGTCGTTTCATAACTGTCAAATTATGAGCATTAGTTGCAGCTAATAAGATATCCTTGTTGGGTCAGGATGCATCAATTTTTTTACTGCACCTTATCTTTTGGGAAGATTCTGTTGTATTGGAGTTCTCTGTATCCTTATAAAATCGTGTCAAACTGATGAAGTTTCTAGACTTTTAACGCACCAAAACTACCATGTCATAAAGCTACTTTTGATGGTTATTCACGGCATTCGGTCTTGTCGTCGCTAGTTGCACCCACTAGTAAGGTCCTATCCTGTCTTGCAGTGGAGTCGGGCATTATTAGAAACAGTCAGTCTTGTGAAGTTAATCTGACCTCATACGATATCTCTTTATAACATTTGAGAATGCGTAATTAGAGTCACCCAGAGACAGGAAGTCTCTTTCTTTTATATTACGATGGTATTAAATTGCTGAATGTCTTGCAGCACCTGTAAGGCACCAATAACTCTTTTAATGGTTATCCAGGTCATTAGTCTTAGCATCACAAGCCACAACCTTCAGCAATGTTGACATTGTTTACTTGAGTGAATTTCACTCTTTTTTTTCTGGGTAGGGGTAGTCTTGTGAATTTCAATTGCTTTCATATGTTTGATTTATTTGTCAGAGATGAGAATATACATTAGCACCTAGGGATTACTTCAAGGAAGAGGCTATAAATCATCAAGAATTTCTGTAAATTGATTCAAGATCTTTTACAGCCCTTACTAAGAGAATGTGTAACTTCATCATCTTTGTTGGAAATGTTAGACACTGTTGTCAGTTTCTGTCTTCTACTGCTTCAGGAAGAAACTGCATAAGTTCACCATTTGTCAAGTTCCCACTATCTTGTCGATTTTAAATAGACTCTTACTTATCCATGGTAATTCTCAAGGATTGTTTAGAGATGGCAACTAGTTTAGTAGCATTTCCTAAATAGAATTTGAACCAAGTACCATAGCCTATGTGTCTGCCCCATTTCAGTCAGTGGAACCAAGTCAGGCCATGGACCTAATTCTTGTGCAAATAGACACTAAATCACTAACTTTAGATCTTCTCACGAAGATGATATATTGAAGTTGTAGTACAATTAATAGATCTTTTTGAAGTTGTTATTTCCTTTTCATACTATTTTGAATTGCTTGTCCTTATGCCGAGGGTCTATCGGAAACAGCCTCCCTACCTCCCAAGGTAGGGGTAAGGTCTGCGTACACTCTACCCTTCCCAGACCTCACTCTTTCGGATTTCACTGGGTTGTTGTTGTTGTTGGTAACTTCTGTTATGGTTACACCAATATAAAGCATTCATTATTTATCTAGATCGGGAACTTATCTTCTAAAAATGGAGTGCTCTACTGTTGGATGGGTTTCGGCAATACATCTAGGGGTGGAGCCAAGATTTGAAAGCTTATGGATTCCTACAACGTTGGGTTCACAGTAAAATATTTATAGATGTTTAGTGAATTTCTTAATACATATGCAGGGTCTGGGCAAAAGTTATTGGGTTCATGTGAACCCACATGTTAACATACTAGATCTGCCTATGAACTCATTAGTTCTTTTTTAGAATTACTTCATATTGTAATTGACTCTTGTACTGGAGAAATTAAAAATCTTTTGGATAGACTTCCCTACGAAAGAAGGTTAGATTTGATGTTTATTTGGTTATAGTATGATATGTGATGGTGGTCCAGGTGTTGTTTTCATCATATTTCTTTTTATCTCGCTGCAAAGAAAACTTTCAGGTGCTGTGCTTCCTAATTCCGTCCATAACTAGTTCCTCGATTCTCCTCCTTTGATTCATGCTGAGTGCTGAAATGTTATTGGTGGTCATGTAACTCATGTCTAATGAGGCTGTTGTGGTGGCAGATAGGCTCCTTTGGTGCTATAACAAGGATTCTAAATATTGTACCAAGGCGTGAAGATCTCTTGAAAGTTGCAGCAGCTGGACCATTAGCTGGGTTCTCTGTAGGCCTTATCCTTTTGCTTTCGGGATTCATCTTACCGCCTACTGATGGCATTGGCATCATCGTAGACCCCTCTGTCTTCCATGAATCATTTCTAGCTGGTGGTATAGGTAAGTAGTAGTAGCTTATATATTTTAGTTTTTTATGATGTGCTTTTACTCCTGCTCGTTCTTAGCTCCTCCATGGGATCTTTTTATAATAGTTTTATTTACAAGTTAAGAAATTATAGGTGTAATAATATTTTTTTTAATCAGCTATTATTCATCTGTTATCATTGGTCTACGTACTGTATTGTGCAAAGACTAATAAGCCTTTTTGGTTCTTCACTTGTAGGCAAGCTTCTTTTAGGAGATGTTCTCAAGGAAGGAACTCCTATATCTGTAAATCCGCTTGTGATATGGGCGTGGGCTGGACTTGTCATTAATCCTATCAATAGCATTCCTGCAGGAGAGCTTGATGGTGGCCGGATTGCTTTTGCCATGTGGGGAAGAAAGGTAATGCATGCTAACATAATGAATTAATGTGTAAAGATGTTTTATATAATTGAGCCTTAATTTTCATGTGGCAGGCTTCAGCTCGCCTCAGTGCTTTATCTATTGGGCTTCTGGGAATATCTTCATTGTTTAACGATGTAGCATTTTATTGGGTAGTGCTAATATTCTTCCTCCAAAGAGGGCCTATTGCTCCAATATCAGAAGAAATCAGTGATCCTGACAATAAATACATGGCCCTTGGAGTTGTGGTATTGCTCTTGGGCCTGTTGGTTTGCCTGCCATATCCCTTTCCCTTCTCTAGTGAAGCTGCCACTGGTTTCTAGAGAAAAAAATTAGATTATATTCAATAAATCTATTTTGGGCTTCAGTTGAGTAATATAATTGTGCATAAACATGTTTAGCTAAGACGGTATAATTCCCTTAGCTTGTATGGAAAATGATAAGGAACACTAGTTCTGCCTCCAAAATCAGGGTATAAGTTGGAGATCAGCAAGTAGCCATGATCTGTTTGTGTTGAGTATTACTTCTGACGAAAACAATTGATCCGTTTGTGCAAATTTAGAGGTTTCATTTTCCCCCAAATCCAAATGCTTGCTTGCTACATTTAATTCCTTCTTTTAATCTCTCTTCTTTTTTTCTTACTCCATCTGCTATTCCTCCATATTATTTATAGCTTTTATATTAAAATAAATGGTTTTTTACATAAATGGTTATGTAAATATCTTGTGGGATCACAGGGTATGTTGTAAGAAGATGATTTTTTTTTCTTTCTTTACCCTTATTTAGATAAGTGATTTTTTACATAACTATTAACCAAGAAACTAACACTATTTAATTATCGGTAATTTAGTGAAAACACCTTGTATAGGGCAAAATTCATATAAGATAGATGTACGAATTATGATGTGACATGTGGTAAATGGTGTTGAGTCAGGTCCATGTCAGCTTGAGGCGCTGCCGGTAAGACGCAAGCAGGACCTGAGGCTCGTACGTATACATGGTGCCGTTGATATAGAAGATCAGGTCAGCCGTTTGAATTACAACGGACGTTCGTTACTGAACTGATCATACATCTTCCAGCGGAATATTAATGACATTTATAGAGATATTAATTGTTCAATTATTATAGCATTCATTCTATTGTATTTACGAAAGCATATATTGTGGGGTGTGTACCCGTGAGCTCATGTATAAATAAGACACATAGTTTCATTGTAAATTATCATCTACAAGATAATACAATATAATCTTTAACATTTCTCTTGATTCTCACACTTTCATTCTAGTCACAGAGACTCTGTCAAGAAATAAGCACAAGGCTTAGGCTAATTATTTTTTAATTTGATTTAATATTATTTACTATTTCAATATTTTTTCTAATATTATTGTCTCGTCAGTCACTTGATATCCACGTGTCCTTGACCACGTATACAAATTCAACTGTACCATTTTATGGGTAAACAGTTTGGTGCCCACTGTGGGGCCTGGACAATTGTGGTGTCACAAGTTACCCCTTTTTCCTATTAATCTAATCTTCTTTTTTAGTCTTTTTTTTTGTTCAGAGTAAACAGATGAGAGGAATGGAAGAATACAGAGACAACCGCAACACTGGAGATAACACTAACAATCTCCCCATCAGACCAGATAACCTACTGGTAGAGGATATGGTGCCAAGAAATCTAGTGGCTACAGACGGAGCCACTTATGGAGGCACACAAACTCAGCAGGAGGATATTCCCAATGATAAGATGCCTGAGAAAGCTATACAAAATCTGAGGGCGCAGAACGTCGCTATGAGTGAACAGTTGGACCACCCGATGCAGTTTTATTCAGATTATGTTTCCAAAAATACCGGTAGTACCCCAACAGACGAACCCGTACCTTCGCTAAATACAACCGGAGATGCTAGAAATGATCAGAATAGATCGAGAAATGACGGTGCTTCAGAAAGCGAAACTGTTCCTGAAAAATCATTCCACGAGCAGGTTTTGAAATTTATGAAAGACATGACGAATAAAGTGAACACCAACGCAGAGAAGGAATAGAAAAATGCCAAGGTGTTTTAGCACCGGTTAAATCAAATATCGAGAGCCCCTCCTGTGGTTGAAGGACCGGACACGAGAAGATATATTCAGTTGGCATATAAGCCAGAGGCTACGCCCGAACTGATCCCCAAAAGGTTCAAAATGCTACTTATACCTAAGTATGATGGAACTACTAATCCATAGGAGCACATAACGACGTATACTACGACTGTCAAAGGAAATGATCTAAGGGAACACAAGATAGAATCGGTTCTGATAAAAAAGTTTGCTGAAACGCTCGCTAAAGGAGCCTTGGCGTGGTATTCACTCCTCCCAGAGCATTCAATCAGGTCATTTGCCCAGTTTGCCGACATGTTCATAAAAGCTCATGCGGGGGCACGGAAGGTGAAGACGAGGAAATCAAAAATCTTCCCGCATTGCACAGGGCGAGACAGAGCTCGTTATAGACTTTATTACACGGTTCCAGAAGGAACGAATGCTGCTACCCGTAGTCCCGGATGAATGGGTTGCAGAGGCTTTCACAAAGGGTTTGAATCCTTTGAGTTCGGACGCCTCATGGAAGCTCAAGGAAAATTTATTCAAATTTCAGGCTATAACTTGGGAAGATGTGCACAACTGGTATGAGTCCAAGATCCGGATATAATATGATTTGCTGGGGACTCTGGCCAGAAGTATTTTTTGGAAATCAGGCAAAGGAGCTAGAGCAGATCGGGACTCCTCAAATAACCGTTTCCAACCTTATCCTACTCTTAGAAAGAAAGGGGGGGACATGGTTTTCGCTCCATTGAGAAGACTAATAACAAGGGAGGCCCCGAAAGAAACAATCAGGGACTGGTGAATTTCGACAGGAGAAATTCATCCAACTCCTCCACAAAGGATCCCAGATACCTGAAATTATCCGAGTACAACTTCAGCATTAACAAAGATCAGATGGTGGCGGTACTGAGAACTCACCCAGCATCTCGACCTCCAAAACCGTTACAGTCTGATCCTAGTAAAAGAGATCAACCCGTATAGTGTGATTTTCATGGCACATACGGGCAACAAACCGAAGATTGCTGACATCTACGAGAAAATGTGGTAGGTTTCGAGAATATTTGAGCGAAAGAGCTCGTAACAACTATGAACGAGGGCAACCCGCTGAAGACAAATCTAATCCGACCGCACCATAGTAAAAACCCCTCCTTCTACCGGTAAGGTAAAAAAACGATGGTCAATAAAGTCTTGAGCTTTGGGAAGCTCTCCACACACTCATTGGACCATCAAAATCCTACCTACTTCTTGGTTAAATCTGGTTAATGGAGATGCAATGGACGAAAGCCCCTCACGATATTTGCCAAGCCAATGAAACTCTAAATTTTGATAATCGAAGCAGTTCTAACCCGATTTCGAACCGTCTCAATCTTCTTAGGATCTATCATAATCCCCTCCTTGGACCACATGTCCCAAGAATGCCACCAAACTAAGCCAAAACTCACACTTTAAAAACTTGGCATAACGTTGCTTCTCCTTTAGAATTCCAAGCACAATCCTCAAATGTTGTTTGTGATCCTCTCTACTACAAGAGTATATCAAGATGTCGTAGATGAATATAATGACAAAGGAATCCAAATACTGCTTAAACACCCCATTCATTAAGTCCATGAAAGTTGTTGGGGCATTGGTCCGCCCAAAAGACATCACCAAAAACTCATAATGGTCATAACACATCTGGAAAGCTGTCTTGGGTATATCATCTGCCCTATTCTTCAACTAATGATACCCGGATCTGAAATCGATCTTAGAGAAAACTGAAGCACTCTGAAGTTGACCAAAAAAGTCATCAATGTGAGGTATCAAATACTTGTTCCTAATTGTTTCCTTGTTCAATTGTCGATATTCAATATACATACGCATATATCCATCCTTATTCTTCATGAAAAGCACCGAAGCACCACAAAGGGAAACACTAGGTCTAATGAACCCTTCACTCAACAAATCTTGTAATTGTTCCTTCAATTCCTTTAATAGGCCAGTGCCATCCGATATGGCATAATAGAAATAGGCTGAGTCCCCACTCCAAATTAATGTAAAAATCAATATCACAATCTGGCGGAAGACCAGGTAGGCCTGTCGGAAAGACCTCAAGAAACTCACTCTCTACCAGTATAAACTTAATCATGAGAGTCTATATGCTAGTATCTCAAACATGCATCAGATAAGCCAAACACCACTTCTCAACCATTCAACGAGCCCTAAGAAATGATATCACATTCTTTAGAGCATGACTAAGAGTGCCTTTCCACTCAACTCTAGAAACTCCTGACATGGCTAAAGTGACCATCTTAGCATAGCAATCCAAGATCGTGTGATACAAATATAACTAATCCATACCAAGTATATCATAAAAATCAACTATGTCTAAAACCTTCAAATCCGCCTGAGTATCATATTCTATCAAGGTAACTATGCAAGAATAATAGACCCAATCTACCACTACTGAATCACCAACATTAGTAGAAAAATGAATAGGAAACTCAAGAGACTCACATAACATAGTCAATCTTGAAGCAAAGTATGCAGACACATAAGAATAAGTAGATCCTGGATCAAATAAAACTATTGCCTATCAATGACAAACCAGAATAGTAATTGTGATGACGACGTCCGTAGAATCTGCCTCTCATCTGCTTGAAAAGAATAACAATAGGCATGACTACTCTCATACTGAGCACTCCTACTACCTCTACCTCATCCATTTTGGAAACCACCCATGCTCGAAGTTGAACCACTTCTGCCACTCTAAGCGTCTCTTCTAGCTAACAGCTAGGTTGATCTAGGCACATAACCTTGAGAACCCTAGAATGAACCACTTTTCTAAGTCTGTGACACTCCCTCTTGAAATGCCAAGGTTGCTACACTCATAACATCCTCTATGGACCACGAGCTGCTGGGAAGAACCCGAATAGCTAGACTGTCCTCCATGACCTGAAGATATATAATACAACCCTAGGAGCTCTGCCCCAAACTGATCATACCATGCTATTAGTAACTACCCTCTGAAGCTGACATAACTGCATAAACAGGCCTGCAAACTAAAGACAGTGATAGTTCCTCCCTGAATGACCTTTGTCTCCTAGGCGGAGCACCACTATAGCCACCAACATAGCGGGCTCTCTTACCCTCATGATGCTCAAAATCCTATTTTCAAATCATAACTATATCCTCAGTGACATCTACTACCTCATGAAATATCACCCCAGTAGCGGTAATCTGAGAAACACCCAAACAAGTCAGAATAGACAACCCTCTAACAAATCTCACCACTCTCTCAGTCTCGATGAGAAGTATCATCATGGCATGTCGGCCAAGGCATGGAACCTCATATTGTACTCTATCACAGAAATACCATCCTACCTCAAACCCTCGAGCTAATCCCTCATGAGCTCCCTAATACTACGGGGGACATACTTGTTTAGAAACCTTTGAGAAAACTTAGTGCACGTAAGTGGAGGTGACCCGCTGGCCTATTGCTGATAAAATCCCTCCATAACTGCTTGGCATCATCCACATTCTGAAATGTTGTGTAGTCGACTTTGTGAAACTCAACCAACCCCGGATTGTGCAACCACTCACGATAACTGATTAGAAACGCGTTGGCATCCTCACTCGGCTTCCCATAAAAAGTATAAGGATCGATTCTCTTAAACCTATCAAACATCTTTTGCTACTTAAGAGACATAAATGACATGTTAGCCAGATATGGAGAAATAATATGCAAAACCATATCATCAAAAGGAGCCACAATAGCAGCTGGCTGGGTCGGTTGGACCCCTGGAGTTCAAAACCCTGGAGCAAGCATCTTATCTGGTGTCTGACCTCCGACTCTAGTCTGTGAGCCATATGGAGTAACCAACAGCATGCCCGCCTGGGCCATACCCTCGAAGTAACCTAAAATACACACCATAGCATCCTAAAGGACACGACTAGCAATGAATCATAGTGGTGCTTGTACATGTCCACTCTCATCTGCCTGAACTGGCTCCTTCTCTAGAACCTACTCTGGGCCCGGAGACACATCCCTAGTATGGAATTACACAGTAGCTGGCATCGACCTCTAGCTAGTCCAGTAGTACGACATTTGCCTTTACCTCACCCTTTACCTCCAACACTTGCCTCCTCCTTGAGTAACAACCCTGGAAGCAGGTAGGGGTACTGGAGTAGGCACTAGTTGAACGAGTCCTCACCATCTGTGAGAGAATAAAACAATAAAGTTTTGAATTCAATCAGAGTCAAGTACGTATGATAAAGAATGAAAGAATAGAAGTTCCTTAAATATCGTATAGCCTCTCGAAGATAAGTACAAAGCTCTTCATATAGATCTGCAAGACTTTACCAGACATTGATCTTGTACTTATGAGACCGATGAACCTAAGACTCTGATACTAAATTGTCACGACTCAAAATTAACAAAGTCATGATGGCGCCTATTCCCATCCGATAGGTAAGCTAGCCAAACTACTTATTCAAAATGAGGAAAAGTAATGAGAAAAAAGTAATAAGAAGAGTCGAATATCCAAAATACTGAGTCGTAGTATAAAGAGTACGGGAAACAAAAGAAATCCACCCAACATTGGTGTCATAGTACAGGAGCCTCTAATAAGTGAATATTGTAAGTCTAAAACCACTATTACATTGTCAGAGTATAAAAAGTTAGATAGAAAATATAGCATAGAGGGAGAGGGCATTGTGGTATAGCCATTCAACTCACCATGATCTCCAGAATAGCCCCCACTCGAACTCACTTCACTCTACGGAATTCGGTAGTAGTCAGAGTTAAATCCGCACCACAAAAAGTGTAGTAAGTGTAGTCTGAGTACGGAAAGCATGTGTACTCAATATATTTCATAGACTGACAACGAAAGAAGTAGTGATGATATAAGTATAAAAATCCTCCTTTTACCTTACTACTCCATCTATCTCAATTTATATGATGTAGTTTGATTCGACATGGAGTTTAAGAAATAAAAAAAGATTTTTAAATCTTGTGGTCTAAAATAAGCCAAAGATATTTGTGTGGTGTTAAATCATCTCATTAAGCGTAAAAGGTAAAGTTTTTTTAAAGTTAAATTGTTGCAAAATCAGGAAATGTGTAATTCTTTTTGGGACTGACTAAAAAGAAAAGTTAGTCATATAAATTAGGATAGAGGGAGTAATAATTATTATAACTCATGACCAACCATTATCCAAACACATGATATAAATGCCAATAAGTTAAGTAGTCGGACAAAAAAGTAGTCAAATGGACGGGAAATCAAGTAAAAGACAATCTACAAGAGGTTAATCAATGAGGAAGGAAATGTAATATGCTACGTACACACACAGAGCTTCTGGTATTGTCGGAATATGTGTCCATGAGGGATCGCTAAGTCCATATACCACCCATAATACTAGATCTTTTAGATCACATTGTGTCCAGGACTCCCAAGACCAATATCATGCTCCTGATCATAAGAGGTCTATATATCATACACTTGACCATATAGGCCTAAAATCCATCATTTTCCTTGAAACTCCTGATCAGTATATCGCTTAATGTCAACTAATGCAAATGTACAATGTAACATTTAAGATGATGCATATGTCAATAACTTGGTAAATTCATCAAGAGACTTACTAGCCAATAACCTTCACTATATCTATCAGCATAATTTTCATAAGTGTACGGAGTTCGATCATATGTCAATACAATAACAATCATGTCTACACATAGCACATAACGGCTAATGCCCAGACGCTACGACATTCAGACCACAAACATAACATGACTAGAATACGATACAAATTCCTAAATCATGGCACTGATACTCGTACTAATGCCCATCACATCATGGATATGAGACCCCTCGTTACCTCGTTACCCCATTATATTCCATTTTTATATTTACTTAAAGAAAACTCTCCTTAAATAAAGTCTAGAAGTCTTAACATATCTCGAAAGTCCAGCACGTGGCACGAACCTCAAGAAATTGCCTTTTCTTTCCTCTAGGCCTTGGAATGCGCCCAATCTATCAAATATGTGATCTACATGAGTATACAAATCCATTGACTCTCACTTTGCTAAACTCCAAAAAGTCAAATCCGAGTGCCCAAGGGCAAAACTGGATTCTATTAAAAATTAGTTTACCCATGATTTAATTAGTCTAAATTCAGAGATCATCCAAAACTAACCACGGATCGACTTCCGATTTTGATAATTTCACAATCTAGAACTAGGGCTAAAACCCCTAAATGTCCCACCCAAAATCATGATTTAATGAGCCAAATGCCCTTGAAATCACCTCAATCCGAGCTCTAAAACTTGAATATTAAAATGGTGAAATGTTTTCGAAGTGGAGGACTTAATTCTACCTAGATCATGATCCTTCTTCGTGAACGCGAGCCGGCCATTACGATCGCGATGCTGACTCGGTCTATGCATCGCGAATGCGACAAGGTCATCGTGATCGCAATGCCTTGGATCGACCCGGCCCAACCCCTTTTCCCTTTGCAAATGCTGTGACCCACCCGCGAACAAAAAGGTCACCCTTCCACACCCTTCATTGCGAACATGACTACAATATCACGAATGCGACGAAAAGTGCCTGGCACCAGAAAAACAAGCAACCTCACCAAGTTGGAAAACTTGGTTTTGACACCTGAAACTCATTCAGAATCCCCCGAACACAAATCAAAGATGCATTTAAGTTGTAATACAAACTACGAACTTACTAGCGCACTCAAAACATGAAAAAGAGGTCGTCTTGACCCAATATTGTTCGTGATCAAACAAAAACTTAAAATTTAACTAATTCTCCTCCGAGTGTTCAAAACCAACCTGAGCCCTACAAAACTCAAATCAACTACTCGATTAAGTCATAAATCACGTTTTGGACCTAATGAAATTGACTCTTTGATAGGGACCCATTTATCCTGATGTTGTTTTGTCAAACTTTCTTTTTTTCTCAATTTAAGAACTTCTAATTTTTCTAAATTTGATTCAATACTCCCCCGATTACCTTGGGAATCGTGCCACCCATCCCAGCAAGTCATGACAAAGCTACAGGAAAAATATTTTGGGAAAAAGAGTTTAAAAGCTTAAATCAACCTGGAGGGTCATTACAGTTCATTATTTCAACTTTTCTACATAAAGTATGGTTGTTCTACCAGACACCGCAAAGCTAGACTTATTTTTGACAACTTTATTAGATTCTTATAAATACTATATTTTGCAATTTTTGTTCCATTGTTCATCATTTTTGTGACTTGGGAGCTTGGTTTTGACCTAGATATTCATCTACAAGTTTGGGGTAAGTGATTCTAACTTAAATCTATGATTATTTCATGAATTTAACTTTGGATTTATCATTTGAACATGAAATCAAAGATAAAAATTGGTGATTTTTTAATATAGATCTAGAATCACCTAAATTGAGTTTTGAGTAATCAAATGGACTCCAAATGAAAATTGAAGCATAAATTTAGACTCGTCTGATTATTGGTAATCCAGTTCTAAAATAAATTTATGATTTTGACCTCAGGTCCTCGGGATTGACTATTTAGTCCATTCTCCATATGCTCATATTTGAATAGATTGGGAACGTTTAGAGGCGTTGAGGTAGGGAAAATCTGTTTCTTAAGCTTTGATATTTTGAACCTAAGGCAAGTCGAGACTTTATAGACTTTGTTTGGAGTATATTTTTGTGAATTAAACCAATTAATAAGTTTAAGATTAATGGGGGTCCCATAATCGTGAGGTAACAAGCACTTATGGTGATACCGATATCATAGTATTGGTACTTAGCCTTGTATGTGATGTCGTATGTGACTGATTGGTTATATCAGTTACTGAAGCATGTCTTAATTGAATTGAAATATAGTTATCATGATTAATTATTTATGTGTTCATACATCACTATGGGTAACGCTATATGATAACTCACACATATTGCACTTGATGATTCATAGGATTTTGCCCGAGGAAAAATGATTGCAGATGAATATTGGTTATGAGATTGATAGTACGTCGAGAGCATCCATGATGAGATTGAGTTTGATAGTATGTTGAGACCGTACTTGCACGTGGAGACCGTTTATGCTGGGTATATGGACCTCACGAGTCCCCATGGGTCACTACTCCCCATTAAAGGAGCATGTTTTACCGATTGCATTACATTTCATCTTTCTATGTGATTGTTGAGGTGTTTGATCTTATGGTGGATTCGTGAGTTGAATCATGTTTAAATGATCTATATACTGGTATTTGAGAAGTTATCTGTTTTGTAGAGCTATTTTTCCTTTTATATGTTGATTATTTTTCTGTCAAGAATTATATCTGTTTAATCAAGTGTTTTCAAAATCAACGCTCGCTATTGCTGATATTGTTGGGTACACATACTTTCCATACACATACTAAATTTATTGCACTTTTATATGCAGGTCTATTCCTGAGTACTAGCTGACAATGACATGAAAATTTGAGTCCTACTGTTTGGAGTTTCGGGGTGAGCTGTTAGCCAGTCCGCAGCACCGAACTCTATCTCTATTTCTTTATTTAATTGTCTTTCTACTTCTAGATAGTGTAATGTCAAACTATTGTCTTTCAGTTAGGTGCTCTTGACTCATATCACTAGGTCTTTGGGGTATCTCATTGTATCTTCCGCATTTATATAATATTTAAGACATCTTTTATTATTTATCACCGATTAGGTTTACCTCATGCATGTTCATATGGGAATGGAACGCCTATCAGGTTGGGTGTAGATTTCATGACGGCTTAGGGAATTTTGAGTTGTGACAACAGTGAACAAGCACTTTCTAGTTTTTATGAGACTGAAAATGATCCCAAATAAATATTTTAAATTTTATTACAGTGCTACTAGTTGGATCTTACATGTAATATAAATTAGTATTTAAAATACTAACAACACTTTGCGGCAATTTTAGTTCATAACCAGATAATAAAGTCATACACGTTAAGTGGTTTTATTAATACAAAATAAAGTAAATTGACTTTACTTTCTAATTTCTTTAACTTAGTGACCATTTGAGAAATTACTCTACACTTCAATATTTTGTTTTCATTATCAACATTTGTGTTAAATTTCCTACATATAGGTAATATTGTCCATTCTTAATTTTATTTAGGAAATGAAACAAAATACTTAAGAAGTAACTGGGGGAATTTTACACTTCTCGTCATTTGGTTAATAATTATTATAATATAAGTTTCTTTCGCAGCCTGTATAATTAATTATTGTTTGCGATGGAAATGCAGCTGATGATAAAGCTGAATTATTTGCAAAGTGCAAGCGCTTTAATGTTTTAAATAACATCTTTTTTATGAGCAACAAATTTATTCGGAGGGTGTTTGACTAAATTTATAAGTAAGTCAAATTATTTATATAACACTTGAATACTCTGATGTAGATGCCCACCCCACATTTAACTAGCAAGCACTAAACCAATCTCAATAATTCAAGCCTAAGAATGCCATCACTTTGCTTGGTACCAATAATTAAGGCCTATAGCAACTCAAACAATCAAGTGCACTTCCTGATCATCATGCAAGATATACAAGCGAACAACAAACTTCTAACCTCTTACTCTCAGAGACGGATTTTAACTCATCAAATTTAAGCTCGCTCACCTACTCTGACAAAGAAAGTTAATAACATTACTTATCTATCATGAAACAAGTGTACTTACAAGAAATAGTTCACACATCCAAATCAAAGAATTGAATATAATTTAAGGACTTAGCATCAAAGAACAACTCTAATACTCATAAAAGAATTCACAAATGCACAAAGAACTATAGGCTTGTCCATTATGTACATCTCTACTAATTAAGCATGCTCGAATAGAATCAAATAGGACTTTGACGGGTTGTAATGTTGGCCAGGAAACAGGTAGGACAATTATATAATAATGACTTACACTTCCCTAAGCTCTTTGCACTTTGACTTACAACTAAGAATCTCTCGAGTCCTTAGTCGTCTATTCGTATTCTTTCACGCCTTTATCTCTAAGGTTATGAACCTTAACATGAATAGATTTATATTTCCTGTACATTAACCAAGAAAGAAGAACAAGGTATATCTTTAAGCAAATCCGCTCCCTAATGCGCAGAGTTGAGATCCTGCTCTATTTAATTCTATCACTATCTTAGAATTCCTATCTCGATTTCAAGCTAAGATTCGTAGATAGTATTCGATTGATAATCAAGCAACCAACTAATTAATCTCAGAATTATATAAATAAATCAATACGATAAACTAACTAATTTAAATCAATATTCGTAAAACAACGTTCATAAAAGAACCATAACCCTAGAATGAGAAGTTTAACTCCACATAGATATGGAGAAAATACAACAAATCCTCCAAAAAAATATAAAAAACGAGTAGTATGGAGAAAAAAAGGTAATACTCAATAAGCTCCGATCTCCACATCGCCTCCTTTCTCTCCAACATATCCGAAGTTCTAAACTCGCAGTGACAAGTCATCCAACGTTCTGAACTCACAGTGACAAATCATCCGAAGTTCAGAACTCACAGTGACAAGTCATCCGTAGTTCTGTAAAAATCGCGTCTTATGAATTATTTATAGGTATAGGAAAAAGCCTCCGACGAAACAATAGAGTCCAAAATAAAAAGGGAACAATTTCGGGCCGAAAATCAGCTTCTCGAGTCGCGAAGGCACAACGAGAAACTTGCTTCCCTTTTGCTTTCTCCGCGAGTATGAAAGGGTGCCATGCCAGGTACGTATTCTTAACTTTCAATCCATTCAATTGTATGTTGCAATTAGCTCCTTTCTCTAATCATTATATCAATGATGACGTTCCCCATTTTTGTCTCATCTTCTTCTTCCTTCTTTTTTTTCCGCATTTTATTCAATTTCGTTCCAAATCTCTTCAATTTTGTAATGTTTTATTACTACACAGTAAAAATACAATATTAGCATAATTAATTTTCAAACGACAATTAAAATTCTAAAATGTGAGACACCAATGACTAAATATATGTATTTTTTGTCGAACATCACTGCGTAGTTGGTTCTTATCCTTCTGAGACTACAAGTATAATAAGAGCATCCGTCAACAAAAGGTCACCCTAAGATGATCATCTCGTGGCTATTGAGAAAAAAAATAAATTTTCTGACTTGCTCCGCGAAACCAAGGTCCAAAAGTAGTCATTCACACCCACTAATGAAGGATTCCTAAAAAAGCTAAGGAATTTTCTTATTTCAATTTATATAATATTATTTGACTAAGCATAAAATTTTAAAAATATTTAAAAAAAATATATGATCAGCGGTCTAAAACAAACTTTAGATATTAATATAACTATAAATCATCTTATTAAAGATAATTTTTTTTAAATTAAATTATTTTTAAATATAAAAAATATATATATATATATATATTACCACATTCTATGAACAAACATCTTTTAGATAATTTGAAAGTATGACAGTACCATTGTATAAAACCTAAAAACATATCCACACGTGTTCTATAATTTAATTAGGTAAAATATGTAAAGTTGTCTCTAAACTAGTACTCTTCTCTGAAAAAGGTACTTCAACTTTACGGATCCTATAACCCCTTTATTCTTAGAATGAATTTATTGCCCCTTATGGACTCACATGGATTGAGAAATTCAGAAGGTAGAATGGTTATTGAATAAGGTTTCCTTCTCGGTATTTTTTTAAATTTTCCTGTTTGATCTAATATAGGAAAAGGCAGACCTCTTACCAAAAACAATGTACGTAAGATGACAAAAAAGTAAAATTTTATTTTATTTTACATTTCATTTATTAGATACCATTTCTTTTTTACTTTTTCATGTCTTTTTCCTCATCTTCCCTACCACCATTACCTTACATGTTTTGTTTCTTTCTCAATCTTCTATGGCTCGAGATCTCTTTCGCACCCCATTACTGTTCTTCATTTTTCTTTTTTCTTTCTAGTTATTGTACTGAAGTTCTGTAGTAATGAGGGAGAAACACTCAGAAATCATGGTTCTGCGATTATTGGCCAAAATCGTAAAGGATAATTTTATATTTTACGTTTGCCTTTGTTGAATCAATTATTGCTTGATCCATTTTGAAAAAGCAATGTTTTGATTTTCTTTCTTATCCATTTTTTTAGTTTGGTTCGGTGATTTTTTTCCTCATACAAAAATGGAGATTGAAAGTGGTGAGGTTAAGGAATAGTCAATTTGGGGGTAAGAAGTTGGAGATACGCTGATTTAAATTTCAGATTTGATTTGGTGCTGATTTTAATTGTTCGATGGTTTTGATTTTCAAACATTAATTAGTGGGGGTTTGGAACTTATTAATGGTGTTGCGGCGGAGTTGTTTGTTGTTGGGGGTAGCTTCGTCGGGGAAACTTCTACAGAAGTTGAGGTGAAGAAGAAAGAGAGAAAAGAAAAAGAAAGAAAACAATCAAATAGGAATTCTTTTTTTTAAAATGACACGTGGAAAGTGATGACTGGTGCGTGAGCTGCACATAATGTTCTGTATTTGGGGTTGGCCGAAAAAGAGTGTATATTAGGGGTGAGCGGGTCCGGGTACCCTAACTTTTTTAAACTACCCGGACCCTACCCAGTAAACGATCGGTTCCTAAATCAGTTACCCAGAACCTATCCATAGCAATCATTATCCGGAACCTATCCGGACCCTGCGGTTCCGGATAGATTCCCGGGTACCCTGTAAAACATTTGTCATAAATATTACTCCATAATCAGTGATAGAATTTGAAATGGAGGAAATAGTGACAGACGAAAAATCCGAACCCGTGAAATGGGTTCCTGCACCTGTAAACATTGCAAAACCGAAATGACTACAACACAATGACTAAATCTAAAATGGAGGAAATCGGTGACGGAAAATCAAAATGACTACAACACAATCACAATGACTAAATGAAGAAAACATTGCAAAATTACACCGCATAATCCAAAGTGACATTTAACGAAATATCGATCATCGATTTCGGATCCGCAAAATCCAAATTCCAGTGAATAAATGAAGAAAACATTGCAAAACTACTGAAATTGCAGATCTGCTTTTGAGCCTAAAATTGAGGAAATCAGTGATTGATAATCTGAAATGGGTCTCCCGTGACTGAAATGGAGGAACAGGATACAACACAATCACTAAATGAAGAATACATTACAAAACTCCAAATAAACATAAAACAAAAATACATCTTCTAAAGAAACGCCCATAAATGTCACATGTCCACTTGCATACTAATCCACCATTATGTCTTCCGTGACACAAGTAAGCTCTACAAAAATAAAATGAAACTATTATGAGATTCCAAGACAAAAGATAATACACAAAAATAAAAATTCTAAATAACCCAAATCCATTAAACAAAAATAAAGAAAGACCTAGTGAGTAGTGACTTACCTTCCTCATATTTTTCTGCATCTTCCATATATTGCTCAACACTAATTGATTTTGAAGATAAGCGCAACCAATCTTGGCAACAAATCAAAGCTTCCACAAATTTAGGAGTTAGAGAGCTGCGAAATTGATCAAGCACTCGACCAGATGTGCTAAAAGCCGATTCCGAGGCTACCGTGGATACGGGGATGGCTAAGATGTCTCTAGCCATCAAACCGAGAACCTTGTAAGTCGACTTAGCATTCCACCACATCAATAAATCAAATGTTTCATTTTTGGGCTCACGAGGACTACTAAGGTACCTTTTCAATTCGGATCTTAAATCCCCACTAAGTTCATCTTGGTCATCCTCGGTACCAATCTTTGACAAGTGAAGCTGGATCAACAAAACCAAAATTTTCTCCACCAACACTGTCAATAGAGCCTTGAGACTCATCCAATACACTAGAATCAACCATAGAAGAATGTTTTTTGTCATAGAATGCAAAAAGACGTTCCAATACATTCATTACCTTACTAACGATCAATTCTATTTTAGCATCATCAACACCAATCCTTCTACAACTCTAATTCAGAAATCTCAACTTATATCGAGGATCTAGTACTACGGCTATCAACACCATCATGTTTGTTTTCTCAATACTCTCATAATATTTGTCAAATTTGGCTCTCATTTTTGTAGCCATTGCTTTAAGGTTTTCATTATTATTTTGGCTTTCACATTCAGTTAATGTTGAAAACATGCTAATAACTTCATGAAAATAATGGTTAGTTGTCACATAGAGACTTCCTGACATGCTAATCAACCATAGAATATTATAATACAGAAATCAACCCAAGGGTTATTCATTACTAACAACAAACAATAAAAAATAGTAACATTATAATACAGAAATAAAAAACAGTAACATTATAATACAGAAATCAACCCAAGGGTTATTCATTACTAACAACAAACAATAAAAAACAGTAACATTATAATACAGAAATCAACCCAAGGATTATTCATTACTAACAATAAACAATAAAAAACAGTAACATTATAATACATAAATAAAAAACAGTAACATTATAATACAGAAATCAACCCAAGGGTTATTCATTACTAACAACAAACAATAAAAAATAGTAACATTATAATACAGAAATCAACCCAAGGGTTATTTATTACTAACAACAAACAATAAAAAATAGTAACATTATAATACAGAAATAAAAAACAGTAACATTATAATACAGAAATTAACCCAAGGGTTATTCATTACTAACAACAAACAATAAAAAACAGTAACATTATAATACAGAAATAAAAAAATAGTAACATTATAATACAGAAATCAACCCAAGAAATCAACCCAAGGGTTGAGAATAAAAAACAGTAACATTATAATACAAAAATTAAGCCAATACATGCAAAAATCTAATGTTCTTCACTATGCAACAACTTTAAGGGTTATTCATTACCTTTAACAAAATCGAGAGGAATTCGAGCACAATACCGCAACCTTTGTCAAGCTTCTGGAGTGAGAGAGGAGACTGGCGATGGCGATGGCGATGGCAAGGCTACTGCGAGGCGCGAGCTACGTAATGGCGACTGGCGAGCTGCGTAGTAGTGTGAAGTGAACCTGTGAGCTGCGCCTCTGGAAAATGAAAAATTTGGAAATTAGGGCTAGGGGCGAAGTGAACCTATGAGCTGCGTAGTATCCGTATATGACCTTTTAACCGGACTGGGCCAAAAATTTAAAAGCCCCAAAGCCCAAAACTAAATAATTTAAATGTGGGTAGGTTCATAGGGTCCGGGTATCGGTTCCGGGTCCGGGTACCCGGTTTCTATTTACCGGAACCGGACCCGGACTCGATATTGATCGGTTCCTAATTTTAATACCCGGAACCTACCCGTTATTATAATATATCTACTCGGAACCTACCCGATAGTATTGGTTCCGGTCGGGTATCTAGGTACCCTGTACCCGTGCTCACCCCTAGTGTATATATACTATTTTGAAGTTGTTCAGGGGTAATAGGACCCGCGTAAATTTTAAGTGTATTTGAAACTTAATCATTAATTCAGGGGGGGGGGGGGGAGAGACTTTATGTATTATCTCAATTTAATTAGTTGCATTTAACTACATGTTTAACTTTATAGTTTGGGATAAGACATTATTATGTTACACCCCGTGAGCGTAGTAAGACGACTTAAGCCTCAGTGACTCAATATCCTTCCCGAGGATTCCCTATGACTTAGATGGGCGTTACGATGGTGTACGGAAGGTTGGAGACCATTAGGATTGAAGGAACCATCCCTCGACGAAGTTAGTGTGATACACTAAGCATTTTGTGTCGCAAATGAGATCCGCCCCGCAGAATAAGGCGCAAAATGAAGCAAGAACTGAAGGATTTTTCTGTCTTGATCTACGCCAGCAGATTCGACCGCATATGGCCATCTGTGACGCAGAAGACACTGCAGAATAGAGTGGTGGCCGACCATTCTTGCTTATTTAAGAGGTGGCTTGTCATTTTAACTTATTATTCGACCAAACCTAATCCCTAACACCCCTAAAATCTCCCTAGACACCCTCTAAAAATTCAAAAATGATTCCAAAGTAAATACGCCATGTTATAACTTCAAGAGCTAGCCTAGAGGAAAGATAACACCCTTATGTTGTTGTGAAGTGATTAAGGGCGATTGTTAGCAAAGCAAATCTTGGATTTCAAGTTGTTTTTTCTGGTTAAGTTATTAATAATATCATCGTGATTGTACTTAAGCTTAACTAGGTGTTGATTGAGTTGTTTGGGGTGAAAAACTATAACTAGAACTTGAATTGACAAAGGTGTAGTTGTCTTGTTGTTGGAGTGCTTTGAAGGTATACAAATGAATTAGTATGGTTGGAAATCATGAGAAGTTGCTTGGTGATGATGTTACTAGTATGATTATGCTTATTCATGTATCAAACTTGTTGAACAAGTTGTTAACTAAAAGAAGAAGTAACTAGAAAGCATGTAGAAGTTGTGTTTCATATTATTGGAAGAAAGAACTGTTTTTAAGTAATTCTTTGATGTTGGGTGGCTGGAAATTAAGGAGAATAGTTTCTTATGATGTTGTTGTTGTTATTGATGTTGTTCTTGATGTGGAAGAGGTAATAATACGAGAAGATGTTGCCCGATTTATTCATGTTTTTTGGTTTAAGAGTTTATATATATATATATATAGATTACCTTCTATCTTACATACTTGTTACATTTTGTGGTACTGACGTATCATTGTTGGGGCACTGTATTTCATACCTGCAGGTGCAGATAATCAGTTTGACGAGCCCTCTTAGTAGACGAGGTTGATATTCAGTGGAGGATCGATAAGACTCCATCTCTTTCGGAGTGCAGCCGAGTGTAGAGGTCGTATATCAGATTTGGTTACAGGCTTATGGGTAGGACCATATTTGATGTCAGTTATTCTTAGAGACTTATAGACATAGGTTCAGTATACTGTATGTTAGTGGCCTTGTCGGCCCTCATTTATATTTTCTTAGGATTAGTCAGTGTGGATACTTATAATGGCTTCCTCGGCCCATGATAGCTTATAGTAAGAGCAAGTTTGGCCAAATTGGCCTACATATGTTTTGATTATGTCTAGAAGTCAGGAGCCATAAAGTGGTTCTCTCGGGTTAGTATGGCGTCGGGTGTCAGCCACACCTCACCTAGGTTGGGGTGTGACAAAGGGGTATTAGAGCAGGTAAGTTTTAGGGAGTCTATAAAGCCATATCTAGTAGATTCTTATTTATGGATGTGTTGTGCACCACATTTATAAACAGGAAGCTAAAGGACATTTAGGATTGGTTACCCTTCTTTCTGTTCCAGATCGTGTTGTATAGAGCTGAGTCATAAGGAATCAATGTTGAACTCCTATTCGATAAATATTATAAAGAGATGCTTGTAGTCCAAAAGATTATCTCCAGCCAGATGCCAATACAACATCAGGTAAGAACATTAGTAGAGAGAGTTTTGGATGATGTTAGGCCCTGAGAATATTAGAAAGTAAAAGTATAAGTTCTAATAGATGAAAGGAGCAAGATGAAAAGGGTACGAGGTATCCAGTTAGTGAAGAGCTATAAGTAGTAATATATCTTAGAGAAGACAAGAATATGACCAGAGTAGCCAGTTTGAGGTAAGTCAGGGCTCAAGGGAACATGGAGTACATGATCAGGAGAGCGATGGATAGATGATGACTTTCAGTATAAAACTTCACTTGAGAGCCAAGAGGGAGTCCGATTTATAGATATTAAGTGAGACTAGAATGAATTACCTAGGCTTGAATCAAAAGGATTGAGCATCTGAGTGGAAGCATAGCCGTAGGTTGGTAATGTCCATAGGTAAAAGGCTTTTGTATGAGGACAAACACAATCAGGAGAATGCTAGACATGTAGACCATAACATTTAAGGACAAATGTTGTAACGGGGGGGGGGGGGGAGGATGTTATACCCAATTGTTTTGTGAACAAATGTGAGCGTAGTTAGACGATTTAAGTCCCAGTGATTTAAGATCCTTCCTGAAAGTCCCTATGACTTAGATGGACGTTACGAGGGTGTACGAAAGGTTGGAGGCCATTGAGATTGAAAAAATCATCTCTCAATGAAGTTCGATGAAGTTAGCGCATTATGCTAAGCATATTGAATCGCGGATGAGATCCGCCCCAAAAAATAGGGCGCAAAAATGAAGCAAGAACTGAAGGATTTTTCTGCCTTGATCTGCGCCAACAGATGCAACCTCATATGGCCATCTGCGACGCAGAGGGCACTGCAGAATAGAGGCAGTGGTCGACCATCCCTGCTTATTTAAGCGGTGGCTCGTAATTTTAACTTATTATTCGACCAAACATGATCCCTAGCACCCCTAAGCTCTCCCTAGACACCCTTAAAAAATTCAAAAATGATTCCAAAGTAAATACACCATGTTACAACATCAAGCGCTAGCCTAAATGAAAGAAAACACCCTATGTTGTTGGGAAGTGATTAAGGGTGGTTTTGAGAAAAGAAAATCTTGGATATCAAGTTATTTCTTCTAGTTAAGTAAGCATAATACCCTCTTGATTATACTTAAGCTTAACTAGGTGTTGATTGAGTTGTTTGGGGTGAAAAACTACAAGTAAAACTTGAATTGACAAAGGTGTAGTTGTCTTGTTGTTGGAGTGCTTTGAAGTTATACATATGAATTAGTATTGTTGGAAATCATGAGAAGTAACTTGTTGATGATGTTACTAGTATGATTATTCTTATTAACATATCATTCTTGTTGAAGAAGTTGTTAACTAAAAGACGAACTAACTAGAAAACATGTAGAAGTTGTGTTTCATTTGTTGGAAGAATGAAAACTTTTGGGAGTAATTCTTTGATGTTGGGTGGCTGGAAATTGCGGAGAATAATTGTCTATGATGTTGTTGTTATTAATGTTGTTCTTGATGTGGTCTAGGAAAGAATACGGGGGAGATGTTGTCCTATTTGCAGTAGAACGAGCTTGTCGCTCGTTAACTAATTGATATGTTCCTTCTTGTTGATATGCATATTGTTTACTGTTGTAGACGAATTGTGAAGAGGTGGATTTCGTAATTGAAGATTCCATTTTCAGGTATGTAAGGGCTATCTTTCTTTCTTTTCGGCATGAATCCGTAAGTACGCCCCTTTTTTTTAGAAGTCTAAGGAAGAGCTAGTTTGTGCGTAGGTCCCTTGTTGGCAGTTTAAGGCCCTCTAAGTATTTATAAATAGATCTTAAGTAAGTCTCCTATAAACATTCTATAACTAGTAGCACTTTCAATATATTGGCAAGTTATATATAAGATAGAATTCCTAATAGATTGAGGAATACGAATGAACGAGAAAATGAACTAATAGGGAAACATAAGTAATAGAAGGTGAAGTCATACTAATTATAAGATCAGACCGTAATAGCCTAGTGAGATAACCGTGTATGTATATCCGAGGACTCTTAGGTAACTCCCTAAAGTAAAGGGAAGTAGAGTACGCACTACGACGCGATAAGTGACATAAAAGAATATGAAATACAAGTTGTACGAGGTACTCTCTAAACTTAAGAAAAGTAGAGTTATACGAATCATAAAGATAGATCGAGTAGTATAACAAGATAGTTGGACGAGACCAAAGATAGTTACAAGTCCCTTAAAGCTAAAAAGAGTAGATCACCAGTTAATAAGTATGAACTTTGAATTACAGAAGTTACTGGATGAGTTATAGTTTATAGGTGTAAGTACCTAGTTTATAGATTGTTTGCTTGTTGTTGAATGTTACTCTTGCCTTCGGGGCTATGTTGCTCTAAGCTTTAGGGCTATGTTACTCTTGCCTTCGGAGATATGCACTTTCCTTCTGGCTATTTACATCTGCCTTCAAGGCTATCCATACCTATCTTCAAGGCTATGCACTTACACACCGGATCCCACAAGAGGCCGGAATATTGTGTTCAGTATATCAGTTATGATAAGTATGACTTTATGTTAATTTGTATGAATAGTAACACATTGTAGTAAGATCAGTAACCAAAGTTAGTAGAGATAGTGCGGAGTACTATAACTAGCTAAGCTTTACAGATAGGCAGGAGGGTCAAGTAGCCCAATCGAGAACAATCTGGTAGGTTGATTTAGAGTATGTGATGAGTCCACCCTAGTTCTTATCCTTCAGTAAAGAATCTATGGTATATATATATTACCTTCTGCCTTACATATTTGATACATTTCGTTGGTGCAGGTAATCAGTTTGACGATCCCTCTCAGTAGATGAGGTTGATATTCAACAGAAGATCGGTAAGGCTCCATCTCTTTCGAAGTACAACCGAGTCTAGAGGTCATGTATTAGAATTGGTTACAGGCTTATGGGTAGGCCGGGGTCCTGTCCCATCCATGTTTGATGTCAGTTATTCTTAGAGGCTTAGTAGATACATGTTCAATATGTACTATATATTAGTGGCCTTGCGAGCCCTCATTTATGTTTTCTTGGGATTACCCAGTGTGGATACTTATAGTGGCTTCCTCGGCCCATGATAGCTTGTAGTGAGAGCGAGTTCGGCCAAATCAGCATATGTATATTCTGATATGCCCAGAAGTCAAGAGTCACAGAGTGGTTCTCTCGGGCCGGTATGGCACCAGGTGCCAGCCACGCCTCACCTAGGTTGGTGTGTGACAAAGTGGTGTCAGAGTAGGTCAGTTCTAGAGAGTCTACAAGCCGTATCTAGTAGAGTCTTGTTTACGGATGTATTGTGCACTATATATATATATATATATATATATATATATATATATATGTATACACACACTTATGTTTATCTACATCTTTAAAATTCTAAGCTTTAAATATTACAATGCTTCTTCTTCTAAACTAATATTTATAACATTTGTGTGGATGACCCTTGTCTTTTTCGTATTAATCGATATGTTATAAAAAATTAATAAAAAAATTATATATATAGTGTATAACAAGTATATATACTGTAGTCGTCTCTTAATTAAAGTTTTTTTGTAGGCAATTAATTAAAGATAAAATCTTTACATTATGCTCGATATTATTTCTTTTATTCACCATTGAATTTTTCTTGTCAATGATTTTGATTTTGTATAGGCAAATGCAAGAATTTTTAACTTAGAAAATCATCAGAATTGAGAAAAATTATGATCACAAAATATATTGAATCGGAAAATTGGTAGAACTTGCTCTAATTATTTTTCGAGGCGAAATAATAGATGAAATTTATTTTTGAAAAAGAAAATTAGGCCTTCTTTGATACACAAATTAAGCCTCTTTATTTCTATTCAAATGTACATATTTTACCTCTTAATCCCTTCTTTGAGCTTTTTTCTATTTTGTTTCAAACGTCATATATATATATATATATAAATATATCAATTCTTTCAGGCTAAGAATGAGCAAAACTTGACATTTGCAAAAGGAAGAGTTAAAAAAAAAGAAACATATGAATATCTATGAAACTTATGATGAAAAATATAAATATATTCTTACCTTACCAGTTTGAAGCCTAATATTACAAGCCATGGAAGTCTTAATAAATTTTGAAAATCAGTGTTGAATCTATATTAGTGGAGATAAACATGAAAAGTAAGCCTATAGGACAAGATTATGATACTTAATGATTTTCATCGTTTAAAAACCACCATAATTCTCCTCGGAGAAAAAGAAATAACTATTGATAAGTGATCATAAATCTATCAATTCTGAAAAATTCAGGGAAAAAGATGCAAGCTTTTGTTGATCAAAGAAAAATTCAAAAAAAGGTAAAAGATTTGGTGAATTGAAAAGATTAGTTGCATTTGATCATGATGAAAGATATTTATTGGGTATAAATTTCTTATCCTACACTAGTCATAAACTATGAAAAAAAATATTTTTTCCTCGAGGACGAGTAAAGTTTAAGTGAAATTTGACGAATAAAAATTATTCATGTAATTTTGGTATATAAAAATAAAATTTTAAATTAAAACATGAATAATTATATTTTATTCTCACATTTTTCTGACAAATCTTGCCGGAAAAGAAACTCATGAAAAAGGAAAAATAAAAAAGCTAAAAACCAAAGAAAAGAAGAAGAAAGCTAATTTGGTCAATATGGAAGATGTCGTCTTATCAATATTGTGAGAAATCAAGAAATGAAATCCCTTTGTCCTCCGGGGCATAGTCCAGTGGCAAAGCCTGGGCGCTATAAGGCGCTCTGGCATGGGACAGCGTGGGTTCGATTCCCCGCAAGCACGAAGAAACTCTGCATGTTGGGGAATTTAACCTTGTCTCATTGATCAGTTGTACGCTCCCAGAAAAACTGGCCACCGGAGCACATTCCGCGATTTACCTGGTAATAGTGTTGAAGGACCGGTCCTATTACCTCCAGGACGTCTGGGTAATACCAGTGAAGTAGTCAGGCGCAAGCCTGGAAACCTGGATTATAAAAAAAAAGAAAAGAAATGAAATCCCTTTGCCCAAAGTAATCTCATTTACTTTGGCCAAAGTAATCACACCTACTTTGGGCAAAGTAGAAGCAATCAAAGGCATTCTTATTGCTATAAATAGAAGACATGTCTTGTCTTAAAAGAGAATTCAATTGTAAGAAGACAAGAACTAGTCTTGGTCTCTCTCTAAGATTTTTCTCATAGTAATAATATTTTCTTAGTCTTTTTAAATATTTTTAGTCTTCTATTTTTTTTTTAGTTTTCTTACTCCGTAATGGAGTATTCTCTTTCTGTTGGGATAGTTAATGAAATTTGATATATATTTATAGTTCTTCCTTGGTTTTAATACATTCTTGTCACGTCTACATATTTTATCTCTAAGTTATTCTTATATTAATTTTGTAATTCTCATGGAGAAAAATAAATATATAATAAATAATGAGTTAAATAGTAGCGTGAGAGAAATTTTTAGTTATTATTATTCCAAGTCTTTGATCTTACATCTTCCAGTCCTAATTCTCACGGAGGAACTGCTTCAAGCAAGTTTATCGATTTAAATGATCTTTATCTTATTTCTTTCTGTCCTAATTCACACGGAGGGATTGAGTCAAATAAGTTATTAAATAAAGGAATCTTTATCTTGTTTATTTCAGTCCTAATTCTCATGGAATTGACTCAAATAAGTTTATTGATTTAAAGGCTAATCGCAAGAGGCCTTTATTTCTTTTACCACAATTCAAGCAAGCAAATATTTTGGTTTAATCGTCACTTGTAATAAATCAACTACTTAACATAACCTCACAAAGTGTTAATTGCTTATTTATTTTTAGTGAACAAAATATAATTGTATTAGCAATAAGCAATTTTTCTTTAAAGAAATATGTGTGAAAACTTTTATTATAATAATATTATCAAGTGGATTCAATGGTTTTCAACTCTTTTTAAATATAAATTTTCCGGAAGTGATTTGTTTTAATTTAGTAGTTTATAATTCCAAACTCACCTTTCATCAATTTGATTCTCTCAAATAGTAGTCAAAATATTATAAGTGCGTAGCATAGATTTTTCAATCTATGTGGGACGATACGATAAACTGTACTATAATTTCACAGAGTATGAGTAGAAAAAATCCTATAAATATTGGCTTCATCAGTAAGGGCTATCTTTCTTTCTTTCTGGCATGAATTCATAAGTATGCCTCATCTATTAGAAGTCTAAAGAGGAGCTAGTTTGCGCGTAGGTCCCTTGTAGGCGGATTAAGGACGTCTAAGAATTTCTAAATTGATCTTAAGTAAGTATCTCATATACATTCTATAACCAGTAGTGCTTTCAAGATATTGGCAAGTTATACATAAGCTAGAGTTCCTAATAGATTGAGGAATACGAATGAGTTAATGAACTAATACGGAAATATAAGTAATAGAAAGTGAAGTCGTACTAATTATATGATCAGAAGGTAACAGCCTAGTGAGATAACCGTGCACGTATATCCGAGGACTCTTAGGGAACTCCCTAAACTTAAGGGAAGTAGAGTACGCACTACGATGCGATAAGTCACTTAAAATAATATGGAATACGAGTTGTCGAGGTACTCCCCAAACTTATGAAAAGTAGAGTTATACGAATCATAAGATAGATCGAGTAGTATAACAAGATAGTCAGACGAGACTAAAGATAGTTACAAGTCCCTTAAAGTTAAAAAGAGTAGATCATGGGTTAATAAGTATGAACCATGAATTACAGAAAGTATTGGTTGAGTTATTGTTTAAAGGTGCAAGTACCTAGCTTACAAATTGTTTGCTTGTTGTTGAATGTTACTCTTGCCTTCGAGGCTATGTTACTATTGCCTTCGGTGCTATGTTACTTTTGCCTTCGGGGCTATATTACTCTTGCCTTCGGGGCTATATTGATTGCTTTCGGGGCTATATTGATTGCCTTCGGGGCTATGCACTTGCTTTCAGTGCTATTTACATCTGCCTTCGGGGCTATGCACTTACACACCAGATCGTACGAGAGGTTCAGTATATTAGTTATGATAAGAGTGACTTTGTGTTAATCTGTACGAATAGTAGCACACTGTAGTGAAGATCAATAACCAAAGTTAGTAGAGATAGTGCATAGTACTATAACCAGCTAAGTTTTATAGATAGGCAGGATGGCCAAGTAGGCCAATCGACATCAATCTGCTAAGTTAATTTAGAGTATGTGATGAGTCTACCCTGGTTCTAATCCTTCGATAAAGATTCTATGGTATTTATTCATGTTCTTCAGTTTAAGAGTTTAAGAGTAAAACTCCATCTCTTCCGGAGTGCAACAAAATCTAGTGGTCATGTATCAGATTTGGTTACAGGCTTATGGGTAGGCCGGGCCCTATCCCGAGAATGTTTGATGTCAGTTATTCTTAGAGTCTTTGTAGACACAGGTTCAGTATGTACTGTATATTAGTGGCCTTGCTGGCCCTCGTTTATGTTTTCTTGGGATTACCTAGTATGGATACTTATAGTGACTTTCTAGGCCCATAATAGCTTATAGTAAAAGTGAGTTTGGGTAAATCGGCCTATGTATGTTCTGGTTATGCATAGCAGTCATCAGTCATAGAGTGGTTCTCTCGGGCCAGTAAGGCGCCGGGTGCCAGCCACGCCTCACGTAGGTTAGGGTATGAAATATTACCCCCCTGAACTATACTCGAAGTTCCAGCGACACACTTTACCTTTATAGGGGGAGGTCCTATTACCCCCTTAATCTTTTTTCTGTATTCTTTGCACCTTATGTGTTGACGTGGACCCAATCCTAATTACATTATATGTGGTTTATACACACACTTGACATGTCATTTTATCACTTTAATTTATTTTTTACTTTTTTCTCAATTTTTCTTCATTCTTTTTTCTCTCATTTGACTTGTAGAAAAAATGAAGGTGATTTTGTGAAATGGGTAGCAGCTACAGAGTTTTTCGAAGTTGAACGATGACTGAGCTTTGGTGATTAGAGGAGGTCTGGTGGTATTTTGGGTGAATCAAGGGTGGCTTGATGAGCGGAACAGTAATGCTAGGGACATAATAGATGTAACAACTCATACTTCTCATCATTTCTTTGACTTAGTTGAAGTCGACGAAGTTACTTGAATATTTGAATAAGGTTATAGTGTCCAAGTGTATGTATTATGTTAAGCCTAGTTAAAGTAAACGAGATTCATAAATGAATAAGATCTCGGACAAAGGTAGACAACCTACTAGTTTCACCTTTGTGTTTCACCTACTTTCTTAGACATTCTATGTGCTTAAGCTACTACCTATCCATCTTACTTACTTGAGCTACTTGCTTACACATCTTTCTTGCTTAAGCCCCTTCTTTACATGTTCTACCTGCTTGACCTACTTATTTCCCTTCCTACTTGTTTCAGGTCTTACTTATTAAATGAGGACGACACACTTTTTTAGAGAAAATCAGCAAATTTCTAGGTTAAGTAATTGACAAGTAGGTGCATCACCTACTTAAAATGAGAGGTCCAAATAAAAGGGAAAGAAAGTGTGAGATGGGCAGATCCAAGACCAATCTTCCCAAGCATATTTAAGGGTTGATATATATAGATATAACCCCTTGTAATTTGTCATTAAACCTATCTCTCCAAAATAATTCAGAAGCACTTCTCTCTCTCTCACCAGCAAGAACAAGCCATGGATGTTCTCTCTCTTCCTCTTCTTCATGTGAAATTCAAACTCTTATGGCAGCCATGGAAGCTTCCCTTCCTCCTTCATAAACTCAAAGTAATCTTCTTTCTCTTTCAGAATTACAAGCAGCCATAATAGATTCTTCATTCCTCCATTGCTTTCAAGTATTTCCTTTCTTCTTAAGCTTAAGGTAAGTGATAATTTTCATGGGTTTGGCTAGATTCTTTATGAAAAACTATGCAATCTTACCTTTCCATGTTTGAACTTGAAGAAAAACATTAAGTATCTGTCCCAACCAGCCAAGAAGAGTTTGGGGTTGTTCTAGGTGTTGTATTGATGTCCTTTCCACTTTAGTTACTTAAAGAAATCCTTAAGATATGAAATTGAAGGGCTAGAAATTAGACAGCAAGGTAAGTCCCTCATTTTACTTCATATGTATAAGTTAGTTTAAGCTTTAGATGTGTTTTAGTTGCTACAAGTTCATGGGTTGATGGCTGAAGTTATAAATGAGCTGATGGACTCATTATGTAGTTTTGGGGTTGTTCTTATTATTCTCTTTGGTGCTGTACATATGGTGGTTGGATGGTGTTGTTGTTATTGTGAATTGATCTAGCGGGATGTTGCCCATTTAATTGTAAGATGAACTTGCCGTTGATGGTTGAATTATATATTTGTGTTGCTAGTGATGTTGTATAATATGTTGGGACTGATTTTGTGGTATGTGGGGCTGTTCATATCATGTTAAGTTGCTGGAGATTCATATAATTATAGTTATGTATCGTTGATGGTGTTACAAGGATTAGAAAGGCGATAGGCTTGAATAATCCCATAGAAACGCTTGTAGAACAAGCTTGTCGCTCATTAGCTTGTTGGTGTATTCTTTGTGTTGATGATGTCTTCTTTTCCTGGTTGTAGTTGAACTTGTGAAGGAGGCTGGTCTTTCCATATCAGGGAACGTCTACTTAAAGGTACGTAACGCTATTTTATTGACTTGCCACTACGACATGACATACAATATTTGCTTCTTATGTAAACCATGAAGTTTAGAGCTTCCAAGTGTAGTAGTTCCATGTTCCAAGTATCTATCCGTAATTAGTTATTATTAAAGTGTTTACACCTAAGAGTCAAGTTCCAAGTTTCTTTCATGGGTTTAGAATTCCCCTTAAGTATGATGACATTCCCAGCACACAAAGTGAAATGAAAGAGATGTTATGTGCTCACATATGGTCGTTACTCAGGCGTATTCATCTAAAAAATTAAGTTACGAGCTATCGCAAAGAGGATAGAATTTCCCCTTAGGTGGGACCACACTAGTAGCCTATAAAGTATAATTCATAAATAGAATTCTAGAGGTGCTCTATATATGCATTTACAGTTTCATGTACTCCCTGGTTGGTGCCGTCTCCATAATACGAGTTTCATATATCTATTAGAAGTCTTGTAGTCTTCTTAGAAAGTGTATATGAGCCACAACGGCTCCCTCGTGAGACTCCCGATAGCATAACGATATTTAGTAAGAGTTGCTACACTCATATGTTTAATAGCTTCATAGATGTCCTAATTGGTATTGCCTCAACGAGTTGAGTTTCATAAGTGTATTTGTAGCTACGTTTTCGTACGAGAGAGTAAGTATGACCTATAGTGTCACCCTCAAAATAACTTTTGTAGTGTGACGACTAGTTGATGACAAAAGGGGAGCCTTGCATGTTGATAGTTGTTGTCTGTTCTAGTGACCAGTAGCAACCAGTGAAAAGGATTTACTAGTTCATAGATACTAGTTGATAATGAGATGGAACCTTACTTGTTAACGAAGGTGATAGCCTATAATTATAAACGAATAAGTTTTAGTAAGTTGTCTAGGATAACTATGTTTAGAATGACTATAAGACGACTCTCAGATGATAGTTGGAGGATCATAGATCTAAGGTTAAGGTATGGTAGGTACAGGACTACACCATGTTGCCTAATGTAGATGATATCTCATGGCTAATGAATAAGTAAATGTTGTGGGGTGTAGAGCATAAGGTAAGATGAATCACGTAAACAGTTTCAGATGTTTGTTAATGGTTTATAGGTCCTAATGAAGATGAATTATATGGATGGGTTATAGATTATTGTTAATGGATTATAGTTCATTAATTAAGATGAATGATATCAGCAATATCCAAATTACCATTATTGGATTGTAGTATCTTACTTAAGAAAGATTAAGTGTTGGTTTCCAGAGTATCACAAATGGATGACAGATTACTACTTAAGATGAATTATATGATATCTTGTAGGTGATCGTTAATGGTTTAGAGATTGTCACATAAGGTGAACTAAGTTGATATAAACATTATAACCTTCTTGAGGATAAGACAACATAGGGAGTTAGATTACAGGCTTGGGGAAACCCCAATAAGGATTATAGTAAAGTGAGTGCGTAATTTTTCACACAAAATTCCACTTACCATGGGTATTTACATGGTTCGTAGATTATTCGGACAATAAAATTCCAACGATCCGAAGAAGATTCAACGTCAGATGGTGGGACAACTTTAAAATACCATTAAGTCTCATACCACAAAAGGTCCAGGAATGGTTAAATGCCCAAAAATCCATTCCGGTACAGGCGCCTCTACAAACACCACTGACACCACTACAAACACCGGAGCACACCCAGTTCCTTTCACAGAAATCCCAGATGGCCTCAATGCTTGCAGCGACCAAAAATCCAGAAGAAATCCAAGCCATAATTCTGAAGTTTGCACCATCTTCATCAAAACAAGGATCTTCATCAGAGGAATAAGAACCAGAAATTGATATTGAAGACAGTTCGATTTTTGGCAACAGTGGATTCTGAAGAAAGTTGCCAAAAGAAATCAAAATACCCGTTGTAGAGTTCAGACAAAATTCCGACAAAAAAAAGTGCCCGAAAAAGGTACTTTCAAAAAGCAAAGATTCCAGTAATAATTCAAGAAAATGCCAAAAGGATGAATAGTCATTCTCCACTCGGATGAATAGTTATTCTCCACTTAGATGAATAGTTAGATTTCTTTTTATTTACCAAAATGCCATGTAAATCTCCTATAAAAGGGGACTCCCTCTCCCTTAGTTAGAGGAGTCATCTTTTCTAAGTATTTCTCTTTCTATTCTAGAGAGAAGTGCGAGCTCTAAAGAAATTCCCCTTTAGGTTAGAAGCAAAATTCCCGAATACCACTCATATGATTCTGTTCATATGATTCATATCATATGACTCATATCATATGATCCAAAATACCTTAGAAATTCCCAAGGTATATCTCCTTGACAAAATACTTTGTAAATTTTAAACATTTTAAATGATTATGATTATGAACGGTATTACCTCCTAATCTTTTAAATACTTCATGCTTTTAAATTCTATAAATTCCTGCATTAAATACTTGGCTGGTTCTACCGCCTATTTGATTTAAATTCTGCAGAACCTTTGATTTATGGTTTTCTTAACTGAAACCTTAAATTGTAAGTTGCATATATATATATATATATATATATATATAACGACGTTATATATGCATATACAATATACATGTGCATATCATAGCCCGCAGTGGCAATTCAGAGTTTCAGGTTGATTCTTCCCTATCTTTCCTTACATTAGATATTTTTCATTTGATTATTTCAGTCTGCCTTACGTATTCGGTACAATCTTTCTATGCTGACGTCCCTTTTTCTGGGGGTGCTGCATTTGTTATATTTCACATTTCAGATCTAATTGTATAGGTAGGCAAACTGGTTGCTATATAGTGCAGATGATCAGCGGTAGAGTTACAAGATCCAATTTTACTTGGAGCCAAGTCAGGTCCAACAATTGCATTATATTGAGATTATGGGTAGCTCAAGGCCCTGTCCCAGCACTTGTATTAGTCGTTCAATAATAGGTACTCATAGTAGCCACGTTGATGTACAAAAACATTTTTTTCACAAAATTTATTTGTGTTACAAGTTACGTCTTTTACCCTATTACAAGATCACGGTAGATGCATGTAGAGCATGGTCCATCCTATTCGGGTTTTGGGGTGTGACAGAGTGGTATCAAAGCAGTTTAGTCCTAGGGAGTCTATGAAGCCGTGTCTAGTAGAGTCTCACTTATGGGTATGTTGCGCGCCATACTTATAATCGGGAAGCTACGAGGCATTTAGGAAATGTGTCCCTTCTTTCATACTCTAAATCATGCATGACTTAAGAGATCATTATATTTCGTGCGATTTCTACTAGAGCAATCAGTAATTGCTAAGTTCCTATCAGATCAAATGTGCCATATGCAAGTAATGTGCTAGAATCCCAAAGTTAACATTTTCTTGAGTCACGCTTCTCATTCGAGGACGAATGATCCAAAGGGGGGATGATGTAACAACTCGTACTTCTCATCATGTTTACGACTCAGTTGAAGTCGATGAAGTTACTTGAATATTTGAATGAGGTTATAGTGTCCAAGTGTATGCATATGTTAAGCCTAGTTAAAGTAAATGAGATTCATAAATGAATAAGATGTCGGACAAAGGTAGACGACCTACTAGTTTCACCTTTGTGTTTCACCTACTTTCTTAGACATCCAACGTGCTTAAGCTACTACTTATCCGTCCTACTTACTCAAGCTACTTGCTTAGACGTCCTACTTACTTAAGATACTTCTTTACATGTTCTACCTGTTTGACCTACTTATTTCGCTTCCTACTTGTTTCATGTCCTACTTATTAAATGAGGATGACACACGCGTTTAGAGAAAATCAACAAACTTCTAGGTTAAGTAATTGACAAGTAGGTGCATCACCTACTTAAAATGAGAGGTCCAAATAAAAAGGAAAGAAAGTGTGAGACGGGGCAGATCCAAGCCCAATCTGCCCAAGCCCATTTAGCCCCTCTCCAAAATAATTCTGCAGCTCTTCTCTCTCTCTCTTACATTCTCCCACTAGCAAGAACAAGCCATGGATGTTCTCTCTCTTTCTCTTCTTCATGTGAACTTCAAACTCTTATGGCAGCCATGGAAGCATCCCTTCTTCCTTCATAAAATCAATGTAATCTTCTTTCTCTTTCAGAATTACAAACAACCATAATAGATTCTTCATCCTCCATAGCTTTCAAGTATTTCCTTTCTTCTTAAGCTTAAGGTAAGTGATAATTTTCATGGGTTTGGCTGGATTCTTTATGAAAAACTATGCAATCTTACATTTCCATGTTTGAACTTGAAGGAAAACCCTAAGTATCTCTGTAAACCAGCCAAGAAGAGTTTGGGGCTTTTCTAGGTGTTGTATTGATGTCCTTTCCACTTTAGTTACTTAAAGAAAGCCTTAAGAGATGAAATAAAAGGGCTGAAAATTGGACAGTAAGGTATTTCCCTCCTTCTATTTCATATGTATACCTTAGTTTAAGCTTTAGATGTGTTTTGGTTGTTACAAGTTTATGGATTGATGACTGAAGTTATAAATGAGCTGGTGGACTCGTTATGTAGTTTTGGGGTTGTTCTTGTTGTTCTCTTAGGTATTGTACATATGGTGGTTGGATGGTGTTGTTGTTATTGTGAATTGAGCTAGTAGGATGTGGAAGAAATTTTAGAGATGCTGCCCGTTTGATTAGAAAATGAACTTGTCATTGATGGTTGAATTATATAGTTGCGTTGCTAGTGATGTTGTATAATATGTTGGGGCTGCTTTTGTGGTATGTGGGGATGTTCATATCATGTTAAGTTTCTAGATATTCATATAATTATAGTTATGTATCGTTGATGGTATTACAGGGATTAGAAAGGAGATAGGCTTGAACAATCACCTAGAAACGCTTGTAGAAGAATTTGTCGCTCATTAGCTAGTTGGTGTGTTCTTCTTATTGATGTTGTATTATTTCCCTGGTTGTAGTTGAACTTCTGAAGGAAGCTGGTCTTTCCATCTCGGTTGGAACATCTACTTAAAGGTATGTAAGGCTATTTTCTTAACTCGCCACTACGGCACAACATACAATATTTGCTTCTTATGTAAACCATAAAGTTTAGAGCTTCCAAGTGTAGTAGTTCCATGTTTCAAGTCTTGTGAATCTCTTAAGATAAGCTATATATCCTTAATCAGTTCTTATTCAAGTGTTTACTCCTAAGAGTCGAGTTTCAAATAACTTTCAAGGGATTAGAATTTCCGTTAAGTATGATGACGTTCCTAGCACACAAAGTGAAATGAAAGAGATGTTATGTGCTCACACATGGTCGTTACTCAAGCGTATTCATCTCATAAATAAAGTTACGAGCTGTCGCAAAGAGGATAGAATTTCCCCTTGGGTGGGACCACACTAGTAGACTATAGAGTACGATTCCAAAACAGAATTCTAGAGGTGCTCTACGTATGCATTTAACAGTTTGATGTACTCCCTATTTGGTGCCTCCATAATACGAGTTTCATATATCTATTAGAAGTCGTGTACTCTTCATAGAAAGTCTATATGAGCCACAATGGCTCTCTCCTGAGACTCCCGATAGCATAGCGACGGTTAGTAAGAGTTGCTCCACTCATATGTTTAATATCTTCATAGATGTCCTAATTGGTATTTCCCTAATGAGTTGAGTTTCATAAGTGTATTAGTAGCTATGTTTTCCTATCAGAGAGTAAGTATGAACTATAGTGGCACCCTCAAAATAACTTTTGTAGTGTGACGACTAGTTGATGACAAAAGGGGAGCCTTGCATGTTGATAGTTGTTGTCTGTTCTAGTGACCAGTAGCAACCAGTGAAAAGGATTTAGTAGTTCATAGATACTAGTTGATAATGAGATGGAACCTTACTTGTTAACGAAAGCGATAGCCTATAATTATAAACGAAGAAGTTACAGTAGGTTGTCTAGGATAACTATGTTTAGAATGACTATAAGACGACTCTCAGATGATAGTTGGAGGATGATAGATCTAAGGTTAAGGTATGGTAGGTACGAGACTACACCATGTTGCCTAATGTAGATGATATGTCTAAGTAAATGTTGTGGGGTGTAGAGCATAAGGTAAGATGAATCACGTAAGTAGTTTCAGGTGTTTGTCGATGGTTTATAGGTCCTAATGAAGATGAATTATGTGGATGAGTCTAGATTATTGTTGATGGATTATAGTTCATTAATTAAGATGAATGATATCAGTAATATCCAAATTACCATTATCGGATTGTAGTATCTTACATAAGAAAGATTAAGTGTTGGCTTCCAGAGTATCACTAATGGATGATAGATTACTACTTAAGATGAATTATATGATAGCCTTTAGGTGATCATTAATGGTTTAGAGATTGTCAAATAAGGTGAACGAAAGTTGATATAAACGTTATAACCTTCTTGAGGATAAGACGTTATAGGCAGTTAGAATATAGGTTTTGGAAGCACTAATAAGGAATATAGTAAAGTGAGTGTGTATGTCCATCTCGTATTTAGCGAGATAAAGTCATATCAGATGTTCCCTTCATATTTGAGTTCCTAGGAGTAAAGTATTACGACTCTCTTGTTCATGCTCAAGTGTTCCTTTCACGTGATGTCATTTGTATGGTAACAAGACATCATATGGTTAAGAGTTCAGATGATCGTTAAGGGGTTATAGAGTGTAATGTAAAAGGATATATGTCATAGGCTTCTAGATGACCATTTTTGGGGTATAGAGCTTCTTTTAAGATAAACCATATTGACATAGATGATCACAGTCTATCCAAGTCCTCAACAATGATCCAACTCTCTTTGTTACGAGTCTCATATGGTTCCAAGGTTCGTAGGTAAAAAGAAAGCATCATAGAGCAGTAAGTTTGTTAAGGCTACTCTTCTTTCTTTTGGCATGATTCGAATGAAACGAACGTAAACGAACAATATCCATAACGGCTCCACTCTTAGATATGTTAGAGGCTGATGTTCTTGACTTTTATATAATGATAGGGATCTTATCTTATCGCTTGTTTATTCTTCAAAGTAAGTTATGTTGATGATGTTAGTTCCATAATGTTAATCGGAGGGGCAACGACCTTACGCCACTCCGATAGACTCAGAGTGTCTTAGTATCATTCATGCATTATATACATGTATACACCATGACCTCACATGCGTTATATATGATATGTATATGGGGTATGGGAAATGTTCAACTGGTTATATGCTGATGATTATGCCCACAGAGGCTGTTTTGGTAAGGAAGATGACCAATGAGGCCAATGGCGTTATGTACACATATATATGTATGATGGAATTATTTACGCATATACAATATGCATGTGCATATCATGGCCTCAGTGGCAATTTAGAGTTTTAGGTTGATTCTTCCCTATCTCTCGTTACACTTGATGTTCTTTCATATGATTATTTCAGTCTGCCTTACGTATTTAGTACAATCTTTCTGTACTAACGTCCCTTTTACCGGGGGAGCTGCATTTGTTATAATTCATATTGCAGGTCCAATTTTACAGGTAGGCAGACGGGTTACTAGATAGTGAAGATGATCAACTTAAGAGTTGCAAGCTCCAATTTTACCTGGAGCCGAGTCAGGTCCAGCAATTGCATTGATGTTGAGACTATGGATAGCTCGAGGACCTGTCCCGGCACTTGTATGAGTCGTTCAATAATAGGTACTCATAGAGGCTTCATAGACAAAGTTAGTGCGTTATTTTATATTCAATTACATACCATGGGCCAGTGGCCATGTTCATGTACAAAAACATTTTTGTTCACAAAATTCATTTGTGTTACAAGTTATGTCATTTACCCTATTACAAGATCACAGTAGATGCATGTAGAGCATGGTCCATCCCACTCGGGTTTTGGGGCGTGACATAGATGGTGAGATTCAAAAATGAAGAAAGAATTTCGACTACACCATTGTTGCACCTTGAAAAGGTTTGATTAACAAAAAAATGAGTTTGTCAAAATTCTTAGTTGTTGGCTGAATTGATTACACAGGTTTGATGATAATTTTGTTGTGACGTTGTAGTTGAAATTTGAGCTTGATTGATGCAGATTTTACTGAGTTTTAATTGAATTTGGAGACCTAAAAATGAAGAAGATGGAGATAAAATTAATTAAACCAGCTCCATTTAAAAACAAGTGACTGGTGTCTTTGAGAACAAAATTTGACTAAGTTTTTCGCTTAGAACAAAGCTTCCATGCAGTTTTTAAATTTCTAAAAAGTTAAAAAATATATAAAATTTGACTCTATTGCATGAATAAAGAAAGGAAATTAATTAAAAAGATATCAACTTAAATTTTAGTGCTAATTAATTATGTTCACTAATTAATTGCAAAGTGTCCAATTAAAAAGGATGCATGTCCATAAGCAGAAATTTAGCTTAATTTTCGCTTCTCACATGTCTCCAAGAGAGTGAGCATATCCTCTTTGCCACCTTAACACTGAAGGATGTATTTATTACACTTTAAAATAGTTTAGGCGGTAATAAGAACCTCATAAAAGTAAAGTGTGTCGCTAAAACTTCAGATATAATTCAGAGGTAATAATGCCTTATCCCTTATAGTTTCAGATGAAAATGAAAAATGTTCACTTTGTTTTCCCTTTCATTTTTTCAAACTAAAGTAGCTCTTGTATACCTGCAATGCTCAAGCAAGTTAAATTAAAATCAAACATTATTCTGTTTTTAGAATAAATACTGAGTTGTTAATAAAAAAATTAAAGTTTAAGACGTCTATTTTATACATTACAAAAATATAAAGCAGATAAAAAAAGATGAGGAGAAAGCATACCTTAATACTAACTTGCTACTAAAAATTGCATAAATTTAGTTTCAATAATAATAGAGTAGTTTCGGTAGTTATTTATATCTAAATCTACCCTAAGGCACAAGGTACAATGTAAAAGTTTTAATATTTCATTATTTTTAAATTGAATGCATTATTTATATTATATTAAAAACACGAATGACCTTAAAAATGTTGATTGCATTTTTGTCCTTCATTAAAAAATTATACAATAGACAAAATTGTCCTTTACTATTTTCCTAATATTTAGGAACTTGAAATCAACTAAAATTGTGATTATTAAATATTTCCTTATTTCAATTATGTAAGAAGTCCTAATATTTTACACTTCTAAATCAATTACTAAAATATTACCTTTTATAATTTTTTATACAATTCCATTTAAGTACGTATTTTGTATCATATTTTAGGGAAGATTTGTTTTAGTTGTTTCTTTTCTATATTAATTTTTTTTGGTAAACATATTAATTTACACAAACATTTCAATATATATAAAACGTCTCATTAACACTCTCACGGTCGCTGCTCAATGTATAAACCGTTGCCATGAGATATTGTAACAATACAGTACCAAAATGCAGAAAAGAAAAGGGAAAGAAAAAAGAAAGAAGAGAAAATTGTTATGATGTATTGATGATAATCGACTGACATAGGAAAAGGGCTATTAATAGCTTTACACTGATTTGTTCTACTTGTAACTTAGAGGACTACTTAAGCAATTAACATAACTATTGGAACTTATAATTTGTAAGGGGCCACAATAAACTATTTAAATACTTTGGGGTTGAGATGAATTAATTATAATTGGTCACAATGTTATATTCTAACATTCCATTCCCCTTGAAAATATGCTCTTCCCTTCAAAATTCCGCTATACCAGGAAACTGTGATTTCATAAACTAGTAGTCTTCCCAGGTTGCTTCCTCTGGCAGTAAATTAGCCCACTGAACCAAAATTTGAGTGGTAGCTTTATTACCCTTTTTTATCATTCTTCTGTCTAACACTGCCACTGGTTCCACCAACAGCTGGCCTTCTCCTGAACAAAAGGGAGGATCCACATAGGGTATAATATGATCTCCTACCCATTTCTTGAGTTGGAAAATGTGAAAAACTGGGTGTATCTTTGCAGTAGTTGGTAAGGCCAGTCTGTATGCCAAATGCCCAATTCTCTGAAGAGTCTAATTAGGTCCATAGAATTTTGATGTCAGTTTGAGACTTCTTCTTATGGCTATAGAGGTTTTCCTATAAGGTTGTAACTTCAGGAATACCCAATCTCCTACATTGAACTCCCTCTCAATTCTTTTCTTGTCTGCGTTGCTCTTTATCCTATTTTGTGCCTTCGCCAAGTTTTCTTTCAACACTTTAGCCATTATCTGTCTCTCTTTAAGCATCTGATCCACTGTTTCTATCTTGGATTGGGTAATGAGCTCAACAATCAATTGGGGTGGATCATACCCATACAACACCTTAAATGGGTTCATTTTTAAGGATGTGTGGTGATTGCTATTGTACTAGAACTCTGCTTGTGAGAGCCATTTATGTCAGTCTTTAGGTTTATGGCCAGTCATGCACCTTAAGTAATTTTTCAAGCACCTATTGAGTCTCTCAGTTTGGCCATCTGTCTGTGGATGATAAGCTGAGCTATAACAAAGCCGAACTTGTAGAATTTTAAACAATTCCTTCCAGAAACTGCTAACAAATATTCTATCTCTATATGATACTATACTCTTGAGCAGCCCATGTAACTTTAAATTTTATCTAGGAAGATCCTAGCTATTTGTGAAGTAGTGAAAGGATGTGCAATAGCCATGTAGTGTGCATATTTGTTGTACATGTCTACTATAAACTAATATAGTATCATTTCCCTCAGATTTAGGCAGCCCTTCTATAAAATCCATTGAGATATGTTCCGAAGCTCCTTCAGGGATATGAAGAGGTTGTAATAAGCTTGGATATGCCACTTACTCATACTTGCATCTTTAACATACCTCACATACTTGTAATACAACCTTAACCTACTCAATCATAGCAGGTCAATAGAACACCTCCTTCAGCCTCTGATAAGTAGCCCAAACTCCTGAATGCCCTCCCAATCCAGACATGTGTATGGTCTGAGTCAAGTGTTGCCTTAGGGATCCATTTTGTCCCACCCAAGCCTTCCATTTGTACCTTAAAACTCCTTGTTGTAAAGAGATATTCAATTCAGTATCAGGATTGGTACGAAGGGTGGTAAAAACATATAGCACTTCTGGATCCCATGTATAACTATCTAGAATTTCCTTAATCCATTTAGGTTGTATTTGTGTGATCACTGCACATTGTGTTTTATCTGTTCCCTTGTTGTCATTCCCTGCAGATTTATGCTTTCTAGATAAGGCATCGGCAACCATATTTTCTACTCCTTTTCTGTACTGTATTTCAAAACTTAATCCCATTAGTTTGGTTAGCCCTTTATGCTATAATGAAGTGGTGATTTTCTAGTCTTGTAAGAACTTCCGACTGAAATGGTCAGTTTTAATTAAGAAATGGTGGGGATGCAAGTAATGTCTCCATTTATCCACAACTTGTAGCAGTGCTATCAACTTTTTTTCATAAGTGGACATACCTTGATGTTTTTTACTCAAAGTATGGCTTATAAAATCCAATGGTCTCCTTTCTTGCATCAACACAACACCAATACCAATGTTGCATGCATCAACTTCTAATACAAAAGATTTATATACATGGGTGCTGGACATAGACATTTTGTTAGTCTCAAGAACCCTCTCAATTCTTTTATAGTCTTGGGATAAGGCAAATCTAACATAGCAGCCACCTTGCTGGGGTCAGTACTCACTCCCTGGTTATTTATAATATGTCCCAAGTATTCCACCTGAGATTTTCCAAAATCACATTTACTCTTCTTTGCAAATAACTGGTTCTCTTTCAACAACTTTAAGACAGATTTTAGGTGTACAAGGTAATCATCCATATTCTTACTATAAACTAATATATCATCAAAGAAAACTAAGATGAATTTTCTTAGTTGTTATTTGAATACACAGTTCATAAGGGATTGAAAGGTTGCATGGGCATTGGTTAAACCAAAAGGCATTACCCTGAACTCCCATAGACCATGGTGTGTCCTGAATGCAGTCTTGTGCTCATCCCTTTCTCTAATCCTTACTTGATGGTATCCAACCCTTAAGTCTACCTTAGAAAACACATTTGCCCCAAATAATTAATCTAATAGGTCATCTATCATAGATATTAGGTACTTGTTCTTAACAGTTAGACTATTTAACCTTCTGTAGTCTACACACAACCTCGAGGTAGAGTCCTTCTTTTTCACCAGTAGTGCAGGGGAGGCAAATGATGATTGATTGGGTACTACTGTGGCAGCTTTGATCATGTCTGGAATAATACTCTATGGTATTCTTTTGGTCATAAGAATATATGTAGGATCTTAAGTTAAAGTATTGGGCTCCAGGAACAAGGGTGATTCTACGATCACAATCTCTTTTGGGTGGTTGTTTAGTAGGCTCTTGGAAAATGATTTGATATTTTTGTAGTAGTTTTTCAATAGCAGGGTGTATCATTTATGTGTCCTTGACTATCACTTCTGGTTGAATCAGAGACAGTTCAACCACTACCTCACAAGTGCCACAGTGTAACATTCTTCTTAACTCCTCATAATTCAGTGTTGCTACCCAGGGCCATCATTTTCTCTATACAAGGTAATCATCCTTCCTTCAAACATGAAACTGATACTATGTGGCCTAATATTCAAGATCATTAGGGCCACTTTGTCTATCCAATCCATCCCTAGGATCACATCACATCCTTTCACCTTCAATAATATGAGTTTGAAATTAAACTGCTCATTTTGCGTTTTCCACCCAAAAGAAGGGCTCTCTAGTTAGCAAAGCATTTCTTGACCATTAGCTATAATTACTCTCATAGGTTTTCTCATTGGTTGCATAGGTTTCTTGAGCCTCTTAACAATGTAGGGATCAATGAAGGAATGAGTGGACCCACTATCTATCAAAACTATCATAGGGATCTTGCTAGCATGTCCTATGATTTTGATAGTGGAAACATGTCCTTTGGAGAAACTTAAGCATAACAATACATTAACTGATATCTCAGCATGTTCCTCTTCAGGTTCTTCTAAGGTTTCAGCTACATCCACAATCACCTCTTGGTTTTCACTTCACTCTCCTCCTTCTACTCCTTCTATAACATTCACTGCCCTTATTTTACACTAGTGTCCAGGAAAGTATTTTTCCCTGCATTTGTAGCACAACCCTTGTTCTTTAAGAGCTTCTAGATTGGGTGGAAGGTTGCTTTAGTTAGTGTTCTTTGGGTAGTGTTGTATCTAGCAATGACAGTAGGTGTATTTCTGGGGTAAGGCATATTTAAGGTTTATGTGTTGTTGTTCTGAGAGATTCTATTAGGAATGAAGGGTATAACAACCTTGAAGGACTCCTCATATAGATTAGCAGCCTCATAAGCATCTAAAACAGTGGTAGGATTAGTCATCTTCACTAGGGGTTTAATTCAGGTTTTAACCCACTAATGAAACTGTCTACATAGTGGATTTCATTTAGTAGAAGGTTGATGAGGGTCATGTATCTAGTAAGTTCCTCAAATCTATCCTGGTATTGGTCGACAGTACCAGTCTGCATAATTTTGTTGAACTCATCCACTATATCTTGTGGTCTAACATTACCAAACCTCTTACACACTTCAACACAGAATTTTGGCTAAGTTATTACTCCAGTGTAATTCACAATGTAACTATCCAACCATACATCGGCCCTTTCTCCAACATAAATTGATGCGTAGCTCAATTTTTCATACTCAGGTATGCTGTATAACTCAAAGATTTGATCACATTTTCTAAGCCAGCTTCTATGGTTAGTTCCATCAAATTCTGGAAAATTGATTTTAAGTTTTAGGGTTTTGTTGTGGTTGATTGTGTCAGGGTTACTGGTTATTTGGTTAGGTGAAATTGGGGATGTCATGGTAAAATTACGGTTTCGATAAATGGGTGGACTCGAGAAGAATAGAGTTGGTGGAAATGTGAAACCCCTTCCCGTCGAAAAGGTCGATGAAGTGTAAATAGGTTGAGCATTAGGTACACGCGATTTGTTACATGAAGATGGTCTGGCCTCACTCAGACTGAGGTTCGTTGGTGTTCCTTCCGGTGTTGCCCTTGTGGGTGCCGCTACACCTAAGTTTGTCGGAGAACCAGTATTTGAGCTACCCAGAGGATTTGAGCTCATCGGAGTCGTCATTTTTCACAAAACAACTCTATATTTTTGTTAGTTTCTTGTCACGACCCAAATCGGAGGGTCATGATGGGCACCCGGACCTTACTTGTCGAGTACCACTAATCATGTAATTAGCATCTAACCAAAATTAATCATGGCCACGAGGACCGTCATCAAATATCATGCAGACACATGGGAACAATAAACTAGAAAGGTACTGTGTAAACTCTTACAAACGGAAGAACCCAACCTATGTATATATACATACTAAGGCCGACAAGGACATACATGACTACTGTACACATGATAACTATCTACAAGCCTCTAAAGAGTACGTAACATCATAAGGTCGAGACAGGGCTTGGCCATAACCCTATGCATATCCAAAATATCATACCACGACCAGACTGCCACTCTGGAACAAATAGAGTGCTCCAATATCAACTGAACCAGTGACCTACTAGTACGAACTATCACCCTCTTTACCTGAGCCTGCGGGCATGAAACATAGCGTCCCCTGACAAAAGGAATGTCAGTACGACTGATATACCGAATATGTTAGGCATGAAGAATAACATAATTGATACATGAATGTAACATGAGACAAGAAACAACCAACCAGTAGAGAATGCCTCTAAGGGCCAAATATGCATAAGTATCATGTCTGTGTAGAATGCCTCTGAGGGCCATAATATGCCTAAATGTCATGCACAATACGGTCATACATATATGTATACAACGCCATCAAGCCTCTGTGGGTATCCCATCATATCATATCGGCCTCTGTGGGCATAATTATCATCCTGTATATTTGTACCTGTTGTAGGTGGTGTGCGTATATAACGCCGCATCCCATTTCTCGTGCCCCATACATATATAATGCATATATATAGTAGAGTATATAACTCCTTTGAGGTTAAGGCATGTAAATGAGTGTAATGCATGAATGATATGATAATAAAACTCTATAAGTTTGTCAGAGTGATGTAATATTGCTTCACCTCCGATTAACATTATGAATACTAACATCTTTTCCCTATACCCAATAGGGATTTAGGAACATATTTATACATGCTTTGACAATAGGAATGAATAACATGAACATCCTTAACTACTAAGAATAGAATCATTTATGGGACAATATTACGTTTACGTTTCGTACTTAGAACATGCCAAAAGAAAGAAGGATTTTCCTTAACATACCTTGTTGCTAATGACTCCACCTACTTCCTTTAGTACTTCAACCTACATCAAGGTATTTGAACTATGGTGATTTCCACATGACTTCAAACGTATTCTTAAGCTAGTAGCTCTCTTGCGGAAAATCGAGCAGCATTTCCCCTACATTTCCTCACTTCCCCAAATTTAAAACAGCACCAAAACACCAATATTAACAATATCAACAATCAATCCCATACATCCATCCCCTTGACAATATAAGAAAAATTCTGACAATTCAAACAACACCAATACAATTCACAATAAGCTTTCCAATTTCTTCAACAACCACTTTGAGCGGAGGCTCATTTTTTACGAATAACAAACATAATTCGAATCTAAGTCTTACTCCATACATCAGTTCACAACCTTCCGACCACATACTTATGTATACCATATGATTCCTAGTTTAAAACATCTACAACATGTCTTCCAAAACAGTCTACAAGTTTACCCTTTAAACTCTACTTTCTATTCGTAGTTTCTGTATGTTTTCCACTCTATTTTACTTAATTAATACATGGATAGTCTTAAGAATAATAATCACAATATAACCAGATGATATTCCATAATTTCCAGCCATTAGAACCCATATTTATAATCTCAAAACAGTCCAACAAAACAATAGTCATAGCTTATGCTATTTCAATGCTATCTTGTAGTGTTTTGCTTCAATAACCTTACCAACATGGAATTAAGCTTATGCACAACCAAAGGGATGTTAAACTTACCTTAATCAGTACATATGACTCAAAGCCTATGGCTGGTTCAGCTTACCATAACCCTAAATCACACCACAATACCATAGACTTGTTGTTTTTGTGGTTTCCAACACTTTGATGAAAGATTGGATTGATTTATCTTTAATTTGGCTTTAAAACCTTGGATACATGTTGATAAGGTGTTGGAGAGTTGTGGACGAAGTTTGGTGAGGAAATTGGTTGAAATGAAGTCTACATATTAATTTAAAGGGCCAAAGGTCGACCACCGCCTCGAGTGGGACCCGGGTAGCTGCTTTGAAGTGTGTTGTTAAAACGCGCATAACGTTTTATACAGAGCTCCGTTTGATGAATAGTTTATTGCATTGGAAATTAGACTAACTGTCCGTGAATTTAGATATATTACGCACCCCATAACAACTTATATACTAGGAGATATACCCCTTACAATTTGGGCCCAAAATCAGGTATGCAATTCCATTTGTCTTTCCCCGAGTTTCGACGAACATAGTTTCTTTGATTCGTTTGACCCCGAAATCTTACGAAGCTTTCGTAACACGTGTTTAAGATTATTTTGATCCTAATATTGGATCTTAGCGTCACTGGACTTTATGTTACTTTATTTACAATGCATACGAGTGCAAAAATACGGGGTGTAACATCATTCCCCCCTTAAGAAAATTCGTCCTCAAATGTTGGAGAAAATTCTAACTCTCAGGATTTTAAAAATTTCGGTAGAGTTTTCTCTATAAAAAGGACTGTCCAAAACCTGTCAAGCAGTCAGAATACATATACAATGCCACACAGGGCCACAAAACAATATAACATAATGATATTGGCCCCACACGACCAGTCGTCTATCCGGAAGCTAAAAGGGTTAGCCATAACTCACCTCATTTGTCCACTACGGAAGCATGGGCTGCATCTATCACTTTTGCCTCAATAACATCGCCTCAACAGGATATATAAAATGTGTTTGATAGATAGGATAGAAATAGGAAAATCGTATCGCACGAGTGCCGTTGTAACCTTTTAGCTGGAATAAACAAGGATGCCTAGACTTTATGTCTTTCTTAACTTTTCAAATCATCTCTTTTAACCCATTGCTTCCTTCACAACCCCCCAACCAGAGGTTGTCTCTATAGTCCGCAACTTCTGGGTTTGATGATATACGATAGCAACTAAAATATTTTCATAAGACAAATTCTCTGTACCCGAAACACCCTTGACTTGGGACATACAAAATGAATCTCATATACACTTCTGTAACATCGATAAAGGAAAATTTGATTAGACTTCCTTTAACTCTCAAACCTGTTGAATCAATCAATGGAAGATCTATACTTCTGACCATACAAGATCTCATATGAATCCATCTAGATGTTAAGATGATATTGCTATGATATATAACTCTTTTGTGGGGTAAGTGATCTTCCAACTCTAATTTGAAACATAGCATACCTATTAGTAACATGTCACTGAGCGTCTATACTGTGCATTTGGATGATCACTTATCCAGGATAAAATTATAATTTTATGTGCTTCCATCCTTCTTGGAGAAATTTCTAGAAGTTCACTGTAAGTAATATCTTCTATCGGAGATAATAGACATTGGAATATCCTAAAGTCGTACGTTCTTCTTTTATATATATCACTTGTATGATCCTCGGCTGTGCGAATAGCTCATTCTAGCGAGAAATTGGTCAATCTTATAAATTTATCGACAATCAATCCTCTGGTAGCATTTATGATAAGAGCGGGGTAAACTTATACTAAACTTTGAACTTCCTTTTTATTCTTTCGTCGAGAACTACACTCTCTAAATTGTCCCTCTGGGCCTTGATATTCTATCTTTACATGTTTACCATTGGGTTATTATGCCAACTCGGCAATACTCCTTTTCACGTTATAACATCAATCTGTGACTTTAATACCCTGGTACATCTTCGTCGAAATAAGTGAAATAAGATTGCAGGAATAATGTGTCTCTTCTCAACACTACTCCTAAAACAAGTTAAATCTGGGGCATACAATTTATATGGGTATCGGAAAACTCTGTCTTCCTTTTCCATGGGACTTTTTTTTATAGTACCGATTTTGTGTTCTCATAATGTTACTTTGTTACACTTGCCACAGGAGCAACACTGCTACCTTCTGCATTACAACCTCGTTATCATTTGAGCCTTGAGATTGGACCCTTAAATTTGCTAAATGTTGAAGCTCTTTTAGTTAACCTTATCTTTCCTTGATCTCTAGATAAGATAAACTGCCCATACATCCTTTCTTATATTGCTCTGAAGGCTATCACTTTATTCTGTTAAACTCTCTCTGTTAAACTGTAACAAGAGAAAATTCGTTTATATTGGTTATTATTTCACTTTGACAACCAATGGTGTTATTTCTAAGATTTGGTTAATAACTCTGGCTTCTGGGCCATCTTTCTTTGAAGGGGGACCTTATTCTACTATATTGTCTGGGCTTGACTTTCTTTACCCTTTCTATTCCCAAGAAGCATTACTCTCTTTTAAGAAGACTCATAGGCATCTGTATCATTGCAACTTGTCCTGTGGTGTCTTTACCGTTAGTAGGAAGACGCATCTTGATTTTTTTCCGCCTCCGGATATCACATTATATCTCTAACACATGCTTACTTGTTGATGGCCCTGTGTTATCGGTCCAAAACTTCCCTCAGCTTTCGCAACTGTTCTTAAGTGTAATCGACCTCATTCCCTTATTTATTTCGAGTATGTGCATCACAAGACATTAATTCGAAATATCATTTTGGGCTTATATACCTTTGTCTTTTCTTACAGACTGCTCCTTTTTTTCTTCTGAGCCTCATATATTTAGTGGCTCTTACCACTTTTTTTTGTCATTCATTTCTTGGTATTGATACTTTCATCTCATTTTACAGTCATGTCACATTCATCAAATTTGGATGACACTATATGATTCGTCCTGAAACTTCTTTGTCATAACCTTCTCGTCTTTATATTAAACCATCATATGAGTTTTGTATTGATCCTTCATCGTACTACCTTACCTAGGTGAGGAGGACCACTATCTGTGCTCTGAGATTTCTGTCATGAAAGTCTTATTGTTGCCTCAACTCCTTTAATACTTCTGCGATCTTTTAATAACTTACAATTTGCTCTTACACCATTCTCTCTTTCAAGGGACTTCTAAACCATTTACCCAGGTAGGTCGTCATATGTTCGTAACTGGCATTCTTAGTCTCAATAGACTCTTTATCTTCTAGTTAAGACATTTAAATTTGGGGATTCTTTCTTGATAATCTTTAAGGATTGCCCCTTTCTTTTGCAGTTTATTCTCTTACTGTCTAATTGCTCACCTTGCAACTTCTCAATATCCTTCATTATAACAATATCTCGAGGTTCCAAATGTCATTCCGTTTAACTGAGAAAATTCCTCAATATCGATGCTTTCTAATTCAGAGAGCTAAATCACATGATCAGTATATTCTGTTGACATTTAGTCATTCAATTCTCATGTGAATACTTAGTCTCATAACACATTCATTTCCTCAACTTAGTATTTACTTCTTCTTGTCTTCTGGTTTACTTGGCTACCATGTCGTGTTACTATGTTTTATCGTATAACTCTATGTTATTCCTTGTATTGCTCATGTCCCACCTATACTTGTATCATCCCTTTTTCTATCAATCTCATTTCTTAACTTAGTACAAATATTTATAACAAAACATTCATTCGCTTTTAACTTCTCCTTCTTTAATCGGTTTTCTTCTTCTTCAAGGCACTTACTATTTCTGCTTTACTTTAAGCAAGAGCCTCTCTGAGAGGAAACAGTTTCCTTGCACGCCGAGGTTGAAATACCCGGACTTTAAATCTTCAAGGGTCATATCCAACTAACAATTCCCGAGTACATCATGTATATATCTTCTAAAGACGGGATGTATTTTATGTGATTGTATTATTTTTCAGGACTGCCCATGATAACAATCATTATAACCTTCACTAGCTCCCGATAACTAACTTCTTTCTAACACAACATTTATCGATATCGGTAAATCACAAGCTATAATATGTATCTCTTATTATGGTTCTACCACCACTGATGGCAACATGACAATATTTATATCGTTCTACCTGAATATCAATGTCCTTACAATCCTCTGCGTTCAGGTGCTTTGTACTTCCTTTACTTTACTCTTTTGTATCCCAAAACAAACATTTTGCTTCCCGAGCTTTCATTATCTCTTCTGTAGATGAGTGAGACTATTCCTCACACCCAGAAACTTCAACATAATACTGCACTTCTGGCGTATCAATAGTTTAGTAGAAGTCACTCATTTACTGGCTACGAATGTGAACTAACTTAAGTCTTTTTAGTAACCGGCATTACTGAAACGGTACAAGGCACGAGTTTAACTCAAATTTTTAAGACTCAGCTCTACTACACGATCTATGAGATGAAAGAATGGAAACCATCCCTATGCCTTACAGCCTCCTGTTTATAAGTGTGGCGCGCAACACCCCTATAAGCAAGACTCTACTAGACACGGCTTGCAGACTCCCTAGGACAGACCTGCTCTGATACTAAGTTTTTCATGACCCAAACCGGAGGGTCATGACGGGCATCCGGTCCTTACTTGTCGAGTACCACTAATCATGTAACCCCCCACAAGGTATATCTCGCGCCTATTAGCATCTAACCATAATTAATCATGGCCATGAGGACCGTCACCAAATATCCTGCTGACACATGGGAAAAATAAACTGGAAAGATACTGTGTAAACTCTTGCAAACAGAAGAACTCAACCTATGCATATATACATACTAAGGCCGACAAGGCCAAACATGACTACTGTACACAGGATAACTGTCTACAAGTCTCTAAAGAGTACGTAATATCATAAGGTTAGGACAGGGCCCTGCCATACCTCTATGCATATCCAAAATATCATACCACGACCAGACTACCACTCTGGAACAAATAGAGTGTTCCAATATCAGCTGAACCAGCAACCTACTAGTGCGAACCGTCACCCTCTTTACCTGAGCCTGCGGCATGAAACGCAACGTCCCCCGACAAAAGGGACGTCAGTACGACTGATATACCGAGTATGTCAGGAATGAATAATAACATAATAGATACATGAATGTAACATGAGACAAGAAACAACGAACCAGTAGAGAATGCCTCTGAGGGCCATAATATGCATAAGTATCATGGCTATGTAGAATGCCTGTGAGGGCCATAATATGACTAAATGCCATGCATAATACGGTCATACATATGCGTATACAATGCCATCAAGCCTCTGTGGGCATCCCATCATATCATATCAGCCTCTGTGGGCATAATCATCATCGTGTATATATGTACCAGCTGCAGGCGGTGTGTGTATATAACGTCGTATCCCTTTTCTCATGCCCCACACATAAATAATGCATATATATAGTATAGTATAGTATATAAATTCTTTTAGGTCAAGGTATGTACATGAGTATAATGCATGAATGATGTGATAATAAAACTCTATAAGTTTGTCGGAGTGATGTAATATTGCTTAACCTCCGATTAACATTATGAATACTAACATCTTTTTCATATACCCCAATAGGGATTTAGAAACATATTTATACATGCTTTGACAATAGGAATGAATAACATGAATATCCTTAACTACTAAGAGTAGATTCATTTATGGGACAATATTACGTTTACGTTTCGTACTTAGAACATGCCAAAAGAAAGAAGGATTTCCCTTAACATACCTTGTTACTAATGATTCCACCTACTGCCTGTAGTACTTCAACCTACATCAAGGTATTTGAACTATGGTTATTGCCATAGTAGGAATTCAAACGTATTCTTAAGCTAGTAGCTCTCTTGCGATTAATCGAGTAGCATTTCCCCCACATTTCCTCACTTTCCCAAATTCAAAACAACACCAAACAACGATATTAACAATATCAACAACCAATCCAAGCCATCCATCCCCTCAACAATATAAGAAAAATTCCGACAATTCAAACAACACCAATACAATTCACAATAAGCTTTCTAATTTCTTCAACAACCACTTTGAGCGGCAAGCTCATTTTTTTACGAATAACAAACATAATTCGAATCTAACTCTTATTCCATAAATCAGTTCACAACCTTTCGACCACATACTTATGTATACCATATGATTCCTAGTTTAAAACATCTACAACATGCCTTCCAAAACAGTCCAAAAGTTTACCCTTTAAACTTTACTTTCTATTCGTAGTTTCTCTATTTTTTCAACTCTATTTCACTTAATTAATACATGGATAGTCTTAACAACAATAATCACAATATAACCAGATGATATTCCATAATTTCCAGCCATTAGAACCCATATTTATAATCTCGAAACAATCCAACAAGACAATAGTCATAGCTTATGCTATTTCAATGTTATCTTGTAGTGTTTTGCTTCAACAACCTCACCAACATGGAATTAAGCTTATGCACAACCAAAGGGATGTTAAAATTACCTTAATCAGTACATATGACTCAAACCCCACGGCTGGTTCAGCTTACCATAACCCTAAATCACACCACAATACCATAGACTTGTTGTTCTTGTGGTTTCCAACACTTTGATGAAAGATTGGATTGATTTCACTTTAATTTGGCTTTAAAACTTTGGAGACACGTAGATAAGGATGTTGGAGAGTTGTGGACGAAGTTTGGTGAAGAAATTGGTTGAAATGAAGTCTACATCTTAATTTAAAGGGCCAAAGGTCGGTCACCGCCTCGAGTGGGACCCGGGCGGCTGCTTTGCAGTGTGTTGTTAAAACGCGCATACCGTTTTATGCAGAGCTCCGTTTGACGAACGGTTTGTTTAATTGGAAAGTAGACTCACGGAACTTGAATGTAGATATATTATGGACCACATAAAAACTTGTATAATAGGAGATATACCCCTGACAATATGGGCCAAAAATCAGGTCTGAAATTCCGTTTGTCTTTCCCCGAGTTTCGACGAACTTAGTTTCTTTGATTCGTTTGACCCTGAAATCTTACGAAGCTTTCATAACACTTGTTTAATCCTATTTTCATCCTAATATAGGATCTTAGCCTTACTGGACTTTATGTTACTTTATTTACGATGCATACGAGTTCAAAAATACGGGGTGTAACATTTCTCTTGACTCTTCCACGTGCGATTGAAACTGCAATTGACCGATTTCTAGGGTTTCGAGTCTCTTGCCGGTGCTGTCGACAAAGGTCGCTAGTTGAGCTCGCAGAGCACATATCTATTCTTGTAAATCCAACATCTCCAGTGGCGACTACGTCGGTCCAGCCGACTCTGATACCATTTGTAACAATACAGTACCAAAATGCAGAAAATAAAAGGGCAAGAATAAAGAAAGAAGAGAAAATTGTTATGATGTATTGATGATAATCGACTGACGTAGGAAAAGGGCTACTAATAGCCTTACACTGATTTGTTCTACTTGTAACTTAGAGGACTACTTAAGCAATTAACATAACTATTGGGACTTATAATTTGTAAGAGGCCACAATGAACTACTTAAATACTTTGGGGGTTGAGATAAATTAATTATAATTGGTCACAATGTTATATTGTGACAGATATCAAAAGCTTACTGAAACCGAGGGAATATCAATAAATCTCTTGTTTCCTGAATTCTATATTTGATTCTCTAATCCTGCATATCATGTATATTGCACATTTTATGAACTACATTCTCCTTTTATTCTATGTATATTTCGACACACGCTTACTCAACTTCATGCTACTATTTTCTTTGCAGTGGACGTCAAAATTGCATTTGTTGTTGTTATTGTTTTCTGAAGAATAAACGACGTTTGAAGAATCCTAATAACAACTTGATTATATTCTTATCCGACAAAACTTGCCATAAATGGAGAAGTTTTGACATAAGGCCAGAGATTTCAAAAGGTAAAACTCCAACATTGGACTTCTTGGTCGATGCCTATCGGCTCTCATGTTATTAGAATATTAAATCAAAGTTAGTGGAAGGCTCTTTTATTCCTAAAAATATAAGCACTTCAGTGACACAAGTAACCTATCGCTATTTCTTTTTACTTGTAGTATTTTTTTTCCAAACATCTTTTATATTGGCGTATAACTTTGTTCGGCCTTTCTTTGACATCTCTTTTGGAATTCTATGTTTGAATTTTCTTATTTAACTTAATTTTTAGTTAGATTTTAGAATATGTATCATAGCAGTATCGGAGGCGGTATTCTACGCTCTTCATTCCTTTTATGGGTTTTCTATATGAGACCGCTATACAAAACTCAGTGAAGCAAAAAGTTATGTTATTCCTTTAAAATAAAGATTTTACAAATTGTTTAGAATTATGATTCTTAGGAGACATTGAGAAACATATTTTTAAGCACAAAGTCTCTTAGCAAAATGACATTCACTTTTTTACCCTTTAAAACTAGATTTCATTGGATAAAATTGCCATTTATGATTTCCTTAATATGTAGGAGTTTTAAACCAACTTAAGTTTTATGCATTAAATTCTTTCCTAATTCAAATACTTAGTTTTCCCTAATATTTAGGATTTTGAAATCAACTAAAATTTGAATTATTAAATCTTTCCTTATTTGAATAGAAAATTCAATATAAATCAATTAAAGTTCCCCTTATGTAAATCCTTTTTCTTTTCATCTTTTACGTTGCTACTTAGAGCACATTATCATCGCATAAAAATCCAACAAATATACGTCGTTAGTATAAAATAAGGGCATATTTGCTTTGAGATTCTTCCGTATAATTGGGTAAATAAGAAGTGACAAAACGAATACTATGCAGTTAATTTATTAGTTTAGTAGTTGAACTTAATACAAGTAAACAATAAATTCATTAATGAAAGCAGTTCACGACTTATCATGGGAAATAAAAAGAGATATAAATATAAACATAAATTTAATTAATAATAAAATTAATATTTAGGAGTTTGGAATCAACTAAATATTAATTATTAGATCTTTTCGTATCTAAACGAAGCAGAATATCTTTAGATTCAGAATTGTAAAATCATTGAAATTTCACTTTCTATCAATTTCATCGTTTTAAAAAACAAATACGGAAAAGTAACATGAAAATGTACTCCTAAATCTTAGGATTGAGCAAAAGTAACATTTAATGAATTACAATTATTTTAAAATTGTAAAGAATGAATCTTGGGTCTAACTCAACCCCAAAAGCTAGCTTATAGGGTGAGGATTGTTCAAGTCCATATAAGGAGTCCATGTTCCCATTCCATATCCGATGTGAGACTCTTAACACTTCCCCGCACGCCAGACCTTGTTAACTAGAGCATGGATAATATAATTTGGCGGCCTAACATCGATAAACAAAGAATTGAAATGTGTCTGACTCTGATACCATATAAAGAATGGATCTTGGGCCTAACTCAATCCCAAAAGCTAGCTTGTAGCATGAGGATTTTTCAAGTCCATATAAGGAGTCCATGTTCCCATTCCATATCCGTGTGATACTCTTAACAAAAATGTTCAAATAAGAAAAGATTCTATAAAATAAAATTATGCTTAATTTTATAGTTCTAAATATTAAAAAAATCATAGTTTAAATAAGAAAATATCTGATATTCAAAATTTAATATATAACAAAACTATTCATATAAAATCCAAAATTTCATAACAAACAAAGTATTATAAAATGCTAGCGTTAACAATAAGAATGAAATAATAGAAGACAAAATGTATTACAAATGAATTGTTTGTAATAAAATATTATTCAAAATTAGTCCATTTAGACTTTATATTATGAATTATTAATTTTGTTCTGTAGCGTTTGTTGTCAAATAAAGTACATGGTTTGGTCACGCCCAAAGCGTGTACACCTAAACTAGTATTTTAACATGCAAATTTATTCAGTTCGATTCTATATCTTTTTGGCTTATTTTATAATTTTGGAAATTATCCAAATATTTGGTATGACTATAGTTTTTTTTTGAAACCCACAATTTTATCAAACAATATTAATAATAGTTTTGATAAAAATTTGCTCGACCTGCTCAAATTTTCAATTAACCATTTACTCTCGTACCACCTTTGAGTTCGAGGGAAAAAACAATATTAATAAGCATGCGTAATAATGCGTGTATACAAATGCCAGCTTTCTTAGAAGCGTTCAAAAACCTTTTGTGTAATCATCAAGCTTCTATCTTTTGATACTTTAGCTTAATTTATTGATTAAAAATTAAGACTTAATAAATTTAATTAATTAGTATAAAAAAAGTCGTTGGATGATTCTAATAAATATTGATTTGAACAAATAATAGATAAACAAAACAAACAAACAACACAATATGCAAACACAAAATTTGTGGAAATATATATTATAATAAACGACGACCTAATATCTGAAGAATCTTATGCACGTCATAAATTCCTTATTTATGGAAATGGTGCAAAGTAGCAATTTTGTATTAATAGAAGCAGGTTAGGAAATCTTAAAAATAGTTAAAACAAAATAACTGTTAATTATCCTTTCTGTAAGTCGTCACAATTATTTGGGAGTGGGTTGCAGTTGAATTTATGAGTTGAAACATTTATTAGATTCAAAGTAAAGCACATGATTTGGTCAGGGGTCAGGACTAAAAAAGAAATGAAGAGAAACATTTGGAAAGGGAGGGAGTAGTATTATATCTCATTCCTCCGTTCATTTTTACTTATCCATTATATTAAAAAGGAAAAATAATCAAATTTACCCTTCAACTATTCTTTATAGAATAACATTACCCTCCGTCAAACTTTGAGATCAAATATACCCTTACTGTTTGCAAACTTGTTAAATTTATCATCGAATGGACGGATATGTGAGTTGAACGCCACGTCGGATTCAGCACCGCCACAACAACCCTCTCCTCTCCATCTTCTCCACCCCCGCCGATCCATCGGACCACCACTTGGGTGTTAAATTCATGTTCTTTGCCACCATTTTCCAGAAATTACAGAAACCAAACACATTCATCTCTGATATTTTGCAAACCCTAGATAACAAAAATATTCCCAATTTGCTTTCCAATTTGAGAATGAGGAGAGATCAGAAGCAAATCCACTCTTTCTAGTTTCATCTTAGGAGGCGGTAAGCCCCAAATTTCTATCGCCGGAGACCTTAATTGTCATCGGAAACACGTCGAAGATGGGTAATTTTTGACCCATCAATCTTTTTTTACAAAATCAAACACCCTTTTCGATCTTGATTAATAAAAATTGCTCAAAAAGAATTTTAAAAACAAATACCCTTTTCGAATTTCCCTCGCCGGACCGGAATTTCCACCGGAAAACACGTCGAAGTCTGGTGAACTTACCCACAATCTTTTTTTACAAAATCGAACACCCTTTTCTATCTTTTTTCAGAAAAATTGTTCAAAAAGGAATTTTTAATTGTCTCAAATTCATCGGAATTGTCACCGGGAAACACGTCGGAGACCGGTAAACCCGACCCATCAATCTTTTTTTACAAAATCGAACACCCTTTTCGATCTTTTTTCAGAAAATTCACTTTTTTTCTAATGGCGACAGAAGAAAAATGTGTTGTTTTGTATGGAAAATATGAGCTTCGACGAATATTAGATCAAGGTACTTTTGCCAAAGTTTACCAAGCTCGTAATGTGGTAACAACGGAAAAGCTAGCAATGAAAGTTGTTGGAAAAGAGAAGGTTATAAAAGTAGGTATGATGGAGAAAATCAAATGGTGGTCCGATGGATCGGCGGGGGTGGTGGAGATGATGGAGATGATGGAGAGGAGAGGGTGGTTGTGGTGGTGCTGGATTCGACATGAATCCGACGTGGCATCTAATTCACATATCCGTCCATTCGAGGGCAACTTAACAAGTTTGCAAACGGTAATGGTATATTTGGTCTCAAAGTTTGACGGAGGGCAATGCTGTTCCATAAAGAATAGTTGGAGGGCAAATTTGACCATTTTCTCTATTAAAAATAAATTTTCATTTTTATTTGTCAAATTCTGTATATCAAGACCAAAACAACTTTTTCTATTTTATCCTTAGCATTAATTAGTCATTCCAAATTATTTTTAAGTCCATTAAAATTATACATAAAATATGCAATTCATTCATGATAAAATATGCAATTCATTCATTATTTCTTAAGAAGCGCACAAAGTCAAAAGTGAACAAGTAAAAGTGAACGGAGGGAGTAGAAAGTAGAAGAAAACATTATTTAAAACTAGGGCTGACCAACGGGGCGGGTCCCGGCGGGACGGGACTCGAAGGGACAGGGGAGGGCGGGACCGGTCCGGTCCTCCGGCGAGACTGGCGGGATCTGTCGATGTCCCGTCCCATTCCCGGTCCCGTCGGAAAAGGAGACCGATCTTATCAGGCCGGGGGCGGGGTGGGATCGGGTTTTCCTTTTTTTTTTTGCACTTAATTTTAAAAAAATAACATATATAAACACCTCAATAATTGAACAAGATGGTGTAAGAAAAAATTCCCAAGGCTGTTTTTGTGCCTCCTATATTATTTAATAGAAATATGATTTTTTTGTAATACAATTTCAAAAATGCAACTTTGTGGTGTTGAAAGTTGCAAATAACATAGTAAAATTGCAATTAAAAAAATCACATATTTATAAACACATTTTCTAGTTTCTTCATATTGTCTTGTGGTTCTTCGGTTGGAATTGGAATTTGTTGGTCAAATTTCTCGACTTCGCTTCCACCTCCGTCGGATAAAATTTCGTTGTAGTTTTAATCGTCTTCTTCATTGATCTCCGGTTGACCGCACCTTCTACGCTCCGCTCGTATCCAATCTCTGAATAAAACTGCAATCTACAAGCTGTCTCCCGCTAATGAGTGCTTGTACTCTCCTATTTGAAATCTTCCGATAGAAAAAGCACTTTCAGACGTTGTTGATGATGCTTGAATGTTCAACACATCTCTGGCCTTCTTTGATAGTGTCAGAAATGTCTTCTCATTCTCCCTCCGGTATTTCAACAAGTCTTCACGTCCTTCTTCATTGAGATCTGTTTGGTATGGTACAACACCCTGTAAAACAAAAACATCAAACTCGCTAACTTGATTAGTAGTTGTACCACTAAACATTCTATTTCTAATGCTTTCAATACTAGCCGCATAAACAACATGTCTTTTTTGAAGCTGTATTGAAGAAAAAGAAGATGGTGTGGAAGCCGGTTGGTTGCTAGCACTTTCTTGTTGGTAATGCATATATACTTTTTTACATTCATCGTGTATGCTAGACAAAACTTCTTCTTTAGTTGGTTCCTTAGGTGGTTGGTCATTTGGATTTTTTGGAGTTGGAGGTGGAATTACTACTAGAAACCATAAATAGTTTCAATAAGTGTTTTACAACCGTCTATTTTAATAGTCGGATTTAATACAACACCAATAATATAAATAGTTGGAATAGGAAAAAATATTTTTTTAATAGGTGCCTTATAAGATGATTTTTCCATATATTCACTAAGTAACAAAAAAATTAAAGCTATATAAAATAACATAGTTGAAATAATAGGATAATAAATTTAGAAAAATTGTTTAGTAGCTTGAAAATTTTTCTCTAAAAATACAATAAGTTCTGAAATTTTTTCCCAATCGTTATCTACAACTATATCAGTTGGATTTCGATTATGGGCGTTAATAAATAGAGTTATAGGTCTTCTATAATCATAAAAAACAAGTAGTTGTTCATATAAAGAATTACATAGTCGCTACTTCTTCGGTAATTTTTCTATGAGGTAGTCCACAATCGTGACAAGTTTTTTTATATTATTTTTTTCTTTGTATTCTATTACTTCTAAAAATAAAGTTTATAGAAAATTGTACTTTATTAAGAATGTCTTCAAAAAGTGATAGACCATCTTTTACAACTAAGTAATAAATATGGCACACACATTTTATATAAAAATGATTAGAAAAATATGAAGTTAAAAGATCTTTTAAAATTCCAATAGCATAATTATTAGAAGAAACAGTATCTAACGTAATTGTCATTATTTTGTCATTTATACCATAATACTCGCAAATTGATGAATATTGTATGCAATAAAACTTTCAGTGTGCTTATCATCAATATATCTATATGCTAAAATACGTTTTTGCATAGATCATTTATAATCTATCCAATGACATGTTATAGTTAAATAATCGTGGTTGTTAGTATACGACCTATATCAGACGTGATAGATACTTTGTCAGGAAAATGATATAATGAATACCGTAAATATTATTGATATTCATGTGCAAATTTAAAAACGTCTGTCCTAACAGTTGATCTAGGAAAACCGTTAAAAGCAGGATTGTACATATCTCTAATGTAATGAATAACATAAGGAGAGGAAGGAAATGAAAAAGGCAAACCCTCCACCGCAACCAATTTTTCTATTGCTTCCCTATCTCTATGTTTATCGTATTTAGGACTTACAATTCCCTCTATCGTCAGATTAATTTGACCATGTACTTGGTCTGGGACACTATGTGAACCTTGTCCCAACTGAGAGCGCATTGGCGCACCCAACTTTGTAGCCTCGTATTCATCTCACCTAGCTTTGTGAAAACTTTGTACATGTCTTAATAAACCTCCTGTCCCACCCTGACCTTTTCTCATTTTAAATTTATAAACATTTTAATAATTTTGGCATCTAACTACTTGATTCTCTTGGTCCCTATCAAAAAAATCTCATGCAGCAGATTTTAATTTTCGTTGTGTGGGGCCTCGTCTCATACTAGGGGGAATATGAGGCATTCCATTTTCAGTTTGAGGTGCACTAGTGGGTGTGTCATCTAGATTAGTGGGTGTGTCATCTAGATTATCTTCTAAATTAAAGTTTGGTTGAGTTGCAGAATATATCTCATCGTCTAATGGTATATCATTAAAAAATTCAGTTTCATCTATATGAGTGTAATCAATCAAATCATCCTGTTGAGGAATAAGATGACTAGAAGAAGTACCCCTGCCCTTGTTACCCCTACTAGATGAAGCACCATTACCCTTACCCTTAAACATACCTCTTAATCATTCCATTTTATTTATGCAAATAAATAGTTAAAGATAATGAATTAAGTGTGATAATTAAGATAAAGTAACAATAATAATTTAAAGAAGGAACGAAGGTACCAAATGCCGACGTAACGTCGACTTGTAATCGAGGTTGAAAATTAAAACTTTGCTCGATAGATGATCCTCAAGCTGGTTGCCAACTTCACTCCCAATTTTTTAACTTTGATATAAATGAGCAAAAAACATAATATTTAGTAGGCAATGTAGAATTATAGAGAGATAAATTGAGAGATTGTCGGGAGATTTGTAGGAAAGATGAAGAGAAAATGAGGTATTTATAATCGGGAAATTGGATTAAAATGTAAATATATTAACTTAGGGGTTAAAAATAAATATTAAGAGGGTAGGTTGGGGGGAGGCCAAAAATGGTCTTTGCACAACATCCAAAATATAAAATGGTCGTTGTGCAACGACTATTTTTGCAAAGGGGATCGGGGCTGGCGGGATCGGGGCGGGTTAGGCGGGATGTAAGTGGCAAACCGCTCATACCAAGCTCGGGGGGCTTGTTTCAAATCATAGAGTGACTCTTGAAGACGACAGATATACTGAAGAGCTTATGCATGTATAAAAGCAGGTAGTTGATGCATATGGATGGTTTCTTTCAAATTCCCATGTAAGAATGCATTTTTCATATCAAGTTGATGAATCGGCCAGTTCTTTCTCATAGAAATACTCAAGACCATACGAATGGTGGCAGGTTTGACCATTGGACTAAAGGTCTCACCACAATCAACTCCCTCTTTTGCCCCATGCCATTTACCACAAGTCTCTTCTTATGGCGTTCAAGCTCTCCACTATCCCTGAATTTGTGACAATATAGCCACATACAATGAATCACATTAACTCTCTCTGGTTTCGGAACAAGATCCCACATATGTCGTGTAGTGAGCGTATCAAATTCCTCATACATGGCCGCATTCCAATTCTGGTCCAGTTTGGCTAATTTTGGGTTCTTGGGTATAGGTGAGATAGCTTGAGTGGATAGGTTAAAGTGAACTTTTGATTTGAAAATCCCGTCCTGAGCACGGGTTTCCATTTGGTGCTTAGGAATAGGGGTTAGTTGGGCAGTAGGGCAGTAGGGCAGGGCGGTGTTGGGCAGTGGGGTCAGTGGGGCAGTGGTGGTTGCAGGATTACTAGAGAATGGTCGATAGGAAAATTGGGCATTTGGAGGTGAGGCAGTGACATTAACGGGGGGCAATGGAGTAGTCGACAAGATGGAGGGTGGTCGACGGGTTGTGGGGCAGTGACGGGACAACAAAAGCTATCGTGATGGGACACCCGGAATACTAGCACTATGTATTACGTTTTGAATGAGAGGGAAGGTGTCTGGATCATCAAGAAATCCATATTCAGTGAATTGAAATTTTAGGAGGTTTGCAAATAGGAAAACATTCTCCTCGAATGTGACATGGCGAGAGATTAGGATTTTATTTGTGGACAAATCATAGCTTAAGTACCCGCTATGGTTCGACGGGAAACCTAAGAAAATGCAAGAAATAGTTCTAGGTGCTAATTTGTGAGGGGCCGTGAAGGTGTTATTAGGGTAGCATAGACAACCGAAAGTCCGAAGGTGTCCATAAGAAGGGATCCGACGAAAGAGAATTTGGTAGGGGTTTTATTTTGAAGGGTACGTGTATAATATATTACGAATGTTTGCTACAATTTATAGCGCATATACCCAAAAAGGAGGGGGAATAGAAGCATGAAAGAGCATTGTATGGTTCATATTATTAATATTGCGGATGATTCTTTCGGCTTTACCATTTTGAGGTGAGGTATGAGGGCATGAGAATCGAAACACCATGCCATTGTCCGCATAGAATTTGTGAAAGGGGGAATTGTCAGACTCACGACCATTGTCACATTGAAAAGATTTTATGTCCCTCTCAAACTGTGTTTTAACATATGTTTGAAATTCAAGAAACATGGAGTAAACTTGAAACTTATATTTGAGCGGATAGACCCAAAGAAAATGATAGAAATCATCTAATAATACCAAATAATATTTATGACCTAGTTTGCTAGTAATGGGAGATGTCTATAAATCCGCATGAATGATGTTAAAAGGACAAAAAGTAACACTTAAAGATGATGTAAAAGGAAGTATAACATGTTTCCCTAAATGACAAGAATAGCAATTTTAGGTAAATTTTCCTTTATTACATTTAATCAAATTTTGATTTCTAAGAAAGTTAAAAATTGGTGCTCCCAGGTGCCTAAGTCTATTGTGCCAAGTTGATGGAGAGATTTCAGCTAGAGAGATATGTGGATTGACACTTGCAGCGAAATTAGATGAGAAATGATAGAGGTCTCCTACACTATTGCATCTCGTAAGAATTGTCCCCATACGTAGCTTCTTCACAGAAAAACCAAAAGGGTCAAACTCAATAGATATAGAATTGTCACTAGTAAATTTCCTAACAGAGATTAAGTTCTTAATTTCGAGGGTCATCTATTACGAAAAGACCTTCATCTGAGTGGATATGTGGAAATAAATTCAAAACTTCAGACGTAAGGGAATATCGATGGACTTTGTTGAACAGAGAGCGACTTATAATAAAGCGGTAAGTGACTTTGCTCTCATGCTGGATGTTAGGAGCACATAAGATATTTTTGAGAGAAAATGGAGGGTGAGGCGGTGGGGTTTGTGTGGTGTCATAGCCTTGAATTGGAATGCAATTGTCATTTTTGACCAAAATAAATTAAGGATTATTCAAATTAAACAGTTGAGGAAGATTACTGAAGTAATGAGTGAGGTGGGATGTGGCACCCATATCCATATACCAGACATCGTCGGGCTGTTATAAATTCATGGTGTTGTAGCCTAGCCCAGTTCGATAGGAGTAGGGAGGTCGTATGGTTTTTGTTGTTATTGGGCCGCTGAAAAGTGGGCCTGTTATGTTTGGCTCATCGAACGTGGGCCTGGATAGGGGCCAAAAATATTGAGCTGCTGCCACTGGCCAGGTTGGGCCGCCGAGACTGTTAGAAAGGGACAGAGGGTGAGGCTCATTAAGATGGGTATTGGGCCTGATGTGTTTGGCTGATAGAATTGGACCGTCCCCTGCGTCCTTTTCCTCTACTGTCGTATCCTCCACCGCGGCCTCTACCCCTGCCGCCGCCGTGGCTGTTGATTTTTGGTATGTTGAGGTTGGCCGATGGATGTAGTGGTCATTACCGGTGCATCAACCACCAACGTATTTTGATTATGTTTGTCCTATTTGGCACGCCTAGTCTTCTCCAAGAGCAATTGTGACTGGGCCTTGTTGAAACTAGGGAGGGGATCGACTTGTTGGATCATCGTCGTAAGTGTATCGTACTCACCTTTTGGTAAACCATTAATTAGTTGCAAAACCATCTTCATTTTGGAAATTGGTGTGCCCACATTAGATAATTGATCTGCAACTAATTTCAATTGTTTACAATAGTCGGACATATTCACAAAGTTCTCAAGAAGGGTGTTATTCAATTGTTCCTCTAGATACACGGCACGTGTATGTCTGTTGTCTTGAAAGATTTCCTCTAGCCTTGTCCATAGTTCGTGAGACGAAGCACCTGTCTTCATAATAGGATGAAGTAGATCTTTGGATATGGTGCCATATATCCATTGCATGTGTCACGACCCAAATTGGAGGGCCATGACGGGAACCCGGACCTTACTTGTCAGGTACTACTAATCATACATTTACCAACTGACCATAATTAAGCATGGGCCACGAGGGCCGTCACAAGGTAACTTGCTGACACATGGAAATAGCAAACTGCAAAGGTGTCACGTAAAACCCTGGAGTTAGAAGCACCCAATCTATGCATATATACATACTAAGGCCGACAAGGCCATACATGACTACTATACACAGGACAATTGTCTACAAGCCTCTAAAGAGTACGTAACAACATAAGGTCGGGACAGGGCCCCGCCATCCCCTCTGCATATCTAAAATATCGTACCATGAGTAGATTGCAACTTTGGAACAAATAGAGTGCTCTAACATCAGCTGAACCAGCAACCTACTAGTGCAGACCGTCACCCTGTCTACCTGAGCCTGCGGGTATGAAACGCAGCGTCCCCAGACAAAAGGGACGTCAGTACGAATGATGTACCGAGTATGTCAGGAATGAAAAACAGCATAATAGTGACATGAAAGTAACATGAGACAAGAAACAACCAACCAGTAGAGAATGCCTCTGGGGCCCCTAATATGCCTATGTGTCATGCACAATGTGGTCATATATATATATATATATATGCGTATATAACACTGTATCCCATCATATCATTTTGGCCTTTGTTGGCATAATTATCATCATATACTAGCTGATCAGGTGGTGTGCGTATATAACGTCGTATCCCTTTTCCCATCCCCTACATATATATAATGCATACCATATAGTAGTGTATATAACACATTTGAGGTTAAGGGTAATATATGAATATAATGCATGAATGATACTAAGACACTCTGAGTTTGTTGGAGTGACGAAATGTCGCTTCACCTCTGATTAACATTATGAATACTAACATCTTTTCCATATACCTCAATAAGTATTTTGGAACATATTTAGACATTCTTTGACAATAAGAATGAATAACATGAACATTCTTAACTACTAAGAGTAGAATCATTTATGGGACAATATTACGTTTACATTTCATACTTAGAACATGCCAAAAGAAAGAAGGATTTGCCTTTAACATAGGTTGATTCAACCTTAGCATGAGTACGGCAAGTCAATCATTTCAATAAATGTCTTAAATTCTCCTATGAGCTCTTAAAAGGTAGTAGATAATGTATTGATCATCGGTCTTTTTGTTGCACGTACCTCCCTAATCCCTACAGTGACCGTGGGTGCTATCCATATGGTGCCTCGATGAACATCCTTCAATTCTCCCTAAACCAGTAGCTAATCCAACGGTATTGTACTTAAATATCTCCAATGCAAGCTCCCAAATATGTAGTTTCTCTAGTGCCTCCTCCTAAGTAAAAGGATGTTGCTGCTAGTTAAATGGGACGCTACTGCATATATAAAAGGGTATCATGTTGCAATATAAGTATATTTATGTTGAATCCAAGGAAGTGAACTAATAACCATGAGAAACCCCTTTATTGTCTTTACACGTGTAACTTCCTTGGCTTAACTTTACTACACATCACTAACAAATTCCACCTCACCCTTATGTGTCCATGTATTTAAATAGCATGCTATCCCATTATCCATGTCACACGTGGATTAGCCCACACTAATAGTTATCCACCATTGGCTAATTAAATTATTAGTCTCTCACTGAAAATTCAATAATTAACTAATTACACTTATAATTAATTATGCTCCTAATTCACCTAAATAGTAATCATTTTAGCACACTTCATCTCTCCATTAGCATAGTCATGTGATATACCACTAGTCCGTAGCCTCTTTTGCCGTACACAAAATATTATTCTCCACCGCCATCATCACACTTTTAAGTCCTAAATTATTTGGGACCGCATCCTTTTATGTATTAAGCTATTCATTTGTGTATTTGAATATGACATAAATCCTCCAAGGCTTGGGTCTATTTACATACATCTAGCTGCTCAAACCATCGCCCAAAAGTACGGGGTGTTGCAGCTTGACGATAGCATCAAGCCTTTTCCAAGTTGTGTTATCAACGTCAGGTGGATGGGTGTGGTGGCGTCGATGTGATCAAGAACATTGTAGGAACAAGCATGGATTTGAAATAATTCTACCCACGAAGAGTATTGTCCATCCTCTTGATCAAGAACCAAAGGGATAAAGTTCTTGATATTTGTTACGGCGAAAGCCAGATGAAAGGAGTTAGGAGAGGAGGAGGATGTGTGACGTCGAGGTGGAACGGGAACCCTCGAGAGATTCGGGAGAAGCCATGAAGTGGTTGTTATCGGCGTCAAGAAGAGAAAAAAAATTAAGTTAAGAGGGTTGCCGCCGGAAGCCGAAAGGGTAGAGTAGGGTAGGGTAGGGAGGGTGTTTAGGGTTTGGCTCCTGATACCATGTTTTAACATCCCATACTTTTGGGTCACTTTTTGAATCGCTAGGCGTATGTAAAATCGCTATGCATGTGTAAGTAGACCCGAGCCTCGAGAAATTTATGTCATATTTACGTATGCTAATAAAGAGCTTAGTATATAAAATGATGCAGTCCTGAAATAATTTTGGACGTAACAAGTATGACAACGGGGATCAGAAATAAATTTGGTGCATGCATAAATAGGTTATGACTAGTGTCATATCACACAAATTATGACATTAAGTATATGAAGGTTTTATAAGTCATCAAGATTTAAGTGAATTGGGATCATGAAATTAATTATGTTTGTGATTGATAAATTATACGGAGGCAAGTCACTTAATTAATGAAGTGGAGTGCATGTAGTGTGTATGTGGCGTTGATTAAGGCTCTCCACCGCCAAAGAATTGGCTAAGTGGGATACCAAATCATAGCATTCATTAAATGCTAACCTATGACATCTTATAAGGGGGAGTAAATCGTGAAGCATTAACTAGGACTTCTCCAAAATCTTTTCTTTTGTAACTAAGATAGTACATTTCAGTTTTGTTTTGGTTTGAAAAAAAAAAATACGAAACAGTAGTAGTACTAGGATACATAAGCAGGATGCTTCTATGATTCAACTTGGGTTTCATTTGAAAAGGAGATAGCCCAGCAAATTTTCGTGAAACAAAAACCTTTTGCAAATATTGTTCAACGCTACGTTCCAGTAGGTAATTAGTAAAAAATGGTTGGTTTTGTTATTATCAAGGTATGTTAAGGCAAATTACTTCTTCTTTGGGCATGTTCCATGTAACGAAATATAACTGTGATATTGCTCCATAATTTATTCTACCCCTAGTAGTTAAGAATATTCATGTTATTTATTCCTATGTTAAAAGCATGTCTAAATATGTTCCTAAATCCTTATTGAGGTATTGGAAAAGATGTTGATATTCCCAATGTTAGCCAAAGGTACAAGGATATTATGTCACCCGATGAATTCATAAAAGGTTTTTATTGTCATTCATGCATTTTCATTTGTATTATATTCATATATTACCCCAGACCCACTTGTGTTATGCACACTACTATATGGTAAATATGATGTATACGTAGGGGATATGGGGAAAGGAAAATGCGTTATATACGCACACCACCTACAGCTGGTACAAACTATCGCGAAAGAGCCCGAAGAGGCCAATATTGATGCCCTTGTGTGGCCAATACAATATAACCTGATGCCCACATAGGCAGTTATGGGAATGAAGATGCCCTTGTGTGGCCAATATTTATATGTATACCGCATCTGCATTGTGCATAATATTTAGGCATATGTATTAGGGCCCTCAGAGGCATTTACTACTGGTCAGCTATTTCTGTTTCAGTTGTTGTGATATCCCTATTATGCTATTATTCATGCCTGACATACTCGGTACATCAGTCGTACTGACGTTCCTTTTGTCGCGGGACGTTGCGTTTCATTCCCGCAGGTTTACGTAGACAGGACGACGACCCACGTTAGTAGGTTGCTGACTTAGTGAATTTTGGAGCACTCCCATTGTTTCAAAGTGTCCGTCTTATTTTGGTACGGTTTATTTTTGCATGTGTATATAGGTATGGCGGGGCCCTGTCCCAACTTATTGATGTTGTGTACTCTTTAGAGGCTTGTAGACAGGTGTCTTGTGTGTAGTAGTCTTGTGTGACCTTATCGGCCTTGGTATGTGTATGTATATATATAAGTTGGTTATCTAATTTTACATAATCCTTTTTCAGCTTAGTCCATATTTAATTATAATGAGGTGTTGATAGTATGATTGGTGGTACCCGGCGGGTAAGATCTGGGTGCCCGTCGCGGCCCTCCGTTCTGGGTCGTGACAAAATTGGTATCAGAGCATGTCTGTCTTAGGGAGTCTACAAGCCATGTCTAGTAGAGTCTTATTTATGGGTATATTGTGCAACATACTTATAAACAGGAGGCTATCTGACATTTAGGGATGGTTTCTATTCTTTCATCTCATAAATCATGCACTAGAGCTAAGTTATAAGCATTTCATTCCTAATTCATCTCGTGCTTACGATTCCAGCGATGCCTACAACAAGTAATAAGTTCAAGAGTATGAGGGCGTTGGATACAATTGTAGGCGAAGGTACTAGCCGATTGCCACCCGCTAGCGAGGGCTAGAGTGAGACCCTCGGTGTGACTCCTTCGTATGTTCCCCTATTTCACCACCAACGGATGAGATTAGTGGAGTTGCAGTACCCCCAATTCCTCCACTTGATACTCTTGATATGGATCTTGATATGCGAAGTGCGGTACAGTTATTGATACGATTGGTGGCCGCTCAGGCCCAACGTCAGATTCTTAGTCCTTCTGATAGAGCTGCTAGTGTGAGAGCTCGGGATTTCATTAACTTAGACCCTCCGGTATTCACGGGGTCAGACCTCAATGTGGATCCGTAGAATTTTCTGGATCAGATACAGTGTACCTTGTGGGTGATGGATGCTACCGATACTGAGTCGGTAAAGTTTGCTTCCTATAGACTGCAGGATGTCGCGGTGACTTGGTATGAGACATGGGAGCAGTCTATGGGACCTCGTGCTCCACCAGTAGGATGGAAAGAGTTTTCAGAGGCCTTCTTACAACATTTTCTTCTAGTCGAGCTTCGACGGGCCAGGCAGGACAAGTTCCTACGTCTTGAGCAGGGCAACATGAGTGTTCGAGATTATAGCTTGCAGTTTAATTCATTGCCCAGATATGCTCCTACGATTATAGCGGAGATGAGTGATCGGATACATAGGTTTGTTACTGGCTTGGGCCGCACTTGGTCAACGAGTGTACAATGGCTTATCTGAATCTAGATATGGTTATTGCTCGCATTCAGTCTTATGCACAGAATTTGGAGGATCGTAAAAGGAAACAACGGATAGATCGAGAATGTGATAAGGGCCAGCATAAGAGGGCTCGAGTCGTAAGTGACATGAGGGAGTTCAGAGGTGGGCCCAGGCCATAACTTTATAGACGACCATCTTACCTAGCAGCTAGCGCATCATTATCATTTTCAGGTTCGAGGACTGATCGGTATGTTCAGTCGGGATTATGTCACGCTTCACGAGCATCAGGGTCTTATTATAGAGGGGATTCTACTCAGATTAGGCCGTCGTTGGCTCGATGCAGGAAGTGTGGTAAGACCCATACAGGGCCATGCCAACGAGGATCAAACGTGTGTTATTATTATGGTGAACCTGGTCATTTTAGGCGATAATGTCCGACAGAAGGTAGAGATGTTAGAGTCCAGCCGGTCGGATCTGCAGCAGCTTCATCATAGTCGGTACGCCCGTCAGGGAAAAATCAGCAAACATTATCCGGTCAAGGCAGAGATAGGGGCCAGAATCGCATTTACGCATTAATGAGACGACATGATCAGGAGTCCTCAAATGATGTCATTACAGATATATTATCGGTCTTTGCACATAATGTGTATGCGTTATTAGAACCAGGCTCCAACTATCATATATCACTCATTTTATTGCCTATAAGTTTGGCATGGAGCCTGAGTTGATAAAAGATCCATTTGTGGTATCTACACCAGTTGGTGAGTCAGTAGTTGCTAGACGGGTCTATCGGAATTGTGCAGTATTAGTTTGTAGCCATCAGACCCTGGCGGATTTGGTAGAATTAGAAATGGTTGATTTTGATGTTATTATGGGCATGGATTGGTTGGCATCGTGCTACGCTAATGTTGATTGCCGAACAAAGATTGTGAGATTCTAGTTCCCAGGCGAGCCAGTCCTTGAATGGAAAGGTAATACGGCGTCGCTAAAAGGTAAGTTTATTTCATACCTTAAAGTAAGGAAGATGATCTCCAAAGGCTATATATACCATCTCATTCGGTATAGACTTATTTCCAGACACTCAGTCGATATCTATTCCTCCTTATAGAATGGCTCCAGCTGAATTGAAAGAATTAAAGGAGAAATTGAAAGATCTGCTTGAGAAAGGCTTTATTAGGCCCAGCATATCTCCTTGGGGTGTGCCGGTATTGTTTGTACGAAAGAAAGATGACTCGTTACGGATGTGTATCGACTATCGGCAGCTGAATAAAGTCACTATCAAGAACAAGTACCCTCTTCTCAGAATTGACGATTTATTTGACCAGTTACAAGGTGCAAGGTATTTCTCAAAGATCGACCTAAGGTCAGGGTACCATCAACTAAAGGTTAAGGAGAAGGACATTCTGAAGATGGATTTCAGGACAAGGTATGGGCACTTCGAGTTCTTAGTGATGTCGTTTGGACTCACAATGCACCAACAACATTTATGGATCTAATGAACAACTTGTTTCGCCCATTTCTAGATGTATTTGTGATAGTATTTATAGATGATATTCTGGTTTATTCTCACGCGGAAGTAGAGTATGTGGATAGTGCTACAGACACTCCAGGATCATAAGTTGTATATAAAGCTCTCTAAGTGTGAGTTTTGGTTGAATTCAGTGGCTTTTCTTGGTTATATAGTTTCAGCTGAAGGTATAAGAGTTGACACTCAGAAGATTGAAGCGGTAAAGAATTGGCCGAGACCTACGACTCCATCGAAGGTTCGCAGCTTTCTAGGCTTAGTCGGCTATTATAGGAGGTTTGTAGAAGGTTTTTCTACCATATCAGCACCATTAACAAAGTTGACATAAAAGACCATAAAATTCCAGTAGTCTGATGCTTGTGAGCGGAGTTTCCAAGAGTTAAATAATAGATTAATATCGGCACCAGTCCTTACTCTTCCAGAGGGTCTAGAAGGTTATGTTGTGTATTGTGATGCCTCGAGAGCAGGTCTGGGATACGTGCTGATGCAACATGGTAAAGTGATTGCCTATGCTTCAAGGCAATTGAGGAAACATGAGAAAAACTATCCGACTCACGATTTAGAGTTGGCCGCAATGGTCTATGCACTAAAGATTTGGCGGCACTACTTGTATGGTGTTCATGTAGATATTTTCATGGATCAAAAAAGTCTACAATACATATTCAAACAGAAGGAGCTGAATATGAGGCAGAGGAGGTGGCTTGAATTATTGAAGGATTATGATGTGGACATCTTATATCATCTTGGTAAAGCTAATGTTGTAGCAGACACGCTCAGTCGTAAGTCGATAGTCATCTCGATGCCAATGCAAGTCGAAAGGAAGGAGTTAGTAAGGGAGTTCCATCAGTTAGCTAGTTTGGGAGTTCGACTAGTGGATTTGAAGGATGGTGGTTTTGTGATTCAGAATATGTCAGAATCATTTCTCATGTCGAAAGTTAAAGAACGTCAATGAGAAGACCCCAGTTTGAGAAAAATCAGAGAAGGCATTCTACAGAAGAAGACCACGACCTTTGAGATTGACGAACATGGAACTCTCAGGCACCAGGGTCGTCTATGTGTTCCAAATATAGCGGGATTATGAGATAGAATTATGATGGAGGTCCGTTACACGCGATATTTCATTCACCCTGGATCTACAAAAATGTACCATGATCTCAAGGGTATTTATTGGTGGAACGACATGAAGAGAAGCGTGGCGGAATTTGTAGCCCAGTGTCCTAATTGTCAACAGGTAAAAGTAGAGCACCAAAAGCCCGGTGGGTTGACTCAGAACATTGAGATTCCGATGTGGAAATAGGAAATGATTAATATTTATTTCATTACGGGTTTACCTCGTTCTTATCGGAAGCTTAATTCTATTTGGATAATTGTTGATAGACTGACCAAATCAGCTCATTTCTTGCTAGTCAAAACTACTTACACAACCGAGGACTACGCGAAGTTGTATGTGAAGGAGATTGTTCGTCTTCATGGTGTGCCTATTTCTATTATATCTAACCAAGGTGCTCAGTTTACAACTAACTTCTGGAAGTCATTTCAGAAAGGTTTATGTAACATCCCGTACTTTCGGGTCACGGTTTGAACCGCTAGGCGTATGAAAAATCGCTAGGCGTGTGTAAATGTATACTGCATTGTGCATAACATTTAGGCATATGTATTAGGGCCCTCAGAGGCATTTATTGTTGGTCAGTTATTTCGGTTTCAGTTATTGGTATATCCCTGGTATGTTATTATTCATGTCTGACATATTCGGTACATCAGTTGTACTGACGTCCCTTTGCTGATGTTGGAGCACTCTATTTGTTTCAGAGTTGCAGTTTTGTCGTGGTACAATATTTTTGCATCCGCATATGGGTATGGCGAGGTGTTGTCCCGTCCTTGTGATGTCATGTATTTTTTAGAGCCTTTTAGACAGGTGTCCTGTGGTTAGTTGTCATGTGTGGCCTTGTCGGCCTTGGTATGTGTATGTATATATATAAAAATTAGATTTCTGGTTAAGATTTTCTATAATCTTTTTTGGCTTAGTTCGTATTTAATCATGATTAGTTGTTGGATGTACGATTGGTGGTACCCGGCGGTTGGGATTCAGGTGCCCGTCGCGGCCCTATGGTTTCGGTCGTGACAGTTTAGGCACCCAAGTGAATCTTAGCATAACTTTCCACCCTCAGACAGACAGGCAGGCTGAGCGTACGATTCAGATGCTCGAGGACATGCTACGAGCTTGTATATAGGACTTTAAGAAAAATTGGGATGAATATTTACCCCTTTATTGAGTTCACGTACAATAACAGTTATCATGCCAGCATTAAAATGGCTCCATATGAGGCTTTGTATGGACGGAGATAAAGATCTCCTATTGGATGGTTCGAGGTACGCGAATCAGAGTTATTTGGGACTGACTTAGTACACCAAGCCAGAGAGAAGGTGAAGCTTATTCAGGAATGATTATTAACCACTCAGAGTCGTCAGAAGTAGTATTCAGATGTGTGACGGCGAGACTTAGAGTTCCAGGTAGATGATTCGGAATTCTTGAAGATTTCGCCTCTGAAGGGTGTAATGAGATTCGGGAAGAAAGGAAAACTCATTCCAAGGTATATTGGGCCATATCGCATAATCCGACGAATTGGTCAAGTAGCTTACGAGTTGGATTTGCCTTCGGAATTGGAGTTTATTCATCCGGTTTTCCATGTTCCCATGTTAAGAGCATGTGTTGGACATCCTTCCCGGATTGTACCAATTGACAATGTGGAGATTACAGAGGTTTTATCATATAAAGAGGTTCCTGTTGCTATCCTAGATCAACAAGTCCGCAAGCTAAGGACTAAAGAAGTAGCTTCTATGAAAGTTCTGTGGCGAATTAGGAACGTGGAAGAGATGATGTGGGAGGAAGAAGAGGAAATGATGCACAAGTATCCATACCTATTCTAGACCAACGTCGAAGTTTTAATAGAAGCATAAGGTGAGTTCTATTTTCATGCTATAAGTCTGATGTGGATGTAGTAATGTATGTGATAATATATGATTCCGTGAACAAGTAGTTGTGTTTTCTGGTACTTGACGGGGATTAGACATGTCACCCCAACATTTGAGGACAAATATTCTAAGGGGGAAAGGATGTAAGATCCCGTACTTTCTGGTCACAGTTTGAATCGCTAGGCGTATGTAAATCTCTATACATGTGGACCCGAGCCTCAGGAAATTTATGTCATATTCACGTATGCTAATAAAGAGCTTAGTATATAAAAGGATGCGATCTGAAATAATTTTGGACGTAACAAGTATGACAATGGGGATCGGAAATAAATTTGGTGTGTGCATAAAGAGGTTATGGACTAGTGTCATAACACACAAATTATGACATTAAGTATATGAAGGTTTTATAAGTCATCAAGATTTAAGTGAATTGGAATCATGAAATTAATTATGTATGTGATTGATAAATTATATGGAGGCAAGTCACTTAATTAATGAAGTGGAGTGCATGTAGTGTGTATGTGGCATTGATTAAGGCTCTCCACCGCCAAAGAATTGGCTAAGTGGGAGACCAAATCATAGCATTCGTTAAATTCTAACCTAAGGCATCTTATAAGGGGGAGTAAATCGTGAAGCATTAACTAGGACTCCTCCAAAATCTTTTCTTTTGTAACTAAGACAGTACATTTTAGTTTTGTTTTGGTTTGAAAAAAAAAAGAGTATGAAATAGTAGTAGTACTAGGATACATAAGCAGCATACTTCTATGATTCAACTTGGGTTTCATTTGAAAAGGAGATCGGCCAGCATATTTTCATGAAATAGAAACCTTTTGCAAATATTGTTCAAGGCTACTTTCCAGTAGGTAATTAGTAAGAAGGGCTGGTTCCATTATTATTAATATATGTTAAGGCAAATTATTTTTTCTTTTGGCATGTTCCATGTAACGAAATATATCTGTGATATTGCTCCATAATTTATTCTACTCCTAGTAGTTAAGAATATTCATGTTATTGATTTCTATGTTAAAAGCATGTCTAAATATGTTCCTAAATCCTTATTGAGGTATTGGAAATGATGTTAATATTCTCAATGTTAGCCAAAGGTACAAGGATATTATGTCACCCGATGAATTCAGAAAAGGTTTTTATTGTCATTCATGCATTTTCATTTGCATTATATTCATATATTACCCTGGACCCACTTGTGTTATGCACACTACTATATGGTAAATATGATGTATACGTAGGGGATATGGGGAAAGGGAAAGGCGTTATATACGCACACCACCTGCAGCTGGTACAGACTATCACAAAAGTGCCCGAAGAGGCCAATATTGATGCCCTTGTATGGCCAATACAATATAACTTGTTGCCTATAGAGGCGGTTATGGGAAGGAAGATGCCCTTGTGTGGCCAATATTTATATTTATACCGCATTTGCATTATGCATAACATTTAGGCATATGTATTAGGGCCCTCAGAGGCATTTACTGTTGGTCAACTGCTTCTGTTTCAGTTGTTGTTATATCCCTGTTATGCTATTATTCATGCCTGACATACTCGGTACATCAGTCGTACTAACGTTCCTTTTGATCGGGGACACTGCGTTTCCTATCCGCAGGTTTACGTAGACAGGACGACCACCCACGTTAGTAGGTTATTGACTCAATGGATTTTGGAGCACTCCCCTTGTTTCGGAGTGTCTGTCTTATTTGGTACGGTTTATTTTTGCATGTGTATATTGGTATGGTGGGGCCCTGTCCCTCGCTGTTGATGTTGTGTACTCTTTAGAGGCTTGTAGATAGGTGTCTTGTGTGTAGTAATCTTGTGTGGCCTTGTCGGTCTTGGTATGTGTATGTATATATAAGTTGGTTATCTGATTTTACATAATCCTTTTTCGGTTTAGTCCGTATTTAGTTATGATGAGGTGTGGATAATGTGATTGGTGGTACCCTGCGGGTAAGATCCTGGTGCCCGTCGCGGCCCTCCGGTTTGAGTCGTGACACATGTAGAATTATGAAATTCTCCTTGTTAGAGGCTTCTCATTAATGCAATAAATATAGGTGTTTACAGTTACAAACCTAATTGTATGAGAATATCTAGTTTACATAATTACATCAAAATAATAATTACACAATATATAGAGAATATTAATATATTCTCTATCAGACCCCCGCAGTAGGAGCAGGAGGAGGTCGGACGCTTATACTGGATCTGAAGTCACGGCACAACTGCAGAGGAAGTCTATTAGTAAATATATATGTGTACTGATAGGGAAATGGAACATGCAACACCCGAACATGACCTATGACAAATTTCTCAAGAGCAAAATGAATATACACCTCAATATGTTCGGTTCGTTAATGTTGAATCTGGTTATGAGACAAGTAGAGAGCAGATATGTTATCATAGTAGACAATAGATGCCTTGCGTAAGGGAAATGAAGCTCTAGAAGGATGTTTCTGAGCCAACAAGTTTCGGCAACAAGTTTCGCAACGCCTCTATATTTTGCTTCTGCACTCAAACATGAAAGTGTGGCTTGCCATTTTGCAGAACACGAAATGAGGCTATCACCCAAAAATACACAATAACTGCAAGTAGATCGACATGTGTCGGGACAGCCGCCCTAATCGGCGTTTGTGTATGATATCAACCCTAATTCGGTCACCCACTGCCACATACCACAACTACCTGTCGGCGCCAATGCCACATGTGCCGACCTCATCCAATTCCACCAGTCCACCGGTCGTCATCCCTGCCCCTGTACCGACGCTACAGTCTCCCCATTCCGCCGACATCGACTTATCCACCGGCAACCAGTTAACCAACCCTCTTACCGGAATCACTCCATCACCGATGTCGTACCCCACTATACCATCTCGCCATCGGTCCCCGGCACACCGACAACAATCCCCGCATCCTACCTAGAACCTCGCCACCACCATCGACTCTCCATTCGATGCCCAACCTGTCGCCCGTCACTAAGTCCCACTCTACCTAGTCCTACAGAAAAATCAACCCATACCCTTGCAAAGCCAGCACCCTCATACTGTATGGAAACTTGTGCCCAACACGGCATTTTCAAACCCAAAGTCCAATTTAACCTGTTCGCCCATACAATTTCCCATATTCCCAAAAGCCCAAAATTAGCCAAACTGGACCCAAATTGGAATGCGGCCATGTGTGGGGAGTTTAATGCTTTAACAAAACAACATACTTGGGACTTGGTTCCAAGACCATAGGGGGTGAATATGGTCCGGTGCATATGGATTTTTCATCACAAGTACAAGGATAGTGGTGACTTAGAGAGATATAAGGCCAGACTTGTGGCTAATGAAACTAATCAACAGCATGTATTGATTGTGGCGAGACATTCAAATCCGGTTGTCAAATCGGTCACTATCCGCACGCTTCGAGTATTGCTATGGGTAAGCATTGGCCCATTCATCGCTTGATGTGAAAAATGTGTTTCTACACGAGGATCTGAAAGAAACTGTTTATATTCATCATCCACCTGAATTTGTCCACCCTGCCGCCCCTCAGTATGTATGATAAATTATACGGAGGTGGGTCACTTAATTAATTATGTGACCGTGCATGTTAAGGGGTATGTGGCGTTAATGTACCATGTTCCACCGCCAAAAGTGGCTGGTGGAAGACAGTATAATGAACAATCATCAAGAGCATGTAATGCTCAACTTAGACATTTCATTTTTTTAAAAGGCACAACAATTGTCAATTCGTGAATCATTGCTCAAGGTTTTCTCCAACCCCTTCTTTTGCACGAGTTGAAAACACATAAGCAGTGTACTTCCATTTTACAATTCAACTTTGATTTCATTCTTGAAAATAGAAAGAGATAGTACAAAAGGAGATGATTTGATTTTAAAAAGAAAGGAGAGAAATGTACGATTTGCGTAGCAAATTGAGTAAAAAAAGTTTCTACTTTTCCTTTTCTTTAATATCATGCCATGCTTGAAAATTCTCGGCCAAAAGTTCCAATTTTGGGTTAAGGTTTTCTCCACTTATCAAGGTATGTTAAGAGAAATTATTTCTTTCTTTTGGCATATTCCATATAACAAAATAGAACCGTGATATTGCTCCATAATTTATTCTACTCCTAATAGTTAAGAATATTCATGTTATTGATTCCAATGCTAAAAGTATGTCTAAATATGTTCCTAAGTCCTTTTTGAGGCATACGGAAAAGGTGTTGACATTCACAGTGTTAGCCAAAGGAGCAAGGATATTATTGTCATCCGATAAATTCAGGAAATGTTTTATTGTTATTCATGCACTTTCATTTGCATTGCATTCATATATTACCCTGGACCCATTGGTGCTATCCACACTACTATATGATAAATATTATATATATATGGCATATGGGGAAAGGGAAAGGTGTTATATACGCACACCACATGCAGCTGGTACATACTATGACAAAATAGCCCTAAAAGGACAATATGATGTGATGATATGATGTGATGCATGTGTGGCTTATTGGGACAGGTTGCACAATCCGCAACACTAACATATATATATATATATATATATACCGCATTTGCATTATGCATACATTCATTATCCATTATAAGGTATGATGCCCACAGAGGCTGTTATGGTAAGAAGATGCCCGAAGGGGCTAATGTAAATGTATACTGCATTGTGCATAACATTTAGGCATATGTATTAGGGCCCTCAGAGGCATTTATTGTTGGTCAGTTATTTCGGTTTCAGTTATTGGTATATCCCTGGTATGTTATTATTCATGTCTGACATATTCAGTACATCAGTCGTACTGACGTCCCTTTGCTGATGTTGGAGCACTCTATTTGTTTCAGAGTTGCAGATTTGTCGTGGTACAATATTTTTGCATCCGCATATGGGTATGGCGGTGTCCTGTCTCGTCCTTGTGATGTCATGTATTTTTTAGAGCCTTGTAGACAGGTGTCCTGTGGTTAGTTGCCATGTGTGGCCTTGTCGGCCTTGGTATGGGTATGTATATATAAAAATTAGATTTCTGGTTAAGATTTTCTATAATCTTTTTTGGCTTAGTTCGTATTTAATCATGATTAGGTGTTGGATGTACGATTGGTGGTACCCAGCGGTTGGGATTCAGGTGCCCGTCGCGGCCCTATGGTTTTGGTAGTGAAAGTTTAGGCACCCAAGTGAATCTTAGCACAACTTTCCACCCTCAGACAGACAGGCAGGCTGAGCGTACGATTCAGATGCTCGAGGACATGCTACGAGCTTGTATATAGGACTTTAAGAGAAATTGGGATGAATATTAACCCCTTTATTGAGTTCACGTACAATAACAGTTATCATGCCAGCATTAAAATGGCTCCATATGAGGCTTTGTATGGACGGAGATGTAGATCTCCTATTGGATGGTTCGAGGTAGGCGAATCAGAGTTATTTGGGCCTGACTTAGTACACCAAGCCAGAGAGAAGGTGAAGCTTATTCAGGAACAATTATTAACCACTCAGAGTCATCAAAAGTCGTATTCAGATGTGTGACGGCGAGACTTAGAGTTCCAGGTAGATGATTCGGAATTATTGAAGATTTCTCCTATGAAGGGTGTAATGAGATTCGGGAAGAAAGGAAAACTCATTCCAAGGTATATTGGGCCATATCGCATAATCCGACGAATTGTCCAAGTAGCTTACGAGTTGGATTTGCCTTCGGAATTGGAGTTTATTCATCCGGTTTTCCATGTTCCCATGTTAAGAGCATGTGTTGGACATCCTTCCCGGATTGTACCAATTGACAATGTGGAGATTACAGAGGTTTTATCATATAAAGAGGTTCCTGTTGCTATCCTAGATCAATAAGTCCGCAAGCTGAGGACTAAAGAAGTACCTTCTGTGAAAGTTCTGTAGCGAATTAGGAACGTGGAAGAGATGATGTGGGACGCGGAAGAGGAAATGATGCACAAGTATCCACACCTATTCTAGACCAACGTCGAAGTTTTAAGAGAAGCATAAGGTGAGTTCTATTTTCATGCTATAAGTCTGATGTGGATGTAGTAATGTATGTGATAATATATGATTCCGTGAACAAGTAGTTGTGTTTTCTGGTACTTGACGGGGATTAGACATGTCACCCCAACATTTGAGGACAAATATTCTAAGGGGGAAAGGATGTAAGATCCCGTACTTTCTCACACACATTTGAATCGCTAGGCGTATGTAAATCTCTATACATGTGGACCCGAGCCTCAGGAAATTTATGTCATATTCACGTATGCTAATAAAGAGCTTAGTATATAAAAGGATGCAGTCCTGAAATAATTTTGGACGTAACAAGTATGACAACGGGGATCGGAAATAAATTTGGTGTGTGCATAAAGAGGTTATGGACTAGTGTCATAACACACAAATTATGACATTAAGTATATGAAGGTTTTATAAGTCATCAAGATTTAAGTGAATTGGAATCATGAAATTAATTATGTATGTGATTGATAAATTATACGGAGGCAAGTCACTTAATTAATGAAGTGGAGTGCATGTAGTGTGTATGTGGCATTGATTAAGGCTCTCCACCGCCAAAGAATTGGCTAAGTGGGAGACCAAATCATAGCATTCGTTAAATTCTAACCTAAGGCATCTTATAAGGGGGAGTAAATCGTGAAGCATTAACTAGGACTCCTCCAAAATCTTTTCTTTTGTAACTAAGACAAGTACATTTTAGTTTTGTTTTGGTTTGAAAAAAAGAGAGTATGAAATAGTAGTAGTACTAGGATACATACGCAAGATACTTCTATGATTCAACTTGGGTTTCATTTGAAAAGGAGATCGGCCAAAAAGAAATTTTCGTGAAATAGAAACCTTTTGCAAATATTGTTCAAGGCTACTTTCCGTAGGTAATTAGTAACAAGGTCTGGTTCCGTTATTATTAAGATATGTTAAGGCAAATTATTTTTTCTTTTGGCATGTTCCATGTAACGAAATATAATTGTGATATTGCTCCATAATTTATTCTACTCCTAGTAGTTAAGAATATTCATGTTATTGATTCCTATGTTAAAAGCATGTCTAAATATGTTTCTAAATCCTTATTGAGGTATTGGAAAAGATGTTGATATTCTCAATGTTAGCCAAAGGTACAAGGATATTATGTCACCCGATGAATTCAGAAAAGGTTTTTATTGTCATTCATGCATTTTCATTTGCATTATATTCATATATTACCCTGGACCCACTTGTGTTATGCACACTACTATATGGTAAATATGATGTATACATAGGGGATATGGGGAAAGGGAAAGGCGTTATATACGCCCACCACCTGCAGCTGGTACAGACTATCACAAAAGTGCCCGAAGAGGCCAATATTGATGCCCTTGTATGGCCAATACAATATAACCTGATGCCCATAGAGGCGGTTATGGGAAGGAAGATGCCCTTGTGTGGCCAATATTTATATTTATACCGCATTTGCATTATGCATAACATTTAGGCATATGTATTAGGGCCCTCAGAGGCATTTACTGTTGGTCAACTACTTCTGTTTCAGTTGTTGTTATATCCCTGTTATGCTATTATTCATGCCTGACATACTCATTACATCAGTCGTACTGACGTTCCTTTTGATCGGGAACACTGCGTTTCCTATCCGCAGGTTTACGTAGACAGGACGACCACCCACGTTAGTAGGTTGTTGACTCAATGGATTTTGGAGCACTCCCCTTGTTTCGGAGTGTCGGTATTATTTTGGTACGGTTTATTTTTGCATGTGTCTATTGGTATGGTGGGGCCCTGTCCCTCGCTGTTGATGTTGTGTACTCTTTAGAGGCTTGTAGACAGGTGTCTTGTGTGTAGTAATCTTGTGTGGCCTTGTCGGTCTTGGTATGTGTATGTATATATAAGTTGGTTATCTGATTTTACATAATCCTTTTTTGGCTTAGTCCGTATTTAGTTATGATGAGGTGTTGATAATGTGATTGGTGGTACCCTGCGGGTAAGATCCTGGTGCCCGTCGCGGCCCTCCGGTTTGAGTCGTGACACATGTAGAATTATGAAATTCTCCTTGTTAGAGGCTTCTCATTAATGCAATAAATATAGGTGTTTACAGTTACAAACCTAATTGTATGAAAATATCTAGTTTACATAATTACATCAAAATAATAATTACACAATATATAGAGAATATTAATATATTCTCTATCAGACCCCCGCAGTAGGAGCAGGAGGAGGTCGGACGCTTATACTGGATCTGAAGTCAAGCACAACTGCAGAGGAAGTTTATTAGTAAATATATATGCGTACTGATAGGGAGATGGAACATGCAACACCCGAACATGACCTATGACAAATTTCTCAAGAGCAAAATGAATATACACCTCAATATGTTCGGTTCGCTAATGTTGAATCTGGTTATGAGACAAGTAGAGAGCAGATATGTTATCATAGTAGACAATAGATGCCCTACGTAAGGGAAATGAAGCTCTAGAAAGATGTTTCTGAGCCAACAAGTTTCGGCAACAAGTTTCGCAACGCCTCTATATTTTGCTTCTGCACTCAAACATGAAAGTGTGGCTTGCCATTTTGCAGAACACGAAATGAGGCTATCACCCAAAAATACACAATAACTGCAAGTAGATCGACATGTGTCGGGACAGCCGCCCTAATCGGCGGTTGTGTATGATATCAACCCTAATTCGGTCACCCACTGCCACATACCACAACTACCTGTCGGCGCCAATGCAACATGTGCCGACCTCATCCAATTCCACCAGTCCACCGGTCGTCATCCCTGCCCCTGTACCATCGCTACAGTCTCCCCATTCCGCCGACATCGACTTATCCACCGCAACCGCTAACCAACCCTCTTACCGGAATCACTCCATCACCGATGTCGTACCCCACTATACCATCCGCCATCGTCCCGGCACACCGACAACAATCCCCGCATCCTACCTAGAACTCGCCACCAACATCGACTCTCCATTCGATGCCCAACCCGTCGCCCGTCACTAAGTCCCACTCTACCTAGTCCTACGAGAAAAATCAACCCATACCCTTGCAAAGCCAAGCACCCTCATACTGTATGGAAACTTGTGCCCAACACGGCATTTTCAAACCCAAAGTCCAATTTAACCTGTTCGCCCATACAATTTCCCATATTCCCAAAAGCCCAAAATTAGCCAAACTGGACCCAAATTGGAATGCGGCCATGTGTGGGGAGTTTAATGCTTTAACAAAACAACATACTTGGGACTTGGTTCCAAGACCATAGGGGGTGAATGTGGTCCGGTGCATATGGATTTTTCATCACAAGTACAAGGATAGTGGTGACTTAGAGAGATATAAGGCCAGACTTGTGGCTAATGAAACTAATCAACAGGCATGTATTGATTGTGGCGAGACATTCAGTCCGGTTGTCAAATCGGTCACTATCCGCACAGTTCTGAGTATTGCTATGGGTAAGCATTGGCCCATTCATCAGCTTGATGTGAAAAATGTGTTTCTACACGAGGATCTGAAAGAAACTGTTTATATTCATCATCCACCTGAATTTGTCCACCCTGCCGCCCCTCAGTATGTATGATAAATTATACGGAGGTGGGTCACTTAATTAATTATGTGACCGTGCATGTTAAGGGGTATGTGGCGTTAATGTACCATGTTCCACCGCCAAAAGTGGCTGGTGGAAGACAGTATAATGAACAATCATCAAGAGCATGTAATGCTCAACTTAGACATTTCATTTTTTTAAAAGGCACAACAATTGTCAATTCGTGAATCATTGCTCAAGGTTTTCTCCAACCCCTTCTTTTGCACGAGTTGAAAACACATAAAAGTGTACTTCCATTTTACAATTCAACTTTGATTTCATTCTTGAAAATAGAAAGAGATAGTACAAAAGGAGATGATTTGATTTTAAAAAGAAAGGAGAGAAATGTACGATTTGCAGTAGCAAATTGAGTAAAAAAAGTTTCTACTTTTCCTTTTCTTTAATATCATGCCATGCTTGAAAATTCTCGGCCAAAAGTTCCAATTTTGGGTTAAGGTTTTCTCCACTTATCAAGGTATGTTAAGAGAAATTATTTCTTTCTTTTGGCATATTCCATATAACAAAATAGAACCGTGATATTGCTCCATAATTTATTCTACTCCTAATAGTTAAGAATATTCATGTTATTGATTCCAATGCTAAAAGTATGTCTAAATATGTTCCTAAGTCCTTTTTGAGGCATACGGAAAAGGTGTTGACATTCACAGTGTTAGCCAAAGGAGCAAGGATATTATTGTCATCCGATAAATTCAGGAAATGTTTTATTGTTATTCATGCACTTTCATTTGCATTGCATTCATATATTACCCTGGACCCATTGGTGCTATCCACACTACTATATGATAAATATTATATATATATGGCATATGGGGAAAGGGAAAGGTGTTATATACGCACACCACATGCAGCTGGTACATACTATGACAAAATAGCCCTAAAAGGACAATATGATGTGATGATATGATGTGATGCATGTGTGGCTTATTGGGACAGGTTGCACAATCCGCAACACTAACATATATATATATATATATATATATACCGCATTTGCATTATGCATACATTCATTATCCATTATAAGGTATGATGCCCACAGAGGCTGTTATGGTAAGAAGATGCCCGAAGGGGCTAATGTAAATGTATACTGCATTGTGCATAACATTTAGGCATATGTATTAGGGCCCTCAGAGGCATTTATTGTTGGTCAGTTATTTCGGTTTCAGTTATTGGTATATCCCTGGTATGTTATTATTCATGTCGACATATTCGACACATCGGTCGTACGACGTCCCTTTGTCGATGTTGGAGCACTCTATTTGTTTCAGAGTTGCAGATTTGTCGTGGTACAATATTTTTGCATCCGCATATGGGTATGGCGGTGTCCTGTCTCGTCCTTGTGATGTCATGTATTTTTTAGAGCCTTGTAGACAGGTGTCCTGTGGTTAGTTGCCATGTGTGGCCTTGTCGGCCTTGGTATGGGTATGTATATATAAAAATTAGATTTCTGGTTAAGATTTACTATAATCTTTTTTGGCTTAGTTCGTATTTAATCATGATTAGGTGTTGGATGTACGATTGGTGGTACCCGGCGGTTGGGATTCGAGTGCCGTCGCGGCCCTATGGTTTTGGTAGTGAAAGTTTAGGCACCCAAGTGAATCTTAGCACAACTTTCCACCCTCAGACAGACAGGCAGGCTGAGCGTACGATTCAGATGCTCGAGGACATGCTACGAGCTTGTATATAGGACTTTAAGAGAAATTGGGATGAATATTAACCCCTTTATTGAGTTCACGTACAATAACAGTTATCATGCCAGCATTAAAATGGCTCCATATGAGGCTTTGTATGGACGGAGATGTAGATCTCCTATTGGATGGTTCGAGGTAGGCGAATCAGAGTTATTTGGGCCTGACTTAGTACACCAAGCCAGAGAGAAGGTGAAGCTTATTCAGGAACGATTATTAACCACTCAGAGTCATCAAAAGTCGTATTCAGATGTGTGACGGCGAGACTTAGAGTTCCAGGTAGATGATTCGGAATTATTGAAGATTTCTCCTATGAAGGGTGTAATGAGATTCGGGAAGAAAGGAAAACTCATTCCAAGGTATATTGGGCCATATCGCATAATCCGACGAATTGGCCAAGTAGCTTACGAGTTGGATTTGCCTTCGGAATTGGAGTTTATTCATCCGGTTTTCCATGTTCCCATGTTAAGAGCATGTGTTGGACATCCTTCCCGGATTGTACCAATTGACAATGTGGAGATTACAGAGGTTTTATCATATAAAGAGGTTCCTGTTGCTATCCTAGATCAACAAGTCCGCAAGCTGAGGACTAAAGAAGTGCCTTCTGTGAAAGTTCTGTAGCGAATTAGGAACGTGGAAGAGATGATGTGGGACGCGGAAGAGGAAATGATGCACAAGTATCCACACCTATTCTAGACCAACGTCGAAGTTTTAAGAGAAGCATAAGGTGAGTTCTATTTTCATGCTATAAGTCTGATGTGGATGTAGTAATGTATGTGATAATATATGATTCCGTGAACAAGTAGTTGTGTTTTCTGGTACTTGACGTGGATTAGACATGTCACCCCAACATTTGAGGACAAATATTCTAAGGGGGAAAGGATGTAAGATCCCGTACTTTCTGGTCACAGTTTGAATCGCTAGGCGTATGTAAATCTCTATACATGTGGACCCGAGCCTCAGGAAATTTATGTCATATTCACGTATGCTAATAAAGAGCTTAGTATATAAAAGGATGCAGTCCTGAAATAATTTTGGACGTTAGAAGTATGACAACGGGGATCGGAAATAAATTTGGTGTGTGCATAAAGAGGTTATGGACTAGTGTCATAACACACAAATTATGACATTAAGTATATGAAGGTTTTATAAGTCATCAAGATTTAAGTGAATTGGAATCATGAAATTAATTATGTATGTGATTGATAAATTATACGGAGGCAAGTCACTTAATTAATGAAGTGGAGTGCATGTAGTGTGTATGTGGCATTGATTAAGGCTCTCCACCGCCAAAGAATTGGCTAAGTGGGAGACCAAATCATAGCATTCGTTAAATTCTAACCTAAGGCATCTTATAAGGGGGAGTAAATCGTGAAGCATTAACTAGGACTCCTCCAAAATCTTTTCTTTTGTAACTAAGACAGTACATTTTAGTTTTGTTTTGGTTTGAAAAAAAAAAGAGTATGAAATAGTAGTAGTACTAGGATACATACGCAGCATACTTCTATGATTCAACTTGGGTTTCATTTGAAAAGGAGATCGGCCAGCAAATTTTCGTGAAATAGAAACCTTTTGCAAATATTGTTCAAGGCTACTTTCCAGTAGGTAATTAGTAACAAGGTCTGGTTCCGTTATTATTAAGATATGTTAAGGCAAATTATTTTTTCTTTTGGCATGTTCCATGTAACGAAATATAATTGTGATATTGCTCCATAATTTATTCTACTCCTAGTAGTTAAGAATATTCATGTTATTGATTCCTATGTTAAAAGCATGTCTAAATATGTTTCTAAATCCTTATTGAGGTATTGGAAAAGATGTTGATATTCTCAATGTTAGCCAAAGGTACAAGGATATTATGTCACCCGATGAATTCAGAAAAGGTTTTTATTGTCATTCATGCATTTTCATTTGCATTATATTCATATATTACCCTGGACCCACTTGTGTTATGCACACTACTATATGGTAAATATGATGTATACGTAGGGGATATGGGGAAAGGGAAAGGCGTTATATACGCCCACCACCCGCACTGGTACAGTGGAGACTATCACAAAAGTGCCCGAAGAGGCCAATATTGATGCCCTTGTATGGCCAATACAATATAACCTGATGCCCATAGAGGCGGTTATGGGAAGGAAGATGCCCTTGTGTGGCCAATATTTATATTTATACCGCATTTGCATTATGCATAACATTTAGGCATATGTATTAGGGCCCTCAGAGGCATTTACTGTTGGTCAACTGCTTCTGTTTCAGTTGTTGTTATATCCCCGTTATGCTATTATTCATGCCGACATACTCGGTACATCGGTCGTACGACGTTCCTTGATCGGGAACACTGCGTTTCCTATCCGCAGGTTTACGTAGACAGGACGACCACCCACGTTAGTAGGTTGTTGACTCAATGGATTTTGGAGCACTCCCCTTGTTTCGGAGTGTCGGTATTATTTTGGTACGGTTTATTTTTGCATGTGTCTATTGGTATGGTGGGGCCCTGTCCCTCGCTGTTGATGTTGTGTACTCTTTAGAGGCTTGTAGACAGCTGTCTTGTGTGTAGTAATCTTGTGTGGCCTTGTCGGTCTTGGTATGTGTATGTATATATAAGTTGGTTATCTGATTTTACATAATCCTTTTTTGGCTTAGTCCGTATTTAGTTATGATGAGGTGTTGATAATGTGATTGGTGGTACCCTGCGGGTAAGATCCTGGTGCCCGTCGCGGCCCTCCGGTTTGAGTCGTGACACATGTAGAATTATGAAATTCTCCTTGTTAGAGGCTTCTCATTAATGCAATAAATATAGGTGTTTACAGTTACAAACCTAATTGTATGAGAATATCTAGTTTACATAATTACATCAAAATAATAATTACACAATATATAGAGAATATTAATATATTCTCTATCAGACCCCCGCAGTAGGAGCAGGAGGAGGTCGGACGCTTATACTGGATCTGAAGTCAAGGCACAACTGCAGAGGAAGTTTATTAGTAAATATATATGCGTACTGATAGGGAGATGGAACATGCAACACCCGAACATGACCTATGACAAATTTCTCAAGAGCAAAATGAATATACACCTCAATATGTTCGGTTCGCTAATGTTGAATCTGGTTATGAGACAAGTAGAGAGCAGATATGTTATCATAGTAGACAATAGATGCCTTACGTAAGGGAAATGAAGCTCTAGAAGGATGTTTCTGAGCCAACAAGTTTCGGCAACAAGTTTCGCAACGCCTCTATATTTTGCTTCTGCACTCAAACATGAAAGTGTGGCTTGCCATTTTGCAGAACACGAAATGAGGCTATCACCCAAAAATACACAATAACTGCAAGTAGATCGACATGTGTCGGGACAGCCGCCCTAATCGGCGGTTGTGTATGATATCAACCCTAATTCCGTCACCCACTGCCACATACCACAACTACCTGTCGGCGCCAATGCAACATGTGCCGACCTCATCCAATTCCACCAGTCCACCGGTCGTCATCCCTGCCCCTGTACCATCGCTACAGTCTCCCCATTCCGCCGACATCGACTTATCCACCGGCAACCAGTTAACCAACCCTCTTACCGGAATCACTCCATCACCGATGTCGTACCCCACTATACCATCTGCCATCAGTCCTGGCACACCGACAACAATCCCCAGATCCTACCTAGAACCTGCCACCACCATCGACTCTCCATTCGATGCCCAACCTGTCGCCCGTCACTAAGTCCTACTCTACCTAGTCCTACAGAAAAATCAACCCATACCCTTGCAAAGCCAGCACCCTCATACTGTATGGAAACTTGTGCCCAACACGGCATTTTCAAACCCAAAGTCCAATTTAACCTGTTCGCCCATACAATTTCCCATATTCCCAAAAGCCCAAAATTAGCCAAACTGGACCCAAATTGGAATGCGGCCATGTGTGGGGAGTTTAATGCTTTAACAAAACAACATACTTGGGACTTGGTTCCAAGACCATAGGGGGTGAATGTGGTCCGGTGCATATGGATTTTTCATCACAAGTACAAGGATAGTGGTGACTTAGAGAGATATAAGGCCAGACTTGTGGCTAATGAAACTAATCAACAGGCATGTATTGATTGTGGCGAGACATTCAGTCCGGTTGTCAAATCGGTCACTATCCGCACAGTTCTGAGTATTGCTATGGGTAAGCATTGGCCCATTCATCAGCTTGATGTGAAAAATGTGTTTCTACACGAGGATCTGAAAGAAACTGTTTATATTCATCATCCACCCGAATTTGTCCACCCTGCCGCCCCTCGCATGTATGATAAATTATACGGAGGTGGGTCACTTAATTAATTATGTGACCGTGCATGTTAAGGGGTATGTGGCGTTAATGTACCATGTTCCACCGCCAAAAGTGGCTGGTGGAAGACAGTATAATGAACAATCATCAAGAGCATGTAATGCTCAACTTAGACATTTCATTTTTTTAAAAGGCACAACAATTGTCAATTCGTGAATCATTGCTCAAGGTTTTCTCCAACCCCTTCTTTTGCACGAGTTGAAAACACATAAGCAGTGTACTTCCATTTTACAATTCAACTTTGATTTCATTCTTGAAAATAGAAAGGGATAGTACAAAAGGAGATGATTTGATTTTAAAAAGAAAGGAGAGAAATGTACGATTTGCAGTAGCAAATTGAGTAAAAAAAGTTTCTACTTTTCCTTTTCTTTAATATCATGCCATGCTTGAAAATTCTCGGCCAAAAGTTCCAATTTTGGGTTAAGGTTTTCTCCACTTATCAAGGTATGTTAAGAGAAATTATTTCTTTCTTTTGGCATATTCCATATAACAAAATAGAACCGTGATATTGCTCCATAATTTATTCTACTCCTAATAGTTAAGAATATTCATGTTATTGATTCCAATGCTAAAAGTATGTCTAAATATGTTCCTAAGTCCTTTTTGAGGCATACGGAAAAGGTGTTGACATTCACAAGAGTTAGCCAAAGGAGCAAGGATATTATTGTCATCCGATAAATTCAGAAATGTTTTATTGTTATTCATGCACTTTCATTTGCATTGCATTCATATATTACCCTGGACCCATTGGTGCTATCCACACTACTATATGATAAATATTATATATATATGGCATATGGGGAAAGGGAAAGGTGTTATATACGCACACCACATGCAAATGGTACATACTATGACAAAATAGCCCTAAAAGGACAATATGATGTGATGATATGATGTGATGCATGTGTGGCTTATTGGGACAGGTTGCACAATCCGCAACACTAACATATATATATATATATATATATATATACCGCATTTGCATTATGCATACATTCATTATCCATTATAAGGTATGATGCCCACGAGGTCGTTATGGTAAGAAGATGCCCGAAGGGGCTAATGTAAATGTATACTGCATTGTGCATAACATTTAGGCATATGTATTAGGGCCCTCAGAGGCATTTATTGTTGGTCAGTTATTTCGGTTTCAGTTATTGGTATATCCCTGGTATGTTATTATTCATGTCTGACATATTCAAGACACATCGGTCGTACGACGTCCCTTTGCTGATGTTGGAGCACTCTATTTGTTTCAGAGTTGCAGATTTGTCGTGGTACAATATTTTTGCATCCGCATATGGGTATGGCGGTGTCCTGTCTCGTCCTTGTGATGTCATGTATTTTTTAGAGCCTTGTAGACAGGTGTCCTGTGGTTAGTTGCCATGTGTGGCCTTGTCGGCCTTGGTATGGGTATGTATATATAAAAATTAGATTTCTGGTTAAGATTTTCTATAATCTTTTTTGGCTTAGTTCGTATTTAATCATGATTAGGTGTTGGATGTACGATTGGTGGTACCCAGCGGTTGGGATTCAGGTGCCCGTCGCGGCCCTATGGTTTTGGTAGTGAAAGTTTAGGCACCCAAGTGAATCTTAGCACAACTTTCCACCCTCAGACAGACAGGCAGGCTGAGCGTACGATTCAGATGCTCGAGGACATGCTACGAGCTTGTATATAGGACTTTAAGAGAAATTGGGATGAATATTAACCCCTTTATTGAGTTCACGTACAATAACAGTTATCATGCCAGCATTAAAATGGCTCCATATGAGGCTTTGTATGGACGGAGATGTAGATCTCCTATTGGATGGTTCGAGGTAGGCGAATCAGAGTTATTTGGGCCTGACTTAGTACACCAAGCCAGAGAGAAGGTGAAGCTTATTCAGGAACGATTATTAACCACTCAGAGTCATCAAAAGTCGTATTCAGATGTGTGACGGCGAGACTTAGAGTTCCAGGTAGATGATTCGGAATTATTGAAGATTTCTCCTATGAAGGGTGTAATGAGATTCGGGAAGAAAGGAAAACTCATTCCAAGGTATATTGGGCCATATCGCATAATCCGACGAATTGGCCAAGTAGCTTACGAGTTGGATTTGCCTTCGGAATTGGAGTTTATTCATCCGGTTTTCCATGTTCCCATGTTAAGAGCATGTGTTGGACATCCTTCCCGGATTGTACCAATTGACAATGTGGAGATTACAGAGGTTTTATCATATAAAGAGGTTCCCGTTGCTATCCTAGATCAACAAGTCCGCAAGTGAGGACTAAAGAAGTACCTTCGTGAAAGTTCGTAGCGAATTAGGAACGTGGAAGAGATGATGTGGGACGCGGAAGAGGAAATGATGCACAAGTATCCACACCTATTCTAGACCAACGTCGAAGTTTTAAGAGAAGCATAAGGTGAGTTCTATTTTCATGCTATAAGTCTGATGTGGATGTAGTAATGTATGTGATAATATATGATTCCGTGAACAAGTAGTTGTGTTTTCTGGTATTTGACGGGGATTAGACATGTCACCCCAACATTTGAGGACAAATATTCTAAGGGGTAAAGGATGTAAGATCCCGTACTTTCTGGTCACAGTTTGAATCGCTAGGCGTATGTAAATCTCTATACATGTGGACCCGAGCCTCAGGAAATTTATGTCATATTCACGTATGCTAATAAAGAGCTTAGTATATAAAAGGATGCAGTCCTGAAATAATTTTGGACGTAACAAGTATGACAACTGGGATCGGAAATAAATTTGGTGTGTGCATAAAGAGGTTATGGACTAGTGTCATAACACACAAATTATGACATTAAGTATATGAAGGTTTTATAAGTCATCAAGATTTAAGTGAATTGGAATCATGAAATTAATTATGTATGTGATTGATAAATTATACGGAGGCAAGTCACTTAATTAATGAAGTGGAGTGCATGTAGTGTGTATGTGGCATTGATTAAGGCTCTCCACCGCCAAAGAATTGGCTAAGTGGGAGACCAAATCATAGCATTCGTTAAATTCTAACCTAAGGCATCTTATAAGGGGGAGTAAATCGTGAAGCATTAACTAGGACTCCTCCAAAATCTTTTCTTTTGTAACTAAGACAGTACATTTTAGTTTTGTTTTGGTTTGAAAAAAAAGAGAGTATGAAATAGTAGTAGTACTAGGATACATACGCAGCATACTTCTATGATTCAACTTGGGTTTCATTTGAAAAGGAGATCGGCCAGCAAATTTTCGTGAAATAGAAACCTTTTGCAAATATTGTTCAAGGCTACTTTCCAGTAGGTAATTAGTAACAAGGTCTGGTTCCGTTATTATTAAGATATGTTAAGGCAAATTATTTTTTCTTTTGGCATGTTCCATGTAACGAAATATAATTGTGATATTGCTCCATAATTTATTCTACTCCTAGTAGTTAAGAATATTCATGTTATTGATTCCTATGTTAAAAGCATGTCTAAATATGTTTCTAAATCCTTATTGAGGTATTGGAAAAGATGTTGATATTCTCAATGTTAGCCAAAGGTACAAGGATATTATGTCACCCGATGAATTCAGAAAAGGTTTTTATTGTCATTCATGCATTTTCATTTGCATTATATTCATATATTACCCTGGACCCACTTGTGTTATGCACACTACTATATGGTAAATATGATGTATACGTAGGGGATATGGGGAAAGGGAAAGGCGTTATTTACGCACACCACCTGCAGCTGGTACAGACTATCACAAAAGTGCCCGAAGAGGCCAATATTGATGCCCTTGTATGGCCAATACAATATAACCTGATGCCCATAGAGGCGGTTATGGGAAGGAAGATGCCCTTGTGTGGCCAATATTTATATTTATACCGCATTTGCATTGTGCATAACATTTAGGCATATGTATTAGGGCCCTCAGAGGCATTTACTGTTGGTCAACTGCTTCTGTTTCAGTTGTTGTTATATCCCTGTTATGCTATTACTCATGCCAGACATACTCAGTACATCAGTCGTACTGACGTTCCTTTTGTTCGGGGACACTGTTTTTCTTGTCCGCAGGTTTACGTAGACAGGACGATCACCCACGTTAGTAGGTTGTTGACTCAATGGATTTTGGAGCTCTCCCCTTATTTCGTAGTGTCGGTCTTATTTTGGTACGGTTTATTTTTGCTTGTGTATATTGGTATGGTGGGGCCCTGTCCCGACCTATTGATGTTGTGTACTCTTTAGAGGCTTGTAGACATGTGTCTTATGTGTAGTAATCTTGTGTGGCCTTGTCGGTCTTGGTATGTGTATGTATATATAAGTTGGTTATCTGATTTTACATAATCCTTTTTCGGCTTAGTCCGTATTTAGTTATGATGAGGTGTTGATAATGTGATTGGTGGTACCCTGCGGGTAAGATCCGGGTGCCCATCGCGGCCCTCCGGTTTGAGTCGTGACACATGTAGAATTATGAAATTCTCCTTGTTAGAGGCTTCTCATTAATGCAATATATATAGGTGTTTACAATTACAAACCTAATTGTATGAGAATATCTAGTTTACATAATTACATCAAAATAATAATAACACAATATATGGAGAATATTAATATATTCTCTATCAGACCCCCGAAGTAAGAGCTGGAGGAGGTCGGACGCTTATACTGGATCTGAAGTCAAGGCACAACTGCAGAGGAAGTCTATTAGTAAATATATATGCGTACTGATAGGGAGATGGAACATGCAACACCCGAACATGACCTATGACAACTTTCTCAAGAGCAAAATGAATATACACCTCAATATGTTCGGTTCGCTAATGTTGAACCTGGTAATGAGACAAGTAGAGAGCAGATATGTTATCATAGTAGACAATAGATGCCTTACGTAAGGGAAATGAAGCTCTAGAAGGATGTTTCTGAGCCAACAAGTTTCGGCAACAAGTTTCGCAACGCCTCTATATTTTGCTTCTGCACTCAAACATGAAAGTGTGGCTTGCCATTTTGCAGAACACGAAATTAGGCTATCACCCCAAAATACACAATAACTGCAAGTAGATCGACATGTGTCGGGACAGCCGCCCTAATCGGCGTTTGTGTATGATATCAACCCTAATTCGGTCACCCACTGCCATATACCACAACTACCTGTCGGCGCCAATGCCATATGTGCCGACCTCATCCAATTCCACCAGTCCACCGGTCGTCATCCCTACCCCTGTACCGTCGCTACAGTCTCCTCATTCTGCCGACATCGACTCATCCACCGGCAACCAGTTAACCAACCCTCTTATCGAAATCACTCTATCACCGATGTCGTACCCCACCATACCATCTGCCATCAGTCCTGGCACACCGACAACAATCCCCAGATCCTACCCAGAACCTGCCACCACCATCGACTCACCCCATTCGATGCCCAACCTGTCGCCCGTCACTAAGTCCCACTCTACCCAGTCCAACAGGCAAATCGACCCATACCCTTGCAAACCCAGCACCCTCACACCGTATGGAAACTCGTGTCCAGCACGGGATTTTCAAACCCAAAGTTTCCCATATTCCCAAAAGTCCAAAATTAGCCAAACTGGACCCAAATTGGAATGCGGCCATGTGTGGGGAGTTTAATGATTTAACAAAACAACATACTTGGGACTTGGTTCCAAGACCATAGGGGGTGAATGTGGTCCGGTGCATGTGGATTTTTCATCACAAGTACAGGGATAGTGGTGACTTAGAGAGATATAAGGCCAGACTTATGGCTAATGGCACTAATCAACAGGTATGTATTGATTGTGGTGAGACATTCAGTCCGGTTGTCAAATCGGTCACTATCCGCACAGTTCTGAGTATTGCTATGGGTAAGCATTGGGCCATTCATCAACTTGATGTGAAAAATGTGTTTCTACACGGGGATCTGAAAGAAACTGTTTATATGCATCATCCACCTGGATTTGTCAACCCTGCCGCCCCTTAGTATGTATGCAGTCTTTGTAAGTCACTATATGGGTTAAAACAGGCCCCTCGAGCGTAGTATGATCGCTTTTGTCACGACTCAAACCGGAGGGCCGCAACGGGCACCCGGACCCTACCAGTCGGGCACCACATCTACAATCCACCCTTAATCATATTTAAACACGGACTGAGTGGTGATAGACAATATGAAGTTTCAACCCAACAACCCCAACTTACACATTTCTATACATGACAACTAACCACATGACACCTATCTACAAGCCTATAAAAAGTAAAACATACCACGACCAGACCGCAACTCCGAAACGAATAGAGTGCTCCAAATTCCAGTCGTACCAGCAACCTACTAGTGCGAATCGTCACTCTCTCAATATGAACCTGGAGGCATAAAACGCAGCGTCCCGCGACAAAAGGAACGTCAGTACAACTGATGTACTTAGTATGTTAGGCATAAGAAATAACATAGCAGATATATATCATAGTCTGAAACAGAAACAGTTGAGCATTAGTAATGCCTCTGAGGGCCCTAACACGTATGCCTAATGTTATGCACAATGCAGTTTCCATATACATCTGCCTCATCGGGCATCTTTCTTACCATAATAGCCTCTGTGGGCATCATATCATATCATATCATGGGTAATGAATGTATGCACAATGCAAATGCGGTATACAAATGTCCACATAGGAATCCTCCCATAGCTGCCTCTGTGGGCATCAGGTTATATCGCCACACAAGGGCATCACATCATATTGGCATCTTCGAGCTCTTTTGTGATAGTCTATACCAGCTACAGGTGGTGTGCATATATAACATTTTTTCCCTTTCCCCAACTCCCATATATATATATATATATATATATATATATATAGTGCATATATAACATTTTTTCCCTTTCCCCAACTCCCATATACATATATATATATATATATATAGTAATGTACATAGCACAAGTGGTCCAAGGTAACATATGAATGCAATGCAAATGAAATGCATGAATAATAATAAAACATCCGGAGTGACATAATATCCTTTACACATTTGGTTAACATTGGGAACATCAACATATTTTCCGGTGTGCCTTATTAATGTCTTAGAAACATACTTGGACATTCTTTCAACATAGGAGTCGATGACTTGATCATCCTTAACTACTAAGAGTAGAGTAATTTATGTAGCAACACGATAGTCATGTTTCGCACATAGAATTATGCCAAAAAGAAGGAAAAAGCCTTGCATACCTTGTTGTCGAAATTATCTAAGTTCTGCGGGTCCTTGTAAGATCTATGAACGATTATCTACATCACACGGATGATTTAAATCATAATCAACTCAAAATGCTAGAAACCGATTCATTGAGACATTCTAGCAAACACCTTGTACGCGTAGAACCTATATTCCTTCTATATCGAAATCTATACATGTAGCGAAACACCCAACCCTCTTAATCCTTCTTTTTACTGCTACAATCTCTAAAAAATTATAATGATTTCACATGCAACTACCAATTTCGTACAAGCAGTCCCAATAACACCCCACTAATCTAGCATTTTCAATAATCGTCTTAGAACTAGTGGCAAGAATCAAGTTCAGAATTTATATAAACTTTAAGAACAAGGGAGATTACCTTTGTTAAACATAGCAACGAGAATCGTCGGAAAACCTTTCGCCCACAACAGTTTCCGACAAGCAGAAACCGCAGAAATAGGACCCAAAAATCGACTCAAGCCACAACTCCTTAGACCCATGATCTTCGGCTTGGTTTCTGAGTCTCAAGACTTGTTTAAGGACTCGATTTAAGGTTCAAAAATCTTTGAATTTATTCTGCAGAAGCTTACGGAAATCCCCAATTTGACCGAGAACTCCCAGCAATTTTTCAATTGAGACTCAGTCCTTCTAACTCTGAGGTGCAAAATCTCTTCTTCGAGAAAGAGTTCTACAGAAATTGGAAAGGGGATTAAGTTTTGTAGAAGAAAAGAGGGCATGTGGATTCTGGTGAAGCTTTCATGTTGCCAGCGATTCTTTCTCCAACTGAATCAGTGTACCGCTGACTGATAAAACAGCACGTAATATTCCACTAAGATGGCCCTCCGCTTATAATTAATTAATTATACACGCAACTAAATTCCCGATCTTGATTCACTTAAATCCTGATGACTTATAAAAACCCTCTCATACTTAATGTCATAATTCCTGTAATATGACACTAGTCTATAATCTCTTCGGGGATACACAATTATTATTAATAATCTCCGTCGTCACACTTATTAAATCCAAAATTATTTCGGGGTCACATCCTTTCCTATACTAATTTCCTTATTAGTATATGTAAATATTCTTAAACTTCCCGGGGCCCGAGTCTTCCTGCCTACGATTACGTGTTCAACTATTACCCGAAAGTACAGGGTGTTAGATCCTCTCCCCCTTAGAAACATTCATCCTCGAATGTCGGTATGACATATCTAACTCTTGTCACAATAAAAATGAACACACAGTTGACCAAGTTCAGTAAAAGCTAGAGAGGAAGTATCAAATTTGTCATTCCAATTCATTAAAAATAGGAGATACAACATTGATGGATTAATTCAGATTATCATTTAAACTGTGAGAAGATACATATCAATCTATGACTACTTCTAAAGAATAGACTCAAGTTTCATAAACACACTAAAATAAACACATAGTGATACCTTCCAACTTTAGTAACCTTGTGTGAAGCAATCTTTATCTAGCTAATTGCTTATATAGAAAGTTAATAGGGTGATGGATTCTTGCCTAGGTCTGTAGTGTATCTTATACATTCTCTAAATTCAAACAATAGGTAAATAAGGTAGAGGGTCCTAACATCTAGTTTAGAGTCCTATATGCAACATAGTTATTTTAAACAGTTCACAAATCAGTGCAATTAATCATGCTTCAACTATTTTATCATCCCATGGCTAATTCAGATCAAGTTCCCAGATTCCTTCTAACTTCACAGTCTCCCTGCTAGTGTTTAAACCAGTTCAGTTGATCATTTTTTGGCACTGGTTTAAGCTAGAGTGCAGCAAACACAACTGCTTATTTTCAACTCTGCCCCTGCCCAGGATTTACAGCAATATTTGCCTCAAAATGAAGGCAGCAACATGTGTTTGAGCATAGCACAATTCTTACCAAAGTGCAACAGTGATAATAGTAGCAAGTGACAGCAAAAACAGCAGCCCAACAGCAGCAACAAGTAACTTCAAACAACAACCAGAACAACAGCCAAAACATGGTAGCTAAATGCATCAGAAAAATAACAGATATACACAGCAACCAGCTCAATATAACAGTGCCAATAACCAATGTAGCAACTAGTGGAAAACAGTCATCAGTATTCAGAAAATGAAACACTGACAACAACAACCAGCCATCCTCACCAGCAGTAGCCACTCCCCTTTTGAAACAACAACCCCATAGCCTTAAAGCATAACTAAACAGCCTTAACAGCAACCATAAATGAGTTAGAAATGCAATAATTATTTGTACTAAAGCACAGTAGATCAGCAGCCATAACTCAAAGTGCAATATTTTGAGGACCTCACAAGTGCATTTTTGCATAGCATGGATAGCATGTCTTAAAGAATGAGCTGAAATACACAACCTAGACAAAGTAGCATTTCAACATATAAAAGCAGATTCTTCTCAGTTCCAACATGATAAAATATGAAATTAAGCATTCTTGAAAGAGCTAAAATTTGTATATTTTAACTAAGTCCATCAGAGTTTAAGTATATGTATGACCATATGAGTATACTTATAAAGGCAAGACTAAGAAAGTTGAAGCAATAGGCAAAAAATAAACTTGGTCAAATAAGTAGATTATGCTAACCACCATATTGTTTTAGCAGTAAAAGTAAAATGACAAATTTGTGCAGGATAAGGGACAAAACTAGTGTAAACTAGCACCTGAACAACTAGTCAGTTTTATCCTTTTATTTTATCATGGAGAAAAGAAACATTTGATCCATATATTAAGCTAAACTGGACATACAAACTTAACAAGTGAAATTTTTAAGCTTGGAATGACATTCTTAACTTGTAAGGTTACTTGAATGGTCAACACCAATCATGAACACATATCTAAGCAACAGACAACTAGATAAATGAAGAAACCTTCATAGGGGATACTCACAAACACAAGGCCTTAGTATCACATGATTTAAAATCTATAATAAACCAGTTATACATCTTTAAGATTTCAGAACATGCAACAGTACAATGGCCAGAGTAATTAGACCAATTTTCACAGTTTAGTATCTCATATTAGCTTAATTTGTCAAGTTACAGACCTCAAATTCACTTATACTTAGGCCTAGGTGGTTGACAAAGTTATTACAGCTCAAACAACAGTATGGCGGCACTAATATTTTTAATCAGGGCCACATCACCAACAGACAACAAGGCCAGACTTCAATTCAATTTTTTTTATCCTTAGAGCAAAGTCATGGAATGGTTATATGTGACAAGGAGATAAACACACATGATCTATACATGAAACAAAGCATATATAAGCATGGCAGAGCTACCAGTAGGGCACAGATATGATCACTTAGTATAGATATTCAACAAAGGCTATAAGATAGATATGAATGGCTTCCACATACACAACACATATGACTTATGTAAGATTTAGATAGGCTTCATGCTACATCAACTTGGGCTCAAATGTCAACAAGACAATTACTAGGGTTCAAAACAGCACAATCCCAAAGGACTTAAGCTAGATCCATACTAGGTTTAACTAGTAGAGATAGGCATAATACTCAGGCAAGCAGATTAACTGAATACTCAACCAAATACAAGTCTCATGGATTAACAGATACATTTCCTAAGAAAACAAATCATGAACTAAACTTCCTTTTGGACATTAACAAACCTCTTGGATTAGTGTTAAGCTCATTAAGGTATCAGAACATGTAAGGGGTATCCAAACTAGACTAAAATAAGTCCTCTGGTTTTAATTTTTTTTCTAGGCAGTTTATACCACATTATGCATTCATAGATCCATAGAAGTAACAAAGAATTAATAGCAAGGGCAGGACATCATGTAGTCAAATTTGAGGCTAAACATGTCATTGGGAAACCACATGTAGGCTATATTACTTCAACTCCTTGAATACCACATGGAAAGACCAAAAATAGCAAGCCAACATACTCTCTAGGCTTATACTAAGCAAATGTTACTGTGGTGATTATGTGAAAAAGATAATAGGAGCTACACAAGTTTTTCACTCTAACCAATAAGTTATAGATTACTCCTAGCCTTAGGTTAGATCCATATCAAGTCAAAATTATCTCTACCAAACATTAACTACTCCCCAAAAAAATCAGTTCAATCGAGGTTATTATTGCCTAACTTATGTATACAAACAGTCTTAAAGCCATTTCATGACTCAAATAAAGTCACACCAACCTATACAACAACCTTATCCATTTACATACAAACTTCATAAATTCCTTTGGTTAATCCAAACATATAACCTTATACCGGTTACACGCAATACATTATTTATTTAAGGGAACTAATTTAAAGATCTTATGGATTATCGGGATAGGTACTAGGACAGCCTTATGATCTTGTTGGTGAATTTGCACTATCCTACCTTGGTCCTATATATGAGCCTCGATCCGATACACTTCGGAGTGGAACCCTTTTATCCTTACTACTCACTCGCCTTCTCCTTGCCTGTCTTTTGTCTTCCCCCGGCATGTATCCCATAACATAGACCGGCAAACCCTGATTAATGGATCCCCAAGATTGAGGACAATCCGAAATCTCAGAAGGGTCGGGGTCATTAAATGACATGCATACCCGGTCATGGCGTGATATCTAAGGAAAATCTGGTTGTACCCGTCCCTGTGTTGTTCCACCTATCCCCTGGTCAGTGGGGCCCGACACTAATACTAAAGTCCTCGGTGAAGTCGGAACTCCCCTCACCCCACTCCTAGCCGGAAGAACCGAGGGTGTTCGAGCGGGTGACTCATACAGATCTTCAAATGGATCATCCTCTATAGACTCCACGATTTCTGATGGATCTAAGTCCATAGTATAACTCACCTCTCTTCTTTTAATTTCTGTAACACTCCGACCCGTGCCAGCAGGTGGTATCTGTCTAACATCTTGTCTTCCGACAGTACCCGCATTTTTATTATCTGAAGTGTTTCTCATTGTGGACACTACTGCAGTTTAAATGAGAAAATGTGATTAGGAACCAATACTCACACGACTCAACTCTATCGAACGATCTAGATTATGAATGAATGGAAACAATTATAAATGCCCTGTAGTCTCCTATTTATAAGTGTGGCGCGCAACACACCCACAACCAAGACTCTACTAGACACGACTTATAGACTCTCTAGGACATACATGCTCTGATACTAAGTTTGTAACGACCCAAACCAGAGGGCCACGACGAGCACCCAGACCCTACCCGCAGGGCACCACATCTACAATCCACCATTAATCATATTTAAACACGGACTGAGCCGTGATAGACAATATGAAGTGTCAACCCAACAGCCCCAACTTACACATTTATATACTAAGGCCGGCAAGGCCATATATGACAATTAACCACAGGACACCTATCTACAAGCCTCTAAAGAGTAAAATATACCACGACCAGACCGCAACTCCGAAATGAATAGAGTGCTCCAAATACCAATTTTACCAGCAACCTACTAGTGCGAATCATCACTCTCTCAATATGAACCTGCGGGAATAAAACGCAGCGTCCCCCGACAAAAGGGACGACAGTACGACTGTTGTACTGAGTATGTTAGGCATAAGAAATAACATAGCAGAGATATATCATAGTCTGAAACAAAAATAGCTGAGCATTAGTAAATGCCTCTGAGGGCCCTAACACGTATGCCTAATGTTATGCACAATGCAGTTTCCATATACATTGGCCTCATCGAGCATCTTTCTTACCATAACAGCCTCTGTGGGCATCATATCATATCATATCATATCATGGTTAATGAATGTATGCACAATGCAAATGCGGTATACTAATGTCCACACATGAATCCTCTCATAACCATCTCTATGGGCATCAGGTTATATCGCCACACAAGGGCATCACATCATATTGGCCTCTTCGGGCTCTTTTGTGATAGTTTGTACCAGCTGCAGGTGGTGTGCGTATATAACACTTTTTCCCTTTCCCCAACTCCCATACATATATATATAATATTTACCATATAGTAGTGTACATAGCACAAGTGGTCCAAGGTAACATATGAATTCAATGCAAATGAAATGCATGAATAATAATAAAACATCCGGAGTGACATAATATCCTTTACACCTTTGGTTAACATTGGGAACATCAACATCTTTTTCGGTGTGCCTTATTAAGGTCTTAGAAACATACTTGGATATTCTTTCAACATAGGAGTCGATAACTTGATCATCCTTAACTACTAAGAGTAGAGTAATTTGTGTAGCAACACAATAGTCATGTTTCGCACATAGAATTATGCCAAAAAGAAGGAAAAAGCCTTGCATACCGTGTTCTTGAAATTATCTAAGTTCCGCGGGTCCTTGTAAGATCTATGAACGATTATCGACATCACACGGATGATTTAAATCATAATCGACTCAAAATGCTAGAAACCGATTCATTGAGACATTCTAGCAAACACCTTGTACGTGTAGATCCTATATTCCTTCTATATCGAAATCTATACATGTAGCGAAACACCCAACCCTCTTAATCCTTCTTTTTACTACTACAATCTCTAAAATAGTATAACGATTTCACATGCAACTACCAATTTCGTACAAGCAGTCCCAATAACACCCCACTAACCTAGCATTTTCAATAATCGTCTTAGAACTAGTGGCAAGAATCAAGTTCAGAATTTATATAAACTTTAAGAACAAGGGAGATTACCTCTGTTAAACATAGCGACGAGAATCGTTGGAAAACCTTTCTCCCACAATAGTTTCCGACAAGCAGAAACCGCAGAAATAGGACCCAAAAATCGACTCAAGCCACAACTCCTTAGACCCAAGATCTTCGGCTTGGTTTCTGAGTCTCAAGACTTGTTAAGGACTCGATTTAAGGTTCAAAAAGCTTTGAATTTATTCTGCAGAAGCTTACGGAAATCCCCAATTTGACCGAGAACTCCCAGCGATTTTTCAATTGAAACTCAGTCCTTCTAACTCTGAGGTGCAAAATCTCTTGTTAGAGAAAGAGTTCTACAGAAAATGGAAAGGGGATTAAGTTTTGTAGAAGAGAAGAGGGCATGTGGATTCTGGTGAAGCTTTCATGCTGCCAGCGATCCTTTCTCCAACTGAATCAGTGCACCGCTGACTGATAAAATAGCACGTAATATTCCACTAAGATGGTCCTCCACTTATAATTAATTAATTATACACGCAACTAAATTCCCGATCCTGATTCACTTAAATCCTGACGACTTATAAAACCCTCTCATACTTAATGTCATAATTCCTGTAATATGACACTAGTCTATAATCTCTTCGGGGATACACAATTATTATTATTAATCCCCGTCATCACACTTATTAAATCCAAAATTATTTCGGGGTCACATCCTTTCCAATACTAATTTCCTTATTAGCATACGTAAATATTCTTAAACTTCCCGGGGCCCGGGTCTACCTGCCTACGATTACGTGTTCAACCGTTACCCGAAAGTACGGGGTGTTACAGCTTTGCACAGTACATTATGCGGATTGGGTTCCTCAGCAGCAAGTGCGATAATTCTCTTTTTATTTTCCATCGAGGTAGTAGCATTGCTTATTTGTTGTTATATGTGGATGATATTGTGCTCACTGCCTCTTCTGATGTGTTAAAGAATGAGATTATTGCACTCCTTAAAACCGAATTTGTTATTACTGACTTGGGGAAGTTGAGCTATTTTTTGGGAATATTAGTGACTCGGTCTACAGATTCTATGTTCCTGTGTCAGCACAAGTATGCAGAGGAGATAGTTTACAAGGCTAAATTGGAAAACTGCAAAATCATGCCCACTCCGGTTGATTCTAAATCAAAGCTTAGTGCTGATGATGGTAACTCAGTGTCCGATCCCACTCTTTACAGAAGTCTTGCAGGTGCACTCCAGTATCTTATCTTCACCAGGCCTGACATCGCTTATGTTGTTCAGCAGGTATGCTTGTTTATGCATGCCCCCAGGGAGCCCCACTACACTGCCCTTAAACGCATAATTCGATATGTTAAGGGCACCTTTGATTATGGATTACATTTATATCCCTCAGCACATATCAAATTGTTAGCCTACACGGATGTTGATTGGGCAGGATGTCCGGACACACGACGCTCCACCTCAGGCTACTGCGTGTTTTTAGGGGATAATCTCATTTCATGGTCTGCCAAGAGGCAAGCCACATTATCCTGTTCGAGTGTAGAAGCAGAGTATAGAGGAGTTGCAAATGTTGTTGCTGAGATTTGCTGGCTCTGAAACCTTCTTTTGGAGCTTAAATGTCCCTTGTGTAAGGCGTCTGTCGTCTATTGTGATAACATCTACGCTATTTATTTATCTCATAATCCGGTTCAACATCAGCGGACCAAGCATATTGAGATGGATACACACTTTGTTCGTGAGAAGGTTTCTCTCGGTCATGTTCAGGTGTTGCATGTGCCTTCCTCATATTAATACGCAGATATCTTCACGAAGGGTCTTCCTCGACAGCTGTTCCTCGACTTTAGATCCAGTCTCAGCGTCCGGCCTCCTCCCGCTTAGACTGAGGGGTGTATTAACGTGTACCAATAGGTTTAGAATCCCAATTCAATCTCACCTCCATAATTAGAATATATCACATATATTTTGTATATAGAATTATGGTAAGTAAAGGATTCATTATTGTACTAGGGTTCTACACATTGTACACTATATATATTTGTATTAATGAGAAAGCCTCCCAGGGAGATTAATACTATTCTACAATTTGTTCCATTGACAGAGAAGAATTGTTAATCGACCATTAGCTGGGACAAGCAGAAGAGGGAACACACCTGATGAGGATGTGATGTTGGAAATGCAGATGTTAAAAGATAAGAAACAATGCGCAGAGAACATCATGCTGGTTGATTTAGGACGAATTGATGTAGGAAAGGTTTAATACTGACCCTTCTAGCATTTCTGCATCACCAAGAGCTTTAAAATATATTTGGTTCAATGAGTGGGATTACCTTGTTTTGTAGAAAGTTAGAAATGGAAATACTAAATATATTAACTGCTTCCTTTTCCCACCCATCTTTTTCATGAAATGCTAAAATAGACGGTGTCATGCAGCACGCATAATCTACTTCTACTACCCTTTTTTACATTCTCACCAAAAAAAATGCAACGGTCATCTCCCTATCTGTTCCTGTGAGTTGTTACCTCTGCTATATCACAGTGTCAGTATTTGCTGTTCCACAATTTCAACTGTGAGAGAACCCCTGCTGTGTTTGTTGTTTTATGTAAATACAGCAACTAAATAAATGGGTGCATTTATATTGTTTCCTGAATATGCTTTGACTTGCACTGAAAAATATCTCTGGTTACCCAAATAACTTTTCTTGCTGTAGGTGTCAAAACCTGGTTCTGTGAATGTTGAAAAGCTCATGAGCGTTGAGAGGTATTCCCATGTGATGCACATAAGCTCCACGGTGAGTCCATTTTTGATATTATCTGAGGTTATACTAGAAGCTAATTTACCTTTACGAAAATGTTATTCTTGTTGAACTCTAGTTTTCCTTTACATTCTTCTCACACCCGAAAACGTGAATAACTTATGGACAAAATTGACCCAAAAAGAAAAGCAATTCCCAATTGATGATACTTTGATGGTTCATGTGACAATCTCCTTATGTTTCAGCTACGGCATGAGTTTCAAAACTCAGAACATGGTGCATTTGCATGTGCATGCCTGGATGCATCTCATATTTCTTATGATGGTGATATCCGGTTCAGCTCGACTATTCCACCGGATACCTGCTACCTCCCACTACTCTGCCTAAAAGGCTTAGGCAGATGGGAAAAATCACCTAGTGTTGTTTTTTTTTTTTTGTCTTCATTGGAATTTGAACCTAAGACCTCACTCTCACTTCACTGACCACTAGCAAGGCTATGCATCCAATATATATTGTTGAAACAAAGTAAATAATAAGAAATGTACATTGCACTTAACTTAACCCCAAAAGCTAGTTCATGAGGTAATGATTATTCAAGAAGATATAAAGAGGGCACACTTGGATATCATGTATCATAGAGCGTGGAAAATATAATAAGAGGGAAAAAAAGGAATTTAGGCCAAACTCAATCTCAAGAGTTAGCTCGTGAGGTAAGAATTACCCGAACCATATAAGGAGACCAAATTACTCACCCACAACTGATGTGGGACTCTAGCAGTAAACATGCACAAAAGCAAAAGAGATAAGTAAAAGTGGCATTCTAACTTCACACATAAGCTTCAGAATTTTTGCATTTATAACGGATCAGCTGTATTTTGTTTTTCATAAAGAAAATATGCAGTGGATTACATCTCCTAAAAATGATCTTTGGTTGTTTCATGTGCGGCAACATATGACTTCCTACTACTTGGAATATCTAGACAATCTTTACAAGCATGATAAATCATTTACAGGAATCATATTATGACATATTTTTACCACCACAGGTGTCGGGAGTGTTGCTTGATCATTTAACCTGTTGGGATGCACTGCGTGCTGCATTGCCTGTTGGGACCGTCAGTGGAGCACCAAAGGTTACACTCTTGACTTTAAATTCGCTGGTCTTTCATCGTTGATGGAAATGTAGTTTCAACTTATTACTTTCCCTTAGCAAAAATGTGAATATAGAGAAACCCTTTCTGAGGCATCATCTCGGTAACTCTCTGTTTCTCATGATTGTACATATGTATGATAAGTGTGAATGACCTTTGCATTTTAACATGTACATTCACTAATGCTTGCTTAAAGTGCAACTGAGATATACTCCTATCTGTTTGTGTTAATACTATGAGGACCAAAGTAAGAGTTTCATTCATTTCCAATTATACCAGCAAATCAATATCATTTGGAAAATATAAATTCCAACTTCATTTTCTAGATTTAACATGCTGCTATTGACCCTAACAAATTTGTACACTCTGGGAATTATTTCTTATCCTGCTCTCTGTTCATGTAACATGCTATGACCCAGATAAAGTCCATGGAGTTGATTGATCAACTAGAAGTAGCTCGGAGAGGGCCTTACAGTGGTGGGTTTGGAGGCATTTCATTTTCAGGTGACATGGACATCGCACTAGCTCTAAGGACGATGGTATTCCTCAACGGACCTCGTTACGACACAATGTATTCATACACAGATGCCAGTAAGCGTCAGGAATGGGTTGCTCATCTCCAATCTGGGGCTGGAATTGTAGCTGATAGTGATCCTAGCGAGGAACAGATAGAATGTGAAAACAAAGTAGCCGGTCTATGCCGGGCCATTGACTTGGCTGAATCAGCTTTTGTAAAGGAAAGACGCGAACCATCAGTTAAGATAAATGGTTCTTTGCCAAGTCTATTTTCAAGGGTGCAATCACAATCTCGAAAATGGGTTATTTCAAAGGCCAGAGTACATGAGAAAAGAAAATAGCGAACTGAAATGTGCCTAAACTCTAAATTTGTTTTCTTGTTCAGTTTAGTGATTTACTGAACACAAGTCGTGGAAACAGCCTCTGGCAGAAATACAAGATAAGGCTGCGTACAACAGACCCTTGTGGTCCGGCCCTTCTCCGGACCCCGCACATAGCGGGAGCTTAGTGCACCGGACTGCCCTTACTGGACCGGTACCGTAGTTGTAGAAGATAGTTGTTCAGAATGCCCTTCTCTTTCATGTTCCTCAAAGGAGGGTGCACATATATAACAAATTGATTAAATGCTCAATCGAGTCCATGCGATCAGCAGTTGGAAAAGCCCCTTACGACGCTGAGAACAATTAGCACCTTTTTTTACTTAATTAGGGAATTTCAAATAGATCGTTATTCCAATTTTTAAGGAACGTACATTCAGTTGATTCCCTTCATAGAATATTATAATTGGTTGAATACATCGTCAACACCTTAAACTTGCGAGTAAGTTTCATTTAGATGCTTAATCTACGACCAGTCCAATTGAACATCTGAACACATGATGAGGTATTTCTAGTACACACTTCCAGCTCAAATTTTGAAAATTCTTCCGTGCGTGTTCACAAGCGTCTCGTAGATAAGTTAACCATTTAAAATATATCACCTCCTTTAACTATATGTGTTAGCCTCAACTGGAACAGACCTGAGGTTTTACTGAGGCTAACACATATCACTAAAGGAGGTGACATATTTTAAGTGATTAACTTATTTACATATGAGAGCTTGAGAACATGCTTAAAAGCTTGAGTCTGAAGTGTCTAATAGGAACACTTTATCATGTGTTATTCAGGTGTTCAATCGGAACATAGTTCGGGTATCTATATAAAATTTACCGACAAATTTAATAAAATAATGTACCGAGTATGTAAGGCAATTGAATAACTGTAAACTGCAACTGAACTGATAAGCATGATAGCTGAGCATAACTGAGAATCAAGGGAAAATCTGAGGATATACCTACTCGTTCCCAACTAGTATCATTTAATAATAATAACAATAACGTGCCAGGCCCTATCAAGGCTCTGTAGATAAACATAATGTACCAACCATTAATAAGGCTTTGTGGATATATCTCGAATCGTGCTAGGCTACATCAGGGCTTTGTGGTGTACACAACGTATCAGGCCATAGCAAGGCTATGTGGTATAACTTATAATATACCAAGTCATATATATGCTCGATAAGAATGCTTCTTTTGTATAGCTCGTGTAGGAAATCATTTTAGGTACGGATTCATGCCAAAGAAAGAAGTAGGGATAGTCATTACATATCAAGTTAAAGGAAAACTAGTATACGATAAATCGAGTGACAAGCTCGACTCTTAACTTGTCACGACCCAAACCGGAGGGCCGCGACGGGCACCCGGACCCCACCCACCGGGTACCGCTAATCGTACGTCCAACACCTAATTATAATTAAATACGGACTAAGCCAAAAAATATTATAGAAAATCTTAATCAGAAATCCAATTTTCATATATACATACTCATACCAAGGCCGACAACGCCACACATGACAACTAACCACAGGACACATGTCTACAAGCCTCTAAAGAATACATGACATCACAAGGACGGGACAGGACCCCGCCATACCCATATGCGTATGCAAAAACACTGTACCACAACCCGACTGCAACTCTGAAACAAATAGAGTGCTCCAACATCAGCTGAACCAGCAACCTACTAGCGTGAATTATCACCCTCTTTAACTGAACCTGTGGGCATGAAACACAGCGTCCCCCTACAAAAGGGACGTTAGTACGACTGATGTACTGAGTATGTCAGGCATGAACAATAGCATAACAGGGATATACCAATAACTGAAACCGAAACAACTGACCAACATTACATATCTCTGAGGGTCCTAATACATATGCCTAAATGTCATGCATAATGCGGTATACATATACATCGGCCCCATTGGGCATCTTCCTTACCATAACAGCCTCTGTGGGCATCATTTCATGTCGGCCTCTATGGGCATAATATGTCTAAATGTCATGCATAATGCGATAAATACATATATACTGGCCACACAAGGGCATCTTCCTCCCCACAACATATATATATATATTGGCCCTTAATCAGGCATCTTCCTTCATTAAGCCACATAGGCTAGCCACACAGGCTTTATCATTATCATATCCCAGTTGATCAGGTGGTCTGCGTTTTCCGTTTTCCGTCCCCAATATATGGTTTTGGGTAAAACATGAATGCAATGCAAATGAAAATGCATGAATCACAATAAAATATCCTGAATGACATAATTTCCTTGTATCTTCGGTTAACGTCGTAAATATTAACATCTTTTCTGTATGCCTTAATAAGGACTTAGGAACATATTTAGACATACTTTTAACATAGGAATCATTAACATTAATATTCTTAACTTCTAAGAGTAGAGTAATTTATGGAACAATATCACAGTTATGTTTCGTTACATGGAACATGCCAAAAGAAATAAATAATTTACCTTAACATACCTTCGTTTCGCTAAACTGGAAGGAAAATATTGTTGTTTGCCAAGAAACATCAAACAATGTTGCTGGCCGTTGATCCTAGGAGCAAAAACGTCACTGCCTACACTTAGATGAATTGCTAGCAATTTGCTAACACTAATCTACCTTAATTAACTAATGGAGGGGGTTGTATCTAAATATTTCCTTAAAATGAAAAGGTTGTTGCATGTAAAGGTCCTAGGAGACTTTGATTATGTTTCATACAAAAAACAAAAGGTTGGAGGAATATATATATGATTCACGACTACTCCCTCCCCCCATTTAATGTTAATGATCGGTACCCCCCAGGTTGCTTTAGGAGCTGCCACCAACTAATCCCCTAGACTTAGTCATTAGTTAGCTAATCTAGAAGACTACACGTGCATAACTCCCACTAAGTCTTGTCCCCCACCAAGATTAATTAATCTCACGATTAATCAATCGCACACATAATTAATTTCGTAATCCCAATTCACTTAAATCTTGATAACTTATAGGATCTTCATATCCTCAATGTCATAATTTGTAATATGACACTCGTCCATAACCTCTTTGTGCATACCCCAAATTTATTTTCGCTCCCCGTCATCACACTTATTACGTCCAAAATTATTTCGGGGTCTAATCTCTTTTATATACTAATCTCTTTATTAGCATACGTGATATCACATAAAATCTCTGAGGCCCGAGTCTACTTATTACACTTAGGTGCTCAAATCATTGTCCAAAATTCCGAGATGTTACATAACTAACAACTCAATCCTCTTCTATTCTCCTTCTTTTCAAATTACATATCAACAACAACACATATATTCAACATATTCCTATGTTGCTCCCAAACGCACACACAAGTATACGCGATCGTACAAGTAATATAGAATTGAAGTACAGCTATCGTACCCACAGGGACTTGTGATTAACTATTTTCGAAATTAAACTAATGTTAATTATCTAAACAAGAAATAATATCTGAAGTTATAATCATAAACTAATTTAAAAAAAACAAATAATGAACTTCAACCAAGAAAGATAGGATTTTTATCGGAGAAGAGATAGATCTAGGATTATGACTACTAACAATCCAGTTGAGTCTTCCAATCATACGTATTTTACTTTCCCTAAGTTACTAGTTGACGGGTTGATATTAACTTATGAGTATCTCTCGAATTGCTCACAAGTCTATTCAAGCTACTCTAACGTCTATATCTCTATGATCGCTAGAAAATAACAAGAACGCATTTAAAAGGTATATCTCTATCCTAAGTAGCGAAACGTATTCTTACAAACAATCCCTATTTATTCTTATTACGCAGGCAAATTCACTTTCTCAAGTTCAATTCACACGCCACAGATAGTGTTCTATTTCGTCACATAATCAAACAATTAAGAAAAAGAATAAATAAATAACCCAAAGATGGAAACCCAATATATATGAACGATAATCAAACGTCAACTTTCATGTTTGAGCCAAAACTCTAGAACTAAAGAGTTCAACACCACATAGACATGAAGAAAAAATAATAAATCATCCGAATAAAAATGTAAAAACGAGTATTACAGAGAAGAAAAGGTAAAATCCAATAATTACGGCCTCCGCGGCGCCTTCAAGCTCCCTTTAGGTCAAAAAATTTGAACTCAGGGTCAAAAGTAATTCAAAAGTTGTGTAAAAAATGTGTCTATGGACTATTTATAGGTGTAAAATAAAATGCCCAGACGAAATAACCGAGTCCAAAAAAAATAGGGAGAGTTTTTTCTAAGGGTGGCCAGTGGGGTCCCGCCCCGACTCCGCTAAAAAAAAAAAAAAAAAAAACGATGGCGGGCCTCGAACTCGAGATGGGACAATGTCTCATCCCGCCAGACCCGAGCCCGCCCCAGGTCCGCCCAACCCGAGCTCGCCCCAGGTCCGCCCGACCCGACCCCATCCCGAGCCCGACCCTGCCCTTTGTCCCCCCTTTGCAAATATGACCGTTGCACCAACGACCATTTTAGATTTTGGCCGTTGGCCAACGGCCATTTTAGGCCTCCCCTCTACCCCTTAATATTTATTTTTAATCCATAAGTTATTATATTTACACTTTAACCCAATTTTCCAACTATAAATAACTCATTTTCTCTTCATCTTTCTCACAAATCTTCCTACAATCTCTCTAATCTCTCAATATATCTCTCTACAAGTCTACATTGTTTACTAAATATTCAATTTTATTTATTCATTTGGGAATTGGGAGTGAAGTTGGCAACTAGCTTGAGGATCTTCCATCGAGCAAAGTTTCAATTTTCAACCTCTCGATTACACGTCGACGTTACGTCGGCGTTTGGTACATTTATTCCTTCATTAAATTAGTATTGTCTATTTATTTTATTTAGCGCACTTAATTTTATTGTCTTTAATTATTTATTATCATAATTAAAATGGAAGGATTAAAAGGTATGTTTAAGGGTAAGGGTAAGGGTGCTTCTTCTAGTAGGGGCAACCAGGGAAAAGGGTACTTCTTCTAGTCATCTTATTCCTACACAGATGATTTTGTTGATACTCAACATTTTCCTACAATACCATTAGATTTAGACCAGGAGCTATTTTCTAGAACTCAAGAAGACTTTAATTTAGACGATGATCTAGATGATACACCCACTAATGTTGATGACAACACACCCACTAGTGCACCTTCAACTGAAATATCTCCTATTCACCCTAGTATGAGACGAGGTCCAGCAAAACGACCATTAAAATCAGATGCATAGACATTTTTTGATAGGGACGTAGAGAATCAAGTAGCTATATGTAAAATTTGTAAAAATGTTTTAAAATTTAAAACTGGAAAAGGTCACGGTGGGACGGGGGGGGGGGGGGGGTTTAATTAGACACGTAGTAAGTGCTCATCCAGCTAGGTATGCCCAATACCAGGCTTCAAAACCGGGTGCGCAAACGTCCGCTCCATCGGGACAGGGTTCACATAGTGATACTGTCCCGGACCAAGTACAGGGTCAAATTAACCCTATGACGGGTGTAATTGTAGGCTCTAAATACAATAAACATAGAGATAGGGAAGCAATATCAAAATTAGTTGTTGTGGAGGGTTTGCCTTTTTCATTTCCTTCATCTCCCGGTTTTATTCATTACATTAGAGATATATATAATCCTGCTTTTAATGGTTTTCCTAGATCAACAGTTAAGAGAGATGTATTTAAATTCGCGCATGAATATCAACAATATTTACTTTATTATATCATTTTAATGGCAAAGTATCTATCACGTCTGATATAGGTCGTAGTACTAACGGCCATGATTATTTAACTGTAACTTGTCATTTGATAGATTATAAATGATCTATGCAAAAATGTATTTTAGCGTATAGATATATAGATGATAGGCACACTGGTACTTTTATTGCAGATAATATTTATCAAGTGTGCCATTATTACGGAATAACCGATAAAATTATGACTATTACATTAGATAACGCTTCTTCTAACAATTACGCAATTACAATTTTAAAAAATAGTTTAACTCCATCTTTTCCAGATCATTTTCATATAAAATGTGCGTGCCATATATATAACTTAATTGTAAAGGATGGTCTATCACTTTTTGAAGACATTCTTAGTAAAATACAATTTGCTATAAACTTTATTTTTAAAAGTAATAAAGTACAACGTAGAAAAGAATATAAAAAAACTTGTCACGATTGTGGACTACCTTATAGAAAAATTCCACAAGAAGTATCCACTAAGTGGAATTCTTTATACGAGCAACTACTTGTTGCTTATGACTATAGAATACCTATAACTTTATTTTTTAACTCTCATAATAAAAATCCAGCTGATATGATTTTAGATAGTGATTGGATAAAAATTTCCGAACTTATTGTATTTTTAGAGAAATTTTTTCAAGCAACAAAAGAATTTTCTGGTATATATTATCCTACTATTTCAACTATGTTGTTTTATATAACTCTAATATTTTTATTAATTAGTGAATATATGGAAAAACCAGCTTATATGGCAGCTATTAAAAAAATGTTTACCAAAATAAAAAAATATTTTATTCCTATTCCCACTATTTATATTATTGGTTCAGTATTAAATCCGACTATTAAAATAGACGGTACTAAATCACTAATTGAAACTATTTACGATTGTATAGAAGTACTACCACCTCCAAGTCCCAAAAATCTAAATCACCCAACACCTATTGAACAAACTAAAGAAGAAGTGTTGTCTAGCGTAGAAGACCAATGCAAAAAAATATATAGGTTTTATCAACAAGAAAATGCTAGTAACTTACCGGCTTCCATACCATCTTCTTCATCTTCAACACAACCTCACAAAAGACATGCTGTTTCTGCGGCTAGTATTGAAAGCCTCGTAAATAGAATGTGCGGTGTACCTCTACTACTAACCAAATTAGCGAATTGGATATTTTTATTTTGCGGGGTTACGTACCGTATCAAGAAGTTATCAATGAAGATGGACATGAAGACTTGCTTTGAAATACTTGGAGGGGGAATGAGAAGACCTTTCCGACACTTTCATTGATGGCCCGAGATGTTTTGAACATTCAAGCGTCATCAATCGCGTCTCGAAAGTGCTTTTTCTCGCCGCAGATATCAAATAGGAGACCACGAGACACTCATTAGCCGGAGACACGCTTGGAAATTGCAGTATTATTCAGAGATTAGATACGAGCGGAGCGGAGAAGGTGCGGTCAACCGGAGATCAATGAAGAAGAAGATGAAAACTACAACGAAATCTTAACCGAATATAGTGGAAGCGACGTGGATCAATTTGACCAACAAATACCAATTCCAACCGAAGAACCACAGGAAATCATCAAGCAATTAGAACAGTTTTTTTTGAAAATGTAATTTTTTTAATTGCAATTTTATTATGTAATTTGCAACTTTTGGACAACACCACAAAGTTGCAATTTAGATTTTAGATAATTGTATTTGTATTACAAAAAAATCATATGTCTATTAAATAATATAAGAGGCACAAAAACAGCCTTGGGATGTTTTTATTACACTATCTTGTTTTGTTTATTGAGTTTTTTTTATACATATGTTATTTAAAAAAAAAAAAAAGGAAAACCCGCCGGACCCCGCCTCGAGCCCGACCCGGACCCGACCCCGCCCCGCCCCGATACCGACGGAATCGGGATCGGGACGGTACTGGAGCAAGTCCCGCCAGACCCCGCCAGACCCGACCCCGACCCCTCTCTCCCGTTCCCCCGACCCCGCCAGACCCGAGCCGGCCCGCCCACCGGCCACCTATAGTTTTTTCTAGGGGTGGCCGGTGGGCCGGGATCGGGTCAAGCGGGTCGGGTCCGGCGGGGTCGGGGTCGGGGCGGGATGAGCCAGGGGGTCGGGGTCGGGTCTAGCGGGGTCGGGTCTGGGCGGGACCTGCTCTAATCTTGAACACCATAAACAGCCTTTAGCACATTTTAACTTTAGCAACAAAGTCTCCAAAAATCAACAACAAGAGAAAGAAGACGGAGGAGACTAGTATCACACTCCCTAAGGATGGATTTACGTCAATAACTTGATAATTGTAGCTCACACACATAAGAACACCATGAGAGAGTAAAAGAGAGCTTAGGGTTTGTTTTGGGTCTGGAGAGATGAATAAAATGAGATAATGGTCGAATTTGGGGACTTAAAAAGATCTCACTGCCTCACTTTAATGACCAACTCCATGGGCCGTGAAAGTTTTATGGTGGCTACTGCCCACCGTCAATCATTTTGACGTCCCGTGAAATAACTGTGAAATGTGGTGCAAAACTTCCAATTTTCTGCTTAAGACCCACGGTGGAACCATCAAATCCACGGTCCGTGGATCAAGTTCACGAGCATTGAGATGTGGTTTTAAGCTGCCTCAACTTAAAACTTTGTCACAACACACATTCTTTGATTCGTTTAACCATTACACCTCCCGACACTTCCTTTATGCTACTTATGACGCACGCTATCACAAAATAACGTGGTGTAACATCATCTTCCCCTTATAAACGTTCGTCCTTGAATGTTGAGGCATACCAAAATGGTTCTGAAAATTTTGACAGAGTTTTCTCTGTAATCAGACTACTCAAAACCTGCCAAACATCCAAAATACCAAACATATGCCACACAGGGCCACATAATCACCATCTACCACATATCGGGCCTCACACGGCCATCTAACATCAAACGTATACATAATAGCATTAACTTACCTCGTATAAGAGTGTATGTTCCTTATGTGATACTATAACGTCTTAACATGAATGTCAACTGAACATAACATGAGATTTGTCTAAGGCTACATACCCTTACTAAAGGGAAACATGAAATCAAATCATAATCATCGTGAACCTTCTGTTTGGAATAAGTGAGGATACTTAGACCTCATTTCATCCTTGACTTCCCACGTCGTCTCTTTGACGTTCTTACTTCTCCACAAAACCTTTACGGAAGCCACTTCTTTAGTCCTCCACTTACGGACCTGCCAATCAAGTATAGAAATTGGGACCTCCTCGTAGGACAAGTCCTCGGTAATCTGAACGTCATCAACTGGTACAACCCGAGAAGGATCTCTAATTCACTTTCGCAACATAGATACATGGAAGACTGGATGTACAAACTGTAATTCTGGAGGCAACTCTAACTCGTAGGCCACTTGGCCTATTCATCGAATAATTTTGTATGACCCAATGTATCTCAGGATAAGTTTGTCCTTCTTATTGAATCCCATCACGTCTTTCATAAGCGATACATTTAGAAATACCCAAGCATCAACATAGAATTCCAACATCAAATATCAGCATATGATTTTAGAGGACTTTGGGCTGTCAACAATAGCTCATAAATGAGCTTCACCTTCTCTACTGTCTGATCGACCAAATCAGGCCCAACTAATTTTGATTCGCCCACGTCGAACAACCCGATAGGAGATCTACACTTTTGTCCATGCAAGTCCTCATAAGGAGACATCTTAATACTTGAATGGTAGTTGTTATTATATGCAAACTCAATGAATGGTAGATGATCATCCCAACTCCCTTTGCTGCTCCATTAGGGTCCTCGTATTGTTGCTCCATTACTTCCTTCACAAGGGATGATTCTTCTATATTCTGTATCACAACTCAGCCATCATTAAAGTTTTCTAATCGAACTCAAAAACTCGTGAGTTGATGGAGCTCTCTGGCTAACTCTGTCTTCTCGGCCCTAAAATCTGACAAGCAACCCATATATCTCAGATTGAGAGCGTCAGTTACAATATTAGCCTTACTAGGATGATATAAGTTATCAACATCATAGTCCTTTAATAGCTCAAGCCATTGTCTTTGCCATAAATTCAAATCCTTCAGTTTAAAGATATACTGGAGGCTCTTATGATCTATAAAGATATCAACATGCACACCATATAAGTAGTGCCACTAAATCTTAAGCATATGCACCACTACTGGTAGCTCCAAATCATGGGTCGAATAGTTATTTTCGTGCTTCATCAACTGCCTCGAAGAATAAGTAATTACCTTGCCATGTTGGATCAAAACACATCCCAACCCGACATCTGAGGTGTCACAATAAACTGCATAACCTTCTGATCCTTCTTGTAGTATTGGAACGGTGCTGACGTCAATCCATTATTTAACTCTTGAAAACTCTGCTCACAAGAATATGTCCACTGAAACATAGCTACCTTCTAAGTCAGCTTTGTCAAGGGTGATGAAAGAGTAGAGAAGCCCTCTACTAATCTGTTGCAATAACCTGCCAACCCAAAGAAGCTACGAACCTCTATCAGAGTCGTAGGTTTAGGCCAAGTCTTCACAGCCTCAATATTTTAAATCAACCCTTATACCTTCATCTGAGACAATATGGTCTGGGAATGCCACATAACTCATAACGAACTCACACTTGGAGAACTTCACATATAACTTACGATCTTGAAGCGTCTAAAGCACTGCTCTCAATAGTCGGCATGTTCTACCTCTCACCTTGAATAGACAAGAATGTCATCAATAAATACAATCCTAACAGATCTAAGAATGGCCTGAATATACTGTTTATCAAGTCCATAAACATGGCAGGTGCATTAGTTAACCCAAAATACATCACAAGAAACTCAAAGTGGCCATATCTAGTTTTGAAGGTCGTCTTCGAAATATCTTTCTCCCAAACTATTAACTGATAGTACCCTTACCTCAAATCGATCTTAGAGAAATATCTATCACCCTGCAACTGATCAAATATGTCATCAATCCGCGGAAGTGGATACTTATTCTTAATAGTGACTTTGTTCAACTGCCTGTAATCAATACACATCCTCAAGGCGCAATCTTTCTTTAGTACAAATAATATTGGCGCACCTAATGTGAGGTACTAGGCCAGATGAAACGTTTCTCCAAGTGGTCTCTTAAATGCTTTTTCAACTCCTTTGGCTCAGCAGGATCCATTCTATAAGGGGAAATAGATATCGACCAAGTGTCTGAAAGTACATCAATGCCGAAATCAATCTCTCTCTCTGTAGGAATACCTGGAAGCTCATCCAGGAACATCTCATGATACTCATTAACTACAAGAACAGACAGAAGAATTGGTGGTTCAACATCTGCATCCTAAACTTAGACATATGATAATTATACCCTTTAGCGATCATCTTCTTTGCTTTAAGTTAGGAAATAAATCTACCATTTATGGGTTGCTGCATTACCTCTCCATTCCAGGACTGGCTCGCCCGGAAAATAAAATTTTACAATCTTTAACTAGCACTCGACATAAGCATAACAAGGTTCTAGCCAATCCATACCCATAATAATGTCGAAATCAACCATTTCTAACTCAATAAGATCTGCAGACGTAAGATGACTATAAATCACTACATATAAGCTCGATAGACTCCTCTAGCAATGACTGACTCACTAGTCGATATAGACATCACAAAAGGCATATTTAACAACTCAGGTACTATACCGAACTCCCCCGTGCCAAACGGAGTTCCATAAGATAAATTAGATCCAGGATCTATCAAAGCATAAACATCATGTGAACGAATGGTCAGTATACCTGTCACATCATCTGGTGAAGACTCTATCAGTCAACCTGCTAAAGCATAGATGCGGTTCTGGTTACTGCCTGAACTAGAATCTTCACCTCTACCTCGACCTCTGTCAGCTAGGGACTATGACCCACGCCCTGAATGACGTACTGAGAAATATGACCCTGCTACTGAACCAATCGATTGTGCCATATCACTTCGCCCTCTACTCGGACAATCTGGCATCATAAGTCTTTGACGCCCATATGAATAGCAGGCACTAGTACTTATCTGGCACTGCTCGTAATGTGTCTTGCTATAAGTATCACACCGTGGAGGAGGTAGCCTCATATATTCAACACATTCCTTTATAATTTCCAACCACAACAATACCATAAATACACCTCAAAATAGCCCCACAAGACTTAATAATCCAAATACGATTTTTGGCCATCTATTCATAAATTCTAGCTTGTATAGCTTAGCCAAGATTCAAATATACTTAAATATCTCTCTACTCCAACGTCGTATAAATGAACGGCTTAATGCGTTGGAAACTAGACTCGTAGATCTTCATGGATGGATCAACCCGTAGCTCTTAGTAGATCAAGAGAAAGTCTCTGCTATATCTGACCCAAAATTCAGCGGGCTTATGAACATAACTTGCGACGACCCTTGCCAACTTTTATTTTACAACTTGCTTGACTTCAAAGTTTAACATACGACTATTATACGATTCAAATACCTCATAACAGACCTTCATAGTATATTAAGCACTCTTATTCTTACCCTAAAAGTACGGTTATTACAATCCACTTTCCTTTGGCGAGCTTTGTCGAAAAGTATTTTTTTTATTCGTATAACCCCAAACTCTTACGACACTTACTTAACGCTTGTTTAAACTCATTGCTATCTGAATATGGGATCTTAGTGTCATCGGCTTTCATTACCTTACTCACAATGAATACCAGCGTAAAAAATACGGGGTGTAACATCCTCCCCTCTTAGGAACATTCGTTCTCGAATGTAAAACCCTTAGAGACTTACATAAATTTCACCAGAGTCTCCTCTGTAAGTGTGACTATTCAAAAACCTGTCAAGAAGCCAAAATACCAACATAATACCACACAGGCTACATAACTAACATCAGTCGCATCTTAGGCCTCTCATCGCCATCTCACAATAAATATAAGCACAATAACATAAACTCACCTCGAGTATAAGTAACTCTATCTCTTGTGACGCTATAACGTCACAACTCTGAACATCATTTGAATATAACATAGGATTAATCTAAACTCTTCATAATATGGCTAAAGGAAAACATGGAATCATTTAGGTTGTAATCATCTTGAGCCTTCTATCTTGAACAAGCGAGGCATTAGATGACTTTTCGATGTCTTTACCTTTTCATAAAACCTTCACAACATCTACTATTTTGGTCTTTAACTTACAAACCATCTATCAAGTATAGAAACCGGTACTTCCTCATAGGACAAGTCCTCAATGACCTGAACATCAATAACTGATACAACTCTGGAGGAGTCTCCAATACTTTTCTGTACCAAGGATACATGGAAGACTAGACGCACACACTCCAATTTTGAAGGCAATTTTAATTCGTAGGCTACTTGGCCTATTCTTGCAATAATTATGAACGGCTCAACGTACCTTGGGCTAAGCATGCCTTTCTTACCGAATCTCATTACGCCTTTCATAGGTGACACTTTTAGGAAGACTCATTCATCAATTATAAAACTTTAAATCTCATCATTGCACTTCAGCATGATTTCTGACTACAATGGGTTGTCAACACTCGCTCCTAAATGAGCTTTACTTTATTTAAATCCTGGTGGACCAAAACAGGTCTAAACAACCCCGATTCTTTCACGTCAAACCAACCAAGGGGAGGTCTGCACCCCCGACCATACAAGACTCATAAGGAAGTATCTTGACATTGGAATGATATTTTTATTATACGCAAACTCGATAAGGGGTACTTGATCATCCCAACATCCTTTGAAATCTATCATACGTGCTCGCATCATATTATAGAGTGTCTAAATCTTATGCTCGGCTTGGTCATATGTATGGGAATGAAAAGGTGTACTATGGCTCACTAGTTCCCCCAAACCTTTCTGGAAGGATCTCTAGAAGCTTCTGTAAACTAAGCTCCTCTATCTGAGATAATAAGCATAAGAATGTCATGAAGTCACACGACCTCCTTAATATCTCATTCAACTTCTGCATCGGAAAATGCCATCCCCTTTAAGATCAAACATTAGCTTCTCTTTCCATGGAACTCTTTCTTTCTATACCGCTAACTCGGGATCCTTGTATTATTGTTCCTTTACCTTTGTCACATGGGACGATTTTGTTACATTCTAAATCATAACTCTAGCATCATCAGAATCCATTTATCAAACTCCTAAGCTTGCTAACTGATGGAGCTCTTTGGCTAACTTACTCTGTAAGCCAAGTTATCCATAGACCTCATCTTATGTTGCCCTGAAAGTTGTCACCTTATTGTACGAACTTCCTCTTTAATCTATATTAGGACAGAATCTGCATACTGCTACTCTTTCACTTTACCATTAAGGGTAATACCAATGAGTTCTGAATGGTAATTCATTGTTATCTTATCTCAATGCTCTTGTACCACTTCCGTGAGATACTCTTCCGTAGTAGTCTAGATTTTGAGTCATTTCCTTATCGAGGAGGACCATACTCAACTATATCATCTTGGCTCATCTTTACTTGCTTCTTACAAGGATTGTTAGTCTCTTTAAGAGGACGCGTGTATCTCTGTACTATCGTGACTCATCCTAGAGGACACTTTTACTATTAATAGGGGAAACTAATCGTTGTTCCAAGTTTTAAGGAACGTACATTCAGTTGGGATAGAGCCATTTTAGAGAGACATTCATTTACGTTTTATTTGTTCGAATTCATGCCAAAAGAAGGAAAGGATAAGCCTTAACATACCTTTATCGATGATCTATCATATGGTATCAGATTTAATCTCCTCTATTCGCTAATCTTGAACACCATAAGCAGCCTTTAGCACATTTTAACTTTAGCAACAAAGTCTCCAAAAATCAACAACAAGAGAAAGAAGATGGAGGAGACTAGTATCACACTCCCTAAGGATGGATTTACGTCAATAACTTGATAATTGTAGCTCACACACATAAGAACACCATGAGAGAGTAAAAGAGAGCTTAGGGTTTGTTTTGGGTCTGGAGAGATGAATAAAATGAGATAAGGGTCGAATTTGGGGACTTAAAAAGATCTCACTGCCTCACTTTAATGACCAACTCCATGGGCCGTGAAAGTTTTATGGTGGCTACTGCCCACCGTCAATCATTTTGACGTCCCGTGAAATAACTGTGAAATGTGGTGCAAAACTTCCAATTTTCTGCTTAAGACCCACGGTGGAACCATCAAATCCACGGTCCGTGGATCAAGTTCACGAGCATTGAGATGTGGTTTTAAGCTGCCTCAACTTAAAACTTTGTCACAACACACATTCTTTGATTCGTTTAACCATTACACCTCCCGACACTTCCTTAAACTTGTTTTAAACCACCGTTATTCTTTCACAAGGCCATATACCTTCCTGAACCACTTAGGTTTGTCAATGATGTACTTCGACGTAAAACTGCAGAGTGTAAGCTCTAAACTATACATGGATTTGCGACTGAGAGAACCGGCTACCACATTAGCCTTGCCGGGATGATACAAAATGTCGATATCTAATCTTTCAACAATTCTAGCCACCTCTGTTGTCTTAAGTTTAACTCGTTCTACTTAAAGATGTACTGAAGGCTCTAGTGATCAATGAATATGTGTTGCCATGGACTCCATACAAATAATGATGTCATATCTTCAAGGCGACCACAACGGCTGCTAACTCAACATCATGAGTTGTATAATTTTGCTCGTGCTTTCGCAATTGCCTCGAAGCATATGCAATAACCTTGCCATGCTACATCAGAACGCAACCTAAACCAACCCTCAAAGCATCACAATAGGCTACATACCCCTTTTGTACCTTTTGGAAGTATTGGACAGGCGCTGACGTCAACCTACTATGTAGCTCATGGAAACTCTGCTCACAAGCCTCGGCTAATTCTTCACGGCCTCAATCTTCTAACTATCAACTTTAATACCCTCGTCTGAGACTATATGGCCAAGGAATGCCATTGAATTCAACTCAAATTTACACTTAGAGAATTTGACATACAACTTACGACCTGGAGCATCTGTAACACCGCTCGCAAATGATTCGCGTGCTCTTTATCGAACCGCAAATACACTAGAAGATTGTCGATGAACACTACCGCAAATATGTCCAAGAACGTCTTGGAAACCTAGTTCATTAAATCCATAAAGGTTGTTGGCGAATTTGTAAGCCTAAATAACATTACAAGGAACTCAAAATGGCCGTACCTTGTTCTGAAAGCCGTCTTCGGAATATCCTTCTCCGTAACCTACAACTGATGACATCCTAATCTCAACTTAATCTTTGAAAAGCATCTAGCACTCTGTAATTGGTCAAACAAAACATTGATCCTCGGAAGTAGGTACTTATTCTTGCTAGTGACCTTGTTCAGTTGTTGATAATTAATACACATCCTTAGCGAGCCATCCTTATTATGAACAAACAATATCGACGCGCCTCATGGTGAAGTACTAGGCCTAATAAATCTTTTCTCCAACAGATATGTCAACTGCTTCAGCTCGGCATGAGTTATCCTGTAAGGAGGAGTAGATATTGGTTGGGTTCCAGGAAGCACATCAATATAAAAATTGATATCCCATGCTGGAGGAATGCCCGGAAGCTCTTCTGGAAATACATTGGGAAACTCATTAACCACCGGAACAGACTGAAGAGTCAACAGCTCAGCCTGAACTAGGTGATAGATCCCTTGAAAATTACCTTCCTCGTTATAAGATAGGAAATAAACTTTCCCTTAGGAGCTGTGATATTACCCTTACATTCTAAGATTGGCTCACCCGGATATTGGAACTTAATAACCTTTGTTCGACAATCAACATTGGCATAACACACTGCCAAATAATCCATACCCATAATAACATCGAAGTCAACCATTTATAACTTAACTAGATCAGTTAAGGTGAGGCAGCTACATACTACTACCGCACATTCTCGATATACTCATCTAGCCATAATCAACTCACCAATCGGTGTAGACACAACAAATGGATTGCGCAGTAACTCTAGTTCTATTCCAATCATACTAGCAATGAACGGAGTATCAAATGACAGAGTGGAGCCGAGATCTATCAATGCATAAATAGTATTTGAAGATATGGATAGTATACCTGTGACCACATCCGGTGCTGATTCCAAGTCATGTCAACCTGCTAAATCATAAATGTGGTTCTAAGTACTGTCTGAACTGAAGGCTCCTCTTCTACCCTTACCTTGACCTTCTGATGTTTGTGAACCGCTCCCTGGCGGCTACACACTTGAGGAAGAAGTTGATGTCGACACAGTCGGTTGAACCATGCTACCTCTACCTCTGCTCAGACAAAATCGCCTAGTATGTCTCGAATGTCTACACCAATAACACGCATCCATACCCTGATGATACTGTCGAATATGGATCCTACCATACTAATTGTAAGGCGGTAAAAGTGACCTCATCTGACTCAAACTCTCTTGATGATGAGACCTTGGTACCCTTGAACTTTGACCTTTTCCAGATTGAGCATAACGGTTATATCTAGTGCCCTAAAACTGAAATGGAGCGCTCCTGAAGGATTGGTCTTGTTGCTTAGAAAATTGTGGCCTGAAAACACATTGTGTCTCTCAATAAAATCTGACAAATATAGCCTTATTACTCTGCTCCCTCTCTATATCCTGACTAGCCTAGAGTTCACACTTACAATGCTCTAAATTCTGAGAAAATGGTTGTATCCGAGAGATATCCATATTATCATGTCAGGATGCTATCGTGCAATCTCAAACCAAGTGTGGTTCAAGACCATTCATGAACCGATTAACCCTATCTCTCATCAAGTCCACGACCATAAGATCATATCTAGCTGAGAATCAAACATGAGGTTGTACTCTCGAACACTCATATTTCCCTACTTGAGGGCTAAGAACCAATCCACCATGGCCTCTCAAACCTCCATGGGAAGATAATGATCTAATAAAGCCTCTAAGAAGTCCTTCATTTCTACTGGAAGGGCATCCGGTCTCCTTGACCACTTCCAAGCCTCATACCATAAAATAGCCAATTCACGTAACCTAAAGGACGTTAACTCCATTGCCTCAACCTCTGAAGCTTGCATAACTCAAAATATCATGTGAAGCTAATCAAGGAAGTCCTAAGGGTCCTCATATGGGTCAGAAACCGTAAACACTAGCGGGCTCAAGCTAATAAGCTCTCAAACTCTAGAACTCCCTAAACTATCAGAAGACCTGGGGCCTGCATGTTCCCTTATATGTCGCTAGTACGAGGCTACTAATTGGGTCAGCAACTAAACTGCACTTCTAACATCCTTGTCCGAGGAGCCGGGAGGAGGAACCCCCCCGGGTCCCCTTTAATCTCTTCAAGTTCTGACGGAGTAGTGGATGGCTGATATGATGACTCACTATAGGCCTCAGATTCGACCTGCATTACCGGGCGGTGCACTGCTAGTACCTTCACCTACATCCGCGTTGGCTAGATAACTAGCGGTGGTCATTCTAGTCACCGTCATTGCTGAAAATATAGTCAAGGCACGAGTTAGACTCGAAATCTTATGAATCAGCTCTATCGCAGATCTAAATGATGAAAGAAAGGTAGCCATTCCCTAAATTCCCAGTAGCCTCATGATTATAAGTTTGGTGCACGACACACCCATAAGCAAGAGTCTACTAGAAACAGTTGTAGACTTGCTAGGACATAGACCTACTCTAATACCAAGTTTGTTACGCCTCAAACATGGGGAGGCGCGACCAGCACTCGATACTTCACTTGACCGAGCGTACCAACCTTTAACCATATAATTGAACATATAGAATATTTGGGCTGACGAAACCCTAACATACAACAAGCTGCAAGGAAACACAATAATCTCTGCAGGTCGGAAAGGCCACAACATAACAACTGGGAAACGAAATGGACATAACATGCTGAATATATATAAATAGCTCAAAACATATATAAATACAAGGCCGACAAGGCCATAGTATGAGCTCTCGTATCAGCAACAACGCCGGTAAGGCCGTACAAAACATACTAGACATACGACACAGGTCTACAAGCCTCTAAGAGTATACCAAGTTTCATATAGTCGGGACAGGGCTTCGTCCTACCCATAGTCTGTATATAATATATGTACAACAAAAAACTAGCTTGATAGATTCGGACGAAGTGAAGCTTACCACCCAAATGCTGGACTCAACAACTACCCACTGAAGAGGCCTAGCAGAGTCTCTACCTAGGTCGAGCATGAAATGCAGTTCTCCCGAAAAAAGGGGCGTCAATACGAAAGAATGTACTATTATGTAAAGCATGAATAATAATATGAAGGATATTAGTAAATAGAGCATAAGAAACAACATGATAACTAGAATGTCACAAACGCGAACAATGAAAACTGTGGAACCCATAATAGATCTCATATATAATCTCATATATATATATATATATATATATATCGCCCAACCGATTATAGTTCGGTGGTGTTTACATTTATACATCGTCCAACCGATTATAGATCGGTGGTGTTCTTAATATCACACACACACACACACACATATATATATATATATATATATAACATAACTACTTCGGCAAAGGCAGTTTCCCTTTATTAATATTTTAAATAATTACCAAAAATAGCAAAAAATCATTTTGTAGCAGATATTCAATAGACACGGATATTAAATTTTTAGGCGCTATTTTTGCCACTTTATTTTACACAATCTCTGTCATGCTCTCTCCATCCAATCTCTCTATCTCGTTCTCCATCCGATTTTCCTGCTGGTGGTGCGTAGATGAAATAGTGAGGACTTACATGGTCTTTTTGGGTAGTTCAAGGTCGGTTGATGATGAAAACAATGTTTTAGTGGTGGCTAAAAGACGGTGAGACGATTGTTCAATGGTGGATGACGGTGTCAGAATTGATTTTTTCGACAGAGGTGAAACGGAAGAGATAAACGACGATAGGTATCAAAGAGATCGAAAACCAATCTCATTCATCTATATCTACTCCTCTCCCATGCCTCTTGAAATAGTGTCCTCTATGCTCTCTACTGTGTGCTTATGCTCTCTATGAGTGAATCCAATAAGTTTATATAGAAATAAATTTTGTATTGTTAAGGCCGAAGGGCTGGTGCTTATGGTGGTGGTTTGAAGGTAAAAATTGGTGTATGTATATTTTATCTCACTAAATGTTTGTTATATGTTTACTGTATGTCCAATGTATCATTGTACATGCAATTACATACACACGATATACAAGTATGTTCGACGATATTCAATTGTGTATATCACTGTATGTTTGTGTGTATGTATTGTGTATGTCATGCATATTTTTAATGACATGACATATATGTGGAACTACAATAAAATAAGAAATATATAAGTGTACATGCAGATAGCTGGAGTTTATATGTTTTACAAAATTAGTATTCGTATTTGTAAAGTTCATAAAATCGACTGTCATTAATATTTTTATTTATGAAAGTTTTCCAAAAACAAAAGGGAAGAAAGCCCATCTAAGCCCAGGACCCAACAATAACTGCCGCTTGAGCTTCATATATATATATATATATATCTTGAGACAGGTTTTAATTCAAAACCTACCTCAGTTGCCGGTAAAACATGACTTCCTCTTTGGCAGACTCCGGATACGATCGTCGTGTCTCTTCCCAGAGATTTGAGTCCTTCTCCAACTTCACTGAGTCTGAGTCCGTCAGTGATTTGCCCATTTTTACTTCGAATCCGATTTCTGATACAGATGAATTCTCCTCTTCTGGGATAGCAGATGCACAGATGCAAGGCTCCTCTCTTAGAGAATGGACAAGGTTTCGACTTTTAACTCATAATAATCTCTTTCTTTTTTCTGTTTGTGTGATCATATGGTACTAATGTGATCGACATGCTATAAAATATTGTTGCTACACTTTAATGCTGCTTCATGCTTTGGAGATACAGTAATAAACAGTATGATCATAGATGCTTTCTCTCTAAGTTTACTTAATCATATGCTTCATTTGTTGACTGTACCTCAAGCCGCAAATATATGCTCCATAAGAGAAATCAATTTTAGTAAGTAGTAGTATATTTAAGTTCATTATTCCGTTCAGGTGCGCTATGTGATTGAATATTATTTTTGAGAGGATGGTTATTGTCAGGTCATGTCTTAGCACAAAGTATTGTTTTTTCTCTCAATATATGCTAATATAAGATTGGATTATTCTAAGATGACGAAATAGCATCTCTGTTTTGATGTAGTCCATCTGGACTGTTTTCTGTCTATTCCCTTGTCGTTAGGCTTAATACAATTCGACTGGAGGAGAAGGAAAAGAGAGAGAAAGAGGTGTTGAGCCAAATTGTTGATGAAGCAGATGAGTTCAAAATTGAATTTTACAGGAAGAGGGAGGTCACAGTTGAAACGAACATGGCCACTAACCGGGATAAGGAGAAAGTAAGATTTGATCTTTCATTCTTGAATTCTTTAGGTTATTTCATGAACTGTTTCCCATCTTTATTTTTCATGCTTTAGAACTTTTTTATTTATTTGTTATGCAATTACATTATTTTGGATTGTTTTTTCATGAAATACTATTTTCCAGATTTATTAGTAATGAATTGGTAAAACTTTTTGTTGCTCCTGTTGTAAGATACTAGCAGTCTAACCTTGCTGATTATTTCTGTTTTGAAGTTCCTATTTATTTTTGGATCGGTCGTTTTAAAGACTATCAGTTCAGCTTACGGCAGGTGATCCTGTGTAGCCGTGGCTAATTTTGGACATGTAATAGATTAGGCTTTCCAATCTGTTAAGAATAGATTGAACGTTGGAGTTCTAGAGTTACAACATTAGTTCATTGCAATAGAGTTGGGACTTTTTCCACATAGAATTTGGCTAACTTAAGAATTATTCTTCCCGAAAAAGTTGAGTTTATTCCGTATCAGATAATTGATGTCAACGGAAGTCCTTTTGTTTCAATAACTTCTTCTGGGACGTATTGCAATGAGGAAGTGAGATGATGGAAATATGCTATCTGGGACTTAATTATTTAGCTAACCTTTGTTGAATTTTTACCTTACCATATTACCGTGTAATCAACTTATTAATGTTTTTCCTTTGTATCTGTTTGTCTTAGTTATTGGTAGTCAGTCATGAGAAGTTCCATGCTGAAGCTACGGGAAACTATTGGAGATCAATTGGGGAGCTGATTCCTAATGAAGTAGCAACAATTGAAAAGAAGAAAGGGAAAAAAGATGAGGAGAAGAAGCCATCAACCGTTGCGATCAATGGGCCAAAGCCTGGAAAACCCACTGATTTATCAAGGATGAGGCAGATACTATTGAAGCTTAAGAATAATACTCCTCCCCACCTCGAGCCTTCTCCACCAACAGGCCCTTCTACTAAAGTTGATTCTGCCACAGCAGTAGCTACCTCCACTGAGCCAGTTCCTGTTGTTGTTGCTTGAAAGGAAAAATATACGTTTCACTTCTCTTTTGTCTGTATATGGCGTCAAAAAAATTAGGTTCTAGTGGAGTTACAGCAAAGTTTCTACTCATCTGCATGATGGTAGAAGTCAGAGTTAATATGTGGTCGTTTATAAAGTACTATTTGAATTCATGATAATAGTAACTTTATTTATGCTTTTGTGTTTTCACTCTTCTTCCCTTCTATAAAGTACTATTTATGCTTTTGTGTTTTCACTCTTCTTCACTTCAGAACTAGTATTACTGCTTGTAGCAAGTAGCGAGTCAGATACACTCACTGTCCTGCTTCTACTATTAGGCCCTGATCTCACGCTGTACATAGAAGATGCTGGAATATTTGTCATCAAAGGGCGCAGATAACCCGGGATGCTTCGCCTTATATCCTGTCCAAGAGGAATGTCTAGAATTAAGCAAAACTATGAAGAAACAGGCCACGAGGGGGAAAAACTTCCAAAAGACTTTAAAGCTATCAAAAGACCAACAGAACATGCTTTACAAAGTTTTCAGGTGTCCTCAATCTACAGAAGAGCACCATACTATCTGTCTTAATTCCAAAAATATAGACAAATTGTCACTTTGTTAAAACCAGTCAAGTGATTACAGTCTAAGTTGCTCGGACTATTCACTTTCGGTGCTACAACTCGTGTCAACACGACATAGGTGCGGGATCCGTACAGGATATGATCAATCAATTTTGTATACTTTGACCAAAATCGACTGAGAAATTTGGAACAAATAGAATGTTTTATGTAATAAAAAAAAAAGCTAAGGTGAAATTGAAGAAAATAGAATACATTGTATATAGAAATTTCTATGTTAGTCCTTTTCTTTAAATCTCCTTCCGGGATTCTCCTCCTGATCAATATTTTCTCCCGGAATATCTTGTAAGTTTTCCACATAATTTAGAATATGAGTATTTTTAAATATTTGAATTACTTTTAGCCGAATCCCCGTACTTGTATATGTACTTGGATCCATAGCCCCGAATCTTAAAATCTAGATGAAGGATCCGACCTCTAGATCTGCAACTGTATCGGACACGAGTCCGAACAACTTAGAATTACAGTATATTACCTTATTTGTTACAGTATATTACCTTTTCTGAAGATAGAAGCAACATATAAAATGAATGTACATACCATATGCCTAATTGCCATATCCAGGGATTTCTTTGACAATGTTCTTCCAAAGCCTGTGCTGTCAGGTGATGAAGACTTTGTAGATAAGTTACTGCGTGGAGACTGTTTGTCATCCTGCTTTGGAGGAACCAGCTTCCGCATATTTATTACCCTTTCAACCATCTTATTTCCTACCACAACAGGGCTTACGTTGTCACTAGCTTTAGCATGCAATCGACTCATAGCTGGGATAGGTACAGAGCTTCCACTGCTATGCATAACACCATTAGGAGGACGTCCACTTGCTGGAGAGAATGATTGTCTTCTAATTCTTCCATTTGAAGCTGGCTCAACAGATGAAGATCTAACACTTGTAGCTCCAGGTCTACCCCTTGTCGCTGAAATTGGCCTGTCAGGTAGGGATGTCCTTAAATTGGTTGGAGCATCAAGGGAGAACCCTGGCATATCTGACGGCTTCCCTGGTCTGGGATTTACAGTGGGAGAACTAGGACGTGAGACTGAAGGATTTCTAGCTGTGCTTGCAGCTTACTTAATTGAAGAGGCAGATGAAGATTTAACCAGGGTAGCATTTTTATTAGTTGTACTAGTTGCTGAACTTGGCCGACGTGTTGGAGTCGCTGCCCTTGATGCAGACTTTGATCCAGGAGTAGACACCCTGGTAATTGGCGTTGAGGACCTCGCACTAGACCTTGCAACAGGTGTTGAAGATCGTGGAGGTGCTGTGGCTTTAGCAGAAGCCAAAGTGTCACGAGAAGTAGGTGTTCCAGACCTTGATTGTCTAGATGCTGATGTGGTTGACATTGTTTTAGAGGTTGCAGTGGATGTCATTGCTTTGGATGCTGTAGTAGATGAGGGTCTAGAAGCTGAGGTCAAAGTGGATTTAGATGTGCCTAATGTGGGTCGTTCAGTGGGAGTTGAAGGTCTTGATTCACCTGAAGATCAGGCCTGAACTTGAAGCATTTGATACAGGAGAGGAAGCCAGCTGTCTAGATGCTACGTTTCTTCTTGACGTGGGCTCAGGCTGGGGATTTGCCAATTATATCCATAGTAACAAAATGTAGAATAAAATCAGTCCCACAAAAATAACTCAAAACTGTAAAACACACTTGATTAAGACAGCAAAGCAAGAAATTCAACAAATTCCACCTTAAATTGCACGTTTATCAGGAAAACGTGGCAGGTAAAGTAATGTATTTTCGTATATCCTAGGAACATGAACCATTAGGGCTCAAGTGATGCAACCCAATAAGTGCGACAAGTCCTAACTTTGATCACTACATGCTCCTAGAATCTATTGAAGTTCACAAAAGAGGCTGCTTTGAGGGATGTGTACATAGTACTCCACATGTTTACAAGGACCTTCAAAAATGAAATGTATCTTTCACAAAATTAAGAATAGCAACAACTTTAGAATTAAAAGCAATTATTTCATCAGTAACAGCATTTGCTTACATGCTGGAGCCACTACGTGCTTGTGTATTCAATTAAACAACCCCCATGTCCTTTTTATCTAATTATAGAAATTTCCTTTTCATTACATGGATGTGGTTGTGAAACAACTCTGTGCTTTTAGGATAAAATTTCTCATGTTAGGCATAAAACAACTTAAATGTCCACCCATAATACTTATTCACAATGCCTCATTTCAGAAGTTATGGAGTGGAAAGTTAGACTATATCCTTACTCTAGATTTCAATGCAGTAGGACGAGCTTTAGGAGTTCCAAGTTGACTCATTACTGTCTTCTGTGACTCCATCTCGAGTGAAGGAAAAAGAGGAGTACCAGGAGGTGTTAAAAGCCTGAAATACAAAAAAAAAAAAAAAAAAGCCTCATAATAGAGCACATAGAAATATGCATAGTAAAGAAATACATGAGCAAGAGTTACTGCAACATAGAGTCATCCTATATCTGTAGCATATATTATGAAAGAAATAATCCCCTTCATTATTTTCATTGATTGAATAGATATATATACAAGTTACAAAATAGGAGAATCCTATTCCTAACTGTCCCTAAAATCTTCAAAGAGAACCGCTGGTAGACCCTTTGTAAAGATGTCTGCAATTTGATAACGAGACGGGACATGGCAGACGCGAACTTGACCCTTTGCAACCTTTTCACGGACAAAGTGAATGTCCATTTCGATATGCTTGGTGCGTTGGTGTTGAACTGGGTTACCTGACAGGTAGATGGCACTAATGTTATCGCAATATACCAAGGTTGCCTTCTGAATGGGACAATGAAGCTCCAAAAGCAAATTACGTAGCCAACATGATTCGGAGACCACATTCGCTACCCCTCGATATTCTGCCTCGGCACTTGAGCGTGACAGAGTTGCCTGACGTTTGGCCTACCAGGAGACCAAGTTGTTGCCAAGGAACATACAGTAGCCAGAAGTCGACCGTCTGGTGTCGGGACAACCACCCCAATCAGCATCCGTGTAGGAAACAAGTGTGGATGTAGATGACGGATACAAGTGCAACCCATAGTCTAGTGTCCCCTGAATTTACCGAATGATGCGTTTGATTGCATTCATGTGCTCAACTCTGGGATCATGCATGAATAAACACACCTGCTGAACCGCATATGTAATATCCGGTCTGGTAAAGGTAAGATACTGGAGGGCCCCCGGCAAGACGGCGATAGCGGGTCGGGTCCTCGTATGGTGCACTGCTGTGGCACTTAGCTTTGGGTTTGCATAAACTGGCATGGAAGTGGACTTACAGGATGACATCCCAGCCCTCTCTATGATCTCAGCAGCATACTTTCGTTGAGACAAAAACAAGCCACCTGAATGACGCTTGACGGCAATCCCCAAAAAATAACTCAAAGGCCCTAAGTCTTTCATAGCAAACTCAGAACTGAGCATGGTCATGATAGACTAGCACAAGGTATCGGAAGAGGCAGTCAAGATGATATCATCCACGTACAACAAAATGTAGGCCAATGACGAACCACGGCGGTAGATGAACAAAGAATTATCTGACCTGCTGTGAGTGAACCCAATAGTCGAAACAAAGTCAGCAAATCGTGTATACCAGGCCCGTGGAGACTGCTTAAGCCCATATAATGACTTCTTCAACAAACATACATGATGAGGGCGGTTGGGATCCCTGAAACCTAACGGCTGATGCATAAAGACTGTTTCCTTGAGATCACCATGTAGAAAAGCATTTTTGACATCCAACTGATGAATCGGCCAAGTCTTTGAAAGAGCCAAGCTAAGTACAGTGCGAATGGTAGCCGGTTTGACCACCGGACTAAACGTCTCACCACAGTCAATACCAACCTGCTGAGTCTTACCATCACCAACAAGTCGTGCCTTATGTCGAGCAAAGGACCCATCTGAATTCTCCTTATGAGCAAAAATCCACATAGACCTGATAATATTAATACCATATGGACGGGGCACCAACTCCCATGTCTTATTATCAATAAGAGCATTATATTCATCAGTCATAGCAATTTTCCAATTAGGGTCATTTAATGCGGACACAGGATTGCGGGGCAAGGGGGATTTAGAGACATCAGTATGTAAATTAAAATGTCTTTTAGGTGTAAAAATACCCCGCTGACTACGAGTGACCGGTCTATGACTCGAGGAAGAATTGAGGGAATTTTGGGAATTTTTTGGGCTCGGGACGGATGGCGCGGCGGCCAGCCCGGCGGGCGGTGGGCTGCCCGCCGGCCCAAATCGGTAAATGCTGGGCTCGGTTTCTGGACCGGTTCCGAGTGGGCTGACAGGCCCAATTGCCGGAACTGTTCCGATGGCGTAAACTTCTTGGATGTGGCGATCTTGTGGGTCCGGCGGGCGTGGGCCCGCCGGAGGATTTTGGGTACGGAGATGTCCGAAAAATTCCGAATAATATACGGGGATATTTGGTCATCCAAAAAATTATATGACTTAGGTTCGGGATTATGAACTTTCGTAAATGGGAATTGAGTTTCATCAAAAATGACATGGCGATTGATTATGATTTTCTTGGAGGATAAATCAAAACACTTATAACCACGATGATTTGACGGATAACCCAAAAACACACACGGGGTAGACCGAGCCTGAAGTTTGTTAATTGTGGTGGATGGGAATAACGGATAACACAAGCACCCAAAAATCCGAAGATGGGAATAAGACGGGTTTTTATTATACAGGATTTTTAAGGGGGAAGAATATGTCAGACCTTTAGAAGGAATAATGTTAAGAAGTTATGTGGCCATTTGTAGAGCATGATGCCAAAAATATGGAGGGATGGAGGCATGAATTAGGAGAGTTCGGACAATGTTATTGATGGAACGAATTTTGCGTTCGGCTTTCCCATTTGTGAAGATGTATGAGGACATGAAAAACGAAAATTTATCCCATTAGTAGCACAAAATTCCCGAAACTCCCTATTGTCATACTCTTTCCCATTATCACATTGAATATTTTTTATTTCTCTTTCGAATTGAGTACGAATGAACGCTCTAAATTTGATGAAGACGGAAAACACTTGTGATTTATTCGCAATTGGAAACGTCCACAAAAATCTAGAATAATCATCTAAAAAGAGAACATAATATCGATGACCCATTGAACTAAGAACAGGAGATGTCCATAAGTCGCTATGAATAATGTCAAATGGCATAGAAGTATGAGAATTGGAGTATGCAAACGGCAACTTAACAATCTTTCCTAAAGAACAAGACTGACAAATTGGAGTACGACTCGTACCCTTACAAGAAATAAAGCTATTTTTATCTAAAGCCGATAAAATAGAAGATCCCGGATGACCCGACGAGCATGCCACATGGAAGGAGAGATGGTGCAAAGGCCGACGGCAAGGGCCGGACTCGATGGACTGAAACCGGGCATGATAGGATACAGATCCCCCTACTATCACACCTCATGAGATGACTCCCCGTCTTGAAATCCTTTACAGAGAAACCGAAAGGATCAAATTCAATAGAAACAGAATTGTCATTTGTGAACTTTCGGACAGACACTAAATTTTTAATCAATTTAGGAGCATGTAAAGTACTTTTCAAGAGGAGTGGTGGATTGGGGGGAGACAACGTTTTCTGACCATACCCTAGAATTGGAATAGAACTGCCATTACCAACAATTATCCCCCGAGGAGTGCTCAAATTGGAATAAGATGAGAGAGTACCTAATTCGGAAGTCATGTGAGTAGTGGCCCCGGTGTCCATGTACCAATTTGGGTCCGGTTGAGTCAATCCCAACGTGTGCATCGCGGCCTCGATATCGGTCTGAGTGGGGGTTGCTGCGTGATGGGCTTGCGGAGGTCTGGGCCTAAGGACTCCTGGCCGTGCTGGAACTGGGCCATAACTGCTGTGGTTGCCGTTCTTTCGGGCCACCGGCCGCCGGGGCCACCAAGGTGGGTATTGGGCACGGATGTGTTGGCCGCCCCACCGGCCGCCGGAAGCCGCTGCGCCGGAGGGTGCGGGTTCCACTGCCATTGGCCTCACTGCTGGGCCCACGGTGGTGGTGGGCCACTGTACCTTGGATGGGACCCACCGCCTGCTTGTTGATCACCGGAACCGCCACGTTTGCTCCCGCGGTTTTTGTTATTTTTGCGATTATTCTTGCCGCCACCATTATTATGGTTTTGGCCCGAATTATTCACAAAACCCGAAGGACTAGGAGAGGATGCCACCATGACAACTGGGCTTGCTCCGGTAGCCGCCTTTTTAGCCAAACCGGCTTCTTCCAACGTCAGCATAGAGCGGGCTTGATGGAAGTCGGGAAGAGGGTTGCTTTGGCGAAGGAGAGTTCCAACACCATTATAGGCCTCCGAAAGACCGGCAACCAACTGTAGAACTAGATGATTATTTGTTACTGGGTGCGCCAACATTACGGAGTTGATCCGCCAACTCCTTTAGTTTCTTGCAATATGCAGAAACGTTCGGAAATTCGTCCATTCGAACTAGAGAGAATTCCTGCTCGAGTGTGACGACACGGGAATGTTGGTTGTCTTGGAATATGTCACGCAATCTATTCCATGCAGCCATAGCCGTGGTATCCGGCTCCATAATCGTTTGTAGAAGGTCCAGCGAAATAGTGGCGTATATCCACCGAAGAACGGTAGCATCAAGTGTAATCCATAACTCAGGATCCTCTGCAGATAGGGGTCTAGCGGGAGGAATGATGTGATGAAGAACTTGATACGATATAGCGTGAATTTTAAACAACTTCGCCCACGTTGTATATTGAACGTTTTCCATCTCAAGGACAATAGGGACACTGAGCTTGATATTGGAAATTGTGAGGGCAGGGTGAAAATTGTTCTTAGACATATTGAAAGAACAAAAAAGGAGGGGAAATTTAAGAGAGGTTTTTGAGAGCGGAAGACGAATTTTGGAAGAGAAACCCGAGGGGGGAGGGGGAGGGTGTCTCGGCCGAGGGGGTCCAAAAAATTTAGGGAGAATTTTTTTTGTAAAACCTAGTCTCTTGATACCATGAAAGAAATAATCCCCTTGATTATTTTCATTGATTGAATAGATATATATACAAGTTACAAAATAGGAGAATCATATTCCTAATCTATTCCTAAAACCTTATTCTACCATAATTCTAACTCTACAATTATGGTAAGTGTATAACACTAATTATGGTAATAAATATACTACAATATACACACAATATACTTTCCTTAATATACAAGATTTTGTCCACTGTTTTTGCCTACCGTTGGTTTGGACGTGTTGGGCGCTCGCACGCTCACTTTGGGCTACCGAGAGGCCCATCTGGGCGTGCTGCTGGACTACCTCATTTCGCAATATACATGTGATATATATTCAGTGTATATCACATGTATATTGCTCTGTTTAACATATAATGCTGATTCAAGAAATACCTACTTGCTCGGTTAATCTGAATATTGGACACCACGTACTATTTTTACATAATCGAGTTAACATTAGATAAATCACTATAATTAATTTTCATAATTAAATATGTCAAAGAAAACTTTTGATATTCATGACATTGGATATCGGTGTGTCACCGTGCTGATTATAGGTGTTAAAAGAGGGCATCACTAACGATAACAAGGTAGACACATGACATGAAATATCTCCAATTCTTGAGATTTATCGGATTTAGCAAAGAACTTGTTAAATGAAGGAGATGGGCATCTATAAGCCAGCGTAACTAAGCAAAGAGCCAAAAGAAGGAATCACAAAATCAATTCCTTCCTTCTTATTCTTAAACATACCAAATCTGATGATATCTAACTCATGGACCTAGATGATATTCCCTTAGGGATATGTTAGCAAGTTATACCTCTTACTAGTTGCCTCTCAGAGCTTTTTTACATCATCTCATTTCCGCGTAAAAGCGTAACAGAACACTATAGGAAGAAAATTACCCGTATAGGCAATATTAACTAGTTGGAATCAAAGTTAGCTTTTATTAACATATTTACGTTAGGCCCAATGGTTGAGAAAAGTCTCTTAAAGTTTGGTCAGAGATTGTATGACAGTGTAGTTAGAGGTGCTACATTTAGATCACTCATACTTTTAGAGAAACCCTTATTTGTCCTAAAAGACAAATTCTCAAGTAGTGGTATGAAGCGGACACGAATGAGCAGAATGTATAAAGAGGACTCAGAAAACAATTGGTTTTTCTACTTTATAATTAACCGCCAAAGTTAAATCTGAATCGTCATAAATTTGTGCATTCTCAGCTCGGAATGAGAGTTCATATTAAGTTCGTATGAACATTGGAGATACTTCCTAGGAAAGCATAGACACCAAAATTTAAGTTGTGTATATATTTTTTCTCAATCTGACACACTTCAAAATTTTGAGTCCTATAGATCTGTTGGAATCAACAGAACACTTCCTAATTTTATGCTGCTTCTTCACAGATCTTAATAGAATAAACAGGTCCTTCTAATAAAACAAACTAAAGTTAAGGGAAGATTTATATCCCTTTCATTCAACAAAACAAATCCCTAAATCGAAGAAAAAGTAGAGTAAACTACATACTAGATTTAGACATAATCTTTTTATGCTTATAGCAGTATGAACTACATCAGATGTCTTTTAAGCTATATCATGAAGTTGACTTAAATCCATTGCTTATCGCATTGGAACTTACAAAATTGATTATATATGTTTTTATGCACTTGAGTTATTCTCAATGTTTCCTTTCCTCAAAGATTAAGACTAACAAAACATAGCTATACATTTATGATTGTACTATATATTTCTTATCCTACTTTCTTGTATCCCCCATTTTCTATCTTCCTGTGATTTTTATGTATATGCTATTTACAGTACTTCCAGGCCAATACATTTCCAATTGTATGTTCACTCAAATGAGTTTATCTACCCAAGACAGTTTAAGCAAGTATACTTAGCATTTTCCAAGGCTTTTATTGCATGAGAAGAAAGTGAGGCATCGACATGTAGGAAATATAATTTATTTATTTATAAAAAAAAAATATGTGATATGATGTCCCAAATAGTTTATTTTTACCTCAAAAAAAAGAAAAGATATAGGAACATGGGACACTGGAAATCAATTTAACCAGCTAAAAGATACTCCGTAGAATCCAAGGAACAAAAACAGCCACATTTATCACATTCTTGAAAAACAAAACAAAAGAATCACAAATTACCAGTCATACTCATTTTTATCATTATCAGCATTGAGGAAATCATCAGCACCAGTCTTGCGCACCGGAGTTGCTGATGCAAAGTCAAAAATAGGAGAACTACCTCTTTTTGCTCCTGCCAGGAAAACATAATAATTACTTAATAAGTAAAAATACTCCCCATGAACTGTCTTATGAAGCAAATAGTAAAAGGAAACACAAATTGCTCCCGATAATTTCACCATCTTAAGCAAACAAACATGTTCCTAAACACTTAACATTGTTTTGTTTAATGAATATAAGTCATCTTATTTCTTATCAAAAAATATTTATTCCCTCCGTCCTAATTTATAATGTGTAATTTAACTGGACACGGAGTTTAAAAAATAAATGAATACTTTTGAATCTTGTGATCTAAAATAAATCTGAATTTGGTACCTGTAACACCCCGTACTTTAGCTTTAGGATACATCGGGGTAAGCACATATGAGTTTAATGAGATTGAGGTCATTCATGAAGTTATAGATGATTCATATCAATATTGAAGAGGTTACGCGGGGATTAAAGGTTAAACGAATTAGAGAAATAAGTTCATCCAAGTTCAGAATATGGAACAAGTTATAAAGACCATATAGAATTTTGGTCATAGGATCGCGAGCATGGTATAAAAGGATGAAGTCCCGAAATAATTTAGGATTTAACCAGTGTGACCGAAGTGATTTGAAATAATATTTTGTATATCCCAAAAGAGGTTATGGACTAGAGATATATCACACGATTGTGATAATGAGTATATGAAGTGTGTGAACAATGATTATTAGTTAAGTGGGACACAAAGTGATTAACATCAAAACTAGTGGGATAAGTGTTATATGGATAACATCCCACGTGGATACATCGTAAATGGCATTAGGTGACAAATCCTTTTGGTCGAGAGATTAAGATTTTACACCGCCTAAATTGTGTGCATTTAACCAACATATATCTTGTTCATTCAAGATACTATTTACGGAAAGTCTTCAACTCCTTAACACCTCTGTAGAAGCATCACTGTGGAGAGACAATTTATTGTCCTCAATAATTGGAATTCAAAATTTTGCATCGAACTTTTAAGCTCGGAAACAAGTTAGTATTCTTGGAGTAATATGGAACTCGCGGGACTATCATTAGCTAGGAATCACCCGAGGTATGTTAAGGCAAATTATTTTTTTCTTTTGGCATGTTCTATGTACGAAACGTAACCGTAATATTGTTCCATAAATTGTTCTACTCTTAGTAGTTAAAGATGTTCATGTTATTGATTCCTATGTTAAAAAGCATGTCTAAATATGTTCCTAAATCCTTATTGAGGTATATGGGAAATATGTTAATATTTCCAATGTTAGTCGAAGGTATAAGGATATTATGTCATCCGATAAGTTCAGAATATTTTATTGTCATTCATGCATTTGCATTATATTCATGTATTACCCTAGACCACATGTGTTATATACACTACTATATGGTATCAATATATATATATATGTAGGGGATGGAAAAAAAAAGGAAGGTGTTATATACGCGTCACCACCTGCAACTGGTACAGATATCACGAAAAGGAAGATGCCTAATGAGGCCAATATGATAATTATTATGCCCACAGAGGCCGTTATGATATGATGCCCACATAGGCTGTTATGGGAAGGAAGATGCCTTTGTGTGACCAATACTTATATGTATACTGCATTTGCATTATGTATAACATTTAGGCATATGTATTAGGGTCCTCAGAAGCATTTATTGTTGTCAGCCGTTTTTGTCGGTTGTTGGTGTTGTGGGCTGTTTCTATCAGCTGTCTTGTCGACTGTTTCTATTTCAGGTTGTTATGTATCTCTGCTATGTTATTCCTTATGCCTGACATACTCAGTATATCAGTCGTACTGACGTCCCTTTTGTCGAGGGACGCTGCGTTTCATGCCCGCAAGCTCATATAAACAGTGGGATGGTTCGCGCTAGTAGGTTGCTGGTTCAGCTAATATTGGAGCACTCTATTTGTTCCAGAGTTGCATTCTAGTCTCAGAATGATATTTTGCATATGCATATGGGTATGGCGGGGCCCTGTCCCATCCTTGTGATGTCATGTATTCTAGAGGCTTGTACACAGTTATCCTGTGTATAGTAGTTGTATATAGCCCTGGCGGTTGTGATGTATATATCAGCAGAATATTTGGTAACGGCCCTTGTGGCCATAATTAATTTCGATTAGCTGGTAAGTATGTGAAGAGTGGTGCTCGACAGGTAGTGTCCGGGTACCCGTCATAACCCTTCGATTTAGGTCGTAACAGTACCAAGGGGAGCATCAAATTCATGGGAATTATGAAGAAGAAGAAGAAGATCATTTCTTTGTCTTTCACTTGTTCGCATTTCGAGAAACAATGTTAGCTCCTCATACTAGCTCCTCAGACTCCCCATGTTTTGTTGTCTCTGCCTCAGCGTAGACTCTTCTACCAGAAACTTCTATTCATTCCTAAACCCTCAAATTCCTTAACTTCTTTCTGCAAAATTACAGCCTCTTTCAGTCTGAAGAAAAAAAAGTATCTTCTCAAAATCAAAATCTATAGCCACAGATCGAAAACTAGGGTTCACTACAACTCCATTTCTAACAAAATGAAGTTGCATTCCATATATTTTCATATATTTGAATTTTCAACCAGCATCAGAAATGCCAAAACCTAAGTATAGAAACATTACAAGTATTTCGCAATAAATTCTACGTAAAAAAAACGTAGACACAGAAAATATTGAGACAACTTCACAAAAATGGCATTATTGAGTAAGCTTGAAGCTAAAAATGTAAGAGAAGATCAGAGGGATGATATGTAGAAAGGAGAGAGAAAGTTGAGTGGCAAGCAGAGTAATTTAGCAGGTAAATTGGGGACCAATTGGGATATATAAAGGACTTCCCAGGGGGTTTGAGTTTATCTTTTTTTTCTTTTCTTGGCGTTTTCGGGTTTTTAAGATCATTCACGAGTCACGAGTGTGGGGCTTAAGTTAAATGCAACTAACACACAGCTATTCTTATGTTTTCCTCACTTGAAGGTTACATTATCAGAATGAGTAATTAGGATGTTTCTCTTTCTTTTTTATTTGAACATCAAAGATATTTATATATTACTAATACGGAAATAAACTATTACAAACTAGTAGTAGCAGTATTGAGGACACATAAATTCGCCATACTAGATAGAATATTACATATATTAGCATCTAGGGTTTTACTACTAACTGGCCGATGTTCACTATCACATTGTAAGTGATTTATAACTGAAAGAAATAATCTCTTGATTATTTTCATTAATTGAAAGACTATCTATACACTTTACATATTTCCATAATAGGAGAAGCATATTCTTATTCTACTCCTAAATCCTTATTCTATTTGGAGACTAACTATACAATTATGGTAAGAGTACAAGACTAATTAAGGTACACTACAACTATACAAAACCATGTACAATAAGGAGACCAAAACTGTGTACACTATCCTAACCGAGAGCAACCCAAAATACATAGGATACACACATGTATAACGTGTATATCTTATGTATATTGAGTATATTTAACATACCCCCGCAGTCATAGCGGGCGGTCTTCGAACGCTGAGACTATCTCTAAAATCTTCAAACAGGACCGAGGGAAGACTCTTTGTAAAGATGTCTGCAATTTGATACCTGGAAGGGACATGGCAAACACATACTTGACCACGAGCAACCTTTTCGCGAACAAATGGAACGTCCATCTCGATATGTTTAGTGCGTTTGTGCTAAACCGAATTACCTGACAGATAGATGGCACTAATATTATCGCAATATACCAAGGTCGCTTTCTGAATAGGACAATGTTATTTATGGTACGAATTTTGCGTTCGGCTTTCCCATTTTGTGAAGATGTATGAGGACAAGAAAAAAATGAAAATTGATCCCATTATTAGCACAGAATTCCCGAAACACCCCATTGTCATATTCTTTGCCATTATCACACTGAATATTTTTGATTTCTCGTTCGAATTGGGTTCTAATGAATGCTCTAATTTAAGAAGACGGAAAAAACTTGAGATTTTTTCGCTATCGGAAAAGTATGAGAATTTGAGTCTACAAATGGCAACCTAACAATTTTTCCTAAATAAAAAGACTGACAATTTGGAGTACTACTCGTACTCTTACATGAAATAAAATTATTTTTATCTAATGACGACAAAATAGATGACCCCGGATGACCAAGACGATCATGCCACAAGGAAGGAGAAATGGCTACAAATGCGGATGGCAAGGCTTGACTCGATGGACCGGAACTGGGTGTGATAGGATAAATATCTCCCCTACTATCACACCTCATGAGAGGACTCCCCGTCTTGAAATCCTTCATAGAGAAACCAAATGGATCAAATTCAATAGAAACGAAATTGTCAGTAGTGAATTCACGGACAGAGACTAAGTTTTTAATCAATTTGGGGGCATGTAGGGTGTTTTTCAAGATAAGAGGTGGATGAGGGGAAGATAAAGTTTTATGACCATAACCACAAATTAGAATAGAATTACCATTACCAATAATTATGTCGCGAGGGTTGCTCAAATTAGAATAAGACGAGAGCGTACCTGAATCGGATGTCATGTGGGTAATGGCACCGGTGTCCATATACCAATTTGGGTCCGGAGGATTTAAGCCAAGTGTGTGCATTGCGGCTTCGATGTCGGTAGACGTGGGTGCCGATGCGTGATGGACCTGCGGGGGCCGAGGCCCAAGTACCCCTGTTTGCTGCCTCGGCCCAGAAGACTAACTGTAAGTGGACTAGGGCGTGGTGGGCCTGGACTGTTGCTGGGCAGTCCACTGCCAGTGGGGCGAACCATGACTTGGCCCAAACTGTGGCTATGGGGCCCACTGCCACGGCATAGGGGCCCAGAACTGCTGTTGCTGCTGCTGACCACTGCGGGGGCCACCATCGCCACCACCATTGTGCCAGCTGCCGCCGTTGTTGCCGCCGTGGTTCTTGCTATTATTTTTCTTATTTCCACCCATTTTGCCACCACCTTTGTTGCGGTTTTGGCCCGAGTTGTTGGAACCGGTAGGATAAACCGTGGACTCGGTCATCATGACTACGGGACTAGCACTGGTAGCTACCCTTTTTGCATGTCTGCTTCTTCGAGTGTAAGCATAGAACGAGCCTGATAAAATTGCAGAAGCGGATTGCTTTACCGAAGAAGCGTTCCAACACCATTATAGGCCTCGGAGAGGCCGAAAACCATTTGGAGGACCAAACGATCATTCGAAACTGGCACGCCAACGTTGCGAAGTTGGTCCGCCAATTCCTTTAATCTTTTGCAATAAGCCAAAATGTTAGGAAAATCTTCTATATTGACGTGGGAGAAATCATGCTCAAAAGTAACGGCTCTAGAATTCTGATTATCTTAGAATATATTTGCAATCAATAGCCTTAGGTAAAATAGATGGATGAAGTGCAAGCTGCGATAGAACATATTGTCATATTTTATAGTGACCAACCATCACAATAGTAGTTGTAGGTGGAAAATCTGCTAGTTTTTCGATCACGATTGTCAATCCAAGGGCGCAGTAGCTTTTCTCTACTACCTAGCTTTAAGCTAAATACCAAAGTTGCTTTAATTGTCGCCCGCAAATGGGAGAACCATGAAAAAAGGAATTACAAATCTGTTAAAAATGAGAATAAGGTAACAATGACTTATTGTTTTGTTTTACCAAATAAAATACAATAAATTTTGTAATCGAAACACCCGATATGATTTCTTCTGTAATGGTTGTTATAATAGTGTCAGTGTAATGGATTTGGTAACAATATGTAGAGATGAATTTTATGTATAAAAAGAAATTCATCTTGAAGGTTATCTACTGTATATCTTTTTATCCTACTTGGTATAATTTCCAATTCAGATGAAGGGCAACTGAAAATTAACTTACCAAGAAAGTTTTCAGATGCTTTTAATATATAGTCATACTTGTTCAGCGGCCATCATCTTCTCCCTTCTCATTCTCTTAGAACATCAGATGAACAGAGGTCTAAATCACCATATAGTTTGATAAATAAATAATACTAGAAAAGTTCCTTAAGATTTTCAATCTCTTCAGGCAAAGTCCTGCTGATAGGCAGAATTCGGTAACTACAACTGTGTCCATGAAATAAAAGGTTGCCTGTGGGAGCTTAATCAGTTATTACATCTACCATCCAACAAAATTTTATCTGCATAATCAGATAATTCCCTATTTGAATCTATTTAGCTCCGCTCTTCCCACAGATATTTCAAAACTGGTAATTCCCTTTGTAACACCCCATACTTCTCATCATGTCTACGACTAAGTTGAAGTCGACGAAGTTACTTGAATATGGAAGAATAAGGTTATAGTATCCAAGTGTATGTATTATGTTAAGCCTAGTTAAAGTAAATGAGATTCATAAACGAATAAGATGTCGGACAAAGGTAGACGACCTACTAGTTTCACCTTTTTGTTTCACCTACTTTCCTAGACGTCCTACATGCTTGAGCTACTATTTATTCATCCTACTTACTCGAGCTACTTGCTCACACGTCCTATTTGCTTAAATGTCCTACTTGTTTCACGTCCTACTTATTAAATGGGAACGACATACATGTTAGAGCTAATTAGTAACCTTCTAGCCTAAGTAAGTGATAAGTAGGTGACCCACTTACTTGAAATGAGAGGCCCAAATTAAAGGGGCTAGTGTGGCCAAATATGATCCATAAAGGGGCAAGGGAGTTCTACCAAATGTCCTTTTAAGGCCAAAATCTGGCCATTTTATACATATCCTTATCACCCAAAACAGATTCACAACTCTCTCTCTCTCTCTCTCCCAACCAAAAACAACCACCATTCTTTCTCTTAAGGTTCTTGGTGGCCAAACTTCAAGTTTCATTCCTCTCCCATGGTGTGGAAGTGTTTTCATGTGGTTTCTCTTCTCTCCTAAACACTTAATATGTTTCTAAACCAAACAACACAAGTCAGTCCCTCTCCTCCAAGGCTAAGTTATTTGGGAGAAATTTAAAGGGCAGCAAGTAGAGAAAATCAAGAAATTGGACAGCAAGGTAAGTCCATCCTTCTACTTCATATGTATAAGTTAGTTTAAACTTTAGATGTGTTTGAGTTTTTACAAGTTCATGGGTTGATGGCTAAAGTTATAAATGAGTTGGTGGACTTGTTATATAGTTTTGAGGTTGTTCTTGTTGTTCTCTTAGGTGTTGTATATATGGTGGTTGGATGGTGTTGTTGTTGTTATGAATTGAGCCAGTGGGATGTGGAAGAAATGGGGGAGATGCTTCCCGTTTGATTATAAGATGAACTTGCCGTCGATGGTTGAATGATATAGTTGTGTTGCTAGTTATGTTGTATAATATGTTGAGACTGATTTCGTGGTATGTGGGGTTGTTCCTATCATGTTAAGTTGCTAGAGATTCATATAATTATAGTTATGTATCATTGATGGTGTTACAAGGAGTAGAAAGGAGATAGGCTTCGATAATCCCGTAGAAACGCTTGTAAAACGTGCTTATCGCTCATTAGCTAGTTTGTAAGTTGAGATTGATTGATGTAGTTGAGTTACTAGCTGTGTGGTATAGCATATTTGGATTGTTTTTGGTGTGTGCAGGTGCTGGAAGTATTATCATGTTATATATAAGTTAGTTTGATGATTTAAATATGCTTAGAAGATACAAGTTGTAAGTTGAATGACTAAATAATGTGGGTGAAGTGTTGATTGTTCTATATAGTGTGTTGGGACTGGTTTGGTGGTAAAGTTGGGTTGTTTTGTTATATGAAGGGGTTGGATATGTTTATGTATGTGTTTTTATGTTGATTTATGAAGTTTCAAGGATTGGAAGGGAGCTAGGTAAAGATATATGTTATAGAAGCTTGTATAGCTTAGTTTGTCATTCATCGGTTAATTCTTGTATTTCTGGTTGTTAATAGTAGTATTGTTTCCTTATTGTAGTTGATGGTGAAAGGAGGATGAGTTCTTCATTGGTATCCGAGGGCAGAAGTTAAAAGTACGTAAGGCTATTTTCTTGACTCGCCAGTATGGCACAATATATGACATTTGCTTCTTATGTAAACCATGAAATTTAGAGCGTCCAAGTGTAGTAGTTCCATGTTGCAAGTGTCATGAATCTCTTAAGTAAAGCTATGTGTCTGTAATCAGTTTTTATTCAAGCGTTTACTCCCAAGACTCGAGTTTCCAATTGCTATGGTAGGATTGGAATTCCCCTTAAGTATGATGACGTTTCTAGCACACAAAGTGAAATAAAAGAGATGTTATGTGCTCACACTTGGTCGTTACTCAAACGTACATCTCATAAATTAAGTTACGAGTTGTCGCGAAAAGGATAGAGTTTCCCCTTAGGTGGGACCACACTAGTAACCTATAGAGTACGATTCCAAAACAGAATTCTAAAGGTGCTCTACATATGCATTTCATAGTTTCATGTACTCCCTATTTGGTACCGCCTCCATAATATAAGTTTCATATATCTATTAGAAGTCTTGTACTCTTCTTAGAAAGTGTATACGAGCCACAACGGCTCCCTCGTGAGACTCCTGATAGCATAGCGAAGGTTAGTAAGAGTTACACCACTCATATGTTTAATAGCTTCATAGATGTCCTAATTGGTATTTCCCCAACGAGTTGAGTTTCATAAGTGTATTAGTAGCCATATTTTCCTATGGGAGAGTAAGTATGAACTATAGTGGCACCCTCAAAAGAACTCCCATAGTGTGACGACTAGTTGATGACAAAAATGGGAGCCTTGCATGTTGATAGTTGTTGTATGTTCTAGTGACCAATAGCAACCAGTGAAAAGGGTTTACTAGTTCATGACTACTAGTTTACAATGAGATGGGAACGTTACTTGTTAATGAAGGCGATAGCCTATAAGTATAAACGAAGAAGTTACAGTAGGTTGTCTAGGATAACTATGTTTAGAATGACTATAAGACGACTCTCAGATAATAGTTAGAGAATCATAGATCTAAGGTTAAGGTATGATAGGTACGGGACTACACTATGTTTCCTAATGTAGACGATATCTCACAGCTAATGTTTAAGGAAATGTTGTGGGGGTGTAGAGAATAAGGTAAGATGAATCACGTAAGTAGTTTCATATGTTTGTCGATGGTTTATAGGTCCTAATAAAGATAAATTATGTGGATGGGTCTAGATTATTGTTGATGGATTATAGTTCGTTAATTAAGATGAATGATATCAGTAATATCCAAATTACCATTATCGGATTGTAGTATCACCGGTCTTCTACTTCTATAAAGTTATTCCCCCCGTGTGATATTATTTGTGTCGTATCAAGTCCTCGATAATGATCCAACTCTCTTTGTTACGAGTCTCATATGTTTCTAAGGTTCGTAGGTAAAAAGAAAGCATTATAGAGCAGTAAGTTTGTTAATTACTCTTCCTTCTTTTGGCATGATCCGAATGAAACGAACGTAAACGAACAATACCCATAACGGCTCCACTCTTGGATATGTTAGAGGCTGATGTTCTTGACTTCTATATAATGATAGGGATCTTATCTTATGGCTTGTTGATTAATCAAAGTAAGTTATGTTGATGATGTTAGTTCCATAATATTAATCGGAGGGGCAACGACCTTACGTCACTCCGATAGACTCAGAGTGTCTTAGTATCATTTCTACATTATATACATGTATACACCATGATCTCACATACATTATATACGTTATGCTATATGATATGTATATGGGGTATAGGATGGGTTATGGCGTTATATACGCACCACCACCTGATCAGCTGGTTATATGATCATGATTATGCCCACAGAGGCTGTTATGGTAAGGAAGATGCCCAATGAGGCCAATGGCGTTATATAAGCATATATATTTACGACGGCGTTATATACGCATATACAATATGCATATCATGGCCCTTAGTGGTAATTCAGAGTTTCAGGTTGATTCTTCCCTATCTCTCCTTACACTTGATGTTCTTTCATATGATTATTTCAATCTACCTTACGTATTTGGTACAATCTTTTTGTACTGACGTCCCTTTTGCCAGGGGAGCTGCATTTGTTATATTTCACATTGCATGTCCAATTGTATAGGTTGGCAGACTGGTTTGCTAGATAGTGTAGATCATTAACGGAAGAGTTGCAAGCTCCAATTTCACCTGAAGCCGAGTCAGGTCTAGTAATTGCATTGATGTTAGAGATTAAGGGTATCATTATTTCATTATGTCCCAGCACTTGTATTAGTCGTTCAATAATAGGTACTCATAGAGGCTTCATAGACAGAATTAGTGGGTTATTTTATATTCAATTGCATACCATGGGCTAGTGGTCACGTTCATGTACAAAAAAAGAATTTTGTTGACATAATTCATTTTGTGTTACAAGTTATGTAATTTACCCTATTACAAGATCACAGTAGATACATGTAGAGCATGGTTTATCCAACTCATATTTTAGGGGCGTGACACCCTTGAATCAAATTCTTTTTTCTATTTTTTATGATACTTCTTAATTGTTAATTAAATGAAATTGTAATGGGTTTTCACCTTCAATCATAAACAATACTTCACTAGAAAATTTGAAAGAGAGTTAGATTCAGATACGAAGCAATGTAAAATAAACCAAATTTGATACTTGAATATTCGGTTTGATACCCTGCTACTAATTCTTCTTCTGCTTCTGATAAATCAAAAGGTAATATTTCAAAGATTAACATGAAGGATTTGGCAATGAAACTCCAAAATAAAAATCTGCTCACCAGGAAATTAATTCTAAGACAAAGCAATAGCACGAAATACATCACTGAATTAGAGCAAGCATCTTAACTTCTACTCTTTATCTCACACCATAACTAACACATGAAGTGTAAAACAATTTGATAAAATTCAGAGAGGATCGAACCCCTAAAATTTTATTTTGATACACATGCATTGCATGCTTAAAAATAGAGAAAATGCATAAGCGTAGAAGGTGTCCATTTCCTCAAGTCTTAGTAGTCAGGAAACTGGAAAGTTACAAGAAAATTCATTATGGTAAATCAAAACCCAAATCAGGAATTGGATTTCGATTATTTGAATTGAAAAATAATTAATTAATTAACGACAAAAACCGTGAGTCAGTGTTAAAGTATTAGAATATTATGTAGAACGATCTAGAGAAGAGAACACTCTAGATACAGATACCTTACTATCAAATTAGGCGAGGATTGCCCAAGCGAAGGCTAGAGTTATCATCCTATCACCGATGTGCGCATTACACCGCTCCTTTTATTCGGGGCCCACATCTGTTAACTGTTTGTGATTCTTCGTGAAGAGAAAATGAGAGTTAAATGGCTATGGAAGCCATTGAAATTGAGTCGAGAAGCAGAGTGCATGGGAATGAGAAAATAGAGAAATGAGAGGCTCAAACTTGAACTGAAAGTGTTTGATTTTATTGCTCAAAGAATAAAATGATACAATGTGGATTTTTATATACAACTCAACTCATCTAATCTAACAACCTATTAATTACATTTCAACCAATTCTCAACAACCTTATAACTAACTCCAACCAATATAACAAACTTAACTAACTCAAGTATCTAGAGGTAAAACTCTCATGTGCCACACCTCATGGCACTTTGGTGCACCTATCTAATTTTTTCACACCCTCCCAAGCTAGGAGATATGAAAATGTTCTTCATTCCTAGCTTGGACATCAAATGAGTATGTTGTATTCGGCTGAGAGCTTTAGTAAGCAAATCGATAGGTTGATTTGCAGAAGATATATAGGCAGTATGAATGAGGCCTTCATGAATCTTCTCCCTAATGAAATGACAATCTATGTCAATGTGCTTGGTACGCTCATGGAATACTGGATTAGCAGCAATCTGAAGGGCATATTTACTAACTGTGAATACAGAAACAGAAAGCTCCACAAAAACACCAAGTTCCTTATACAAACCAGTGAGCCATACAACCTCATCAACCGAAGCAACTAATGCTCTATACTCAGCCTCAGCTGAACTCCTAGACAATGTAACCTACTTCTTAGACTTCTAAGAAACTAGGGAAGAACCAAATAACACTAAAAAGCTTGTGATGGATCTTCTGCTATTGATACAAGACCCCCAATCTGCATCACAAAACACCTGCAGTTGAGGAATGCTGGAACTGCTCAGAAGAATATCTTATCCTGGAGCATGTTTGATGTATCTAACAAGTCTTAGTCCAGCTTCCATGTGTGAAGTCTTAGGAGCATGCATAATCTGGCCTAAGCATTGCACAACAAAGGCTATATCAGGCCTAGTATTAGTAAGATATAATAGTCTACCAATGTGTCTCCTATAAATTCCAGGATCTAGCAAAGGCAAATCCTGTAATGAAGAAGATGTAGATGTTGTGTCACATGATGTGGAAAGAGAAGCAACATACTTATCAAATTCCACAATGGTAAACTTCTGATGCATCTCCATAGGTGAAAGAACATGCTTAGCACCTACTAGGCCCATATTAGAAATAAGTTCCAATGCATATTTTCTTTGATGCATAAGAATGTCTTGGGAGTTTCTTACAAACTCTATTCCAAGGAAATGTCTAAGATCTCCTAAATCTTTTATCTTGAAAGCAGCTTGTAATGCTTCTTTAGTAGACTGGATAAATTCTGGATCATCACCAGTAATTAACAATTCATCGGCTTAGCACTTCTTCAGCAAAAATCAATAGGCTAGGTTTGGAAACCTGGACATAGTGTTATAGATACATAAGCATCGGGTAAACAACTACAAACTCCAGATGCCCCAAACAATTCCACAAAATTGCAGCTTTCACATGTGGTTCCGGAGGTTAGTGGTACTGCAGCAAATACCACTAAGCATTCGAAGACGGCTTTGCCAACACCACCCGAGAAGCAAAAGATTCGTCAGTCTAGGCTGAAAATACATGCATTCATACACCAACACCACTATAATATTATCATCCTTCTGTTTAGTGAATAGAGAATAATCTTTGTGACTTTGCTGGAAACTAGATGAAATCAAAGTTGAAGTCAATTTAATGTTTCATTGCCTTGATGCCTGTTTTAAGCCATATAATGACTTCAATAATCTGCGGACCTGTTTCTGGCCTCCTGTAGTGTTGAAACCTTCTGGCAGTTTCATAAACACATATTCATAGAGATCTCCTTGTAGAAATGCATTATAAACATCCATTTGATGAATAACCCACTGTTTGGCAGCTGCAACAGATATAATTGTTATGACAGTAGTCATTTTAACAACATGTGAGAAGGTCTCTTGATAATTAAGACCCTCCTTCTGATTATATCTTTTTGCTACCAACCTGAGTTTAAATCTTTCAACCTCCCCAGTAGCTTTATATTTGATCTTGTACACCCATCTGCAGTCAATGACCTTCTTGCCTTCTGAAAGTTCCACCAACTCTCATGTCTTGTTTTCTTCCAATGCTTGAATCTCAGCCTTCATTGCTTCAACCTATCTTCTGTCTTTAGCAGCTTCTGAATAACTGTATGGTTCAGTAGCATCAGAAACTTGTGCCAGAAAGCTTTGATAACTGGATGACAATCCTGCAGATATAGAGTATAAACAACTAGTGGAACCTTGTTGTGTAATGTAGTCTTTATGCCAAATAGGAGGTCTACTAGCCCTTGTAGATATTCTAATGTCAGGTTCAAGTACCAATGTTTACTCCATCATGCCTAAAATTTGATGATCATGATGAGAACTGGTAACAATAGTATCATCGGTAGCAGAAGAGTCAGCAACTTGACCTTCTTGATTGTTATGTACAATCTTAAGACTTTTAGGATGTAGTAGATCATCAAAACAGAAGTGCTCATGTGACTTTATAGAATCAAACATGTCATCACCATCATTTTTAAAAGGGAAAACTGAATCCATGAATACTACATTCATGCTCATAAAGAAGGTTCTATTCTCCATGTCATATAATTTATATCCTTTCTGTGCAGATCCATATCCTAGAAGAACAACTCTCACTACCCTAGGACTAAACTTGTCCTGTTTGATCAAGGTGGTTGCAAAACATAAACAATATATCACTCTTAAGTGAGAAAATGATGGTACTTTGTTATACAACATCTCATAGGGTGATTTGTTGCCTATAACAGTGGAAGGTATTCTATTCATAATATATATTGCCCTTCACAGAAACCCCAGAACATGTCTGGTAAATTTCCCTGAATCTTTATGGCCTTAGCTATTTCTAATACATGTCTATGTTTTCTTTCCACTACACCATTTGTTGTGGTGTGTATGGACAAGAACTATCATGTATTACACCATATTATTGAAACAACTCCTTGCAGTTATGATTTAAAAACTCAATTTCATTATCTGACCTTACTATTTTGATCTAAATATCAAACAGAGTGTTCACTTCAATGAAGAAATTCTTAAGTAAGGTAGTCACATCTGATTTCAACCTCATTAAAAAGATCAAAGTCCATCTGGAGTAGTCATCCACAATAGTCAGAAATTATCTCATTCCATTATATATTTCAACTTTATAAGGCCCCCATACATCCATATGTAATAATTGAAAAAGTCCTGTCTTCCTACTGGTATTGACAGGAAAAGGCATCCTAGTCTGTCTAGCTAAGGGACATACTTCACAGTTATGCAATATGAAAGAATTATCATTCTTGAAACAAGGTATTTTCCTCAAAACATTCATAGGTACATGACACAACCTTTGATACCAAACAATCGCATCTACATATTGAGTTGCTGCTAGACATTGAGACATCTTCTATCCTTTATTCTATGTGTCTAAACAAAATATGTACAACCCTTCTTCCTCATTATCAATCGCCCACACCTTCCCAGATGAGAGATCCTGAAATACACAACATTTAGGAAAAAAAGTAACACTACAGTTCGGTTCCTTTGTCACCCTTGAAACAGACATGAGATTAAATTTGAATGTTGGCATACATAGAACATTTTTAAGAATATAACCTCCTCCCAGGTGATAGTCACCAACATGTTAGATTTTGGCTAAATCTCCTGTAGGTAACTGCACATTTCCTGGATTTTCTATCAGATTTTTATTATGTAAGTGTTTCTGATTACTAATCATGTGATTAGTTGCACCTGTATCCACAATCCATTTTAACAATGCCTCTTTGTCAGTGTTAAATGTACCTGCCATATTTGCAACAACACTAGTTTCTCCAGTTCATTGAGTAGGTTGAGAAGTTGTTGGTGTTGTCTTGGTGTGAACTGATTATTTGTCATTTGCATCTCTTGATTATACTGATATGGCTCACAGTTTAACATGATATGTGATCCTTGTGAATATAATTGTGAATTTGAAGTAATTCCATGTTGATGCAGTGTATTTTGTCCAAACTGTTGGTTCAATGTGAGTCATGTGTTATGTTGATGATATTATGCTTCACATCCTTGTCCAGTGTCTTCAAATGACATACCTCCTCCTGTTACCACATTTGCCTTCCTTGTTTTTCCTTTAAAACTTTCTGGATATCCATTGAGTTTGTAGCAATCATTCTGTACATGTCCAGTTTTATGGCAAAACTGGACATTTCATCAACTTAAAACACTCTATTTTCATGTGTCCCCTGACATGAAAACAATCACAAATTGCATTAGGATTATATGGCTTCTTTTGCCTTGGATCTCCACCTCCATTTCTTGCTGCTGTAAACATGGCTGAAGACTCCATTGTGTCCATCATAATTCGGCTTGTTCCTGCTACTATTCTTTGACTCTTCTCCTGATTGATCATTGCATATACCTGATTTAAATTTGGCATATGTTGCATCATTATCACCTGACTCCTTACTTGGCCATAACTGTCATTAAGCTCCATTAGAAACTGCAACATTCTCTGGTATTGCAGGTGATCTATAAACTCCTTAGACTTAGGACAACAAGTTGGTGGTGATATGATAGAATCATACTCATCCCATAGATCCTTAAGCTTCGAATAATACATGGACATTGGAAGTGTTCCTTGTCTTAGTGTGAATATCTCCTTATGTAATTGAAAGGCTCTTGAGCTATTTATTTTATCAAATGTGTCCTTCAATTCTTCCCATATCATATGAGAATCAGAATTGAATAACATTCCAGTGAGCAGATTCTTACTCACATTTTCCATCAACCATGATACTACAATTGCATTAGATCTATCCCAAAGTTTAGCCAAATCACCATGAAATGCTTTTCTCTTCACTGTTCCATCTATGAAGCCTATTTTATTCTTCCATAATAGAGTCAATTTCATTGCTCTACTCTACAATGTGTAATTATCCATTCCAGTTAAGATAATCCAAACAGATAATGAACCTGGTGCATTCGAGGGAAAAAGGTATAGATGATGGTTGTGATCGATATATATAACAATTGCTACAACTTCATTCATCATATCTTCTCCATTGGTTTCCATCGTCCTTAATTTATAATGCTCAGACTTCAATTGTAGTCGTGATCAACAATTTCAGTCTCGATTGTACTCGAAATGAACGAATTTCAATTTTCTCATCTTTCAAGTACAAACTCCTCAAGATCTTCACTGCATGCAATGTAATTATCTTCGATATGCCTCGATCTACGGCTCTATACCATGTTAACTGTATGTGATGCTTCGTGAAGAGAAAAAGAGAGTTAAATGGCTATGATAGCCATTGAAATTGAGTCGAGAAGCAGAGCGGAGGGGAATGAGAAAACAGAGAAATGAGAGGCTCAGACTTGAACTGAAAGTATTTTGATTTTATTGTTCAAAGAATAAAACGATACAATGTGAATTTATATATACAACTCAACTCATCTAATCTAACAATCTATTAATTACATTTCAACCAATTCTCAACAACTTTATAACTAACTCCAACCAATATAACAAACTTACCTAACTCAACTATCTAGAGGTAAAACTCCCAGTGCCACACCTCATGACACTTTAATACACCTATCTAATTCTTTCACAACATTGGATCGGACCTGACCATGTCAAATTAGGCCTTCACACCCCCAAAAGCTAGCTAGGAAGGAGGATTGACTAATAGAGCCCAGAATTTTTATTGATCATCAATGTGATATATTTTTCTTCCAACCTCTCACGGAGAAAATGGTGATGGGTTTTCGGGTGTTGAAGTTTGAACAAAGTTATCGCAGCTAGTTGGAAGAACAAAAACAAAAAGAATAATGCAACACAGATTCAGCCACCACTACTGAAATGAGGAAGGCTGAAGAATGAAGAGACAAAAAGGAAATTTGGGTAGAGAAGAATTTAGAAGCAGGAAGTAAGGTCTTTATACAATTAACACGTGGAAAGCTGTAAAAGCAGGAGTAATTTACCATAACACCCTTCGTCGTTCAAACAGTTGTGAGGGGTGGGGTAATTCCATTCATTACCAATTGTTCTTTTCTTAATCGGGAAGTAGGACTTGTTTATCTTCCCCATAACAACTACCAAATCAACAATTGCAAAGATCTAATATGTCTGAGAAGAAGAAGATGAAAGGTGAAGCGAGTAGCAGCAGCAATAGTAATAACAGCGCTGATTCTGAGGTTGTTGATGTTGGTCTCCGTAGAAGCTCATGTGGTTACTGTAAATCTGGTGTTTCCAGTAGTATCTCTCACGGTAATCCTTTCTACTATTTCTTTACTTGATCCTTTTTATTTTTTATTTTTTTATAACACCTATATTAGGTTTTATTAGTTTTGGTTAGAAATTTGTATGTCAGTGTTAGGACGTCTGAATTTAGAGAAACAATAGTTTTAGAGAAATCCTAAATCCTAATTTATCCTGAAAGTCTAATGATTGAGTGGTTCACTGGTAAGGACACAATTCTTGATGTGTGGTTTTGGCCGGGTTCAAATTTGCTGCAGAAAAAACCTGGAATTTAAGTTGGGAGAAGGGTAAAACCACAGTCTATGCTTTTCACAGGTTCAAATCAGAAGCGAACAGGGGATTTCTTCGTTGGAAAAAAATTATATCGGATGATTGAGTATTGAAATGAAAGTGGACTCGGAATAAAGCGAAATGGATATATTTTTTTCCAACGTTCATTAAGTCATATGATAAAAATAAAATGAATCAATTGAATATAAATTACAGCACTACAGTACAGCAGAACACTAAATTAACTGATAAGAGGACATTTGCACTATAATACCAGAACTTCAATTGGAGCTTTTTCCGAAATTTATAGCTTGATTTGCAGGATTATGGGCACGCAGTCTGACAGTTGATGACTATCAAGGTTAGTAAATTAGCAGCCATTCATACTGCAGCACTCAACTTTTTCTTGATTATTTGAACCCTTTATCTCTAATTGCCTGAGACATGGTATTACCTGATATTATTAATTTACCTTGTCCTTTGCCTCAATGATAGCTAAGGCATTGACACTATGTGGGACGTATAGTTATGGGCCATTAGGTAACTTGTTTTCCTTCTGAAGAATAGAATGGCACCATATGCTGCTTTGCGTCATGTCATTGCCTTCTTTATGTATACCCATATTACATTACTATTTGAATATAGAATTTTATGCTGTAATTTAAGTTTCATAAGCTGTTTAAGGGACTTTGTAGCACATGTAGATGCCGCATCTCTTCTCATTGAGAATGCACGCTCTCCTATGTATATTTCCATAGAAGCAACAGTGTCTTTCTCATGCGATTCTGGTCCGAGATATGCTTTGGATTTGATGAATTTCCTAATTGATCTTGTTATATTGTTGTATATTGGTTTTCCATTTCGTAGCTCTTCTAGATAGAGGATGGAGAAGATCCGGATGTTTCTTATACAAACCTGAGATGGAAAAGACATGCTGTCCGTCTTACACCATCCGTCTCAAAGCAAGTGATTTTGTTCCTTCCAAAGAACAACGTCGAGTACTGAAACGGATGCAGAGGTAACCTAATGTTTCCCCTTTTCTTTATGATTGATAAGTTAATTCTAGTTAAAATTTTGTGCTTGCGAATAAAACAGCATTGATAAATGAAAAGTCTCTAATTAACTCCTGGAAATGTCTAGTACTGTGCCAATTCAAAGCATTATGGTTTGGGTACCACTAATTATGATAATGATAAAAGGCAGTCTCAAAATTGTTTTCACCTTCTTTCGGGTCTGCATTGGAATCTTAACTCCATGATTCTTCTTTATTTCACTGGTTCATATGGGTCCACACATAAAGTTTTCAAGACTAATTTCCACTGTTTGGAAATTACCGTCCTCCTTAGTCATTTGGGATCTGTCTTTTCTGTTAGAGTGTGTTCAAAGTGCATCTGAGAATATGGGAAAAGTCTTCTAACTGTAAGCAATTGAGTGGTCATTGTGGACAGTTGATTGATGGTTCATCTGAATGCAGGTGGTGATGTTTCCCTTGCTTCTGAAGCTTATATACGTTTTCCATAATTATCCTAATATCCTCAGCAAAGTTCTTTTCTTTCTATAGATTTGTTTCCTAGGATCTGTCATTACCATGCCATATCACATGGACGGACCGTAAAGTGCCAATGGTGTTCTACACTTGGACACTAACGTTTAGTCATTGACAGACTATGAAAGCAAGCTTGGACAGTTGGCTTAGAGACTGAGTTGCAGGGTTTGTTGGAAGCTCTTGGGTTATAATGTGTGTGTGTTTGTGTGTGTGTATGTGTGAGAGAGAGAGAGAGAGATTAACTGCATTTGTGATCCATCATAAACTGTTGATGACAAACTAGAAGAATCAAAAGATAACTGTATTTAGAGTTTGATGGTTGTTAATATCAAGTTCATTAAATCTAGTGTGTAATCTGTGACTCCACGAACATCAAAATTTGGGCATGATCTTTGTCTAGTCTTGCATTCAATTTTGAGATTCTTTTTATAGATGATTCAGCTTGAAGAAAATTGAATGTTTAGGTTTCTGGATGGCACATTAGATAAAAGTTCAGATCACTTACTGGATGCAACAGATACTTCAGGCGATTCACAAACCACTACCTCCAGTCAAAGTCGAAGCCTTGCAGCAACAAAGTCCTTGACAGGTAACCTTGAAGAGAAGTACAAAACTGAACCGTTGATCCCCCATATGGAAAGTGAGATAGATAAAGCAGTACATGTGTGCATTGAAAGTGAGGAGCTTTCTTCTGATTTTCAGTTTCCAAAAGCCTCTGTAAAAAAGGTTGCACCTGCAAAAAGAAAGTTATCCACTGATGGGTCAGAAGATCTGTTATTTACCAGCAGCATCTCATTCCAGATTGCAGCTACTTTAAGGCGACAAAGAAAAGATGTTGAGCATGAAAAATCATCAGAATTGGGGGCTGGGGAAAGGGGGCAAGCTGCTGATACCCCAAAAGTGATTGCTGAAAAACTAGCTACCCATCTAAACTGTCTAGCAGAATCATTGGGCTTATTAGTTAGAGCTTGCAACGGACATATAAACTTTTATTCTTCCGAAAGACGAGTTGAAAAAGATGCCGCAGTCAGCAACCATAATGAGTCGAAGAAATTCTCATCAACAGCACTTGAAAACCCCGAGCTCAAAAGGAGGAGGTTTGAGGTTCGTCTTAAAAGGTCCAGTTTTGATCCCGAAGAATATTCCTTGTATAGGAGGTACCAGATTAGAGTGCACAATGATTCTCCTGATGAAGTCACTGAGAGTTCATACAGGAGATTTTTGGTTGATACACCCTTAATATTCGTTCCACCGTCGGGGGACCTTACTGTTCCCCCTTGTGGCTTTGGTTCTTTCCATCAGCAGTATCTGATTGATGGACGGCTAGTTGCAGTTGGAGTCATAGATATTCTCCCGAAGTGTTTGTCAAGTAAATATTTATTCTGGGATCCAGATCTTGCCTTCTTATCATTAGGTAAGTATTCAGCCCTACAAGAAATAAAGTGGGTTTCACAGAATCAAGTATATTGTCCTAGTCTCCAGTACTATTATCTGGGTTACTACATCCACTCCTGCAGCAAAATGAGATACAAAGCAGCATACCGGCCTTCTGAGCTGCTTTGCCCTTTGCGTTATCAGTAAGTTTGTCTTCTGTTTTAGATTATGAACAGATACATTGTTAATTTGAGATTAAGTCGTATCCTTTTTTCTTTTAAAAATTTGTTATTCTGCTATCTATGTTTTAGGTAAATTTCTCGTGTTTCTCCTCTTCTAGATCTGCAAGTATTTTTTTTTTAGAGAAAGCAGGGTGCAGTGTCTTGAGATTTCAATGTAAGTTAATAATTTTGGCCTGGTTCTGTTTAAGCAGAATAAATGGTCCATTTTTCCTGTTGCTTATGTAAACCTAGCATTTTACCGGTGCCTTGGGCAAGGACATTTTCAATTATCCTCATTTCATGTTATCTTGAATTGTTTCTAGATTTGTTATAAGGCAAGAAGTAAAGCAAAGATAAAGAATTATGGCAAGGAGCAATTTAGTGAAATATAGGTGATAGCTGAAGTTCGTGTCTAAGAACAACTTAAGTTATCGAATCTTAAGCACTGTAAATATCCGAACTCTTAATTCATCACATTGAAATGAAAAACGGAAACAAAGTCATTAGTTGGATATTAAAGGGATATGACTGGGGTAAGTAAACACAATCTATCTGGCTAAATGGATAAAAGAGAGCTTTTCCAAGTCTATTTACTGCTCCAAGGTCATGCTATTATGATTTTGAAGTAGGCCTTGAGGTTACTATCTGTTGTATCCAGGGTAACATAGGCACCGCCTGTTGATGGGGCCTATTTATATACATATGCACAGACACTCACATACACATATAGATATATAGTAGTTTAGCAATGTACCGACTTCTTATTTTCCTTTAATATCCTTGTAATGCCATTATGAGTTCTCATAAATCGAGCTCTTTTTTTTTTTTAAAAAAAGCTAAAATTCCACCAGGTTGGTGGCTTATTTATTAATAATAAAATAACCTCAAAGAGGAGAGTACAACTAAGGAGGGAAAACCTTATCTTACTAATCCTATTGAGGCACCAAAAATCCCTACTAACAAGCATGTGGAAAATAAGAGTTAGAAAGAACTAAATATTTATGATCATCAATTCATCATAGAGTTTATAGCATACTGTGTGATGATATTGCAAATGAGGATTATACTTGGACAATGATAAAATACGAAAGCAAAAGAGGAGTTATCAAGCTCCAATTTTCTTTTACACATGAAACAATTAAGTAAACTGGATGACTCAATTATAGTAACTTAATGAAGTTGATAATTGACTTCATCTTCAAATTTGTCCAAAAGCACTTGATAGTTCATCAAACCTTATTGGATTTATTGATCTTGTTGAAGTTGTAGACATTGTCACCTTCTGTTTTGCAAGTTGCATTGGTAAGTATCATGGAACAAAATCCTCATTCACCTTATTATCCCAACTCTTCTTTCTTGTCTATTTTTTTTTCTTAAAACCTTGCCTAGGAGAGATAACTGATTGTCTAGCTACATTATCAAAACACTGATCCGACATATCTTCCTCTTCACCTTCCTCAAAGATGTCCTCACCTTGCAGGTTAGAAAATTTATTTGGAGAGGAAGTAAGAAGAAAAAAAAACCTTTATGTCAACAAAAGAGTACTATTCCACCAACTTGTAGTGCTTGTTAGTGTTAATAGGAGTAAGAGAAGTCAACTTTTCAATATTAGAACTCACCAATGCATCAAGAAGCTCCTTGTCTTGGAAAGGAAATTTCTGAACATTAGAAACAATAGATACACTCCCTTACATTTGGACTCCACCTGTTCAGTTTTGTTTCCACCACCTGAAGTCATATGCACCACCTTTCCACTGTTTTGGAATTAAAATAGGAATTTGTAGCTTGCCCTTGAGAAGGCTCAAAGGCAGGCACATGCAAATTTATTTGACTAGAAGGCATAAATCGAGCTCTTAAAAGCCACGAATGCAGAAAATTTTATTATTTTGGAGTGGTTTGTTGTGGAGAAGGAATTGGAGAATAGGCAAAGCAATTGAAGTTCAAAAGGTTAAGCTAGGCCGAGCACTTGTAGTTGTGGGTACTGGTTTTTAAGCTATTGTTGTTCGTGATACGTAGGTACAATTGGAACGACATTTTGTTGGAGTTGCCTTGAATATGGTTTTGAAGATGAAGGGAAGAACATGTTGCACATGATAATTTCATTTGTTCGTCCTCGAGATGAAGAGATGCTGAGAGTCTCAAGTTATGTGGCTTTATTTGATCCATTCTCACTTTCTCTTTGCCAAAGATCTAATTAATCAAAATTAGCTAAACACAGAATAAATTCTAATTAACTTGGCTTGGATATAAAACTCAATTTGAATTTATTTTTAGTTTGTTGCATCCAACAATGAACCAATGTTGTTGGTGTCAGCGTGGTTGCTTACGCGATGGAAGAAAAAAGGAGAATCAAGAAAGGGCTTTTGGATTATGATGAAGTGAGCGAGCTTCTGGACGATGATAGATGAGTTGTGCTACTACTTGTTTTTTTCTTACGAGTAAAATGACAATTATGTCTGTGATTTAATTAGGGGTTAGGGAATTAACAGGGGTACTTTGGGTAAAGAGAATGGGCATGAGTAGGTTAGGGATAAATCATGACGGGGAATTGTTCTAAGATCTTCATTTATTCCTCTTTGTTCAGAGATGGCATTTGGCATTGCATTGTATGTGATTGACTGGACTTGCTGGTCAACTGATGGTTAGTTATTTTAAATCAGTTGTTTAAGTAGATGTCTTGATCTAGTGTGAGTGACTTGGAGCCTATTGTCTGTGCAACTGATATGCTAACAAGCCTTGTTACGTCATTTTCCCTTGTGGCCTTGGCGTAGCACAGGACACTAATAGAAAAAGTAATGGGAATACAACAACAACATACCTAGTGAAATCCCACACCGTGGGTTCTGGGGAGGGTAGAGTGTACGTAGATCTTATCCCTTTCTTGGGGCTGTTTTCAAAAGACCCTCGGCTCAAGAGAAAGCATAAAATGTCAGATAAGTACAAGAAATTCAAAGCGGTATGAAAATGAAAATAACGAAAGCGATTAAGCCATTATAAAACATTTTGAAAAATGGGTAGTAGCTACCACAAATATAATAAGATAATCGAAGTACAAGATATGACAGATAGTAACATAAATCAAAGCACAAGAAACTACAGAGCAATACTGCCACTACAATTATGAAATGATAAGCGAGATTACCTACTAACCTTCTACCCTAATCTGAGTCCTCCATAGCCTCCTATCTAAGGTCATGTCCTCGGTAAGTCAGAATCGCGTCATGTCCTCGGTAGTCAGAATCGCGCGTCATGTCCTGTCTAATCACCTCTCCCCAGTACTTCTTTGGCCTGCCCCTACCTCTTTTGAAACCATCCATAGCAAACCTCTCACACGTCCGCACTGGAGCATTTGTGTCTCTCCATGCCCAAACCATCTCAGTCTCGCTTCCCTCGTCTTGTCTCCACCGAGACCACTCGCACCTTGTCCAGGATAATCTCATTCCTTATCCTATCTCTCCTAGTGTGCCCACACATCCATCGTAACATTCTCGTCTCCGCAACTTTCATCTTCAACACGCCACCCCATACAACATAGTCAGACTAACCCAGTGTTCAGGAAAGCGTGAAGCGGAAAAAAGCGTTCAGGCCCCGCTTCACGCTTTAAGCGAAGCAGTCGCTTCATTGAGGTGAAGCACAATTTTTTTTAAAAAGAGCAAAATAAATAGAAAATATATATAAGCAAAAGTTCAAATTAAAAACTAAAGTAGATATATAGACTAAAAGTTCAAATAAAAAACTAAAGTAGTAGACCATAGGTGATAGGACAAGCAAAATTAAAGCTATTAATGCTTCAACATCTAGTTCTTATTCTTCTACAAGATTGTCAAAATCTTGTATTCTTGCATCATCATCATATTGCTCATCATCTTCTTCAACTTCATCAACTAGGGAATGATTGTAGCTACTTCTTTTCCTTCCTAGGTTGGCTTGAAGTATTCTCCCTTAAACCATAGTGGTTCTCCTCAACCGCTATTGCCTCGGCAACAACACCGAAAGTGAAATTAGAATCTCCCTCAAAACTTGCTTCATCTTCAGCATTCTCAGCTCCGGTAAGCCATTCATTGGCATCATCAATATTGTCCAAAGAAATTGGATCAATTACATTGCGAGCATTGTAACGACGCCTCAATGTTCTATTGTATTTTATGAACACTAGGTCATTGAGGTCCTTTAGGGTTAATCTATTCCTCTTCTTGCTATGAATCTGCAAATAAGTTGTGCCAAGTAATTAGTAGGAGTTAAGACAATTGAGATATAATTAGTTATCTCAATATACTAAATCTTCTTAGTTCTTACATGTTCAAACACGCTCCAGTCTCTCTCACATCTGGATGAGCTACAAGTTAGACCTTGAACATTGATGTCAAATTTTTTAATTCTGGAGTGTCTCCACCATAAAGCTTCCATCATTCAACTATTAAAGTAGAACAAATATTGAAGAATTAATAAGTATAAAGAAATAACTTAATAGTTAAACTATAAAAAAGATTGATGAATTGACTCACCCGGTGACTTCTTCTTTCTTTGTCTTATAGCCATTGCAAATCCAAAAGTTCCTTCAAAATTACTATAATCACTTAGTTGTTCCCTATTTTATCTTGCTCAACTACATCTGGAACCAACATAGCAACACTCTCATAGAATCCCTTCGACACTTTTGCATTTATTAATCGTGTCTCATTGTTATCATAAAAGGTTGATGGGTTCAACAAAATCCCAGCGGCATGCAAAGATTGATGAAGTTGACCTGCCCACCTTTTATCAATGATCTCAAAGACCTTTGCATACTTATGCGGGTCACTAAATGATTTTTGAATAGACTCCTTAACCCTATCCATAGCTTCAAAAAGGTAACCCATGGGTGGTTTTTGTTTCTCATCCACCAAATGAAGTACTGCCCACCAATTTTAAGAGCATGAACAACATTATTCCAAAACGTATAAGACATCATTATGCGTGGAACTTCTTTCCCCATAACTTCTTTTGCAAATTTACTATTGTTCCATTCATCTGAAATGAACAAGCTTCTCAAATTGTCCTTTTGCGTGTGCATACGATGTAAGGTTAAGAAAGCAGTAGCAAATCTAGTCTTGCCAGGTTTGACCAAGTTTTTTTGTTTTGTGAATCTCCTCATCATGTTCAACAACAAAGGCCTTTGAACAATGTAGGAATGTACCTTAACTGCCTTAGTGAAAACTCCTGAGAAAGGCCTTTCCTTGAAAATATCCCTGAACATCAAATTTATGCAATGAGCTGCACATGGAGTCCAATATATGTGCAGGAACACTCCCTTCAACATAGCACATGCTTTAACATTTTCAGCTGCATTATCTGTAACAACTTTAACAACATTCTCTGCTCCAATCTTTTCTATGGTGCTCTGAAACAAGGAAAACATCTTGATGGAATCAATAGACGAGTCACTCGCATCAACAGATTCAAGAAATAAGCTTTCTTTTGGAGAATTCACCAAGACATTGATGGTCATTTTTCCAGTTTTTGCCGTCCACTTATCCATCATAATGGAGCATCCGAAATGCTTCCATTCTACCCGATGCTCCTTCACTTTTTTTTTGTCTCTTCCACTTCTTTAGCTAGATATGAGTTACTAACTTCATGATAAGTGGGCGGCTTCATTCCTGCACCATAATGGCCTACGACATCAATGAAGGTTCCAAAAGTATCGGTATAGTTGACACAATTGAAGGGGAGTCCTGCATCGTACATCCATCGTGAAAAGGCCGCAACTGCACGATCCCTCAAAATACCCTTGGTGGTGTCTTTCAAACTTATTTTACCACTTCTCCCTACATTATCATTTGGCTTCTGCGGATAGTAACAATCTAAAAGACCTTTCACACTGCATCCATAACATGAAGAGATTGTTGCATTGTTTGCCCGTTTTTGTGATTTTGAAGGGACTAATCAACAGCTTCACCTTCTTTCATTTCATCATCATCATCATCAAGAGTAGTCACATTTGGTTGATGTAACATTTGATGTTTTAGCTCCTTTTTTTCCTCCACATGTTTTTTTATTTCTTCCCTCACAACCTCCGGGCATTTTAAACAGCGTTGGACGTGGCTATAAGTACCAGTTTGCTCCTATTGGTCGCACTATCTCTTGTACTATATTTTCAAGCCGGGTCGGAGCAAGCCAAAAAACAACATTAGTATTGTAAAATTCAAAAAAAGACAAAAGTCCAGAAAAATGTCAAACAGAGCAGAAATGAAAAACTGAGCAGAACTGCTCAATTGGAATCAGAGCAAAAAAATAGAAAACAAAAGAGAAGTAGAAAGAAACAGAGCATAAGTCCAGAAAAAACTGAGCCAACGGTGAGCAAGAAACAGAGAAAAAACCCCCTAGAATTCGCAAGGTTCAGAAAGAAGAAAGAAGAAAGAAGAAAGAAGAAAGAAGAAAGAAGAAAGAAGAAAGAAGAAAGAAGAAAGAAGAAAGAAGAAAGAAGAAAGAAGAAAGAAGAAAGAAGAAAGAAGAAAGAAGAACGAAGAAAGAAGAAAGAAGAAAACCTAGCCGAGCTTCATCAGAAGAAAAAGAATGGAGAAAGAGGAAGAAGAAAAGAGAAAGAAATTACCTGAATAGAGCGCTGCAAAACCCTAGCCGAGCTTCAGAAGGTTGGGAAATTCTGATCGCGATTGGGAAATAAGGTTGGGACTTGTTATTTTAATTAAAATAGGCCTTTTAGAAAGCCCACTACATGAAGCGACCGCTACAGCATGCTTCTCGCTTCATCGCACTTCACGCTTCATGCCATGAATCGACCACTACCTCTCACTCGCATCGCTTCAGCTTGTTGGAGCGACAATGGCTCGCATCGCTTCGCTTGCGCTCGCTTTATTGAATACTGGTCTAACCACCACTTTGTAGAACTTGCCCTTAAGTTTTGGTGGCACCTACTTATCCCACAGCAATCCGGAAGCGAGCCTCTACTTCGTCCACCCTACACCAATACGATGTGTGACATCATTGTCAAGACCTAAGATACTTGAAACTACTTTTCTTCTAGATGGCCTGGGTACCAAGTCTAAGGCTGATCCCTGCTGCTAGTGTAATTTATTCTAAGGCTCTTCCGCTCTTCGAGTGTTCATTACTTTATTATTTATCATTAAACATAGAATATCCCAGCCCTACTTATTTTGTTCTACAAATGATAACCAAGTGACACACTGGGGCCACGAGTCATGAAAGAGGTTGACCCCATCACACTTGTTTGATGAGCTAAGCCTAAGCGCCATATAAGTTAAAAGCTAGCCTGAGACCTAAAAAAGCGAGGTCAGAGTGAGAGGTCGACAATCTGTTAGAATGTCATGACTAGTTGTTTTAAAAGTGCTATATATGCTTATTGCTATCTAGTCTACACAAGAAAAGTGGCATCAGCAGGAAATATAAAAGAAGTGTTGTTAAAGTTTAACCCTTTTCTAGTTGTAGTTGACAAGTGGTTGTGTCATGTGTGACAATCAAGCCCTTTGACTACCCGATCTTATCACCTAGTCCCTAATACTATTTTCAACCAACTGAGCCAGTATGAGAGCCTAACTGACAATTTTATTTTGATAATTTAAGGCTCGTGATATCTTTTACCCTTTTTTATGCATGTAATGACTGGCACCCCAAAATGTTGAGGTTTATCCTGTTGGAACATCAAGCAACGCGTCACTTCACATGTAGCTTAATCATTTAGCCGGCGGATAGCATGGACTTCAGCTGTTCCTAATTTGTTAATTTAAAGTGTCTTTAGATGTTGGTTGTTTTTCTTGTTGAGTAGTAGTAGTATTCACCAATACCTGGTATTGCAGAGCCTTGATCAGATAGGTTTTGATACCAGCCCTAATCTTCTTTGCTCTGACTGATGATATTTCTTCTGATTAGGTGGGTTCCATTAGATATCGTCAAGCCACTACTCGACAGGAAACCTTACATGGTTTTATCTGATTTTGCCACACAAAATGGAGAGCCTCTTCCGCCTAGCACCCTTGAAAATTGTGAGGAGCAAAATGATGAACAACACTTTCACAGATCAAATGATATTTTTGTTGGTGAGGATGAGGAAATGGATGAATTTAATTATGAAGATTCAGATGACGAATTGGTTGCTGAGAACAGTGACATCCAACTGCCCAATGTAGAAGATAGAGATGTTGGTAGCATTTTGATTGGGCTGAAGGAAGTTCATCTGAGATACAAAGTAATGTTAATTGACCTGTCACAATAACGTCCTTTTGTGCTAAGTGATGTAGTCTAGTTATACTGGTCCTTTTGTGCTTAAGTGATGTAGTCTAATTATAATTACTCTTAACCGAAAAATGTGGCATCTCAAATGAAGTCATTTCTTAAAATTTTGTGCTTTGAAATGAAAAATGACTTGCACAAATGAGAGAGAAATGAAAATAAAACAGAAAAGAAGAATCAACTACTGATTTCGTTCTCCAAGATGGTTATCCCATTGAAAAGTTAGGCTTCATAGATTGAGTTTCTTGATATCCTTGTCAAAAATAAAAATAAAAATGAAAATTGAGACTTGATATGCTGCTACTTTTAAGTCTCTGGGCTTGCTTATGTTTGAACTCCGGGTACTAAAAGGATATCTTTAGTAAGCATACTATTTAGAAAAATCATGCAAAAATACTCTTTTCCAGCTGTGTTGATCTGTTTTGTGCTTATAAGTAATTGAATTATTTTCTTTCATGTTAGGATTTGAGGCAAGCTTTTGGTTCCAGTGAAAGGCGGTACATGGAGACACAACTGCACAGATACATGAGGGCTGTTGGTGCAGAGCTCTCTGAACGAATGGTTTATTCGTTGGGCTGACTCTGCAATGAGTAATACAATTTGTTGAACTCCAGTGCAAAAATTTCTTGTCCTCATTGGGAATACCATGTCCTTCTCGAGTTGTTGGTAGAGCTAGGGAGCCTGGGAAAGCCGCCAGAAGTGCGTTCTTCAACAGTGTATTCCTTCGTGTGTTATGGGGATGCAAACTAGAGGAGAATTACGTGAACTGTTCAAATTAAGCTGCATTGTGCATTTGTCACAAGTCATTAACATAGGGACTTGCAGTTGGTACGTTACTGCTCTGCTAGTCGACGTGGTACAAACAAGTATCAGATTGGGGTGAAGCTTACTCAATCTGGTACTTGATTGGAAATCTTCGGATCATGTGGCTGTTTTACCTCTCTTCCATGTATTTCTTCGTCTAGCATCCTTGCATTGCAAATAATTTTAATAGTAGGTTCATGAAATTATTTGACAAAATCCCCCTCCTTGGCGATTGACCAATTGTAGGAGGAACAAAACGAACTTTTTATCTATGGAAAACAATGTTTTACGCCTTCACACTGTTTTGATTTCCGATAAAATAATCCATTGTCTATTCACTTTCTGAATATTATGTCATGTAGACGGGGAAATAAATACAACAGGGTACTTGTAATGCTCCAAGAAAAGGATTTTTTAAATGGGTAAGCTAGTTTTAACTTCATTACACTTACTTAGGGTGGTCTTTGTTTATCACAATACAATATATATATATATATAGCAACATTTTACCTTAAATAGCTTTTATTAAGAAAGTCATGTCTTTCTATTTCTAAGGCATTAATATTTGGAGGAAATTTTAGAAAAGTACATTTCGCTGACTTGCATTATAAAAATATAGCTCAAAAATATTTTTATACAATGCTATACACTTATATACAAAAAATAGGTATATCATGTATATAGGTGTCTGAAAGTGTATAACATGTTGTATGTATATACACTAAAAAAATATAATTATACAATAGTATACACAAAAAATATACACTTATACACAATTGTACAATATTGTAAAAGTGGACATAAACATAAATGTGGACTGATTTTGAATAAGAATTACACTTTTATACTAGACAGATAATGTTATATATATATATATATATATATAGTACTGTATAAGAGGTGTTTATAAACTCATATCTCGATTTATACAATATTGTATAATATTGTATATAATGAGAGAGAGAATAGCAACGAGTTTGGAGAGTGACAACGTGGAGAGGGATAGAGCTACGGATCTTGTCACGCCGGCGATGGAGAAGGTAATAGGCAACGGAGAAGACAATTGTATCAGCATTCCACAAAAAAAAAGTGAAGAAAAAAGGCGTAAAAGTCTAAAACAGAAATATCAATGGAGCAAAAATTGAAACAACACAAAGAACCTTAATACAGAAAGAAAAAAAAACAGATCAACGGATCCACCACAAATCAATCAGAGATCATGAAAACATACAAATCAGCATCCAATTCCAAAAAAAAAAAAAAAAAAAATCACAACATTCGCGTGAAAACAAAAAATAAAAAATGATTAAAAGTTTACCTTCCAAGACCAAAAAGACTCGTGATGACAATTTAGATATGAAAATTAAAAAAATGGGATCTCGAAGAAAGGAGAGGCGGGGAGTTGAATGATGAAAAAGGAGCAGGCAGTGGAGAACGAGAGAGGAGAATTGAGTCTTTTTTTTTGTAAGATTTAAAATAGCATTGTTATCCTAATTAACATACTAACATAATTATATCTTAATATGAGGTCCTTGAACCGAGGACAAAAAAAACCTTTCAAGTAATTCAACTCGTATTTCTCAGACCCTTCTCCCACTTCTATTTTAAGTTGTTTTTGTTGAGATTCGCATCAAATAACAATCACTTTTGCTATATCTACTGACTTCGAATACAATGGCTGACAAAAGGAGAAGCCCAAAATTGCGAAATTGGGCTGTTAGTGGTTTCCGTTTTCTGTTCCTTTTGGCAGCGGAGTTCATGGAGGTGATTATATTCCTTGTTTTGATTTGGGTATAACCCAACGAAACCCCCGTGTTAGAATCCAGAGCAGAAGAGTCCATTAACGCCTATAGAAGTCCGACAGGAATTAGGTCTAGTTAAAGCATGATAAACTTTAAAATCAGGTTGAAAAAAATACATCCAAAGAGAAAGGCCAAACAAGGGGATAAAACAACTATGATTTTGAAAACTTGAATTCTGTTTAGAATCTAAAGAGAATTAGATTCCTCTCACCCAGTAGCTCACCCCGTATCTTCCAAAGCTGCTCAACGGATTGGATAGTCACGTGCCCCGCTAGTACTAGGACTCGAACCTACACACAAAAAGGTGCACCAAGTGTAGCGTGAGTATGTGAAACGTGTACTCAACATCATCGTCGACCGATCCTACCTTAAACAGAGACGAGGACTGGCCTTCCGAATACTAGTACGACACTGACCGCTTTAGTTCATAATAATAACCACCATTACAATCATACCTAAACTTTGAGTCCAAACTTAGGTTATAACATCTAGTACCTCAAATTGATCAAGTATTCGCGTAGCCAAGTCAAAATGAGTTCAAGTCCCATAAGCTTCACACGGACAAGGTAATAGAATCAGATTCCACTCAGCAGTTATTTTACATAGAATTGAGATGAAATGCAATGAACTATAGTGCAAGGTCTTTCTTCTCATTACTGGTAAAAACACGTTCGAACATTAACAAATCGTGACACATAGGGGACTCGCGAGGTCCATATACCACTCAGGCTCACACAGTATTTGACTCTAACCATACAACATGCTCATACAATACTTGTTCCTAACTACACATGCTCAAATAGTACCTATCTCTGACCACACAACTCATATACTCGTTACTTGTCACACAGGCTTACGCAGTATAACACATGAATATGACATACATAACAACAAGAAGCCATAATATGCAATACAAATTCTAACTTTAGTCAATTACACAATAAAAACTCGATCTTTAGCTTTTTCCCACTTTTAAATGAGTATAAAGTAAGGGTGTCCAGTAGGCCGAGATGGGCCGATCCCACCCCGACCCGCAAAAAAAAATCGGGATGGTATATGTCGGTAGCGGGGTTCGAACTCGGGACGGGAATATGGCTCATCCCGCGTGTCCCGATCCCGCCTGTCCCCTCCCCCCCCCCTGGCCCACTTTGCAGAAATAACCGTTGCACAACGGCTAAATTTTGATTTTAGCCGTTGGCAACGGATAATAACGGCCATTTTGGCGCCACCACCCCATAAACCCACTACCCCCTTAATATTTATTTTAACCCCTAAGTTAGTATATTTACACTTTAACCCTATTTCTCAACTATATATACCTCATTTTTCTCACAGATCTTCCTACTATCTCTCTAATATATATCTCTCTACAAATCTAAATTGCACACTAAATATTGTATTTTATTTGGTAATTTCTATCAAAGTTCAAAAATTGAGAGTGAAGTTGGCAACTAGCTTGAGGATCATCGAGCAAAGTTTCAATTTTCAACCTCGATTACACGTCGACGTTACGTCGGCGTTTGGTACTTTCGTTCCTTCTTTAAATTATTATTGTTACTTAATTTTAATTATCGTAGTTAATTTCATTAACTTTAATTATTTATTTACATAATTATAATGGAATGAAGTTGACATTTTTCTGGTAGAGGTACTAGGGGTAACAGAGGTAAGGGTGCATCTTCTAGTAATCCTAATTACGATAAATTCACTTATGTAGATGAAATTGATTTTTAATGTTAATATTAATATACCATTATATCATGAGGTATATTCTGCATCTGAACCAGACTTTAATTTAGAAAATGAATTAGAAGATAATTTAGATAACACATCCACTAGTGCACCTCCACCTCAGGCTCATACTGAGTCTCAAGCTGAAACTGAAACTGGAATGCCTCATATTCCTCCTAGTATGAGTCGAGGACAAAAATAACGAAAATTAAAATCACATGCATGAGATTTTTTTAATAGGGACATTCCTAATCAACTAGCTATTTGTAAAATTTATCGCAAAGTTTATAAATTTAAAACTGGAAAAGGTCAATGTGGAACGGGAGGTTTAATGAGACATAGAGAAAACTCTCACAAAGTAAGGTATAATCAATACTTGGCTGAAAAATCGGGTGTGCAAATGCCTTCTGAGTTGAGACAAGGTTCACATAGTGTCCCCGACAAAGTACAAGACCGAATTAACCCGATGACGAGGGAAGTTATAGGTCCTAAATATGATAAACACAAAGATCGGAAAAATTTAGCAAAATTAGTTGCTGTTGAGGGTTTTCCCTTTTCATTTCCTTCCTCTCATGGTTTTATTCATTACATTCGAGAAATATATAATCCTGCTTTTAACGGTTTTCCTAGATCAACTGTTAGAAGAGATGTTTTTAAATTTGCGCATGAATATCAACAATATTTACATTATGCATTGTATCATTTTAATGACAAAGTGGCTATCACTTCTGACATAGGCCATGGTACTAATGATTAGAAAAACATGCGCTTTCTGCTTCAAGTATTCAAAGCCTTAGAAATAGAATGTATAGTGGTTCAACTTCTTCATAAATTAGCGAGTTTGATAATTATGTTTTGCAGGGTGTTGTACCGTACAAATCAATTGTCAATAAAGATGGACGTGAAGATTTGCTGAAATACTGGAGGGAGAATGAGAAGACATTTCCAACACTATCAAAGATGGTCCAAGATGTGTTGAACATTCAAGCGTCATCAACAGCTTCTGAAAGCGCTTTTTCTGCTGGAAGGTTTCAAATAGGAGAGCACAAACACTCATTGGTGGGAGACAGCTTGGAGATTGCAGTTTTATTCAGAGATTGGATTAGAGCGAAGCGTAGAAGGTGCGGTCAACCAGAGATCAATGAAGAAGACGACTACAACTACAATAAAATCTTATCCGAGGGAGCAGGAAGCGACGTCGAACAATTTGACCAACAACTTTCAATTCCAACGGAAGATGCTCAGGAGATTGTGAGGAAATTAGAAAAAGTATGGTTGAATATGTAATTTTTAATGACAATTTTACTATGTGATTTGCAACTTTTGAACTACGAAACAAAGTAGCAATTTTGAAATTGTATTACAAAAAAATCATATTTCTATTAAACAATATAAGAGGCACAAAAAGAGTCTTGAGATGTTTTATTCACTATCTTGTTCAATTATTTAAGTGTTTAAATAGATATATTTTTTTAAATTACGGGTCTAAAAAAAATTTAAAATCCCCATACCCGACCCGATCCGTCCCCCCAAATCCCGTCCCCTCTTTCGGTGGGATGCGGGATGGTACGAGACCTCTTCCCGTCCCCCTATCCCGGCCGGCCAAGTCCCGATCCCGACCACCCACCTCGTCCCCCCAAATCCCGTCCCGTCCCATCCCGTCCACCCTTAGTATAAAAGGATGATGGGGACACACAGTCACACATAAGACAAACATGTAATAATATTGCAGAAAGACAAACATACCCTAATCACGGATCCAAATGATCATACTATTCTATCAACTAGTGTCCAAAACATGACATTTACTATATAAATTAAAGGCACAAGTTCCCATAACATGTCACCGGTATCCGACACAAGTGCTCGTCACCTCACAAGTGTCGGGACCCCTTTATTATCCTTATAACACCCCCTTATTTAGTTAATTAAACCAATCATGATGCTTAAGTAAGCTACAAGATCTCAACTTGCCTGGAATTAGGAGTATGAGAATCACCTCATAGCCTTGCCTTTTCATAAAGCCTCCAAAAGATGTAAATCTAGTCAAATATGGATAATATGTCAATATACGATTCTAATGATACCCATATCGCTATATCAAACTTACACACCCAAAAGGTCACCCAAAATAGGACTCTAGAGAAAAAGGGTAAATTGGAAAATTTATTCCAAAATTAGTTTACCCATCATCTATGGAGTCTAGGTATCAAATATAAACCAAATCCAACCTCATTTGCATGCTCAAATCATGAAATTCCCAATTCTATCTAGGGTTCATAAAATCTCAATTTTCCAATCTTAAATCATGATTTCTACCATAAAAATCCTTACTAATTGATGATATAATCCAAAAGGAAGGTTAGAATCTTACCCAAATGATGTATCTTGCAAAAGCCCTCCAAAATCACCTCAAACCGAGCTCCCATGTCCAAAATATGAGAATGGAATGTCTTAGGTCAAATTGAGTTTTTAATTCTCTGATTCAACGACTTCGCAGGTGCGCACAAAATCGAAGGTGCGAGCTTCGCACCATTGGCCCAATATTTACAGGTGCGGGGCCCACCAGGCTGCCTCATCATTGCAGTTACGATGACACCTTTGCAGCCGCGACATCGCCCTTGCATGTAATACTTCACATGTGCGTGCTTGCCCCATTTAACCATTTATTTCACCTGCGGCCTACCATGCACAAGTGCGAGCCTAACCACACAGGTGTGATGCACCAGACACCAGAAACTTAAGAACATGCTCAAACTTCAAATCAATCCCAGAAACTCATTCTAGACCTCCTGAACACAAACCAAATATGCAAACCACTCCTAAAACATGCAACAGACTTGATCAAGCACTCAAAATTCTCATACGAGGCCGTCTTGACCTGTTGTTGACTCAAGTCAACTCTAATTTCATCAAGTTACTAAAATCTCAATTAACAATCCAAAAGCCACCCGAGACCCTCAGGAATTGAACCAACAACTCAACTAAGCTATAAACGATATTTCGGACCTAATGGAATCGATAAAATTTTGAAAAATACTCAAATGCCATCAAGGTTGACTTTAGTCAACTAAAACTCATTTCTTAACTTAACAACTTTCCAATTTCCACAAACTCACTCGAATCGCACTCAAATCACTTGGGACCCGTTCTAACCAATCAACTAAGTCAAAAATTACATTTCAGAGCTAACGAAACCATCAGAATTTGATTCAGAGCGCGTCATCCCAAAAGTCAATTCTTTGTCAAACTTCTCAAACTCAAAATTTATAAAACTCAAAACTTAGGTTTTTCTTCCATTATTTTTATCTAATCTCCTGGGAAAATGCTCTACCCTTCCCCGAATATCAAAACATCAAAATAAAGCTAGGGAAAAGGGCATTGATGAGGGAAATAGACAAAATAGCCAAAACAACCTAACAGGTCGTTATATCACCCTCCATTTAAACACATATTCGTCCTCAAACATGAGAGAGAAAAGAAGTAATTGAATCTCTAAAAAACTGAGGGTATTTAGTTCGCATGTCAATCTCAATCTCCCAGGTAGTCTCATTGAATAGACGATGCCTCCACTGGACCTTTACTGAATCTATCTCTTTGGATCTCAACTTTCGAATCTGCCTATCAAATATAGCAACCGACTTCTCCTCATAAGTCAAATTCTGGTCAAGCAATACCGAATCCCACTGAATCTTATGAGAACTATCCGAATGATACTTTTGAGCATAGAAATATAAACACACAAGGTGAACACCCGATAATTCTGGAGGCAAAGCCAACTCATAGGCTACCTCATCGATACGCCGCATAATCTCAAATTGAACCAATATACATGCGGCTCAACTTTTCTCTCTTCCCAAACTCATCACACGTTTCATGGGTGTAACCTTCAATAAACTCATTCACCAACCATGAACTCTGGATCACGAACCTTCCAGTCCGCATAACACTTTTGTTGACTATGAGTTGTGAGAAGCCTTTCATAGATCAACTTGATCTTGTCCAAGGAATCACGCGAAAAATTTGTACCCCAAGGCCTAACCTTAAATGGATCAAACCAATCAACAAGAGAATGACACCTGTTACTATATAATGCCTCAAATGGTTCCATCTCATTGCTAGAATGATAACTGTTGTTGTAGGCAAACTCAGTTACACAGGCCCATAACATATCCTAAGGACCTGAATAGTCCGCTCAAAATGGCCATCTGTCTGAGGGCGAAATGTTATGCTAAGCTCCACTTGAGAACCCAAATATTTCTGCATAGATCTTTAGAAGTGTGACGTAAATTGTGTGTCCCGATCTGAAATGATAGAAATTGGCACCTCATGCAATTGAACTATCTCACTGATGTAGATTCTGGCAAATTCTCTGAATTATATGATGTATGAACCGGTACAAAGTGAGTCAACTGCTCCACAATCACCCAAATAGAATCAAACTTTCCCAAAGTCTGTGGTAACCATATCATAAAATTCATAGCAATCTACTCCTATTCCTACTCAGGTATAGGCATCCTCTGAGTAAGTCTACCAGGCTTTAAATGCTCATACTTCACTTGTTGACAATTAAAACACTGAGACACAAACTCTATGATGTCCCTCTTTATAATACACCACCAATAGTGCTGCTTCAAATCCTGATACATCTTTATAGCTCCTAGATGAATAGAATACCTCAAACTATGAGCCTCATCCAAGATCAACTTAATCAAATCCTTATCTTAAGGAACACATATATAAACCTTAATTCGCAACACACCCTCATCATCAAAAATTGCCTCCTTGGCCTTTCCTTTCAATACACTGTCTCGAATCTTGCACAACTTCAAATCATCAAATTGTCCAGCCCTAATCTACTCCAATAAGGAAGACCGCGCCTCCACATAAGCTAGAACCTTATCAGGCTCAGAAATATCAAGTATCACCAATCTATTTACCAAAGACTACACCTCCATAGCCAAAGGTCACACCCCAACTAGTAGACATGCTAGGCTACCTATGCTCATAACCTCTTGACTTAAAGCATCCGCCACTACATTGGCCTAGCACGGATGATAGAGAATCGACATGTCATAATCCTTAAGCAACTCTTACCACCTCCATTGAATCAAATTAAGGTCTCTCTGATTGAAAATATACTGAACTCTTATAATCCGTAAACAATTTGCAATGAACACCATAAAGGTAATGTCTCCAAATCTTCAAATCAAATACTACCACCGCTAACTCCAAGTCATGAGTGGGGTAGTTATTCACATGAACCTTCAATTGCCTTGAAACATAATATATAACTTCCCCTTTTTGCATCAAAACAGAACCAAGGACAATTCGCAAAGCATTACAATACACAATAAAGCCCTCTCCCTCCACGGAAAGGGACAAAATTGGAGTTGTAGTTAATTGAGTCTTGAGCTTTTAAAATCTCATCTCACACTCATCCGACCATTGAAAGAGTACATTTTTTTAGTAAATCTGGTCAAGGAAGATGCAATAGATGAACCCCCCTCCATAAAATGCTGATAATAATGGCCAGGCCCCAAAACTCTGAATCCAATTGTGGACTGCCTTAATACCATTCTTAGTCACTACATGCCTTAATCTTTTTGGAATCCACCATAATACCATTCTTAGTCACTACATGGCCCAAGAATGCCACGAAACTAAGCCAAAACTCATACTTTGAAAACTGCATAAATTTTCTTCCCTTTCAAAATTCCAAGAACAATCCTCAAATGCTTCTCGTGCTCTGCCTCACTCCGAGAGTAGAATCAATATATCATCAACGAAGACAATCACGAAGAGATCCAAGTACGATCTAAAGACATTATTTATCAATTTCATAAAAGTTGCTGGTGCATAAGTCAGCTCAAAAGACATGACCAAAAAATCATAATGACCATAACGGGTAATGAAAGCTATCTTAGAGATATCCCCTTCCCTAATCTTCACCTGGTGATAACCGGAACTCAAACCAATCTTAAAGAAAGCCGATGCACCCTAAAGCTGATCAAATAGATTATCAATGCGGCGAATGTGATACTTGTTCAACTTTTGATAGTCAATAGACATTCGCATAGAACCATCCTTCTTCTTCACAAATAATATCGGAGTACCTCAAGGCGAAACATTCGGCCTAATGAACCTCTTACTCAATATATACTGCAATTTCTCCTTCAACTCCTTCAATTCCATCGCCCCTATTCGACATGGTATAGAGATGGGCTTGGTTCCTAACTCCAAATAAATACAAAAATCAACATCACGGTCTAGTGGAACACCCGACAAATCCTTCGAAAAAACCTCGAGAAACTCCCTAACTACTGGTACTGACTCAAGGAGAAGTGTGTCAATACTAGTATCATGGACATATTCCAAATAAGACAAACAACCCTTCTAAATCATCCATCTAGCCTTAAGGTAAGATATCACTTTCTTCAACGCATAACTAACAACACCCTTCCTACTCAAACCTAGGAATTTCTGGCATGGCTAACGTAACTGTCTTGGCATGACAGTCCAAGATCGTATGGTAAGGAGACAACCAATGCATGCCTAATATAATGTCAAAATCTACCATGTTTAAAATCATCAAGTCAACCCAAGTGTCATATCCCATCAAAGTCAGAACACAGGATAGGTACACCTGATCCACCACTACGGAATCCCCAATTGGAGTAGAAACACTAACAGGGAAATTAAGAAACTCACACATCATACCCAGAATCATACCAAAATAAGTAGACATATAAGAGTATGTAGAGCCTGGAACAAATAATGTTATAACTAGCCCACGATAAAATCAAAATGCTACATGCGATGATAGCATTAGAAGCCTCTGCCTCTGGTCTACTAGTGAATGCATAGCACTGAGCATGGATACCCTCGGCTTGAGAACCTCTGCGACCTCCTTTATGGGCTGATTGAGAACCACCCCTACCTGAATGAGAACCCCTCTACTACTTTGTCGACCACCTCTAGTTGGCTGAACTAGTGCCCTAAACCCTGAACCTTGTAAACCAGAGCGCTGACCATTCTGTATCACCCTAGGGCAGTCTCTCACAAAATGTCCCAACTCTCTACACTCATAACATGTATGAGGAAACATAAGCGACTGGGGATAACTAGAATAACTAGAATGACCACCTCGACCTCCAAGTCGAGAATAAGAACCTCAAGAAATCTGACCTTAGATGTAACCACCACGACCCAAAGAACCAACAGAAGCCTGAATTATTACTTGAACTAGCCTCCTGAACTGGGGAAGATAACCCCTACCCTTAAAACCTCTACCTCCAGATGAGGTACCTCTATAATTGTCTGAGCTATGTGGCTTCTTAGTCGATTTATCTCCAATCTCTGGATGCCTGATAGTATTAACACTCGTGACAACATCTACCACTGCCTGAAAGGTACCTCTTGAGGCTTCCACATGCGCTGCTGCAACCTTAAGATGATAAGAAAAAACTCTCACAAACTTGCGAATCTTCACTGTCTCATCTGGTAAGATAGACAAGGCATGGCGAGATAAAAGAATGGAACCTCATCTCGTACTCAGTCACGGTCATGCCATCCTACTCTAACCTATCGAACTGCTCTCTCCTCTCATCTTTCAAGCTACGGGGAACCCACTTCTCCAGGAACACTCTAGAAAATATGGCCCAAGCAAGTGGAGGTGACCCTTCTAGCCTAGTCTTAACAAACACCCTCCATCCCTACTTGGAGGGGCCAATCATTTGCATCACCAAGAAGTCAACTCTGTTGGACTTAACCAACCCCAAGTTGTGCATCATCTCATGGAAATACAATAAGAACTCATAAACATCATCATCATGATGTCCATCGTACTGTGGTGGCTTCATCTTCTCAAACTTATCCCTTCTCTTCTACTAATCAACTGTCATAGTAGGATAAATAATCTGATGAATAACAATACCCTGAGTGGGATAACCCAGAAACTGAGGATCCACAATAGCAGATGGTTATGCCTCTGGGGTCCTAATATGATATCGGAGGACTCAATTGCTCAAACTTCTCCAAGGACTTCAAGCTTTAGAAGCCATTTTTCATGCAGAATGAAGCTATGAAAGCACTTGAGGAGAGACATTGAAGGGCTTTCAAGCTATGGAAGATATTATAGAGAAAGCATTCAAGAGCTAAAGGCCTAAATCCTGCCTCTTAAAGAAGCCCAAATATTTGATGTAAGGCTACAACTACAAGCTTGAGAAGTTAAAGGTCAAAGGTGGTTAATTATGCAAAGAGGTTATTCTTGAAAGATAAGCCAACATCCATAAATAAGACTACCAAACAAGGCCCTTACTTCGCTTAGGGTATTTTTGTAATAGCTAGCTAGTCTTCTTAGCCTAAGTAGTATAAATGCTATATTTATTATTTCATTAATTAGTTTTGATGAATTGAGAATTGAAATACTCCTTTGAGAGTGATAATTGTTTAGTTAGTAGTTATAGGGTGTAGTGTTAGAGATAGTTCATCATGGTGGATTCCAATGTTGGCTATTGAAACCTTTATCCCTTGATTTCATATAAGAGTTTCTCATTATAGATTCAATTGAGTCTTTTCTTTGATTTTAAATAGTATAGGTTCTTTGGGTTGAATTCAATTGGGAGGATTTGGTATATAATCCAAATTTGCCCATAAATTCACTATATATTGGGTCTTGCTTTTATTCTCATCCCCATTTCTTCATTTCTCATCTCTGATTTCTTCCTATATTTAGTTTTGTGTTTCGTTATTTGAATTTATGTCTTCCATAAGCCTGATCGTATCATTTGGTATCAGAACTTAGGATAAAAGATTGTCTCTACAATTCTTATCCTAGGTTTTTCTTATTTTGAAAAATATAAATTTTAATTTTTTTTAAAAAAATTGGTGTTGTTGTTTGATTTGAGTGTTTATTTGAGTTCCCAGATGTCAAATCTACCAAGATCTAAAATTTGAAGACTTTTGGGGAAATTACCATTGTTGAACTTTAGTTTTTTTTTAAGAACTTGAAGAACAATCAAGTGGGTCTATTGATTTGGTGGTCAATTGATCTTAATTTGTATTGGGCTTTGTTCTCTACGTTGAACAGAATCTAGATCTGATATCTCGAAGCAAATTGAGTAGGAATTGAAGTAGTTGAAATTTTAATTGTTCTTGGTATTCTTGAGGATCTTCATAAGTTCATAAGGAAGAAGGTGCAAAAAAGGAGTGTTTGATCCAAAATTCCAAGTGCAAAGTTGGAAAAAGTATTTTTGGACCCAAAAGAAGTAGAATCTAGGTTAAGTAGGCCCAATGGATCTAAGAATTCAGAAATATTAGAAAATGTCAGAGTGTACGGATCCCAAGACCAAATTTCACGTCAACAAAATTGAAGCAAAGGCCGACTCTGTGACCCAAACTATGGATCACAAAATAGCTCTGTGGATTGCAGAACATGTTTTGCGATTGCAAAACTGCTCAACACATCACAAATTTCTGAAGTGAGTAACTTTCAGAGCCGCCCCATCTGTGAGGTGCAAAATTGCTCTCAGAATAGGTTTGCGAGACGCAGACTGGGCCTCAGTCTCACAAATTAGACTATTCCAGGGTTTGTGTTCCAATCTCATCCCGATTCCATTTCTTTTCACTTCATTGATTTTATAAACAACAAGTAATTGACATTTCTTGATTGTTAACTAGTTTCGTGTCTGGATTTCTTTCGTCCCAATTCTTTTAATATTTTATCATTTAAACTTTGACGAAAGTTCTTTGACTCTTGTCCATTTGCTTTGAGTCATTCATCTTTCAATTAACAAGAATCTATTCTTCCACAAAGAATTAGCAACCTTGTGAATTGATTTGGATAAGAGGTTTGTTGCCAGCTTCAGAAGGACACTTGAGTGTGTTAAGTCTTGAGTGAAAATATGAGTGATGTGAGGAGCTTTTGCTACTAACTTATTTTCTCATTTTATAGGTACAAGAAGAGGAGTGATAAGGTAAGGAGATATAAGGAATCATGTCGTCCATAACCTCAGATTTTTATGGTGATGACATGGAAGGCTATACCTTTAGTAATGGAGGATACAACTATGATAGTGATTAATACTATGGAGGCGAGGATGGTCATTATGACCATGAACCATGTGATGGTGAAGAGCACTACTCCGGAGGTGAATGTGAGACTAGTGGATCTCATGGGCCTTATGAAGAAAATAAAGGAGTAGAATAGCCTAATGAAAAGTCCTATGGTTAAGACAAGAGTTATAAAGATCCTCATACTACACACCATGGATATGAAGGCAACTTGAGATATAGTTCTTTCTCACAGATATCACATGAATCAATTTCTAAAGATCCACATGAAATAGGAAGTTGTGATGAATATGAACCTTATGGTTATACTCTTTATGGTGAATATGTTCGTGAAGATAGTGAATTTGAATTTGAACCTTGTAGAGAATCTTCTAGAGGATATTCACGTACATCCCTTTGTGATACTTCCTATACTAAGCAAGATGGTATATGTGTGTGGGTTGGAGGAAGTAGAAGTCGTCCTAGGAGGAAAGGGGGATATACATTTCCTACTTCGAGAAATATAATAAATCTTGCTTCTTATCCTAGAACAGGTATGCCATGTTTTCAATATGCCTATGATGTTGAAGGTACGAGGGAAGCATCAACAGGCAATAGTAGTAGAGGAAATGCAATGTTTCAATGAGGAAATTACCTGAAGAGGCGAATTTTCTAAATAAAGGTTAGTGTCTTTGGTTGTGATGGTTGTTATCTTATGCTTTATGATAGTATCTATGACAACTACATTATCTCTGAGACAGTTGAAGAGTTGGGAGTACCTTGTGTGATGAGATGAAACTCTTACTATGATCAAAGAGGGTACTTGGTTGATAGGAGCGCAAAGGTATTATTTGTCCATGGCGACTACCAAGAGGAGATTTGGTATGATGCGCTTCTCTTAGACAATTGTCACTTGTGTTTGGGAAATCCTTGGATTCAAGAACATAGGATTCCTTAAGAGCAAGAATGGTACAAGTATGTAATGGATAAGAAAGGGAGACTTCTCTTTCCACCCATACCCCTAAAGAAGAAGCAAGTGCAAGTGAACCATTCCTAGATTGAGTGATCCCGATCCTTCACTTTAGGAAAAGATGGAAAAAAGATTCAAAACGATTGAAGATCATCTACACCTAATAATAGAACTCTTTTCCAAAGAGAAACAAGTGAAGAAAGGGAAGGCCCAACAAAGTAAAGCCAAAGGGAAAGAAGAAGTGAAGGGTTCACCAATTCCTTCTCAATAAATTCTTGGCACTTGTCAAACTCCTAGGAAATTGAGAGGGAAAATATTGAGAGGAGTAAGGGAGAGAAAAGTGACAACTCTAGAGAGGAAAAAAGAGAGGTTATGAGGAGTGATGTGAGAAGGTTATCACAACCCCATTCTATCTTATATATCTTTTCTTTCTTTTCTAGTTATTTTGATGATGGTACATGTATTCTTGGAAGGAAACATAATGTTGAACCTCAAATTTTAAAAGTTCATGAGGTAGTTGAAAGCTTCCCGAAAGAGCAAATGTGCGCTAAAGTTGAAAACTTCAGTAAAAAGACACTTTGTGTGAATTTCAAGGTAAAATGGCTAATATCTACTCACCAAATATTGTGAATGAGCATGTTGACTTGAGTATGAGTGATATCTTGCCCTTATGTGAGCTTAATGAATCTTTACCATGTGTTGAGCTTAGTTCTTTAATAATTGTTGACAATGTTGTTGATGTGGGTGTTCCAAGACTAGTTGATCCTTTTGATGACCGGATTGATTCTTCTTGCAAGGTTGTTTTGTGTCCATCTAGTGTTGACACTTGTAATACAAATTTTCATTGTCATATGATGAGATCGCTCACACACTAGTTGATCCTATTGATGACCAGATTGATTCTTCTAGTGAGATCGATTTGCGTCCACCTAGTGTGGATAATTGTTTTGGTAAACTTGCTTGTGATGGTAGTCCACTAATTAAGGGTTGTTGTGATGTGCTTAATGAACCTTAAATTGGTGATAATAGTGATGAAGTCTATATTAGAGTGATATAGTTGCATTGTTTATTGTGTTGTATAACATATTGGGATTATTCTGGTCTTGTTAAGATGCTAGAAATATTGATGTGTTTATATTCATATGTTGGTGATGGTGTTGCAAATTTTATAATTGAGATAGGCTTGGATAATCGCCATAGAATTGCTTGTAGAACGAGTTTGTTTCTTGTTAGTTAGTTGTTATGTTTCTCTCATTGATGATAGTGTTATCTTATTTGTTATATGACGTGTTGAGACTGATTTAATAGTATGAGGATGCTGGAGATATTGTTGTATGTGTAATTATGTGTTATTAATGGTGTTATGAGGATTATATGGGAGTTAAGCGCAGTTAGATGCCATATAATCATATGTACAGTGGGGTGCCGTTCAACGGCTAGTTGTTGTGTTTCTTTATGTTGATAGCAATATTGTTTTCTTTGTTGTAGCTTGACTTGTGGAGGAAGTTGATCCCGCCATCTTCGTTAGAAGGTCGACTTAGAGATATGTAAAGGCTATTCGTTATCATTTTTCCTTGGGATGAATCCATAGCAAGTTTTCCCTCTTCCAACAATTCCAAAAAAGAATATAAGAGATACTCCGTTCATATACTTGATAGTTTTATGAGCTTCCTATTTAGTAACGCCTCAATGACTAGAGCTTTGTATGCTTGCCGGTAGCCTTATGTTGCTTTCAGAAAGTTGGTTAGAGCCATAGTAGCTCCCTCGTAAGAACTCCTATAGCATAACGACCATTAGCAAGAGTTGTTATATTCATGTGCTTAATAGTTCCATATATGTTCTACTTGACAGTACCCCGATGAGTTGAGTTTCATATGTTTATTAATAACTTCTTATTCTATTCAGAAAGTATATACGAGCCACCATGGCTACCTTATGAGGACTTTAGTATCGTGTTGACTAATAGTAGAGCACTATGAGAGTTTCACCTGATAATGATGAGATGATATATCTACTTATTTGTTGTTTGATACGATAGATCTGTAAAGCAAACAGGTTCAGAGACCTGGTAGTATAGGAGTACTAGCCTAGCAGATATGGGCATAATAGGCTGGTAAATGACGGATACGTTAGTCCGGAAGTACCAGCTCATTAGTCAGGTAAGAGAGAGAGAGAGAGAGTACCGGTACACTAACCAGAAAAGCACAGACTCACGAGTTTGGTAGCTAGAACATACATATGAGATGTCATTCTGCTGTGTCCGCCCTCTTCTTAGTCAATGGGGCGATCTCGCTGGTGCCACCTAAACGGTAGGTAGGCAGCGGATCCCCCTTCGGGGGGTTTACATAGTTGATCGTCAAATTTCTGACTTAGCAGTATAATTTCTATGTGTTTACGGGAATTGTGTATTGTGGCCTAGAGATTAAACGAGCTATATGACATTATCTCCAGAAGGTTCAGAGAGATAGAGCTATAATGAGATGCGATATATCTTGGCTAGTAAGTTTTGATAAATGACCTCACAGATTGTCCTAATACTAGTTATGAGATATAATATATGATCTTACAAGTGGTCGAGAAACCAGTTACATTTAGTTATTTCTTCAGTATTCTTTCATTTGATTATAGCACTTGCTTATAATTCTTCAGTTTCCATACATACTCAGTACATTATTTTATATTGTCGTCCCTTTTTCGGGGGACGCTACATTTTATGCTACGGTCCAGATAGACGGTTTGGCGGATCCCTAGAGTATGTGTCATATCTAGAGGTCATCTGATTTTATTATGTATATAGACTTATGGGTAGGCCGGGACCCTGTCTTGATTAATTTGTATGTGTCATATACTCTTAGGGGATTTTGTAGACGTATGTACATTTGTGGTCAGTTACGTAATATCTATTAATTGTCTGTACAGGTTGAGGCCTTGTAGGCCCATATATATATATATATATATGTTTGGGATTTTCTATTTGCAAATGTTTCAAAATACAATAAGTGATCGGTCTTACATGATGGTCCACTCGCATAAGTAAGGCACTAGGTTCTTGTCTGCCTCACCTAGGTTGGGGTGTGACAAAGTGGTGTTGGAAATTTACTAAATGTGGAATTAAGTATATCCCATTAATTTATGACTCGAACAATTAGGGCCCGCACGTCGAAAACGTCGTTTCCACACACGTGCACACGTAGTGCCAAGTATCACAAATTTTATTAGTGAAAGAGATTTTGGTATGTGTGTAATACGTTTGAGACATATAATTATGGATGGTTATTGGCCAAATGACAAAGTATTCCACGTTGGTAAATGAAGGAAGAAGTGTAAGATGAAACGAGTCGGAAATCGCCGCGGAGCCGTGAAAGGCCACGGCGCCACACTGTCGGAGCAACGGCGCCTCCCAGGCAGCGCTAATTGGTTGGCCAGTCACTGGAGCCGCGATGCTAATTCACAAAGCTGCGGTGCTTCGGAGGAAGAATGCTGCAACGGGAAGTTGGGAAAATCTGACCTTTGGGCTGGTTTTGGAGCATTGATTCTCCATTACTTGGCACATGAATTCAACCATTATTTGGCTGAATGTAATCCCTCAATCATGTGCCATTACATGGATATTGAAGGGCGTTAGTTGGCTACGTGAGGGGTCTTCTACTTACACTATAAATTGAGGCCTTCAGCTCAATTGAACACAACACTCAACACTTAGAAAATACTCCAGATTTTCTGAATTCATCTTCTTCCTCTCTAGCAAAGTTACTATACTCAAAGTTCTTCAAGAGTAACACTTGAGTTTCCTTTGCTCATTTGTTAAGTTGTTGTTGTATCTTGGGAGACTATTGCTCAACACCGTAAAAGGAGATATACGGGGCAATCTTGTCTTAAAGACAGAGTGCCATCACTCGACTCAGCAAATCACACAAGCAGTTTGTTAAGTTCTTGATTACCAGTTTATTGTAATATTTAGTTTATCCTTTCTTACTATTGTAATAGTTACTTACTTCCCGTTCCCTGCAAAAATTGTATCCCAACAATTTTAAGACAAGATTTGTGTTGTAAGTACCTAGAAAGATGACTGGAAGAGATCAAACTGCTTCTGATTCTCCTGCTGCTACTCAAGGCAATCCTTCTGCCTTCCCCACTGCCCAAGGCACCCCTAATGCCTTTCCGGTTGCTCAAGGCTCATGAAACGCCTTTACTGCCGCTCAAGGGAACTTTGTCGTTCCTCCACCCGCTGGATTTCACCATGAACGCCCTGAAAAGTTCATGGGCTCAAACTTCAAGAGATGGCAACAGAAGATGCTATTCTATCTGACTGTTATGGGAATGACACATTTCCTAATAGAAGATCCTCCACAAGCTGGAGATGAAATGGACCCTTCGCCTTCTGAAACGGCTGAAGGGGGGCTAGGTATCCATGTCATTAATGGCATGAAGATGGTTCTTGATGCATGGAGTCATAGTGATTTCATGTGTAAGAATTACATATTGAACTGCTTGTCAGACCCTCTCTACATGGTGTATTTCACCGTTGGCACCGCCAAAGTGTTGTGAGAAAAACTGCAAAAGAAGTACAACGCACAAGATGCAGGTACTAAGAAATTCATCGCTGGGAAAATTCTGAAATTTCAAATGGTGGATAGTAAGACAGTGATGTCCCAAGTCCAGGAATTCCAAATGATTCTACATCACCTATATTTGAAAGGTATGAAGCAGAATGAGCAATTTTTGGTTGCATCACTGATTGAAAAGTTACCTCCTTCGTGGAATGAGTTTATGAGTTACTTAAAACTCAAGACAAAGGAGATGACCTTTGAAGAACTTCTTATCAAACTCCAAATTCAGGAAGATAATAAGAAGGCCTTGCCTAGGGGTAAACAACCCGCTGAGGCAAAGGAAAATCTGGCTAAGGCCAAAGGGAACCCAAGCAAGAAGCGCAAGTTACAGAAAGATGACAAGAACCAAGCAGCGGAGAAGTTCAAAGGAAACTATCACCACTGTGGAAAACTTGGTCACATGATCAAGGACTGCCGCAAGCTCAAGACTGAGCAACGAGAGAAGGCCAAGGCTAAGGACAAGACACAGGTTAACGTCGTCAAAGACCAGTTTCTAGATGACATGATTGAGGAGTTCTCAGCAGTGGTGCTAGAAGCAAACCTTGTTGAGAATCCCATGCAATGGTGAATATACATATGTGCTACAAGACACATCTGTTCCAATAGAGATACCTTATTCACTTATACACCGGTTACCAATAAGAAGTTGTTCATGGGCAACAACGCTTCCTCTGACGTGCTGGGGGTAGGAAAGGTAGTCCTGAAGATGACTTCTGGAAAGGAGCTCACTCTGAAGGAAGTGATGCATGTTCCTGAGATTAGAAGAAATTTAATTTCAGGTCATTTAATGGTTAATGCTGGTTTTAGGCTAGTATTTGAGTCCAATAAATTTATAGTCACTAAGAATAGAACTTTTGTGGGAAGACGATTCGTCTGTGAAGGCCTCTTCAAAGTTAACGCCATATCTGTATTACGTACAAGCAATAATATTGAAGTTTCTTCTTATTTGCTTGAGTCATCTAATTTATGGCATCATAGATTAGGACATGTCAACTACAAGTCCATCCAAAGGTTGGTAAAGTTGGAGTTGTTGCCGTTTATTGATGTAAACCCTCAAAATAAGTGTGAGTTGTGCGTAGAGGAAAAACTCACAAAGCTTCCTTTTTGATCCGTCGAAAGGAATACCGCTCCTCTAGAACTTATTCACACAGACATATGTGATTTGAAGTTTGCACAAACTAGAGGGGGGAATAAGTACTTTGTGACATTAATTGATGATAGCATAAGGTATTGTTACCTTTACTTGTTGAAAAGTAAGTATGAAACCTTTGAAGCGTTCCGACGTTACAAAGCAGAAGTTGCGAACCAACTAAGCATACAAATTAAATCCATTCGTAGCGATAGAGGGGGAGAATATGTAGCGCCATTTGAGGAATATTGTGCTGAATCAGGCATTGTTCATCAAACGACGACTCCATACTCACCTCAATCGAACGGTGTGGTAGAATGTAAGAATCGCACATTGAAGGAAATGATGAATGCCTTGCTCATCAATTCCGGTCTTCCTCAAAATATGTGGGGAAAAGTTGTCCTTACCGATAATACGATTCTTAACAGAGTCCCACATATGGGTAAGGACAAAACTCCATATGAATCATGGAAAGGAAAGAAACTCACCTATAAATATTTAAAGGTGTGGGGTTGTCTGGCAAAGGTCGAAGTACCCAAGCCAAAGCAGGTCAAGATTGGGCCTAAGACTGTAGATTGCATATTCATCGGATATGCAAATAATAGTAGTGCTTATCGCTTCTTAGTGCATAAGTCAGATATTCCAGATATCCACGGGAGTACAATCATGGAATCAAGGAATGCACAATTCTTTGAAGATACCTTTCCGAGAAAGAAAAAAGACATAACCTCTCGCAAACGAAGTTATGAACAAAGCTCTCAAGAACCGGGAGTCGTTGACGTCCCGGATCTAGATGGTTCAGATCTAATGGATCTCGAAGTGGCTGAATATCCGAAATCTAGTATTCCAGATTCTCTGAACTTAGAGACTCCAGAGATGGAACTAAGGCGAAGTAAAAGGGTCAGGAACGATAAATCCTTCGGTCCTGACTTTGTATCTTATATGGTTGATGATGAATCAATGACAATTGCTGAAGCATTGTCAACTCCAGAGGCACCGCACTGGAAAGAAGCTATTGAGTGTGAAAAAAGCTCCATTCTGCATAATCATACTTGGGAGTTGGTTGATCTTCCTCCGGGAAATAAACCGTTGGGTTGTAAGTGGATAGTCAAACGGAAGTATAAAGTAGATGGGTCTATAGATAAGTACAATGCCAGGTTGGTAGTCAAGGGCAATCGGCAAAAGGAAGGCCTTGACTACTTTGACACGTACACCTCGGTGTCTAGGATGACGTCCATACGAGTATTCATTGCGATCGCAGCATTGCGTGACCTTGAGATACATCAAATGGATGTCAAGACAGCCTTTCTAAATGGCGATTTAAAAGAAGAAATCTATATGGAACAACCCGAGAGGTATGTGGTTCCAGGGCAAGAGAAGAAAGTCTGTCGGCTTGTCAAATCTCTGTACGGGCTGAAACAAGCCCCGAAGCAATAGCATAAAAAATTTGATAGTACTCTACTATCGAAGGGTTTCTACATTAATGAGTGTGACAAATGTGTCTACATGAAAGGTAACTCTAACTCGTTTGTTATGATATGACTGTATGTAGACGACATGTTGATCACAGGGAGCAGTCCTAGCATAATTCTAGAGACTAAGAACATGTTGAAATAATGCTTCGACATGAAGGATATGGGTATCGCAGATGTCATCTTAGGGATACAAATCTCTAAGTCGTCTGATGGACTGGTCTTATCTCAGTCTTACTACATCGAGGATGTTTTGATAAAGTTCGAGATGTTTGAAGCTCGCCTATAAAGTCACTAATGGATAGAAATCAAAAGCTTAATAAAAATCGTGGTGCACCCATATGCCAGGAGCAATATGCACAAGTGATTGGTAGTATGATGTACATAACAAACTGCACCCGACCTGATATTGCTTATGCAGTCAACAAGTTGGCTAGGTTTACCAGTAATCCGAGTAATGATCACTGCAAGGCGTTGAATCGGATACTACAATACCTGAAATACATGCTAGCTTACGGGCTGCATTATTCGAGATATCCAGCTGTACTAGAGGGGTACAGTGATGCAAACTAGATATCTAATATAGAGAACACCAAGTCCACTAGTGGGTATGTATTTACAATTGGTGGTGGGGCTGTGTCTTGGAAATCCTCTAAGCAAACTTGCATTGCCCGATCCACGATGGAATCGAAGTTTATCGCTTTAGACAAAGCAGGAGAAGAAGCTGAGTGGCTTCACAACTTCTTAGAGGATGTTCCTTATTGGAACAAACCCGTACCTTCTATAATGATCCACTGCGACAGCCAGTCGGCTCTAGGAAGGGCATGAAATTCTATGTACAATGGCAAGTCTTGTCATATTCAACGGAGATATAAGACCGTTAGGCAGCTGATCACCACGGGTATAATATCCATTGATTACATAAAATCAAAGGATAACATAGTTGACACACTGACAAAGGGCTTACCCAAGGATCAAATGTTCTTTCTATCTAGGGGAATGGGCTTAAAACCCAAAGTACAAGGACCAATACGGTGGTAACCCAACCTTACTGACTGGAGATCCCAGGAATTAAGTTCAATAGGAAAACTAAGCTGTAAAGGTTCAGTTGAGCGCTTCGGTGGAATCATGAGCACTTCAGATAGTGTTTTCTGTAAAGAAACACCAAGTTCAAAGTCGTTTCCTTATAGACTATAAGTGTTATCTGCAGTGTAGGTGAATGTTAAGTTTCCAAAACCTTTAATGATCCTCACCGGTTGAGGTTAGGTTTGGGAAAACTTTTAATGGTTCCTAACACGTGTAAAGTGGGGTATAACAAGATACCTTATAGGAGACCACCTATTTAAGTGCGAGGAAAGGCCGCCTCAAATGAACACACTTAAGAATCCAAGAAATGTCCACGGCCATAACGGACAAAACATTATGAAGAACTGAGTAAAGGAAGTTGTTGTGTTGGTACCGTTGACTTGGCTTACACTAAACACTGACGGTTCAAGACATCACGTTCACCGCGCAGTAAGTAAGTCTGATGGTATTCAACTATGAAAGGTTCAAAGTGTATGCTACCTATTCAGATGCAACATCGGTCCGCTAAAAGATTACTGGAAAAGGCACCAAGTGTGTGCGTCAAAATCTCTTTCAAGAGAGGATTGTTGGAAATTTACTAAATGTGGAATTAAGTATATCCAATTAATTTATGACTCGAACAATTGGGGCACGCACGTCATAAACGTCGTTTCCACACACGTGCACATGTTGTGCCAAGTATCGCAAATTTCATTATTGAAAGAGATATTGGTACGTATGTAATACGTTTGAGACATAGAATTATAAACGGTTATTGGCCAAATGACAAAGTATTCCACGTTGGTAAATGAAGGAAGAAGTGTAAGATGAAACAAGTCGGAAATTGCCGCGGAGCCGTGAAGGGCCGCCGCCACACCATCGGAGCCGCGGCGCCTCCCAGGCAGCACCGCGGCGCTAATTGGTTGGCCAGTCACTGGAGCTGTAGCGCTTCGAAGGTAGAATGCTGCGATGGGAAGTTGGAAAAATCTGACCTTTGGGTTGGTTTTGAAACATTGATTCTCCATTACTTGGCACATGAATTCAACCATTATTTGGCTGAATGTAACCCCTCAATCAAGTGTCATTACATGACTATTGAAGGCCATTAGTTGGATAGTTGAGGGGCCTTCTACTTACACTATAAATTGAGGCATTTGGCTCAATTGAACACAACACTCAACACTTAGAAAATACTCCAAATTTTTTGAATTCATCTTCTTCCTCTCTAGCAAAGTTACTATACTCAAAGTTCTTCAAGAGTAACACTTGAGTTTCCTTTGCACATTTGTTAAGTTGCTGTTGTATCATGGGAGACTATTACTCAACACCGTAAAAGGAGATATATGGGGAAATCTTGTCTTAAAGACAGAGTATCATCACTCGACTCAACAAATCACACAAGCAGTTTGTTAAGTTCTTGATTTCCAGTTTGTTGTAATATTTAGTTTATCCTTTCTTACTATTATAATAGTTACTTACTGTTGTAATACGTAGCAGTTACTTATTTTTGTTTCCTGCACCATTGTAAACAACAAGTTTAAGACAAGAATTTACTTCCAGAATCGCTTTTTGCAACTTGATTTGGAAATACTATTGCGCGCTTGCCGCATTCTTTCTTCGCCAATCAAGGAAGCAATTCTGTCTTCCCTGCTGCTGCCACTACTGTCCAAGGCAGCAACTCATCTGCTTTCCCCACTACTGCCCAAGGCACGTCTGCTGCCTTTGATGCTCCACCCTCCGCATTCCACCATGAACGCCCATGGGCTCAAACTTTAAGAGATGGCAGCAGAAGATGTTGTTCTACTTGACTGTTATGGGAATGACACATTTCCTAACAGAAGATCCTCCACAAGCTGGAGATGAAATGGACCCCTCGCCTTCTGAAACGGGTGAAGGGGGCTTAGGAATCCATGTCATTAATGGCATGGAGATGGTTCTTGATGCATGGAATCATAGTGATTTCATGTGTAAGAATTACATACTGAACTGCTTGCCAGACCCTCTCAACACGGTGTACTACACCATTGGCACCGCCAAAGAGCTTTGGGAAAAACTGCAAAAGAAGTACAACGCACAAGATGCAGGTACTAAGAAGTTCATCATTGGAAAATTTCTAAAATTTCAAAAGGTGGATAGTAAGACAGTGATGTCCCAAGTCCAGGAATTCCAAATGATTCTACATCACATGGATTTGGAATGAATGAAACCAAATGAGCAATTTTTGATTGCATCGCTGATTGAAAAGTTACCTCATTTGTGGAATGAGTTTATGAGCTACTTAAAGCTCAAGACAAAGGAGATGACCTTTAAAGAACTTATTATCAAACTCCGGATTCAGGAAGATAATAAGAAGGTCTTGCTAAGGGGCAAATAACTTGCTGAGGCAAAGGCAAATCTGGCTGAGGCCAAAGGGAACCCAAGCAAGAAATGGAAGTTGCAGAAAGACGACAAGACCCACGCAGCGGAGACGTTCAGAGGTAAATGTCACCACTGTGGGAAACCTGGTCATAAGATCAAGGAATGTCGCAAGCTCAAGACTTAGCAACAACAGAAAGCCAAGGCTAAAGTCAAGGCGCATGCTAACGTCGTCAAGGACACGCTCCTGGATGACATGATTGAGAGGTTATCAGCAGTGGTGCTTGAAGCAAACCTGGTTGAGAATCCCATGCAGTGGTGGATGGACACAAGTGCTACCAGACACATCTGTTCCAACAGAAATGCCTTCGCCACGTATACACCGGTCAATGACAAGAAGTTGTTCATGGGCAACAACACTTCGTCTGACGTGCTGGGAGTAGGAAAGGTGGTCCTGAAGATGACTTCTGGAAAGGAGCTCACTCTGAAGGAAGTGATGCATGTCCCTGAGATTAGGAGAAATTTAATTTCAGGACCTTTATTGGTTAATGCTGGTTTTAGGCTAGTGTTTGAATCCAATAAGTTTGTACTCACTAAGAATGACACTTTTGTGGGAAGAGGCTTCGTCTGTGAAGGCCTCTTCAAAGTCATGTCTGTAATGCGTCCAAGTAATAAAGTTGAACCTTCTTCTTATTTGCTTGAGTCTTCTAATTTATGGCATCATAGATTAGGACACGTTAATTACAAGTCCATCCAATGGTTGGTAAAGTTGGAGTTGTTGACGTCTATCGACGTAAACCTTCAACACAAGTGTGAGGTGTGCGTAGAGGCAAAACTCACAAAGCTTCCTTTTCGATCCGTCGAAAGGAATACCGCTTCTCTAGAACTTATTCACATAGATATATGTGATTTGAAGTTTGCACAAACTAGAGGGGGAAACAAGTACTTTGTGACATTCATTGATGATAGCACAAGGTATTGTTACCTTTACTTGTTGAAAAGTAAGGATGAAGCCTTTGAAGCGTTCTGACGTTACAAAGAAGAAGTTGAGAACCAACTAAACATGTGGATTAAATCAATTCGTAGCGATAGAGGGGGAGAATACATAGCGCCATTTTGAGGAATATTGTGCCCAATCAGGCATTGTTCATCAAACGACGGCTCCATACTCACCTCAATCAAACGGTGTGGTAGAACATAAGAACCGCACATCGAAGGAAATGATGAATGTCTTGCTCATCAATTCCGATCTTCCCCAAAACATGTGGGGAAAAGCCATCCTTACCGCTAATACGATTCTTAATAGAGTCCCACAAAAGGATAAGGACAGAACTCCATATGTATCATGGAAGGGAAAGAAACCCACCTATAAATATTTAAAGGTATGGGGTTGTCTGACAAAGGTTGAAGTACCAAAGCCAAATCAGGTCAAGATTGGGCCTAAGACTGTAGATTGCATATTCATCGGATATGCAAATAACAGTAGTGCTTATTGCTTCTTAGTTCATAAGTCAGATATTCCAGATATCCACCAGGGTACAATTATGGAATCAAGGAATGCTCAATTCTTTGAAGGTACCTTTCCTAAAAAGGAAAAAGACATAACCTCTCGCAAACGAAGTTATGAACAAAGCTCTCAAGAACCAGGAGTCGTTGACGGCCCAGATCTAGATGGTTCAGATCTAGCGGATCTCGAGGTGGCTGAATATCCGGAATCTAGTGTTTCAAAACCTCAGAACTTGGAGACTCCAGATATGGATCTAAGGCGAAGTAAAAGGGCCAAGAAGGATAAATCCTTCGGTCCTGACTTTGTAGCTTATATGATTAATGATGAACCAAGGACAATTGCTGAAGCATTGGCAACTCCAGAGGCACCGCTCTGGAAAGAAGCTATTGAGAGTGAAATAGGCTCCATTCTGCATAACCATACTTGGGAGTTGGTTGATCTTCCTCCGGGAAATAAACCGTTGGGTTGTAAGTGGATACTCAAACGGAAATATAAAACAGATGGGGCCTAGACAGGCAGAACATCTGATCCTTGGATATGCCCTTTGTCAGAGGGTCTGCTATATTATCCTTTGACTTTATGTAATCAATGGATATTATACCCGTGGTGATCAGCTGCCTAACGGTCTTATACCTCCATCGAATATGATAAGACTTGCCATTGTAAATAGCATTCCGTGCCCTTCCTAGAGCCGAAAAAGAAATAAGTAACTTCTACGTATTACAACATAATGAAATAACAACAAATTGAAATTTCAATGAACTTGAATAAGAAACTGGAACAATTTTGATATGCTGAGTCGAGTGATGGCACTCTGTCTTTAAGACAAGATTTCCCCGTATATATCCTTTCTACGTTCTGGACAATAGTCTCCCAAGATAAAATAGCAACTGAACAATTAAGCAAAGGAAACTCAAGTGCTACCTTGAAGAATTTTGAGTAATGAAATGATGCCAGAAGATAGTAGGAAGAATCTGATTCGTTTGTATATTTTTGTGTGTCTCAACAATTGTGCAAAGGCTCCATTATATAGTTGAAGGAGAGGACTTACCAACTGCCCACATAATTGCTGTTATTGGCCAAGTAATGGCAATTATGGAGGTAGTAATTCACCAAAATAAATGGTGAATTGATGTGCAACGGATTGGCCTTTAGGGAGAGTAATTCAGCCAAAATAAATGACTGAATTGAGTGCATATTAAGGCTGGTTGACATTCTAAAAACCAACAACAAAGTTCTCTGCCCAATTTTGACTTACTTGAAAATTCAGGAACCAAACTGTAAATATGAACCAAAAAGATAATATCAGAAGAAGCCCACGACCCACGACCCGTGACCGAGATCAGACCGGATGGACGGGCGGTGGCGGCGCGCGCGTGGGCTTATCCTCGAACCGAAGCACATCTAGGTCCTCCCTTCTTTATAAACATGGGATACCCCTTGGGGTCCCAAACCCCAAGCCAACTTTGAGACTTATAAACTAAACAAAGCTTTCTTCCCTCACCGATGAGGGAGGATTGGTTTTTACCACCTTTTTTCCATGCTTCAAACACCTCACTTTGTGGACCATTATCTCTTTCATTTCTCAACGAAATTTGACGATCCTTGGCCCTACGGTCATCTACTTAGTAGATTATGCACGTATGGAGAACCGCAGTTTCCAACATGCAGAACACAAGTGTTTAAGCCATTAAAGATGGTTGGACACAACTCCCGCCAAAGGAAAATTTCCAACAATCCCCTCTTGAAAGAGATTTTGGCACACTCACATGGTGTCTTTTCCTAATAATATTTCAGCGGACCGATGTTGCATAAGGAGAGGTAGCTTCAGCTTTGAACCTTCTATAGTTAAATACCATCAGACTTACTTACTGCGCGGTGAATGTGATGTCTTGAACTGTCAGTGTTTAATGTAAGCCAAGTCAATAGTACCAACACAACAAATTCCCTTACTCTTTTCTTCGTAATGTTTTGTTCGTTGTGGCCGTGGACAACTTCTTGGATTCTTAAGTGTGTTCATTTGAGGCGGCCTGTCCTCGCACTTAAATAGGTGGTCTCCTACAAGGTATCCTGCTATACACCATTTCAAGAGTGTTAGGAACCATTAAAAGTTTCCCTAAACCTAACCTCAATTGTTGAGAAACATTAAAGGTTTTGAAAACTTAACATTTACCTATACTGCAGATAGCACTTAACATCTATTGCAGGAACGACTTTGGATTTGGTGTTTCTTTACAGAAATCACTATTTGAAGTGTTCATGCTTTCACTGAAGCGATCAACTGAACCTTTACAACTTAGTTTTCCCATTGAACCAAATTCCTGGGATCTCCAGTCAGTAATGTTGGGTTACCACCGTATTAGTCCTTATACTTTAGGTTTTAAGCCCATTCCCCTAGACAGGAAGAACATCGACAGAACATCGACGTGACGGGCGGGCAGCGGCGGCACGCGTGTGCGTTTATCCTCGAACCGAAGCACATCTAGGTCCTCCCCCCTTTAAACACATGGGATACCCCTTGGGGTCTCAAACCCCAAGCCAACTTTGAGACTTATAAACTAAACAAATATTTCTTCCCCCACCGATGAGGTAGGATTGGTTTTTACCATCTTTTTTCCATGCTTCAAACACCTCACTTCGTGGACCAATATCTCTTTCATTTCTCAACGAAATTTGACTATCCTTGGCCCTACGGTCATCTACTTAGTAGATTATGCACGTGTGAAGAACCGAATTTTCCAACATGCGAAACACCAGTGTTTAAGCCATTAAAGATGGTTGGATGCAACTCCTGCCAAAGGCAAATTTCCAACACTTACTTCTCGTTCCCTGCAACAATTATATCCCAACAAGTGGTAACAGAGTAGGTTTGTGTCTCAGGGAGTCTATAAAGACGTTTCTAATAGAGTTTTGTTTATAAGTATATTGTGCACCACATTTTATAAACATGAAGCTACCGGACATTTAGAATTGCTCATCTTTCTTTCATCTCTAGATTGTGTCACAGAGTTCAGTCGTAGGAGTTTGATTATAGCTTGTGATTTATTATGTATTTACAGAGATGCATGCGTTGATGTTGGATGGAAGTTGTGACAACATCTATAAATGCTCAGGACAACATCTTATGAAAATAAGAATGTTACCTGCGATGTTGTGACAACATTCCTGTAACAATTTTGCCTATTCTTCCGGCCAAAACAAGTTGTGTTACTGTGAGTAAAAAATGACCTAGGCAAGCTAACAATGATGCTATGTTTAAAACGTGGTAAAAAACAATCAAAGCTTGGAGAGGAAGCAGCGTGAAGACCAAGTCCAAAACGTTGAGCTTTTGAAGGAGCAAGAACCGGTCCAAGATGAAGCCTTCTTTTACTCACCCTCCGTAACCAACCAGTGAGGATTTCAAGGGAAATTCCACACTATAAATATAGGGGAACTTCAGAGTATCGATATCCAGAATGAAAATGAGAAGAATTATCAAGAGAGCTCTCGCATAGTCACCTTAGAAACTGGATCAACACACTTAGCCTAAAGTAGTATAACAACATCTAGTCTCACGTTACTATGCTGCCCAAATTCTAGATCAAGCTTATATTTCAAGCAATAGTAATGAAAATATTGTATTTGTCTTTTTAGATCTTTTAACTTTGGACTGAAGTCATCTGCGACTTCACTTTTGTTTGTAATTTCTTTTTCGCATTTATTGTTCAACCTTGCAAAAAGAAATTCATTTGTAATTGTATATAATTTATACAATTATTTGGTCATTGGCCATCAAGGGATATATTAATATATACCCTTGAAAATATAAACCTTGTGTCTCTTTACTTTTCCGCTGTATTTACTCTATAAAGGTTTATAATTGTTTTATCACAATGTTGCTTCAGATGTTGACACAACATTGAAGGCAACATTCAGAAACGGTTTGAATTGTTCTAGCTGTTACTGTTTTATTCTTACATATTCTTGCTTATCCGTAGACCCGGACCCAACAAGTGGTATCAGAGCCAACACTTGATACAATAAGTGTTTGATTCTGATTATTACGGCTATGGACTCAGCTATACAAAACGTTGGTAGACTTCCAATTCTTAATGGAACTAACTATGCCTATTGGAAAATCCGAATACGTTCGCACATCAAATCCACTGATGTTCGAGCTTGGAGATCAGTTTTCGAATGCTATGTGATTCTCAAGTACCCAGCAGACGAGGATGGTGATGTTCTTATCAAACCCGAATCTGAATGGACCGTGGAAGAGATCAATAGTGCGAGCTTCAATGAAAAGGCCTTAAATGCGATATTTGGATGGGTAGATCTCTATATGTTTAAACTTATCCAGAATTGTACTACTGCCAGTGACGCTTGGGAGACCTTACAAACTCATTGTGAAGGTACCTCAAGTGTACGACGTACAAAGCTTCGCATGATTTTGAGCCAATACGAACGCTTAAGGATGGAAGAATCTGAAGACATAAAATCCTATTTTGAAAAGTTAATTGACATTGCTAATCAGTGTCAAGTGCTTGGTTCTCCTTTCACCAACACACAACTTGTGGATAAAGCTTTCAGATCTCTTCCTGAAAGATTTAATACTAAGATTTGTGCTATTGAAGAGGCTCATAATCTTGCTAATATGGATCTACATGCCTTGATGAGAATCTTTCAAACATATGAGATGAACATGAAGAGACAAAGAGATCTGTATAAAGACAAAACTTTGGCACTCCAAGGACAAACCTCGTAAACTGAATTGGAAAACGAGGAAGAAAACTTGGAGGAATTGGGAAATGGTGCAACTGTTTCCTTACTTACTCGTCAATTCAATTCGATGGTGAGAAAGATCAACAATGATCGCAATAAAGCCAAATACAAACAACATCAAAACCCACTCTTGAATAAACAACCGAAAAGGTCACCTTCTAATCAAAGTAATCACAATCCACTGAGGAAATCTAACTCCGACAGTAACAAATTCAATCCCAAACAACTCGAGGGAGTGCAATGTCATGCATGCTCGGGTTGGGGACACTACGCTAATGAGTGTGCAAACAACCTTAGAAAAATTGGTAAGGTCATGTGGGTAACTCTTAACGATGATGAGAACGAAGAGGAGGAAGGAGATCAAGAAGAAGAACCACAGGCAATGCTGGCATTCGTGTTTGAACCCTCATTGTCCGACGATGAAGATGTTGTTGACAATGTTGCGACAACATCAGGAACAACATTAGACTCAACATCTGGAATGTCTTCAACATCAGAGAGGTATGTATACTTTGAATATTCTGATGTAAATTGTTTTAGTGGATTTAATTCTTCATCTGAGGCTATAAATTTGGATCTAGTTGACTCCAAAGATGACGTAATAAAGGAATTACAAAGCCTTTGTAAAGCCTTAATCACTGAATATGAGCAACTAGACTCGAAAGCAAAATTAGTGACTCTTGAGAATAGCAATCTGAAAGGCACAATCAACCGATTAGAGGTGGCACTTACCAAGAAGGACCTAGAGCTTGGTAAGATTCGTGCACGATTGAACGTAGCTGAGACCACCTTTCAAAGGCTCAACATGGGAACCTCCAAACTGGATGAAATATTGAACTTCAATAAACCTACAAGGGTTGGGCTTGGGTACCAATCTCCTAGAAAACCAAATACTTCCAAAATCCATAGTCAAACTGAGAGGATAAAATTTGTCAAAGAAAATTTGAGTAACTCTCAGATCACTGAGATTGGATCGAAGTTTGTATCTAGCTTCTGTAAAAAGTCAGGACATCTTATGCCCTACTGCTACAAACTTCAAAACTCTGCACTCAGAATATTGCCTAAAATGTCGTCAGCAATGTTACCCAACATCACTAACAACATTCAAAGCAACCAGCCTGAAAGCAGAAGGAAGAAAAAGGAATGGGTACCCAAACTGAATCTGAAATGTAATGTGTGCATAACTGTTTTGCGTACTAACATTATAGGTTCTTGGTATTTCGATAGTGGTTGCTCACGTCATATGACAGGTACCAAACGCCTATTGAAGGAGTATGGAGCATTCAATGGAGGATACGTGACCTTTGGAGGAAGAAGTAAGAGTAAGATAATTGGTAAAGGAACTCTTAATGTTCCGGATGTACCAGCCTTGAAAAATGTTCTTCATGTAGAAGGTTTGGTTGCTAATCTTCTTAGCATAAGCCAACTATGTGATGATGATCTCGAGGTGAAATTCAACAAGCTTAGATACAAGGTTACAGATTCTGTAGATAAATGTGTCATGTCAAGAACCTGAACAGGAGATAATTGCTATCTAGTCGGTAGACAAGAGTTGTGCAACTCCGCAAAGGTAGGTGACTTGACACTTTGGCATAAAAAGTTGGGACATGTCAACTACGGCACCTTGGAGAAGCTGATCTCCTTTGAAGTTGTTAGAGGCATTCCCAGACTGGATCCAAAAGATAAAACACTATGCGAAGATTGTTTGAAGGGAAAGCAGACCCGAGTCTCTCACAATGTTGTCCAACATGACGGACAACATTCAAGTACGTATCATTATTTCCAATTATTGCATATGGATCTTATGGGTCCAATCGAGGTAGATAGCCTAGGAGGGATGAGATATTCTTATGTGATAGTAGATGATTTTTCTAGATTCACTTGGATCTATTTTTTTAAAGGAAAAATCACAAACCTTTGAGATGTTTAGAACACTTTACTCTAGGATTAAGAACCTGTTTTGTTCTTCGATTTTTAGAATTAGATTTGATCATGGAAAGGAATTTGAAAATCAAACCTTTGCAAATTTTTGTGAAAAGAAAGGCATATTCCATGAATTTTCGGCACAAAAAACACTACAACAAAATGGGGTTGCTAAGAGAAAGAACAAAACTTTACAAGAAATGGCTAGAGTTATGTTAAGTTCTAAGCAATTGTCAAAAAGGTTTTGGGCAGAAGCCTTGAACACGGCATGTCACATAACTAATAGAATCTATTTAAGGCAAGGGACCAAGATGACACCCTATGAACTGTTAAATGGAAAGAAAGCTACAGTGCGGTACTTTCATGTCTTTGGGTGTGTGCTATATTCTTAATGACAGGGATAAACTGGCCAAATTTGACTCTAAGAGTGACAAGGGAATATTCGTTGGCTACTCTCAGAATAGCCATGCTTATCGAATATACAATCTTCGGACAAAGACCATACAAGAATCAGTCAATGTTATTTTTGATGACCTGCTGTATATAACTGGTAGATCTTCAGAAAACAACATTGTGGTTGCAGTTGAAGAGGAGCAACCAACTGAAGAAACAGATGTTGTCCCAACATTCGAAGAAACATCTGAACCTCAAAGAGAGAACACAGGGGACGAAATCGAGGAGGAGACTGCTACGGAACTGAATGGATCAAGTGAGAAGAGACCCTCCATCGAGGATTAGAAGGAACCATCCACCCGACCAGGTGATAGGGGGAGTTTTTGAGGAGAGGCGTACAAGATGGAAAGAGCCAGTGAATTACCGAGAAATGGTAAGGTATGTGTGCATGTCCACCATATACCAACAGGTAAGTCTTTCTTGTCTTACATCTACTTTGGAACCCAAAAATATTGGGGAAGCATTAAAAGATAATTTTTGGATTCAAGCCATACAAGAGGAGCTTGAACAATTTGCCCGAAATGAGGTTTGGGACTTGGTACCACGACCCAACAACACAAACGTTATTGGGACCAAGTGGATATTCAAAAAAAATCAGATGAGTTAGGGAAGATTGTCAGGAACAAAGCTCGACTTGTTGCTCAAGAATATACACAAGTAGAAGGTATCGACTTTGACGAGACCTTCGCTTCTGTGGCTAGAATTGAGTCAATAAGATTGTTTCTTGCTATTGCTTGCTATCTAAAGATTACCTTGCACCAAATGGATGTTAAAAGTGCCTTCCTAAATGGATACTTGGACAAAGAAGTATATGTTGAACAACCAAAGGGATTTGAGGATCCTCACCATCCACATCATGTGTACAAACTCAAGAAAGCTTTGTATGGACTAAAACAAGCCCCACGTGCATGGTATGGTCGTCTAACTAACCTTTTTGTTGAGTTTGGTTTCACCCGTGGAGAAGCTGACAGAACATTATTTATTAAAAGACACGGTGTAGATGTAATAATAGCTCAAATCTATGTTGATGATATTGTTTTTGGTTCGACTACAACATCTTTCTTGAAGTCTTTTGTCAAAGCAATGTCGACAACATTTGAGATGAGCATGATTGGAGAACTAACATTTTTCTTAGGCTTGCAGATTAAACAGAATGAAGATGGGATCTTTATATCTCAAAGCAAGTACGCCAAGAATCTTGTTAGGAGATTTGGTCTGAAAAATGCAAAAGACATGAAGACTCCAATGGGCTCTACGCAACAGGTATGTAAAGACGATGTTAGACAAGAAGTTGACCCAACATTGTACCGATTTATGATAGGTAGCCTTATATACCTTACTGCCAGTCGCCCCGATATCATGTTTAGCGTATGTGTTTGCGCCAGGTTCCAAGCCAGTCCTAAGGTATCTCATTTTAATGTTGTGAACGTATCATTCGATATGTTGCCGGTACAAGTGACTTGGAAATTTGGTACTCCAAAGACATTAATCCTAATCTAATAGGATATAATGACTCGGATTGGGCCGGTGATGTAGATGATAGAAAAATCACTAGTGGTGGGTGTTTCTATCTTGGCAATAGGTACAGTCGTAAACAAAATTGTGTATCACTCTCGACTGCCGAATCTGAATATGTGGCAGCCGGAAGTTGTTGTGCTCAACTGATTTGGTTACGACATATGCTAGATGACTATGACATATCTAATAACTCCATGATTTTGTACTGTGATAATCTGAGTGCTTTTAATATTTCCAAAAATCCTGTTCAACATTCACGTACAAAGCACATAGATATAAGACATCATTTTCTAAGAGACTTAGTGGAAAAACAACTAGTTCAAATCAAACATGTTGATACTTTTTGTCAACTGGCTAACATTTTTACCAAACCTTTAGATCATGAGAGATTTTCTAGCTTGAAAAAATCTCTTGGTCTCTGTTTCCTTTGAAAATAAGACAGGCTAGGTAGATGTTGTCCGAAATATTGTCCCAACATTCTGGATAACATTTACTGTTGGGTCAATATACAGGATAAGTGTTGTAGTGATGTTGTAATATGTTTTTTCAAAAGATTCAAGCATGACTCTAAAAGGACAAGATATGAATGCGATACCGTTCTCTGCGAGTATCATAAGAAGGCGAAGCCTCTACTCAAAGATTTGGATGTATACAAAAAGAGCAAAGCTCTAAGATTGGTATCGTTCCTATTCTATAGGAGTACCACGTGCTTCAAAAATGTTGAAAATTCCTCAATATTTTTTTAATCTGTATGTGTTCAACTAAGTTGATTAAGGACAATGGTAAAATGTTACATTAGTCCAGCGATCAGTCTCATATGGAACATATACGGAAATATCATCTACCAAATCAGAAAATCCTTGGAGTCTCATTATGCTTATTTAACTTTGAAATGTTGCCAACATCATCAACAACATCGTGTTCCAGTACATTGATCAATCTGGTTTATCTTATTTTATTCCTGTTTTTGGTATTTAACACGTATCTGTCTTTAACTGGAAGTCCAAAAATTCTGGAGGACCATTTTTTTAATGATGATATGTGCTATGACAATCCTTATTTTAGGTGTGTAAAGAGTTTTTATTCTTCTATACAATCTAAATTTAAGAAAAAAGAGTTTGAGTGTAAGTATACTTTGCCATAATAAAACCTCCCATTTTTGTCTTGGAATTGTCACATCAGCCGACTATCAATCCATCAAACCATGGCAGCCCAAACAACACCGTCATTTCTCAAAACCCAAAGCTTCTTCAACACGCCCAATCCTTCAAAACCCTCTCCCATGTCCGTGTCCCCAAAATCCACAAACACCAAAGACTATTCTCCAATGTCGACTAGTCCAGCAAATAACAACAAGGTTTACAAGCATTATACTTCCATCAATGACTTGAGACCGGCCGAGGAGGACTGCACACAAGCAATGATCCTGCTTTGTTCAGATAAGCCATTACAAGTGAGCTACCCAGGCGATAATAAAAACCCAATCGATGTTGATGCGACATCTGATTTCTCGAACCTTGCCTCAAGAAAGTCAAAATCGACATTTCCGATGTGAAGGTCAAAGAGGATTTTCGAAAACCAATTCGGTGAATACCAGTCTGCCAAAAGATCTAGGGAAGAGTCGACTTTCCCTGTTGATACTACCACAAGCAGCAGCACTGCCACCAATTTCAGTGTGCCCAGTTCTTCCAGAACTCCATCAACTTCCACTCTACAAGCAGAAACTGAGAAGGAAAAAGAAGAAGAAGAGTTGTCTGATGACACACCTCTACGAAACTTCATTCCTAAAGGGGTCCATAGAACATACTGAAATTTTGATAAAAATGTTGCCTCAACATCAAAGGCAACACACGAGAAAATGGACCCAAACTATGTTACTCTAACATCCGAGGCAACACCTGCAGCCACCTCATCCGAACAAGAAAACACAGAATCTGAAACAGATTCTGAGGTAATTCCCTACTCTTCCATGTTTCAAACTAAATCATGCTCCAGTAACTGGAATTGGTTTAAGAGTATAGGAGTTAGAGGGGAGAATGCGATTGACCTAACTTCATTCTCCAAAAATAGTTTAGTTGATTTCTTAAGTAGTCGAAACATCTTAAGCTCTGTATCTGGTAAGAATCCTTATTGTGAGAAGGTGATTAGGGTGTTCTATGCTAATCTGACGCTTGTTGTTAAGGACACCACATAAGACTCCAAAAGGAGAAAAGATGAGTCCAGCCTTAGAGGTTTACTCAGTACAACGAGCAGTTGTTAACATCAGGGATAGGGTTATTGACCTGCCCTGGAAGAAAGATGAATGGGACACTGACACATGAGAGGAGAGGGGCTTCGAAGCCTTAATTCAAGCTAGAAATCTCGCTAGAAAACTAGCCATATCGATCTAGGTAAGTGGTGACAATGAAAAGGCTTTTAAGCCTGAGGGGCGGTGAGCGAGGTAGGATAAAATGGTATTTGAACCAGGGCGGGCTGAGGAGGCCCTATGTAGTCTGTTATGTTGCCGACATTCCTGGCAACATTGCTCAAGGAAAGGTCCAAATTTCCAAAGACTGGCTTCGACAGCACATTGCTGAATTTGACAGGCAAATTCAAGAACTAGTGCGAGCTAGGAACTATTATATGGGCTTACTTTCTTCACAAAAAGAGGGAGATGATGATGCTGAATGCTGATGGTGCTGCTGGAAGCAGACAGACAGTGGGAGCTACTACTGATAAGGGTGCAAGCAATGATGCAGGAGGAGAGGATTTGAAATGATTGATTGCTGACTACTTCTGATGCTGAAGATGAAGATGGTGCTGCACAGAGTGATCGATCACAGAAAGCGGCTGGAAACTACTGTGACTCGATTACTCTACTCAAGGATCATCATGCTGATGGAGTTGGTGATTCAATGATGAATGTTTATTTGAATAGTGGATATACTGACATTACTGACATTTGTAATATTATTTGTGTTTGTAATATTTTACTTTGGGACATTTGGTCTGTTCTTGCAAACATTGTGACTGCTTTCTAAAGCTGTTTATATATGGTTGCCTGATGTGGATTGGTATGAATGATTACTGCAGACTGATTACGGAATTGCTGTAAGTAAGTCTACAGTAACAGAATATAACTCATATCTAATCAAATCATTGATACTACACTGCTTGGAATTTAACACTGCAGGTTAAGGGGGAGCATAAAACTGATCCTACTGATTCTTGGAATGTAAGGACTACATCGGGAATCAGTATCCTAATCATTTTCTCTTTGTATGGAGTTTTGTGAAGAAAGGCAAAAAGGGGGAGATTGTTGATGTTGGAAGGATGTTGTGACAACATCTATAAATGCTCAGGACAACATCTTATGAAAATAAGAATGTTGCCTGCGATGTTGTGACAACATTCCTGTAACGATTTTGCCTATTCTTCCGGCCAAAACAGGTTGTGTTACTGTGAGTAAAAAATGACCTAGGCAAGCTAACAATGATGTTGTGTTTAAATCGTGGTTAAAAAAAAGTCAAAGCTTGGAAAGGAAGCAGCGTGAAGACCAAGTCCAAAACGTTGAGCTTTTGAAGGAGCAAGAACCGGTCCAAGTTGAAGCCTTCTTTTACTCACCCTCCGCAACCAACCAGTGAGGATTTCAAGGAAAATTCCACACTATAAATATAGGGAAACTTCAGAGTATCGATATCCAGAATGAAAATTAGAAGAATTATCAAGAGAGCTCTCGCATAGTCACCTTAGAAACTGGATCAACACACTTAGCCTAAAGTAGTATAACAACATCTATTCCCACGTTACTATTGCTGCCCAGATTCTAGATCAAGCTTATATTTCAAGCAATAGTAATGAAGATGTTGTATTTGTCTTTTTAGATCTTTTAACTTTGGGCTGAAGTCATCTGCGACTTCACTTTTGTTTGTAATTTCTTTTTCGCATTTATTGTTTAACCTTGCAAAAAGAAATTCATTTGTAATTGTATATAATTTATACAATTCTTTGGTCATTGACCATCAAGGGATATATTAATATATACCTTTGAAAATATAAACCTTGTGTCTCTTTACTTTTCCGCTGCATTTACTCTATAAAGGTTTATAACTGTTTTATCACAATGTTGCTTCAGATGTTGACACAACATTGAAGGCAACATCCAGAAACTGTTTGAATTGTTCTAGCTGTTACGATTTTATTCTTATATATTCTTGCTTATCCGTAGCACCGGACCCAACAACATGTAGGTAAGAAACTACTTGAAGACTACCTTCTTAGACCACAACTTTACCTTGATTACACTCACAGAAAGAACACACCAAAATTTCATCTAAAAAACACTACAGTCAAACGATCTCACACCTTCATCTTTAAAATTTTCCTCTGTCATCATCTAAAAAACACTACAGTCAAATTTAACTTTTTTCTCTTGTGAAAATGTCACATTTTAAAAAGCTTCTACCATTGGTGAATAAAGATATAACGACAAAGATCTATCTAACTCCAACTATTGATGAATGACAAATTTAAACCATTTTATAGTTCACCAACATTTTCGGATCTTCCCCAAACTAAAATGGAGAGTCAATAATGAGAAAGCAATTTTATTACCCTGAATCCAATAGACAAATTCTGAGAGAAATCAGGAGCTTTTAGTGGATAGGGGCACCTCGAACTGTTAGGTGACCCATTTTGTACAATGAATGGGAGTTGATGCTATTGTTGGAAATGGTTAGACATTACTTTTCGTTGCGTGAAATCAGTGAAAGGTCTTCCCTACTCTCTGAACAGTATCAGATAGCTTTTTCAGAATTGTCATTCAAAGCATATTCACACAAAGAGAACCAATTTCCTCTATTACTGTTGAGCCGATGATTCCCTTCATTATGATGGTAGTGTATAGTGTATGCCACAAAGCAGGAGTCAATAGGGGTGAGCGGGTCCGGGTACCCTAACATTTTTTAACTATCCGGACCCTACCCGATAAAAGATCGGTTTCTAAATTTACTCCCCGGAACCTACCCGTAGCAATCATTACCCGGAACCTATCCGGACCCGCAGGGTCCGGGTAGGTTCCCGGGTACCCTGTAAATAAAAAAACACAGATTAAGCAACAATTTTTTAGCCTATGAGAATCAAAAAGAGTTCTAAAATAATTTCATCCAATAGTTTTTTAGCCTGCAATCGGAGTTTTTAGTACCCTTATAAGAAGTTTTAGAAAACTTATTCATTGTAGAAAAACTAATTCTGTAACCAAAACCTAAAATTGCATGCCAAATTTGACACTCAATTAATTGAACGTGTTGATTTTAAAATAAATTTGGAAATATCTTAATTAAACTTATTTTCGTGTTCATAAGCTCTTCGATACAAAAGAAAAGCTTTATTATACAAGTAAATCCCTAAATTTCATCTTCACAGCTACAAAAATATACACAAATTTTAAAAATAGATTTACATTTCAAATCAAAAAGTAATACAAATTGAAGATGAGTATCGCCTGAAATAGAACAGAAGCATAGGATATTAAAAAGAAATTGAAGAGTTAGATATGAACCCATATGCATTTTAGGAACAACGTGAACACAACCGAGGGAGAGAAAGAGGCAAAGGTGAAGCTTCAACAATGACAACGATGAAAGTACCTGAGAGAAAGCTTCAACAACGACGACGATGAAGCTCGGTGGTGTAGCTAAAACGCCATTGTTATTGAGAGAGTTTTGAGTGTTTTCTATTAGGGCACAAAGAGCATTCTAGAATAAAGGGATGAAAAAACTGAAATATTTGCGTCTTGGGGTGGGGAAAATCAATGTGCATGCGTGCAACAAACAATTTTGGAGAAAGTTAAAAGTGGTCCAAATGTTTCTCAAAAAAGTAAAAATATTTAATATTTTTACTTTTTCCGGGTATCGGTTCCGGGTCCGGGTACCCTGTCTCTATTTGCCGGAACCGGAACCGGACCCGACATTGATCGGTTCCTAATTTTACTATCCGGACCCTACCCGTTATTATAATATATCTACCCGGAACCTACCCGTTAGTGTCGGTTCCGGTCGGGTATTTGGGTACCCTGTACCCGTGCTCACCCCTAGGAGTCAATATCTCAAATAGAAAAGTCTCAATTAAGTCACTTTTAAATTTTTTTAGATAATAAATTCATCAAACTATGTCTTTATATTTAATAAAGTAAATTATTTCATATTTTGACATAAGAAATAATTTGTAATAATTCGAATAAACTTACTTTATTGGTAGAATATTTGGATATTCTCAAATTCATGTTCTTAATATTTTCAATGTTTTAATTTTTTCATAGAGATAAGGTACGCATACATCTTACCCTTCACAAACCCCATTTAGTGGGATTACATTGGATATGTTGTTGTTGTTGTATGTTTTAATGATAAAATAGAAATATTCAACGCAATATTTCAAGCTATAAGAATAAAACAATATAACCATTCAAATTTTAAACATGCTATAAGGTCTTCTTTGTTACATCAAGTTCTTTTGAACTATCTTGATATTTTTCTATTGCTCAAAGCCAGAAATTAAACATTTTACTGAAGGTAAATGTTTGGACATAATTGAAATGCATATAATATATATATATATATATATATATATATATATATATATATATATATATATATATCCAATTTGTAATAATTCGAATAAACTTACTTTATTGATAGAATATCTGGATAAGTTTTCTCAAGAAACAAAATCATGTTGGATATATATATATATATATATCCAATTTGTAATAATTCGAATAAACTTACTTTATTGATAGAATATTTGGATAAGTTTTCTCAAGGAACAAAATCAAGTTGGATAATTACTTTGTAAAAATGAAAATTAAATATTAAAAATAGTAATTTTTTTTTATAATTAAATATTTTATATATCAGGGAAAATTATTTACAATCGGTTAAAAATTATAGTTAAGCACCGTCCTCAGATGTACTACCATTTAGTTATATCCTTTTACTGTCTACTTAGACATAATTTTGCAATATTCTGAAATTTTTGTTTGAAATAATTTTTTCCATATTTTGAAAATAAAATAGAAATATGCAAATGGATTTTATAATTGAAAGATGGATTAAGGGGTGATATGTCCAAAAATAGATTGTTTTACTTTTTTCAAAATATGTGCACAATTTGATGACTTTATTATCTAAAAAAATTCGTAAGTTACTTTAATGGGGCTTTTCTACAAGTTCAGTAGATTATTAGTTCCGGGACATCTATACCAAAAGCTTAGTGTGTAATTTGCATGAAATCTATTTTTCAACTTCAAACTAGTAAGTGAGGCAGGGACCTATTCCTAAGTCATTTTCAGTAGAAAAAGGACTAAACACATTCTCCTCAAGATGAGAGCAAGCATTAGGACATAAAAAATGACTTAGATTGTAAGAGTAGGTGCAAGCTTATAGGCCGAAGCTAAGAAGTTCTTTCTTGACCATTTGAGAAATTGACTCTACAAAACAATATTCTAGTCTAGACTATGTAGATGAAAAGATTTGGGCCAACATCAAAAATATTACTCTTTCCGTCCCAAAAATATTGTCTTACTTTCCATATTAGTTTGTTTCAAAAAAATTGAAACATTTTTATATTTAAAATAATTTAACTTTATGACATAATTTATAGCAACACAAATATCTAATGATTGTTTTGAATCATGCATTTTAAAAAGTCTTTCTTTATATCTTAAATTATGTGTCAACTCAAACTAAGATAATCTTTTTTAGAAAGAAGGGTCTTTTCCAATTCCGGTTGTATTTATGGTAGAATTTGGAACATCTTCTTAGAGCAACAAAGGAATCAGCAAGTAACATTTTGGCGTATCACACAACACCTGTTTGGTTGAAAAATGACTACATCAGAGATATACAATTTCTCTTCGAGTTTCTCTATTTGCAATATCTATTTTTTTCAGGAAAAAGAATTCTTTTAGAAGGTTTTAAATCAGTTTTTTCTTTTCGGCAGCATACTATTGTATTGGTGACGGGTAGAGTGTCACAATCCGATTTGTCATTTTTGTCTACATAAGCCAAAATTCATAGCACTGGCGACATTTCGACATAAATGCAAGAAGAATAACGATAGTTCAGATATTCCGATGAACTTAGTATTTTTTTTACTTAAATTATATATATATATATATTTAAAAGTTATTAAATAAATACAAATAATTAATTTTATTCACTAATTAAATGAATTAATAATAAGATTTTAAATTAAAATACATAAAGTTTAAATCTTGATATAGAATGTTGAAAGAATCCCTCAAAAACAGATTTTGAAATTTAAGAAAATAACTGTTCTTTTTGTGACGAGCACATGCAAATAATGTGGGGTAATTTTCACAAATGCTCATAGATAGTTATACCTATTTTTTCTTTTCACAAAAGTCAAATAACAATATTTTTAATAGAAAAAATACAAAAAGTTTTTCCCTAATAACACAAAAATTACTACTTTCGGAAAGTTCAGTTTTACTCTTTCGTTATTTTTAATTTAATAAATACAAACTCAACTAAAATAGACTTCACCAATTGTAACGACCCATTTGGTCATTTTACCTTTCCACCTCGTTTCAAACAATTTCCGTCTGCTATCAAATCTAAATCCACCATCGAAAATGTTTTAGGATGGACAAAACATCCTGGTGCTGCACCGTAAATTCTTGTCGTTCGGCGACTATTGGATAGGGCGAATTTTTGATTGTAATTATGTGCTAAATAGTAAAGATGATGGTCCAACGAGTCATAATATTGCTTTGATTTACGTTAAGGACATCGGGAGGATGTGTTTAGGCCTGGGCAAACCCGTTTGGGCTAGTGTATATCCGCACCTGCGTAGCCGCCTCAGCGAGGTTGATCCGCAGATGTGGTTGTACATGGAGTGTAGCAGGTCTGCTTCGGCAAAGGTTTGTCGCACATGTGGAGCCGCGCCTGCGGCCTCACCTTCGCTTCCGCGAGAGATCATAGGTTTAATGAAACCACATGGGCGGACATTTTTCCGCCAAGGCGAGGGTGCTTCGGCGAAAGTTGGTCCGCAGTGGTGGCCACGACAGTTCAGTTTTGTTAAAAATTCATCTCTCCCATTTCGAAGCCCCCATTTGACAAGTGATCTATGGAGGCTAAGGGTTGACTAGAGACCTCATTTTGAAGGGTCCAATCCTTTTACACCTTTGGGTAATTTCTAAATTCATTATTAGAGATTAGTAGTTGATTAATATTTTCTTGTCAAGTTTTTCAATTTGTTTATGGGGTAGGAGCATGATTAGGGATTGTAAATGTTTCAATATGGATACTTGCATAAAAACTTACCAAGATGGAGACTTTGTGGTTATGTATGACATGTTAAGGAATTACACCTAATAAAATTATAGTTTGAAGGATGAACCCTCTAATTATATCTCTATCTACTGGTTGATGAAGTTAAGAATGTAATGGTAAAAAAAGCCCCTTTTGCGTGAAAATAGTCAACTAGAGACCATGAAAAATAAATTTCCCAAATTTAGAATCGAATACCATTTTGATCTTGTGGAACAATTTCTTAACTTACCCTTTTGGGCCGAGGTCGGATAGCGGTTACTCCTATGAAAGTATTCCTTATGAGTTTATTGTGTGAATGGTAACTTAGGACATTTATGCGCCTATTTGAGTTCAACTATTCGATACCGATCGGAGGCACTTGTAGCTTGTGGCACCCGCTCTACAATGAGGTAGGCTACGGTTTTCTTATTTAGGCTATGATAGAAGTATGTAATTAGTTATAAATGTTGAGAGGTATTGGGCGTGTTTGAGGGTCTCACTCAAACGGTTGTGATAAATATTTAAGTGGATATCGATGTTGAACTATGATAATAGGTGATTTGGGGGATCAACCTTAAGCTAATTCCGACTACTGTTGATTGGGCTTGTCGCCATTATCGCCATATTTGCTATTGTTGTATTTATTCATCACACATGCTTTCAATATGATATCCTGATTGTACTTGGATTATGTGTTATTGAATTCCAGAAGGCATGTGAGATTCATCTCTACATGTGGTTGCAACTCATTACATCATGATTTCTTGCCTTCAATTGTCATTTGCATTCATACATTTTCTGATGACATTGATATGGGAGTGGTATGAAAATGTTGTGGTTTCAAGAGATCGGGAAGGTAAGAACAATTATGAGATTATTGGCAACGTTAAGATGATGATGATTCGCAGGGGAACAGGTTTCACACCTGCAACAGTTATTTCAGCTAAGAAATGGACTCCATTGAGAAACTTCGGAGAAGTATATGGACTTCGCAGGTCCCTCATAAGTGTGAAGTTCATAGAAATTGAATGCCTTTATACTGGAGATAAAAGGTACCTGAAATTTCATTGCATTCATATCACACATACATCATTTTATTAATTTTTTGTTTATTGTGAAGTGTTAGAAATGATTATTGAAATTTGGTTGATTATTGAGATGGAATAGCATGGATGATTATGATTGATTTTATTGGACTGGGTCGGTTGTCATGCTTGGCTTGATTTTTCCTATGTTTGGTCCTGTGATTGTGAGTCTAAAGAATTATTGTCATTTTCTTGCTTATAACTTAGGATTCTAATTTATCACTTCAAGAAACTAAGTGTACATATGTGATTGTTGATGGTTAATTGACTTACCTGATAAGGGGTCTAGTAAGGGATAGTCCTGGTATGATATGTTGAGTGCTGTTAAGTGGTGGTCTTGTCTTGTATGCATTATGTACGTGGGTTTCTTTATTGATAAGAAAAGTGTATTGTGAAGAAGATTAGTTGGAATATAGTGAGGATACTTAATAAATTGTATGTGCCATGAACGTAATTGTATGGAGTCTAGATTGAGGGTTTACTATAGTTAACAAAGGGGGGGGGGGTATGGTGTGGGTTCAACCATATTGTTGTACTCTTGGAAAACTTGTAAAAGGAATTTAAAGGGGAAAGTTAAGCGTCAACTTAACGAATGTGTTATCTAACTAGGTGTGTGAGGTCAAACATGATTTCTGTGATTAATAACTTTTTGTATGATATGGTGATTTACATGACTGATAAACCTTTGCGTGACCTAAGCGATATCAGTGATTTATGAACCTTTCTGTGAGTTCGGTGGCTATATAATCGTCGAACCCTTGTGTGATGGAGGTAGTGCATATGATTGATAAGCCTTATGTGATTTGTGTATTTTATACTATTTCATGGATCCTTAGATGAATAAAGTGACTTGTTGACTTGGTGAACTATTATGTGAACAATGTGATCTATTTGTGTTATTGAACTGTTTAGTAATATGATTATTTGGTATCAACTTGATAGTTATATCTATTTGTGTATCTTCCGTTGTTGTCAGCCTATGATGCCTACAGAGGTACATTGTGTACTCATGCTACACTTGGTGTATCTTTTACGTGGATGACTGTCACGACCCGACCCGACGGGCCGCGACTAACCGCCCTAATGACGTCATTATACTAACCTGTCACACATAATCCAACTAACACTTAATGAGTATGAAATCCGGCAACATAACGCTGCAATAACAACATATGCCAGTGTAGGCAAGCAGACAAGGCTGCCTTTACACCCGAATGTACCTGCCGTCTGAGGAGTCACAACTAGCCAACACAATATAACAGGCAAGCCGATAAGGCTGCCAACAGATAATATCACATATATACAGAAACACCCCGAACATAGAGTACAATAATATGGCTGATCGAAACAGATTTCTGACCCTTACACCAGTGCAACCCACAACTGTCTACAGACCTCTACAAGAAGGATAACGACATATGACGGGACAAGGCCCCGTCGTGCCCCTAAATATAAAAAAGTCAAAATAATAGGGTTCTGTACCCAAAATGACAAAGTTCTGAATCAAAGGAGCTTCCCAACCTGCTGAGTAGGAACCTAGGCCAGAGGTTTACCAAACTGAAAACCTGTACCTGCGGGTATGAAACGCAGCCCCCCGAGGAAAGGGGGTCAGTACGAAATAATGTACTGAGTATGTAAAACATGAAGCTGTAAAAGAGATCATAAGTAGCCAACAGAAAACAGGAGATCAGTATAAAAATCAGGATCCAAATTCAACTGTGCCATAAACAATAAAAGTCGCTTGCCTTATAAAAATGAGAGTCAAGTCAAGAAAACATGAGTGCCTGTCCATATACATATATATATATATATATATATATATATATATATATATATATCTGTAACGTAACTCGGCCCACTAGTGCGGAACTCGGTGGAATCATATCATAACCCGGCCCATGCTGGGACTCGGTGAAGTCATATCGTAACTCGGCCCATACTGGTACTCGGTAAAGTCATATCGTAACCCGGCCCATGCTGGGACTCGATAAATTCATATCACATCTATGGATCCATCCTACTTAACCCGGCCCTCTAGTGAGGGTCTCGGTGAAAAATGCAAGGCTGTGCACGAACAGAACCCGGCCCGGGACTCGGTGAGGTGAAGTAGTAACACTTAGCACGAGTAGATATCATGAGTAACCATATGCAAGTAAAAATTATCATTTGACTCTCAATAAAATTATTATAATAATGTCATAATAAACACTTTGCTGAAAAATCATGGGCACTTCTCATAACAATCCTCTTTAGGAATTAAACTGTATAAGAATCAAGTACGTCCGCCGTACTTTCATTAAATCATGCCAAAAGAAAGAAGTAAGGGTTTCACATACCTTTTAGACGAACTAATCCACCCAATATTATAATATGCCTCGTTATAGAACTTCAACATATAATAATGGTAATACGTTCGTTAATTATGTGATTACTAGCATACTTTATATCGAATAACGACTTCTTATTCTATAAACATTCGGGCAACACTTCCCCTGTTTATACATGTTTCCACAACTTCCAAACGAGGCTAATAACATCAATAACCAAGCACCAATTAAGGGCACAACCAAAACAACAATAAAGGGAATTTACACACCCAATTCTCATGTAAATTTAGCATCTTAATCCACCTTAAAAATAGCCCACAAAACAGTCCATGTTCCGACAACAACGAGGGTAGAATGTGAAGCCTTTCTACGCCTTTCTACACCCTTATTCCTTTAGGACTTACATTAGCAATTACCACACTTAAACATGAATAATGGTAACTAAATTTTCAGCATTATAACACCACAAAATAGTCCCTAAAACAGTCCATATACATCACAACATGTCCAACAATTTCATGCAAGTTCTTGGCCACAACATGTCATAATTCCATAACTCTTATCTTAACTCCTAAAATCTAATTTCGTATTTCAATACTTCCATTTACTAATTCCAACTAAATATCAATGTTTCCTTTCAATTTCATCATGCAATTAGTGACAATAATAACAATAATAACCAACGAATCCAATAACACCAAAATTTGTCCCAAATTGGCAACTAGCCCAAAATTGTCACATGCAACGCTTAAATTTCAATTTCTCCTTAACACAAATTCATTACCTTAATTCTAACAACATGCATTCCAATTATATCATAGAAAGAAGAATTTTATACCTCAAAATTGTCCCAAAACAGTCCACAATTTTCTGCCCACTGCTTGTCCGAAAATCCCCATTATTTTCGTATTTCTTTCCCTTTTTTGTTACACTTCTTCAACTCCAATTGACATGCAAGTGTTCTACAATGTTAAGCCATCATCCCTACACGTTTTTCTTCCAAAATTTCATCCCAAAAATTCAAAATTTCTGGGCTAGAGTTTCGGCCAGCAATGGCTGTTTTTGCTACTGTTTTTGGTATTGTTTTGCTTCTAATTTTTGGTGAAAAATGTAGTCTAGGAAGAGAAGATAAAAATCTTAAATTGGGTATGGGGTTGGGGTGATTTTCGGCCAGCATGGGGGGTGAGTTTGGAGAAGAGAGGTGAGGTTTTTGGTTAAGTTTAGAATGAAGTTGAAGAGGTGAGTGTAGGTATATAAAAACAATCAGAATTTCCTTATCACACTTTGGCCCCCCCAAGTTCTTCAATTAATAAATCTTAAACCCACTTCTTTTAATTCCCGAGAATTTCATAAAGCCTCGTATCCTCAATGTCACAATTTTAATACAATACTATTCCATAACTCCATTGGAATAAATTCAATTACTAGGATTAATTCTCGTCGTCACATGTATAGCACTAAAGAAAAACTATTTCGGGATAACATCCGTTTATACACTAATTTCCCGTATTAACATATGTAAGCGTTCCATATATTCAATATCCGAATCTTACTTCATTAATGACGTTCTTAATTATCGTCTTAATCTTACGAGGTGTAACATTCTTCCCCCCTTAGAAACATTCGTCCTCGAATGTTCATAATAAGTCTAATGCTAGAAAAATTTCGGCAGAGTCTCCTTTATAACTATGCCTATCCGCCTATATTTCTGCAAACCAACAGATGCCACACAGGGCCACAATATATCACACATATCCAATTCACCAATTACAATAATCAAATGGGGAGTTGAATTGAATTACTTGGAGGCACATGGAACAAATGAGGATACTTCTTCTTCATCTCATCCTCTGCCTCCCAAGTCATTTCCTCCCTATTGTGGTTCCTCCACAATACCTTGACGGAAGCCACATCCTTCGTCCGTAATCTCCTGACTGGGCGATCAAGTTGGCTTACGGGCTTTCCTCGTAGGACAACTCCTCTCGTCACACCGGATGTCATCTACCGGGAAGACTCGGAAGGATCACCAATACACTTACGCAGCATAGATACATGGAAGACTGGATGTACTGCTTCCAAATCAGGCGGTAGATCTAACTCATAGGCAACCTTGCCTATCCTATGAATGATCTGGTAAGGCCCGATGTACCTTGGGCTAAACTTCCCTCTCTTGCCAAACCTCATCACACCCTTCATGGGTGACACCTTTAGGAACACCCAATCATCAACTTGAAACTCTAAGTGTCGACGTCGATTATCTGCATATGACTTTTGTCGACTCTGTGCTGCTAATAACCTCTCCTGAATGAGTTTTACCTTATCAACAGCTTGCTGAACCATGTCTGGGCCGATCAACTTAGTCTCACCTACATCAAACCAACCAATAGGTGACATTCACTTCCTCCCATATAAAGCCTCATACGGTGCCATCTGGATGCTAGAATGGTAGCTGTTGTTATAAGCAAACTCAATGAGTGGTAAATGGTCATCCCAACTACCTCTGAAGTCAATAATATATGCCCTCGGCATATCCTCTAATGTCTGGATAGTATGCTCTGCCTGCCCGTTCGTCTGAGGGTGAAATGTTGTGCTGAGACTCACCTGTGTCCCCAATCCCTTCTGGAATGATCTCCAGAAATTAGCTGTAAACTGAGCTCATCGGTATGATATAATAGATGTGGGAACTCCGTGCAGTCTCACTATCTCCCTGATGTACAACCTAGCATAGTCCTCAGCTGAGTAAGTAGTCCTCACTGGAAGAAAATGGGCTGATTTCGTCAGCCTATCCACGATAACCCATATGAAATCACACTTCCGTTGAGTGCGAGGTAAGCCTGTAATGAAGTCCATATTGATCACTTCCCACTTCCAAGTCGAGATCTCAATCTCCTGTAATAATCCACTAGGCTTCTGATGCTCAACCTTAACCTGCTGATAATTCGGGCACTGGGCAACAAATTCTGCGATGTCTCTTTTCATGCCATCCCACCAATACCAGCATCTAAGGTCATGGTACATCTTCATCGACCCTGGATGAATAGAATAACGAGCATTGTGTGCCTCTCCCATAACCTGCTGTCGTAGCCCTGCAACATTAGGTACACATAATCTGCCCTCATACCTCAGGACATCATCAGGTGTAACCTCAAATAAAGTATTTCCCTTTCAGAGAACTACATCTCTATACCGGGCCAGAACAGGATCCTCATACTGACGTCTCTTTACCTCTTCCATGATAGAGGACTCCGCAACATCTCGAATAAGAACCCCGCTATCTCCCGAATCCGCCAACCGGACTCCAAGACTCGCTAGCCTATGTATCTCACGAACCATCTTCCTTTTGTCTGGCTGCACATCCGTCAATCTACCCATGGATCTACGGCTAAGAGCATCTGCCACAACATTGGCTTTTCCCGGGTGGTACAAGATATCAACATCATAGTCCTTTAGCAACTCTAACCATCGCCTCTGCCGTAGGTTCAACTCCTTCTGCTTAAAGATATATTGGAGACTCTTGTGATCCGTATAAATATCAACATGAATCCCATACAAATAATGTTTCCAAATCTTCAAGGCATGAATCACCGCTGCTAGCTCCAAATCATGAGTGAGATAATTTTTTTCATGCTTTCTGAGCTGTCGGGAGACATAAGCTATAACTTTGCCATGCTGCATCAACACACAACCTAGCCCAATTCCTGAAGCATCATAATAAATGACATAACCATCCGGTCCCTCAGGAAGAGTCAGAACTGGAGCCGTTGTCAACTTGTCCTTCAACAACTGGAAACTGTGCTCACAAGCATCCGTCCACTGAAACTTAGCTGCCTTCTGAGTTAGCCTAGTCAAAGGCGCTGAGATCGAGGCAAACTTCTCCATAAACCTTCTGTAATACCCTGCTAGCCCCAGAAAACTGCGTACCTCAGTAGGTGTCGTAGGTCTGGGCCAAGTCTTCACCGCCTCAATCTTCTGTGTATTCACCCGAATACCATCAGCCCCGATAATATGCCCCAAGAATGCCACCGAAGTCAACCAGAACTCACACTTGGAAAACTTGGCATACAACTGCTGGTGCTAGAGGACCCTAAGTACCGTCCTCAAATGGTCTGCATGCTCCTGCTCTGAATAGGAATAAACCAGGATATCATCATTGAATACAATGACGAACATGTCTAAGAACGGCCTGAATACCCGGTTTATCAACTCCATAAACACTGCTGGAGTATTGGTCAGTCCAAAAGACATCACCCTAAACTCATAATGTCCATATCGGGTTCTGAATGCTGTCTTTGGAATAACTGCCTCCCTTACCCGCACCTGATGATAACCTGACCGCAAGTCTATCTTCGAGAAGCACTTAGCACCCTACAACTGGTCAAATAAATCATCAATCCTGGGAAGGGGGTACCTGTTCTTCCTCACATATAACACAGGTGCTCCCTATGGAGATGTACTCGGCCTAATAAAGCCTTTCTCCAACAAGTCTCTCAGCTGCTCCTTCAACTCCTTCAGCTCTGCAGGTGCCATTCTATAAGGAGGAATGGATATAGGTTGGGTACCTGGCAATACATCTACACTGAAATCTATCTCCCACTCTGGAGGGAGACCTGGAAGATCATCTTGGAATACATCTGGAAACTCATTAACTACCGGAACTGACTGAAGAGCATGTACCTCCGCTTCTGTATCATGCACTCGAACCAAATGATAGATACAATATTTTCTGACCATCTTCCTTGCCTTGAGGTATGAAATAAAATTACCCCTCGGCGATGCTGCATTCCCTTTCCATTCTATAACTGGCTCGTCTGGAAACTGAAATCGAACCAACTTCTCCCTACAATCAACGTTGGCAAAATAAGAAGCTAACCAATCCATACCCATAATGACATCAAAGTCGGCCATATTCAACTCTATCAAATCTGCTAAGGTATGGCGGCTATATATCACCACCGAATAATTTTTATACACACTCTCAGCTATAACCGAATCTCCTACCGGTGTAGCTACCTCGAATGGTTCTATCAGCTCAGGTTCTATCCATATTCTATTAGCAACAAGAGGGGATATGTAGGACAAGGTGGAACCTGGATCTATCAAAGCATATACATTATAGAAAAAGACCGATAGTATACCTGTAACAACATCTGGTGACGCCTCCTGATCACGTTTACTGGCCAAAGCATACATGTGGTTCGAAGGACCGCTAGAACTAAAAACTCTGCCACGACCTCTACCACGGCCTGCTGGCGTCTGAATACCCCGCCCGGTGGGGCACATAGCCATAGATGACGACGAACCAGCACCCGACCCCGCAGGCCAAGCCATCCCACCTGAACCACCCATGTTGGGACACTCTCTCATCATATGGCCCTGACGGCTGCAAGAGATTCAAACACCTGTGGTCGAACAGCATTTCCCAATATGAAGCTTACCACACTGAGAGCACCGAGGATAAGATGGCCTCAACTGACTAGAGCCCCTGTTCCTCTGAGAACCCAAAGCCATAGAGCTATGTCCGGCTGCTGAATACCCGGGACGGTCGAACCTCCTACCCGTAGACTGTAGAGGAGCACTCTGTGCTGGCTGAGATGAATATCTGACCTGCTGCTAGAACTGTCTGCCTCGAGACTCACTGGAATAAGCTGCCGACCTAGCCCTCTTATGCTGGTCCCTGTCATGACCTCTGTCTGGTTGTTGCCCTCTATGTCGGTCCTCAACCCCTTATGCGTATGCCTGGATACGAGCAATATCCATACCCGGCTAAAGAGCCACCGCCATACAACCATCGATCAGATAATGGTCCAGCCCCATCACAAAGCGATGCACCCTCTCTGCCATATCTGCTACAATAGTGGGTGCGTATCTGGCCAATGAATCAAACTCCAGGCTATACTCAAGAATGGTCCTGCCATTCTGCCTCAACTGTAAGAATCTGTCCACTCTAGCTCTCCTCATCTCTAGAGGCAAGAAGTGACCAAGGAAGGCCACTGTAAACTCATCCTATGTAGCTGGAGGAACATCCTCTCCCCTGGACAACTCCCAAGACTCATACAAGTTTGTAGCTATATCCCGCATCCTATACGAAGCCAACTCCACAGACTCAGTCTCCTAAGCCCTGATTACCCTCAAGGTACGCTGCATCTGTTGGATAAACTCCTGCGGGTCATCTTCGGGCCTTGACCTGAAAAACTCTAGTAGACTACAGCTCAAGAAATCACGGACCCTCAAACTATCTGCTCTGGGGCCAACTCCTGGTCCATGTCTATAAGTCTGCCCTGCCACTAACCTAGTCAGCAGCTGCACCGCATCTCTCATGGCTCTGTCCTCTGCCCTCGGCTGAGGAGCTGGAGGCTCAGGTGCTGGGGCCTCGGAAACTGGTGATGTTGCCTCCTGAACTAGAGCCTCTAGTGGTGGCGACGAAACAGAGCTCGCCGACTGGGGCACAGTCTCCGGAATAGACTGAGTACGGGACCTGGTAACTCTCTGAATCCGACTAGTATCTCCCGCTGTAGGCTTGCCCTTCTAGGCTGCTATCGCCTTCTTCGGAGGCATAGCTGTAAACATAGTAAGTTGTCAGAAAGGGATTATCCTACTAACATAGCTCTATTCCACGATCTAAGGGATGAAAGAATAGAAACCAATCCTAAATGCCCTGCAGCCTCCTGCGTATAGGTATGGTGCACAACATACCCATACGTAAGAATCTACTAGACACGGTCTGTAGACATTCCGAGGACTAACTGCTCTGATACCACTTTTGTCACGACCCAACCCGACGGGCCGCGACTAACCTCCCTAATGACGTCATTATACTAACATGTCACACATAATCCAACTAACACTTAATGAGTCTGAAATCCGGCAGCATAATGCTGCAATAACAACATATTCCAGGGTGTCGGCTTGCCTTTACCCCCAAATATACCTGCCTCATGAGGAGTCACAACTATCCAACACAATATAACAGACAAGCCGACAAGGCTGCCAATAAATAATATAACAGGCAAACCGACAAGGCTGCCAACAGATAATATCACATATACAGGGGAACACCCCCAACATAGAGTACAATAATATGGCTGATAGAAACAGATATCTGACCCTTACACCAGTGCAACCCACAACTGTCTACAGATCTCTACAAGAAGGATAACGACATATGACGGGACAGGGCCCCGTCGTGCCACTAAATATACAAAAGTCAAAATAATATGGTTCTGTACCCAAAGTAACAAGCTCTGAATCAAAGGAGCTTCCCAACATGCTGAGTAGGAACCTAGGCCTAAGGTTCACCAAACTGAAAACCTGTACATGCGGGCATAAAACGCTGCCCCCCGAGGAAAGGGGGTCAGTACGAAATAATGTATTGAGTATGTAAAACATGAAGCTGTAAAAGAGATCATAAGTAGCCAACAGAAAACATGAGATCAGTATAAAAATTAGGATCCAAATCCAACTGTGCCATAAATAATAAAAGTCAGTTGCCTTATAAAAATGAGAGTCAACTCAAGAAAACATGAGTGCCTGTCCATATACATATATATATATCTGTAACGTAACCCGGTCCACTAGTGCGGGACTCGGTGGAATCATATCATAACCCGGCCCATACTAGGACTCGGTGAAGTCATATCGTAACCCGGCCCATGATGGGACTCGGTGAAGTCATATCGTAACCCGGCCCATGCTGGCACTCGGTAAAGTCATATCGTAACCCGGCCCATGTTGGGACTCGGTAAAGTCATATCGTAACCCGGCCCATGCTGGGACTCGGTAAAGTCATATCTCATCTATGGATTCATCCTACGTAACTCGGCCCTCTAGTGAGGGTCTCGGTGAAAAATGCAAGGCTGTGCACGAACATAACACGGCCCGGGACTCGGTGAGGTGAAGTAGTAACACTTAGCACGAGTAGATATCATAAGTAGCCATATGCAAGTAAAAATTATCATTTGACTCTCAATAAAATCATTATAATAATGTCATAATAAACTCTTTGCTGAAAAATCATAGGCACTTCTCATAACAATCCTCTTTAGGAATTAAACGGTATAAGAATCAAGTACGTCCGCCGTACTTTCATTAAATCATGCCAAAAGAAAGAAATAAGGGTTTCACATACCTTTTAGACGAACTAATCCACCCAATATTAGAATATGCCTCGTTATAGAACTTAAACCTATAATAATGATAATACGTTCGTTAATTCTATGATTACTAGCATACTTTATATCGAATAACGACTTCTTATTCTATAAAAATTCGGGCAGCACTTCCCCTGTTTATACATGTTTCCATAACTTCCAAACGAGGCTAATAATATCAATAACCAAGCACCAATTAAGGGCACAACCAAAACAACAATAAAGGGAATTTACACACCCACTTCTCATGTAAATTTTGCCTCTTAATCCACCTTAAAAACAACCCACAAAACAGTCCATGTTCTGACAACAACGAGAGTAGAATGTGAAGCCTTTCTACATCCTTATTCCTTTAGGACTTACATTAGCAATTACCACACTTAAAAATGCATAATGGTAACTAAATTTTCAGCATTATAACACCACAAAATAGTCCCTAAAACAGTCCATATACATCAGAACATGTCCAATAATTTCATGCAAGTTCTTGGTCACAACATGTCATAATTCCATAACTCTTATCTTAACTCCTAAAATCCAATTTCGTATTTCAATACTTTCATATAACTAATTCCAACTAAATATCAATGTTTCTTTTCAATTTCATCATGCAATTAGTGACAATAATAACAACAATAACCAACGAATCCAATAACACCAAAATCTGTCCCAAATTGGCAACTAGCCCAAAATTGTCACATGCAACGCTTAAATTCCAATTTCTCCTTAACACAAACACATTACCTTAATTTTAACAACATGCATTCCAATTATATCATAGAAAGAGAATTTTATACCTCAAAATCGTCCCAAAATAGTCCACAATTTTCTGCCCACTGCTTGTCCGAATATCCCCACTGTTTTCGTATTTCTTTCCCTTTTTTGTTCACTTCTTCAACTCCAATTGACATGCAAGTGTTCTACAATGTTAATCCATCACCCCTACACGTTTTTCTTCCAAAATTTCATCCCAAAAATTCGAAATTTCTGGGCTAGAGTTTCGGCCAGCAGTGGCTGTTTTTGCCACTATTTTTTGTGTTGTTTTGCTTCTAATATTTGGTGAAAAATATAGTCTAGGAAGAGAAGATAAAAATCTTAAATTGGGTATGGGGTTGGGGTGATTTTCGGCCAGCAGGGGGGGTGGGTTTGGAGAAGAGAGGTGATGTTTTTGGTTAAGTTTAGAATGAAGTTGAAGAGGTGAGTGTGCATAAAAAAATCTGAATTTCCTTATCACACTTTGGCCCCCTCAAGTTATTCAATTAATAAATCTTAAACCCACTTCTTTTAATTCCTGAGAATTTCATAAAGCCTCGTATCCTCAATGTCACAATTTTAATACAATACTATTCCATAACTCCATTGGAATAAATTCAACTACTAGGATTAATTCTCGTCGTCACATGTATAGCACTAAAGAAAAACTATTCCGGGATAACATCCGTTTATACACTAATTTCCCGCATTAACATATGTAAGCGTTCCTTATATTCAATATCTTAATCTTACTTCATTAATGACGTTCTTAATTATCGTCTTAATCTTACGAGGTGTAACAATGACTCAGTTTATTCTGGTTACAGTTCGGAGCACAGAAAGATTGAGGCAGACCATTCATTCTGGTGGCCTTGATTTTCATCTCAGTTAGACTATCCCTATTCAATTGGGGTAGTGTTGTTCTATTTCAATCATCTTTGTATCATAGAAGTCCTTATATGAGTCAGACCAGATATTGGGAAAAAAGAAAATGTTTTGTAAAGATTTATTGGATGGTTTATATTAAATAAAAGAGTTATTAAGTTTGCACTTTTCTTTCACTTCTGCATTAATTACTATGTTGTTGAAAAATCAATTTTGGGATTGGTTCACCTACCGGGGGTTAGTGTAGGTGCCATCACGACGCCTGAATTGGGTCGTGACACCAACACTATAAAAGTTAAAATACTACTTCCTCCAATCTATATTATGTAGTGTTTTTACCTTTGAAGCACGCCTTAAAAAATCACCTACTCCTAGAAATTAAAAAGAAATTGACCAAATTACCCTAAGTTTTTTTAAGTTGATAAGTATAAAAGGCATAGAAATTTGAGATATATGATAATTACGCCTACACTATCGAAGCAATAATAAGGGTAAATTTTAAAAAATAAAGTTAATACCTTCATGATTATGTGAAACATCACTTATTTTAAATTAAAATGAAAAGGTAAAAATAACAAATAATACAAATCGGCGGAAGTAAAAGGTCAATGAGTTAAAAATATTACAAGATTAGTTTGTGCATATTTTTGGGTCAGGTCAGTGAATTCTCTTTTAATTGAATTTGTATTTATTAAATAATAATAAAAAAGCAAAAAAAGTTATCCATCCAAAGTTGGATTTTCCAGTAGTAGTGATTTTTGTATTAATAAGATGAATGTTTTGTGATTTTTCTATTAGAAATTTTAGTTACGTGACTTTTGTAAACAAGAAGTTATGAGTCTGTTTAGATAGGCTTATGACTTTAAGTTAGGAATTTTAAGTTATGCCTTTTGACTTATTTTTGTTATTTAAACTTAAAAATAAGTGTTTAAAAGTATTTTTTTTATTTTATTAAAATACTACAAAAATATTTATAAGCTATTTTGACTTAAAAATACTTAAAATAAGCCCACCCAAATAGGCTCATAAGTATATGACCATTTCTAAAATTTACCCAAACAATATGCGAGCAAAAGCTAAAAAGCTTTGCAAACTCTATTTCTTTTTTTCCCCAACTTCAACCTACCATCATCGAAAAGCTTTGAATAACATTGTTCTCTTTTTCTTAAAAAGAAAATTGATGATGGAGAAAAAGAAAGAAGAAAATCTTGTTAGGTATGTATGTGAAGAGAACCCCACATAGGTAGAATAAGGCAGATTTGGCAGGTTTCACTTCTCAATCCTAACTTGGATTCTACTCTCAAAACAAAACAACTAAGGGCAACGCACGCCCAGCTACTTCACCCACGACCCACACATTTGTATTTCCATGTGAAGGACATTCTCTCCCATTCCCCACCATTCCTAATTCCACTTGTGTGTCAAACAAATTCTCAAATTTCCTACTATTAGACCAACATATATAAAAAAAAATAGTTCTATATAGGAATATCGGTTGAAGAAATTATCACATGATTTCGTTTGATATTTGTTTGAAAGTAGTCAGCTGTCAAAGTAACCTATTTAGAAATTGTCGGTTCTGGAAACAAATTCTTGAAGGAGGTGAAGGGACTATGAAACAATAAAAACAAAATAAAATAAACTCGAATGTCAATTCTGTTTTTGAATGTCGGAAATTATATCGTCCGACATCAGTAACAACACTTTAGCAAAACCGAATATTTTGAAGAGTAAATGCAACGGAAATTTAAAGAAGGATTGAAGTTACATAGGCTCAAAGCCTTGGGTGGTTAATACTTTGTAGATCAAAGAGAGAAAAAGAAGGACTGAAGTTGATTCTTTCTCAGCCAAGTTGACAATTTGATGAAATATCATTTTTCCAAATCAACTTTCAAACCTTTTCCAACTTTATACAACAGGGTGACTTGTTCAGATGTCACAATTGACTCATTCATCGAAGGAAGCCAATTGTGAATAGCAATTTTGTGGAGGGTGAAAAACAGGGCTGTTAGTTTGAAGGCTGGACATCTAGGGATCCACTTCTTCATCATACCTCCAGTGAGATATTCAATCACTTCATCCCTATTGTCTATGACTTGTTATGCTTCTCTAACATTATCTCTAGCATCTAGTCACATACATTGATTTATAATAGAAGGCGTAAACATATAGACCCTATTGTAGAGATATACCTTCTCAAATTTCTTTGAGGAGGTCTTCTCTATAACAGGGCTCAGATTAACATAAACAACTTTATAACATTATCAACATACTGTCCTTTTTCGGTGACAGATCCTAGGAGCTGTCTATCTTTTTAAGAATTCTACCAGTCCATATTCAGTACAAGAGGCAATATCAACTACTTTCTCAGGCTTGATTACTCTATTCTTGTAATAGTCCCACATATCATAGTTAGTATTCGAATATAATTTATCTGAGTAAGCAGATACCTCAAAGTCTGAATCGGTGGATTCGGTATTATTGGAGGATGTTGTTGTATGTGTCTTTGCAGATGTTGGCTGAAATGTAGCCCGATATGTTGTGGCATCAATGGCAATATTTGGAGCAGCACTCGACTTTGTAGGTCTGGGAAGTCCCTTTGGAAAGAACTGTTTTAAAGGAGTGTCATCTGGGATTTCCCTTTCTTGAGGCACATTTGGCTGCACTGAAGCAGATGGTTCTTCTTCACTTTCCTCTGTTGAAAGCACATAGTCCGTATCTTCATTTGCACTGCTCGAATAAGAGGGTATAGATGTTTCATATCTAGACCTTTTGTTACTCGGTCCTTCTTGGACCGTTTTCTCAAAAACTCTACTCGATCGACGAGTAGCGAAGGTAGAGGACCTTGACCTTTTACCCAAAGATGAAAAATCAATAGTTTCATCAACATCTATAGGGTTATTATCATCTCCAGGATAGCTAATAACTAAAGGTTCATGAAAACCTTTAAACACTATTGTTGTACATTGGTTTTGTGGGAGATTGGAGGAAGAGGATGGCTGTTCTGTTTGCTGGTGAGCATTGTGCTCGGAAGTCTCCGTATTCATTGGAGGGCTTGTTCTCATTGGAGTGTTGGAGTGGATGTTGGATGACATTTGTTCTGACATTAGTGATGTTTCCATTGGTGAAATTTGGGAGAGGGTTTTTAGAAGTTAGGGTTTCTGATATAGATTGGAGTTTGGTTTGGTGATTCCATCGGTTAGGTAGGTAGATGTATACCCGATGTGATTTTCCCTCCCTTTTTTATTTTTATGGGAAATCAGAAATGATAAAATAATAGCAAATGAGAGGAATATTGATATACGTGGCAAATCTTTTCTTAGCAACAAAAATCTCTTATTTTTAGGTGTTTCAATTTTACACAATAACTCACCTAAAATATTGGGATAAAAAATAAACACCACGATAGGAATAAAATTTAATCTTATCATTTTAAATTCTGAAATTTCATTAAACAAGACATATAATAGGGAGTAAAATCTGATATTTCAAAAATCAAATAAGAACAACATCCCAACACATATCACATTCTGAAATTGTCAACAACAATGTTAGCAATATTTTGGACGACACAAGTATTTTGATCCCACAAGAATTTTCAGATTTGGCAACAAACTAAGAGACGTTTTATATGCACTTTATGAGTTTGACCACTAGAATAATGTAACATTTTCCCATCATGTCCTTGGTCTAATCATATAACACATAAAAAAGATTTTTTCATGTAAAAAATAAGAATACTTTTATGGTATTCTCAAATCTATTTTGAAGCACTCGATACTCCTATTGAATAGGAACGATATCTTTTCACGAGCTTTTGCCCATTTTTCACAGTCGCCAAATATTTGTAAAGGCTTTGCCTTATTTTGATACTCCTTTTTAATGATATATATATATATCATCGCAGAGAACGGTATCACTTTGATAACATATTCTTATTGAAGGATCATGCTTGTGTGACCAAAGGTTATGCACCATACAACAACAATAATCAGTTAGTGATATAACATAGGTAAATGTTACCCGAAATGTTAGACAACATTTAAGCCGACATTCACCAAAAATGTCTTTTTAGAGATTACAAAGACCAAGAGATTTCTTTAAACTAGAAATTCTCTCATGGTCCAAATCTGTTGTAAAAATATCAGCTAGTTGATGAAGAGTGTCAATATGTTGGCCCGTTGGATGATTCTTCCTAATCCTTGATGAGGGGTCCCTACGAACTTGGTTTAACAATTCAGCACTTGACTCCTCATTTGTGGCCTCTGTGGTCTCTATTGCTGTTTCGGATATTGCTTCAGGTGTGGCAACATTTGTGGCAACATCCGATTCTTCTACAATCTATGGACTTTCCATTGTATCTATAATGTTATTTTCAATAGTTTTTCTTGAAACATCAGAAAGATCATCAAAGATAACATTTATAGAGTCTTGTACAGTTCTGGATCTCATATTGTATACTCGATAAGCATGACTATTTTGTGAATAGCCAACAAAAATTTCTTTATCGCTCTTAGAGTCAAATTTTACAAAACGATTCCTGTCATTTAAAATATAACAAATACACCCAAAAACATGAAAGTAACACAAGTTTGGTTCCTTTCCATTTATAATCTCATAGAGTTTCATCTTTGTTCCTGGCCTTAAGTAGACTCTATTAGTGATGTAATTAGCAGTATTCAAGGCTTCTGCCCATAAATGTTTTGATAAATATTTAGAACTAAGCATCACTCTAGCCATTTCTTGCAATGTCTTATTCTTCCGTTCTGCAACCCCATTCTGTTGAGGAGCTTGAGGGCAGAAAACTCATGAAAAATTCCCTTTTTCTCACAAAAAATTGTGAATGAACTATTTTCAAATTATTTTCCATGGTCGGATCTAATCCGAAAAATAGGAGAATAGAATAAATTTCTAATTCTAGAGTGCAAGAATTTAAACATGTCAAACGTTTGTGATTTTTCTTTTGAAAAATATATCCAAGAATATCTAGAAAAAGCATCTACTATCACAAAGGAATACCTCATGCTTCATAGACTATCTACTTCAATTGGACCCATTAAATCCATATGTAGCAATTGAAAACAATGAGACGTATCTGAATGTTGTCCGTCGTGTTGGACAACATTATGAGAGACACGAGTTTGCTTACCTTTCAAACAATCTTCATAGACAGTTTTACCTTTATGACTAAGTTTGGGTGTGCCTATAACTGCTTCATATGAGACCAATTTTTCTAAATTGCGGTAGTTGACATGCCCCAACTTTTAATGCCATAGTGTTGTGTCATCGATCTTGGCATTATTGCATGTTTCTTGTCTTACAACAAGATAACAATTGTCACATGTTCTTGTACCTGTCATGACACATATATTTGCTTCATTCGTAACTTTATAGGCATTCTTATTAAATTTTACCTCAAGATCGTCATCACACAGTTGACTTATACTAATCAAATTTGCCATTAAGCCCTCAACGTGTAAGACATTTCTTGAGGCTAGAAATCCAGGAACATCCAAGATCCCTTTTCCAATTATTTTACTTTTACTGCCACCTCTATAAGTCACGTTTCCTCCATTGAATGACTCATAGTTCTTTAGAAAACCTTTTGTACATGTTATGTGGTGAGAACATCCACTATCAAAGTACTAAGAATCTGAAATGTTAGTTCCTAATGCAGTTATAGAAATATTACATGTTACATCCTTTTTAGGAACCCAAACTCTCTTAAAACGTTTTTTACCTTTTGGCTCAGAAATATTGTTTCGATTGTTATCCGGTATGTTGGACAACATTTTAAGCAATAATTGCTCAATAAATTTTGAAGTTTGAAACAATATGGTTTTAAGTGTCTAGGGGAGTTATAGTGATGACACACAAACTTCACATTCTTTAACATATATAAGAACCTATTATTCATCCCTTTTTCTTTTACAAAGCATATTTTCTCATTTTTATCAACGAGATTAGAGCATATGGTTTTAAGAGAGTTTTCGTACCCAATTCCTACATGTGAAGGTTTACTAAAGTTGAGTATCTCATTCAATTTCAAAGTCTCCGTGTTAAGCTTACGGAAGGTTTCTTCGGCTAAATCTATTTTTGCACGGATCTTACCAAATTCAATATCCTTTTTAGTAAGTGCAACCTCAAGTCGGGTTATCGTGCCTTTTAATACTAAATTCTCATGAGTTAAAGATTTTACCTTTTTGTCAAGTTGCTTGGATTCTATGATTAAGGCTTTATAAATACTTTGTAATTCATTAAACATATCATCTTTGCATTTAACTTGATCTATACAATCAGCTTCACTAACAGAAATAGAACTACTAAAGCAATTAACATCAGAATAGTTAAAGAATTCATACCTTTCGGATGTCGCTGATGATGTTGATATCATTGCTGATGTTGGAGCAAATGTCTTGGCATCTGAGACAACATTGTATACGACATCTTCACTATCCGATAGAGATTGTTTGAAAATAGTAGCCAGCATTGCTTGTGTTTCAATTTCACGATCTCCTTCCTCTTCTCCTTCATCATCACTAAGAGAAACCCAGGTTCTTACCAAATTTTCTAAAGAGTGTTTGCATATTCGTTAGCATAGTGACCCCAACTCGAGCATGCATGATACTATACGGACTCAAGTTGTTTGGGATCAAATTTGGTACGATCTGAGTTGGTTATTCTTAGTTTATTTCCTTTTTGCACATTTGGAAGGAATCTAGTGGGCTTTTGATTGAAGACTTGGTTTTGGTGCTCTTTAGATTTAGATTTATTTCTCTCATTGTTGAACTTCCTCATCATCGAATTGTATTTTCGAGTGAGTAAGGCAACATTTGCACCATCGCCAATTTCTTCAAGATTCTCATCATCTTCTTCGATTTGACTCTCCGAGGATTGAACTTGAAGTGCCACATTCTTGATTTTATACAATTCCTTTGGATTCTCAATGTTCATTTCATAAGTTTTGAGAATGATCATCAAGGTATGAAGGTCCATTGTGGAAAGATTGTGAGCTTCTTCAATAGCACAAATCTTTAAATTGAACTTTTCAGGAAGAGAACGGAAAGCCTTTTCAACAAGTTAAGTGTTGGTTAATGGTTCACCAAGCACTTGACATTCATTTGATATGTCAATCATCTTTTCAAAATAAAATTTAATAACATCTGCTTCTTCCATCCTTAAATGTTCATATTTACTCATGAGCATGTGTAGTTTTATTCGACGAACACTTGAGCTACCTTCACAATGAATTTGTAAAGTATCCCATACATCCTTAGCCGTGGGGCAGTTTTGAATGAGTTTGAACATATACATATCAACCCATCCAAAAATAGCATTTAAGGCCTTTACGTTAAAGTTAGCATTATTGGTTTCTTTTGTAGTCCATTCGAATTCAGGTTTGACAAGAATGTCACCTTCCTTATCCGGTGGCAACATTGGAACAACATATCCATTGGTTATACATCTCCATGCCCTAACGTCAATTTATTTGATATGAGAACGTAGGCCAATCTTCCAATAGGCATAATTTGATCCATCTAAAATAGGAAGCCTACCAATAGTTGGATTTGCCGGATCCATAGCTTATGACAACAGGACCAAGCACTTATTGTGTTAAGTGTCGGCTCTGATACTACTTGAAGGGGGCTATGGAACAATAAAAACAAAATGAAATAAAGTCTAATGCCAATTCTGTTTCCGAATGTCGGAAATTATGTCATCCGAACCAGTAACAACACTTTATCAAAACAGAATACCTTGAAGAGTAAATGCAGCAAAGATTTAAAGAATACAAAGGTTTAAAATTTTCATAAGTTATATATATAATATAACTTATGATGGTCAATGAACAAATTTATTGTATATATATTATATATAAATATACAAATTCCTTTCTTTACAAATTTACAAGATAAAATGGAAAGGAATTAAAAGTTGAAGTCGCAGATGACTTCTGCCTGAAAAGTCTAACTAAGTAGACATAGACAACCTCTCATTACAATTGATCCATACGAACCTAATCTAGAATCTAAACAACAATTGTAATGTTGGACAGAATGTTGTCAACACACTCAGGCAACACTGGCGATCCAAATTTCTGAGATGAAATCCCGAGAGCTCTCTTGGTATTTTTACTTTCTGATTCTGGATATCGATACTCTTTAGTAGCCTCTCTAGTTATAGTAGAAAGTCTTCCTTGAATTGCTCATCGATCGGTTGTGGAAGTTGAGGGAAAGGTGGACTGTTGGTGGGATTGGTTGGAGAAGATCAGGGAGTAATAATCTCAACAGCTTTGGCTTGATCATCACGACAAGCAATAACTTTTGACTTAGTCCTCACTCATTTTTTACCAGCTCCTTTTTACCTTGCTAAGTCATTTTTACCTCATAGTAATATTTACACAAATATTACTGCATCGCATGAAGTAAGGAAAAATATGTTCAGAAAACATTGGTCCGAATGTTGTGCAACATTTGTCCCAACATACTTACACATTCATATCAATACTTTAAGAGATATGTTGGGTCAAATGTCACAACACCAAATTCAACATTAACAGAGGTGTTAGTATATGCATTCGAATAACATATAAAATGACAAAGAAAAAGAAAAGAATTTGAGCCCATAGAATTCACTATGTATTCTTAAAGAATTTAATTCCCTCAAGTATCTAAAGTATAATTGTATACGATAAAATCCGGCATGACAAGTGGCAAGGTTTGAATGAGTCATTCGAGGAAGGTGATCAAGCTCTGGGCCGGATGTAGTTGACATCGAGGTGAGGCAGTAGCTAAGACGAGTCCGGGTATGACCGGATCAGTTGGCACCGGGTGTAGTTCCGGAGGCTTACGATGTATACCCATTCCGAATATGGCTCCAACCGTTACTCTTTCATCATTAAGAGGTCATTATTAACTTTAATGTCATTTAACTTGAGAGTGATTCTCGGGTATTAATGTCTATTATTTTATAGTTATAAAAGGAGTCCAACCTTCATGTCGGAAGGGCACCCAATTCTCATTACTTGTACACTAAATCTTGAACTTAGAGAAAATAAACTTAAATGCTCTCAATTTTGGTCTATAACCGAAGCAATTTTACTAAGGCCCGGACTAATCTTGCTTAGATGATTCATCCGAGCTCAAGGCAATCCATGGTAATTTCTTGTCATTTCTATTTGCTTACTTATTATCAATTGTTCATTATCTTATACTACAAATCAGTCATGTATCCTTAAGGTTACTTACAAATTTAATTGTACTTTTTTTGGGTAAACAGTTTGGCGACCATCATGGGGCTAAGGATAATTATGGTGATTTGTTGAAACTTTACTTGTTTTTCTTAAGATTTTGTGAACAAGTTGCTACTTTACATTAGCATCCGTAGGTTGTACGCCAGCCATACGTAGCTTGAACTGTGCAAAACGTCTAGCGAAAGTCAAATTGGTGTTAACAACAACAAGAACACCAACAGTGACAATAACAACATCAATGCCAACGATGATATCAACAATAATAACAATGCTGATATCAACAATAATTCCCCAATCATTGACTCAATAACTGGTGAGCCTCTGATTTCGCCACCCATAGTTTTGCCCCGGGGATCCAGAAGAACTGGTGAACGAACGCCAAATGATGATCGTGAAGCGGCTAATAGAGTGTGGGTAGCCGGAGCAGATTTGGCTAGAATCTTCACCATGCTGGAGTAACAATAGGAGGCAATTACTCAGTTGTAGAAAAAGAGCAGCGAAGCAAGTGCAGCGGACAAAACCCATGCGATTTGGGATGAAGTTCTAGTCGGTGAAAATGACAACGATTCAAGGGCAAATGAGCCTTCGGAGATCTTGAGGATGCTCCAAGCCATGGACGAGCGGATGGAAATTAATGAAAAGAAGTTTGAGACTTTGCATTCTGGGATAGATCAGATCACAGGAGCACCTCTGATCCTGAAGTGACCGAACTCAAAGAAATACATTCAGTTTCCATTTTCACCGAGTACGACTCCAAAGTTAATCCAAAAAGGTTTAAAATGTCAGATCTCCCAAAATATAATGACACCACGAATCCACAGGAGCACGTGACATCGTACACTTGTGCAGCGAAAGGCAATGACATGCAACCGAATGACATAGAATCGGTGTTGCTCAAGAAGCTCAGCGAAACACTAACCAATGGGGCAATGACCTGGTATTATTTATTGCCCGAACATTCCATTACTTTATTTAAAATGCTTATATATAACTTAATAAAAGCACACGCTAGATCAAGGAAAGTCCAAGAAAGAAAAGCAGAGATATTCCAAATAGTTCAGAAGGATACGAAGTTGTTACGTGAGTTTGTGATGAGATTTCAAAAGGAACGGATGCTCCTTCTTGCGGTACCAGATGAATGGATAACCGAAGCTTTCACTAAGTGGCTAAACCCAAAGAGTTCTAGTGCTTATCTAAAGTTGAAGTAAAACTTGTTGGAATTTCCAGCAGTCACTTGGACAAACGTACCAAACAAGTACGATTCAAAGATCCGGGTAGAAGATGATCAGTTCGAACTCCAGCCGGGATAAATGGGATGGACCAAAAGCAATGATAAGTCAAAATGGGTCGCTGATTCAGAGCTAAGGTATTTAAAGGATATGTACCAACCCTACGGACAGTCTGAGAAATCAAACTTCAAATCGGATTGAGGCCGCAACAATCGTAACTTCTCATAGGACAGATGAGATGGAGATAGGCAATGAAAGAGGGTCTACCAGTAGAGGCTTGCAGTTCAAAAAATGACACCGATGGTATATATAATAGTAGTTTGAAAAGCCCAAGGTTGTCCGAATACAACTTTAATATTGATAGAGCCGGACTGGTGACAGCAATTGGGCACATCAAGGAGACAAGATGGCCGAGACCCCTCCGGTCAGATCCAGCTCAGAGAGACCCAAATTTACTGTATGATTTTCATGGAATACACGAACACCGAATGAAGGATTGTCAGCAGCCCAGGGATGAAGTGGCCTGGTCTATGAAAAATGGCAATCTGCATGAGTTTTCTAAGCGATTGAGCTAGGGAAACTTCAGAAAAAGAGAGGCAAATAAACAGGCAAACCCGATTGAACCACAACATGTCATAAATATAATTATTGGGGGAATGGACGTTCTAAAAGGATCTGTCATGACCACAAAAAGATGAAAGTATTGATAACTCGGGAAAAGAGATCTAGGGAAATCTTATAAGAAGAAGCGATTTCATTCAGCAATGAAGACGCAGAGGGCATCATTCAACTTCATAATGATGTGCTGGTAATTTCTGTTTCCATTGATAATTTTCAAATTAAGTGGATTTTAATTAATCCATGTAGCTCGACCAACATTATCCGGTGGAAGGTAGTAGAGAAAATGAGGATGCTGGACAAAAAAATTTTGCCTGTCATAATTTTTAACGGATTCAATATGGCAAGTGAAACAATGGAAGAAGAGATCACTCTTCCAATCAACACAGCCAAAACAATCCGACAGATGGAGTTTTATGTTACCAAAGGAGAAATGAGGTACAATGCACTATTCGGCAGGCCTTGGATACATGACATGAAGGTTGTCTCCTCGACGTTGTATTTGATGATAAAATTTCTGACTCCGGAGGGAATTAAGCGAATTCGGGGAGAGTAACCGGCTGGAAGGGAAATGTTTGCAGTAGAAGAGTCGGTGGAAACACGAAAAGAAATGAAGGACGAAAGGAAAGGTAAAGAAGTTAAATAGAAATTACAAGATCCGGGCACACCAAAACTCGGGGAAAGGAGAAGGTGAGAAAGAAAATTATGAGGAAGAAGAGGATTACTATTGCGTCCTAAGGTCGTTTGTCTTGCCAGACAGCTCGGACGCTACGAAGTCAACTATTGAAGAGCTTGAGCAAGTGATAATGTTCGTTCATTTACTGGATAAAAAGATATACCTGGGCACCGGGTATCCCCAGAGCTCAGACTTAAATTAACTGAATATCTTAAAGCTAACACCAATTTCTTTGCTTGGTTCCATTTAGACATGATAGGTATCCCACCGGAGATCACAACTCACAAGTTGAGTTTGGATCCGAACTTCCCTACGATAAAGAAGAAAAAGAGATCTATGTCCGAATATAAAACACAGGTTTGTCAAGGAAGAGGTAATGAAGTTATTAAATATAGGTTCAATCCGAGAAGTAGAATATCCGGATTGGCTAGAAAACGTAGTTGTCATTCCTAAAAAAGGAAACAAGTTAAGAATGTGTTTAGATTTTAAAATTTTAAACAAAGCTTGTCCAAAAGATTATTTTCCCTTACTGAACATTGATCGTATGATTGATGGTACGGCAAGGCATATATGCTATGTTTTCTCGATGCTTACTTCGGATATAACTAAATAAGGATGAATCTGGAGGATCTTGAGAAAACTTCTTTTATAACTAGGTACAAGCCTTATTGTTATAATGTAATGCCATGTACTTTAAAAAATGTTGGAGCTACATATCAACACCTAGTTAATCGCATATTTGAAAAACAAATAGTCAATACGACGGAGGTTTACATTGATGATATGTTAGTTAAATCCCTAGAGACAGAGGAAAATTTAAAGCATTTGTAGAAAACATTTCACATACTTCAGAAGTACAACACGAAGTTGAACCTAGAGAAATACTCCTTTGGAGTTGGCTTGGGCAAGTTCCTAGGCTTTCTAGTGTTGAACAAGGGAATAAAGATCAATCCAGACAAAATCAAGGCGATCGAGGAAATACTGGAGGTGTGTGAAGATGTGAAGGTGGTATAAAGGCTCACTGGAAGGCTGGCTACCCTGAGTAGGTTCATTTCTCAGTCATTGGAGAAAAGTCACATGTTATTTTCATTGTTAAAAAAGAAGAATAACTTCGAGTGGACTCCAGAATGTCAACGAGCATTGAGGGATATGAAAAAGTACCTGTCCAGTCCACCATTATTGCATAAACCGAAGGCGGATGAACAATTATTCCTGTACCTGGTAGTATCCAAAGTAGACGTGAGTGATGTCTTGGTTCGAGAAGAAAAAGGTACACAATTTCCTATCTGTTATGTGAGTATAACTTTAGCTAGTGTTGAAACCAGATATCCTCACATAGAAAAATTGGCATTAGCTCTAATAATGGCCTCTAGAAAATTGAGTCCATATTTCCAATGCCATTCTATTTGTGTAGTAATGATGTATCCGTTAAGAAACATAATGCATAAACTGATACAATTAGGTAGGCTAACCAAATGGGCGGTAGAAATTAGTGGATATGACATAGAGTATAAACCTATAATGGCTATAAAAGTCCGAAGTTTTAGCAGACTTCATAGTAGATTTCACTCCCGGAATAATTTCCGAAGTGGAAAGGGAAGTTATAATAACCTCGGGAATTACTTCAGGGATCTGGACCTTGTATAAGGATGGAGCTTCGAACGTAAAAGGGTTCGGATTAGGGGTGTTGCTCAAAACACCGGCGGGGGAAACTATTAAACAAGCAATAATAATAGTGAAATTGACTAACAATGAAGTCGAGTATGTGGTTATGATTACAAGTTTAAAATTAGAAAGGAGTTTGGGAACAGAAGTCATTGAAGAAAAATGTGACTATTTTTTTGTTGTAAATCAAGTGAATAGCGTGTTTGAAGTGAACGAGAAAAGAATGCAAAATGCATCGAAAAAATTCAAGTATTATTGCACCGGTTCAAAGAATGGACCATGGAGCAAATATCTCAGGAACAAAATAGTAAAGCAGATGCTTTGAAAAACTTGGGATCTTCCATGGAAGCTGAGGAATTTAACTCCGGGACAGTGGTGTAGGTCCTGAACTCTGCGATAGTTGGTGGTCATGGCGAGGTGAATACCACAAGATTGACTTAGGACTGGCGGAACAAGTACATCAACTACCTTCAAAATGGGAAGTTGCCTAGTGATCCGAAGGAGTCAAGGGCTCTTCGTACGAAGGCAGCTAGATATTGCATGGTTGATGGCCAGTTGTACCGAAGGTCTTTCTATGGTCCTTTAGAAATGTGCTTAGGGCCTTAAGATACAGACTACGTGATACATGAGGTTCACAAAGGGACTTATGGCAATCACTCAGGAGCGGAATTATTTTTCCGGAAATTGACTAGAGCCGGATACTACTGGTCACAAATAGAGGAGGATGCCAAGAACTTTGTTCAGAAATGCGACAAATACCAAAGGCATGCTCCTATGATTCACCAACGGGCAGAATTAATGCATCCATGTTTTGTCACTGTGGATGTTCATGAAATGGGCAATGGATATTGTAGGACCACTTCCATGGGCACCCGGAAAGGTACACTTTATTTTGTTTATGACTGACTATTTTCTAAGTGGGTTGAAGAAAAAGCTTTCAAGAAGGTTAGAGGAAAAGTAGTCATGATTTTATATGGGATCATATCATATGCCGATTCAGAATACCGAAGGAAATTACTTGTGACCATGGCCATCAGTTCCTTGGAAAGAAGGTGACAAACTTTCTTATAGTGTCGGCTCCCTATCATCTGAGTGTGAATGGACAAGCAGAGTCAATGAATATAACAATTATTCCGAACATGAGGAAGATACTGCAGATGGCGAAAGGCAAGTGTAGAGAAATTCTTCCAGAGGTAATATGGGCATACAAGATGACACCGAAAGCCAGCACCGGTGAAATACCTTTTTCTTTGGTTTATGGTGCAGAGGCCTTGATTCTAGTGGAAGTTGGGGAACCGAGCTTAAGATTCAGCCTCGCAAATAAAGAGTCGAACAATGAGGCTATGGCGGTCAAGATTGACTTAACAGAGGAACATCGAGAGCTAGCATTGCTATGGCTGGAAGCTCAGAAGAAAAGAATGGGAAGATATTACAACTGGCAGACTAATCTTAGGCACTTTCAGGTAAATGACTTAATTTTATGAAAAGTAACCCTCAACACTAAAAACCCTAATGAAGGAAAGTTGGGTCTGAATTGTGAGGAACCCTATAAAGTGTCAGAAATAACCGGAAAAGGCTCGTACCAATTGGAAGCAGAAAATGAACAAAAATTGCCGAACAAATGGAACATAAGCCATTTGAAGTGATATTATTGTTAAGGTACTAATTTGTCAATTAATTAAGTAACATTTATTTTGATATTACAAACTTTTACAGGGAATAAATCGGAGTTACAAGGTGATATTCGGAGTGCTAGAATTAGGTCTAAAAACACGTGTTGCGCTCTTTTTCCTTTAGCACATTTTTTATCCCAAAAAGTGTTTTTCCGCTAAGGTTTTTAACGAGGCAAAAGTGTAAAGTGTGTTACTGAATTAAAGAAATGAGTGGGCATCAGATAGAAACACCGGAGATTGGGGAGTACCAGGCAGTTGAAGGTCAAAATAGTATTTGAGTTCTCATACTTCAAACACAAACACAAACACTAGGGGAATGTCATACCCTCGGTAGAGAAGTGAAGGAAGCTGAAGGCACTTGCTTTGAATTCGAAGGTTGTAAGCTTTTGAAATTTTGAAATTTTGAAAGTTTTGGTCGAATTTTTTTGTAAGGGTAAAAGATCAAATGAATCTAACCCAAGTGATAGTGTTTACAAAGAAATTATGTAAAGGCAAAAAAGATCGATTGAATCTTGTCCAATTGTGTGTCCGGACAATGTTTAAATGAAAGTATGTTTCTTCCAAGATTTTGTTTCAAAAGTGTTTCTATGTGGATGTTTCTCTGGACTATCATTAAAATTGATAAGGCTTACGGGCTGAAAGTGTTAAAGCTTACAAACTAAAGTGTTAAGTCCTTAACTGGGGACTGTCGTCAATAAAGAAAGCCGAAACAAAATGATAGTGTTCTAAGGCATGTTTCTAAGGCACCAGATCAAATGAGTCCAACCTATTTTAAAGACACTTGAATTGTCTAAAAGGTTGAGAATAAGTAGAAATTCCAACACTTATGCCCATGTGAATAAGAGACGTCTTGTTCATAAGCATAAAAATAAGGCCCTTATATCTAGTCATCAAATGACCTAACACCGGAAGAAATCTTGCCCGATTTAAAATGAACTAAGGAAATATTTGTTGAAAAATTATTCAAAGTCCAAAACTGGCAGAACTTTCGCCCGGATCAAAGCAAACTAAGTGACAGTTTGTTTTAAGTTAAAATCCGAAGTCAAAACCAATTAGCCCAGACTGGATTAACTTTCACCCGGATCGAGGTCTTTTGCCTCAACAATTTTATCATCTAATTCTGAGAGCCCATCTCGAGCCTACTCCAGGGTATACCTCCAGACATTCCAAGTTATATGCTCGATTTTCAGCACTGTTTGGGCTTTTTCGGACTCTAGGTCATTACGAGCTTAATCCCGTTCGGCTAAGGCTTGAACTAGTTGAGCAGAAATCTCATCATTTCTCCGGGAAGAGGCCTCGAGCTCAACTCACAGTTGTTCGATGCTTTGAGCCTGCTGGCGAACCTGATCTTGTGATGCCTTTAAGTCTCATTCAAAGTTCTGCTTAAAAATAGTTTGCTCAGCAACTCACTTCACATCAATCACATCGAGCTTGGTGGTAATGAGTTCGACCTCAATATTAAGGAAGTTTTCATTTAGCACTTAATAGTGCCAGACTTCTTCCTTCTTTTCAAGCTCTTGGGAGAGATTTTGGAGATTATTGTAAAGTTGATCATTCTTCCTATCCAAGGACTTGTTTTCTTCGTTGATAAGATTGAGGTCATTCATGTCCCGAAGGTAGTCACCTCTTATTCGATCTAATTCTGCCCTAACAAAGGGCAAGTCACCGGACAATTGAGCATCTTTCTGCTGGAGGATTTATTTGAGGTGCCGGATCTCTCTCTCCTAGGCATCCAGCTCACCCTTAAGATCCTCATTTTCCTCGAGGAAACGAAGGAATTCTTCCCCGATCAAGATGGATGACTGAAAAAATTAATTTCACTCAAGTTAAGGCATGCCAAAAGAAAAGAAAAAATTAAACTTAATTAAAAGGATACATACCCCGTTAGACACATGCATCCTTTCAATTAGGAGACATTTCCATGAGACCTCTTCCATTTTCTCCTTATCGTACTCTGATATCAGAGGCCTTAAGCAGCTTGTGACCTTGACTGGCCGAGATAAGAAGTTTTTGTCTTAAAAAAGAAGAGGGTTGAAGTCCTCATCCTATTCGGTTTTACGCTCGGGGTTAGGAACACATTCACAAGCTTGGCCCAGGAAGAAACATGATTTTTTGGAGGGCGAGATAATTTGATGAGCCTATGAGGAACTGTCAAGTGTGCAAATCTGGAGGTGTTTAGTGACGATACCAAATTTGCAGAGGTTCCACCTTCACCGAAAAGACAGTCAATGTCCTTTTACCCGAAATTGGGGGCTATATTTTCTGATGATTCAAGCGAAGGAGTTGAGACCCTCAGCCTCTTTGACAACAGTTCCTCATTCATTGCTTCGTCATCATCTTCAATGATGACGGGTATTTATTCCGTAGAAGGTGGCATGGTTGTAGAAGTTGGTACGGTGAATTCTACAATTGCGGTTTCTTTGACTCCGGAAGAACCACCTTCTTCCGCAATAGCTGTTTATTTACTCCATAAGAGCCACCCTCTTCCAGGGTTCTTTTCTTCTTTGGAGGAGCCGAGAGAGACCTCGGGGGTTTTGAAGATTTCTTCTTTTTCGGTATTTGGGCGATATGGTGAGCAGATGCAGCCGGATCAAGTACTGAGTTGAGGAGAGCCAGGGAGGCCAAAGTTGTCCTTGGGAGAGGGGTGCCTTTTGGCAGACCTATTTAACGAAGAACAAATGGTGTAAATATGCGTATGTAAAGAAGTAGTATCAAAAAAGGTGTTCGAAAGAGACTAACTGTGATTTTGTGCTTTCCATCAGTCTTTGGAAATTATTTTCCACGACCGGTGTTTCTGCGGGCATATACTTATTATTTTTTGGACCCATTCGTGAAGGGTCGTGATTATAGCCGGAATCCAGGGGGGTAACTGAAGAAGTAATAAAAATAAATTTTAAGGAAAAAGCAGTCAAAGACATTTTATAAAATTGAGGAGAAGAGTTTTTGTACTTACGGGTAAAATTCCATGTCTCTGGAAAGGGCATGAATCTTTCTGAAACAATTTCAGCAGTAGGAATTTCTATGAAGTGTTTCATCCAGCCTCGGTATCGGTCTTCATCAATGCTGGAGAGAATGGAAAAATTTCCTCGTTTGGATATTTGGACGATCTCACTTCAAAAAAATTTGGAACATATAAATGGATCAAATGATCCAAGGTAAAAATTTCATTGACCTCAGCCAAAAACCGAAGGTAAACAATGGCTCTCCACAGGGACGGACCAATTTGTGCAAGACAGAAGTTGTAAGTCTTTTATATTTCGAAAATCACATCGTCAATCGGAGGGTCGAGCTTGAGTTTGAAGGGGTAGGTATAAACATTTGAATAACTCTGCCGTGAGTAGTAATGTCGTAATTAGGCCAGGGAATTACAATTTCAGAGAGATTTTCCTAGCTGCATTCTGTTCGAACTTTGCTAAGAACGGAATGATTGATGAAAGTTGGGTAGTTCTTTGCCATTTCACCCCGGTCACTCTTCGAAGTGGCGGCACGAATGGCAAACTCACTGTCGAAGCGCAAAGTGGATGGGATCATTCGAAGACTCTGGGCTCAGGGGCAACTTGAGTTTCAGGGGACTCGCCGGCGCTGGTGGTTTCGATGGTGGCCGAAGGAGATGAGGGTGATGGTGAAGAGTTTCTTGAAGAAGAGCGGGTAGAAGTTTTAGCCATTATGAAGAAGAAGAATATTTCTTGGTGATTCAGGTGAATGGAAAATGGAAAAGCAAAGTTGAAGATTCGTTTGCGAGATTGAACGAGAGAGAAAGTGATTTGGAGAAGGAAACTTTTGCAGAAGGTTAGAAGAAAGAAGAAGAGAAGGGTTTTATAAGGGTTCAATCTTATTACGAAACATTTCAGTATACGAACCGAAGAGGCGGTTCAATCAGAAGGTGACATATGTCCAAATTTGCAGTGAGATGCGACGTGAATAAGAGTTTGGAGAAGAGGGAACATTAGGTTTCCCGCCTATTTCGGAGTAGTTTGAAAAGAAACTTCCAAGAGAAGAAAACGAAGAAATCATTTCCACTTTCCGTCACTTTGGTGAAGTTTGATCTGGAAAGTGTGGGGACTATCTGTATACGGTAAAATCCGGCATGACACATGGCAAGGTTTGAATGAGAAGTCCGAGGAAGATGATCAAGCTCTGGGCCAGAAGCGGTTGACACCAAGGTGAGGCAGTAGACGAGACGAGTCTGGGTATGACCAAGTAAGTTGGTACCGGGTGTAGTTCTGGAGACTTCTGATATATATCCATTTCGAATATGGTGCCAACCGTTACTCTTTTGTCATTAAGAGGCCATATTAGCTTTAATGTCATTTTATTTAAGAGTGATTCTCGGGTATTAATATCTCTTATTTCATAGCTATAAAAGGAGCCCAACCTTTATGTCGGAAGGACACCCATTTCTCATTACTTATACTTTAAATCTTGAACTTACCGAAAATAAACTTAACTACTCTCAATTTTGGTTTATAACCGAAGTAATTTTACTAAGGCCCGGACCAATCTTGCTCAGAGGATTCATCCGAGCTCAAGGCAGTCCAGACTAATTTCTTACTTGTCATTTATATTTGGTTACTTATTATCAATTGTTCATTATCTTATACTACAAATCAGTTCACGTATCCTTAAAACTACTTATAAATTTAACTGTATATTTTTTAGGGTAAACAATAATATTATTTTCTACCTGAATAAAATAGATATACTTGTTATTGAAGTAACGATGCCTCAAATATCAATAACTTCATCGAACTTCAAGACATTAATGAACCACACAAAGACTATTTTATTTGTACGAAAAATGCAGAAGAAGTGCAGAATTTCGATGTAGAAATCTGATGCTAGCCGTTTGAATTTATAATCAACGAAGGATAGTGTGAACAAGAGGTATTACGCCTTATCGGACAAGTCACGATCTATTTAATATAAAAAAGCGTTGTTGAAATTTCATCCTTTATCCTGATTCAATATTTTTTGCTCACCACTTAAAAACTCAACAGAAATCAGATAAAAATTGAAGATTTTTTTTTTGCCATCAGTCCTATGTATATACAAGTCCAATTTTGTGATGCTTTCCTCTTAGTTGGTATGTTATAGATTTTATCCAGTATGCTACTTTTTCAATTAATGTTCTAGATATTAATTCATACATATATTCTAAGTTTTCCGTGTGTGTAGAGTTCATTATCGCTATGTACATTACAAGGTTCCAATCAGTTATTCTTCTTCCTATTTCTTGTTCATCATAAACGTTATCTAGGTCTAAGAAATATCCGTAGTAATTTACTCCTTGTGCCATTGATCCTACAAATTCTTTAAATTCTGCTTGTTTTCCTACTGGTATGTAGTTTGGTAATCTAGTTCGTTTCCTTTCTATTACCTCTAAGTTAGGATCTACTAGTTCTTATTTAGGATAATCATTTGCATCTTCATTTATTATATCTTCTGATTCTATTTCCGTTTCTAAGGTCTGTTATATTCTTCTTCTATATCACTTTCAGGTTCTTCTATAATAGCATTTACTATTTTCATTTGTTGTAGAGCTTCTATTATCTGATTATTTTCTTTTATTATTTCGTCATTTTCTACCTCCTCTATGAATTCTACTACTTGTATTTCTTGGTTAGTTGGTTTATCGTTACTATCTGAGTTGCTATCAGTTTTTTCATTACTGTTTGTACTCTCATCACTTGTATTTCTTCTTACCTTCTTTTTTCCTTTTAACTTTCTCATTTGTTCTCTAAGTATCTGCATTTCTTCTCTTAATTCTTCTAGTTCTTGTTTTGTCCCTTTTAATTCTTCTTTTGTTTGTTTTAGTTCTTCTTTAGTTTCATTTAATTCCATTTTTGTTTGCTTCATTTCAACCTTTGTTTCTTTTTATATTTTTTTCGTAGCTCTGATACCAATTTCTGGGCGGATCTTTTCATCATCTAATAACCCTGAAGAGGGTAGGAATATAGATGGTAGATTGATAAAGTTTTATCAGAGTTTATCAAATAATAAGCATGTAGTAAGGAAGTGTGTAGTATCAACTCAAATTTCATTTTTAAATAAAAGTCTATAATCTTTAATCAGTATAAACATCATAATTGTAGAGATGAACATTTATCAAGATCATAATTAAAAACACATAGTCTAGAAACCATACCTCTTAATCAGAATTTCAGATCACCAGAGATCTCGACCTTATCCTTGGCTCTGCTTCCCTTCTTCTTCCACGAATATGCGGGATGATTAGCCTAGGTGGCCGGGAGTTCTTAAAAGAATATCCTCTAAAATTCTTGCTAAGGTGCAGGTTTATAGACTGATATGGTTATAATTATAATCTTTCAAAGTGTTCTTCTCTCTGGTATTATGATATTATCACTGATCTTGATTATAGACTAGAGAGGGAGTTTAGCTAGGCAAGTAAGGAATTGTATAGAAAGTTTTCAAATGTGTAGTCAGGTTATAAGAGGCTCCTTAAATAGATGACCTCGACTGATAATTTCTTTTTGAAAGTCGTAAAGTAAATAGTAGTTTATTTTCAAAAGTCATAAAGTAAATAGTAATCACTTTAAAAAGTCTAAAGTGCTACAGTTTGTCTGCTGCTTTTTCAAAAGTTGTTTGTCTTCTTTCCTTTTGCTTTCCAGGTGTTGCTTTTGATAGTGTCTTCTGTTGATAATGTCTTCTGCTTTCCAGGTGTCTTTGATAATATCTCTTTTCTGGTTGAGTTAATTTTTCACCAGATCTTCTTCTTGTTTTGTCGTAATCTTTTTAATAGTAATACATGGTAGTCAAAATTGGGCTGCAAGTAGTGAAAGCTACAGGCTCCCTGTTCAAAGTATTCATTTTTGGGCTGCAAGTAGTAAATACTACAGGCTCCTTGTTCAAAGTATTCATTTTTGGGCTGCAAGTAATAAATACTACAGGCTCCCTGTTCAAAGTATTCAGTTGGGTTTCAAGTAGCAAAGCTACATGATCCCTTTTTTCATGTAGTAGATTAGATCCTTATGCAAAAGGATCATAATTTTCGTCCTTTTTTGTTACATTGGTGGTAATAGTAGGCCTGGTATTTATTACAGGTCTTTTATTTTGTCCAATTGTCCTTTGATAATGTTCCATTATTTCCTTTGCATATTTGTATCTCATGTTTATGATTTTGTCATGCATTTCATTTAATCTTGTGGTGTCCTGTGTCATGATGTCATTGTCATAGTATATGGTAATGATGTCCTCTAATTCTCCTCCTTTTGAATCTCCAATTATACATGCCTTTTTTGCTCTCAGCATGTCTTCTATTCTTGTTTTCAATGTTAGTAATCCAAATGTTCTTTTTGCACTTAGCCATTCCTGGAATTTCTCCAAAGTGCAAGGGATTTTATTGTTCAAGTTTTCATCATCTCCACTGATGGTACTGTTTTTTCATGTTTTAAATATCTGACATATCACAATTGGCTTACCAGTTAAATCCATTGATGCGTCAAATATCTATATTCCGTATATTCCTTTTCCGAACGATTCCACATCAGTCTTGTGGACTCTACAATGATGCTAGGTAATCTGGCAATGTTACTCATATTTTCATCTACTATTAGTTTGTCAATAAATCCATAAGTAAATAGTTTTGATACTATTTCCGGGTTTGCTTGCTCGCTACACAAGAATCTTGGATACTTGCTTAGCTTAGCACTGCGTAGAATGTGAGGGTTAGTCTTATAATCATAAAATTTATTAATTTTCTCATAAGCATTGATGTAATCACCTAGTGTATCTCAGCTTGTCTGCCATTTATACGGTTGATGAAGAGGATGGTATTGAAGAAGGTATAGTTGCTAGTTTTGATACAAATGGTCCCATAGTTTTGGTAGTAGGGTTTTCTGGTCTTTTAGGCGTAGTGATGGGTGATCTGGATTGGGATTCATTTTGTATATTTTTCATTGTTAGCAGGTCTTGTATGGCTTCTCTGAGTTGGTTTATAGTATTGATGTTCTCTTGTAATCTGGATATGAGGATTTCATTGGTTTGTATAAGGGAATTCATGGCTTTAGTAATGTATTCTTCAATCTTATCACTGTTGTTCGACATCGTTATATCTACTAAGAAAATCAGCTAAAACATTCTTAGTTCCAGATATATTCTTAACAATAAAGTCATAACAACAAAAGAATGATTTCCATTTTCTCCTTTTATTTAATTTTGATAAAGGATCTATTTTGTTTGTAATAAAAGTTTTTACCTGTGTGTTATCAGTTCTAACAATAAATTTTACTGGTGGTAAATGGTAATGAAATTTTCTTATTCCAAATTTTACTACTAATAATTCCTTTTCATTTATATGATAATTTTTCTCATTCGGTTTCCACGTTCCTCCTCCGTGTCCACAAATAAGTGGTTTTTCTTTATCTATATCCTATTTATCATAGGCTATGAGGACTGCTCCACATCCTATATCACTAGCATCAGTGAAAAGTTCTAATTGGTCTTTTTTGGTTGATATTCTGTGTTTTGGTAATGTCTTTACCTTTTCCTTGATATCTTTTATAGCCTTAGTATGTTCTTGTTTCCATTCAAAGGTTATGTTCTTCTTTATCAATTCTTGCAATGGTTTTCTTAAGAGTGGTAAATCTTTTATGTGATCTAAAGCATAGTTTATTACTCCTAAGAATTGTTGTACTTCTTTTTTATTTTCTAGTTTCTCTTTAAATTTTTTTATCTTCGTTACTATATGTTCTTGCAGTTGTAGTCCTTCGTTATCTATAATATATCCCAAATATTCAGTATTGTTTTTAAATATTTCAGATTTCTTTTCAAATAATAGTATTCCGTGTTGTTTTATAGTTGTTATAAATTTTTCTAGATGTTTTATATGATCGTCTAGATTATCGCTGAATATTAATATGTCGTCGACATATACTATGCAAAATTCTGTTAATCTTCTAAATACTTGGTCCATTCTTCTTTGAAATATCTGTGGTGCATTTTTTAATCCAAAGGGTAGTATATTCCATTCATAGTGTCCTTGGGGGGCACTAAAGGCTGTTAGAGATTTTAATTCCCTTGTCAGTTTTATTTGCCAAAATCCACTTTTACAATCAAATTTACTAAACCATTTTTTATTTTCTAGTCGGTTAATAAGGTTTCTTTTATATGGTAAAAAGTATCCATCAAATATAGTCTTTTTGTTTAGTTCTCTATAATCAATTAACATTCTGGATTTTCATTTCTTTTGTTCACTATGTTTCCTTACTAAAAAGGCTGGGCTGGTATGTGGGCTTTTACTTTCTTGTATCAATTTTAGTTCTAATAATTCTTTTAATTGGGTTTCAAATTCTTTCTGGTCTGTTGGGCTATATGTAATAGGCTTGGATCTAACTATGTCATTTTCGTTTATTAGTTTGATTTCTGCATATATTTTTTCTTTTTCCCATAGTTGAATTGAATTTTCTCCAAAATTTTCAGTGTATTCAAATATTTTTCTTTTAATAGTTGTAGGTTATTATTCCTATAAGTTTTTATAGTACATAATCTTAATGTATGTATTGGTAATATTATTTTTAATACTATCCATTTATTACAAGATGTTTGTAAGCTAAAAGTATTACTATCTATAACTTGTGTTTTAAAGTAATCTAGGAAGTTGTTTCCTAATAACACTTGTTGTTTCATATTATCTAATTGGTATATTATTGGAAATCTGAATATAGTTTTTCCTAATGTTATTCTCATGTTTTCTGCTATTATATCTAGTTCTTTTGATTGTTCGTTAAATCCTGATACTTTTGCTCTATGCGTTCTAGTTCTCTTCCATCTATGTGATTCTAATACTTCTTTTCTTGCTAAGCATAAATCTGCTCCGCTATCAATAAATATTTTTTATTTTATCATTTTGTTCATTTTGTATTCTATATGGGCTTCTATATAGATTGCTACCATTTGTTGTATTTAGGATTTTTATTTTATTCAATATCCGTTTCCCTTAATCTTTGTTGGAGGTTTTCATCTTGTTCTAATTCTCTTACCTCTTGGCGAGTGTCTTCATTATCCATTAGCATTTGTATATCTCTTCTTATTTTAATAAGCTGCCAGGTTATTTCGTTTAGTCTTTCTATTATTCTCCCAAGGTTTTTTGTAACCTTGTTATGTCTATCCAAATAATATTTGTTTCTTGTTTCACTTGTAGTTGAAGTTATAACAAGTTTGTAGCGAACATATTGTTCACATTGTATCCAATAATCTCTTTCTTCTAGTAATTTTCTTTTCTCTTTTTCTAATATGTTCATTTTATTCAGAAGTATTTTCACTTTCTGATTGTTGGTTAATAAAGTTAACGTTTTCTAAGTCTTATTCATTTTCTTCATCAGTTTGGCTGACGTAGAAGTCTTCATATTCATACCATTTATCATTGTCTTCTTTAATCTATTGTAAGCTCATTATAAATTGTGTTGTATTTATGTATTTTACTCCTTTTTTCTTTAGTTTTGGGCATTTATTAGCATAATGTCCTTTCTCATTACAGTTCCAGCATTTACATTCTTTAGCTTTTTCCGTGTTTATAGGTTTTACGTATCTTATTTTCCTAAATTTTCTCTTATATCTAAATTTTCTTCTGTGTTCAGGGGTATTTTTATACCTTTTAAATCTCTTTTTTTCTATAAGGTTTGTAATAAGGTTTATTGTTATAACTTGTTTGTTATTATAATTTTTGTAATTGTTATTCTTCCTGTATCTCTCTTTTTGATATCTTTTATTACTCTTATTATATTTCTTCTCTTTTCTTTTGTCATAGCATCCGAATATTAATCTTCTTTCCGTGAATCCACATATTTCTCTTAATCCTAATTTTTTTAATCTTTTTTATTTTTTTATTGCATTCTAAATTCTTCGCATTTCCTCATTAAGTATTCTCTTAGTACTCTTATTCTTTCTCCTAATGTGTTTTCTTTTGGTTCTACTTGAGTGTATTCTTTTGATATCTCAGTATTGTAAGGTGTTGGTAAGTGGTCATAATAAAGTTGTTGATATATCGGACCTTTCTTTGGTAAAAATCTTGCTTCATAGAAGAACTTGCTAAAACTAATCATATATTCTTGTAATTTATTAATCTTACAACATTTCATATTGTTTAAACTCATTATTATTTCAATTTTTCTTTCTGCAAGTACATTTTCTCTTGCTACTAACCATCTTTCTCCTAAAAGTTCTCGTTTTAGTATAATATCAAAAATTATTTGCATAGATTTTCAATCTGTTGCATGACTAAGTACTTCCCCTCTTAGTTGGTATGCTATAGATTCTATCCAGTATGTTACTTTTTCAATTAATGTTCTAGATATTAATTCATACATATATTCTAAGTTTTCCGTGTGTGTAGAGTTCATTATCGCTATGTACATTCTAAGGTTCCAATCAGTTATTCTTCTTCCTATTTCTTGTTCATCATAAACGTTATCTAGGTCTAAGAAATATCCGTTGTAATTTACTCCTTGTGCCATTGATCCTACAAATTCTTTAAATTCTGCTTGTTGTCCTATTGGTATGTGGTTTGGTAATCTAGTTCGTTTCCTTTCTATTACCTCTAAGTTAGGATCTACTAGTTCTTCTTCAGGATAATCATTTGCATCTTCATTTATTATATCTTCTGATTCTATTTTCGTTTCTACAGGTCTGTTATATTCTTCTTCTATATCACTTTCAGGTTCTTCTTCTATAATAGCGTTTACTCTTTTCATTTTTTGTAGAGCTTCTATTATCTGGTTATTTTATTTTATTATTTCTTCGTTTTCTTCGTTTTCTACCTCCTTTATGAATTCTACTACTTGTATTTCTTGGTTAGTTGGTTTATTGTTACTATCTGAATCACTATAAGTTTTTTCATTACTGCTTGTACTCTCATCACTTGTATTTCTTCTTACATTCTTTTTTCCTTTTAACTTTCTCATTTGTTCTCTAAGTATCTGCATTTCTTCTCTTAATTCTTCTAGTTCTTGTTTTGTCCCTTTTAATTCTTCTTTTGTTTGTTTTAGTTCTTCTTTAGTTTCATTTAATTCCATTTTTGTTTGCTTCATTTCAACCTTTGTTTCTTTTAATATTTTTTTCATATCTCTGAATTTGTGTTTGTATTTTTTGTACTTATCATACCATTCTTCATTACTATGTAATTTTAACCTTGTATTATCTGCTTTTAACTCAGATATTTCTAGTTTTGTTTGTCTAGTTTTAGGTTTAGGTATTCGTAGGTTGTTTTTTCTACATTTTTTAGGTAAATGTTTTCTTCCCTTGAATCTTTATCTTCTGTTGGTGTTCATGTCTTTATAGGTTCATATTTATATCTTTCTTTTTCTATGATCTTTTTTCCATTATTTCTTAAAAACGTAAGTACGCCGGGTATATTAGGTTCTTGTTTCTCCATCAAAACTCTCATTTTTTTTATTTAATATTGCTAAACTGTCTAATGTTTTTTCTATTTGAGATGATAATTTTGGTTTTATCTTTCTGATATCCATCATTATAGATTTTTTATTTCTTCATTATGCATCGATTGGTACCATTTCTGGTTTTTGCATTGTAGCTTTAACCATCGTATTTTCTTTACTTGTACTGGGTTCATTATTTTCTGCTACATGTTTACCTTTGTTTTATCATTTTGTTCATTTTGTATTCTACATGGGCTTCTATATAGATTGCTACCATTTGTTGTATTTAGGATTTTTCTTTTATTCAATATCCATTTCCCTTAATCTTTGTTGGAGGTTTTACAAGTCCAATTTTGTGATGCTTTCCTCAATTTGTTATTCTACTTCCTTATCGAAAATCAAACAGACCATTCAAAAAACAACATATACTCGAAAACGTGATTATAAAAGCGGAATGATAAATTAAAACAAAAATGCATATTAGCTTACCATAGTTAAAACTTACATTTATTTCGTTTTATTTGAAGTTCTTTTTCTTCTTTAAATTACATTGTTTTAAATTTTAAAAATTTTAAAATTTGTTGTTCTACCTTTAATAACATATATTCTTATACCAACCAATAACCCAATACAAATTAACAGGCATTCTCTCAGTTTTAAAAAGATTGTCCTAATTTGATTTAGTACGAAATCTAAAAAAATAAAGAAAGACTTTTAAAATGTGTGGTCCAAAACAAATCTTAAATATTTATATGACTGTAAATCATATCATAAAATTAATTATTTCTAAATTATAAGAATGGATCTTGGGCCTAACCCAACCCCAAAAGCAAGCTTGTAGAGTGAAGATTGTTCAAGTCCATATAAGAAGTCTATGTTCCCATTTCATATCCGATGTGAGATTCTTAACGGTCTCTGTACGCCCAGACCTTGTTAACTGGAGCGTGGATAATATAATTTGGGGCCCAACATCGGTGAACAAAGAATTGAAATGGACCTGACTCTGATACCATGTAAATAATGGATCTTGGGTCTAACTCAATCCCAAAAACTAGCTTGTTAGGTAAGGATTGTTCAAGTTCATATAAGAAGTATATATTTTCATTCCATATTCGATGTGAGACTCTTAACATAAATATAAAAATATATCATTTTTTAGGATAATTAATAAGAAAAGTTAGATAATCTGTTTGGGACTAAGGGAATAGAACTGTTAAATTAATAACTCAATACAAATACAAAAATAATATTATTTCGATTCGGGTTATTGAAGTTTATCCGAAATACGCAGACCCCTATTCTCCCGAACATAATTCTATGAATATTTCTAAAATCAAATACTTCAAAACAAGATTCAAACACCCATAAAACCAAGCTGTAAATATTCAGTTCTCAAAGTACGAGGGACAACAAATTGCCGAAGAAAGGGGGTCAAAAGAGATGAAAAGTTGATGAGGTACACAGAACACTAGGACTGTGAGCACACGTGTGCATCTGACAGGGAAAAAGGAGTATTTAGTACTCCTTCCGTATCAAAATAATTGTAATATTTTTCATTTTAAACGTTAATTTAATTAAATTTTAAAATTAAATTAAATTAGATTAATTTAATATTTTAGAATTAAAATTAAAATATTTAAAAATTATAAATTATATTTTTTCTCATATTAAGATAATAAAAAATATAATTTAAAATTTATATAATTTAACACTTAAAAAACTTAATATAAAAAGTATTTTGAGAAAAAAAGAGAGTATGAAACTCTTTTTTCTTTGTTGTTTGTGCATTTCCCAATGCGTTCTCTCACATCTCTCTCCTCTGGCTACTACGAAGCGCCCCCCTATAGCTCTACCCCTATCCATGTTTACTGTATCCACTGTTCACACGAATGCAGGGAGCACAATATTCCTGTCAGTTTACGCACGTGGGGTACCAATTCATTCAAAGTAAATAAATTCCTGAGGTGCGATAATTAGTTATTAGTCATAGCGTTATTTGTCACAATTATCTGTTGCTTTTTCGAATACTTTTTAAACCAAAAACAGTCATATTTGCTCGTTTACTATAAAAATAAATTATATTTACTTTTTTATTATACCTTTTTAACAAATATATTCCTATAGTCATACTTTAGACTTATATATATCTCACCCGTTAAAATTAATTATATTTACTCTTGTCCATTAAAACTTTATTTGTAATTTTAAAAAGCCAAGCCATGTGTCATGCTCTTATTGAACTCAATAAAAAAATCAGTCCCATTTTTAACCCTAAAATGATCCGACTCACTTTCTTAATCACATCCAATTCACTCTCAATTCTCTCTCTATCCGGAAGATATCGTTGAGCCTGCAAAATCAATTGTTTGGTACAAAACTCCATAATCTTTCTTCTCCTGCAATTCCTTCATTTTTATGCAACAAAATCAAGTTTTATTAGATATAATTTACTAAATAAATACAAGATATATATATCACGATCCAAAACTACAAGTCGTTATGACATTTATTTTTAACAAATAGATAAGTCAACACAACAATTATCAATTTATTAAGTTAAAATAAATGAAAAAGTAAAGGAGTAAGATGAATATTCAAATACCAAGTTTTTTAAATAAGAAAATGTGGAAACATTTAAAATCACACATGATTGGTGTCATAAGCGCAAGAGTCATCACCAATAGAAAAATACAAGTCTGAACACCATTAATATACTGTCTGAATGCAAATAAAAGACAGTAATCATAAAAGGATAAAGGGAGAAGGGTGTTGCGTGACAGTCAGGCAACTCAACACGATCTTAAATAATATCGGCTCGGGCTAACACAACTCTGGTATCCACTCGTACTCGGAGTCGAACATGCATCACAAAAAGTACAGTAAATGTAGTGTAAGTATGAAAAGCACGTGAACTCAGTATATCTCATAGACGAAAGAAAAAAACAATAGTGAAAAAGTATTTAAGAAAAATCTCTTATACCCTTACCAGTTTACCTTACTTAGAAACTGTACCATTAACCATATTAAAGACCACTAAGTACCAATTAAGGAGTAATCAAATACCAAATAAGTCACGTACACACATAACTAGAGAATTAGATAAATAATTTATCAAGTAATCAGATAATAAATAAATGATGAAATGCAATGCAATATGCTCTCGTATACACATAAAGCTCCACAGGACTGTACGGTAGATGTGACCTATAAGGGGCCGCTAAGTTAATATACCCGTCCGGAATATCAGATCTCTTAGGTCACATCGGGCGCCCAACCTTTTAAGGCTGAAATATTATGCAATCGACCTTTTGAGGCTAAAATATCCATCAACCGACTCTTTAGGCACAATAACCATAATTTATCATGAAATTTTGATTCCCCAGATCATATAAAGTCAAAATAATGCATATGCATGATATAACACATAAAAAGTGAATATTTTAGTAATACAAACTTAATAGCCAAAAAATTCAACTAAATTTATCAACAATCCTGGATTAACAACCAACAAGTTCAAGTCAGTTCATCAACATGCTTATCACAAGTGTACGAGGTTCTTTAGAGAAACGAATACAATTAAATAGTCAAATATAAGACAAGTAGCATATAATAGTTAATGCCTACATGCTTTAGTATTTCTGGGTCACGGTCCATAACTAAGTACACTATTATTCATATCATGTCACGATACTCGTACTAATGCTTGTCACATCACAGGTATAAAATTCTGTTGTTACGCCCTTACCCCTTAATATTAAGCTTATTTTATTATCTTTATCAAAAACGTCCCTCAAGAGAAGTCAAGAAGTCTTAATATACCTTGAATGGAGAGCAACGTACCACAAACTTCAAGATAACACATTTCCGTTCCGTAATTCCTCGGAATGTTTCCACTTTATCAAGTATTGATAATTTGCACAACCTACTTCCTATCGTACGCAATATTCAATTTTCGCATGTAGGATGAAACACATTACTCTACCTATTCTATGCTAGCGCTTGCAGAATATAACCAACATGAAAGTAAGGAACACAATAATTTTACGTGAAAATCACCCAGCTCACGAGGTAGAAAAACCACGACCTAATAACTGTACAAACCATAGCAACTATCTAGTCTCGTATAAGGCGTCTAAATAAGTGCAAATAGTCCCGACGACAAGTGTGTAGCCATGAAGGCAAGCTGTAAATTATATAAGCCATGAAGGCAATGCACATGTATATAGCCCCAAAGGCGAATAAGTAAACGAATAGCCCCGAAGGCGACAGTATATATAACAACATAGCCCCGTAATGTGTTTCATCTTAACTGTACGAGAAACAATGCTAACTTTAAGCTCATTCCAGACAAGGGAGAACTACTATAGAAGGGTCATGGTGAACCCAAATGCGATCTTTACGACTAGCACTTGTTTGTGTGATTATTCAAGACTAGTACAATAAGAACTCATGCCAAAAATTGAAAGAAGGGAGCCTCACATACCTTGGATAATTAGCTTTCACAACGCAGCGTAATCAGTTCGTATCGTACTTCAATCTACATTAAACTAAGTGCATACAATTACTATATAAACTAGTAGCTAATACGGCGAACGACAAGTTCAATCTAGAGTTATAACTCTTACTCTTTTCTTTTCTTCTTTTAGCCCATACTCTTTTCAACATATTCCATACATGAGAAATCATAACAACCACAACAACAGTATATTCAAGCTATTTCTCCTAATTTCCAGCCATGACATGGTTTAGACATAGCTCAAAATAGCTCAATAAGAACAAGCATTCTGTATGAAGTTTTGAAAGACATCTTGTAGCTACAACTCAACCAACATCAAGATTAGATTAAACACAAGTAAGAAGAGGTTAAACTTACCTTATATGATCAGAAAAATCTTCAATCACAACCTCTTCAAGTTGCAACAAACTTCAACACAAGACAACACCAAGAAGCCTCTTCTTCTAGCTTTGAACTAACTTTTAAAGTTGGATCTTGCTCAAATCACCTTAAAGGTGTTCTTTGACCTTGATGAACTGATGGGAGACTCTTATGGGGATGTAAGGTCTTAGTCAAGTCGAAAAAATGAGAGAAAGTGAAGGCCAGATCGTATTAAACCTAAGCAAGGTTGGCCATCGCTTGGTTTTCATGGCCAAAATCACGGCCCGTGAAACAATCAACGACCCATTAAATTGGACCGTGAAACCACCTCCAAAAATCCATGATTCTATTCCATTTTCCACGGTGGTATTTCCACCATTTGACGGGTCGTGAAACTTTTTACAGTTTGTGAAATTGGTTCCTCAAATTGACTTTTCGATGAATTTGTTTCCTTTGACTCGTTTGATCCCAAAACCTTTTTGTATACTCTTAACGCTTATATAAAGTCTTACTTAACCTTATATAGGGGCCATAACTTCTCCGGCTCACACTAGTAAATACTCATGACGGAATCGACCTAAAAGAATATGTGCACAAACGACTTAGCGACTCTTAAATTCTTATAACCTCTTAAAGGTTATCGTGATTACTTTCATTTAACCTCAAAATAATTTTTTCCTTGAAATTATTGTTAAATAAGGCAATATACACACAATATACAAGTGTATATTGCCTTATTAAGGCTCTCGGTTTTGCTGCCTTATGGCTCTCGGATTTACTGCCTTATGGCTCTCGGTCAACAGGCCATATTTGGCTCTACTTCTTTTGGTAATTGTTAATATTAGACAAGGTAAGAATCTTGTATATTAGGAATATGTGTAATATATTGTAATGTATATGTTACCATAAGTAGGAATATACACTACCATAATTGTAGAGTTAGAATTATGGTAGGAGAAGGCTTTGTAACTTGTATATATATCTATTCAATCAATGAAAATAATCAAGGGGATTATTTCTTTCAGATTATTTCTTTCAATTATATTGACTAACGTACAACGAATCTAATGTGCAAAAGTATGGGATATAACATTGTCGCCATCTTTCAAGGTACTAGCCTTTGTAGAAAGATCTAGCTCTTATATCAATCGTTGGATTGGGCTAGTCCTATGCCCTCCAAGAACCTATTTCTTGCAACTGTTTGCATTAGAAGGTAGTGCAACAATAAGAACAAAATATTTTCACGTGGAAAATTCCTTTCTAGATGGAGTCAAAAACCATGACATATCTTTCCTATAGGATTTACCAAAAAATTACTATAATCTAGAGCCATTAAATAGGTTTACAAATTCTTTGTAACACCTAAAGGACTTGTTGCTTAAACAGTCCACCTAAACAACCTAGTTGGTTTTATAGATCCAGTAACTAACCAATGAACACCTAATATACAATACTTGCAAAGGTAAATAGGTGAGGACCACAAAAGAACCTAACTACACTTAAACCTCGTATGATTATTTTGAGTGTGAGAGCAGATTCATTGCATATTTTAGGACTGGTTTGCATATTTAGTTTGTGTCAGAGATGTTCCATCCTATACTTTTGTATGTTAAAGTGCATCATAAGTTAGTCAACATGAGATCAGAGAGAAATGACATTCTCAAGTTTATAAGTGTTTAAAACCATGTATAGAACATGTTAGAAGGTTTAGACGTCAAATGAATCGAAGAAAATACATTTCGTCGAAAGTTGGCACGTTGGAAATGTTATAATCCATAATTTTGGGGAAAGACTAGGAGTGTTTGAAGTCAAGCAAGTTGGAAAAAAAAGTCGGTAAAGGTTGTCGCAAGTTACGTTCATAGGTTTGTTGAAATTTGGGTCAGATGCGATGGAGCTTTTCTCTCAATATACTTTGATTTACGGGGTCACCAAATGAAAAGTCTATGAGTCTAGTTTCCAGCAGATTAAATCATTCGTCAATATGACATAGGAGTAGAGAGATAATCACGTTTTTTCCAGACTGCGCAGACTATCGGAGATGCAGCGAAGGAGCTCACTAAATGAGGGTGTTGCTTGCCCTGGGCTTTGCTTAGAGAGCCAAACGAGGTAGTGGATCCTTCTAAGATGTTATTTAATAGCTGCAACCATCTATTCATCTCATTACTCATCCAAATCGAACCCTAAGCTCTAAAGATACTCTCCAAGAGTTCTCCTACCACTCAAGTGATTTCCATAAGTTTATAAGACATCTTTGCCTTTGGAAATATCGTAGCACGAGTAGAAGTCTTCCTCCGTCAGTAGTTATTGATATAGAAGATTTCTTCTCCTTGAAGTAAGGTGTAGACGAGCTGATTCTTGATACTTGAGAGATCTTGAAGAGGAGAATATCCCTCTATCTTCGCCGAAAGATAGACTTAAAGGAATGTAAGGCTATTCATTATTCCCTTATTTGGCATGAATCCATAGTAAGCCTTCTCTTTCGAAAAGAAGCCCTAAAATGAAACATTTGGAGATAATCTACTCATGTATTCCATGACTCTATAACCACATAGTTGATGTCACCTTCGTAAGATAAGTTTTAGGTATATATATGAGTAATCCATGCTCTTTCAAGAAGTGTAATTGAGCTATAGAGGTCCTCTCGTAAGATCTCATTAATATAATGACAATTCGGGTGAACTATTCAATTCATGAACTAGACAACTTCATCCATTCCTTAATTAAATTTTTTTCAGTGACATAAGTTCCATATGTCCCTTAGTGACACTGTGCTTCATTCAGAAATTGCATACAAGCCACAACGGCTCCCTCGTAAGTACTTATATAGAAAAGCGACTATTGGAAAGGGTTCATCCGCCCATGTTTTTCATAACTCCATATATGGCTTGATTGGTGGTACATTGAGAGGCCAAGTTTCATATATTTACTAATAGTTCCATGTCCTATTCAGAAATTAGTTATGAGATAGAATGGCTTACTTATGAAACCTTCAGTATTATGACGACTAAGAGTCATGCACTTTGATAGTTCTACTTATTGATGATTTCTAGCTATGATGAGATAAGACTTCTACTTGTTGATGTTTGAAATGATAGTTACGTAGAGTGGACATGTCTAGAGAAATGGTAGTATAAGAGTGCTAGCCTGCCAGATATGGGCATGATAGCTCGGTAGATGACATATATGTTAGTCTAGAAGTACCGGCTTATTAGTCAGGTATGATATAGAGAGAGCACTGGTATGCTAGTCGGAAAAGCAAAGACTCACGAGTTTGGTAGCTAGCACATACGTATAAAATGATACAAATAGTTAGCCTTACAACGTTTTATGTATTCACACGACTTTCATATTATAGACTAGATATGCTATGAGTTGTGAGATGTTGTAATAGAAACACAAGCTACATAGAAGTATCACGTATTCCAGTTGGTAAGTGTTTGTATGACCTTACATATTGACTCTTGACTCCTGTTCATACTCATTCTTCAGTTAGACTCTCATTTGATTATAGTTCTTATTTATGATTGTTTAGTTGCCTTACATAGTCGATAACATTATTTCGTACTAACTTCTCTTACCAGGGATGCTGCATTTCATGCTGTAGATTCAGATAGTCAGTTTAATAAGCTTTAGAATAGAGAGTCCCATCTCCATCAGTTGATTGGCAAGGCTCTATTTCATTTGGAGCGTAGTCGAGTATAGAGGTTATATGATTATATTATATATATAGAAGTTATGGGTAGGTCGGGGACTTGTACCAATTATGTTATGTTAGTCAGATGTTCTTAGACGCTTTTGTAGATGTATGTATGTCTGTGGTTAGGTTCAATATGTTGGTCTGGTATCTATACAGGTCGAGGCCTTGTAGGCCCATGTGGATGGTGTATATATATATATATGTGTGTGTGTGTGTGTGTATCAGAGCAAGTCTGTGTCCCAGAGAGTGTATATATATATATATATATATCTACGCCCGAGGATCTAAAGGGGATAATAGACAAGGAAGGAATTGAAATACAAGAGATTAAATAATTAAAAGATAAAGGAGATATGCAGAAAGTAAAGTAAGATTAACTTACAAATTACGGTTCCTAATAAGGAATCCATAATTCAAAGGATTTACAAGAATTTAAATGAAATAGGCGGTTGAACCGGCCAAGGATTTAAACATGAATTTAATAGTGCAAGAATTTAAAAACATGAATTTAAAAGATTAGGACGTAGCACCTTCCATAATCATATTTATTCAAAATATTAAAACTTACAAAGATTTATACTTGAATATTTTCAAGGAGATCTATTTTGGGAGTTTACAACGAATTTGGGAATTTTTTATGAGAGGAATTGGAATTTTTCTCATATGAGGGGAATTAGAATTTATCTATTTTACTTCTCTCTAGAATCTGAAATCTTATGAAAGAAAAAGCTTGTTCTAAATGAAAGGGAGAGGGTCTCCTTTTATTGGAGTTTTACATGACATTTTAGTAAATACAAAAGGAATCTAACTATTTATGATGGCATTTGAGTGGAGAATGACGTCATTCATGACATCATTGACTTTGAAATTTTCTCGAGTTATTGTTGGAATCTTCTACTTTTTAAAAGTATTTCTTTTTGTGGGCATTTTCTTTTGTCGGAATTTTGTCTGAACTTTATTTCGGGTATTTTGTCTTCTTTTGGCAATCTTTCCAGAATTCACTGTTTCCAAAAACTGCATCATCTTTAATATCAATTTCTGGTTCTTCTTCCTCTGATGAAGAGCCTTGTTTTGATGAAGATGGCGCAAACTTCAGAATTATTGCTTGCATTTCTTCTGGATTTTTGGCCGCTGCAAGCATTGACGCCATTTGGGATTTATGGGAAAGAAACTGGGTGTACTCTGATATTTGTAGTGGTGCCTGTGGTGTTTGTAGTGGTACCTGTACCTGAATGTACTTCCGGGTATTTAGCCATTCCTGGACTTTTGACGGTGCGAGACTTGCTGGTATTTTATAGTTGTCCCACCATCTGATCTTGAACCTTCTTCAGACCGTTGTAATTTTATTCTCAGAATAATCCATGAACCATGTGAATACCCCTGGTAAATGGAATCTGATGTGAAATAGGTGTAGTGGCACAAAGTTCTTCTTTAGTAGGTTTATAAAGGGATTTAAAGAGGTTAAACGATTTAGTGACTTGGGGTTTTAGTATCTCAAAGGTTGATCCAAATTGTTCCCACCATAAATTCCACCATGTTGGGAATTGAGATGGAGTACATGAGGTATAAAAATGAAAAAGCCAAGTATGTCTTCAGTTGGTATTTGGAATGAAAAAAGAATTGAATCAAGCTTGTTGGTAATCCCAGTAATTAAATAGAATATAAAAAATGGGATATTTTGATGGGTATCAGGGAAATTAACAAGTTGAGACAGATCATTCCCCCAATCACTTGGAGCAATTACCCTAAATATTTTGCAAATAGAGTAAGTAGAATCTTTGTTATTTTTATAATAATTATTTTTAATTGTGGCCGATCCTGATATTTCTAGGAAGCCTGATAAAAATATGGTGCTTTAAAGATATCCTATGATTTGTAAAACCATCCTTGTCCAACATAATTTTGTATTGCTAAAAAGGGTCTTGGTCAAAAAATCCTTTTTCAAGAGTTACAATATTTTGGAAAAAAGGTTTTTAAAAATATTTAGAAATAGGTTTTTTTTGGGGGACTTGTGGTACCTGAAGTTGGGATTTTGAAAATTATTTTTGAGAAAAGGTTTTCGAAGATTCTTCTTTCTCAATTTTTGTAAACATTTGAGAAGGTTTATCCTCTCCTGGGGTTTGCACAATTTCTTGTTTGGGAATTTGAAGTTGTAGCAATGCCTTCTGTAGTTCCGGGGATTTTGCAAGGAGTTGTAGAAGGTTTTCAGCCGTTGTGTCTTGTGCGGGATTTGCTGGTGTTTTCTGCAAAGACTATGTGGTGTTTGCATTTTCGTTTTCTTCTTTCATGTCTGCATCATACCATGTCATAGGTTTTTCGGTAGGATTTTTGGCAGGGAATTTGTCCTTTTCTTCTTTGGATGGGTTTGTTGTTTTGGAATTGGTGGAGTTTATGGGTTTTTGGTGGCCATGAGATTTTTTTGTTGTTGTGGTACAACAACTGATGTATTTATTGGCGGAGAAATTTCATCCTTCCTCTTTTGAAGTATGGCTCCACATATCACATGGTTACAATATTGTCTAGATTCTCGCATGTCCTTCCTTGATATTTTGTCCTTGTAGCCCAAATAGTGGGGTATGAGACAATGATAGGACATTTCTGCATCGTAATCAGTATCAGGAATTTGAAGGTTTTTTCTCTTGTTTTTGAGGAAATGACGGGTTAGGAGATTAGGAATGAGATTCATTTCTGAAAAGTAAAAAACATTCGGAATCAATTGGCAGAAGATCTGTTTTAATGCAATGTTTTGAAAATATTTTTGATATGGTAAATCATTTTGGAATTTCTGTATGCATGAAATAATGCTCAAAGAGGTATCAATTAAATGAGTAGAATGAGCAAAAGTATAATGGACTATATATTCTTCCTTCCCTAGTTTTTGTTTTAGGATATTCCTAAAAGGATAACTTTTGGGAGACTCAGGTTTGTCATCTAAAAAATCATTTCGTAGTTCATCTAGATGATATGATTTTCGTTGTATTTTTGCATTTAAGTTTTCTTCGTGTAGTGAATACGTTTTTATTAGATTGAGGTCTCTTGTTTTTGGTTTTGTTAAATAATGGAATTTTAATTTGTTTTTATTGAATTTAAAAGATATGAAATCGTTATTTACCTTATGTGGGGTGATAAGATTTATAAACGGTGTTCCCAAGATGACGGAATTGTGTATGTCTTTTACTAAAACAAATGATGTTGCGATAGAAACTCCATAATTTATAATTGACGCACTAATTTTGGATTTAATCTCTAATTTAGTATTATTAGCTGCTGCTAGTATTTCATGGGTTTTTTCTTGGAACTTTTCGGATATTAATCCTATTTTTATGCAATTTAAATCTGCTCCACTGTCAAAAAGAGCAATTGTTTTGATTTTAAAATTGTCTGAAAATTTAAGGGTTATTTTTATTAGGTATTTTTTGACGTGATTTGTCTCAAGATAGTAAGAAATTCTTCTGGGATTTCTTCTAGATTTTGTTTTTCAAAATCTTCTTCCTGTTCTTTTGGGTTTTTAGAATCAGAATTGTCGGACTTAGAACTTTCCTAGATATCTTTTGAAAGGATCATTTTTATTAGTTCAGAATCTTGTTTTTGTTTTTCTTTCAAATCTTTTATATCTAGTTTTACTTGTTTTATTTGTTTTTGCAATTCTTGAACTGTTGTTTCTTCGATTTCTTTCATCTTTTTACCTTTTTCCTATTATATTTGTTAAGTCATAAGTATTTTTAGAGGTATTAGGAAAAAATGTATTTTTAATTTCTTTTTTCTCTTCTGTAAAAGATTTTAGGAGTTTATTGAAATAATCTTTTTGGTGTTGGGTATCTATGTGTTTAACCATATCTAACATGAATTCTTGATCTTTAGTTAATACACATATGTGTTTTCCTTTATCTTTTTCAGAATTTTCAGACGAACTAGTTGTGACCAATTCATGTATTTGAAGGGCTTTATTATCTTCTGACGAATGAGAAAATTTGTCAGGTTCTGTCTCGGTGTCTGAATCAGAGGAATCTATTAGAAGATTTGGGATTTATTGGATTACTTCTTCATCTAATTTTAACTCTTGTAAATTTTTTATTCATTTTACAGTATCTTGAGGAATGTCCCTTTTTATTGCATTGATAACATGTTATGTCTTTGTATTTAGATTCATTCTTTTTCGGGTTTCTTTTATTTCTGGAATTTTTGTAACGAGGATTTTTATAATATTCTTCACTGGTCCTGAAATTCTTTTGTTGATTTCTTGTGTGTTTTATAAGTCTTACTACAGTTTTCTGTACAACTTAGAGATGTCTTTTTGGAATTTGTATCAAATTGTTTACAAAAAGTACGTAGTTTACACCTAGTTCTTTTTAGTTCCCATTTAAGGTGTTTTTGTAATTTTAGGTCTTGGCTAATTTTTAATCCTTTTTGTTGAGTTATACTGACTAGTTGTCCGTATGTAAACTCATTATAAGGTATTATTTGTTTTCCACAATTTTCTTTAATTTTATTTCTAACCTTTTCTCCTAAAAGGGTAGGCAATCCTGCTAAGAATTTTTCTTTCCAAAATGGTTGGTTGGAATATTCTCTAAGCATTACCCTGGTTAAGAACATATTTTTATATCATTGGAAATCACTTAGTTTTTTACATTTTAGATTTGATAGTAGCTCGGCATTTTATCTTTTAGATGTGAAGAATCTCCTATGAAGTTTAATGAGATTGTTAGTATCAAAGTTGACACTGCATCTTGTAGGGGTTTACCTTGTTCATATAGGATTGGTATTCCTTCTTCATCAGTTTTTATGGAATTTATGATGTCTTCTTTCTATTGATTAGTGGGATAACTATTCCACCATCATTTTAATTGATCAGAGAATCCTGCGATGAGCAGTTCTGCTATGGTCTTATCTTGTGTACTATTTTATGTCTTATAGGCATTTGCAGCCATGGTCATTTGTTGGAGGAAGCTAAGGATATTGTGTTCAGTCATTCCATCTATGTTCCAATCATAAATGGAAGAGGCATGAAAATGGGATTGAGCTAGGGGTTTTATTATTCCTAGGTCTGGAGCTGGAATTATTTGTAATTGTTGTTGTACGGGTTGTTTCCAATCCATTTTATTAACAAGCGATGTTTTATTTTGGAATTGTTCTAAGGTATCACTGTTATCAGAATCATATGTTAAAGTTGTTATTTTATTACTTGATTGTGGGGTATCTGGAACGATGGGTTCTGTATTAGAACTATTGGATGTCCCAATTTTACTTAATTGATCATGTATAGCCTGAATAAATTCAGATTTATTTTGTTGAATATTTTTAACACAATCTTTGGACACCTGAAAGAGTTTAAAGATTGAGCTTTTTAATTTCATTTCTTTAGGCGTTTCTGGGAAATATATAGTGACTAAAGGGTGGTATTTTATGTATTTTCCCACTCTATCTAATTGTTTTCCTATGGTATTTAAATCAATATTTGTAAAATTATTTTGTGCGAGGATGAATTTTGTATTTGTTTTTTCATCTTCTGCTGTGTTTTTAAAAGGAATTGCGTCTACAGGGCGGCCATAAATGTTAAGCTCTTAATACCTTGTAGAGGAGGGTGGTTGGACTGGACCTTCCTAGAATCAACTAGGGTTTTCCATTCCGGTGTTTTATTCCTAGTTGTAACGGGATTTACCCATTTAGAAAAGGGATACTCTATGGAATTTTGGGAGGAATATATTTCAAACCAGTCAAAGAATAGAATGTTTATCTGTTTTCATTTACAAATTAATAGATTTTTTTTGCATTTGTTTCTTAGTATTTAAAAAGTTTTTAAAGAACCAAATTCTTTTTTCTAAGTTATAATTTTCATAAAAATCTTTTTGTAGGAATTTTTTATCTATTTGGAATTCTTTTTCTAAAACTCTAATTTCGTTTACTATATTCTTTGTTATGGAGGAAAATGTCGGATTAGTAGGTTCCTGGTCATCTATTTTTTCTCTAACAGTGGAATTTTCATATACGGGTCTAGGTATTTCATTTGTATAATCTACGTTGCTTAGATTGGGTAAATCTGACGTACGTCTTGGTTTTATTTTATAAGGAGTATTTATTACTGAAGAAATTTGTGAGACTCTTCCTAAGTCTAGGGTTTCTACGGAACTTGTATCATCATATCTACTACTTGTTGATCTTCTTAGGAATTATAGTCTTACTCTACCATCTTGGTATTGGATTATTTCTTTAAGATGAGTATTTGGTTGGGAAGTTTCTACGGGTTTATGTTTAACTACTCCTTCCAAGATCCATTCATCTGGTAGGGTAATGTCCTTCCACCTAATAGGTCTTGGTATTACGGTGTTAGATCTGGAAAGAACTGTTTGTAACAGTAAGGTTTCACCTTTTTTACTATGGTACCTAACTTTTGTGGCAAAAGCAGAATGCATAGCTTTGTAATGGATTCTAAAGATTATTGCTACTAGAATCAGACCTTCAAGTATTTGGTAATTGTGGGTTTTTAATTGTAAGACAAGGAATTTTAAGATATTTTTATCATTGAGGGATACTGAAAAAGTTTGGGTAACAATCAAAAGAGATTGATCCTGTGCAGAGACTAGACTCAAAAAAACTTAATTAGGAATCTTCAAAGTTAGTTAATCTGGCATCTCTTAAGTAATCAAGAATTGAGGTATTTAATGATTCCTTAGTTAAGGGTTTTATCCCTACTTGAACTAAGCCAATATGAATATATTTATAATTTATTTCCCTATGTTTTTCAAGGATTTTTGAGAAAGTAATTGGATTGTTTCAAAGGGTTTTGTTAATTGAATATCTCTTTCTTCTGTTTTAATTATGAAATCAGTTTTGAAAATTTGGTATTTGGAGTTTTTGTAAATTTGATCTGTATTTACTTTCGGTATTTCCCAATTATCAATCGATTTTTCAAAATTTTGTATAACAATTTCTTCTGAATTTATTATCTTCTTTGAATCCGTGGAAGATGTTGAACCAAAATCAAAAGAAGTAGATTTATTGAAAAATGGGTCCATTTTTATGAAGTCTTATTTTCGAAACTCAAGTTCTTTCTACAATCCCAAGCAATTCACAGTTCTAACTGCCTACACCTTGAGGACTTACTACCCAGACCTTCCTAGGCAAGAAAAATCAGAAGAGCCTAAACCTCTAGACAAGATTTTCATAAATTTGAACAACTTTTCTCTATATATCTACCCCTCTATGTCACAGGGAGTCTACAAAGCCTATGTCTAGTAGAGTATTTTTTATAAGTGTGTTGTGTACCACATTTTATAAATAGGAAGCTAAAAAGCATTTAGTATTGGTTACACTTCTTTCATCTCCAAGTCATGGCTTAGAGCTGTGTCATAGGAGTTTGATTATAACTCATTTTTATTTCATGTTTACAGAGATGTTGATAGGTAGGAAGGCAACAAAAAGTCATTGAGTCGCAAATGAGAGGCCCAATAGTAGGCTACCAGTAGATGAGAATCAGACTGAGACTCAGAATGAGTCGACCTCTTAGGTTCCCCCGATTCCACCTATCCTATAGGAGCCACGAGGAGCTCCAGTATCCCCAACACCCTCATTAGGTTCATTTGAGCAGAAGTTGTGGGAAGCATTACATTTTATGACCCAAATAGTAGCCGCTCAGTCACAACGGCAAGTGGGGGCATCTTCGAGTGTCGGGCCTTCAGATAGATTGACCATTTTGAGGCTACGAGAGTTTATTTTCTTAAATCCTCCAGAAATAGGTTCATACCCATAGGAGGACCCACATAATTTTATAGTTGAGCTCCAAAGAACCTTTAGGGTCATGCATGTCATAGAGACCGAAGTGGTAGAGTTAGCAGCATATAGGATAATGGATGTAGCTGTGTTTTGGTACGCCGTTTAGGAGCAATCTCAAGGTCAGAATGCACCTACACTGGTATGGGAGGAATTTTCTAAGGCCTTTCTAGATCATTACTTACCCAAAGAGATAAGACAATTGAGAGTTGAGCAGTTCCTAGACCTTAAGCAAGAAAATATGAGCGTACAAAAGTATAGCCTCATGTTTGACTTGCTAGCTAGGTATGCCTAGAATATAATGGCCTCAATGAGGGATAGAGTTCATAGATTTATATAGGGTCTAGAGCCATATCTATTAGAAGGGTGCATGGTAGAATCCTTAAACCTAGAGATGGATATCTCCAAAATCCAGGCCTACACCCAAATTTTAGAAGAATGTGAGCAGCATCGCCAACTTGTCACAGTGGGCAGAATAAGATGGCGGGGTTAGACCATGATTATAGGGGAACACAGAGTGGTAGGTACCCCTGATCTCTAGAAAATTAGCCAGTTTGACATAGGGTCCAGTATGTGATCAAATGTGGCCAGCAGGACCGAGTCACAGGTCACGAGCATTAGGACTTCAACATTACCTGAGTCAGGTAGGGCCATCCGGGCCTCATTAGAGTTAGTTCGGGAAGGCACACTCAATAATATGTCGTTAGGGTAGCAGCATGTGTTATTGGTGTGGAATTCCTGATCATAGGATGCAAGAATGATATTATAGGTTAAGGAGGAGTGCTATGTCATCCTCATCGTCAGTAGCGTTTCCTTCTATAGAGGATCAGTAAGGATTACCATCGCCATGTGACGAGGATATAGGTATGCAATTATTTCCTTTTCTGACTAATGTACAATAATAGATTAGATATTATTGTATATGTAGGTTATGAACGAAGCATCGGGTTGACAAAAAAGTATTTTGAGGAACACACATGTTAGTGTGTTTTATTTAAGATGGATCATTAGTAGTTAAGCATGAGATTGTAGATGATTGGCTAAGTCAAGTATAGATAAATGTGTTGGGAGTACTACATATATAATTCCATCTCTTGAGTATACACTAGGGTCTTAGCTTAAGAAGGAAAAATCGGCATTACATCCATATATTACGAGTTAGATGAATAAAGTAAGTGAATTACAAGAATTTCCATCCTTATGCGAATAGTTAAGAGTTTGATCATCCATAGCCTTACACAGTAAATATAAGATGAATTATGATAAGGAGAATTGGTAGTTTTATACCTAGTTTATGGGATGGTATAAGAAACCTTATGATGGTAGCCAGTCGAGTGGAAAGTTATGAATACCTATGAACTAATAATAGTGGATTTTAAGCCAAGGTGTGGTAGTGCGACAAAGATCTTATATCGATAGGAGTAAAGGAAAGAGGAAGCATGTGAGGAAGTAAATAAAAGACAGAAAGACTACAAGGACCTAGGAATGATGGAATATTATGATGAGAATACGACAAGTGCAAAAGTAATACGAGGATAAGCGATAAAAGGATAAGGATGGAGGTGAGACGTGCCATAGTTTGAGAACATAATGCTTCATTTAAAACCATGTATATAACTTGTTGGAAGGTTTAGAAGTTAAATGAATCGAAGGAAATAAGTTTGGTCGAAATTCGACAATTTAGGAATGTTATAACCCATACTTTTGGGGTAATACTAGGAGTGGTTATTATTCTAAGAAGATCATGTTATAAGGTTCGTATGTTAAGTGTTGAAGTAAATCAAGTTGGAAAATAAAAATTGGCTATGATCGTCGCAAGTTACATTCATAAGTTTGCTGAAATTTAGGCCAAATGTCATGGATAGTTTCTCACAATCTACATGGAGTTATGGGGTGATCCATCTACCAAATGAAATTTCTACGAGTCAAGTTTACAGCGCATTAAATCATTCATGGATACGACATTGTAGTAGAGATATATTCACATGTTTGCCAGACTGCGAAGATTGCTGGGCATGCAACAAAGGAGCTCGCTGAGTGAGCGCCAAAGTTAGGGTGTTGCTCACCCTGGGCTTCGCTCAGCAAGCCAAGTGAGGCAGTGGAACCTTCTAAGATGTTATTTAAGCGATACATCCCTCTATTCACCTCATTTCTAATCCAAACCAAACCCTAAGCTCTCAAGATACTTTCCAAGAGTTCTCCTACAACCCAAGAGTTTTTCAACAAGTTTATAAGACAACTTTGCCTTCGGAAAGATTGTAGTACGAGTAGAACTTTTCCTCCGCTAGTAGTTGTATATATAAAAGATTTCTTCACCTTGAAGTTTTTACACCATGTAGTTACATATCGAATTGTGCCATTGAAGTAACTAAGTAGTACCGGATGGTACGAACCCTTGTAAAATGATAGTAATAGTTTAAAACATATTTTGGCAGGTGTCGGGATGTTTAGAAGCTAAAAAATCAAAGGAGACACATTTGTCACAAGTTTAAGATTGGGCCCTTGGAACCAACCCATAGGCTGTGAAAATGTTTCATGGACCATGAAAAGGGTGGAACCACTGTGAAACCTTATCCAGAAAGTGGTTGATTTTAAAAATGTTCCTCATTTCTTACTCTCATCAACCTTAATAACTCTCAAAGCTCCCAAGAAGTTATCCAATGGTTTCTTAATCATCAAAGTTAAGATAAAAAATTGTTAACATAAATCTTTCATCAGGAAGTTCATGGTACTAGTTTACTACATCTCCTATCTTTTGTGATAAGTTGAGGGCTTAGTTGCTGAGGATGTAGAGGTGCTAAAAGGCTATTTTGGGTCCTTCAAGTAAGTTTTATCTTCTTCTCATTGTAGTTGTAGTGAGTTGTTTGGGACAAAAGTTTGTAACTCACACTTTGAAAGAGCTTAGAATTGTCATATGTTGTGAAGAAATGTTTAAGTGAAATGACTTATAGCTGTTAATCGGATTTTGATTCAAACCATTTGTGCTATGTAGATTATTGTTCATAGAATGGACAAAGACTCGCGAGATCCTTTAGCTAATGTGACAAAGGTATATAATATCTAACCCTTCCTTCAAAGCATGAATTCTAAACTATATATCTTTCTCCAAAAGAAAAGAGTATTCTATTCTTGAATTATTTTCCCCTTGTTGGGAGTACTTTCATGTTTTGATAGAATATCCTATTTTGGTTGGATTGTCAGTTGTTATTATGAGTTTCTTGTGTTTTCTTATCCCTCATAAATGGATTATGTTAAGTGAGTTATTCATGAAGTCGATCAAATGTCATCTAAAAGAAAAGATACAGTTCTTAAGAGTTTAAAAAGCCAATAGTACTACCTTTTATATATGTTATGAACACCCCGGGCTATAACCAGATGGTAAGAAAGTATACATAAACACCGCAGGCTATAACCAGAGGGCAATGAAGTATATATAAACACTTCGGGCTATAACCAGAGGGTAAGGAAGTATATAAACACCCTGGGCTATAACTTGGGGGTGAGAAAGTATGTATATATGTATGAATATGAGTCCCAGTACTATTTTAGAGTTTTATTGTTCACCATGAGTGTCATTTAGGTTATCAGGTTACCTCTTATGCTCTACTTTACAACTTACGCTTTCATATGGTTATTCATGCCTTACATACTAGTACATTTAATTCGTACTGACGTCACTTTTGCCAGGGGCACTACATTTCATGATGCAGGTTCATGCAGAGGCACATATAGACCTCCTTAATAGGAGCTTGTTGAGTTCAGCTATTGATTTGTAAGCTTTACTTCTTTTGAGGTTACCGAGTCAGAGGTCGTGAGCTGAGTCTTTTGTATATGTACAGATGATGGGTAGGTTAGAGCCCTGTCCTGACCATATGAAAATTATGTTATTCTTAGAGGCTTGTAGACCTGGTATGTATGTCCAGATGTCTTGTACGACCTTGCCAGCTTGGATGTTTGTCTATTAATATGTGATAACTTTGTTGATCTTATATATGTATGTATATATTTGTTTTGGGTTTGTTTAACCTTCTTGATGAGATGTCCAGATGGCTTCCTATGTTTCTAGATATGGGCCTTGTCGGCCCTATATGTATGTTGGTTATACCTCCATACCTATCATGGTTGTTATAGCCTTACTGTCTAAAGTATCCGTAAGTTCAGAGGTCATGTTTAAGAGTGGTATGCTCAGGCAAGTGAAGCACCAAGTGCTGAACATATCCCAGGTTGGGGTGTGATAAACTGGATGCAATACAACAAAGATTAGCATGCCCTATGCCCAAGGATGACACACAAATCGAGAAATGGTCCTATTTTTTTTATTGTACACCACATAGTTATATGTCAAATTGTGCCATTGAAGGAACTAAGTAGTATGGGAAGGTAGGAACCCTTATAAAAGGATAGGGATGGTTTAAAACATATTTAGGGAGGTGTCGGGAAGTATAGAAGCTAAACTAACCAAAGGACGCACGATTCATCACAAGTTTAAGATTGGACAGCCATTGGAACCAACCCATAGACCGTTAAATGTTTCATGGACCATGAAAGGGGTGGCACTAATGTGAAACCTTATCCAGAAAGTAGCTGATTTTGCACCACCAATCATGGTGGAACCACGTGCCGTGATTACAATTGATTGTGGAAGTAGCCATCATGAAGCCACTATGAAATAATTCACTGACCGTGAATGAGGAGGTGGTGTAGTCCTATTTAAGTGTTTTAATATCAACCTAAGGCTCATTTCTTACTCTCATCAACCCTAAATAACTGTCAAATCTCCCAAGATGTTCTCCAATGGTTTCTGAATCATCCAAGTTAAGATCGGAAGTTGTTAACGTAAATCTTTTGTCGGGAAGTTCATGGTACTAGTCTTCTACATCACCTCTCTTTTGTGATAAGTTGAGGGCTTAGTTGCTGAAGGTTTAGAGGTGCTAAAAGGCTGATTTTGGTCCTTGAGGTAAGTTTTATCTTATTCTCATTGTGTTTTGTAATCATACAAGTTGTAATGAGTTGTTTGGGACAAACGTTTGTAACTCAATCTTTGAAAGAGCTTAGAATTGTCTTGTGTTGATGTTGAGATGCATATATGAACCCATGGTTATGGATTTAAGTGTTGGATTGTTTGATTGTGTTGTGAAGTTAAGAAGAAGGTTAGAAAAATCAAGTTGTTTTGATAGATGTTTGTTTTTTATGGTTGAAGAACATGAGGTTTTGAATATACTCTAGATGTTCGACGAAATGTTTAAGTGAAATGACTTATAGTTCGTAGTCCGATTTTGATTCAAACCATTCTTGCTATGTAGATTATTGTTCATAGGACGGAGGAAGACTCTCGAGATCCTTTAGCTAAGGTGACAAAGGTATGTAATGGCTAACCTTTCCTTCAAATCGTGCATTCCGAACTATATATCGTTCTCCAAAAGAAAAGAGTATTCTACTCTTGAATTGTTTGTCCCTTTGGGAGTACATTAATGTCTTGATAGTATATCCTTTTTAGGTTGGATTGTTATATGTTATTATAAGTTTCTTGTCCCTCCTAAATGGAGCAAATGAGTTATTCATGAAGTCGACCAAATGTCGTCTAAAACCGAAGAAAGAGTTCTTATGAGTTAAAAGATCCAAGAGTACTACCATTACTAAGATATATATATATATATATATATATATATGAATACCCCGGGATATAACTTGATGGCGAGAAAGTATATATAAACACCAGGAAATAACCAAAGGGAAAGAAAGCATATATAATACTCCAGGCTATAACCGGAGGGCGAGAAAGTGTATAAAAACCCCAAGCTATAATCGGAGGGAAGGGAAGTATGTATATATGTATGTATATGAGTCCTAGTACTATTTTAGAGTTTCATTGTTCGCCCCGAGTGGCATTCAAGTTATCAGATTATCAGGTTGCCTCTTATGCTCTAATTCACAACTTACAATTTCATATTATTCTTCATGCCTTACATACCGGTACATTTCATGCGTACTGACGTCCTTTTTGTTGGGGGCACTGCATTTTATGTTGCATGCTCATGCAGAGGCATAGATAGACCTCCCTAGTAGGAGCTTGTTGAGTTCAGTTGTTGATTTGTAAGCTTCGCTTTTTCTGAGGCTATAGAGTTAGAGGTCGTTAGCTGAGTCTTTTGTATATGTAGATGATGGGTAGGTCAGGGCCCTGTCCTGACCATATGACATTTATGTTGTTCTTAGAGGTTTGTAGACCTGGTATGTATGTCTAGATGTCTTGTCGGCCTGGATATTGGTTTGTTAATCTGCATGATGACCTTGCTGGGATTGTATATGTATGTATATATCTATTTTGGGTTTGTTAACTCTTCTTTTTGAGATGTCCAGATGACGTCCTATGTTTCTAGATAGGGGCCTTGTCAACCCTATATGCATATTGGTTATACCTCCACACCTATTATGGTTGTTATGGCCTTGTCGGCTGATGTTTCTGTAAGTTCAGAACTCATGTTTTAGAGTTGTATGCTCGGGAAAGTGAGGCACCGAGTGCCAGCAACACCCCCAGGTTGGGGTGTGACAAAAGTAAGATGTAGACAAGCTGATTCCTGACACTTAAGATTATCTTGAAGAGGAGACTGCCCTACTATCTTTGTCAAAGGATCAACTTAGCGGTATGTAAAGCTATTCATTATTCTAATATTTGGCATGAATCAATACTAAGCATTCTCTTTCGAAAATGAGTCCTAAAACAAAACATTTGGATATAATCTACTCATGTATTACATGACTCTATAAGCGCATAGTTGATGTCTCCTTGGTAAGTTATGTTTTAAGTATATATATGAGTAGCCCATGCTCCTTCAGGAAGTGTAATTAAGCTATAGAGGTCCCATCGTAAAGATCTCATTAGTATATTGACTATACAAGTGAACTATTCCATTCATGAACTAGACAACTTCATCCATTTCTTAATCAAAATTGTTTCAATGACACGAGTTCCATATGTCCCCCTATGACCCTGTGTTTTATTGCAAAATCGCATTCGATCCATAATGCTCCCTCATAAGTACTTATATAGAAAAATGACTTTTGTTAAGAGTTGATCCTCCCATATTTTTCGTAACTCCATGTATGGCTTGATCGGTGGTACCTGAGAGACCAAGTTTCATATATTTACTAATAGTTCCATGTCCTATTCAGAAAGTAGTTATGAGCTAGAATGGTTCCCTTATGGAAACTTCAATATGATAACGACTAAGAGTCGGTCACTATGGCAGTTCTTCTTATTAATGAATGCTAGTGATGATAAGATGAGACTTCTACTTGTTGATGTTTGTTGTTGTTTGAAATGATAGTTACATTTAGTGTACATGTCTAGAGAACTGGTAGTACATGAGTATTAGCCTGACAAATATGGGCATGATAGCCTAGTAAATGATGGATACATAAGTCCAGAAGTACAACCTCATTAGTCGGGTATGAGAGAGAGAGCACCGGCACGCTACCTAGGAAATCACAGATTCATATGTCTGGTAGCTAGCACATATGTATGAGATGATACAAGTAGTTAGCCTTACATTATTTCATACTGACTTCTTTTGCGGGCGATGCTGTATTTCATACTACAGGTTGAGATAGTCAGTTTGATGAGCCTCCAGAATATAGAGTCCCAGCTCCAACAATTGATTGGCGAGACTCCATCTTATTCGGAGTGTAGTCGAGTCTAGTGGTTATCTGATTTTGTTGTGTATATAGAGGTTATGGGTATGTCAGGTCCTTCTCCCAATAATGTTATGTCACTCATATGTTCTTAGAGACTTTTGTAGACGTATGTATGCCTGTGGTCAGGTTCAGTATGTTGGTCCAATATATGTACAGGTCGAGGCCGTGTACAACCATGCGAATGGTATATATATATATATATGTTTGAGATTTTCTGTTTGTAGGTGTTGAATGCGATAATCTTATCAGTTACAAGATGGGTCACTCGCATATATAAGGCACTAGGTGCGTCTCTACCTCACCTAGGTTTGGTGTGACATGAGTGGCCCCGGATGAATCCTGAGGGTCGATTTGAAGTTGGAAACATACTAGAAAAATCTGGTGTGCTGCTACTGATTTTGTTCTACGTGATGATTGCATGGAGAAGATCGCGATAAGTCGCATGACCAAGCTCTGCGATCATGCTAGATAGTGTCGCAATCGCGATGAGTATCTGGGCTAAGTAAGATTTTCAGCCTCCATGATAGCGATGGAGACTCTATTTCAACAATTTAGACTGGCCATAAACGATATCATTCATTCTATTATCACATTGTGATCTAGGAATCTATGTTTTGAGTTATGTGTTAGGAGATTTTGAAGAATCTTCAAGTGGGTAAACTTCTAAATACTCTCTTATGATTATATCATTGATTATTAGAGAATTTCATCCTAAAACATTATTTAAGTTGAGAAAATGGAGTATGAACCCTAGGTTGAAACAGAGGGATTCTACAATTAGTCATGAAATTGATATTGGATTTGGTGACAATTAATATATAGACTCCCTAGACCATAGGTAGATTAATATTTGGACTGATTTTCCATTTTTCCCTTCGAGGCTCGAAATCCTATTTTTGGGCGTGGGTCCGAAACTTCCATATAACAATATGGGTATTTATGGAATCATGTGTTAATGTATTTTATTCATCTTTGAATAGATTTTGACCATTTCAGAGACTCCATGAAAAGGCAAGGCTTCATTGTGACTTTCAGACTCCTAATTTAGGCAAGTTGAGACTTATGACCTTATTTAAAGTGTTGTTGTTGTTGAAATGAACTATTTAGGAGGGTGTAATAAGGATGTTAATGGGGTCCCAATACTTGTGAGGTGAAGAGCAGTTGTATTGGGTACCGTTGTCATGCTATGGGTACTTGCACTATTTAAATTGTATAGTCTGGTCTGAATGTCATGCTTTCTACACTAGCTGATAGATAGTATGATCCTATGGATCTGTGATTGGGGTATGAAGCCTGTACTTTCTATCTCCATGGTTATATGCCTGTCTTATCTATTATTGTGTGTTTATCATCAATCCTAAATACTTAGTTAATAATGGAAAATTGTCAAACCCTAACCTTAGGGGTTGTAACTGGCGCCCAATTTTCTAAGGCCCGAGCATACCAGTCATAGAATATAAAACCAAAATAATAAGATCTGGGCTGATAATTCCTCTCATAGATAGCGGTGTGACAACCTGTAAGAAGAAAATGATGCAACAACAACTATGTGTATATACCTGCCAAGGCCATCATAAGTGTAAAAGACCATATGGAAGGCCTACAAGGCCATAGTCGACATCTCCATACAGGATAAACATCATCAGGTCAGGACAGGGCCCCTCCATACCATTATATATATATATATATATATATATATATATATATATATATATATATGAGATCCCTTTAAAGTTATGCCTGAGGATACTAAGGGGATAATAGACAGAAGGAATTGAAATATAAGGGATCGAATTATTAAAAGATAAAGGACATATGCAGAAATTAAAGTAAAATTAACTTACAAATTATGGTTCCTATTAAGGAATCCATAATTCAAAGGATCTGCAAGAATTTAAATGAAATAGGCGGTAGAACTGACCAACAATTTAAACAAGAATTTAATAATTCAAGAATTTAAAAACATAAATTTAAAAGATTAGGAGTTAGCACCATCCATAATCATATTTCTTCAAAATATTAAAACTTACAAAGATTTATACTTGAATATTTTCAAGGAGATCTTGGGAGTTTACACGGAATTTGGAAATTTTGGTTAAGGTATTTGGGATGAGAGGAATTTCATATGAGGGGAATTTATCTATCTTGAACTTCTCTCTAGAATCTGAAAATTTATCAAAGAAAAAAGCTTATCTAAATGGAGGGGAGATGGACTCCTTTTATAGGAGTCTTCTATGACAATTTAGTAAATACAAAAAGTAGCTACGCTATTCATGATAGCATCTGAGTGGAGAATTATGTCATCCATGACATCATCCACATTTGGTATTTTTTTCGAATTATTGTTGTAATATTTTGCTTTCACTGTTTTCTTTTTTGAAAGTATCTTCTTGTGGCATTTTCTTTTGTCGGAATTTTGTCTTCTATAGGCAATCTTTTCAGAATCTGCTATTGCCAAATATGGCATCATCTTCGAAATCAATTATTGCTTCTTCTTCCTGCGATAAAGGCCATTGTTTTGATGAAGATGGTTCAAACTTGAGAATTATTGCTTGTATATCTTCCGGGGTTTTGGGTGCTGCAAGCATTGACGCCATTTGAGATTTTTGTGTAAGGAATTTAGTGTGTTCCAATTTTTGCAGTGGTACTTGTCGTAGTGGTACCGGTTGATGAATGGACTTCTGTGTATTTAACCATTCCTGGACTTTTGATGGGTTCAGACTTGCTGGTATTTTATAACTGTCCCACCATCGAATTTTGAACCTTCTTATGACTATTGGATTTTTACTGTCAGAGTAGTCCACGAACCATGCGAATACACACGACAAATGGAATCTAGTGTGCATTAGGTGTAGGGGTATGAATCTTTTTTCCTCATCTGTAGGTTTATAATGGGATTTAAAGAGGTTAAAAGATTGAATAATTTGTGGTTTTAATATGTCTAAGGTGGATCCGAGTTGTTCCCACCATGAGTTCCACCATGTCGGAAATTGAGACGGAATACATGAGGTATCAAAATGGAAAAGTCAGGTATGACTTTGTTTGGTATTTTAAAACAAAAAAGGAATTGAACAAATCTTGTTGGTAATCCCAATAATTAAATGGTTTTTCGAAAATACGAAGTTTTTTTAAGTTATCTGAAGATTTGTAAAATCAGTCTCGTCCAAAATAATTTTGAATTGCTAAAAAGGATCTTTGTCAAAGAATCCTTTTTCAATTGTCACAATATTTTGGAAAAAATGGTTTTATAAAAAAATCAGAAATGAATTTTTTAGAACTTGTGATACCAGAAGTTGGGAATTTGAAAATTGTTATTGAGGAAGGGGCTTTTAAGATTCTCCATTCTCTGGTTTTTCAAAACTTTAAGAGGGTTTAATCTCTCCTAAAATATGGACGATTTCCTGTTTAGGAATTCATAACTTCATCAACGCCTTTTGTATTTCTAGGGATTTAGTAAGTAGTTACAGAATGTCTTCAGCAGTCATTTCTTGTGCGGGATTTTCTGGTGTTTTGGGCACATACTGTGCATTATTTTTGTTTTCATTTTCTACTTTCATTACTGCATCGTACCATGTCATAGTTTTTTCGACAGGAGTTTTGGTAGCGATGAAATTTATGGGTTGCTTGGAATCAATGAGATTTGTTTGTTGTTGGGGAGCAACAACTGATGAATTTACCGAAGGGATTTCTTCCTTTCTTTTCTAGAGTAAAGTTCCACACATTGCATGGTTGCAGTACTGTCCCGATTTTCGCATGTCTTTCCATGATATCTTATCTTTGAAGCCTAAGCATTCGGGCCTGGGACAATGATAGGACATTGCTGCTTCGTGACCAGTATCAGAGAGTTGTTTTTTGTTTTGGAAGAATTCATGGGTTAGGGAATTTGGAATGAAATTTATTTCTCCTTTAATAGGATCAATATAAAAGTAGAAAATATTAAGTAATAATTGTAAGAGAATTTGTTTCGCTGCGGAGTTTTGAATATCTTTTTTGCAAATATTTTGATTTAGTAAAAACTTTTGCATGCATAAAATAATGATAAAAAAGATTGTAATCAAATGGGCAGAAGTATACTGGACTATGTCCTCTTTCCCCCCGAATTCAGTCTCAAGACACGCTCTTTTCCTAAGTCAGAGGCCTTTTTAATAACCGGTTTCTCTAATTTGGGATTTAATTTTTTGAAAGAAAAAACATTTCTTAATTTTTGTAGACAATATGATTTTCTATGTAATTTTGAACTTATGATATCTTCATGGATCGAACATGCCTTTATTAGGTTAAGTTCTCATGTTTTTGGTTTTGTTATAAAATAAAATTTTAATTATTTGTTATTGAATTTAAAGAGTCTCACAAATAGAGGAGTAGTTAAACCTGAACCCGTAGAAACTTTCCAACCAAAGAATAATGGATCTTTGAAGCAGTAGTTAAACCTGAACCCGTAGAAACTTCCCAACCAAATACCCATCTTAAAGAAATAACCCAATACCAGGATGGTAGAGTTAGCCTATCATTCCTAAGAAGATCTACGAGTAGTAGTTATGATGATACAAGTTCCATAGAAATCCTAGATTTAGGAAGAGTCTCACAAATTCCTTCAGTAATAAATACCCCTTATAAAATAAAACCTAGACATTCTACGTCAGATTTACCCAATCTAAGAAACGTAGACTACACCAATGAAATGCCTAGAACCGTATATGAAAATTCCATTGTTAGAGAGAATAGATAACCAAGAACTTACTAGTCCGACATTTTCCTCTATAACAGAAAATATAGTAAACGAAATTGGAGTTTTAGAAAAAGAATTCCAAGTAGATAAGAAATTCCTACAAAAAGATTTTTATGAAAAATATAATTCAGAAAAAAGAATTTGGTTCTTTAAAAACTTTTTAAATACTAGGAAACAAATACAGAAAAATAAGATAAACTAAATCTAGGGTTTCTATGGAACTTGTATCATCGTATCTACTACTCGTAGATCTTCTTAGGAATGATAGACTAACTCTACCATCCTGGTATTGGGTTATTTCTTTAAGATGTGTATTTGGGTGTGAAGTTTCTAAGGGTTCAGGTTTAACTACTCCTTCCAAGATCCATTCTTTTGGTAGGGTAATATCCTTCCACCTAATAGGTCTTGGTATTATGGTTTTAGATATGGAAAGATCCATTTGTAATAGTAATGTTTCACCTTTTTTACTATGGTACCTAACTTTTGTGGAAAAAGCAAAAAGCATAGCTTTGTACTGGATTCTAAAGATTATTGCTACCGGAGTTGAACCTTCAATCATTTTGTAATTGTGGATTTATATATATATATATATATATATATATATATATATATATATATTATACGACTATGACTAGAACCTTCGGAACAAGTGGATTGCTTTGACACCACCGCTGAGTTGAGGTCCTACGGGAAAAAGGGGCGTCGCTCCGTCTATCTAAACTTGCGGGTATAAAACGCAATGCCCCAGCAAGGGACGTCAGTATGAATAATGTACTAAATATATAAGGCAGGAAATATAAATAGATACAGAAATGTAAATAAGGATAGGGAAGAGACAACATGTAACTCTGAATTCAGTGAGGGCATATGACAAATATTTTCGTTTAAAAACATATACATATATATATACAAGCCACTTGTAGGGCTATAAAATCATCATCAAGCAGCTCTTTGGAGTTAACATCATCATAACGTACCCAAAAATAGTGGTGTGCACAGTAGGTGTCATACCCAGCCAACTATAGTACGGGTCGGTAAAAAATAGCTACATATATATAATGCATGCAAGACCTCCGAACAACAACATGTATAGGGCGGAGTGACCTAATGTCGTGAACCCCTGCTTATAGTTATGAGGTCCTGTACAACTATCATTACAAGAGACTCAGAATAAATCAATTAACAAGAGTATCATAAGGTGCAGAAAATGCTCCTGACAAGGGACAACCAAAATAATGAAATGATTATCAAGAGTAGGGAACAACCATGTTGTCAACATGCAAGAAAGAGTCCTCTTTTATGGATGTTTAGGCACATGTCGTTATTATTAGGATCATGCCAAAATGAAAGAAATGGTAAACCTTACATACCTTTAATACTCTCATTTACAAGCCGTAGGATACAGTTGTACACCACGTCAATATACAACAAATAATAAATAGCTATCGTTAAGCTTATCGAAGTTAGATTTCAACATAAAAGAGTCACAAACTCATTCTACGACAATTCATACAACACATCCCCTATTCTCTTCACTTCCCTCCCATCTCATACAACATGCTCAACACATCCAACACATAATTAAACATCTACACAACAATATACATCCTCACAACCATCTTAACTACCTTAACCAAAACCCAATAAGCTATAACAACAACACAACTTCTGCAAGTGCTTATCTTGAACTATCTCATCCCAATAATTTATCTAGGACTTTAGACATGTTCAAATCCAGGAAGGATAGGGAGACTATACCTTATTAAAACATGTAGAAGCTCCGAAATAACTCCCTTTGAGCTTGAAAGAGTGCACACATCCACCATAACATCAACCATGTGATCTCAACCACTTTTACAACATTTGAAATGAAATTTTTGAGTGATTTGGCTAAGGATTTGCTTAGAAACCTTTGGAGAGTATAGGGAGATAATTTAGGAGGGTTTTGAGGATTGTATGGTCGAAAATGTCCAAGAAAAGAGCTTATACTGCTTAAATAACCCAAGATCGTTAGCCACCGCCTCAGTTCTGCGGTCTATTTTGCACAATATACAACCCTTTTGCGGTTCGAAGAACCTCCTCTGCGGTTGCAGAGTTGGTCGCAGATTTTTCCAAAAACTTCAATATTCTCTTCTCAATTGTGCGATGCACAGTGTGGTCCACATACCTATTCTACAGTCCGTAGAATGCTCTACAAAGATCCTTTTTTGTCGGTCTTCATCTAAACTTACGATCCGATTAGTATCAAACTTTCCCAAAACTTACATAGCACTTTAGTGAACCTTCATTAACCTCATGGAGGACTCTCTCCTTCTCCGAGCATACGTCATCTAACCTACGATGGCAATGATGTAAAAACAATATGGGGTGTAACATCTTTCCCCCTTTGGAATATTCGTCCTCTAATGTGGGGGCATAGCCAAGTATACAACACCCTCTTAAGACTTTTCGGTAATTATGACCTTATTCCCCTTACAAATGAGCTATTCACATTCCTATAAACAAGCAGAAGATATACAAAATTACCTCGTTAGGCCCCCCATCATAACACATATGATATTAAACTTCACTCTGTGGTCGACCATTAGGTACAACATTCTAGAATAGGAACTTACTTTATGAATCATTGCATCAATTCTGGGTCATTCTATTCTTTATCCTGAGTAATTCTAATTATAACACAAGGGTCGTTTTCCAGCCCCGCTACATTAGGGGAAGGGTCATATTTAAATCGTATTAGTCAACAGTACTTTATACTTTATATTTTGTTAAACTCCTTACATTTCGTTTCCTTTAGTACCTTACCTTTAGCATAAAATTCTTTTTACGGAGGCTATCATTTGTAATATGTGAGCTACAACTTGTCTATTTTTATAAGGTAACATGGATTTCTTCATCCGATAGGTTCTTCATAGCATGTCAACAGGTCTAATCCATGAAGGACTCCTAACATACTTCCTTATCATCAGAATATGGGTAACTATGTGGACAATGCTAATTCTTGAAAGCATGTTCAGTTTACAAGCCGTTTGGCCTATTTATCAAATTATGTGGCATGATTTAGCATACCATAGACTTGGGTCTCTTTTTTTCTCAATTCTAATCACGCCTTTCTTAGATGAACTCTTTAGGAATATCCAATCATCAACTTCGAGTGTTAAGTTATGTCGTCGTACATCTGAATACGATTTCTTAATGACTTTGGGCAGCCAACAATTGCTCTTGAATATCTTTATCCTTTTAATGACTTGATATGTTAGATCAGATCTCATTAACTCTTATTTGTTTACCTCGAATCATCCAATGTGAGTTTTACACCTTCGCTTATACAAAGTCTAATATGATGCCATTTCGATACTTAACATAGTAGTTGCCATTGTATGCAACCCTAAGAAGAGGTAGTTAGTCATCTCACTTCCTTTGGAATAAATTCATAACATGTCCTCAAGTGTACGAATCACGTCCGATCTATTAATTTGTTTGAGGGTGGTACTAATCTGAGTGCCTGGACCCATTTTGAATCAATTCTCCGGTATTTAGTCGTAATATAGCACCTTTGCCAATGGCATAGAGCCGGGGTCATCATGAAGGCAAACAATCTTCTTGATGTACCATCTCGTGTAGTCCTCAGTTTATATGTATATCTATAGTGGAATCCATCTTCCATTTTCACATTGAGTTCCCAATGTTATGAGTCAACCCATCAGGTTTTTGGTGCACATCTTTTACTTGCTGGCCATTTGTACTCTGGCTACAACCTCTATAAGGGTCCTTTTTCATGTTGTTCCATTGATACATTCCTTTGTCATCCTTATACATCCTAGTAGATCCTGAGTGGATAAGTTGTTGTGAATAGTAAATCCCCATCATAATCTTGTCTTATGTCTATGCAATAGTGGAGAAATATAATGGCACTGGTACCTAAGGGTCCCACTTCCATTAAACTTGGAGATTGCAGTTCTATTTTGCTATTTTTTTATTTTCCCTAAATGCGGGATTTTTATCCTGATGTTTTTTATCTTTCAAAATGAGGGAGGACTCTGTCGTATTATAAATCATAAAGCAATAATCATCTGAATCCATCAATCGAACTCCCATTCAACTACTGATGTATTTTTCAGGTCACTCTTCGCTCCACTATCATTATCTTTTTAGCACATCCCTTTCTATGCTTGTTTTACATCCTTAGGCCCATTGGATTCTTTTCACTTTTTTATGCTTATATCGAGCTTTACTAACCCTTACTTTCATTTATGTACTTTCCAAGGGTCATGACCGTATGTGCTGTGGTACCGATGCTTTGTATAGTTTGATCTAATTCACGATGTTACATGGTCCAATGACTCATCCAAGCTTCCTTGTCTAGTCGTAATTAGGTCCCTTATCGGCCGATTGCTCAATAATATTACCTTTACATTTTTCATTTCAAGTTACCATGGGGGAGTCTTTCATCTTGAATATACTCCCCACACTAAAATCTTGAAAATTGGAGGTCTGACACCTTTAGCCTAAAAGTTCTTAACTGTCCCTCCTCTATCATTGGTCCTTACGTTGTTCCAAAGTACTTACACTTTTATGAAATCTTCATAACCATAATCTCATTCACCTCTATCTTTCTTGTCATGGTCTCTTTGCATACCCGCCATTACGCGAAACATATTACTACCTCGATACTTGTCATAGCATTCCATTCGTATCTATTAACCGTCTTCATTTTTCTTACCTCCATCCTTCCATTATTTTGTGGTTTTCGTCATCAATTGTTTCCAACAAGATTCTTATTCCATAGGTATTTAGGATCATATCAGATCACATGATGAAACTGAAGGCCTTATCACTCCAACATCCAAAGCCTGCTTTAGCCTGTGGTCGGTAATACATATAGCTTTCAATGATAAACAATATGGCTCCTTTCAAACAAACGGAGAGCTTATCCTGTCTTTCGCATTCGTGGATGATCCAGGCTTTGCATATGGTTTGGGGTTACTATTTTGGGCATGCCACTTTGCATAATGATTGGGGTTATTGTTCTGGGCATGACACTTTGCACAATTACTTAAACACATCCAAGAGAAATTTTACTATGGCTTGGTTGTCTCAGTCTATTCCCATTAAGAATATCCTGGGGTCATAAACGTTACCATTTAAGTCGCACGTTCATAAGGCATTTTCTTATTTGAATTTGATGAAAGTTACCACAAGATGGATACATTCCCATAATCGTATAAATCTTCCAACAATACGTCTTGCATTCTATCTTTACAACTTATCTTCAACTTACCATTTCTCCCACAAAACTTGGGCTTTCGTACAATCGTTGAGGGAACATCATATCGTATATTCGGGATATATCTAGTATAGTCATTCGGATGAAGGAAACATACTACATACTCTGTTATTAGGTCGGTGTGGGTTCCATATATTTTTAGCCTACTAATTTACTTTCATTTTGGATAAAAGATCCTTTTGGCTGATACCCTTACATCCATAAGTTGCTCTTATCGAAATATCTGATCTCACAAGTAATATCGTAAAACCAATCCCTAAAATGGGGTCAATACTCCTAAACAATAAACAGGTTTGTACTAAGCATATAAGAGGTAAATATATTAACAAAGGAATCAATATCATAACTGAATATCATAGGTCACCCATACCGCGTCGGAACTCGAGGCTCCATATCCACTCTCACCCTTTCTCTTGCGGGCCAATTTGGGACAATTCCAAATCTTATGACCTTGACCACTACATCAATAACAACATCATGTTCCCTTATGACACAATCCGGCATACGCTCGACCGCTATGATCACAGGATGGCTAAGGCAGCTTCACTCGATCTACACCACTTTTATCTTGAAATACCACGGTATGCGATCCATGTCTCAGCTTTACTCGAGAACTCTGGTCATGTATAAACCATTGTGAAGATCTAGCATATTGACCATACATATTTAACTTATCCCTACTCTGTCATCTTCTAAAATCACCAATCATCCTAGCGCTTTTAGCCCTCTCATCATCCTTAACTAGGTCAAATCCACTAAACGTCGATGGTCCCTAACCAATGAGCTATCACGGCTATTAATGTCCTGACCTTTCTAGGGGACTACCACTGTCAGACATGCTAGGGCAACATCTTGCCTTGAGGGGCAACCAACTGAGTCAATATTTAGACCACCTTTCTAACATCCTCATTAGACGGCGTTGGTAGTATAACTGATAATACAGGGGATTTCCTTAGCTCTTCTGGTACTACAGGAGTCGGTGATATTTGAGAAGGTGACCCACTCATATTCTATGACGGGTTTGACTCAATAGATGGCGCATTACTCGATGAAGACATCGCTGCATTCGTAAACACGATAAGATTAGAAGGGGAATAATTATAGATCAGCTATATCGCATGATATAGAACAAGAGGAAGGCAACCATCCTAAATTCCCTGTAGCCTCCTATTTATAAGTTTAGCGTGCTATATACCTATACACAAAACTCTACTAGAAATGACTTGTAGAAATCCCAATGACTGAGCTGCTCTGATACCAAGTTATTCATACCTCAACCTTGGGGGGTGTGGCCTGCACCTAGTGCCCTAAGGCCCAAGCATACCAGTCATAGAACACAAAACCAACATTATAAGATTTGGGCCAACAAGGCCTCTCATAGGTAGTTGTGTAATAGCCTGCAAGTAGAAAAGGACCCAACAACATCTGTATATACATATCTACTACGGATGACAAGGCCATCATAAGTGTAAAAGACCATTTAGAAGGCCGATAAGGCCATACTCGACATATCCATATCGGAAAACTTTCTACAAGACTCTAAGGAGTACATGAACATCAGCAGGTCAGGACAGGGCCCCGCCATACCCATAAATATAAATATAAAATTATCTGACTTTAGCTAGCATCTTCAGAACATTGGACAGCTCTGAAACCACCGCTGAGCTGAGGTCCTACTAGAAAAGGGGTGTCGCTCTGTAAATATAAACATGTGGACATGAAATTTAGTGCCCTAGCAAGGGACGTCAGTACGAATAGTGTACTAAATATGTAAGGTAGGAAATGTAAATAGACACAGGAATGCAAATAAGGATAGGAAATAGACGACCTGTAACTCTGAATTCTGCTGAGGGCGTATGACATCTATGCTTTTGTTTAAAAATATATACATATATATAAGCCACTTGTGGGGATATAACATCATCAAGCCGCTCTTTGGGGCTAACATCATCATAATGTACCCAACTGTAGTGGTGTGCACAATAGGTGCCATACCCGACCGATTATAGCATGACTCGGTAAGAAAATAGATACATACATATATATATATATATATATATATATATATATATATATATATATATATATATATATATGATGCATGCAAGACCTCGAAGAACAACATGAATAGGGAGGAGTGACCTAATGTTGTTAACCCATGCTTATAGTTATGAAGTCTTGTACAACTATTGTTATAATCCAACAAGAGACTTAAACTTAATCAATTAATTAGAGTATCATAAGGTGTGGAAAATTATCCCGACAAGGGACATCCAAAATTATGAAATCATTATCAAGAGTAGGGAACAACCATGTTGTCACCGGGTAAGAATAGAGTCCTCTTTTATGGGTGTTTTAATACATGTCGTTATTCTTAGGAACATGCCAAAATGAAAAAAATGGTAAGCCTTACATACCTTTAATGTTATCCTTTACAAGATGAAAGATACAGTTGTATACCACGCCAATCTACAACAAGAAGTAAGTAGTTATGATTAAGCTTATTGAAGTTAGAGTTCGACATAAAAGAGCGAGAAACTTGTTCTATGACAATTCGGATAGCACCTCCCCTATTTTATTCACTTCCCTCCCATATCATACAACATGCTCAACACAGCCAACACATAATTAAACATCTTCACAATAATATCCATCCTCATAGCCATCTTAACTACGTTAACCAAAACACAACAAGCTATAACAAAAACACAACTTCTCCAAGTTCTTATCTTGAACTATCTCATCCCTATAACTTATCTAGGACTTTAGACATGCTGAAGTCCAGGAAGGAGAGGGAGAACATACCTTATTACAACTTGTAAAAGCTACGAAACAACTCCTTTTAAGCTTGAAAGAGTGCACACATCCACCACAACATCAACCATGTGATGTCAACCACCTTTACTACATTTGAAATGAAAAACTTGAGTGATTTGGCTTAGATTTTCTTATAAACCTTTGGAGAGTATAGAGAGAGAACTTAGGAGGGTCACAAGGCTGGTTTGGTCGAAAATGTCCAAGAAAAGAGCTTACATCGCTTAAATAATACAAGAAGGTTGGCCATTGCCTTAATTTTGTGGTCCATTATGTGCCCTACAAAACCTTCAGTCACAACCTCTTCAAGTGGCAACAAACTTGAACACAAGACCACACCAAGAAGCCTCTTCTTCTAGCTTTGAACTAAGTTTTAAAGTTGGATCTTGCTCAAATCACCTTAAAAGTGTTCTTTGACCTTGATGAACTGATTGGAGACTCTTACGGGGATGTAAGGTCTTAGTCAAGTCGAAAAAATGAGAGAAAGTGAAGGCCAAATCGTATTAAACCTAAGCAAGGTCAGCCACCACTTGGTTTTCATTGCCAAAATCATGGCCGGTGAAACAATAAATGACCCGTTAAATTGAACCGTGAAACCACCTCCAAAAATCCATGATTCTATTCCATTTTCCACGGTGGTATTTCCACCATTTGACGGGTCGTGAAACTTTTTACAGTTTGTGAAATTGGTTCCTCAAATTGACTTTTTGACGAATTTGTTTCCTTCGACTCGTTTGATCCCAAAACCTTTTTGTATACTCTTAACACTTATATAAAGTCTTACTTAACCCTATATAGGGGCCATAACTTCTCCGGCTCACACTAGTAAATACTCATGACGGAATCGACGTAAAGAATATGTGCACAAACGACTTACGGACTCTTAAATTCTTATATCCTCTTAAATGTTATCGTGATTACTTTCATTTAACCTCAAAATAATTTTTTCCTTGAACTTATGACTAACGTACAATGAATCTAATGTGCAAAAGTATGGGATATAACATTGTCGCCATCTTTCAAGGTACTAGCCTTTGTAGAAAGATCTAGCTCTTATATCACTCAATTGGATCGGGCTAGTCTTATGCCCTCCAAGAACCTATTTCTTGCAACTATTTGCATTAGAAGGTAGTGCAACAATAAGAACACAATATTTTCACATGGAAAATTCCTTTCTAGATGGAGTAAAAAACCACGACCTATCTTTCCTATAGGACTTACCAAAATTATACTATAATCTGGAGCCATTAAATAGGTTTACAAATTCTTTGTAACACCAAAGGATTTGTTGCTTAAACAATCCACCTAAACAACCTATTTGTTTTTATAGATCTAGTAACTAACCAATGAACACCTAATTACAGTACTTGCAAAGGTAAATAGGTGAGGACCACAAAAGAACCTAACTACAACTAGAACTCATATGATTGTTTTGAGTGCGCGAACAGATTCATTGCATATTTTAGGACCGGTTTGCATATTTAGTTTGTGTAGGAGATATTACATCCCATACTTTTGTATGTTAAAGTGCATCATAAGTTAGTCGATATGAGATCAGAGAGAAATAACATTCTCAAGTTTATAAGTGTTTAAAACCACGTATAGAACATGTTGGAAGGTTTAGACGGCAAATGAATCGAAGAAAATACGTTTCATCAAAACTTGGCAAGTTGGAAATGTTATAATCCATACTTTTGGGGCAAGACTAGGAGTTCTTGTTATGCTAATAAGATCATGTTATGAGGTATTTTAATTGTATGATAGTCACATTTTAAGTGTTGAAGTTAAGCAAGCTGGAAAGAAAAAGTCAGTAAAGGTCATCGCAAGTTACGTTCATTGAAATTTGGGTCAGATGTGATGGAGATTTTCTCTCAATATACTTTGATTTACGAGATCACCAAATGAAAGGTCTATGAGTCTAGTTTCCAGTGCATTAAATCATTCGTCAATACGACATAAGAGTAGAGAGATAATCACATTTTTGCCAGACTGTGCAGACTATCAAACATGTAGTGAAGGAGCTCGCTAAACGAGGGTGTTGCTTGCCCTAGGCTTTGCTTAGAGAGCCAAGTGAGGTAGTGGAACCTTCTAAGATGTTATTTAATAGGTGCAACCCTCTATTTACCTTATTACTCATCCAAATTGAACCCTAAGCTCTCAAGATACTCTCCAAGAGTTCTCCTACCACCTGAGTGATTTCCATAAGTTTATAAGACATCTTTGCCTTCGAAAAGATCGTAGCATGAGTAGAACTCTTCCTCCGCCAGTAGTTATTGATATAGAAGTTTTCTTCTCCTTGAAGTCAGGTGTAGACGAGCTGATTCTTGACACTTGAGATTATCTTGAAGAGGAGACTATCCCTCTATCTTCGTCGAAAGACCGACTTAAAGGTATGTACGGATATTCATTATTCCCTTATTTGTCATGAATCCATAGTAAGCCTTCTCTTTAAAAAAGAAGCCCTAAAATGAAACAGTTGGAGATAATCTACTCATGTATTCCATGACTCTATAAGCACATAGTTGATGTCGCCTTTGTAAGATAAGTTTTAGGTATATATATGAGTAACCCATGCTCCTTCAAGAAGTGTAATTGAGCTATAGAGGTCCTCTTGTAAATATCTCATTAATATAATGACTATTCGGGTGAACTAGACAGCTTCATCCATTCCTTAATTAAATTTTTTTCAATGACATAAGTTCCACATGTCCCTTAGTGACCCTGTGTTTCATTCAAAAATTGCATACAAGCCACAACGGCTCCCTCGTAAGTACTTATATAGAAAAATGACTATTGGAAAGGGTTGATCCGTCCATGTTTTTCTTAACTCCATATATGCATTGATTGGTGGTACATTGACAGGCCAAGTTTCATATATTTGCTAATAGTTTCATGTCCTATTCAGAAAGAAGTTACGAGCTAGAATGGCTCACTTATGAAAGCTTCAGTATTATGATGACTAAGAGTTATGCACTTTGAGAGTTCTACTTATTGATGATTGCTAGCTATGATGAGATAAGATTTCTACTTGTTGATGTTTGAAATGATAGTTACATACAGTCGACATGTCTAGATAAATGGTAGTATAGGAGTGCTATCCTGGCAGATAGGGGCATCATAGCACGGTAGATGACATATATGTTAGTCCAGAAGTATCGGCTTATTAGTCAGGTATGATAGAGAGAGAGAGAGAACTGATACGCTAGTCGGGAAAGAAAACACTCACGAGTTTTGTAGCTAGCACATACGTATAAGATCATACAAGTTGTTATCCTTACAACGTTTTATGTATTCACGCGACTTGTATATGATAAACTAGATATGCTATGAGCTGTGAGATCTTGTAATAGAAACATAAGCTGCATAGAGGTATCACGTATTCCAGTTGGTAAGTGTATGTTGTATGACCTTACATATTGACTCTTGACTCCTGTTCATACTCATTCTTCAGTTAGACTCTCATTTGATTATAGTTCTTATTTATGATTGTTTAGTTGCCTTACATAGTCGATAACATTATTTTGTACTAACGTCTCTTACAGGGGATGCTGCATTTCATGCTGTAGATTCCGATAGTCAGTTTAATAAGCCTTTAGAATAGAGAGTCCCATCTCCATCAGTTGATTGGCAAGGCTCTATTTCATTTGGAGTGTAGTCGAGTCTAGAGGTTATCTGATTATATTATATATATAGAAGTTATGGGTAGGTCGGGGACTTGTACCAACTATGCTATGTTAGTTAGATGTTCTTAGAGGCTTTTGTAGATGTATGTATGCATGTGGTTAGGTTCAATATGTTGGTCTAGTATCTATACAGGTCTAGGCCTTGTAGGCCCATATGGATGGTGTATATATATATATATATATATATATTTACGCCAAAGGATCTAAAGGGGATAATAGACAAGGAAGGAATTGAAATATAAGGGATTGAAGAATTAAATGATAAAGGAGATATGCAGAAAGTAAAGTAAGATTAACTTACAAATTACGGTTCCTAATAAGAAATCCATAATTCAAAGGATCTACAATAATTTAAATGAAATAGGCGGTTGAACCGGCCAAGGATTTAAACATGAATTTAATAGTGCAAGAATTTAAAAACATGAATTTAAAAGATTAGGAGGTAGCACCTTCCATAATCATATTTATTCAAAATATTAAAACTTACAAAGATTTATACTTGAATATTTTCAAGGAGATCTATCTTAGGAGTTTACAAGGAATTTGGGAATTTTTGATGAGAGGACTTTTATATGAGTGGAATTGGAATTTATCTCATATGAGGGGAATTGGAATTTATATAGCTTACTTCTCTCTAGAATCTGAAATCTTATGAAAGAAAAAACTCGTTCTAAATGAGAGGGATATGGTCTCCTTTTATAGGAGTTTTACATGACATTTTAGTAAATACAAAAGGAATCTAACTATTCATGATGGTATCTGAGTGGACAATGACATCATTGACTTTGACATTTTCTCGAATTATTGCTGGAATCTTCTACTTTTTAAAAGTATTTCTTTTTGTTGGCATTTTTTTGTCGAAATTTTGTATGAACTTTATTCCGGGTATTTTGTCTTCTTTTGGCCATATTTTCAGAATCCACTGTTGCCTAAAACTACATCATCTTCAATATCAATTTTTGGTTCTTCTTCCTCTGATGAAGAGACTTGTTTTGATGAAGATGGTGCAAACTTCAGAATTATTGCTTGCATTTCTTCTGGATTTTTGGCCGCTGCAAGAATTAACGCCATTTAGGATTTCTGGGAAAGAAACTGAGTTTGCTCCGGTGTTTGTAGTGCTACTTGTGGTATTTGTAGTGGTACCTGTACCTGAATGTACTTTTGGGTATTTAGCCATTCTTGGAATTTTGACGGTGTGAGACTTGCTGGTATTTTATAGTTGTCCCACCATCTGATCTTGAGCCTTCTTCAGACCGTTGGAATTTTATTCTCAGAATACTCCATGAACCATGTGAATACCCCTGGTAAATGGAATCTGATGTGAAATAGGTGTAGTGGCACAAATATTTTTTCTTCTTCAGTAGGTTTATAAAGGGATTTAAAGAGGTTAAAATATTTAGTGACTAGGGGTTTTAGTATCTCAAAGGTGGATCCAAATTGTTCCCACCATGAATTCCACCATGTTGAAAATTGAGATGGAGTACATGAGGTTACAAAATGAAAAAGCCAAGTATGGCTTTAGTTGGTAGTTTGAACAAAAAAGGAATTGAACCAAGCTTGTTGGTAATCCCAGTAATTAAATGGAATATAAAAAAAATGGGGTATTTTGATGGGTATCAGGGAAATTAAGAAGTTGAGACAGATCACTCCCCCAATCACTTGGAGCAATTACTCTAAATATTTTGCAAATAGAGTAAGAAGGATCTTTGTTATTTTTATAATAATAATTTTAAATTGTGGCCGATCCTGCTATTTCTAGGATAACCTGATAAAAATATGGAGTTTTTAAGATATCCCATGATTTGTAAAACCATCCTTGTCCAAAATAATTTTGTATTGCTAAAAACGGGTCTTGGTCAAAAAATCCTTTTTCAAGAGTTACAATATTTGGGAAAAAGGTTTTATAAAAAATTCAGAAACAGGTTTTTTGGGGACTTGTGGTACCACAAGTTGGGATTTTGAAAATTATTTTTGAAAAGGGTTTTCGAAGATTTTCCTTTCTCGATTTTTGTGAACTTTTGAGAAGGTTTATCCTCTCCTGGGGTTTGAACAATTTATTGTTTGGGAATTTGAAGTTGTAGCAATTCCTTATGTAGTTCTGGGGATTTTTCAAGGAGTTGTAGAAGGTTTTCATCCTTTGTGTCTTCTGCGGGATTTGCTGGTATTTTCTGCCCGGACTATGCAGTGTTTTCCTTTTCATTTTCGTCTTTCATGACTGCATCATACCATGTCATAGGTTTTTCGGTAAGAGTTTTGGCACAGAATTTGTCCTTTTCTTCTTTGGATGGGTTAGTTGGTTTGGAAGTGGTGGAGTTTATGGGTTTTTTGGTGGCCATGAGATTTGTTTGTTGTTGTGGTATAACAATTGATGTATTTATTGGCGGAGAAATTTCATCCTTCTTCATTTGGAGTAAGGCTCCACATATTGCATGGTTACAATATTGTTCAGATTCTCACATGTCCTTCCTTGATATTTTGTCCTTGTAGCCCAAACAGTGGGGTATGGGACAATGATAGCATATTTCTGCGTCATAACCAATATCAGGAATTGGAAGGTTTTTTCTCTTGTTTTTGAGGAAATCATGGGTTAGGAGATTAGGAATGAGATTTGTTTCTTTAAAGTAAAAAATGTTCGGAATCACATGGCAGAAAATCTGTTTTAATGCAATGTTTTGATTTTTTTTTTGATATTGTAAATCATTTTGGAATTTATGTATGCATAAAATAATGCTCAAAGAGGTATCAATTAAATGGGTAGAATGGGCAAAAGTATACTGGACTATACATTCTTCCTTCCCTGATTTTTGTTTTAGGATATTCCTAAAAGGATAGCTTCTGGGAGACTCAAGTTTGTGATCTAAAAAATCATTTCGTAGTTCTTCTAGATGATATGATTTTTGTTGTATTTTGCATTTATGTTTTCTTTGTGTTGTGAATACATTTTTATTAAAAAACAAATTCATGGACCATTTTTCGTATGGATCTATGTATAACTGTTGCAGTATGCTCAGATTAAAATCCCTATTTATGAATAGTACTATGATCCATCTTGGTTGTAGATTTCTTTTGTTTTGTTCTATTCTTTATTATTATTCAAATAATGATCCTTTTCAGACCTGGACCCCATGTTTTCAAAGAGTATTCGGAGACAGTATTTTTCATTATCATGAATATTTTTTAGAAATTATAAACATAGCATTAAGAATGCTAGATCGGAAGAACATGAACTTCCACATTAGTTAGATGCTTTAAACAAATGGACTATTCTATTTGTTTCCACTAAGGAAATTTATAATTTCGGTATTTTTGAAAACCTGCAAAATCGCCATGTTATTAAGACTATTGAAGAATCTGTCCAAATGGATAATCAAGAAAGAACTATACAGTTATTTTCTGATACTGATATTGAAATATATCAAAAATTGCATTATAAATTTTTGCATATTAGATTAATGCAAATTGCATTTAAACCTTTAACTTTAGAGGGTTTACCTGAAAGTTTTATGACTGTTTTAAGAGATGCTAGAAATTTAAATTGGAAACAATCTCTTATGGGTGCTATACAATCCAGTCTGACTTATGGACCAGTTTATTTTTATGTCAGACCAAACCTTACTTTATCTTTGTCTGATCCAAATATCTTGCATGCTTTGACTTTATATCTAAAAGCTCATGGTTATAATTATATGCCTGAAACAGAAGTTATGTGTATCTGTTATTGTATCTATTTTCGTTTGTTAGACACCATGAATCCTAATTGTAAGATTATGGATGATAAGAGAAATAGACATACGGTTCTTATAGAAACCAACCTAGCCAAAAGGTCTAAGATAACAACTAGAAGACCTATCAGTTGGGATGAAATAAATTACCCCGATGACTGGCTGATTGAAAAGGCAATTCCTGTCCAACCTAATATAGATACTCGGTTTGCTCAGGTAGTTCAAACTACTGATGGAAATATCCATCTCCAATTCGCTATTCAACCGCCTAATTTAAGTAGATCGATGTCATCTCATTCTTACCTCTCTCCCCTCGACGACATCTTCTACTGCTAGAGCGTCAACCTCTCAGGGTAACGAAGACCTTTATAAGGTTACCACTCCATCAGAAACCTCTCAAGATGAGAAGATTGATAAAATAAAGATAGGATACAACCAAATTCCTGTAGGAATTAACACAAATCCTACTCCTAGCGAGATGGGGTTCGCTGATTATTTTAAGGATGGATAGTGACCATATTCGTGCTTCTTCTCTGGATTATAGTCCAGGTTCAGGTCTGAGAAAAATTATTTCGAAAGAATTTCTTAGCGAAGATTACTATCTTTTTAGAAGATGGTTATTTTCATTTTTTTTCTAAGAAAGAACAATGTTCTATTAGAGATAAATTTTATGATGAGTTGCAAACCAAGCAGGATTATAAACCTTATGTTAGATGGTTTGTCGAAGACTATGCTCTTCCTAATATCAATGTTATTGAAAGACAATGGAATTTGGATTCCAAAAAAGTCCTTAGGAGTATATACCCTCATGATGAACCACTTTCATTAAAGAGAGACCATAGTAACAATGATTTACAAGCCCAGCCTTTTATGAAGCTAATACATCAGACCCTTCATAATGGTCCTACATCATATCAACAATCTGTTCAAACAACATAACCACACCAATATCCATCTTAAGGTTATTAGTGAATAGATGAGCCTATTACATAACAAGGTAGACAGGCTCAGATCTCTTATAGAAAGCCAACGTGCCAAGCTTGATGTTGATGACTACCCTCCTAAGCCTCTGGAGGTTCCAACTAATATCCAGCCTCCTCCTTCAATGGAAGGAATTTCCCTGGGAAAAAATACCACAGAACCATTAGTAAAAACTCTTGAAGATCTACTCTCATTTTCAGAGTAAGTTAAAGATTTCTCCAAAAGATGGTTCTACATCTACTGTTATGATGATCAGTACAGATAAATTATCCGAGTCTGACAATGAAGCACAAATTGTTGCAATGAGAAAGGGTAAATGGAAACCCAAGTTTAATTCAGAAAATTACTTCTATCCGAGACCTACACCTATGGATGTTCTGATTGAAGAACAAGCTTATAAGAATGAGCCTACCGCTTATACCTCTATAGAAATTGTTGAATGGAACATAGATGGTGACGCTGATAGTCAAATCTTCAGGACTTGCCACAAAATCATCATGTATGCTGCAGCAGCCAAAGGTAATAACCAAACCGATGCTCACATCGTTAAGATGATAACTGCAGGATTTACAGGTCAGCTCAAAGCATGGTGGGATAATTATCTTACACCAAACCAGAAAGCTTCTATTTTAAATGTCGTAAAGCAAGAGGGGAATGAAGTCCAACCTTATGCGGTTTTTTCTCTCGTTCTAACCATTTTAGATCACTTTACAGGTAATTATTCAACCAATTATGATAATATCAAAACTCTTCTGCAAAACCATAGGTGCCCCACCTTAACTTCATTGAGGTGGTATAAGGATGTTTTCCTTAGCAGTGTTAAACCTCCCAGAAGCCAATAGTAGTTTCTGGAAAGCTAGATTCATAGATGGCCTTCCCTCTCTTTTGCTGAAAATATTAAGAGAACCTTAAGAAAAGATTCAGGTGATTCTCAGATACAATGGGATTTATTCTTACGGTCAGCTAATATGCAAATTCATGGAAGAAGGATTAACTCTATGCAATGATCTGAAATTATAGAAACAACTTAAAAAGCAGAAATTGACAGAAAAGACCCAATCCGGGGAATCTGCTAGCAGTTCGCATTCGATCCACCGACCTCTCACCAGAATGGGAAAAAGAGGAAAAATCTAGTTAAACCCCATAAAAGACAGTACTATGAGAAGTACAAATATGACTCTCACAAGAAGTATGTTGCATAGAAAAGAGCCAGAAATGCAAAAAAGGGTTATATCCATAAGAGAGAGAAGAAGTCTCCTACATGTTATGCATGTGGTGAAAAGGGACATTACGCCAATATGTGTAAAAAGAATAAGATCGGCAAGATCAAGAATCTTAATATATATGAAAGCATAAAGGACGCTTTGATGAAAATTGTTGTCTCATCTGATGAGTCAAATGACTCAGATGAGACATTGAGTTCAGACTACGAAGATCCTTACTCCTCTATGGAAGAAGAATCCCCTTGCACATGCATTTCGAAAGATAAATGTCAGACTATCATGGAGAATGAAGAAACTGATGATGAGTTTTATAAACTTCAAGCTCAATTCTCTAGTTGCAGTATAAATGTCATGAATGGAGAAGAAGTCAGTGACCTGCTGAATAATATTCAAGACAAAGCTCAGAAAGCACAGATCATCGAAGCTTTGTTCAAAGCTCGAGAAAAAGACAAAGTTCCCCTCAAGATCAGATCAAGAATCGATCCACCATATAAATTTTCTGCGGTTATTTAAGAACTACAGAAAAAAATGAGTCCTAATAGTCCAGGAACTGAAAACTGAGATACATGATCTCAAGCCAGAACTAGTTCTACTACGTTAGCATTACGCTACCTTAGACGAAAAAGTTACTTCATTAGAATAAGGACAAGCTAGTCATACTCCTCTTTATGATACTCCTATAGAGTTTGGTTATACTCCTATACTTGATCAACCAACTACCTCTAATAATCTAAATGAGACAGACATTATAGGAGCCATTAATTTGTATTCTTGTCAAAAATGGATTACCCGTATTAATTTGTTAATTGATAGAGGTTTCATAAATAGACATGTTCCTACATTGATTGATTCAGGGGCAGATCTTAATTGCATTAGGGAAGGACTTATCCCAACCAAATACTTCACCAAGACTACTCGTAGAGTAAGTGGTGCAGATGGGAGCAAATTAGATGTCTCTACAAATTACCAAGTGCCTATGTTTGCCATGACAGGATGTGTATTGAACATTCTTTCGTCTTAGTAAAAAAATTGTCTCATGATATAATCTTAGGAATACCTTTTATTAATGGTCTAATGCCTTTTACACATATTGATGATAAGGTTTTCACAGGTACCTTTGAGAATAAATCTATTACTTTCCCTTTGGTTATTGCATCAACTGTTAGCCTTGTTAATCTTGTGCAGAATAAAAGACAACATCTTGATTATCTGCAATAATAGTTAATGATTTATAATATCATCGACCAATTGGCAAATCCTAAATTACAGGATAAAATAAAAGGAATAGAGCATGATTTTTCTATTCTTTGTAATGGTGTACATAATGCTTTTTGGAACAGGAAAAAGCATATAGTTATTCTTGCATATGAAGAAGGGTTCCATGAACATAAAATTCCGACCAAGGCTAGACCTTGCTAGATGAATGTGGAATATTTAGAAATTTGCAAAAAAGAAAATACAACCCTCATAGATAAAAGGTTAATTCGACCTTCAAACTCCCTATAGAGTTGTACAACGTTCTATATTAATAAGCATGCTGAACATAAATGAGGAGTTCCTAGGTTGGTCATCAATTATAAACATTTGAATAAGGTTTTAAAATGGATTAGATACCAAATCCCTAATAAAAAGGATTTACTTGATAGGTTATACCAGTCTAACATATTTTCAAAATTATTTAAAGTCAGGTTTCTGGCAAATATAGGTTGATGAATCTGACAGGTATACAACTGCCTTTACAGTCCTATTCGGACATTATGAATGGAATGTCATGCCTTTTGGGCTGAAGAATGCTCCATTAGAATTTCAGCATGTCATGAATACTTCATATAGTGATTTTATCATTGTTTACATAGATGACATATTAGTCTTTTCAAAAAACATACAAGATCATATCAAACATCTTGAAATTTTTAAGAAAATTATTATTTCAAATGGTTTGGTTATATCAAAACCCAAAATGAATATTTTCCAAACAAAGGTTCTATTCCTTGGTCATAATATTGAACAGGGGAAAATATTTCCTATTACCATGAGTATAGAATTTGCTTCTAAATTTCCTGATGAAATATCTGATAAAACCCAATTACAAAGGTTTTTTAGGGAGTCTAAATTATATTTCTCCTTATTACAAGAATTTATCTGTGGATGCAACTATCTTATATGATAGGTTGAAAAAAATTGCCACTTCGTGGACAAATGCCCACACAGAAGTGGTACAAAAGATTAAGAAGAATGTGCAAGCTTTGCCGTGTCTTATGCTTGCTAACCCAAACTGGGGAAAGATCATTGAGACTGATGCTTTAGACATCGGTTATGGAGGGATACTCAAACAAATAAATCCCCAAAAAAAATATATCCTTATTTCGACCAACACTGCTGAGATCATATCATTCCCGGAAAATAAGCCTGGAGCAGAAAGGGATTTTTCAAAATTCTATCTTAAGAAGATTATATCTCCTTATGAGTGGGGAATTAGCCCATTCAGATCAAAGGAATTTATAATTCCTCGAACGACCATTAAAATGGCGTTTAATTACTATGATTATATCAATGCTTTGACTTAGGTTTTCTGCTATAATAATCGAAAGCATGGTCATTCCTGGTGGATTAAAATTAATCCTGAGATTTTTAAAAGCAACCAGAATGGTTTATTACTTCCAGGATGGATATTCTCATGGTGGAGTGTTATTGGACCTGAAATTCAGGTCTTACAGGAGCCTTATATGGCTTTCTACGAACAATGGGTTCAAGTAACACCATGTGTTACCCTAGAAAATCCCTCTGATTATATCGAAGGATCTGCTTCATTATTTTTCTTCATGTAGGCAGGAATCCCTTGGATATGGAAATGGATTATAGAAGTAGAAAGGAATCAGCAAGACATTATATTTCTCAAAAGGAAATTCCTTTGTTAGTTTTGATCCAAATTGTTAGATAAAGATCCAGAGGACAAAACTCGCCATTATGGATGACAATTAGAAGGAGATATATCTTCACTAGTTAAAAGTCTTAAAAATATCCATCATATATAGAAAAAGACAAGAGAAAATGAATCATCTACCGCATCCATGAGAGATGTCCTTGATGACAACCAATATGCTTGTCTAGGAGGTGAATTACAACTATTGGAGGATTATACTTACCATCCAAAATAGAAGATCTGTTTGATAGCCTAATAGAGGCAATCCAACAAAAACACAAATCCAAGAAGGAGGACACCAATTCAAAGGGAAAAGCAAAAATGTTAGAGTGAAGTGACATTGGTGGCCACGCGGAATCAATAATGGCCGGATAGGACAAATGTCCTTTCATAACTTTAATAAAGTTTTTAACTTTTTATAAAAGTTTTCTTTTTTCAAGATAAGAAAGCAATGTATGTCGGGGAATCTTATCTTACTTTATGTAAAGTTTTCCTTTCCGCAAAGTTGTTTGTCCATATGTAATTATTAGATTCGTGTATTGTTTCTATTTTGTAAATTGTATTCAGTTTTGAAGTCCGCCTTCACCTATAAAAGGCGACTCTCTTTCATTTGTAAAGAAAGCCTTGGAAGAAAATCACCAAGCACTGTAAAAATTCTCTTCATAATAATATTTCAGTTTTCGTTGTGTACTTTCTCTCTCATGGACACAGCTTAGGTACTATTCTCTCCCCTTCTCTTTTTATTTCTTGTTATTTGATATGATAGGCTAATAAGCATATATTGTCTGAGATGCTCTGCTATGATATGATTTAAGTAAAAAAAAAAGGATAGAATGAAATAGAATTCTACACTGAAATTCCAGGAAGGATATTAATACATATCATAATGGGTTCTAAGGTATTCTAACAATTATTCTCTTGTCGTACGGAGTGCCCTTTCAGTTGTCGTCGTGGTTAAGCATTCGTCGCCGTGGTTAGGCATAAGGCATTTTCATGGGCCATTTTTCGTATTGATCTATGTATAACTGTTCGAATATGCTCGGATTAAAATCCCTATTTATGAATAGTACTATGATCCATCTTGGTTGTAGATTTATTTTGTTTTGTTTTATTATTTGTTATTATTCAAATAATGATCCTTTTCAGACCTGGACCCAGGTCTTTCAAATGGTATTAGAGCCATGTTTTCAAAGAGTATTCGCAGACATTATTTTCATTATCATGAATATTTTTAGAAATTATAAATTTCCTTAGTGGCAACAAATGGAATAGTCCATTTGTTTAAAGCATTTAACTGATGTGGAAGTTCATGTTTTTCCGATTCTAGGATAGCCTGATAAAAATATGAGATTTTTAAGATATCCCATGATTTGTAAAATCATCATTGTCCAAAATAATTTTGTATTGCTATAAAAGGGTCGTGGTCAAAAAATCCTTTTTCAAGAGTTACAATATTTTGGAATTTTTTTTAAAAAAAATCCAGAAACAGGTTTTTTGGGGACTTGTGGTGCCACAAGTTGAGATTTTGAAAATTGTTTTTTCGAGAAAGGGTTTTCGAAGATTCTCCTTTCTCAATTTTTTTAAACTTTTGAGAAGGTTTATCCTCTCCTGGGGTTTGAACAATTTCTTGTTTGGAAATTTGAAGTTGTAGCAATGCCTTCTATAGTTCCGGTGATTTTGCAAGGAGTTGTAGAAGGTTTTCAGTCGTTGTGTCTTGTGCGGGATTTGCTGGTGTTTTTTGCACAAACTATGCGGTATTTGCATTTTCATTTGCTTCTTTTAGGACTATATCATACCATGTCATAGGTTTTTCGGTAGGAGTTTTGGCAGGGAATTTTTCCTTTTCTTCTTTGGATGGGTTTGTTGGTTTGGAAGTGGAGTTTATGGGTTTTTTCGTGGCCATGAGATTTGTTTGTTGTTGTGGTACAACAACTGATGTAGTTATTGGCAGAGAAATTTCATCCTTCCACTTTTGGAGTAAGGCTCCACACATCGCATGGTTACAATATTGTACAGATTCTCGCATGTCCTTCCTTGATATTTTGTCCTTGTAGCCCAAACAGTGGGGTATGGGACAATGAAATGACATTTCTACGTCGTAATCAGTATCAGCAATTTGAAGGTTTTTTCTCCTATTTTTTAGGAAATGACGAGTTAGAAGATTAGGAATGAGATTCATTTCTTAAAAGTAAAAAACGTTCGGAATCAATTGGCAGAAAATCTGTTTTAATGCAGTATTTTGAAAATATTTTTTATATTGTAAATTATTTTGGCATTTATGTATGCATGAAATAATGCTCAAAGAGGTATCAATTAAATGGGTAGAACGGGCAAAAGTATATTGGACTATACATTCTTCCTTCCCTGGTTTTTGTTTTAGGATATTCCTAAAAGGATATCTTTTGGGAGACTCATGTTTGTGATCTAAAAAATCATTTCTTAGTTCTTCTAGATGATATGATTTTCGTTGTATTTTTGTATTTATGTTTTCTTCGTGTAGTGAATACGTTTTTATTAGATTGAGGTCTCTTGCTTTTGTCTTTGTTAAAAATTGAATTTTAATTTCTTTTTATTGAATTTAAAAGATATGAAATCATTATCTACCTTATGTGGGGTGATAATATTTATAATGATGTTCCCAAGATGACAAAATTGTGTATGTCTTTTACTAAAATAAATGATGTTGCGATAGAAACTCCATCATTTATAATTGACGCACTGATTTTGGATTTAATCTCTAATTTAGTATTATTAGCTGCTACTAGTATTTCATGGGTTTTTTCTTGGAAATTTTTGGGTATTAATTCTATTTTATGCAATTTAAATCTGCTCCTGTGTCAAAAAAATCAATTCTTTTGATTTTAAAATTGTCTGAAAATTTAAGGGTTATTTTTATTAGGTATTTTTTTGACGTGATTTGTCTCAGGACAATAAGGAATTCTTCTAGATTTTGTTTTTCAAACTCTTCTTCCGGTTCTTTTGGGTTTTCAGAATCAGAATTATCGGACTCAGAACTTTCCTGGATATCTTTTGAAAGGATCATTTTTATTAGTAAAGAATCTTGTTTTTGTTTTTCTTTCAAATATTTTATATCTAGTTTTACTTGTTTTTTTTTGCAGTTCTTAAACTATTGTTTCTTTGATTTATTTCATTTTTTTACCTTTTCTTATGATATTTGTTATGTCATAAGTATTTTTAGAGGTATTAGGAAAAATTATATTTTTAATTTCTTTTTTCTCTTCTGTAAAAGATTTTAGGATTTTATTCAAATAATCCTTTTGGTCTTGGGTATCTATGTGTTTAACCACATCTAACATGAATTCTTGATCTTTAGTTAATACACATATGCATTTTCCTTTATATTTTTCAGAATTTTCAGACGAACTAGTTGTGATCAATTCATCTATTTGAAGGGCTTTATTATCTTCTGAAGACAGAGAAAATTTGTCAGGTTCTATCTCGGTGTTTGAATCGGAGGAATCTATTAGAAGAATGGAGATTTTTTGGATTACTTCTTCATCTAATTTTAACTCTTGTAATTTTTTTATTCATTTTACAGTATCTTGAGGTATGTCCTTTTTTATTGCATTTAGAACATGTTATGTCTTTGTATTTAGATTCATTCTTTTTGGGATTTCTTTTATTTCTGAAATTTTTGTAACGAGGATTTTTATAATATTCTTCACTGGTCCTGAAGTTCTTTTTTCTATATTCTTTTGTTGATTTCTTATGTGTTTTATAAGTCTTACTACAGTTTCATTTACAACTTAGAGAGGGCTTTTTGAAATTTGTATCAAATTGTTTAGAAAAAGTACCTAGTTCACACCTAGTACTTTTTAGTTCCCATTTAAGGTGTATTTGTAATTTTAGGTCTTGGCAAATTTTTAATCCTTCTTGTTGAGTTATACTGACTAGTTGTCCGTATGTAAACCCATTTAAGGTATTATTTGTTTTCCACAATTTCTTTTATTTTATTTCTAACCTTTTCTCCTAAAAGGGTAGGCAATCCTGCTTAGAATTTTTCTTTCCAAAATGGTTGGTTGGAATCTTCTCTAAGCATTACCTTGGTTAAGAACATATTTTTATACCATTAAAAATCACTTAGTTTTCTACATTTTAGATTTGATAGTAGCTCGGCATTTTTATCTTTTAGATGTGAAGAATCTCCTATGAAGTTTAATGAGATTGTTAGTATCAAAGTTGACACTGCATCTTGTAGGGGAACACCTTGTTCATCTAGGATTGGTATTCCTTCTTCATCAGTTTTTATGGAATTTATGATGTCTTCTTTTTGTTGAACAGTGAGATAATTATCCCACCATCCTTTTAATTGACCAGAAAATCCTACGATGAGCAGTTCTGCTACGGTCTTATCTTGTGTACCATTTTGTGTTTTATAGGCATTTGCAGCCATGGTCATTTGTTGGAGGAAGCTAAGAATATTGTGTTCAGTCATTCCATCTATGTTACAATCGTAAATGGAAGAGGCATGAAAACGGGATTGAGCTAGGGGTTTTACTATTCCTAGGTCTGGAGCTGGAATTATTTGTAATTGTTGTTGTACGGGTTGTTTCCAATCCATTTTATTTACAAGCGGTGTTTTATTTTGGAATTGTTCTAAGGTATCAATGTTATCGGAATCATATGTTAAAGTTGTTATTTTATTACTTGATTATGGGGTATTTGGAACAATGGGTTCTGTATTAGAACTATTGGATGTACCAATTTTACTTAATTGATCTTGTAGAGCCTGAATAACTCAGATTTATTTTGTCGGATATTTTTAACACTATCTTTGGACACCTGAAAGGGTTTTAAAATTGGGCTTTCTAATTTCATTTCTTTAAGCGTTTCTGCTGAATCTATAGTGACTAAAGGGTGGTATTTTATGTGTTTTTCCACTCTATTTAATTGTTTTCCTATGGTATTTAAATCAATATTTGTAAAATTATTTTGTGCGAGGATGGATTTTGTATTTGTTTTTTCATCTTCTACTGTGTTTTTAAAAGAAATTGCGTCTACAGGGCGGCCATGAATGTGTTAAGCTCTTAATACCTTGCAGAGGAGGGTGGTTGGACTGGACCTTCGTAGAATCGGCTAGGGTTTTCCATTCCGGTGTTTTATTCCCTGTTGTAACGGGATTTACCTATTTAGAAAAGGGATACTCTATGGAATTTTGGGAGGAATATATTTCAAACTAGTCAAAGAATAGAATGTTTATCCTATTTTCATTTACAAATTCATAGAAGTTTTCCTGTATTTATTTCTTAGTATTTAAAAAGTTTTTAAAGAACCAAATTATTTTTTACTAAGTTATAATTTTCATAAAAATCTTTTTGTAGATTTTTTTTATCTATTTGTAATTCTTTTTCTAAAACTCCAATTTTGTTTACTATATTCTCTGTTATCGAGGAAAATGTCAGACTAATAGGTTCCTGATCATCTATTTTTTCTCTAACAGTGGAATTTTGATATACGGGTCTAGGTATTTCATTGGTATAGTCTACGCTTCTTAGATTGGGTAAATCCGACGTAGAATGTCTTGGTTTTATTTTATAAGGGGTATTTATTACTGAAGAAATTTGTGAGACTCTTCCTAAGTCTAGGGTTTCTATGGAACATCATCGTATCTACTACTCGTAGATCTTCTTAGGAATTATAGGCTTACTCTTCCATCTTGGTATTGGGTTATTTCTTTAAGATTAGTATTTGGTTGGGAAGTTTCTATGGGTTCAGGTTTAACTACTCCTTCCAAGATCCATTCATCTGGTAGGGTAATGTCGTTCCACTTAATAGGTCTTGGTATTACGGTGTTATATCTGGAAAGATCTATTTGTAACAGTAAAGTTTCACCTTTTTTACTATGGTACCTAGCTTTTGTGGCAAAAGCAGAATGCATAGCTTTGTAATGTATTCTAAAGATTATTGCTACCAGAATCGAACCTTTAAGAATTTGGTAATTGTGGGTTTTTATTTGTAAGACAAGGAATTTTAGGATATAATTATCATTGAGGGATACTGAAAAGTTTGGGTAACAATAAAAAAAGATTGGTCCTGTGCAGATACTAGACTCAACAGAACTAAATAAGGAATCTTCAAAGTTAGTGAATCTGGCATCTCTTAAGATAGCAAGAATTGAGGTATTTAATCCTTCCTTAGTTAAGGGTTTTATCCCTACTTGAACTAAGCCAATATGAATATATTTATAATTTATTTCCATATGTTTTTAAAGGAATTTTGAGAAAGTAATTGTATTGTTTGAAAGGGTTTTGTTAATTGAATATCTCTTTCTTCTGTTTTAATTGTGAAATCAGTTTTGAAAAATTGGTATTTGGATTTTTTGTAAATTTGATCTCTATTTACTTTCGGTATTTCCCAATTATCAATCGATTTTCAAAATCTTGTATAACGATTTCTTCCGAATTTATTATCTTCTTTTAGTCCCTGGAAGATGTTGAACCAAAATCAAAAGAAGTCGATTTATTGAAAACGGGTCCATTTTTATGAAGTCTTATTTTCGAAACTCAAGTTCTTTCTACAATCCCAAGAAATTCACAGGTCTAACTGCCTACACCTTGAGGACTTACTACCTGGACCTTCCTAGGCAAGAAAACAAATAAGAGCCTAAACCTCTAGACAAGATTTTCATAAATTTGAACAACATTTCTCTATATCTCTACCCCTTTGTGTCCTAGGGAGTCTACAAAGTCTATATCTAGTAGAGTCTTATTTATAAGTGTGTTTTGTACCATATTTTATAAATAGGAAGCTAAAAGGCATTTAGCATTGGTTACAGTTCTTTCATCTCCAAGTCATGGCGTAGAGCTGTGTCATAGGAGTTTGATTATAACTCATGTTTTATTTCATGTTTACTGAGATATTGATAGGTAGGAAGGCACCAAAAATTCATCGAGTCGCAAATGAGAGGCCCAATAGTAGGCCACCAGTAGACGAGAATCATATTGAGACTCAGAATGAGTCGACCTCTTAGGTTCCCCCGATTCCACCGGTCCCATAGGATCCACGAGGAGCTCTAGTATCCCCAGGACCCTCATCAGGTTCATTTGAGCAGAAGTTGTGGGAAGCATTACAGTTTTTGACCCAGATAGTAGCCTCTCAGTCACAGTGGAAAGTGGGGGCATCTTTGAGTGTCGGGCCTTCAGATAGATTGACCATTTCGAGGCTCCGAGAGTTTATTTTCTTAAATCCTCCAGAAATAGGTTCAGACCCACAGGAAGACCCATAGAATTTCATAGTGGAGATCTAGAGAATCTTTAGGGTCATGCATGTCATGGAGACCGAAGCAGTGGAGTTAGCAGCATATAGGATAAGAGATGTAGATGTGTTTTGGTACGACGCTTAGGAGCGATCTCCAGGTCGGAATGCACCCACACTGATATGGGAGGAATTTGCTAAGGCCTTTCTAGATCATTACTTACCCAAAAAGATAAGACAATTGAGAGTTGAGCAGTTCCTATACCTTAAGCAAGAAAATATGAGCGTATAAGAGTATAGCCTCATGTTTGACTTGGTAGCTAGGTATGTCTCGACTATAGTTGCCTCAATGAGGGATAAAGTTTATAGATTTATATAGGGTCTAGAGCCATATCTATTAGAAGGGTGCATGGTAGAATCCTTAAACCTGGAGACGAATATCTCCAAAATCCAAGCCTACACCCAAATTTTAGAAAAATGTAAGCAGCAGCGCCAGCTAGTCACAGTGGGCAGAACAAGAGGGCGGGGTTAGACCATGATTATAGGGGAACATAGAGTGGTAGGGTACCCCTGATCTCTAGGAAATTAGCCAGGTTGTCATAGGGTCCAGTAGGTGATCAAATGTGGCCAGCAGGACCGAGTCACATGTCATGAGCATTAGGACTTCAACCTCAGAGGGACCTGTGTCAGATAGGGCCATCCAGGCCTCATTAGCGTCAGTTTGGGAAGGCGCACTCAAGAATATGTCATTAGGGTACCAGCATGTGTTATTGGTGCAGAATTCCTGATCATAGGATATGAGAATGATATTACAGGTTAAGGAGGAGTGCTATGGCATCCTCATCATCTGTAGTGTTTCCTTCTATAGAGGATCAGTAAGGATTACCATCGCCATGTGATGAGGATATAGGTATGCTATCATTTTCTTTTCTGACTAATGTACAATAATAGATTAGATATTGTTGTATATATAGGTTATGAATGAAGCATCGGGTTGACAAAAAAGTATTTTATGGACCACACAGGTTAGTGTGTTTTATTTAACATGGATCATTAATAGTTAAGCATGAGATTACAGACGATTGGCTAAGTCAAGTATAGATAAATGTGTTGGGAGTACTACATAGATAATTCCATCTCTTGAGTATACACACTAGGGTCTTAGCTTAAGAGGGAAAAATTGGCATTACATCAATATATTATGAGTTAGATGAATAAAGTAAGTGAATTACAAACATTTCCATCCTTATGTGAATAGTTAAGAGTTTGATCATCCTATTAGCCTTACACAGTAAATATAAGATGAATTATGATAAGGAGAATTGGTAGTTTTATACCTAGTTTGTGGGATGGTATAAGAAACCTTATGATGGTAGCCAGTCGAGTCAAAAGTTATGAATAGCTATGAACTAATAATTGTGGGTTTTAAGCCAAGATGTGGTAGTGCGACGCAGATCTTAGATCGATAGGAGTAAAGTCATGAGGAAGCATGTGACGAAGTAAATAAAAGAGAGAAAGACTAGAAGGACCTAGGAATGATGGAATATCATGATGAGAATACGACGAGTGCAAAAGTAATACAAGGATAAGCAATAAAAGGATAAGGACGGAGGTGAGATGTGCCATAGTTTGAGAACATTATTCTTCATTTAAAACCATGTATAGAACTTGTTGGAAGGTTTAGAAGTTAAATGAATAGAATAAAATAAGTTTGGTCGAAAGTCGACAAGTTAGGAATGTTATAACCCATACTTTTTGGGTAATACTAGGAGTGGTTATTATTTGAAGAAAATCATGTTATAAGGTATTTTAGTCGTTTGTTAAGTGTTGAATTCAATCAAGTTGGAAAATAAAAATCGGCTATGATCGTCGCAAGTTACATTCATAACTTTGCTGAAATTTGGGCCAAATGTCATGGATATTTTCTCACAATCTACACGGAGTTATGGGGTGATCCACCTACCAAATGAAATTTCTACGAGTCAAGTTTAAAGCGCATTAAATCATTCGTCGATACAACATCGTAGTAGAGAGATATTCACATGTTTACTAGACTGCGAAGATTGTTAGGCATGCAACAAAGGAGCTCGCTAAGCGAGCGCCAAAGTTAGGGTGTTGCTCACCCTAGGCTTCGCTCAGCAAGCCAAGTCAGGCAATGGAACCTTCTAAGATGTTATTTAAGCGATGCATCCCTCTATTCACCTCATTTCTATTCCAAACCAAACCCTAAGCTCTCAAGATACTCTCCAAGAGTTCTCCTACCACCCAAGAGTTTTTCAACAATTTTATAAGACAACTCTCCCTTCGAAAAGATTGTAGTACGAGTAGAACTTTTCCTCCGCTTGTATTTGTTGATATAAAAGATTTCTTCAGCTTGAAGTTTTTACACCCTGTAGTTACACATCAAATTCTGCCATTGAAGGAACTAAGTAGTACCGGAAGGTACGAACCCTTGTAAAATGATAGTGATGGTTTAAAAAATAGTTTGGGAGGTGTCGAGATGTTTAGAAGCTAAAAAAATCAAAGGAGACACATTTGTCACAAGTTTAAGATTGGAAAGCCCTTGGAACCAACCCACAGGTTGTGAAAATGTTTCACGGACCATGAAAAGGGTGGCAACACTGTGAAACCTTATCCAGAAAGTGGTTGATTTTGCACTACCAATAACGGTGGAACCACGGGCCATGATTACAATTGATGGTAGTACTAGCTACCGTGAAGCCACTATGTAATAATTCACGGAACGTGAATGAGGAGGCGATGGAGACCTATTTAAGCTCCCAAGAAGTTCTCCAATGGTTTCTTAATTATCAAAGTTAAGATAAAAAATTGTTAAGGTAAATCTTTCATCAGGAAGTTCATGGTACTAGTTTACTACATCTCCTCTCTTTTGTGATAAGTTGAGGGCTTAGTTGCTGAAGATTTAGAGGTGCTAAAAGGCTAGTTTGGGTCCTTCAAGTAAGTTTTATCTTCTTCTCATTGTAGTTGTAGTGAGTTGTTTGGGACAAAAGTTTGTAACTCACTCTTTGGAGGAGCTTAGAATTGTCCTGTGTTGTGAAGAAATGCTTAAGTGAAATGACTTATAGTTGTTAATCAGATTTTGATTCAAACCATTTGTGCTATGTAAATTATCGTTCATATAATAGACAAATACTCGTGAGATCCTTTAGCTAAGGTGACAAAGGTATATAATGGCTAACCCTTCCTTCAAAGCATGAATTTTGAACTATATATTTTTCTCCAAAATAAAAGAGTATTCTATTCTTGAATTATTTGTCCCTTATTGGGAGTACTTTCATGTTTTGATAGCATATCCTATTTTGGTTGGATTGTTAGTTGTTGTTCTGAGTTTCTTGTGTTTTCTTGTCCCTCCTAAATGAGTATGTCAAACGAGTTATTCATGAAGTCAATCAAATGTCATCTAAAAGAAAAAAGAGAGTTCTTAAGAGTTAAACAAGCCAATAGTACTACCATTTATATATGTTATGAACACCCCGAGCTATAACCGGATGGTAAGAAAGTATACATAAACACCCCAAGCTATAACTAGAGGGAAATATAGTATATATAAACACCCCGGGCTATAGCTTGGGGGCGAGAAAGTATGTATATATGTATGAATATGAGTCCCAGTACTGTTTTTAGAGTTTTATTTTTCACCTTGAGTGTCATTTAGGTTATCAGGTTACCTCTTATGCTCTACTTTACAACTTACGCTTTCATATGGTTATTCATGCCTTACATACCAGTACATTTAATTCGTATTGATGTCCCTTTTGCCGGGGGCACTACATTTCATGTTGCAGATTCATGTAGAGGCACATATAGATCTCCTTAATAGGAGCTTGTTGAGTTTAGTAATTGATTGGTAAGATTCACTTCTTCTGAGGTTACCGAGTCAGAGGTCGTGAACTGAGTCTTTTGTATATGTACAAATGATGGGTAGGTCAGAGCCCTATCCTGACCATATGAAAATTATGTTATTCTTAGAGGCTTGTAGACCTGGTATGTATGTGTAGATTTCTTGTATGACCTTACTGGCCTGGATGTTTTTCTGTTAATCTGTATGACAACTTTGCCGATCTTGTATATGTATGTATATATTTGTTTTGGGTTTGTTTACCCTTCTTGTTGAGATGTCCAGATGACTTCCTATATTTCTAGATAGGGGCCTTGTCGGCCCTATTTGTATGTTGGTTACACCTCCATACCTATCATGGTTGTTATAGCCTTATCGGCTAAAGTTTCCATAAGTTCAGAGGTCATGTTTCAGAGTGGTACGCTCAGGCAAGTGAAACACAGTTATATGTCAAATTGTACCATTGAAGGAACTAAGTAGTACGAGAAGGTAGAAACCCTTATAAAAAGATAGCGATGGTTTAAAACATATTTAGGGATGTGTTAGGAAGTATAAAAGCTAAACGAACCAAAGGGCACACGATTCATTACAAGTTTAAGATTGGACAGCCCTTGGAACCAACCCATAGGCCGTTAAATGTTTCATGGACCGTGAAAGGGGTGGCAATAATGTGAAACCTTATCTAGAAAGTGGCTAATTTTTCACCACCAATCATGGTGGAACCACGTGCCGTGATTATAATTGACGGTGGAAGTAGCCATCGTGAAGCCACCATGAAATAATTCACAGACCGTGAATGAGGAGGCGGTAAAGTCCTATTTAAGTGTTTTAGTATCGACCTAAGGCTTATTTCTTACTCTCATCAACCCTAAATAACTCTCAAATCTCCCAAGATGTTCTCCAGTGGTTTCTGAATCATCCAAGTTAAGATCAGAAGTTGTTAACGTAAATCTTTTGTCGGGAATTTCATGGTACTAGTCTTCTACATCACCTCTCTTTTGTGATAAGTTGAGGGCTTAGTTGCTAAAGGTTTAGAGGTGCTAAAAGGCTGATTTTGGTCCTGGAGGTAAGTTTTATCTTATTCTCATTGTGTTTTGTAATCATACAAATTGTAATGAGTTGTTTGGGACAACTGTTTGTAAGTCAATCTTTGAAAGAGCTTAGAATTGTCTTGTGTTGATGTTGAGCTACATATATGAACCCATGGTTATGGCTTTAAGTGTTGGATTGTTTGATTGTGTTGTTAAGTTAAGAAGAAGGTTAGAAAAAGCTAGTTGTTTTGATAGATGTTGGTTTTTTATGGTTGAAGAGCATGAGGTTTTGAATATACTCTTGATGTTCGACAAAATGTTTAAGGGAAATGACTTATAGTTCTTGGTCCGATTTTGGTTCAAACCATTCTTCGTATGTAGATTATTGTTCATAGGACAAAGGAAGACTCTCGAGATCCTTTAGCTAAGGTGACAAAGGTATGTAATGTCTAACCTTTCCTTCAAAGAATGCATTCCGAACTATATATCGTTCTCCAAAAGAAAAGAGTACTCTACTCTTGAATTTTTTATCCCTTATTGGGAGTACTTTAACGTATTGATAGTATATCCTTTATAGGTTGGATTGCTATATGTTATTATAAGTTTCTTGTGTTTTCTTGTCCCTCCTAAATGGAGCAACTGAGTTATTCATGAAGTCGACCAAATGTCATCTAAAACCAAAGAAAGAGTTCTTATGAGTTAAAAGAGCCAAGAGTACTACCATTACTAAGATATATATATATATATATATATATATATATATATATATATGTGTGTGTGTGTGTGTGTTATGAATAGCCCGGGCTATAACCTGATGACGAGAAAGTATATATAAACACCCTAGGAAATAACCAAAGGGAAAGAAAGCATATATAATACTCTAGGCTATAACCGGAGGGCGATGAAGAAAGGAAGTATGTATATATGTATGTATATGAGTCCTAGTACTATTTTAGAGTTTCATTGTTCGCCCCGAGTGGCATTCAAGTTATCAGATTGCCTCTTATGCTCTACTTCACAGCTTACAATTTCATATTATTCTTCATGCCTTACATACCGGTACATTTCATTCGTACTGATGTTCTTTTTGTTGGGGGAACTGCATTTCATGTTGCAGGTTCATGCAGAGCCATAGATAGACCTCCCCAGTAGGATCTTGTTGAGTTCAGTTGTTGATTGGTGACCTTCTCTTCTTCCGAGGCTATAGAGTCAGAGGTCGTTAGCTGAGTTTTTTGTATATGTAGATGATGGGTAGGTCAGGGCCATGTCCTAACCATATGACATTTATGTTATTCTTAGAGGCTTGTAGACCTGGTATGTATGTCTAGATGTCTTGTCGGCCTGGATGTTGGTCTGTTAATCTGCACGATGACCTTGCTGGGATTGTATATGTATGTATATATCTATTTTGGGTTTGTTAACTCTTCTTTTTGAGATGTCCAGATGACGTCCTATGTTTCTAGAAAGGGGCCTTGTCATCCCTATATGTATATTGGTTATACCTCCACACCTATTATGGTTGTTATGGCCTTGTCGGCTGATGTTTCTGTAAGTTCAGAAATCATGTTTTAGAGTTGTATGCTCGGGAAAGTGAGGCACCGAGTGCCAGCCACACCCCCCAGGTTGGGGTGTGACAAAAGTAAGATGTAGACAAGCTGATTCCTGACACTTAAGATTATCTTGAAGAGGAGACTGCCCTACTATCTTTGTCAAAGGATCAACTTAGCGGTATGTAAAGCTATTCATTATTCTAATATTTGGCATGAATCAATACTAAGCATTCTCTTTCGAAAATGAGTCCTAAAACAAAACATTTGGATATAATCTACTCATGTATTACATGACTCTATAAGCGCATAGTTGATATCTCCTTGGTAAGTTATGTTTCAAGTATATATATGAGTAGCCCATTCTCCTTCAAGAAGTGTAATTAAGCTATAGAGGTCCCCTCGTAAAGATATCATTAGTATATTGACTATACAAGTGAACTATTCCATTCATGAACTAGATAACTTCAGCCATTGCTTAATCAAAATTGTTTCAATGACACGAGTTCGACATGTCCTACAAAAGTCATTTTTCTATATAAGGACTTACGATGGAACATTGTGGCTCGAATGCAATTTTTGAATAAAACACAAGGTCACAAAGAGTTGATCCGCCCATGTTTTTGGTAACTCCATGTATGGCTTGATCGGTGGTACCTGAGAGGCCAAGTTTCATATATTTACTAATAGTTCCATGTCCTATTCAGAAAGTAGTTACGAGCTAGAATGGTTCCCTTATGGAAACTTCAATATGATGACGACTAAGAGTCGGTCACTATGGCAGTTCTACTTATTAATGAATGCTAGCGATGATAAGATGAGACTTCTACTTGTTGATGTTTGTTGTTGTTTGAAATGATAGTTACGTATAGCGGACATGTCTAGAGAACTGGTAGTACATGAGTGTTAGCCTGGCAAATATGAGCATGATAGCCTAGTAAATGATGAATACATAAGTTCGGAAGTACAGCCTCATTAGTCGGGTATGAGAGAGAGAGCACCGACACGCTAGCCAGGAAATCACAGATTCACAAGTCTGGTAGCTAGCACATATGTATGAGATGATACAAGTATTTAGCCCTACATTATTTCATACTGACTTCTTTTGCAGGGGATGTTGTATTTCATACTATAGGTTCAGATAGTTAGTTTGATGAGCCTCCAGAATATAGAGTCCCAACTCCAACAATTGATTGGCGAGACTCCATCTTATTCGGAGTGTAGTCGAGTCTAGTGGTTATATAATATTGTTATGTATATAGAGGTTATGGGTATGTCAGGGCCTTGTCCCAATAATGTTATGTCAGTCAGATATTCTTAGAGACTTTTGTAGAAATATGTATGCATATGGTCAGGTTCAGTATGTTGGTCCAATATATGTACAGGTCGAGGCCGTGTACAACCATGCGGATGGTATATATATATGTTTGAGATTTTCTGTTTGTAGGTGTTGAATGCGATAAGCTTATCAGTTACAAGATGAGTCACTCGCGTATGTAAGGCACTAGGTGCCTCTCCACCTCACCTAGGTTGGGTGTGACATGGGGGTCCCGGATAAATCTCGATGGTCGATTTGAAGTTGGAAACATACTAGAAACTCTGGTATGCTGCTACTGATTTTGTGCTACGTGATGATCGCATGGTGAAGATCGTGATAAGTCGCTGGACCAAGCTCTGCGATCGTGGTAGATAGTGTCGCAATCGCGATGAGTATCTGGGCTGAGTCAGATTTTTAGCCTCCGTGATAGCGATGAAGGCACTATTTCAGCAATTTAGAATGCCCATAAATGATATCATTCATTCTATTATCACATTGTGAGCTTGGAATCTATGTTTTTAGTGATGTATTAGGAGATTTTGAAGAATCTTCAAGTGGGTAAACTTATAATCACTCTCTTATGATTATATCATTGTTTATTAGAGAATTTCATGCTAAAACATGATTTAAGTTGGGAAAATGGCTTATGAAACCTAGGTTGAAATAGAGGGATTCTACAATTAGTCATGAAATTGATATTGGATTTTGTGACAATTGATACATAGACTCCCTGTACCATAGGTAGATTAATATTTGGACTGATTTTCCATTTTGCCCTTCGAGGCTCGGAATCCTATTTTTAGGTGTGGGTCTGAAACTTCCATATAGCAATATGGGTATTTATGGAATTGTGTGTTAATGTATTTTATTCATAGTTGAATAGATTTGGACTATTTCAGAGACTCCACGAAAAGGCAAGGCTTCGTTGTGACTTTCGGTCTCCTAATTTAGGCAAGTTGAGACTTATGACCTTATTTAAAGTGTTGTTGTTGTTGAAATGAACTACTTAAGAGGGTGTAATGGGGATGTTAATGGGGTCCCAATACTTGTGAGGTGAAGAGTAGTTGTATCGGGTACCATTGTCATGCTATGGATACTTGCACTATTTAAATTGTATAATCTGGTCTGAATGCCATGCTTTCTACACTAGCTGATAGATAGTATGATCCTATGGATCTGTGATTGGGGTATGAAGCCCATACTTTCTATCTCCATGGTTATATGCCTGTCTTATCTATTAGTGTGTTTATCATCAATCCTAAATACTTAGTTAATAGTGGAAAATTGTCACACCCCAACCTTCGGGGTTGTAACCGGCACCCGATTTCCTAAGGCCCGAGCATACCAGTCATAAAACATAAAACCAACATCACAAGATCTGGGCTGATAAGTCCTCTCATAGATAGTTGTGTGACAACTTGTAACTAGAAAAGGGCGCAACAACAACTATGTATATATACCTGCCAAGGCCGACAAGGCCATCATAAGTGTAAAAGTCCATATGGAAGGCCAATGAGGCCATAGTCGACTTCTCCATACAGGATAAACATCATCAAGTCAGGACAGGGCCCCTCCATACCCTTATATATATATATATATATATATATATAGAGAGAGAGAGAGAGAGAGAGAGAGAGCTATGCCCAAGGATACTAAGCGAATAATAGACAAGGAAGGAATTGAAATATAAGGGATTGAAATATTAAAAGATAAAGGAGATATGCAGAAATTAAAGTAAGATTAACTTACAAACTACGGTTCCTATTAAGGAATCCATAATTCAAAGGATCAGCAAGAATTTAAATGAAATAGAAGGTAGAACCGGCCAACAATTTAAACAAGAATCTAATAATGCAAAAATTTTAAAAAATAAATTTAAAAGATTAGGAGGTAGCACCATCCATAATCAAGGAATTTGGGAATTTTGGTTAAGGTATTTTGGATGAGAGGAATTTCATATGAGGGGAATTTATCTATCTTGAACTTCTCTCTAAACTCTGGAAATTTATCAAAGAAAAAAGCTTATCTAAATGGAGGGGAGATGGACTCCTTTTACATGGCATTTTAGTAAATACAAAAAGTAGCTACACTATTCATGATAGCATCTGAGTGGAGAATTATGTCATCCATGACATCATCCACATTTGGTATTTTCTAAAATTATTGCTGGAATCTTTTTCTTTCATTGTTTTCATTTTTGAAAGTATCTTCTTGTGGCATTTTCTTTTGTCGGGATTTTGTCTTCTATAGGCAATCTTTTCAGAATCCGCTATTTCCAATTATGGCATCATCTTCCGAATCAATTATTGCTTCTTCTTCCTGTGATGAAGGTCCTTGTGTTTGAAGGAAATGGTGCAAACTTGAAAATTATTGCTTGCAGTTCTTCTAGGGTTTTGGCTGCTGCAAGCATTGACGTCATTTGGGATTTTTGTGTAAGGAATTGAGTGTGTTCCGGTGTTTGCAGTGGTACTTCTCGTAGTGGTACCAATTGATGAATGGACTTCTGTGTATTTAACCATTCCTGGACTTTTGATGGGTTCAGGCTTGCTGGTATTTTATAACTGTCCCATCATCGAATTTTGAACCTTATATTGACTGTTGGATTTTTACTGTCAGAGTAGTCCATGAACCATGCGAATATCCATGACAAATGGAATCTGGTGTGAAATAGGTGTAGGGGTATGAATCTTTTTCCTCATCTGTAGGTTTATAATGGGATTTAAAGAGGTTAAAAAATTGAATAATTTGTGATTTAAATATGTCTAAGGTGCATTCGAATTGTTCCCACCATGAGTTCCACCATGTCGGGAATTGAGACGGAATACATGAGGTATCAAAATGGAAAAACCAGGTATGGCTTTGTTTTGTTATTTTGAACAAAAAAGTAATTGAACAAAACTTGTTTGTAATACCAATAATTAAATGATATTTCGAAAAACAGGAAATGTTTATAGTTATCTGGAAAGTTAAGTTAAGATAGTTCATTTCCCCAATCACTTGGAGCAACTACCTTCAGTATTTTGAAAATGGAGTATGAATGATCTTTGTTATTTTTGAAAAAAATATATTTTTATTGTGGCTGATCTTGATTTCTCTTGAATAGCCTGATAAAAATATGGAGTTTTAAAGTTATCACAAGATTTGTAAAACCAGTCTCGTCCAAAATAATTTTGAATTGCTAAAAAAGGATCTTTGTCAAAGAATCCTTTTTCAACAGTCACAATATTTTAGAAAAAGGGTTTTATTAAAAATTAAGAAATGGATTTTTTTAGAACTTGTGATACCACAAGTTGAGAATTTAAAAATGGTTTTTGAGGTAGGGGTTGTGAGGATTATCCATTCTCTGGTTTTTCAAAACTTTGAGAGGGTTTAATCTCTCCTGAATTTTGGACGATTTCCTGTTTCAAAATTCGTAAATGCATCAACGCCTTTTGTATTTTTGGTGATTTAGTAAGTAGTTGCATAATGTCTTCATCAGTCATTTCTTATGCGGGATTTTTTGGTATTTTGGGCACAGACTGTGCATTATTTCTTCTTGTTTCCTAGTATTTAAAGAACTAAATTCTTTTTTCTGAATTATATTTTTCATAAAAATCTTTTTGTAGGAATTTCTTATCTACTTGGAATTCTTTTTCTAAAACTCCAATTTCGTTTACTATATTTTCTGTCTCAATATGCGCTCATTTACTATGTCAGGAGCCTTTGTAATAACCGGTTTCTCTATTTGGGGATTTAATTTTTTGAAAGAAAAATCATTTCTTAATTTTTGTAGACAATATGATTTTCTTTGTAATTTTATACTTATGCTATCTTCATAGATCGAACATACCTTTATTAGGTTAAGTTCTCCTATTTTTGGTTTTGTTATAAAATAGAATTTTAATTTTTTGTTATTGAATTTAAAAGATACAAAATCATTATCTATCTTGTAATGGGTGATAAGGTTCATAAAGGGTGTTCCTAGAATGACGGAATTATGTATATCTTTTACTAAAACAAATGATGTTTTTATAGAAACTCCCTTATTTATAACTGATGCGGTGGTTTTGGATTTAATTTCTAATTTAGTATTATTAGCTGTTGTTAATATTTCATGAGTTTTTTCTTGGAACTTTTCTGGTATTATTCCTTTTTTTATGCAATTTAAATCTGCTCCTCTATCAAAAAGAGCAATTGTTTTGATTTTAAATTTATCTGAGAATTTTAGGGTTATTTTTATTAGGTATTTTTTGACGTGATTTATCTCAAGACACTAAGGAATTCTTCTGGGATTCTAGTTTTCAAAATCTTCATCTGATTCTTTTGGATTTTTCAGAATCACAATTTTTGGATTCAAAACTTTCCTGGATATTTTTTGAAATGATCATTTTTATTAGTTCAAAATCTTGTTATTGTTTTTCTTTCAAATCTTTTATATCTAGTTTTATTTCTTTTTTGCAGTTCTTGAACTGTTGTTTCTTTGATTTCTTTCATCTTTTAACCTTTTCCTAGGATATTTGTTAAGTCATAAGTATTTTTAGAAGTATTTGGCAAAATTGTATTTTTAATTTCTTTTTTCTCTTCCGTAAAAGATTTTAGGAGTTTATTTAAATATTTTATTTGGAGTTGGGTATCTATGTTTTTAACCATATCTAACATGAATTCTTGATCTTTTGTTAATACACATATGCATTTTTCTTTATCCTTTTCAGAATTTTTAGATGAACTAGTTGTGACCAATTCATCTACTTGAAGGGGTTTATTATCTTCTGAAGACAGAGAAAACTTGTCAGGTTCTGTCTCGGTGTTTGAATCAGAGGAATCTATTAGAAGATTAGAGATTTTTTTAGATTATTTCTTTATCTAATTTTAATTCTTGTAATTTTTATTTATTTTACATTTTGTCAAAGTGTGTCCTTTTTATCACATTTATAACATGTTATATCTTTGTATTTAGATTCATACTTTTTAGGATTTCTTTTATTTCTGGAATTTTTGTAACGCGGATTTTTATAATATTCTTCAGTAGTCCTGAATCTTTCTTCCTATAATCTTTTGTTGATTTCTTATATGTTTTATAAGTCTTACTACGGTTTCCTATACAACTTAGAGAGGGCTTTTTGGAGTTTGTATCAAATTGTTTACAAAATGTTCCTAGTTCACACCTAGTTCTTTTTAGTTCCCATTTTAGATGTTTTGTAACTTTAGGTCTTGGAAAATTTTTAATCCTTTTGTTGAGTTATACTGACTAGTTGTCCGTATGTAAACTCATTATAAGGTATTATTTATTTTCCACAATTTTCTTTAATTTTATTCCTAACCTTTTCTCCTAAAAGGGTAGGCAATCATGCTAGGGATTTTTCTTTCCAAAATGGTTGGTTGGAATCTTCTCTAAGCATTACCCTGGTTAAGAACGTATTTTTTTACCATTGGAAATCACTTAGTTTTTTGCATTTTAGATTTGAAAGTAACTCGGTATTTTTATCTTTTAGATGTGAAATCTCTCATATGAAATTTAATGAGATTCTCAATATTAAAGTTGACACTGCATCTTGTAGGAGTTCACCTTGTTCATCTAAGATTGGTATTCCTTCTTCGTCTGTTTTTATGGAATTTAAGATGTCTTCTTTTTGTTGATCCGTGAGATAATTATCCCACCATCCTTTTAATTGACCAGAGAATCCCGTGATGAGCAGTTCTGCTATGGTCTTATCTTGTGCACCATTTTGTGTTTTATAGGAATTTGCAGCCATGTTCATTTTTTGGAGGAAGTTAAGGACATTGTATTCAGTCATTTCATCTATGTTCCAATCGTAAATGGAAGAGGCATTAAATCGGGATTGAGCTAGGGGTTTTACTATTCCTAAGTCTGGAGCTGGAATTATTTGTAATTGTTATTGTACGGGCTGTTTTCAATCCATTTTATTAACACAGGGGTGCTTTATTTTGGAATTGTTCTAAGGTATCACTGTTATCGGAATCATGTGTTAAAGTTGTTATTTTATTACTTGATGGTGGGGTATCTGGAACAAATGGGTTATGTATTAGAACTATTGGATGTCCCAATTCTACTTAATTGATATTGTATAGCCTGAATAAATTCAGACATCTTTTGTCGGATATTTTTAACACTATCTTTGGAGACCTGAAAGGGTTTAAAGATTGGGCTTTTTAATTTCATTTCTTTAGGCGTTTCTGGGGAATATATAGTGACTAAAGGGTGGTATTTTATGTGTTTTTCCACTCTATCTAATTATTTTCTTATGGAATTTAAATCAATATTTATAAAATTATTTTGTGCGATGATGGATTTTGTATTTGTTTTTTCATCTTCTGCTGTGTTTTTAAAAGGAATTGCGTCTACAGAGCGGCCATGAATGTTAAGCTTAATACCTTGTAAAGGAGGGTGATTGGACTGGACCTTCCTAGAATCAGCTAGGGTTTTCCATTCCGGTGTTTTATTCCTAGTTGAAACAGGATTTTACCGATTTAGAAAAGAGATACTCTATGGAATTTTTGGAGGAATATATTTCAAACCAGTCAAAGAATAGAATGTTTATCCTATTTTCATTTACAAATTCATAGAATTTTTCCTGTATTTGTTTCTTAGTATTTAAGTAGTTTTTAAAGAACCAAATTCTTTTTTCTAAGTTATAATTTTCATAAAAATATTTTTGTAAGAATTTTTTTATCTATTTGAAATTCTTTTTCAAAAACTCCAATTTCGTTTACTATATTCTCTGTCATCGAGGAAAATGTCGGACGAGTAGGTTCCTGATCATCTATTTTTTCTCTAACATTGGAATTTTTCTATACGAGTCTAGGTATTTCATTGGTATAGTCTACGTTTCTTATATTGTGTAAATCTGACGTAGAATGTCTTTGTTTTATTTTATAAGGGGTATTTATTACTGAAGAAATTTGTGAGACTCTTCCTAAGTCTAGGATTTGTGACCGGTATCAGGGAGTTGTTTTTTGTTTTGGAAGAATTCATGGGTTACGGAATTTGGAATGGAATTTATTTCTCCTTTAATAGGATCAATATAAAAGTAGAAAATATTAAGTAATAATTGTAAGAAAATTTGTTTCGCTGCGGAGTTTTGAATATCCTTTTTGCAAATTTTTTGATTTAGTAAAAACTTTTGCATGAATAAAATAATGATAGAAAAGAAAGTAATCAAATGGGCAGAAGTATACTGGACTATGTACTCTTTACCCCGATTTCAGTCCCAAGACACGCTCATTTCCTAAGTCAGAGGCCTTTGTAATAACCGGTTTCTCTAATTGGGGATTTAATTTACTGAAAGAATAATCATTTCTTAGTTTCGTAGACAATATGATTTTCTTTGTAATTTTGAACTTATGATATCTTCATGGATCGAACATGCCTTTATTAGGTTATGTTCTCCTGTTTTTTGTTTTGTTATAAAATGAAATTTTAATTCTTTGTTATTGAATTTAAAATAGTCTCACAAATAGAGGAGTAGTTAAACCTGAACCCGTAGAAACTTCTCAACCAAATATCCATCTTAAAGAAATAACCCAATACCAGGATGGTAGAGTTAGCCTATCAATCCTAAGAAGATCTACGAGTAGTAGATATGATGATACAAGTTCCATAGAAACCTTAGATTTGGAAAAGGAATACTCTATGGAATTTTGAGAGGAATATATTTCAAACCAATAAAAAATAGAATTTTTATCCTATTTTCATTTACAAACTCATAGAAATTTTCCTGTATTTGTTTCCAAGTATTTAAAAAGTTTTTAAAGAATCAAATTCTTTTTTCTGAATTATATTATTCATAAAAATCTTTTTGTACGAATTTCTTATCTACTTGGAATTCTTTTTCTAAAACTCCAATTTCGTTTACTATATTTTCTATTATCGAGGAAAATGTCAGACTAGTAGGTTCTTGGTCATCTATTTTCTCTCTAACAGTGGAATTTTCATATACGGTTCTAGGTATTTCATTGTTGTAGTCTACATTTCTTAGATTGGGTTAATCTGACGTAGAATGTCTAGGTTTTATTTTATAAGGGGTATTTATTACTGAAGGAATTTGTCAGACTCTTCCTAAATCTAGGGTTTCTATGGAACTTGTATCATCGTATCTACTACTCGTAGATCTTCTTAGGAATGATAGACTAACTCTACCATCCTAATATTGAGTTATTTCTTTAAGATGGGTATTTGGTTGGGAAGTTTCTACGGGTTCAGGTTTAACTACTCCTTCCAAGATCGATTCTTCTAGTAGGGTAATATCCTTCCACCTAATAGGTCTTGGTATTACGGTGTTAGATCTGGAAAGATCCATTTGTAACAGTAATGTTTCACCTTTTTTACTATTGTACCTAACTTTTGTGGCAAAAGCAGAAAGCATAGCTTTGTAATGGATTCTAAAGACTATTGCTACCGGAATTAAACCTTCAAGAATTTGGTAAATGTGGGTTTATATATATATATATATATATATATATATATTTATACTGACTCTGACTAGCACCTTCGGAACAAGTGGAGAGCTTTGACACCACTGTTGAGCTGAGGTCCTACGGGAAAAAGAGGCGTTACTCCGTCTATCTAAACCTACGGGCATTAAACGCAATGCCCCAGCAAGGGACGTCAGTACGAATACTGTACTAAATATATAAGGAAGGAAATATAAATAGATACAGAAATGTAAATAAGGATAGGGAAGAGACAAATGTAATTCTGAATGCCACTGAGGGCATATGACAAACATGCTTTCATTTAAAAACATATACATATATATATATAAGCCACTTGTGGGGCTATAAAATCATCATCAAGCCGCACTTTGGAGCTAACATCATCATAACGTACCCAACAATAGTGGTGTGCACAGTAGGTGTCATACCCAGCTAACTATAGTACGGTTCTGTAAGAAAATAACTACATATATATAATGAATGCAATACCTCCAAACAACATGTATAGGGCGGAGTGACCTAATGTTGTGAACCCCTGCTTATAGTTATGAAGTCCTGTACAACTATCATTACAATCCAACAAGAGACTTGAAATCAATCAATTAACAAGAGTATCATAAGGTGCGGAAAATGCTCCTGACAATGGACAACCAAAATCATGAAATCATTATCAAGAGTAGGGAATAACCATGTTGTCAACAGGCAAGAAAGAGTCATCTTTTATGGATGTTTCGGCACATGTCGTTATTCTTAGGATCATGTCAAAATGAATGAAATGGTAAACCTTACATACCTTTAATACTATCCTTTACAAGACGTAGGATACAATTGTACACCACGTCCATCTACAACAAAAAATAAGTAGCTATCGTTAAGCTTATCGAAGTTAGATTTCAACATAAAAAAATGACAAACTCATTCTACGTAATTCATACAACACCTCCCCTATTATCTTCACTTCCCTCCCATATCATACAACATGCTCAACACATCCAACACATAATTAAACATCTACACAAAAATATCCATCCTCACATCCATCTTAACTACCTTAACCAACAAACCAACAAGCTATAACAACAACACAACTTCTGCAAGTGCTTATCTTGAACTATCTCATCCTTATAACTTATCTAGGACTTTAGACATGTTCAAATCCAGGAAGGATAGGGAGAACATACCTTATTAAAACTTTTAGAAGCTCCAAAATGACTCACTTTGATCTTGAAAGAGTGCACACATCCGCCATAACATCAACCATGTGATCTCAACCACTTTTACAACATTTGAAATGAAAAATTTGAGTGATTTGGCTAAGGATTTACTTAGAAACCTTTGGAGAGTATAGGGAGATAATTTAGGAGGGTTTGAGGCTAGTTTGGTCGAAAATGTCCAAGAAAAGAGCTTATACTGCTTAAATAACCCAAGATGGTTAGCCACAACCTCAGTTCTGCGGTCTATTTTGCACCATGTAGAACCCTTTTGCGGTTCGTAGAACCTCCTCTGCGGTTGCAGAGTTGGTAGCAGATTTGCCCAGAAACTTTAATATTCTTTGCTCAATTGTGTGATGCACAGTGTGGTCCACATACCTATTCTACAGTCTGTAGAATGCTCCACAAAGGTCCTTTTTTGTCGATCTTCATCTAAACTTACAATCCGATTAGTCTCAAACTTTCCCAAAACATACATAGCACTTTAGTAAACCTTCATTAACCTCGTGGAGGACTCTCTCCTTCTCCAAGCATGCGTCATCTAACCTACGATGGCAATGATGTAAAAACAATATGGGGTGTAACATCTTTCCCCCTTAGGAATATTTATCTTCGAATGTGGGGGCATAGACAAGTATACAACACCCTCTTAAGACTTTTCAGTAATTATGACCTTATTCCTCTTACAAATGAGCCATGCACATTCCTATAAATAAGCAAAAGATATCCAAACTTACCTCGTTAGGCCACCCATCATAACATATTTGATATTAAACTTCACACTATCGTCGACCATTAGGCACGACATTCTGGGAATAGGAACTTACTTTATGATTCATTGCATCAAATCTTGGTCATGTTATTCTTTACCCTGAGTATTGCTAATTATAACACGAGGGTCAATATCCAGCCTTACTGCATTAGGGGAAGGGTCACATTTAAATCGTAACAGTCAACATTACTTTATACTTTATCTTTTCTTATACTCCTTACATTTAGTTTCCTTTAGTACCTTTACTTTACCATAACATTCTTTTTACGGAGGTTATCATTTGTAATATGTGAGCTGCGACTTGTCTATTTTTAAAAGATAACAGAGATTTCTTCATCCGATAGGTTCTTCATAGCATGAATCTCGTCAACATGTCTAATCCAGGAAGGACTCCTAACATACATCCTTATTATCATAATATGGGTAACTATTTGGACAATGCTAATTCTTGAAAGCACGTTTAGTTTACAAGCCGTTTGGCCTATTTATCAAATTATGTGGCACGACTTAGCATACCATAGACTTGGGTCTCTTTTTTTCTCAATTCTAATCACGCCTTTCCTAGATGAACTCTTTAGGAATATCCAATCATCAACTTCGAGTTTTAAGTTATGTTGTCGTACATCTGAATACGATTTCTTGATGACTTCGGGCAGCCAACAATTGCTCTTGAATAGGTTTATCTTTTTTATGACTTGATATGTTAGATCAGATCTCATTAACTCTTATTTGTTTACCTCGAATCATCCAATGAGATTTTTACACCTTCGCTTATACAAAGTCTAATATGATGCCATTTCGATACTTAACATAGTAGCTGCCATTGTACGCAACCCTAAGAAGAGGTAGTTAGTCATCTCACTTCCTTTGGAATAAATTCATAACATGTCCTCCAGTGTACGAATCACGTTCGATCTATTAATTTGTTTGAGGGAGGGAATAATCTGAGTGCCTAGACCCTTTTTGAATCGATTCTCTGGTATTTAGTCATAATATATCACATTTGTCAATGGCATAGAGTCGCGGTCATCGTGAAGGAAAACAATCTTCATGATGTTCCATCTCGCGTAGTCCTCAATTTATATGTATATCCATAGTGGAATCCATCTTCCATTTTCACACGGAGTTCCCAATGTTATAAGTCAACCCATCAGGTTTTTGGTGCACATCTTTTACTTGCTGGCCATTTGTACAATGGCTGCAACCTCTGTAAGGTTCCTTTTTCATGTTGTTCCATTGATATATTCCTTTGTCATCCTTATACATCCTAGTAGATCCTGAGTAGATAAGTTGTTGTGAATAGTAAATCCCCGTCATAATCTTGTCTTTTGTCTATGCTATAGTAGAGACATCTAATAGCCCTGGTACCTAAGGGTTCCACTTCCATTAAACTCAGAGATTGCGGTTCAATTTATCTAAATACTTTTTTTGATTTTCCCTAAATACGGGATCTTTATCCTGATGTTTTTTATCTTTCAAAATGAGGGAGGACTCTACCGTATTATAAATCATAAAGTTATAATCATCTGAATCCATCAATCAAACTCACATTCAACTACTGATGTATTTTTCAAGTCACTCTTCGCTCCACTATTATTATCTTTTAGCACATACCTTTCTATGCTTGTCTTACATCCTTAGGCCCATTGGATTCTTTTCACTTTTTTATGATTATATCGAGCTTTACTAACCCTGACTTTCATTTATGTACTTTCAAAGGGTCATGACCGTATGTGCTGCGGTATCGATACTTTGTATAGTTTGATCTAATTCAACATGTTACATAGTGCAATGACTCATCCGAGCTTCCTTGTCTAGTCATAATTAGGTCCCTTATCAGCTGATTGCTCAGTCATCTTGCCTTTATGTTTTTCATTTTGAGTTACCATGGGGGAGTCTCTCGTCTTGAATATACTCCCCACACTAAAATCCTGAATATTGGAGGTCTGACACCTTTAGCCTAAAAGTTCTTAACTGTCCCTCCTCTATCATTGGTCCTTACGCTGTTCTAATGTACTCACACTTTTATGAAATCTGCATAACCATAATCTCATTCACCTCTATCTTTCTTGTCATGGTCTCTTTGCATACCTGCCATTACGCAAAACATATTACTACCTCGATACTTGTCATAACATTCCATTCGTATCTATTAACTGTCTTCATGTTTCTTACATCCATCCTTCCATTATTTTGTGGTTTTCATCATCAATTGTCTCCAACAAGTAATTCTTATTCCATAGTTATTTAGGATCATATCAGATCACATGACGGGACTGAAGGCCTTGTCACTCAAACATCCAAAGCCTACTTTAGCCTGTGGTCGGTAATACATGTAGCTTTCAATGATAAATAATATGGCTCCTTTCAAACAAACGGAGAGTTTATCCTGTCTTTCGCATTGATGGATGATCCAGTCCTTGCATATGGTTTGGGGTTATTATTTTGGGCATGCCACTTTGCATAATGATTTGGGGTTATTGTTCTGGGAATTACACTTTGCACAATTCCTTAAACACATCCAAGAGAAATTTTACTATGGCTTGGTTGTCACGGTCTATTCCCATTAAGAATATCTCGGGGTCATAAACGTTACCATTTAAGTCGCACATTCATAAGGCATTTTCTTATTTGAATTTGATGAAAGTTACCACAAGACGGATACATTCCCAGAATCTTATAAACCATCCAACAATGCGTCCTGCATTCTATATTTACAACTTATCTTTAGCTTACCATTTCTCCCACAAAACTTGTGATTTCGTACAATCGTTGAGGGAACATGATATCATATATTCGGGATATATCTAGTATAGTCATTCGGATGAAGGAAAAAATACTACATACTTGTAATTATGTCGGTGTGGGTTCCATATCTTTTTAGCCTACTAATTTACTTTAATTGGGGCTAAAAGGTCCTTTTTGGTTTATACCCTTACATCCATAGGTTGCTCTTACGAAATATCTTATCTCACAAGTAATATCGTAAAACCAATCCCTAAAATGGGGTCAATACTCCTAAACAATAAACAAGTTTGTACTAAGCATATAAGAGGTAAATATATCAACAAAGGAATTAATATCATAACTGAATATTATGAACTTGACCACCACATGAATAACAACATTGTGTTCCCTTATGACACAATCCGGCATACACTCGACCGCTCTGATTACAGGATCGCCAAGGCAGCTTCACTCAATCCGCACCACTTTTATCTTGAAATACCATGGTATGCGATCCCTGTCTCGGCTTTACTCGAGAACTCTAATCGTGTATAAACCATTGTGAAGATCTAGCATGTTGACGATACATATTTAACTTATCCCTACTCTATCATCTTCTAAAATCACCAATCATCCTAGCCCTCTTAGCTCTCTCATCCTCCTCAACTGGGTCAAATCCACTAAACGTCGATGGTCCCTGACCAATGAGCTCTCGAGGCTATTAACGTCCTGACCTTTCTAGGGGACTACCACTGTCAAACATGCTAGGGCAACATCGTGCCTTGAGGGGCAACCAACTGAGTCAATAATTAGACCATTTTCTAACATCCTCATTAAATGGCGTTGGTGGTATAACTGATAATACGGGGGCTTTCCTTAGCTCTTCTGGTACTATAGGAGTCGATGATATTTGAGAAGGTGACCCGCTCATATTCTATGATGGGTTTGACTCAATAGACGGTGCATTACTCGGCATCGCTGTATTCGTAAAAATGATAAGATTAGAAGGGGATTACTTATATCTCAGCTCTATCGCATTATATAGAACAAGAAGGAAGTCAACCATCCTAAATTCCCTGTAGCCTCCTATTTATAAGTGTAGCGCGGTACACACTTATACACAAGACTCTACTAGAAATGACTTGCAGATATCCTAATGACTGACCTGCTCTGATACCAAGTTATTCATACCCCAACCTTAGGGGTGTGGCCGGCACCTGGTGCCCTAAGGCCCGAGCATACCAGTCATAGAACATAAAACCAACATCACAAGATCTGGGCCGACAAGGCCTCTCCTAGGTAGTTGTGTAACAACCTTCAAGCAGAAAATGACCCACAACATCTGTATATACATACCTATCAAGGGTGACAAGGCCATCATAAGTGTAAAAGACCATATGGAAGGCCGGTAAGGCCATACTCGACATATCTATACAGGACAATTGTGTACAAGACTCTAAGGAGTACATGAACATCAGCAGGTCAAGACAGGGCCCCACCATACCCATAAATATAAAATTAAACTGACTTTAACTAGCACCTTCAGAACAAGTAGAGAGCTCTGAAACCATCACTAAGTTGAGGTCCTACTAGAAAAGGGGCATCGCTCCATCTATATGAACCTGTGGATATAATATACAGTGCCCTAGCAAGGGACATCAGTACGAATAATGTACTGAATATGTAGGGCAGGAAATGTAAATAGATACAGGAATGCAAATAAGGATAGGAAAGAGACAACCTGTAACTTTGAATGCCATTGAGGGCGTATGACATCCATGCTTTAATTTAAAAATATATACACATATATATATATATATATATATGCCACTTGTAGGGATATAACATCATCATCAAGCCGCTCTTTGGGGCTAACATCATCGTAATATACCCAACTGTAGTGGTGTGCACAATAGGTGTCATACCCGACCGATTATAGCGTGACTCGGTAAGAAAATATATATATATATATATATATATAAAAGATATTTATATATATATATATATATATATATATATATATATATATATATATAATGCATGCGGGACCTCCGAAGAACAACATTAATAGGGAGGAGTGACCTAATGTTGTTAACCCTTGCTTATAGATATGAAGTCTTGTACAACTATCGTTTTTATCCAACAAGAGACTTAAAATTAATCAATTAATTAGAGTATCATAAGGTGTGGAAAATTATCCCGAAAAGGGACATCCAAAATCATGAAATCATTATCAAGAGTAGGGAACAACCATGTTGTCACCGGGTAAGAATAGAGTCCTCTTTTATGGGTGTTTCGATACATGTCATTATTCTTAGGAAAATGCCAAAATGAAAGAAGCGATAAGCCTTTAACGTTCTCCTTTACAAGATGAAAGATACAGTTGTATACCACGCCAATCTACAATAAGAAATAAGTAGCTATGATTAAGCTTATCGAAGTTTGAGTTTGACATAAAAGAGCGAGAAACTCATTCTTTGACAATTCGGATAGTACCTCCCCTATTCTATTCACTTCCATCCCATCTCGTACAATATGCTCAACACAACCAGCACATATTTAAACATCTTCACAATAATATCCATCCTCATAGCCATCTTAATTACCTTAACCAACAACTCAACAAGCTATAACAAAAACACAACTTCTCCAAGTGCTTATCTTGAACTATCTCATCCCTATAACTTATCTAGGACTTTAGACATGTTGAAGTCCAGGAAGGAGAGGGAGAACATACCTTATTACAACTTGTAAAAGCTCCGAAACAACTCCTTTTAAGCATGAAAGAGTGCACACATCCACCACAACATCAACCATATGATCTCAACCACCTTTACAACATTTGAGGTGAAAAACTTGAGTGATTTGGCTTAGGATTTGATTATAAGCCTTTGGAGAGTATAGAGAGAGAACTTAGGAGGGCCACAAGGCTGGTTTGGTTGAAAATGTCCAAGAAAAGAGCTTACATCACTTAAATAATACAAGAAGGTCGGCCACTGCCTCAGTTTTGTGGTCCATTCTGTGCCCTGCAAAACCCTTATGTGGTCTGTAAAACCTCCTCTATGGCTGCAGAGTGGGATACACATTTCCCCAAAAACTTCTGTCTTCTCTTCTCAATTATGTGATGCATAGTTCGGTCCGCAGACCTATTATGCGGTCCGCAAAATGCTCCACAAAGGTCCCTTTTTGTCGATGTTTGTCGAAACTTATTTCCTTCGATGTGATTAGTATCAAACTTTCCCAAAACTTACTTAACAGTTTGGTGAACCTTTATTAACCTCGTAGAGGACTCTCTCCTTCTACGAGCCTATGTTGGCTAACCTACGACAACAATGATGTATAGAAAAATACGGTGTTTAATGAAAATAAACTAACGTTCGAATGTTTATTGTATAGTTGGTTAAAGGTCGAATCATTATGGCCTACCTTGATTCAAGATAGAATCTTTATTGCATATATTGTCTTCATAATGTTATGCATGTCATATTAATGATTCAGATTATATCTTATGCATGTATATTTGCCAATACATATGAGGAGTCTAAGGGGAAATATTTTCAGATGAAGTGATGAGTTGTATATGAGCTTGATTATCTAGAGACAGGTAATGTAATCCTAAAATTGACCAAATGATTTGATTATTAACCTAACATTGTCTAAGGAACCCAAAGGGAAATGATCTCGGGTGGTATATGGACCTCACGAGTCCCCCATGGGTCATGATTCATAGTATTTGAACGTGTGTGTACCCATGAGGCAAAAAGGCCTTGCATTTACCTAACATTTTCATATCATAACATTTCATTAATTACTTGTTATTGACTTGTCTAATTACGTATTGAATCATACTATCATTCCTATTTGAATACTTCAGGAGTGTTGAGTCTATTAGGCATCAGGAGTTTGGGGATAAGTCGGGCAAGAAGCCTCTCTAGTAGTGGTATTTGCAGGGTTCTCAGGCCGGGGGTCGTCGTGCTCAGTGTTATGCATTTCCAGGTAGACTAGAGGCAGATGCTTGTGATGCCATCACTACATGTACTATTTAGTTTGTCGTTGGCCAGCTATAACATTATTTAATCTAGGCTCTACATACTCTTATGTGTCTATTTACTTTTGATATTCTGTACACCTAGATATCTCTCCTAAGCAATACCAGATTTTCACCTATAGGATAGAACATGTTACTCTACCTATTATATTGATAGTGTTTGCAGAATAAACAAAGAACATTAAATAAAGGACATAATGTTTTTTACATGGAAACCACCCAAGTCACAAGGGTAGAAAAAACCACGACCTACATCTCTGTAGGATTTAACCCAAAATTCACTACAACATGAGCCTCTACAAATTAAAGTTACAAACTCTATAACGTAGGAACTATAAACTCTAATTCCTATCTCAATAATCTACCCATATAAGCAAGCAACCTTCAATTTGAACTCCAACTTTAATTTGAATTTGACTAACTTCTACACCTATACAATATGCCTCTAGAAAAGCGGATAAAGGTACAACTCGATAAATAATCCTAATACAAGAATCTAGACTTTAGAACTGAAAATAATTATTTAGTAGAAGACGTCCTTCATTATTTTTCATAGTATTAGGAGATACTTATTGAATCAGAACTCTCGGTACATCATTGATAGTATTCACTCGATAATCTGATTTCTCTCTTTGTGAGTGTTCATGTTTCTTCATGGCATGACTTGATATATATATCTTTTGTCTTCATTAATATGGTTGACCTAATCCCTACATTATATGACCCATTATGGTAGAATATGGTTTGTGTTGGTTTAGGAATATTACACCTTCTCACATATTTTGTTTCCTTGTAGTACTTTGAATTATCTTGATAAGTATAGTGCAAAATCATGATACGTGTGGCACAGAATCCTGCCGCTTTGTATGCCAAGTCTTTACCATAAAAACACATATCCTAGTTGCTGCAAGATTTGTCTGGACATGTTCTTGGCCATGGTTCAAGCACCTAGTACTCCAACCTCCGAATCTTTTGACTTTCTAAGCTAGAACATGTCCATAGACTTATTCCATCGATCTCATCTCGTTCATTTTGCATCTGACTTTGAATTGATTTTGAGAAGTTGGATAGAACATGTTAACATACCTATTTAATTCATCATGTATTACTCTATGTCTATTTCATTTCACCTGATCTATTCACTCCTGGTTCACTCATCCACTGCATTTAATGACTTTTTGAGATGGAACATGTTTTCATGCTTGTTTTATTCTACATTAAACTGCTTTTAGCTGAGTCATCGCTTCTTCCTTTGTACTTGTCTACTTCTGTCATTGTGGTAGAATAAGTCAACATACATGGTTTATTTACATTGTCACTAGTTCTGATATGGCAACCTTTTACCAATCTGATTCATTCACAACTAGAACTCTTGTTTTATATCTATGTGCATATTCATCTATACTCTGACTTCAAATGGTTCTTTTACATAAGATAGAACATGTCTAAGTAGTTCACTTTTGACTTGTTGCTCATTTAACCTCCCAGGTTAACAAATTTATTTCATTAAGGCAGAAGCATATATTTACTTTTGTCAATCGTCAAAACATGATAAGAACAGGATAAACCCATACTAAATTTTATTTTAACCACTTCTCATTTCCCATTTGGGATCCCAATTCTATGTATAATCCCTCTAGGCCTCTGATGCTCTATATCTACTTGCTGACCATTATGTACCTCAATGTGTATATATATATATATATATGTATATATATATATATATCCAAATGAACCTAACTATAACTCGAGTAAACTGTGTCTCGAAAGACAAGGTAGGCCCAAAAAGGCCAACACAAGCCAATCATCATGACTTAGGTCGGCGAGGCCATAAGCTAAAGTATTTGTAAACAACAAAATCCAAACATATATATATATATTTACAATTTAAGGTTCCAGTTATGGAAACCATAAATCAAAGGATCTGCAAGAATTTAAATCAAATAGGCGGTTGAACCGACCACGTATTTAATGCAGGAATTTAAATAATTTAAAATCATGAAGTATTTAAAAGATTAGGAGGTAGTACCGTCCATAATCATATTCATTTAAAGTATTAAGAAATTGGAATTTACAAAGTATTTTATCAAGCAGATATACCTTGGTAATTTCTAGGCTATTTTGGATCATATGGTATGAGTCATATGATATGAATCATTTGAACTGAATCATATTGGTATTTGAGGGGAATTTTAATCTAACCTAAAGGGGAATTTAGTAAGAGGAGCTCTCACTTCTCTCTAAATCTGAAGTTTAGAAAGAGAATGTGAAAAGAAAAGCTTGTTTAACTAAGGGAGAGGGAGTCTCCTTTTATAGGAGTTTTACATGATATTTTCGTAATTAAAAAGGAATCTAACTATTCATCTAAGTGGAGAATAACTATTCATCCGAATGGAGAATGACTATTCATCATTTTGCCATTTTCTTGAATTATTACTGGAATATTTGCTTTTGCTTTTTGCTTTTTGCTTTTTTGAAAGTAGCTTTTTCGAGCACTTTCTTTTGTCGGAATTTTGTCAGAACTCTACTCCTGGTATTTTGAATTTTTTTGGCAACTTTCTTCAGAATCAACTGTTGCCAAAAACTGGACTGTCTTCAATATCAATCTCTGGTTCTTCTTCTTCTGATGAAGAGCCTTGTTTTGATGAAGACAGTGTAAATTTCAGAATTATGTTTTGCATTTCTTCTGGATTTTTGGCCGCTGCAAGCATTGAGGCCATCTGGGATTTTCGTGAAAGGAACTGGGTGTGCTCCGTTGTTTGTAGTGGTGCTGGTGGTGTTTGTAGAGGTGCCTGTACTGGAATGGATTTTCTGGCATTTAACCATCCTTGGACTTTTTGTGGGGTGAGGCTTGATGGTATTTTAAAGCTGTCCCACCATCTGATTTTGAATCTTCTTCGGATTGTTGGTATTTTACTGTCCGAATAATCTACGAACCATGAAAATACCCATGGTAAGTGGAATTTTGTGTGAAAAAGGTGTAGTGGCACAAATCTTTTTTCTTCCTCAGAGGGTTTATATTGGGATTTGAAGAGGCTGAAAGATTCAGTGACTTCTGGTTTTTGTATTTCTAGGGTGGATCTGAATTGCTCCCACTATGAATTCCTCCATGTTGGAAATTGTGATGGATCACATGAGGTATCAAAATGGAAAATCCAAGTGTGACTTTGGTTGGTATTTTGAATAAAGAAGGAATTGAACCAAGCTTGTTGGTAATCTCAGTAATTAAAAGGAATATCAAAAATGGTTCATTTTTGTGGGTATCTGGGAAATTTAGGAGTTGAGACATATCATTCCCCCAATCGCATGGAGCAATTACATTAAGCATTTTGGAAATGGAATAAGAGGGAACTGGGTTATTTTAAAAATAATTATTTTTTATTGTTGCTGATCCTGAGATTTCAAGGATAGCCTGGTAAAAATATGGGGGTTTTTAAATATCTCATGATTTGTAAAACCATTATGGTCCAAAATAATTTTGTAATACTAAAAATGGGTCTTCATTAAAAAATCATTTTTCAAGAGTTACTATATTTTGAAAAAAATGGTTTTATGGAAAATTTAGGAGCAGGTTTTTTGGGTACTTGTGGTACCACAAGTTGATTTTTTGAAAATTGTTTTTGAGAAAGGGTTTTTGAGGACTCTTCTTTCTCAAGTTGGAGTTTTGAAAATTGTTTTTGAGAAAGGGTTTTTGAAGATTCTCCTTTCTCAATTTTTGTAAAATTTTGAGAGTTTTTTTCCTCTCCTGAGCTTTGAGCAACTTTTTGTTTGGGATTTTGAAGTTGTATCAATGCCTGTTGTAATTCTGGGGATTTTGCAAAGAGTTGTAGAAGATTCTCACCAGTTATCTCCTGTGCTGGTGTTTCTTGCACAGATGTTGCGACATTTTCTTTTTCTTCTTTCGTTACTGCATCATACCATGTCAGGGGTTTTTTAGTTGGAGATTTGGCAGGGAATTTTTCTTTTTCTTCTTTTATTGGTTTGGCGTTTGTGGGTTTTTTGGGGCGCCATGGAATTTGTTTGTTGTTGTGGTGCAACAACTGGTGTATTTATTGGTGGAGGTATCTCGTCTTTTCTCTTTTGGAGCAAGGCTCCACACATTGCGTGGACACAATATTGCCCGGATTCCCGCATGTCCTTCCTGGATATTTTTTCCTTGTAGCCCACACAGTGGGGAAAGGGGCAGTGATATGACATTTCTGCGTTGTAACCAGTATCAGAAATCTGTGGGTTTCCTCTCCTGTTTTTGAGTAATCCACTGGTTAAGAGATTTTCAAAGTAAAAAATGTCAGGAATCAATTTGCAGAAAATATTTTTTAGTGCAATGTTTTGAAAATATTTTGATATTGTAAATGATGCTTCAAATTTTTTGTGTATGCTAGGTAATCAACTAATTTGATGAAACGGGTATCATAGTTTCTATGGGACTCAGAATTCTGATCTAAAAAACTATTCCTTAATTTGCCTAGATGACAAGAATAAGTTTTAATCAGATTGAGGTCTCTAGCTTTTGGTTTTGTCAGAAAAGGGAACTTTAAACTCTTATTATTGGAATCAAAAGAGATGAAATAATTATCTACCTTATACAGGGTGATAAGATTTATAAATGGTGTTCCTAAGATAACGGAGTTGTGAATGTCTTTTACTAAGACAAACGATGTTGCTACAGGAACTCCATTAATAATAACAGACGCACTGGTTTGGGAATTGATTTCTAGCTTTGTGTTATTAGCCGCCGCTAGAATTTCCTGGGTATTTTCATGAAAATTTCTAGGAATTAGACCTGTTTTTATGTAATTCAGATCAACACTAGTGTCAAAAAGAGCAATAGTAGTAATTCTAAAATTGCCTGAGAATTTAAGGGTTATCTGAACAGGATATTTCATGGACGTGATCTGTCTTAAGACAGCAAGGAATTCTTGTGGGACCTCTTCTAGAAAAGGGTTGTCAGGAGGTTCTTCTGGGTTTTCAGAGTTGGAGTTTTCGGACTCAGAACAGGATTCAGAATTATCCTGGGTTTTTGAAAGGGCAGTTTTTAGTAGAAGAGAGTCTTGTTCATGTTTTTCTCGTAAAGCCTTGATCTCTACTTTGATATGTTTCACCTCCCTCTAGAGTTCTAGAATTGGGGTTTCATTGGATTCTTTCATCCTTTTACTCTTTTTCAGGATTTTTGTCTAACCGTAGGTATTTTGGAGGTGTTTGGCAAAATTGAATTTTTGAAATCTTTTTTCTCGTCAGTAAAAGATTTGAGGAGTTTATTCAAATAGTCTTTTTGGTGTTCGACATCTATGTGTTAAACCATATCTAACATGAATTATTGATCCTTGGTTAGAATACAAACAAGTTTTCCCTTACCCCTATCAGAATATTCAAAAGAATTGGTTGTAAGCAATTCATCTATTTGAAGGGCTTTGTTGTCTTCAGAAGACAGAGAAAAGTAGTCAGGTTCTGACTCGACATTTGAATCGGAGGAATCAATGAGAAGATTAGAGATTTTTTGGGTGACGTCATCGTCGAGCTTCAATACTTGTAATTTTTTATTCATTTTGCAATATTTCGATGTATGACCTTTTTGTGACATTTGTAACACGTAATGTCCATGTATTTGTAATCGACTTTTTTGGTATTTGGTTTTTTGGAATGATGGGTATTTTTGTAGGGGTTTTTGTAATACTCTTCGTTGATTTTGCTGAAATCTCTCTTTTTGTAACCTCTTGAACTACTCTTAAGGGATTTATGAGTCTTGCTACAGTTTCATGTACAACTAGAAGAGGATTTTGAGAAATTCGTATCAAACTGTTTGCAAAATGTTCCAAGTTCGCACTTAGTTCTCTTTAGCTCCAGTTTGAGGTGTTTTTATAATTTCAGGTCTTGACAGATCTTTAGACCTTCCTGTTGAGTTATACTGACAAGATGTCCGTACGTAAACTCACTGTAGGGTATAATCTGTTTACCGCAATTTTTTTTGATTTTGTTCCTAACCTTTTCTCCTAAAATGGTAGGTAGTCCGGCCAGGAATTTCTCTTTCCAAAATGATTGGTTGGAATCTTCCCTGAGCATAACTCTAGTTAAGAAGGTATTTTTGTAACATTGGAAATCACTGAGTTTTTTGCATTTGAGGTTGGAAAGTAACTCGGCATTTTTGTCTTTCAAATGTGAAGAATCTCCTATGAAATATAAAGAGATTGTGAGAATCAAGGTTGCTACGGCATCTTGTAAGGGCTCACCTTGTTCATCAAGGATTAGTATTCCTTCTTCATCGGTTTTGATGGAATTGAGGATATCTTCTTTTTGTTGATCAGCGAGATAATTATCCCACCAACCTTTCAATTGACCAGAGAATCCTACGATGAGTAGTTCTACAATGGTCTTGTCTTGCGTACCATTTTGGGTTTTGTAGGCATTTGCAGCCATGGTCATTTGTTGAAGAAAACTGAAAATATTGTATTCGGTCATCCCATCTATGTTCCAATCATAAATGGAAGAGGCATTGAAACGGGATTGAGCTAGGGGTTTGAGTATTCCTATGTCAGGAGCAGGAATAATCTGCAACTGTTGTTGGACCTGTTGTATTGGTCGTTGCCAATCCATATGGTTAACAAAAGGATTGTTTGTTTTGGAATTGTTTTGGAGTATCACTGTAGTCGGAGTCATGTGTTAGAGCAGTGATTTTATTGGAAGATTGCGGAGTATCCGGAACAACGTGTTCTGTGTTAGAACTGTTGGATGTCCCAATTCTACTCAATTGATCCTGGATTGCCTGAATAAATTCAGACTTGTTTTGCAGGATATTCTTGATGCCATCTTTGGACACCTGAAAGCGTTTAAAGATAAGGCTTTGGCTTTTCAATTTCATATCCTTAGTCGTACCTGTGAAATCTATGGTGACTAAAGGGTTGGTTTTTATGTGTTTTTCTACCCGATCGAGTTGTTTTCCTAGGGTATTCAAACTGATATTGGTGAAATTGTTTTGTGCGAAGATATTATTGGTATTTGTTTTTTCATCCTCTGTTGGATTCTTAAGAGGAATCGCGTCTACAGGGTAGCCATGAATATTAAGCTTGATACCTTGTAACGGAGAGTGGTTGGATTGGATTTTCCTAGAATCAGCTACGGTTTTCCACTCCAGTGATTTGTTCCTAGTCGTAACGGGATTTACCGTACTGGAAAAGGGATAATCAATGGAATTTTGGAAGGAATAATAACCGAACCAGTCAAAGAAAAGGATGTTTATCCTATGTTCATTAACAAACTCGTAGAATTTTTCCTGTATTTGTGTCCTAGTTTTTGAAAAGGTTTTGAAGAACCAAATTCGTTTTTCTAGGTTATATTTTTCATAAAAATCATTTTGTAGGAATTTTTTGTCTACTTTGAAATCTTTTTCTAAAACACCAATTTCGTTTACTATGTTCTCTGTAATCGAGGAAAAAGTTAGACTAGTAGGTTCCTGGTCCTCTATCATTTCTCTAACAGTGGAATTTTCATAAACGGGTCTCGGTATTTCGTTGGAGTAGTCTACGTTTCTTAGATTGGGTAAATCTGACGTAGAATGTCTCGATTTAGTATTAATGACTGAAGGAATTTGTGAGACTCTTCCTAAGTCAAGAGTTTCTACGGAACTGGAATCATCGTATCTACTACTCGTAGATTTTCTATGGAACGATAGACTGACTCTACCATCCTGATATTGGGTTATTTCTCTGAGATGGGTATTTGGTTGGGAAGTCTCTAGAGGTTCAGGTTTAACAACACCTTCTAAGATCCATTCGTCTGGTAGGGTAATATCCTTCCATCTAATAGTTCTCGGTATAACGGTGTTAGATTTAGAAAGATCAGTTTGTAAAAGAAGGGTTTCGCCTTTCTTACTATGGTATCTGACTTTTGTAGCAAAAGCTGAAGTCATAACTTTGTAATGGATTCTATAAATTATAACAACATGAATAGATCCTTCAAGCATTTGGTAATTGTGAGTCTTGATTTGTAAGACAAGGGATTTTTGGATATTTTTGTTATTTAAAGAAAGTGAGAAATTTGGGTAACAGTCAAAAGATATTGGTCCTGTGCAGAGACTAGACTTAACAGAACTCAATAGGGAATCTTCAAAATTTGTGAATATGGCATCACCCAAGATAGCAAGGATTGAGGTGTTTAATCCTTCCTTCGTAAGGGGTTTTATCCCTACTTGGAATAATCCAATATGGATGTATTTGTAATTTCTTTCTCGGTGTCTTTCAAGGAACTTTGAGAAAGTAATTGGATTGTTTCAAAAGGTTGAGATAATTGGATATCTCTTTCCTCTATTTTGATAGTGAAATCGGTTTTGAATATCTGGTATTTGGAATTTTTGTAAATCTGATCTCGATTTACTCTCGGTATTTCCCAATTATCGATAGATTTTTCAAAATCTTGTATCAAGATTTCTTCGGTGTTTATTATCTTCTTTGAATCCATGAAAGAAGATGAACCAAAATCACTAGAAGTAGATCTGTTGAGAAACGGATCCATGTTATGGAACTCCCACAGAACGCGAACTTTTCCTACAATCAAAGGCCTTCCCTACGGTATAACTGCCTGTGTTCGTTGAGGACTTACCGACCCGGGACTACCCTAAGCACAAAACCTCAGAAGAACCCAAACCTCTAAAATGGAATCTCATCTAATCTGGACACTATTCTCTCTATCTCTACCCTTTATGGCTCTGATACCAAACTTAGGCAGAGGATCTAAAGGGGATAAAAGATATGGAAGGAATCGGGAAATAAGGTATTGAAAAATTAAAAGATAATTGAAATATGCAGAAAGTAAATAAAGACTAATTTACAATTTAAGGTTCCAATCATAAATGGAAGAGGCATTGAAACGGGATTGAGCTAGGGGTTTGACTATTCCTAGGTCAAGAAAATACCATGTAAAAACTCTGGTGTTTGTAGTGGTGCTGGTGGTGTTTGTAGAGGCACTTGTACTGGAATGGATTTTTTAATGAAGTATCGTCCATAATCATATTCATTTAAAGTATTAAGAAATTAGAATTTACAAAGTATTTTATCAAGGAGATATGCCTTGTTAATTTCTAGGGTATTTTGGATCATATGATATGAGTCATATGATATGAATCATATGAACTGAATCATATGGGTATTTGAGGGGAATTTTAATCTAACCTAAAGGGGAATTTAGTAAGAGGAGCTCTCACTTCTCTCTAAATCTGAAGTTTAGAAAGAGAAAATGTGAAAAGAAAAGCTTATCTAAGTAAGGGAGAAGGAGTCTCCTTTTATAGGAGTTTTACATGGTATTTTCATAATTAAAAAGGAATCTAACTATTCATCTAAGTGGAGAATAACTATTCATCCGAGTGGAGAATGACTATTCATCCTTTTGGCATTTTCTTGAATTATTGCTGGAATCTTTGCTTTTGCTTTTTGCTTTTATGAAAGTAGCTTTTTCGAGCACTTTCTTTTGTCAGAATTTTGTCTGAACTCTACTCCAGATATTTTGAATTCTTTTGGCAACTTTCTTCAGAATCCACTGTTGCCAAAAACCGGATTGTCTTCAATATCAATCTCTGGTTCTTCTTCTTCTGATGAAGAGCCTTGTTTTGATGAAGACGGTGCAAATTTCAGAATTATGGCATGCATTTCTTCTGGATTTTTGGCAGCCGCAAACATTGAGGCCATCTGGGATTTCCGTGAAAGGAACTGGGTGTGCTCTGGTGTTTGTAGTGGTGCTGGTGGTGTTTGTAGAGGCGCCTGTACTGGAATGGATTTTCTGGCATTTAACCATTCCTGGACTTTTTGTGGGGTGAGGCTTGATGGTATTTTAAAGCTGTCCCACCATCTGATTTTGAATCTTCTTCGGATTGTTGGTATTTTATTGTCCGAATAATCTACGAACCATGTAAATACTCATGGTAAGTGGATTTTTGTGTGAAAAAGGTGTAGTGGCACAAATCTTTTTTCTTCCTCAGAGGGTTTATATTGGGATTTGAAGAGGCTACGAGATTTAGTGACTTCTGGTTTTTGTAATTCTAGGGTGGATCCGAATTGCTCCCACCATGAATTCCACCATGTTGGAAGTGTGATGGATCACATGAGGTATCAAAATGGAAAAGCCAAGTGTGGCTTTGGTTGATATTTTGAATAAAGAAGGAATTGAACCAAGCTTGTTGGTAATTCCAGTAATTAAAAGGAATATCAAAAAATGGTTCATTTTTGTAGGTATCTGGGAAATTTAGGAGTTGAGACGGATCATTCCCCCAATCGCATGGAGCAATTACATTAAGCATTTTGCAGATGGAAAAGAGGGAACTGGGTTATTTTAAAAATAATTATTTTTTATTGTTGCTGATCCTGAGATTTCTAGGATAGCCTGGTAAAAATATGGGATTTTTAAAATATCCCATGATTTGTAAAACCATTATGGTCCAAAATAATTTTGTAATGCTAAAAAAGGGTCTTCATTAAAAAAATTATTTTTCAAGAGTCACAATATTTTGAAAAAATGGTTTTATGAAGAATTTAGGAGCAGGTTTTCTGGGGACTTGTGGTACCACAAGTTGATTTTTTGAAAATTGTTTTTGAAAAGGGGTTTTTGAGGACTCTTCTTTCTCAAGTTGGAGTTTTGAAAATTGTTTTTGAGAAAGGGTTTTTGAAGATTCTCCTTTCTCAATATTTGTAAAATTTTGAGAGGTTTTTTCCTCTTATGAGCTTTGAGCAACTTCTTGTATGGGATTTTGAAGTTGTATCAATGCATGTTGTAATTCTGGGGATTTAACAAGGAGTTGTAGAAGATTCTCAACAGTTATCTCATGTGCTGGTGTTTCTTGCACAGATGTTGCGGCATTTTCATTTTCTTATTTCATTACTGCATCATACCATGTCAGGGGTTTTTTAGTTGGAGATTTGGCAGGGAATTTTTCTTTTTCTTCTTTTATTGGTTTGGCGTTTGTGGGTTTTTTGGGGGCCATGTAATTTGTTTGTTGTTGTGGTGCAACAACTGGTGTATTTATTGGTGGAGTTATCTCATCTTTTCTCTTTTCGAGCAAGGCTCCATACATTGCGTGGACACAATATTGCCTGGATTCCCGCATGTCCTTCCTGAATATTTTTTCCTTGTAGCTCAGACAGTGGGGCAAGGGGCAGTGATAGGACATTTCTGTGTTGTAACCAGTATCAGAAATCTGTGGGTTTTCTCTCCTGTTTTTTAGTAAACCACTAGTTAAAAGATTTTTAAAGTAAAAAATGTCAGTAATCAATTTGCAGAAAATATTTTTTACTGCAATGTTTTGAAAATATTTTTGATATTGTAAATGATGCTTCAATTTTTTTGTGTATGCTAGGGAATCAACTAATTTGATGGAACGGGTATCATAGTTTCTAGGGGACTCAGAATTCTGATCTAAAAAACTATTCTTTAATTCGCCTAGATGACAAGAATAAGTTTTAATCAGATTGAATTCTCTAGCTTTTGGTTCTGTCAGAAAATGGAACTTTAAACTTTTATTATTGGAATCAAAAGAGGTGAAATCATTATCTACCTTATACGGGGTGATAAGACAAACGATGTTGCTATAGGAACTCTATTAATAATAACGGACGTACTGGTTTGGGAATTGATTTCTAGCTTTGTGTTATTAGCCGCCGCTAGAGTTTCCTGGGTATTTTCATGAAAATTATTAGGAATTAGACCTGTTTTTATGCAATTCAGATCAGCACCAGTGTCAAAAAGAGCAAATGTAGTAATTCTAAAATTGCCTGAGAATTTAAGGGTTATCTGAACAAGATATTTCTTGGACGTGATCTGTCTTAAGACAGCAAGCGAAACCCTTCTTTTACAAACAGATCTTTATAAATCTAACACCGTTATACCAAGACCTATTAGATGGAAGGATATTACCCTACCAGACGAATGGATCTTAGAAGGTGTTGTTAAACCTGAACCTCTAGAGACTTCCCAACCAAATACCCGTCTCAGAGAAATAACCCAATATCAGGATGGTAGAGTCAGTCTATCGTTCCATAGAAAATCTACGAGTAGTAGATACGATGATTCCAGTTCCGTAGAAACTCTTGACTTAGGAAGAGTCTCACAAATTCCTTCAGTCATTAATACTAAATCGAGACATTCTACGTCAGATTTACCCAATCTAAGAAACGTAGACTACTCCAACGAAATACCGAGACCCGTTTATGAAAATTCCACTGTTAGAGAAAAGATAGAGGACCAGGAACCCACTAGTCCGACCTTTTCCTCGATTACAGAGAACATAGTAAACGAAATTGGTGTTTTAGAAAAAGATTTCAAAATAGACAAAAAAATTCCTACAAAATGATTTTTATGAAAAATACAACCTAGAAAAATGAATTTGGTTCTTTTAAACCTTTTCAAAAACTAGGACACAAATACAGGAAAAATTTTACGAGTTTTTTAATGAACATAGGATAAACATCCTTTTCTTTGACTGGTTCGATTATTATTCCTCCCAAAATTCCATGGATTATCCCTTTTCCAGTACGGTAAATCCCGTTACGACTAGGAAAGTCCAGTCCGGCCACATGAAAAACCGCCCCTTAGTCACCATAGATTCCCCAGGACCGACTAAGGATACAAAATTGAAAAACCCCTTTCAAGTGTCCAAAGATGCTGTCAAAAACACCCGGCATAATAAGTCTGAATTTATTCAGGCTATTCAAGACCATTTGGGTAGGATTGGAACTTCCAATAGTTCTAATACTGAAACATTGTTCCAGATACCCCACAATCATCCAATAAAATCACAACTCTGACGAATGATTCCAATAACGATGATAATTTAGAACAATTCCAAAATACTACAAATCCCAAAAGGGGTGTTTCCAGATACAAGCATATAACATGCTACAAATGCAGCAGAAAGGGTCACACTTCGAGATTTTGTAAAAAGAATAAAAATTTACAAAAACCAGGTTTGAATGAAGAAATAATCCAAAAAATCTCCAATCCTCTTATAAATTTCTCTGATTCAGACTCTTCTGATTCAAGCTCCACTAATTCAGCCACCAAAGCAGAATACACAGTAACCAACATGCACCATAAAATAGCAGTAGTAATATATAAAGACATATGTAAATATAGTTGAGCCAGTGATTTTACAATTTTTATAATAAAAGAATGCTTTTTCTGCTTTTTGTTCTTTATTTTACTTTTTACTTGGAATACATTTTGGATAATTATGATCAGTTCATTATGGATAATCCATTTGCTGGCTACCACACTTTTTGGACTTCTCTTTTAGCCCATCAATATACTATATTTGTTTCAATTTATGTAATATAATTTGATTCGATATAAAATTTAAGTAAAAATAAACTTTTGAAATTAATTGTGATTTTAAATACATCATATTTATATGACGATTTAGTTATTGAAACTTGACATTTTAAACATGTCATATCATTTGCATATTCACACACTTTATAACATTAACGTTCACGGGTAAATTATAATAAATAGTAGGTCAAGAGGAATATAAGAACACAAGATTTAAGTGTGCATTTAATTAAACATGTTAAGTCTATAGAATTTTTAGATATCCTGCATTTAATTTAACATACCTTTCCTCTGATTTATTATAAACTAAATTGAAAGTCCTCTCAGGGATTTTCTTAAAGAGTAATCTCGTGTAAATACTATGGATAAGGTGAACTACTACACTATACTAAAGTACTTGGGGAGGAAAATGAGGAGTATGAAAACGCATATTTCAGTAGGGGTAATAATTATTCTGCATTTGGTATCAAAAAAATTAGGTAACAATTCACTCATCTTCCGTAAGTGTGTCTTTTCTGGTAGCGAGGCAAAATATCAGGAAAAGATTCTGCTCCGTTTTCATTCTTTGGGACCTTTGGAGCCTCTGTCTATCTTTTTCGTAATTGAGAAGCGGGAAGGAATTTAAATTAATTAGTGACATCAATATACCATCGTGGAGGTGAAACTCTAATGAATCCATTAGTTTGATATAAAATAATGAGGACAGCTAAGGTTTCACCTTCCAACTACATGGACCGTTAATATATAAATATAATTTTTTTTTCTTTTATTTGTTTTTTGTTATTCTCAATAAAATTAAACACTCAGTATTGTTTACGTACTTTATATCGTATAAACCTAATTTTTAAAATTCTTTAAGAGTACTCGGATAACAAGTGAAAATATATACAAGGTGACAAAGAAATAATCTGAAATCTCACCTAAACAAGAGAACGGTTATGAGATTTTCCAACTAAACTTCTCCTGTCCTTACTTTTTCTTTAAAAATTGAAATAAGCATATAGTTTAAGTTACATACTGAATTATCAATCTTAAATTAGGAAATTAATCATAAATAAATTTTAAGTACATTGTTTTTAGCAGCCCCATGTGGATATGGTTATGGTATTTCAATGATTGATAATCAGAAAAAAGTGGAGCTCAACTCAAAAATAATAATTAAAGTCCATATGGTGCTACTTTGATGGAGAGAATACTGGGTTTTGTTAAGTTAATTAGAATAATTTTTTTTTTACCTTCAAATAGAAAAATCTTTGACGTGCATTAATTTTTCGGAAATAAACCTTCCACTCATGTACATCAATACATTTCTAATTTGCTGTGATGTATTATGATTTATATGTTTTTAAACCTTTTCTCAATTAGCAATTCCAAATTGTTGAGGTAACAAAACTATATGATAACATAATAGAATGAAGCAACACTAAGCAAGAAGAGCATAATCATTAAGAAAATTGACTTCGGACGTAATCGAACTTCAAAAGCTAACTCATTAGGTAAAAATTGTTCCGGACCAAATAAAGGATTTAGTTGTCCATCCCACAAACGATATCGGCGTGGGACTACTAAACTCCTCCCCACACCTAGGCCTGCCAACTGGATCGTGAAGAATAAATATGGGGTACCAACATTAGATATATAAAGAACTGGGATGGGCTAGTTTTAGAGTTGAGTTGAGCCCAATTTCTATTTTTTTAAAGATAGTATTAGAGTTGGATTCATCCCAAATATTGATTATTTGATGACATACTCACATATTATATTGTTCATGATTCAGTTGAAAGAACTCGCAGGTGAGTGTTAGATTCTCATAATGACGGTGAATGAGGGACTACACCTTACATAATCATGAACAATATTCACCTCATAAACTAACTTTAAGGGTTAATGAGTTTGGCTAACGTTATGTACCATAACTAAAGAAAATTACAAGTAACTCTTATAAAACCCAAACCAAAAAAAAAAGAAAAAGAAACAACCCAAGACACCACAATACAGTAAATATATTTTTTCTACAAACTCAAACTAGCTAGGTACAAAACGATGTCATAGACTCAGACGGAAACAACTTTAATTAAGATAGAAAATTGTCTTACTCGAGAAAAATGTACTACTACTATAACTTAATGATTAGTAGTGTTATATTATGCTAGCAAATTTGGTATTCTAAAAGGTTACGTGCCCCTCACAAGCCGTAATATTTGAATTAATTTATGGGTATATATATATCCCGCAAAAGTAGAGGTAAGGTCGGCGTATATCTTATCCTCCCCAGACTTCACTTGTGGATTACACTGGGTATGTTGTATATATATATATGTGTATATATATATATGTGTGTGTGTATATGTATATATATATATATATGTATGTATATATATGTATATGTATGTATATATATGTATATGTATGTATATATATGTATATATATGTATGTATATATATGTATATATATGTATGTATATATATGTATATATATGTATGTATATATATGTATATATGTATGTATTTATGTATGTATATATATGTATATATGTATGTATGTATCTATATCTTCTTACGCTAAGTATCTTCTCTTTCTCAGTACTCTCATTAATTCATAGTTCATAATTCAAATATGGATACCAAAAATAGTATTTACACTGTTTTAATCCAGTGCCTACTGTCATCCGTTGGGAGTTATGGAAAAGTAGATATGCTTATAAATCTGATGGAATCAAAATCTCTAAGTGGTTTATGATTCAGCATATAAGCCAGCTATGATTTTAGTTCTTAAATGTGAATTTCCATATCTCAACTCATACAAGTCTTGGCTTAATTTGTGTGCAGCTATTGATACATACAAGTGTTGGAAACAAGCTTCAAAGTTTTAAAAATTTGTTGGTTTTTGGCCATTGGTGGTTGACTCGGTAAATTAGACCTCCGATGAAAATTTCGAGACCACGAGTGAGTCCGTAGCATATTTTTACGTGTGCATGCATGTATGGTTTGTGTCTGGGAGGTCTCGGGTGATTGTCAGATTATGTGTTGGAGTTGTGAAAAACCAAAAAAATATCTGGTCTCTGATGCCTCGCTGGGGCAAGCCGACGTGCACCACAGCGCACCCGCCACAGCATGGCCTAGTCCGCTATGGCGGGTGTTAAGATATTGCGTCGAGTCGTCGTAGCGGACAGTGGGCCGCTACAGCGAAGTGTTAGGCTTTTGTGGTTGGGTCGTTGTAGCGTGTGCGTAGGCACAGGCCCGCGACAATGGATCAGTGACCGCTGCAGCGATAGTCGGGGAACCAGAACACTTTTTAATGCTAACTTAAACCCTTCATTTCCTATTCCAAAAATTATTCCTCTATAGCATCTCTAGGATGCTTTCAAGTGTTTCTAAGTGGATTTTTCTTGGGGTAAGTCTCCTTAACCTTGTTTTACTTTATTTACCTTCCCAGAGTTGTGGAAAACCTAGAAAACAAGTTAAAGAGGTGAGTCTCTACCTAAGTAGGGTTAATTGATTATTAAGCCTTGAAAGAGGTTTATCGAGAAAATTAGCTCACACCTATCTTTGATGAAAGAAGCCGCAAGTTTAGGTAAAAAGAACAGTCAGTGTTAGAAAGATGACTTCTGTTGCATGAATTCTATTATTTAGTAATTATTAGGCTTGAATTTCGATTTTTGTTGAGAAATTGAACTTGGAAAATCTAGGATTTATGCCTAATTTGGGGGTTTTTCCTTGGATGATGAAATTGACCTATTATTGAACTAATTTAGCAATAGGGGTAGATTTGAACTTCTAGAATGTTCGGATACCGATTTCACTCTCTAATTACCGTTTTACCCTTATTGGTCCGTTTTTCCCTTTTTCATAGTTGGTTTTGGATTCAAAGAATAGTCTAGTGATATGGGTATTGTTAGTTTCAATTTCTAACTTAGATTTCAATAATGACTAGACTACGAGTATAACCGAGACCCGCATAAAGAAAGGCAAGGCTACAGTGTGATCATTTGTGGCTCTCGCTCGGCATCCAGGTAGGTTACGACTTACCTCCTTGCTTAGACTCCTATTAGCGAAGCTTATGTATAGTTAGTAAATGTTGGATAAAGCATGCACACCTTCGGGTATGAAGTTGGGATAAAATACTTAGGTTGGTACTGTTGTTGATTGTGGTTGTTGCCTTATTGATCTTGTGGCTCGTAGCCACGTGCATGATACTAGACTTGATCGTATGTATAGGGAGGATTTATTCACTGTTGAGATAATGATTATGTGTTCATGTATGGCGCGGTTGACTTGATATACTCTCTTTGGCATTTGATATCATTCATACATACATGATCATGCAATTAGATCAGGTTGCGCACCGTAACATATATATATATATATATATATTGGATCTGGTTGGTGTTCCGCAACATATACATATATTGGATCGGGTTGCGCTTATATTGGATCAGGTTGCGTGTTCTGCAACATATACTTACGTTAGATTGGGTTATGCATTCCGCAATATAGGTACATGGACTTCGCGGGTCCCTCATGGGTCATGACTGTCGGGTCGTAGAGATATTTTTCTCGGAGCGTGTGTATATCATTACATTGCATATGCATTCATATTCTCATATTCATACATATTGGATTCAGATATGGTATTTGAACCTGTGATGTTATTCTTGGACTATGTAGTGTTTATATCTGATTGTGAGCATGTCTATCTTTCAGTCTCTTTCTTTATATATGTTATCTAACTGTTGTTGACCTATTATATTTACTGCTACATAGTGTTTGTACTGATACTACCTTGTTGTATCTTTTTATGAGTGTAGAGTTCATGACAGGATCCACTTCTTTCCCTCATGACTGATTCCAAGGCTAGCTGACGAGCATTCAGGGTGAGCACATGAGCGGATCCGCAGCCCGGATGATTCTCTTTTATTATTTATCTTATTTTGCCACTCCGAGATAGTATTTTGACTTTTTAGACTTATATTTATTACTCAGACATGCAGTGATATATTTAGTGGCTCTTGTACTACCTTAGACCAGATTCTGTATTATTCTGCACTCTTCCTTATTCTATCATAGACTTGTTATTATTATTGTTGGTTTGAATTTACTTTATCGTTGATCAAATTATGATTAAGGGACATATTCGCTTATCAGGTGGGAAAAATGATAGGTGCCCGCACGTTCCCTAATTTGGGACGTGACACCAAAGGGAGCGAATCCAAAAATGAACATATTGTAACTTTTAAAGTAAGAAAATTTATCATATGATATAGCATAGCATATTTGACGAGTCACATTCAGGTGGATGTGTCATAGTGTATGTTATTTGCGAATGATATTATATTGATCGACGAGACGCGAAGCAGGATGAATGCTAGGTTGGAGGTTTGAAGCCAGACTTTGAAGTCTAAAGGTTTCAGGTTGAGTAGGACTAAGACTGAGTATGTGGAGTGCAAGTTCAGTGTGGTAACGAGTGACGCTGACGTAGAAGTGAGGCTGGACTCCTAAGTCATCCCAAAGAGAGGGAGTTTCAAGTACCTTGGGGCAAATAATACAAGATAATGGGAAGATTGATGAAGATGTCACACATCGGATTGGAGTAGGGTTGTTGAGATGGAGGTTAGCATCCAGTGTCCTGTGTGATAAGGTGCCACTAAGACTGAAAGGTAAGTTCTACAGAGTAGTGGTTAGACCGACGTTGTTGTATAGAGCAGGGTGTTAGGCGGTTAAGAACTCTCATGTCCAGAAGATGAAAGTGGTAGAAATCAGGATGTTGAGGTGGATGTGTGAGCTTACTATGAGAGATATGGTCAGAAATGATGAAATTCGGAGCAAGGTGGAAGTGGCCTCCGTGGCAGACAAAATGTGAGAGGCGAGGCGGAGATGATTTGGACATGTTCAAACAAGAGGTACATACGCTCCGGTGAGGAGGTGTGAGAGGTTGGCGATGGAGGTTGGAGGGGAGGTAGAGGCAGGCTGAAGAAGTATTGGGGAGAGGTGATCAAGCAGGATATGATGAATCTTCAGCCTAACGAGGACATGACCCTAGATAGGAGAGTATGGAGGTCGATGATTAAGGTAGAGGGTTGATATTAGGATTAGTATTATTTTCCTTGTGTAGGATCAATCTTATTTCCGTTATATTATTTTAGTATTCTCATATTTCTTATTCTTAGTTTTCTATTACTACTTTCTTGTTTCTTTCACTTCGTTATCTTTTTTTTTTGCTGCTATTACTGCTTATTATTACCATTGCTTTTCACTTCTACTTTTGTCGGGGGTCTATCGGAAACAACCTCCATATTCATCAAATATAGGGGTAAGATCTGCGTGCACTCTCCCCTTCCTAAACTCCACCTGGTGAAATTATACTGGGTATGTTGTTGTATAGCATAGCATAGTCCAAAATTTTTTGCATGAACTTAAAAATCATGGTTGAAGTATGGCTTCTTTATACTTATCCATATGTAGGTTACAAATAATTTGCTTCTATTCATGACTCTGTTATTTCAACTGTTTGAAATATCTGTATATTAACTCTGGCAAAGCAATTTTTTTATACCCGCACCCCTTGAATCACAATTGTGAAGAGGAGAACGATTCCTTTGAACCACTAGCGGATCTAGATGTTATCAAGCTGACGGAAGAAGAACAGAACCGTCTATAGTTCACGGCTTAACCACTGTTTTATATGATGGCCCTTGGTTTCTATCTGTTCGATGGTGGGAACCAAACTTCGTTCTTGCAAAATAAAAAAATTGATGCCGTGGCGATTTGGGTGATATTATTGCTCAAAAATTTCATTAGAGAAAGTAAATTAGCAAATCATAGCAATAAAAGCTTGCAATTTAATAAATAAAAAAGAAGTTTAAAAATTAAATAGAAGGCTTAATTCATTTCAAGTATCTAGGTTTTGTTAGTTGACTAAAATAGGAAAACAAAATAGATAGATTTATGAATTTCTCATTCTTCTTTGACACTTCGTAAAAAAACTAAAAATAAATGAACTTGTTGGGTGTTTGTAAAAGTAGAGCATTAGGACGACATAATTTTTGTTATTGCAATATATTGAAACTTTGGCATTTGTGTCAATTAAACAACAGAGTCCAACTTCTACTGAATATTGTACAATACCCGTAAGCATGAGCTAAGCTTAACTTCACTTAAATGCCAAAATCATCCCTATGATCGGCCAGGAGGACAACGGGAAGCTCGTGAAGCTCCTCTTTATGTAATAGTACTAAAATAAGAATGTTTGATGCTTTGCTCTCTCCTAATTACTGTTGACCTTAGCAAGATAGTGTTTGGTAATTTTTAGTAACTACTTTAAATATTAGTTTTTCAAGATAAATTTTAAATTTTCATTATTGTTAAGGCATATATCTTTATGAAGTTTAAACATAAATAAATAAAAATTATCTTTACAATAATCACTTAAGTAAGCACATGTAAAAACCTTTCCAATTCAAGTTAATTTTTTTAGATTTGGTTAACATTAGTGCAAGAGAAAAGTTAGATTTTCATTGTTGTAATTCATTAAAACGTATACTAATTTAAGGTAATTTTGGATATTTTTTAAAGGTAATTTTAGATTTTTTTTAAAGGTAATTTTAGTCTTAGTCAGTGTCAAGCCACGTGAATAATTTGGTTCTATTTTAGAATTTAAAAATAAAAATTTTGGTATGGAATTTAGTTTTCTTCTAATTATATTAACTTTTGTCTACAAAAATTATAGTAGCATATCAAGATATTTTCCTATTCGAGTTAAATTTAAGAGCTATATTTGATAAGGACAATGGGAAATTTGATCTTGATTGTATTGATTTTTTGAAGATTTTGATTTCTAAGTTATTCCATTTCAAATTGTATTCTCACTTGCTCACCACAATTTGGTAAAGTCATTAAGCATGTACCTTTTTAGCTTAGAAATTTCTGATTTCCTTACCATTATTGTAAGTGTAAAAGCATATTTTAAGTATCAATATGAATTTATTTTGCTACTAAATTTTCAACATGATGGAAAAGATTTTACTTTTCATTATAGTATTTGGCAAGAAATTGATTACCATTATGAAGAAATTCTTGTATAAATAATCATCTTTTGTCATATTATATAAGCAACACATTTTTTTGAGAGTGGAGAGTCTCATCAATAAATTTAAAATCTTCTATATTCTTCCTAGCAATTAAATTATGGCAGAGAAAAAGACTCTAGGACGTCAAAAGATCCCTATGGCCAAAATAGAAAAAGAAAATGACCGATATTCGACATTTTCAAAGAGGCGTTCTGGTTTGTATAAAAAAGCTAGCGAACTAATCGAGCAATATGATGTTGATATGGGAATAATAATGTTTTCTCCCACCGGTAAGCCTTTCTCTTTTTTTCACCCTACAGTTAATAGTGTTATTGATAGCTTTTTAAGTCCTCATACGCAGCCAAGTGAAAGTAATCGTCTTGATGCTGCAAACACTCGGGACAAAGTGAAAGAGCTAAAAGCTAAACTTGACGAATTTGATTTAGCAAAAGATGATGAATATAACCAGAGACCTATGCCTGATGAGACTGACCAGAAAAAATGGTGGAAATCCATCAATGAATTTGATGCAAAGGAGGTGAAAAACTATTTGATTTATTTGGAGTCCACTATTTCGGGTTTGGAAAATTGTTTGATGCTGTTGGAAAAGGGTGCTTCTTCCTCTGCACAAGCCCCTCCGGAAGATTCTAATTAAACATATAGTGATTTCTAATATATTTCGAAGCCTCGTGCATTGAAATAATTAAGTTTAAATTCATATATCTTGAATTTTTTTAGTTTTTGTTTTTTAAATTTGATGATGTTACTTGAATTCAACAGTGATATCTATTTATTATATTTGGCGTTTTAGTTGTTTCCTAAAATAGTTTTGTGGAAACTTTAGAGATATAGCCAAAATTTTCTTTAGTTAACCTTTCATGAGCACAAGCATGTAAGGAGGTTATCATTAAAGTTGAAAAGTTTGATTTCAAAATCCTAAATTTGAGCAACTCTTACCTAGTTTTAACTTTTTTATATTTTTCTTATAATTTATTTAATTACTTTTATTTATTATGGTTAATATAACAAATCAAACAAAAAAAATATACTTTTTAAAGGTTTTTCATTTGTCGATTTGGTTATATATCAATCCAACTTTCAGATGGACTGAATCGAAAAGATCAAAATGCGCTAAGTTTAAAAACGAGCAGGTCATTAATTAAACCCCACAAACTTAGACAGCTAGGTTGGGGGTCCTTATGTTTTCATGAGCTAATTTCCCACCCATGTATGTGACTATCAAAGGTTGTTGTAAGGTGAAAACTACTTCTCCATTCTTAATCATATGTCTCGGTTTCGAGCCATGAAAGTGCAATCGCCTTTAATAAATAGGAAGCGTTTTATCTATAGAGGGAAACTTTTCGACGTTAGCCGGTCTCCAATGCGGATATGAAATATTGGAGGGAAACAAAAATATAAGTACATTATGTCTGCACCCACTATTAATATGAACCATGGATCTCCTCATACGGAGTTTAAATAGTTCCAATCAGACCTATCTAGACAAAAGTCTTATATAATAACACATCATTATTACAGTCTTGTGTTTTGAGGAATCTATCTTTCATGTTATGTTATATTATATGTTCTGTAACAATATTTTTCTATAGCAATAAAAAAATATCGAAACAAACAACGTTATTATAGAGAAGTTTAACTATATAATATCTTTGTTTTGAGGCATTCATTATGACAATTTTCTAAGAACGAAAAAAAAAAGAGACACATGCATTAGTCCAAGTAAAAGGTAATGGGACCTTGTTCTAATTAATTCAAAATCAGGGTCCCCATTAATTTGCCTGTAAGTGAGGTGAGAAAAAACAAATACATAACACAAAAACATTTCTCGTAGAAATATGTGGCACCTGTGACTAAACTGTAAAAGGAAATAAATACAAGGATATCCACATGCATCAATTTTGACAAATGTTCGCAAAAACTAAAAATAAGAAAAGATACTTAGTCCTTCTGACCCATTTTATCGTTTTAGCCCCCCAAAAATATTTCAAAATAATTGTCGTTTTAGAAATCAAGACAGTTAATTTTTAACCCAAGTTAAATTGGTGCTTGTTGTTGCACCAGGAGCCGTTGCACCAGGTGCTAAAGCATGGGTGTTTTGTATCCATTGAGCAAAAACGGATTGTGATTGTATAGCGGTATCTGAAAACATATCTTGAGGACGCCCTAAAGAGCTCATGGTATTATTATGAATATACAAACCAAAACTGTGAAAGCCTAGAAATATACATGCCCAGTTGAGATGGGATATGATTGCATCACGATGCCTAAGGCCACGATCTAATAGATCGTTGTACCGAGTTGTTGGATCATAATCTCTTACCATAAAATGGTTGCGTGCGCGGCGACACCAACTATGAGAAATCCACCAATCCACATGTCATGTGATGTGTGAACAATGACAGTTGTGTACCGTAGTCAGTAGCTAGATACGGATAAGGGGGCATGGAATACATATGATGAGCTACAACAATGGTTAAATAGCCTAACATAGCTAAGTTAAGAAATAATTGAGCATGCCATGATGTTGTTAGGATCTCATATAGGCTTAGCCTCAGCATGATTTTGTTAGCATTTAATAGGCAAGGAAAAATAAGAAACACATAAGGATAATCTAATAAGTTATACCTTGTTTAATATTTTTTTAATGGACATGATAAAACTTAAAAAAACTTTAAACAACACTTCAAATATGAAGGAGGGAGTACTCCCTCCGTCTCAAATTATTTTTCATGATTTCTAAAAATGATTATTATTTTTCAAGATTACAAACATAACCCACCGATAAAATTTGGTTGATGTTCCCGCAATAAACTCGCACACTTAACCCTTAACCACATGCATATTATCCATTTCCAAAGCAATTATCAATTTAAATACACTCCTATATAGTGTGAACGTAATCATTTGCACTAATTAATTACTTTGCTTAATTCCATAAATAAACGAGCTTATTTATTGTCTTTTTCTTTTGTGGAAGAGATCATCCAAGTTATAAGGTTGTCCACACGTTTTGATCATGAGATTGATCTGAATCCCTAGCATATATGTAATGACCTGCCTGATTGTTTCTTGCTAAAGGCTTTTATTTGCTTATTTGATGCTTCCCGTAGACTCTTTGTAGGGTTTGTGATGTGCGGGGATGGGTGGCACGGATCTCGAGGTCCATTTATATGAGTTTCGGATGAAAATGCCCAAGTCTGGAAACTTAGAGTTGGTTAACGTAACTCAAAGTTGACTTGTGGCTAGATGAGTTTGTTTTCGGGTTTGTCGTTTTCGATAGTTCCGGAGGATTATTTATGAATTAGTGGAGTCATTGATTCGCTTCTCGAGGCAATTGGATGTATTTGTGGCCATATTTTTAAAGTTTTGATTTTGGTTTGGTTTTGTCTGGGACGATTCTTTAGAAAGTATGCCTTGGCTCGATTACTTGTGAAATCTGAAGGTAGGAGCGAGTTCGTAGAACTGTTTATCATAGAGAGCATGTTTGGTTTGTGTCCAGGGGTTCTGAGAGTGTTTCGGGTGTCGGATGAAGGTTATTGACTTTATTTCACTATTGGTGTCTGGTGTCCGCCACAGCGGAACCAACATCCGCTTCGGCGGGTTCGTCTTGCCAGAAAGTTGGCTCGCCGAAGCGGAAGTCGGAAAATGGGAAGTTCCGTCAAAGCAAAATTAGGTTCGATGTGATGAGGTATGAGGTGTTAAGTGACATCCGCGACGGCGAAGGCTTTTCCACCGCATCGGATTCGCTTTAGCGGAGTCGATTCCGTGGGGGCAGATCACTGTTCAGGTGTCCTATATCTAATTCTAGGTCAAATTTTCCCCCAAAATAGTGTGCTCTCGAGACCGGCACCGCATAAGGGTTATTTCAGAGCCTTATGAGCATTTCCCACCTTGAGGTAATAGATTCCTTCCCTTTTTGGTTTAAGTTTATTATTCTAAGCTTATTAATGATGGTTTAGCTTATTGTTTAAATTGGGGAAGATGTGTTTTGCATATTGTGAGTTTAAGAGAGTTGTATGATTGGTTTTAATGTGTATTTATGGATTGAATGATGTTAATATTAGGAGTTAGGAGTGAACTATGTTAGATTATCATGTTATAAATCTTAATTTGGTGATAAAAACATGTTTTCAATTAGGAAAAATTTCTAGGGTTTCAAATTGGGCCTTTTTATTGTTGTCCAATTGAGGGTTCAAATTTGAATAGTTTTCAATTAATTTAAGAATATGATTGTCTAGTATGTAATCTTGGATTTTGTATAATAAAGTTCGAGTCTTGGTGGCATGGACTGGAATGGGTATTTAAAGTCTTGTTTTTGTTGTGTTAAGCTTATTATTAACTATGTAATACGCGTGAATATACTTCGATCATCGCGAGGCAAAAAGAAAGGGCAAGACTGTATTTGAGACTTGATTAGATAGCGCTCCCGCTCAGCTTTGAGGTAGGCTACGGTTTAGCTATTCGAGACTCCGATAGAAATACATAATTAGTTATAAATATTGAGAGGTATTGGGCTTGTTTGAGGCTATCAGTTAGCTGGTTGTGATGAACGGTTGAGTGGGTACCTGTGTTGAACTGTGATGATGGGGTTTGGGGAACCAACCTTGTGTTGGTTCCGACTGCTGCTTATTTAGGCTCATCGTCATATGTGGGCTTGTTGCCATGTTTTCTATTAGTTGGTTACACATCACACATACTTTCGATTGATATCCTAATTTGACTAGATTTGCTTATGTGCTGTTGAATTCTTGAAAGCATATGTATATCATCTATATACTTGATTGCATCTCATTATATTATGATATCTTGCCTTGTTTTGTCACTGCATTCATACACTCATGGTTCTATGATTTGATGTGAGAGTGGTATGTATATGCTATGGTCCAAGAGACCCGAAGGGTAAGCGTAATATGAGATTATGGCACTTGAGATGATATTGATATGCGGGGAGCGAAGTTGCACGTCTGCAATATGATTAATACTAAAAAATGAGTCATGGGCTCTAGTTAGATTCGTGTGTGGAATTTCGGTTGACTAGGAGCGGTATATGGACTTCGCGGGTCCCCATGGGTGTACGATCATAATTAAACCTTGACTTACTGTATATCAGGTTGATAAAGGTACCTTGCATATGCATTGCATTCATATCATACATTTTATGGCATATTATTGATAAACTGTCATTGAGACTTACTATTGAGTGATGTATGAACATCTTGGTTGAATTTTGGGACTTGAAAGGATTATTCATGCCACATGATATTTGATATGTTGTTGAACTCTATGAAATATCTTGGTGATTATGTGATATACTTGGTTATTGATATGCTAGTGTAAGATTATTTGGTGTCAACTTGATATTTATCTCTAACTATATATCTTCTGTCGTTGTCGGCCTATGATGTCTACGGGGGTACGTTGTGTACTCATGATACACTTATTTTATTCTTTTTGGATGCAGATTCAGTACATTCCACCTCCGCAGCATCGCATGGCTGAGAGTTCGAGTTGTGATCCCAGACATTCAGGGTGAGGATGTTATCTCCAGTATACCCTTTGATACTTTTCCTAGATTTACTATCTTTTGTTCGCACTTAAGAGACATATTCAGACTAAGTATTCAGTTTTGGCCAACGTGCCACTTTTCCAGACTTGTTTCTCTTATATTAGTGCTCTTGTATCTACAAACTAGATCATTAGAGGGATATTTTATTGATGTTCAGACTTATTACTTTTCTGCATTTATAGTATGAGACAACTTTTGTAGAATCTCATTATTTTCTGCTTTTACTTACGTTTTGTGTTAATGATTTTGGAGTGGTTCACCTACATGGTGGGATTATATATGTGCCATCACGACTCCTGAAAAAGGGTCGTGACAAAGTTGGTATCAGAGTCCTAGGTTAAACAGTCTTAAATACAAGAGCAATGTCTAGTTGAGTTTTCCAGATCGGTGCAGAGACGTCCGTACTTATCTTTGGGAGGCTTTAGGACATTTAGGAAATTTCGTTTTCTTCATTCCTTTTGTGCTAAGTTGAATCAAATTAGTATATAACCCTTGTTTTTATTCTCTCATGAATGGTGAGGACTCGTGCCGATGTGGAGAGAGACGAGGCACATGCTCTGGTCGTGTGTGAACGTAACAGAGCATGTGCTCGAGGTCGGGGTAGAGCCAAATCAATAGCACCAGCTCGGGGTAGAGCACAGAAAGTCAGGTAGGCTCATGCTAGATCTATTTCTCCTGAGCCGGTTATTGAGCCTCAAGATGATGTGATAGAGGAGGAGGTAGGACCAGCCCAAGATTAGTTTGGATTTATTGCTACACTAGTTCTTCAGGATACGTTGGTCGGATCGTTGAGTGTTCTAGATGGTTTTGCTCAGACATGTGTACATCCTACTACTCCGGGTAGTTCTCAGACTCATGCAGGAGGGGGCACACTTAGACCCTCGAGTTTCGTATGCTTAGTATTCAGCCTGTAGCGATTTCAGCACCGCATATAGATGATGTTCATGCTCTAGAGTTCAGTCCCCGACCTATTGGTGGGATAGATATGACCCGTGATGAACGGGAGATTTGGGAGTGCTTTTCGAACATAAAGCCTCTAGAGTTCTTTTGTCAGCCTGAGGATGATGCATATGAGTTTATAGTGGGCATCCATGAGAGGTTGCATACTCAGGATATTGTCGAGACTCATGGAGTTAGTTTTGTGGTCCTTCAATTTAGAGGTGATGCGAAATAGTGGTGGAGGGTATGTTGATTGTTTGCCCGTAGGGATGCCTTTGTTATCTTGTGTTCGATTCTATAGAGTTTTTAGAGAAGTATGTACCTTTGAGCTTGTGTTTGAGCAAGCGAGATGAGTTTTGAAGGATTGATCAGGGCCATTCTTTAGTGGCATAGTATAAGACTTGCTTCCAAGCCTTATCGGGCTATGCAACGTCGTTACTTCCTACTGAGGTGGAGCGAGTGTGATATTTTGTTAGAGGGTTGACTCTTCCACTCCAGTTGGCTATACTGAAGTTGGTGGCTTCTGGAGCCTCTTTTGAGACCATTGCTGAGCATGCTAGGTTGGTGGAGAATGTGATGGGCAAGTTGCCCAAGTTTGAGCCCGACAAGAGGGCTAGGCGCTATGGACAGTTCAGTGGTTCTACTTCTCATGGTCATGGTTATCAGGAGAGTTATCATCAGTTGCAGCCTAGTCGACCGGTTCAGGCAGCTCTTCAGATTATCGATGGATGTAGTGGGGGCCAGTCATCAAGGGGTTCTCAATCTCGGTATTCGGATTATGACAACTCATTTTCTTCTATTCTTATTTAGTAGCCCTCATCGGCTAGAGCTTTTTAAACTTGTGGAGAGGTTGGCCACTTCAGGAGAAATTTCCCGGATAGTTCTTGTATGGATTTTGTACACCTAGGACCCAAGCACAGACATCCAGAGGTGGTATGCAGACTAGTCATGTAAGATCTCAAATGGGTCGTGGTGGCCATCATCCTGTCATAGTGGATCCTAGTCAGGGAGAGGTGAATCTCATTCGGCCCAAAGTGGCTAGTAGGGTACTCAATATGAGACAGGGCGCACTCATTGTATGCATTCCCTAGTATGGTAGAGGCTGAGGCATCGGACGCAGTTATTATAGGTATTATCTCAGTCGATCATCGAGTTGCTAATGTGTTATTTGATCCTGAGTCTACTTTCTCTTATGTGTTTGCCTACTTTTCTGCTAAATTGGAGATGTGGTGTGATATGCTTGATATTTTTATTCGTGTGTCTACACCAGCCGGTGATTTTGTGATTGTTGATAGAGTATATCGTATGTGCGTAGTTACTTTCATGGGTTACAACACTTGGGTAGATCTGGTTATCTTAGATATGTTGGATTTTGATGTTATATTGGGGATGGATTGGCTGTCACCATATCATGCGATTCTGGACTGTATTCCAAGACGGTCATGCTAGCTATGCATGGTCTTCCAAGGTTAGAGTAGAGAGGCGCTCCCAACCCTGCTCCTAGGAAAATGATTTCTCATATATATGCTAGGAAGTTAGTGGATCGGGGTTGTTTGGCTTATCTTACATGTATACTAATACGAAGTACCCTTCCCTTGATTCGGTTATGGTAGTTAGTGAGTTTGCGTAGGTCTTCCCTTCAGATTTACCGGGAATGCCGCCAGACAGAGATATTGACTTCTGTATTGATCTTGAGTCGGGTACTCGACCCATCTTTATTCCTTTGTATTGTATGGCTCCAGCTGAGTTAAGGGAGTTGAATAAGCGGCTTCAGAATGTGTTGAGTAAGGGCTTCATTCGAGCGAGTGTATCTCCATGGGGTGCTCCTATCTTATTCGTGAAAAAGAAGGATGCCACTATGTGTATGCGCATTGATTACATACGGTTTAATAAGGTCACTATCAGAAATAAGTATCTGATTCCTCGCATTAATGACCTATTCGACCAGCTTCAGGGTGCTTCTGTGTTTTCGAAGATTTATTTGAGGTCCGGGTATCACCAGCTGAAGATCTGGACTAAAGATGTGCCCAAGATGACTTTCTGGACTCGTTATGGGCATTATGAATTTTTGGTGATGTCGTTCGGGCTTACTCATGACCCACAACGTTCATGGATTTGATGAATGGGATATTCAAGTCGTACTTGGATTCTTTTGTGCGTTCTCGAGACCAGCGCCGCATAAGGGTTATTTAAGAGAGTTAGGAGCATTTCCCACCTTGAGGTGATATATTTCTTCCCTTTTTTGGTTTAAGTTTATAATTTATCTTACAACCCGACATAAGCTTTTGGTGATGAATTTGAAGATCAAGATGGAGAAGAAAATGAGGGTTGTGGATGATATGCTAAGAATCAAATGGGGGAATTTGACCATAGCTAGTGCAAAGGATATGGGGGAGAGGTTGATAGCCAAGGGGGCTTGTGGGAGTAGTAGGAATGCGGTCGGTATGTGGGACAGGATGTCCAGTTGCATTCGGGAGGTAGCTAGAGAAGTTCTAGGGGTCTCGCGTGGTAGCCACGGTGGGCATCGAGGGGACTGGTAGAGGAATGGTAAGGTTCAAGAGAAGGTGGAAGCAAAGAAAATGGCGTATGTGAAACTGGTAGAAAGCAAGGATGAGGTAGAGAAGTGGATAAATAGGAAATTGTATAAGATGGCGAGGAATGAGGCAAAGCTAGTGGTTACAACGGAGAAAATGACGGCTTTTGAACGCATATATGTGGAATTAGAGAAAAAAGGCGAGGATAAAAAGTTGCATAGACTAGCCAAGGCGATGGAGAGGAGGGCCCATGACTTGGATCATGTGAGGTGCATCAAGGACGAGTACGTCAAAGTACTGGTGGAGGATACTCATATTAGACGGAGGTGGCAGTTGTACTTCCATAAACTCTTGAATGAAAAAAGAGATAAAGACATTGGGCTGGGAGATCTAGAGCAATCCGGAAGGTACCGGGATTTTGGATATTGTAGAATCATTAAGGTTGAGGAGGTTAAGGGTGCTATTCGCAGAATGTGCAGGCAATGAGCGACCGGATGAGATCCCAGTTGAATATTGGAAGAGCGCGAGCACAGGTTAGTGGCTGACTGAGTTGTTTAATGTCATTTTTAAGACAGTGAGAATGCACGAAGAATAGAGGTGGAGTACAATGATTCCTTTGTATAAGAACAAAGGTGACATCCAGAGTTGCAACTATAGGAGTATCAAACTACTAAGCCACACTATGAAAGTTTGGGAAAAGGTCATAAAGATGAGGGTGAGAAGAGGGCGTGTCTATTTTTGAGAACCAGTTTGGATTCATGCCGGGGCGTTCGACTACAGAAGTCCGTCATTTAATTAGTAGGTTGGTGGAGCAGTATATGGAGAGAAAGAGAGACTTACATATGGTTTTCATTGACCTCGAGAAAGCATACGAGAAAGTCCCTAGGGAGGTTCTATGAAAATGTTTGGATGTTAGAGGTGTACCTGTGGCGTACACTAGGGCAATCAAGGATATGTATGATGGAGCCAATACTAGGGTACGATCAGTGGGAAGAGACTCAAAGCACTTTCCAATGATGATGAGGCTGGACCAGAGATCAACTTTTAGTCCATTCTTATTTGCCTTGGTTATGGATGAACTGACACGACAAATCCAAAGAGAGGTGCCCTGGTGTATGTTATTTGCAGACGACATAATGCTAATTGATGAGACTCATAGTGAAGTGAATGCTAAGCTGAAGGTTTGGAGACAGACGATGGAGTCTAAAGGGTTCAGGCTGAGTAGGACCAAGATAGAATACTTGGAGTGTAAGTTCACTAACGGGAGTGAGCGTGAGACAGGCGTGAAGGTGAGGCTTGGTACTCAGGTCATTCCAAATAAAGGAAGCTTCAAGTACCTCGGGTCTATTATCCAATGGAATGAAGAGATTGATGACGATATTACACATCGTATTGGGGCAGGGTAGATAAAATAGAGGCTCACATCTAGAGTCTTGTGCGATAAAAAGGTGCCACCAAAACTTAAAGACAAGTTCTACATGGTGGTGGGTAGACCGACTATGTTGTATGGGGGAGTGTTAGTCAGTCAAGACTTCGCACATCCAAAAGATAAAAGTTGCGGAGATGAATATGTTGAGATGGATGTGTGGACATACAAGGAGGGATAAGATTAGAAATGATGATATCTGGGACAGAGTGGGAGTGGCCTCGGTGGAGAATAAGATGCGGGAAGCGAGGTTGAGATGGTTCGGACATGTGCAGAGGAAGACACAAATGCCTCAGTGCGGAGGTATGAGAGGTTGATTATGGACAGGTTCAGGAAGGGTAGAGGTTGGCCAAAAAAGTATTGGGGAGAGGTGATTAGACGAGATATGGAACAAGTGTAACTTATTGAGGACATGACCTTAGATAGAGGGTTGTTGAGGACACGGATTATGATAGAAGGGTAGTAGGTAGTTGAGCGTAGTCCTACTTACGCTTACAAACTGGTAGTTGTAGTGTTATTATTGTAGGCCTGCTTAGCCTATCATACTAGTAAGCGCAATATTGCTTTATAGTCCCCTGTCACTTGATTTCTGCTGCTATGGGTTCTTGAGTGTACTTTATTTATCTTATTTACCTGCGTTAGTTATTGCTCCCTTTTTCAGAACGCGCTATCATGGCTTACTCGCTTTTGTTACCATCATTTTTATACTGCTTTAAATTTCGTGTCCGGGTCTGACCATTTCTCTTGCTTTGCTTTTCTTGTTTTTCTTGTGCTTATGCTTGTCTTGAGCCGAGGGTCTTTCAGAAATAGTCGCTCTACCTACCAAGGTAAATGTAAGGTCTGAGTACACTCTATCCTCTGCAAACCCCACGTTGTAGGATATCACTGGGTATGTTGTTGTTATTGTTGTTGTTGATTCTAAGCTTTTTAATGGTGGTTTAGCTTATTGTTCGAATTGGGGAAGATGGATTTTGCATATTGTGAGTTTAAGAGAGTTGTATGGTTGGTTTTAATGGGTATTTATGGATTGAATGATGTTAATATCATGAGTTAGGAGTGGATTATGTTACATTATCATGTTATAAGTCTTAATTTGGTGATATAAGCATGTTTTCAATTAGGAAAAAATTCTACGGTTTCAAATTAGGGCTTTTTGATTGTTGTCCAATTGATGGTTCAAATGTGAATAGTTTTTAATTAATTTAAGGATATGATTATCTAGTATGTAATCTTGAGTTTTGTGTAATAAAGTTTGAGTTTTGGTGGCGTGGACTGGAATGAGTATTTAAAGGCTTGCTTTTGTTGTGTTAAGCTTATTATTAACTATGTAATATGCGTGAATAGACTTCGATCATCGCGAGGCAAGAAGGAAGGGAAAGGATGTATTTGAGACTTGATTTGGTAGCTCTCTCGCTCAGCTTTGAGATAGGCTACGGTTTAGCTTTTTGAGACTCCGATAGAAGTGCATAATTAGTTATAAATATTGAGAGGAATTGGGCGTGTTTGGAGGTCCCACTCAGCCGGTTGTGATGAACAGTTGAGTGGGTTCCGGTGTTGAACTGTGATGATGGAGTTTGGAGAACCAGCCTTGTGTTGGTTCTGACTGCCGTTCATTTGGGCTCGTCTCCATATGTGGGCTTGTCGTCATGTTTTCTATTGTTTGGTTACTCATCACACATGCTTTCGATTGATATCCCGATTTGACTGGATTTGCTTATGTGTTGTTAAATTCTTGAAAGTATGTGTATATCATCTCTATACTTGATTGCATCTCGGTATATCATGATATCTTGCCTTGTATTATCATTGCATTCATACACTCATGGTTCTATGATTTGATGTGAGAGTGGTATGGATATGTTATGGTCCAAGAGACCGGAAGGGTAAGAATCCTTAGATATTTCAATTTCCCTCTTTTCATTTTTAATGTCAAATTACAGTTCACAACCATGTATCATGTAGTATATGTATGAATGATATGCATATATCAATTCTCAAGTGTAAATTAAATCCCAGTCGTGCCACATATGGACATATATCACAATATCAAGTCGAGTCTTTTCCTCTATTCATGATAATACCAAAATAAATGAGAGACAACTTATATCACAAGTACGGTATGGAAACTACGTACAAGTCTAGTAATGGCAAAGAAGGAACAAGTCACAAACAATCAATAGTATCCAACCTAAGTAATCCATCCCAACTACATACTCGAAGGCTTACATACTTTCTCCGACTGTATCTAACTATAGATATGCTTCGCTAATATAAGTCTAACCAGAAGGTAAGCTGTAACCTACCTGGAAGTCCGAATAGGCGGCTCGAACTATCCAACTCGAGTTTCTTCTTCCGAAGCATCTCAAAATAATAAAAAGTCTAACACTTATGAATTTTATGTTAAAATAAGATTCGAAGGATACTCATAAAAGTCTTAGGAAAGTTTCGGGTTGAAAAGTTTGTTCGAAAGCCCATTCCCCACCTCGAAGGAAAAAGTAGTCCTTTCGTAGGAAAATCAAATTCAAGAAGGTCAAAACGTTCTTCTAGGAAGTCATACGAATCCAATGATACTCATATTACCGTAAGAAAAAGAAAACTAAGACGCAACCCAAAAAGTGACCCCGGGCCCACAATTGCAAAATCGGAACTTTAAGTTGGAAAAGTAACACTTATACCCTAAATAGTCAAACCCAAAGTTTCATGAGTTTTCATTACCATTTAAGCCCCCAATTTCAAGAAATTAGTCAAAACTGCTCACTTTGTCAAAACCCTAAAATCAAATTGTTAGAATTTAGATGGAATTAGAAACTGGTGTTTGAAATAGTTTACTCAAGTATTTAAATAAGGAAATTCTATACAAATTAGCCTTTGTTAATCAAGAAAACCCACTTCTATTATTTAGGGTTCATACCCATGAAAATCCACCATCCTAGACATATATTCTAGCATAAAACACTCAATAATTTAATGATATAATCCATAAAGGATGATAAAAGGCTTACCCCTCTGAGATTCTTGAAAATAGGACTTGAAATTTCTCCAATCTGAGCTCTAGAACTTAAGATATGATGAAAATTGAGTCTAAATCGGAAATGGAGAAGAACTACCCACTGGACCCTGACTCCTCTCTCCGCGATCGCGGTTTGACCCGCAAAGTATCGCGATCACGAGACGAGGCTCTCAACTGCAATGATGTGCGACTCTACATCCATCGACACGCGTACGCTCGCAACCGCGAGAGGTCGATCGTGATGGCCTGTCCCTCACTGCTCTCGCAATTGCGCCACCTTCTTCGCGATCGCAAAGAAGGAAACCAGAACTGGCACCAGAAATTTCCTGATTTTCCTCGAACTTGGTTTTGACACCCAAAAAAAACTCGAAACCTCCCAAACACAAATCAGATATGCAAACTGACTGTAAACTGTACTATGAATCCACTTGCGCCCTCGAATTCCCAAACGGGGTCCCATTAACCAAGTCACCCCTAACGGCCAAGACATGAAAATCAAACCAAAAGATAGAAATGCCCTCAAGTCCTCGGGAGCTGAACCAACCACGCTTCCAGAACTAAAATTACCTTCCGGACCTAACAGCATCATCAACATTCTGATCCGGACACAACAACGCAGAAGTCAACTACCATTCAAACAGTTTCCAATCAAAACAAACTTAGGGACTCTAATACTCAATTTCAACCAAAACACAGATAAGAGATTATCGGAGGGGCATTTTAGAAAAGTAAACAAAAGATCAGTAACGACGGAACGGGTGTTACAGATTAAGGCTTAATGCCACTGGAAGTTGAATGTGGCTCAAGTGAGGTAATAACTATACTTGAGCAGGGACATGATACTTATTATCCTTTAATCTTTGAATGCAGATGCTTGATAGAGAGCTTGGGGAGGCCAGCAGTAAGGCATGTCTATAGGGAGCAGAATAAAGTCGCCGATGCACTAGCTAGACAAGCAAAGGAAAAAATTCCTTCCATGTATGCAGCTGCAAGTTTTTGGGCAGACGTGGAAGGAATTTGTTTTGACAGATCTATCTCTAACTTGCATGATGTAATTGTAAATGCATTTGTTAGACATTCTCGGAGTAATGCTCCATATGAACTTGTAATTGCTAACTCTACTCTTGATCATAGCCAGAATGTTATTCCGAACAATGCTCTAAGTTAATCTATGAAATGAAGTCTTTTGATTTATCAAAAAAATTATTCTTGTAAGCTCTATTGGTACTATTGGTTAAAGAAATTATTTCCTTTTATTGTTCACAATCTATGAAATGAAGTCTTTGATTTACCAAAAAAATTATTCTTGTAAGCTCTATTGGTACTATTGGATAGAGAAATTCTTTCCTTTTATGGACCACAAAGACCGTATCAGATAAACCAGTACATATATGTTACTACTAATTAAGGGACCCTTCTCACACTTCTTCATTTTTTAAAATATTTTTATTTGGAACCACTATTTAGGGCCCCAAGACAAATAACCAAATAAAAAAAGACATGCAAACGTACTACCATTATCCATTTGTTGATAAGTAAAGATTGTTATAGAACGTCAAGTAGTCCTTTAATTTAAATTAGAGTTTCGAGTTTGAGTCCTTAATTAGTATGGAGTCGTCTTTAATATGGAGATCTTCTATCCCATAAAGTGAGACGTCCTGGCACGAATCGAATTAGTCGGCGGTATGGATTGGGAGGAACCCAATAACTTTTGCTTAGATCCTCTATTTATATAAAAAAGTGTATTAAATATGTATAAATATTTAATTGTGAACATAGTAACAAAACAAGCTAAGCTACCTATTCGGTGACAAATCCAGAACCATAAATTTCATAACGTGCATGATTCTGCCTTTGATCAGGACCAAAGCGGGAACCACGGGTAACCTAGTAACTAAAACGAGCTATGATTTCAAAGACAAGTTCAAAACCTATAAATAATCTACCTGATTCTGCTTCCGATCGAGCTCCAAAACGAATACCAGACAACTAAAAATATTATCTATTTGCTAGTCAACTTCAAAAGAAGAGGTTAGTGGACTTGATCCATATTCCTAGTAGTAGTTGTACTAGTAGAACTAGAGTGAGCAAGCTAAAGTCACTTTCTTGAGAAAAAGTAATATAAAAGGGCAAGACAGCCCGATGCACTAAGTTTCCGCTATGCGCGGGATTCGGGGAAGGACCGGACCACAAGGATCTATTGTACGCAGCCTTACCTCACATTTTTGCAAGAAAAAGTAATATATGTCTTGAATTATTCCCATTTATTGCAACTTATATTCATTTTTTCGTATGATCAAAAATATAATATTCATATTATCTAGCTCAAAGTGGGTGCCTATTTTCAAACCAACATGCACCATGAAATACAGTAAAAATATAGAGACATGTAAATGTACCTAAGACACTAATTTTGCAACTCCTATATTAAAAGAAATCACTCATATGTTAGTAACAAAAAGAGACATGCAAACGTACTACCATTATGATTTGTTAGCCAACTTCAAAAGAGATGTTAGAAGAAGAGAGTAGGAATATAATGAGTGGACTTGATCCATATTCCAGCCAAAGGTTTACAGCGGAATGGATATAATTTCTACTTCTTAATTAAAAGTTTCGGGTTTGAGCATTGAAATGGAAAAATCCTAGTAAAAAAGTTCCCCTTTTAATGGGCTTTACGCCTTACGCCTGGGTGAAGCTATGATTCCAATTACGGGGTTCAACAGAACTCAATAGCTTTGATCCAAATCCTGTATTTGTATTAAATATTCATTTTGATAGAGAATAAATAAATATTCTCCATATATTCTATAATTATTATAATAATTATAGAATATATGGAGAATATTTATTTATTCTCTATCACATTTAATATGTTTATGAAAGACGTGTATATCACGTTTACCAATTTTGTAAATAATTTACAATAGTTGTAAAATTATTGTACAAGTGTAATCATAGTAGTAAGTCTTGTATTAAGAAAGGTTTTTTGCCGACCAAAAGAAAGCCCCTTTTGTGCTTTTTGTTCTTTATGTTATTGTCATTTCGAGTCACTGATGCATTTTGGATAGTTATGATTAAGTCATTATATATAATTTCTTGTGATCTGATTTTTCTCTGAATGTCGCGCATAGCGAAAGCTTAGTGTACTAGACTGTCTTTTTATATAATTCCTTTGCTTGCTACCACACTTTTTGTGCAACTCTTTTAGCCAGTCAATTTTAATTTTAGGGGGTTTATCCAAGCACTTATTGCCACTTGTCGTCTTATCGATGAAGTGGGTTTCTAAGGAAAGGCAAACAAGTGGGAATATTTATTGAAGATATATTTATGTAAATAAAAATGTGCGCTCTATAAGATACTTTTGTATAACATTGATGTAGGTAGAGAAGCTCTGCGTCCAAGTCTCACCGTCGCCATCCGTTATCAGAAAGTATTTTTATGTGCTTGGCTCGTGAAAAGAAATTATTAGAAATAATTTAATTTTAAAATTTTGATTATCCTTCATGAAATATTTATAGCCATAAAAATATCTATTACTTGTTATAGATAACAAATTTCAAATAAAAAATCTTTTTAAAACTTGTGTGTGGTCAAACGGCGATTTAAATTGATACAGAGGAGTATCAATTTTGACATATAATAGTGCAATTCGTATCATATTGACATAAACAAACTTTAGGCGGACACGATTAAAATACATATAGCAATTAACTCAACTTTGTTTTAATTTGTTCACCTAACTTGATTTATCCGTTTCACATCCATTAATTAAATAGACTTTTCCTCTATTAATTAATTGACAGCAACATGTTTTTATTTGGCATACTTTGCCTTCATTTTATTATTATACTTTATATTTGAAATCCAGCTGAACTCTCTCTACACAGCAACATGAACTCTCAACTTTATATATATATATATATATATATATATATATATATATATATATATTCCAGCTATATCTCTTCTTCTTTTTTTATTAATTTCAATGATGTTAAACTTCAATTACTAGCTTTCAGAAGCAATCAGATGACATTCTCATAAGATCTTTTAATATCGTTTACTTTCTAGTTTTTAGTATACCTAATATAACTTTTTTTGTACTTTAATTTAAAGCTACTCGCGATACGCAAGTCAAAATACTATAAGACGAAGAAATATTCTAAAATCCTAACAACTAGAGTGGTTAATTATCCAACTAATCCCCCGTCCTTTTTTCTTTTAATTTTTTTATTTCCCACTCAGTGTCTTTATATCTTGATTAATCAGGATTTGTACGAATTGAGTGACGGAGGTCCATCAGAAATTCACTAGCCTTTTCTACCAACATTCAGTTGGAAATCATATATTTCGGACTTTGACGCGTTCTGACGAGTACGTCAGTTGAAAATTTGTGTGTTTTAGTAGTCGAGGAAGCTCTTAGTTTCTTATCGTGATTATATTCATTTTCAACACTCGAACTTGAGACCTTAGATAAAAATAAATAAATCCTATATATATTTCATCACAACCCTAATGATCTTTTTACATGTTTAATCAAAAGAGAAGTAATTTTTTTAAGTCTGAAATGTTAATAATCAATTTAAGAATCTACACATAAATAAAGTTAGTACAACCTTTTTAGCAGCCCCAAGTGGATATGGTTATGATACTTCAATTATTAATGATCAAAAGAGTGGAGCTCAACACACTATAAAACATGCACACTACACTCAATAATTCAAGCCCCTAGATGGTGCTTCTTTAGTGGAGAGAATACTGGGGGTTTTATTAGTTATTTAAAGAGAATTATATTGACATACAACAGAAAGTAACTTCACCGACTTGCTTACTTGCTTTGCATTTCTTCAATAGCTTATGAATTGAGACTTCCACTCATATACACCGATACATTCAATGACAATCACATAGGTATGTATAATTGTCCATTTATAATAAATAGAGACGAAGTCAAGATTTGAAGTTTATAGGTTCGGAATTCTAATTCTTTTAAATTATTGGATTCTAAATTAATAATATATATATATATGCTAGTAAATTTCTTAAGACAAATATAAGATTTTGACCAAAACTACTGAATTTGAACGAACCTGTAATACTCTAACTCCGTCCCTGATAAATAAATGGTAGCGGGAGCGGAATTAACCTTGCATGTCCGAGAAAAATCAATTAACATCTTTTTGGCAAAAAAAAAATGGATTGCAAGTGGTGTAGTGCGGTTCTGTCTTAACCGGCAAAATTTTAATTTGTCCTGTCCAGTCTCGCTTACATATAGCATTTTCATTCGCGTCCAACCACTTGGCACCCACACTCTCATCCACCCGTTTAGTCTCACCCTTTTCCGTAGCTGCATATATCTAAACTCGCCCCGCCCAACATGTGTCTAAACTTGCCCTACCCTGCACATGCATCACCCCCATTATTGTTTTACTATGTAGATAGGTTAACTTTATTAATATATTTATATGATACGGTGAATTTATTAGCTTAATTCTTTTGCGTGATTACCTTTTTATAATATATAGGATTTTCTCGGTGAAAATCCTAATTATATAACGATTGGCGTAAGAAAATTGATGAAAAGCATAACTAAAGAGATAGTCCATAATAAAGAATCAAAGCAAGCATGAGAGCATGATAGTTCTCTTTCTACCGACTCAAAAGCTAGGTCCAAAATGATGTCACATAAATTAATAAAGTAATAACTTTAAGATTAAAAAATGCTTTACTTGATCGAGCAAAATAACTAACTAGTATACTATAAACTTGATTATTAGAGGGTTACGTGCCCCTCACAAACCTTAATAATATTCTACTATAATATATACCCTATGAATAAATTATGGGCATGAATCTTCTCTTTCTTCAATTCATGTTTATTCTTCACTTCGTATATAGTTCAAAATACTACAACTAAAGTTACAACTATCGCCGTCCAACTTTATTTAATTTATTTACAAATAATCTTCTCCGTATAGTCCGTATCTTATTTCTTTATTAAAATAAATTACCATACATATATTACAAGTGCACCAGAATTTTATAATAACTGTTATTATTATTACAGGAAAATGATATTTGATCGGTGAATTGTATCATCAAGTTCTTGGATTTAACTTAGATCAAAATACTAGTACAAGAAATCTATTTTTCAGCAAATCAATAATATGTTTGTGAATTGATAGTATATCTAACACTATTAAAATAAATTATAATTAAGTCTGCATGTCATCTTAAATTAACAATATAGGTTAAGTCATCCACTACTTCATCTCCATAATTTAGTATAATATGCATTATGAATATGGATTAATACAAATTAACACGCACATAACACGTAGCATTTCTTTTTTCCCCAAGATTATTCTGGAAATGAAGTAATTTATTAGTGGGATGATTGAATTCAACCAATTCCGTTACACAATGTTCCGGATTTATATGTATCATCACTAGAAAAGGGGGGAAATAAAAAGAAAGAAATTCTTCAATTTAGTATTTCCTATCTAACCCCACTTCCATGTTCATCCAACATTGAAATCTTTATGAAAAAATATACTCCCTCCGTTCCAGTGGTTTTTAAGACTTTTAAATTTTTTTCATTGTGATTTATGATTTCAAGAATATTTTGGACAGATTCTTCTGAAATTGCACTTATTTAAATAATCAAGATTTATTAACTATCTTTTTTTTTCTAGACACTTAATTAGATAAGAACAATTTGATTAGGGATAAGTTAATAAAAACACTCCTAATTTTCTATGAGTGAACAATTTCTTAAGGAGTGTGTATGAGCTAAAAGAACCATTTTTTATGAAACGGATGGAGTAATATATTTGGCTCGTAGACAACTAATAACGGAATTGAGTTCTTTTTCTTTACACTTTCAAATTGAAATTAATTATGAAGCCCAACCACGCCTAGAGTTAATAATTCTAAAGGAAGTAATAAATGCATTGTAAACTCCAACATCTATTGTGTGTTGATAACGAACTTCTAGTACTATATATAAGGCATTTCAGAAAAACTTTAAGAAATCCATAAATTCAGTATATGCAATAAAAGTATGCTAAGTCAAAAAAAAAAAAAACTAACCATATGGCAATGATATAAAATGAATTTTAACTTATATATATATATATATATATATATATATATATGCTAAAGAAGTTACGGTGTACCAGCTATGGATACAAAATCCATCATCAATAGAAATAATAATTCTGCGTCAATTTCAAACAAGTTGGGATCGGTCCTATGAATTATGATTATCCATTTAAGCTTAACATATGTCATCATCACATCACATAAAAATAAAAGTGAAAATAAGTTAAATATAATAGGCAAATAATTGTAATAATAATAGAATATATTATGATGATTTATCATAAATTGACAAATTTAACGTTAACTATTAAACTACCCCAACCCTCTTTTTTTATTCTGACTTGGGAATAACCGATTTCGTGAGCAATCTCATAGTGTCAATACTATACAAAATTGAAGGATCAATAATATAATGTTGTGACGGTTGGGCATTCATTGTGGAAATTCTAACAAAAAAAAAAAATGATAAGATCCTTGTATCAAGGCATTTATTGTGGAAATTGTAAGAACAGAATGGGACCTGCAAGTAAATGAGGTGAGAACAAGATACAACACAACATTCTTCATTGAAATTTGAAAACCTGCTGGGGTCTAATTAAACTGTGTACAAGAATATTGGATATATGGGCCACATGCATCAAGTTGACAAATGTTTGGGGGCCAAAAGTAAGATAAAGGAAAAAAGATACTCCTTCCATTTTAATTTATGTGTCCGTGATGCTCAAAAACCCCTTCAAATAGATGAGTTAGTCACAACTAATTTATTCAAAAATCCTGATAATCTTAAAAGAATACGCATATGTGTATTAACCAACGATCAAGAAAAAGAGAAAAAATCTAACATAGAAATACCTATATAGAAACTACAAAAAGAGATCAAACAAGTAAAAACGGATATAAAAGATTTGAAAGAAAAACAAAAACGAGATTCTTTACTAATAAAAGCAATCCTTTCAAAACCTACTCCACAAAACTCCGATTCTCATAACTCGAAAGATTCTAATTCAGAGAAAATCCCAAAAGACTTTCTAAGTGTCTTGCGGCAAATCACATCAAAAAGATACCTAATAAAAATAACCCTTCAGTTCTCAGACGATTTTAGAATTCAAACAATTGCACTTTTTGACACTGGAGCTGATTTAAATCTGATAAAAACTGGTATAGTACCAGAAAATTTTAGAGAAAAAACTCGTGAGAAATTAGCAACTGCTAACAGCACGAAAATCAAAATTGATTCCAAAACCAGTGCGTCAATTGAAAATGACGGAGTTTCTATAAAAACGGCGTTTGTCTTAACAAATGACATACACAGTTCTGTCATCTTAGGAACACCATTCATGAATCTTATCACCCCTTGTAAGGTAGATAGTGATTTCGAATCTTTTAAACTCAATAAAAAGAATTTGAAATTCTGTTTCATAACAAAACCAAAAACAAGAAGTCTCAACCTAATGAGAGCTTGTTCAATACACGAAGATAATATAAATGCAAAAATACAAGGAAAATCTTACCACCTACAAGTACTGAAAAAAATTATTCTTTTGAAAGATTAAAAACTTAATTAGAATCACCTGTTGTTCAAAACAATATTTCTAAACTCCAAAATTCTTTTGAAACTGAAATATGTTCTGAGATTCCTAATGCCTTCTGGAGTAGGAAGCAACATATCGTAGATGTCCCTTACGAAAAGGATTTTGACGAAAAACAAATCCCAACAAAAGCCAGACCAATCCAAATGAATCGTGATCTTGAACAACACTGCAGAAAAGAAATTCAAGATCTTGAAAATAAAAAACTGATTTCCAAATCTAGATCCCCTTAGAGTTGTGTTGCGTTCTATGTCAACAAAAAATCCGAAATAGAAAGAGGAACTCCTAGATTAGTAATTAATTACAAACCTTTAAATACTGCCCTAAAATGGATTAGATACCCAATTCCGAACAAAAAAGATTTATTACAGAAGTTACATTCTGCCTTGATATTTTTCAAAATTTGATATGAAATCTGGTTTTTGGCAAATACAAATTTCTGCAAAAGATCGTTACAAAACCGCCTTTAAAGTCCGCTTCGGACAATACGAGTGGAATGTAATGCCCTTCGGTCTAAAAAATGCACCTTCTGAATTCCAGCGAATCATGAATGATATCTTCAATGATTATTCCAAATTCTGCATTGTCTATATTGATGATGTCTTAATTTTCTCAAATTCTGTGGAAGATCATTTCAAACACCTCATAATTTTCTTCTATGTTACAAAGAAAAATGGTTTGGTAGTTTTCAAATAAAAAATGAGCCTTTTCAGACAAAGATTAGATTTCTAGGACACTATATATCCCAGGGGAAAATAACCCCTATAGAAAGATCCTTAGAATTCGCTAATATATTCCCCGATAAAATCCTTGATAAAACATAATTGCAGAGATTCCTAGGAAGTCTAAACTATGTTTTAGATTTCTGTCCAGAGATTAACAAAATGGCGAAACTACTCCATGATAGACTTAAGAAAAACCCTGTTCCATGGACTAGTAACCATATTGTTTGTGTCCAGAATATTAAAAAGAAAGTACTAAAAATCCTGTGTCTTCATCTAGCAGACCCTCAGCTACCTAAGGTCGTAGAAACAGATGCCTCTGACTTAGGTTATGGAGGGATCCTGAAACAAAATTCAGGGGGGAAAAAGTGTATAGTCCAGTATACTTCTGCTCACTGGAATGATACCCAGAAAAACTATTCCACTATTAAAAAAGAAATTTTTAGCTTCGTCTTATGCATACAAAAATTTCAAAGTGATTTACTAAATTAAATTTTTTTACTCAGAATTGATTGCAAAAGTGCTAGAGAAGTTTTACAGAAAGATGTTCAAAACCTTGCATCAAAACAGATTTTTGCACGATGGCAAGCGATTCTTAGCATTTTTTATTTTGATATTGAATATATTAAAGGAGAAACAAATTCTATTCCAGATTTCTTAACCCGTGAATTCCTTCAAAACAGAGAGAAAAACCCAGAAAATTCTCCAAGAAAGAATTCCTAAACACCTCTCAGTCTTTGATAAATTCCCAAAATTAGAAAGGCGAGATTCATAGACAGGAGATCATCCGGAAGGTAAACACACTCAAAATTTTATAAAACTAGAGAAAGAATATCCAAAACCCTTTCTAAAAAACATTGTTTGAAAAATCTATTTTCAAAAACAATTTCTGAAAATTTAATTTTCAAAATCCCAATTTGTGATATCACAAGGCCCCAGAAAAACAATTTGTGCGACTTTCAATTAAAATACCCCATTTTTATTCCTTTTAATTACTGAGATTACCAACAAGCTTGGTTCAATTCCTTCTTTATTCAAAATACCAACCAAAGCCACACTTGGCTTTTCCATTTTGATACCTTATGTGATCCATCACAATTTCCAACATGGTGGAATTCATGGTGGGAGCAATTCGGATCCACCCAAGAAATACAAAAACCATAAGTCACTAAATCTTTAAGCCTCTTCAAATCCCAATATAAACCCTCTGAGGAAGAAAAAAGATTTGTGCCACTAGACCTTTTTCACACAAAATTCCACTTACCATGGGTATTTACATGGTTCGTAGATTATTCAGACAATAAAATACCAACAATCCGAAGAAGATTCAAAATCAGATGGTGGCACAGCTTTAAAATACCATCAAGCCTCACCCCACAAAAAGTCCAAGAATGGTTAAATGCCAGAAAATCCATTCCAGTACAGGCGCCTCTACAAACACCACCAGCACCACTACAAACACCGGAGCACACCTTGTTCCTTTCACGGAAATCCCAGATGGCTCGTCTTCATCAGAAGAAGAAGAACCACAGATTGATATTGAAGACAGTCCGGTTTTTGGCAACAGTGGATTCTGAAAAAAGTTGCCAAAAGAATTCAAAATACCCGGAGTAGAGTTCAGACAAAATTCCGACAAAAGAAAGTGCTCGAAAAAGACACTTTCAAAAAAGAAAAAAGCAAAAGCAAATATTCTAGCAATAATTCAAAAAAATGTCAAAAGGATGAATAGTCATTCTCCACTCGGATGAATAGTTATTCTCCACTTAGAAGAATAGTTAGACTCCTTTTAAATTACCAAAATGCCATGTAAAACTCCTATAAAAGGAGACTCTCTCTCCCTTAGTTAAACAAGCTTTTCTTTTCACATTTTCTCTTTGTAAACTTCAAATTTAGAGAGAAGTGAGAGCTCATCTTACTAAATTCCCCTTTAGGTTAGATTGAAATTCCCCTCAAAGTACCCATATGATTCAGTTCATATGATTCATATGACTCATATCATATGATCCAAAATACCCTAGAAATTCCCAAGGTATATCTCCTTGATAAAATACTTTGTAATTTCCAATTTCTTAATACTTTAAATAAATATGATTATGGACGGTACTACCTCCTAATCTTTTAAATACTTCATGCTTTTAAATTCTTTAAATTTCTGCATTAAATACTTGGCCGGTTCAACCGCCTATTGATTTAAATTCATGCAGATCTTTTGATTTATGGTTTCCATAACGGGATTGAGCTAGGGATTTTGTAAATTCCAACTCTTGAAAAAGGATTTTTTAATGAAGACCCTTTTTTAGCATTACAAATTTATTTTGGACCACAATGGTTTTACAAATCATGGGATATTTTAAAACCCCCATATTTTTACCAGGCTATCCTTGAAATCTCAAGATCAGCAACAATAAAAAATAATTATTTTAAAAATATTCCAGTTCCCTCTTATTCCATTTTCAAAATGCTTAATGTAATTGCTCCATGTGATTGGAGGAATGATTTGTCTCAACTCCTAAATTTCTCAGATACCCACAAAAATGAACCATTTTTTGATATTCCTTTTAATTACTGGAATTATCAACAAGCTTGGTTCAATTCCTTCTTTATTCAAAATACCAACCAAAGCCACACTTGGCTTTTCCATTCAGATACCTTATGTGATCCATCACAATTTCCAACATGGTGGAATTCATGGTGGGAGCAATTCGGATCCACCATAGAAATACAAAAAACAGAAGTCACTAAATCTTTCAGCCTATTCAAATCCTTATATAAACCCTCTGAGGAAGAAAAAAACAATTTGTGCCACTACACCTTTTTCACACAAAATTCCACTTACCATGGGTATTTACATGGTTCATAGATTATTCGTACAATAAAATACCAACAATCCGAAGAAGATTCAAAATCAGATGGTGGGACAGCTTTAAAATACCATCAAGCCTCACCCCACAAAAAGTCCAGGAATGGTTAAATGCCAAAAAATCCATTCCAGTACAGGCGCCTCTACAAACACCACCGGCACCACTACAAACACCGGAGCACACCCAATTCCTTTCACGGATATCCCAGATGGCCTCAATGCTTGCAGCAGCTAAAAATCCAGAAGAAATGCAAGACATAATTCTGAAATTTGCACTGTCTTCATCAAAACAAGGCTCTTCATCAGAAGAAGAAGAACCAGAGATTGATATTAAGACAGTCCGATTTTTGGCAACAGTGGATTCTGAAGAAAGTTGCAAAAAGAATTCAAAATACCCGGAGCAGAGTTCAGACAAAATTCCTACAAAATGTTTTTTTATGAAAAATACAACCTAGAAAAACGAATTTGGTTCTTTAAAACCTTTTCAAAAACTAGGACACAAATACAGGAAAAATTCTACGAGTTTGTTAATGAACATAGGATAAACATCCTTTTCTTTGACTGGTTCAATTATTATTCCTCCCAAAATTCCATTGATTATCCCTTTTCCAGTACGGTAAATCCCGTTACGACCAGAGCTTAAAATTCATGGCTGCCCTGTAGACGCGATTCCTCTTAAGAATCCTACAGAGGATGAAAAAACAAATACCAAGAATATCCTCGCGCAAAACAATTTCACCAATATCAGTTTGAATACCCTAGGAAAACAACTCGATCGGCTAGAAAAACACATAAAACCAACCCTTTAGTCACCATAGATTCCACAGGTACGACTTAGGATATGAAATTGAAAAACCAAAACCCTATCTTTAAACCCTTTCAGGTGTCCAAAGATGGCGTCAAGAATATCCAACAAAACAAGTCTGAATTTATTCAGGCTATCCAGGATCAATTGAGTAGAATTGGAACATCCAACAGTTCTAACACAGAACACGTTGTTTCAGATACTCCGCAATCTTCCAATAAAATCACTGCTCTAACACATGACTCCGACGACAGGAATACACCAAAACAATTCCAAAACAAAAAACCTTTTGTTAACCATATGGATTGGCAAAGACCAATACAACAGGTACAACAACAACAATTACAGTTATTCCTGCCCCAGATATGGGAATAGTCAAACCCCTAGTTCAATCCCGTTTCAATGCCTCTTCCATTTATCATTGGAACATAGATGGGATGACCGAATATAATATTCTCAGCTTTCTTCAACAAATGACCATGGCTGGAAATGCCTACAAGACCCAGAATGGTACGCAAGATAAGACCATTACAGAACTGCTCATCGCAGGATTCTCTGGTCAATTGAAAGGTTGGTGGGATAATTATCTCGCTGATCAACAAAAGGAAGATATCCTCAATTCCATCAAAACTGATGAAGAAGGAATACCAATCCTTGATGAACAAGGTGAACCCCTACAAGATGCCATAGTAACCTTGATTCTCACAATCTCTTTAAACTTCATAGGAGATTCTTCACATTTGAAAGATAAAAATGCCGAGTTACTTTCAAACCTCAAATGCAAAAAACTCAGTGATTTCCAATGGTACAAAAATACCTTCTTCACCAAAGTTATGCTCAGGGAAGATTCCAACTAGCCATTTTGGAAAGAGAAATTCCTGGTCGGACTACCTACCCTTTTAGGAGAAAAGGTTAGGAACAAAATCAAAGAAAATTACGGTAAACAGATTATACCCTACAGTGAGTTTACGTACGGACAACTTGTCAGTATAACTCAACAGGAAGGTCTAAAAATCAGTCAAGACCTAAAATTACAAAAACACCTCAACTGGAGCTAAAGAGAACTTAGTGCGAACTTGGAAGCTTTTGCAAACAGTTTGATACGAATTTCTCAAAACCCTCTTCTAGTTGTACATGAAATTGTAGCAAGACTCATAAATCCCTTAAGAGTACTTCAAGAGGTTACAAAAAGAGAGATTTCAGCAAAACCAACGAAGAGTATTACAAAAAACCCTACAAAAATACTTATCATTCCAAAAAACCAAATACCAAAATAGTTGATTCCAAATACAAGGACATTACGTGTTACAAATGTCACAAAAAAGGTCATACATCGAAATACTGCAAAAATGAATAAAAAATTACAAGAATTGAAGCTCGACGATGACGTCACCCAAAAAATCTCCAATCTTCTCATTGATTCCTCCGATTCAAATGTCAAGTCAGAACCTGACAACTTTTCTTTGTCTTCTGAAGACAACAAAGCCCTTCAAATAGATGAATTGCTTACAACCAGTTCTTCTTAATATTCTGATAAGGGTAAGGGAAAACTTGTTTGTATTCTAACCAAGGATCAAGAATTCATGTTAGATATGGTTCAACACATAGATGTCGAACACCAAAAAGACTATTTGAATAAACTCCTCAAATCTTTTACTAACGAGAAAAAAAGATTTCAAAAATTCAATTTTGCCAAACACCTCCAAAAATACCTACGATTTGACAAAAATCCTGAAAAAGGGTAAAAGGATGAAAGAATCCAAAGAAACCCCAGTTCTAGAACTCCAGAGGGAGGTGAAACAAATCAAAGTAGAGATTAAGGCTCTACGATAAAAACAAGAACAAGACTCTCTTCTACTAAAAACAGTCCTTCAAAAATTCAAGATAATTCTGGATCCAGTTCTGAGTCCGACAACTCCGACTCTGAAAACCCAGAAGAACCTCCTGACAACCCTTTTCTATAAGAGGTCCCACAATAATTCCTTGCTGTCTTAAGACAGATCACGTCCAAGAAATATCTTGTTTAGATAACCCTTAAATTCTCAGGCAATTTTAGAATTACTACTATTGCTCTTTTTGACATTGGTGCTGATCTCAATTTCATAAAAACAGGTGTAATTCCTAATAATTTTCATGAAAATACCCAGGAAATAGCGGCGGCTAATAACACAAAGCTAGTTCCCAAACCAGTGCGTCCGTTATTATTAATGGAGTTTCTATAGCAACATCGTTTGTCTTAGTAAAAGACATTCACAACTCCGTTATCTTAGGAATACCATTTATAAATCTTATCACCCTATATAAGGTAGAAGATTTCATCTCTTTTGATTCCAATAATAAGAGTTTAAAATTTCCTTTTCTGACAAAACCAAAAGCTAGAGACCTCAATCTGATTAAAACTTATTTTTGTCATCTAGGCGAATTAAGGAATAGTTTTTTAGATCAGAATTCTGAGTCCCCTAGAAACTATGATACCCGTTCCATCAAATTAATTGATTCCCTTGCATACACAAAAATTGTGAAGCATCATTTACAATATCAAAAATATTTTCAAAACATTGCATTAAAAAATATTTTCTACAAATTGATTCCTGACATTCTTTACTTTAAAAATCTTTTAACTAGTGGTTTACTAAAAAACAGGAGAGAAAACCCATAGATTTTTGATACTTGTTACAACGCAGAAATGTCCTATCACTGCCCCTTGCCCCACTGTCTGGGCTATAAGGAAAACATATCTAGGAAGGACATGCGGGAATCCGGGCAATATTGTGTCCTCGCAATGTGTGGAGCCTTGATCCAAAAGAGAAAAGATGAGATACCTCCACCAATAAATACACCAGTTGTTGCACCACAACAACACACAAATTCCATGGCCCCCAAAAAACCCACAAACGCCAAACCAATAAAAGAAGAAAAAGAAAAATTCCCTGCCAAATCTCCCACTAAAAAACCCCTGACATGGTATGATGCATTAATGAAAGAAGAAAATGAAAATTCCGCAACATCTGTGCAAGAAACAACAGCACAGGAGATAACTGCTGAGAATCTTCTACAACTCCTTGCAAAATCCCCAGAATTACAACAGGCATTGATACAACTTCAAAATCCCAACCAAGAAGTTGCTCAAAGCTCAGGAGAGGAAAAAACCTCTCAAAATTTTACAAAAATTGAGAAAGGAGAATCTTCAAAAACCCTTTCTAGAAAACAATTTTCAAAACTCCAACTTGAGAAAGAAGAGTCCTCAAAAACCCTTTCTCAAAAATAATTTTCAAAAAATCAACTTTTGGTACCACAAGTCCCCAAAAAACCTACTCCTAAATTTATCATAAAACCGTTTTTTTCAAAATATTGTTACTCTTGAAAAAAAGATTTTTTAATGAAGACCCATTTTTAGCATTACAAAATTATTTTGGACCACAATGGTTTTACAAATCATGGGATATTTTAAAAACCCCATATTTTTACCAGGATATCCTAGAAATCTCAGGATCAGCAACAATAAAAAATAATTATTTTAAAAATAACTCAGTTCCCTCTTATTCCATTTGCAAAATGCTTAATGTAATTGCTTCATGCGATTGGGGGAATGATCTGTCTCAACTCCTAAATTTCCCAGATACCCACAAAAATAAACCATTTTTTTATATTCCTTTTAATTACAGGAATTACCAACAAGCTTGGTTCAATTCCGTCTTTATTCAAAATACCAACCAAAGCCAATCTTGGCAATAAATCCAGCAATCTTGGTTCAACTCGAAAAAGCTACTTTTAAAAAAGCAAAAGCAAAAGCAAAGATCCAGCAATAATTCAAGAAAATGCCACAGGATGAATAATCATTCTCCACTCGGATGAATAGTTATTCTCCACTTAGATGAATAGTTAGATTCCTTTTTAATTACAAAAATACCATGTAAAACTCCTATAAAATGAGACTACCTCTCCCTTAGTTAAACAAGCTTTTCTTTTCACATTTTCTCTTTCTAAATTTCAGATTTAGAGAGAAGTGAGAGCTCCTCTTTATGTTTTTTTCTACCTTTACAGCTCACTCTGTAAGTTCACTAGCAATACACCAATACAGCACTAGCACTAGCTATAGCAGTAACTAGTACAATGAGTCAGGGGTCGGGTGAATTCAATAATAGGCTCTGCAGGTGGGCATCACTATTTATCATGTCAAGACGGAATTCCGCTTTGTTTTTGAAGGTGATCAAAAAGATTCGACGAAAACTAAATTCCACTTTAGGTTAGATTGAAATTCCCCTCAAAATACCCATATGATTCAGTTCATATGATTCATATCATATGACTCATATCATATGATCCAAAATACCTTAGAAATTCCCAAGGTATATCTCCTTGATAAAATACTTTGTAAATTCCAATTTCTTAATACTTTAAATGAATATGATTATGGACGGTACTACCTCCTAATCTTTTAAATACTTCATGCTTTTAAATTCTTTAAATTCCTGCATTAAATACTTGGCCGTTCAACCGCCTATTTGATTTAAATTCATGCAGATTTTTTGATTTATGGTTTCCATAACTGGAACCTTAAATTATAAATTAGTCTGTATTTACTTTCTACATATTTCAATTATCTTTTAATTTTTCAATACCTTATATCCCGATTCCTTCCGTATCTATTATCCCCTTTAGATCATCGGCCTAAGTTTGGTATCAAAGCCATAAAGGGTAGAGATAGAGAGAATAATGTCCAGATCAGATGAGATTCCATTTTAGAGGTTCGGGTTCTTCCGAGGATTTGTGCTTAGGATAGTCCAGGGTCAGTAAGTCCTCAACGAACGCAGGCAGTTATACCCTAGGGAAGGCCTTTGATTGTAGGAAGAGTCTGGGTGATCTGTGGGAGTTCCATTACATGGATCTGTTTCTTAACAGATCTACTTCTAGTGATTTTGGTTCATCTTCTTCCATGGATTAAAAGAAGATAATAAACATCGAAGAAATCTTGATACAAGATTTTGTAAAATCTATCGATAATTGGGAAATACCGAGAGTAAATCGAGATCAGATTTACAAAAATTCCAAATACCAGTTATACAAAACCGATTTCACTATCAAAACAGAGGAAATAGATATCCAATTATTTCAACCTTTTGGAAGAATCCAATTACCTTCTCAAAGTTCCTTGAAAAGACGCCGAGAAAGAAATTACAAATACATCCATATTGGAAAAGATCCTAGGACCAATACAACAGGAGCTAGGGGTTTGACTATTCCCTAGGGTCCTCATATCCCGATTCTCTCTATCTCTACCCTTTTATGGCTTAGATACCAAACTTAGGCCGATGATCTAAAGGGGATAACATATACGGAGGGAATCGAGATATAAGGTATTGAAAAATAAAAAGATAATTGAAATACGGAGAAAGTAAATAAAGATAAACTTACAATTTAAGCTTCTAGTTATGGAAACTATAAATCAAAGGATCTGTAGGAATTTAAATCAAATAGACGGTTGAACCGGCCAAGTATTTAATGCAGAAATTTAAAGAATTTAAAAGCATGAAGTATTTAAAAGATTAGGAGGTAGTACCGTCCATAATCAACATCATTTAAATATTAAGAAATTGGAATTTATAAAGTATTTTATCAAGGAGATATACCTTGGGAATTTCTAAGGTATTTTGGATCATATGATATGAGTCATATGATATGAATCATACGAAATGAATCATATGGGTATTTGAGGGGAATTTTAATCTAACCTAAAGGGGAATTTAGTAAGAGGAGCTCTCACTTCTCTCTAAATCTGAAGTTTAGAAAGAGAAAATGTGAAAAGAAAAGCTTGTTTAACTAAGGTAGGGGGAGTCTCCTTTTATAGGAGTTTTACATGGAATTTTGGTAATTAAAAAGGAATATAACTATTCATCTAAGTGGAGCATAACTATTCATCCGAGTGGAGAATGACTATTCATCCTTTTGGCATTTTCTTGAATTATTGCTAGAATCTTTGCTTTTGCTTTTGCTTTTTGCTTTTTTGAAAGTGGCTTTTTTCTAGCACTTTCTTTTGTCGGAATTTTGTCTGAACTCTACTCAGGGTATTTTGAATCCTTTTGGCAACTTTTTTCAGAATCCACTGTTGCCAAAAACCGGACTGTCTTCAATATCAATCTGTGGTTCTTCTTCTTTTTCTGATGAATAACCTTGTTTTGATGAAGACGATGCAAATTTCAAAATTATGGTTTGCATTTCTTCTGGATTTTTGGCCGCTGCAAGCATTGAGGCCATCTGGGATTTCCGTGAAAGGAACTGGGTGTGCTCTGGTGTTTGTAGTGGTGCCGGTGGAGTTTGTAGAGGCGCCTGTATTGGAATGGATTTTCTGGCATTTAACCATTCCTGGACTTTTTTGGAGTGAGGCTTGATGGTATTTTAAAGCTGTCTCACCATCTGATTTTGAATCTTCTTTGGATTGTTGGTATTTTATTGTCCGAATCTACGAACTATGTAAAAACCCATGGTAAGTGGAATTTTGTGTGAAAAAGGTATAGTGGCACAAATCATTTTTCTTTCTCAGAGGGTTTATAATGGGATTTGAAGAGGTTGAAAGATTTAGTGACTTCCGGTTTTGTATTTCTAGGGTGGATCCGAATTGCTCCCACCATGAATTCCACCATGTTGAAAATTTTGATGTATCATATGAGGTATCAAAAATGGAAAAGCCAAGTGTGACTTTGGTTGCTATTTTGAATAAAGAAGGAATTGAACCAATCTTGTTGGTAATCTTAGTAATTAAAAGGAATAAAAATGGGGTATTTTAATTGAAAGTCTCACAAACTGTTTTTCTGGGGACTTGTGATATCACAAGTTGGGATTTTGAAAATTAAATTTCTAGAAATGGGTTTTGAAAATAGATTTTTCAAAAAATGTTTTTGAGAAAGGGTTTTGGAAATTCGTTCTCTAATTTTATAAAATTTTGAGTGTGTTTACCTTCCGGATGATCTCCTATCTATGAATCTCGCCTTTGTAATTTTGGAAATTTATCAAAGATTGAGAGGTGTTTAGGTATTCTTTCTTGGAGAATTTTCTGTGTTTTTCTCTCTGTTTTGAAGGAATTCACGGGTTAAGAAATCTGGAATAGAATTTGTTTCTCCTTCAATATATTCAATATCAAAATAAAAAATGCTAAGAATCGCTTGCCATCGTTCAAAAATCTGTTTTAATGCAAGGTTTTGAACATCTTTCTGTAAAACTTCTCTAGCACTTTTGCAATCAATTCTGAGTAAATTTTTTTGATTTAGTAAATCAGTTTGAATTTTTTGTATGCATAAGACGATGCTCAAAATTTCTTTTTTAATAGTGGAATAGTTTTTCTGGGTATCATTCCAGTGGGCAGAAGTATATTGGACTATACACTCTTTCCCCCCCCCCCCCCGAATTTTGTTACAGGATCCCTCCATAACCTAAGTCAGCTGCGTCTATTTCTATGACCTTAGGTAGTTGAGGGTCTGCTAGATGAAGACACGGGATTTTTAGTACTTTATTTATAATATTCTGGACACAAGCAGTATGGTTACTAGTCCATGGAGCAGGGTTTTTCTTAAGTCTATCATGGAGTAGTTTCGCCATTTTGTTAATATCTGGATAGAAATCTAAAACATAGTTTAGACTTCCTAGGAATCTCTGCAATTGTGTTTTATCAAGGATTTTGTCAGGGAATTAATTAGCGAATTCTAAGGATCTTTCTATAGGGGTTATTTTCCCCTGGGATATATAGTGTTCTAGAAATCTAATCTTTGTCTGAAAAAGGCTCATTTTTGATTTGGAAACTACCAAACCATTTTTTTGTAACATAGAAGAAAGTTTGAGGTGTTTGAAATGATCTTCCACATAATTTGAGAAAATTAAGACATCATTATAGACAATGCAGAATTTGGAATAATCATTGAAGATATCATTCATGATTTGCTGGAATTCAGAAGGTGCATTTTTGAGACCAAAGGGCATTACTTTCCACTCGTATAGTCCGAAGGGGCCGTAAAGACGGTTTTGTAACGATCTTTTGCAGAAATATGTATTTGCCAAAAATCGGATTTCATACAAATTTTGAAAATATCAAGGCAGAATGTAACTTCTGTAATAAATATTTTTTGTTTGGAATTGGGTATCTAATCCATTTTAGGGTAGTATTTAAAGGTTTGTAATTGATTACTAATCTAGGAGTTCCTATTTCTATTTTGGAATTTTTGTTGACATAGAACACAACACAACTCCAAGGGGATTTAGATTTGGAAATCAATGTTTTATTTTCAAGATCTTGAATTTCTTTTCTGCAGTGTTGTTCAAGATCACAATTCATGTGGATTGGTCTGGCTTTTGTTGGGATTTGGTTTTCGTCAAAATCATTTTCGTAAGGGAGATCTACGATATGTTGCTTCCTACTCCAGAAGGCATTAGAAATCTCAGAACATATTTCGGTTTCAAAAGAATTTTGGAGTTTAGAAATATTGTTTTGAACAATAGGTGATTCTAATTGAGTTTTTAATCTTTCAAAAGAATAATTTTTTTTCAGTACTTGTAGATGTTAAGATTTTCCTTGGATTTTTGCATTTATACTATCTTCGTGTATTGAACAAGCTCTCATTAGGTTGAGACTTCTTGTTTTTGGTTTTGTTATGAAACGGAATTTCAAATTCTTTTTATTGAGTTTAAAAGATACGAAATCACTATCTACCTTATAAGGGGTGATAAGATTCATGAATGATGTTCCTAAGATGACAGAACTGTGTATGTCATTTGTTAAGACAAACGATGTTTTTATAGAAACTCCATCATTTTCAATTGATGCACTGGTTTTGGAATCAATTTTGATTTTCATGCTGTTAGCAGCTGCTAATTCCTCACGAGTTTTTTCTTTAAATTTTTCCGGTACTATACCAGTTTTTATCAGATTTAATTCAGCTCCAGTGTCAAAAAGTGCAATTGTTTGAATTCTAAAGTCGTCTGAGAACTGAAGGGTTATTTTTATTAGGTATCTTTTTAACGTGATTTGCCGCAAGATACTTAGAAAGTCTTTTGGCATTTTCTCTGAATTGGAATCTTTCGAGTTATGAGAATCAGAGTTTTGTGGAGTAGGTTTTGAAAGGATTGCTTTCATTAGTAAAGAATCTCGCTTTTGTTTTTCTTTCAAATCTTTTATATCAGTTTTTACTTGTTTGATCTCTTTTTGTAGTTCTTGTATAGGTATTTCTATGCTAGATTTTTTTCTCTTTTTCTTGATAGTTGGTTAATACACATATGCGTATTCTTTTAAGATTATCAGGATTTTTGAATGAATTAGTTGTGACTAACTCATATATTTGGGTTTTTTAGCATTTGAAGACAGAGAAAAATAGTAAGATTCTGCTTTGGTGGCTGAATCAGTGGAGCTTGAAACAGAATAGTCTGAACCAGAGGAATTTATAAGAGGATCGGAGATTTTTTGGATTATTTCTTCATTCAAACCTGGTTTTTGTAAATTTTTATTCTTTTTACAAAATCTCGAAGTGTGACCCTTTCTGCTGCATTTGTAGCATGTTATATGCTTGTATCTGGAAACACTCCTTTTGGGATTTGTAGTATTTTGGAATTGTTCTAAAGTATCATCGTTATTGGAATCATTCGTCAGAGTTGTGATTTTATTGGATGATTTTGGGGTATCTGTAACAATGGTTTCAGTATTAGAACTATTGGAAGTTCTAATCCTACCCAAATGGTCTTGAATAGCCTGAATAAATTCAGACTTACTATGCTGGGTGTTTTTGACAGCATCTTTGGACACTTGAAAGGGATTTTTCAATTTTTTATCCTTAGTCGGTCCTGGGGAATCTATGGTGACTAAGGGGCGGTTTTTCATGTGGCCGGACTGGACTTTCCTAGTCGTAACGGGATTTACCGTACTGGAAAAGGGATGACCTATGTAATTTTTGGAGGAATAATAATCGAACTAGTCAAAGAACAGGATGTTTATCCTATGTTCATTAACAAACTCGTAAAATTTTCCTATATTTGTGTCCTAGTTTTTGAAAAGGTTTTAAAGAACCAAATTCATTTTTCAAGGTTGTATTTTTCATAAAAATCATTTTGTAGGAATTTTTTGTCTATTTTGAAATCTTTTTCTAAAACACCAATTTCGTTTACTGTGTTCTCTGTAATCGAGGAAAAGGTCGGACTAGTGGGTTCCTGGTCCTCTATCTTTACTCTAACAGTGGAATTTTCATAAACGGGTCTCGGTATTTCGTTGGAGTAGTCTACGTTTCTTAGATTGGGTAATTCTGACGTAGAATGTCTCGGTTTTGTTTTGCAAGGAGTATTAATGACTGAAGGAATTTGTGAGACTCTTTCTAAGTCAAGAGTTTCTATGGAACTGGAATCATCGTATCTACTACTCGTAGATTTTCTATGGAACGATAGACTGACTCTACCATCCTGATATTGGGTTATTTCTCTGAGACTGGTATTTGGTTGGGAAGTCTCTAGAGGTTCAGGTTTAACAACACCTTCTAAGATCCATTCGTCTGGTAGGGTAATATCCTTCCATCTAATAGGTCTCGGTATAATGGTGTTAGATCTAGAAAGATCTGTTTGAAAAAGAAGGGTTTCGCCTTTTTTACTATGGTATCTGACTTTTGTAGCAAAAGCTGAAGTCCTAGCTTTGTAATGGATTCTATAAATTATAGCTACAGAAATCGATCCTTCAAGCATTTGGTAATTGTGAGTCTTGATTTGTAAGACAATGGATTTTTGGATATTTTTGTCATTTAAAGAAACTGAGAAATTTGGGTAACAGTCAAATGATATTGGTCCTGTGCAGACACTAGACTCAACAAAACTCAATAGGGAATCTTCGAAATTTGTGAATCTGGCATCACGTAATTTCTACTTGGACTAATCCAATATGGATGTATCTGTAATTTCTTTCTTTGTGTCTCTTCAGAGAATTTTGAGAAAGTAATTGGTTTGTTTCAAAAGGTTGAGATAATTGGATATCTCTTTCCTCTGTTTTGATTGTGAAATCATTTTTGAATAACAGGTATTTGGAATTTTTGTAAATCTGATCCCGATTTACTATCGGTATTTCCCAATTATCAAAAGATTTTTCAAAATCTTATATCAAGATTTTTCGGTGTTTATTAGCTTCTTTGAATCCATGGAAGAAGATGAACCAAAATCACTAGAAGTAGATTTGTTGAGAAATGGATCGATGTTATGGAACTCCCACGGAGCACCCGGACTCTTCCTTCAATCAAAGGCCTTCCCTAGGGTATAACTGCCTGCGTTCGTTGAGGACTTACCGACCCCGGATTATCCTAAGCACAAAACCTCAGAAGAACCCGAACCTCTAAAATGCAATCTTATCTGGTCTGGACACTATTCTCTCTATCTCTACCCTTTATGGCTCTGATACCAAACTTTGGCCGAGGATCTAAAGGGGATAACAGATACGGAAGGAATCAGGATATAAGGTATTGAAAAATTAAAAGATAATTGAAATATGCAGAAAGTAAATAAAGTCTAATTTACAATTTAAGGTTCCAGTTATGGAAACCATAAATCAAAGTTTCTGCAGGAATTTAAATCAAATAGGCGGTTGAACCGACCAAGTATTTAATGCAGGAATTTAAAGAATTTAAAAGCATGAAGTATTTAAAAGATTAGGAGGTAGTACCGTCCATAATCAACATCATTTAAATATTAAGAAATTGGAATTTATAAAGTATTTTATCAAGGAGATATACCTTGGGAATTTCTAAGGTATTTTGGATCATATGATATGAGTCATATGATATGAATCATACGAAATGAATCATATGGGTATTTGAGGGGAATTTTAATCTAACCTAAAGGGGAATTTAGTAAGAGGAGCTCTCACTTCTCTCTAAATCTGAAGTTTAGAAAGAGAAAATGTGAAAAGAAAAGCTTGTTTAAATAAGGTAGGGGGAGTCTCCTTTTATAGGAGTTTTACATGGAATTTTGGTAATTAAAAAGGAATCTAACTATTCATCTAAGTGGATAATAACTATTCATCCGAGTGGAGAATGACTATTCATCCTTTGGCGTTTTATTGAATTATTGCTGGAATCTTTGCTTTTTCTTTTTGCTTTTTGAAAGTAGCTTTTTCGAGCACTTTCTTTTGTCGGAATTTTGTCTGAACTCTACTCCGGGTATTTTGAATTCTTTTAGCAGATTTCTTCAGAATCCACTGTTGTAACAAAATGGACTGTCTTCAATATCAATCTCTGGTTCTTCTTCTTCTGATGAAGAGCCTTGTTTTGATGAAAACGGTGCAAATTTCAGAATTATGGCTTGCATTTCTTCTGGATTTTTGGCCGCTGCAAGCATTGAGGCCATCTGGGATTTCCGTTAAAGGAACTGGGTGTGCTCCGGTGTTTGTACTGGTGCCGGTGGTTTTTGTAGAGGCGCCTGTACTGGAATGGATATTCTGGCATTTAACCATTCCTGGACTTTTTGTGGGGTGAGGCTTGATGGTATTTTAAAGCTGTCCCACCATCTGATTTTGAATCTTCTTCGGATTGTTGGTTTTTTATTGTCCGAATAATCTACGAACCATGTAAATACCCATGGTAAGTGGAATTTTGTGTGAAAAAGATGTAGGGGCAGAATCCTTTTTTCTTCCCCAGAGGGTTTATATTGGGATTTGAAGAGGCTAAAAGATCTAGTGACTTCTAGTTTTTGTATTTCTAGGGTGCATTCGAATTGCTCCCACCATGAATTCCACCATGTTGGAAATTGTGATGGATCACATGAGGTATCAAAATGGAAAAACCAAGTGTGGCTTTGGTTGGTATTTTGAATAAAGAAGGAATTGAACCAAGCTTGTTGGTAATCCCAGTAATTAAAAGGAATATCAAAAAATGGTTTACATTTGTGGGTATCTGGGAAATTTAGGAGTTGAGACAGATCATTCCCCCAATCGCATGGAGCAATTACGTTAGGCATTTTGCAAATGGAATAAGAGGGAACTGGGTTATTTTTAAAATAATTATTTTTTATTATTGCTGATCCTGATATTTCAAGGATAGCCTGGTAATAATATGGGGTTTTTAAAATATCCCACGATTTGTAAAACCATTGTGGTCCAAAATAATTTTGTAATGCTAAAAAGGGTCTTCATTAAAAAATCATTTTTCAAGAGTCACAATATTTTTTTTAAAATGTTTTATTAAGAATTTGGGAGCAGGTTTTTTGGGGACTTGTGGTACCACAAGTTGATTTTTTGAAAATTGTTTTTGAGAAACTGTTCTTGAAGATTCTTCTTTCTCGATTTTTGTAAAATTTTGACAGGATTTTTCCTCTCCTGAGCTTTGAGCAACTTCTTGTTCGGGATTTTGAAGTTGTATCAATGCATGTTGTAATTCTGCGGATTTTGCAAGGAGTTGTAGAAGATTCTCGGCGCTTATCTCTGTCTTTGTTATTTCTTGCCTATGAATCTTTGCGGTATTTTCATTTTCTTCTTTCATTACTGCATCATACCATGTCAGGGGTTTTTTTAGTGGGAGATTTGGCAGGGAGTTTTTCTTTTTCTTCTTTTATTGGTTTTGCGTTTGTGTGTTTTTTGGAGGCCATGGAATTTGTTTGTTGTTGTGGTGCAACAACTGGTGTATTTATTGATGGAGGTATCTCATCTTTTCTCTTTTGGAGCAAGGCTCAACACATTGCGTGGACACAATATTGCCCGAATTCCCGCATGTCCTTCCTGGATATATTTTCCTTGTAGCCTAGATAGTTGAGCAAGGGGCAGTGATAGGACATTTCTGCGTTGTAACCCGTATCAGAAATCTGTGGGTTTTCTCTCCTCTTTTTGAGTAAACCACTATTTAAAAGATTTTTAAAGTAAAAATTGTCAGGAATCAATTTGCATAAAATATTTTTTAATGCAATGTTTTGAAAATATTTTTGATATTGTAAATGATGCTTCAAAAGTTTTGTGTATGCAAGGGGTATCATAGTTTCTAGGGGACTCAGAATTCTGATCTAAAAAACTATTCCTTAATTCGCCTAGATAACAAAAATAAGTTTTAATCAGATTGAGGTCTCTAGCTTTTGGTTTTGTCAGAAAAGGAAATTTTAAACTCTTATTATTGGAGTCAAAAGAGATGTAATCATTATCTACCTTATACAGGGTGATAAGATTTATAAATGGTATTCCTAAGATAACGGAGTTGTGAATGTCTTTTACTAAGACAAACGATGTTGCTATAGAAACTCCATTAATAATAACAGACGCACTGGTTTGGGAATTGATTTCTAGCTTTGTGTTATTAGCCGCCGCTATTTCCTAGGTATTTTCATGAAAATTATTAGGTATTAGACCTGTTTTTATGAAATTGAGATCAGCACCAGTGTCAAAAAGAGCAATAATAGTAATTCTAAAATTGCCAGAGAATTTAAGGTTTATCTGAACAAGATATTTCTTTGACGTGATCTGTCTTAAGATAGCAAGGAATTATTGTGGGACCTCTTATAGAAAAGGGTTGTCAGGAAGCTCTTCTGGGTTTTCAGAGTCGGAGTTGTCGGACTCAGAACTGGATCCAGAATTATCTTGAATTTTTGAAAGGACTGTTTTTAGTAGAAGAGAGTGTTGTTCTTGTTTTTCTCGTAGAGCCTTGATCTTTACTTTGATTTGTTTCACCTCCCTCTACAGTTCTAGAACTGGGGTTTCTTTGGATTCTTTCATCCTTCTACCCTTTTCAGGATTTTTGTCAAATCGTAGGTATTTTTGGAGGTGTTTGGCAAAATAGTATTTTTGAAATCTTTTTTCTCGTCAGTAAAAGATTTGAGGAGTTTATTCAAATAATATTTTTGGTGTTCGACATCTATGTACTGAACCATATCTAACATGAATTCTTGATCCTTGGTTAGAATACAAATAAGTTTTCCCTTACCCTTATCAGAATATTCAGAAGAACTGGTTGTAAGCAATTCATCTATTTGAAGGGCTTTGTTGTCTTCAGAAGACAGAGAACAGTTGTTAGGTTCTGACTCGACATTTGAATCGGAGGAATCAATGAGAATATTGGAGATTTTTTGGGTGACGTCATCATCGAGATTCAATTCTTGTATTTTTTTATTCATTTTGCAGTATTTCGATGTATGACTTTTTTGTGACATTTGTAACACGTAATGTCCTTGTATTTGGAATCAGCTTTTTTGGTATTTGGTTTTTTGGAATGATGAGTATTTTTGTAGGGGTTTTTGTAATACTCTTCGTTGGTTTTGCTGAAATCTCTCTTTTTGTAACCTCCTGAAGTACTCTTAAGGGATTTATGAATCTTGCTACAGTTGCTTGTACAACTAGGAAAGGGTTTTGAGATATTCGTATCAAATTGTTTGCAAAAGGTTTCAAGTTCGCACTTAGTTCTCTTTAGCTCCAGTTGAGGTGTTTTTGTAATTTCAGGTCTTGACAGATCTTTAGACCTTCCTGTTGAGTTATACTGACAAGCTGTCCGTACGTAAACCCACTGTAGGGTATAATCTGTTTACGCAATGTTCTTTGATTTTGTTCCTAACCTTTTCTCCTAAAAGGGTAGGTAGTCCAGCCAGGAATTTCTCTTTCCAAAATGGCTAGTTGGAATCTTCCCTGAGCATAACTCTGGTTAAGAAGGTATTTTTGTACCATTGGAAATCACTGAGTTTTTTGCATTTGAGGTTGGAAAGTAACTCGGCATTTTTATCATTCAAATGTGAAGAATCTCCTATGAAGTTTAAAGAGATTGTGAGAATCAAGGTTGCTACGACATCTTGTAAGGGTTCACCTTGTTCATCAAGGATTGGTATTCCTTCTTCATCAATTTTGATGGAATTGAATATATCTTCTTTTTGTTGATCAGTGAGATAATTATCCCACCAACCTTTCAATTGACCAGAGAATCCTGCGATGAGCAGTTCTACAATGGTCTTATCTTGCGTACCGTTTTGGGTTTTGTAGGCATTTCCAGCTATGATCATTTGTTGAAGAAAACTGAGAATATTGTATTCGGTCATCCCATCTATGTTCCAATCATAAATGGAAGAGGCATTGAAACAGGATTGAGCTAGGGGTTTGACTATTCCTAGATCTGGGGCAAGAATAATCTGTAATTGTTGTTGTTGTACTTGTTGTATTGGTCTTTGTCAATCCATATGGTTAACAAAAGGTTTTTTGTTTTGGAATTGTTTTGGAGTATCACTGTCGTCGGAGTCATGTGTTAGAGCAGTGATTTTATTGGAAGATTGCGGAGTATCCGGAACAACGTGTTCTGTGTTAGAACTGTTGGATGTCCCAATTCTACTCAATTGATCCTGGATAGCCTGAATAAATTCAGACTTGTTTTGTTGGATATTCTTGACGCCATCTTTGGACATCTGAAAGGGTTTAAAGACAGGGCTTTGGTTTTTCAATTTCATATCCTTAGTCGTACATGTGAAATCTATGGTGACTAAAGGGTTGGTTTTTACGTGTTTTTCTACCCGATCTAGTTGTTTTCCTAGGGTATTCAAACTGATATTGGTGAAATTGTTTTGTGCGAGGATATTCTTGGTATTTATTTTTTCATCCTCTGTAGGATTCTTAAGAGAAATTGCGTCTACAGGGCAGCCATGAATATTAAGCTTGATACCTTGTAAAGGAGGGTGGTTGGACTGGATCTTCCTAGAGTCAACTAGGGTTTCCCACTCCGGTGATTTGTTTCTGGTCGTAATGGGATTTATCGTACATGTGAAATCTCGTAGAATTTTTCCTGTATTTGTGTCCTAGTTTTTGAAAAGGTTTTGAAGAACCAAATTCGTTTTTCTCGGTTGTATTTTTCATAGAAATCATTTTGTAGGAATTTTTTGTCTACTTTGAATTTTTTTTCTAAAACACCAATTTTGTTTACTATGTTCTCTGTAATCGAGAAAAAGGTCAGACTAGTAGGTTCCTGGTCTTCTATCTTTTTCTCTAACAGTGTAATTTTTATAAACAGGTCTCGGTATTTCGTTGGAGTAGTCTACGTTTCTTAGATTGGGTAAACCTGACGTAGAATGTCTGGGTTTTGTTTTGTATGGAGTATTTATGACTGGAGGAATTTGAGAGACTCTTCCTAAGTCAAGAGTTTCTACAGAACTGGAATCATCATATCTACTACTCGTAGATTTTCTATGGAACGATAGACTGACTCTACCATCCTGGTATTGGGTTATTTCTCCGAGACAAGTATTTGGTTGGAAAGTCTCTAGAGGCTCAGGTTTGACAACACCCTCTAAGATCCATTCGTCTGGTAGGGTAATATCCTTCCATCTAATAGGTCTTGGTATAACGGTGTTAGATCTAGAAAGATCTGTTTGTAAAAGAAGGGTTTCACCTTTTTTACTATGGTATCTGACTTTTGTAGCAAAAGCTGAAGTCCTAGCTTTGTAATGGATTCTATAAATTATAGTTACAAGAATCGATCCTTCAAGCATTTGGTAATTGTGAGTCTTGATTTGTAAGACAAGGGATTTTTGGATATTTTTGTCATTTAAAGAAACTGAGAAATTTGGGTAACAGTCAAAAGATATTGGTCATGTGCAGAGACTAGACTCAACAAAACTCAATAGGGAATCTTCGAAATTTGAGAATCTGGCATCACGTAAGATAGCAAGGATTGAGGTGTTTAATCCTTCCTTTGTGAGGAGTTTTATCCCTACTTGGACTAATCTAATATGGTTGTATTTGTAATTTCTTTCTCTGTTTCTCATCAGAGAATTTTGAGAAAGTAATTGGATTGTTTCAAAAGGTTGAGATAATTGGATATCTCTTTCCTCTGTTTTGATTGTGAAATCGGTTTTGAATAACTTTGATCTCGATTTACTCTTGATATTTCCCAATTATCAATAGATTTTTCAAAATTTTGTATCAAGATTTCTTCGGTGTTTATTATCTTCTTTGAATCCATGGAAGAAGATGAACCAAAATCACTAGAAGTAGATCTGTTGAGAAACGGATCCATGTTATGGAACTCCCACAGAGCATTCAGACTCTTCCTACAATCAAAGGCCTTCCGTGGGGTATAACTGCCTGCGTTCATTGAGGACTTACCGACCTCGGACTATCCTAAGCACAAAATCTCGGAAGAACCCGAACCTCTAAAATGGAATCTCATGTGGTCTGGATATTATTCTCTCTATCTCTACCCTTTATGGCTCTGATACCAAACTCTTCACAAAGGGTAGAGATAGAGAGAATATTATCCAGACCAGATGTTGAATTCTTTTTGTGAGGTTTAGATTCTTCCGAGGTTTTGTGCTTAGGATAGTCCGGGATCGGTAAGTCCTCAACGAACGCAAGCAGTTATACCCTAGGGAAGGCCTTTGATTGTAGGAAGAGTCCGGGTGCTCCGTGGGAGTTCCATAACATGGATCCGTTTTCTCAACAGATCTCCTTCTTGTGATTTTGGTTCATCTTCTTCCATGGATTCAAAGAAGTTAATAAACACCGAAAAATCTTGATATAAGATTTTGAAAAATCTATTGATAATTGGGTACCGATAGTAAATCGAGATCAGATTTACAAAAATTCCAAATACCAGTTATTCAAAACCGATTTCACAATCAAAACAGAGGAAAGAGATATCCAATTATCTCAACCTTTTGAAACAATCCAATTACTTTCTCAAAATTCTCTGAATAGACAGAGAAAAAAATTACAAATACATCCATATTGGATTAGTCCAAGTAGGGATAAAACCCCTCACGAAAGAAGGATTAAACACCTCAATCCTTGTTATCTTACGGGATGCCAAATTCACTAATTTCGAATATTCCCTAGTGAGTTCTGTTGAGTCTAGTCTCTGCACAAGACCAATATCTTTTGACTGTTACCCAAATTTCTCAGTTTCTTTAAATGAAAAAAATATCCAAAAATCCCTTGTCTTACAAATGAAGACTCACAATTACCAAATGCTTGAAGGATCGATTCATGTAGCTATAATTTATAGAATCCACTACAAAGCTATGACTTCAGCTTTTGCAACAAAAGTCAGATACCATAGTAAGTAAGGCGAAACCCTTCTTATACAAACTGATCTTTCTAGATCTAACACTGTTATACCGAGACCTATTAGATGGAAGAATATTACCCTACCAGACGAATGGATCTTAGAAGGTGTTGTTTAACCTGTACCTCTGGAGACTTCCCAACCAAATACCTGTCTCAGAGAAATAACCCAATACCAGGATGGTAGAGTCAGTCTATCATTTCATAGAAAATCTACCATTTGTAGATACGATGATTCCAGTTCCGTAGAAACTCTTGACTTAGGAAGAGTCTCACAGATTCCTTTAGTCATAAATACTCCATACAAAACAAAACCGAGACATTCTACGTCAGATTTACCCAATCTAAGAAAAGTAGACTATTCCAACGAAATACCGAGACCCATTTATGAAAATTCCACTGTTAGAGAAAAGATAGAGGACCAGGAACCTACTAGTCCGACTTTTTCTTCGATTACAGAGAACATAGTAAACGAAATTGGTGTTTTAGAAAAAGATTTCAAAGTAGACAAAAAATTTCTACAAAATGATTTTTATGAAAAATACAACCTAGAAAAACGAATTTGGTTCTTCAAAACCTTTTCAAAAACTAGAACACAAATACAGGAATTTTTTTACGAGTTTGTTAATGAACATACGATAAACATCCTTTTCTTTGATTGGTTCGATTATTATTCCTCCCAAAATTCCATTGATTATCCCTTTTCCAGTACGGTAAATCCTGTTACGACCATAAACAAATCACCGGAGTGGGAAACCCTAGCTGACTCTAGGAAAATCTAGTCCAACCACCCTCCTTTACAAGGTATCAAGCTTAATATTCATGACTGCCCTGTAGACGCGATTCCTCTTAAGAATCCAGCAGAGGATGAAAAAACAAATACCAAGAATATCCTCGCACAAAATAATTACACCAATATCAGTTTGAACACCCTAGGGAAACAACTCGATAGGGTAGAAAAACATATAAAATCTAACCCTTTAGTCACCATAGATTCCACAGGTACGACTAAGGATATGAAATTGAAAAACCAAAGCCCTATCTTTAAACCCTTTCAGGTGTCCAAAGATGGCGTCAAGAATATCCAGCAAAAGAAGTCTGAATTTATTCAGTCTATCCAGGATCAATTTAGTAGAATTGGGACATCCAACAGTTCTAACACAGAACACGTTGTTCCGGATACTCCACAATCTTCTAATAAAATCAGTGCTCTAACACATGACTCAGACGATAGTGATACTCCAAAACAAAACAAAAAACCCTTTGTTAACCATATGGATTGGCAAAGACCAATACAACAGGTCCAACAACAACAATTGTAGGTTATTCCTGCTCATGACCTAGGAATAGTCAAACCCCTAGCTCAATCTCATTTCAATGCCTCTTCCATTTATGATTGGAACATAGATGGGATGACCGAATACAATATTCTCAGTTTTCTTCAACAAATGATCATAGCTGGAAATGCCTACAAAACCCAAAACGGTACGCAAGATAAGACCATTGTAGAACTGCTCATCGCAGGATTCTCTGGTCAATTGAAAGGTTGGTGGGATAATTATCTCACTGATCAACAAAAAGAAGATATATTCAATTCCATCAAAATTGATGAAGAAGGAATACCAATCCTTGATGAACAAGGTGAGCCCTTACAAGATGCCGTAGCAACCTTCATTCTCACAGTCTCTTTAAACTTCATAGGAGATTCTTCACATTTGAAAGATAAAAATGCCGAGTTACTTTCCAACCTCAAATGCAAAAAACTCAGTGATTTCCAATGGTACAAAAATACCTTCTTAACCAGAGTTATGCTTAGGGAAGATTCCAACTAGCCATTTTGGAATGAGAAATTCCTGGCCGGACTACCTACCCTTTTAGGAGAAAAGGTTAGGAACAAAATCAAAGAAAATTGCGGTAAACAGATTATACCCTACAGTGAGTTTACGTACGGACAACTTGTCAGTATAACTCAATAGGAAGGTCTAAGGATCTGTCAAGACTTGAAATTACAAAAACACCTCAAACTAGAGCTAAAGAGAACTAAGTGCGAACTTGAAACCTTTGGCAAACAGTTTGATACGAATTTCTCAAAACCCTTTTCTAGTTGTACAGAAAACTGTAGCAAGACTCATAAATCCCTTAAGAGTACTTTAAGAGGTTACAAAAAGTGAGATTTCAACAAAACAAACGAAGAGTATTACAAAAACCCCTACAAAAATACTCATCATTCCAAAAAACCAAATACCAAAAAATCTGATTCCAAATACAAGGACATTACGTGTTACAAATGTCACAAAAAAGTCATACATCGAAATACTGCAAAATGAATAAAAAAGTACAAGAATTGAATCTCGACGATGACGTCACCCAAAAAATCTCCAATCTTCTCATTGATTCCTCCGATTCAAATGTCGAGTCAGAACCTAACAACTGTTCTTTGTTTTCTGAAGACAACAAAGCCCTTCAAATAGATGAATTGCTTACAACCAGTTCTTCTGAATATTCTGATAAGGGTAAGGGAAAACTTGTTTGTATTCTAACCAAGGATCAAGAATTCATGTTAGATATGGTTCAACACATAGATGTCGAACACCAAAAAGACTATTTGAATAAACTCCTCAAATCTTTTATTGACGAGAAAAAAGATTTCAAAAATTCGATTTTACCAAACACCTCCAAAAAACAAAAATACCTACGATTTGACAAAAATCCTGAAAAAGGGTAAAAGGATGAAAGAATTCAAAGAAACCCCAGTTCTAGAACTCCATAGGGAGGTGAAACAAATCAAAGTAGAGATCAAGGCTCTACGAGAAAAACAAGAACAAAAGTCTCTTCTACTAAAAATAGTACTTTCAAAAACCCAGGATAATTCTGAATCCAGTTCTGAGTCCGACAACTCCGACTCTGAAAACCCAGAAGAACCTCCTAACAATCCTTTTCTAGAAGAGGTCCCACAAGAATTCCTTGCTGTCTTAAGACATATCACGTCCAAGAAATATCTTGTTCATATAACCCTTAAATTCTCAGGCAATTTTAGAATTACTACTATTGCTCTTTTTGACACTGGTGCTGATCTGAATTGCATTAAAACAGGTCTAATTCCTAATAATTTTCATGAAAATACCCAAAAAACTCTAGCGGCGACTAATAACACTTAGCTAGAAATCAATTCCCAAACCAGTGCGTACGTTATTATTAATGGAGTTTCTATAGCAACATCGTTTGTCTTAGTGAAAGACATTCACAACTCCGTTATCTTAGGAACAACATTTATAAATCTTATCACCCCGTATAAGGTAGATAATGATTTCATCTCTTTTGATTCCAATAATAAGAGTTTAAAATTCCCTTTTCTGACAAAACCAACAGCTAGAGACCTCAATCTGATTAAAACTTATTCTTGTCATCTAGGCAAATTAAGGAATAGTTTTTTAGATCAGAATTCTGAGTCCCCTAGAAACTCTGATACACGTTCCATCAAATTAATTGATTCCCTTGCATACACAAAAAAATTGAAGCATCATTTACAATATCAAAAATATTTTCAAAACATTGCATTAAAACATATTTTCTGCAAATTGATTCATGACATTTTTTACTTTAAAAATCTTTTAACCAGTGGTTTACTCAAAAACAGGAGAGAAAATCCACAGATTTCTGATACTGCTTAGAACACAGAAATGTCTTATCACTGCCCCTTGCCCCACTATCTGGGCTACAAGGAAAAAATATCCAGGAATGACATGCGGGAATCCGGGCAATATTGTGTCCACGCAATGTGTGAAGCCTTGCTCCAAAAGAGAAAATATGAGATACCTCCACCAATAAATACACCAGTTGTTGCACCACAACAATAAACAAATTCCATGGCCCCCAAAAAACCCACAAACGCCAAACCAATAAAAGAAGAAAAAGAAAAATTCCCTGCCAAATTTCCCACTAAAACCCCTGACATGGTATGATGCAGTAATGAAGGAAGAAAATGATAATGCCGCAGCATCTGTGCAAGAAACACCAGCACAAGAGATAACTGCTGAAAATCTTCTACAACTCCTTGCAAAATCCCCAGAATTACAACAGGCATTGATACAACTTCAAAATCCCAAACAAGAAGTTGATCAAAGCTCAGGAGAAGAAAAACCCTCTCAAAATTTAACAAAAATCGAGAAAGGAGAATCTTCAAAAATCCTTTCTCAAAAACAATTTTCAAAACTCCAACTTGAGAAAGAAGAGTCCTCAAAAACCCTTTCTCAAAAACAATTTTCAAAAAATTAACTTGTGGTACCACAAGTCCCCAAAAACCTGCTCCTAAATTCTTCATAAAACCGTTTTTTCAAAATATTGTTACTCTTGAAAAAGGATTTTTTAATGAAGACCCATTTTTAGCATTACAAAATTATTTTGGACCACAATGGTTTTACAAATTATGGGATATTTTAAAAATCCCATATTTTTACCAGTCTATCCTTGAAATCTCAGGATCAACAACAATAAAAAATAATTATTTTAAAAATAACTCAGTTCCATCTTATTCCATTTGCAAAATGCTTAATGTAATTGCTCTATGCGATTGGGGTAATGATCTGTCTCAACTCCTAAATTTCCCAGATACCTACAAAAATGAACCATTTGTTTATATTCCTTTTAATTACTGGGATTACCAACAAGCTTGGTTCAATTCCTTCTTTATTCAAAATACCAACCAAAGCCACACTTGGCTTTTCCATTTTGATACCTCATGTGATCCATCACAATTTCCAACATGGTGGAATTCATGGTGGGAGCAATTCAGATCTACCCTAGAAATACAAAAACCAGAAGTCACTAAATCTTTAAGCCTCTTCAAATCCCAATATAAACCCTCTGAGGAAGAAAAAAGATTTGTGCCACTAGACCTTTTTCACACAAAATTCCACTTACCATGGGTATTTACATGGTTCGTAGATTATTCAGACAATAAAATACCAACAATCCGAAGAAGATTCAAAATCAGATGGTGGCACAGCTTTAAAATACCATCAAGCCTCACCCCACAAAAAGTCAAAGAATGGTTAAATGCCAGAAAATCCATTCCAGTACAGGCGCCTCTACAAACACTACCAGCACCACTACAAACACCGGAGCACACCCAGTTTCTTTTACGAAAATCCCATATGACCTCAATGCTTGCAGCAGCCAAAAATCTAGAAGAAATGCAAGCCATAATTCTGAAATTTGCACTGTCTTCATCAAAACAAGGCTCTTCATCAGAAGAAGAAGAACTAGAGATTGATATTGAAGACAGTCTGGTTTTTGGCAATAGTGGATTCTGAAGAAAGTTGCCAAAAGAATTCAAAATACCCAGAGTAGAGTTCAGACAAAATTCTGAAAAAAGAAAGTGCTCGAAAAACCTACTTTAAAAAAAGCAAAAAGCAAAAGCAAAGATTCCAGCAATAATTCAAGAAAATGCCAAAAGGATGAATAGTCATTCTCCACTCGGATGAATAGTTATTCTCCACTTAGATGAATAGTTAGATTCCTTTTTAATTACGAAAATTCCATGTAAAACTCCTATAAAAGGAGACTCACTCTCCCTTAGTTACATAAGCTTTTCTTTTCACATTTTCTCTTTCTAAACTTCAGATTTAGAGAGAAGTGAGAGCTCCTCTTACTAAATTCCCCTTTAGGTTAGATTGAAATTCCCCTCAAAATACCCATATGATTCAGTTCATATGATTCATATAACTCATATCATATGATCCAAAATACCTTAGAAATTCCCAAGGTATATCTCCTTGATAAAATATTTTGTAAATTCCAATTTCTTAATACTTTAAATGAATATGATTATGGACGGTACTACCTCCTAATCTTTTAAATACTTCATGCTTTTAAATTCAGATACGGAAGGAATCGGGATATAAGGTATTGACAAATTAAAATATAATTGAAATATGCAGAAAGTAAATAAACACTAATTTTCAATTTAAGGTTCCAGTTATGGAAACCATAAATCAAAGGATCTGCAGGAATTTAAATTAAATAGGCGGTTGAACCGGCCAAGTATTTAATGCGGAATTTAAAGAATTTAAAAGCATGAAGTATTTAAAAGATTAGGAAGTAGTACCGTCCATAATCATATTCATTAAAAGTATTAAGAAATTGGAATTTACAAAGTATTTTATCAAGGAGATATACCTTGGGAATTTCTAGGGTATTTTGGATCATATGATATGAGTCATATGATATGAATCATATGAACTGAATCATATGGGTATTTGAGGGGAATTTTAATCTAACCTAAAGTGGAATTTAGTAAGAGGAGCTCTCACTTCTCTCTAAATCTGAAGTTTAGAAAGAGAAAATGTGAAAAGAAAAACTTATCTAACTAAGGGAGAGGGAGTCTCCTTTTATAGGAGTTTTACATGGTATTTTCGTAATTAAAAAGGAATCTAAGTGGAGAATAACTATTCATCCGAGTGGAGAATGACTATTCATCCTTTTGGCATTTTCTTGAATTATTGCTGGAATCTTTGCTTTTGCTTTTGCTTTTATGAAAGTAGCTTTTTCGAGCACTTTCTTTTGTCAGAATTTTGTCTGAACTCTACTCCAGATATTTTGAATTCTTTTGGCAACTTTCTTCAGAATCCACTGTTGCCAAAAACCGGATTGTCTTCAATATCAATCTCTGGTTCTTCTTCTTCTGATGAAGAGCCTTGTTTTGATGAAGACGGTGCAAATTTCAGAATTATGGCATGCATTTCTTCTGGATTTTTGGCTGCTGCAAACATTGAGGCCATCTGGGATTTCTGTGAAAGGAACTGGGTGTGCTCCGGTGTTTGTAGTGGTGCTGGTGGTGTTTGTAGAGGCGCCTGTACTGGAATGGATGTTCTTTCATTTAACCATTCCTGGAATTTTTGTGGGGTGAGGCTTGATGGTATTTTAAAGCTGTCCCACCATCTGATTTTGAATCTTCTTCGGATTGTTAGTATTTTATTGTCCGAATAATCTACGAACCATGTAAGTACCATGGTAAGTGGAATTTTGTGTGAAAAAGGTGTAGTGGCACAAATCTTTTTTCTTCCTCAGAGGGTTTATATTGGGATTTGAAGAGGCTCAAAGATTTAGTGACCTTCGGTTTTTGTATGTCTAGGGTGGATCCGAAATGCTCCCACTATGAATTCCACCATGTTGGAAATTGTGATGGATCACATGAGGTATCAAAATGGAAAAGCCAAGTGTGGCTTTGGTTGGTATTTTGAATAAAGAAGGAATTGAACCAATCTTGTTGGTAATCCCAGTAATTAAAAGGAATATAAAAAAATGGTTCATTTTTGTGGGTATCTGGGAAATTTAGGAGTTGAGACAGATCATTCCCCCAATCGCATGGAGCAATTACATTAAGCACTTTGCAAATGTAATAAGAGGGAACTGAGTTATTTTTAAAATAATTATTTTTTATTGTTGCTGATCCGGAGATTTCAAGGATAGCCTGGTAAAAATATGGGGTTTTAAAAATATCCCACGATTTGTAAAACCATTGTGGTCCAAAATAATTTTGTAATGCTAAAAATGGTCTTCATTAAAAAATCCTTTTTCAAGAGTCACAATATTTTGAAAAAACTGTTTTATGAAGAATTTGGGAGCAGGTTTTTTTGGGACTTGTGGTACCACAAGTTGATTTTTTGAAAATTATTTTTGAGAAAGGGTTTTTGAAGATTCTCGTTTCTCGATTTTTGTAAAATTTTGACAGGATTTTCCCTCTCCTGAGCTTTGAACAACTTCTTGTTTGGGATTTTGAAGTTGTATCAATGACTATTGTAATTCTGGGGATTTTGCAAGGTGTTGTAGAAGATTCTCAGCAGTTATCTCCTATGCTGGTGTTTCTTGCACAGATGTTGCGGCATTTTCATTTTCTTCTTTCATTACTGCATCATACCATGTCAGGGTTTTTTTAGTGGGAGATTTGGTAGAGAATTTTTCTTTTGCTTCTTTTATTGGTTTGGCGTTTGTGGGTTTTTTGGGGGCCATGGAATTGGTTTGTTGTTGTGGTGCAACAATTGGTGTATTTATTCGTAGAGGTATCTCATCTTTTCTCTTTTGGAGCAAGGCTCCACACATTGCGTGGACACAATATTGCCCGGATTCCCGCATGTCCTTCCTGAATATTTTTTCCTTGTAGCCCAGACAGTGGGGCAAGGGGCAGTGATAGGAAATTTCTGCGTTGTAACCAGTATCAGAAATCTGTGTTTCTCTCCTGTTTTTGAGTAAACCACTATTTAAAAGATTTTTAAAGTAAAAAATGTCAGGAATCAATTTGCAGAAAATATTTTTTAATGCAATGTTTTGAAAATATTTTTGATATTGTAAATGATGCTTCAAAATTTTTGTGTATGCAAGGGAATCAATTAATTTGATGGAACGAGTATCAAAGTTTCTAGGGGACTCAGAATTATGATCTAAAAACTATTCCTTAATTCGCCTAGATGACAAGAATAAGTTTTAATCAGATTGAGGTCTCTAGCTTTTGGTTTTGTCAGAAAAGGGAATTTTAAACGCTTATTATTGGAATCAAAAGAGTTGAAATCATTATCTACCTTATACGGGGTGATAAGATTTATAAATGTTGTTACTAAGATAACGGAGTTGTGAATGTCTTTTACTAAGACAAACGATGTTGCTATAGAAACTCCATTAATAATAACGGACGCACTGGTTTGAGAATTGATTTCTAGCTTTGTGTTATTAGCCGCCGCTAGAGTTTCCTGGGTATTTTCATGAAAATTATTAGGAATTAGACTTGTTTTTATGCAATTCAGATCAGCACCAGTGTCAAAAAGAGCAATAGTAGTAATTCTAAAATTGCTTGAGAATTTAAGGGTTATATGAACAAGATATTTCTTGGACGTGATCTGTCTTAAGACAGCAAGAAATTCTTGTGGGACCTCTTCTAGAAAAGGGTTGTTAGGAGGTTCTTCTGGGTTTTCAGAGTCGGAGTTGTCGGACTCAGAACTGGATTCAGAATTATCCTGGGTTTTTGAAAGGAATGTTTTTAGTAGAAGAGAGTTTGTTTTTCTCATAGAGCCTTGATCTATACTTTGATTTGTTTCACCTCCCTTTGGAGTTCTAGAACTGGGGTTTCTTTGTCTTATTTCATCCTTTTACCCTTTTTTAGGATTTTTGTCAAATCGTAGGTATTTTTGGAGGTGTTTGGCAAAATTGAATTTTGAAAAACAATTTCTCGTCAGTAAAAGATTTGAGGAATTTATTCAAATAATATTTTTGGTGTTCGACATCTATGTACTGAACCATATCTAACATGAATTCTTGATCCTTGGTTAGAATACAAACAAGTTTTCCCTTACCCTTATCAGAACATTTAGAAGAACTGGTTGTAAGCAATTCATCTATTTGAAGGGCTTCAATTCTTGGAATCAATGAGAAGATTGGAGATTTTTTGGGTGACGTCATCGTTGAGCTTCAATTCTTGTAATTTTTTATTCATTTTTGTAGTATTTCGATGTATGACCTCTTTTGTGACATTTGTAACACGTAATGTCCTTGTATTTGGTATCAGCTATTTTGGTATTTGGTTTTTTGGAATGATGAGTATTTTTGTGGGGTTTTTTGTAATACTCTTCGTTGGTTTTGCTGAAATCTCTCTTTTTGTAACCTCTTGAAGTACTCTTAAGGGATTTATGAGTCTTGCTACAATTTCCTATACAACTAGAAGAGGGTTTTGAGAAATTCGTATCAAACTGTTTGCAAAAGGTTCCAAGTTCGCACTTAGTTCTCTTTAGCTCCTATTTGAGGTGTTTTTGTAATTTCAGGTCTTGACAGATCTTTAGACCTTCCTGTTGAGTTATACTGACAAGTTGTCCGTACGTAAACTCACTGTAGGGTATAATCTGTTTACCGCAATTTTCTTTGATTTTGTTCCTAACCTTTTCTCCGACCAGTAATTTCTCTTTCCTAAATGGCTGGTTGGAATCTTCCCTGAACATAACTCTGGTTAAGAAGGTATTTTTGTACCATTGAAAATCACTGAGTTTTTTGCATTTGAGGTTGGAAAGTAACTCGGCATTTTTATCTTTCAAATGTGAAGAATCTCCTATGAAGTTTAAAGGGATTGTGAGAATCAAGGTTGCTACGGCATCTTGTAGGGGTTCACCTTGTTCATCAAGGATTGGTATTCCTTCTTCATCAGTTTTGATGGAATTGTGGATATCTTCCTTTTGTTGATCAGCGAGATAATTATCCCACCAACCTTTCAATTGACCAGAGAATCCTGCGATGAGCAGTTCTGTAATGGTCTTATCTTGCGTACCATTATGGGTCTTGTAGGCATTTGCAGCCATGGTCATTTGTTGAAGAAAGCTGAGAATATTATATTCGGTCATCCCATCTATGTTCCAATGATAAATGGAAGAGGCATTGAAACGGGATTGAGCTAGGGGTTTGACTGTTCCCAGATCTGGGGAAGGAATAATCTGTAATTGTTGTTGTTATACCTGTTTTATTGGTCTTTGCCAATCCATATGCTTAACAAAAGGTTTTTTGTTTTGGAATTGTTTTGGAGTATTACTGTCGTCGGAGTCATGTGTTAGAGCATTGATTTTATTGGAAGATTGCGGAGTATCCGGAACAACGTGTTCTGTGTTAGAACTGTTGGATGTCCCAATTCTACTCAATTGATCCTAGATAGCCTGAATAAACTCAGACTTGTTTTGCTGGATATTCTTGATGCCATCTTTGGACACCTAAAAGAGTTTAAAAATAGGGCTTTGGCTTTTCAATTTCATATCCTTAGTCGTACCTGTGGAATCTATGGTGACTAAAGGGTTGGTTTTTATGTTTTTTTCTACCTGATCGATTTGTTTTCCTAGGGTATTCAAACTGATATTGGTGAAATTATTTTGTGCGAGGATATTCTTGGTATTTGTTTTTTCATCCTCTGCTGGATTCTTAAGAGGAATCGCGTCTACAGGGCAGCCATGAATATTAAGCTTGATACCTTGTAAATGAGGGTGGTTGGACTGGATTTTCCTAGAATCAGCTAGGGTTTCCCACTCCGGTGATTTGTCCCTAGTCATAACGGGATTTACCATACTGGAAAAGGGATAATCAATGGAATTTTGGGAGGAATAATAATTGTACTAGTCAAAGAAAAGGATGTTTATCCTATGTTGATTAACAAACTCATAGAATTTTTCCTGTATTTGTGTCCTAGTTTTTGAAAAGGTTTTGAAGAACCAAAATCATTTTTCTAGGTTGTATTTTTCATAAAAATCATTTCGTAGGAATTTTTTGTCTACTTTGAAATCTTTTTCTAAAACACCAATTTCGTTTACTATGTTTTCTGTAATCGAGGAAAAAGTCAGACTAGTAGGTTTCTAGTCCTCTATCTTTTCTCTAATAGTGGATTTTTTATAAACGGGTCTTGGTATATTGTTGGAGTAGTCTACGTTTCATAGAATGGGTAAATCTGACGTAGAATGTCTCGATATAACAGTGTTAGATCTAGAAAGATCAGTTTGTAAAAGAAGGGGTTCACCTTTCTTACTATGGTATCTGACTTTTGTAGCAAAAGCTGAAGTCATAGCTTTGTAATGGATTCTATAAATTATAGCTACAGGAATCGATCCTTCAAGTATTTGGTAATTATGAGTCTTGATTTGTAAGACAAGGGATTTTTGGATATTTTTTTCATTTAAAGAAACTGAGAAATTTGGGTAACAGTCAAAAGATATTGGTCCTGTGCAGAGACTAGACTCAACAGAACTCAATAGTTAATCTTAGAAATTTTTGAATCTGGCATCATGTAAGATAGCAAGGATTGAGGTGTTTAATCCTTCTTTCGTGAGGGGTTTTATCCCTACTTGGACTAATCCAATATGGATGTATTTGTAATTTCTTTCTCTGTCTCTCTTCAGAGAATTTTGAGAAAGTAATTGGATTGTTTCAAAAGGTTGAGATAATTGGATATATTAGGGCCGACAATGCCACCACACTCATATTACTACAACTATAGGAAACATGTACATGCCTCTAAAGAGTGACAATTGTATCATAGCTGGGACAGGGCCCCGACCTACCCATAGTTTATATGCACACAAAAATCTAGACCTGGTAATTCTGAATGACCCGGAGCATACCAAATGAGATGGTACTCGGAAATCTACAGAGTAGGTCCTCCCTGATGTCTATCAGGACCTGCAGGCATGAAATGTTGAGCCCCAGCAAATGGATTTTAGTATGAAATAACGTACTGACTATGTAAGGTAACTGAATAACTTAAATGTAAAGCATGCTCAATATAACTGAGAGGCAACTGAAGTCTGGAGGCATACTTACTTGTCTCTAGCTTCTAAATAACTATACAACTCATAATAAACTATTTAGCCTCATATAAGCAACTAAAAAAAGCAAATAGACCTAAAGGCAATCTGTATAGCCCCAAAGGCAAGTGCACATTATATATAGCCCCGAAGGCAGATGTGAAATAACCCTTAAGGCAAGTCAATATAGTAGATGTTATAGCCACGTAGGTAAAACATAACTCTATAAGTTCTATTATAATGATTTCTATCATCTTGAATGTCTATTTAACTATCGTCTCATATCTAATAAAAGGAAAGTCACTATAATAGGGTCATGGTAACCCATACACAGTTGCTACAAACAACACATCTTTGTGCGGAGGATCGAGAGTACTATAATGAAATAATCATGCCAAAAGTTGAAGGAAGGGACAACCTCACATACCATAGCTATATCTTGTCTAAACAAGGCAATGTAACCGGCCTGCAATGCACCTCAATCTATACCAAAACAAGCGCACAATAATTACTACTATAACTAGTAGCAAATACAATAATCGACAAGTCTGAATGAGAATTAAACTTTGTTTTCTTCCACCTTCCTTCAAATTTAACTTCTAGCAACAAATCCAACAGATGGAATATTATGATAACAACCATATCAATATCATACTCAAGCTATTTCTAGTAATTTCCATCCATAGAAAGATATTGTTAATTAAATTCTGCCCATCTGAGATTTTTTATTAAATTAAAAAATGAAACCAAACATGGTCCAAGAACCAGGCCCAACAAATGACCCAGTCCACAAAATGAAAATGCAAAAAATAAAAAAGGAAATAACAAACAAGAGATACAGACAACAAATCATTGTCTATATTTGAGCCCTAATTTCACGCTTGTTTCTCTCTCTACCAGCAACCCATCTCTAGAAATCTTCAATCCAAGATGCGAAGATGACGAATTCTACTACGTTTTATGTTATCCCCTTCATTCATGTGAGATGAAGCTGATTCGCACAATTTCTTGAATATTAGAGCTCTATTATTATCGATTCATCGATCATTTGCTTTGTAAGTGTTTTTGTTCAAATCTTCGATCTTGTTTACCTGCATTTCTTTGATTTCTTGTTCATATTTTTTATCCATTGTTTCATGCACCAATTCTATGTACCCAACCAATCTACATAAGTTAATGAAGATCTGGAAAGACATCAATGCTTATTTCCACCTTCAAGTATGAATTCCTTCTCTTGAGGCCTTAAATCTGAATGATTGTTATGCTTGTTACCCATTCTTGACTTGTTGTTGATTTTTCCTTTCATTTCCCATTCTAAATGACTCAACATGCCTACACTCGTATATATGGTAGCTGTATTTTCTCACTATTCAAGATCTTTTTCAATCCCACTTCGATGTCCTTGAAATATTCATATGTGATTGATCCTCCTTTGTCCAGGGCGAAATTAGCTAGAAAATCTGCTAATTTATTCCATTCCCTTAGGATGTGAGTATATAGAACTTGTTTCCCCTACATTAGCTTATTAATTTCCTCTATACACCCCCACTATAGCCCATGGTGGCTTCTAATCCTCAGCTAAAATTCTTTATATTAGTTGTGAGTTAGTTTGGATGATAATCTTGTCAACATGTCTGGTTTTGCACCATTTGGCTGCTTCCAGTATTGTAATTTCCTCAGCCTTAGTGTTTGTAACCCAACATATTTCCTCTACCTGAGCATGAACTAGATTACCATCCTTATTCCTCAAACAAAAACTATATGCTCCTCTTTTAGGGTTTCATTTTGATCTCCATCTGTGTTGCACAAGATCTAACCTTTAGGAGGAGGATGCCACATCAATTTTCTAAACTTCACCTTTGGTATGTACCCTTCCATCACTTGAATCAACTCTCCCCAACTGTTAGGTATTTGCTGCATTGATGGATTTCTGACCTTCACCATCCTTTGTATAGTAGCAAAATCTGATAAATCCATCTTGCAATATATTTCTTCTTCCTACGTATGCATTTCTTCTTTTCCACAACTCTCATACAACTATAGCAGGCATAACCTGAAATAATGGTTTTAGCCTATCATTGACAAACTATTTCCACCATTTCACTATAATATGTTGTAATTGTCATCCTACAATGTTAATACCTGCAAAAGAATAAAAATAGGACCATGTCTTGTTAGGAAAAACACTTAGCAAATAAGTGTTGAATTGTCTCCTCCCTTGGATTTGAACAACACCAACACCTAGATGCTAAGTTAATATTCATCATTTTCAACACTCATCAAATGGTAATAAGAACTACCAACACCTCCACATAAAAAAAATGTATCTTAAAAGGAAACCCTTTGATCCACATATACTTGTAAATTTCATTCTCTTGACTCCTCAACCTTAAATAATCCCAATCAGATTAGACTGTGAAGTCATCCCCATTACTTAAAACCCACCAAGGTGTATCTGCCTCTGTATCATTATTTGGTGTTTTCACAATATCTATTATATGCTGCACAATGTCAATGTCCAATATTTCTTTCAATCTGTTGATATCCCAACTCCCATTTACCACTATTTCATTCACATTTTGGATAGTGTCATCATAATAATCATGTTGAGAAACAAAATATAGAGCACCCAAACCTATCCAGTTGTCATACCAAAAAAGTGAATTACCTATTTTGGTTTGCCACCATATATGATGTTCTATCATGTCCCTAGATTTAAGCATTGTCTTCCAATTCTGAGAACGATACTTCCATTGTACAATTACTGAGTTACTCTTCTTACAGTACTTGTTGCTCATGAATGCACTCCCTAAGGATGGAGTTAATATGAAACTCCACCCAATCTTAAAATATAATTCCATTGAGACATCATGTAATAATCTAAAACCAAGTCCTCCTTCCTTCTCTGGTACACATAAATGTGTCCGAGAAGCCCAATGTATGCTTTTCCCCCTATTGTATTACTCTAAAAGAATGGTGCAAACATTCTATGCATCTGTCTAATTACACAATCAGGTGGATTAAGGGTTGATAAAAGATGTATGGGCATTCCTTGAAGAACATATTTGATCAGTACTTCCCTACCCCCCAAATTATAGCATTTTACATTTCCAAGACTGTAATTTGTTCATGATCTTCACCAAATTTGTATTGTAATAATCCTTCTTCATTCTATTATAAAAAACTAGGCATCCCAAATAGGTGAAAGGAAAGTCATTTCTTCCTATTCCTGTAGTTATCTCCATAATTATATTTATGTCCCCTGGTACATTATGATGCAAATACACAACACTCTTTTCTATATTCACCTTCTGGCCAGATGATTCCTCATATTTTTGTAACACCTCCATTACTAATTTCAAGGACATGATGTTTGTTAAAGAAAAAATGATCATATCATCTGCATATGCAAGAAGATTCACCGTAGGACTCTATTTAGGCAAACCAAAAACCGTATATTTTGGTACCTGATATAACTGATTCAAATTTCTAGATAATACCTCTGCAGATGTTACACACAATAGTTTTTCCAATCGAAAAGCATTGCTAACTAGGTTACATGTTAAGAAGAAGGCATGAGAGTTCTCGTAAGGATAGTAGGGTGTTAGGACAGGTTAAAGAGGTGCCAAGAGGTACAAAGGTCAATCGAATCGATGGGAATAAGTTTCATCGCAACATAAGGGATTTCTATGCTTTACCATGAGAGTTATGGACGTAAAATATTTTACGGGCCGTAAAACAGTAGGACATCCACCGTAAAAAATAACAGAGTTGGTAGATGAGATGGTGTTTTACGGTGGTAATGTTACGATTTGGAAAACATTTTACGGTGGGTGGAGCCACCATAAAGGTTAGGCAGTGTGGCAGTGCTAGACTTTATTAAATCGATGGAAGCTCATTTGACCTCATTTATCTCATCAAAACACACCCTCTAAGCTCCAAAAAGCTCCCTAAGTGTTCTATACTTTCTAAGTGTAATCCGGAAGGAGAAATCGCGTGAATCTCTCGCAAGAAAGTTTGTGATACAAGTCCTATCCTTACTAATTTTTTCTACTATGGTGAAGGAGCTACCAAAGTATTAGAATTGGGTCTCAAGATGCAACCTTCGTAGTTAAGGTAAGAATTTTCCCTTTCTTTACATATTTGAGTTGTGCAAGTTGTCGAGACATTGTTTTGCTAAAGAACCAAGATAAGAGAAGTGGGAATCTTGAAGTTGTTGTGCGGTTGATTGTGATGAAGCTATGAGCTTTCTCTACAAATACAAATGATGAAATCGGGAAAATATTGATGGAGTTGTGATGTTATGTGTAGAGTTGAGCTATAAATGAACTTTCTTATAACTTATGAACTCGATATTGATACAAAACCTTCTTATAATGTAGATAATTGTCCATAGAAAGTGAGAGGGTTTGTGGGATGTGATTAGCTTCCTCGACAAGGTATGTAGGGAAACTTTCCTTATTGGCATGATTTGACAAAATTGTTTATTTGAATAGAATTCCATTTTGTGAAATCGAATAACAATAAGATTTTCTTATTAAAACGATCCTACTCCTTTGAATACTTCTAATCTATAGCATCTCTCTAATTCTATACATTCAAGAATGGTTGTATTAACACTCATAAATGTAGAGCCAATAATAATAGTTGGAGGATAACGATGATATGTCACTTTGGCGCTTGTGATGTCCTTGGGAGTCTGTCTTGCATTGCACTTATATATGTATCTATTTTCTTACCGAGTCACGCTATAGTCAGCTAGGTACAACACTTATATGCACACTCCACTGTAGTTGGTTTTGACATTATCGAGTGCTATTAAGGCCGGGTACTTCCGAGTCCTTATCGAGGACATATACGATATTCTATTATATGATTAGCCCCATTAAGAAGCTTATGGCCTTATTGTCCGCAGTTATCTGTATATATCGTGTTAGGACTCTTCTGTTTGCAGGTTGTCTTTCGTTCTTATCTTGCTATGGTTATGTGGAGGCCTTATCGGCCCTAGTTTCGTATCACGGGTTCTAGAGTGCTACGGTTGGTTCGCTCAAGCCCTCGGGTGCTGAGTGCCAGCCATCCCCCAAGGTTGGGGTATAACAAACGTGGTATCAGAGCAGGTCAGTCCTAGGGAATCTATAAGTCGTATCTAGTAGAGTCTTAGTTATAAGTGTGTTGTGCACCACATTTAAATGCAGGATTTAGAATGGTTACTTTTCTTCCTGATCTAGATTGTATGATAATGTTGAATGATAAGTGTCTATATCTAATCTTCATCTTGTTTATTTTCTCAGTTATGCTTGCTACTATTAGACGACAAGAGGCTCTATGGAGGTTAGATGAGGAGGCGGGAGAGGGTACCAGTCAGGTACCACCTGCTTACCCAGGGAGGTAGGAGCTCTAGGATGAGGATTTATCTCAGGCCTCCAGGACTCCACCCCCATCACCATTTCCATAATGGCATAGGGGAGTCGATATACCTCCAGTTGCCCCTGATCAGGATATAGATATACGGAGTTCAGTGCAATTGTTGACTAAATTAGTGGCCTTTCAGGCCCAATGTCAGACCCTCGGTATTGCTGATAGGGCTATGAGCATGAGAGTTTGGGACATTATCAACCTGGACCCTCCAGTATTCACAGGGGCTGATCCTAATGCGGACCCATAGGATTTTCTAGATTAGATATAGTGGAAGTTATGAGTTATGCATGCTACAGATGTTGAGTTAGTAAAGTTGGCTTCCTATAGGTTGTATGATATTACTGTAACCTGGTATGAGACTTGGGAGCAAACTCGAGGACGTAATGCCCCACCAACGACATGAAGGGAGTTCTCTGAGGCATTTTTATAGCAGTATTTGCCGGTTGAGATTTTATGAGCCATGTGAGACATGTTCTTATATTTATAATAGGGTAATATAAGTGTTTGAGAGTATAGTCTACAGTTTAACTCCTTGGCTAGGTATGCTCCTATGTTGTTGTTGACATGAGTGACCGAGTACATCAGTTTGTTAGTGGTTTGGGGCCGTACTTGGTGAATGAGTGCACTACAACTTATTTGCACCTGAATATGGATATCTCCTGCATTCAGGACTATGAATAGAATCTAAAGGATTGTAAGAGGCAGCAGCGATCTAGTCGAGAGCATGATTGGGGCCAACATAAGAGGGACCAGTCCGTAAGTGATATGGGAGAGTTTTGAGGTGGGTTTAGGCCTCAATTTCCTAGATGTTCATTTTATATGACAACTAATGCACCACCACAGTTTCAAGGCCAGTGTTGATATTAGACCACTTATTCTAGTCAGCGTCAGAGTTCACGAGTATCAGTCTCCCAACATACAGGAGAGTCTAGTCAGGTGAGGCCATCGATACCGTATTGTGGTTGACATGGTAGGACTCATTTTGGGCAGTGTTTCTAGGGTTGGGATGTGTCTTATTCATGTGGGCAACTTGGTCATATCATGCGGCTTTATCCGATGAGAGGCGGGGGCAGTACGACATAACCGACAGGGCCTATAACAACTTCTTATTCGTCGGTACGCCCATCTAGGAAAGGTACATAGATATTGTCCGGTAGAGGTAGAGGCAGAGGAGCAACATCTAGTTCAGGCGGACCCAAAAACCACATTTATGCCTTATTAGGTCGTCAGGACCTAGAGTCATCTCCAGATGTAGTTACAGGTATATTATTAGCCTTCTCTCTTGATATATATGCTTTGATAGATCCGGGTTCCACTTTGTCATATATTACACTCTTTGTTGCTGGTAAGTATGGAAAAGAGCCTGAATTGTTACATAAGTCATTTGAAGTGTCTACGCCCGTGGGTGAGCCTATGATTGTTAGGCGGGTGTTTAGGAATTGTGATGGAAATACCTATGATCGCCATACTATATCCGACTTTAATGAGCTAGAAATGGAGGAATTCGATGTTATTTTGGGCATGGATTGGTTAGCTTTTTGCTATGCTAATGTTTCTGTTGGACGAAAGTCATTCTCTTTCATTGAATGGAAGGCCAATGCTACAATGCCTAAGGGGAGGTTTATTTCCTATCTTAAGGCTCAGAAGATAAGTGTGAAAGGGATATATTTATCAGTTGGTGCAAGTGTAGGATGCCAAGGCAAGACCTCCAGCCCTTCAGTTAGTTCTTGTCATTAAAGAATTTCCTGATGTAATCCCTGGTGACGTTCATGGTCTTACTCTTGAAATGGAAATCGACTTCACTATTGATGTGCTTTCATATACTCAGCATATATCTATTCCTCTATATCAAATGGCTCCTGCTGAGCTAAAAGAATTTAAAGCTTCGCTGAAAGACTTTTTAGAAAAGGATTTTATTAGGCCCAGTACATCACCGTAGGGCGCACCAGTGTTATTCGTCTATAAGAAGGACAATTCATTGCTAATGTATATCGATTACCATCAACTGAACAAAGGGACTATTAAAAAAAGTATCTACTTCCCTGAATTGATGACCTATTTGATCAATTTCAAGGCTCCAAGTACTTCTCAAAGATTGACCTCCGATATGGGTATTATTAGCTACGAGTTAAGGAGAAAGATATTCTAAAGACAACTTTCCATACTAGATATGGTCACTATGAATTCCTAATAATGTCATTTGGTTTAACTAATGCGCCAAAGGCTTTAATGGATTTGATGAATCGGGTGTTTAATCCATTTTTGGATATCTTTGTAATAGTATTTATCGATGATATTTTGGTGTGCTCCAGATCAGAAGCAGAGCACATGGATCATTTAAGAGTGGTATTACATGCGCTCTAAGATCATAAGTTGTACGCTATGTTCTCTAAATGTGAGTTATGGTTGAACTCGGTGGCTTTTCTAGGGCATATAGTGTCGGGTGAATGCATTAAGGTCGGTAGTCAAAAGATTGAGGCCGTAAAGAATTGGCCGAGGCCCACAACTCCTACTGAGGTATGTAGTTTCTTGGGCTTAGCAGGTTACTAACGGAGATTTGTGGAAAATATTTCTTCTATTTCCGCACCGCTGACAATATTAACACATAAGACGGCCAAGTTTCAATGGTCAGATACTTGCGAGAAGAGTTTCCCGGAGTTGAAGAGCAGGTTAACATCAACACCTATTCTAGTACTTCCTGAAGGATTTGAAGGCTATGTTGTATATTATGATGCTTTCAGAGTGGGGTTAGGTTGTGTTCCAATGCAGCATGGTAAGGTTATTGCGTATGCTTCGAGACAACTAAGGAAACACGAGCAGAATTACTTGACTCATGATCTTGATCTAGCGACTTTTATTTTTACTTTAAATATATGGCGTCGCTATCTATACGGGGTTCATATTGATATATTCACAAATCATAAGAGCATGCAGTATATATTCAAGCAAAATGAGTTGAATCTGAGGAAACAAAGATGGATTGAGCTGCTGAAAGACTATGCTGTCAATATTTTGTACCATTCTGGCAAAACAAACATTGTAGCTGACATGTTAAGTCAAAAGTCTATGGGCAGCCTGAAACATGTGAGAGTTGATAAGTTGGAAATGGAAAACGATTTGTATCGGTTGCCTAGTCTGAGCGTGTGATTGATTGATACAGGCGACATGGGTGGCATAGTTCATAATTCCAATGAATCATCCTTAGTGGCAGAAGTAAATGAACGACATATTGACGACCTTGGTAACAATTAAATAAGGCATTCCCTTTCAAAAGAAATGGTTATTCTAACTTTCGGATGATGGGGTTCTTAAGTATGGCCGGTTGTTTGTACCCGATGTTGCAAGTCTTTGAGGGAAGATTATGGTAGAGATTTACTAGTCCAGGTATCCCATTCATCATGGTTCCACTAAAATGTACCATGACCTTCGACAACTATACTAGTAGAACGATATAAAGAAGAATATCACATAATTTGTTGCTCAGTGTCCGAATTGTCAACAAGTTAAGGTTAAGCATCAGAAACCTGGAGGATTGTTATAGAATATAGATATTCCTATGTGGAAATGGGAAGCAATTAACATGGATTTCATTATGGGATTACCTAATTCTCATCGGAAGTTCAATTTCATATGGGTTAACGTGGATTGACTTATGAATTCAGCTCATTTTCTACACGCCGGGACTACTTATTTAACCAAAGATCATGCTCGATTGTATATAAAGGAGATAATCCGACTTCATGGAGTTTCGATGTCTAATATATCTGATCGATGCACTCAGTTTATAGCTAATTTTTGGAGGTCTTTTCAAAAGGGTTTGAGTACTCGGATTAGTCTTAGCATAATCTTTCACCCACATATCGATGGACAAGCCGAGCACACTATCCAGACACTCAAAGATATATTGACTGCTTGTGTGTTGGACTTCAAGGGGATTTAGGAATATCATCTACTGCTTATTGAGTTCGCTTACAATAACAACTATCATTCTAGTATTCAGATGACATCGTATGAAGACTTATATGGACAGAAATGCAGGTCTTCTATTGGTTGGTTTGATGTAGGGGAAATGAATTTATTGGGATCTGACTTAGTATAACAAGCCATGGAGAAAGTAAAATGATTCAAGAACGATTGTGGACAGCTAAGAGTTGACAAAAGTCCTATTCAGATAAATGGCTTCGAGATTAAAAGTTTGTTGTGGGAGGCTGGGTGTTCTTACAGGTGTCACCTATGAAAGGCATGATGAGATTCAGAAAAAAAGGTAAGATTATCCCTAAGTACGTCGGACCATATCCAATTATTCAAAGAGTAGGCCAAGTATCCTATAATCTTGAGTTGCCTCCACAGTTTGAAGCCATTCATCCTATGTTTCACGTATCCATACTTCGTAAATGTATACGTGATTCCTCCTGCACTATCCCTATTGAGGATGTCCAAGTCACAGAAGATATATCTTATGAAGAAGTCTCTATCGCTATCTTATATTATCAAGTCCGTAACTTACATACCAAATAAGTTGATACAGTTAAGGAACTTTGGAGAAATAACATGGAGAAAATGACTTGGGAGGATGAAGAACATATGAAATCCCGATATCATTACATGTTCCAGACTTCAGGTTTATATTGATATTCGTGCGATATGTTACCCTTGTTCCTATTCAATCAATTGATCCTAATTCATATATATTTTTAGGTACTAATGTTGAGATAGAAATATAAGGTGCAACTGAGAGTAGAATGAATGATAGTTAAGGTGAGTTATGGCTAACCCACTTTAATTCTTGTGTATATATAGGTCGTGTGGGGCCAATTAGATATTGTTTTGCTATTCTATAGTCGTGTGTGGAATTAGATGTATGTTTGGGTTACTAGTCAGGTTTAGATAGTCCTATTTATAAAATAGGTTCTGCCGAATTTTTTTAGCACCTAGAGAGTTAAATCACTTCCCAATATTCGAGGATGAATGTTCTGAAGGAGGGAATATGTTATACCCCATAGTTTATCCTGTCGGAAAGCATTGCTAACTAGGTTACATGTTAAGAAGAAGGGATGAGAGTTCCTATAAAATAGTGGGGTGTTAGGATAGGTTAATGAGGTGTCAAGAGGTACAAAGGTCAATCAAATCAAAGGGAATAAGTTTCATCGCAACTTGAGGGATTTATGTGCTTTACGGTGAGAGTTACAGCCATAAAATGTTTTACCGGCTGTAAAACTCTGAGACATCCACTGTAAAAGGTAACAGAGAGTTGGTAGAGGAGATGGTGTTTTACGTTGGCAGTGTTATGGGCCAGAAAACATTTTACGGTGGGTGGAGCCACCGTAAAATCCACTTTAAAGGTTAGGCGGTATGGCGGTGATAGACTCTATTAAATCGATGGGAGCTCATTTGACCTCATTTCTTTCATCAAAAAAGACCCTCTAATCTCCCAAAAGCTCCCTAAGTTTTTTATACTTGTCTATGTGTAATCCGGAAGGAGCAATTGAGTGAGTTTCTCACAAGAAAGTTCGTGATAGATGTCCTATCCTTACTAGTTGTTTCTACTTTTGTGAATGAGTTACCCAAGTATTAGAATTGGGTCTCAAGATGCAACCTTGGTAATGAAGGTTAGGATTTTCCCTTTCTTAACGTATTTGAGTTGTGCACTTGTCGAGACCTCATTTTGCTAAAGAACCAAGATAGGAGAAGTGGGAATCTTGAAGTTTTTGTTTGGTTGATTGTGATGAAGCTATGAGTTTCCTCTACAAATACAAATGATGAAATTGGGAAAATATTGATGGAGTTGTGGTGTTATGTGTAAAGTTGAGTTATAAAAGAAGTTTCTTATAAGATAGGAACTCGATACTGATATAAATCCTTCTTATGATGTAGATAAATGTCCATAGAAGGTGCGAGAGTTTGTGGGACATGATTAGCTTCCTCGACAAGGTATGTAGGGAAAATTTCCTTCTTGGCATGATTTGATGAAATTATTTCTTTGAATAGAGTTTCATTTTGTAAAATCTAATAATGATAAGCCTTTCTTATTAAAATGATCTTACTCTTTTGAATAATTCTAATCTATAGCATCTCTCGGATTCTATACGTTCAGGAATGGTTGTATTAATGCTCATATATGTAGGGACAATAATAATAGTCAGAGGATAACGATGATAGGTCACTCCGGCTTTTCTTGTGATGTCCTTGGGAGTCTGTCTTACATTGCACTTATATATGTATCTATCTTCTTATCGAATCGCTCTATAGTCATTCGGGTATGGCACTTATATGCGCATGCCACTTATATGTGCATGCCACTGTAGTTGGTTTTGACATTACCGAGTCCTATTAAGGCGGGGTATGATCTATTCCTCATTGAGGCTGGGTACGATATACTATGTTATGATTATCCCCATTGAGTGGATATATTTTTACAAACATGTATATACATACACATGATTATGACAGGTTGTGCCTTCATTGACTTTATATGACTTCCAGGTTGATTTCTGTCCCTATATATAAATTGTTACATCTCATGTTTACTTATATTTCCTACCCTATATATTCAGTACATCTTTCATACTAATATCATTTTCCGGGGTACTGTGTTCATGCCCGCAGGTACAAATAGAAAGACTGGCATTCCTTCCTAGTAGGTTGGCTATTCTAGTTATTGGTTGTCACACTCCACTCATTCGGAGTTGCATTTTGGGAGTCGATAGGTACTATTGTACATATTCCTAGTATTTTAGGTATGACGAGGTCCTATCCCGGCCTGTTGATGTATTATAGCACTCCTAGAGGCTTGCAGACTAGTGTACAGTGTGTATATGTTTTGTCGTGGCCATGTCGGCCCATTTGTATTATATGGTACTCTTCTTATTGCCTTGTCGGCTATGGTTATCTATATATACTATGTTGGAACTCTTCTATTTGTAGGTTGTCTTTCATTCTTGTCTTGTTATGGTTATATGAAGGCCTTGTCGTAGTTTCATATCGCATGTTCTAGGGTGCCCGGTTGGTTCGCTCAGGCCCTCAAGTGCTGTGTGTTAGCCACCCCCCACGGTAGGGTGGGACAACAGTAAGATAAACAATATAGCTGATAATGGATCACTTTGTTTCACACCCCTAGAATATTAAAAGAAACTATGTTGTTGCCCATTTACCAGCACCGAATAATAATTATTGCTAATGATTCTGAACCATATCAATCAACCTTTCTCCAAAACCCATTTTCCTCTGAACCTTAGTAAAAAAATAACCAGGATACGTTATCATATGCCTTTGCTATGTCTAGCTTCATGACCACATTTGCAGTCTTGGTCCTCAGCTTTATATCTGCCATAATCTCTTGGGTTAATAGAATATTCTCCACTATACTCCTTCCTTTCACAAAACTAGTCTGATTTAAGGAAATTAGATCATTCAACCCCCTAGCCAGTCTGTCATGTATCAATCTTGAGAAAATCTTATTCACAAAATTACTTAAACTTATTGGTCTTATGTCAAAAAAGGTATTAATGATATCCTATTTAGGTAATAAGACCAAATTAGTATGAGTTATGAGTTTCGGTAATTTAGCTTCACAGAAAAAGCTCTTATCATATTAGTAACATCATCCCCTATAATACTCCAACATGACTGGTAAAATAGTCCAGTAAATCCATCAGGGCCCCAACACTTTCACTATTAAGACTAAAAACAACATTCCTCACTTCTTCTTATGTTGGCATCTCAGTGAAAATATTGTTCTGTTATGCTGATATCATTTTTGGTACACAGTCAAGAATTTCAAATTTACTAGGATCTGCCTCCTTAGTAAATTGATCATGAAAAAACCTGATTGCTTCTACTGCTATATCACAATCCTCTTCTAACCACATACCATGTTGATTCTGAATTCTTCTCAACTATAGCCTTTTCCTCCTTCTTTGAACATAAGATTGAAAGAAGTGTTCCTATATCCATCTTGGAATCATTGCATGCCTGCCTTTTCTATCAAAAATTATTCCTCCAAATGCAAATATCTATTCAGATTAGCTTGAATTCTATGCAAATTTTCCCTATTAATAGGAGTATGATGCAATATAATTTGAACTTCATGAACTTTGATAACATTTTCCAAAGTTTCAATCTCCTAGAAAATATTACCAAATGTACTTTTACTCCATTGAATCAATGCAGCCTTCAGTTTCTTCAATTTGTGATGGAAGATAATGAAGAGGTTAGCCATAAAATAAGCATGCCAATGCTCTCCAACAGTATCCAAGAAGCTTTCAGTCTTAACCTAAAAATTATGAAATTTGAAAGGCTTCTTGATTGGGACAGTGCTTCCAATATAAGATATCAATAAAGGGGCATGATCTGAACCATTTCTGATCAAGTGTTGAATTTCAATGCTAGGATACAACCCCTAAATACTTTGATTTCCAAAGAATATATCTAACCTTTTGAAAATACAATAATCTCCACTCTGTCCATTCCACCAAGTATATTTACTCACTTTAAAACCCAAATCATACACTCCACAATTTTGTATACAAGATTTGAAATCCTGCATTTTACTTGCTCTGACAGGAAGACCCCCATATTTTTATTCTTCAAATGTTATCACATTAAAATCACCCCTATTATCTATGGATTTGTCAAACCATCATCGAAATCTTCTAAACTTTCCCTCAGAGCAAGCTATTCACCTTGTGTACATTTAGCATATACAACTGTGATTAACAAATAATGTTGTAAAATTTGGCTTCTAATTTTAATAGTGTAATACTGCATATGATCAACAACCACATCCACCTCAAAAATCTCATCCATAAAAATCCATATCTTCCCAGATACATTCACCAAAGTAGTATTCATGTTCAGTCTTCTTCTATATTCTTCAATGTTGTTAGGGTCTTGGAAAGGTTCTAGTAAACCAATAAATACAAAATGATGTTTGAGATGCATTTTGTCAATATTTGAAAAACTTCCATAGTATTCACTAACCTAATGTTCCATATTAGTGCATTCATTATGAAATATTTGGTTTTTTCATAGCCCTTCTAGTTTGATATCCAGTTCTTGGAGGAACACTTGATTCTCTCTGTGTCTTCTTATTTCCTTTTCCTGTCCCTATGTGAAATTTAGGAGATATATCTCTTTTCATCATAATAACCTGATAATTTGCTTTTAGTGATTGTCCATCTGTGTCTCTACTTGCTTCATGCTCTTCATGTCTTAACTTATCTTTCTTGAACCTTTGTTTGTGTAATAATCTGCACGTTCTCCCTATTTTTCTCCTGCTGTTGTTTGTGTAATAATATGCATCTCATTTTCCTTTCTGTTGCTTCTATCCATCCTTTGTGAGGTCAGATTTCTGCTTTGTACTATTACTTCCCTAGTTGTTTTTCTCACTTTATGGTTTCTTTTTGTGATTTCTACTTGCATTTGGTGGTTTTAAACTACTACTATTTGTTTGTTTGTTGAGGCCTTCACTCCCCTTATTTGTATTCACATTGTCCCCTCCCCCTTGTCCTTTCTTGTTTTGATTACTATCTATGATTGTTGGTGTTCTTATTATCTCCTCTGCATCTATTTATACTTGTTCTGTCTTTTCTAAATATGATGATGAAAGGTCTACCTCTATTACCTCCTCCCCCTTGTAATCTTTTTTCCCTTCCCCTTTATGTTGAGAGTCTTCCTTAACCTCTTCTGCTTGAGGTTCTATGTCCACCTTCCCTGTATCTTTCTTCCCTTGTTCAGTGGAAATCTCCTTTGTAATATGCTCTTCTTTTTCTAATTTCTTTGTTCTTAGAAAGCTTTGTTCTATCTAATCTTTAGTGCTCCTCTGCTCCTCATGTTCCTCCTTTTCCTGCTTGTCCCCCTTTTCTACATTAAGCACAACAAAAGCATTGTTTGTGATCGTTGTCTCCCCTTCGTTATTTTTGTTCTTCTCTTCATCATATATGATTATTCCTATCTTATCCTTGTTATACTTATTTCTTCTCAATATCCATTCCTGCTTACCCTGTTGATTTAAACATGTTCTACCTTTGTAATTTACTTTAAGGGCCTCTTCATTCTCTTTTTTCTCGTTTTTGATCTCTTCCTTGAACTTCTTTTCCAATTTCGGGTTTAAAGCTCTACATTCACTTTCAACATGTCCTTGCAGTTTACAATATTTTGGCACATAGTCATAGTTTATGGTTATCCATTTAGACTTAATTTTGCATGTTATCTCATCTTCTTCAACAATATTAATTATCTTTGGATGTGTTTCCATTAAATCTAATTCCACTTTCACCTTTGCACAATTGGTCCTGGTTCTATTGGATGTTGCAAGATCTCCTGTTAAGGGCTTTTCCAACTGCAGCTGCAATGGAAAATACTACTTCTTTGGCAAAAAAAAAAATTAGAGGTACTTTTGGAAAACTTATCCATGCTATTGTCATTGATGTCTCCTCTTTGGTTTAAACTAAGGATCCCAGATAAAAGGTCTCATCTGACAATATCTATCATGTACTTTTTAATAATATGTAGGTATGGACATCATCTTTGTATAATCTTCCAGCAAGTTCAATCTCATCAAGATGTCACTCTCCTCAATTAGCCCAATTGTTGTTGTGCCTTTTATTTCACATTGTATTAGAATAACATTCCTTAGCTCCTTAATATCAATGATGTCATATGAAAACTTCCCTATTACAGCATATTGTAAATTCTCCTTGATGATTAATTGTTTCACTTCTTTTGATTTCCACTTTATGTAAGTCTCTCCATCCACATGTGTAATAGGCTTTGGTGGAACACTAATCTAGATTTCATTTGCATGGGTTATATTGGATTTTAGCAGGTTGGCATACTTGGGTGGTAAAATAGTTGTTTGGTTTGTATCAATAGGCAAATTCTTAGGCTCATCTGTATTTGGTATAGGCAAACATTTTGGCTCACTTGAACTAGGGTTTATGGGTTTGGGTACATTTGATTGTATACTGAGGGGCGGAAAGTTGGCGTTTGTGATATTAAGAGATGATGAAGGAAGAATAGCCACCAGTGGGGCAGTCCTCCAGAGGGATTGGCCATTCCGTCCAGTAAGGTGGCTACTAGGGTTTGAGAATTCTAGAGAGAGAAGAGAGCGTTTTCTAATAAGAATCCATATGAAGATATAGATACACTTGAAACAATTCAACAACATGACAATATTTTCTAAGCTACCTTCTCGTCTCTTTCTTGTAGTTTTCCACTTCTCCAACTTAATCAACACAAAGACTAACTTAAATAAAATAATAAGAGGTTAAACTTACCTTGAAGGATATGGAAAAACTCCAACCACAACCTCCTTTAAGGTTGAGACAACATACAACAATAACACCAAACTAAGAAAGGTCCTCTTCAAGCTTGCATCAACTTGTAGGAATTGAATCTTGCATAATTGACCTTGAGATATTGTGAAAATACCCTTGATTGATGAAGAACCATTAGGAGAATATTTAGAACTTATCTTGGATCTGGTTGGGGCAAAAATGAATTAAGAAATGAGACCACCTCTCAAGGCTTAATATAGAATATTTCCACCGCCACCTATATGCGGTAGGTTCTACGATGCAGAACAGGCTATGAAACTAAATATGCCACTGCACATGGTGGCAGAAATCTCACTAGAATGGCCGGCCAAGATGCCGCCAAGATCTACAATGCGGATGGGTTTTGGAACCCAAGACATTTAGGGAACATACTAACTTCATAGAACTTTATCAGGGAGTGTTTCGTTCAATCCCAATGACCTTTAAACCTCACGACACCTTTTTAATACTCTTCTAAGACATAGATATCCTTCAAAAATGTCTCAAGTCACCATAGTGTAGCTCGACCATCTTCGCACACAAGCGAATATAAAAGAGCAGAGTTGTCATGATTGCTCCCCGTAATCTCAGAAATACTCCTTACTTCAAACATAATTTATCCAAATCCTCAAGAATCCAATGTACAAGAATACTGGGTGTAACATCCTTCCCCTTTTATAAACATTCATCCTCGAATGTTAATTCTTATAGGCTTTTCAATAATTTCGCCAGAGTCTCCCCTGTTAATCGGACTAACCAATCTACACGTAGCTAGAAAAACATGTTATACATGCCACACAGGGCCAATATCTATAACCAACAACACTTGGTGTCACACGACTGTCAATCCTAAACATGATACTGCCTTGTCTCGTATAATATTTGAAGTTGGAACCTTACATTATAGTATATCTATCCTTCTCGTAATAACCTTCTAATGCCTATGGTCTACGGATGTCACTAACTCATGAACATTATCCTACTCCAATTCTCACTTTTCTAGTTCAAGCCTATTTAGTATATTCTAGCCCCGCTCATTACCTACAAATTGGGTCCCTCTTGGCCGTCTAACACGTGGTCCCTATTTGTCGTACTTTCTATCGTACATTCTCTTACAAGGGATCATTATCCTTTTGGGCAAGCCTACAACCATCACCTCTCGTAAATTGTCCATATTCTTGGTCATTTCTTAACTTATATTCTATCTCAGAAGGTTTAAAGATTTCTTATTTCCTTTTGGGTTCGATCTCTTATCTAGTCTTCTTATCCTTTGACGCCGTCTTTCTACAATTCACATTAAGTGTGCCATACTAATCCCATTAACGACACGGTCTTTGCTAATACCCCGTAGTAGTATAGCAAGATGCTAGTCTATCCATAATATCTAAAATGACCATTTATAGGTCTAAGGTCTAAGGATTACATATCATTACCATACGATCTTTCTAGACCCGTCTAACGATAGCTAACTCAGAAATTGGATTAAACACCATGAACAACTTAGTTTGAAACTTAGGTACCATATCAAACTCCTCCACAACTAATCGAGTACTATAGAGAAGGTAGGTCCAAAGCTTATAGAAGTGTAATTACTATATGAATAAGAACTCGCTATACCTGCCATATCATATGGTGAAACTCAGAGTCCTGTCGGCCGATTAAAGCATAGATGCGGTATCTACTACCCCCTGAACTGGAAGTTCCACCCCGACCTAGACCTCTACCAGTAGAAGATTGAGACCCTCATCCTGGAAGGTGAACTGTAGTAGATGATCCTCCTACCGAGTCAGTAGACTGAGCTAAGATACCTTGCCCTCTATTTAGGCACTCCCTCATCTTATAACCCTCACAAGCACACGTATAACAAGCGGTCGATCCTAACCTACAGATTCCATAATACCCTCAGTTGCAAATATCATAATGCGGAGAGGAAGATCCTATTTAGTCTGAACTCTGTTGCCACTACGAACCTGATGCTCGTGAGCTCTAACCTGGTCCTGATGGAACATAACCCTGTGACTGAGATAATTGAGGCCTAGGTTGGCGTATGCACTATCGTGGGTTGGAACCACCCTAGAACTCTTCCTAAGGCTCTGTAGGTCTGTCTATCTTATGGTTCTATCTCTCTAAATTTGCTCTATAACTGATTGGTGATTGCGATTCTCTTCTAAATTCTGAGGAAAGGCATGTATGCGAGAAATATCCATATTCTCATGCACAGAGGCTGTAGTACACACCTTGACATACTCCAGTGCAAGACCTATTATAAATCGATGAATCCAGTCCTACATCGTATCAACAAAAGCTGGGGCATACATTCCCAAGAAATCAAATCAGATACCATACTCTTGAACATTCATGTCCCCCCGGCTGAAGAGTCAAGAACTGGTCAACTCAGGCCTCTCGTATTTCTATCAGAAGGTAGTGATCTATAAAGGCCTCTGAAAACTCATCCCTAGTTGTTGCAGGTGCTTCCTGACCTTGAGACGATTCTCATCATTCTTACCAAACAACGACTATATCTCGTAATCAGAAAGACGCTAACTCAACTGCCTCATGCTCTAAAACATGCATAACCCTGAAGACCCTATAAAGCTAATCAATATAGTCCTGAGGGTCCTTATGTCAGTTCATCCCGGTAAACTCTGGAGGACTCAAAGCCAGAAACTCTCTCATCCTTGAACTTCCAGGGACCTGAGAAGATCATGCAAGCACTGACCCTCTATACAGATGCTGAACAACTACTATCTGAGCCAATAAATGTATTGCACTACTCAAGTCCTGATCTGTGGGATGGGAGTAGGAGCTAGTGGTGCCCTAGCTCTCAGAATCTCCTCTAGTGGAGGAGTCCGAGGTGGGTATGATGGTGTTTCACCCTGGGCCTCAGAGTGGGCTACCTCAACATTCGTTAGTCTGCTAGTACCCTCACCTGCCATCTCACTAACCCTTTTTCTAGCCGCTGTCCTATATGTCAATGGCATCTCTGAACACAACAACCAAACGGGGAGTTAGGCTTGAAATCTTCGGACACATTTGAAAGAAGGGTAACCAATTCCTAAATGACATGTAGCCTCATGTTTATATGATATGATGCACACATATTTATAAATAAGACTCTACTAGACACGGCTTATAGACTCTCTAGGACACGACCTGTTCTAACACAATGTTTGTCACAACCCAACCTGAGGAGGTGTAGCGGCACTCGGTGCCTGGCTAGGCCCAAGCGAACCCAATTGTAACATAAGTAATCTATGTCTCGAAACACAAGCTAGGCCCAAAAAGTCCCACACAATCTAATCATCATGACTTAGGCCCACGAGGCCATAAGCTAAAGTATCTCGCAAACAAGAAAAAGGCAAATATATATATATATATATATATATATATATATATATATATATATATATATATATATACATACATACATACATACTATGGCCGACAAGGCTCATACTAACATTAATACAACGACAGGAAATGTCTACAAGCCTCTAAAGAGTGATAACTATATCATGGACGAGATAGGGCCCCGACTTACCTATAGTCTGTATGTACACAAAAATATAGACCTGGTAACTCTGAATGACTTGGAGCATACAACACGAGCTGGTGCTTGTAAATCTACTAAGGTGGTCCTCTCTCCTGTCTATCAGGACTTGCAAGCATGAAATGCAGCACCCTAGGAAAAGGATATTAGTACGAAATAATATACCAAGTATGTAGGTAACTGAATAACTAAATTGTAAAGCATGCTGAATATAATTGAGAGTCAACTGAGCTCGAGATTTTAAAAAACTATACATGTTATAACAAACTATCTAGCCTCATATAAGGCAACTAAAAAGAAGTAAATAGCCTTGAAGGCAAATGCATAGCCCCGAAGGCAATCTGTATAGCCCCGAAGGCAATCTGTATAGACCCGAAGGCAAGTGCACATTATATATAGCCCGGAAGGCAAGAGTAACATAGTCCGGAAGGGAGATGTGAAATAGCCCCAAAGGCAAGTGAATACATAAGATGATATAGCCTCGTAGGCAAAACGTAACTCCATATGTTCTATTATAATGCTTTCTATCATCTTGAATGTCTAGCTAGCTATCATCTTATCTCTAATCAAAGGAAAGTCACTACAATAGGGCCATGGTAACCCGAACACAATTGCTACGAATAACACATCTTTGTGCGCATGATAGGGAGTACTATAACGAAAGAATCATCCCAAAACTAGAAGGAAGGGATAGCCTCACATACCTTAGCTTTATCTTGTCTCAACAAGGCAATGTAACCAGCCCAAAACACACCTCAATCTATACCAAAACAAGTGCACAATAATTTCTACTATAACTAGTAGCAAATACGATAATCCACAAGTCCGATTGAGAATTAATCTTAGTTTTCTTCCTCATTCCTTCAACTTTAACTTCCACCAACAAATCCAACACATGGAAGACTATGATAACAACCATGTCAACATCATACTCAAGCTATTTCTAGTAATTCCAAGCCATAGGAAGATATAGATACACCTCAAACAACTCAACAACATAACAATATTTTCTAAGCTACCTTTTTGTCTCTTTCTTGTAGTTTTCCACTTCTCCAACTCAATCAACACAAAGACTAACTTAAATTCAACAACAAGAGGTTAAACATACCTTGAAGGATCTGGAAAAACTCCAACCACAACCTCCTTTAAGCTTGAGAAAACACACAAGAACAACACCACACAAAGAAAGGTCCTCTACAAGCTTGCATAAACTTGTAGGAATTGAATCTTGCTTAATTCACCTTGAGATCTTGTGCAAACACCCTTGATTAATAAAGAACCCTTGTGAGAGTATTTGGAACTTATCTTGGATGTGGTTGGGGGAAAAAATAAAAAGAGATGAAGCCACTGCTCTCAAGGCTTTATATTGGGGATTTCCACCTCCTCCCACATGCGGTGGGTTTTGCGATGCAAAACGTTTAGCAGGATGTACTAACTTCATTGAACTTCGTCGGAGAGTGGTTTCTTCAATCCCAATGACCTATAAACCTCCCGACAACTTCTTAATACTTTTGTAAGCCATATGTATCCTTCGAAAAGGTCGCAAGTCACCATATTCTAGCTCAACCCTCTTCGCACACAAGCGAATATAAAAGAGTGGAGTTGTCGTGATTGCTCCCCCAATCTCAGAAGTACTCCTTTCTTCGAACTTAATTTATCCAACTCCTCAAGAATCCAACATATAAGAGTATAGGGTGTAACATTACTTGCCCGAGCTTACCCATCTGTAACCCGTAACATACATAAACTCATATTTGTTCGACAAGGCCAAATCGCATCATAAGATGGAGTTATATAACCCGAAAAGGCTACAATGAAGTCTACCCAAAGAAAATTTGGCTTGCCATCTGCAAGGGGGTTTAGCTCAAAATATGTATACATAAATGGGCCATCGACCATAATGGATTCTAAAACTCATCATTATAAAAGGTAAACAACCAAGGTCGACAAGGCCATCTGTATAATCAAGATATAATGTCAAGGCCTACAAGGTTGTACTGTAAAATAGGGCATACATAGGGCACATCTACTAGCCTCTATAGAATGACAACTGTAATATGGGCTGCACAGGGCCCCGACCTACCCACCATCTTAGGAATACATATAAATACTTTAGACCTGGCAACTTTGAATAACATAGAGCTAAAAAATCAAGCTAGGCTCGACATCTCCTACTGATGAGGCCTTTCTATCTGTCACTCAAGACATGCATGCATAAAATACAGCGCCCCCGACAAAAGGGATGTTAGTATGAATATAATGTACTGGTATATAAGATAACTGAATAACTTAAACTGAACTGATAAGCATAACAACTTAACTTATCTGAGAGATGAGGGAAATCTAGGGATATACCTATGAGGGAAAATCTGGGGATATACCTACCTATTCCCAACTCACATTATAAAATAATATCAATAATATACCAGGCCCTATTGGGGCTTTGTGGATAAGTACAATGTACTAGGCCTTAAATGAGGCTCTGTGGAACATCACAAGACATACTGAGCTACTGGGGCATCTGTGGCGTACAAAACATACCAGCCCGTAGCAAGGCTCTATAGGATAAATATAACGTACAAGGCCATGAGAAGGCTCTGTGAATAGTATAATATTCGAAGCCATCTATAGGCTCTGTGGAATGCAACAAAATGCCAAACAACCGAGTATAACACGGGGAGTAAATCAGTTGTCATCAACCATGGACTATGTCTGCAAGATCTATATACACTCATCTAGTGAGAAAATAAGCTCTAAGGCATAAAGTACTCCTGACAAGGGAAGAGCAACATAATCTGAGTGATATCTCAGTATGAGATGAAAGCTCCTTATATACACTTGTGTTATACATCTCTAATGAGTACCATTTTAGGTACGGAATCGTGCCACAGAAAAAAGTGATAGCCATTAGATACCTTTATATAGACTTCCCAACGGGGTGATGGAATCAGCTTTCTTAGTTATTCAAGCTACAACCATAAAGACAATACTTCTATTAACAATGATATGTGTTATTACTAGCCGACGAATGTCAAACTATTCTATACGAACCTTTATGCCATATATCTTTGTCTAGCTCCCTTTTAGATGGTAAAACTTTATCAACCAATACATGGATATATTTAACACACAAAAATACTTCAAGTATATCTTTTAGTTCTTCAACTTACAACTTGTAACATATCATACTTTTAAACCATCAATCTAGTTTATCTACAATTTGTTGTTACTTCCAACACCTGGGGCATGATAATAATGACCTACAACTTAGAACAACAACACCCATTAACTCAACTTCATCATATAACATTAATTCATACACTCACATCAACAAAATAATCCTAGAGCTCAAGCTAGCTTATGAACATAGAAGAGAATATTATTCTTACCTTAGATATCAAGTCTCACACCTTACCTTCACTTTCCTTCAGCTCCAACACTTCCAACTTCAGCAACTAGAAGGAAGAACACCTCAAGATCAACATCTAGGAATCTCCATAGAAGGCTATAGGTTGATTACCTTTGGATTTGCTTTGGGATCCAATGAGAACTCTTGGGGATGTATTTGGGAAAGCTTAGGGTTGATGAATCATTTCAATAGAGAGAGAGATATAATTCTAAAAGTTTTCTAAGTGAAAAAGAGAGACATCTATGTATATATGGCCCCATTAATGGGCTTGGACAGATAGCTCATGGGCTGCCCCAAGAATTTCCCATTTCTATTCTTTCTCTTTCCCTTTTAAATTGGTTCACATACTCTAAGTAGGTGATGAACCTACTTGTCACCTACTTAAGTAAGTAGTTACTAACTAAGCATGTGTGTCATCCTTGTTTAATAAGTAGGACGTGAAACAAGTAGAACGTGTATGAAAACAAGACATGCAAGCAAGTAGGATGTGTGACCAAGTAGCTCAATCACATATGACGTCCAAGCAAATGAGTCACTTTCTTTGTGCAATACTTCATTTTTTAAAAATCTGATTCACCATAACTTTTTCTCAACACCTATGTACACTGCATCATCATTAGTTTTAAACTATTATTAACCTTATATGAGTCCTTTAACTTCACCGGATAGATCTTAACTTATGACAATGAAATCTAACTCAAAAAACTTGGGTCATTCCCGGGTCAGATTTTTAGCCTCTACGATCGCGATGAGGGTCCCTGATCGCAATGAAGGCACTGTTTCATATATTTAAAATGCCCAAAAACAATTATTTATTCTATTTTCATATTTGAAGCTAGGTGTCTCGATTTGGGGAGATTTTTTAGGGGAGTTCCAAGAATTTTCAAGTGGGTTAGCTTCTAATCACTCTATTATAATTATTTCATTGATTATTAAGGAATATCATGCTAGAAATCATGTTTTAAGTTGGGAAATTGGCTTATAAACCCTAGGTTAAAAAAGAGGGATTCTAAAATTAGTCATGAAATTGATGTTATATTTGGTTGATATTTGATATGTAGACTCCCTAGACCATAAGCAGACTAAATTTTGACTAATTTCCTATATTGCCCTTCGAGGCTCAAAATTCTATTTTTGGGTGACTTTATAGGTTCGAAACTTCCATCTAGCAATATGGGTGTCACAGAATCGTGTGTTAACATATTTTCCATATTAAATGGATTTGGATCATTCAGAAACTCTACTAAAAGGCAAGGGTTCGTTGTGACCGTCGAACTCCTAATTCATGCAAGTTGAGACTTATGACTTATTTAAAGCATGGTGGTTATTGAAATGAACTAATTAAGAGGGTGTAATATAGATGTTAAGGGGTCCCTAAACTTGTGAGGTGACAAGCACTTGTATTGGGTACCAATGTCATGCTATAGGTACTTGCGTTGTTTAAATTGTATAATTCGGTCTGAATGTCATGCTTTGGACACTAGCTGATAGATAGTATGATCATATGGATCTTTGATTAGGGTATATAACCCCTAATTTTTGTCTCTATGCTTATATGCATGTATTATCTCTGATTATGTATTTCTCATCATTCCTAATACTCGTTTAATAGTGGAAAAGAAGCTAAAGTTTGAATCTTTATTACGTAGTTGGTTAAAGGTCAGACCTTAATGACCTATCTGGATTAAATATGGAATCTTTATTGCATATCATGGATTCTTTATGTTGTTCATTTAATATTCATCCTTCATATGGTATCTTATCCATGTATATTTGCGGATACATATGCAGAGTCCGAGGAAAAATATTTTCGGACGGAGTGATGAGTTATATATGAGCCCGATTGGCTAGAGACATGTAATGTGAGCCTAAAATTGGCTAAGTGATGTTAATGAAAGCCTAATATTAGCTAAGGAAACCAAAGAGAAATGATTACAAGTGGTATATGGACCTCGCGAGTCCCTCATGGTTCATGATTCATAGTATTTGAACATGTGTGTATAGGTGAGGAGAAAAAAGTCCTGCATTTACATAATATTTGCATATCATAATATTTCATTGATTCATTATTGTTGAGTTATATAATTGCGTATTAAATCACATTATCATGCGTATTTGAGTACTTGAACGATTTTATGGATTTAGAGGTTTCTTATACCAACTATTGAACGTATGATTATTGGTTGTACCTGTATGTCATACTAATAGCGGTTAAGTGTGGAAGTGGTATTCGGAAGGCCAACCGTCATCTCTATTTTTACTAGAGTCAGTTGACGATGCTACTAAGTACCCTTTATTCTTTGTACTCATGCTACACTTTCTACATCCTTTATAATGAGTGGATTTCGAGACTATACCAGTCACTGAGGAGACCATCTAGAGGATTCAGGGTTAACTACTAGCATGATCAGTGGCACCAGATTCTTCATATATCTTCATTATGTCGTTTCTATTTCCAGAAAATATTTGTATTTTGATAAAATTCCAAAGTTTTATTTCCTTTTTAGTCGTTCTTGTACTGGTGACACCTGGTTTTAGGAGTTGTAGTAACTTTCCCGTATTTTTGTGCTTATGGGAGTTATTAAGACTTACGATTTAATGGTATAATTATTTTGTATTGATTTATTTAATTAATTAGGTAGATGGTTGTGGTCGGCTTACTGACTTAATAGAAGGTAGTTCCATCATGACTTAGATAATTAGGTCGTGACACTCTTCAATAACTCCCACAAAATGAATGAAGGAAGAGCTCTGAATACTGGTTTCAGTTTGGCATTTGTAGCACTAGTCCACCATGCTGTGATCTTGTTGTAGTTGTAGTCCTTCAATACTAATACCTGCACATGATGTACATTGTCTCCATAGCCTTGCAACTATATGAGAGGTTAGAAATTGGTGTGACATGGTTTCTTGTTGTGAATTTGAGCAGCACCAGTATCTACATACAATGTTGATATGCATTATTTTACTATTGTTATTCGTAGTAATTCTGCATAACCAAACCCTTCACATAAAGATGATCTTAATTGGGACTGCCTTTTCCCATATGAAGTTGAAATGCTACATTATATCCTACCTATGCCTCAAATAGTCCCAAGAACTCTTCACTGTAAACTCTCCAAAATTTTCCAAAGTCCAGAATGCCTTCTGCAAAGTAAGAGGCTTTATGTTTTCTTTAACATGTTGACGGATCTCTTCTGGCATGGTTTCCCTCGCCATTTCTATATTTCATCTTTCATCCCTCACAAATGTTGTCACATCTATCTTTTCTTCTCTCAGCACTTCTAATAAAATAAAATATAAAAATCAAGGTTTGTCCAATTTTCAAACCAAAAACGGGAATTACCTTGTCTTGGCTTCCACCAGATTAGATGTTCTACTTCTTCTCTAAGCATTATCATCTTCATCCATGCATGTCAACCTACTCTACTAGTAGCTATTATTGGATGTAACTTCTTAGAATACTTTTAATCATGCATTGACTAAATAAGCTCACATATGTCCTGTTATTCCACCATAACTTAGCAAACAATGCATTAGACATGTCATGCAAAGATCTGAAGCCTAAGCATTCCTATGCTTTTGGTAAACAAATATTGTCCCATGCCACCTAATGTTTTCCCTTTACTCCAATTGTGTTGCTCTAGAAAAACATACCAAATATCCGATATATCTTATTAATGACCCCTTTCAATGGATTCATAGCTTGTCATACCCCATCTTAGGAGGGCTAGATCGGCACCTGGTGCCTTACTTGACCGAACACACAAAACTGTAACTTGCATTCTTGATGCAATTAATCATACATCCTCTCTTAGGGCCAACCTGATAAATAGGTAAAACCAACATAGGCCGAGAAAGCCCTACTCATGATACGTAATGATTAGGGACTAACTCATCTATAACAAGGACAACTCCAAAACATATATATAAACAGGTCGACGAGGCCACATGGAGGGTTATCAAAGTACAACTATAAAGAGATATACACAAGGGATGACAATGCCTCAACACAAACTAATTATACAAACAAGCAATAGGTCTACAAGCCTCTAAAGATAACAACTATAGTATGGTCGGTACAACCCATATGATCTATACAAAATAAAATACTCCAGACATCTGAACTTCGCAACTCCGAAAGAGCTAGATCTTACAAATCAGTTGAACTCAACACTGCCTACTAGGAGGGTCTATCGACTGTCTCTCAGAAACTGCACGCATGGAATGTAGCGCCCCGGGCAAAAGGGACGTCAGTACAAATATAATTTACCGAGCATGTAAGGCAACTGAAATAATAGAAATAGAAATAATCAACAACTAAAACTCAAAGATGCTCTAAGTACCCTAGTAAACAAAAAGTAATAACGTAGCTAGCCGGCTACATATAGGGCTAAGTGTATATATCACCAGCGGATAGGTCGGGTATCTCACTAGCACATAGGCCAAGTTACTCAACATCTGATAGGATAGGCATGTCACTAGCTTATAGGCTAGGTATCTCACTAAATCATAGGCTAGGTAATCTCACCAGCCAATAGGTCACGATAAACTAAACCATAACCATCAACCCTCGACTAGGTCTGAAAAATCAATAAAAACCTATCAAGTGAGTACTAAGCTCAAGGACAGAAACCTACTCCCAACTAGAACAATCAAGCTACGGAAATTGAATACTTCTTTAGACATTCTCTTGTTTTATAGCTTAGCATAAAATTTAGAAAGTCATGCTTTGAAAGAAAGGTTAGCTAATACATACCTTTTTCAATATCTCACGAGTTCTCGAATGCTCTAAGAATGATAATCTAAATTATATAAATGATTTGGATTAATATCACTTCAATAAACTATAAGTTACTTCACTTAGATATTTCACGAGCACCTAAAGCGCGTAGAACTTCCATAGACTTTAACAATGGTAACTAATTAAAAATACAACTTTTTTAGCTCTAATTAACTTCCTTATCTTCCTCATAAAACAGCCAACAATATCCATACATTCAACATCAATAAAACACTCCAAATAAGTAGCTCAACATCAACACGATATCAATAAGTTCTTTCAAAGATTGAGCTTACAAGTTCTAAGAAAATCCACTTGCTGCAACTTGTAGATACTTGAGCACGACAAGAGGAAGATAAAACTTACCTTAAGTCTGCAAAACACTCCTTAGAACACCTTGCTTCTATACACATATCCCCCAGAACATTCAAAATGAAGAGGAGAAGTAGTAGTCTAAGCTTACGATCATCCGACTGAGAGAATCACGTTGTTTTGCTTCCGGACCTTACTTAGGTATTCAAGAACACTTAGAGAACCTTAGGAGAGCTTCTAGGAGTTTCTTAAGGTTGAAGGGAAGATGAAATGAGGTCTGGTCGAGCTTGGGCCTGTTTAAACATACTTAAAAACATTCCACTGCCACCACTTTCACTGTGGCTTTCACGCCTGTGAAACATTCCACGGGCCATGAAACCAAACCATGGAATTATTCTTCCTCCCTTACCTCACTTGATCAATTTCATGGTGGCACCACCTCATTTTTACAGGCCGTGAAACATTTCATGGTCCATGAAATTGGACCACAAAATCAATTTTTTGACGAATTTGTTTCCTTCGGTATGTTCAACCCTGAAACATTTAGGTACCATCGTAATACTTGATAATAGCCTTCATTGACCTTATAAGGGTATCATAACTTCTCCGGATTATGTTAGCTAGCTTACGACAATGGCAATGTACAAAAATAATGGGATGTAACACCGTTCCCCCTTAAAAACACTTGTCCTCGAATGTTAGGGTAACATGGCTTAGAATTCTAACTCTAAGATTTCTCTGGAAATTTCGGCAGAGTTTGTCCTATAAATAAGACTATCCAAAAAATACATCCAATGCCATACAGGGCTAGGCAATAACATACGTAACATCATATCGGCCTCACACGACCGTCTATCTATTAAGAGAGTAACATAGGTCATAACTCACCTTAGTTGTAAAATCTCGTAATATAAGTTGCATCTATCATATCTAGTCTAAAGTTGTCACTTGTGCATGGTATAAAAGAAAAGCTTGCTAGTATAGGGTGGAAATAAGGAAGTCGTATAACACGAAGATCAGCATGAACCTGCCATCTGAAATAAGTGAGGATATTGGGACTTCATGTCCTCCTCAGCCTCCCACGTCATTTCTTCTATATTTTTGTTCCTCCACAACACTTTAACGGAGGCTACTTTCTTATTCCGTAACTTTTGGACCCATCAATCTAATATAGCAACTGGAACCTCTTTATAAGACATATCTTCTGTAACCTGAACATTTTGTATTGGTGATATACGTGAGGGATCTCGTATGCACTTTCACAACATTGATACATGGAATACTGGATGGACTACCTCTAACTATAGAGGTAGCTCAAGTTCATAGGACACTTGGCCAATCCTTCAAATGATCTTATATGGTCTGACGTATCTAGGGCTAAGTTTGCCCTTTTTACGAAACCTAATTATGCCTTTCATAGGTTTTATCTTTAGGAATACCTAATCACCGATAGCAAAATGCGTAGGATCTTAACATATCCTCGAGCTTTTGAATAGTGCGCTCAGCCTGACCGTCTATATAAGGATAGAATGCCGTACTAAGGTTTACTTGAGTGCCCAAACCTCTCTGAAAAGACTTCCAGAAATTTACTGTGAACTGGACATATCTTTCAGAAATAATAGAAACAAGAACTCCATAAAGTCAGACTATCTTATTAATATACAATTTCTAATAATCTTCAGCCGGGAAAGTAGTTCTAACAGATAGAAAATGTGCCGACTTTGTGAGCCTGTCAATGATTACCCAAATAAAATCAAACTTCCAATAGGAATGAGGAAATCCTATAATGAAATTCATATTAATCATTTCCCATTTCCACGTTGGGATCTCTATGTTCTGAATCAAACCCCTAGGTTTCTAATGCTCAATCTGAACTTGTTTGCAATTTTGACACTAGGCTTCAAATTCTATAATATTTCTCTTCATGTCATTCGACCACTAGATCTATCAGAGATCATGATACATATTCATCAAACTGGGTTGACTAGAATACCTGGACTGGTGAACTTTTGCAATAATCCTCTCGGAGTCCTCCAATATTGGATAAACATAATCGGCATTGGTATCGAAGAACCCCTCCCCAAAGCCTCTAATATTGTATTCTTCTGCAAGGGGATTCCTTCTTTCATTTTCACCAACTTGGGATCATCAAACTGACTTGCTTTAAATTCTGCTATCAAGGATGATTTTATGGTATTCTGAACCACAACACTTCCATCACCAGTATCAAGCAAGTGTACATTTAAACTAGCTAAATGACAAAATATTTTGGCCATCTCCACCTTGTTAGCTCCAACATATATCAAATTACCAATGCGTCAGCGATGACATTAGCCTTTCTAGGATGGTATAGAATATCAACATCATAATCCTTCAACACATCAAGCCATCTTCTCTACCGCAGGCTCAACTCTTTCTGCCAGAATATATATTGTAAGATCTTATGATCTGTAAACAAATAAACATGAACTCCATACAGGTAATGACACCATATATTTTATGCAAATATAACAGCCGCTAACTCAAGGTCATGAGTTGGATAGTTCAGGTCGTGCTTCCTCAACTATCTCGAAGCATATGCAATAACTTTGTCGTGCTGCATTAAGCACAACCTAGACCAACTCTGGAAGCGTCATAATATACAACATATCCCTTGGTACCTTCTGGAAGTGCCAAGACATGAGCAAATGTAAACCTACTCTTCAACTATTGGAAACTCTATTCAGATGCCTCTGACCATTGGAACTTGGTCGTCTATGCATAAGCTTCGTCAGAGATGTGGAGATAGATGAAACGCCATCCACGAACCTCCATTAATAACCTATCAATACCAAGAAACTACGTACCTCGGTAGAAGTCATTGCCCTTAGCCAATTCTTTACAACCTCAATCTTCTGATTATCCAGTTTAATACCTTTTGAAGAAACTATATGACACAGAAAAGCAACTGAGTTCAACCATAACTCGCATTTAGAAAACATGGCATACAACTTATGATCCTAGAGCGTCTGTAACACTGCTCACAAATGATCCGCATGATCTGCCTTCATACGCGAATATATCAAAATACCATATGACTACAAAGACATCCAAGAACGGTTTGAAGACTTGATTCGTTAAGTCCATAAAGGTCGTTGGTGCATTAGTAAGGCCAAATGACATCACAAGAAACTCTAAATGACCATATCTGGTCCTGAAAGCTATCTTGGGTATTTATTTCTCCTTTACCCCCAACTAATGATACCCCAACCTTAAATAAATCTTCGAGAAATACCTAACACCCTATAATTGATCAAATAGATCGTCGATCCTCAGGAGTGGATATTTATTCTTGATAATAACTTTATTCAGTTGTCAGTAGTCAATACATATTCTCAGTGAACCGTCCTTCTGGCGAACTAATAGTATTTGTGCACCCCATGGCGACATACTAGGCCTGATAAAGCCTTTCTTCAAAGTCTTATAGTTTCTCCTTCAATTCCCTTACCTCAACAGGAGCCATTCTATAAGGAGCAATGGATATCCGTTGAGTATCTAGGAGCACGAGAATAGTAAACTCAATCTCTCTATGGAGAAATACCCTGAAGCTCATCTAGAAATACATCCGGAAATTCATTCACAACTGGAACAGACTGAAGGGTCAGAGGCTTTGCATCTGCATCTTTGACTCTCATTAGATGATAGATATATCTGTTAGAAATCATATTTCTTGCTTTTAGGTAGTAAATAAAGTTTCCCTTAGGAATTGCTAAATTATCCTTCCATTCTAGGGTCGGCTCCCTTGGAAAATTGAACTTAACAACTTTCGTCCGACAATTGACGTTGGCATAATATGAAGCCAACCAATCCATACCCATAATAACGTCGAAATCGACCATTTGCAACTCAGCTAAATCAGCTGAAATCTGACAGTTACAAATCACCACAACACAATTTTGATAGACTCACATAGCCATAATTATTTCACTAACCGGTATAGCCACTTCATATAGCTTAGATAACACCTCTTGCTAAACCCAAATTTACTAGCAGCAAAGGGCGTAACATAGGACAATGTAGAGCCACGATCTATCAGAGCATACAAATCATAGGTGAAGACGGATAATATACATGTGAAAATATTTGGAGATGTCTCTATGTCCTGTCGACCTAATAAAGCATAAATACAGTTATAACCATTGCATGAACTTGATGCTCCACCTCTACCTCTACCTCTACCAGCTAAAGACTGATACCCACATCTAGTAGGACATATTGAAGTAGAAGACCCGGCTGTAGAACCGATCGGCTGTGCCATACCACCCTAACCTCTCTATGTACAATACCTCATTAGATGACCTGTACGACTACACATATAACAATCATTCGAACTATACTGACACTGCCTTAAACGTGACCTCCCGTAATTACTATACTACTGCGGTGGCAACCTCATTTAACTAGAACACATTTGTTGTTGAGACCCTAATGCTCTGGAACTCTCGCTAGGCCCAGACTGGGCAAAAGATCAAGGCCTAAAATCACCTTGAAACTCTCTATGATGACTAACGAACCTTGTCCTCTTCTGTTGTTCATTATCAGCCCACTATATCCCTCGATATTCACGCTTGCGCTCCTCAAAATTATGAGCATAGGCCTAAATCTGATAAATATCCATATTACCAAGCAGGGATGCTATCATATAGCCATCAATCAAATTTGGCTCAAGACTGACCACAAACCGATGGACTCTTGCCCACATAGTCTCTACCATAGAGGAGAATATCTGGCTAAAGAATTGAACTGAGAGTATACTCTCGAACGCTCTTACTACCTTGCCGAATGTTAAAAACTAATTAGCTCTGGCCTCACAGATTCTCCAAAGGCAAACAATGATCTAGAAAGGCCTCTGTAAACTCTTCACAACTTCTAGTAGGGCATTCTGTCCCTTAGACTGCTCTCATGCCTCATACTAGAGAACGATAAAATCTCGCAACCTGAAGGCTGCGAACTCTACTGCATCCATCTCCATAGCATGCATAACTCTAAAGATCCTCATTCGCATTTGACCCTATGAACTCTAGAGGATTCAATAATAAAAACTCCCAAACTCTCGAACTCTCGGGCCCTTTTCGAGACCCAGCACTAGCTGGTACTCTCGGCTGCCTCTGTGTAGCCACTATTTGAGTTAGTAAATGCATCGCACTCTTGATGTCCTGATCAAATGGTACAGGAAGAGGAACTGGAAGCTGAATTGGTAGTGCAATATCTCTAGGAAACTCCTCAGGTAGTGGAGGAGTCAAAGATGCTAAGAGGGTGTCTTTCCCTAAGACTCATTCTAGGCAACACTAAGAGGTGGCGCACGACTTGTACCCTATCCTGCAGCCACATCAACCCTCTAACTAGCTGAAGTTCGCTTAGTAACATACATCTTTGAATAATCTATATGGAAAACATAGGTTAGACTTGAATTACTTATACTCAGTTTTATAGCACGATTTGGGATCAGAAAGAAGGGTAACCAACTCCTAGATGCCCTGTAGCCTCATGTTTATAAATGTGGTACACAATATATCCATAATAAACTCTACTAGACACGACTTGTATACTCTCTAGGGCTTACCTTCTCTGATACCAAGTTTATTACACCCTAGCTCAAGAGGGAGAGATCGCCACCCGGTTCCTTACGTGACTGAGTGTACCAAACTGTAACTTGTATTCTGATTGCAAATAAGCATACATCATCCCTTATGGCCAAACAAAAACACAAGTAAAACCAACATAGGTTGACAAGTCCATACTCAAGATACGTAATAGTTAGGGACTAACTCATCTGTAACAAAGATAACTCCAAAAACATATATATATATATATATATATATATGGGACAACGAGGCCACCTGGTGGGTTATTAAAGTACAACTCTAAAGAGATATACATAAGGGTCGATAAGGCCTCAAAACTGAATAAATGTATAACAACACAATAGGTCTACAAGCCTCTAAAGATAACAACTGTGGTATGGTCGGTATAGGGCCCCGACCTACCTATATGACTTGCACAAAAAAAACACTCTAGACATCTAAACCTGCAACTCCAAAAGAGTTGGAGCTTACCAATCAGCTGACCTCAGCACTGCCTACTAGGAGGATATGTCTGGCTGTCTCTCAGAACCTGCACGCATGAAAGGCAAGGCCTCTAGAAAAAGGGACGTTAGTACGAACATAATGTACTCAACATATAAGGCAACCAAAATAAGTGAAACATAAATAATCAACAAGTGAAACTTGAAAATTCTCTGAGTACCCTTACCTGCTCTGACATAATGTATATGAAAAGCAATAATATAGCTAGTCAGCCACATAGAGGGCTCGGTGTATATCTCACCAGCCGATAGGCTGGGTATCTCACTAGCACATAGGCTAGGTAACTCATCAGTCGATAGACCAGGAATCTCACTAGCTCATAGGCTAGGTGTCTCACTGGATAATAGGCTAGGTATCTCACTAACTCATAGTCTAGGTAATCTCACCAGCCGATAGATCAGGATAAACTAAACAATAATCATAACCATGGACTAGGTCTGACAAATCTATACAAACCCATCAAGCGAGTACTAAGCTCTAGGACAGAAATTTACTCATGACAAAGAACAATCAAGATATGAAAATAGAATACTTCATTAGACATTCTTTTGTTTTGGAGCTTGGCATAAAGTTCGGAAAGTCATGCTTTGAAATGAATGTTAGCCATTACATAACTTTGTCAAAAGCTCACGAGTGCTTGAATGCACTACGAATGATAATCTACATTATACGATGATTTGGATTAAGATCATATCAATAAACTATAAGTTACTTCACTTAGACATCTCATTGAGCATCTAAAGCGCGTGGAACTTCCATAGTATTTAACAATGGTAACTAATCAACCATTCAATTTCTTTAGCTCTAATTAACTTTCTTATCTTCCCCCTACAACAACCAACAATACCCATCCATTAAACATTAATTAACAGCTCCAAATAATTAGCTCAACATCAACACGATATCACTAAGTTCTTTCAAATATTGAGCTTACAAGTTCTAAGCAAATCCACTTGCTACAACTTGTAGATACTTATGCACCAAAAGGGGAAGATAGAGCTTACCTTAAGACTGAAAAAAAGTACTTAGAACACCTTGCTTCTATACAAACATCCCCCACAACATTCAAAAGGAGGGGAAGAAGTAGTAGCCTAAGCTTACGATCATCTAATTGAGATAATCACGCTATTTTGCTTCCGAACCTTACTTGGATCATCAAGAACACTTAGATAACCTTAGGAGAGCTTATAGGAGTGGCTTAGGATTGAAGGGAAGATGAAATGAGGTCTGGTCAAGCTTGGGACTATTTAAACAACCTTAAAATCATTCTATTGCGATTACTTTCCCGGTGGTTTTCACGGCCATGAAATATTTCACAGGCTGTGAAACCAAACCTTGAAATGGATCTCCCCCCGTTAGCTCACTGGATCAATTTCATGGTGGCACCACCTCATTTTGATGGGCCATGAAACATTTCACAGTCCGTGAAAGTGGACCATAAAACTGATTGTTTGACAAACTTATTTCCTTCGATACATTTAACCCCAAAACCTTTAGGTACCCTCTTAATACTTGATAATAACCTTCATTAACCTTATAAGGGTATCAAAACTTCTCCGACATACATTAGCTAGCTTATGACGATGACGACATATAAAAATAACGGGATGTAATAGAGCCGATAGCCCATACATAGGAATAGTTTGAAGTAGATATGTTATCAATATGAACCTTCCACTAAATGAAGTAATCTATTCTGCCAAGAATGAATTCTCAACATGATTTTCTTCATCAAATCATTATAATAGGCAGTTTTTCTCCACCCATAGAACACAGGACATCCTAGATAAGTAAAAAAGAAACTTCTTTTTTTCATATCCAAAATATTATGAATTCTAGTCACTATTGGAACATGTACATTATCATGAACATAGAAAGTGCTCACTATAGATATTTTATCCAGAAGAATCATATCTCTTAAGAATCTTCAACCTACTCTTTGAGGACTTAGTCTCACCTAAGAAAACTAGTATCATGTCATCTGCATATGATAGATGATTTATCTAAGGATTCCACATTGGCATACTATATCCCTTAAAATCATCATGAATTTTATTCAAACTTCTTACTAGAACCTAACTGCTATTATACACTAGGTTTGTGACAATGGGTCAACTCGTTTAACTCATATGGAGAATTGAAAAAAAACATGACTCTGACCATTAACCAACACTAAGAACAATTTATTGGACAACAATCTCCAAATCATGTCTATAATCACCTCACTAAAAACTTCCTCAAAACATTAGTTAGGAACGCCCTGAAAGCCTATCATATGCCTTAGCCATATCTAACTTTATCACTACATTGATGTGTTTTGCCATCATGTTGATGTCCTTTGTGGTTTCTTGTGCTAGCATCATATTTTCAATATTACTTCTACTCCTTACAAAGCCTGTTTGTGTAGGTGATATCAGTGAAGGTAGCAACTTGACCATTCTCTCATGCAACACTCTAGAAAGAATTTTACAATAATGCTATATTGGTATGAGTAATGAAATGAGGCAGTTCGCTAACAAAAAAAGGCCTTTACCATAACAGTGATATCCTTTTCAACAATATCTCAATATTTGTTGTAAAATAATCAGTAAACTATTTGGTCCACTGCTACCTTCCCCATTCAAAGAAAACATAACTTTCTTGACTTCTTATTCAATGGGAAATGCTTTCATCGTCCTATTTTGTTCATCAGTAATAGTCCTTAGAATATTATCCAAAAGTTTAAAGTTGGTTGGCATATTCTCTTCATAGAATTGGTCTACAAAGAATCTGACTTCTTCATTGCCTACTTCTTTAATTTGCTCTCTAACCAAACACCTTGGGGATCCAGTATCTTGTGCAAAGCCAACTTCCTTCTCCTTCTATTCACATATGAATGCAAGAATTTAGTGTTCCTTTCTCCATATTTAAACCACATCAGACATGTTTTTTTGTTTCCAATACTCCTTCTCTAGATGCAGATATTTGGTAAGTTCAACTTGTGATCTGAAAAACTGTTATCTGTTGGACTTGGATGAATTATTCTCAAACTACAATTCCTTCACTTTGATAGTATCCTCAATAGTAGAAATTTGCTGAAAGATGTTCTCATAAGTATTTTTACTCCATTGACTTAAAGCCCTTTTAACCTTTTTAATCTTGTGATGATACACATAAAAGGGATTTCCAGTAAAGTCAATTATGTAGTTCTTCTCCACAATATCTCTGAAAGAATTATGAGTAGTCCATAAATTAAGGAATTTAAAGGATGTAACTGTTGGTTGATCATTGTCACTGCATTCCAAATGAAGAGGTGCATGATCAGAATCATGCCTTATCAAATGAAAAACCTCACTATATGGGAAAAGATCTAAGAAATATTGATACAAAAGTTTATCAAATCTTTTGAAAATACAATGTTATTTAGTTCTACCATTCCACCAAATTATATTTGCTTTCTGTAAATTTCATGTCAATTAGTTCACAAGAACTAATACACATAGAAAAAACAATTGTTTCATTAAGAGTCACAGTCAACCCTCTTTGTTTTTATTCCTCAGACAGAATAATATTGAAGTTTCTTACTAGTCAAGGAATGATATGCCTATCAGCCAAATATTGCAAGGAGTCCCAAAGTTCCAGCCTCTTAGTAATACACACTTTTCATATACTGCTGAAACTAGAACATCTTGCTGTATAGATCTATGAGTCATCTTGTAAACTCAATGGATCCCAACTCTTGGATGTAATATCATATATTGCAGTCGTGTAATCCAGTCCTTCACGTATCATCATTATATTAGTGTTTCCAACCATAACATAGAATAACTTATCTTTCTAGTCTTATTGGACACACACCATTTCTATACTACTCGCATTTCAAATCACCAGAACCATAAGTGTTTAGAATGCAAATGACAATACAAGGCAAGTAATCAAAATGTATGAGATGCAATCAAGTGTAGAGATGAATATCACATGCTTTCAAGACATCATTAAAATATAATCCACGTAAGTCAGGATATCATATTGAAAGCATTTGTAATGAGTAAACATACCAATATCAACAATAAAGACAAGCCCGCATAATGGAGAAAAGCCCAACAATGGTAGTCGGAATAATCTTAAGGTTGATTTCCCAAATCACCCATCATCACGGGTCAACACCGGTACCTACCCAAGAATTCATCACAATCTCAAATGTGGGACCCCCGAACATGCCCAATACCCCTCAAAGAGAAACCGTAGATGATGTAAGAAAGCCCACGGACTTACACTCTCAACCTAAGTCGAGAGATGATTTATTAAGGGTGCCAACGATGGCACGCCAATCTACACTTATATGCCTAAAATTGCATGGAATTAGAGTTGTCACGTGAAGATCTAAGAAGCAAGTTTTTATTTTGCCTTTGTATGTAGGTCTTGGCCGAAGACCATGTTTGTTTTTCCTTTAGCTTGTATTTATTTCTTATCGTAGCTTTTAGTTCTTCTTTGGACACATTTAATGAGTCGTGTAATAGGAAGGAATGACTAAACCATGAATAAGGTCACTAGACCAAAAAGTCTTCCAAGAGGATGACTAAGCCGAGAGGTTAAGGACAAGTTGGCAAGGACAAGAATGGTCTAGAAGATAAGGCTTCCAAGAAGGCAACTCATGAACCAACTAGCTCATGAATTTGACTACTTGAAGGCATCAAAATCGTCCAAGGGGAAAGTCAAGAGGTGGCCCAATGGTTCATCAAAACAAGTACAAGGAATGGAAGCTTCCAAACACATTCCAAGAAGATGAGATCCTTGAGAAGCCAAATCCATCCACTCTTCTACTAGGATGTCACAAAGAGGTGTGAAGGAGTTTGAGTTCATCCTTGTTTCCAAGAAAAGCCAAACCCTTTCCCATTATTCACACCAAGGCCGAGAACACCCTTTGTCACCAAGAAAACCCGAACCTTTTCTCATTTGTCCCTACTTGGCCGAAAGGTCCAAGCTAGAGTTTGTGTCCTTTATTATGTCTTCTAGAATAATCCATGTACTACTATAAATAGGACCCTTAGGATGATTGTAAAATACAAGTTGAATATTGAGTGAAATATAAACTTGTGTGTTTTCAACCTGTGTGTTGATTACATCCATCGGTCCTTGTGTGGGCCACGATTCTTGTGTGAACCACCCTCACTTTAGTGTAAGTCTTGGTTAGGACTTGTGTGACCTAACCAAAACCACGCTTAAGGAACCCCCTTAGTTGCAAGCGAACGTTGGAACTTGTGTGATCTAACCTAGCCTAAGCCTTGGGTCTATCTCTAAGGTTTTCTGACCACCCTTACTTGGCTTGTTCACGGGCTTGTACTTAGCAACCCCGGACTAGACCCTGTTGAATTGGTCACCTTCATCTTGGTGTTGACCGGGGAAGTAAAACCCCCTGTCCATATCCTTTACATAGCATATGCACCCTACTAAAACCACAACAACCAAACACTTAGCCAAAATTGAACCAACCAACACTTGGTGTGTACTAGGACTTGCACCTCGCATTCTGTGTTCATCCCTCATCTAAATCACTCCAATACTTTCACCACCACGTCCCAAAACACATCAGTAACATCCACTATAAGGTCACTACCCGAAACCACACGTATCCACTCATCCACATCCGACAATCATAAATAGTCGGATAAAGCCAACCTTAACGAGACCTTACTGTTTAGGTTAATTTCCGCAGCCTTGCCACCATAAAAAAAAAACAAGTACCAAACATCACCTTGACCTTCAACCCACCCGTGACAACCCCACAAATTTTCTAAGTTTGTTTCCAAGAACAACTACCCGAAACAGCCGCGAAACACAACCCTATCCGGCCAAATTGAGAACATCATCTTTGGTGTCCAATTTTGGGTCGATCCGAATATCACCAACACCAGACCCACTTCACCCCTACTTACTTGAATCAGATTGGTATCAGAGCACGGTCATCGCATCCCACGCTTTGAAGCTATGGCTCAAATAAACAAAGAAGAACTAAAGAGGATCATAAGTGACATTTTTGCAAAACATGCGCAAGTCTTTAGAAGGGAATTTTCGGGGCATGCCATAAGTAAAAATGTCAAGTCAAAGGTTATACAAAACAGCCCAAGGAACAAAAACAAAGGTACTCCAAGGCCCTACATAACGCCCACTAATGTCAAAGAGAAGGGTGGTACCTCTTTCGATAAACCCTTGTATCAGCAAGAAATTGAAAAGAAGGATAAAAAGAAAGAAAAGGGAAGCACTTCTTTCACTGATCCACTATGTACCCAAGAGCATGAAGAAGTTACAAAAGGGGTAGATAAAAAAAGAAAAAAATGCTTCCAATGTCAAGAATTAGGACACTTTGTAAGTGAATGTCCTAATCCCACGGTCGTGAATAGAGAAGAATATCGAGAATGTGGGTTCTCCCTTGCTATTAAGGAACCCATACCACTTGAAGAATAAGAGGAAATCGAGGCCCCCTTACTTGATGCACAAAATATAGAGAAAGAACTTAGAAAGGGGAGTGTTATAGATGCCGACTTAAGAGAGCCTTTGGAAATTGTATGTGCGGATGAGATTGCAATCGGGTCACCGACGGTGGAAAGTATTGAACCCACTCTTGGTTTACTTCCAAGGACTTCATTATTTAATCATCAAGACTATAGTCACCATCCGGACAAGGCAGCGATCTTGATGGTGCCAAAGAAAAGTGAAACTCGGCACATTAGTGTTGAAGGCCAAGGGGTCGACAACTTCATCATGGGGAACAAACTTACTATGTCGAGGTTAAAAGATTTTTTTGATAAATTAAGAGTAGCCAAATTGTTCATCAAGATAGATTTAAGAAGTGGCTTCCAATACATGAAGACCCGGGAAGGAGGTGAAGAGAAGTTGGAATCCAACACCAATCACGGCTTGTGATGCCATTTGGGTTGTGCAACGTGCCAAATCCTCCCATGAGTTCCATACACAAGGTTTTACAATCACCTATGGGCTATATCGCATTACCCGATGGCATGCATAATGTTCCGTCCACCGAGTTAACTCTCCAAAGTTAGCCTGAAACATTGAATGGATGTGTGGCAAAAGGTTTCCGTGATTCAGCTTCCTTTCCTTGTCAATTCACTCAAAACTCTTGGGCCCTTACTGCCCCTATTCCAAAACTTGGAGTTGAATGTGATGATGGAGTCGCCTTACTTCGGAACCAAGAATCCATGGCTTCCTCTAATTGGAGATTGTATGATATATGTCATCCGTATTCTACCTACAACTCTCAATATTATGTGATGCAAAAGAAGTTGAATCTGAGGCTTGCTAAATGGGTAGCATACTTACAAGTTCTCATATCCTCCACAAGACATGAAAATGACAGGTCCATTATAGTGGAGGATACAATTTGTCAAAGGCACATAATGTTGACCATGCTTGAACCAAGGTAGATGGTATTGGAAATGTTAAAGGAGTTCCATGAACGAGACCCCAAGTTCGAGGACATAGTAAGAAAGTGTTCCATGTGTCAAAGGGCTAGAAGGTTCTTTCACCAAGAACCGTATACTCCTTTGCCGGTCCCGGAACAATCATGGAAAGATATGAACTTGGATCTTAGTTTCGCCTACCGAAGAGCACCACAGGGCAAAACCTCCATCATGCCATGGTGCAATGCTACATTCTCTTCCGTAAGATCCATGCGCAAGATGATACAACGATCCATGGGCTACACCACATCACCCAAAGGCATATGTGAAAATTTAATCACGGTGAAATCTAGCCAAAGGTGGTCCAAGCCTACGGGTATGATTGCGGCAAATAGTTTCCTTGGTCTGGCTTCTTTTCCTCATCATTTCATTCGAATTTCTTGTGACCTTACTGCCCCTATCAATGAACTAATAAACAAAGATGAGTATGAATAGTTTCGAGGAGCAACAAGAGTTTTTGAAGCCTTGAGAAAAAAGATTTGGGAAACCCCGGTCCTAACTATGTCAAGCCATGAAGAGCCATTGGATGTCAAACATGGAATTAGAGTAGGTGCCATCCTTTGCTCTAGAATAAAATTGAATGGTGCACCATACCATTATTCTACCTCTGACAAGGCATTATATCTTATGGGATCCGTGATCCAAAACGGACAACATTTTGAGTCAAAATTATTTGTCTCGTATTCAGACCCTTATTTGGCAAATTTTGAGGAAGGCACCTACAAGAAAAAACTTCCGAGCTTATCTAATGGTGGAAATGTTATGTCAACACTTATTGTTGAAAAATTGTTACCACATTTAAGCGGCGAGAACTCGAGGATGAATTGTTTCAAAGAAGGGCAGATTGATGTAAGAAAGTCCGCGGACTTAAACTCTCAACCTAAGTCGAGAGATGATTTATTAAGGGTGCCAACGATGGCCCGCCAATCTACACTTCTATACCTAAAATTGCATGGAAAAATGGAGTGGAATTGGAGTTGTCATGTGAAGATCTAAGAAGCAAGTTTTTATCCGGCCTTTGTATGTAGGTCTTGGCCGAAGACCATGTTTGTTTTTCCTTTAGCTTGTCTTTATTTCTTATCTTAGCTTTTTATCTTCTTAGGACACATTTAATGAGCCACGTAATAGGAAGAAATGACTAAACCATGTAATAAGGTCACTAGACCAAAAAGTCTTCCAAGAGGATGACTAAGCCGAGAGGTTAAGGACAAGTTGGCAAGGACAAGAATGGTCTAGAAGATAAGGCTTCCAAGAAGGCCATTCATAAACCAACTAGCTCATGAACTTGACTACTTGAGGGCATCAAAATCGTCCAAGGGGAAAGTCAAGAGGTGGCCGAATGGTTCATCAAACCAAGTACAAGGAATGGAAACTCCCAAACACATTCCAAGAAGATGAGATCCTTGAGAAGCCAAATCCATACACTCTTCTACTTGGATACTATAAAGAGTTGTGAAGGAGTTTGAGTTCATCCTTGTCTCTAAGTAAAGCCAACCCATTTTCCATTATTCACACCAAGACCGGGAACACCGTTGGCCACCAAGAAAACCTAAACCCTTTCCCATTTGTCCCACTTGGCCGAAAGGTTCAAGCTAGAGTTTGTGTCATTTAGTATGTCTTATAGAATAATCCATGTACTACTATAAATAGGACCTTAGGATGATTGTAAAAGACATGTTGAATATTGAGTGAAATATAAACTTGTGTGTTTTCAACCTGTGTGTTGATTACATCCATCGGTCCTTGTGTGGGCCAATGTTCTTGTGTGAACCACCCTCACTTTGGTGTAAGTCTTGGTTAGGACTTGTGTGATCTAATCAAAACCCACGCTTAAGGAACCCCCTTGGTTGCAAGCGAATGTTGTAACTTGTGTGATCTAATCTAGCCTAAGCCTTGGGTCTATCTCTAAGGTTTTCTGACCACACTTACTTGGCTTGTTCACGGGCTTGTACTTAGCAACCCCGGACTAGACCCTGTTAAATTGGTCACCTTCATCTTGGTGTTGACCCGGGAAGTAAAACCCCCTGTCCATATCCTTTACATATCATGTGCACCCCACTAAAACCACAACAACCAAACACTTAGCCAAAATTGAACCAACCAACACTTGGTGTGTACTAGGACTTGCACTTCGTATTCCGTGTTCATCCCTCATCCAAATCACTCCAATACTTTAACCACCACGTCCCAAAACACGTCCTTAACATCCACTATAAAGGTCACTACCCGAAACCACACGTATCCACCCATCCACATCCGACAATCATAAATAGTCGGATAAAGCCAACCTTAACGAGACCTTACTGTTTAGGTTAATTTCCGCAGCCTTGCCACCATAAAAAAACAAGTACCAAACATCACCTTGACCTTCAACCCACCCGTGACAACCCCATAAATTTTCTAAGTTTATTTCCAAGCACAACTACCCGAAACAGCCGGGAAACACAACCCTATCCGGCCAAACCGAGAACCCTAGAATCCCATTTTTTGTGTCCAATTTTGGGTCGATCCGAATATCACAAACACTTGACCCACTTACCAAACATCACCCCTATTTACTTGCATAAGTAGATTACCTCAAAGTCGATCAGGAGCCTGAACAATCAACCTTCTAGCATGCCTTGCACTTTTAGAGTGCCTCATAGTAATCGTAATCTAACATACATAGACTGTACGTTAATAATTAAGCCAAAATGCATACAAGGACTTAGTCCTTAAACATACTAAAGACACTTAAAACCAACCCTGAGCCCATGGTGCCAAAATCTTAACTTTATTACTCAAATATCATAATTACATACTAAGTAGTCATATCCTTAAGTTAATTGAAAAACTAACCCAAATCAAACCCATAATTGCATGATTTATCCAAAAGCCCCAATTCTAAACCCTAGAATTTCCCTCAAATTGAAAAGGGTTTCCATGATCGAATTAAACCTTACAACATGATCATCTAATATTAACCAATAAAAATTCACAATATCAAGATAAATTAATTCATATTACACCCTTATATCAAGAAACATAGAACTCATTTTCCCTAATTATAATGTATACAAAGATTAAGGACCTTCTTAAAATATGAAACATAAAAAAAAGGGTGAAGAATTTACGTCCATGAAGAACTCAAGCTCATACTTCAAGAATTCCCCCTCTCAAACAACTCTAATCCTAAAATAAAGTTTTTTGGGAAATGAGATCATTTTTAGAGCTTTTAAAAGACTGACTGAACAACGATTCTGCTCCTACGGAATCAACTCCACAGGCGCGGTCTCGCTTCAGCGAAAAAATGGTTCGCTGGGGAGAAATCACTTAATGTCTCTCCTTAACGTTATTGCAAAGTAAATTCCGCAGAGGCGCCTTCGGCTCTATGAGAAAACTACCACGGGGCGAAAAAATGTCACATGCCCAAAACGTAGATCTACGAGCCGACCTCTTCAGAGGCGGACACGCCGAGGTGGACAACCAGCCGCTGGTGCGAACACCAGACACCAGCAATATGAGATCTTCACCAAACTTCTACCTAACACCTAAAACACTCCCGAGACCCTCCAGATACAAACCAAACATGCTACCCTTAGGTAAATAATGCTACAAACTCACTTGAGCCCTCGTATTTCTCACTTAACCGAGCTAAGACATACTTTTCTAAAAAATCACCCAAAACTTCCCAATATCACAATTTCACAAATAAGGCCACAAAGTACGTCCCATTGAGTCAAACTAATTAACTCTACGATTCCTATTTTGGATTTTCATCTGAAAATCACATAAATAAACTTGGGGATTTGTGCCACCCATCCAACACATCACAAACCCTACATAGAATCTATGGAAAGGGTAATTTAGTCAAATAAGGTCTTTAGCTAAAAACACCGGATGAGTCATTAAACTTTGACTCTAGATTGCCCATCCATTTTACACAAGAGCAATAATTTATCTTGCCCTTAACTTGCCAAAGCTCCACAAAGGCCGCACCACCTCCCCCAAGGTGAGGTTGCCCCTCTCAATTGCTTTATTTGTGCAATTTTAATTATTCTTGTCTCTTTTGATTTTGAATTCTGGCTCGTGATTGGTCAAGAACTCTTTGTGAGGAAGTTTTCCCCCTAATTTCATTCTCCCACACCGATTCAACCTTAATAACCAAGGGTTTTGGGGGTTCTATAAATTGAACTCCAACCCTTCATTGTTACGGTCGGTGATTCAATTTCTAAGCTTTTGATTGTTTTAAAAGCTTGATTTTCAATCTAAACTTGGATTAAGTTCAATTGAATTGGGTTCCAAGCCCTTTGGTAGAAATCTTAGTTTTCGAAATTGGTCCTCAGTTTTTAAACCTTTACTTTTCTTGTGTGTGAGTGTGTGTTCGAGTCAGAGTAGTGACGATCAAGCGCCTAACGCGATCAAGGCTGCCACTACACAAGGTATTTCCCTGTCCTTTTGATATTTTATTTATTTAATTAAGTTTTAGCTAGTTTTTCTGATTTCCAATGAACTATGTGTTGATTAAAACTTGGTTTTGCCTAATTTTAAAACCGTTTGAGCATGAATATTACTGTAAATGGGATCCAATAATTTATTAATGAGATAGTTGAATTCTGATTATTTAAAATCGTGTGATGAATAAGTTTAATGATTAATCTTAATCTTACCTGCTAAAACATGGTTAATCACATATTTTAGTTGAGAGAAAATGGTTTCACTTAGCCTCAAATAAATATTACTATTTTATGAAGACCTAGGTTAATACAAATATCTGAAGTTGTTATCCTTCACTATGTTGTGTGATAAATATACTAAGAACAAAATTATGTTTACTTTATTGGTGTTTAAGTGGCCACTTAAGATTAGTATGACATAAATCTGATCTTAGCATGAACTTGGAATACAACACATAGGCTCCAAAATAGCTAGAACGGATTGTTCAACTTATGTGTTGAACTGTTAAGCTCTAAAAGGTTCATTTGGGATCTGTTTAGGCTAGTTTAAGTTAGATTCTAGTTTACAAATGATGTTTTCTGACATGAATCTTATGATAGCAAGTTAGTTTGAACCTGTGAATCTTACTTGTTAAGTCTGATACTATTTATAGTCAAAAGTGAAAATAACTTTGTTTAGTTTAGCCTAGTAGGTGCAAATATTGAACATTGGAATGTTTTTAGATTCAGAATGTTCTTAGATGTTTCATAAACCTGCTTTGGTTTGTGTTTTGCTAAGTCATGGGGCATACTGAGAGGTTTGGGATTGGTATCAGATAATATGGTTCAACTGCCAATCTGTGCTCATCATGTGCTAGCATGTATTCATTGTTTGCCCTATCTTGAACTTAATCTATGTCAAAAACTGACTTTAGGGATCATTATTTCATATCTGTAAGCTCTGTTTAGGCCTAGTTGAGTATTTGTCAATATGAATCTTAAAATATGACAGCATGTCTGAAATGTGTATGACCCAAGTGTCACTATTTTAGAATTCTGCCCATATCTTGAACAAAATCACCCCTTGCATACCGCATTATGATTTTGCTTTACCTATATGTTGACTACTTTGAGGTCATGCTACCTTTTTGGTCTCAAATATTGTGTGAAGACATGCCTACATGCATCTAGTTTAGTTTTAAATGAAATGTTAGGTATTTAAGAGTCTTAAGATGATTAGGATTATGTCATGGTATCCTATTAAGTAACTATCTGCCCATGCTTGTGTGTCCACGCTACCACTGCTTGTTTGAAATTCAAACCATCTAGTTTAAATGCCTATCTAGGTACAAAACTGAAATCTCTAAATTGCCATGAAAAATGTTCTATTTGTGCCTTGTTTGAGAAATGGAACTGAATTGAACCATATCTACTCACTTAGGAAACCATTCATAGAGGTTCAACTTGACTTGCATGTATGATTGTTTTGGGGTTACTTCATCTGTTTTAGTTTCCAAAAGTCATAAAGGACCATGTTTTCCTACACCTAACGTCAATTTGAATAAGATTATAAGTCTCTAAAAGTCTTATTAAAATGGTAAAGAAATGGTTATATTATCATGATAGGAACTGTGTGCATATACTTGCACAATCATACCAAGTCTATTAACTTGAACCTTAGTCATTTAGTTTGACATTTGTTTAGGTAAGAACTGGATATCTGAACCACTTTAGCTTAACCCCCATCTAAGTAAAATTGAAAATTTTGTGTTTGCTATGTTAATATGCATATTCCTACCTTATGCTATGCTGAACCTATTATGTTAACTTTACTAAAACCTGTAGGTTGTGTGAAAACTAATATGTGTTTGTTACTTCAATGTTATATGTTTTAGCCATGTAATAAAGTTAAAAGCCTCATCACAACAGTCGGTTAAATTGCTAAGGGGATTAGATGTGGTTTTAAGGTTGATCATAGAAAACATGCTTGATTGTCTAGTCTATAGTTAGATAGGAGTATATATGCGAAATAAGTTGTTTTCTCTTCATGATTATCTTGTATGCCTGTAACTTGTCCAAATATCATGGTTGTTCTCCCTAAACACTAGCTTGGAATAGGAAAGCATTCTAATGCCATCTAGAATGCCTTCAATATGTCCAATTTAATCTTTTCTTCCTCTTTTGGTTGAACTGCTTGATTATACAAGAGTTGGTTGTCATGTGTGCTACATAGGATATGAATGTTTTTATGAATATGTTGTTTCGTTAGGTGACTCTAGTTGTGTAATAAGAACTTGAGAATCTAGGAAATGGTATGAGTTGTGTTTGTCATGTTGCGTATGTCCTGGCTGGTGCTTTACTATGTACATTGGGTTGAATTTTTAGTTGATGATTGGCAGTCATGTTCATGTCTAGCTCTCTCAAAATGCTAATAAAAGGGAGGGATCAAGGGTCTGTTTGTGTAACATTCTTATATTCCTCTACTATTTCTTAATTTTCTCTTATATGTGTTGCATCCTTGTATGATATGAAAAGGACATATATTCGATTGTATACCAAGTATACTTGGTATACCAGATATAAAGATCGAATATATGTCTTAAATATCACTCAAGACTATATGAGCATGCCTCTGTTGGGATTCGACCCAAAGTTGTACACATCGAGTTTTTCATTCCGTTTGTTTAATGTATCCATTGGGTCTGACCCATTTCTCTTTGACTTGCCTTGTTTTGTTTCTCCATTACTGTTGGTAGTTTTTTGGGCCAGGCCCATATATCTTGATCTAGTATATTCCGCTATTTGCTTAAGTTGGGGCCCAGTCTATTTTTTCATGTTCACGTTATATGGTTATGTGTCATTATTGGACCATGTCTTTGTTGTTTTAGTTGGGTTGCAGTTATTATTGGTTTGTTATGTTTTTGCTTAATTTATTTAAATCGCTTATAAGATGAGTATGGGTACATTCTAACTTGTACTTTCCTTTTCCCCTCTTTATTTCCTCCTGCGCACCATGACAGCCATTTGGGCCACTACACCTTCAAATAGTTAGGCCAAAGGCCCATCTAATCCATATTTCATCGAGTTTGATACTGTAGCTATGCATAAAGGCCCAACTATGGATGAAAATAGTTAATTGGTAGGCTTCGTAGACCCACCAGCCTAACTCTTCTCATTTTTCATATTTTGTATTATATTTGTATAGCATACTTGTATAAATACTTGACATAATTACTGGAACTTGTATGACTACGACCTAGGATTAGGCGAAATGATACGTACATCATTTAGAATGGATAGAGTCACCAAAATTGCTTTCAAACTGGACCAAAGAAACTTGTACATTTTCGGTATGATGGAACAATCTTTTAAAAAGCTAATCTTGAACTGTTTTGGACTAAAAGTTGGATTATTTTTGATTAAAAAAAATGGGCTGTTATAAATATGGATATTTAACCATAACGAAAATGGACTGACCAATGAAGAAATTGGACTGTGTTTTTTGAGAAAAACGAAGTTGAAACTTTGGACAAAATTTGAGTTTCAAAACTAATTTTTATGAAAATAGGCTAAGTTTGTAAGACCTTTAAACACTATTTTGGGCTAGGTCTAACCAAATTGATTCTCGTAAACCATAACCTTAAAAACCTTGATTTGAGGTATTTATTTGGGAAGTGAGATATGAGTTGACCTTCAAAATAACAATAAAAGGAAAAACTTGTGTTTTATTTTTAACCCTTAGCAATGTCATTTTAAAAAACCCATACTCTTTTTCTTCGATGATATTTAAAAAAAATGTATAAGGAATATTTGGACAAGCCATTAGACTAAAACATTAGAGTTCTACTCAAATTAAATTTTTGAGTGTAATTTAGTTTGAAAATGGATTGACGAAATTATCCTTATACGAACCTTTTTTAGGCAGAATTCAGCTCTTTGGTTTTAAAAACCCTTTTATGATTTGAAATGAAATGAATGACATGTTAATGATTTTGCTAAATGTAAACACTTCTAAAGAATTTTTTGACAAATAAACATGCTATAGAACCCGAATGTCAATCATATTCTATGGATCCTTAATACTGGGGTGTTTAACACCTTATTTGGGGGATCACCAGAACCTTTACCTCGAACTCTGGTTCAAAAGGATTTTTCACAGATTTTGAATAAACTCTTTTGCCTGGTTTTCCTAATTTCCTTATAAATTAGGTGGCGACTCTAAACTAAATATCTAATTAGAGTTACAACAACCTCTTAATAGCTTTTATGCCTCTGCATAAAAGTGAACCGTAATAGATGGCGACTCAGCTGGGGATAATCCTAGGTTTTAACTATATGAGTTCCAATACAATATGTTTAATTGCTATAAATTACATATGTGAATACTTTCCGCAAAATATAATTGTCATTCATGCATTTCATTATTCTACCAAATGGCACGCACACACACTCTCATCAGTTCACAAAGATGATTATGCAGTTTCACAATCATCCTATAGTAAGAAAACCAAATTAATTTCTTTGGAACACATTGAAGACGGAGTTGGTTCGTGGTCATCCAACAATCGACAATTGTTCACCTCGAGTAGTCCTCTCGAGTCCCCAGTCTTTTGAAAACCCACTCTAGTTTGCCTAGGATAGAGCGAAGACAAGTCCCTATTAAACTAGCCCATGTTACCTAGATGAGTTCGGATATTTTAGATGTATCTACACCCATTAGGCCACTACCTCATGTCTTAACGGTCTATGACCCGACGTCGTTGTATCTAACTACTTGCTATGTGGAAACATGATTGTGCCTATGTGATAAACCAATGTCCTTCGGGGGGAGGTGGGGGGAGGGGCAATTAACCATGCTCTATTTTATAGATGCATACAAACCTTAAGTTCGACATCATTTTGGAAGAACCTAAGTTGCTAAGGTTTTGGTGGTCGTGGCTAGATGCCCCATAACAAAGAGAAGTTATGAACTGTCTAGGACACCTACCCTTACTAATGACCATGAAAGGGAATAAGGAATTGTTAGAAGTAGTAACCGGGTATTAGAATTGTGATAGAATGGTATTTTGGTTTGGGGATTTTGAGATGACTCCAACTTGAGAGGAGATCCGGGATTGCATAGATAGTAATGTGACCTATATGAGAAAGAGGAAGAAACTCAACCATAACCTTCTAGTACCACATAGGCCCACTCCTGACGAGATAAAGAAGTTATTGTCCCTAGCCAGCTCCAATTGGATCTTCGATCCAACTGTAGCCTTAGGGAGTTTTACAACTGATTTGGGTCTAAAAGAGGGTACTTAGATAACTCAGTTGAGTTTCGGACTTATGTTGATAGGGAAGCCACTCGACCCTTAGCCTTTGCCATATATCTACTAGGAACAATGGTTTTCCCCAAAGACCGACACCTTGACATAGATACCCGTGTCATTTATATCACTCATGTTATCTTTCATGGAATAACCTCAAATGGAGAAACCAAATACTTTGACCTAGTCTCCATCATCTTAGTCGACATGTACCGAGCTTTAGGTCAATGTCAAAACCTACATAGGTACTTCCAAGGGTGTAACTTACTACTACAATGGTGGATTATCAAAGAGCTAAACAAGTATGAGGGTCCGTCTTACCTAGACCGAGAGCATAGAAAGGATAACCTCCAAGCCTATTGTCTAAATTTTGGGAACCAAACCAAAGAGCCATGAGCTTTTATCTTTTCGAGACTCTAAGAGGATAACATATAATGGAGGTTCCCCAACTTCATATCTGAGAGAATTGTGGTCTGAGGTAGAAAATGCCCTTTCTTTCCACTTATGGGAATCCGATGAATTCGTCCATATACACCTAAGTAGGAGGCAAGTGATACACAAAGTAGGAAATATGGGGGAGTATGTGGTCGACTATGAAGAGGATAAGATCAAAGGGGTTGCTAATATCATCCGAGAGTGGAATGGTCGAGTGAGATGGCATCTAAAGACTTTAGCTGAAGCCAGGTTCCATCCGGGTTGCGACGAACACTATGTTGACTGGTTGAGGCAACATTTTCAAGAAACCCTTACTCTGGGACCCAACCGCTATCAGTGTAGCCAAGACAGAGATTCAAACGCCAAGATCAAGACACATCATATCCAAAGGCAAGCCGATGACCGGGATGCCATGTCTTTGGAAAAGGTGGAGTATGATCAGAATGGCATAGCTAGCTTGACCTAGGAGTTAGACTTCACCCATGAGTGCTTAGATGATCTTGATGCTCGGATGAGGAGAGCGATGTATGAGACTGCACCTATGACCTTCACAAAGAAAGGGTTCTGTATTAATTCATTGCCGATGTTGACTCACCTCTGGATTCAAACTGCCCTTCGAAGGGCCATGAGAGCTCGCACAGACAAAGCTTCATCATCAGCCACTGGAGCCACTTCAGCTGATATTTATTTCTTTATATCCCATTGTCAGATTTATCTTGTTTTTAATTCCATCGAGAAAAACCTTATAATTAATGAAAAATATGATTATGGGGGCAATAGTTAGAATCAAAATTTGGCACAATTATGTTTCAAAATGATTAGAGAACATTGGTGCAAAAATGTTTAGGAACACGAATATTACAAATGCTAATTATGTGATATTATTTCTTACATGCTCTCATGTGTTATGTCCAAACTCTTGATTGGTTCCACATTCTAGACACCAATCCAAAAGAAAAACACAAAAAATACCAAAACCTAACTAAAATTTACACCTCTCTAAAGGTTGATTTGCTACTAATGGATATCCAAGATATCCAAAGTGTTATGACACCATTTGTTGACTTGATAACTGAAGAGAAGACTGAAGACTCACTCCGCGCAAAGATACGTAAATTGGAAGAGAGGATTGACTTAGTCGAAGCAAACATAAAGGAGGCTGACCAAATTCTTGACTTGGTAGGAACTTCTCAAGAAGGGACTACCGAATAAGAACATTTCTGTCAAAATCTCTCAACTAAGGTTCAAGGGATGGTAGGAGATTACGTACCACTATTCGATAACCTAAGTAGGAAATTGGGCTGCCAGAAGAAGATCCTAAGCCATATGTCGGGGAATCAAGTGGACCATCTAAGAAAGCTACCATTAACGCTTCTGAAGCTGCTAACTACTATGGGATGCCACAAGGGTCATTCCGAACATCATCTCCTATCTGGTGAGAAATTTCTCTTGAAGCCTGCACTTTACCTTCATAGTCATACCACGGTTAGTGCAGACTATCGCAGTGTTCGAAGGACTGGCAGCTAGAGCGCATCGTGTTTCAGCCACGATGTCCTCCAAACTTGTGCTCACAAGAGGTGCCCCTTTGACAAAAATCAACCTGTCCACACCATTGACGACTGCTTGGCCCTTAAGAAAAGGATCATAAGATTGATCGATGATAAGACTATCCGCAACCTGTAGGGCCCACATTCCCTATTGGTTCATGACCCCATCATGTCTAGTGAAGGAATCACCATTGACACGTAAGTTTGGAGCTACGACTTTTATGTCTTTGAAGATTCATATGCAAGCCATTTCTCCACACTAGCTAGCACCGACAAAGTTCATCCGGTCAAGACTGCTTAGAAACACTCCGCGAGTACTTCAGAGAGGGGGAAGATCGGCATATATCTTCGGGAGCACCGGGACACGACATTGAAGAGTGTGAGGCTTTCAAATTTGATCTGGAGCATTTGGTCAAAATCGGTCAAATCTAGGTAGTTCTACCCCGCTGCTACTAAGAAAAGCCGTAGGGAGAATGTGCGGCCGTAAAGACGATGACCCACCATGGCTTCAAGGAGAAGTGTCTTTTAGGTAAATTTAGGTGTCCCCTTTCCTTTCAATCAAATGTTATCCCTTCCCCTTTTATTTTTTAAAAAGAACTATGTCTAACCTAATATCCCAAGAAGGATACATAGGAAGCCCTTATCTAGCCTGGTATGCGAACTTGTTTGGGTAGAATGAAATTATAGATAATTTCTATGTAGACTAAACTACGGAAGGGCCTGACTTCCCTTGGAGGGATACGTAGGTAGTCTACGTAAGAATCAGTCCCTATATTATAAAAATTGTAACCCCTCTTTTTTTAAAATTGAAATGGCCAAAGTGACCAAAGTATTCCCGAAATGAAAAATCAATCAAGTGTTCGGATCAAACGCATGAGTATATGTGCAATTTATCTATGAGATCTTATATTATTATTCTTTACTAACGCTACTAGCGTCATTTTCCTTTGAGTTTTTCTTATCTTAAAGAGAGGGTCGATCTGTGTCGTATCACGCTAGAATACTTCACCAGATCCAAAGATAAAACAACATCCCTTCCCGAACAGAATTGAGACAACATGACTAATACTTCGGCGACTAGCGTAACAAAGAAGCACTAGTTGTAGAGGACCCCGTACCTCTAAACCCCCAAGACACATCACACCGCGAGGATGTGATCAACTTGCTATTCCAGGGGATTGCGAACCTCCATGAACAGGTCACAAGAAATGAAATGGCTAATGCCGCTAGAGAAGTGGCCACTGAAGCGAGAAGGCCTCTATTGTCATTTCTATCCACGAGTTCGCCAATACCCGATCACTTTCCAGCCTACCCGACTGGAACTATGCAAGCCACTCGAGCTCACAATGAAACTACCCATATTGGTACTTCATACCAAACCCTACCGTCAGCCAATACCACTCAAATACCTGAGACTTTCTATTCGGTGCCTTTATATCAAGCACCACCTGCTCAAATTTACCTGAGCATACATCCATATGCAACTACTCACCCAACACCCAAAACTACTAGCACTCTCCGAAATTGCCAAACACATCTCACAATATCCTTCCACACCCATATCACTTCAATTAACTCCTCACTAGAACTTGATCACTACGAGGAGATGGAAAAGGCGTGGAGAGCGGAATAGGATAAGCGAGATAATGAGATGGAACGAAATATGGTACACTTTCTCAAATGGTCTAACAGAAGCTCCCGAAATGTGATGGGCTTGAGCTATGACAATTTTTGCATGCATCCAGACTTGGACCTACCCAAGAACTTCAAAGTGTCGACATTCGAGATGTTTAACGAGATAGGTAATCCCAAGGCTCACCTAATAGCATAATGCGCCTAGATGGTCAAGGCAAAAAGAAACTAGGCTTTAATCATGAGGCTATTCTGCCGGAGCCTAACAGTAGAAACTTTTGATTGGTTCACCGCGTAAGACATACGTCAATGGGCATCCAGGGAAGACATGACGAAAGCCTTCATCGAAAGATACCGTTTAAACGTGGAGACTATGACTGACCGATACTACCTAAAAAAGGTCAAACAAAAGTCCACAGAGAATTACCATTAGTATGCAAGTAGATGGAGAGCCAAAGACTCCCGAGTGCAACTACTAATGAGTGAGGAAGAATTGGTCTCAGTATTCATCCGGTCACAAGCATTGGATTTCAATGGCCGCATATTGTCCATGGCTAGGAGGCCATTCTCCGAATTAACCAAAATGGGAGAGGCCATAGAAGACGACCTCAAATCAGGAAGAATTATCAGCGTAGCCAACAAGGCCGGTTAATAGAGCACTGTCAGAGCTATGAGAAAGAAGAAAGAGGATGTGGCAAATATCATCCACACACCCAACCCAAAAACCTGAAAGAAGGAAGGATCACAATCCTTCTTCGACATTTATCAATCTCCACCACCAAGTAGTTCTATATCCAGTCCCCACTTACTAAGCTCCATATCCAAACTACCGAACACCGATCCCCACATACCAAGCTCCACAACCAAATTATCAAACTCTCGCACCTGCCTACCGAGCCCCTCAAAATCACAAAAATAAGCCACCTCCGGCCATATATGACTTTCCACGTCCAAATTTAGAAAAGAAGCCTCCACGGGTATTTACCACGCTTCTCGAGGCTCAAACCAAGTTATTCAAAAACATGAACGTTGTTGGACTCATCCAAGCTATTCCACTAAAGCCTGCTAACCCTGGGAGTCATTTTTACCGAGCCGCCCAAACTTGTGTATAGAACTCCGGTGGAAGTGGACACAACACGGAATACTCTATCAACCTGAAGCACAAGATATAAGATTTGATCGATAAAAAAAATCACACCGGAGACAGTAGCACCGAACGTAAACATTAATCCTCTACCTAATCATAGCGCTAATCATATCTATATGATTGAATGAGATAAAGACGGGGCCATCTGCAAGCCATTGATCCACGGATCTATTAAGAGCTTGGAACAAACTATGGCCTTTCTCACCCTTTAAGAATGACCAGAATTCAAAGTGTTGATTCCGATAGCAGTCATGGCCCAGGTATCACAAGAAATAATCCGAGCCCCAAGGAAAAAATTTCCAAGCTATGGTAGCTTACGAAATAAAAAGACTAGGGAGAGGTTATACTCCCAAAGAACTGGCGCAAGGAGGGTCTCAAAAATAAGGAAATCAAAGAAAGCTCATTACTGAAGGAGAGGCCGAAGACTTTTGGAAGAGAATGCAACCTAAATATTACTCCATTGTCGAGTACCTAAAGAAAATGCCAGCCCAGATATCGGTAATGACATTACTAATGAGTTCATCACAACACTGACATGTTATGATGAGAGTTTTGGACGAGGCATATGTCTCTAAGGGTATAAGTAGAAAGACCTTGTCCAACATTGTGGGTCCCGTTATCGGGGCCCATCAAATATCTTTCACTCCAGATGAGTTGCCAGAAGAAGGAATAACACACAAAAAAGCTCTACATATCACTGTCAAATACAAAGACAGGGTTGTAGCCCGAGTATTAGTCTATAATGGGTCTGTTCTCAACATATGCCCCGAGTCTACACTCAAGCAATTGGGATATGATACTGGGGAGATATACTAGACCCGTAAAAATGTGAGAGTCTTTGATAGGGCTCAATGTGATCCCGTTGGAGAGATGGACCTCAACATCCAAATGGAGGCCGCTAAGGTCACCACATAATTCCAAGTCATGGAAATCACTGTTAACTATAATTTGTTGTTAGGTAGGCCTCGAATCTATATAGCCGGAGCAGTACCATCTTCCCTGCACCAATCTTTGAAGTTCGTGTGGGAAAACTATGAGGTGGTAATTCACGGAGAAGGTAATATCCATAACTACCCCAACAATTTTGTGCTAGTAATTGAGAAAGTCCCCAAGGACACGGATTTCTATGCGGTAGAATTAGTGGGAGCCTCCCACAAAGGGGATAATGAGAAAAGTCCTATGCCATCGGTCTACAAAATGATCGCCTCCGCCATACTTCAAAACGGGTTTGATCTCGTCAAGGGTTTAGGCAGAGATCTACAAGGTATAACGGAACCAGTGTCTATTATGGAAAATGGTTTGTGTTTTATCCTCGGGTATGTCCCAAACTCCAAAAAAGCCTCTGAAGCTGATAAAAAAAATAGGGGTCCTTCAAAGCTATGCAGGCCGATTCCGAACCTGTACCAGTCATTCCCAGTCAGAATGCCCATGCACAATGGAGGAGATGAAGAAGAATGGTTGGGGATGTTGTTCCAAGAGGAAGATCGTGTCGTGATACTGGAAGAATGCGCTGAAGCGCCTACCATCCGCAATGCTGATCCGGGCTAGAAATTATCCAACTGGACCTCTACCCCACTCTTAGCTTCTCAGTAGAGATGATGAATTTAAATTACTTTTGAAAAATCGAAGAAAGTCAGATGAGGCTCGAATATTCACCATTTGTATCTTTATTTTCCTCACAATGTTTGAAAAATGGAAATGACTCAATATTAATCTGAGTCAGGACTACAATTCATACTTCTTTTATCAAAATTAACGAAAGCCTCAGTTTATATGAAAAATAGTCATCTCATTTAATTATATATTTTGATACACTAACCGTGCTTTGCCATGTTTTTATTAATAATAATAATAAAACAAAGCATAATGTCATGACATGTCGCAAGATGAGTAGGTCGAGTGATATAGAAGAAGGAGAATATGAGGAATATGAAAAAGAAACCACATTACCGGAGGATCTTATCGAGGAGGTAGACTAATATTAAAACAGGCAGAAATCTAACTTGGATGAGACTAAAGTAATCAACCACGGGGATGAGGAAACAATCAAGAAAACTAGGATAAGCACGCACTTGGAGGCTCCCTAGAAAGAGGAATTAATAAATCTGCTAAGAGAATATGTTGACATCTTCGTGTGGTCATACACGGACATGCCAGGTTTAAGCACGGATATAGTGGCCCATAAGTTGCCTATCAATGAGGGCTTCAATCTAATTAAGCAGAAAATCCAACAGTTCAAGCCGGATTTGAGCATCAGGATCAAAGAGGAAGTCGAAAAACAAATCAAGTATGGTGTAGTCGAAGTAACTCTGCACCCAACATTGTTGACAAACATTGTGCCAGTTTGAAGAAAGACGGAAAAATTCAGATTTGTGTGGACTATCATGACCTCATTAGAGCTAGTCCTAAAGATAATTTCTTGCTTTCGGACATCCACATGCTCATCGACAATTGTGTGAAGCACGAGTTACAATCATTCGTGGATTTCTTTACCAGTTACAATCAGATTCTGATGAGCGAAAAAGACACATAGAAGACAACCTTCATCACTCCATGGGGAGTATACCACTACTATGTAATGTCGTTAGGCATTAAGAATGTCGGTGCAACTTACATGAGAGGAATGACCACTATATTCCATGACATGATGTATAAAGAGATAGAGGTCTACGTGGATGACGTCATAATCAAATAAAGAGAGAGTTCAGATCACATCATGCACTTACGAAAGTTCTTCGACAGACTTCATAAGTTTAATTTGAAGCTGAACTAGGCTAAGTGCACGTTTGGAGTGCCTGCCAGAAAATGTTGAGGTTCATAGTCAGCCGCAGGGGAATAGAACTAGATCCCTCAAAGATCAATGACATCCAAGAATTGCCACCGCCACTAACCAAAAAAGACATTATTAGTTTTTTTGGGAAGGTTAAACTATATTCGACATTTTATAGCGCATTTTATTATAATTATGGAACGTATCCTCAAGCTGCTAAAAAAAGGACACACCCACCAAATGGACAAACAAATTTTAGAAAGCCTTTGACACTATTAATATATATCTCTACAATCCACCAGTATCGGTCCCTCTCTGACTAGGAAGTGCATTGTTGTTGTATATATCAGTATCAGATAATGCTTTGGATGCATGTTGGCGCAATACGATGAAACTGGGAAGAAAAGGCGAGCCGTATACTATCTTAGTATGAAGTTCACTACCTGTGAGACGAGGTACACCTTGGTAGAGAAAACATGTTGCCTTCTGACATGGGTAGCCTAGAAGCTGAGACACTATTTGTTATCTTACACTACCCACCTTATATCCAAAATAGATCCTTTAAAGTACATCTTTCGCCAACCCATGCCCATGCCCATGCCTATAGGGAAACTGGCCAAATGACAAATGTTTTTGAGCGAATTCAACATCATGCATGTGATTCAGAAATCAGTCAAAGGACAGGCGCTAGCCAATTTTCTCATAGAGAGTTCAGTCGACAAGGATTCCAAGCCACTCCGAACATATTTCCCGGACAAGAAAGTGTTTACGATAGAGGAAGACATGGTTGAAACCTACTCAGGTTGGAGATTGTTTTTTTACGGCACAGTCAACTACAAAGGTTGGGGAATTAGAGAGGTCCAAGTCTCAGAAATGGGTCAGTATTACCCAATGGTTGTGAAGCTCAAGATCCGATTTACCAACAATATGGAAGAATATGAAGCCTACATTTTAGGTCTCTGTATCGATCTCAATATGGATATTCAGGAGTTATTGGTGATAGGAGACTCAGATTTGTTAATTCACTAAGTCCAGGGAGAATGGGCGACGAAGAATGAGAAGATCCTTCCATATGTAAACCTTGCACAAAGGTTATGCAAAAGGTTCAGAAAGATCGACTTCCGGCATACACCGAGAGCCCAGAATGACTTCACCGATGCTCTTGCAACTATAGCATCCATGATGCAACATCCAAAAAGCAGTCACATTGATCATTTGGGAGATTAGCATCAGGGAAGAACATGCTTATTGTTCCCACGTGAAAGCAAAACCAGACGGCAAATCTTGGTACGCCGATATAAGCATGTATTTGGAAAAGAGAGAGTACCCCGAGAATATCACAAGTAACGAGAAGAAAACCATCAGAAGAATGACCAACAATTTATTTTTTAACAAAGAAGTGCTCTATAGGAGGTACACACTGGACTTGTGGTTCGTATATAAATGGGTTCGTCCTAGACAAGAAGATCCTAAGGGCAGGCTATTATTGGATGACCATGGAAACCGACTGCAGTAGATGTGTGCAAAGATGCCACCAGTTCCACATCAGCAGAGTTCTAATCAAAGTCCCACCAAGTGAACTTAATGTCATAACATCACCATGGCCATTTGTTTCCCGTGGCATGGATGTTATTGTGCCCATAGAGCCAACCGACATCCAAAGGACATCGTTTCATCCTGGTCGAAATAGACTACTTCACCAAGTGGGTTGAAGCTACTTCTCACAAGTCAATAATGAAGAAGGTGGTAGCTGACTTTGTAAGAAACAACATCATATGCTGATTTGGCATTTTAGAGTTGATCATAACTGACAATGGAGCAAATCTGAATAGTCATCTAATGAAGGATATTTGTGAACGATTCCACATAACTCATTGAAATTCTACAACCTACATGACACAAATGAACGGAGCCGTAGAGGCAGCCAATAATAACATTAAGAGGATACTAAGGAAAATGACGTATAATTACAAGTGTTGGTCAACAATGAATGGCCCGCACCTTCAACAAATGGGTCAGAGCCTGACTTTTTCAATTAGGACAACTAGTGCTCAAGTGTGTTTTCCCGCACCAAAAAGAGTACAAAGGAAACTGCACACCCAACTGGCAAGTGCCCTACATGGTTCGCAAGGTATTGTCAGTAGGAGTTGTAATCTTAGCAAAGATAGACGCCTAAGAATGGCCTAAAGCAATCAACTCAGATGCAATAAAGAGATACTACGCGTGAAGGCACACTCTTTCAACTTGTAATAGCATTTCTTTTACTTGTATTCCTTATGAAAGACATATCTCTTACAATAGCGATACGCAGAAATATCCTCATCGGATTTGGTCTTCTTCTTCTTCTGTAATAGAAAAATCAAATGACATTTCTTTATAATATGAACTATGCGATGACCTGATTTTCTGAGGTGGGATACATAGACAGTCCGCTTAGGACTCGGTCACATTATTATAAAAATCAATCATTTTGATCTGAACTATGTTCGACCTATTTCATGCTATGATAAGATATATATGCACTCATTGAGCTCGGTTGCACCAATAAAAAAACAAAGAAACCCTTAGGAATCCTCAAAGATATGAAGATTGCAAAATCACCTCGTAGAGTTCGCAAACCCCAAACTTGCAACTAGGCATAATGTTTTTGAGAAGATCTCAAAAATTCCACCGACAAAGCTGGCACCAGAGTCAGCCGATCCCAGACTTTCAACTGGGCAAATTTTTTGAGAGGGCCTTAAAAATTCCTTCGTCGCGATGCAGCATGAGAGTTTGCTGAAAGAAAACCTTCAAACTAGGGCAGAAATGTTCTAGGGGATCATAAAAGTTTTACTAGACAAACAAGTAACGCACCCCGGAGCACCAAGGATGGTCAAAGAACCTCACTCGAAGCGTATATGACATGACAACAAGATAATAGTTTTCAACAAATGGATATATGTTTTAGTCAAATGTTTGTATAAACTTATGATCAACATTTTCAAATATATTTTTTCATATCATAAGTTAAATTCATCTCTCAAGATACCGAGCCCAAGAGGGTCAACACCAGGATACAAAGGAAATAACATAGCAGGAGTCAATGACACGGGTTGACCTCATGTAAACTAACTTTTTTTTTGTGATTGCACGCTTCTAAACTGCCATCAGGAGGACATCAGCTTATTCCACTAACTTGTTTGTTCATGATTAAACAGGTGAAGCAAAGAAGAAACTCTGACACCGGAAGACCGCATAATCCGGCCATGAGAGCCACATAAAGGACAAAGCACCACAAGGGCAGCACAATCCGTTCATGAGGGCCGTAAAAAGGACAAAATAGCCATCTGACTGGGAGAGTCACAACCGACAAAGAATGAAAGAAAGACAATCCAGCCATGAGATCCACATAAAGGACAAAGTGCCACAAGGGTAGTACAATCCGTCCATGAGAGCCATAGAAATGAGAAAATGGCCATCTGATCGGGAGGGTCATAGTCGATAGAAGGACAAAAGAAAGACAATCCAACCGCTAGGGTCATTCATGAAAATAAGCATGTCGAGATGGCTATTGATATAATTAAGCATGCCGAGAGGGCCATTCATTCAAACTATATGACGAGAGGTCCATTCATTCAAACTGCATGCTGAGAGGGCCATTTATATAAACAAGCATACTGAGAGGGTCATTTATACAAACATTGTCGAGAGGGTCATTTATAAAAACTACATGATGAGAGGGTCATTCATACAAATAGCATACCAAGAGGGTCATTCATACAAACACTATGGAGAGAGCCATTCATACAAACTGTGTGCCGAGAGGGTCATTCATACAAACAAGCATGCAGAGAGGGCCATTCAAGCAAGCTGCATGCCGAGAGGGCCATTCAAGCAAGCTGCATGCCGAGAGGGCCATTCAAGCAAATAAAAATGGTGTCGGGAAGGCCATCTGTGCATTCATTAAAATTAACAATGTCATACTAGCCAAACAGTGTCGAACGAGACATGTGCTCGAACAAAAACCAACTAGAAGAGCCATACATATCAGATAGTGTCGGATGAGGCACTCACTCAAACAAAACCAACTAAACGAGTGATACTAGCTATAAGGTATCAAAGGAGGCATCCGCTCAAGCAATATTCAAATGAAGAAGTTATACGAGCCAGACAGTGTCGGATGAGGTATTTGGTCAAACAACATGCAATCGAAGAACTCACAGAAGCTAGACGGTGTCAGAGGTGTCACCCGCTAAAAATAGCCACCTAAGTGGGCATAACAAATAATGCCGCGCAAGTATGGTAGAACAAAACAATCAAACATGTCAATATTCCAGTAAACGAAAATATGTCAGAAGCTTCTGGAGGAGGAAAACAAGTATACCAGATCCAAATGCATGCGGAGCAAACATGGAATCTTGTCTTAGGCAGCTGGTCTAAATAGTGTGCTAATGAGATTCAAGATCTCTAGACTTGGGCTTGTAAGATTAATATACTCCACACTCGATCACAAACAGTAAGAGAAAAAATTAGTTTTTAAAACCCCGTGATTGGTCGGGCATATAACAGAAAAAGTCTTTCAAAACTAGTAAAGGCATTCCCGCATAAGGGATACCCTTTTCAACCTATTGAGTCGAACTACAAGTGACTTGATTCCCAAACATAGGGGATATGTAGGCAAACTCAAAATCTGAGGATAGATAACATTCCAATGAAACTATTCCAGGACCTTTCAGTTCTGGGATTTGTTTTGTTTTATTATTTTCTAGAAGTCTAATTGAGTTGAACTATAAATGGCTTGAATTATCATACAATCTAAGATATGTAGGAAACCTAGAGATTAGGATCCGGCCATAATTATCAAAAAACTCGCACAAAATTAAGAAGTACTTTTGAATTGGTCAACTAATAACTAGGTTTGTCTAATTTTGCTTCTTAGGAATGGTCCTGCCATCCCTGAAGAATGAAGAGGGGTCCGTTGTTGGCACCTAATTTTTACCTCCAATAATTTTATTTAATTTTTCAGGATTTTGAGTCACAGACTAAGTGAAATATACTTTTTACGAAGACAAAATGACTTTACAAAATTATGATGGAGATATTTTATTATTTCATTTGACAAAATATCATACAATATACTTATTGTGTATCCGGTCTTATTTTTACATTATTTTGATCATTGATGGAAATTTTCCAAATTGAAATAAAGATAATTTTGCAATTAACTATTTAAATTCTCTTTGTCTTCATGGCAATCGCCCAATGTACGCTCGCTTTGACTCGAGATTGCCCGTCCATTTTGGGCAAGAGCGTTCATTGCTCTGCTGTTGCCCTTATCTCGCCAGAGCTCCGCAAAGGCACCACCATCCCCACCAAGGTGAGGGTTTCCCCTCTCAGTTGCTTTATCTTTGAGATTTTAATTATTCTTGTCTTTTTTTTATTTTAAATTCTGGCTCGCGATTGGTTGAGAACTCTTTGGGAGGGAGTTTTTCCTCCGATTTAGTTCTCCCACATTGATTCAACCTCAAAAACCTAGGGTTTTGGGGTTCTATAAATTGAACCCCAACCCTTCATTGCTTTGGGCGGTGATTGAATTTTGAGCTTTTGATTGTTTTAAAAGCTTGATTTTCGATCTGAATTTAGATTAAGTTCGATTGAATTGGGTTCCAAGCCCTTTGGTGGAACCCTAAGTTTTCGAATTCGGTCCTTCAATTTTTAAGCCCTTACTTTTCTTGTGTGTGAGTGTGTACTCGAGTCGGAGGAGTGGAGATCAAGCCCTAACTCGACCAAGGCTGTCACTACACAAGGTATTTCCCTCTCCTTTTGATCTTTTATTTATTTAATTAAGTTCTAGCTATTTTTATGATTTCTAGTGAACTGTGTTAATTGAAACTTGTTTTTGCCTAATTTTAAAACAGTTTGAGCATGAATATTACTGTAAAAGGGATCTAATAGTTTATTAATGAGATTGTTAAATTCTGATTATTTAAAATTGTGTGATGAATAAGTTTAATGATTAATCTTAAGCTTACATACTTACATTGTTAATCACCCAGTTTAGTTGAGAAAAAAATGATTTCACTTAGCCTCAAATGAATGTTACTATTTCAAGAAAACCTTCGTTAACACAGATATGCGAAGTCATTTTCCTTCAGTATGTTGTGTGCTAAATAAGCTAAGAACAAAAGCATGTTTACTTTATTGGTGTTTAAGTGGCAACCTAAGGTTAGTATGCTATAAATCTGATCATAAGATGAACTTAGGATACAACGCAAAGGCTACAAGATAGCTAAAATTGATTGTTAAACTCAATTGTTGAACTGTTAAGCTCTAAAATGTTCATTTGAGATATGTTTAGGCTAGCTTAAGTTAGCTTCTAGTTTAAAATGATGGTTTTTGACATGACTATTGAGATAGCAAGATAGTTTGAACCTGTGAATCTTACTTACTTAGTTTGAGACCAGTTCTAGTCAAAAGCGAGAATAACTTTGTTCAGTTTAGCCTAGTAGGTGCAAATGTTGAACATGGGAATGTTTGTAGACTCAGAATATTCTTAGATGTTTCAAAAACCTGCTTTGATTTGTGTTTTTCTAAGTTATGGGGCATATTGGGAGGAACAAGATCTGTAAAAGGGATATTCAACCTAGATAGATGGGGACTGCCAACAATTTGATCAAGACCACAAAATTGCTCAAGCTTTAACTTTGATCCACCTTAAGAATGGTAATGGACTGACACTAATGCAGAGGACAAACCAAGGGCTAAGTCCTATACAAAGAACAACTGTACTTGCTGGAGATCTCTTATATTAAGATATTTTTTGACTTTTTTATGTATTAGACTAATGTCAAAACAGATTATTCATAACACTAACTAAAGATGAGTGTTATGGATAATTTGCTCTAAGGTTCATGCATCATTTCATTTCATAGTCAATGTATATATACATGCATCATGTAGACACATATAGGATTGTATATATCATGCATAAAAGCTGGGCCTGTCTTGTTTTTATTTTACATAGGGGTAAACTTTAAGTCCCCCATCTTTGTATTCTTTTACAAATTAATAAAATACCACCCAGAATCTGATTTTGAAACTGGGTGGTCCCTCGAAAAAAAAAAGTATTTAGACGTTTGGGATTGATATCTAATAGTATGGTTCAACTGTTCATATGTGCTCATCCTGTGCTAGCTTGTATTCATTGTTTGCCCTATCTTGAACCTAAGTCTTAAGTCAAAAAATGACTTTAGGGATCTTTAGTTCATATCTGTAAGCTCTGTTTAGGCCTAGTTGAGTATTTGTCATTTTGAATCTTAAAACATGATAGCATGTCAGAAATGTGCATGACCTAAGTGTGACTGTTTTAGAATTCAGCCCATATCTTGAACAAAAACACCCTTTGCATGCCCTAATATAATTTTGCTTTGCCTATATGTTGACTACTTTGAGGTCAGGCTGACTGTTTGGTTTCAAATGATGTGTGAAGCCATGCCTACTTGCATCTAGTTTAGTTTTAAATGAAATGTTAGATCTTTAAGAGTCTTAAGATGGTTAGGATTATGTCTTGGTATCCTGTTAAGTAACTATCTGCCCATGCTTGTGTGTCCACGCTACCACTGCTTGTTTGAAATTCAAACCATCTAGTTCAAATGCCTATCTAGGTAGAAAACTGAAAACTCTAAATTGCCATGAAAAATGTTCTATTTGTGCCTTGTTTGGAAATGGAACTGAATTGAACCATATCTACTCACTTAGGAAACCATTCATAGAGGTTCAACTTGACTTGCATGTATGATTGTTTTGGGGTTACTTCATCTGTTTTAGTTTCCAAAAGTCATAAAGGACCATGTTTTCCTACACCTAACTTCAATTTGAATAAGATTATAAGTCTCTAAAAGTCTTAAAATGGTAAAGAAATGGTTATATTATCATGATAGGAACTGTGTGCATATACTTGCATAATCATACCAAGACTATTAACATGAACCTTAGTCATTTAGTTTGACATTTGTTTAGGTAAGAATAGGATATCTGAACAACTTTAGCTTAATCCCCATGTAAGTAAAATTGGAAATTCTGTGTTTGCTATGTTAATATGCCCATTCCTACCTTATGTTGTCATGTTAACTTGACTAAAACCTGTAGGTTGTGTGAAAACTAGCATGTGCTTATTACTTCAATGTTATATGTTTGATCCATGAAATGAAGTTAAAATCCTCATCACAACAGTCTGCTAAATTGCTAAGGGGATTAGATGTGGTTTTAAGCTTAATCATAGAAAACATGCTTGTTTGTCTAGTCTAGAGTCTGATAGGAGTATGTGTGTAAATTGAGTTGTTTTCTCTTCATGATTGTCTTATATGCCTGTAACTTGTCCAAAATATCATGTCTATTCTCCCTAAACACTAGCTTGGAATAGGAAAGCATGCTAATCTGGTCCAGAATGCCTTCAGTATGTCCAATTTAACCTCTTTTTCCTCATTTGGTTGAACTGCTTGATTTTACAAGAAGAGTTGGTTGTAATGTGTGCTACACATGATATGGCTCTTTTTATGAATGTGCTGTTTTGTGAGGTGACTCTAGTTGTGTAATAAGAACATGAGAATCTAGGAAATGGTATAAGTTGTGTTTGTCATGTTGTGTATGTCCTGGATGCTGCTTTGCTATGTACATTGGGTTGAATTTTTAGTTGATAATTGACAGTCATGTTCATGTCTAGCTATCTTAAAATGCTAAGAAAAGGGGAGGGATCAAGGGTCTGTTTGTGTAATATTCTTATATTCCTCTACTGCTTCTTCCTTTTTTCTGATATGTGTTGGCTCCTTGTATGATATACAAAGGACATATATTTGATTGTATACCAAGTATATATGGTATATCAGGTATACATGTAGAATATATGCCTTGTATATCACTCAAGACTATATGAGGATGCCTCTGTTGGGCTTCGACCAAATGATGTACAAATCATGTCTTTTGTTCTGATAGTTTAATGTATTCATTGGGTCTGACCCATTTCTCTTTGACTTGCCTTGTTTTGTTTCTCCTTCACTGTTAGCAGTTGTTTGGGCCAGGCCCGCATATTTTGATCTAGTGTATTCCACTATTTTCGTAAGTTGGGCTCAACCAAATTTTTCTTGTTCACATTATATGGTTGTGTCATTATTGGAGCATGTATTTACTGTTTTAGTTGGGTTGCAATTATTATTGGGTTGTTCTGTTCTTGCTTAATTTATTTAAATTGCTTATAAGATGAGTATGGGTACATTCTGACTTGTACTTTCCTTTTCCCCTCTTCTTTTCCTCTATGCCCATGACGGGCCACTGCGTCTTCAGATAGTTGGGCCAAAGGCCCATCTAATCCATCATTCATTGAGTCTGTTGCCGTAGCTGCGCGTGAAGGCCCAACTTGCCTAACTCTTCTCATTGTTCATATTTTGTATAATATTTGTATAGCACACTTGTATAAATACTTGATATAATTATTGGAACCTGCTACGATCCAGGATTAGGAAAAACAATATGTACATCATTTAAAATGGAGATATAGTCACCAATTGTTTTTTCAAACCGCACCAAAGAAAATACATTTTCGGTATGATGGAATAATTTTCGAAAAAGCTAAACTTGAACCGTTTTGGACTAAAAGTTGGACTATTTTGACAAAAAATGGGCTGTTATACATATAGATATTTGACCTTAACGAAATTGGACTGAACAATGAATAAAATTAGACTGTATTTTCTGAGAAAGACGAAGCTGAAACTTTGGACAATATTTGAGTTTGAAAACTAATTTTTATGAAAATAGGCTGAGTTTGTAAGAGCTTTAAAAACTATTTTATGCCAGTTCTAACCAAATTTGTTCTTGTAAAACTAAACCTTAAAAAACCTGAGTTGAAGTATTTATTTGGAAAGTGGAATGAGTTGACCTTCAAAATGACAATAAAAGAAAAAAATTGTATTTTATTTTTAACCCTTAACAAATTATACTCCTTTTCTTCAATAATTTTTAAAAGAAAAATGTATAAGGAATATTTGGACAAACAATTGGACTAAAATAGTAGAGTTTTATTCAAATTAAATTTTGAGTGACATGTTAACGATTTTGATGAAATTATCCATATGCTGACCTTTTTTAGGCGGAATTCAACTCTTTGGTTTTCAAAACCCTTTTATCATTTAAAATGAAATGAATGACATGTTAATGATTTTGCGAAAAGTAAATAGTTCTAAAGCAATTTTTCACAAGTAAACATGCTATAGAACCCGAAGGTCAACCGTATTCTATGGATCCCTAATACCGGAGTTTCTAACACAGTCCCAGGGGGATCACCAGAACCCTTAACTTGAACTCTATTTCAAAAGTATTTTTCACAAATTTTGAATAAACCCTTTTACTCGATTTTCCTAATTTCTGTATAAATTATATGATAACTCTAAGACTAAATATCCAATTGGAGTTCTAACAACCTCTTAGTAGCTTTTATGCCTCCATGTAATAGTGAATCGTAACAATGGGGTGATCAGCCCATGAAATTGAAGGTCTACGAGTCAAATTTTAAATACATTAAGTCATTTATCGATATGACATCAGAGTAGAAAGATATTCGCATTTTTGCGAGACTGTACAGGCATCCCCATTGGGACCCACATGAGGCGGTGACCGACTTTATAAAGCTATTCAAGCTTTCCAGCCTTATCACTTCATCATTTCTCGCCCAGATCAGTTCCCAAACACATCCAAATGCTCTCTAAGAGATCCCCAACCATCCAAGAGTGAAATCCAAAGAAAGCAACGCAAATTAAACGCTGGGAATCCCTGCTACTAGTGAGTTTCTAGCTCATGTGGAGGGTTGTTCTAAGTGTTATGAGGTAAGATTATACCCATCCTTCAAATATTTGATCTTGTACGTTTGAAAACCCGTGAAATAAAGGTAAAAAATTGTACTTGGGATGTTGTTGGTTGTTGAACTATTTTGAGGTTGTTCTTATGGTATTTTATGGCTGGAAATTGATGGAATAACCTGACTATGTTGTTTTTGTTGACATGTATTTTAAAGAAGAAATGGTTAAATGTATAGTTTTATTAGTCGTAAACCTAGCTTACCGCTCATTGTATCATTGTTTTGGTTGAAAAGCTTATCGTATAGTTGATAGTTGTTATTTGGGTTGTAGTTATTGTTGGATACTTGAGAAAAGCAAGTAAAATAGGGAGATTCTACTCGATTTGTTATAGAATAAGTGTACCATTTTAAATACGACAATTGTATCACTTGTAGCGTGACAATAGCGTCATTTTCATTATTCTAGATTAAGGTGCGGCGAGTTGAGATTATCGTGATTGTTGGGAAGATTATCACAAGGTATGTAATGGTGATCCCTTGTTTCTATAGCATGAATCTTTACCTAAAATAGTATTTGTATGAGTTGTATAAAAGAAATATTCATACCAATCTTGTGTCTCGTATTTAGATATCACTCAGATTCTATTGATTGTCCCTTGTCAGGAGTAATTTATGCCTTAAAGTCTGCTTCTTCACTTGACGAGTATGTATATATCATGCGGACATAGTCCATGGTTGATGACATTTGATATCTTAGCTACTCCTTGTTAGAAGCTCATGTTCAGTTCATACTGGCTTTACGTCAATAGAAAGAATAGAGAGTTCATATGTACAGTTATACAATACTACTATTATATAGGAATAATTATACCCTATGTTAATTAGGGTACTAATGCTACTAAAATTAACCCACTTTTTAAAATCTTTCAAAAAATGACCCTCTCTAGCATCCTCCTCCCTCTCCCTCTCTTCACTCACTCCCTCCCCCTCCCCCCCCCCTCTCTCTTTCTTCTTTATCGGACCCTAATCGTCGGCATCCCAATGCCACCGCCGGCAGTCGGCACTACCACAAGCATCATCATGCCGGAGCTCCGACCACCATCAACACAACCCACAACCATTACCCCCACTACTTTGCATGCCCTTCTCCCTCTCGTAATCGTCTCCTTCGCTGTTGCGACTAGGATCTTCTAGCTCCGGTGAATCGAAGCAGCCAACAACCAAATACCATAACACCGCTCTTCTCCCCTCATCACTGCCGGCCCTTGTCGTAGCCACCATCTCTGGAAAACTCCCACCAGATCTCCAATAATAACACCCATGACCCCTTGCTCTTTGCCGCACTTTCTCTCTCTTTCTCCAATGATGATGACTTTTCTGATGGCTCAGATTTGGCCGCCTCCTCTGCTACAGTAGCTCAGATCTTATAAGAAATTACCTAGATCTATCGGAAAACTCATGGAGGTGGTGGCGTAGTAGCCGATGGTGGAGCGCATGTGACAGCGGCGGGGGACGCTGGAGGTTGGCGATGGAAAAATCGAGAGGGGTAGGGGTAATGGGTATATAATATTGTATAATAGTGTATATGGGTTTATATAGATGTATATGGGTGTATATAGTGGTATATGGGTTTTTATGTAAATAGGTGTATAAATATGTATATAGCTTCAAACACCTATATACATAATGTACTTGTCTTTTGTATATAAATGTATAATATTGTATAAAAGTATTTTTGGGCCAAAGCTTTGCAATGTAAATTTTGGGCTATTATTTTCAATGTAAGTGAGCAAATTGTATATTTTTAAAAAATTTCCTATTATATATAGAGTTACTATATCCTAGACTATTGGGTGGTGTGATGCCCGACCTATTAGCTGGTGAGATGCCCGACCTATTGTTGGTGAGATGTCCAGCCTTTTGGCTAGTGAGATGCCCGACCTATTGGTTAGTGAGATCCTAGCCTCATGGCGGTGAGATATATATATATATATATATATATATATATATATATATATATATATACCAAGCCCTATATATATCCAGTTAGCTATACTATAACATCACGTAAGAGGTGAGTCAGAGCAGGCAAGTGCACCCCAAAATAGCCTTGATTTAAGACACTAGTACATCAATTTATTTTAGCTTTCAGTTATTCAGTTGCCTAACATACTAGTACTTGATATTTGTACTGACGTCCCCTTTGATGGGGGCATTGCATTTCATACATGCAGGTCTTAAGTGATAGTAGACAGGCCTCCTCCATGGGCGGTGCCGGTCTTAAGTGATTGTAGACAGGTCTTGTATAGTACGTCAGCATGGTGGCCTTATCGGCCTAAGATGTTATGATAAGCTTACATATTGCTTATAAATTTCCAGATGCTCGCGAGTTACAAATGGTACGCTGGGGGTCAAGTAAGGCACCGGGTGCCCGACATGCCTCCTCAGGTTTGGGGCATGACAAACTTGATATCAGAGCAGGTCGTGTCTTAGGGATTTTACAAGCCATGTCTAGTAGTGTCTTGTTTATGAATTTTTTGTGCTCCACATTTATAATCAGGAGGGTACATGACATTAAGGATTGGTTACTTTTTTCCAGATTCCAGATCGTGCAACAGAATTGAGTCATAGGAACTCGATTTCCATTCAGTACTCGTAGAAAGTAAATGAAAGATCCTTACTAGAGTACATGCAATATAGGTGTGAGTATTACACTAAATTTTCAAAGCATGAGAATTTGTCTCGCTCATATATAGAAGGTAACAAAAGCCTAAAAGGGTAAAGTACGAGTTTTATAATGCAAAGCAAGTAAAGCAAAAAAGGTATAAGTGCATGAATATAAAATATTGTAAGGTGGTTGGCATTCAGAAAGCACGATATAAGCGTTGTTATCCCACTTTCAGCAGCAGTAGAATTACAGTGAGTAGTATCTACTCCAGCTCATGATTTACAGATATCGATAGACATAATTTTAGAAAGAAATGAGATATTGAGATCTAGTAAGGGTTAGAATAATCCTTAATGTGGGCATTACTAAATAATTATATAAGTATGTTGATAGTACCTCTTTAGAAGGTATATATATGAGATACCCGGGAATCATTAGTCGGGTATGACTTACTGGGAATCTTTAAGATCCGAGAGCCAAGTATTGAAATCTTTGTATACAAGATGAATATTCCCCCCAGTGAGTCTCTTGTATGAAGTAAAGAAGAGGTATTAAGTGCGTAAAGAATAAGGTCGGTCAAAGAGTGAGGAGTTAAAAGTGAGAGAATGTTTCATTGGAATCATCCAGAATAAGATAAGAAGCGACAATATTAGCAAGAGATTTCTAGAAAGATAAGTGGGGCACATGAGTAGATATGACAAATGACCGGAGAGTCGTAAGGTCAAGTATGGTAATGCGGTAAAGTTCATAAGTAGAACAAAAGTGCAAGAGCAAGTAAATTATGAATTATAAAGAATCATATGATTATGCGACTAAGTATCTATTACAAGATTTGAATTCACAATGTCAACAAAATATATCAACCAGATAATTTATCTCCTTAAATTAGTAGTATTGGGAAGTACCCTAAGATAAACTGAATATGAATTAGAAACCTGAATGATTGCTGTAAAAGTGGATGTTGTGAAAATTGCAAGGTAAATGATTCAGAGATCCATGGAAGAGGGAATTGTTCTAAGGCAAGTTGCAGGTTATTAAAGTTCACATAATTGCAAAAGGTGTTAAGGTAACAATATTAGTTTTCATAAATGAAATCCTTGAGGGAAAGGTATGTCCATCCTCCCAAATGGGGAGATAGTACGATAAAGTATCAAAATAAAATCACATATTGATTTAGTGAATGAGTAAGTGATAAGGGTTACAACGAAGAGTTTAAGGACTAATAAGTTTGTGTTTATCCAGATTCTACGAATATGTCATAACTATGAAATGATATGTAAGTATAAATGCTAAGAAAGGAACAGAGCAACCTCCTATATCGAGGAGTTAAGCGATGGTAAGAGCAGCCAGACATATGGGGCTCAGAATAGAATAACATGAAGTATGAAAAAACACAGAACTGTATAGGTCCAAGAGGGGTTATTCAGAACTAATGAATGAAAGGTAAGTTGTGTAGTAGTTGAATCATAAAATACTAGTTTAGGAAATTTATGGGTTTCTTCATAGCGGAAGTGGATCTGCAATAACCACGACTCGTGTCACCGGTCGTTTGGAATCCTCACAAAGCAGATGAATCCCCATGTTTCTACAACCCAGATATCCCTCTAACTAATGCAAGAAATTAACCCTAACCCTAGTTTTTCTTATTGTGAAAGATCTATTTTTTCCTACACCTATAATGGTGTATTTATAGGCTAGTAATAGTGTTTTAGGAGGATGACTAGCTAATGGGTTAACATGCTAGTTAGCACCCCTTATGGGTGGACCAGACCTAATAGCAATTTTTCAACATCTCCCACTCACACATAATGGAGTGCTTAAGTTTTACTAAGCTAAGGAAAGCATATTCTCCTTGAAATTGTCTTGCATCATTTCATACAGGACAAATAGACTGTACGACTGACATACTATGAGAGCACCTTGTTATACTTTGTTAGGAATATATAGCCTCTCGTTGTCGTCATAAAAATTATCAAGTATATCATAAGATGTATGCTTAATGCCCTAGATCATTTGAATCACATTGATACGCCAAACTTTGATCTCATGTATCATAGTTTTTATGTTAATAATTATGACCCATAAGTAATAATTGGTACCAACAAACACAAACTAAATGAGATTCCATTAATGATCTTCCTCTTCTCATGAGTCTCTCAACCTTGTATCTAACTCGCTTTTCTAGTCATGCTCCTTCCAAACTGAATATTTTGTGGTCATTTATTAGCATGCTAAGATAGCAAACATCAAACCAATTTTCAAGCCACTGATCAGATTTGTGAGGGTACTAAATAAGGTCTCGCACAACAATAAATCAAGATAAACTTATATTAACCCTTTATGGTCGACATTTGAAAACATGGTATGAAACATGTGCTACAACATTTTCTCCTTTCCCATGGAGAGTATGTCTTTAACTCATAAGATAATGTTGTACAAATGATATTCAGACACCATATGCATATGAAACCGAGTTCCCTAATCTACTCAATAAACGTGAACTCATATCTGGCCTCTCGAAGTAGACTTGAAACTTATTTCAATAATAAAAATACTATAATAATCTTTTGGCATTACTTGTGCGATGCTAAAGATATTTAGACACATGCTCTCAAATTATCCTTATGATAATTTGCTTAAGATCTCATCTCATCTCCCATCAACACTTAATTGATAGAACCTTTGTTAGAAGGCTGACCTCTGTCTTCTAACAAAGAATATACCGCATCATTCAATAATATAAATGTACAATGCACAATCAAAATAAGAATGTACACAAACGTTCAAATAATAAGTGTATGCAAATCAAAATTATTTTGATTTCTAAGAAAACAATATAACATGAACATTGGAAAAAATAAATCTAAAATCAATGACTCTATATTAAAATCAACGTAGTCCTCGAGATCATGCATGAACAAAAACACGCATATCTAGGATCTAACTGAGTCGATGGATCTACAGTCTTTTATGCATATATACTTTACGTTTAGTTCTTTGCGTGCAACCATGTCATCACAAAATCAAATTTAATGTCAATGTGTTTGGATTTACGATGATAATTAGGATTATTGGTGCTCAAAGTACCAGCTTGACGGTCTCAAAGACGGTTATTAGTCCAACACTAACTGCAGTATCAACACATAATCCAAGAACCTTTTTAATCAAATAACCTATTGCGCTGCTGAGGAGAAAGTCATAAGCTCAACTATCATCATGGATAAAGCTACATGTGTTTGATTGTCACTGTCTATAGTATGTTATCATTATTGAGGATACAACAAATTCAGAGGTGGACCTCGACTTGTCCATATTTCCTTTATAGTCAACATCAATGTATCCCCTCAGTTCCATGTCATGCCCATATGGCAAATCACATAATCAGAAGTTCTCATATGGTACCTCATGATTCGTTTTAACTGTATTTTCAATATGTTGGATTTAAATTATTTTTATATTTTTCTACAAGCCAATTGCGAATGCGAAACAGATATCAAATCTAGCAAATGTATCTTTCATAAGACTACCAATAGTACATAGCGTAAGGAACATTAATTATTTGTCGTCTTAATTTGGAGTCTTAGAACACAGTCTAGCATACAAGACATTGTTTTTGTTCATTGGAGTTTTGATAGGGTTACAATTTAGCAAGTTTAATCATTTAGAGAAAAATATCTTTAAACGTTTTCACAAAATCATTATTTTGAGAATATATGCATCTTTACCCTTATCTTTCATCTCTAAGTGAGATGATAACAGGGCCTTTACTGTCATGACCCAAATTACGGGAGTCGTGGTGGCACCTACACTATCCCCTCGGTAGGCGAACCATCCCAAAAATCCTTTCCAATCTAATTTAAACAAGTGGAATTAAAAAATAGTTACCAAGGTACATATAATAAATCTCGTTAATACAATAAATATGAAACCCTTATAATACTTTCTCCCAAAACCTGGTCTGACTCGTACAATGACTACTAAGATACAATGAAGGGAATATAAAATAGCACCGCCCTGAGTACATAGGGACAGTCCGACCAAGATGAAGACTAAAGCTGCCGATGGGGTGAATGGTCGGTCTTACCCTCCATGAGCTCCATGTTGCAGCTTGAATCAACCATATACCTGCATCAACGTACCCCCATAGGCATAAAAGGCCAACAACGATTGAAGATATGTAACTGACATAAACACCAAGTTGACCCTCACATAAACCTACTCTATACAATTTAAAAAATTAGTTAAATAACCTTGTTCATGTTACACCCCACAAGTTTGTACGGGGGATTCGTGATGAAATGGTTGCAAAAGGTTAGAAGGAAGGAGTATCTTTTTAAGATTTGGAAAGCAATAAAGATAGTTCTACCCTTTTACGTTTGCTTGGGTGCCATGAGGGTTGAACTAGACTATGGTGACTAGATCCTTTTCTTAAGGATATTTATTGCTTAGAAGTGTACTAAGAAGGCGTCTGGAGGTTTAGAGGTAATTTGGATTAAAGATAACACCCCTTAGAGAAATTAGAGTGATACATTAAGTATTTTGCGTTGCAGATAGGTTCTGCCTAGCGGATGGGGCCGCAGAAGGGAATCCAAAAGTTTGGTAAGTCTAGAAGGAGATGATCCTGCATATATCCATATGCGACCGCATATGAGTTCGTATGATGGAGGCGTGGAAACCTCTATCTAAGGCCTTGAGCGGTGGATACTTTAAAACCTTTCATTTTCACTCCTCACAGTTCTAAATCAGTCTTAAGCACTCTCTCTAATGTTCTTCATCCAAGAAAGGTGTTTATGAAAGATACCAAGGTGATTTGAGTGAAATTCAACTCCTACAAGTGATGCAAGCTTGAAGAAGATCATTCTTGGTGTGGTGTTGTTGTTGTGTGTGTGTTAGAAGCTTCAAGGAAGTTGTGGTTGGAGGTTTCCAGAGTCTTGAAGGTAAGTTTAACCTCCTAATTACATGTTTAAGTTTGTTTTGGTGTTGAGTGAGTTGGAAAGGTGAAGAACTATAAGAAAGAGGTAAAAAGATGAACTAGAAAAGTGTTATTGCCTTGTTGAGTTGTTTGAAGTATATCCATAACTTCTTATGGTTGGAAATTACTAGAAACAGTATGATTATAATGTTGATATAGTTTTTATCATAGGTTTCCATTTGTTGGATTGTTGATGGAAGTGAGAATTGAGAAAAGGAAGAAAAAACTAAGTATAACTTTAAATCGAGCATATCCACGATCGTAGTTGCTACTAGTTTTGAGAGTAATGTTTGTGTTTTTTTTTGTATAGATTGAAGAGTGTTGCGGACCGATTACGTCTCCTTGTTAAGACCAGATACGCCAAGGTATGTGAAGGCTATCCATTTCCTTGTTTTTGGCATGACTTCTTTAACGAGTTACTTTCAATCCCATCACATAATGATGTGCTAGTTATAAATGTCACACCCCAACCTTAGGTGAGATGGATGGCACCCAACACCCGGTGGCCTGAGCAAACCAACCATAGCATCTGGAACCTGTGATACGACACTTGGGCCGACAAAGCCTCCATACATCCATAACAAGACAAGAGTGAAAGATAACCTGCAAACAGAAGAGTCCCAGCACAGTATATATAGATAACCAAGGCCAAAAAGGCAAAAATAAGAGTACTATAACTGACAAAAGGGTCGAGAAGGACACAACAAAACATATACACTTCGTATACTAGTCTGTAAGTCTCAATGAGTGCTATAATACATCAACAGGTCAGGACAGGCCCCACCATACTCATAATACCATGAATATATTCAACAGTACCTATCGACTCATGCAATGCAACTCCAAAAAAGTGGAGTGCGATGACCAATAGCTAAAATAGACAACCTACTAGGAGGACTACCGCTTTGTCTATCCGTACCTGGGAGAATGAACATAGTGCCCCAGAAAAGGGAATTAGTATGAAATATGTACTGAATATGTAAGGAAGGAGATATAAGTAAACAGAAGGGGTAACCATAGCTATATGGGAATAAAAGTCAACCTAGAACTCATATCAAGCCACTAAGGGCATAACCTGTCACAATCATGTGTATGTATATGCATGTCTATAAAAATCACACCACTCAGTGGGCTAATCATATCATAATATATCGTACCCGGCCTCGATGAGGACTTGGTCATACCTAGCCTTAATTGAACTCAGTAATGTCAAACTAACTACAACGGTGTGCAAATATAAGCGTCGTACCCGATCAACTATGGCATGTCTCAGTAAGAATATATATACATATATATAATTGTAATGCATGCCCGACTTCCAAGGACATCACAAGCAGAGCTGAAGTGACCTATCGTCATTATCCTCCGACTATGATTATTGGAACTATGTTAAAGAATTTCAATGCAATCGTTTTGGAACATATAGAATCTTAGATATGTTTATGAATGGAAAATATAGGAGGAATACGATTAACTTTATCAAAGAATGCATCTCATTAGTTGGTTACACAAGATGGAATTTACATTTAAGATAATGTTTTGTCAAATCATGCTGAGAAAGAAGGTTTGCCATACATACCTTGTCGATAAAGCTATATATGTTCCCCGGAGCGTCGCACGTGCTATGGACTATTATCTACAATAAAAGAATGACTTACAACAAAATCGAGCTCATATCTCATATGAGTTTTCACTTAAGCAATTCATTGAACAACTTGTGTGCGTGAAGTTCTAAAGTTACACTACCATAGATTCATGTTCAAATAAACACCATCATCATCCCTACTCATTTCCTCAACTTCACAACCTCACAACATGATTCAACACCAATATTTACTCTTAATCTCAACCAATAACACCAAACAACAAGTTGACATAGCATTATATCACAAAAAGATGTTTCTACAAGATCATATTTACTAAACTCCCAAAGTTTCCAAGTTACTTCCATTATTCCATTAGGTCAAGCTAAGAGAAGTTAAAGGACACAAAGAGGGATGAAACCTTACCTTAAATGTCCAGAAGAACTCCTACTTCACACCTTCTTTCCAGTCTCCAAGAATCCTAAGCTTAAGCCACTATCTAGTGGGAGTTTCCTTGATGATCCGAGCTTCCTAAGGATTAAGTACTTTAAAATCTTCAGGAATGGCCCTTGATTGATATTCTTACCTTAAGTAATTGTTTGAGAGCATGCATGTTTAATTTGGGGTAGAGTTGAATTAAAATAAGGAGGGTTTTCGAGATTGGTCTATGTATAGCCAACTCCACCGCCTGCTTCCTGTAGAGGGATCTATGCCGCATATCACTATATGCGGCCACATTTCCCATTGTAGATGGTGGTAGAAAGTTGGCCAAATTGAGCCCTAGAAGTGCGACCTGATCCGCATGGCAGATTGGGTTCCGCGGCACAAAATATTTAGCGTATCACCGAAACTTTGTCAATCTTTGTCGAGTTATACTTTCTTTGGTCTTATTGACTTCCAACCTTCCAAAACCATTCATTAACATCCTTATACATCATACGGAGCCTCAGAAATGATTTCAAGTTCTAACAACTCAATTCGGCTTACTTTACTCTCATTCGGGTGTGAAACTACGGGGCGTAACATGTTTCCCCCATTAAGAACATTTGTCCTCGAATGTTGGAATATCGTTCTAACCCTTAGGATTTCATAAAACCTCGGCAAAGTTTCCCCTGTAAACAGGGCTGTTAGAAACCTGCCAACCAACCCAAACAAATAACCAATGCCACACAGGGCTACAAATGGAATAAAACATCCAATTGGCCTCACACGATCGTCTATATACGTAAGAATCAAAGTGAGTTAGCCATAACTCACCTTAACTATCATTTTTCATACTCTGAGATTCACCTACCATATCTACCTCAACATTAGTACCTAAATAAAATATATGAATTAAGATCGATGGATAGAATAGGAGCAAAAGAATCAAATCGCATGAATATCGATATAAACCTGAAGTCTGGAACAAATAAGGATATCGGGACTTCATATCTTCTTCGGCCTACCAAGTCATTTCCTTTACATTGTTATTTCTCTAAAGCACCTTAAGTGAAGAAACTTCTTTGTTCCGTAACTTACGGACTTGATGGTCTAGGAAAGCAATGGGAACTTTTAGCATTTTTTCACTTATCCAAGGAATCCCTTTCTTGATATTTGTATTTGAGAGAGAGAGAGAGAGCTATGCTTAGGTCAGTTCCTTTAGTCATATGATAAATCTTTCGTGACTTGAACATCTTTAATAGGAGTAATGCGGGAGGGATCACCCAGACATTTACGAAGTATGAATATGTGAAATATATGATAAATGGCTTCTAACTTTGGGGGAACTCAATCTTTTAGGCTACTTATCCTATTCTCTGAATAATTTAATATGGTCTGATGTATCTGGAGCTAAGATTTCCCTTTTCGCCGAACCTCATCACGCCTTTTATAGGCGACACCTTTAAGAATACCCAGTCTCCTACAAAAAGATCTAAATCTCGACACCAGTTGTTTGAGTAAGTCTTTTGTCGACTCTGAGCTGTCAACAATCATGCTTGAATCATTTTCACTTTCTCCACGGCTTGTTGCACCAAGTCCGGCCCTAACAACTTTGTCTCGCTAACATCAAACCAACCAATAAGGGACCTTTATTTCCGTCTGTATAGGGCTTCATATGGTGCCATCTAAATACTTGAATGGTAGATGTTATTATAAGCGTACTCAATAAGTGGTTGATGATCCTCCCAACTTCCCTTGAAATCTAAAACACAAGCTCGCAACATATCTTTGAGCGACTGAATGGTGCTCAGTTTGCCCATCGGTCTGTGGATGAAAGCTTTTGCTAAGATTAATCTGAGTACCCAAACCATTCTGAAATGACCTCCAGAAGTTAGCTGTAAACTGAGTGCCTTGGTTCGATATAATAGACACTGGAACTCTATAAATTGGACTATTTCCTTGATATATAATCAAGCATAATCTTTAGTAGAATAAGTAGTCCTGTGAGGTAGAAAATGAGCTTACTTCATCAATTTGTCCATGACAACCCATATAGAATCGAACTTCCAATGAGAATTAGGTAGTCTCGTAATGAAATCCATGTTGATATCTTCCCATTTTCATGTTGGAATCTCAATATTTTGTAACAATCATCCAGGTTTCAGATGTTTAACCTTAACTTGTTGTCAATTCGGACAATGAGCGATGAATTCTGTAATATTCTTCTTCATATCGTTCCATCAGTATAGCTGTCGGAGATCATGATATATCTTAATAGAACCAGGATGATGAGAATACATGGATTGGTGAATTTCTGCCAAAATCTTCCCTAGAAGTCCACCAACATTGGGAACACACAACCTACCCTTATACTTAAGAACTCCGTCTTCTGACAACTCGAAAAACACTTCTTTAGAGAGGGAATGCATTCCTTAATACTCACCAAAGCTGGATCATCAAATTATCACGCCTTCGCTTATGCTACTAAGGAAGATTCAACGACATTGTAAACTATGGTGCCCCTGTTGCCTGCATCAATCACTAGAACACATAGGCTAGCTAACTGATACATATCCTTTGCCATGTCCAACTTGTTGACTCCCACATACTTCAGGCTACCAATAGACTTCCGACTTAGCGCGTCGGCCACAACGTTTTCCTTACCTGGGTGATACAAAATATCCACATAATAGTACTTTAGTAGTTCACACCATCTTCGCTGCCTCAAATTCAATTCCTTATATTTAAATATGTATTTCAATCTTTTATGATCAGTAAATATATCAACATGGACTTCATACAGGTAGTGACGCCATATCATGAGAGGAATACAATAGCCGCTAACTCAAAATCATGACTCGAGTAATTCTGCTCATGTTTTCTTAGTTGTCTCGAAGAATACACAATAACCTTTCCATGCTGCATCAAAACACATCCCAATCCCACTCTGGAAGCATCACAACATAGCCCTCAAATCCCTCAGGAAGTACTAGAAAAGGTGGTGATGTTAACTTGTTCTTCAATTCCTGGAAACTCTTCTCGTAAGTATCTGACCACTGAAACGCAGCTGCCTTACACGTCAACTTCATCATGGTAGAGGCAATGGAAGAGAAATTCTCTACAAATATCTGATAGTATCCAGTTAAGCCCAAGAAACTACACACTTCGGTAGGAGTTGTGGGCCTCGACCAGTTCTTCACTGCTTTAATCTTCTGACTATCCACTTTGATGCCTTTATCTGACACTATATGACCTAGAAAAGCCACCAAGTTCAACCATAACACACATTTAGAAACTTTGGCATACAACTTACGGTCCTGGAGCATCTGTAACACAGCTCGCAAATGATCCGCGTGCTCAGCTTTTGAGCAAGAATATACCAAGATGTCATCAATAAATACTATCACAAAGATGTCTAGAAACAACTTGAACACCCAATTCATGATATCCATAAAAGCCGCTGGCATATTAGTCTGAATGACATAACCAGAAATTCATAGTGACCATATCTGGTCTGGAAAGCTGTCTTCGGAATATATTTCTCCTTGACCCACAACTAATGATATATACACCTGAGATTAGTCTTTGAAAAGTACTTGGCATGTTGCAATTGGTCCAATGGATCATCAATACTGGAAGGCAGGTATTTATTCTTAATAGTCACCTTGTTCAACTGACGGTAATCGATACACATTCTCAATGAACAGTCCTTCTTACGAAAGAATAACACGGGTGCACCCATTGGGAAGTGCTAGGCCTAATAAAGCCCTTCTCCATGAGATCTTTTAGTTGAGCTTTCAATTCTTTTAGGTCGGCAGGAGCCATTCAATACGGAGGAATACATATAGGCTAGATATCTGGAAGCACATCAATAGCAAAGTCGATTTCACTTTCGGAAGGAAGGCCAAAAAGTTCATCATGGAATATATCAAGAAATTCATTCCTGATAGGAACTGACTGAAGGACTAGTGGTTTTGCCTCTTCATCCTGAACTCGCACCAAGTGATAGATATATCTCTTCGAGATCATCTTTCGAGCCATAAGGTAGGAAACAAACCTCTTTTTAGGCGCTGTAACATTTCCCTTCCATTCAATAACGGGCTCACCTGGAAAATTAAAGCGAACAACTTCGTCTAACAATCAACATTAGCATCGAAGGAAGCCAACAAATTCATGCCCGTAATAACATTGAATTCTACCATTTCTAGCTCATTCAAGTCGGCTACGGTATGGCAATCATAGATCCTTACATCACAATTTCTATGCACCCACCTAACAACTACGGGTTCACCCACAAGCGTAGACACTTTAAATGACTTATGTAACAATTGAGTCTTCTTTCCATACTGTAACCACATTCGGAGACAACTCAAGATCCCGCCAGCCTAACAAGGCATAGATACGGTTCTAGGGACTTCTCAAACTAGATGCTACTCCTCTACATCTACCTCTACCAATCAATGTATGAGTACCTTGCCCAGAAAGATGTACTGATGAAGAAGAAGCTGCTACAGACCCTATCGGTTGTGCCATACTACCCTCGCCTCTTGTCGGACAAAATCATGTAATATGATCAGGATGTCTACATGAATAGCACACATCAGAACCCTGATAGCACTGCCTAAAATGAGCCCTACCATATTGTCCATAATAAGACATCGATGGCATTCCCTGACTGGACTCTCCTTTATGCCGGGAGCCTGATGCTCATGAATTTTGACCCTGACCAGAATAAGTGGTCTGATCACGATGCTAGCCCTGAAACTGCGATAGTGCACTAGTCATCGAATAAGATGGGCATCTAGGAAACTGAGGCCTAAATCCTCCTCAAAACTCTCTCGTATCACCTGTAGATTGAGCCCTCTTATACTAGCCCCTATCATGCTCTCGATTGGCTTGCTGCAGCCTCTTACGATCCTCTAGATTATGTGTATATGCTTAAATGCGGGCAATATCCATATTCTAATAGCCCCCAAACCACTAACAAACTAATGTACCTGGTCACATATGTTAGCAACAATCATGAGAGCATACCTAGCCAAGGAGTTAAACTACAAAATACTCTTGGATGCTCATATTACCTTACTCCAAATGTAATAACCTATCTCACCTAGCTCGTGGAAGCTCAACTAGAAAATACTTCTTTAAAAATACCTTAGAGAACTTTTATCATATCGCTGGTGGGGCATTAGGTCTTCGAGTCTGCTCCTAAGTCTCATACTAGGTCACGACAACATCACGTAGCCTATAGAAAGACAACTCTATTGACTTAGCCTATGTGGCTAGCATAACTCATAGGGTCCACTATATCCGATCTAGAAAATACTATTAGTCCGTATTAGGATTAGTCCCTGTGAATACTAGGGGGTCTAGGTTGATAAAGTCTCAAACTCTCATGAGAGGCCATTAATTAAGTCAACAGTTGCACCGCACTCCGTATATCTAGATCTTGATTAGGGGCAATCGAAGAAGGAACTTGAGGTACATAGGCTCCTCTATGCCCTTCTAGAGGTGGGGGGGGGGGGGGGGGGTGGAGTCTTGGAGGCCTGAGATACAACTTCATCCTAGTGCTCTTGTCTCCCCAAGTCAGTGGGTGGTACTTGACTGGCACCCTCTCCCACCTCCTCGTCCAACCTCCGTAGAGCCTCATGTCATCTAGTAGTAGCAACCATAGTTGAGAAAATAAACAAGATAAAGGTTAGGAGTGAATATTTATGACTCGACCCTATAAAACGATTTAGACCAGAAAGTAAAAGTACCAATCCTAAATATCATGTAGCCTCCTACTTATAAGTTTTGTGCACAACACACCAATAAACAAGATTCTACTAGATACGGCTAGAAGACTCCTTAGGAAGACCTGCTCTGATTCCCCATTTGTCACACCCCAACCTTGGGAGGTGTGGCTGACAACCAGTACCCGGAGGCCTGAGCGAACCAAACGTAGCATCTGGAACCTATTATATGAATCTTAGGCCGACAAGGCCACAATACATCCATAACAAGACAAGAGTGAAAGACAACCTGCAAACAGAAGAGTCTCAGTATAGTATATACAAATAACCAAGGCCGACAAGGCCAAAAGAAGAGTACTACAACTAATAAAAGGGCCGACAAGGCCACGACAAAACATATACACATAGTACGCTAGTCTGCAAGCCTCTAAGAGTGCTATAATACATCAACAGATCGGGACAGGGCCCCGTCATACCAAAAATACCATTAATATATACAACAGTACCTATCGACTCCTGTAATGCAACTTTATAAAAGTGGAGTGTGAGGACCAAAAACTGAAATAGGCAACCTATTAGGGATGAGTGCCACTTTGTCTATTCGTACTTGCGGGCATGAACACAGTGCCTCAGAAAATGGCATCAGTACGAAAGATGCATTAAATCGAGCATATCAACGATCGTACTTGCTACTAGTAGTGAGAGTAATATTTGTGTATATTTTGGTATAGATTGAAGTGTGTTGCGGACCAGTTACGTCTCCTTATTAAGACAAGATACGCCAAGGTATATGAAGGCTATCGATTTCCTTATTTTTGGCAAGACTTCTTTAACGAGTTACTTTCACTCCCATCACATAAAGATGTGCTAGTTATATATGTCACACCCCAACCTTCGTGGAGATAGATGATACCCAGCACTCGGTGGCCTGAGCAAAGCAACCGTAGCATCTGGAACCTGTGAGATAAAACTTGGGCTGACAAGGCCTCCACACATCCATAATAAGACAAGAGTGAAAGACAACCAACAAACAAAAGAGTCCCAGCATAGTATATACAGATAACCAAGGCCAAAATAAGAGTACTACAAGTGACAAATGGGTCGAGAAGGACACAACAAAACATATACATATCGTATGCTAGTCTGTAAGCCTCTAAGAGTGCTATAATACATCAACAGGTCAGGACAAGCCCCACCATACCCATAATACCTTGAATATATTCAACAGTACCTATCGACTCTTGCAATGCAACTCCGAAGAAATGGAGTGCGATGACCGACAACTAAAATAGATAACCTACTAGGAGGAGTGCCACTCTGTCTATCCATACATGGGGAATGAACATAGTGCACCAAAAAAGGGCATTAGTATGAAAGATGTACTGAATATGTAAGGCAGTAGCTATAAGTGAACAGAAGGGGTAACCATAGATATATGGGGAAAAAAGTCAACCTAGAACTCATATCAAGTCGTTAAAGGCATAACCTATCACAATCATGTGTATGTATATGCATGTCTGTAAAAATCAGACCGCTCAATGGGCTAATCATATCATAGTATATCATAACTGGCCTCGATGAGGACTTGGTCATACCTAGCCTTAATAGGACTCAGTAATGTCAAAACCAACTATAGTGGTGTGCACATATATGTGTCGTACCCGGCCAACTACAGTATGTCTCGGTAATAATATTGATACATATATATAAGTGCAATATATTCCCAACTTCTAAGGACATCACAAGCAGATCTGAAGTGACCTATCGTCATTATCGTACGACTGTGATTATTGGCACTATGTTCAAGAATTTTAATGCAATCATTTTGGAACATATAGAATCTTAGATATGTTTATGAATGGAAAATATAGGAGGAATATGATTAAGTTTGTCAAATATGGAATTTAGTTTTAAAATAATGTTTTGTCAAATCATGTCGAGAAAAAAGGTTTTCCATACATACCTTATCGATTAAGCTAACTATGTTCCCCAGAGCCTCGCACGTGCTATGGAAGATTATCAATATTAAATGAATGACTTACATCAAAATCGAGATCATATCTCATATGAGTTTTTACTTAAGCAATTCGTCGAAAAAACTTGTGTGTGTGAAGTTCTAGAGTTACACTACTATAGATTTATGTTCAAATTAACACCATCATTATACCTAGTCATTTCCTCAACTTCACAACCTCAGAACATGATTCAACACCAATATTTACTCTTAATCTCAACCAATAACACCAAACAACAAGTTGACATAGCATTATATCACAAAAGATGTTTCTACAAGACCATATTTAGTAAACTCCGAAAGTTTCCAAGTTACTTCCATTATTCCACTAAGTCAAGCTAAGAGAAGTTACAGGACACAAAGAGAGATGAAATATTACCTTAAATTTCCAGAAGAACTCTTACTTCACACCTTCTTTCCAGTCTCCAAGAATCCTAAGCTTAAGCCACTATCTAGTGGGAGTTTCCTTGATGATCCGAGCTTCCTACGGATGAAGTTACTTTAAAATCTTCAGGAATGGTCCTTGATTGATATGCTTACCTTAAGTAAGTGTTTGAGAGCATGCATGTTTAATTTGGGGTGGAGATGAATTAAAATGAGGAGGGTTTTCGAGATTGGGCTATGTATAGCCTACTCCATCGCCTCCATATTACGGAGGGATCTGCACCGCAGATCACCTTCTGCAACCGTATTTCCCGGCATAGATGGTGGCATAAAGTTGTCCAAACTGAGCCCTAGAAATATGACCTGATTTGTGTGTCAGATTGGCTTCTATGACACAAAAGATTTAGTGTATCGCCAAAACATCATCAATCACCATTGAGTTGTACTTCCTTTGGTCCTATTGACTTTAAACATTCTAAAACCATTCATTTACATACTTATACGTCATATAAAACCTCAGAAATTATTTCATGTTCTCACAACTCAAGTAGGTTGACTATACTCTCATTCGGGTGTGAAACTATGAGGCGTAACAATAGAAATCGCATTCAGGTTACTATGACCCTATCTTAGTAGTTCAACCTTTTCGGGATAAGGTGTGTTTAGCCATGTTTACTTGAGTATTTAGAATAATAGAAAGCATGTCTATAAAATGTGTAGAGCTACGATTGCCTTCAGGACTATGATGTTTGCCTTCGGGGATATGATGTTTGCCTTTGGGGATAAGATGTTTGCCGTCAGGGAAATGAAAGATGCCTTCGGGGATATACAAATGCGTTCTTGCCTATGGGGCTATACAAATACATAATGTCTTCGGGGTTATTAATCTATGACTAGGTGCCTTATACGAGGCTAAGTAATGGATATTAGTTTGTGTAGTTAGTAGATGACAGAGACAAGTAAATATAGCCAGTTCTTCTTCGGTAGCTCTTTAATTTATTTTCTGATTGCTTTATATTTCAGTAAAGTTCAGTTTTAGTTTCAGTCACATTACATACTTGGTACATTATCTTGTACTGATGTCCCTTTTTCTGGGAACGCTGTGTTCATGCCCGCAGGTTCAGACAGGTAGCAAGTAGGACCCACTGAGTGTCAGCTTTGGTCCTAAGTTCTAGATCATTCGGAGTTTCCAGGTCTAGTTTTATGTATTTATAGATCATAGGTAGGCCAGGGCCCTGTCCCAGTTATAATACAGTTATGACTCATTAGATGCTTGTAGATGTGTCATGTACAGTCAGTAAAGTCAGTACGGTGGCCTAGTCGACCCTTGTATATATAGCTTGTCTTGGATTTTTCTACTTGTAGAGACTAGGGTAGCCCGTGTAAGTTGCCCAGTCATGTATCTATATATGTGGGGACAACCCCATTCTAGTTGAGTTGATTTTTATATACAGATATTGTGGTGTTTGGCCTTGTCAACCCATATAGATGTTCTATTTTCAATATGTCCTCAAGGACCTAGGTTGCCTTTAAGGCTCAAATTGCAGGTATATCTTGGTACATTTAGACCTAGCCAGGTACCAAGTGCCAACCACACATCTCCTAGGTTTAGGTGTGACAAATTGGTATCAGAGCAGGTCGTTTCCTAGGAAGTCTACAAGCCGTGTCTAGTAGAGTCTTGCTTATGAGTGTATTTTGCACCACCCTTAAAAACATGAGGCTATAGGGCATTTAAGAGTTAGTTACTCTACTTTTAGATCTAGATCTTTTCGTAAAGCTAAGTCCTAGAAAGTCAGGCTTACTCTTATGTATTCGTGTTGATGTTAATGTACAGAGATACCTTCCTTTGGAAAGGTTACAGCTAGTTGAAGGACCGAGATAATGGTGGGACAAAAGGTGAGTTATTCTATCAAAGAAGATCCATCAGAGGTGTCGAGCTATTCTATCAAAGAGGATCCATCTGAAGCGGCAAGCTATTCTATTGAGGAAGACCCGTCTAAAGCTCAAAATGAGTCTTTTCTAGGTGTGGTCGAATCTGCCAGTGTCAGCAGAGTAGAGAGAAGTTCCAACATCACCAGATAGAGTTGAGTCCTCTGAAGGGTCAAGAACATTACAGTCTTAGGAGTCGGTTGACCACCTGTCACAAGTGTATACCGAATATAATTTAGATGAGGGTAATAGTCAGACCAAGAAGGACATGGTAGCTGGGGACTATGAAGAGTTATTGAGTGATAGAAGACTGCCAATGCATGGACAATGACCTAGATTACCCCAGCAGTTTACGCTTAATTAGCGCTCTCATATAGGGCCACGGTGGGGTTCGCGAGCATCAGAATTCTAGGGCCAGAGTAACATAGTTCGGAGAAGGACACTTTGCCACTAGTGTAGTCAATTTCATGCCGGGCTATGCCACATTATTATGAGGGGTATTACTTATTTAGTGAATAAAGATCACAGGACGTGGGAGTGTTCAGAGTTTAATTAGAATAATCACGGTAAAAGAGGAGATGGAGTCTCTGCTTCGGTAGGACTTGAGATTTCTTAGAGGCTACAAGTAGGTTACCTTGTCGTAACGTTTACCCTCATAAGTATATAATATGACAAAAGATACTAGATGTTCAAAAAAGTACCCGAGACTTGAATAGCACTCTGAAGTCAACTGTAATGAGGAAGTGATATGGAGCCCAAGGAGAAATAAGAAATATACACTATAAAGATTCGAATAACCCCGAATAGCCTAAGATGAGGGAAATGTATTTATGAGTTATTGGTACCCTACGCTATTAGTTAAGGTTGCAGTAAAGGAATTTTATAAGGTTGGACCTAGTCGCTCTAGATATTAAAGATAGACGGGCATATGATCACATTAAAAAATGATATATAGAGGAACAACATCAAAAGATAGAAGGATTAGGTGAAAGGATGAACCTAAGAGGGAATCAGAAACCTTTCAACTCCCGAAGAAGAACATAAGTTAGAAAAGAGTCATGTATTCAATACTAGGAAAGCTTAGGGGAAACAATAGTTGTAGACCTATTTATAGAAACAACAATCATTTTTCAGTGCGATGTACGATGGAGGGTTCGACAAGAAAGAGGTTCTGGGTGAATGATCTAAGGAGATCTAATCTACAGATAAATAATGAGACAAGAATATACCATATGAGAAATGTTATAATCAGAGATGAGTTAGCAAGAAGGACAAGTATACTATGGTGTGATATCTCAAATGGGAGTAGTATGCACGACAAGGTGTCCCTGCAAAGCAATTCTTCACAGAGCCTCTGAGTGTTAATATTCGAGGAAGAATATTTCTAAGGGGGGAAGGATGTTACAACCCACAATTTTGTACGTGGGATTCGTGATGACATGGTTGCGCAAAGTTAGAAGGAAAGAGTATCTTTTTAAGATTTGGAAAGCAATCAAAACGACTCTACCCTTTCACATTTTCTTGGGTGAGATGAGGGTTGAACTAGAATATGGTGACTAGATCCTTTTCCTATGGATATCTATTGCTTAGAAGTGCACTAAGAAGATTTTTTTAGAGGTTTAGAGGTCATTGAGATTGAAGACAATGCCCATCAATGAAGTTTAACGAAGTTAGAGTGATACGCTAAGAATTTTTCGTTGCAGATGGGGTCTGCCGAGCGTATGGGGCCGCAGAAAGGAATACAAAAATTTAGGGAAGTCTGGAAGGATATGCACCTACATAGAGCCATAGGCGCCTACATATGGGTCCGCATGTTGCAGGCGGTGAAAACCTCTATTTAAGGCCTTGAGCGGTGGAGACTTTAAAACATTTCATTTTCACTCCTCACAACCCAAAATCAGTCTTAATCACTCTCTATAATGTTCTTCATCAATCAAGGGTGTTTATGCAAGATCCCAAGGTGATTTGAGGGAAATTCAACTCCTATAAGTGATGAAGGCTTGAAAAAGATCCTTCTTGGTGTGGTATTATTGTTGTGTGTGTGTTTCAGGTTTCAAGGAAGTTATGGTTGGAGTTAACCTCCTAATTACTATGCTTAAGTTAGTCTTGGTTTTGAGTGAGTTTGAAAGATGAAGAACTATAAGAAAGAGGTAAAAAGATGATCTAGGAAAGTGTTGTTGTCTTGTTGAGTTGTTTGAAGTGTATCTATAGCTTCTTATGATTGGAAATTTCTAGAAATAGTATGAATATGATATTGATATAGTTTTTATAATGGGTTTCCATATGTTGTATTGTTGATGGAAGTGAGAATTGAGAAAAGGAAGAAGAGAACTAAGTTTAACTCTAAATCGAGCATATTGACAATCGTATTTGCTACTAGTTGTGAGAGTAATGTTTGTGTATTTGTTTTTGTATAGATTGAAGTGTGTTGCAGACTGGATATGTTTCCTTGTTAAGACCAGATATGCCAAGGTATGTGAAGTCTATCTATTTCCTTGTTTTTGGCATGACTTCTTTAACTAGTTACTTTCGATCCCATCACACAAATATGTGCTAGTTATAGAAATCGCATTTGGGTTACCATGACCCTATCTTATTAGTTCTCCCTTGTCGGGATGAGGGGTGTTTTTCCATGTTTATCTGTGTAGTTAGAATAATAGAAAGCATGACTATAAAATGTGTAGATCTACGGTTTCCTTCGGGGCTATGATAGTTGCCTTTGGGGCTATGATGTTAGCCTTCGGGGATATGATGTTTGCCTTTAGGCCTATGACAGTTGCCTTCGGGGCTATACAAATGTGTGCTTGCCTACGGGGCTATACAATTACAGATTGACTACGGGGCTATACATATACAGAATGCCTTCGGGGATATTAATCTATGACTAAGTGCCTTATACGAGGCTAAGTAATGGGTATTAGTTTGTGTAGTTAGTAGATGACAGAGATAAGTAAACATAGTCAGTTCTCCTTCTGTAGCTCTTCAATTTATTTTCAGGTTGCTTTACATTTTAGTAAAGTTCAGTTTCAGTCGCATTACATACTCAGTACATTATCTCGTACTGACGTCCTTTTTCCTAGGGATGTTGTGTTCATGCCCGCAGGTTCAGACGGGTCGCTGGAAGGACTGAAATAGTAAGACCCGCCAACTGTCAGTTTTGGTGCTAAGCTCCAGATCATTCGGAGTTGCCATGTCTAGTTTTGTGTATTTGTAGATCATATGTAGGCTAGGGCCCTTAAATGGTTATAATACTATTATGACTCATTAGGGGCTTGTAGATGTGTCTTGTACAGTCAGTATGGTGGCCTAGTCAACCCTTGTATATATCGTTTATCTTGGAGTTTGCTGCTTGTAGGGACTAGGGTTGCCCAATATTGGCCTCCCAGTCATGTATCTATACGTGTGGGGACAACCCCTTTCTAGTCGAGTTGATTTTTATATATAGATATTACGGTGTTCGGCCTTGTCAACTCAAGAAGATGTTATATTTACAATATGGCCTCAGAGGCCTAGGTTGCCTTTAAGGCTCAAATCGGAAGTACAACTTTGTACGTTTTGACCTAGCCAAGTACCAGGTGCCAGTCACACCTCTCTTAGGAGGGCGTGTGACAGTTCATATAAGGGTTAAATCCATAGTTAAGTACGGTCCAACTCACAGTACATATAAGATTCATAGAAGTAATACCCACTAGTCATTAATCACTAGCTAAGTCATGCTCATTCTGACTCCACATACTTTAGTTTCCATTATAAATAAGACAGTTTAACGCTTAGGACACACAATAATTTAACAATCCCATTTAATAGTATGGGTACATATCAATTAATTTAGCATCCTCATTTTGTCCAAGTAGATGAATTCATCAGAAACTTTCTATTTGGATGAAGTTGAGCACATATATAAACTACAAGTCGGTATTTACAATAACAACACAAAAACTCATTCCTCTACTAGATGCACTACCAAATAACACTATCATTCACCAAGCATTACATTGATACACGTAGATTACCTTAGGTTGCATAACGGTTTAACAACTAGACACCGCTAACCACAATAATAGTTCGATTCAATAACTCAAAAATCATGGAAGTCCATACAACAGAATGCAATGCATAACAAACAAGCCAAGTCATGATAATCAACCCAGTTCATATATAGTCAATCCAATTCATCATAATCAATCCAATCACATTACAACTCAGCAGAATAAATGTATGTGAATGTATAGTATGAATGAAAATGTAAATGCAAGGTACCTTTCCATCAACATGGTATACACACATTTAAATTCTATGAATGATGACCCATGGGGGACCCGCACTATCCATATACCGCTCCTAGCCAGCCAAAATTCAACACATGAATCTAACTAGAGCTTATGACTCATTTTTCGATCCATATAAATTATTTCTATGTAACATTCCATAAATTCAGGTTAGGTGTGAATGAATTAAATGAGCGTTGATGTGTCCTTTTACTTATGTGAATCCCTTTGGGATGAATTCGGGTGATAGATAGTCATTTTGATGTCAAACCAAATAAGGGAGTTCGTAAACATGAAAGTAGTTGTCAAACCAAATGAGCGTTGATTTATCTAAGCCTGAGGTAGTTTTCACTTATGCCCAGTTTTCGAGTAGTTACATTGTGAATCTGAGAAAACTCAAAACATGAAAGGTGTAGATATTTGAAATAAATTTCCATCCATAGATTGTGGAGCTCAATTAGAGCTCTATGCTAGGATTTATGCCTATTTTACCGAGCATCAAAGCCCTCGTACATTGCATTGGCATCGCATGGAAAACGTGTTTCAGAATCTCACTGTCTAAGGAACGTGTGATGGGTATGTGATGCACAAGAATAATGTGATCCCCTTTGTGCGATGGACGTGCGATGCACAGCCATGGCACTGCTATTTTCCTAGTTTCAAATTTTATAAGTTTAAAACCTCAACATAACTTTTGCCCACTTTGTTTTGGATGAACTTTGGGAGGTAAATAGCCTTATAAACTTCTATCAAACCCTAAGGTGAGTTCCTAATCCATCCATATCAATTATAAACTGAATTCAACCTTGTTTGACACTTGTTCATCCTCCCAAACCCTAGATTCTTGATAACTCAAGAAAGAAGGAGAAGGGGTGTGTGGGATTTCATCTAAAAGGTAAAACCTCTAATTTTTCTGATATTATTTAATATTAATAGGCTATTATAAAGTATATTATGGGATTAGGATCCACAAATGATTCTTATGAGCTTCAAGAACAAGTTCTGAGGATAGGAAGAAGCCCTAGTTTTCAAATTAGTGAGAAAACTCGTAGAATTGAATAAAGTTTTAATCTTTCTTATCTAAATCCATTAGTGTGATTGTTGAACCTTTGATATTCCATTTGGTAGCATTGTAGCGGCATTAGAGGTATGTCTTTTTAAAAATCCTTTTTGACTATCAAGATTATTTATGTCTCTTTTTCGAATATACTTTTCAACCTTCAAAATTGGTTTTTGGGAAAGGTTTCATATGCATGAGGGACAAGCCCTTATGGAGACTTAGGTATATTATAATCTATATATGTATTCATGATTTCTCCTCTCAAAGGGTTATTGAAACTTGTGTATAAAGCTATAAACTCTGAACGCGATTTACCCCGATAAGGGACGCATTGAACTTGATTTTTGGAAGCTTGGATATTTCATGTGTTTTGATTTATGAACGGTTTTGTTGAACTTGAAACTTATTTAATGACTTGAAATTGGTTTCTAAACCCATAAATGATTTGACGTACTCCTAATAATGAGATGATGAACAAAATTTATAATAAGTGATTCAGCTTCTATGATATAATTGTAATTAAGGTATTTTGCCATGATTCTATTGTCTATGTTTGGCCTAGCTACTCGGGAGGAAGAATGGACACTGACGGCCAATAGCCTCGGTATGGTTTTGCCTAGCCATTAAGGAGGAAGAGTGGCCATTGAGGGTTCATGACCCCAATGTGGTTTGGCCTATCTATTAGAGAGGAAGGATAGTCATTGAGGGGGAAAACTCCAATAGTGTGCTTCTATGCGGTTTTAGGGAACCTTAATGGTCATCTCTTCATTTCATTAATTTAGGCTGTATTGGCATGATGGTGAATGTTTGTGAGTGACTTGATGTTGATTTTGAGTTCATAAATGGAAGACTTAATCTTCAAAAAATTTATATTGTATTGAAAGCGATTTAATTCCCTCTTAATGATTTCTACTAATGGTTTCTCTAGGTTGGTAAACTGTTTTATCTCTAGATTTTGAACTGCTTTACTTACATTATTTTACTGCTTATTATTATAGTAATTTTCTATTAACCATTGTCCCAGAAACACTCACTAAGTACCCAGTACTCAGACATACCATTTTTGTTTTTGATGGTATATTAGATAATGAAGAAGAGCAGGTTCGTGATACGCCTACGACTTAGGAGAATGTGCTGCTTTTCAGACTTATTGGTGAGCACACATGCTTATTCGTAGGACACCCCTCTATCTCCATTTATTTATTTTAGTTTCCAGGATGCGTCCTAAAGTTAGTCAATTCATTTATTTATATTAGAAGCTCCATAGATAGTTGTCATATTGTGGGTAAATGTCGAAAGTCTTGTATAACTTATTAAGGTGTTGCCATATTTTATACTTGATTATTCATATTAGAATTCCAATTATTTTATTTTATATGTGAGAGTATGAGTTCAGTTAGCCTTAAATGACTTGTTTGATGTAAATACTAAAAGATTATTAAAAGAGATTAGATGCTTATTTATTCTATAAGGTGCTTCTGGTGTTGTTCATAGCATCAGATTCCTATTGGGTCTAGGGTGGGTTTTAATGTATGACAATCTTGGTATATGAGCCTAAGTTTAGAATTGTCCAATGATTGTCTGTGGAGTTGTGTCAAGTAGAGTCTTCTTAATGCAGTCTGGCCACCTATATGGATGAATGACTACCAAGACATTTTAGGTGTTTCTCATTCATCTTGATTCGATATTGTGTTGTAGATATTGAACTTCTATATAGGATCATTCTAGCGTATTCGATACTCGTGCCTCCCGGAGATCGCTTTAACTCGTGCTGTAGTTTCTAACCAACTGAACAATAGTGCTATGAGGTGCACATTGGTGTATAATTTGAGGGATGGTACAAAGTCTCTTGGAATTCTGTTGCAGATTTTTGGTGGTGATTGTAAGGTGGTCACAGTTGATTTGAGACAGGTATTCTCCCTATTTTCATTTTTTTATCCGTATTCATTCGTCGATCCGGGTTTGAATCTTTCTTATGCGACTCCGTACTTGGTCCTTGAATTTTATATGTGGAACTTGAACAATTGTTTAAACCCTTCATCTGTGAATACCCCTACTAGTGTTCCCATTATTCCTTCTGGTGCCTATAAAGATTATGTAGTTGTAGTTTAAGGGTCATGAGAGTACTGCTGATTTGCTCGAATTAGAATTAGTGACTTTTGATATGGTTGTAGGGATAGAAGGGCAGTCCAGGTGTTATGAAAAATTGGATTGTCAGTCAAAATGATTAGGCTTGAATTTCCTGATGAACCTGTTATAAGTGGAGGAATGATATTATTAAACCTTAAGGTTGATTAATTTCATATCTTAAGACTCACCAAATGAACTCGAAGAGTGTAGTTACCATATGGTTTCCCTTAAGGACACTTATGCCATAATACCCTCACTTATTTCCTATTCTAGGTATGTGCTGAACTTTACGGTTACTTAATTCTTGCGAAAGCATAGACTAAAGATATGAATTCCTTACATTCGTATTTAGGCTTGAATGAAATAGTTGTGGGTGTCTCTGTGAGGACCACATCATTATTGTTGGGTTGTTAGATGATATTTTGTCTTTGGGAAATAGCTCGTTTTAAAAAGAAACTCTAGGTTCTAAAAAATTGAGGTTTAGTGAAAAATCTTATGTCATGACCGTCATTCGAGGATGAATGATCTAGAGAGGGGGATAATCTAATATTCCATAAATTTCTAGTTAGGTGTGAATGAATTACATGAACATTGATGTGTCCTATTAGTTATGTGAATCCCTTTGGGATGAATTTGGGTGATAGATAGTCATTTTGATGTCACACCAAATAAGAGAGTTCATAGAAGTTCTAAAATCTGAGGTAGTTTTCACTTATGCCAAATTTCCGAGTAGTTACGTTGTGAATATGAGAATACTCATACCATGAAAGTTGTAGATCTTCAAAATAAATTTCCATCCATATGTTGTGGAGCTCAATCAGAGCTCTATGCTAGGAGTTATGAACATTTTACCGAGTATCAGAGATCTCGTGTGTCGCACGGGAATCGTGCCAAAAACATGTTTCGGGATCTCACTGTCTGAGGAACGTGTGATGGGTGTGAGATTCACAAGCATAGCGTGACCCCCTTTGGGTGATGCACAACCTGTTTTGCTAGTTTCGAATTATATAAGTTTAAAACCTCGTCATAACTTTTCCCATTGTGTTTTGGACAAACCTTTGGAGTAAAATAGCCATAGAGACCTCTCCCAAACCCTCAGATGAGTTCCTAATCCATCCATATCAATTATAAACCGAATTAAATCTTATTTGGCACTAGTTCATCTTCCCAAACCCTAGATTCTTGAAAATCAAGGAAGGAGGAGAAGGGTGTGTGGGATTTCATCTAATAGGTAAGACCTCTGATTTTTCTGATATTATTTAAGATTAATAGGCTATTATAAAGTATATTACAGGATTAGGATCCACGAATGATTCTTATGAGGTTCAACAACAAGTTCTAAGGCTAGGAAGAAGCCCTAGTTTTCGAATTAGTGAGAAAACTCATAGAATTGAATAAAGTTTTAATATTTCTCATCTAAATCTGTAGTAGAGTGATTGTTGAACCTTGGATATGTCGTTTGGTATCATTGTAGAGGTATTATAGGTATGTCCTTTCTTAAAATCCTTTTTGACTATCAAGATTATTTCTACTTCTCTTTTTCAAACATACTTTTCAACCTTTAAAATTGGTTTTTGGGCAAGGTTTCATGTGCGTTAGGGACAAGACCTCATGGATCCTTAGGCGTATTATAATATATATATATATATATATATATATATATATATATATTCGTGATATTCTCATATCAAAGGGTTAATGAAACTTGTATATAAAATTATAAAATTTGAACATGATTTACCTCGATAAGGGACGCATTTAACTTGATTTTTGGAAGCTTGGATATTTCATGTGTTTTTCTTTATGAATGGGTTTGTTGAACTTGAAACTTATTTAATTACTTGACTTGGTTTCTAAACCCATAAACTATTTGATGTACTTCTAATAACGAGATGATGAACAAAATTGATAATTAGTGATTCAACTTCTATGCTATAATTGTGATTCAGATATTTTTCCATGATTCTATTGTATGTGTTTGTCCTAGTTACTCAGGAGGAAGGGTAGTCACTATGGAATCCTAGTGTGGTTTGCCTATCCATTCGGGAGGAACAGCGGCCACCGACGGCCAATAGCCTCAGTGTGGTTTTACCTAACAATTCGGGAGGAAGAGTGGCCATCGAGGGTTCATGACCCCGATGTGGTTTTTCCTAGCTATTTGGGAGGAAGGATAGCCATCGAGGATGACAACCCCGATGTTGTTCTTCTATGCGGTTTTAGGAAACCTTAATGGTCATCCCTTCGTTTCATTAATTTGGCATGTATTGGCATGGTTGTGAATGTTCGTGAGTGACTTGATGTTGATTTTGAGTTCATAAATGGAAGACATAATCTTGATAAATGGTATACTAGATTGAATGTGATTTAATTCCCTCTTAATGAGTTATACTAATTGTTTCTCTAAGTTGGTAAACTCTTTTATCTCTAGATTTTGAACTATTTTACTACTTATTATTATAGTATTTTTCTATTAACCATTGTCCCGGAGATACTAACTGAGTATTCAGACATACCATTGTTGTTTTTGATGGTATGTTAGCTAAGTAAGAAGAGCAGGTTCCTCATACGCCTACGACTTATGAGAACTTATTGATTTCTGGACTTATTGATGAGCCCACATGCTCTTTCATGGGACACCCCTCTATTTTCATTTATTTATTTTAGTTTTCAGACTGCATCCTGAAGTTTCCAATTTATTTATTTATCTTAGAAACTCCATAGATAGTTGTCATATTGTGGGTAAATGTCGAAAGTCTTGTATAACTTATTAAGGTGTTGCCACATTTTATACTTGATTATTCATATTAGAATTCTAATTATTTTATTTTATATGTGAGAGTATGAGTTCAGATAGCCTTAAATGACTTGTTTGATGTAAATACTAAAAGATTATTAAAAGAGATTAGATGCTTATTTATTCTATAAGGTGCTTCTGGTGTTGTTCATAGCATCAGATTCCTATTGGGTTGGGTCTAGGCGGGGGGGGGGGGTTTAATGTATGACAATCTTGGTATTAGAGCCTAGGTTTAGAATTGTCCAATGATTGTCTGTGGAGTTGTGTCAAGTAGAGTCTTCTTAATGCAGAGTGGCCACCTATATGGATGTATGACTACCAAGACATTTTAGGTGTTTCTCATTCATCTTGATTCGAGATTGTGTTGTAGATATTGAACTTCTATATAGGATCATTCTAGCGTATTCGATACTCATGCCTCCCGGAGATCGCTTTAACTCGTGCTGCAGTTTCTAACCAACTGAATAATAGTGCTATGAGGTGCACATTGGTTGTTCTGTATAATTTGAGGGATGGTACAAAGTCTCTTGGAATTCTGTTGTAGGTGTTTGGTGATGATTGTAAGGTGGTCACAGATGATTTGAGACAGGTATTCTCCCTATTTTCACTTTTTATCCGTATTCATTAGTCGATCTGGGTTTGAATCTTTCTTATGCGACTCTATACTTGGTCCTTGAATTCTATGTGTGGAACTTGAACAATTGTTAAAACCCTTCATCTATGAATACCCCTACTAGTGTTCCCATTATTCCTTCTAGAGCCTATAAAGATTGTGTAGTTGTAGTTAAGGGTCATGAGAGTACTGTTGATTTGCTCGAATTATAAATAGTGACTTTTGATATAGTTGTAGGGATAGAAGGGCGGTCCAGGTGTTATGAAACATTGGATTGTCCGTCAAAATGATTAGGCTTGAATTTCCTGATGAACCTTTTATACAGTGGATGAATGATATGATTAAACCTTGTGATAGATTTATTTCGTATCTTCAGACTCGCCAAATGAACTCGAAGAGTGTAGTTACCATCTAGTTACCCATAATGACACTTAGGCTATAATACCCTCACTTATTTCCTATTCCAGGTATGTGTTAAACCCTTCGATAACTTAATTCTTGTGAAAGCATAGACTAAAGATATGAATTCCTTACCTTCATATTTTGGCTTGAATGAAATAGTTGTGGGAGTCTTTGTGAGGACGACATCAGTATTCATGGGTTGTTAGACGATATTTGGTATTTGGGGAATAGTTCATTTTAAAAAGAAACTTTAGAAGTTCTAAGAATTTGAGGTTTGGTGAAAACTCTGAAGCCATGACTTTTATTCGGGAATGAATGATCCTGAGAGGGGGATATTATAATATTCTGTAAATTCTGGTTAGGTGTGAAAGACATAAATGAGTGTTGATGTGTCCTTTTAGTTATGTGAATCCCTTTGGGATTAATTCGGGTGGTAGATGGTCATTTTGAAGTCAAACTAAATAAAGGAATTCGTAAAAGTTCTTAAATTTGTCTAAACCTGAGGTAGTTTTCACTTATGCCCAGTTTTTGGGTAGTTACATTGGGAATATGAGAAAACTCAAAACATGAATATTGTAGATCTTTGAAATAACTTTCCATACATATATTGTGGAACTCAATCTGAGCTTTTTGATAGGAGTTATGCCCGTTTTACCGAACATCAAAGCCCTCGTGGGTCGCGTGGGTATCACATCAAAAATGTGTTTCAAGATTTTACTGTCTGAGGAACGTGCTTGGGTGTGCGATGCACAAGCATAGTGCAACCCCCTTTGTTCGGTGGATGTGCGATGCACGACCATGGCATGGCCTGTTTTGCTGGTTCGAAATTTTATAAGTTTAAAACATCGTCACAAGTTTTCCCCACTTCATTTTGGATGAAATTTTGGAGTAAAATAGCCCTAGAGACCTCTCTCAAACCATAAGGTGAGTTACTAATCCATCCATATCAATTATACACCGAATTCAACATTGTTCGGCACTAGTTCATCTTCCCAAACCCTAAATTCTTGAAAATCAAGAAAGGAGGAGAAGGGGTGTGTGGGATTTCATCTAATAGGTAAGACCTCTGATTTTCTGATATTATTTAAGATTAATAGGCTATTATAAAGTATATTTCAGGATTAGGATCCACGGATGATTCTTATGAGGTTCAACAAAAGTTCTAAGGCTAGGAAGAAGCCCTAATTTTCGAATTAGTGAGAAAACTCATAGAATTGAATAACGTTTTAATCATTCTCATCTAAATATGTAGTAGAGTGATTTTTGAACCTTGGATATTCAGTTTGGTATCATTGTAGCAGTATTATAGGTATGTCTTTTTTTTAAATCCTTTTTGACTATCAACATTATTTGTATTTCTCTTTTTCGAACATACTTTTTAACCTTTAAAATTGGTTTTTGGGCAAAGTTTCATGTGCGTGAGGGACAAGCCCTCATGGAGCCTTAGGTGTATTATATATATATATATATATATATATATATATATATATATATATATATATATATATATATATATATGTATGTATTCATGATTTCTCCTATCAAATGGTTGTTGAAACTTGTGTATAAAACTATAAACTTTGAACGTGATTTACCCCGATAAGGGACGCATTGAACTTGATTTTTGGAAGCTTTGATATTTCATGTGTTTCGATTTATGAACGGGCTTTTTTGAACTTGAAACTTATTTAATGACTTGAACTTGGTTTCTAAACCCATAAACTATTTGACGTACTTCTAAAAATGAGATGATAACAAAATTCATAATTAGTGATTCGGCTTCTATGCTATGATTGTCATTTGGCTATTTTTCAATGATTATATTATATGTGTTTGGCCTAGCTACTTGGGAGGAAGGATAATCGCTATGGATCCTAGTGTGGTTTGCCTAGCCATTCGGGAGAAAGAGTGGCCACCGACGACCAATAGCTTCAGTGTGGTTTTGTGTAGCCATTCGAGAGGAGGAGTGACCATCGAGGGTTCATGACCCCGATGTGGTTTTTCCTATCTATTAAGGAGGAAGGATAGTCATCGAGGGTGAAAACTCCGATGTGGTTCTTCTATGCAGTTTTACGAAACCTTATTGGTCATCCCTTCATTTCATTGATTTGGCATGTATTGGCATGATTGTGATTGTTCGTGAGTGACTTGATGTTGATTTTGAGTTCATAAATGGAAGACTTAATCTTGATAAATGGTATACTAGATTAAAAGTGATTTAATTCCCTCTAAATGGTTTCTACTAATGGTTTCTCTAAGTTGGTGAACTGTTTTATCTCTGGATTAGTAGAAACCATTTAGAGGGAATTAAATCAAGATTCCATTATTAAATACTATAATAATAATTTTTTTAATTAAATACTGAAAGATTATTAAAAGAGATTAGATGTTTGTTTATTCTATATGGTGATTCCGATGTTGTTCATAGCATCGGATGCCTATTGCGTCCAGGGTGGGTTTTGGGGCGTGACATTCTATCATCTCAATGTTTCAATCGTCTCATAAGAATATACTTAACTTTTCGGTCTCATTGGACCCACAACAATTCCATACCACTTCTCTTTCCATATCACAGTAACCATGAGTGTATGAATGCAATAACAATAAGGTAAGAAATTGAGATATATGAGATACAATCAAATATAGAAGATGAATATCACATGCTTCAGAATTAAATAACACGTAATTCTATGTAATTAGTCTTTCATATCAAAAGCAAAAATCATGTGTAAGCACAATAATTTGTTAATCAATGGCGACATGCCCGAACAATGGCAACAAGCCCAAGTATCAGCAGTCGAAATCAACCCTAAGGCTGATTCTCTAGATCACCCATCAACACAGTTTAACATCGGTATCCACCCTAGCGCTCATCCAGCCACTAAGGTGGGACCCCTAAATATGCCCAAACCCCTCAGTATTTATAACAATTATGTACTTCTATTGGTGTCTATGAAGAATAAACCATAGAATACCTCATTTCCAAGTGGGTGCCACGAACTCCTAAACCCCAAAGTCCTCTTGAATGAATATCAGACTGTCGTAGTTCAAACAAACACGTAAAGTTCCTATGATAGTACACATTCAATCAACACATAAAAACCAACTGTAAATGTGGAATCACTACTCGGACCCCGACGACCCTGAGCCCATAAGGGTGAAAAAGATAAAAGGGAATTTTAATTAGGGATTAGGTATCCAAGGAATAACTTGGAAATAAATTTGAAAGATTTAGTAAATTCACCCACCATAGTCTCTAGTTTGATCAATTCATTTGAAATGACTCTTTTCCATGGGAACTATTAATTCCTTCTATCAATAAGTAGCAATTCTATAAATTATTCTCCAAAAATATAGTTTTTAATTGATATAATGTCACTATCAATACAAACATCAATAAACTTTCCACCTTGATATGCCACTTCATAAGAATCCATTTTTTAAAGGTTTAGCAAAAACCCTAGCCATGATTCTACCCCATGAACAATTTAAAGACTTGGATTAAAGAATAATAACCAAGTAATAATCATAAAAGGAGGGTTTAGAAGTTACCCAATGATATAGGAAGAATGGACCATTTTAAAATCTTCACCCAGCCAGCTCTTAGCTCCCATAGTTCACTTGCCAAATGGGGGCTTCGAAATTGGAAAGATGGGTCTAAAATGAATTTTGTCTACTGTCGATACTGCCTATGAGGACCATCCTCTACCGAAGTGACCCGACTCTGTAGAAAGGATTTCCTCCAGAGTGGTCTCATTAAACCCTACAACAAGTTGCAGAAGCAAAGAATTGGCCGCAAGTGCTGCTCCGCACCCGCCTAAAAGTAATCGCCGAAGCGGAACTTCTTTAATTTCCTATAGTATCTTATCTGCGGACCAACCTCACAAAGGCAACTTTGCGGGTGGGAATAATTACATGCCTAGGTGGAATTGCCTAGTACCAAAATGTAAACTCCCATTAACTTGATATAAATTCTACATATTTCCTGCGGACATTCTATCTGGTCAAATTTATCCATATCTCTAAATTTCTTGAAATAACATTCTTACGACTCGCTAAACTATAATATTTCCAATTAGTACATAATTACAGTCAAGGACCCGCCCTATCCAATAGTCAGAGAAATGAAATGAGATTAACGGTGCAGTGCCTTGATGTTTCACCCACCCATATAATTCCCAATTCTGGATTTAGAGTTGGTAATAGATGAGAATTGATCGAAACATGGCAGGAAGGCAAAATGACCAAGAGGGTCGTTACATCATAGACCAATTAAATAAACGTTCATCCTCAAACAATTAGAAGGCGAAGGGAAAAGAAGTCTGGCGGAAAACGTATAATACTGGGTGTTCACGACATCATAACAGTAGTCAGAAGGTATAGTCTATCCCAACTAGGGATAACGCTGCTAGAAGGATATCATAAAAGATTGGACATTATGACGCATTCAAAATGTAGCGCAACATTCATAAAGTAACCCATCAGATACTCTGGTGCAAACTCTTATATAATACTATGCTGAGGAAACTCGTTGAAAGGCCAAGATAGTTCATGACATCTCATAAAATGTTTGCCTGAAAAGCGACGCTGGTTCTGCTTTACGTATACTATAATTTTAAACTCCGGGTGGTCACATGCAAGAATTGTGCATCTACGAATTAATCTTCACAGGTGCGGTATCACAAGGGCAGCTAAATGAAAATTAAAGCATTTCAGAAACAATAATTAGTTTGACACAGAAGCATTAATTATTTGCAGTGGCGGCCTCGCAAGAGCGGAAGAATTATCTACCAGAGCAGCAATTATCACTGGTCAAACTTGGTTGAGGCGCAAGATTATTCGATGAGGTGATGTCGCATAAGCGGCCAGTTTCTATAAAGGCAGAAACGGTATAACAGACGAGAATAAGAAGCGTTAGATTTTCAAACGCCCCAAAGTTTCTCCAAAACTCCCTCCCGTCCTACATGAAATCCCAACTTACTAAACCCCTCACAAGGCACGAAAGCCCTGTTCCACTCCCCCACTCAAGGTCTAATCTCCCCCACACTAACTACTCACTGAAGAGAAAGAAGAAGGCACCAAAAACTCCTTCCGCGATTCGGCAAATCGGTAAGTTCCTTCTACCGTACTCTAGATTTTCACAATATTGGGGTGGCAATGGTGTTGGTTTGCTATTAGACATGAATAGAGAAGGAATTTTCGGATACTTAAACTTGTATTAGTCTAAACAACTGGTTGGGTTGGTGTTTTGAAATTTGGGGTTTGTTGTTGGAGAATCTCTATAGATCGGACATAAAACACATGCTTGATAGATTCTAGGAAGAAATAGCGGGATTTGGAATAGATTTCAGCCCAAAATTTGAACAACAATGATGGATTCTGGCTGGGTTGAAAATTTTGGGATGGGGGCTCGCCTTCCGCAGCTGTATGGAATTCCCGTAGAAGTGGTCCTGCATATGCGCAACATAGAGCACTTATGCGCAATCCTTCAAGGCTTCGAAACTTCATGGTGGCGGAGAAGTTTCCACATAGGCAACCTCGCCTCTGCGATGACACTTTCGCCAAAGCGGAACCTACAAAAAATTTAGCGAACTGGTAGCTTCACAACTGGTCCTTTACACATTCATTCTTCTAATATTTCTTCTCTGATAGTTGAGTAATGAAATTTAGAGATGGGTACAATGTTGGAATAACTTTCTCATCAATCATTTTTAGGTATTTGAATCGTAAAATGGATTACCACGAGAATGAGATTGTTGAAAAAGGCTAAGAAATTAGGGGAGATTCATCGGATGAGGATTATGACTCTCATTGTTCATGTCCCCAGATTGTGAGCGTAGATACTATCAAGATTTGGTGAACAAAAGCTTTTCCCCAAAAGAGGTATTGATCACAGAAGGGTGTTGGAATTACTACTAGGATTTTATGGGCGGATGGTGGCCACCCATTGGACTTGTTTTGCTCCCACTATGTGCCAAGAAATGAACAGTGGGTATGAGAATTTTATGCCAACATGGAACGGGATGACTTTAATAATCCAGAACTGACGATCAGGGGTAGGCGGGTGAGATTTAGAGATAAGCAGACAAATGAGCTATATAGTTTAGAGAATCATACTCATGAGCTGATGCAGGCCAATGATACATACTCTAATGACTACTTGGTAGCCCAGGTATCCTCCGGGCAAGGTGGTTTCTTGGGCTAACAAAAAGAAAAGGGCACAATTGGCTGATTTCACAACTGAGGCCTAAATCTAGCAGTATATCATAAACTCTTGAGTGTCCCCATCTAGCAACATGACTGACAGCACGCACCACTATGTGCTTATGATTGCCTTCCTGATAGGCGGTGTTGTAGTGAACGTCATTTATCATGTCTTATGTGACCTACAACAGTATCTAGTCCAGGACATGTAGATCTTGATCTTTCCTTCTATGATTACTGAGTTGTCAAGAAGGGTGGAGAACTAGAGGACATTACTGATCACATGGTAGATGCTGCCATACCTTTCCACTATCTGAAAGGTACTGGACCGGGTAGTGTTGTGAAGTCTAAGAAGAGGCATAATGAGACGAGTGTAGGGGAGTCTTCTTCTCAACAGGTTGGGCCTTTGAGTGCTATCGTTTCGCAGTTGCGAACTATTTAGGAGTTGGTGTCCCAGCTCTCTAGGGGTCCTGATGGTAATGGTGGTTCGGTTAGGCTCTCTCATGAGGAGGTGTCTAAGCACATGACGACCAAGAAAGAATTAGCCCAAACTAACAAGAACTTTGCCAAGTCTGTGGGTGCATTGGAGGAGTCCTGCCGCTCTATAATGAAGAAACATGATAGCTTTGTCAGGACTTTGAGAAGGAGTAGAAGAATAACAAGTCGGCTCGCAAGCTCTTAGTGAAGGACTAGAGAAGGGTTAAAGCCATATTAAGTTGGGGTAACCCGAAGAAGATGATTCACATCAAGGCTTCAGATGACAGAGAAGTATTCATTTCTGACCGAGGGTGATTATGTTGATTCTGAAACTCCAGTGATGAGGATAAGCTGTAGAGTCAGTCCTATATTGCTTGATCTCATTTAGCTTTGTTGTTCTTTTAATATAATTTATTTACTTTGCTTTAGGGTTGTAATATTTGGATGATTCTACTCTTTCCTTTTCTTTATTGTTTTGTATATTAGTTTTATGCCTTGCCATGCCTTGATATGACAGAATTGTGCCCTCGTCGGGCTTTATGTTTATGTACGATTGTTAGTTAAGTAGGTTTGTTAAGAATTGATGTGATGCTGAAATAGGGGAAAACTAGACACTAGTTCTGCCCAATTGCTCCAAGAGGCCATCCACCTTCCGCAGGTGCGACTCCGCTTCTGTGCGGTTTAGCTCACACGTGTGAGCTTTATACAATGGACATATATTCGCTTTTGTGGAACACTACACACAAACGCGGTATTGCATTGGCGGTATATAACCACAGAAGCAGTCTCAAAATAATTTAATCGATAATGCATATGTGGCCCACCTTCCGTCGGTGCGACTTCGCAGATGCGAGAAATCTCTCACATATGCGTAATGCCTGGAACCAGAACAGTCATAGTCTAAAAACTCTTTGTAATACTCGAATTTCACTCGATTCCCTTCGGGCGTGATTTGAATACTAATCCACTCCCATAGAGTGCCAATAATAGATACTATTTGGAATCGACTAGATACTAATTTGAATGATGTAGCATGAAAGAACGAAAGAAGGAAAGGTTTCCTAAATGTCTAATATCCTCTCGAGGATGGGTACAGACATCTATGTACCTATCCGCGAGACTCTACTAAACATTATCCTTATACTTGTGAGATCGATGAACCTAGAGCTCTGGTACCGACTTTATCATGACCCAAATCTCAAGCATCGTGGTGGCACCTACACTATCCCCCCAGTAGGCGACCCATCCCAAAAATCCTTTCCACTAATTTAAACAAGCGAAATTAAAATAACAGTTACCAAGGTACATATAATAAATATCATTAATAAAATAAATATGAAACCCTTACAAGACTTTCTCCCAAAACCTAGTCTGACTCGTACAAGGACTACTAAGATACAATGAAGGGAAAATAAAATAGCACCGCCCAGAGTATATAGGAACAGTACGACTAGGATGAAGACCGAGGTCGCCGATTGGGTGTATTGGCGGCCTTAACTTCCACGTGCTCCAAGCTGCAACCTGAATCGACCGTATACATGCATCTACGTAAAAGATGTAGTAAGCATAGCATGAGTACACAACATACTCCAGTAGGCATCATAGGCCGACAACGATGGAAGATATGTAACTAACATAAATACCAACTTGAATCTCATATAACCATATCCTATACAATCCAGTAAATCATTTAAATCACCTTGTTCACATAAAGGTTAAATATGAAGTTAAGTACGGTCCAACTCACGGTACACATAAGATTCATAGAAGTAATACCCACTAGTCATCAATCACTTCCTAAGTCATGCTCATTCTGACTCCACGTACTTTAGTTTCCAATCTAAATAAGATAGGTTAATGCTTAGGACACACAATCATTTAACAATCCTTTTTAGGAAACAATATAAATAGTTTGACCATAGCAATGTTAACCTATTATTATCTCCAACTCTTGGACTTGGTTCTGATTCATACATTTAAGCGCATGGGTACATATCGGTTCATTTAGCATCCTCATTGGGTTCATGTAGGTGATTTCGTCAAGAAACTTCTATTTGGATGAAGTTTAGCTCATATATGACCTACGAGTCGGTATTTACAATAACAACACACCAATACACTCTACCAAATAACGTTATCATTCACCAAACAATACACTGATACACATAAATTACCTTAGATCATATAATGGTTTAACAACTAGACACAACTGACCACAATAACATTTTGACTCAAAAAACTCAAAAATCATAGAAGTCCAAACAACAGAATCTAATTCACAGAAAATAAGCCAAGTCGTGATAATCAACCCAATTCAAATATAGTCAATACAATTCACCATAATTAATCCAATCAAATTACAACTCAACAGAATCAATTTATGTGAATATATGGTATGAATGCAAATGCAAGGTACCTTTATATCAACCTGATATACACACGTTCAAATTCTATAAATTGTGACCATGGGGGACTCGTGTCTATCATATACCGCTCCTAGCCAGCCGAAATCCAAAATAAAAATCTGACTATAGCTCACAACTCTTATTTCAAGCCATATCAATCAATTTTATCATCTCAATGTCTCAACCATCTCATAAGAATATCCTTACCTTTCCGATCTCATTGGACCCATAGTAATTGTATACCACTCCATTTTTCATATCACAGTAACCATGAGTGTATGAATGCAATAACAATAAGGCAAGTAATTGAGATAGATTATATACATCAAATATAGAAGATCAATATCACATACTTCAGAATTCAATAACACGTAATTCCATGTAATTAGTCTTTCATATCAAAAGCAAAAATGATGAGTAAGCACAATAATTTATTAATCAATGGCGACATGCCCGAACAATGGCAACAAGCCCAAGTATCAGCAGTCGAAATTAACCCTAAGGATAATTCTCTAAATCACCCATCAACATATTTTAACATAGGTATCCACCATAGAGCTCATCCAGCCGCTAAGGTGGGACCCATAAACATGCCCAATACCCTTCAATATTTATAACAATTACGTACTTCTATCAAAATCTATGAAGAATAAACAACAACCTACCTTATTTCTGAGCGGCTGCCATGAACTCCTAAACCACAAAGTCCTCCCGAACGAATATCAGATTGTCGTAGTTTAAACAAACACGTAAAGTTCTTATGATATTACATATTCAATCAACACATAAAAACCAACTCTAAATGAGGAATCACTACTCGGCTCCCGACAACCCCGGGCCCATAAGGGTAAAAAAGAAAATGAAATTTTAATTAGGGAATAGATATCCAAGGCATAATTTGGTAATAAATTTAAAAGCTTTAGAAAATTTACCCACCATAGCCTCTAGTTTGATAAATTCATTTGAAAGGGCTCCTTTCCATAAGAACTCTAAATTCCTTCAATATAATAAGTAGAAACATCTAGAAATTATTCTCCAAAAATATAGTTTTTACTTGATATAAACCTCACTCTCACTCCGAACATCAATAAAGTTTCCACCTTGATATGCCATTTCATAAGAATCCATTTTTGAAAGGTTTAACAAAAACCCTAGCCATGATTCTACCTCATGAACAATTTAAGGACTTGGATTAAAGAATAATAACCAAGTAATAATCATAGAAGGAGGGTTTAGAAGTTACCCAATGATATAGGAGGAATGGACCATTTAAAAAGCTTCCCCAACCAGCTCTTAGCTCCTATAGTTCACTTGTCAAATAGGGGCTTCAAAATGAGAAAGATGGCTCTAAAGGAAATTTTGTCGACTGTCGACGCCGCCTTTGCGGACCATCCTCTGCCTCGGCAACCCGCCTCGGTAGAAAGGATGTTCACTATAGCGGTCTTATTAAACACTACAAGCTGCAGAAGTGAAGAATTGGTAGCAGGTGCAGCTCCATACCTACATAAAAGTAACCACAGAAGTAGAAGTTATTCAAATTTTCATACCATAGCATCTGCGGACTAATCTCACATAGGCAACTCCGCAGGTGCGGGTAATTACTCGCCTAGGCTGGATCGCCTATTTCTAAAATGTAAACTCCCATTGACTTTATATAAATTCTATAAATTTCCCAGCGGACATTCTATCTGACTGGATATACGCGTATCTCCAAATTTCTTACATAACATTTTTATGACTCACTGAACCAAAATATTTCCAATTAGCACATAAATACAGTCAAGGACCCTTCCTATCAAATATCCATAGAAATGAAAATGAGACTTACAGTGCGGTTCCAGGATGTTTTGTCAACCCATAACATTTTTTATGCCTAATTTAGAGTTGATAAAAGGCGGAAATTGATCAAAACATGGTAGGAAGGCAAAACGACCAAGCGGGTCGTTAGATTTACCTTGTGTTTATACACCAAATTTTCTTCCAATTATTAATGTCATTAACATATAATGAGATAAGCATAAAGTTACTCTCAGAACCTTTAGTATAAACGTAGTGATCCTTTGTAAATCATTGTTAACTCAATATAATTGACCGCACTAAGAAAATGTATATACCACTACCTTGATGATTGTTTGTGGCCATAACAAGACTATAAAAGTCTACAAACTATATGTTCGTAGCCTTTTCGATGAATTTCTTAAGTTATTCCAAATTATTCACTTAGTTCTCCATTGAGAGAAGTCAGTCTTTACATCCGTTTGATGTGATGATAGATACAAGCTAGTAACAATAGTCAGAATTTAAGCTCATATAGGTGAATCCACATAACATGTGAGAAAGACTCATCATAGTCAATAACTCATGTTACATTAGCAACAAGTCGGGCCATATATCTCAATTTTGCTACAAGCCTTATGTTTATCATGGAAATTATCTTTGGAAATCTATTTGGGTTCAATAGTTTTGTGTTCTTTTGGGAGATCAACTAGTTCCTAAACTTGGTTGATTCTCCTAGACTCTATTATTCTTTCATTGCATTTATTCATTTTATTATTTGAAGGGCATAAAAGAGCTAATTCTTAGCTCATTTCTATCTTGTAGGAGCACTATATCTTGACTGATATTGATACAATCTCATATTGATTCCATTTGGATTAATTTTTCTCCTACTTAAAATAGACCTATTCATCTCTCTCCCGCTTGGAACAAGATTCATCTCTCTTCCACCTTCAATAAGAAGATTATTGTAGATCTGATGATGTAGGTTGATCTAAATTTTTATTAATTCATCATCACTTAAAAATATACCCCTCGAATAAAGGGATATTTTTTTGTCTTGGTCCTTAGATTCATGATTGGATAAGCCTAAACCTATCTAAACCTCCTTGAATAAATGTGACACTTCTTGAGTTGAATTCAGTTACGCTCCCACTGTGATATAGCTCCATAAATACGTAACTTGTAGTATCTCATATAGTTACTTTTGCTTCCTCTTAGGCCCATTATGCCAAGAGAAAAAACTATATACATAAGTTGTGCTTCACAAAGGTCTCACAAAATACATGAGATTTATATTACTTCATATCTCATATGATGTAGACGTAACTGATTTGGCTAGCACACGATTAAGAATGAAGGCAATAATTAGTACAACACATCTCTCCAATAGGAAACATGTAACTTTACTTGCACCATCATCGATCTAATTATTTCAAGGGTCATTCTATTTATGTTTTGCACAACACATTGTATTGTGAAATATTGAAATTGTCCACTTTTCAATAATTTCACTTTCATCACCAAAAAACTCACTTAATGGGGGGCTAAAACATATTCATGGACTTGATCGAATGGTCTCAGTAGTGAATTTTTCAATTGATTTACAATTTTTTTCACATACTTTTTAAAGAAACTTATTGCCTTAGTATGTGACAACAAATGGACATTACCAAAATGAGTAATTTTATCAATTAATATGATGAAATTAGAAGTCCTTTGCCATGTTTTCACATTCATGGAAATACAATTTCCGAGTGAGTCTATGCAATGAAAATTTAGTCCTGGTGGTGTTCTTAAATGATTTTCTCTTAGCTTTCCGAACTAGATAATATTTTCAAGTGGACTTATCCACATGTGATAGGTCCATATGACCAAGCATGCCAAATTTCACATCATCCTTGTGATAATGTGATAATGCAATTGGTCACTTTAGTCACTAATGAAGCATGGTGATCCTTTTGAGTATAGTGACCCTTTTAATCACTATTGAAGCATTTCACCTTAGTCACTATTTTTTTTCACTTTCTATCGTTTTGTTGGTTATCATTTTAGTATTTTTATTTGGTTGGGCCTTAACTTTTCAGTTTTCTCTGATTTTAAGTTTAAATAATTTATTGAGATAGAAATTATTTTTGTGCACTTTTGCAGCTTATTTTGCAGTCTCATGCCGCTCCTCTTCCCACTCTAGGTGTTGCTTCACATCAGGTACTATTACATTTATTATGAATCATCATCTTCATATGCTCCTAAATTTGAGGCTTGAAATGGATAATCGCTTGAACTTGGCGCTCCTTAGTCAACTTATGACCTTAAATCTGGTAGTTGAGTGCTACCACACTTAGATTTAAGACCATCGCATAGAGTTTTGGTAATCTCATAAGTGAAATTTCTTGTGACATCTTCACAGCTCAGCAACATAATGCGAGCTAGAAAATATTTTCAAGCATCATTGGCTTCATCCATGATATTATTTACAAAAAAAAGGTTTTGCAACACATATTACAAATTAATATTTTATATTTGTTACGGTTAAACTTTTCACTTTTGATAAGCTCTACAATAATATTCTTTAAAGCATTAGACATGATATTTATGGAACACAAAAGTTCTACATGTTTGTATAACACAAAGTTTCACAATTAGCATAAAAGCACGCATGTTTATTATTTTTGCATACACATAAATGTAATTTTAGCAACTTGACAAGGCTATTAAATATAAACATAAATTTTAGAGTCGAAAGTTCACTACATTCTCAATCTTCGTCTAAGGGTAGAAGTAAATGTAAAATAACCATATATACTCAAGCTAAGTCACAAAATATTTCAATAAATATTTTTATTTCTTGATTAAACAAGTGGTATACACTCATAAATATATACAACAAATAGAACAAAAATTAGATCTTATTCTAGATACACTTGTATATCAATAGAATAATTTATTTGATCTGGAAAATTAATTTTCAAGCTTTTCCAAGAACAAATCAAGAAGAAAACTAATATTTATACCTAATTTAACTTAGAAAATAGGATTTTTATTTTCCATAAACCTTTAGAGAGAGTGAGTAACATAGACATGTTATATGCATTATATATATATATATATATATATATATATATATATATATATATATATATATTTATATTTGAAAAATACATATACATTAATTAATAAGTAATTAACAATTTCAGAATGGTATTAATTACGGGAAAAAGTTTTCTCAGTGTCAAACAATATTTAAAATATATGGGAAATTCATAAATTTATTTTTGAGCAAACCCAAAAAAGAATCATCAAAATTGGAGTCTGGGGTGAACCACATTTTCGAGAAACGTGTTTCAACCAAGAGTGGGCTTCGACAACAACAGATGTTGGTCATCTTCTTCACCCAACTCAGCAAAATAGGTTTTTGTGCGACCCCGCTCGATTTACTTCACCTTTTGGCTATTTTGATCTAGTTAAAAAACAAAATTATGTCCCAAACATGTTTTAGGATTGATTTCAAGCATCAATTGCTCAAAAAAAAATATCAAAAAACGTGTCAAACTCGAAAACAAAAATGGGTTGGTTATTTTCTTGACGGGTTGGATATTTTTCGGCCAAAACCATATTTTCCAGCTAATTGTTATCAATTAAATCACTGGTTTACATCCTAAAAGTACTTTAGGATTGATTTAAACTATCAAATTAAAGTAAAACCATCAAAAGATCAATCCATATGATAAAACATTTATGGGTTTTGTTCCAAAAAAACATAAAGAGTAAAAGAGCTCCTTCTCCTTTAGGATAAGATCCTCATTGGTCCTTTTTACTTAACATTCTTCGCTGCACCAATATAGTATTTAAAGCGTAAAATACTAGTTTAGGGAACTTACGTATTTCTCCAGAGCGGAATCAGATCTGCAGCAACCACGACTCATGTTGTCGATCATCGGGAATCCTCACAAAGCGGATGAACTCCCTTTGTCCACAACCTAGATATCCATCTAGCGGATGATGCATAGAATTTACTCTAACCCTAGTCATTTTCTATTGTGGAAGATCATCTTTATTCCTACACCCATAATGATGTATTTATAAGCTAGTAATATGGTTTTAGGAGGAAGACTAGATAATGGGTAACGGTCTAGTTAGTACCCCTTATGGATTGACCCGACCCAATAGCAATTTTCCAACAAGTTGAGTTAACAATCAGGAGATAATTTATGTAAAGCTTACATAGAAGCTAGTCAAGAGTCTAGATGAATCGTTAGACGATGCAAAATTATACATTACAGAATGGTCGATGTACTTGGAATCTAAGTTTCTCAAGTAAATGATCGTATCTCTCAGAAGGTATTTTAGACAGAAGTAATGACCAATAAGATCTAGTGTACATCAGTTTAGAAGTCAAAGGGGGCATGAAGCCTAGGATTAATGCAAACATTTAAAGGTTGTGTATTGAATTAATATTATCATAATATGGATGGAAGTGGAAGTGATTAAGAATAATTGTGGGCAGCTTAAGAGAACCTATGTCCTACAAGGATATATAATAATGAGCCTGTGTCTTAATATGACCGAACAGTTTCATTCTGAAAGTATATTGATAAAAGATATTAGCTAAGAGACAATAGAGGAGATTTAAATCTAAGTATAGTGGTTTAAAGTATGGGTTGAAATTTTTTACCAATAACGTCAATTCCTTCAAAATATAGATATATATCCAATAAGGAAGTACGTCAAAATCTTATTATTAGCTATGTTGGTTTAATAAATAACCAAATTAGAACCTGAAATAATACCTCAAGCTATGTATATAAGGAACTCCAGATTAGTGGAGACTAAGAAGTCCATTACATAGGTCTATTGTGTGCCCCAAATATAGCTGATCTACGGGGAAATATTATAGCGGAAGTACATTATTCCTACCATTTTATTCATCCTGGTTCAACGAAGATGTACCATGATATCAAAAATATATATTGATCTAATAAAACGAAGAAAGATATTGTCGAGTTTTGGCATAGTGACCCAATTGTCACCAAGTAAACATAGGGCATCAGAGGCCTAGATGGCTAGTACAAAGTATAGAGATCTCTACTTGAAATGAAAGATGATTAATATAAATATCATTGTGGAGTCTACCCACTCGTATCAAAAATATGACTCTATATGAGTGATGGTCGACAAACTTACAAAGTTGACCCATTTCTTGCTAGACATAGCTATTCACATGGCCGCAGATTATGCAAAGTTGTATATTAAGGATACTGTACGACTTCATAACATTCTAATTTCTATTATTTCAGATAAAGGAGCTCTGGTTATAGTGAAACTCTAGAGATCCTTCTAGAGAGGTTTGGGAATACAAGAGAACTTTGGTGTAGTTTTCACCCGAGACAGATGGCCAGGACGAGCACATAATTTATACGCTCGAGGATACGTTACATGCATGTATACTACATTTCAAAGAGAATTCGAATGACCATTTACCTTTAAATGAGTTTTCATATATTAACAGTTATCATTCCAGTATTAAGATGGATCTTTATGAGGTATTGCATGGCCAGGTGTGCAGATCTCCTATCGATTGATTCGCCGCGGGAAGATTGGAATTAGCTAGACCTATTTTTATCCACCAGGTTGTATAAAACGTCATCCTAGAGTCACCAAAAATCACTTATGAATGTGCGACGCTGAGATCTAGAGTTTGCGTAAATGATTGGGTCTTCCTGAGAATGTCATCAATGAAGGCGTAATGAGATATACTAAGAAAGGTAAGCTTATCCCAAAGGTACATTGGGTCATAAAAAATTGTTCGAGGAATAGCTCAAGTGGCTTACGAGTTAGGGTTTCCTCTAAAATTAGAGTTTATGCATCCAGTCTTTCACGTATCTATATTATGGAACTGTTTTATGATTAGAGGATATTCAAGTTGAAAACGTCGCAGCAAAAATCAGAGATGGAGATGTATGTATATAATGTAAGTTACAACTTTGTAATGTTTTTATTAAAGTTAATGGATGTGTGGAGACAAACGTTGTTGTGGATTAATTGTGGCCCTATGTGGCATATATATTGTGTTCTCTGGTTGTGTGACAGGTTGCATATAGTCCATTATAAAGAGGAGGCTCTGTTAAAATTTTCATAAGACCCTTAAGAGTTAGTTTCACTCATATACCCCTCTACATTCGAGAATGAATGTTCCTAAGGAGGGAAGGATGTTACACCCAGTATTTCTTTTGTGCTAGTATGCATCGTGAGTAAAGTAACGAAATATGGGTGAGGCTAAGATCCCATATTTGGATTACAATGAGTTTAAACAAGTGTTAAATATGTTTCGTAAGAGTTCAAGGTTAAATAAATCAAAGAAAATACTTTTTGATGAAATTCGCCAAAGGAAAGTGGATTGTAATAGCTAACACTTTTGGGATAGGAATAAGAGTACTCAATATGATAAGAAGCTTTTTATGAGGTATTTGAATCAAAAAAATAGTCGTATGATAAGACTTGAAGTCAAAAAAGTTGTAAAACTAAAGCTGGCAAAGGTCATTGCAAGTTACGTTCATAAGTTCGCTGAAATTTGGGTCATATATAGTAGAGGTTTCTCTGAATATGCTATGATTTACGGGGTGATCAACCCACGAAATTGGAAGTCTACGAGTATAGTTTCTAATTCATTAAACCCTTCATTGATACGACATCAGAGTAGAGAGATACTCGCATTTTTGCAAAACTGCGCAGGCAGCACAATTGGGACCCACTTGAGGTGGTGGCCAACTTTGTAAGGCTATTTAAGACTTATAGCCTTATAACTTCGTTATTTCTCATCCAAATCAGTTCCCAAACACCCCAAATGCTCTCGAAGAGATCCCTAACCATCCATGAGTGAAATCTAAAGAAAGCAACACAAATCAAACACTGGAAATCTCATGGTGCTAGTGAGTTTCTTGTTCTTCTTGTGGTTTCTGATTGTGGTGTGGTTTCATCTCGTGAGGAGGGCTGTTCTAACTGTTATGAGGTAAGATTTTACTCCTAGTTCATATATTTGAGCTTATAGAAGTCATATCTAACTCGTACGGTTGAAACCCCATGAAATAAAGGTCAAAAATCGTAGTTGTGATGTTGTTGGTGCTGAACTATTTTGAGGTTGTTATTCTGGTATTTGATGGTTGGAAATTGATGGAATAACCTGAGTATGTTGTTTTTGTTTACATGCATTTGAAATAAGAAATAGTTTAAAGATATAGTTTTATTAGTCGTAAACTGAGCTTTCCACTTATTGTACCATTATTTTGGTTGAAAATCTTGTCGTATAGTTGTTGGTTGTTATTTGGGTTGTAGTTATCTTTGGATACTTGAGGAAAGTAAGAACAACATGGGAGATGCTGCCCGATTTGTTATAGGATAAGTTTACCATTTGAAATACGATAGATGTATCACTTGTAGCGTGATAATAGTGTCATTTTAATTATTGTAGATTAGGGTGCGGTGAGTTGAGTGTATCGTGATTGTTAGGCAGATTATCGCAAGAGTTATCCCTTCTTTCTATAGAATGACACCGTACCTAAAATGGTATTCGTATAAGTTGTATAAAATAAGTATTTATAACAAGCTTATGTCTCGTATTTAGATATCACTCAGATTCTATTGGTTGTCCCTTGTCGATAGTACTTTATAACTTATAGCATATTTCCTCAGTTGATGAGTGTGTATAGATCATGCTGATATAGTATGTGGTTGATGATATCTGATATCTTAGATACTCATTGTTGGAAGCTCACGTTCAATCCATACTGATTTTACGTCAATAGAAAGAATAGAGAGTTCAGATGTACATTTATACAATACTACTGTTATATATAGAATTATTATTTCCTAGCCAATTAGCTGGTGAGATGCCTGTCCTATTGGCTGGTGAGATGTCTCACAAATTAATTTGTGAGAGCCTAGACTCATGGTTAGTGAAGCCGGTTAGCTATACTATTACATCACAGAAGAGGTGAGTCAGAGCAGGTAAGTACACCCCGAAATAGCCTTGATTTTGGATATATTTAGTTGTTATGCTTATCAGTTTAGTTTCAACTTTCAGTTATTATGTTGCCTTACACACCAATACTTTAAATTCATAGTGACATCCCTTTTGTTGGGGCGCTACATTTTATGCGTGCAGATCTTGAGAGACAGGTACATAATCTTCCTCTGTAGGCGGTGTCAGGCTCACCTTGATTGGTAAACTACATGTCTTTTCAAGTTTCTAGGTCTAGAGTATTCATATGATTACAAAGATGACAGGTAAGTTAGGGACCTGTCCCAACCACAGTATAGTGTCATGCCTTGAACCATGGCCTGGGTAGAACACAACACTCGGTGCCTTATTGTATGTGATTGAGCGACCACATGAATTGCTTGTCAACATGGGCATCAAAATGCTATAGTAATGATTTAAAACATGTAAAACATAATACTGCATTTGTAGTCTAAAATAGTCATAGCAGGAAAAAATCTGAAAATATAATAAGTCTGAAAATCAATGTTGACATGACATACTAAACTAGTCTATGAAACCTCTGGACATGAGTCTACCTGTAAAATTGTTTACCAGGACAAGGCCCTGGCACTACTCTGCTAATAAAATATAACCATAAAATAACATGACTGGCACCCCGAATGAGATGGAGCTCACCGACATAGCTGATATTGAAGCTGTCATATTGAATAGATCTATCTCCCTAAAACTCAGCACATGCACCGTGAAGTGCAGGCCCTATGTAAAGGGACATTAGTACATTTGAATGGTACCGAATGTAAAGAAACTGAAAAAATAAGAAGGCACATAAAATAATAGGAACATGATCTGAACCTGAAACAGAAAACATGAACATGAGGATAATAACATGAGTAAAAATCTGAAAATGGTATATCTCTATATATCTGTATATTTGTGCGAGAGAATTAGCAAAACTGACATGAACCACCACGCGTGAATATGTAGTTTGATCCCTGCCCGATCATCTAAGTCATCTCATACTTTGCCGGAGTACGAGACATGAACATGAACATAATGAATCCAATAATCCCATGATGGGTAATAAGAAGGTATCGTCCTCATGCGGCGTGACCCTTATCCTACATTGGCATACGTAGTTTCAGGCTATTTGAGCCTTCTAGGTAATCTGTGCAACTCCCAAAATATGTACTTGAAAATAGTTGCCTTGAAAGCCCATGAATTACATAAAATAAGTTGAAATCATAACTTGTAAATTTATAATTTAGCATGTGAATAAATACATAGTATAACTTGTCTAAATCATGAGAAACGTATCTGACTTCATGAAATGAAGTGATAATAATCATAACTTATAGTTAAGAACTCATGGAAATCAAGGAATTGGTTCATGGATTACGTACTGGTTCATGACAGTCAGAATATCATATCATGAATGTAAACAACGAAGTCAAAATATAACATGGAATATAATTATACACGTATAGAAGGATTATCATGAACTTGAATAAAACCCTAGGTTAAGAAAATTCATGGTTTCATGGATAATTATGGTGTGGAGAAGAACAATGAAGTTCTCACACGTAGATACAAGCTCTGCATACCTTAATCGCTCCAAAACCTATCTTAAAATATGAACTTGGAAGAAGGAACCCAAAGCTTGAACTTTAATTCCTTGAGTTGGGTGTTCTTGAAAACCCTAGATTGGAAATAGTGAATTCCGCTTAGGAATTGATAGTAATCGATTAGAATTGCATGGAAATACATGGAAAAGACTTACATTGGTGTAGGAGATGGTTAGGAAGAGAGAACCTTCGTTCTAGGGTTTGGGAATTATGAAAACTGATTTTTAGAATGAAGTCCCAAATTTTATATCGTTTGCTGTCAGAAGAAATCGATGGTTGATTCGATGGTCCATAAAATTTTTGATGGGACATTTGACGATCCATCAATTGTTCGATGGTCAGAGTCTAGGCCGTCAATATTTTGATGGTCCAGATTAACAGTTCGTTGATAGTTTGAAGGTCCGTATAATCGAACCGTACTGTTATTTTCTAAAAATTTCCAGAGAGTTATGAAATTTGGAGTTTGGAGATGGTGAATATTGACGGGTCATCAATAATTTGACGGTCCTTACATTGACCAACAGGCCGTCAATTTCAACAGTGAAATTGACGGTTCGCTTTGATGGGTCGTAAAACATTTTACAGTCCGTATATTCTACCATCAAATTCCATCTGCAGAATTGAACTTGGTTTTACAACTTAAATTCCCCCTTTTGGCTTCCTAAACTCATGGATCATGAATAAGGCTTAGTTTGAAGGTACGAGGTGTTACAATATCTTCCCCTTAGGATCATTCATCATCGAATGATGGGTCATGATTAGGAATAAGACTAGACATAGCATGAGTACATGATCGTGAAGAAACATGGCATGGAACATGAAACTAAGTGACATGAAAGCATGAACATGGGACATGAGTACAGAATACATGAACGTGAAACATGAGACATGGATACGCAAGGGACATAACTTGAATATTGAGGTTATTTACCTTGTTCGTTTTCTGCTTACTCGTCAAATAAATGCGGATATCTGGACTTCATGTCTTTTTCGGCTTCCCATGTAGCCTCCTCAACATTCTGACTTCTCGACAACACTTTCACTAAAGTAACTTCCTTAGTTGTCAACTTTTGAATTTGACGATCCAAAATAACCACAGGAATTTCCTCATAGGTCAAACCATTCTTAACTGAAATAGAATTGGTAGGAATAACCAACGACGGGTCTCCCACACACTTCCTCAACATGGACACATTAAACATTGGATGAACATCAACTAAGTCTTGTGGCAATTCAAGTTCATTTGCCACTTGGCCAACTCTTCTTAAAATCCTGTAAGGTCCGATATATCTGGGACTGAGCTTCTCTTTCTTTCCAAACCTCATGACACCTTTCATGGGTGAATCTTTTAGAAATACACAATCATCAACTTGGAACTCCAAATATCTACGCCTCACATCCGAATAGGACTTCTAGCAACTTTGAGCTACTTTCAAACTCTACTGGATCACCTTGACTTTATCCATAGCCTAATGGACCAAGTCTGGCCCTAACAACTCTACTTCACCAACTTCGAACTAACTAATTAGTGACCTACACCTTCGCCCATACAGAGCCTCAAACGGTGCCATCTGGATGCTAGCATGATAAATGTTATTATAAGCAAATTTAATGAGAGGCAAATGATCATCCCAATTACCTTTAAAATCGAGAACACATGCCCTCAATATATCCTCAAGGGTCTGAATAGTATGTTTTGCTTGGCCATCTATTTGCGGGTGAAAATTTGTGCTGAGATTTACCTTGGTACCCAATCATTTATGAAATGACCTCTAAAAATGAGTTGTGAACTGAACACCACAATCTGAAATGATGGACATTAGGGTCCCATAAAGCCTGACAATTTCTCAGATATACAACTTAGCGTAATCCTCTGCTGAATCTGTGGTTTTGACTGGCAAAACGTGAGTTGATTTAGTCAGTCGGTCCACAATCACCGAAATCGAATCATGCCTTCGAGCGGAGCGAGATAGACCTATTATGAAATCCATATTTATCATCTCATATTTCCAAATAGGAATATCAATATTCTGTGCCAACCCACAAGACTTCTGGTGCTTGGATTTCACCTGCTGACAATTCAGACACCTAGCTACAAAGTTTTCACCATTCCTCTTCATATCGTTCCACCAATAAATTTCTTTAAGATCATGATACATTTTGGTAGAACTTGGGTGAATACAATACCTCAAACTATGTGTTTATGCCTTGATTCGATCTTTGAGTCCGTCCACATTTGGAACACATAATCTGCCTCGGTACCTCAAAGTACCATCATCTCCCCCTTATTCAAAAGTCGTAGTCTTATGCTTGTGAATCCCATCTTTCAGTTGCAACAAGTAGGGATCACTAAATTGCTTCTCCTTCACCTCGGCTAGTAAGGAGGATTCAGACTTGTTCTGAACAACAACACCACCATCTTCGGAGTCCATGAGTCAATCTCCTAGATTGGCTAGTCGATGAATCTCTTTCATCATAATTGTCTTACCTTCCTCAACATGATTTAAACTCCCATGGATATACGACTAAAGGGCAACGGCTATCACATTTGCTTTCCCTAGATGATAGAGAACATCTATATCATAATCCTTTATCAATTTAAGCCATCTCCTCTGCTTGAGATTCAACTCCCACTGCTTGAAAATGTACTGAAGGCTCCTGTGATCTGTCAAAATATAAATGTCAACTCCATACAAGTAGTGATGCCATATCTTAAGTGCAAAAATCACGGCTGCCAATTCTAGATCATGAGCCAAATAATTCTTTTCATGAGGTTTAAGTTGTTTGTGTGCATAAGCTATAATCTTACCATGCGGCATTAAAACACACCCAAACCAACTCCTGAAGCACCACAATATACAACGAACCCCTCAGTCCCCTCTAGAAAAATTAACATTGGAGCAGAAGTCAGTCTCATCTTCAACTTTTTGAAACTACGCTCACAAGCATCTGACCACTGAGATTTGACTTTCTTATGAGTTAATCTAGTCAATGGAGCTGCAATGGAGGAAAAACTCTCTACAAATCTTCTATAATATCCTGCCAGACCCAAGAAACTTTGAATATCTGAAGCAGAAATGGGTCTGGCTAATTCTTAATAGCATCAATTCTTTGAAAGTCAGCCTGGACGCCCTCGCCTAAAATCACATGGCCTAAGAATTCCACTAACTTTAGCCAAAATTCACACTTGGAAAAATTTTCATAAAGCTCGCAGTCCTGAAGTGTCCCAATACAATTCTGAGATGTTCTGCATGATCAGTCTCACTACGGGACTAGACTAATATAGCATCAATGAAGACAATGATGAAAAGAACAAGATAAGGCTTAAATACCATGTTCATAAGATCCATAAAAGCGGCAAGGGCATTCGTCAATCCGAACGACATGACACAAAATTCAAAATGACCATAATGAGTTCTGAAGGCGGTTTTCGGAATATCAACTTCCTTAACCTTAAGTTGATAGTACCCTGATCTGAGGTCAATCTTGGAATAACACTGAGCACCTAGAGTTGATTGCATAAATCATCAATTCAGGGAAGATGATATTTATTCTTAATGCTAACCTTGTTCAACTGCCGGTAGTCAATACACATACGCTGAGACCTAACTTTCTTTCGAACAAATAGAACTGGTGCACACTATGGTGAGACACTACGTCTAATAAATCCCTTATCAAAAAGATATTTCAACTGGGCCTTTAGCTCTCTTAACTCTGTTGGAGCCATTCTGTATGGAAGAATAGATATCGGCTTGGTGCTAGGAAGTAGATCGATTTTAAACACAATCTCTCTATCGGGAGAAACTCCGGGAAGATATTCAGGAAAGATTTCTGGAAACTCATTGACAACTAGAACTGACTGGAGAGTTGGGGTCTAGGTATTTGCATCCCTAACACTAACTAGGTGGTAAATATACCTCTTGGATATCATCTTTATGGCCTTAATATAGGAAATAAATCTACATATTTGTGCTACTGAATCACCCTTCCACTCTATGATTGGCTCACCTGGAAATTTAAACTTTACAATTTTGGTTCTAGAACCCACCGTGGCATAACACGACGACAACCAATCCATAAACATGATTACATCGAATTCTACTATTTCTAACTCTACTAAATCAGTTATGGTAATGCGATGATAGATTTTAACTGGACAACCCATATATACCCGCCTGGCTATAACTGACTCACCAAATAGAGTGGATACTTCGAACGGTTCATACAACTTTTCTTGTTCTATCCCAAATTTCTTAGCAACAAAAGGGTTACATATGATATAATGGATCCAAGATCCATAAGTAAGGACATAAACATCAAAAGTGCAAATGGTTAATATACGTACGACCACATCTGCATGAGACACTGTATCTTGACGACCTGATAATCCATATAAACAGTTTAGACCTCCGCCTGTATTACCAGACTTAGATGGACCATGCCCTGATTAGGCCTAAGAATTCTGAGGGACTGTAGAATTTGCGGACTGAGCCATATTACCTCATATACCCAGCCTCACTGATAGGTAGTCTCGCTAAAAATGACCTCGCAGGCAACACCTAAAATAGACATCCATACCCAGGAAACACTCCCCTGGGTGCCTCTTACCACACTTATCAAAAACTGGGTTACTGAAAGAACTTTGACCCACATTTGTCTGTGACTTGAAGCCTGATGATCTGAAGTTCTGCTTCCTGTTAGCATTCCTGAACTTTGGGGTTCGGGAATTGGCTGAAGATGGAGCAGGTCAGGATAATATGTTCTTGAAGTAATGTCTGCCTCCACCTTCCCCATGACTGAAGTGGCCTGAAGACTTGTCTCTCTTATTAAACTCCTTGTTCTTCTCTTTCTGCAAGGCTTCCTCTTTCTTCAACCTTTTTTCATTACCCTTTATGTAAGCAACCATCTTTGTAATAGTTATCTCTCTATTCTGAGTTGTGATAGTAGTTGCATCGTATAAATGGGGATCAATACCATACATGAAATGTCTAACTCTGTCACTTATGTCTGGAACCATATACGGAGCATACTTTTCCAACGAGACAAACTCAAGGTAGTACTCCTGCACACTCATGTCGTTCTACTTACGCTTTTCAAAATCCACAACCTTTGTCTCTCTGACCTCTATTAGCAAAAAGTGTTTAATGAAGGCATCTGCAAACTCATCCCATGTCGCTAGAGGTGCATCTTCCCTGTGGGACTGCTCCCATGACTCATACTAGAGGTTGGCAACATCCTGCAACGGATAAGCTCCAAACTTTACTGCCTCTACCTCATTAACATGCATAACACATGAGATTTTCTTAAGCCCATTAATGAAATTCTAAGGATTCTCAGTCTTACTTGATTCTGTGAACACCATAGGGTCCACAAGAAGAAACTCATGAGTCTTGAAACTGGATGACTCCCCATTAGTTCCTGTTCTTGGAGACATTCCTTGCCGTTGGGTTTGAGTAGCCACAAGCTGGGTGAGAAGCTGAATGTCTCCCCTAACATATGAATCAGAAGAACTGAGCGGCGGAACTGGGATCTACGTAGGCCTTGTGGCATAGGTGGACATTGTACATGAATTGGCTCTTTGAGCTTGAACATCCTCCTCACGAGCAGTATTAGTAGCAGCCCTCTTGCTTGTAGTTGATTTCCTCTTCACATAAATTTTTCTGAAATACGTAATATGCACGATTTAGCAGGATATCCTGAAGGTATATCTCTAACTGCACAATCTAAAGTATGAAAGAAGTGAGACAATCCTAGATGTCTTGGTGGTCAAATGTAATATGTGTGGGTCCCTCACACACATAAAACTGACCCCACTAGATACGGTTTCATAGACTCCCTAAGATACTTAAACTTAGTGCTTTGATACCAAGCTTTATCACGCTCAGAACCATGGCATGGGCGAAACATGGCCACTCGGTGCCTTGCTACATGTGACCGAGCGAACCACATGGCTTGTTTACCAATATGGACATCAAAACATGCTATAGTAATGATTTAAAACATGTAAAATATAATATTGTATTTATAGTCTGAAATAGTCATAGCGGAAAAAAAATCTGAAAATATAATAAGTCTGAAAATCAATGCTAACATGACATACTAAACTAGTCTATGAAACCTCTGAACATGACTCTAACTGTAAAATTGTTTACCAGGACAAGGCCCTGGCATACCTCTATAAATAAAATATAAGCATAAAATAACTTAACTGACACCTCGAATGAGATGAGGCTCATCGAAATAGTTGATACTAAAGTAGTCCTACTAAATAGATTTGTCTTCCTGAAATTGAACACCTGCATCATGAAGTGTAGGCCCCATGCAAAGGGACGTTAGTACATTTGAATTGTAACGTATGTAAACCAACTGAAAGAATAAGTAATAGGAACACAAACTGAAACTGTAATTGAAAACATGAAGATGAGTATAATAATATGAGTAAAAATATAAAAATTGTATATCTATATCTATATATGTATATATGTGGGACAACATTAGCAAAACCAACATGAACCACCACATGTGAACGTGGAGTCTGATCTTTGCCCGATCAACTAAGTCATCTCGTACTTTACCAGAATACGAGACATGAACATGAACATGATGGATCCAATAATCCCACGAGGGGTAATAAGAAGGTATAGTCTTCTAGCGGAGCGAGCCTTATCCTACATTGGCATATGTAGTTTCAGGATATCTGAGCCTTCTCGATAATCGGTGCAACTCCCAAAACATGTACTTGAAAATAGTTGGCTTGAAAGCCTATGAATTACATAAAATAACTTGAAATCATAACTTCTAAATTTATATTTTAGCATGTGAATAAATACATAGTATAACTTGTCTAAATCATGAGAAACATATATGACTACATGAAATCAAGTGATAATAATCATAACTTATATTTAAGTACTTATGGAAATCAAGACATGGGTTCATGGATTAACATATGGGTTCATGACAGTCACAATATCATATCATGAATGTAAGTAATGAAGTCAAGACATAACATGGAATATAATTATATACGTATAGAAGGATTATCATGAACATGAATAAAACCCTAGGTTATGGAAATTCATGGTTCCCTGGATAACTATGGCGTGAGGAAGAATAATGATGTTCCCACGCGTAGATACAGGCTCTACATACCTTAATCTCTCCAAAACCTGTCTTAAAAATCTGAACTTGGAAGAAGGAATCCAAAGCTTGAACTTTAATTCCTTGAGTTGGATTTTCTTGAAAAGCCTAGGCTAGAAATAGTGAATTTCGCTTAGGAATTGATAGTAATCAATTAGAATTGCAGGGAAATACATGCAAAGGACTTACCTTGGTGTAGGAGATGGTTGGGAAGAGAGAACCTTTGTTCTAGGGTTTGGAAATTGTGAAAACTGATGTTTAGAATAATGTCCAGAATTTATACAATTTGTTGTGGGAAGAAATCGACAGTTGATTTGATGGGTCATCAAATTTTCAATGGGACGTTTGATGGTCCGTCGATTGATCGACGGTTAGAGTCTGGCCCATCAATATTTTGATGGCTTGTTAATAGTTTGATGATCTGTATAATCGAATCGTATTATTATTTTCGGAAAAAATCCAGAGAGTTGTGAAATCAGGATTTTGGAGACGATGAAGATTTACGGGCCATAAATAATTTGATGGTTTGTACAATTGACCAATAGGCCTTCAATTTCAATTGTGAAATTGACAGTTCGCTTTGACAAGCCGTAAAATATTTTATGGTCCATATAATTTACAGTATGGCCGTCAATTTCAAAAGTGAAATTGACGGTTCGTTTAACGGGCCGTAAAATATTTTACGGTCCGTATAATCTGCCGTCAATTTCCATCTACAAAACTGAACCTGATGTTTTAACTTAAACTCCCTATTTTGATTTCCTACACTCGTGGATCATAAATAAGGCTTAGTTTGAAGGTACGGGGTGTTACAACAATTGTATTAGCTTTAGAGGTTTGTAGATGTGTTCTGTGTGTATATTACGTTAACATGGTGGCCTTGTTGGCCTATGATGTTATGATTAGTTTACAAATTGATTATAAATCTCCAGATGCTCACGAGTTACAGATGGTACACTCGGGTTCAAGTAAGGCACCGGATGCCGGCCACGCCACCCCAGGTTTGGGGCGTGACATATATAAACACCATTATGGGTGTTGGAAGATGCACTCTAATATCATCTAGAGAATGGCTAGAGTTAGTTATATTCTCTGCATTTTTAAAGGGATATTTAGGTTGTGGAACTAGGGTATCCAATAACGGTAAACTCAAAGGATACAATTGCATATAGCCACTTGGGCAACAACTACTTTATCACATAAAATTACTCATTAATCTTCCGAACATTCTTTTGAGTCTATATAACACATATAAGAGTATACGAATAGCGTTCTTGGGATCTCTATTCATTAGCTTGTAGAAACGGTACACGTAATTTAATGAAGTCTTTAGCTTGTGGAACTGATTCATTTAGATAAACACATGATATGTAATTACTTATGTAAATAACGTGATATTAGCTAGACAAGGAGTTCTATAAGACCATCCGGAGGTTCTACGTGATAAGAACAAAACCACATGAAAGAGACAAGTGAACATCGAATATACGAATAGAAGACCAGTGACGTTTCATTCTATTGAATCTCATATACTTTCAGAACTTGTACATTAGTCACCTGAATAAACTCACTCTTGTGGAAGGCTTAGAATATTTATATGATTACTTGTCTGGACACACTACACATGATCTTTGAAGTCATTAACTTGTGGACACATTCCCTTTAACATATAAAGTACGGGTTTCGTATGAAAGGAACTCTAACATCCTCGACAACACAAGGATACTCTTTAGTGCCATATGGAAGCTTGACACGATATAAACAATGTCACATATATATTTAATAAAACTAGGAAGGCTTGCTATGATTGTAACACTTTAGTGGTAGGATCCGCTTATACACATATAATGTTAAATGTCTCAATCCTAGATGCTATGGCTTACCTTTGAAACATATGAACTCAGTGACATCAAAAGTTAAACCACTTATAAGAATTCAATAATCGATGAAGCACCTTAGCTTTGGAAGGCTCTTCAATAACAAAGACATAAAGCTTTTAAAGAAATTGACTGTCGAAACATAACCCATAAGACACCTTAAAGAAAATAAGAGTAGAGAAACTCTGTATGTGAATATAATGTCTATGACATTTCACAATATCCCCCAAATGACTTTTCTCTCATAGAAGATTTGGAACGGTTGTTTCGATATGGTTCACCTTAAATGAAGTAATATATCCCAATGACGGTAATTCTGGAAGCTAACGATATGACTTATCTTAGATAGGAACTATAATCCCTCCATGATCACATAAGGCTAATGATACAATTCATCTTACATACGATACTATAACCCAATAACGATCATTTTGGAAGCTATAGATATGATTCACCTTAAGTACGATATTGTAACTCAATAACGATCGTTCTAGAAACTGATACTAAGAATTGGATGACTGTATGGAGTGTCGATTCGTAAACACATGACATAGCTCTTATTTGGCTCATGAAACTGATAACTTGAACTTGACATCCTTTCATAATCCTTAGACTTAGCAACTCACACATGAGAAACAATAAAATGTCGGTCTTGTTGTAGCGGCGAAAGAAAAGATAGCCTTACATATCTTTGGTTCATTCTTGAATGACTATAACGAGTCAATCCTTCCAATAGACGCCTAACCTATTTAAGACGGGCTAATATCAACATAACAATATCCCAACCTAACACTACAACTAAACTAAGATAATCATCAAGCAATTAAAGAACGATAAGCTCCCAAGGCTATAAGCAATGGCGTACGCCACATCCAGCCTCTTTTTAATAATATACAAGTCCTATACGAGCTAACAACCCCCCCCCCCCCACCGATCCCCGTATCATAAGAAAACAACCCATAACCAGCTTCTAAAACTATTACAACTTGAACTCATTGTTTCCGAAACACCATCCCGTGAGTTAACAAATACATACCTTAAATATTCATACGAGCTCGTAGAAGGTCATAAATGACGAATTGAACTTGACCGACTTCTTGAAACCTCCCCGACACTTTACTTTAACCACGAAGTAATCTCTACTTGCTAGGTTCGGAAGAAACCCGAGGGTTATACCTTGGATCCATGGAGGAATCCATCATTTTGAAGTTGGAAGAACATATTTATGATCACTTGATGATGGGATGAACTTTGGAGAGGATTTTGGGAGAATTTCGTGAAGCAGCTATGAGGAAATGAGCTGGGGACGATATGATATTATTATATATACAAACCACCGCCTCACACAGCTCGCTGGGCGATCTCCATGGCGAGTAGCATGCCCTCTTTGGAGCTTGGTCGGTGAGGTCTTTTCTTACCTGCTCGACAGATTGCGCAGTCTAGCTAAAATGCGAATATCTCTCTACCCTGATGTCGTATTGACGAACGATTTAATACGATGAAAATCAAAATCGTACACTTTCCATTTGGTATGTGGATTATCCTGTAACTCCATATATATTGGGAGAAAAGCTCAGCGAATTTTGACCCAATTATTGAAGAACCTATGAACATAACTTGCGACAGCCTTTGCCGATTTTCAATTTACGACTTGCTTAACTTCACAACTTATCGTACGCCTATTATATGCTCCAAATACCTTACGACACTACCTTATTAACATATCAGGAATTTCTACTCATACCCCAAAAGTACGGGTCATAACTTGTAAAATGGATGATTAATATTCTTTAGCTAGTTAATCATTTTAGAGGAAAAAGACTAATAGCTATGGACTAATTGAAAGGAGTATACTTGAACTACTTAAAAACTAAAGCATGATAAATTTAGAAGACAAAGAGATAAGAGTTGTTGAAATTTCTCAATATTTCCCACCTACGGCTTACATATAGGCTCTAATCTAATATTCTCATTCATCTAACAGTATATCGTGTCCTTGTTAATATCTTGCTAATAAAATTATACAAATACACACACTCAATACTCATTAACAAAATCAAGCTATTCTATACTTCTTTGACATCATATAAGTTTATATCATACTAATTAACATAAACACATTTATGCACCAAGTACAAGAAGAAAAAGGAGAAGAATAAAGTGATTTTAGGGGGGGGGGGGGGGGGGGGGGATAAAGAATAATGAGGAATAAATATATATTTAATGTTCAACAGATTTTCTACGCATGAAATAAGAAAAACGTATAATTGATTTGGCTAATCAGATTCACATACTCTACGTCGTAAAAGGAAATGAAAATAATGATAATAATTAGGATTAAGTAGTAAAAGGATACTATAGATTAATTTTAGGAAATGAAATAAATTATAATATTCAGGAATGAATTAGTATGATATATTTAATGCTTTCCAAAAATAATGACCAATGAAAAGTGTTTATTTTTAGAAAGTTGAGATATTTGGCTAAATGCTAGGAAAAAGAGTGTTTTTGATTTGTCAGAATATGAAAATGTAACTTTTTCCGAGGAAGCACTTCTGAAATCGCTTCCTCTGGAATTTTGATCAAGCATAAGTTGTTATTCTAACATTAACAAAAATATTTTTTAATTGATTTGTCAAATACAAATTATTATTTTAAAATCACTTTTAAAAATAAATAAATTATAAAAGCCTGATCAAACATGTAAATAGTAAAAAAGAGAATGAAAGAGAACTTTTAGGAAATAAAATGAATGATAATAATTATGTCTAAATAGTAGAATAAAGCGATTGATTAATTTTAGAACATGAAATAAATTATAATAATACAGAATAAATTAATATGATATATTATTCATCCCCATTTTATAGACACAAAAAGAAGAAAGTATACCCGCAAGGGTAGCCAAGTTGGTGTAGCAGTAGAGCGCGGGACCGCAAGGTCACGAATTTGATCCCCTGCATAAACCTTTTTGGTTGAGCCTGTCACACATGGCTTGCCAAGTGTGGTTAATCGGCTGACGTGATTTGCAGGCTATTGCGTCAGTCCGAAGTTTACCCTGTGCGCATTCGAGAGAGTAGCGACTGCGGGTTACTTCTTAAAAAGAAGAAGAAGAAAGTATTAATATTTGAGAATATAAATAAATAAAGAGCCCAATCTCTAAGAGACACTACATAGACTCTTCTGTAAAGAGCCTTTCATTTTTATTTCCTAAAAATTCTCTTTCATGTTTTACACTTCTGAAACCTAGGAATTTGATCAAACAAGCTATAGCCAAATTAGTAAATACCTCCACTTTTAACCCTTCTCAAATTTGAATTTAAAATAAATAGTTTTGAAATATTATTATTTCTTCTATTTAAAATAAATGTCTATTTAATAATTAACACATCCCTTAATAAAATATTAATTTTAAAATTATTTTTGACTAAATTAGCTTAATTAAATATTATCTAGTTAATATAGTCTCTTAATTACATAAAAATCATTTATTTATAGAAAATTCAGAATTATATTATTATTTTTTTATTGTGTAAATAAATATTGATGTTGAATCAACCGAAAAGGCTAAGCATATAATATCTCTGTCCTAATTTATATACATACTTTCCTTTTTTTATTTGTCCCAAAAAATGATATATTTTTAATTTGATAATAATTTAATTTTAAATTTTATTTTTATATTTATTATGATTTATAACTACATAGATATTTTTAATTTAATTTAAATCACTAAAATTAATATTTTATTTTTAAATTTCGTATTCAGTCAAACTATACTATTAACGGAAGGAATTACAATTAAATTAGTTAGGTAGGTGAATATCTAAAAATTACTTATAAATATAAATTAAAACTTAAATGCGAAAGGAAAAATATCCCAACACGATAATAAATTTGTTGGCATCCCAAACTTTGCTCCATCTGCACCTTCTCTTTCTTCCCCTAGATTTCATGGTAGATTCTCTCATCTTCTCCATTAATAACTTCCCCTTTCTTCTCTATTTGTTAATTTTCCATGTTTTCACCGTTGTCACTAGTACATAAGAAGGCACCCACAAATCGTTTTGTATACTACATCTCTATGTGAAAACCAATTAACTAACATGGACATGAGTATCAATCTCTTTCTCTATCTCTTCCTCTCTGTTTTCACCTTTCTTCTCCTCCGGGCTACGGCGGCGGCCCATCTTCGCCGGCGTAAAAACCGACTGCCGCCGGGAACCCTTGGCCTTCCCTTTATCGGAGAAACCCTCCAGTTGATTTCTGCCTACAAGACCGAAAACCCAGAACCCTTCATCGATGACCGGGTTTCTAAATACGGCAACATTTTCACTACCCATGTCTTCGGTGAACCAACAGTTTTCTCCGCTGATCCGGAGACGAACCGGTTTATTTTGCAGAATGAAGGCCGACTTTTCGAATCCAGCTATCCCGGTTCGATACAAAATTTGCTAGGCAGGCATTCTCTGTTGCTCATGAGAGGAACTCTTCACAAGAGAATGCATTCTTTAACTATGAGTTTTGCTAATTCTTCCATCCTTAAGGACCATCTGTTGGCCGACATAGACCGGTTGGTTAGGCTTAATTTGGATTCCTGGACCGGTCGTGTCTTCCTCATGGAGGAGGCCAAGAAGGTAATCATCTCTCTCCTCCTATAAACATTGGTACAGTCAAGAAAAACATCAAAAAAAAAATTCAATTCTACCCTTAAGAGCAAGAAGGCATATGGAGATTAATTACTCAATAAAGAAAAAAGACTCAATTAAAGAGAAGAAATACTACTATTTTTTATTAAGATAATAAATCAGTAATTTTTAAGGAGTTGGCAAAAATCACAACTAAAAACGATCAAGGGTCAAGGGAGAAACTAATTCAATGAATTGATAAAATGTAAGCGGCTCATGCTAGCAAAAGGGACTTTTGAGTTTTGATGGATTAGAGAAATAAAAAATGAATAGATGAGTCAGATTTCCAAGGTTGGTGGTGAGGTATATTATGATATGTATATAAAAGGAGTGTGTAGTGTGTAGAGACACAAAGTAGGAATGTAATAAGTGAAGATGGCCGTATGTGGTTGTAATTATCATAAACCACATGTGCATGTCCATAGAGAGAATGTGATGTTATCATTCTCCTTACTTTTATGTGTCTTGGATACCTTTTGTTTTGATCCAAAGTTAGAAGGTTCCATAAGTGAGTACTCTCTTTAATTAATTAATTTAGAGAGAAAAAGTTCTAACAAGTGATGTGGGAAATGATGTGCAGATAACGTTTAATCTAACAGTGAAGCAGCTGATGAGTTTTGATCCATGCGAGTGGACAGAAAACCTGATGAAAGAGTACATGCTTGTGATTGAAGGCTTCTTCACCATTCCTTTGCCTGTCTTCTCTTCCACCTACCGCAAGGCCATTCAAGTATGTAATTATGTTATGAGAATAACTAATATAGTATTAATTGTTAAGTGAGAAGGGGAGCCTTCGACCAACGGTAAAATTGCCTCCGTCACATTATAAGGTCACGGGTTCGAGCCGTGAAAACAACTACTAATGTTTGCATTTGATATTTTGATAAGGTTGTCTAAATCAAATTCGTTCGTTAGGTGCGGTCGTTTCTCGGATCCTGTTAACGCGGGATATTTGATGCACCAGAATGTTTGTTTTTTTATTCATTGTTAATTGATGTGTTCATACATATATACATAATAATTTCAGGCGAGAAGGAAGGTGGCGGAGGCGTTGGGTTTAGTGGTGAGAGAGAGGAGGAAAGAGAGGGAAGGAGGAGAGAGAAAGAATGATATGTTGGAGGCATTGTTCGAAGGAGACGGTGGGGTTGGAGGAGGAGGATTTTCTGATGAGGAAATAGTGGATTTTATGCTGGCTTTGCTAGTCGCTGGCTATGACACTACCTCTACCATCATGACCCTTGCTGTCAAGTTCCTCACCGAGACACCCCATGCTCTCTCCCACCTCAAGGTGACTGACTAACCTATTTCCTTTTTCATTACTCCACCCCCATCTTTTTTCTATATTTTCAAATGATTAGCTTTAATTCCCTTATATATTTAATTGATTACTCCCGCTGTCCTAATTTATATGTTAGTAGTTTTATTGAACATGTCTTAAAAAAACACTTTTAAATCTTATAATTTATAATAAGTCAAAGAAGCGTAAAAAGTGATTTAAAGTTAAATTGTTGTCAAATAAAAAAATGAATCATTTTTTTTAGATTGATTAAAAAAGAAAGTGTCGTATAAATTGGAACGGATGGAATATATAATTTAATAAAAAAAGACAATTTTGCGAATAAGCAAAAATAAATAAAATATGTCAAAAATATTTATGATTTTAAATATATAATTGTAATTTTTTAGTATATAAGAGAATGTTATTACGAGTACAATGTAGAGAGTACTATCTTAATTATATCAATGATACATCTCAAATACTTATTACATTACACTTTTCAAGAATCAAACTATATAGACTTTTACTAATAATTAAAGTTATATATTTTTATTATATTAATATGAGAAGAATGATAATTAATAGTATTTTTCGTATAGTTTTTAAATATTTTAATTTTAATTTTAAAATATAAATTTATTTAATTTAATTTAATTTAATTTTGAAATTTAGTCGAATTGATTTTTTTAAAAAAAACATGAGAAGTAGAGTAGTATTTGTGTGGTGGACCCTAAAGTTGCTACCCACATGTTTGTCCTGTTTTTCTTCTTCAGTAGATGAATCATCTCCTCATCTAAATTCTCATCCAAGCAAATAATGGTGGATCTCCACTCATTTCTCCCCTCCGCCGCCTAAGACTAAACAATTGACATCAATTCCCACAGTACTACAAACCAATATTTTTTGCCCGAAATTTTAATATTTTTTTATTTTCAATTTGGTGTCTGGCATCTTCGACACTTCAAACTAATTTGGATAGTGTCGTGTAAGACCTATTAAGAACAAATTTTTTTTGTACTTCGAAATTATTCCTTCACAACCCTAGATCGTACTATACTTCCTCCTGTTTTTAACAAATATCTTTTTAGCCTTTTTATTTTTAATCTAAAATAAGTGTTTATTTACATAATTAAGAAGATATTATTTTCTTTCAAACTTATCTCTATTTAGATAAGTGAAGTTTTATATAATCAAAAAAAATATTAAATAAGTACTACTTTAATTAAAAGTAGGTTATTCAAAACACCTGTCTTTTTCAAGTGTTACTCTATTTTCTTAAGGCTATAAAAAGGACACTTAGGACCGGAGGCGGTAATACTTTTGCTAAACTTCAGTACTCGAGACGCAACATTTTGTAACTTTTTGTAAGTTGTAGACTATTTTTAAACTAAAGTACATCTCCATTTTCTTGGGGGAGGGGAAGAGGGTGCGTGGGTTCTTTTTGGGTGTATGTTTCTCATTACTTATAAATCTTCTAGCTTATTTTTATAAGAACAAAAGGTTTAGGGAATAATTAAAGCTCAAAAATGCATATCATTCATAAAAATGGCCTTTGTGGCCGACAAAGTAGGGAAATTGACAATTGGTACTCAAGAAAACGATTGTTTGGTAGCCCCATGCGTCTCTAGACTCTTTGTTGTGTCAACATCACACGTGCGTCCAAGTTCGTACCACGTACCACATACCACATTGAATCTAATACCCATTCTAGGATTATCAAATGCCCATTACTTTATTTAACTTTGCATGTATATTTATTGGTATTATACTATTATCTGGCACACACAAAGATAAGTGGAAATTGAATGTGGGCAAAAGGTTTTAATGAAATATGGACCCTTGCAACCAACTTGCAAGCTTATAAGTACCCCTAATCCCTCTCCTCAATGTCTTTAATTTATTTCATACAATTCATTAAAATGTACTCCCATGTTTCTTACCTTGGCTTTATTCAATTTGACTTCAGTCAATGAAGCATAACATTAAACAGCAGGTTTGTGCCTTTAATTATTGGTACAGAAGCAAGACGCTTTTGTAAATTAAGATACTTCTTCTACATATCCCGGTTAGGTAGACTCACGTCAACATGCTCAACTATTAAATATAAAATTTGAGTAGATTATTTAATTAATCTCCATGAAAAGTGTCTTTGAAATATTAGTCACGAATATAAAAGAGATATAATTAGTTAATAAAATATTAAAGTTTTGAAGTAAAAAAGCAGCATCAATACGTATTTAAATTTAAATGGGAATGAACTATGAAGTCAAGTTAGTTATTCGGAATGAACTAAACCTGGAAAAGTACTCCAGGAATGAAAGATTTCATAACATGGGGTCAAACATTTTAAATTTTCTTAATGCAGACAATGATTCTTTAAGCTTTTTAAAATAATACCTGCCTGATTAGAACTTATTCATTTGACACACAATTTGAGAAATAAAAAAACTTTTGAATCTTATGATTTAAAATAAGTCAAAGATATTTGTGTTGTTATAAATTATTTCATTTTACGTAAAAGATAAAGTTTAAAGTTAAATTATTGATAAATAAATTTTTTTTGGGACAGATTACAAAAAGTGAGTCCTTTTTGGGGACAGAGAGAAAAAAACACTATACATTACAACTTTTTATAATTTAAAAAATATATAAAGTTGTAGTAGAAAAATTGTATGAAATGTTTTAAGTTTTCTCTGGAGACTGGAGAATATAGTTACATGTAGAACTATGACGTGTGACGTATAGTCAAAGGTTAGGCGGTGAATGTTAAGGGGTAGATTATATAGTCAAAGAAGAGCAGAAGCATCGGATAACTAGGGGGTACAACCACTGGAAAAGTGAGCAGAGATTCTGCACGTTTATGTTTGTCTTGTTATTTTCTTTTTCAAATTTGAGCTAATGGAAAAATTGTTAGCCATGTCTTTTTCACTTTCAATAAGATTCTTTTTATAAACTTTCTTTTCTTAGTTAATTTAGATTATAGTTATTAGAAAACAATACTCCCTTTGTTTTAATTTATGTAAATCTATTTCTTTTTAGTGGGTTTAAAAAATAATTTCCTTCTAAATTTAATTAATTTAAACTTTTTTGAAATTCTTATAACCATACAAATATTATGATATGTTTAAGCTTATAAACTCCAAAACTCCTATAACTATATAATTATTATGATATTCAAAAGTCTTTCGAGGGGAGGTAATGACAAATAATACTTCCTCCGTCTCAACTTAAGTGCCTTATTTTCTTTTTTAGTTTATCTAAAAAAGAGTGTCTTTTTATGTTTAGTAAGTTGACAATTTAAACATTCTACCTGACGAGTTTAAAACCACAAGATTCAAATGACATTTTAGTACTGTACATATGTAAATTAAAATTATAAGATTCAGAAGTCTTGTTTTATTTCTTAAATTTTGTATTGAGTCAAAGCTAAGAAAATTAAAATGGAAGAGAGAGAGAGAGTACTATTAAATGGTTAAAAAAGGGAAATATGGAAAAGGGTGTATGCTGATATCGAGAGGTTGTAAATTAGAAGTCTGAAAAAAGTAAGACAGCATGTTGGTAAATTGTTAGGAGGGTTAAGTCTATTTCTTAGGAGGATTGAGTCTATTGTCTGCTGCTGCTCTGATTTAATGATAGCCACATGTCCCACCATTTTAAACTTTTCTTTTCGTACTCCTTCATCCCAATAACTTTAATCTTTCTTCTTTTTGCTGTCCTCGAATCCCAACTTCATTTCTTACATATTATATGATGTTTTTAGTTTTTATATTTAATTTAAAATTATTTATTTTTCATATTTTTATATTTAATTTAAAATGATTGATTTTTCATATAATCAAGTAGGTATTAATTTTTTTTCTTTAGCCTTATTTAGATGAGTGAGTTTTTTACCTAACCAAGATATCATACTCAGTAAGGAGTAATTTTTTAATCATCTAATACTTCAAATTCCAATACACATTATGTCAACTAAGTAAGATGCAAAGTTTGATTAGTGAAAACTCCTCTTACTTTCCGGGGGTGAGTGATATTTTTAAGGGGTCTTTCTAAGCTAAAAACACTACTAATATGGATAGGAGGGAGTAACTGTTTCTTCGTTGCTTTATTCAAGGCAGTTGCCTACCAACTAAACTTCAATATAATTTATTCAAACATTTTACTCTTTCTAAAGTGAGTTGAATCAGGTTTACACGGGAAAAGGAGAGCATTATTGATCATGAGACTGGATCATATTTTGTCTATAGAGGAAAAAATCTTTTTAATATAATCATTAACCGAGAACTATACTTATTAATAAGGGGAAATGAATCATTAGCCAGTAACTAAGAGAAGATGAATTATTGATTATAATTGAACTTGTTTTGGCAGGAAGAGCACGTGGAGATCAGGTTAAGAAAAGGTGAAGTTGAGTCTTTACGGTGGGAAGATTACAAGTCAATGCCCTTCACTCAATGCGTAAGTGCATTGCATTGACAGACCCGTATTTTTAACTCAAAATCTATAATCTATTATGCTCTCATGACATCTGTGTCTATGCTTTCATGTTCAGGTTGTTAATGAAACTCTGCGAATTGCTAACATAATTAGCGGAGTGTTCAGGAGAGCCATGACTGACATAAATATCAAAGGTAAGATGCACTTTGAAGTAAGGAAAAGCTCTTTGGAAGAATACATGTGAAAAGTAAAACCCCCAACAACCAATAGCATGTTCTCGTCTAATGTCATTAGTTTGGGGTCATCCAGGCATATGATTGATTAGTCCGATTACTATGTGTACTTGTTTAATGTGCGACAAGAATAATCGATATTTGGAACTAAATGATTGAAGTTTATGACATTCTTCAGGTTATACCATTCCAAAAGGTTGGAAGGTTTTTGCTTCTTTCCGAGCTGTTCATCTAGACCATGAACATTTCAAAGATGCACGTTCATTTGATCCGTGGAGGTGGCAGGTGCTTTACTATATCCTTCTCACTCTATTACAGCTCTATCGACCTCACCTCCCCCTTTTCCAAAATAAAAAATGAAAAAAGGTTGACTCACGTAAATAAACATTTACCAAATTTGTGTAAACAGAGTAATGCAGGATCGGCAAGCTCACCAAACGTATTCACACCATTTGGCGGAGGACCACGGCACTGTCCTGGTTACGAGCTTGCTAGAGTGGAACTCTCTGTTTTCCTGCACCACTTAGTGACTCGTTTTAGGTACGTTTGGCTCTCTTCGTAAAATTTATTTTCCGAAAACGCAATATTATGATTAGTCTTGAAATGTAACACACTTTTTCTGGTGCTAAAAATTTGATTTGCAGTTGGGTTCCCGCTGAACCAGATAAATTAGTTTTCTTCCCGACGACAAGGATGCTGAAGCGATATCCAATTATCATCCAACGCCGAAGCTTGTTTGACCCGTGCAAAGAATGAGGCGTCTGCGTTAGCAGAGAGGAGCAGAGAAGAGTAGAAGGGTTCCTGAGATTGTATGATGCAGAGTGGTAGCGCATGAAACTGTATTAAAGTTATATAAGACTGGTATATAGGTGGAGCATATACATAGGAAATCAAATTATTTTGTAGTGAATTGAGCAGAGGTCACATTCCTTTGCTATGAATGAAAGGGAATCAGGAAGATTTTTATTTATTGGTTTATTTTTTCGTCTGAGCAAGTGGTTATATTAATGTAAAGGGAGGGAAATCCTCAGCCCAGAGCAGTATATTAACTCTTGCACCTAAGAGAAAAGTTAATGGTTGCCAGATGTAAATGAACACAAGTCTGTACAAGGGCATCAGAAATTTCGTAGGATATGAAACTGCGTATGGAGCTATGTGCGCAGGGTGGATAGTTTACATATATTGTTAGAAGTTGCAATTCATCAGTTTTGTGGCATATTTCTGAAAGCTCCTATTCGAGTTCAGTGCACGAGTTTGTTTGTTTTCAGCATAAATTTAGAGGATGTATTGATTGTTAAGACTTGTACTTTCAAGAGATGGTGCTGTCTACAAGTATGTGAATGTTAAGACTTGGCTGGGTGGATAAGTGGTGTAGACCGAGTCTGTAGGATAGGGATGGCAATAGGGCAGGGCGGAGCCTTAACGGGGCAGGGCAGAGCCTTAACGGGGCGGGGCAAGGCAAAAGTGATTTTATGAAAATAGTTAGTAGGGCAGGGCAGGTAATAGATCTGGCAGCTAACTCAACTTTATCTTCTATCATTTTTGTACCCACATTGATATTGCTCTGCTGTTTCCCTGGGTTCAGTCTATCACTAACAATGTCCTTACTCTTTGTTGTTTCTCTTCTTATGAAGAGGATTAATATTGGGATCAACATTTTCTCTACTTTAAAATTTTCTATTAAACAGATAAATTAATCTACTTTTAGGACACATCTCAAGAATGATTGAATTCTATAATTCAATGCAGATTAGAAGTTGAATTTGAGGGGACAAGAAATTAATCTTCCAATAATTCTTTTTCTTCTTATTTAATATGATCCATCCGGGAGAATTCAAAATAAAGCTTGTAGTATGTGATAATGTGATATTCTTTATCATAAATTATGCTTCATACTGTTGATAAACATTATCAATAGCTCAATTGCAGTTTGGACAGGACAAGAAATTTGATTTGTCAACTTTTGTCATGTATCATTAATTTATTAGAATTGATTTAATGACACTAATTATATTCAAAAGGTGAAATCTTTTAACTTCAATGAGAATCTGAAAATCAAATCAGAGAAAAACCAGGTACAAGCTAATATTAGGTTTAAAATGAATTTGCCTTCTATAAAGTGCAAGACGTCATTAGCAATTTGTTTGCTATGTAATTTCTTACATAATGGGAAAATGAAGAGAAAGAATATAAACGGGACAGGGCAGGGCAAATTTTTTAAAACATGCTAAACGGGGCAGGGCAGGTTAGAATTTTAGGTGAAGGTTTGCCTACCCGTTCCCATCCTGTCCTGCCCCATTGCCATCCCTACTATAGGATTAAGAACATCTCTTGAAAGTACAATGTAGAAGGCAAAATTATGCTCGTAATTATTTATACAAGAAGTAAAATCGAATATATAATTATCAACTAATGAAAAATAAAAGAAAACAAATAATGAACTTTAACAAAGAAAGAACGAGATTTTAACGGAGAAGAGAAAGATCTAGGGCAATGACCACTAACAATTCCGTTGAGTTTTCCAATCCTACATCTATTGATTTTCTTAAGTTACTAGTTGACAGGTTAATATTAACTTTATGAGTATCTTCCGAGTTGCTCACAAGTCTATTCAAGCTATTGTAACGCCTATATTCCTATGGTCATAAGAAAATAGCAAGAACGCATTTAAGCGAAGCTAAGGGGCTATATTCCTATCCTCAATAGCGAAACGATCACCGTCAAGAGGATGACGAACAAGCTCCACTTATTCTTATTATGCACACAGTACCCTTTCCCAACTTCAATTAACGCGCCACATATAATATTTAACTATTTTGTCAAATAATCAGACAATTAAGACCAAGAATAAATAAATAATCCAAAGATGAAAAACCAATAGATATAAACGATAATCAAACGCCAAATTTTTATATTATACTCAAAAGATGATTAAAAGTTCTAAAATGTGAGGCAACAATAACTAAATATATGCATTTTTGACCAAACATCACCACCCCACTTAAACTCTTGCTCGTCCTCGAGCAAACATTAAAACCATTCTAAACAAAACAAGTCTAGGAACACCACCACTTTGGTTGATACCAAAAATTAAGTCCTATAGCAACTCATAGTATCAAATATACACTTCATGATCATCATGCAAGATATACGACTCAACTTAATCGAACAACAAACTTCTAACCTCCTAACCTCAAAGACGGACTCTAGCTCGCTCACCTACTCTGTCAAAGAAATCTAATAACATCAACTATCTATCATGACAAGTGCCCTCATAAGAAGAAATAGTCCACACACTCAAATCAAAGAATCAAATATAATTTAAGGACTTAACATCAAAGACCAACTCTCGCACTCATAAAAAGAATTCACAGGTATGCACAAAGAAACATAGGCTTGCCCATTATGTACATATCTACTAATTAAGTGTGTTAGAATAAAATCAAATATGACTTTAGCGGGTTGTAATGTTGCCTAGGGGATGGGTCAGAAAACTATATAGTAGTGACTTACACTTCCCTAAGCACTTTGCACTTTTAAACTTCATCACCCATTATTTTCATCTCTTCACTTTATTTTTCAGCCCTCTCTTTATCAATTATTTCACAAGTATTTCCCTCATATAAAAAACGTTTCAATCATATTTTTTGTCAAAGCAATTTCTCATTTTCATTTTTTTCTCTTGTCACATTCTTTCTAAGAGGGCTTTTTCATCACTTCATAACTATCATTGGTCACCATTTTTCACTTGACCATCCATTTCTTTAGATTTATCAATTATATTACAGTTTTAGCTACATGCTTACGGAAGCAGACTGCAAAAACTAGAGATTCAAAAAAAAGGATCAAGGAAAAAATATGGGTAAAAACGAAGGCTACAACATCAAAGGGCTAACTAATGGTACAAAATCTAAAAAATCTAAAATTCACAATACATATCAAAGAAAACCTATTATCATCATCTTTTAAATAGAACAACCGTTTTTATTTTGCTTCAATAACATGCAGGGCAAGTTCTAGACTAATATGCAAAATATGGAGTATATGCAAGAAATCTTCATCTCACATGGCACAAATATCAATCGAGATGAATCAATTCTACTCTACGACATACAGGGTCATGACGAACTAAAAAATAAGAATAAGCTATATACAGAGTCATAACCTTGAGCCTAGGTGTCAGAAAATTTGCTATTCTAAATTAACTCAAGCACTCACAGGAAAATATTACTCAAACTCATGCATAAATATGCTAGTATCAAACAAGTCACAAAGGTCTTTCTTCTATCTCTTTTACTACTCCTAAAAAATTAATATTTAAAATTTAAAAATTACCCGATTCAAAGGCCTCTCTTTGAAAAAGAACCGAGACCATAAAAAAACCAAGAGACCTTACTGTCCCGACTAGTTTCCGAAACCTTACCACCATTCAACCATGAAATACCAACCACCAACATAACCTACAACTTGTCTAGTTCATCATTTCCAAATGCCTTAGCCCCTAACCACCTAAGGGCAGCCGTACACCTCCCACAAACCTAAATTGTCCGGAAACCGTCCTATTCCACCAACCTCCATTTGACACCCATTTTGTGTCCGTCCAGCTCCAAACCAACTCTGACCAACCTAACCATAAAATCCCATCATTATATACATCAAACTACCTACTACCGTTCTACCATAATCTGTGTCCTCCACAACCTCCTATCTAAGGTCATGTCATCAGTAAGTTGTACCTGCACTATATACCGTCTAATCACCTCTCCCCAATACTTCTTTGGCCTATCTCTACCCCTCAAGAACTCGTGTATATCCAACGTCTCACACCTCTGCACTGGGGCATTTGTGTCTCTCCTATGTACATGCCCGAACCATCTTAACCTTGCTTCCCCCATCTTATCCTCCACTGAGGCCACTCCCACTCTATCCCGAATATCATCATTTCTAATCATATCCCTCCTTGTATGCCCAAACATCCATCTCAGCATCCTTATCGCCGTAACTTTCATCTTTTGGATGTGCGAAGTCTTCTAGCCAACACTCCGCCCCATACAACTTAGTATGTCTAGCCACCACCTTATAGAACTCGCCTTTATGTTTTTGTGGCACATTTTTATCGCTCAAGACTCCAGATATGAGACTTCATTTCATCCACCCTCACTCAATACGATGTGTGACATCATCATCGATTTATCCATTACCTTGAATAATAGACCCGAGGTACTTGAAGCTTCCTTTCTTTGAAATGACCTGAGTACCAAGCATCACTTCCACGCTTGTCTGAAGGTCTCTTCCATTACTGAACTTGCACTCCAAGTATTTTGTCTTGGTCCTACTTAGCCTGAACCCTTTAGACTCCAGAGTCTGTCTCCAAACCTCCATCTTATCATTCACTCCGTTGCGAGTCTCAACAATCAGGACAATGTCATTTGCGAATAACATACACCATGTAATTTCCCATTGGATTTGTCACGTCAGTCCATCCATCACCAAGGCAAATAAGAATGGGCTAAGAGTTGATCCCTGGTGCATCCCCATAATCATTGGAAAGTGCTCCGAGTCTTCTTTTACCATCTGTACCTTAGTCTTAGATCCAACATACATATCCTTGATCGCCCTAGTGTACACCACAAGTACACCTCTAACCTCCAAACACCTCCATAGGACCTCCTTGGGGACTTTGTCGTATGCCTTCTCGAGGTCGATGAAAACCATATGTGTGTCTCTCTTCCTCTGCCTATACTGCTCCACCAACCTCCTAATAAGATGAATGGATTCTGTAGTCGAACGCCGCAGCATGATTCCAAACTAGTTCTCAGAAAGGAATTTTGACAGAGTATCCTATAAATGAAATTATCCGAATCCCTATAAACAAGTAGAAGATATCCAAACTTGCCTCATAAGGCCATACAGTACAACATATATAACATAGGACCTCACACGTCCATCAAACATCAAGTATAACAATTTAGAATAGGAACTCACCTCATAAATCAATATATTTGTCCTTGCCAGAAAACATATATATCGCCTCACATGGCTACATACCATAACCTACAATACAACATTGGCCTCCCACAATTGTAACTCTATTCAGGACATCGTAAAGTATAACATAACTCACCTTAAGATCTATTGATCCTTATCAAACCGTACTATAACATTTTTATTTTAACCCTCATATTTCTGACTATTGCAGTTTACCCACTAGCATGGTTACATTGAAAGGCCTATTTCATGACTTAGGTCACACCCGAGTTACACACAGGGTAGCATATATAAAAGTAGAAGTTTCATCGATCAATAGATATATACTATAAGAAGAAGGAATAGAACACCGTCGGTATACCTACAATAATGTCAAGCGTCTCCTGATCCTGTCATCCTATTAAAGCATAATTACGGTGTTGGCTACTATTGGGGCCAGATGTTCCACCCATGTATCAGCCTCTACCAGTCGCTACATAAGCCCCACGCTCTATAAGATGCACTGAAGAAGACAAAGTCGTTGTTGATCCGATTAGCTGAGCCATACTACCTTTGTTCCTCATCAAACAACTTTGAATAAAATGACCGGGATTCCCACAAGTGTAAAATATGTTAGAATCCTGACGATATCGCCCAGAATGGGTACTAACACACTGATTATATCGCAGATGAGGTGTTCTCATCTGCGTCGATCCTCTCCACTGCTGAAAACCCAAAGTTTGAGAACTCTGACCTGATCCTGAATAAACAGATCTATCACACTATGCCCTTATGCCTGGGAAGAAGTACTAATTGCAGGACAAGCTGAGGGCTTAGGGTCATTCCAATAACGCTCAGTTGGGCTAGCAGATATAGCCTTCTTATGTTGACTTCTGTCATCATCCTCCCATTGTTACCGCTTCTGATCTTCCAAATTTTGATCATATGCCTGGATGCAAGAGATATCCATACCCGTGTTCAATGAGGTCATAGTACATTCATTAATCAGATGTGGTCCAAAACTGTTCACAAATCGATGCACCCGGTAACTCATCTAGGCCACGATCATAGGGGCATACCTAGATCATAAATTAAACTGAAGGCTATACTTCACTATGCTCATATTGCATTACTGAAGAAGTAGAAACCTATCTTGGCTGGCCCGTCTCAGCTTTACCAATAAATAATGGTGCAAAAAGGCTTGAGAAAATTCTTTCCATACCGCTGATGGCGCACGCGATCTCCTAGACTGCGCCCACGTCTCATATCACCTACAACATCTGGTACATTTGATCTGAGAAATTTTGTGGATCTTTATTTGGGTCCGATCATAAATACCAGAAGATCAAGATTAATAAAATCCAGAACCCTCTCATTAATTGCCCCATTATAAGATCTAACACCCACACCCTGATGTTGGTCCTGAGGGCTACTAATTGAGTCAACAATCGTACTGCACTCTACATATCCATATCCTCGTCATGAGTTTCAAGTAAAGGGATTTGCAATTATGGTTCCTTCATCGGTTCCTATGGCGCTGGCGGGTTCAATGGATCTTGTAAGGGTATCATATTCATACTTTGGGCCTCACTTTGGCCCTCACTAATAGATGGTACTCTACTCATACCCTTATCGGCTATTGCCTTTCCCTTTTGGCTAGCCGCAGCTCTTCTAGTCACAAGCATCATTGTATCTAAAACAAGACAAGGGTTAAGAATCCAATTCCTTACACTTCTACTCTATCACACGATCTGGAATAAGAAGAAAATGTAACCATCTTAAATTCCCTGTGGTCCCCCGTTTATAAATGTGGTGCACAACACATCCATAAATAAGACTATTATTTACACAGCTTTATAGACTCCCTAGGACAGACCTACTTAGATACCAAGTTTTTCACACCCTAATCTTAGGGGGTGTGGCCGGCACCCGGTGCCTGGACGGCCTGAGCGTACCACCTGAATATCATCACACGAACGCATAACCATCTGGTCCGACAAGGCCTCAGAATGATAGTTATAAAACAACCCAACATAATATCCTGCAAATAGAAAAACCCAACCTAGGCATATATATGTATATACACACTTAGGTCCATAAGGCCAACATAATCTCTAACCAACATCTAGGCCTACAAGGACGTACTAAACGAACTGTATAACACATGACATGTCTACAAAGCCTCTAAAAGGAAACGTTGACATAATATATAAGTCAGGCGACATACCAAAATACCAGAAGGATATAAACATGACCCTAACTCGGCAATGCTGCAGGAGGAGATGGAGCTCACCAACAAAAGATGATATCCGGAGGAGATCTACAGTGGAATGTCATCTCCTCGCGTACTTGAACCTGCGTGGCATAAAACACAACACCCCCAGTAAAGGGGACATCAATATGGATAATGTACTAAATATGTAAGGTGAAAATAGAACACTATAGTAAGTAATCATAAAAGAGAGAGATACGAATCAACATGAACCCCTGAAACGCCAATGAGGGCCACAACATACATAATGATCATTCTTATCTTATAACTTTATTCTATGTCGCTATATCAATGTTGTAAATCTAACTGCTCGACTGCCTAACTGATCAATGGAAACTGCCTGACTGTCATAGTTCGAAGGTAAATACGTGTCTGTCCAACCGGTGGTAAAAATGATACATAACTACCCAACCAATGGTAAATGCATATAGCATAACTGCCCGACTAGCCGTAGCTCGGTGGTAAATACGTGTCTGCTCTACCGGTGGTAAATACCGACAACAACTGTCCAATCGGTGGTAAATACATCACTTCCCAACTAATATTCATAATCTACCGTAATAGTAAATAGAACTTTTGGCTTCTTTAGCTAAGACTTTTTTCTTTCTTTAGAATGACACTTGGTCAATTTCCTGAATAACACTTTCGGTATGCTCATTCTAAGAGGTATATGGGAGATAAGAAATTTAGATAAGCAGCTTACCAACCAACCTATACAGGACATGATATCAAGACAGGAAAGTAATCCCGACAAGGAACAAACAATAGCAAGAATAGAATGCTTCTTTTGGAATCCGTTATTTGTTCGAAATCATGACAAGAAAAAAAGGATAGTCAATACATACCTTGAATTCCTTGCTTCCAAAACAAAAGCAAAGCATCCCAATATGCACTTCAATCTACACCATAACAAACACATAATTGTTACTAACGAAACTATCCCTTAACACAACGAGCGACAAGCTCGGATTTGAACCCATTCAAGCCCTTATACCCCTTCTTGATCTTAACTTCAACATACAACATAACCAACATATTAACAAACATACTTTTATAATTTTCCAGCCTTACATCCATTTTCAATAACACATTTTCAGCCCAACAAGAGTTAACAACAACAAGCACAACTTTTAGGTGCTATAAAATGGATATAAGGCTTGCTTGACTTCAAATATTAACATACGACTATTATACCATTGAAATAATTTAAAATACAACTGCTTTATCATATTAACCACTCTTAGATTTACTCCAAAAGTACGTGTTATAACATCTTCGATTCGTTTATCCCCAAACTCTTACAAGACTTGCTTAACACTTATTTAAGACATTCATTAACCTTGTAGAGATATATTTACCTATCCAAGCTTATGTTAGCTGACTTATGACACAATAGACATAGAAGTACGGGGTGTAACAGCTTAAATTGAAACATATGACATGGTAGTGTATAAACTCGACAAAGTAGTCGGATGGCTTGCATGTTGGATATACCCTTACTGTTAGAACTCACGTATCTGGTTTCCACATTTCAGTGTTAAGAATGTATGGTGGGAATTCTTCTCGAATCATAACCGTAATGAATGTACAAATTAGAAAATAGTGTATCATGTGAAAAGTTCCAAGACCAACAAATCTACTAGCTAAGTATCAACAAATATAGTTTCTATAACAAGAAAGGAACGACGTAAGAAATATAGAAGAGATGACGTGAAAAGAAAAATAAGGTATCAAACCTAACTATCCTCAATGTTCATGAAGAACGGTAATCGTGCGATTACTTTTCACATGTAATTTAAATCAATTATCTCACCTTATGTATCCCATGTAGAGGTTGGTCATGACAAACAGGTGGAGAGATAGCCCAAATATTGGAATCCAACGCTAGAGGTGAAATATGACATACTACATGACTTTGAGGATGAATGTATGATCGTGTAAAATGAGGAAACTCTGTAGAATTTTTTGCAGAAAGTCTAAGAATTGGAATTTTAAGATGCTACCCCAAACATTACAGGACGAATGTTCTTAAGGGGGAAGGGTGTTACACCCCATATTTTGGGTATCTTTGTCATCGTAAGTTAGCCGATGTAGGTTTGGAAAGAGTGAAACCTCTCTATGAGGTTAACTAAAAGTTTATCGAAGTGTTAAGTAGGTTTCAAGGAAGTTTGAGACTAATTGGATCGAAGGAGGTAAGTATCGACAAAGATCAAAAAGTATGGAATGATACGTGAAGTAACATGCCCTGCAGATTAGATATGCCCTGCATTTGGCATCAGTACATGTCCATGTTGATCCAGCCAGCCATGTGGTTCACTCAGTCATATACAGTCTCATATCGAGTGTTGTATTACGTCCAGGCGGCCTAGGTTTAAGGCATGACATAGTAGCCAATATGTTCAGATAAGTTCATTAACGAATTAGACTTTCTTATGTCCATGATGAATACCATCATGTTTATCAAGAGTGTACGAGGTTCTTTAAGATGCCAAACACAACAACAATCAAATTTTCACAAAGCATATAACAACTAATGTCCACGTACGTTGGCATTCTGACCACAGACATAAATGATAGCTATGGGAAACTCATCAAGTGATGTTGAAGATGAGGGAGATAACCCCAAGTAAATCATTGTGGTAATATACGAATAATATATGAAGGATGCACTAGGACTCATGGCCAACACAAGCTTAGACACAAAAGATGATGATGCTGAGGTAAACTTTACATACATAAAAGATATGATTCATAACCACACGAGAAAAAACTAGAAAATATGACATATTGTTATTACTGCCTTTGAAAACCTCTACTCTTAAAGGAACAGGTTATCAAACATGTATGCCCTCCAAGAGATAGAACTCAAGAGTGTAGACGAGCATAAAGGAACCTGGAATTTATGAATGATTCCCTCAAGAACCAGGTTGTCATCCTAAGCAAAGAGAACTCTGAGTTGGTAGCAGAAAACAAAATATAAGGAACTTAAATAAGAGTTGAGCAAATACACGAACGATGCAAAAAGGCTCTATACATATAACCCGAGGAGCAAGTATATAATAGTAATTCACAATCATTTGTACACTCATTGTGGAAACAATGAACACTACATTGATACATGCCCATATAATACTGAAGTGATAGAGACAAAAAATTCAGTATATTAGAAATAAGTCATCAATGAAACCTGGTCCTCCCACATAAAGTACATATCACCATAGATAGGCTAGAGGAAAATATATTTATCCCTCCTCTAGTAGAGTGGAACCCAAGCGTCCCTGAGTTCCTAAAAACTACCACTATCTAACCAAAAGGGCGTAAGTGAGAGGAAACATGAATATATGTGGATAATCTACACACATGGCAATAAAAAAAAGATTCTCTCACCAAAGGCCTAGAATAAAGGGAGTGCAAACAAGGGAGATTCTACAACATCGTACATAAAAAACAAACTGATGCAGACTTATGATATCGGAAAACACCTATAGAAGTAAATGAGTTGGTTCTCCTAAAAGAGTGGTGCATAAGTCATGGTTGTTGGCCTTAACAAACAAAGAAATTATTCCCTTAACTGAAGAAATAAGTATTGAGGAACAAAAGAAAATGGTTGTTGGCCTTAACACATTTGAGTTGTGTTGATTAGTTTTGATGATTGACAAACTGAGTCTACACGATGCCAGTTCTACATACATATTATAAGTGAACTAAGCTGGACAGATGACTAAGATACTTATAGAGGTTCAAAACTCATAGCAGACTTGAATAAGAACGCGCAAGGTGAATTGAATGGGTCCAAAGACATGTTATTGTATAAGAAAGGTTGCAGGCATGGAAATATATGAATCAGGTCCTAGCAGTGAATGAGTCAGATTGGCAAAAGAGTTCCAAGTCAAAATTGGTAAGTCATATATGAACCAGGTCCATGAAAGTGTTCCATCATGGAAATAGAACAACAGGATATACATAGGAAGTAGAGTAAATAAATCAGCGGAGAAAGAACAACCATAATACAGAATAGACCAAGTAGGCATGAACCAGGTCTATAGAATTAGTGAATCACATAAACTAATTGAGTTTGAAGGGGGAACGGATGACGCAGCGATAGATCAAATCAATGTTGAATAGAACAAGCATGAATAATGTTCTATTGTCCTATCTCAAGGACTTAGTAGGTGTAGTGGTTGAATATCCTACATGATAGAATAGAGTCATCAAAAGAAGAGGTGAAGATATCATCAGGAGTGAAAAGCTGAATGAATCAGGCTCAGAAAAAACAGACACAGAGCTACACATCATGTATTGAATAGGTCTAACAACATGTTAAATCCAATATCTCAAAAGTAGGTTAGATTTAGATACTGCATATACAAGAAGAGGTTGATGGAGCAAGTAGTTGAACATATTCTAGCTCAAAATACTCAGAGGCTGGAGTACTAAGTGGTTGAACATGGTCCAATAACATGTTCAAAACAAATCCTACATCGACTAGGATTTATATGTCTTTATGGAAAATACTTGGTGTCTAAGGTGGCAGGATTCTATGCAATATCAATTAGGATCTCACACCATACTTATCAAGATATTTTAGAGTCCTATAAGGAAACTAACTATGCAAAGAGGTGTAAGAATCCTAAACAACCTAAAACCATATGGTTTGTATCAAATAAGGTTTAGGTCAATAGTATAGAATATTTTTTATTATTATAAATACCAAGTCATACCGTGAAGAACTGTGTGCACTCAAAGAGAGAAATTAGAATATATTGAGAGAAGACTTTCTATTCTACAAAGAATGTTCTGATTCAAGAAATTCCTCCCTAATACAATATAGAAGATTGAAGGAGTTATTCTACTGAATAATTTTTTCTAGTTCTTAATTTTAGAATATTGTATTAGGTTTTATTTATCAAGTTCTATCTTTATCAGTTTGATTAGAAGCATACAGTTAGATACAAAAGTGTTGTAAATTCAACTTTAAGTTAGAGTTTAACTTAAAGGTTGCTCCCTAGTCAAAGGTTGATTAGCGAGATAGGGATTAGAGTGTAGTTCATAGATTGTAAGAGTTTGTAACTAGAATTTAAAGAGGCTCATTATTGTAGTAGAGTTTGGGGTAAATCCGATAAAGGCGTAGGTCATGGTTATTACTTCCTTTGTGAGCAGGGCAGTTTCTACATAAAAATAAATATCCTTACTTTATGGTTTTATATTTTCCTCCGCAAAGCAATAGCTTAGAACATGTAGAGTAACATGTTTCATACTACATGCGAAAATATGGTACTACATAGGATAGAGAGTAGGCCGTGAAAAACTAATAAGGGAGTTTAAGAAGCAACTTCTCTTCAACAAGGTTAATACCTTAAGAGAAGGATCATAATGAATGCAGCACCACCTACAGGACACTCTGAGGGACAATCCACCAGAAGGCCACCACTATTTAATAGACAATATTATCAGTGGTGGAAGGCTCACATAGAGGATCACCTGCAAGCGGAGGATTATGAGCTATGGGATAGGGTAATAGAAGGACCCAAATATCCCACAAAAGAGGCAGCAGATGGAACCAATGTTAAGAAAGAAAAGAATGAGTATGTTCATAGTGACTATAGGATTCTGGATAAGAATGCAAAGGCCAAAAATGCCTTAATATGTGGCCTTGGACATGATGAATACAACGGAATCTCTGTTTGTACAATAGCCAAAAAAATCTGGGATGCTTTGGAGAATGTACATTAAGGCACTAGTCAAGTGAGAAAGTTCAGGAACGCCATGTTGGCTACTGACTATGAGAACTTCTGGATGAATCCTGGAGAAACTATTGCAGAGATGTTCACCATGTACACCTATATTTTGAATGAATTAACATATCTTTGTAAGGTCATCACTACTAAGGGCTCAGTGGATAAAATTCTGAGAACCCTTCGAAGCACCTTCAAGATAAAGGTCACCGCAATATGGGAGGCTAAGGAAATAGAGAGTATGTCCATTGATGAATTGGTAGGAAACTTGAAGACGTATGAGATGGATATGGAGAACTCTAGGAATCAAAAATCTACTACTAGGATATCCCTCACACTCAAAGCATTTGAAGTCGAAGATGAAGAGGAGATGGCACTGATCACTAGAAACTTCAGAAAGTTCCTAAAAAAGAAAAACAATATGGAGGTGGTAGTTCATCTGACGATGGTAGGAGCTCTGATAGGTCGCAATTCATTGGGTGCTTTAAATATGGTAAAATAGATCACATGATTAAGGACTATCCAGTGTGGGAAATTCAGTAGAAGAAAAATGAAGTAGATAAAGAAAAGAAGAAAGAGCATTCAGTGAGAAGAAGGTGAAGGAGATTGCAAATGCTATGGTGGTTGCGTGGGGATTAGATGATGAATCAAAGAATGATAATGATCCTTCTGTGGTTGAGGCTATTGAACTGGAACACCGATGGTGAAAAGCAAGAATCTAAAAAGGACCTGTAGGAAAGTGACATCAACTCAAAGGACAGGTTGGATCTTGAATATCGAGAGATGAGCATAAAGAGGATTGATTCGCTCAGTGAACTTATGACCCTAACAGATCTAGTAATAAAGAGTGAAGATCATAGAAATAAAACTGAAAAAGGAGAATAAATTGTTAAAAAAATAGGTTGCACAACATGGTTCATCTATTTTAGATCTTCAATATAAGGTTTTGAAGCTGACCATCAAATTAGGAAAGCGTGACTTGAATAATGAGCAACTTAAGGTTGAGTCTAAGTTAAATAGGGTAAAAAGGGGACTGCACCTGGAAAGGGAAAATTCCAAAGATATCAGTTCAAAACTGCTTAGAGCTGAGGATTATCTTGAAAAAGGTAATCGTTGACTCAAGTTTCCCTACTACTTTTATATCTCACAATTTAAACACACAATATAACTACAGGACTAGGATTTGACAGGACTGCTGAACATGAAGGGTCAGAAGAGGCGCTATGCACTCTTTGTAGTAATATGGGACATTGTATAATTGAACATCTAGTAGATATGAGCTACAGGAAGAGGAATCTAAAGATTGCAACTAAAAACACCAAGAAAATCAAGAAGAGCGTAAGAGGGATTGGAAACAGGTTTATTTGGGCCCTGCCTGAATGGACAAAGAAAGATCGGATCCATTCGATGATCAAAAGAAAGGGACCCAAACTTTCCTGGGTGCCCAAAGCTAACCCCTGATTGTTTTGCGGGAAAATGGAGTAGAAGAGCAGGCTATATTGATATATGGAAGATACCTATTTAAGCTGTAAAAGAGTTACAATTACAATTCTTCTCACTCTCATAATGAATGAAAGAAAAAAGTGGCTGCAAGAAGAATCTATTCAGCTTATTGGAAGAGAAGATACACGAAACAAGACAGGCGGAACACCTGATATAACAATCCTGAAGCAAATCAAGTTGAGCAACTTGAGGTTGAGTCTGAGTTAAAGAGGGTAAAAAAGGGAGTTCCACCTAGAAAGGGAAAATTCCAAAGATATAAGTTCAAAACTGCTTAAAACTATGCTTGATATTGAAATATCTAATCGCTGGACTCAAGCTTCCCTACTACTTTCAAATCTCACAAGTCAAACACACAATATAACTATAGGACTGCTGAACATAAAGGGTCAGAAGAGGCACTATGCACTCTTTGTGGTAAGATTGGACATTGTAAGATTGAATGTCCAGTAGATATGAGCTATAGAATGAGGAATCTGAAGATTGCAACTCAAAACACCAAGCCAATCAAGAAGAGCATAACATGGGTTGGAAACAGGTTTATTTGGGCCCTGTTTGAATGGACAAAGAAAGACTAAATCCATCCAATAATCAAAGGAAAAGGACACAAACTTTCCTGGGTGCCCAAATCTAATCCTTTATTGTTTTATAACAAAAAGTATCATAAGAGCAGGCTATATTGATGTATGGAAGATGCCTATTCAAGACGTAAAAAGAGTTACAATTACAGTTCTTCTCACTCTCATAATGAAGGAAGAAAAAATGTTGCAAAAAGAATTTATTTAGTTTATTGGAAGGGAAGATGCATGACACAAAGACAGGGGGAACACCTGATATAACCATTTTGAAACAAATCAATCTATAGAAAGAATCATGCTTACAAGATGTGAGTCTCAGATTAATGGGCCATGTGAAGCAAGGAGAAAAGCAATTGTCCACAAGGACAAAATAGAGGATCATTAGTAGTGTGGCTATTCTTTTGTCTATGAAACAGGTCCAGGAACCTGGTCCTCCAAATGAAGAACAACGATCAACAAGAACAAGTAGGTTTGCTATGAAGATTCAGAGTTGAGATTCCGGATCGTAGAAGTAGGAAAATCCTGAAGACGCATTCCTGTGAAAATGTGTGGTTAGGTTTTATTTTATGCTTAGCCTATATTACGGCTGAAACTAAGGAGTCTAGTATGTCTGCATGTTGAGTCACCATGCAAATACTGCTTGAATTTTAGCTTAACTCAAGGTTGGTCATTCCTATAAAAGGGGTTGTGTAATCTCTCTAGTTGATTAATTGAAAAGTGTCTCCTAGATAGCATGGAAAAATATGGTACCATCATGAGTGATTAAAGCTGCACTTATGTTCCTTTACATCCTACCCCAAACAAGTTCGTTATCTCTTGTATGTCTAACATGATAGTTGTCATAGAAACATGCCTTAAATCAAGGATTGCATATGGTTAGCCAATGCTTCTAGTATGTATTCTTTTCCCTACAATCAATTATATAATTAGATCATGGAACAACTTGGACAACCTATCCTCCGTTTCCTAGTCAAATCCAGCTGTCATCCAGAAAAGAAAAAGTGTCATGATGGCAATCCTAAAAAGCCACCACAATCAAATCACTCTCTTCCCAAAAAGGACTCTTCAGCATCTTTCTTATTACTACATAAAGTTGTCACTACTCTTCCAAATGCCACCATAGAACCAAATAGGAAAAATATTCAGTTCATCTTTTCGTACTACCCCATATTTCCCTATCATAAGGATGTATACACCAACTGAAAAGGTGAAATGAGAAATAAAATTGGGTGGAGCTCATAAAAAGGGGGAATATGCCAAAAGCTTCAAAGTAGGGGGACGTATAGAGAAAATCTATGATACAATGACTTCTCAAGAACACGAGTTGGATGACACCGATAGCTCATCACAAAGAAATGCATCTAGATCATTACAAAAGAGGAGATATGGAGATATATGGTTCATGGTAAAGTATGGAAGGTTGAAACAGAGAAGAATCCTCTATCTTCTAAGAAAGAAGAGCAGTCCGGATCTTGATCCTTATGGGCAAAATCGGTGGAAAGGGATGGTGGTTCTTTTGGGGTAAAAGGTGGACAAGATGGTGATCTATCCAAGAGAAGAGGATGATCCAGAAGGTGATTATGGGGAAATATATAACAAAGAGATATCCTCCCATATCAATCATAGCCAATTCACTAACCTAAGTCAAAACATCTAAAAAAACTTGACCTTTCCTATAACCTTCACATTGGTCATATTCACTAGCAAAGTGACTAGGCTCTCCCTAATTTTATCTATGTATTCTTCCTAGAGTCTAGTTCCAAGTCTATCAAAATAATCTGTTGTATATAGTTTAATTAGGGATTTGAATTATACTGATTGAGGTTAATGAAAATAACTATGCATATTTCATAAATCATTGCCTTATTTGTGTGATACGAATGATTTTTATTAATTGAGTGTTTGATTCCTATTTTGTGTATATGTGATAGCCTAAGTGGCCATTAGATCTATCATTAATTACTAACTACAGTCTGAGTTAACTTTTTAATGATGCCAAGTAAGATGATCATTGTGCTTACTTGGTTTATGACCTGTTATACTAACATGGTTTTAATATTACCTCAAACTTCAATGTTGTAAGTGTATGGAAAAGACTACCTCTGACGTGAAGAACATTGGGGTTTGTCATCATCAAAATGGTGGACTTTGTTGGCCTTAACACATCTTAGTTATGTTGATTAGTTTTGATGATTGACAAACTGAGTATGCAAGATGCCATGTCTATATATATTTGATAAGTGAACTAAGCTAGATAGATGGCCGATATACTGACAGAGGTTCCAAAAACATAAAAGTGTCGAGAAAGAACACAAAAGGTAAATAGAACGGGTCCAAAGATATGTTCTAGTACAAGGAAGGCTACAGGCATGGCAACATATGAATTAGGTCCTAGAAGTGAATAAGTCATATTGGAAAAAGAGTTCCAAGTAAGAACTGGTAATGTGATATATGAACCAGGTCCATGAAAGTGTTCCATCATGGAAACACAACAACATGCTATACACAGGAAGTAGAGTAAATGAATCAGTGGAGAAAGAACAGCCATAATACATAATAGACCAAGCAGACAAGAACCAGGTCTATAGAATTTTGTCAATCACATAAACTAATTGAGTTTGAAGGAGGAAAGGATGACTCAGCTATAGAGAAAATCAATGTTGAATAGAACAAGCATGAATAATGTTCTATTGTTCTATCTCAAGGACTGAGTAGGTGTAGTAGTTGAATATCTTACATGGTAGAATGGAGTGATCAGAAGAAGAGGCGAAGAGATCATCAGGAACGCAAAGTTGAATGAATCACGCTCAGAATAAACAAACAAGGAGTTACACATCATGTATGGAACAGGTCTGCCAACATGTTCTATCCAATATCTCATAAGCAGGTCAGAGTTAAATGATGTGTATATGAGAATAGGTTGATGGACCAAGTAGTTGAACATATTCCAGCTCAAAAGACTTAGAGGCTAGAGCACCAGGTGGTTGAACCAGGTCCAACAACATGTTCCAAACAAATTCTGAAGCAACTAGGATTTGTATGTCTTTATGGAAAAGACTTGGTGTCCAAGGCGGCAGGATTCTATGTTATATTAATAAATATCTCACACCATATTTATCAAGATATTTTGGAGTCCTACAAGGAAACTAAATATGTGAAGAGGTATAAGAATCCCAATAATCCTAATACCCTATGGGTAGTATCAAACATGATTTAAGTCAGTTGTAGAAAAGATGTTTTATTGTTATAAATGTTACACCTCGTAAGATTAAGATGATAATTAAGAATGTCATTAAGGAAGTAAGATTCGGATATTGAATATAAGGAACGCTTACATATGTTAATACGGGAAATTAGTGTATAAACGAATGTTATTCCGGAATAGTTTTTCTTTAGTGCTATACATGTGACGACGAGAATTAATCCTAGTAGTTGAATTTATTCCAATGGAGTTATAGAATAGTATTGTATTATAAAACTATGACATTGAGGATACGAGACTTATGAAATTCTCGGGAATTAAAAGAAGTGGGTTTGAGATTTATTAATTGAAGAACTTGGGGGCCAAAGTGTAATAAGAAAATTTAGTTTTTTTTATAACCTACACTCTTCATCTTCATCTTCATTCCAACTTAACCAAAAACTCTTCTCTCTTCTCTCCTCCAAGCCAGCCGAAAAACCCCTCCACCCATAACCAAATTTAAGGTTATTATCTCATCTTCTTAGACTACATTTTCACCAAAAATTGGAAGCCAAAACAACACCAAAAACAGTGGCAAAAATAGTGGCAAAAACAACCACTGCTGGCCGAAAATCTGCCCAGAAATTTGAGATTTTTGGGATGAAATTTTGGAAGAAAAACGTGTAGGGATGATGGCTTAACATTGTAGAACACTTGCATGTCAATTGGAGTTGAAGAAGTGAACAAAAAAGGGATAGAAATATGAAAACAATGGGGATTTTCGGACAAGCAGTGGGCAGAAAAATTACGAACTGTTTTGGATGAATTTGAGGTATAAAATTCTTCTTTCTATGATATAATTGGAATGCATGTTGTTAGAATTAAGGTAATGAATTTGTGTTAAGGAGAAATTGGAATTTAAGCGTTGCATGTGACAATTTTGGGCTAGTTGCCAATTTGGGACAGATTTTGGTGTTGTTGGATTCGTTGGTTGTTGTTGTTATTATTGTCACTAATTGCATGATGAAATTGAAAGGAAACATTTATATTTAGTTGGAATTAGTTATATGGAAATATTGAAATACGAAATTGGATTTTAGGAGTTAAGATAAGAGTTATGGAATTATGACATGTTGTGGCCAAAAACTTGCACGAAATTGTTGGACATGTTGTGATGTATATGGACTGTTTTAGGGACTGTTTTGTGGTGTTATAATGCTGAAACTTTAGTTACCATTATGCATGTTTAAGTGTGGTAATTGCTAATGTAAGTCCTAAAGGAATAAGGGTGTAGAAAGGTGTAGAAAGGCTTCACATTCTACCCTCGTTGTTGTTGGAACATGGACTATTTTATGGGATGTTTTTAAGGTGGATTAAGAGGCTAAATTTACATGAGAAGTGGGTGTGTAACTTCCCTTTATTGTTGTTTTGGTTATGCCCTTAATTGGTGCTTGGTTATTGATGTTATTAGCCTCGTTTGGAAGTTGTGGAAACATGTATAAACAGGGGAAGTGCTGCCCGAATTTTTATAGAATAAGAAGTCGTTATTCGATATAAAGTATGCTAGTAATCATAGAATTGACGAACGTATTACCATTATTATAGGTTGAAGTTCTATAACGAGGCATATTCTAATATTGGGTGGATTAGTTCGTCTAAAAGGTATGTGAAACCCTTACTTCTTTCTTTTGGCATGATTTAATGAAAGTACGGTGGACGTACTTAATTCTTATACAGTTTAATTCCTAAAGAGGATTGTTATGAGAAGTGCCTATGATTTTTCAGCAAAGAGTTTATTATGACATTATTATAATGATTTTATGGAGAGTCAAATGATAATTGTTACTTGCATATGGTTACTCATGATATCTACTCATGCTAAGTGTTACTACTTCACCTCACCGAGTCTCGGATCGGGTTATGTTTGTGCACATCCTTGTATTTTTTTCACCGAGACACTCACTAGAGGGCCGGGTTACGTAGGATGGATCCATAGATAAGATATGACTTTATCGATTCCCAGCATGGGCCGGGTTACGATATGACTTTACCGAGTCCCAGCATGGGCCGGGTTACGACTTCACCGAGTCCCAGCATGGGCCGAGTTATGATATGATTCCACCGAGTCCCGCACTAGTGGGCCGGGTTATGTTACAGATATATATATATGTATATGGATAGGCACTCATGTTTTCTTGACTTGACTCTCATTTTTATAAGGCAACTGACTTTTATTGTTTATGGCACAGTTGGATTTGAATCCTGATTTTTATACTGATCTCCTGTTTTCTGTTGGCTACTTATGATCTCTTTTAGAGCTTCATGTTTTACATACTCAGTACATTATTTCGTACTGATCCCCTTTCCTCGAGGGGCTGCGTTTCATGCCCGTAGGTACAGGTTTTCAGTATGGTGAACCTTAGGCCTAAGTTCCTACTCAGCAGGTTGGGAAGCTCCTTTGATTCAGAGCTTTGTCATATTGGGTATAGACCCCTATTATTTTGAATTTTCTATATTTAGGGGCACGACGGGGCCCTGTCCCATCATATGTCGTTATCCTTCTTGTAGAGGTCTGTAGACAGTTGTTTGCACTGGTGTAAGGGTCAGAAATCTATTTCGATCAGCCATATTATTGTACTCTATGTTTGGGGTGTTCCCGTGTATATGTGATATTATCTGTTGGCAGCCTTGTCGGCTTGCCTGTTACATTGTGTTGGCTAGTTGTGACTCCTCATGAGGCAGGTACATTCGGGGATAAAGGCAGTCTTATCGGCTTGCCTACCCTGGCATATGTTGTTATTGCAGCGTTATGTTATCGGATTTCAGACTCATTAAGTGTTAGTTGGATTATGTGTGACAAGTTAGTATAATGACGTCATTAGGGCGGTTAGTCGCGGCCCGTCGGGTCGGGTCGTGACAATAAATACCAAGTCATACCGTGAAGAACTTTGTGCACTCAAAGAGAAAAATCAGAAGATATTGAGAGAAGACTTTCTATGCTACAAATAAAGTTCTGATTCAAGAAGTGCCGCCCTAATACAATAAAGAAGATTGAAGGAGTTATTCTACTGAATAATGTTTTCCAGTTCTTATCTCTAGGATCATGTATTAGGCTTTGTTTATCATGTTGTATCTTTATCCGCTTTCTTAGAAGTATGCAGTTAGATACAAAGAGTTTTAAATTCAACTTCAAGTTAGAGTATAACTTGAAGGTTGCTCCCTAGTTAGAGGTTGATTAGCGAGATAGGATTTAGAGTGTAGTTCCTAGGTTGCAAGAGTTTGTAACTTGAAATTGCAGAGTCTCATCATTGTAGTAGAGTTTAAGGTAAATCCTACATAGGTGTAGGTCATAGTTTTTACTACCTTTGTGAATCAGTGATTTCCACTTAAGATTCACTACGTCTTTACTTTACTATTCTGTATATAATTCCGCAAAGCGTTAGCATAGGATAGGTAGAGTAACGTGTTTCATCCCACAGGCAAAAATAGGGTACTTCTTAGGATAGATAGTAGGTCATGAAAAATGAACAAGGGTGTTGAAGAAGCAGGGGGAAAACAAACATGCCATTAAATAATGAAGCAACAGAATGAGAAAAATTAGAAGATGAACTTATCAAAACAGACTTTTGTCACACTTGAACCTTGAGGGGGGAAGGGGGGTTGGTGGCCGGCACCAAGAGCCTGAATGGCCTGAGCGTACCACCTAGACATCATGATTTGAGCATATAACCAACTTGGCTTACAAGGCCTCAAAAAGACAAATATAAGGAAAATCTAGATGCAATAACCTGTAACAAGTGATAAACAACCCAAAGTATACGCATAGCAAGGTCGGCAAGGCCATAACAGAGACCAACAACTAACAAGGAAGTTGATAAGGCCGTACAAAACATATATATATTGACTGTTAGTCTACATGCCTTTAAGAGTACTACAACATGTCATCAGGTTGAGACAGGGCCCCGTCATACCCAAAATAACTATAAACATAAGTAACATGGTCTACCGACTCTATACAACAACTCTGGTAAAAGTGGAGTGCGAAGACCAATAGCTTAATAGGATACCTACTGAGGAGGTGCGACCGTCTATCTACTTGCACCTGTGGGCATAAAACACAGCTCCCCCAACAAAGGGACTTCAGTATGAAAGAATGTACTGAATATGTAAGAAATAACTAAACGTTAATACAGACATCAATGGGGCAAAGAAACCAAAAGAAACAACATGTAACTCTGAAATGCTACTGTGGACCATACAGTACATAAATGAGACATTATCGTGTAAATAACATCTTAGTCCCCTATGGACAATATTATTTATATAGTATATCTCATATATGACATCGTAGGCCTCTATAGGCAATATCATCAATATCATACATGTATAAGTTGCGTATATAATGACATAGGCATCTATGGGCAATATAAATACATATACATATATATATATGGAAACTATCCAAAGGACATGGAATACTCTGTGAACCCGTCGGAGTGATGTAACGTTGTTTCACCTCCGACTAACCTTATGCGGTTAACATAACATTATCTTTGAAGTCCATGAGTCGAAATCCTAAACTGGCTAGTTGATGAATCTCATTCGTCATGATTTTCTTGACTTCCTCAATATGAGCTAAGCTTCTCATGGATCTCCGACTAAGAGCATTGGCTACCACATTCGCTTTCCTCGGATACTAGAGAACATCCTTATCATAATCCTTTATTAATTCAGGCCCTCTCCTTTGTCTAAGATTCAACTCCCGCTGCTTGAAAATTTACTGAAGGCTCTTGTGATCTGTGAAAATGTCAATGTGAACTCCATACAAATAGTGATGCCATATCTTGAGTGCAAAAATTATGACTTCCAGTTCTAAGTCATGAGTCGGATAATTCTTTTCATGAGGCTTAAGCTGTCTAGATGGATAAGTTATAACCTTACCATGCTTTATTAAAAAACACCCAAGACCAATTCCTGAAGCATCACAATATACAACAAACCCCTCGGTTCCTTCAAGCAATGTTAACATTAGAGCTGAAGTCAGTCTCATTTTTAATTACTCGAAACTATGCTCACATGCATCAAACTATTGAAATTTAACTTTCTTCTGAGTTAATCTAGTCAATGAGGCTGCAATGGAGGAAAACCCCTCTACAAAACGTCTGTAGTGGCTTTCCAGACCTAAGAAACTCCGTTTGTTTGAAGTAGAAGTGGGTCTGGGCCAGTTCTTTATAACGTCCATTTTCTTAAAATCAACCTGGATGCCTTCGCCTGAAATCACATGACCCAAGAATTGATATAAATTAGCTCGCAGACTTAAACTCTCAACCAAAGCCTAGAAGGGCTTTACCAAGAGTTCCAACAATGGCAAGTCATTCCTCACTTAGATGCCAAACATGGCATGGAAAATGGAATGGCGTTGGAGTTTTCACGTGAAGATCTAGGAAGCAAGTTATATTCGGTCTTTGTATGTAGGTCTTGGCCAAAGACTATGTTTTCTTTTAGCTTGTATTGATTTCTTAGCTTAGCTTAGTACATAGTGTCATATGTAAATAACTCCTAGCTCTCATTAGAACACAATTAATATGCTATAGGACAGGACAACTAGGCCATGTAATTAGGTGACAAAGCCGAGAATGACAAGGTGGCAAGGACAAGAGGCATCTAGAAGTTGGGGATTTAAAGGAGAGACTTTATGAACTAACAAGTTCATGAAGTTGGCTATATTGAAGAGCTAAAAATCGGGCAAGGGGAAGTGCAAGTGTTGGTCAAATTGATCATCCAAACAAATACCAAGAATGGAAGCTTCCAACACATTCCAACAAGATGAGGTTGTTGGAAGAATTTATAAGCTAACAAACTTTTGAATATGGTTACATGGGATACCTCAACATCATCCTAGAGAAGAGGAATAGGTGGCCAAAACACCTTGGTCTCCAAGTCACTCCAAATTTGTTCATACTAGGCCGAACTCTCAAGAAATTTGTGTCCTTTTGTCTTCTTCTATAATTGTCCATTTTATACTTTAAATAGAGGCCTTAGGCCATTGTAAAATTCAGAGTTTGTTAAATATAAAACTTGAGTTTTTACTCATCTTTGCTAAGTCTTTCAATCCGGGATTGATATTCTTAGTCGATTCTCCGGGAGGACCTTTGGTTCTTGTGTGAGCCAAAACCCTTGGCGTAAGATAAAGTTAGGACTGTGTGACATAGTTAAACCCAAGATAAGGTTTTCCTTTGTTTTAAGTCTTGGTTAGGACTGTGTGACCTAATCAACAACCAAGCTTAAGGAACTCCCTAGGCGTAAGTAGACGTTGGAACTTTGTGGTCTAACCAAACCAAAACCAAGGGTCTATCATAAGGTTTCCCGACCACCATCACTTGGATTGTTTATGAGCATTGCACTTAGCAACCTCGGAATAGACCTTGTTAAATTGGTCACCCCATCAAGGTGTCGACTTGGGCACTAAAAACCCCTTGTCACTATCCTTCACTTATCGACTGATTGTGCTTGGTTTGTAGTCTAGTTTGCACCTACCATCTCATTCCTTTCATCACTATATCCCACAGTACCTTACAAACAGACACCCTAAAGGTCAAACCCCGAATCAATCTCCAACTGTTCATCCAAACCTGACAACAACAAACTATCTGCATAACACACTTTATCGGAACCTTACTATTTCTGTTATGTTACGTCACCTCACCACCATCCAACCATCAAACCCCGATCATTATGACCACCATAAACCTGTCTATAACCATCGTATTAAACACCTTAACCCAATTCCTTGTATAAATACCCGATACAGCCCTCACATTCCCACTGCCCGGTAGTAACCGAGAACCTCACTGTTTCAAGTTCTATTCCGTGGTCTTTCCACCATATACTCATTGAACCCTGACCATTAAAATAACCATAAACATACCCTCAATAACCCTCTTAAACGTCTAAGCCCGACTCATCACCAAACTACCCGAAACAGTCCCAAAACACCACCTACCCGGTAGTAACAACTAACCTGAGAACCCCTATTTCACACCCATTGTCACGTCAACTAGTTCCCTATAAAAATTATCCCCACTTCACCTCACTCAACCCTACATACTTACATCAGTTGGTATCAGAGCGAGGTGCTCCCATCCCACACCTTGACGCGATGCCTTACACAAAAAAGGATTTTTGGCGGATCGCAAGTGAAGTTTTGGACAACCGTGTGCAAGCCATAAGAAGGGAACTTGCGGAACATTCCATGAATAATAATGCTGAATCCAGGGTTGTGAAAAACATCCCAAGGCATAAAGAATTAGTACTCCATCATGTGTTGGAGGATCAACTTGAAATACTTGCGGAGACTCAAAAGGATAGACTCTTTTACACATGATGTAAGGTAAAAGATAGAGTGTGTAACATGATTATGGACGGAAGAAGTAGTGTCAATTTGGCCTCCATGGAAATGGTGGACAAGTTAAAAATACCCACCCTTAACCATCTAAAACTATATGATCTCCAACAGTTAAACCAAGACGAAAGGCTAAGAGTAGAAAAACAAACTCTTGTTAGCTTTCAGATTGGAACATATGAAGATAAAATATGGAGTGACATCCTCCCCATGAATGCATGTCATATTTTATTGGGACACCGTGCAAACTTGACACGGAGGCTCAATATAATGAAGGAAGGAATACTTTTTCCTTTCAAAATGATAATAAGAAGATCTGATTGGTGCCAATGTCACCTAGTGAGGTGAAGGACATGAAAATTCGATGCACCAAGAAGCGTAAAGCAGAGACTCTCTTACTTGATGCACAAAGGATAAATGGAGAATCTAAGAAGGGGAGTTCCCTAAATGTTTTGCCATGTAGAGAAGAAACCGGTCCGAAGGAAACCTCAGAGGTTTCGAAAATGGCCAAGTCACATGGACCAACAATCGAGCTACCACCTAGCAACCCCTTTCCAACTTTATAGTCAAGCAAATGGCTTTCACGCCTCTCCTTAACAGGAGAGTGGCTAAAAAGTTCCCCAGAAAAAATGGTTGTTATTGAATCAGCTGTGAAATACGCTCTTGCTCACGAATCTGCTGTTCTAGCTCAGACCAGGCTATCTCCGAGAAGAAGAAATAAGGTGACCAACTGGAAGTTTTTGAAATCCCAACAATATTTTCTATATAAAAAGAATCCGGAAAGCCATCAGACGGGGAGACATTGATCATAACGATATCGTGGAAATGCTGCATGGACCCATATATATAGGAATAGAAAAAGAATCACCTTGATACTAAACCAGATCGAGCCCGGGATCTTCTTGGAAATGGGAGATGTTGATACTATTTGTGAGGTGGCTCTTGGAAGACCCCTCCCTCCATATGATGATCCGATGACAACAACCGAGCCAAATGTTCAAGAGGACCTTGTTCCATGTCAAGACCCTAGACTTGATCATGAAGAAGCAACACAAGGGTGGACATTCTTTACCAATCCCTTGTACCAAGTTGAAGAATTGGGTGATACCTTCTTTATCAACCCCTTATATGAGCAAACAAGGATGGAAGATAGAATCGACATGGAATTCGTAAAGAATGACACATCCAAGATCTTACCAAAGGAAGATAATGAACTCACTCTTGATTTGTTTTCAAGAGATTCGTTATCTACACCCCAAGCCTATGGATGTGGAAGGCAAGACATGTTAGGAGAAGGGTGTGATCAAGGGTACCTTAGCTCCGACATGACATATATCTTATTAGTACCGAGGCATGATGAAGATTGGAAGGTGTACATCAACAACCAATTGGCCTAAAATCTCACTATAAGGTACAAGTCTCTATGGCCAATGTTGAGTGCTTATCTCTATAATTTTTGTGGAGCTAAAATGCCACCAAAGATCAGCTTAAAAGAAAACTCTCCATCAATGAAGAACCTAAAGGAAGTGAAGCAAGGAAAGATCTTCAAGGACCTACATGGTAAATGTGGGTGTCTTGTGATATCATTCGGGGGTTGTGACATCCAAAGCGGTGATCATTGTGCTACTCCTACCACGGTTATGATGGTGCGGATTGAACAAAAGCTCAGTGCCAACCTAACAAGAGAACCCCGAGCCGTGATTCCTTGTGATGAAAGGTTGGTAGGCATGTGCCACAGACCATGGAATTATGACGCCTGGATGGAATTGGGAGATTACTCGGTGAATGGTCCCTTCATATGGTTAGCCAACCTTCATGAAGGCTCAAACAAGAAACAAGATCTAGACAAAAGCATTGGTATAAAGTGGTATGATCATGAGGTGTCCTCGTACTTTATCCCCGAGAATTTGAGGATAAATTCTTCCAAAGAAGGGGAGATTAATATAAATCAGCCCGCAGACTTAAACTATCAACCAAAGACGAGAAACGTTTTACCAAGAGTGCAAACAATGGCATGTATTCCACACTTATATGCCTAACATGGCATGGAAAATTGAATGGCGTTGGAGTTTTCACATGAAGATATAGGAAGCAAGTTCTATTCGGTCTTTTGTATGTAGGTCTTGGACAAAGACCATGTTTTCTTTTAGCTTGTATTGATTTCTTAGCTTAGCTTAGGACATAGTGTAATATGTAAATAACTCCTAGCTCTCATTAGAACACAATTAATATGCTACAGGAAAGGACAACTAGGCCATGTAATGAGGTGACAAAGCCGAGAATGACAAGGTGGCAAGGACAAGAGGCATCTAAAAGTTGGGGATTTCAAGAAGAGACTTTATGAACTAAAAAGTTCATGAAGTTGGCTACATTGAAGAGCTGAAAATCGGCCAAGGGGAAGTGCAAGTGCTGGTCATATTGATCATCCAGACAAATACCAAGAATGGAAGCTTCCAACACATTCCAAGAAGATGAGCTTTTTGGAAGAATTTATGAGCTAAAAAATTCATGAATATGGTTACATGGGAAACCTCAATCTCAGCCTACAGAAGAGGAAGAGGTGGCCAAAACACCTTGGTCTCCATGTCACTCCAAATCCGTTCACACTAGGCCGAACTCCCAAGCAATTTGTGTCCTTTTGTCTTCTTCTAGAATATTACATTTTGTACTATAAATAGTAGCCTTAGGAAAATGTAAAATTTAGAGTTTGTTGAATATAAAACTTGAGTATTTACTCATCTTTGCTATGTCTTTCAATTCGGAATTGATATTCTTAGTCGGTTCACCAGGAGGACCTTTGGTTCTTGTGTAACCCAAAACCCTTGGCGTAAGTTGAAGCTAGGACTGTGTAACCTAGTTAAACCCAAGCTAAGGTTTCACTATGGGGTAATTCTTGGATAGGACTGTGTGACCTAATAAAAACCCAAGATTAAGGAACCCCCTCGGCGTAGGTAGACGTTGGAACTGTGTGATCCAACCAAACCCAAGCCAAGGGTCTATTATAAGGTTTCCTTACCATCGCCATATGTCTTGTTCACGAGCATTTCACTTAGCAACCTCGGACTAGACCTTGTTAAATTGGTCACCCCATCGAGGTGTCAACTTGGGCATTAAAAACCCCTTGTCATTATCCTTCACTTATCGACCTATTGTGCTTGGTTTGTACTCTAGTTTGCACCTAGCATCCCTTTTCCATCCCTCATCCAAACTATCTCATTCCTTTCACCACTACATCCCACAGTACCTTACAAACAGCCACCCCAAATTCCAAACCCCGAAACCATCCCCAACTGTCTGTCCAAACCTGACAACAACAAACTGTCTGCATAACATAATTTACCGGAACCTTACTGTTTCTGCTCTGTTCTGTCGCCTAACCACTATCCAACCTTCAAACTCCGTTCATTAAGATCACCCTCAACCTGTCTAGAACCATCCCATTAAAATCCTTGACCCAATTCCTAGTATAAATACCCGATACAGCCCTCACATCCCCACTGCCTCGTAGTAACTGATAAACTGAGAACCTCACTGTTTCAGGCTCTATTCTGTGGTCTTGCCACCATATACTCACTGAACTCCGACCACTACCATAACCCTCAACACACGCTCAACAACCACCTAAAACTTCTAAGCTTGACTCATCACCAAACTACTCGAAACATTTCCAAAACACCACCTACCCGATAGTAATACCTAACCCGAGAACCCCTATTTCACACCCATTGTTGCATCAACTACTTCCCTGCGAACTCAGCCCCACTTACCCTCACTCACCTGTAGACCTGTTCAAAGGTCGGGTCGGGCCGGGTCAGGGCTGGGTCGGGTGGCTTTTTTTTCCTGCTTGCCCGACCCTGACCCTATATTTTTTTTTAAAATCCGACCCTGGCCCTGACCCTTCGGGGACCCTACGGGTCACGGGTCGGCCCTGACCCGTCAATTTTTTTTGTGGGCCAGGGTCGGGCCGGGTCGGGTCGAGGATATTTTTATTTTTAAAAAAAATGAATTTCCAAAACTGAAATTGGCATTCACCCCTACATTACAACGAAATTTCGACATTGAAATGTATTATTTATCGTGAGATCTTGACTAAAACGGACATCCAAGCGCAGAACTATGACCATTTAAAGTTTCACCAATTTACAACTACTTTCTCTCCATACATTATGCTTCCGTGATATTAACAAAATGACTAATAATATAAATATATAATTAATAATCAGCTACCATTTTTATCTTATTTTATGTCGAGCTCAATATAGATTAGAGCAATACATATATATATATATATATAAAAATGCATTATATCACTTATTAATGACAAAAATATATATAAGTACAAAATAAATATTAATGAAGGGAAAATAATATAAATTATATTTAAAAAAAAATGTGGGTCGGGGTCGGGTCGGGGTCGGGGTCGGGCCGAGGTCGGGTCGGGCTAGGCCGGGTCAGACGGGTAAATTTTTCTGACCCTGGCCCTGGTTTTTTCGGGTCGGGCTGGGCAGGTCCCCGCCCCGTTGGACAGGTCTACTCACCTGTATGTACTTGGATCAAGAATGCCACTGACTTTAGCCAAAATTCACACTTGGAAAAGTTTGCATAAAGTTCGCGGTCCTGAAGTATTCGCAATACAATTATGATATGTTCTGCATGATCAGCCTCATTTTGGGAATAGACTAAGATATCATCAATGATGAAAAGATCAAGATACGGCTTGAAGACCCTGTTTATAAGATTCATGAAAGCAGCTAGGACATTTGTCAATCCTACTGACATGACACAAAATTTGAAGTGACTATAACGAGTTCTGAATGAGGTTTTTGGAATATCAACTTCCTTAATCTTAAGCTGATGGTACCCTGATCTGAGGTAAATCTTAGAAAACACTGATCACCCTAGAGTTTATCGAATAAATAATTGATTCTAGGAAGAGGATACTTATTCTTAATGGTGACCTTGTTCAACTACCGATAGTCAATGCACATACGTAAAGACCGATCTTTCTTCTGAACAAACAAAACTAGTGCACCCTATGGTGAGACACTTGGTCTAATGAATCCCTTATCAAGGAGATCTTTCAATTAGGCTATAATCTCATCGCTGGAGCCATTCTGTACGGTGGAATAGATATCAGCTTGCTGCCATGAAGTAGATCGATTTTGAATTCAATCTCTCTATCAGGAGGAACTCCGGGGAGATCTTCAGGAAAGACTTTCGGAAACGCATTGACAATTGGCATTGACAGAAGAGTTGGGGTCTAGGTGTCTGCATCCCTAACCCGAACTAGATGGTAAATATACCCATTGGATATAATCTTTCTAGGTTTAAAATAGGAAATAAACTTACCCATGGGTGCTACTGAATCACCCTTCCATTCTATGACTGGCTCACAGGGAAATTTGAACTTTACAATTTTGGTTCTACAACATATTGTGGCATAACATGAAGACAACTATCCATTCCCATGATTACATCGAAGTCTACCATTTCTAACTCTACCAGATTGGTTATGGTAATGCGGTGATAGACTTTAACTAGACAACCCTTATAAACCCACCTGGCTATAACTGACTCGTCAACTGGAGTGGATACTACAAAGGGTTCATGCAACTTTTCGGGTTCTATCCCAAATTTCTTAGCAATAAAATGGGTTACATATGATAGAGTGGAACCATGATCTATAAGAGCATAAATGTCAAAAGTGAAGACCGTTAATTTACATGTGACCACATCTGTATGAGTCATTGTATCCTGACGACCTACTAGCACGTACAAGCTATTCGGACCTCCGCATATATTATCAAAATTAGCTGGACCATGCCCTGATTGGGCTTGAGAATTATGAGGAGCTGTTGAATTTGTGAATTGATCCATATTACCTCTTGTACCCTGCCTTGCTAATGGACAATACCTCATAAAATGACCTTTCTGACCACAACCATAGTAGATATCCATACCCGTGTGACACTCCCCAAAGTGTCTTCTACCACACTTTCCACAAATAGGATTACTGAAAGTACCTTGACCCACACTGGCCTGTGATTGAGAACTCAATTCTCTGAAATTCTATCTTTTATGATCCTTTCTTAACTTAGGGAATGGAGCACTGGATGAAGATGGAGCAGGTCCTAATGACCTATTCTTGAAGTATTGTCTGCCTCTACCTCTTACGTGACTTAAGTGACTTGAAGACTTGGCTCTTTTATTAAACTCATTGTCCTTCTCTTTTTGTAAGGCTTCTTCTTCCTTCAACTTGGTCCCATTACCCTGTACGAAAGCAACTATCTTTGTAATAGTTACCTCCCTGTTCTGAGCTATAATATTAGCTACATCGTACAAATGGGGATCAAGATCATACATGGAATGCCTAACTCTAGCCCTCATGTCTGGAACCATAAAAGCATCAGTGAACTCATTCCAAGTTTCTGAATGTGCATATTCCCCGAGGACTGTTTCCATGACTCATACCAGATGTTAGCAACATCCTGCAACTGATAAGCTCCCAACTCTACTGCCTCTATCTTAGTAACATACATAACACATAATATTTTCTACAACTCATCAATACAATTCTGTGGATCTTCCTTTTTACAAGACCTTGTGAACACCGGAGGGTCCACACGCAGAAACTCTAAATACCTGAAACTGGATGACTCTCTATTAGTTCTCATACTTGGAATCATTCCCTGACATTGGCCTTGAGCATCAATAAGTTGAGTGAGCAGCTGAATAGCTCCCCTAACATCTGAGTTAGTAGAACTGGGCAGTGGAACTAGAATCTCCATAGGTCCTATGGTATTGGGTGGGGGTGCTATACCTGAATTGTCCATTGAGCCTGAGCATCCTCCTCACGAGAAGCATTAGTAGCAGCTCTCCTGATTGTAGCTAATTTTCTTTTTGTAGGCATTTTCTTAAATACGTAATATGCAGGAGTTAGAAAGATATCCTGAAGGTATAGCTCTAACTGCACGATCTAGAGTATGAAAGAAGTGAGGCAATCCTAGATTTCTTAGTGATTGATTATTTATATGTGTGGGTCCCTCACACACATAAAAGTGACCCCACTAGATACGATTTTATAGACTCCCAAAGACACTTCAACCTAGGCTCTTATACCATGCTTTGTAACACCCTGAACCATGGCCTAGCGTGGTCATAACACGACACTCGGTGCCTAACGGTATATGACCGAGTGAACCATATAGCTTGTTGAATCAACATGGCCATCAAAATCATGCAATAGTAATGACAATTAAACATGTAAAAACTGTATACTAAAAGTAGTCTGAAATAATTTGAAAATATAATAAGTCTGAAAACCAATGCTGACATGATATACTAAACTAGTCTGTGAAACCTCTGAACATAAGTCTAACTGCAAAACTATTTACCAGGACAAGGCCCTGGCATACCTCTATCATAAAATGTAATCATAAAAGTAACTAGACTAACACCCTGAATGAGATGGGGCTCACCAAATAGCTGATACCGAAGCAATCCTACTAAGCAAATCCATCTCCCTAAAACTCAGCACCTGCACTGTGAAGTGCAGGCCCAGTGCAAAAGGGATGTTAGTACATTTGAATTGTACTATATATAAAGAAATTGAAAGAATAAGTAGGCACATGATATAATAGGAACATAAAATTGAAATTGAACATGAACATGAATATAATAACATGTGTAAATTTTGATAAAGTTACTAGTCTATAAGTCTGAATATATGTATATCAGTGAAACTGTATATATGTATGTATATATATCTATGGGAAGGATTGTAGCATAATTGACAACATAAATGACCACGTAGGTACGTGGAGTCTATTACTTGGCCCGACCAATAGAACAATCTCATACCTTGCCGGGGTATGAGTTATAACATGGAATGAAAGGATCTAATCTGCAATCTGGAAGGTATCATCCTCTGTCAGAGCGACCCTTATCCTACGTGGCATACGTAGTGTCAGTCTATCTGAGCCTTTTCGGTGAACTATGCAACTCCCAAAATATGTATTTTAAAATAGTGGTTTGTAAGCCCATGGTTTTATAAAAGCAACTTATAAAGCATGGTTTGAAATCATAATTTATCATGTGAACTAATATAACATACAACTTGTGTAAATTAATGAAAACATACATATATAAGTTCATGAAATCTAATAGTAATGGTCCATAACTTGTAATTCTAGAACCCATAGAAATCGAGGTTATGGGAATTCATGGATTACACACGAATTCCTTATAACCATAATGGAATATCAGAAACACAATAATGAATTAATAATACAACATGATATATACATGTAATTTAGGGCTATCATAAAATTGGAATAAAACCCTAAGTTATGGAATTTCATAGATTTCATGGATAACGTGGTGTGGGAAGAACATGAATATTTCCACACGTTGATAGAAGCATTAAATACCTTATTCTCTCCAAAACATGTCTTAAAAATTGAACATGGAAGGATAATCTCAAAGCTTGAACCTTAATTCCTTGAGTTGGGTTTTCTTGAAAACCCTCGGTTAGATATAGTGAATTTCACTTAGGAATTGATTATATTTGATGAGAATCGCATGGAAATACATGGAAAGGACTTACCTTGGTGTAGGAGATGATTGGAAAGAGAACATTTGTTCCAAGGCTTGGGAATTATGAAAACTAATTTTTAGAATTAAGTCTCGTATTTATATTGTTTGTTCTCGATAGAAATTGATGGTTGAGATTGATGGACCACCAAAAATTTAACGATCTGGGTCTGGATGGTCAATAATTGTACGCTCCATATAACTAGACCGTACTGTTATTTTTTAGACTTCCGAGAGAGTTATGAAAGTTGAAGTTCTGAGATAGTGGAAATCGATGGGCCGTATAAATTTGGACGGTCCGTAGAATCTACAACATGCCATAAATTTCAAAAAAAAATTGATGGTTCATTTTGAGGGGCCGTAGAATATTTTACGATCCGTAATTCCTGGCATCAAATTTGATCTACAGAACTTAAACTAGTTTTTAACTCTAAACTCCCCGTTTTGGTTTCCTAAATCCCTTAATCATAAACATATCTTCATTTAGAGGAATGGGGTGTTACAAGGACAATAGGAAGGGTATTTTGCACCTGATGGGTATTTTGCACCTGATCAGTATGTTGCTTCAGTCTACTGTTATTGTTCTGTCTGGTGGACAACGACAAAGAAGCAACAATCATAATAGGTATTCTTAAGGTGGAGATCAACAATCGTTTGGATGCGAGAATTATGTCTGCCATCATTGTGGAATAAGGAATCATATAAAAAATGATTGCAGGAAGTGGCTACGTAAGATGGCTAACTCTTCTGGCCTGAGGAATAATCAGTCTGTTGGTAATGCTAGAAACACTCTTAATACTCGTGGTAGTAGGGCTGGTAACACAGTTACTGACAATTCTAATGGGGGACAAGCTCAACTTTATGGCTTGGCTCGTAGGGAGGCAGTTGATGCCACAGATGCGGTGGTCAGAAGTATTCTAAATAGTTCCATTGATGCGTAGTTTTGGATCGATCTGGGTTTGAATCTTTCTTATGTGACTTTGTGCTTTGCCCTTGATTTAGTGTGGAACCCGAACAATTGTTAGAACCATTTTCTATGAATACCCCAACTAGCATCCTTGTTATTGCTTCTAAAGTCTATAAAGATTGTGTAGTTGTAAATAAGGGCCATAAGAATACTACTGATTTATTTGAATTAGAGATGGTGAAATTCAAAGTAATTGGGGATATGTCTTTCCAAGTGTTATGAAACTCTAAGTTGTAAATCATAAATAGTTAGGCTTGAATTTTTGGATTAACCCATTATGAAGTGGAAGAGTGATATTGTTAAACCTCGAGGTAGACTTATTTCGTATCGTAAGACTTGCAAAAATGAACCCGAAGAGTGTAGTTATCATCCAGTTGTTGTTTAATAACACTCAGGCCGTAGTATTTGTACTTATTCCCTAATTCAATTATGCGTTGAACCTTCTGGTTATCAAAGTCGTGCGATAGCATAGACTAATGGTGAACCCCTCATTTGGTGTATAGGCTTATTTTGTTGTAGTCATGGGATGTCCCTCTAAGGACAACATGGTTATTATTAGGGTGTTTGAAGAGTGTTATTATGTTATATCTTGTAATACAACATAACTCTAGTGAAAATTTTGAAGACTTGAGGTTTAGTGAAAATCTTAGGCCATAACTCTCATTCAAGAATGAATGATCCTGAGAGGGGGATAATGTAACACTCTGTAAATCTGGATTAGGTGTAAATATGTTAAATTAGTATTAATGTGAAATTTTAGATATATGAAGTCATATCAAGATGAGTTTGGGTGGAAATAGTTGACCTAAGATCAAGATGAATAGTGAAGTATGTAAAATTTGATAGAATCGACTAAGTTTACGGTAGTTCTGACTTCCAACTTGATTACGTGAATATCCATTGGAAATTTGAAAAAAATTAAAGCATGAAAGTTGTAGGTCTTTGAAATACCTTTCCAACCATATATGGCAAGCTCAAACGGAGATCTGGGCTAGGATTATGCCTATTTTACTAAACGATGTCAATAAAGTTGAAAAATATGAAATTTTGGCTAATGGTGAAAATAGACCAAGGAACTCGCTGAGCTATGCTCAAAGTGAGATAGGGTCATGCTATATACCTCGCTCAGCGAGGTATAGGGTCCAAAAGTGAAAAATTAATAAAATTTGCTAAGTATAAATTGGACGGATGAGCTCACTGAACGAAGCTCAAAGCGAGGTCAACCCTTGCTTTGGACCTCGCTCGGCGAGCCAGGAGGTCCAAAATGTACAGGCCTATATATACGACCCTTATATGATTTTATGTCATGTTTCACATTCCAGACTTCGTTCTAAACCGTCTTTTTGACAGGAAACAACCCTATGGCTTCTCCCAAAACATCTAAGGTAAATTCTTGGTCAATCCCTATAATTACTAAATCAATCTATCATTAAATTAACACTAGTCCATCCTTCAAAATCATAGCTTCTTGAAAACCGAAGAAAGAAAAATCGAAGGAGACTTTGCAAAATCTCTTAAAGGTATATTCTTTGATATTTACTAATATTATTTGGAGGATTTAGACTAGTGTAGAGTAATAAAAATAATGAGAATCCATGTGTGATTCATGGAAATTCAATAACACATTTTTTAGACATGAAAACCCTAGTTTTTCGCTAAAGGGGGTAAGATGGTTGGAATTAGATTAAAGTTCTAATTTTTATCATCCTAATCAATTGTAGAACGACTATTGAAATTTGAGGAATATGTTTGAGCGGGAATTAAGGTATGTCTAGATTTCGAATATCCTCTTTTGAAGTATACATTTTCAAACATCTTGATATTGTATATATGCTTTGAAAATCTCGTTCGGAAACATGTCTAGTTTTAAGAATGTTTTGAAAGCATGATTTGTTTTGAGAATCCTCTTTTTATTGTTTGTACCCGTTGAAACTCTAGTTTGGTGGTTGATCTCTATTGAACTTATTTTTGAATTAAAAGCGATAATTGAACAAGGTTATGCGTATGCAAAGTCAAGTCCTCATCGAACTTTATATGAGTTATACTATTGTGATGAATGTGTTTTCCTCATTATTGGAAGGTTCAACTTATTTTCTAAAGATTGAAGCTTTAAATGTGTTTTTCCTTTGAATAGGTTCAACAAATAAGTAATTTGAATAAGGTTCCTAAATTGATTATGACTCGACATACCTCTATTGTGAGAAGATACTTGAGAAGGGAATTCAGATATAAGCCATGATTGATGATTCGGTTAATATGCCATGACATGTATTTATTGTGTTTGGGCAAGTTGTGCTTGTCCCGAAGATGATTAGTTGTTATATAACATATCGCTTTTGACTATTATTGTGTCAGTCTAGAGGATGATTGATCTTCGTGTCTATAGCCCAGTGTATTTATTGTTGTGTCAGTCTAATGGACGATTAACCTCTGTGGGATAAAGCCCCGGTGTATTGAATGATTGTTCACCCATGAGTTGGCATGTGTTGATGTTTTGGTTGCATGTGAGTGGTTGTGGTGATCTTGAGTTCGTATGTGAAAGACATAAAATGATGAACGGTATAATAAGTTGATATTAATATATTCCTGTGTCTTGGCTTTTTTTCCTGGTAATATTTCTAAGTTTACTTACTTACACTATCTCTTGATTTTCAATTGTTTTATTGGTACAATTTTACTGATTTTGCTCTATTGATTATGATTTACTAACTATGGCCCCTTAGAAACTTACTAAGTACCAGTGCTCAGGCATACCATTGTTATTTTTATGGTATGTTAGGTGACAGAGAAGAGTAGGTTTGTGATACGCATATGGGATAGGAGAACTGCTGCTTTCCAGATTTATTGGTGATCCCACACCCTTGTTCGTGGGTCACCCCTATTTAGCTAGTTTATTTCTTTAGTATACGGGTTGCATCCCAAAGTTAGACTATAGTTTATCTCTCATAGAAGTTCCATCGATAGTTGTTAGATTTGTGGGTAGATTGTGAAAGTCTCGTATGACTTGTTTTTGTCACTGCTATGATTTACTATTTACATTAAACTTCTGATGATTTTATATTATAAGTGTGAGGATGATTTCAGTTACCCCTCAGTGACTGTTTTAAGTAAATACTAAAATACTATTAAAAGAGATTAGACGTTTAATTAATTTATAAGGTGTTTTCAGTGTTGTTCATAGCATCGGATGCATGTTGCGTTCAGGGTGAATTTTTTGGCGTGACATGGCCGTACATGAATGTACGGTCCTACATCCTACCTTACATGATCAATTTCGTTGGAATTTCGCGGAATGTATTCTCTTCAACCCGTTTAACTTCCATACCTTCTGATACTTTTATAAACAAGTATTAACCCACTATTACCCTTCTATAGATTCTCATATCTTCTCAGGATACTATAGTTAGTTGATGACATGACTCGATGTAAAATTATGAGGTGTAAAAGGATCTTTCAAGCCAATACCATGAATACTCCAATGAGAGACAAGAGTGAGTGCAGTCAACACCTTTGTCTCAAGAACCTTAGTCAACTTTCCCAACAACAAAGAATCTGAGCTATCCCTTAGTTCTTTAGTTGTAGTTAGGTTCTTTTGTGGTTCCCACCTATTTAACTTTGCAAGTATTATGTAATAGTTGTTCGTTGGTTAGTTACTAGATCTCTAGAAAACGACTAGGTTGTTTAGTTGGACTGTTTAAGTAACATGTCCTTTAGGTGTTACGAGGAATTTATAAACTTGTGAACTGCTCCAAATTACAAGGAAATTTGGTAATTCTTATAGGAAATATAAGTCGTGGTTTTTAACTCCCTTCAGCAAATAGTTTTCCACATAAAAATACTTGTGTTGATTTACATTACGCAAATAGTTTAAAGAAATATATTCTTAGAGCGCATATGAATAGCCCGATCTTAACAAGTATAGAAAGATCTATGCACCTAACTATTGGAAGGATATGCATACCTGATTGTCATAAGAACCAGGTTTTTTTACTAATTTCCTTACTTTATTTTTGTCACTTATGCTCACTTGATCATGTCATGAGTGTATACTAGCTAAGATATAAATTTGAGTTAGTCATTATTCCACTTTGATCTACTCATCAAGTATAGCCAAAGTGTTGGAGAAATCAGTTGTGCTTTAGTTCGTCTTTTTCAATTAATCTCCTTCAAGGTGCAACTCATATAATCATTTGCTCATAACTGTGGCAAATTTGTTCCCGTCCTGCTTCTTTATCATCCTTTTCATTTTTTAAGCCCCGAACCTTGACCTAGGCAAATCGACACTCAGTGCCTTAACTTGCTCGAGTGAACCAACTCCACATGACATATGACTTTGAACCATACAAAGGTAAATGAAATAGTTTTTTATATCATAAAGCCTTTAAAATAATCACATTCATAAAGGAAGTACTTTATGTTTAAACGGTGGAACCTACCTAAAAAACATGTGAAAATCCTAACATATGCATACTCTATGAAGCCTATTACATAACCATGAATCAAACATTTACCGAAACAAGGCCTCAACATACCCAAGATAACAAAAATGTAGAAATAAAGATAACTACGTCCCAAAGATCAAATGAGGCTCACCAATAGCTGAGAGTGTGGAAACCAAGCATGGAGTAGTATCTCCCTGAATCTTTGTACCTGCATTGTGCAATGCAGTGCCCTCGGCAACAAGAACGTAAGTACTGTCAAATAGTACTCGTACCTAAAACCAACTGGATGAAATAAAAGCACATAAAAGGAAGGGCGTCCCAACAAAAATATGAATAAGGTATGAAGCGATATGAACTCTAACATCTGAACAATATCAATATTTATGTCATAAAACATAAGGTATATCATTTTACTAGGAGTTTCATAAACCATAAAGCTCCTACAAGACTGTCTAGCCACAACAAACTCACCAAATAGGGTAGATACAGAGAATGGCTCATGTAATTGTTCTTGCACCACCCAAATATTGTAGCAACAGAAGGGGTCACATATGATAAAGTAGATGCGGCATCAATAAGTGCATAAATATCAAAAGTGAAGGTTGGCAATTTACATGTGACGATGCTTAGAGATGCCTCTAAACCCTAATGACCCATTATACATGATAACTGATCGTACCCCCGCTTGGTCTTGATGTTCTGCCTCCTACTACACTCCATCAGACTGAGGGGCGATTCTTCCAGATAGGACCGGAAGGTTACACCTATAACATTCACCTGAACCATAATGGAAAACCCATGTATGGGCTCTTACACAATAGTCACAGTGAGCGCATGGCCACACAACTCGATTTGAGCTTGCATTTTCACTTACATGAACATGTCTAGCAGAAGGTCACTATATTTTCTTATGGCCCTGAAGGCTATATCGATAACATTTGTCGAGATCATACAATATACCCTTGAGTGTCTCTTGCCACACCTTCTATGGAGATAATGTTGTGGTATCTTGGGGCCCGAGCTGCCTCGGGGTTAGGGGCATGATGGCTTTGAACTCTTTCCTTGACATGACAACCATCTAATAAGGCTAGTGTAATAACTCATCCCACTCTGAATGATGTTTCCTCAATTTCCTTTTGTTGTCCTTGCCAAAGTGGAAGAAATTCTTATATCGGGCAGTGTGGACGTTTGCCCCATGTATGGTTGTTGCTGGGGCATTTCATTACCACAACAATAACATATTCCTTACTTCATGTAACAATCGCTTAGGTGTCTCTTCCCACAAATAGTGCAACTGAGCTGATTGGTATAGTTAATCCTCTTTTGTCCTCTTGCTTGACAAAAGACCCTATCCTAGATCTATGTAGTATCACCATGAGGGGGAACAAGATAATAGACCCTTGATACAAGATACTCAGCTGCACCAAGGGCTCGTTCCTTCCTCCACATGAGTCTTTGTGCAACCTGTTTCATCTTGACACCTCCATATGAAAGAAACAAATCAATAAGGCTTTTTGCTTTACCTCTTCCTTCATCTCCTCGAAGATGAGGCATAGTAGAAAGAATTGAAGAAACACACGAATTATGATCATTTTCTTAAGACATGGCTCTATTGCATGATATAGAGTATGAAACAAGGGTAGTATTTCCTAAGTATCATGTAGCCTCCCAATTATAAGTGTGGCACCGCTTCACACGTATAAGTAGTACTTTACTAGATACGGATTCATCGTCTCCCTAGGACACATAAATCTAGTGGTCTGATACTAAGTTTGCACATCTCGAACCTTTGCCTAAGAGGACCGACATTGTCATGCCCCAATCCTAGGAGACAGACCAGCACCCGTGACTTACCTGACCAAGCGACCCAATTTGTAACAACTCATATCCTGACATATATGGAATCAACAAGACATTGTTGATATGATATCTAACCAAAAAGATATATATACATGGGACAACAAGGCCACAACATATACAAAATACTCATCATCTGAACACAATTAACCGCAGGTACACATATGTCTGCAAAAGCCTCTAAGAGTACTGACATTTGTAATATGGTCGGGACAGGGGCTCGACCTACCAATAGGCTCTATACATAAACATCAAATACCATCTAGACTAGGCTAAACTCCAGAATATATGGAGCTTACTGATCAATCGCTGAACTCAACTAACCTCCTGCTGTAACAGTCAGTCGAACTGTATACCCGAACTTGTAGCATAAAATGCAGCGCCTCTGATTTTGGATCGAGTTTTAGTGCGGGTTCGAGCCGGAATCTTTCCACAACAAATCTGCCCTCGTTTGCTGCACCAACAGGTAAATGATCCTTTACTCTCTGTTATGTTAGTTTTGATGCCTTCAGTATAGCTTTATTTTCATTGTTTGCAAGATATGTTCATATGAGTTCGATTATGTTGTGACGACTAATTGTAATGAAGGCAGTAGCTTTCATTTCTTGATTACTAAATTACTAAAATTAAATATAGCTAGTCATCGAACATAAACGTTGTTTTGGGATGATAATGAATTTATCTTAATCACTTTGGTTCTGAAAAAATGGCTAATGAAGAACAAGTATTTTCCCTAAAAAATCTGTTGTAGCATTACCTTACCATATCTCTAATTAGAACTAGTAAATCAGTCCGGTATGAGTCGGAAGGGAAGAAATCATTGATGCTAGGGTCTGTCGAGTATATGTTTGTCTATGTAACTTAATCGAAATAAATTATGTGTTAGTGTGTTGATTTAAATCTATTTTAACTACTATTTTTTTAGTTAAAAAGCAGCATGTAAACATGCCACCTTCATGAGGTTTAATTGAGTATTGGTCTCGTCAAGATGTCACCAGTTCATGTTGAACTTTCTTAGAGTGGTCTTTTGTGAACCAAATTATGGATTATCATTATAAGAGTTTAGAGTGCTTGAAATATTTTAACATCTGTAACAGTTTGGCTACATCAAAATAAGAAATAAGGAAAAGGAGTTTGGAAAAAATGCAGTTTTCTTCTAAATACTTTCACATAATAATTCATTTCAAGTTTGGTTTGTCCGAATGCCTTCTTTGTGGATTCTTTTAGATTAGTTACAAGGTAATGAATGTTAATCTAGACTATTTTTAATAGAAAAATTTACATCACATAATTAACTATTAGTACATAATTATATTTAGTAGCTATAATTTATATTAATTAAATCTCATAGCTAAATATTGTATTTCAATTACACATGATGACTAATACCTCAAGGGCTCAATCTCCTTCTCTTGTCAGTCTTTCTCCAGAGAGCCAGAGGCTCCCTTCATTTCTCACGATGCCTCTTCTATACAAGCCACCGGAATTCGGCGAGGCCAGACTAACTCCAGCGAGAGAGTTCGATTTCGAATCTGACTGGATTTGCGTTGTACAATTATGGTAAGTGTATAATACTAATTAAGGTAACATTTACACTACAATATTACATCAATATACATTCCTAATATACTACAAACCAACACTGCCCGTGATAGGCTGAAGGCCACTGCCGAGATGGGCTTCAGCCAATGCCGAGATGGGCTGAATCATTCCTAATGTACCCGTGATATACATTATGTATACCAAGTGTATATCACGTGTATATTACCTTGTTTAACCCACCCCCGCAGTCATAGTGGGCGGTCTTCGAACGCTGATACTGTCCCTAAAATCTTCAAAAAGGACCGAGGGAAGACTCTTTGTAAAAATGTCGGCAATTTGATATCTCCACGGGACATGGCTTACGCGAACTTGACCAGGGGCAATATTTTCACGGACAAAGTGAATGTCCATCTCGATATGTTTAGTGCGTTGGTGCTGAACCGGATTACCAGATAGGTAAATGGCACTAATATTATCGCAATATACCAAGGTTGCCTTCGGAATGGGACAATGAAGCTCCAATAGTAAATTACGTAACCAACATGATTCAAAGACCACATTAGCTACCCCTCGATATTCAACCTCGGCACTTGAGCAGGATAGAGTCGCCTGATGCTTTGCAGACCAGGAGACCAAGTTGTTGCCAAGGAACACACAATAGCCAGACGTAGATCGTCTGGTGTCGGGACAACCCCCCCCCCCCCATCAGCATCGGTATACGAGACAAGTGTGGCCGTCGAGGAAGGATATAAATGTAAATCATAGTCAAGTGTTCCCTGAATATACCTAATGATGCGTTTGAGCGAATTTATGTGCTCAATTCGGGGATCACGCATGAACAAACACACCTGCTGGACAACATATGTAATATCTGGTCTCGTAAAGGTAAGATACTGAAGGGCCCCTACAAGACTACGATAGCGGGTCGGATCCTCGTAGGGTACGCCAACGGCAGCACTAAGCTTGGGTTTTGTATCAACTGGAGTGGAAGTGGACTTACAAGATGACATCCCAGCCCTTTCGATGATCTCAGCTGCATACTTCTGTTGAGACAAGAACAATCCATCGGAATGACGAGTGACGGCAATCCTCAAAAAGTAACTCAAGGGCCCTCAGTCTTTCATAGCAAACTCAGAGCTGAGCATGGTCATGATAGACTGGCGTAAGGCATCTGTAGAGGCAGTCAAAATGATATCATCCAAATACAACAGAATGTAAGACAAAGACGAACCACGATGGTAGATGAACAAGGAATTATTCGACTTGATGTGAGTGAACCTAATAGTCGAAACATAATCAGCAAACCTTGTATACCAGGCCTGTGGAGACTGCTTAAGTCCATATAAGGACTTCTTCAACAAACAGACATGATAAGGATGTTTGGGATCCCTGAATCCCAACGGCTGATGCATATAAACTATTTCCTTAAGATCACCATGTAGGAAAGCATTTTTTACATCTAACTGATGAATAGGCCATGCTTTCGAAAGAGCCAAGCTGAGTACAATGCGAATGGTAGCCGGCTTGACCACTGAACTAAATGTCTCACCACAATCCACCTCAACTTGTTGAGTCTTACCATCACCCACAAGCCGCGCCTTATGTCGTGCGAACGAACCATCTAAATTTTCCTTGTGAGCAAAAATCCACATACACCTAATAATATTAATACCAGAAGGACAGGGCACCAACTCCCACGTCTTATTATCAATAAGAGCATTATATTCAACGGTCATAGTAATTTTCCAATTTGGGTCATTTAATGCAGACACAGGAGTATGGGGTAAGGGTGACTTAAGAACATTAGAATTTAAATTAAAATGTCTCTTTGGTTTAAAAATACCCCGCTGACTACGAGTGACTGGTCTATGACTGGAGGAAGAAGTGGGCGGATTCTGGGAATTTTTTGGGCTCGGGATGGACTGGCCAGCAGGCAGTGTGCCTGCTGACCCATGACGGTAAATTGACACAGGAACTGGACCAGTTCCAGAATTGGGCTGGACTGGCCCAATCGCTGGAACTGATCCAGTGAAGGTAGTTTGTGATGGACCAGTGGGGCCAGCGGGCACTGTGCCCGCTGGAGGATTTTGGGTGCGGGACATGTCCGAAAAATGGTGAGTAATATACGGGGATATACCATCATCCAAAAAATTATACGAACTAGGCTAGGGAGTATGAACTTTAGTAAATGGAAATTGGGTTTTATCAAAAATTACATGGCGATTAATGATGATTTTCTTGGAGGATAAATCAAAGCATTTGTAACCACGATGATTAGACGGATAACCCAAAAACACACACGGAGTAGACCGGGCCTGAAGTTTGTTAATTGTGGTGGATGAGAATAACGGATAACACAAGCACCCGAAAACCCAAAGATGAGAATAAGAAGGATTCTTATTATATAAAATTTGGAGGGGGGAAGAATATGTCAGACCTTTGAAAGGAATTATGTTAAGGAGATATGTCGTCATTTGAAGAGCATAATGCCAAAAATATGGGGGTACGGAAGCATGAATTAATAGAGTGTGGACAATGTTATTTATGGAACGAATTTTGCGTTCGGTTTTACCATTTTGTGAAGATGTATGAGGACAAGAAAAATGAAAATTGATCTCATTATTAGCACAGAACTCCCGAAACACCCTAATTGTCATACTCTTTTCCATTATCATTCTGAATATTTTTTATTTCTCGTTTGAATTGTGTTCTAATGAATGCTCTAAATTTTAAGAACACGGAAAACACTTGAGATTTATTTGCAATTGGAAACGTCCACAAAAATTTAGAATAATCATCCAAAAAGAGAACATAATACCGATGACCCAACGAACTTAGAACAGGAGACGTCCATAGGTCGCTATGAATAATATCAAATGGCATTGAAGTATGAGAATTTGAGTCTACAAATGGAAACTTAATATTTTTTCCTAACGAACAAGATTGACAAATTGGAGTACGACTCGTACCCTTACAATAAATAAAACTATTTTTTTATCTAAAACTGATAAAATAGAGGATCCCGAATGACCAAGGAGAGCATGCCACAAGGAAGGAGAAATGGCTGCAAAGGCTGATGACAAGGCTTGACTCGATGGACTGAAATCGAGTATGATAGGATAAAGATCTCCCCTACTATCACACCTCATGAGAGGACTCCCCATCTTGAAATCCTTCACAGAGAAACCAAAAGGATCAAATTCAACAGAAACGGAATTGTCAGTGGTGAATTTTCGGACAGACACTAAGTTTTTAATCAATTTGGGGGCATGTAAAGTATTTTTCAAGGTAAGGGGAGGATTGGGGGGAGATAGAGTTTTATGACCATAACCCTGAATTGGAATAGAGTTACCATTACCGACAATTATACCACGAGGGTTGCTCAAATTGGCATAAGACGAGAGAGTACCTTGATCGGAGGTCATGTGTGTCGTTGCGCCAGTGTCCATGTACCAATTTGGATCCGGTTGCGTCAACCCAAGTGTGTGCATTACGGCTTCAATGTCGGTGTGAATAGATGTGGGGCCTACTATCGAGAATGCTTGTGTGGGTCGAGGCCCAAGCAGACCACCCTGCTGCCCCGGCCCAGTGCTGAACCGAGAACCTGCCTGCTGAATGTTGGGCCTGAAATTAGACTATCCAGCCCACTGGCTGCCTGAAGAACCTGGAAAATAGGAGTTGTTGGACCACGACCCATTGCCCCAGCCCCACTGCCATGGGCCCCACTGTTGGGACCAGTAGGGAGGAGGCCCATTGTTTCCTGGATGAGGCCCACTGCCGGACTACTGACCACCGGAACCGCCGCGTTTGCCCCCGCGGTTTTTGTTATTATTCTTACGATTATTTTTGCCGCCACCATGAGTACAGTTTTAGCATGAATTATCAACAAAACCTGTAGATTATGTGGAGGACGTCATTAGGACGACGGGGCTTGCTCCGGTAGCCGCCTTTTTAGCCAAATCGGCTTCTTCCAAAGTAAGCATGGAGCGGACTTGATAAAAAGTGGGAAGTGGGTTACTTTGACGAAGGAGAGTCTGAATGCCATTATAGGCCTCTGAGAGACCGGCAACCAGTTGTAGAACCAGACGATTATTTGTCATAGGTGCGCCAACGTTACAGAGTTGGTCCGCCAACTCCTTGAGTTTCTTCCAATATGCAAATAAGTTTGGAAATTCTTCTATGCAAACTTGAGAGAATTCCTGCTTGAGTGTGACAACACGTGAATGTTGGTTATCTTGGAATTTGTCACGCAATCTATTCCAGGTATCCATAGCCGTGGTATCCGGCTCAATAATCGTCTGTAAGAGGTCAACCGAAATAGTGGAATAAATCCACTGGAGAACGGTAGCATCAAGAGTAATCCATAACTGATGATCCTCCGCGGGAATAGGTGCAGCGAGAGGAATTATGTGATGGAGGACTTGATGGGAGATAGCGTGAATTTTAAACAATTCTGCCCACGTCGCATATTGTACGTTTTCTATCTCAAGAACTATAGGGATGTTGTTCTTGATGTTAGAAACCATGAGGGCAGGATGAAAATTATTTTTAGACATATTGAAAGAACAAAGGAAGAGGAGGGGAAATTTGGGAAGAGTGGAGGTTAATAATATCACGAATTTCGGTGAAGGGGGCGGAATCCGGAGACGGTTGTGGCCGAGAAAGGGCACTAAAACCGAGAGCAATGGCGGAAGCAAGACCTAATCTCTTGATACCATGAAAGAAATAATCCCCTTCATTATTTTCATTAATTGAAAGGTATATATACAAGTTACATATTTCCATAATAGGAGAATCATATTCCTATTCTACTCCTAAAACCTTATTCTACCATAATTCTAACTATACAATTATGGTAAGTGTATAAGACTAATTAAGGTAACCTTTACACTACAATATTACATCAATATACATTCCTAATATACTACAAACCAACACTACCTGTGATGGGCTTCAGCCACTGCCGAGATGGGCTGAATCATTCCTAATGTACCCGTGATATACACTATGTATACCAAGTGTATATCACGGGTATATTACCTTATTTAGCAGTATTTCAATTACACATGATGACTAATACCTCAAGGGCTCAATCTCTTTCTCTTGTCAGTCTTTCTCCAGAGAGCCAAAGGCTCTCTTCATTTCTCACGGTGCCTCTTCTATACAAGCCACCGGAATCTGGCGAGGCCCAGACTAACTCCAGCGAGAGAGTTCGATTTCGAATCTGACTGGATCTGCGTTTTACAGCAAACATTAATTAAAACTGGAGAGCTTCACTCCTCCATTTGAGTAAATGAGGTTGAACTTTTTTTTATGTTGCTTCACTTGGAACATAGATGGATTCTAATGGAACATCATCAAAATTAAGTTTAAGGTCAAACACGTCAAATTTCCACTACAATATGTCATAATGGATACCAAAAAAGTATGAAAAGAAATCAAATGGAACATGAATGATGGTTGTTTGCCAGAAAATATACTTTATTGTCCAAATCTGATCGGAAAATATATTTTATTCGCCTGTATTTCAAAGGAGATCTTTTCGTATACAATGAATACAGTGATTTTGAAGTGTATTCATTTTTTTCTAGTGTAAAATTTAATTTTTTGTTATGTATTTTATTTCTTATATTTAGATTTTGAATGTATACAAATGAATACGGTGAAAATGAAGTATTTTTTGGAGTGTATTTATTTTTTTCTAGTATAAAATCTAATTTTTCGCTATGTATTTTATTTCGTGTATTCAGTTTTTTAGTGTATTCGTAATTTTTTTTGTGTAAAATACAGTGTATTGGGGTGTATTTTATTTCTTGTATTTAGTTTTTGGTTGAATTTTGCATTGTGAAGGAGATTTTTCTGTTTTGAATACACTTTACTGAGCAGATTTTTACTCGATGTATTCATTGACATAGCAAGACCGTTTTAATATAATGAGGTTGTAGCAACTAAAAAGTAGCTACGCCCTGTAAATATTGAAACTATAGTTATGAAAAAATTAAAACCCCTAAACTATAGTTATTTGTGTAAGTTTAACTTTTTTATACTTGTTTTGGTTTGAATTAAGGCTTATTTGAAAGACTTTAAATTGATTCAAGACGTGCTTACATTAATGCCACTGTTGTGTCTTATTTCATCAAGTAAAAATGGATAAATTGGCTAAAGTTGTTGTTTGAACTACTTTCAGGAGGAACATCAGTCTTTTTCTTTAAATAGATACCATGCTTGGATCTTTAAATTTGAAACAGATTTTTTTATTAAAATAGTTTGCTACATGTTTTCTGATAGTTGCATAATTATATTAATGAAAATTATTGTTAGCATGATTGACAAGATCTTTAGATATATGAAATGATTGACAAGATCTCTAGATATATAAAAATATATTGAGAGATATTTTATATTTATTGTAGGATATTGTACCGTATTAATTATAGCATAATACATAGAATATTTGGTAGGATTTACATTAAGTGTAGAATATTTTGCTTCATTTATCTCTTATTTCTCTTGTATATAAATACCTATACAACTGATATATTGGATCATCAAATTGAGACACTCATTCTTCACCTTCTCTTGTGTTTTGTCTTTTTTTTGACATGGTATCAGTACCTTCTCGCTTTGATTCATAGAGTCTTTGATCTGTGGTTACTTTCAATTTTTTGAGAGTTTTTTATTATGGGGCTGCACCAGGGATCAACTCTTAGCCCATTTCTATTTTCCTTGGTGATGGATGGACAGACGTGATAAACTAAGGGGAGGTACCATGGTGTATGTTATTCGCAGACGACATAGTCCTGATTAATGAGACTTGCAGCGGAGTGAACGTCAAGCTAGAGGTTTAGAGACATACTCTGGAGTCTAAAGGGTTCAGGTTGAGTAGGACCAAGACATAATATTTGGAGTGCAAGTTCAGCAACGGGAGCGACCCTGAGACATGCGTGGAGGTGAGGCTTGGTACTCAGGTCATTCCAAATAAAGGAAGCTTCAAGTACCTAGGGTCTATTATCCAAGGGAATGGATAGATTGATGACGATGTCACACATCATATTGGGGCAGGGTGGATGAAATGGACGCTCGTATCTGGAGTTTTGTGCGACAAAAAGGTGTCACCAAAACATAAAGGCAAGTTCTATAGGGTGATGGTTAGACCGACTATGTTGTATGGGGCAGAGTGTTGGTCAGTCAAGACTTCGCACATACAAAAGATGAAAGTTGCGGAGATGAGGATGTTGAGATGGATGTGTGAGCATACAAGGAGAGATAGGATTAGAAATGATGATATCCGGGATAAAGTGGGAGTGGCCTCGGTGGAGGATACGATGCGGGAAGCAAGGTTGAGATGGTTCGGGCATGCGCAAAAAAGAGACACAAATGCTTGGGGAGAGGTGATTACACGGGATATAGTGCAGGTGCAACTTACTGAGGACATGACCTTAGATAGGAGTTGTGGAGGACACGAATTAGGGTAGAAGGGTAGTAGGTAGTCGAGTGTAGTCCTACTTACGCTTACAAAATGATAGTTGTAGTGTTATTACTGTAGGCCCGATTAGCCTATCACACTTATAGGCGAAGTATTTCTTTATAGTTCCCTTTAGTTTGATTTCTGTTGCTATGTGTTCTTTAGTGTACTTTGTTTATCTTATTTAGATGTGTTAGCTATTGCTTTCTTTTGTTAGAATGCGCTACCATGGCGTATTAGATTTTGTTATCAGCATGTCCATAGTGCTTTGATTTCTTGTCCGAGTCTAACCGTTTCTCTTACTTTGCTTTGCTTGTGATTATGCTTTGTCTTGAGCCGAGGGTCTCCCGAAAACAACCGATCTACCTATCAAGGTAGAGATAAGGTCTGTGTACACTCCACCCCAAACGGCAAATGTCCCTACTACAAACAGTTGCATTGCCTCTAAATATACGGATTCAGTTTCGGCTTCTCAAGGAGAAATAAAGACAAATACGTAAGCTAGCTTTTTTGCATTGATTAATGCTCAACCTTTTTTATTATGATTTATGCCAACTAAAATATGTAGGCATTTATATTAATTGTTACTATCTGTTACAGTATAAACCCGTATGTAGCATTCACTGTGAAGTTATTGGTTTCATTTTAATCATTTATTGTTGTTACGCCTAGATCGTTTACGATTTATCATAACTGAATGGATTAAAAAGTATTGACAATTACAATTAGTTAGAATACTCTTCATTATTTTCCGTTCAATCTCAATTTCTTTTGTGTTATTCTAAAAAGCTATTTAGATTACTTGTTGGGAGTTTTTGCTCTATGGTACTTTATAAAGCAGTACGGGAAGTATTTAACTATTACAAGTATTCGAAAGGATAAAGAAAGACTACAATATTTTCGACTAGAAATCTGAAAATTACAATATAACAACAAAACTGAAATTACGATTTTGTTGAAGACTGAAAAATGGAAAATGTTTTTGCTGAGTCGAGTGTAGCACTCTGTCCTTAAGACAATATTGCCCCGTATGTATCCTTTATACGTCCTGGACAATTTGTCTCCCAAGATAAAACAGCAATGGAACCCTTGAGCAAAGGAAACTCAAGAGCTACCGTGAAGAATATTGAGTAACGAAATGATGCTTGAAAGTTGTAGGAAGAAAACTGTTTTTGTTGTGTATTTTCGTGAGCTTTTTGAACTGTTATTTTTCTGTTCTTTTTTTGTGCTCAACAATGGTGTAAGGGTGTGTTTATATAGGTGAGGGAGGGGCTGAAAACTGCCTCCATAATAGCCAAATAATGGCCATTATGGAGGTAGTAAAGTCACCAACATAAATGGTGAAAGAACCAACGGATTTGGCCATTATAGGAGGAGTAATTCAGCCAAAATAAATGGCTGAATTGAGTGCTTGACGTTTCGTTTTGACCATCGAAATTCTGAACTTCGGGGACCAAACGTACATCTTGAAACTTCGGGGACCAAACTCGTACATCTTAAAACTTCGGGACCAAACAAGACATCGAAAGAATTTTGGTTCAAACTGTACGTCTGAAACTTCTGGGATCAAACTGTACTTCTGGTAAAGTTTTCTGGCCCAAAAAGATAATATCAGAAGGCCCACAGCCCACAGCCCACAGCCCGTGACCCGGAACTCGGAACCGGACCGGACGGGCGGGCGGCGGCGCGCGTGTGGTCTTTCCTCGAACCGAAGCACATCTAGGTCCTCCCTCCTTTAAACACATGGGATACCCCTTGGGGTCCCAAACCCCAAACCAATTTCGAGTCTTATATACACAACAATTCTTTCTTCCTCTACCGATGTGGGAGAATTACACACAATACCACACTTTCCATGCTTCAAACACCTTACTTCGTGAACCAATATCTCTTTCATTTCTCAATGAAATTTGACGATTCTTGGCCCTACGGTTATCTACGTACTTAGTAGATCATGCATGTGTGAAGAACCGGATTCTCCAACATACGTTACACTAGTGTTTAAGCCGTTAAAGTTGGTCGGTCGCAACTCCCGCCAAAGGCAAATTTCCAACATTACTCGCGTGCAATTGGTAACACTCAATGGCGGACTCAGAATTTTGTATAAGCGAGTTTAGATAGACAAGATGATAGCCGACAATAAAATCAACAACAGATATAACATGCAAGATTTGCTCGCTACTTTAGCGTTCTTTTTTTTTATTCGCTACCTAAAAATAAAATCATCATTTTTCTCTATTTTTAACAAGAAGGGCACAAAAAAAGGGCAACCCGATGCACTAAGCTTCCTCTATGCGCGGGGTCCGGGGAAGGGCCGGACCACAAATTCTATTTAAAATTTATCTACTTAATTTGTCAAAATTTGCTTTAAAATTTTAAAGATCAGTTAACCAGTTATGCTTTAAAAATTAGAAAAATATATTCAACCTCGAGACGTATAAGAAAATATACATTCATTTACTGTTTATTTATAGCAAAAACAAAGTTATTGTTTACAGAAAAAACCATCAAATAAAAGAGTTGTGAGATAAACTAAACCAAGAAAATAGATAAATAAAGAGAGCCTAGAAGAAAATATAAAATAAAGTATAGAGCAAATAAAAAAAATCAATATAGACCAAATTAAATTAAACTTAAAGTTCTAGATAATTTCAATAAATATTCTTGCATATTTTATAACGAAAGAGTTATGAAATAAACTAAACGAAGACAAATAATTAAATAGAGAGAGCTAAAAGCCATAAAGAAATTTAGTACAGAACAAATAAATAACTTCAATATAGATCAAATTAAACTAAACTAAAAATTATAAATTATTTCAACATATATTCCTGCATATTTACTGAAATTATAAGAGAGAGAAACAACTAACTTTAAGTAAAGCTTTAAGTGTTTAAAGTTGAATAAATAAGGTGAGTGTAACTTCGATTGGTCAATCTTTGTAGATTCGGATGATAGCTTATCATCTTGAACTCGATAAACAAGTTACTATACGACGATACATATTGATCATTCACATAAACTTATATTTTATTCACTCACAATTATATTTTAATATTATTTATAAAATTGTATAATATATGACTCGGCATACGTGTGCAACGCACGTGCTGAGGAACAAGTATATATATATATATATATATAATAATTTCATCTTAAAATGCTAATCAAAATCAACAATAGAGCCAACCAAAACTGTTTCATCTTAAGAAACTAATGAGACTTTAAAAAATAAAATGGAATCTGTAGATTAACTTGAAAGAGCAAAAGAACTTGAAAACAAAGAAAAGTGAAGAAGAAATTCACAATTAAACGTGTCAGAACCAGAATAAGTGATGATTGATGAAGCGTTTTTGCTTTGTAATTTGCAAATTGGTCATTTTTTCAGTTACCCGCTAGAAGATAAGAAAAGAATAAAAATTAGGGCTAAGAACAAAAAATCTTTTGATTTTAAAGTTTAAATTTTTAAAACTTTAAAATTCAATAAACTTTTTTTAAAATATTTTTTTGTATTATATTAAATATTTATTTAACAATTTAAACTCTAATTTGTAGAGACTTTCTGCACTTACTCCCCAAAGCAAAAACTCGCCGAATGCTTAAGCGTACGTCCAGAACAATGGGACTTACACTTCACGATACTTTCTCCTCTCCAAATCACTCCGGTGCATTTGTAGATAATTCAGACGACAAAAATTATATTAAACTAAGCATAATAATTTTATATGGTTTGATCAATTGATCTACATATGAAAAACTAATAAAAAAGCATAAAACATTATTGAGAGAATGATCTCCCCCTAAACAAAACTCTTTAAATGAATACATTGTGGATGTTATTGTGTTGTGTATGAGAAAAAATATTCCTCTATTTATAAAAGCTCAAAACTTCTCCTATAAGAAAAGGATAAAATATGGTAGTCTTTTCTACAAAGAAAACTTTTTCCATCAAGAAAATTTTTTCAAAGTAAAACACAATTGTGGTAAAATTTAAATAAGGTAAGAAATTCAGGGAAAACTCTAACAAATCTCCCCTTGGTCTGAATTTTTTGGTAAAATTATCTTGACTCTCCATCTTCATATAATCTTCATCTATGTTGTTTATCATGGTTAAAAAGTAGGTATTGATTGAAAATAGGAGCCATGTGCGTTATAAGTGAGCACAGATTGAAAGTTGGAGCCCACGCGTTAAAAGTAAGCATGATTTAATATTGAAGTTCAAGCGTTAAAAGTATGCAGGGGTTGAAAGTGGGAGCTCATGCATTAAAAGTAAACATGAATTGAAAATTAATTTTTATTTTTAAAGATGCAGCAGTAGGATGTTGAAACTATAGTTGAAAATTTATTTTCACGTGTAGTAACAACAACAACATACCTAGTGTAATCCCATAAAGTGGGGTCTGGGGAGGGTAAGATGTACGCAGACCTTACCTTTGTGGGGAAGAGAGATTGTTTTCGATAAACCCTCGGCTAATAAATAATGTAGTCAATGCAGGATAGCAAGAAAAATAAGATAACAAAATATTCAGCTAAATCATAAATTGAGTAATACACGCTAGAAATAATGCTCTACATTATACCTAAATATTACTACTAAGAAAAGGAGAATAGGATATGGAAAGGCTAGCCCCCCCCCCCCCCCCCCCATACATCATGAAAAAACTCAATTATCTAATAACCTTCTATCTTAATCCTCGACCTCCAAATCTTTCTATCTATGGTCATGTCCTATCTAATCACCTCACCCCAATTCTTTTTTGGTCTACCTCTACCTCTCCTAACTCTTGCGACAGCCAATCTCTCACACCTCCTAACTGGTGCGTCCTCGCACCTCCTCTTCACATGTTCAAACCATCTCAGTCACGCCTCCTTCATCTTGTCCACCACGGGGGTAACTCCCACATTGTCTCATATAACTTCATTTCTAATCATATCTCTCCTAGTATGACCATACATTCATCTAAGCATCCCCATCTCCTCCACCTGCATTTTATGAACATGAGCATTCTTAACTGGCCAACATTCTACCCCATAAAACAATGATAGTCTAACCACCACTCTGTAGAACTTACCTTTCAGTCTAGGAAAAACTTTTTTTATGGCAAAGCACCCCGGAGGCAAGCCTCCATTTCATCCACCCTGCTCCAATACGATGTGCGACATCATCGTCAATCTCACTGACCCCTTGAATTATGGATCCAAGGTACTTGAAGTTTCCTTTTTTAGGTATAGCTTGCACCTCGATCTTCACTTCCACATCTGTCTCATGTGTTACGTCACTGAACTTGCACTACATGTACTCCGTCTTAGTCCTACTTAACCAGAAACCTTTATATTCTAGGGTCGTTCTCCAAACTTCTAGTCAATTGTTAACTCTATTACACGTCTCATCAATCACGACACCTCATCTTAAATATGTTGCATCAATTCATCCATTACTAAGGCAAATAGAAATGGGCTAGGGGTTGATCCCTGGTTCAACCCCATCACAATCGGAAAGTACTCATATTCACCTCCCACTATTCTGACTTGGGTCTTGGCACCCTCGTACATGTTCTTAGTTGCCCTGATATAAGCCACATGCACACCCCTAAACTCCAAGCATCTCTAGAGGACCTTCTAAGGGACTCTATCATATGCATACTCCAAGTCAATGAACACTATATGTAAATATCTTTTTTTGTCCCTATACTGCTCTAATAATCTCCTGACAAGATGAATAGCTTCTGTAATCGATTGTCCCGGCATGAATCTGAACTGGTTCTCAGTTATCGATATATCTCTCTTCATCCTCGTCTCGATCACCCTTTCCCAAACTTTTATAATGTGGCTTAGCAGCTTGATACCCCTATAGTTGTTGCAGTTCTGGATATCGCCCTTGTTATTATACAACGGGACTCTGGCATCTTATCTGTCCTAAATATGACATTAAGCAACCCAGTTAGCCACTTCATATTTGCCTCCCCTACGCTGTTCTAAAAGTCTATCGTGATCTCATCTGGCCCGATCACTCTCCCCTTCCTCATCTTACGAAGAGACTCTCTAACCTCTGTAGCCTTGATGCACCTATAATACCCAAAACTTCCTACTATTCTCAGAATGTTGTACCTCTCCCAGCACGATATCTCTGTCTCCTTCTCCATTCAAGAGCTTATGAAAATACGTCTGTCATCTCAGTCTAATGTGTGCCTCATCGACCAATATTTTGCCATTCTTATTCTTGATGCACTTAACTTGGTCCAGGTCGCGTTACTTCCTCTCTCTCATCTTGGCAAGCATATACAACTTTCTATCCCCGTTGTTGCACTCGAGCTCTCTATACAAGTGCTCAAAAGCTGTTGTTTTAACCGCCGTGACTGCTAGATTTGCTTCCTTCTTCGCTACCTTATACTTCTCCTTGTTCCTCCTCTTGTCATCCTTGTCGACGCTTTTAACTAGCACCGCATATGCAGCCTTTTTGGCTTCTACCTTTTCTCGGACCTCCTCCGTCCCCATTATGTCCACCTGAGTTGCTCCTCGCGCTCTCTAACACCTCTATAGCTGCTTCCCAGATGCATTCAGATGTTTTAACCCACATACTATTAGCATCCTCGCTACTCTTCCAAGCCTCCATAGCCCCTAACTTCTCTCTCATCTCCTAAGCTTTGGCCTCAGTCAGGCCTCCCCATCTAATCTGTGGTCGGTCATGAGTAACCCTCATCTTCTTCCTTATCTATTTTCACATGTAGTACTTCAGACAAAAATTTCATTATTGTGAAATTGCTTGCAGCTTGATTTGAACTATTTGTCTTGAACCTATCTTCAACCCGTTGAACCATTGGTTTTGATAGCACTTGTATGATAAACCAGATGACAAAAACTATACTAAACTAAGCATAATAATTTTATATGGTTTGATCAATTGATCTATATATGAAAAATTAATATAAAAGCATAAAAAACTATTGAGAGAATAATCTCCCCTAAACAAAACTCTCTAAACGACTACATTGTGGATGTTATTGTATTGTGGATGCTATTGTATTGTGTATGAGAAGAAATGATCTTCTATAAATAGAGGTCCAAAACTTCTTCTACAAGAAAATGATAAATATGATAGAGTCATTTTCTACAAAGAAATAATTTTTAAAGTAAAACACAACTATTGGTAAAATTTAAATAAGGTAGAAAATTCCGTATAAACCCTAACAACAATTTTTACTACAATTCGTCCCAAAAATACCTTTTAAAATACTGCTCATAAGTATCTTTTTTCACTTATTTCTTATTTTTATGTTTACTTTTCTGTTTCACTGAATACATCGATGCTCCACACATGGTAGTTGGCTCCCTTGCATGACAAAGAAAAAAAGAAGCTAAATAATTATTTTCGTAATTGTTTTTATTATATATGAGGTAGGTGAAGAGAAAATGGGAAGGAAATTACAAGGTGAAGAGTTAAACTCTCACTAACAAAGTAAAAAATCAGTAGCCAACAAATTGAGCTATTAAGATCACTAAGCTAAATTAATTTAATTTAATATGACTTAATTAAATTTGCATTCTAAAGGGAGACAAAGAGCCTCTTTGCTCTCACTAGACTATGTTTACGTGGAATAGAATACTCCAACTATTCGAAGTTAATAATCTTTTGTCATTTTATTTCCCGTGAAATGAGAATTATTTTTTTATTTTATGTGATTGTTTAATTCAATAATGTTTGATATTATTTTATTTTAGCAAATTACCGAAATTATTCACCGTTTTAACTCTGTTTTTAACTCTTTATCATTATTATTTAAATACTTTTTCATCTTCACTAATATATTATATAAATTTTGCATCTAAGTCAATATGTTATATAAAATTAAACGAAAAAAGAAAAAGAAAATTACTGCGTAGATAAAGAAGATGTAGAGATTGAGTTGTAGCGGTGAAATACCGTACAAAAGGAAATAGGAGTAGTACTAAACGCACTATCAACTAGGGCTGGCCAGTGGGCCGGGACAGCCCGACCCCGACCCGAGCCCGTCCCGAGCCAGCCCCGGTCCCGCCCCGACCCCGCCCAAAAAAAAAAAAAAATTTACGGGGGCGGGACTCGAACTCGGGACGGGACGATGTCTCGTCCCGCGAGACCCGAGCCCGCCCCAGGCCCGCGAGACCCGAGCCCGCCCCGACCCCGACCCCGACCCCGCCCTCGCCCTTTGCAAAAATGACCGTTGCACCAACGGCCATTTTAGATTATGGCCGTTGGCAACGCCATTTTAGCCCCCCCCCCCCCCCCAACCCCCTACCCCTTAATATTTATTTTTAACCCATAAGTTATTATATTTACACTTTAACCCAATTTTTCAACTATAAATAACTCATTTTCTCTTCATCTTTCTCACAAATCTTCCTACAATCTCTCTAATTTCTCAATATATCTCTCTACAATTCTACATTGTTTGCTAAATATTCAATTTTATTTATTCATTTGGGAATTGGTAGTGAAGTTGGCAACTAGCTTGAGGATCTTCCATCGAGCAAAGTTTCAATTTTCAACCTCTCGATTACACGTCGACGTTACGTCGGCGTTTGGTACATTCGTTCCTTCATTAAATTATTATTGTCTCGTTTATTTAGTTTAGATCACTTAATTTTATTGTCTTTAATTATTTATTTATTATCATAATTAAAATGGAAGGATTAAAAGGTATGTTTAAGGGTAAGGGTGCTTCTTCTAGTAGGGGCAACCAGGGCAAGGGTACTTCTTCTAGTCATCTTATTCCTACACATGATGATTTTGTTGATACTCAACATTTTCCTACAATACCATTAGATTTAGACCAGGAGCTATTTTCGGAACTCAAGAAGACTTTAATTTAGACGATGATCTAGATGATATACCCACTAATGTTGATGACAACACACCCACTAGTGCACCTTCAACCGAAATACCTCCTATTCCCCCTAGTATGAGACGAGGTCCAAAAAACGACCATTAAAATCAGATGCATGGACATTTTTTGATAGGGACGTAGAGAATCAAGTAGCCATATGTAAAATTTGTAAAAATGTTTTAAAATTTAAAACTGGAAAAGGTCACGGTGGGACGGGGGGTTTAATTAGACACGTAGTAAGTGCTCATCCAGCTAGGTATGCCCAATACCAAGCTTCAAAACCGGGTGCGCAAACGCCGCTCCATCGGGACAAGGTTCACATACGATACTTGTCCCGGGACCAAGTACGGGGGTCAAATTAACCCTATGACGGGGGGAATTGTAGGCTCTAAATACAATAAACATAGAGATAGGGAAGCAATATCAAAATTAGTTGTTGTGGAGGGTTTGCCTTTTTCATTTCCTTCATCTCCCGGTTTTATTCATTACATTAGAGATATATATAATCCTGCTTTTAACGGTTTTCCTAGATCAACTGTTAAGAGAGATGTATTTAAATTCGCGCATGAATATCAACAATATTTACGTTTTTCATTATATCATTTTAATGGCAAAGTATCCATCACGTCTGATATAGGTCGTAGTACTAACGGCCATGATTATTTAACCGTAACTTGTCATTGGATAGATTATAAATGGTCTATGCAAAAACGTATTTTAGCGTATAGATATATAGATGATAGGCACACTGGTACTTTTATTGCAGAAAATATTTATCAAGTGTGCGATTATTACGGAATTACCGATAAAATTATGACTATTACATTAGATAACGCTTCTAGTAACAATTACGCAATTACAATTTTAAAAAACAGTTTAACTCCGTCTTTTCCAGACCATTTTCATATAAAATGCGCGTGCCATATATATAACTTAATTGTAAAGGATGGTCTATCACTTTTTGAAGACATTCTTAGTAAAATACAATTTGCTATAAACTTTATTTTTAAAAGTAATAAAGTACAACGTAGAAAAGAATATAAAAAAATTTGTCATGATTGCCAACTACCTTTTAGAAAAATTCCACAAGAAGTATCCACTAGGTGGAATTCTTTATACGAGCAACTACTTGTTGCTTATGACTATAAATTACCTATAACTTTATTTTTTAACTCTCATAATAAAAAGCCACCGATATGATTTTAGATAGTGATTGGGAAAAAATTTCCGAACTTATTGTATTTTTAGAGAAATTTTTTCAAGCAACAAAAGAATTTTCCGGTATATATTATCCTACTATTTCAACTATGTTATTTTATATAACTCTAATATTTTTATTACTTAGTGAATATATGGAAAAACCAAATTATAAGGCAAACTATTAAAAAAATGTTTCTCAAAATAAAAAAATATTTTATTCCTATTCCCTCTATTTATATTATTGGTTCTGTATTAAATCCTACTATTAAAATAGACGGTACAAAATCACTAATTGAAACTATTTACGATTGTATAGAAGTACTACCACCTCCAAGTCCCAAAAATCTAAATCACCCACCACCTATTGAACAAACTAAAGAAGAAGTATTGTCTAGTGTAGAACACCAATGCAAAAATATATATAGATTTTATCAACAAGAAAATGCTAGTAACTTACCGGCTTCCATACCATCTTCTTCATCTTCAACACAACCTCACAAAAGACATGCTTGTTTCTGCGCTAGTATTGAAAGCCTCGAAATAGAATGTGCGGCCGTACCTCTACTACTAACCAAATTAGCGAGTTGGATATTTTTGTTTTGCAGGGTTCTGTACCGTATCAAGAAGTTATCAATGAAGATGGACATGAAGACTTGCTGAAATACTGGAGGGGGAATGAGAAGACCTTTCCGACACTTTCAATGATGGCTCGAGATGTTTTGAACATTCAAGCGTCGTCAACTGCGTCTGAAAGCGCTTTTTCTGCAGCAGATATCAAATAGGAGACCACGACACTCACTAGCCGGAGACAAACTTGGAAATTGCGTATTATTCGAGAGATTGGATACGAGCGGAGCGAGAAGGTGCGGTCAACCGGAGATCAACGAAGAAGATGATGAAAACTACAACGAAATCTTAACCGAAGGTAGTGGAAGCGACGTAGATCAATTTGACCAACAAATACCAATTCCAACCGAAGAACCACATGAAATCATCAAGCAATTAGAACAGGTTTTTTTGAGAATGTAATTTTTTTAATTGTAATTTTATTATGTAATTTGTAACTTTTGGACAACACCACAAAGTTGCAATTTAGATTTTAGACAATTGTATTTGTATTACAAAAAAATCATATGTCTATTAAATAATATAAGAGGCACAAAAACGAAATGGGATGTTTTTATTACACTATCTTGTTTTGTTTATTGAGTTTTTTTATACATATGTTATTTTTTTTAAAAAAAAAAAAAAACCCGCCATATCCCGACCCGAGCCCGACCCCGACCCGACCCGAGCCCGACCCGACCCGAGCCCGTCGGGCTCGGGATCGGGACGGGACTTGCTCCAGTCCCGCCAGACCCGACCCCGCCAGAGCCCGCCGAGCCCGCCGGACCCGACCCCGCCCCTTCTCCCATCCCGCCCCGACCCCGACACCGCCGGACCCGGCCCGCCGGACCCGAGCCCGGCCCACTGGCCAGCCCTACTATCAACACACTATCTGAATACCCATTCTTATTTCCCAATACGTGTTTACCTTTTTGTGGGTTTGCAGCAGCGTCAGTAGTCTTCTAAACTCCTTTTTCTTTTCTACATCTCTGCTTCGACATGGGTTATTATTATTATTATTATTATTATTATTATTATTATTATTATTATTATTATTCATATGCTGTGAACGAACTCAGTTCTATACACATCTTATATATAAAAAATTAAGGTGTTGGGTTTTGGATTTTCCTTTTAGATTAATAAAACCTAATTCAATTTGGACCAACTCACTTTTTCTCTAAAATTCACTATAAACAGGATCAACTTAGATCTTATTTCATATAGAAAAATTGATTTTTGCACATTGAAAATCAGCTACAACAGTTCACTTCAAACAACATTTTTCGTTTTGTTAACCGTTGGATCGTGCTCAAATTTGAACTGGGGTTCTTCGAATTCAACGGTGGAGATTGAATTTTGTGGTCTCTCCTTTCTTTACTAGTGTTGATGCTGTCTTTTATGTATTATTATTTCGTCTTTGGCGTTGATGTTGTAGTCATTTGAAGAATATTGTTGTAACTGTTGTTGATTTTAGTGGAGCTCTTATCGGCGGAGGTCCTGTGGTTGTTTTCTCTTCACTTGCATTCGATTTATTTTTTGTTTGCTTTGGTATTTTATTGTTGGTATAGTTGTTGCCCATATATTCGTTTGTGCTTGAAATTAGTTTGCTCCTCTACTTCAAATAGTGTGAGAATGTTTTTGACTTGGGTAACCTTCCCCATTTACCTTGTCGTGCAATTTGGTTATTGTTCATTTCTTCCTAACAAAGCGGTATCAGAGCTTGTGGTTGTATCTGATTGCGTTGATTGTCTATTTGAATGATGGAGGCAAATATGAGCAAGATAATTTGTTTAAATGGAAGTAATTATCATATTTGGAAAGGCAAGATGAATACATGTGTTTGCTTCTAACAAGCCCGAGTATATGAATGATGAAGATTGTGAATTTGAGGGCCTATATATTTGTGGTTATATTAGACAATGTGTTGAAGATAATGTGTGTAATCATATTGTGAATGAGACACATGCTAGAAGTTTATGGGATAAACTCGACACACTTTATGCTTCAAAGACTGGGAATAATAAGTTGTTCCTACTGAAATAATTTATGAATATCATATTCAAAGTGGGCAATCCTATTTTTGATCATATTAATAATTTCTAGGGTGTCCTTGACCAGCTATCTGGAATTGGTGACATGTTTGATGATGAAGTACAGGGACTTTGGCTTCTTAATACTCTACCATACTCTTGGGAAACTCTTCGGGTTTCTTTGATTAATTCTGCTCCTAGCGGTGTTGTAACTATGGAATATGTCAAAAGTGGTGTCTTAAATGAAGAGATGCGAAGAAGATCTCAAGATTTATATTCTTCAGCTTCACACTCCGATGTTTTGGTTACTGAAAATAGGGGGAGAAGTAACTTTAGAGGCCAAAATGCCAGAGGCAAAAGTAGAAGCAAGTCAAGATTCAGGTACAAGAATGTTATATGTCATTATTGTCACAAGGAAGGGCATATCCAGAAACATTGTTACAAGTTTAAGGGATACCAGAAATAGCAAAATAAGGATGGCGATAATGAAAATCGTGTTGCTATTATTGCTAAAAATGATCTTCTTGTTGCTTGTGGTAAAATAAAATCAATCTTGTTTGAGATGAATCTACCTGGTTTGGGGATTCAGGTGCGACTTCTCATGTCACACCAAAGAAGGAATTATTTTCTTCTTATACTCTAGGTAATTTTGGAATGTTACACATGGGTAATGATAGTGAGGTAGAGGTATTAGGCATTGGTACAATTTTCTTGAAAAGTAAAAATGGTTCGAGGTTGGTTCTTAACAATGTCAAGCATGCTCCAGATGTTCGTCTCAATTTAATTTCTGTAGGAAAGCTTGATGATGAGGGTTATGATCAAACCCTTGGTGGTGGCCAGTGAAAGCTTCTTAAAGGTTCAATAGTTATGGCTCGAGGTGACAATATATCTGACTTGTACTTATTTCAGGGCTACATTTGTAGAGACTCAGTAAATTTGGTGGAGAATGATACTTCATCAGAGTTATGGCATAGATGGCTGAGGCATATGAGCGAGAAGAAGATTGATAGTTTGGCTAAAAAGAATTTGCTTGCTGGAGTAAAACAAACAAAGTTAAAGAGATGTGTTCATTACTTAGTCAGGAAAGAGAAAGGAGTTTCTTTTTAGAGTTATTCGCCTTCATGAAAGCTTGATTTGCTGGAGTTGGTACATTCTGATTTGTGTTGTCCTTTTAAAGTAAGGTCTTTTGGTGGTGCACTTTACTTTGTTACTTTTACTGATGATCATTCTCGCAGACTCTGGGTGTATCCTTTGAAGTTCAAGGATCAAATACTTGTTGTGTTCAAGACTTTTCAGGTCATGGCTGAAAGACAGATATAGAAAAAACTAAAATGCATTCGCTTATACAATGATGGTGAATATATCAGTCATTTTGATAATTATTGCAGAGAGCAGGGTATTTAGCATCGGAAAACTCCTCCCAAGACTCCATAGTTAAATGATTTAGCAGATAGGATGATCAGAGCTCTAGTTGATAGGGTTAGATACTTGCTTTCAGATGCTAAGTTGCCAGATTCATTTTGCGCAGAAGCACTTAATACCGCTGCCTATGTTATCAATTTATCTCCTGCTATTGCTTTGGATGGTAATGTCCCTGATAGAGTTTGGTTTGGTAAGGATTTCTCTTATGCTTATTTGAGAGTTTTCGGGTGTAAGACATTTGTTCATGTTCCTAAGGATGAGAGTTCAAAGCTAGAAGTTAAAACTAGGTAGTGTAACTTCATTGATTATGGTCAAGATGAATTTGGCTATCGTTTCTATGATCCAGTTGAGAAGAAAATTGTAAAAAGTTGTGATGTTGTGTTCTTTAAAGACCAGACAATTGATGATTTTGAGAAAGCTGAGAAGGTTGATTCTCGGAGCAATGAGACATTAGTTAATGTTGATCCAATTCCTGTAACTATTGCACCAGAAGAAAATCTTAAAAGTAATGAAGATGAAGTTGATAATGAAGTTGGTGATCATGTTCAGAATGACCAGCATGATGTCGTTGATGCTCCAGTGCAAGGTGATGTGGTTGGCCAGCAACCAGTTGCTATTGATGCTCTAGAAAGTTCTCCAAAAGATCTACCCGAGAGAAAGTACCTTCATCTCGTTATTCTCCCAATGAATTTATACTCTTGACTGATGGGGGAACCTAAGTTTTGATGAGGCCATAGTGAAGAAAAAGAAAGGTGGTTTGATTCCATGCAAGATGAGATTAAATCTTTACATGATAAGTATACATTTGATCTAGTTAAACTTCCTAAAAATAGAAAAGCTTTGAAAAACAGGTGGGGTTTCAGGGTGAAACATGAAGATGGTAACCCAGTTCCACGGTACAAGGCTAGAGTGGTTGTAAATGGCTTTAATTAAAAGAAGGGAGTTAATTTTGATGAAATCTTTTTCTTCATTTATGAAGATGTCATCTATTCGGGTTTTTCTAGGCTTAGCAACAAGTCTAGATTTAGAAGTTGAACAAATGGATATTAACACTACTTTTCTCCATGGTGACTTAGATGAAGAAATTTATATGGAGCAGCCAAAAGGTTTTGAAGTAAGGAAAAGAGAATTATGTTTGCAAATTGAAGAAAAACTTGTATGGTTTGAAACAAGCTCCCAGATAGTGATACAAGAAGTTTGATTCTTTTTTGAGTCAACAGGGCTTCAAGAAGACTTTTCAGATTATTGTGTTTCTGTGCAAAGGTTCTCTGATAATGACCTTATCATTTAATTGCTTTATGTTGATGACATGTTTGTCGTTGGTCATAATGCTTTCAGAATTCATAAGTTAAAGTAAGAGTTGAATAAGTCTTTTGCCATGAAAGACTTGGGACCAACAATGCAGATTCTTGGCATGCAGATTTTCCATAACAGAGTGGCCAAGAAGTTGTGGTTATCACAAGAGAAGTACATTCAGAAAGTACTTCATAGGTTCAATATGGATAAAGCTAAGGTTGACCGTACACATTTAGTTATGCACTTCAAATTGAGTACGAAGTAGTGCCCATCCAGTGATGATGAGAAGGAAGATATGAATAAAGTTTCTTATGCTTCAGGTGTTGGTAGTTTGATGTATGCAACGATTTGTGCGAGATCAGATATTGCTCATGTTGTTGGTATTATTAGTCGTTTTCTTTCTAATCGAGGAAGAGAGCATTGAAATGTTGTGAAGTGGATTATGAGATATTTTTGTGGCACTTATACTCTGAGTTTGTGTTTTGGGACAGGGAAGCCTATTCTTTGTGGTTACACCGATTCAAATATGGACGGTGATGTTGATACTCGCAAGTCTATTTCAGGCTACTTTGTTACTATTATAGAGGGAGCTGTGTCTTGGCAATCTAGGTTGAAAAAATGTATTGCTCTATCTACTACATAAGCTGAGCTTATTGCTGCCGTTGAAGCTTGTAAAGAGTTGCTCTGGATGAAAAGATTTATGGAGGAACTTGACTTTTCTCAAGAGAGGTATGTGCTTTATTGCGACAATCAGAGAGCTATTCATCTTAACAAAAAAATCTACTTTTCATGGTAGGTAGAAAATATTGATGTGAGATACCATTAGATTAGAGATGTGTTGGATTCTAAGTTGCTTGAACTTGAGAAGATTCACACTAATGATAATGGTTCAGATATGTTGACAAAATCTTTGCCAAGAGAGAAGTTTGAGGTTTGTTGCTTGATCGTCGGAATAGCGTTTTCTTCCACATAGTCGGGAGGGGTAGAATTGCTGGGTTTTTGGATTTTCCCTTCCTATGTGAAGTTGGATTAATAAAACCCAATTCAATTTGGATCAATCCACTTTTTCCTAAACCTCATTATATATTGGATCAACTTAGATCCTATTTCATATACACAAGAGTGAATTCATAGCAGTCATATAGAGAGAAAACTTGCGAGATAAAAGCTGATTTTCGCACATTAAAAATCTGCTACAACAATCCGCTTCAAACAATATTTTTTGTTTCGTTAACCGTTGGATCGTGCTCAAATGTGAACTGGGGGTTGTAAACATTTGGTTCTTCGATTTCAGCGGTGGAGATTGAATTTTGTAGTATGTGGATCTAGTTTTTGAGCACAAATAGTAGCTCGTTTTTGGGGGTGATTTCTCTCCTTTCTTCACTTGTTTTGATGTTATGTTTTATGTATTGTTGCTCCGTCTTTGGCGTTGATGTTGTAGCCATTTGAAGAACATTGTTCTAACTCTTGTTGATTTTAGTGGAGTTTTTGTGGGCGGAGGTCCCGTGGTTGTTTCCTCTTGACATTGAAGAGGGTTTTCCACGTAAACTTGGTGTCTCTTGCATTCGATTTATTTTTTGCTTGCTTTGTTATTTTATTGTTGATATAACTGTTGTCCATATATTCATTTGTGCTTGAAATTAGTTTGTTCGTCTTGTTCAAATAGTGTGAGAAGTTTTTTGACTTGGGTATATTTTCACATTTAACTTGTCGTGCAATTTAGTTACTACTCATTTCTTCCCAATATAAGGTGTTTGTGAGATTGAATCAGATCCATATAGATGATTATATCTCAAATTGGGGTTTTGGAAATGAAAACAACGGGGAGATTGTTTACGATTGGGCTGGTGACATCGTGGTATTCGTCCAACATTGGGGTTTTGCTGCTGAATAAGTATTTGCTTAGCAATTATGGGTTCAAATATCCAATATTTCTTACCTTGGGGTCATATGACAGCTTGTTCTCTTCTTAGCTACATAGCTATAGCTTGGATGAAAATGGTACCTATGCAGACAATAAGTATCTAGGGTTCAGTTCCTGAAGATCACTGCTTTAAGTCTTGTGTTTTGTGCGTCTGTTGTAAGTGGAAACATCTCCCTTAGGTATTTGCCTGTGTCCTTCAACCAAGCTATTGGTGCTACCATGCCCTTCTTCACTACCGTATTTGCATACCTAATCACACTCAAGAGGGAGGCCTGGTTGACTTATGTCACTCTTATTCCTGTTGTCACCGGGGTTGTCATTGCCAGCGGGGTAAACAATACTCATTTCCTATTGCGCTGCTATCTGTTGTTGTTTCGTGTACTTCGATTATCTTATTTATCTGCGGTAATTACTGTTGTTTTTTTCAGAATGTTTTATCATGCCTTATTCAATTTCGTTATTTTTATTTTCATACTGCTTTAAATTTCTTATCAGTGTCTGACCATTTCTTATGCTTATGCTTTCTTTTGAGTCGAGAGTCTTTCGGAGACAGACTCTCTACCTACCAAGATAAAGGTAAGGTCTGCGTACGCTCTATCCTTCCCAGACCCACGTTGTGTGATTTCGGTATGTTGTTGTTTACTCATTTTCTATTGCAATCTCTCATTTATTATTATATCTTCTCTTCTCAGGGAGAGCCGAGTTTTCATCTTTTTGGATTTATAATGTGCATTGGTGCAACTGCTGCAAGGGCACTCAAGTCTGTTCTTCAGGGAATTTTGCTTTCCTCTGAAGGGTAATTTCTATTTCACTGAATTCAATTTTGTGCTCTCTAGGATAGGATGCTTAATTTCTCTTCTTTTATTTCTAGGGAGAAGCTGAATTCCATGAACCTTCTACTCTATATGGCTCCTATAGCAGTCATACTTTTATTACCTGCAACGGTCTTGATGGAAGAAAATGTAGTTGGTATAACATTGGCACTTGCAAGAGATGATATAAAAATCATCTGGTTATTCCTATTCAATTCTGCCCTTGCCTATTTTGTAAATTTGACCAATTTTTTGGTCACAAAACACACCAGTGCCCTGACTCTTAAGGTATTCTTTCTTCATTCCCTGCTCAACATATACTTAAGATTTCTTGTCTTTCATATTATCATTTTGGTTTAGATTATGCTTATTTTTTAGTTTGGATATCAGTGCTACTTTCAGATCTGAAATAAATACAAGGGGAGTAGTTATATGGTCTTTCCTCTTTTGTATGCAAGGATTCATCTTTATGTTAAATCGGCAACGGAATAACATTTTTGAAGGGGAGCCTTAAAGTAACTAGTAAAGTTGCTGCCATGTGATTAGGAGGTCACGGGTTCAAGCCGTGGAAATAACCTCTTTCAGAAATGCAAGGTAAGAATGCGTACAATAGACCCTTGTGGACTGACCCTTCCACGGACCCTGCACATAGCGGGAGTTTAGTACACCGAGCTGCCCTGCACACCATGAAGGGCTATTTTACTTATTTGAAAATCATATGCATTTAGTTCCCCTCTTATATAATCTTTGAATTTTTGGAAGCACTTTTAACTTTTGTTTCCTTTCTACCTTAGTGAAAGTAATGTTCTAAGAAGAATCATCTGAATTTTGATTTCATTCCGTATTACTGGAGTCTTTCTTATATCCTAGTATGCTGTCTGCTTATATTTGCAGCTATGATCGCTTTCGGATGTTTAGTTTTCATCCCCATTAGTTTGTAAACATTGTGGGTTTGTTTGTTATGCTGATATTTTGCTGATTGCTCTAATGATAGGATTGTTTTTTAAGCTAAATATTTATGTGAAATTCAAGCTTCCCTTGATTCTCATAGAAACCAAATAAGTGAGGGTATAGTGCTGGTGAATCGAACTTGTAAGACTTATAGAATTGTGCAAATAGACCAGGATAATACAAGACTCCTGTGAAAGTTGGGGAGAAGGAGTACACATGCTCAAACTAGCCCTATATGGGAAATTTTCCTCTCAAGATTCGAAAAAGTTTTGCATTGGAAGACTCAGCCTCTTACAATTGAGTGGGGATTGAGATGTTATAAAAAATGGCTATTAGTCCCTCCATACCAAATATGGCTATCCCATACATCTAGCGTGTCAATTCATAACACAAAGATAATCAACTTTCATTTAGTGGAGTTTAAATGATATCAATGTTGGAGCTTCAGGTGTACTCGAAAAATCTGAAAGTGGTATAATTTGTATTGAGTAAGTCACATCAGGGCTTACACCTCTTTCCAAACAGTATTGCATGGTTAACCTGGTCTGAGAAAATGGTTGGTTGTTTAATGGTAATTGGTGACCGCAAGTTCACTTTTTGAAAGAAAGGTCGAGTAGGACGTAAGATTTTCTAATTGTATTACATATCCTAAGATATGCCCCTAAGGATTAGTTCAAACAAAGGTTGAGGGCCTTGTGACTTAAGTCACTGGTTCGAGTTCCGGGCCATGCGATTTAAGCCTGGTATTTAAGAGGAGAAGAGTAAAGGGGGCAAACCCATTATCCCCGAGTTTTGAAAGCTCAATCTAGTCCTAAGGGTTGGCCCAGATTATTTTCTTGGTTACCAAAAAAAATATATCCTAAGTTATTGAATAGACATTTTTGTGATATCATGGAAAAGAAAAAGGAAAATGGACCTTCAAATTGCAGCTAATGGATTATAGTGGAGTATGTCTTTTAGAGATTTAGACCTTTCCCTCTCCTAAGCCTAAAAATAAAGAAAAAGAAGAAGAAAATGTCTTGTATTTGGATGGACTACAAGGGATATTGGGTCGAAGTTCTTTTCTTTTCAATTTCTTTTACTATAGAAAGGGGGAAGAGGAGCGGGAAATGGGGAGGGGGGTATATTGGGATTCGAACCCTCACTTACATGGTGGAGGTTTGGATAGCCCACGAAGTGACCTACCCTTAATCCCCGATTAAAGTTCTACTGGAATCAAGAAGAATTCTCCAATAGTGTGACCTACTAGTGTTCTTTTCCCTGTCATTATGTTTTTGGTAGCTGTTTCTCCTGGGTTTTAAAGTTTATTCCATTACATTTTTCCTTGTAACATAATTTTGCCATTCCACAGGTATTGGGAAATGCAAAAGGTGCTGTAGTTGTTGTCTCAATCTTAATATTTAAGAATCCAGTGTCAGTTATAGGGATGCTTGGGTACACACACTCATGGTTTTTGGGGTAATACTCTACAGTGAAGCAAATAAACGTAGTAAGTGAAATATAGACCTGGAAAATCAACAAACTACGGCTTTGATCACTTGTTCAAGGAAAGATTCAACCTTCATGATGCAAGCGGAGTCATGCACTTGCAGTTGGTGTCTAGGATTTATTCCTCATTTATTTTTTGCTAGGTAACATGGGAAACAAGATTTGATCTGTACCCTGGAAGAGCCAGAGTAACCTGAATAGATCATAATAACTGACTTGATTTGTCTATCCATTCTTCCCAACATAGGGTTAAGAATGAAAGATCCTTTATCTTTATTCTTTGAGGAAAATGTTAACTAAGACAACACTATATGTTACTATAGATATCATGTGGATTTATAAATTGAAAGGAACTGAAATTTAGAATTTTGTAAAGGGTTTCTCCTTTTTGTAGGAGGAAAAGAGATGATTTTTGCGCTTATCTTATGTTATATTTGTGCCTCTTTTTTTTAAAAAAAACTTATTGGAGATATTCACAAACTAAATATAGTTCTGTAATTTGTATGAAACCCTGATTGTGCCAAAAGTGTGTATACGACCTATTTTCGTGTCTTCAGATTTTGACATTTCGTGGGTTAGCAGGTTCCGACTGATTTATGTCTTTCTTAAAGTAACGATCTCAAGAATGGAAAAGAGCCAAATATACCCATTGTTATACTTTTGTACGAAACCCATGTGCCAAAATTGTGTATACCACCTATTTTCATGTCTTTAGATTTTGACGTTTCCTGGGTTGGCAGGTTCCGACCAACTTATATATCTTTCTTACAGTAACGATATCAGAAATGGAAAAGAGCCAAATATACCTATGTACTATCAAAAATAGTTTTAATATACCCTTTATTATACTTTTGGTCCAAATATCCCATTCTATTATACTTTTAGTTAAAATATGCTCCTCTCATTATACTTTGGCACAAATTTGCCCATAATTTTGACGGATGGACAAGTGGCAGGCTCAGAATTAAATGATCCACCCCCAATTTTAAATACCTTATTCTTTTAAAAACCCACCCGTTTAATACATTCCCAACCCATTCTTTCTGCTTTGAGTTATGTTCTGTTCTTTTCTCTTCATTTTCTCTTTTCATCTTCCTCTTAAACATGCATGTCAATGTTTTCTATTCCTTTCCCCCTTGCTTGGAAGGGATTCTGTTAGTTCTACTCTTATTTAAAGCTTGCTTATTTGTTATTACCATATTAACCAATAACAAGTTAACAAAAACAAGTCTAGTCAATTGGTACTGTTGAACCAGATATTTATTTTGAAGCTCAAAACCAAAATTGAACTAGCAACAGAACGAAAGATGCCTAATGTACTAATTCGATGAATTGTATTTTGATTAAGCTCTTCTTTCTGGATTAGTGCGACTTCCCTATAGAGAAACAATGGGAAAATTGATCGCTAAGTATAAAGGATTTGGTTGATATTATCTTAGTATCATTATTTAAACATGATTATTTTAAATTTTCTAAATACATTTTGTCAATTGGATACCCAAATGTATTTTGAATCACCGGTGGAGTGTGCGAAAAGACAATGGAACAACTGGGGGTTGTGGGAAATTTTGATTTGAAATAGATTTGGTGTTTTCCAATATAGTGGTGAAATCGTTGTGGCAGTGATTTGATCTGCAGTGGTGTTAAAACTAGCCTACATCAGCCATTGATAAACTTGAGAGCTTTGTGAAGAACAGTGAGAAAGGAAGAGGAAAAATGATGAACTTGCAGAGATAAAATCAGAGAGGAAATGAGATATTTTGGGAGAAGAAAAAGTCTCTGTGTATTGAATCATGATACAAGATACATATATAGGAATCTTCCGTAAGCTAAACTAACCACCGACCTGTTCATAAAATATCTTAACCGTTCTAACTGCCAGCGACTTGTTCATAAAATATCTTGACCGTTCTAACTGCTAGCTCATATACAACTAATCTCTAACTAACTTTTAACTAATTACTTCTAGAAGCTTACAACTCACCAATCATACTGTACAACTAGTATATTGAGCTAAGACTTTAACTTCATATTTCAACTATCCGTTCTTTACATGATATCAGAGTCATGCTATTGTGATCCACAATACAGAGCTTCGTGAATTCTTATTCGACTTAATTTTGATCTAATTGTTTTCTGCGATTTGTTATCGGTGCAAAATTGCAGTGGCGGTTGAAAGTGTGAGTACTGAGAGCAAATCCTCACATGCAAGTGTTCTGGTTATCGATTGCAATGATCCAATCTATCTGCATCCATCAGATTCACCAGGATTAGCATTAGTACCTCAATTGCTGATAGGAGCATAAAACTCTCAGAATGGAGCCGATCTATGAAGATGTGTTTGCTTGTGAAGAACAAAATAGGTTTCATAGATGTAAGCTGCAAGAGAGAGAGCTACGAAGCAGATCCATTTAGGTTACATCAATGGGAAATGTGCAATGATGGTTCAATGATGGATAAGAAGCTCTGTTGCTCAGGAATTGAGAAGAGGAATTGTGTATTCATCTAATGCGCAAAAGGTATGAATCGCACTAAAGCAAAGGTTCGATAAAGTCAATGCTACAAAAATCTATTACATGAATAGATAAATTAGTTGCTTATCTCAAGGAATCTCTTATGTTTCCATTTATTTCTCAAAATTGAATGATCTTTGGGATGAATTTGAGTCGGTTATACATCCTATGTGTGAATGTGCTACTGCTAAGCTATTTACTCAGTTTCATAGCCAACAAAATTGATGAAATTCTATCTGGGATCAAACGACACATATGCATCTCAGAGAACCCAGATTTTAATATTGGATCATGTTCCTAGTCTAGATCATGCATATTCTATGATTTTACAGGAGGAAAGTCAGAGAAGAAGTAGCGATTATGATAACCAAACTGGAATTTTAGGTAGTGGACCAATAGATCATGAAGGCAGTTCCTCAATCTCAGCAAATGCATCTAGTTCTGGCATGAAACCTAAGAAATATCCCAGTGCTCACATGTACTATGATTACTGCAAGATGAAAGAACATTTAAGGGAGAATTGCTACAAGTTGAATGGTTATCCACCAGAATTTAAGTTTAACAATAATAGAAGGAACAAGGTCTATGAGAACTCTGGAACTAGAGCACACAATGACCTATGTGCTAAGGAAAATTCACAACAAGCTGAAGCTTCCATCCTAAACAAATTTAGTTCTACTGTGCCAGTCTTCACTGATGAGCAGTATGAAAGGATTCGAAAGATGCTAAGCAAGGAGAAAAGACCACCTGTGGTGGCTAACATGAGAAAGGAGAAAGAACAAGATAAGGTGGCTAACATGGTAGGTAATTCTAATACTAACCAAATTAGTTGGATTATTGACTCTAGGGCATCAAATCACATGACTTCATGCTTGGATCTATTATCTAATTCAAAATCTTTACATGTTTCTAATTCTAAATATGTACAATTGCCAAATGGAAGCAGTACAAAAATCACACACAGGGGATCCTGTCCTATCTCTAAATCCCAAACTATTCACAATGTGCAATACATACATGACTTTCAATACAATCTTCTATCTGTTGCCAAGTACACTAGGGAACTTCAATGTTTAGTGAATTTTATCCTGACTTATGTTGTTTTAGAACCTCTACAGTGGCATGGTGAGGGGAATTGGTAATCTCAAAGATGGACCCAACATCCTCAATTCTTTAACACATCCTGCTGGTTTCAATTCTAAGTGTTTGTCTTCTTTTATTCAATAACATACAAATGTCCTATGGCATCAAAGGCTTGGTCATGCTTCTTTTACAGTTTTACAGAAAATTCCCGCAATACGAAGTCATTTACAAACCTCATTTGCTTATAATTGTCTTATTTGCCCCCTAGCCAAGCAAACTAGACTTTCATTTTCCACTAGCAACTCTAAGTCTGTTTTAGTTTTTGAACTTGTTCATATGGATTTATGGGGATCATATAGGGTGTGTATTTACAATGACTATAGATATTTACTGACCCTTGTTGATGATTACTCAATAATGATTTGGACTTTCTTGTTAAGATTGAAATCTAATGTGTACATTTGTCTTACTAAATTTCTTACAATTAGTAGAACTCAATTCTCTGCTAAAGTCAAGATTCTTAGATCAAACCATGATTCTGAGTTTTTCAACAGTACTTGTTCTAACCTTTTTTCCTCTAAGCGCATTATTCATCAAAGTAGTTGTGTGCACACTCCACAACAAAATGGTATTGTGGAGAGAAAGCACAGACACCTACTTGAAATCAACAGGGCACTTAGATTCCAAGCACACATTCTATTAAATTCTGGGGACATTATTTGTTAACATCCACTTATATTCTAAACAGACTACCTAACTCTACATTAGATGGAAAATCTCCCTATGAGTTATTTCATGGTCATACTCCTCAATTCACTCACATGAAAACACTGCATGCCTTTGTTATGCGACTCAAACAAACTATTATGACAAATATTTTCCAAAGTCCATCTTTGGAGTATTCATGGAATACTCTGATACTAAAAAATGGTATCACATCTACAATCTTAAAACAAAAACATTCATGACAAATAGAGATGATGTCTTCAAAGGAAAATATTTTTCCTTTTAAAAATCCCAAAACACAATTTCTTCCATGTGCTAATCCATCCTCATTACAACCATTTCCTGATTCTACTACTACATTTCCTTCTTCTGTTTATCACACATACTCAGATTATATTGCTACACCACCAGCTACCAACCCTATTCTTTACACAACTACTTCACCTACTTTGTCTATATTTGATCATCATTCCAATGACTCATCTCCTTCTCCTACATCACCTACATCTAATCCTCATTTTACTGCACCATCAACATCTTTTACTGAACCTGTTTCATCAATTATTGTTCCTCCTGTCGCGCCACCAAAAGATCAGGAAAAACTACTAAACGTGCTATTTGGCTCACTGATTATGAGCATCCACCACTACCTTCTACCACTCCTTATCCCATTAATCATTCTGTCTCATATTCTCATCTTCCTTCTCACTCCTAATATTTTCTTGCGTCTTTTTCAATTGATACTGAACCTACTTCCTTCATACAAGCTTCCAAAGATAAAAGATTGATACAAGCTATGAAACTTCTGATTAATGCTTTAGAACAAAATCATACTTGGGATGTAGTAGATTTGCCTACAGGTAAGTCACCCATTGATTGTAAATGGGTCTATAAAATTAAATATCATGCTGATGGAACTATATAATGGTTTAAAGCCAGGTTAGTAGCTAAGGTCTATACTCAGCAAGAAGGATTGGACTTCTATGATACTTTTTCCCCAGTAGCTAAACTTACAATTGTCAGAACAGTTATTGCTACTGCTTCTCTTAAGAACCGATCTATTTTCCAAATGGATGTCCATAATGCTTTTTTAAATGGTGACCTTGATGAGGAGGTTTACATGAATTTACCTCATGGCTTTGGTAGTCAGGGGGAGAACAAAGTATGTAGACTAGTGAAATCCCTCTATGGTCTCAAGTAAGCATCTAGAAATTGAATTTAAAACTAACATAAGCCTTATTTAAGCACTGATTTCACTCAAAGTAAACATGACTATTCATTGTTCACTAAGGCTTTTAATGGTAAGTTTGTTTTGATCTTGGTCTATGTAGATGATCTACTTGTAACAGGTGATGATCTTGGAGAAATTCAAAATGCTAAAGCAACTTTGCATCAAAAGTTCAGAATAAAAACTTGGGTGATCTCAGATATTTTTTAGACATAGAATTTGCTAGGAAAAGAGATGGAATTTTGATGTCACAAAAGAAATATGCACTTAAAATAATCTTAGGAGCAGGACTTGTTGGTTCAAAACCAAAAGCTACACCTATAGAACAAAATGCTAAGTTCACAAGTACAGAGTATGATGCATGCACCAAGAGTGATTCAGATAGTACTTCAGATGCAAATGATGCTATAAATGATCCTACATTACTGGACATGGGGAGTTATCAGAGATTAGTTGGGAAGTTGCTATACCTCACCATAACCAGACAAGATATTTCATATGTAGTCCAATGCTTATGTAAGTTCATGAATGCACTAAAGAAGTCTCACTATGATGCAACATTGCATGTGATCCAGTATGTCAAGAAACAACCTAGACTTGGATTACTGATGTCTAGCAATGGAGATCAACAAATACATGCCTTTTGTAATTCATACTGGGCTGCATGTCCCATGTCAAAATTGTCAGTGACTGGGTACTGTATAAAACTAGGGACTTTCTTGATCTCTTGGAAGGCAAAGAAGCAAAGCACAGTTTCTAGAAGCTCAACAGAAGCTGAGTATAGAAGCATGGCACATCCAGTTGCAGTGTTAGTTTGGTTGAATGGACTATTGAAGGAATTGCAGATGGACATTAAAATGCCTATGATGTTGAGTTGTGCAATAAAGCAGCCTTGCAAATTGCCTCAAATCCTATGTATCATGAGAGGTAAAAGCACATAGAAATAGATTTCCACTCTATAAGAGAAAAAATATAAGAAGGGCTAATCAAAACATCTCATATAGTTAGTGAGGATTAACCAACAAATATTCTAACTAAAGATTTGGAGCATCATCAACATAGTGTTTTGGTATCCAAGTTAGGAATGAAAGATATTTTCCATTCCAAACTTGAGGGGACTGTTGAAATATGAAGTTAAAATCTTAACTCAATTACTAGTTGTACAGTAGGCTTGATGAGTTGTAAGCTTCTAAAAGCAATTAGTTAAAAGTTAGTTAGATATTAGTTATATATGAGCTGACAGTTAGTTAGAAAGGTTAAGATATTTTGTGAACCTAGTTGGTTGTTAGTTTAGCTTAGGGAAGATTTCTATATATGTATCTTGTATCAGTGATTAATGATTCAATACACAGAGATTTTTTCTTCTCTCAAAATATCTCCGTTCCTCTCTGATTTTATCTCTGCAAGTTCACCATTTTCCTCTTCCTTTCTCACTGTTCTTCACAAAGATCTCAAGGTTATCAATGGCTGATATAGGCTAGTTTTAACAAGTGGTGAAGAGGTGGTGTGTGGAGATAGTTTATAATGGATTGAAAAAAAAAACTCAAAGTAGAGAGAATGGGTCGGGGATGGGTTAAATAGGTGAGTTTCTAAAGGAATCTTATAATTAAAATTGAGGGTGAGTCATTTAATTATGAGCTTGCCACGTGTCTCTCTGTCAAAATTAAGGATAAATTTATGTTCAAGTATAATGATAGGGGTATATTTGGATCAAAAGTATAACGGGAGGGGTATATTTGAACCAAAGGTATAAAGAGGTATATATTTAAACTATTTTTGATATTACAAGGGTATATTTGGCCATTTTCCTTTACATAAAATAACCAATGGAGTGATAATTCGGTATCTCCCAACAAGAGTTGTCAATATGCCCCAGCTTAGACGGTCCTAGCCTATGTGGGCTTTGGAATTTGACGGGTCAAACTGACCTAACCTACTACAACGATGGGTCTTAAATTGATCAGCCTAACCTAGCCTTATGTGGGTTGTGTCGGGCCGACCCATCTTTTCTGAAACATATTTTTCATATATTCTTTATGAAAAAATTCTAAACTGAAAGTGCTAACATAAAATTTTGCAAAATAATATTACACAGTTTTACAAACCAAGTCTCAAACTACAATTAAATATTCTCAACAATACATATTAACTACAAATTATTCAGTGCTTTTAATTGTTATTAATGCCTATTACATAGGGAATTTTCGTATTGGGTAGTTGGTTTCAATACAATATCTTGTAATTGGTTTCAATACAATGTCTCTTATTATATTGTCGATCTTAATACAAGTTTGATGATTTATAATTCACGTTTAGCTTCATGTAAAGATTTGAACGTAGTTTTGGTTAGAACTTATAAATTGTTATTTACATTTTTATGAATATAATATAACTTTGTCTTTACATTTTATTATTTTGGTCTTTAGACTTTGCAACATGAATATATGATAGGTTATATATAAACTTTGAGTTTGACTCATCTTCTTGTAATTCTTAGTACTCTACTTCATCTTTATTTATATATTTCGTGATTAAATGTTTTTATTTGGCTCAATCCAATTGCTCAAGTATCATGGACTGGCAGATTTACTTGGACCGGGCGAAAAAAGCCCCGTTCTTAGATGGATTCTAATTTTTTTTGTCCAATCCTATTTGAACTGGTAACGAAGTATATGAACAAGGTCAACGGGAGTGTTCCATCATGGAAACAGATGCAGGCTATACACAGGAAGCAGATTAAATGAATCAGCTAAGAGAGAATATCATAAAACAAAATAGATTGAGCAGGCATGAACCAGGTCTATGGAATTGAAACTACTCCCAACTAAAGCAACAAATGCAAACACTGAATTTAAACTGTTTAGACATTTCAGATTTAGCTCGTATCTAGGGAACCTTTTGTCACGCCCGAATCATGGTTTGGGCAAAACACGACACTCGGTGCCTGATTACATGTGACCAAGTGAACCACATAGCCTACTTGAGTCAATATGGGCATCAAAACATGTGATAGCAATGGTTTAAATTATGTAAAGCTGAATAATTAAATTATAGTATGAAATATAATAGTGAAAATATCTGAAAAAATGTAATAAGTCTAATAATTAACATCCGACATAACATGCTAAAAACACCGGTCTATGAAACCTCTAAACATGAGCCTGACTGCTAGAACTGTTTACCAGGACAAGGTCCTAGCATACCTCTACTACATAATATGATATATAAAATAAATAGACCAACACCTCAAATAAGATGGGGCTCACCAATATCAGATAATGATGAAGTCCTAATGAGCAAATTAATCATCATGAAACTCAGTACCTGCACCGTGAAGTGCAGGCCCCGAGCAAAAAGGGACGTAAGTACATTTGAATTGTACTATATGTAAAACAACTGAAAAAGTAAGCAGACAAATAAAATAATACGAGCATGACACTACACAATAGAAATGTATATGATCTGACATTAGTATGATAAAATATACAAAATCTGTAAATCTATGGGAGAGCAGTAGTAAAATTGACATGTAACCACCACGTGTGAACGTGGTGTCAGATCTCTATCCAATCATCTAAGCCATATCGTACCTTGTCAGGGTACGAGACGTGAACATGACATGATGGATCCAATAACCCATTGTGGGTAACATGAAGGAATCATCCTAACTGGGTAGAACGATCCTTACCCTATGTTGGCATATGTAGTTTCAGGCTATCTGAGCCTTTCGGTAATCTGTGCAACTCCAAAACATGAACATAAAGTATATTTGGGTATAAAACTGATGGTTTGAATAATCATGAATTTTAAACATGGTTGGTAAGTATAAGATATATTATGAACATAAATACATAATATACTTTGCATAAAATATGGAAACATGCAGAATTCATGAAATTGAGTAATATGGGTTCATGACTTGTATTAAAAACCCCATGAAATGCAAGACATGGGTATTCATAGATTACAAACGAACTCATGATAATCAAAGTGATATTCATGAATACAATAACAGAAACATGATTAGTTTTAACAATACATACATGAACATATATAACTTGTTTTCAAGGGTTTATCATGAACTAAAACATAACTTTCAATTTTTAGTATTTTCATGGATTAACATGACGTGGGGAAGAACAATGATATTTTTACATATGGATAGAAGCTCTACATACCTTAATCGCTCCAAAACTTGTAATAAAGGTCTGAACTTTGATGAAGAAACCCAAAAGCTTGAACCTTGAGCCTTGAGATGTGTTTTCTTGAAAACCATAGGTTAGGAACAATGCATTTCTACTTAGAATTCATGTGTATATGTTAGAATCCACTTGCAATATTTAGAATAAGCTTACCTTGGTGTATGGGAGTGATGGGAGGAGAAAACCTTCATACTAAGGCTTGAAAAAGATGAAAAACTAATTTTAAAATTGATTTCACGTATTTATATGTTCAGTCATCGGGCCCTTTTATGGTCAGATTATACGGTCCGTACAATCTGTACGATGAGAAGTATGGTATGTAAATAATTGTACAGTCCGTATAAAGTGGTCGTCACTATGTTGTAATTTCCATTGAGCATTAAAAGTATGGGGTCATCCTACAGTAAAAAAGGATGGTCCGTTTGATATTGATACAAATCACTCGTATAATATAGATAATCATTCATAGAGCTTACAAGGACCCGTGGAACTTAAATATCTTCGACTACAAGGTATGTAAGGCTTTTCCCTTCTTTCGCATGATCTTGTTTTAACCCAAAAGTAAAAGGAAATATCGTCAACAATTCCATTCCTAGTAGCTTGGTTACTTTGTGTTTTCATTTCATTATTGCCTATGATTCTAGTATCTTCCTTTTTGGAACTCTCCTTCACATCTTATGATATTTCTTATGATTTCAGAGCACTAGGATTGGATTATAACGTTCGATGTACATGATTCCATAATGGTAGTCGAAGGATAACGACCATAGGTCACTTTGACTCTATTCATGGTGTCCCTTAAGGTCTGTCTTGCATTGCACTTATATGTATGTATCTATTTTATTACCGCGTCATGCTATAGTCGGCCGAGCAGGCACTTATATGTGCATATCACAGGTTGAGCAGTTATGTATCATTATTTACCACCAGTTGGACAGTTATCGCTGATCAGTTGGGCAGATATTACCGCGTCCCATATGCCCGGGCAATTTATATTACATGGCCCCATAGAGTGGCCCGATTTTTACGTACATGCATTTATTCATGGTTATGACAGTTATATGCTCTCAGTGGAATTTTTTTGAGTTTCAGGTGGATTTCAATACCCTTCTCTTATATTACATTCTTATATACATGTTTACCTGTCTTGCATATTCAATACATCTTTCATACTAACGTCGCTTTTGGCGGGTGACGGTGAATTTCATGCCTATAGGTTCAGGTAGACGACTTGACGAGCCTTCTCCGTAAGTTTATGGTTCAACTTGAGTTAGAGCACTTCTCTTATTCCGAAGTTGTCGATCGAGTTTTACGTGCATTTATATATTGATAGGAATTTTGCATATGGCGGGGTCCTATCCCGACCTGATGTTATGTTGTACTACTCTTAGAGGCTTGTAGACTAGTGGTTTATGTATTTGTCATTTTGTATTGCCTTGTTGGCCTCTTGTCAGTCGGTTGGTATAACTTTTGGCCTTGTCGGCATTTTGATGTTGATTATGGACTTATCGCTCTAAATTGTTTACTGTTATGCGATGATATATAGGTGGTATGCTCGGGCTGTCCAGATGTCGGGTGCTATCCACACCCCTTGAAACTGGGGTGTGACAAACTCAGTATCAGAGCAGATCTGTCCTAGAGAGTCTACAAGTCATGTCTAGTAGAGTCTTATTTATAGGTGTGTTGTGCACCACACTTATAAGCGAGAGGCTGCAGGACATTTAGGGATGGTTTTCATTCTTTCATCTCATAGATCGTGCAATAGAGCTGAATTATATAGTTTCCTTAATGCCAATTACCCAAAAGATGTCGACTCATCCATATTCGTAGTAAGTGAATGAAAGATCCTTACTAGGTTGATGAGATGCTAAATGTGCAGTTATTCTAAAGGATTTCAGAATGTGGGTATTTGTCTCACACATATACATGGAAGGTAATACGCCTGTAGAAAGGTAATGTGTTGATTTTAGGATGATTAAGGAGGTGTTGAGTATGATCCGGAAGAGTTTAATACTTATCGGAACTCTTCCGGATCGACGAAAGTATGTTCGACAAATATTACTTATTTTGGAGAATGTACGGACCGTACAACTGAGGTACATACTGTCCCTTTTTGGGATGGTTACCGTACTTGGTCGGAGAAGTTTGGACACTTTCTGTTTGGGAGGTTGCAGGTACGGTCCAAAAGGTACAGGATCGTACATTTTGTACGACCAAAGTTGTACGGACCATACTTGGCCGACGTACTTTGAGGCGGTGGAGAGTTTTAAGTCCTTATATTTTCAATGAGCCTTGATCTAGAGATCATTCCTCATTTCCTACAACCCTAAGAAGCTCCTTGATCTCCTCCAAAGTTTCTCTAAGTGTTATTGATGATTCAAGTAAGGCTCAGAAGTAGAACAACGTGACTCTCTCCCTTGGATAATTGTAAGCCTAGTGTACTATTTCTCCTCTCTTCTTGGTTGATTGTGGATGTTGTTTTGGGAAAGTAAAAGGTGATAAAAAGTATGACTTTAATCTCTAAAGGTAAGTCCTATCATCTCCTTGTTGGGTTTGAACTTCCACAAGTTGTAGTTGGTTGTTTTGCTAAGAGATTGTAGCTTAATTATTCTGTTATAAATATCTAGACTAAGGTAAGAAGTGATATTGATAGCAAGGGAATGATACCAATATAAGTGGGACATCTAGATGAGTATGAGAAATGACTACGAGGTCTGAATGGCTAAATGTTAACAGGATGTATTGATCAGATGATTTAGCTCCCTGGATCAAGAAAAGCATTGATATTGACAAGATCGATCGGTTAGACAGAAAAAAGAGTTGGAACTTCGAAAGATTATTATGATAAAAGATATTGAGAAGTTGCAAGGTAAGTAATCAGACATAAAAGAACAAATTGCAAAGGAAGGGGGAATATTTAGAGATTATCAAGAAAGGAGCCCTTAAGATTTATGTCATAGCTAGAAGATAGAAAGTCTATCAAGACTGAGTATGTCAGTTACGAATGTATGACATTCTACCCGTGTAAATGGTTTAGTAATCACTAGTAATAGGAATTGGATTGGATCGAATTGGAAGTTGTTAAAGGATCATAGAAGTATGGAAGAAGTTGAGATAATAATATGATTTTTAGGACGGAAATCTCTTACGAATAGAAAGGCATTCTCCTCTTATGGGGAGGTAGTACGATGAAGAATTGATATAGAACTCATCTGATGATTTTATAAGAAGATGATAAGGTTACGATGAAGAGTTTCAAGATGAACCAGATCATGTCATCTATATTTGGCGAATGTGACCTGACTATAAGATGAGATGTAAGTGTCAACGCTAAGAAAGGAAGAGCAGCGACCTTCTAATTTTAAAAAATAAGCAACGGTAAGAGCCACTAAATATTTAAGGCTTAGAAGAGACGAGCATGGCCCGTAAGTAAAGATAGAGACATATAATACCAAAAAGGAGATATTCAGAATTAGTTAATGAAGGGGGTAAATTGATTCAAGATGAAAGATGATATATGAGGCCGGAAGAGCGTCATTCAATATAAATTTTACAATATAAAATGGTCTTAGAGCCTGGAGTTTTAATTTCCCCGGTAAGTGATCACAACTTTCAAAAAGCAATCCAAATGGAAATTAATGATAAAAAGGCCCAGTATAAAGCGATCAAGTTAAAAGTCTAGGGATGCTTGGAAAAGGTATCCAAGCAATTAAGTACGCACTCAGAATTGACAGTGTCAGAATAAAAATGGATATAAAGATAAGAGAGATAACGATGGACAGTTAAAGAAACCCAAGATCCTATAAGGGTATGTGATGATGACATTCCTAAAAGTATATTGTTAAGGGATATTAACAGAGACTCGAAATATATTTATTTAAGCATAAGTATATCTAACAGGGAAATACGTCAATAACTGTCGTTTGCTATGTTGGTTGAATAAAAAGATAACCAAGGTTATAAGCAGAGTGGAACTTAAGGCCAAGTATGCAAGGAACTCCTAGATAGAACTTGAGATAAACCAATTCATTGCAATGCACCTGTTCAGGATGGATTAGGGAATGAGTACATTTATGCTTAAAGGGCAGTTGGGAAGCCAAGAAGGCATGCAGACCCAAGACTTAAGGTCGACAACGGTGAGTACGCATTAGAAGTACGACGTAAAATTGTTAATAACTATTAAAACCTTTAGTACTCCTTTAGGTGATAGCAACCAAAATTGAGATAAGTTTCTCTTACCAACAGTAAAGGCGTCCTCTCAGACAAATCGTGATGATATAGAGACCTATGAGTCTTCTTAAAGAGAATAACGGTTCTTAGGATTATGAAGTAAGTAAAGGGGAGTCCGGATGGTATAGTAGAGTATGGCCCTTAATGAGATAGAGACATTTCAGAAGCTGAATTACTTACACTGGATGGAGTTACTAACCAGAACTCAGTATTAGCCTTCTTACTAGTCAAAGTAAAAGAATAAGGATAAAAGATTTCCGTTCTAGTACAATTTGAAATGAGAGTTTAATATATTAGGACAATAGCCTTTAAGGCAACTTAAGATAAGAGAGTTGAGCGGCTTAGCCTATCTAGAGCCCGAGTAAAGAAAAAGGTAGCCAAAATAGCTTTATTAGTTAATGTGTTTAAGGGTTCAATTTCAAGGCTCTTATGATAATAGAATCATCATGCAGAAGTTATCAACGTATGAGAATACAGAATTGGTACCATCAGCAAAGGGAGATGGATCTCTTCAATACCTAGGTCGATTGTATGTTCCAAATTTTTCTAATTTATAGAACGCGATTTGAGCGGAAGTGCAATATTCTCACTATTTTACTCACCTTAGTTCTACAAAGGTGTACAATAGTATGAGCGATATATATTGGCATGATGATGCGACAAGGAGAATTTCCAAGCTATAGCGTAATAACCCAATGGTCAACATGCAAGGACAGAGTATCTAGGCCCTATGGGCCAATATAGAGAATGGATTTCCCGACATGGAAATAGAAAAGTGTTTCAAGGATAAAGTTCAATATGAACTCACCCCGTTCTTATACGAAATGGTACCCAGATGGTTAATGGTTGATAGATTTATAAGGATGACCAATTTCTTGTCACAGTGAACTATCCATACAGCCGAGGACAATGCAAATAAAATATATTAAGAAGACCATACGATTTCAGGACATTCTAATGTCTATCATCTCAGGTAAATGGTCTTAGTTGTTGTGAACTTCTAGAGATTCCTCCAGAAAGGTTTGGGGGCATGAAAAAATCCTATCATAGTTTTATCCAGAATATGGGGTCAATCCAGACACGTGATTTGGACGCTCCCTGACATATGGCAGGCATGTATGTTAAACTTTGAAATAGAGTGGAAGGATCTCTTATCCTACAAAGAGTTACATATCATGGTGGTTACCATTTTATCATATGGATAGAGCCTTATAAGACATTGTATAGTCAGAGGCACAGATCTTCTATCGATTGATTCGACATAAGAAAATAGGAGTCTGTAGGCCGGAGTTAAACCACCAAATGGTAAAAGAAGTAAAGCCTCTTCAAAGCAAGTGTTAATAATTCAGGATTTGTCAGGAATTACCTACTGTCGTGTGAAGCTGAGATCTAAAGAATTCCATTTATGATTAAGTATTTCTCAAGGTTTTTGCCCATAAAGGTGTAAGATGACTTAAAGGTTTGGCCAAGTGACCCATGAGCTAGGGTTACCTCTGTTAGTTAAAGAAATTCTAAATCGGTTTTCACGTATCGATGTTATAGCAGAGTATAGGAAATGTATTTCACATATCCCTAGTGGGGAATGTTCAAAGTACGGAAAATTGTCTTATGAATATACCTCAGTTACTATGCTATATCGTTGAGTATGAAAGTTGCGAACTAAAGAGATAAACTCTGATAGGGGGCATTGTAAAGGGAACGATAGAGTAAAATAAATGATTTGAGAAGTTAAGAAAGACATGAAGGCTAGGTACCCTTGTTTTATTTTGGGAAAAAGATTATACCGACACTCGTGTGATATGATTTCAATTTCCTATTTTTGTAGTGATGAATTTTATCTTGTATGCCTTGTATAGGCAATGTTATCAGCATAAAAGTGACAGACGCAACCTCGACTACGGCACTTGACAATTGAAGTGAGTTATAGTTAAACCTTTTGATTTATGGATAGATGAATGGTCGTGTGAGGCTGATATGTTATGCTATGCTATTGTATAGTCCTATGAGGCATTGGATATCTTTTCTGGTTGTTTGACATGTTTGAATAGACCAGTTTACAGAGAAAACTCTTCCAATTTTTTTAAGAATCCTATGGATAACAATTCTAAAAGTTCAGTTACCCCAATATTCGAGGATGAATATTCTTAAGCAGGAAAGATGTTACACCCCGTATTTTCACGCTCGTATGCATTGTAAGTAAAGAAAGTAAATCCTGGTGAGGCTAACATCCCATTTTTTTATGGAAACAATTTTATACAAGTGTTACGTATGTTTCGTGAGAGTTCAGGGTTAAACGGATCAAAGAAATTAAGTTCGTCAAAACTCGGGAAAGGCAGGCAGAATTTCCGGACTGAATTTTTAGCCCAACTTGTCGGGGGTATATCTCCCAGTATATAAGGAATTATAGAGTGCTTAACCTATCTAAATTCAAGTTCCGAGAGTCTAATTTTCTATTCAATAGAGAGTTTGGTAATCTGAGAAGTACAGTGGAAAGTACGGTTCGTACAATTTAGCCGTACCTTAGGTCGGCAGAAACTTTTCCAGCCCCTATTTAAATGGGTTGATCGACCATCATTTTCTCTCATCTCTCAAACCCTAAATGATCCTAAAATATTTCACAAAGTTATCTAATAATTCCAAGCTTTAATCAAAGATAAAATACGCAAGTGCGACATAGAGAATCCCGTGAACCTCATTAGATCTTCTTCTTCCTTATTGCGGCGATTTCAAAAATATCTTGGTAATGAAGTAAGCTGAGAATTGAGGAGTTTCTTGTGAATTAAGGTAAGCTCCATCTTCGTTATCTTACTCTTAGGTTCTGCAAATGCTTGAGTTAAGATTTTATGAGAACTTGAAGAATTCTGTGTTCATGAACGTTAAAGATAAGTTGTGTGACATGGGTTGTTTTTAGGTGATTTAAGTGGCTAATTAAGTTGTAAAGAAATGGGTAGAGTTGTGGTGAAGAGTAGGAATGTTAATGGAGGTTGTTGTGATGAGACACATATAATTTGAACTACAAATGATCTTATAAAGTTACGCATACAAGTTGTTCGATAAAATGTCAAAGTGAACTTCTCCATAAGCAATGGATTTGATATTAATACAAATTACTCGTATATTGTAGATAATCATTTGTAGAGCTTACAAGGACCAGTGGAACTTAAATATCTTCGCCTACAAGGTATGTAAGGCTTTTTCCTTCTTTGGCATGATCTTCTTTTAGCCTAAAAGTTAAAGTAAATATCGTCAATGATTACATTCCTAGTAGCTTGGTTGCTTTGTGTTTTCATTTCGTTATTGCCTATGACTCTAGTATGTTCCTTTTCAGAACTCTCCTTCACATCTTATAAAGGAAGGATTGATTTAGAGTACTAGGATTGGATTGTAACGTTCGCTGTATATGATGCCATAATGATAGTCGGAGGATAATGACCATAGGTCACTTCTACTCTATTCATGGTGTCCCTTGTCTTCTCGACAGAATGTTTTGACTTGGAAGAAAGACCTACACGCCTTCTATAGGGGTGTAGTTTGATGGTGGTGAAAGGCGATTCTCAACTCTCGCCCGAAGAGTCTGTTCCTCTCTTCTACATTGTGCCCCGGTTCGCTGCTAAGAAAAAGTTCTACGTTTACTCTGCATGCGTCTGGATCAGATTTGCTTACTTTCCTAATCCGGTAGCTTCTGACCTATTTCCATATGCTGGGATAATGACATGTTTGATTATTTGTTTTGCCATACTTGTATGTCTGTGTTTGTTATGCCCTCTTGGGTGACTGTTCTGAGCGGGTGACACCTCCAACACTGTCTAGCTTGTGTGACTTTCTTGTTTAAATATCATTTGAGTGGAGGCCTCATCTGACACTGTTGGCTCATACTTTGAGAGAATGTCACCTGCAACATTGTTGGTTTGTATGCAAATATTTTATCGAGCGAATGCCACCTCTGACATCCTTGGCTTGTTTATCTGAACATTGAGCGAATGTCTTCTGCGACACCGTTGGCTCGTGCATATTTTTGTTTGAGTGAATGCCACCTGTGACACTATTAGCTCATATGTATGAATATTGAGTGAATGTCACATGTCATATCATCGACTCATAGTTTGAGCAAGTATCACGTGCGACACTGTTGGCTCATGCTTTGAGCAAACGCCACCTGCGATACCGTTGGATTGTATACAAATATTTGATTGAGAAAATGCCACCTCCGACATTGTTCGCTCATTTGTATAAATGTTGAGCGAATGTCATCTGCGAGATCGTTGGCTCGTGCTTTGAGCGAATATCACCTACGACACTGTTGGTTCGTGCATATTTTATTTGAGTGAATGCCACCTGCAACACTATTGACTCATATGTATGAATGTTGAGCGAATTTCACCTGCAACATCATTGGCTCGTACATTGAGCGAGTGTCACCTGCAACATTGCCTTTCCTCTGAGCCTTCTTATGAGCCCACTCTTAAATGATGAATCCCCTTTATTTTTTTAAGAACACCTACTACCCAAGCTCCAATCCCAAGAGGAATATTATTTAGGGAATGAGAATAGATTCTAGGTCATTAATTTAAATAATCAGAACAGTGATCCCTCTCCAGCGGAATCAACTTCACTAGAGCAGACCTGCTTTCACAGGAAATCCATCCGCTGAGGCGAGGTCACATAAAATCCTGAACCACGCTAGGGCAGAAGGAAACTTCACAGAGGTGAACCAGCCCCGGCGATGAACTCATCTATAGAATCATACTATCGACACAAGGTTAAGTCTCACTTCTGCGAGCCAGACCTCCATAGAGGCGGACTCACAGAAGCAGACACTAGCTCGCTGGTGCGAACACCAGACACCAAAAGCACTCCAAAATTAACTAACTCCCCGTCAGATATCCGAAACACTCTCGGGATCTCCCGGATACAAACCAAACATGTATTCCTATCAAAAATCACAGTCTAGTCCTACTTACGCACTCAGAATCCTCAGAAAAGGTCTCTAAGGCTAGAGTTTGACTAAAATCAACTCTTAAGTTCTAATTTCACAACCAAACACCCAAAACACACCTGGCTACCTCGAGAACCAAACCAAAAGCTCGTCTAAGTCACAAACATTGTTTCGGAGCTAATGGAATCGATAAACCTACAAAAGAGCACGTTTATCCAAAAGTCAACTATGAGTCAAACACTTTCATTCTCTTAACTTAGGATTTCTCAAACCTACCATAAAGGATCCAAAACCTATCCGATCACCTCGGAAACCATGCCACATTTCCCCTCAAGTCACAAACAAGAAAATAAAGACTTGAGAGGGGTAATTTAGAGGCTTCTAAGCAGAACAAGCAAATGAACTTTCGAGTCGTTACACCATCATATTGCATTTATACATGTTTCTCTTAGTCACCTTCTATTGTACCACCTTGCAACTAATTCCGGAGTATATCCTTCCATATATTGTACTAGTAATGCCCCATGTTTAGGTATATTTGGAATCCAAGAGTACCTAGTTCTAATTAGAAGATAAATGTATTTGTTTATCTCAAGGATTACCTTATTATATGACATTGAGCCACCATGTATGATAGTGTTCCTTATACTCCAAATAATCCATAAAATGAAGTTTTGGGTTTGTTGGAACACTTAGTTGACCACCATTTATAAATAGTTTGTTGTACCTATAGGAAAAGACCTTGAATTCCTACAGTTGCAACAAAATAACTCCATGCACTGGTAGCAAAAGCACTTGTGATGAACAAGTAATTCATTGTTTCCTGGTGTGGATCTCTACCGCAATAACATATGGAAAATAATGAAAAACCTATTCTATTCAGAACCTCATCAATAGAAATTCTGAACTTCCACATTCTCCACAAGAAGAAAGAAACTTTGTAAGGAACTCCATAAATCCACATATTTTGATAATCTTGATATGCATCCTCTCTCTGTCTTAGTAAGTCTCAAGCACTACTTACATTGAATTTCCTTAGCTTGTTAACATCCACCAAGGTTTATCCTATGTTGTTGATGGTTCTGAGATAACCACTTTCTGATGTATATGCACATTAGCTGGGAATAACTATTGCAACTTGTCCTCATTCCACATTCCTTGTATCATAAGTTCCTGAACATATTCTACTGATCTATCAATTTGAACTTTAGTGGAATAACATAATATAGAGCTCTCATTTTGGTCCAACCATACATTAGAAGATCCACATTTAGGTTCCAACTAGATTTTCTGATCTATACTGTCCCGGCCTCTACAATCATCTTTCATATCTTTGATCCTCTGTTGAACTCTACAACTTTGAGGAATATACTTTTTACAATATTTGTTCCACGTGTAAGTGGCCCATAAAGAACCACTTGTTCTAAATCTCAACCATAGCTTTGCATACAAAGTTTAAGATACATCAAAGAGAGATTTGAATCCCAGCCCTCCCTCTAGCTTTAGTAAGCACATGTTCAACCATGACACTCAATGTTTACTTCTGTTTTATTCTTTATTGTTCCAGAAAAATCTTGTACATAACTTATGCAGATCATTAACAACACCCTTTGGAGGATTCACTGTAGATATGGTAGAGTCCTTTTCCATAAATAATTTTTTTATCAAGACAAAACATAATTATAGTAGAATCCAAATAAGGTACTTTTTATATATGTTGTAGTCTAGTTGGTTAGGATATTCGACTTTCACATGAGAGACTCGGGTTCAAGTCCCTGCAACAAAATTTCTTTTGTCAACTAACAATTGCTCAGTAGGTAAAGAACCTCCTCTCACAATTGCTAAGTCCAAGGTTCGAGTCACGCTACAGATCCTCCAAAATGATGGGGGGAGGGGAGGGGGCGGTAAAAATATGATAATATCTGCATTCAATTTATTTAATAACAATATTGTTAATAGAAAGTACTGAAGCATAATTGGATTTTTCGATCAAGAAAAAAGGTACAGTATATTCACAAGCTACACACATTCTAACTTATATGTTTTCCTATAAAATTTTGTATATTGAAAAAAAATTACTTAATATTTTACATAATCTTAATTGGTGATAACTTTTAATACATAAAACATTTATGGGAATATTTTATCTTAATTTTCAAATTTATAAAAGGATTGATACATATTAAAGCAACAAACTTTAGTGTGATGCCTAATCCAGTCCCCTTGGGTTATAAGAGTTTTCTTAGAGCCTTTGAGTGAACTTGATTACAGAGATGGTTCCAGTTGAAACACGTAGCTATTCTGGACAAATTCCAGTATTCTTGATCACAACCTCCACTTGTATTTCTACCTATCCTCTCATTTTCTTTTTCTATCACTGATAACTTGGAATAAATACAGTGCTTTTACGAGATTAAAGAGTTAACCAGAATTATGCTCAAGTGATGTTTTACAATTTATTCGGTCTTGATGGACTCTTTTTATAGTTGTGGCTTTTGGGTGTCTTCTTCGATATTGCGTTGATCTGCTGAGATTATGAAAATCAATCTTTCCTTTGATTGATTTTCCAAAGGTTGCTATAAGGTAACCCAATGAATTTAGCCCTTATCAAGAATTAATGTGATCCTTGATTGAAAATCTCTTGATGTGGCTGCTTCCTTATAGATGCTCAACTGCTTTAAAGATAGTGTTTCCTTCCATTAGACTCGATTTATTTACTTCCATCTGTTGTGCTTGAATACTGTGTAGATCTCATCTTTTTCTTTTGTGGTTGGAACATCTCTTGCTGGAGTTATTGCTTCGGGCTAGAATTCTTGATCTCGTATAGCTTCTTGATTTTTTTTAGTTTAGTCTTCAAAGATAGCTTGCACTTGCCTTAGTACTAGAATTATCTTGTCCAACTTGATTTTGTAATTGCACTAAAGTGCCAACTTTATTTCTCGTAGGGCTTTTATTGTCATTTTACCTTTAATATGCTTTTCCTCTAATAAAGCTTAGGGTCGGTATTGTCATTATTAAAATAGAAATAATAACGTTAACAATGTCTCCTGTTTTGATAATGACAACCAAAAAATTGACATGTTACTTCCCTGATTATTTGTCGTAAGGATGAGAGCTTCCCTAACGTGAGGGAAATTTGCTCCCCCGTTTTGGTGCTCCCCCTATCTTGGTGTTCCATTCCTCTTATGGCTTTTTCTCCCCCTTTAACTTTATCAAAAAGGAAAACAAAACAACAAAAAGAATACCAGAGACAAATAGCAACAAGCACATACTTTATAGTCCTAGAAAGCATAGAAGCTTAAACATCCAAGGGACAAACGATTCCTACAACCATATTACATCCAGCAAATACCACCAAGCAAGCAAATCACACCATTCACAAAGAGGTTAATGCTTCGTCAACAAATATTTGAGAGTATTGATGATCCTCTTAGAAAAGGAGGACTTTTCGACATTATTTGAGAGAAAGGAGTATGAGTTTAGAACAACCACGACCAGATTGTCATTAGAGTTTGTGGCTCCTTTGGTGAGAGAGACGACTCACTCGATCAGCTTGTTCATTATTTTTACTCCTTTGCTCCTAAGACCTACCATGCAGAGGTGTTGTTTACCAACATCAACATTTGTGTCCTTCGATGAGTTCGGCACCTTCTCTAATGTTTCTTGAATCTTCTGCAAGCTACCTTCTACTGCAACAATATTTTGTTTTATCTCTGTAATCTCTTTCATAAACCCGGAAGTGAAATCTTTATGCTGAACATGTTTTGGTTGAGGCTCAATCTTGACTCTAGGGTATCTTTCTTAGTCCATTCATTATCCATAAGAACATATCCCATGTTCGCGAAAGCTCGATTATCATAACCTGAGGTGACTTCTTTGGCAAGAAAATTAGGAGATCAGCTAAAAGAGCTTTAAGGACACCAGAGATTATCATACCATAGGGAAGGCTTGTAGTTAGATAGGTATCCTCAGCACTTCCAATCATAAATTCCCTAAACCGCTTAGCCCAATTTATCTTGAACTTCTTAAGGAGACAATAGACAACATACACATCTCTAATTCTTATGGTGCTAAGAGACCCAATACGAGGAAGCAAAGTTGCAATAATGTGGGCTATAATTCTATTCTTAAAAAAGAGACAAGTTAGGCCACACTCAAGATGGTTTTTAATAAATTATGCCAAGTCGGGCTTTTATTTATGATCAAATAAGTACAAGGTCCAAGCGAAACAAAATAAAAGGCCCAACCCAAAAATTGAATCCTACCAAAAAAACAAATAGCGTAAAATGTAAAAATAAAAAAACAACAAAAAGTATTTGTCTGCCTATGTCTTGCGAAAAATTAGGGCATCATTTTGCCTCTTTCTCTCTCTATGTTGGCTTATCTTCAGCCATTGTTGACCTACTATATTCTTCAATCAATCGTCTGATGATGAATCTTTAGATGATGGAGGATCTTGATGAGTTCATGTTGCTTATTCTGAGCTAAATCCAGATTGTCTTCGCTGTCTTCGCTCCCCAATGACCAAGAAACTTGTAAAATCTAATTTTTTGTTTTTCATTTCCACTAACTTGTACTGATTACGCCTTTTCTTCCTTGTTTGTGCTGAGAAAATATGTTTAACCTCTTCATCTTCCTCTTTGCATGTACGAGGATCTCTATGTGTTGATAGTGTTCTTATACCACCTACTACCTCGACCCTCCAATTCCTCATACCTCAGGTAATCTTTATTAATCTCTGTCTTTGTTGATGTATCTGTGTGTTTTTCTCTTTGCATGGTCCTCATGCTGTGTCTGAAGGTTTACACTCCATTACTGCACTCTAATCCTTAGATATGGTACCTGAGATTTGTCATTGTTTAGGACTTTCTGATGCTCCACCACCATTTCCATTAAATATTAACAATTAATTGCACATTTTCCAATGTTGTATTTTCTAATGCATCTGCAAGCTTGTTACCTTCCCTTAGAATGTGAGTATACCTACACTGTTTTCTTTTCCCTAGAACCCTAAACTCATCTATCCATCCTGATATGATCTATGGTGGCTTCAATCCTTCAGTCAGTATCTTTTGGAGTAATTGTGAATCAGTTTGGATGATAGTGTTCTCCATTTGATGTTGTTCCATAGTTTCTGCTTCTGTGTTGGTAACCTATCTTATTTCTTCTACCTGGGCCTATAGCATACCACCTTCCTCATTCGTCACACAAAAACCTTAGGCTTCCCTCCCTGGATTTCCTCTTGATGCACCATCTGTGTTGCATATCATTGAACCCCTAGGTTGAGGTTTCCATATCACCTTTGTCATTTTTACCCTTGCCTTATATCCTTCCAGCATCTTCAGCAGTTCACTCCAGCTATGAGGAACTTGTTGTATTGATGGGTTTCTAACTCTAACCAACTTCTAAGTGGTGGCAAAAGTGTGATAAATACATCTCCCCACTGTTTTCCTTTCTCCATATTTATAAGCATTTCTCCTTTTCCATAATTCTCATATAACTATAGCAGGTATAGCTTGAAAAATTGGCTTTAACTTGTCGTTAATAGGTTGTGTCCACTATTTTACTATAACCTACTACAGTTGTAATCCTTGTATGCTGATACATGCAAAAGAAGAAAAATAGGACCAAGCCTTGTTAAAAGAAAAAGATTTAGTGAAAAGGTGTTTGATTGTCTCCTCCCATGGATTTGAACAACACCAACACATAAATGCTAAATTTATATGCATCCTCTTCAAAACATCATCTAAAGGGATTTTGAACTTCCAGCACCTCCACATAAAAAAGATATCTTTAAAGGCAAGGCTTTTATCCACATGTATTTGCATACCTTATTCTCCTCTCCCCTCAATCTCAGATACTCACATGCAGATTTAACAGAGAAGTCTCCTTTACTGTTCAATATCTACCAAGGTTTATCATCCCCTTTCTCTTCAGTTGGAGGTTGTATAGTACTCTGAGTTGCTATATAATATCATCTGGTAACCACTTTTCCATTTTTTCAATATCCCAGTTGCCATCCTTTACCATTTCCTCGACATTCTGAATTGTATCATTGTAAAAACCATCCCCTGAAGCATAGTATAAATCACCTAAACTTGTCCAATTGTCATACCAAATATGAGCATAGCCGATTTTAGTTTGCCACCAGATATGATGATCTATAAGATCTCTAGCTTCCAACATCTTCTTTTAATTTTGAGATCCATACTTTCATTGCACAATAACTGCATTCATCCTTACAAAGTTTGTTACTTATAAAAGCACTCCATAAGGATGGATAGGTTCTAAAATTCCACCAAAGCTTGCAGTATAATGCCATTGAGACATCATGTAAGGACCTAAACCCCAATCCTCCTTTTTTTTTCTGGAACACATAAATGTGTCAAAGATGCCCAATGTCTGCTTTTTCCCCCCGACTGTATTACTCCAAAAATCTTGTGCAAACATTATATTCATTTGTTTAATTACACCATCTGGAGGATATATAGCTAATAATAAATGTATTGGCATACCTTGTAACACATGTTTGATCAACACTGCACTTTCTTTAAAAGAAAGCATATTCCCTTTTCATGATTGCAACATATTCATGATCTTAACCAAAATAGGATTATAGTAATCTTTTTTCCTCTTGCTATAGAAAATTGGACATCCAGGATAGGTAAAAGGAGATTCCTTCCTCCCAATACCTGTAGCCACTTCAACAATAGCCTTTATATCTATTTGGACATTATAATGTAGATACACAAAGCTTTTCTCCTTGTTAATATTTTTTCCAGAAGTTTCCTCATATCTCCTCAACACTTCCATAATCAGTTATAGGGACACAATAACACCTAATGCAAAAATAGTCATATCATCTGTATAAGCCAGATGATTAACTATAGGACTCCATTTAGGAACACTAAAGCCCTTAAACTGAGTTACCTGATGCAAATGATTCAAGGACTTCTGCAGTCAGAATAAATAAAGTAGGGGATAAAGGATCCCCTTGCTTCACTCCCATAGAAGATTGGAAAAAACCATGTTACTGCCCATTTATGAGAATAGAATACCAATTATTGCTGATGATTCTAAAAACCATATCCACCACCAAATGTGAGAGACCCGTTTTCCTTAAGAACCACATTGGCAGTATTGGTTCTTAATCTAATATCTACAATAATTTCTTGTGTCAGTAGCACGTTTTCCACAATAATCCTTCCTTTAACAATTCCTACCTAATTAAGAGAAATTATGTATTGCAAACCCTCTGCCAACCTCTCATGAATCATCCTTCAGAAGATCTTATTTATGAAATTACTCAAACTTATAGGTCTCATATCAGAAAAGGTATTTATCAAATTCTTTTTTGGTAATAAGACCAAATTAGTATGAGTTATAAACTTTGGTAGCTCTGCTCCGCAAAAGAAGGCTTTAATTATATTGGTGACATCTTCCCCAATGATGTTCCAACAAGATTGATAGAAAAGCCCAGTAAATCATCATGTCCCCCTACATTTTCTCCCTTTAAACTAAACACAATGTTTTTCACTTCCTCTTGAGTTGGCATAGCAGTGATCCTACTATTTTGATCTTCAGTGACCATTCTAGGGACATAATCTAGAATTTCAAATTTAGTAGGATCAAATTCCTTTGTAAATCGATCATTGAAGAATCTAATAGCTTCAGCTGCTATGTCATCATTATCTTCTAATTAATTCTCTGCTTGATCATGTATTCTTCTTAATTGTAGTCTCCTTCTCCTACCCTGAACATAGGCATGAAAGAATTGTGTATTTTTGTCTCCATCTTCAAACCATTGCATTCCTGCCTTTTGTTTCCAAAATGCCTCCTCTAGATGTAAAAATCTGTTTATATTAACCTGTACTTTATGTAATTTCTCTCTGTTGTGAGGGTAGGATTCAATTCAAATTGGATTTCATGTACCTTAACAACATCTTTCAAAGATTCAATATATTGGAAAATGTTACCAAAGTTTTTTTTACTCCAAATCACCAAAGCAGCCTTCACTTTCTTCAACTTATGATGAAATAAAATGAAGGGATTAGCCATGAAATCTGCACTCCAATGTTCCTTCACAGTATCATGAAAAGTTTCATGTTTAACCCAAAAATTAAGAAATCTAAAAGGCTTGTTGATTGATCCTGCATTCACAGAATAGGAAATGAGGAGAGGGGCATGATCAGACTCTGTTCTGATTAGATGATGAATCTTAATATTAGGATAAACACTCTGATGTAATTGATTCCCCAAACATCTATCTAGTATTTTGAAAATACAGTCACTTTCACTCTGTCCATTCCACCAATTGTATTTACTTCCTTTAAAACCCAAGTCATATATCCCACAATTTTGTACAAGATTTAAAATCTTGCACCTTATTGACACTAACTGGAAGGCCCCCATATTTCTCTTCCTCGGAAATGATCACATTAAAGTCCCATCCAGTCATCCAAGGTAAATTCATGTTTCTTGTCAAATCTTCTAGACTTTTCCATAGATCTAGCCTCTGCAGTTGTGTACATTTAGCATACACCACTGTCAGTAATAGGACATCCTGCATCCACTGAATTTTGATCTTAAAAGTGATATGTTGCATATGATCAAGAATAATTTCCACATCAAACATTTCATATACAAAACCCCAAATCTTTCTAGACACATTTGCCATAGATGTGTGCATGTTTAATTTACCCTAGTATTTTTAAATTTTGTCTGCCTCCTAAAATGGTCCATCAAGCCAATGAAGCCAAAATGGTACTTGAAATGCATTTTTGTTAACCTTTGAAAATTCTCCATAGTATTCACTGATCTAATGTTCCACAATATAGCATTCATCATTTAAACATTAGATTTATTAAAAGCTTTTCTTGTTTGATATCCGCTATCAGGTGGAACACTTGCGTCTCTTTGTGTTTTCTTCTTGCTCATCCCTTCCCCTCTATGACATTTAGGGGATATATTTGCTTGCTTAAAAGACTTATGATAGTGTTGTTCTAATGAGTGTCTATCCATATCACTCTTAGGCTCTCCTCTTTGTGTGTCTTGGTTTTTCTTTTCCTATTCCTTTAATTTGAGTAACCAATTGCATGTTTTTCTTGCTGCTACCATATTGTTTCTTTTGTTGTAACTTAATGTTGTTGTTTTGGATTTCTTTCTTTGCAGGTTCCTCCACCATATCCTTCAATTGACCAGTATCCCATTTGACAACAATGTCTTCCCCTTGATATTCATCCTGATACTTCTGTGCACTCCCTTTAATGTTACTACTGTTTTTCTCCAATTGGACTGCAGGTATCTTGCTTTCTCTCATCCTCTTGCCTACTCCTGGTTAAACTCAAGACGTTCAGTACTTGGTTTAGAGATAAAATATCTAGACTCTTCCAAGAGAAACCTTAAAATTTCAAGGCCATCCACTTCGCATAAAATCAGTTTTCCTCGAGAATTTTACTCCAAATATCTTTTCAAATGGATAATCATTAATAACAATTCTAGTTCACAACACTAAATTTTCCAGTTCACCATTATTTTTAGAGACCCTAAGGTTAGCATAAAACATTCTAACAGGTTCTTCAAAAACCTCACTTTCACGGAGTTGAAAAATAAGGGACAATTTTTTAGATTTGAACAAGGTACGTACGTCAAAGTGATATTCCTTCAACTAATCTAAATTGAAGATCCTCCCGATGACAATACAACGTTTTTAACCAAGAGAATTTAATTTTTCTGATGAACCCCAAAACAACTGCATGTCTTCAGGCCCAAAAATTCGTAAGACTGTGCTTGATTTCTTGGACAAATTTACTTTAGGGGTTTGACAAATAGCCCTTTTTCTTCTTGAACTGTAACCTTCATAAGAGTCTTCTTCAAATACTTTAGAGATAATTTCCACTAGATCTTCAGTGATGGGTTGCAATGATTTGTTGGTTTGACGGCTACAAGATGCATAGAATTTTTCTCTGGCCATGGCTGAGAAAAGAAATATTTGGGGTTTTCTTTTTGAAGTGAATAAGGCTTTTAAATAAGAGTGAGAGAAGGCAGAGAGATATAGGGTGGAGAAGGAAGTTAGATGGTCGCCTAGAGCAACTCAAAAGGTATGACTTGAAAGGTAATGTCCTTTTTCTAAGGTAACAAAATATTTCTTCTAACAAAATTTTGTAAAAATATCAGCTAATTAATTTTCAGAATCAATAAATTCTAATGCAAAATCATCATTTTCTACATGATCACGAATGATGCTTAATGTCTATATGTTTAGCCCTAGAGTGATGTACAATATATTTTGGAAGCCTTATTGCGCTTGTATTATCACACAAAATGGGCATAGAATCATAAGATAATTTCTAATCAATCAATTGGTGCATCATCCATAGAAGTTGAGTTGCACAACTTGATAAGGCAAAATACTCAGCCTCAGTGGTTGATAGAGTAACATAGGTCTGCTTTTTGCTATGCCAAGAGATGAGAGATTCTCCAAAGATTGACATGTTCAACTAGTACTTTTCCTGTCTGTTTTATCACCTGCAAAATAAACATCTAATATCCAATTAAGTCAAAATTATTTAAGTGAGGACACCGGAGACCATATTCTTGAGTGCGAATTAGATAATGGGTGATCCCTTTTACTGTTGTGAGATGTGATACATTAGGAGCGGACTAAAACCTTGCACATTTTCATACACTGAACATTATGTCTGGTCGACTAGCAGTAAGATATAGTAGTGATATAATTATTCCTCGATATATTTTCTAATCAACATCCTTTCCAGGAGGATCACTCTGAAAACAAGTTGACGGGCTCATAGGTGTTCCAAAAGCTTTGACTTTTTCCATTCCAAATTTTCTAATAAGCTCCTAAGTGTACTTAGTTTGACTTATGAAGGTGTCATGAGTCGACTGCCTTATTTATAGTCCTAAGAAAAATGTTTCTTCTCCCATCATACTCATTTCATAAGATCAGCAAAGTTCTTGTACAAAAGAGGATCAGAACTTCCAAATATAATATCATAACATAAATATGAACAATAAAGATGCAATTTGATGATTTTTGAATTAAAAGAGTAGTATCCATTTCTCATCTTTGAAAATTGTTTTCCAGTAAGAATGAGCTTAGACGTTCATACCTAACCTTAGGAGCCTATTTGAAACCGTATAAAGCTTTTGTCAGTTTAAACACGTAATCGGTACATCAAGGATTTTCAAATCCGGGAGGTTGTTTAACAAACACTTCTTTTTTAATAAAGCAATTTAGAAAAGAACTTTTCACATCCATTTGAAAAAAAATGAACTTTGTGAAGGATGCGTATTCTAATAGAATACTAATGGATTCTAACCTTGTTACTGGAGTGAATGTTTCATCATAGTCTATATCTTCTTGTTGTGAGTATCCTTGGGCCACAAGTCTGGCTTTGTTTCTAAACACTTGCTTGGATTCATTTAATTTGATTCAAACCCATTTTGTTTCGATCACAAAGGCTTTTTTGGTCTTTGAACAAGTTTTCATACCTAATTTCTTTCAAATTGATCAATTTCTTCTTGCATAGTCTTGATCCAAGATTCAATGTTTAGTGCTTCATCAACCTTCTTTGGCTCAAACGTTGATACAAAAGCGAATGACGATTTTTGTTTGAGTAGGCCTTGGTTTGCATTTTTGCATTTGGATTTTCCAAAGTGAACTCATTTGGGAAGCTAGCCTCATTTCTCCGCTCTCTTGGTATGTTAATCATCTGAGACCGTTGAGGGACTTCTTCAGTATTCATTTTCTTGGGTGGTTATGATTTCTTGTTTTAATTTTTCAGCAGAACTTGGCTTTATTAATTCAAGCTCTTCACCTATATCATTATTCATAGAGCTTGTGTCTTGGATATGTGGGTTAGAATCATTAAATACAACATGAATAGATGCTTTAATATTTATCGTTCTTTTGTTATATACTCGATATGATCTACTAGCTGGAGCATATCATACAAAGATACCTTCATCACTGCGCGAGTCAAACTTAACCAGATTATCCTTACCGTTATTATGAACGAAGCACTTGCATCCGAAAGGATGGAAGTAGCTTATATTTGGTTTTTTACCTTTCCATAGCTCGTAAAGATTCCTTTTGAGGACTGGTCTTATTAACCACCAGTTGAAAATATGACATGCAATACTTACTACTTCAGCCTAAAAATGATCTTGCATGCCCTCTTCTATGAGCATTGTTCCTGCAATATCTTGAGCAGGTCGATTTTTCCTTTCTACCAATCAATTTTGCTGGAGATGTCTTGGTGATGAGAAGGTTTGAGTGTAGCCTTCTTGAGCACATAATTCATCAAACGGTCTATTTTGAAATTCTCTTCCATGATCATTGTGCATAGTAGATATGAAGTAGCCCTTTTCTCTTTGAACCTTTCTTCAAAAAATCTTAAACTCGATGAAAGCTTCATCTGTATGTTAGGAAAATAACTCATGTAAAACGAGAATAATCATCCACAATAACAAGGAATGTCTCTTACCACCTCTGCTAGCAGGTCTAGAGGGGCCAAACAGGTCCATATGCAATAATTGAAGAGGTTTGGTAGTGCTAACAATATCCTTGGATTTGAAGGATGATCATGTATGGTTTCCTAGTAGACATGCATCACAATTATGATATTTCATTTTGGTAGGCCTAAAACTAGATAAGGCTAGGAAAGTTCCTCATGCGTGCTAGAATGACCTAACTTTGTGTAACAAAGCCAATGATCACTAGATATAGATGCAAGACAAGTAAATGTAGGTAAGTCAATATTGCTAAGAACATAAATATTTTCAACACCTTAACCGAGGATAGTGAGATTCCTTGATGAGTGGCTTAGGGTGCACTTTATGGCATCAGACAACACTTTAAATACAACATCACAGAGTTGACTGATACTCAATAGATTGTATTTGAGTATGTTAACCAGATATACTTTCACTATGTCACATGAAGGGCTGAAAGTGGTGCTTCCAACCCCAACTACATCACCTTTTGCATTATCATTGAATCGAATATGTCCTCCATATATCATTTTGACGGTTTTGAATTTGTTTCATTTTTCTATCATGTGTCTGGAACATCCATTATCAATTACCCACCTATCCTTTTTGAAACTTTTTCTCACACCCCAAACCTGGGTGAGATGGACCATCCATATATGAGACTATGAAAATGTAAATAAATTGGATTCACATGATACACCACTCTGCATGAAAAATTGACCCGAAGTATATGACTACTATACAAAAGTACATAATTTACCCACAATGCATGTCTATGAAGCCTCTATAATGACAAGAACTGTACAACTGTCAATCTATCAGGACAGGGCCTGACCTACTCGTAATCTCTCTCTCTATATATAAACGTACAAGACTCGACTCAACTACAGGGAGAATGGAGCTTACCACTCAACAGCTAAAAGTCCTCACATACCCAGTGAGAAAGTATGCCCATCTATAGATTTAAACCTATAATATGAACATAGCGCCCTCGGCAAAAGCAATGTGAGTGCAGAAAGAATTGTACTCGTATACAAGGCAGACAAGACAACATATGCAAATATTGAAGCTTATATAAGAGACAAATGAAATGGAATATTAATATACAATAGTTACTTGAGGAACAACCGACGAATATATGTTAAGTAACTGTTAGTCGATCTTTGGTATAATATACCACATGGGGCCTGATACATATATATGTAATATGACCACACCCCGTTCCGTACTATAGACGACATATGAATCCTTATATAACCTCCCATGATATATATGTGATCATTTTCCACACATAAGGCTACTACATGTGAATATGCCATATGTCCATCCCCCATGTCTACGCCACATGGGCTCCGTATCAATGTATGACTATGATATCTTTGTGTAAGCCACTTCTAGGCCCCTTACAATAGACGACTATGATTTCCCCGAGTATGTATATTGTTAACATGGTTATCTTTCTTATGATTATATTTATTAGACATGTAGAAGTGTTACCAGATTCAAATGAAACTGTTACCTCTGGAATAGTTCATCCTATACACACGTGATACAAGAAACGATATATAATCAAATGAAAGCTCAATAAACATAAGACAAATGGATCTTCGTATGCCACATGACCTTACATTTGGACAAGACCATAAGATAATATGAAAGCTTGATATGATACAAACAATATCACATGAAAGGCACAATGACATCAAGTATTCAAATAGAAGTCTCAACATAAATATGAAGAACCCTATGAGGCCACACTGAAGCTTAATAGAATAATTTCACAGGTAAGAAACAAATGAATATCAAGTATGTGAATAAAAGAGTTACCATATTACGTTATGTAGAGTTCTCATTTCGAAAAGGGAGATATATGATAGAAACTCATGTCAAAGAAAACGAATACGACATAAGCATGTATGCTTACTGTCCTATGGTCCTTACTCAATACCTTTCTGAACCTATACACTCATATGATATGTTGAAACTGTAGACTTATGGACACATTTCCTTTAACGTATAAGGCATAAACTTCTTATGAAAGAAGCCTAATGTTATCGACAAACACGAGAAACTCTATATTGCAATATGGAAGCTTGATACTTATAAAGTGACTATACCGTCTGAATTTAACGCATAAGGAACCTCAATGACAATAAAAGTAAAGAAACCCTTTATGCGAACAGAATGTCTATGACACTTGACAATATTTCTCAAGTGAACCTACTATTTGGGAAATCTTGGAACATCTATTCCGATATGGTTCATCTTAAGTAAGGTACTTATCCTAATGATTATAATACTGGGAGCCAACGATATGATTCATCATCGATAGGAATTATAATCCATTCATGATCACATAAGGCTTGTAACACAATTCATCATAAGTATGAAACTGTAACTCAATAACGATCTTTCTGGAACTACAGATTCAATTCATCATAGGTAGAGATCTATTACCCATTAATGCTCATCTAAAAGCTATTAATATAATTTATCTTATGTAACGATCTAGACCCCGATAACCCATTAACGGTCACCAGAAAACTATCAATATGATTCATGTTAAGTATCAATCTATAATACATTAACGATTATTTGGAAGTCATTAATATAACTCATCTCTAATAGGATACTCTAACCCCCTAATAGTAAGTCATAAGCTATCTATACGATTCATCCTAATTACAAATTATAATCCATCGATGAGCATCTAAAGCTATTGATATAATTCACCTTACGTAATGCACTATAACCCCATATCATTAATCTAGAAACTCGAGCTTAGGAATGGTACAACTGTATACAAGTAGGCGACTCACAATCTTTCATTCTTGAAGACACATAGGGAAAGATATATATGGCATAACTTCATATCGGAACAGATGGATACGACACAGACATATACACTTACAGTTCTATAACCCTCATTCAGTACTCTCTGAACTAGTACGCTTGTCCTCTGATTCCTCTTACTCGAAAAGGACTATGGACGTCTATGTTAACGTGATTCTTCTTAATTGACACTCTACAATCCAACAACGATAATATCGATTCTATTGACATGATTCACATTAAGTAGGAACTACAACCACTCAATAAACACACGAAATCTACCCACAATATATACCTTACATAATGATTATAACCCCTCAACAATACCTTGCAACCACTTATATCATTCTTCTTAAGTAACGATCTATAACTCTTTTAACAATATGTTGGAAACTCAATCCTAAGAGTAGAAAATTTGTATGAAGTGTCGACTCATACTTACATTATATGACTCTTATTTGACTCATGAAACTGATAACATGGAATAGATATACTTTCATGATTCTGAAACTTCATGACTCATACATAGGGATAAATAAACGAAAGTCGTGTCATAGCTGCGAAAGAAGAAATAGCCTTACATACATCAATTTCCGATTCTAAAAAAGTATGATAACTCGACCCTTCCTTTGGAATGTTAACCTACCATAAAAGAGTATAACGAAGTTAACATTAGCAACTAATCACAAATGTAGGCCCTATAAAATAGTAGGCTAACACAAGATGGGCAGCAAGCTCGCACAACCTCAACACTTGGTGTATCGCCACACCCTTCAATTTCTGTCCCCTAACATGATCACACTGCCCTCTTCATGGGGGAAGCCATACCCTCTGCCTTTTTAACATCTAAAACAGCCCCTAAACAACACAATACTACAGCTATATCACAATATAGTCAAGTAATCCAATAGCGACAAGCCCCGAGGCTATAATTTGATGGTGTAATTCACACCAAACCTCATTTTAACAACACACAAGATCATTACAAACTACCAGACCCCTCTTAATCTCCATACCATCAAAACATCCCAAGAATGACCAAAACCAATCTATAAAACTTGGACTCACAACTTCCAATCACCCTCCGAGGAGTCCTAACAAAAACTACATCTAAAATGCACAAATGAGCTCACAAATGGAGATAAAGATGACGCCTTACGTTGGCTATCCCAATGACCAAAAACACCTAAAACATCTAAAACAACCCTAACCACGCTTTTACACAATAGGAAAAGTTTCTTCCGGTATGTTCTTAGTAAAACATATATAAAATTCTTCAAGCAACTCAAGCACAAGGAGGGACAAAAAAAGGGGCAGTAACCTTACCTTGGTGAAGGGTTTATTTTCCTAACTCGGATTGTTCAAGACTTTGAGGTTTTCTTCAAGTTTAAACTTGAAAATGGAAGAGAAAATCACTTGGGAATTAGGGAGAAGGTGGGACAACCTTGGCTGACCGGAGGATAACAATTTGGGTTGTCCTTAAAGATGAAGGGGTTTTCCATGGCTGCTTGTAATTCAAAGAGAGAGAAAATATTACTTTAAGCTTACGGAGGAGGAAGGAGAAACATCCATGGTTGCCATGAGAACTTGGAGAAAATATGAAGAAGATGAGTGAGAAGGATGTTGGGGCTAGATAGAGATCAGATCATCGAAATAAACAAGTCTTTGCCTTATATGGCGCCTAAATCGACCCCCACTCTTGCTTTTTCTATTTCACCCCTTTTTAATCTTGGTCCAAACACTTTAAGTAGGTGCATCACCTAAATTCTCTCTAAAAATGTGTTTCATCCTTATTTAACTAGTAGGATGTGAAGTAAGTAAGTCAGGAAAGTAGGACGTGTAAGCACTATGTGAGACATGTATGTGAAGCACATAGTTGAAATACATAGGTGAAACTAGTAGGTCGTCTACCTTTGCCCGATGTATCATTTATTTATGAATCTCATTTACTGTAACTAGGCTTACTTTACATACACTTGAATCTTTACGCTTAACTATAACCTTATTCCTCCATATTCAAGTAAGTTCATCAACTTCAACTTAGTTGTACGCACATTGAGAAGTACAGGGTATTACATTATCCGCCCTTTAGATCATTCGTCCTCGAATAAGAAGTGTAACTCAAGGAAACATTAATAAAGGAAGTTTCTAACACACTATCTGTACATATAAGGCACACTTGAATCGAAAGAGATCCCACATTATGCTCTAGTCACAATTACATGAGAACGGTTCCTTAAGGAACATCTCTATTGGACTATCTAAAGTATAAAAAAAGGGTAGCATTTCCTAAATGCTTGTAGCCTCCAAATTATAAGTGTGTGCATGACACACCCATAAGTACGACACTAATAAAAACAACTTCATAGACTCTCTAGGAAAAAAACCTGCTCAGATACCATGTCCATCATGCCACAAAGCTAGATGAGGCCGACCATCCATATATGAGAGTGTAAATCCAAATGAACTAGATTCACATGATACAACACTCCGTATGTAAAGATGAATGATGAAACTTCCATATATACATATACAAATAATCCAAAGCATATGACTACTATACAAATACACGTAAGTGATCCACAATGCATGTCTATGAAGCCTCCACAATGAAAAGAACTGAACAACTGTCAATATGTCGGGACATGGCCCGACCTACCCGTAATCTATATATATATCAATAAGAGTACTAAAAATTGACTAGGCTCCAGTGATAAATGGAGCTCACCACTCAACAACACAAAGTCCACACATACCTAGCGAGGATGTCTGCCCACCTGTATATTTAATCCTGCAATACGAACATAGTATCCCCGACAAAGGGATATGAGTACAGAAAGGATTGTACTCGTACATTAGGAAAACAGGACAACATATGCAAATACTGAAGCTCATATAAGAGACAAATGAAATGGAACATCAATATACAACATTTAACTAAGGAACAACCTGCGAATATTGTTAAGTAATTGTCAGTCAATATTTGATATACACGCCATGTCAGGCCTGATACATATATATACAATATGACCACCCTTCGTTCCCTACTATAAACAACATATGAATCCCTATATAACCCTGCATGGCCTATATATGATTATTTTCCACACACGGGGCTACTACATGTGAATACACCATATGTCTACCCCCACCTATATGCCATAGGGGCTCCGTATCAATGTATGTCTATGATATCTCTATGTTGGCCACTTATGAGCCCATTACAATAGACAACTATGATTTCCCCACGTACATATATAGTTATCATGGTTAGCTTGATTATGATTACCTTTATTAGACTTGTAGAAGTGTTACAAAATTCAAATGAAACTTTTACGTGTGGAGTAGTTCATTAGATTCACATGTGATACATGAAATGATATATAATCAAATGAAAGTTCAATAACATAATACACATGGATCTTCTCATGTAACAGGACCTGACATTTGGACTAGACTAGAAGTCCTACAAGATCATATGAAATCTTGATACGATACGAACAATATCATATGAAAGGCACGGTGTCATCAAGTAATAAAATAGACGGGTCATGACAAATATGAAGAACCCTATGGGGATACATTGAATCACTATACAAAAAATTCACAGGTAAGAAAACAATTAACATCAAGTATGCGAATAAAAGAGTTACAATAGTACGTTCTTTCGAGTTATCATTTTTGAAAGGGAGGCATATGATAGAAACTCATATCAAAGGAACAAATATGATATGAACATGTATGCTTACTATCCTATGGTCCTTACTTAGTTCCTTTTGAAACCCGTACACTCACATGATCTGTTGAAACCGTAAACTTGTGGACACATTTCCTTTAACGTAAAAGGCATAAACTTCTTATGAAAGGGAGTCCAATGTTATCGACAAACATGAGAAACACTATATTGCCATATGAAAACATGATACTTATAAAGAGACGAGCCCTTTGGAACATAATGCATAAGGAACCTCAATGATGATAAGAGTAAAGAAACCATTTATACGAAAAGAAAGTCCAGACACATCATAATATTATTTAAATGATCCTATTCTCTGGAAAATTTTGGAACATCTATTTCGATACAGTTCATCTTAAGTAAAGTACTATATCCTAATGATGAAAATTCTAGAATCCAACAATATGATTCTTGTAACATCCCTTACTTTTATGTTAAGATTGTATCATAATTGTAATACCTTGTACCTTTCAACATGTGTACGCAAAGGTGAAGTCGAAGAATGTACTTGAGAGTGAAAAAAATAGTCGTAATGAAGCCTAAAGGTCCAAGTATAGATTTGTGTTAAATAAAAGTTAAGCTGAATGAGACTTGGAAAAAATGGGATATTGGATAAATAAGTGAGCTACTTGCTTAGCCGTTCTACTTGCTTGAGCTACTTGACACAACTTAATTATTAAATGAGGACGAGACACGTGTTTAAAAATGGATAAAGAACTAGCATGTATAACCTACTAAGCAAGTAGGTGACAAGTAGGTGCATCACCTACTTGCTTAAAAGGAAAGACCCAAATTGTTTTCCAAATTTAAAGGGGATGTGTCCACCCAAAGACACCTTTATGAATAATATTTTCTTTATCTTTCCCCCCCACGTTATTTCCACGACTCAAGCCTCAAAATTCTCCATGGATGCTCTTCCAAGGCTGGCTAAGAGTTCTTTCTATATGCACCATAAAGTGGCAGATTGGTTAGTGCAAGATGTTCAACAGATCACATGTTTTTCAAGTGGGCAATTTCCTTTCAAGTATCTAGCTTGTCCAATATTTCATGCAAGAAAGAAGAAAAATTACTATAATGAGCTCATCAAGAAGGTAAAAGATAAACTGTAGAGATGGAGAGGTAGATTATTGTCCTATGGTAGTAAAGCAGTCTTGATAAGTAGTGTCTTTCAAAGTGTGCAAGTATATATTCTTTCAATTGTGGTTCCTACTAATACACTATCAATGAACTGCATAGGATCTTTGCAAGATTATTTTCGAGCAATAAAGAGGAAGGTAAAAGTAGACATTGGGTGTCTTGGAAACACACATGTTTGCCTAAAGCTGAGGGTGGTCTGGGCTTCAGATCATTGTATTATGTTTCTAAAGCATTGTTTGCCAAATTATCGTGGAGGTTTAGAACAACAAATACTCTATTTTCTGCATTTATGTGGAACAAATATTGTAAGAAACTCAAGCCTACAAATGTGCAATGAAGAGGTGGTTCACAGATTTGAAAAAATATGTTGGAAGCTAGGGATCAGATGGATCATTTAATATAGTGGGAGCCTAGAAATGGTTCATGTGATGTTTGGGATGATAATTGGACAAGATTGGGTCCTATCAACCATATTATTCCGGCAAATATTCAGATGAATCACAATATAGAGGAGGTGGCAGAGTTTTTGACAATAGAAGAATGGGATCTTTCTAAAATGCAGGAAAACTTGCCTGAGCATGTAGTGGATCATGTGAGGTCTGAAATGAATATTATCGGGTAGGCTACAGAAATAGACATACCATGGTGGACCTTAACTTGACTAATTAGGCAAGTTTACCGTGAGTTGTGCTTGGAACCTTCTAAGAAAAAAATGATCAGGTGTCAATGTACTATCAAAAAAATTAGAGTAAAGGGGTGCCTTTCAAAATATCTCTCTTCTTATGGAGACTTTGGAAATTCAAACTTCCAGTTGATGATGTTCTTAAGAGAATGAATATTTCCATTGTATCAAGATGTAGATGTTGTCAAAATCAACAGCAGGAGGAAACTATACAACATATTTTTTTGATTGGAGAGTTTGCAACGTATGTATGGAAGTATTATGCAACAACAACATGCATTATTAATCTTGTAATACAGATACATCAAGGTGTGGTGAAATATCAATTGTGCAACAAAGCTGAAGCAATTTTTTCAGGCAATGCCAACATTTATGTGTTGGAAATTATGGAAGAGAAGAAATGAGATAATGCATAGGGGTAGAATGAGTAGAAATAAAGTCATTTACTGCATAAATCAGAACATTCATAACCTAGCAACCACTTTATATCCATGGTTAGAGAATGTCTCATATAATTGGCCTCAGTTGGTACAGACTTTAGAAGGATACATACCAAGAGTGGGGTGCCAGATTGTGCAATGGAGTTGCCCAAGTGCAAGTTGGTTCAAATGCAATACTGATGGTGCATCAGGGGGTAATCTAGGTCATAACAGTTATGTTTCTATCAGGCTATCAACAACACTCATGTAATTTTTTCACAATATTGGCATACAAGACTAGTTCTATTAGCAAAATACTAAACATGCAACATCACTCTTGCTTGAATTATCACGGGGACTTGATTCCATAGCACCTGGTGAGAGCTTAGAGGTGACTGATAGTGGCATCATCCCAAAGCAGGAGAAGAAAGCAGCATTGCATGTTGGTTGTAGTTTGGAAGTGATCATGTTCAATGCTTATTCCACTTTTAGCTTTTCTTTTGTTTTCTTCTTCATATTAGTTTGATTTCTTCTATACATAACTATTGACTTTGTTTTGGAATAAAATACCACTAGAATCCTGCTAGATGGGTTTAACTTTAAAAAAGGCTAGACACTCCAAGCTCCCTCAAACTATAAGTGATTTCCTTTTCTTTTCAAGTTCTAGTTAAAGGAAAACCTAAGAATGGAAGAACCGAAATTAGGAGATGAGCTCTTCACCAAGTAAGGTAAGTATACTACCATATTTTATCCTTTTGTTTTGTTGGAAAGGTGGAGAAATTCATTCCATAATAGTAAGAACTCACGTGAAGGTGATTGGAAGCCTTGAATTTGAATTGTTCAACTTGTAGTGAACTGTTTTGTGGGTTATTTCGTCCTATGATTAGGTTGTCTCTTGTGATACTATTTTTATGGAGTTTACAAAGAGAAAGGGCATGGATAAATTCCACATAATGGTAGGGTAGTAGGATGATCGCTTGTCGTTACATTTTCAGGTTGTTTGAAACTAGTATTGTTATCGTTTTCGGGTAGAGCAACCTTGTAGGATATGCTCTCTTGTTGATTTATTGTAGGGCTTCTAATTGGTAAGGTTTTCATTCCTATTTGTGTATATGATCTTGTTGAATCTTTAAGTATGTTGGTTTGTTAAGAACTTGTGAAATGATGACTATAAGTCGTAAACTAGTTGGTGCATGTCGTTGTGTTGTTGAGGTTGTTTCATTATGATAGACACTGAAGGAGTAGATTTGAGGATCTAAATGTGTTGTGGTTGTTTTTGTTAACTTGAGGATGCAAAGAAGGGCAGAGGAAATGGTGCTTGATTAGTTTTAGACCAAGCTGACCGCTCGATTTTGTTATGCACTAGCATCTTGTTCCTTTAGCTTGACGATAGCATTACTATTCTATTATAGATTAAGGTGTTATATGGTATTGAACTATTGGGTTATGAAGCGAGTCAATGAAAGTATATTATGGCTATCCTTTCCTTCTTCTAGCATGAATCCGATTAAAATGAAATGTAAATGAACATCCCTTCCAAAATGACTCTATTCATGTTAGATAGAAATGTTTATGTTCTTCATGCTAATGAGATGCACACTAAATCATTTCATTTTCTTGTTTTTTATTTTTAGTGAGATGTTAGTGACAAGTTATCTTACATAATGATATTTTCAGAGGATTAACGATCTTAAGTTACTCTGATAAGCTCAGAATATTTTCTAAAGGTTCCTCATGCATATATATATATATATATATATGGTATCTCTACTCACCACTGAGTTATAATCGGATGGGTAGGCACCTTTTGTGCACTGTATATGTATAAATATACCACTGATCAGTTGTATATTTTATGATGATGATAATGATTATGAGGCCCTATAGTGTGGCTTGGTACGATATGATATTTATGCCCACATAGGCTGGTCTTCTATATATGTATATATTGTATAAGCATGCATATCATATGCCCTCAGTGGCAATCAGAGTTTCAAGTTGATTTTTCCTTGATGCTTTATACATGTTCTTATTTGCCTTACATACTCGATACATTTATTTGTACTGATGTCCCTTTGTCGGGGACACTGCATTTCATGCTGCAGGTCTAGGTAGACAGATTGACGGACCTCCCTAGTAGGATGTCCCTGTTCAGTGATCGGTTGGTGAGCTTCACTATTCCCAGACTTGCCTTAGCGAGTTGGTATGCTATTGTAAAAACATTTTGGGTATGTCAGATCCCCATCCCGACCTTATGACAGTTATGTATGCTCTTAGAGGCTTGTACACATGCCTCTTGTGTACAGTCATTTTGTATGGCCTTGTCAACCCGTGTTTTGATGTAAAACTTTCCATGGTGGCCTTTTCGTCTTATATATATATATATATATATATATATATATATTAACATATATTTTAGGCTATTGGTTGTCGAAGAGTTATTTCTTTCATTTTGTCTATTTTATAATGGCCTTGTCGGCCTATGTTGTTGTGGGGTTGAGATTGATAGTAACGTACGATGGTGCTCGGCAAGTATGGCCCGGGTGCTGGTCCTGCCCCTCCTTCTCGAGGTATGAGAAACTTGGTATATGAGAAGGTCTTCCATAGGGATATCTATAAGCCATGTCTAGTAGATTTTTGATTATGGGTATGTTGTGCACTATACTTATAATCAGGAGGCTAAAGTGCATTTAGGATTATCACCTTTCCTTCTTGATATAGATCGTGCATTATACTTGAGTCGTAAGAATTCAATTCCTAATTCTTATCTTGTTCGTAATATCACAGACGCCTACAACTAGGAAGCAAAGTACTAGTAGAAAGATAGATGTGGATGCGGGTGAGGGTACCAGTCAGGTGCCACCTGCCAGTGTGGGCCAGAGTGAGACACCATCTCAGACTCTAACTCCGCTAGCTCTAGAAGAGCTTTGAGCGATGCTAGTACCTCCCAGTTCCTCCACCTGGCACATCTGGCCAGGATATGTGGAGTGTTGTGCGGTTATTGACCTAGTTAGTGGCCTCTCAAGCTCAACGTTAGGGTACATGTGTGGAACTTATGATAGATCAACTAGTGCAAGGGTTCAGGACTTTATTAACCCGCATCCTTCAATATTTACAGGATCTAACCCTAATAAATACCCTTCACTAGTTGGCAGGATCTATAGTCATCACCTGATGTCATAACATGTATGTTACCCTTGTCTTCACAAGATGTATATGCATTGATAGATCCAGGCTCCACTTTATCATATGTTACTAAGGCTGGCCAGTGGGCCGGGACAGCCCGAGCCCGTCCCGAGCCCGCCCCGGTCCCGCCCCGACCCCGCCAAAAAAAAAAAAAAAATTACGGGGGCGGGACTCGAACTCGGGACGGGACGATGTCTCGTCCCACGAGACCCGAGCCCGCCCCAGGCCCGCGAGACCCGACCCCGCCCCGACCCCGCCTCTTTGCAAAAATGACCGTTGCACCAACGACCATTTTAGATTATGGCCGTTGACCAACGACCATTTTAGCCCCCCCCCCTCCCCCAACCCCCTACCCCTTAATATTTATTTTTAACCCATAAGTTATTATATTTACACTTTAATCCAATTTTTCAACTATAAATAACTTATTTTCTCTTCATCTTTCTCACAAATCTTCCTACAATCTCTCTAATTTCTCAATGTATCTCTCTACAAGTCTACATTGTTTGCTAAATATTCAATTTTATTTATTCATTTGGGAATTGGTAGTGAAGTTGGCAACTAGCTTGAGGATCTTCCATCGAGCAAAGTTTCAATTTTCAACCTCTCGATTACACGTCGACGTTACGTCGGCGTTTGGTACATTCGTTCCTTCATTAAATTATTATTGTCTCTGTTTATTTAGTTTAGATCACTTAATTTTATTGTCTTTAATTATTTATTTATTTATTTATTATCATAATTAAAATGGAAGGATTAAAAGGTATGTTTAAGGGTAAGGGTAAGGGTGCTTCTTCTAGTAGGGGCAACCAGAGCAAGGGTACTTCTTCTAGTCATCTTATTCCTACACAGATGATTTTGTTGATACTCAACATTTTCCTACAATACCATTAGATTTAGACCAGGAGCTATTTTCTCGGAACTCAAGAAGACTTTAATTTAGACGATGATCTAGATGATATACCCACTAATGTTGATGACAACACACCCACTAGTGCACCTTCAACCGAAATACCTCCTATTCCCCCTAGTATGAGACGAGGTCCAAAGAAAACGACCATTAAAATCAGATGCATGGACATTTTTTGATAGGGACGTAGAGAATCAAGTAGCCATATGTAAAATTTGTAAAAATGTTTTAAAATTTAAAACTGGAAAAGGTCACGGTGGGACGGGGGTTTAATTAGACACGTAGTAAGTGCTCATCCAACTAGGTATGCCCAATACCAGGTTCAAAATCGGGTGCGCAAACGCCCGCTCCATCGGGACAAGGTTCACATACGATCTTGTCCCGACCAAGTACGGGGTCAAATTAACCCTATGACGGGGGGAATTGTAGGCTCTAAATACAATAAACATAGAGATAGGGAAGCAATATCAAAATTAGTTGTTGTGGAGGGTTTGCCTTTTTCATTTCCTTCATCTCCCGTTTTATTCATTACATTAGAGATATATATAATCCTGTTTTTAACGGTTTTCCTAGATCAACTCGTTAAGAGAGATGTATTTAAATTTGCGCATGAATATCAACAATATTTACGTTTTTCATTATATCATTTTAATGGCAAAGTATCCATCACGTCTGATATAGGTCGTAGTACTAACGGCCATGATTATTTAACTCGTAACTTGTCATTGGATAGATTATAAATGGTCTATGCAAAAACGTATTTTAGCGTATAGATATATAGATGATAGGCACACTGGTATTTTTATTGCAGAAAATATTTATCAAGTGTGCGATTATTACGGAATTACCGATAAAATTATGACTATTACATTAGATAACGCTTCTAATAACAATTACGCAATTACAATTTTAAAAATTAGTTTAACTCCTTCTTTTCCAGACCATTTTCATATAAAATGTGCGTGCCATATATATAACTTAATTGTAAAGGATGGTCTATCACTTTTTGAAGACATTCTTAGTAAAATACAATTTGCTATAAACTTTATTTTTAAAAGTAATAAAGTACAACGTAGAAAAGAATATAAAAAAATTTGTCATGATTGTGGACTACCTTTTAGAAAAATTCCACAAGAAGTATCCACTAGGTGGAATTCTTTATACGAGCAACTACTTGTTGCTTATGACTATAAATTACCTATAACTTTATTTTTTAACTCTCATAATAAAAAGCCAGCTGATATGATTTTAGATAGTGATTGGGAAAAAATCTCCGAACTTATTGTATTTTTAGAGAAATTTTTTCAAGCAACAAAAGAATTTTCCGGTATATATTATCCTACTATTTCAACTATGTTATTTTATATAACTCTAATATTTTTATTACTTAGTGAATATATGGAAAAACCAGCTTATAAGGCAGCTATTAAAAAATGTTTCTCAAAATAAAAAAATATTTTATTCCTATTCCCTCTATTTATATTATTGGTTCTGTATTAAATCCTACTATTAAAATAGACGGTACTAAATCACTAATTGAAACTATTTACGATTGTATAGAAGTACTACTACCTCCAAGTCCCAAAACTCTAAATCACCCACCACCTATTGAACAAACTAAAGAAGAAGTATTGTCTAGCGTAGAACACCAATGCAAAAATATATATAGATTTTATCAACAAGAAAATGCTAGTAACTTACCAGCTTCCATACCATCTACTTCATCTTCAATACAACCTCACAAAAGACATGCTGTTTCTGCGGCTAGTATTGAAAGCCTCAGAAATAGAATGTGCAGTCGTACCTCTACTACTAACCAAATTAGCGAGTTGGATATTTTTGTTTTACGGGGTTCTGTACCGTATCAAGAAGTTATCAATGAAGATGGACATGAAGACTTGCTTTGAAATACGGAGGGGGAATGAGAAGACCTTTCCGACACTTTCATTGATGGCTCGAGATGTTTTGAACATTCAAGCGTCGTCAATCTGCGTCGAAAGAGCTTTTTCTCGAGCGAGATATCAAATAGGAGACCACGTACACTCATTAGCCGAGACGGCTTGGAAATTGCGATATTATTCGAGAGATTGGATACGAGCGGAGCGGAGAAGGTGCGGTCAACCGGAGATCAACGAAGAAGATGATGAAAACTACAACGAAATCTTAACCGAAGGTAGTGGAAGCGACGTGGATCAATTTGACCAACAAATACCAATTCCAACCGAAGAACCACATGAAATCATCAAGCAATTAGAACAGGTTTTTGAGAATGTAATTTTTTTAATTGTAATTTTATTATGTAATTTGTAACTTTTGGACAACACCACAAAGTTGCAATTTAGATTTTAGACAATTGTATTTGTATTACAAAAAAATCATATGTCTATTAAATAATATAAGAGGCACAAAAACAGCCTTGGGATGTTTTTATTACACTATCTTATTTTGTTTATTGAGTTTTTTTATACATATGTTATTTAAAAAAAAAAAATGAAAACCCGCCGTATCCCGCCCCGAGCCCGACCCCGCCCGAGCCCGCCCGACCCGAGCCCGACGGGATCGGGATCGGGACGGACTTGCTCCGATCCCGCCGACCCGACCCCGCCGACCCGACCCCGCCCCTTCTCCCGTCCCGCCCCGACCCCGACCCCGCCGTACCCGCCCGCCGGACCCGAGCCCGCCCACCCACGGCCACTCTTATATGTTACTCATGTAGACACCTAATTTTTATCCCCCAATAATTTGATATAATTATTCAAGGTATCCAAGTCATAGACGAAGTAAAATATACTTTTACAAAGACAAAAATGATTTTACAAAATTATTCTGGGAATATTTTGTCATTTCATTTGACAAAATATCATCCAGTATATTTATTGTATATCATATATCATTTTTACATTATTTTGAACATTAATTGCAATTTTCAAAATTAAAGTAAGTTAATTTTGCGATTAATAACTTAAATCCACAATTTAAAGTATCAATATAGTACTCCGCCAAATTTTTTAAGATTGTTTAATTAAATTATATCTTAATTTTAAAAAATTTTATTAAAAAGATTTTGCATGGTTTAAATAGTTCAATTTTCATTTAGTATCAAATTTGGATTTAAGTTAAAGCATTTGACTTGATTTTCGCCATAATTAAAATTATTTGACCATTTTTAAATTTAAAAAATGGCCACATTTGTGAATTGTGGCCTTTTATTACTCCAGCCTACTTAAAGGACGACTGAGCTATTTTTTTACTTTTAATCTGTTGGGTCCGGCCCAGCTGGACCGCGACCCGGCCTAGCTGGACCACGACTCGGCCCATTCCATTATCTTTACGCGTACACGCCAACCCTTTATTCCCATTTCAAATATTCATTCCTCAAAGGAACCCTAACCGTCGCGACCACCATGCCTAAATCGGCAAAGATTCAGGCCACGCCAGCTCTTAGCAGTTGTTGTGTGGCTATTTCTGACAACACATTTATTGTTTCCATCCGTTCTCTACCAAAGGTCAACCAAGGAAGGTAAAATCCCTTCATTCTCTCTTTTCGTTGCTTTTCTCTTCGAATGGTAGCATCTGATTGGTTGTGCAAAATGGGAGGGAAATTTCCCCCCAAAACCCCCTCTCCCCACACTAATTGAGTCATTGAATCCTAAGCTTTGGGAATTCTATAAATTGAGCCCTCAATCCCTCATTTAAGAGGTCTTGAATCCATTGGGATAAAGGTTACATATTTCTAGTCCTTGAGATGAAATCACTCCACTGTCAAGCCTTTCAACTGAACCAATAACAAGATTGATTTAGGGAAGCAAATCAAAGAAGAGATTTTATTTAAACATATCTCTTACTTTATATCACATCTCTATTCGATCCGATGGAAGTTTACTTTGTTGTGATTTTCAAGAGGTGTAAAACCAGAAAGAAATAGAAAAGATTGAAAACTCTGTAGTTTAAGTTTCGGTCTAGATATTATTGGGAACCATTATTCATGCTAAAAAGTGATCAATTTAATCTAATTGGGATCCAAGCTCTTTGATGGAACCCAAACAAGCCTTAAATTGGTCTTCACAACCCTAAACCATTCCTATTTCTCTGTGCGGAAGTGTGATCCGAGTATGAGTGGAGATTCAAGCCAAAACATCAATTCTAGGCTGCCTCACAAGAAGGTATTTTACCCCTCCTTTCCTTCTCCTTTAAATTATGTTTGTTTATGTGTGTATTTATGTCTTCATGAACTTATTTGATGAATTTATGCCTATTGTAATGAGTATGATACTTAATTAGGTATGAAAAAGCATATTTCTATATTGATAAGCCTGTTTAGATGGATTTATTACTGTCATGATTAATGTGTAGCTAGGTTGAGCTTAAAATAACGTGAAAGTAGTTCTATAGATATCTCTACAATGATGATCTTGTTCTAATTAATTTTATGGGTGGTTATTGCTCAGTAGGGATAGTTTAGACTTAATGTAGGTTCAATAGAAGACTGAAATGTTTGCAACTTGCCTGTAATGATACATAACTTATTTAGTCTCATGGCCATGACAATCTTGTGCTTGCTTAGTTAACATGAACCTTATATAGTTAAACACACATGTTGGCATCTATTTTACTTATCTTAAGCCTATTTTATGCCTAATGTATTGGTTTAGGATATTATTGGTTGAACATGATCTTTAATAGCATGTATAGCCTCAATGTCCAGTTATGAAGTGACCTTGGCTTACTATTAACACCGTTGTACATTTAAAACATGCATATGTGTTGTATGGACTGCTGGGGAAAGATAAAGGTGGATCCAAACTAGTTATTAATTGATGGTGATTGGGGATAAGTGACTTTGATAGTCTTGAATCATATTACACCAAAGTCTAAGCTAAAAATGGAACTAAGAATATGTTTATCTAACTGTTCAAGTATTTGCACTGCTTTAAGTCTTAAATGAATTTGGTAAATGTGGGATGTTCTGTTTGGGTATTTGAAAAACAAGTCTAATTCATGTCCTGTTTAGAATGCATCTGTCAGGATAGGAGTTGCATTTATTTTAATTTGTTCAGCTTGTTTTGCCTATATTGTATCGATTTCTGATAACCTGAATTTGATCTAGTTCTGATATAGTTTTTATGGCCAACCTAGTTAGTGTTACCTAGATTCTAAGGTTTGTGTGCTACTGTTTTGTATTCTTGTAAAACCCAGAACTTCATGATTGTACCATTCTAAACTATGAAATTGTTCGTTGTTGGATTTGTCCACCATAGGGCCTTTAAGTCATGTGTCAAACTCATAAAACTATTTTTATGCTGCATTAGGCCATATCTATGTGCATGTTGTCCATTAATGCAATTTAATACTAGTTATTGCTATACCATGTGTATTTGAAACTCTCTTAAGTGTTGTGATGACATGCTAGTCTAAGTTACTATGTATAAAGCATTTTGAATTCCACATAAGTCCAAAACTGCCCATTTGAGGTTCCAACTTGTAGTTTTATCAATATAAATGCCTTGCATGCCTACTGGAGTTTTGTTCTGTTCATGTACATCTCATTTCATGCGTCTAAACCATATGTCTGAGAATACAATAGCTAGCAGTCCTGCCATGTCCCTACTTGTGTTAGTTTGAGACCTGTTGAATAGCTTGTTTAGATCTTGACCTAAGTCAAATAAACTTAGCCATTAAGATATTGTTTGTGCTTATGTGCTAAAGTGAATGACAATCTTTTGTGTTGTATTGTCATGTTAAGCTTGCTAGGAACATATCACTTAATTCAACACCTTCTTATAATGAGTCTCTGAACCTGAATTTGGGATCTTATAATTATTTGGTATTTATCTAAACTGGTACATGCCCATACTTGCTTCATGATTAGTTAAGGGTAACATGTTCTTTTGCCCTATACCTATGTTGAATATTTAGTTATAATCTGCTTGGCTAGGGATGGTATGAGATTGTGTCTGTTTGACTTAAAAGAGATGAAATGAAGAGATAATTATATCTGCTTACCCTGTTTAACTTCCAACTATGCTCTGATGATATTCTCACATCTTAAGTCAACTGGGAATCCTTAAGTTATCAATATGCCTGTGATCTTGGTCTGGGCAAAGCTTTAAACCCGATCTTGTTATCTGCTATTAGCCTTAAGCTTTGTTTAGCTCTACTAGTGGTGTTATGATTGTGTTTGAGCTGTAATGATCTTACCTAATTCCTAAGTTTTGACTATATGAAGTATGAGACTGTAACTTAGGTAATATAGTCTAGTAAGATTGGAAAATTGACTAAGTAATCTCACCACTCTGATTATCATGCCAATTTATACTCTGTGAATGGTAAAATGCATGATTGATTTGTCTAGAGATGAAAATCATGGAGCTTATGAGGTAGCTATGGGTCTGTCCAGGGTATATGTGATGTATACTTCATTTTTTGCCCCTACTTGCATTTGAGATTGTTCTTTAAAGTTAGTGTCTGATATGTACCATGATATACAACTCGTATACCAACTATACTCAATATATCACCTGTGTATATCAGTGGGATGTTCCTTCATTTGAAATACTATAGGATTAGCCCAAACCTCTATGCCTTCAACATGTTTCTTCTACAAAATGTAAAGATAATCTGTTGGGCTCAGCCCATCCGACTCTTTTCCCCTCCTCATACATGTTTGCCTTCTGCATTTATGCATTAACTGGGCTCAGTAACTGTTACGAATTTCAGTTGAAATATTGGGCTTGATCCGTCTTTGATTTGCTTCTACTCCATGAGTGGCATTTTCTTTACATGTTTTTTTTCTCATTTTAACTGTGTGTTTAGTCTAAAATTATTTATGTTATGCTTTAATAAGCTCGGGTGCGTTCTAATTGTTACTCTCCTTTTCCCCTCCTCACTCACACTCATGGGATACGGGTCCTTTAGCCAAGTGCATTTTCCAACCAGTTGGGCCAAAGGATCAACATACCTTTCTTCATCGAGTCCGGCATGTAGCTGCGCATTGAAGCCCCAGCTACTAGTGGACTCGGTAGGCCCACCATCCTAACTATTTCTCATTTTTATTTCATATATGTATTTTATAATATACTTGTATAAATACATACTTGACAACATTATTGGAACCCATATGATTACGATCTAGGATTAGGCAAAAGACGATATGTACATCGTTTAGATTAGTCACCAAGATTTGATTTTTTTTTAAAAATGGACTACGTATGATTTAGACATTTTGTGAAATAACTAATTTAGAAGACCATAAATGCGGACTGATTTCAAACTTAAATGAATTGGACTATTTTTTTTATAAAATGGGTCGGCTTGCATCACGAAACTGGGCTGCTTTGACAGAGATTCGAACTTTTTTGGAGAATAAAAATGGGCCGAAAACTTGGATTGAAAGAAAATGATTTGCAAGATTTGATTTTTATGAACAATTTTGGGCCAGCCCCAATCAAGTTGATTTCTAAATAAATAAACAAAAACCTTAAAGACTTGAGTTGATGTAATTGATTTGACAAATTTAGAATATGAATTGACTTTTGCAGATGGCATAAAAAATGAAAAAACTTGCATTTATTTTCAAACATTGATATGTCATTCAAAAGGAATTATACTTCTTTGCTTTAAAAAGATTTTCGAAAAGAAAAAAGGTGTAAGGAATATTGGACAACTTATTGGACTAAATAGCGGAGTTCTACTTAGAGATGACAATGGATTTTGGACCCGATCCGGATTCGGTGGATCCAGATCCATTTTATAGGATATGGATCTTCAAAATTTGGACTCGGCGTATCTGGATCGGACCCAGATCCATCTCTGATGGATCTGGATCTGGTTCTTGTATTTGAGATTCGTATCCGGTCCAGATCCGACCCGTGGATCCGTTTTTTATTAAATATATTCATAACCTATAATGTAATTTTATAAGTATTTTTTTAAAATTGCTAAGCACATCCTTGCAAGTTTAATTCTCAAAACAAGTTTAATTTATCCCCGCGTTAACTCAAAAATCCAAAAATAAATAGGTAACTTCGATAATAAAATCAATGTTATATTAGTGAATGACTAACATCTCCATAGACAAGTAGTTAAAATTATATTCACTTCATTTGTGAAGATTCCAAGTACATGCAAGTTCTGCATTGTGGAAATACTAGTCAGTATTTTTCACAACTATTGTCTTTGCCCAACATTTTCAATTAATAGGTCACAATCAAAACGAGACAACGAATAAAATATCTCATATGAACATTTCAAAATTGAAACACAGTAAACTGTTAGCTAAGTAAAATCATTTGTTAGTTTTAAAAAAAATTCTTAGCAAGGTTACATTCTTAGCAAGGTAAATTTTTTTATATGTGGATCCAGATCCGATCCATGGACCCGGTGGATCCGATGGATCCAGATTTGGATCTGATTTTTATGGACCCGACGGATCTGGATTCAGGTATGAAAATCGGATCTGGATCTGGATCTAGTAGGATTCGGTCCAGATCCAATCTGTTGTCATCCCTAGTTCTACTCAAATCAATTTTTTAGTGTACTTAATTTGAAAAATGAGTTGACCAAATCATCCCTATGCAAATCTTTTTAGGTTGGATTTAACTTGTTGGTTTTCGAAAACCTTTCATGAGTTGGGAATAAAATGAATGACATGTCAATGATTTTTGAGGGAAGTAAACATTTTTAAGCAATTCATAACAAGTAAACATGCTATAGAATCTGAAGGTCAACCATATTTTATGTATACTTAATGCAGGGGTGTCTAACACATTCCCTGGGGGATCACCAGAACCCTTACATCGACTCTGGTTTTAAAATATTTTTTCATAGATTTTCTCAATAAATCCTTTTACTTGATTTTCCTAATTTTCCTATATATTAGGTGGTGACTCTAAATGGCATGCACACACACTCGCATCAGTGCACACATACAATTATGCAATTTCGCAATCGTACTCCAGTAAAACACCAAATTACTTTCTTTGGAACACGTTGTAGACGGAGGTGGTTTGCGGTCGTCCAATAGTCAATAAGGGTTCACCCTGAGTAGTCCGCTCGGGCCCTTTAGTCATTTGAAAGACCACTCTAGTTCGTCTAGGATATAGCAAATCCAAATCACTACTGAACTAGCACATACCTACCAAGACGGGTTCAGATATTTTAGATGTATCTGAATATTAGGAGACTACCTCATGTCTTGACGGTCTATTACCCGACGACAATGCATCCAACTATTTGCTATATGGAAATATGATTGTGCCTCTAGTGTCCTTGAAGGGGGGGGGGGGGGGTTGGAATTAATCATGCTATGTTTTGTAGATGTATACCAACCTGAAGTTCGATATGGATTTGGAAGCACCCGAGTTGCTGAAATTTTGGTGGTCGTGGCTATATGCCCCATAACAGAGAGAAGTAACGAAATGTCTAGGGCACCTACCCTCACTTTCGACCATGAAAGAGAATAGGGAACTATTAGAAGTCCTCACCAGATATTAGGATTGTGATAGAATAGTGTCTAGGTTCAGAGATTTTGAGATGACCCATACTATAAAGGAGATCCGGGATTGCATAGATAGCAATGAGATGTGTATGAGAAAGAGGAAGAAACATGACCATAACTTTATAGTACCTCATAGGCCCACTCATGATGAGATCATGAAACTCTTATCCCTAGCTAGTGCTAATTGGATATTCGGTCCAATTGTAGCCTTTAGGGAGCTTTACAACCGCTTTGGGTCAAAAAGGGGGTAATTAATACTCAGTTGAGTTTTGGTCTTACACCGATTGGGATGCCACCCGACCCTTGCCTTTGCCATATACCTACTAGGAATCATTGTCTTTCCCAAATATTGATACCTAGCCATAGATACATGTGTCATTTACTTTACTTATGCTGTCTTTCATGGCATAACCTCAAACGGAGAAACCAAATACTTTAACTAGTCCTTTTTATCCTTGATGACATACACCAAGCTTTAGGTCAATGCCGAAACCTACATAGGTATTTCCAAGGGTGTAACCTACTAGTGCAATGGTGGATTATCAAAAACCTTAACGAAATCGAGGATCCCTCATACTTAGACTTAGAGTGTAGAAAAGATAACATCTAAGAAAATTGTCCAAATTTCAGAAACCAAACCAAAGTGGAGTGGGTTTTCATCTTTTGAGACTCCGAGAGGATAACATACAGTGGAGGTTCCCTGACTTCATATCCGAGACTGTTGTAGTAAGAGGTAGAAAATGTCATTTCTTGCCACTTATGGGAATCTGGGGAATTCACCCTTATGCACATGTTAGGGTCCTAAGATAGTTCGGTAGGAGACAAGTGATACCCCAAGTAGGAAACATGGGAGAGTATATGGTTGACTACGAGGAAATAGGATCAAATGGGTTATTTACATCTTCCGAGAGTGGAATGGTCGAGTGAGATGGGGTCTAGAGACTCTAGCTGAGGATAGGTTCCATCAGAGTTGTGACAAAGACTATGTCGACTGATTGAGAGCGCATTTGCAAGGTACCCTCACTCCGAGGCCCAACTGCTACCATTGTAGCCAGGACAAGGATTCAAAAGCTAATATCAAAGCCCGTCGCATCCAAATACAAGATGATGACCGGGATGCCAAATACCTGTAAGAGATAGAGCATGCTCAGACTATCATAGCTAGTTTGATCGATGAGTTAGACTTCAATCATGAGTGCTTAGAGAATCTTGATGCTAGGATGAGGAGAGGGATGGACGATACTGCACCTATGACCTTCAAAGAGAAAGGGTCTTGGGTTGATTCATTACTGATGTCTACTCTTATGGATTCAGACCACCATTCAAAAGGCCAAGAAAGCTCAGACAGATAAGGCTTTATCATCCGTCATTTGAGGCCACTTCTACTAATTTTATTTATTGCTTTATAACTCATTGATGACTTTATCATGTTTTGTAATCCCATTGGGGAAGACCTTTATTCTTAATGAGATATGATTATAGGGGAAATGGTTTGAATCAACATTTGGCACAATCACGTTTCAAAATGATTAGAAAGCCTTGGAACAAAAAGGTTTAGGAACATGAATATTATAATTACTAATTATGTGATATAATTGCTTATATGATTTCATGTGTTCCGTCCGAACTCTTGATTGGTTCCACATTACGGACACCAACCCAAAAGAAAAAACACAAGAATATACCAAAGTTGACTAAAATTTGCATCTCTTAAAAGGTTAATTTTCTACCGATGGATACTCAAGATAGCCAAAGTGCTACATCACTATTTCTTGATTTGGTCAACAACGAGGAATCTGAAAAGATATGCAAAATAGAGGAGAAGAGTGACTTGGCCAAAGCCAAAGTGAGAGAGGTCGACCAAATTCTGGACTTGGTAGGAAACCATCCAGAAGAGACCACTGAGCGAAGGCACCACTGTAAAAACCTCCGCAATGAGGTCAAAGAAATGGTCAATGACTACATTCTACTGTTCAAGACACCTAAGACAAAGTCTGAGGTGCCCGACAAAGATCTTGTGCCATATGCCGAGTAGTCAACTGGGCCACCCGATAGAGTTATCATAAATGCTTACGAAGCTACTAACTACAACGGGATGCCACAAGCGCCATCCTGGACATCATCCTCTATCTGGTGGGCAATTTCCCTCAAAGCCCGCACCTCGCCTTTCAAGGTCGCACCAAGACCAGTGTGAAGTATCGAAGTATACAATAACAACATCAACATACCTATTGAAATCCACTACGTGGGGTCTGTGAGGGTAGAGTGTATGAGACCTTACCTCTACCTTAGTAGGTAGAGCAGTTGTTTCTAAGAGACCCTCGGCTCAAGACAAAGCACAAGTACAAGTAATGCAAGAGAAACAGTCAGACCCAAATAAGAAATTTAAAGCGGTATGAAAATGATGATAACACATTCCAAAAAAAAGCAGTAACTAACGCAGGTAAATAAGATAAATAAATTACTCTAAAGAACACATAGCATCAGAAATCAAATGACAGAGGACTATAAAGCAATACTGCACCTACTAGTATGATAGGCTAGGCGCACCTTCAAAAATAACATTACAACTACTATTTTGTAAGCGTAAGTAGGACTATGCTCGACTACCTACTACCCTTCTACCCTAATTCGTGTCCTCCACAACCCCATATTTAAGTTCATGTACTCAGTAAGTTGTACATACACCATATCCCATCTAATCACCTCCCCTCAATACTTCTTCGGCCTACCTCTACCCCTCTTGAACCTGTTCATAATCAACCTCTCATACCTCCGTCCTGGGACATTTGTGTCTCTCCTACGCACGTGCCCAAACCATCTCAACCTCGTTTCCCACATCTTATCCTCCACTGAGGCCACTCCTACTCTATCCCGGATATCATTATTTCTAATTTTATCCCTCCTTGTATGCCCACACATCCATCTCAACATCCTCATCTCCACAACTTTCATCTTTTAGGTGTGCAAAATCTTGATCAGCCAACACTCCACCCCATACAACATGCCTTTAAGTTTTGGTGGCACCTTTTTATCGCACAAGACTCTAGATGTGAGCCTCTATTTCCTCCACTTTGCCCCAATATGATGTGTGACATTGTCATCAATCTCTCCATTCTCTTGGATAATAGACCCGAGGTACTTGAAGTTTCCTTTCTTTGGAATGACCTGGGTACCAAGACTCACTTCCATGCCTATCTCAAGATCGCTCCCATTACTGAACTTGCACTCCAAGTATTCTATCTTGGTCTTACTCAGCCTGAACCCTTTAAACTCTAGAGTTTATCTCCAAACCTCCAACCTAGCATTCACTCCACTGCGAGTCTCATCAATTAGGACTATGTCATATGCGAATAACATACACTATGGCACCTCATTTTGGATTTGTCGCGTCACTCCATCCATCACCAAGGCAAATAAGAATGGGCTAAGAGTTGATCCCTGGTGTAACCCCATCATTACTGGGAAGTACTCCGAGTCTCCTCCTAATTTTTGTACCCTGGTTTTTGCTCCATCATACATATCCTTGATCGCCCTAGTGTACGCTATAGGTACACCTCTAACCTCCAAATATATCCATAGAACCTCCCTAGGGACTTTTTCCTATGTCTTCTCGAGGTCGATGAAAACCATATATAAGTCTCTCTTCCTCTCCCTATATTGTTCCACCAACCTCGTAATAACATGAATGACTTCTTTAGTCGAACACCTCAACAGACATGCCTTTTCTCATCCTCATCTCCATGATCATTTCCCAAACTTTCATAGTGTGGTTTAGCATCTTGATACCCCTATAGTTGTTGCAACTCTGGATATCACCTTTGTTCTTGTACAAATGAATAATTGTACTCCACCTCCATTCTTCGAGCATTCTCGCCATCTTAAAAAATAATGTTAAACAACTCAGTCAGCCACTCCAAACCTACCCTGCCTGCGCTCTTCCAAAATTCAATTGGGATCTCATCAGGCCCGGTCGCTCGTCTTCTGCGCATCCTGCGAACAACACCCTCAACCTCTTCAACCTTAAATGCTTCTGCAATACCCAAAATCCCAGTACCTACCAGATTGATCCAGATATCCCAGCACAATGTCTCTATCTCCTTTTACGTTCAAGATTTTATGAAAGTAAGACTGCCACCTTCGTCTAATTTGTGCGTCCTCCACCAGTACTTTGTTGTCTTTGTCCTTGATGCACCTCACGTGATCCAAGTCATGGGCCATTCTCCCCCTCGCCTTGACTAGTCTGTACAACTTCTTATCCCTGCCTTTTTCCTCTAATTCCACATACAGGCGTTCAAAAGCCATCATTTTCGCCGCTGTAACCGCTAGTTTTGCCTTAATCCTCGCCATATTAGATAGTTCCCTATTCGTCCACTTCTCCACCTCATCCTTGCTTTTACCAATTTCGCATACGCCACTTTATTCACTTTTACCTTCTCTTGAGCTTAAGCATTCCACCATCAGTCGCCTCGATGCCTACCACGGCTACCCCGCGAGACCCGTAGAGCTTCTCTAGCTACCTCCCGAATGCAACTGGTTGTCCTGTCCCACATACCAGTCGCATCCCCACTACTCCCCCAAGCCCCCTTAACCACCAACCTCTTCCCCATCTCTTTTGCACTAGCCATGGTCAAACTCCTGCATTTGATTCATAACTTGTCATCCACAACCCTACTCTTCTTCTCCATCTTGATCTCCAAATTCATCACTAAAAGCTTATGTCAAGTTGTAAGATACTCTCTTTGAATAACCTTGCAGTCTTTACAAAGACCGTTGTTGACCTTCCTAAGGAGAAAAAAGTCTATCTGAGTCTTAGCGACCAAACTACGGAAGTAACCAAGTGCTCCTCCTTCTCCAGGAAGCTCAAATTGGCTATTACCATCTTGAAAGCACTAGTCAACTCCAAAAGTGAGATGTATCCCCTGTTCCTGTCCCCGAGGCCAAAGTATCGAAGTATATGAAAGATTGAAAGCTGCCAAAGCATAATTATTTAGCTAACATGGCCACACTGCAGACGAGTGTCTGGCTCTCAAGAAAAGGATTATAAGGTTGATCGATGACAAGACTATCTGCAAATATGTGGGGGACACATTCCCTACTGGTTCATGACCCCATCATATTTGGTGAAGGAATCACCATTGACACCAAAGTTTGGCGCTACGACTTCACTATCTTTGAAGACCGTATGCGAGCCTTTTCTGTACACTAGCAAGCACCGACAAGGTCTGCCCGGTCAAGTCTGCTTGGAAACCATCCACGTGTACTTCGGAAAGGAGGAAGATATGCTTGCACCATTCAGGGGCACTGAGACACGACATAGAAGAATGTGAGGCTTTCAAGTTTAAGCTAGAGCATTTGGTCAATACTGGTCAGATCTGTGTAGTTTTACCTCAACGCTACTAAGAAAAGCTGCCGCGAGAATGTGTGGTCTTAAGGACGATGACCCGCCATATCTTCAGGGAGAAGTTATCAATTAGGTAATTTAGGTGTCCCCTTTTCCTTTTAATCAAATGTTATACCTCCCCCTTCATTTCGTAAAAGAAACTACGTCCAACCTGATGTCCCAAGAGGAAGCCCTTAACATGCCTAGTCTAGGAAATGGTTCAGGTAGAATGAAATTAGGGATAATTCCTATGTAACCCGAACTGTGGAAGAGCCTGATTTACCACAAAGGGATATGTAGGGAGTCTACATAAGACTCAGCCCCTATATTGTAAAAATTATAATCCCCTATTTAGGAGGATCAGAGAAATTTGGTCTCAACGACGTCATGGTAGCAAATTAACCATAGACTTCCAAACCAAATCCTCAAAATCAAAATGGCCAAAATGACTAAAATACCCCCGGAATGAAAATTCAATCAAGTGTTCAGATCAAATACATGAATCTATGTGATTTAGGTGGAACTTATCTGCAATATCTTGTGTTATTATTTTTCACTAACGTTACTAACGACATCTGCCTTTGAGTTTTTCTTTTCTTAAAAAGGGGGTCAATCCGTACTGTATCACACTGACATACTTAACAAGATCAAAAGTTGTGGCAGCATCCCTTTCAGAGTAGAATCAAGCAAACATGACTGAAACTCCGGATGACGGTCTAAATAAAGAAACGCTGGTCATAGAAAATCTAACGCTCATAGATCCCCAAGACCCATCACACCACGAGAATGTGAACAACCTACTATTATGAAAGATTGCAGACCTCTAAGAATAGGTCGCACAGAACAAAGTGGTCAATGCTGCGAGAGAAACGGGCACTGAAGCAAGAAGGCCTCCACCACATTTTCCCTCCGTGAATTCACTAGTACTTGAGCATTTTCTGGCTACCCGAGCCCACAATGAAACCACTCACATTGGTACTTCATACCAAACCCCAACTGGCTAATGCCACCCAACACCCATGACTATGAAAACTCCCAAAAATCACCGAACATGTCCCACGGTTTATTTTCACACCCAATAACTCCCATTGAATCTTCACCCGAGCTCGACCATTGTGAAGAAATAGAAAAGGCATGGAGAGCTGAACAAGACAGAAGGGATAATGAGAAGGAGCAAAAAAAGGTAGATCTGATGGAGAAGTCCAATAGAGGTTCTCAGAAGTTAACAAACCTAAGCTGCAATGATATCTGCATGCATTCTGACTTAAAAATGCCTGAAGGTTTCAAGGTGCCTAATTTTGAATTGTTTAATAGGACTGGGAATCCCAAGGCTTATTTAAGAGCATATTGTGACCAACTGGTCGGAATTAAAAGAAACCAGACTCTAATAATGAGGCTAGTCAGTTGGAGCATCACAGGAGAAGCCTCGAAATGGTTTACAACTCAGGAAATATGCTGTTGGGACACCTGGGAAGACATGGTGGGGGATTTCATGGAAAGATTCTATTTCAATGTGGAGACTTTACCTGACCATTATTACCTAGAAAAGGTAAAGCAAAAGTTTACCGAGAACTACCGCGAGTATGCAGGTAGATAGAGGGCCGAAGCCGCCCGAGTGCAACCGTCAATAAGTAAGGAAGAATTGGTCTCTATTTTCATCTGATCTTAAGAATTGAATTTCTACGATCGTATGTTATCTATGGCCGGGAGGTCATTATTTGAGCTAGTAAAAATGGGAGAGGCCATAAAAGACGGTCTCAAGTCAGGAAGGATTTTCTGAATAACTAATAAGGCCAGTCAACAAAGCACCGCCGGGGCTATAAAAGAGAAGAAGGAGAACGTGGAAAATGTTTCCCACACATCTAGCCCAAGAAATCGAAAGAAGGAAGGATCACAATCTTCCTTCGACATATATCTGTCTCTACCTCCAAGCAACTATATGACATCCGCATACAACCCTGTGTCGGTATTCTACGCACATCCTAACTACAAAGCGTTGACTCCAGCTTACCAAGCTCTACAGGCAAACTACCAATAACTAATACCCATTTATCAAGCTCCACAACTAAATTATCAAATGCTCGCACCTACTTACCGAGCACTCTAAAATCCTAAAATCAGCGGCCTCCGGACACGTATGATTTGCCACATTCGAACTTTGAAAAGAAGCCTCTACAGATGTTTACTCTGCTTCTCAAAACTCAAACCAGTCTATTCTGCCAAAACATGCTAATCTTAGGAGTTATTTCTACCGAGTCGACTAGATTTGTGCATACCACCCCGGAGGAAGCGGACACAATATAAAAGACTGTATCAATCAGAAACATAAGATACAAGATTTGATCGATAAAAGAGAAATCATATTAGAAACGGCAGTGTCAAATATGAACACTAATCCTTTGCCCCAATCATGATGTTAACCACATCCATATGATTCAGCGGGAGAAAGATTGGGTCGTATGCAAGCTATTTATCGAAGGGTCCATTGAAATCTTGGAACAAACGGTTGCCTCTCTTACATTACAAGAGCGACTGCAATTCAAAGTACTAATCTAAGCACCATTTATAGCTCAAGTATCACAGGAGATAATTCGAGCCCAATGAAAAGAATTTGTTGTCCAAGCAGCGATATCTTATGGAATGACAAGATCAGGGAGGTGCTATACTCCTAAAAAACTGGCGCACGGAGCGCCCCGAAAAAAGGGAAATCAAGGGAGGCCCATCACCAAAGGAGAGGCTGAAGATTTCTGGCGTAAAATGCAGCCAAAAAATTATTCCATTATTGAACACTTGATGAAAACTCCAGCCCAAATATCGGTAATGACACTACTACTGAGATCATCACAAGATTGATAGGCTCTGATGAGAGTGTTAGATGAAGCACACGTCACCGCAGGAACAAACAGTGAAACTTTGGCTGACATAGTAGGCCACATCATTGGGGCCCATCATATTTTCTTCACTCTAGATGAGTTGACAAAAGAGAGAACAACCTATAACTAATCTCTCTAAATCAGTGTCAAATGTAGAGACAAAGTCATAACCCGAGTATTGGTTGAAAATAGGGTCGGTCTTAATATATTCCCGAAATCTATACTCAAGCAGTTGGGTTATGATATTGGGAAAATATGCCAGAGCTGTACAAACACAAGAGCCTTTGATGGAGTACAATGTGATCCAAGTAGAGAGGTCGACCTCAACATTTGAATGGGGCCCACCAAATTCACTATCGTGTTCCAAATCATGGAAATCAATACCAATTACAATTTGCTTCTGGGAAGGCCTTGGATTCACATGGCCGGAGTAGTAAATTCTTTCCTGGATAAAGCCTTAAAGTTTGTATGGGAGAACCATGAGGTGGTAATTCACGGAAAAGGTAGCATTCATAACTACCCCAACAATTTCATGCCAGTGATAGAGAAAATCTTTAAGGATACGAATTTCCATGTGGTAGAACTAGTGGAATCCTTCCATAAATGGGATGACAAGCAATGTCCTAAGCCACCAATCTATAAAATAATTGCAGCTACTATGCTTCAGAACGGATTTAAACCCGACAAAGGTTTAGGCAGAGAACTACAGGGTATCACGAAATCGATGTTTATCCAAGAAAATGGTTTTCGTTTCGGCCTTGGATACATGCCAGACTCCGAAGAGGTCTTTAAAGCTAACCAAAAGAAGAGGGGACCTCCACAATTATGCAAGTTGATTATGAATTTGTACCAGTCATTCCCAGTCAGAAATGCCCATGCACAATGACAAAGACGCAGAAGAAGGGTTAGGGATGTTGTTCCAAGAGAAAGAGTGTGTTGTGATACTGGAAGAATGTTCTGAAGCGCCCACCATCCGCATTGCTGATCTGAGCGAGCAACTGTCCAACTGGACCTCTACCCCGCTCTTGGTTCCTCGGTAGAGATGATGAATTTAATTTACTTTCAAAAATTGGTGAAAGTCATCTGAGGCCCGAACATTCACCATTTGCATCTTTATTTTCCTCGTAATGTGTGAAAAAATGGAAATGACTTGATGTTGATCTGAGTTAGGACTACAATTTTTACTTAACAAAATTAATGAAAGCCTCAGTTTATGTGGAAAAATAGTCTTTTCATTTTTTTATTAATATGTTTTTATACACTAACCTTACTTTTCCTTGTTTTTCCAGTAATAATAATAAAACAACTCATAATGTCCATCACATGTTGCGAGACAAATGAGTCGAGTGATATAGAAGAAAGAGATTATGAGGAATAAAATGAGGAGACCGAGTTATCTAAGGATCTCATCGATGAAGAAGACCAATATGAGAATAGGTAGAAGCCCAATTTAGATAAGATTGAAGTAATCAACCTCGAGGATGAGGAGACAGTTAAATAAACTAGAATAAGTGCGCACTTAAAAGCGCCCCAGAAAGAAGAACTGATAAATATGCAAAGAGAATACGTTGACATCTTTGCATGGTCATACGCGGACATGCCCGGTTGAGCACAAACATAGTGGCCCATAAGCTACCTATCAATGAAGGTTTCACCCTAATCAAGCGGAAAATCCAACAGTTCAAGCTAGATATCAGCATCAAAATCAAGGAAGAATTCATAAAATAAATCACGTCAGGGGTAGTGGAAGTAATCCCGTATCCGACATGGTTGGCCAACATCGTGCCCGTACCAAAGAGAGATGAAAAAATTCAGATTTGTATGGACTACCGTGACCAAAACAGACCTAGTCCTAAAGACAATTTTCCACTTATGAACATCCATATACCCATCGATAACTGCAATAAGCATGAGTTACAGTCACTTGTGGTTTTCCTCCTCGGTTATCATCAGATCCTGATGAGCTTAGAAGATGCAAATAAAATAGTTTTAATTTAAACCCAAATTTGATACTAAATGGAAATTGAACTATTTAAACCATGCAAAATCTTTTTAATAAAATGGTTTAAAATTAAGATGTAATTTAATTATTCTATTTAAATAAACAATCTTCCCAAATTTGACGGAGTAAATTGTTGATTACTTTAATTGCGGATTTAAGGAATTAATCACAAAATTAACTTATTTTAATTTTGAAAATAGAAATTAATGATCAAAATAATGTAAAAATGATATATTATATATGATAAGTATATTGTATGGTATTTTATCAAATGAAATGATAAAATATTCCCAAAATAATTTTGTAAAATCATTTTTGTCTTTGTAAAAGTATATTTTACTATGTCTGTGATTCGAGAATCTTGAATAATTTAATATAATTATTGGGGGGGGAAAATTATGTGTCAACAACTGCCCTTCGTTGTTCAAAGATGGCAGGACCATCCCTGAGCAGCGAAATTTGACTAACCTAGTTTTTAGCCGATCATTCGAAAAGTACCTCTCGTTTTTATGCAATTTTGAAAATTGTGGCTGAACCCTGGTCTATGGATTTCCTACATATCTCTGGTTGTTTAAGAATTTAGGCCACATGTAGTTCAACTCATTTAGACTTCTAGAAAGCAATAAAATAAAGCGAAATTCCAGAACTAAAAAGTCCTGGAATGATTTTGTTTGAATGTGACCAATCCTCATGTATTGAGTTCGCCTACATATCCCCGCTTTTTAGGAATCAGGTCACTTTAGTTCGACTAAATAAGTTGAAAAGGGTATCCTTTATGCGGGAATGCCTTCGACGATTTTGAAAAACCACTCCGGTATATTCCAGTCTTTTGCGGGGTTTAAAATTTAAAAAAATTCTCTTGTGATTGAGTGCGGTGGAGTGATCTTCAAGGCTAGGTCTAGAGACCTTTACTCTCATTGGCACACTATTTTAACTGGCTTCCTAATAAAAAGTTCAACGTTTGCTCTGCATGCTCCTAGATCTGGTCTGATTGCTTTCCTCCTCCGGTAGCGTCCAACCTGTTTCTGTTTGCTGGATACTAGTGTGTTTGATTATTTTGTTCTTTCACACCTACACAACTTTGTTTGTTGTACCCTCTTGGTGGCTATTTTGAGCGAGTGACACTTCCAATACCATTTGGCTCATATGATTTTTATGATTGATTTTGTTTAAGTCAATGCCTCCTCAGACACCGTCTGGCTCGTATAACCTTGTTGATTGGTATGGATGCACTTTTTTAAGAGTATGCCTCATCTGACATCGTCTGGTTCATATGAATTATATGGATGCACTTGTTTGAGCGAATGCTTCCTCCGACATTGTTTGAGTGAATGCTTCCTCCGACATTGTTTGAGCGAATGCTTCCTCCGACATTGTTTGGCTCATATTTATATGAATGCATTGTTTTTAGTAGATGCCTCCTCCAATATCGTCTAGCTCATATGAATTATATGGATGCACTTGTTTGAGCGAATACCTCATCTGACATTGTTTGGCTCGAATTTATATGAATGCATTTGTTTGAGTGAATCCCTCCTCCAACATCATCTGGTTTGTATTTATATGAATGCATTTGTTTGAGCGGATGCCTCCCCCGACATCATCTGGCTCGTATTTATATGAATGCATTTTTTTAGTAAATGCCTCCACCGACATTATCTAGCTCATATAAATTAAATATGGGTAATGTCCCTCTCGACATGCTTGTTTAAATGAATGACCCTTTCGGCATGCAATTTGTATAAATGACCCTCTCAGTAGTGTCTATATGCATGGCCCTATCGGCATGCTTTGTTGTATGAATGGCCCTCTCACCACTGTTTGTATGAATGGCCCTCTTGACAGTGTTTGTATAGCTCTCTCAGCATGCAATTTATGACAGATATGGCCCTCGATGATGGATCATCTTTCTTTTGTCCTTTTGTCGGATGTGATCCTCCTAGTCAGATGGTCGTTTTGTCCTTTTTATGGCTCTCATGGCCAAATTATTCTGCCCTTATGGCGCTTTGCTCTTTTCAGGGCTCTCATGGCCGGATTATGGCGCCCTTGTGGCACTTTGCTTTTTCATGTCTCTCTTGGTCAGATTGTGCCGTCCTTGTGGCTCTTTGTTTGTTCATGGATCTCATGGCCGGATTGTGCCACCCTTGTGGCGCTTTGATTTTTTATGGCTCTTATGGTCATATTATGCCACCCGTATAGCGTTTTGCTTTTTCATGGCTCTCATGGCCGGATTGTGTTATCTTTTGATGTCAGAGTTTCTTCTTTGTTATACATGTTCATCATGAACAAACAAGTTAGTGGAATAAACACCCGTCCTACTGACGGTGTTTTGGGACCCTGCAATCACAGAAGAATTATTAGTTTTTATTTGGTCGACTCGTGCTATGCTGTTCCTCCACTTCTTGTGTCGACCCTCTTGGGCTCGGCACTATGAGAGATGAATTTGACTTATGATATGAAATGATGTTTTGAAAACATTGATCATAAATTTAAACAAATATTTAACTAAAATGTTTTGTTTATTAAAAACTATTATCTCATTGTCATGACATATACTCTTTGAGCGAGGTTATTTGACCGTTCTTGGCCCTCCGAGTGTGCTCCTTTTTTATCCTGGTGAATTTTCAAAACCTCCTAAAAATAATTCCCCAGTTGAAGGTTCATATTTGTTGATTCACCAAGTACAAGGAGAATGGACTACTAAGAACGAAAAGATCCTGCCATATGTGAACCTTGTACAAAGGTTATGCAAAAAGTTCAGAAAGATCGATTTTTGACACATGCAGAGAGCCCAAAATGAATTTGCAGACGCTAATGGAACCATAACATCTATGATCCAGCATCCAGAAAGTAGTCACATTGATCCTCTTGAGATCAACATCAGGGAAGAACATGCTTATTGTTCCCACGTGGAAACAGAACCAGAAAATAAACCAAGGTAGACCGACATAAGCACATACCTAGAGAAGGGGGGGGGGGGTATCCTGAGAATATAACAAAAAACTAGAAGAAAACCATCAGAAGAATTGGTTTAGGAAAGTGTTAGCATATATATTTCTTATCTTGAGCCTATTTTATGCCTTATGTATTGGTTTAGGAAAGTGTAGGTGGAAAATGATTCGTAATATCATGTATAGCCTCAATGTCCAATTATGAAATGACCTTGGCTTACTGTTAACATCTTTGTACATTTAAAACATGCATATGTGTTGTATGGACTGCTGGGGTAAGATAAAGGTGGATCCAAACTAGTTATTAATTGATGGTGACTGAGGATAAGTGACTTTGATAAGCTTGAATCATATTACACCCAAGTCTAAGCTAAAAATAGAACTAAGGATATGTTTCTCACTGTTCAAGTATTTGCACTGCTTTAAGTCTTAAATGGATTTGGTAAATGTAGGATATTTTGTTTGGGTATTTGAAAAACAAGTCTAATTCATGTCCTGTTGAGAATGCATCTGTCAGTATATGAGTTGAATTTATTTTAATATGTTAAGCTTATTTTACCTATATTGTATCCATTTCTGATAAACTGAGTTTGATGCAGGTCTAATATAGTTCTTTGGTCAACCTAGTTTGTATTACCTATATTCTAAGGTCTGTGTGCTACTGTTTCATATTCATGTAAAGCCCAGAACGTCATGATTGTACCATTCTGAACTATGAAATTGCTAGTGTGCTGTATTTGTCCACCCTAGGGCCTTTGAGTCATGCTTCAAACTCATAAAACCATCTGTATGCTGCATTAGGCCATATCTATGTGCATGTTGTCCATGAATGTAATTTAATACCTCATATTGCTATACCATGTATATTTAAAACACTCTTAAGTGTTGTGATGACATGCTAGTCTAAGTTAATATGCATAAAGCATTTTGAATTCTACATAAGTCCATAACTGCCCATTTGAGGTTCCTAGCTTGTAGTTTTATCAACATAAATGCCCTGCATGCCTATTGGAGTTGTATTCTACCGATATACATCTTATCTCATGCATCTAAACTATATGTCTTGGAATACTTAGCTAGCAGTCATCCCTATCCCTACTTGTGTTTTGAGACCTATTGAATAACATATTTAGATCTTGGCCTAAGTCAAATAAACTTAGCAATTAAGATATTGTTTGTGCTTATGTGCTAAAGTTAATGGCAGTCCTTTGTAGTCACGTTAAGCTTGCTAGGAACAAATCACTTAATTGAACACCTAGTTAAAATGAGACTCTGAACCTGAGTTTGGGATCTTATAATTATTTGGTATTTATGTAAAATAGTACATGCCCATACCTGCTTCATGTTTAGTTAAGGGTGACATGTTCTTTTGCCCTATACCTATGCTGAATACTTAGTTAAAACCTTTTTGGTTAGGGATAGTGTGGCATTGTGTCTGTTTGACTTAAAAGACATGAAGTAAAGATATAATTAAGTATTCTTGCCCCGTGTAACTTCCAAAAATGTTCTGGTGATATTCTCACATCTTGAGTCAACTAGGAATCCTTAAGTTGTCAATATGCCTGTGATCTTGTTCTGGGCAAAGCTTTAGACATGATCATGTTATCTGCTATTAGCCTTAAGTTTTGTTTAGCCATACTGGTGGTGTTATTATTGTGTTTGAGTTGTAATGATCTTACCTACTGCATGAGTTTTGAGTATATGAAGCATGAGACTGTAACTTAGGTAATATAGTCTAGTAAGATTGTAAAATTGACTAAGTAATCTCAGCACTCTGATTATCATGCCAATTTATACTCTATGAATGCTAAATGCATGATTGATTTATCTGGACTTGAAAATTATGGAGTTTATAAGGTAGATAATGGTCTGTGTAGGGTATATGTGATGTATACTTCATTTGTTTGCCCCCTACTTGCATTTGAGATTGTTGTTTAAAGTTTCTGTCTGATATTGTAACACTTCGTACATTCAAACTAAGTCATGTTTATGATTGAGGAGTTTAGGAAACCAAGGCGGAGAGTTAAAGCTGAAAAACCAGTTTAAGTTTTGTACACTCAGGTTCTACAAACTGTACAAGTATTACTGACTGTCGATTTGAACCGTAAATTTTGTTGTTGAAAATGAGGAACACAATAACTTATACGGATAGTATAAACTTATACGACCTATTTTTAGATGTAAAATCCCCCTCAACTTTTGGAAGTCACTGGAAATTGATACTTGGGTGACGGCCTATTTATACGGACCGTACGAAAATATATGATCCATACCCGAACTGTAGAAAAAGTTACGGACCGTCGATTTCGGCCGTAGAAGTCCCGACGAAATGAACAATATAAATATGTGGGATAAGTTTTGAATTCTAATTTTCATACTCTCAAGCCCTAGAACGAAGTTCCTCTCTTTCCAACCTTCTCCTACATCAAGGTAAGCCTTTATCATGCAATTATAAGTTATTCTAACATCATCCTCATGAAATCTAAGTAAGAATCCATTGTTCTTAACCTAGGGTTTTCAAGATAAACCCTTTTCAAGGCTCGAGGTTCAAGCTTTGGGTTTCTTCTTCAAAGTTCAGATTTTTATTACAAGTTTTAGAGAGAGTAAGGTATGTTGTGTTTGTATCCACAAGTGGGAACACCATTTTTCTTCCCCACACCACGTTTACCTATGAAATCATGAATTTCTATAACTTAGGGTTTTATCTCAAGTTTATGATAACCCTAAACTACATGTATCATGATATGTTATGTTTGTATTACTAATTCATTATTGTATTCTTTATATTACATTTTGGTTATTGCACTCCATGGGTCCTTAAACATGAGTCATAAACCTATATTATGCAATTCCATGAATTCTACACGTTTTCCATGTTTTATGCAAAGTATATTAAGTATTTAAGTTCATGCTATATCTTATACTTATCATCCATGTTTACAAGTCATGATTTTACAAACCATGGGCTTTCTAGCCAATTATATTTCATGGTCATCTTTTGGGAGTTGCACAGATTACCGAGAAGGCTCAGACAACTTGAAACAACATTTGCCAACATAGGATAAGGATCGCTCCCCCCAAAGGATGATACCTTAATGTTACCCCTTTATGGGATTATTGGATCCATCATGTCATGTTCTTGTCTCGTACCCTGGCAAGGTATGAAATGACTTAGCTAATTGGGCAGAGATCAGACACCGTGTTAACACGTGGTGGTTACATGTCAGTTTTATTAATGCTCTCCCACAGATATTCAAATATACAGTTTTATAGATTTTATACATATTTTTACATTCATGTCAGATCATGTTCATGTTCATGTTCATGTTCATTGTTCAGCTTCAGTTTCAATTCTTATTATTTCATATGTCTACTTATTATTTCAGTTGCTTTACATACAGTACAATTCAAATGTACTTACGTCTCTTTCCCCGGGGCCTTTGCTTCATGGTGTAGGTACTGAGTTTTAGGATGACAGATATGCATGGTATACGTATATCAGCTATTGGTGAGCCCCATTTCATTCGGGGTGTCAATTGGTTATTTCCCATGATTATGTTTTTGAGTAGAGGTATTCAAAGGCCTTGTCCTGGTAAATAATTTTGCAGTCAGACTCATGTTTTAAAGGTTTCATAGACAAGACTATTATATTTCAGACTATATATTCGGTATTATGTTCTATATGTTATAAATCATTATTAGTACATGTTTTGATGCCCATATTTATTAGCAAGAGTGATGCTTCCACTACACCTTCACATAAGTAATCTCTTTGGACCTCAAATTCCTTACATGCCTATCCGAAATGGCCACAACCAAATTCTGATCAAGCAATGCAGAATCCCACTAGATAATATAAGTCCCATCGGCATGGTACTTCTTCAACATAGAAACATGGAACACCAGATGGACACCTAAAAGACCTGGTGGTAGAGCCAACTCATATACTACCTCTCCAACCCACTGAAGAATCTCAAAGGTTTGATATACCTCGAACTCAACTTCCCTCCATTGCTGAACCTCATCACGCCTTTCATAGGTTAGACCTTCAGTAGAACCTTGTCACTAACCATAAACTCCATATCTCGAACCTTCCGGTCCGCATACTCCTTCCGTCTATTTTGAGCTGACTGAATCACCTTTACCTTTTCTAAGGAATCCCTCAACAGATAAGCACTCCAAGGCCTCACCATGATTGCATCAAACCACCTAATTGGAAAAAGACACCTCCTACCATAAAAAGCCTCAAATAGCGCTACATCAATGCTGGAGTGATAACTTTTGTTGCACGCAAACTCTGACATAGGCAAGAACTGGTCCCAATGACTACCAAAAACAATCACGCAGGATCATAACATATCCTCCAAAACCTGAATGGTCCGCTCGGGCTGACTGTCTATCTGAGGGTGAAATGATGTATTTAGATCCAAGCGAGTATCCAACTCCTTTTGCAATGTCCGCTAGAAGTGAGAAGTAAACTGAATATCCCGGTCTGAAATGATTAGAATAGGTACCCCATGTAGATGAACAATCTCACAAATATAAATTTTCGCGAACGTCTGAGAATTGTAAGTTGTCTGGATCGAAATGAAATGCATGGACTTGGTCAACCTATCAACAATAACCCGAATAACATCAAACTTGCCCAAAGTCTTGGGCAACCCAACAATGAAATCCTTAGCAATCCTCTCCCACATCCACTCCGGAAAGGCATCATCTAAGACAAACCACTAGGTCACTGGTACTCATACTTAACCTGTTGATAATTCAAACATCGAGACATAAACTCAACAATGTCTCTATTCATTCTACCACACCAATAGTGTTGTCTTAAATCATGGTACATCTTTGTAGCACCTGGATGAATCAAGTATCTAGAGATGTGAGCCTCTTCTATAATCAATCTCATCAAATCTCTAACACGTGGAACACATACACTCCCCTTGATCCTTAAGACCCCCTCACCATCAATCATAGCCTCATTGCTTCACCACCCATCACCTTATCCCTGATTTTGTACAACCTTACATCCTTATAGGGGTGGGTCTTGATCTGCTTCTAAAGAGACAATCTGGCCTCAACACAAGCCAAAATCCTACCTGAATTCGAAATAACAAGCCTCACGAAAATATTGGCTAAGGACTGAACCTCCAAGGCTAAATGACGCTCACTAACTATCAGATGTGCCAAACTCCCAATACTCACTTCATTTGGGCTCAAATCATCCGCCACCACATTGGCCTTTCCTGGATGGTACAATATATTCATATTATAGTCCTTAAGAAAATTCGCCCCCCAGCGCTGTTCAAATCTCTCTGATTGAATACGTGCAGAAGACTGCGGAGATCGGTAAACACGTCACAATGAACTCCATAAAGGTAATGCCTCCAAATCTTTAAAACAAACGCAATAGCCGCAAACTCTAAGTCATTAATAGGGTAATTCTTCTCGTGCACTTTCAACTGCTTCAATGCATAAGCAATCACCTTACCCTCCTCATCAACACACAACCCAACCCAACCCAATCCTCAAAGCATCACAATATACGGTAAAGTCCTTCCCTCTACTGGAAGGGCCAAAATTGCGAATGTGATAAAAAATGACTTGAGCTTTTGGAAGCTCTCATCACACTCATCGAACCACTATAAAGGCACCTCCTTTCTGAGTTAAATACGTCAGATGAGAAGAAATAGAAGAAAATCTCCTGATGAACCAACGATAGTAACTCGCGAGACCCACGAAGCTCTGAATCTCTGTCACCGAAGTAGGCCTAGGCCAGTCCCTAACTGCCTCTATCTTCTTCAGATCCATATGTCCCAAGAATGCCACTAAACTAAGCCAGAACTCACATTTCAAGAATTTAGCATACAACTTCTTCTTTTTCTAAACCACTCTCAAATACTTCTCGTGGTCCTCCTAACTCTTCGAATAGATCAAGATATAATCAATGAAGACAATCACAAACGAATCCAAATAAGTCTTGAATATCTCATTCATCAAATCCATAAATGTTGCAGGGGCATAGGTAAGCCCAAATGACTTCATCAAGAACCTGTAATGACCATAACGAGTCCTAAATGCTATCTTGGGTACATCCTCAGCCATGATCTTCAACTGGTGATAGACATACCTCAAATCAATATTCGAAAACACAGAAGCACCCTGAAGCTAGTTGAATAAGTCATCAATACGAGGAATTAGATACTTGTTTCTGATGGTGACCTTGCTCAACTGTCTATAGTCAATACACATACGCATAGTGCCATCCTTCTTCTTCACGAACAACACAAAAGCACCCCAAGGAGACACACTAGGTCAGATTAACCCCTTACTCAATAAATCCTGAAGCTGCTCCTTCAACTCTCTTAACTCTGCTAGAGCCATACAATATGAAAGAAAATAAATGAGTTGAGTACCCGACTCTAGATCAATGCATAAATCAATATCTTTATATAGTGGCATACTCATCAAATCCAACAGAAAGACCTTCACAAACTCACTCACTACAAGAACAAACTCAATGAAAGGAGTCTCCACACTCGTATCCCTAATATGAGCTAGGTATTCCATACAACCTTTATCTACCAACTTCCTAGCCTGGATGAAAAAAATGATCTTCTTTGGAGCAGCATGAAAAAAATGATCTACCAACTCTAACTTTGAAAGACCAGTCATCGCTATAGTGACTATATTTACATAGTCCAGAATCACATGGTACAGTGATAACTAATCCATCCCCGGAATAATATCAAAGTCAACCATGTCTAATATGACCAAGTCTACCCAAGTATCATAACCACACAAAGTCGATAGACTCGATCTACAATTACAAAATCACCAACTAGTTTATACACACGAATAGGGACATCAAGTATATCACACCACATTCCCAAATCAGCATAAAAGTGGGTAGACACATAAAAGAATGTATACCCTAGATTAAATAACACTGAAGCAAACCGATGACAAACTAAGATAATACTTGTCATAGAGATTTTCTCGCTGAAATTTGGGTCAGATGTCAGAGAGATTTTCTCCCAATCTAGTTGGTGTTACGGAGTTATCCACAAGCCATATCGAAGTTCTACGTGTCTAGGTTTCAATGCATTAAATCATTTGTGGACACGATGTTGTAGAGAGATATTTGTGTTTTTGAGAGACTACACAATCAACCCCTTTGGGACCCACTTGAGGCAGTGGAACTTTCAAATCTTATTTAAAGTGGTTCCACTTCATTATAACTCATTTTTCTCACCCAAAACAGTTCCTAAGATGCTCACTAAGATTTTCCATATGATCCTAGAGAGAATCCAAAGGCAAACAACGTAAATTTTGTGTCGGAAATCCTGTGGAGCTTGTAAAACTTGAGTTCTCTTGTTGTAGTTTATTTAAGGGTTTATTGAAGGTGAAGTAAGCTTGGATATAGGTTTTTCTTGCTATTTTGAGGTAACATCTTTCATCTCTTTCATCTATTTGAGTGTATCTAAGTATTGTCTATGCTATTTGAGTTAGAACATACAAATTGACAGTCGAAAATCGTATTTGAGTTGTTATATGATGTTGGACTGTTTTGGGATGTTTTGTGGTGTTATTAGATTATCTCTTGTGCTGATTCTTTTATGGATGATGGAATGATAAAGGGAGTGGATAAATTCCACATAATGGTAGGGTACTGTGATGGTCACTTTTCATTACATTTTCAGATTGTTTGATAACTAGTTGTTTAGTGTGTTGTGGTGTATTTGAGCTTGTTCTTGTTGTTTTGAAGGGCTGGAATTGTAGTTGTGGGTGTATGTATATGTTGTTGTTTTTATGGTGATATTTGGATGGTTATAGAGCATGGAGCAGCCCCATTTAGTTTCTATGTAGTGAGCTTGCTGCTCGGTATGCTATTGTTGTGTCTTCCCTTAGCTTGATACTATCATTGTTGTCATTTATTGTCGAGTGATGTATAGAGAAGGTAAAATTCATTGTCATAGATAGGGTTGATACTGTTGACACCTAATATTTATCTTCCAATAATTTTATTTAATTATTCAAAATTTCCGAGTCACAAACGTAGTAAAATATACTTTTTATGAGACAAAATGATTTTACAAAATTATTCTGGAAATATTTTGATACTTAATATGATAAAATACCATCCGACATACTTATTGTATATCATACCTTATTTTTTAAATCATTATGCAGTTTTCAAAATTAAATAGAGATAATTGTGAAATTACTTGCTTAAACTCTAAATTTAAAAATGAATTTTATTCCGTAATTTTTTTTGATTAAGTAGGATAATTAAGTTAAATATCAATTTCTAATTTTTTAAAGGGTATTGCATGATTTAAAGATTCCAATTTCCAATTAATGTCAAATTTAGGTTCAAATTGAGGCTTGTGACTTAATTCAGTTATAATTGAAATTAGTGTTCTCATTTGTTAATTTAAAAAATGACCACATTTGCCAAATTTATAGAGTTATTATTTTTAAATAATAGGGTTAGGTCATTTATTTCCTTTTAAAAATGGCTGGCTCCGGCCCAATTAGATCGCGACCCGGCCCAAGAACACGTTATTATGCAGAGGATCCATTTTGTATTTCACGATTGAAGAAACCTAGCCATTGGGGTTCCTCTCTCTTTCTCTTCTCCTTCAACGCCAAAATTGCCAAAGACGCAGTGTACGATGCTTTAGCCAGACTTTGCTCGTCCAAAACGGGCACCACCATCCCACCAAGGTGAGGTTACCCCTCTCCATCGCCTCTTTCAGAATCTCTTAATAATTTTCGTCTCTTGACGATTTCGAATGGTGCATTCTGATTAGTTGGGTTCATTTTGGAGGGATTTTCCCTCCTATTTTTTTATCCCACACCGATTGGAATTCAAAGTTTCTAGAGTTTCGGGGTTCTATAAATTTAACCACATTCCCTCATTCTTACGGTCGGTAGTTTGAATCTCATGCTTTGACATTTGTTGAGAGCCATTCTCAAACTTAAAATTGACTAATTGGGCTTACTTGGGATCCAAGCCCTTCGGTGGAACCCTAACTAGTTTAATTGGTCTTCACATTTTAAAACTTTTCATTTTCTTGTGTGCGAGTGTGATCATGAGTGTGGAAGTGGAGTTACAAGCCCCAACGTCGACCCTAGGCTGCCACTAAAATAGGTAAACCTATTTCCTTTAAGTCTCTTATTAATTTAGTTAGGTTTTAGCTAAATTATATGATTTCCAGTATGTTTAGGTGTTAATGAACTTATTTTAATTGAATTTATGACTATTGTAGTCGAATATGATAGTTATTTAGGTCTAAGAACAGTATGAAGTAGTTCTTGTATGTAAATGAGCAACTATGAGCTTGTTTATTTTGATTTTAATCGATGTGTGTATTCATTTGCTAATTTAGCTTATTTTAGTTTAAGAGAAGGCTTAAATTTTTATTCTCTGTAGGATATATCAACCTGTTTTAGTTGGATAATGGTTATGCTTAGTCTAAATGTTGTCATTACTGCTCTAGGAAGGTTAAATACTAATATAGGTGTATAAAGTGATTATTCTTAGGGGTATTGTATGCCTAATGATCTAAATGTTCATGAAACATGTATGTTTGTTCTGCCTCTTCTATGGTTAAGTGATGGTTAGTTTGATAAGACCGTAAAAAATTGACTTTAGGCGTGACACACAGACATTGGATGGCTATAGATATCATTCAAGGACTACTTTAGATAAGCATATGATAAAATCTGACTTATTCTTGGCGTAGTGAACTAATGTAGGCTTATGAATCATATATGTTACAGTTCACTTTTAAGTGGGTGAGCGTATAAGAGCTACTGAGAGTTTGGATGGTGCTCTAAGTTAGATAATTATTTTAGAGTCGCCACCTAATTTATAGGTAAATTAGGAAAATCAGTGTAAAAGGATTTATTAAAATTCATTAAAAAATTATATCTAAATCAGAGTCAAGGTAAGGGTTCTAGTGATCCCCGGGGAAGGTGTTAGCACTTTGGTATTAAGGATCCGTAGAATACGATTAACCTACGGATTCAATAGCATGCTTTAAAATGATTTAAATTGCTTATGGTTTAAATATCTACAAAATAACTTGTCATTTCATTTATTCAAACTCAAGAGTTTTATTTAAAGAAAATTGTTTAATCTTCCACCAAAATAATATGCACAAGGATAGTTTAGTCAATTTTTTTCGGACTAAGAACACTCAAATGCGAGTTTGAGTAGAACTCTACGTTTAGTTCAATCATATTGACTAATTTTCACACTTGCATCTTTTGAAATCCTTTTCAATCTTTGGAAAATGGTATAGTTCCTTTAAAAATGACAAGTTGGTTTTTGAAAGAACAAGTAATACAAAATGTTTTTTGTTCCTTTTTGCATGCTATATCTCCCAAGGTGACTATATTCCACTAGCCCAAAACCCTTAAACTAAACTCAAGTCCAAGATAATTTTTAAACTCAAAATCAATAAAATTGGGCTTAGCCCGTAACTTAAATTTAAAAGGCATCAGCTTTTAGGACAATATTTAAATATCCTCAATAGTCCATTTATTATGTCTCTCAGCCCTATTTGGGTCCTTCTCAATATCGGAAGTCCAAATGAATCCGGATTGCTTCTTCAAAGTCCAAGGTGTAAAGTTAAAGCCTAAAAAATCAATTTCAAACATAGTCTAGAAATTAGTTCTTTTATTCTCCAGTTTTAAATCCAAAGACAGTTCATTTTTTTTGTCCAAGACGTTTTAATCCATTTCCAGATTTAAACAAAGTGTTTTGAAAATATAATTTGGCAATCTAGCTAAATGATCATTCGCCTATCCTAGATTTGTAACTATGAGTAAAAGTTCCAATATTATCAAAGTAGCTTTTATTACAGTCAATACATATAATATAAAATAAGAAATGAAATGAGGGAGTTCAAGTTGGTGGGCCTACCGAAGCCCACTAGTTGGCTATTTTCACCCATAGCTGGGCCTTCATGCAAATATTAGCTTCCATTGCTTTTATCTCGGCCAAAATAGATTTGTCAGTGAGGGCCCATCTCGGCGTAATGCATTGGAGGAACAAACGAAAGGGGAAAACAAAAGTTCTAGTTAGAAAGTTTCTATTTTATCATGTGTAAACTAAATTAAGATATATGTGTTTTCTAAATTTATTTTAAACTCAGACGCTAAAGAAGGCCCAGTAAACAAAGCAAAACAGACGATAATATGAAGGAAAGAAAATAAATAGTTGGGTTATGCCCAATTTACACATGTAATGAGAACTGAATTAAGTGGGCTTAGCCCAAGTCACAGTTCATAGGCATAAGAAAAGAAGGCAAGAAATGGGATTTATAGGATAGGCCCAACAAACAGTCAGACCAGCATGTATGGTGTTTACTAACTTGTTCCAGCATGGTCTACAGATGATTCCAAGGTCTCATTATACTCCAAGGATAATCATGAGTTTTAGACAAGTACACAGACCAACAATATCCTCATTTCCCAAGACTGTTTAACACAGTTCACTAGATAGTATGCTAAGTCTAAATGACAGGTTTGAAACATACCAAACTAAACCATATAGATTATTATGACAGTAATGGATTAAACACAGCCAAACTAACATTTAACCTAATACAGAAACCTATCTCCTCATCTTAAATCCATACTTAGCATATTTAATCACTGTACATCATTTTGAGTTATTACCCCCTTCATCGTGTAAGCTATAAATAAACAGGGATATACCACTGCCACCAATATTTTAGTTCATTTTAACTACTGTTACATGTTCCATCAAGCATCATTAGGACAGTTACTGGGGCAAATACACTTTTGGACACTTAGACATGCTCTTAAACTATCCAACAGGTTGTCAACATACATTTTAGGCAATTGTGAGGATATCAATGGTCAACATACCTTCAAATCAAGATTCAATGAATGTAAAGGCCATTACATCAGCCTAAATAACCTATTCAATCTAAACAGGACTCAAATGGACAGATTAAGCCTCATAACAATTACACAAGTTATGTATGCTAGCTGACACAGGTTTAAATAAACTCATTAATCAACTAAGGACCCTTAAACAAATTCTACATGGCAAACCAAATCATAACGGTGTTAAGTTACCTAGACAACCCACACATCTCTAAACAAGCTTTAAATTAGATCATTAGGCATCTTGTAACTAAATCTATTAGTTCTAATAGTTCCCAATTATCAATGCACTTTAGAACAACATGAAAATACCAACACAACATCTTTTTTTATCCTATCCTCAAGCTTAAACAAATTTTAGATGTCAAGATAGGTTTTGACAACACATTTGAACTAAACATGGTTATTAAAGGCTAGCACACACATTAAGCAAGAAAACATGACCTTAATAACCCATTCATAACTTAACAGATCCTACATTGACATGGACAACACACACCTACTAATTGAAATAAGTTACACAGTCATATATCAAGCCTGTCAACTAAAAGCAGTTTAAGACTAATATCATTATAAATAACATTTAACTTAATCAACTTATATTAGACTAAAACAAACCTATATTAGCATGTTATCTATTCAAACAAGTTTATATATGGTCAAACAACCAACACTTTAAACTTACTGAGTTCGAGACAACCTAACACAGTTAACCAATCTTATATCAACATAATGAACATACTTTCTAACAGATCATGCTGAAAATCACAATAACAAACATCAAACATGTGATTATAGTTAACCACAACATGCTAATCCAATAATGGACACTTAATCACAAGTCCTAAAGTATGATTTCAGTAGTTCATACATGGTTAAGCTAGTTTTAAACTAACATGATAAACACTTTACTTAATTAATCAAACTTACAGTTACCCTAATGATCACAACCAACAATTAATCTAGCTAATCATGCTTAATAATCACATAACACATAAGACCATGCTACATAATCTAATTTAGATAGAAAAGTAAAAGAGGAATTAAGTTTACCTTCTGTAGTGGCAGCCGAATCGAAGTTGAGGCATGGATTTCACTCTTCCACTCGATCACCCCCCCCCCCCCACAAACAAAAAGGAACATTTTTAGACTAATAGGACCTAAATTGATACTTAGGGTTCCACCATAGGTCTTGGGACCTCATCAACCAAAGTAAATCCCAAATTTAGACGATTAGGTTAAGTTAGTGAGTAAACAAAGCTCAAAACTCAAATTGCCTACCCTAAACAATAAGGGAAGGGTCTAATTTATAGGAACCCTCAAAATCCTAGGGAATCCGACTTCAATCGATGTGGGAGAACAAAATTGGGGGAGAAATTCCCTCCAATAAGTTCTCAACCAATCAAACCGTTCAATTTGAAATTAAATGAGACAACAAATTATAAAATCATAGCAGAAAAAACAAAAGGGAAAGGTAAACTCACCGTGTAAGTGGGGTGGGTATGGTGGGGTTCTGGTGCCTCATACGAGATAATAGCAAGAACATTTAATGCCCTCACCCATAATAGGCAAACAAAATTGGTGCAAAGCAAACAGTACACACGTTTTTGCCATTTTCGGCGAGGTGAGGATGATGATGCTTAGGGTTGGCATCGTCCAAAGGGGGAAAGGGGGAAATGGGGGGTGGGCTTCAACTGTTCAACACCTAAATTAGCTTGATGGGCTGAGTCCTGGGCCTTTGGCCTTAGGCTCGGTCATTTAAATGAAAAAGGGATAGGGCACGTTGTATTTTTAACGATTTAAATTAATTATGGCCATATTTCCAAATGTGGTCACATTTTAATTTAGAAAATAGCTGGATAAATTCATAAATAGCCTAATCGGATTAAAATCTTTGTTTTAAGTCAAAATATGACACTAATTAGAATTTAGGAAATTAAAATCACGCAAACAACTTTTAATTTTAAAACATCCTTGAATTTGAAATGTAATTCCTTTATGGTATTTAATTAAACAATTTCCCGACTTTGACGGAGCGGAATACTAATCCTTCAATTTTGAGAATTCTTTTAAAATAATTACATTTATAATTATCGATTAAAATTCCAAAATTATGATTAATGGTCAAAATTATGTAAAATTAGGACATGCTATACAATATGTATACCAAGTGATATTTTGTCAAATGAAATGACAAAATACTCTCGGAATAATTTTGTAAAATCATATTCGTGTTATAAAAAGAGTATTTCACTATGTCTGTGACTCGGGAACTCCGAATATTTAAATAAAATTATTGGAGGGTAAAAATTAGTTGTCAACAACTGCCCCTTAATTGTTCAGGGATGGCTAGACCATCCCTGAGCAGCGAAATTCGACTGACCTAGTTTTTAGCTGACCATTAGGGAAATACCTCTTGTCTTTATGAAATTTGTAGAAATTATAGCCAGACCCTCTGGTTTCAGGGTTTGCTACATATCTCAGGGTGCATGAGAACTCAGACCACTTATAGATCGACTCAATTAAACTACTAGAAAATCGAAAATAGAAAAAGTATCTAATGTATATAAGGAGGGGATTGTATAGCTAGGTTGGTCGAAGTTGGTTTGGAGCTGGACGGACACAAATATGGGAGTCAAACGGAGGTTGGTGGAATAGGACGGTTTCCAGACAGTTTAGGTTTGTGGGAGGTGTACGGGTGTCCTTAGGTGGTTTAAGGCTAAGACGTTTGGACAGGATGAACTAGACACGTTGTAGGTTATGTTGGTGGTTGGTATTTGGTGGTTGGATGGTGGTAAGGTGGCGGAAACTGGTCGGGATAGTAAGGTACGAAGGTTGAACCCGGTGATGACGGCGGAGTAGTTGATTGGGTTTTTGAGTGTTTTGGGAGGAGTTGGTTAACGATCTTTTCGGTGTAGGTTGAGGAAGTGTTGTAGTGTATTGGGGTGGAAGGGATTAGGCAGTTTTTACATTGATTGGGCACGACTTTGATAGACAAGTTCAGGTGCGGGTAAGGTGATGTAGGCCGAGATGACCTTCTAATGTGTTTGTGACAAATTATCGGATAGAACCTTGGCTTGGGTATAGTTAGATCACAAAAGTTCTTACTAGACTTACACCTAGGATTTGGACCACAAAAGGGCCAAGGGATGGACCACAAAAGGACCAACTAAGATAACAACATAAAAGTTGAATAACATAGCAAAGTTTGAGAAAATTCAAATATATTTCATAAAATTTCAATAGGCTCGAGAAAATTCAAATATATTTCTTACCTCATTTACATTCGTAGGCTCGAGCCAACTCCGGATAGCTTCCACCTTGGATGGATCCACATAAATGCCCTCAGATGGTACTATATATCCTAAGGATGGGATACTAGTAATCATAAAGGAACACTTCTCTAACTTGTCATACAACTTTACATCTCTTAACTTCTCAAATAAAGCTTCTAAATGCGACAAGTGAGATTCCCTATCTTGAGTATAAATTAAGATATCATCTAAGTAAACTACAACAAATTTACCCATGAATGAGCCTCATGAAAGAGCTTGGAGAATTACATCACAAGACATTCGTGCAAACCATACTTGGTCTTGAAAGCCGTCTTCCAATCATCTCCCTCTCGTATCCTCATTTGATGGTAGCCACTCCTCAAATCTATCTTGGATAACAACTTGGTTCCACTCAATTCATCCAAAAGATCATCCAATCTCAGCATAGGAAACATGTACTTTATGGTGATGTTATTGACCGCTCGGCTATTAATACATATGCGCCAAGTCCCATATTTCTTTAGCACCAACAAGGCGGGTACCGCACAGGGACTAAGGCGCTCTCGGACAAAGCCTTTGTCTCCTTAGCCTCTTTCGGCGGATTGCATCTATAGGCTGGACGATTAGGTAATGAACTTCCTGCAATAAAATCAATAGCATGTTCAATACATCTGATTGGTGGTAATCCGGGTGCAAGATCATTCGGAAATACATCTTCAAATTTCTTCAAGAGTTCCTTCAAGTCGGCATCTTCAATTGTATCTCACACGAGACTCTTCTTATCCTTGCACACCAATGCATATATAGGACTCCCCTTCTTCAACTCCTCTTCTATCTCTGATGCATTAAGAAAGGGGGCCTCAAACTTTTCCTTGCGGTTCTTGGCATTTTGGATCTTCATTTTCTTCACCTCACTAGATGACAATGGTATCAACCGGACCTTTTTGTCATTATTTTGAAAAGAATTACATTCATTTCTCTATTATGTAGTGATTTCCTATCAAATTTCCATTGACGAGCCACTAAAATATGACAAGCATCCATAGGTAGGATGTCACACCATATCTCATCTTCATACTTACCTTCATTACCTTTAGCCCATTGTCTTTCTTTAATTATTGGAGAGCATATGGTTTAGGATGGCTGCGAGTAGGCAACTTCAATTTGTCCACCATTTCCACGGAGGCCGCATTGGTACAGCTTCTTCTATCAATGATCATATTACATACCTTGTCATTTACCTTGCGTCGAATGTAAAATAGTTGCTCTCTTTGTGTCTCATCCTGTTCTTCAAGTTGAATACTCAACACACGTCGGAGTACTAAACTTTCACCTTCTTCCTCAAGATCAACATCTTCCTCTAGGACCTCCTTGACTTCGGGTTCCTCAATAACAAAGGAATTCCCACAATCTTGATACTCTTCGATAGTCATTACTCGAGGGTTATGACATTCATTTCCAAAGTGTCCTAATCCTTGATATTTAAAACACCTTTTTCTACTTCTATCTACCCCATTTGTAACCTCTACTTTCTTTCCTTTATCTTTCTCTACACTTTCTTGGCTATACAATGGGTTAGTAAAAGAGGTACTGCTCTTTTCTTTAACATTAGTGGGCTTTACATAGGATTTTTGGGTACCTTTCTTTTGTTGTTTTTCAAACTTGAGTGCTAAGTGACATACTTCTTCAAATGTGTTGTATGTTGCAACTTCGACCTTCTCTTGAATCGCCACGTTCAAGCCTCCAATGAATCGTGCAATCCTTTGAGCCTCCTTTTCTTCTAAGTCACAAATCATGGTGACTTTTTTGAACTCTCGAACGTATTCCTCAACTTTAAGAACTCCTTGACAAAGTTTGGTGAGCTTGATGTATAGGTCTTGTTCGTACTCCATTGCCAAGAACTTCTTCAAATGTTTCTTTACTTTGTGCCAAGATTCAATCTTCGTTTTCCCATTCCTCCTCCGGCTTGTTTTTAGGTTTTCATACCACACAGAAGCGTATTCCTTCAACTTCAATGTAGCAACTTTAAAACACTTGTGGTCATTATATTTCTTGTATTCGAAAAGCCTCTCAATGGCCCTTAACCATTCAAGAAACTATTCATGGTCCATAGTTCCATCAAAGGTTGGAAAATAGAATTGTAGACTTCGGTCATCTTCCCTTTCATGCCTCGGGTTGTCTTGGACATCTTCACTTTCATGCCTCGGGTTGTTTCATGCAACTTCCTCCCCGGACTCGACATCATTAATCACAGCACGCTACGCAAACTCTCTCTTCTCAATATTTGCCTTTATTCCGCAATAAGGTCACTTATGGTTCTCCGAAGTTCTTCATTTATGTTAGCCATAACGTCAAGGTGTGGGACGGGAAAGTCTTGCTCTGATACCAAACTGATGTATATAAGGAGTGGATTGTATGGTTAGGTTGGTCGGAGTTGGTTTGGGGCTGGACGGACACAAATATGAGAGTCAAATAGAGGTTGGTAGAATAGGACGGTTTCCGAACAGTTTAGGTTTGTGGGAGGTGTACGGGTGCCGTTAGGTGGTTTGGGGATAAGGCGTTAGGAGAGAATGAATTATACATGTTGTAGGTTATGTTGGTGGTTGGATGGTGGTAAGGTGGCGGAAACTGGTTGGGACAATAAGGTACGAAGGTTGAACCCGGTGAGGACGGTGGAGTAGTTTGTTGGGTTTTCAGATGTTATGGGAGGAGTTGGTTTACGATCTTTTTGGTGTAGGTTGGGGAAGTGTTATAGTGTATTGGAGTGAAAGGGATTAGTCAGTTTGGACAATGATTGGGCACGAAATCAATAGACAAGTTCGGGTGCGGTAAGGTGATGCAGGTCGAGATGACCTTCTAATGTGTTTGTGACGAAGTAACCGGATAGAACCTTGGCTTGGATAAAGTTAGATCACAAAAGTTCTAACTAGACTTACACCTAGGGTTTGGACCACAAAAGGACCAAGTTTGGACCACAAAAGGGCCAACTAAGATAACAACACAAAGTTGAATAACTTAGCAAAGTTTGAGAAAACTCAAATATATTTCATAAAATTTCAATGTCTCTTTTCATCAAGTACATCCCCTATTTATACTAGTTCTAAACCTTCTAGAAGAGGTAACAAGATAGATATAAAAATGCATCTAGGCCGAATGGGAAAGGGGGAGAGGTTCGACCGATTTGGGAGAAGGGAAAAGACACAACTCTTCATATTCTCTAGGCCACCTTTTTGTGTCATCCATGTACATCTACTCCAGACTCCACTCCACTCCACATTAAGTATGTCACCATAGGACGGTTGGCAATCTTTGGCACTCCTAGCAAATCACCTCGCGGCTCATATTGGAAACTTAAGTTCACAACCTTCTTTTCATCAGTATCAAACTAGAAAATTCTGAAATGATTTTGTTGGAAGTTGATCGATCCTCGGATATTGAGTGTCCTACATATCCCCATTTTTTGGGAATCATATCACTTGTAGTTCGACTCGATGGCCCGAAAAGGATATCTCTTATGTGAGAATCCCTTTTGACCTTTCCAGTGTATGCCGGACCGGTCACGGGTTTTTGAAATTAAAACTTCTTTTTGTGATCGAGTGTGGAGCGGTGTGAATTTTTTCAAGCCCAAGTGTAGAGAGCTTGACTCTTGTTTCCATACTATTTTTACTGGATGCCAAAGACAAACTTCCACGTTTGCTCCGCACGTGTCTGGGTCTGGTTTGCTTGATTTCCATCTCCGGTAGCTTCAACCTATTTCCATGAGCTGGGCTTGTGTGCTTATATTTTACCATACCTATACGGTTTTGTTTGTTGGACCCTCATGGGTGATTATTCTGAGTGGGTGACACTTCTGACACCGTTCGGCTCTGTTGAGATTGTTTGAGCAGATGTCACTTGCGACACCATCTGGCTCTGTTGACTTCCTAGGTGTATTTGTTTTGAGCGGATGTCACTTGCAACACTGTCTAGCTCTGTTAACTGTGCTTACTCGAGCGGATGTCACTTGTGACATCATCTGGCTCATGTGTGAATATCCCTCTCCGTATGCAGTTTTTATGAATGTCCCTCTTAGCGGTGTTTGTATGAATGACCCTCTTGGCAGTGTTTGTATGAATGTCCCTCTTGATATGCATTTTGTATGAATGACCCTCTCGATATGCAGTTTGTATGAATGACCCTCTCGATATGCAGTTTGTATGAATGACCCTCCCAGCATGCAGCTTGTATGAATGGCCCTTTTGGCATACAGTTTGTATAAAAGACCCTCTTAGCAGTGTTTGTATGAATGACCCTCTCGGCATGCATTTTGTATGAATGACCCTCTCGGCATGTAGTTTGTATGAATGACCTTCTTGACATGTAGTTTGTATGAATGACCCTTTCGATGTGAAATTAGTGTGAATGGGAATGAAGACTACGTCTTTTGACTAGATTAATATCGTTCAAACTTTGGGGTGAAGCTTGCAGCCTTTTAATTGGAATTACATCACTCTAGTTTTTGGAATGCAGACTACGGCTCTCTGACCAGATTTATATCATTCTGACTTCAGAGTGAATACTGCAACCATTTTGATCGGAATTACAACATCTGACGCTTGGAGTGAATACTGCAGCTTTTCGATCGGAATTACGTCACTCTGACTCCAGAGTGAATACTGAAGCCTTTCGACTGGTATTACATCACTCTGAGTTTTGAATAAAGACTGCGGCATTTTGACCGGATTTAGATCATTCTAATTCTTTAATGTGGCTCTCATGGCTGGATTATTTTTCCTTCATAGTTGTTGTGGACTCTCAGGACTCTCAGGGTCAGGTTGTACCTTTTTCTTCTTTCAGTGGTGCTCAAGGCCTAGCAGTTTTCTTCCGATGTTGGAGTATCTTTCTGTTGTACCTGCTTGATTTTACGAATAAACAAATTAGTAGAAAATAACTTTTGTCCTCTTGATGATGTTTTGGATGACCTCCAATCACAGAAAGATTGTTAGTTTCCTATGGGACCAATCTGTGTTGCCGACTCCCAATGTGTTGCTTCTTTCTTTTCTATTCTCGACCCCTCTTTTGCTCCAGGTATTATGAGAGAAAAATGTTTGGAGTAGAATATTTGAATATATTTTATAAAATAGAATTTTGACTAAAGCACTTTATATATCTAAAATACTATTAATTTAATGTCATGACATATTCATTTTGAGCGAGGTTCTTCGACCGTACTTGGTGCGCTGCTTCTGCTCTTTGTTCATCTTAGTGACCTAGTTGCAGGTGTGGATCAGCTGACTTTAGTGCCGTTTTGCGTTTGAAAGAATTTTTGAGTCCCTCTAAAAATATTTGTCCCAATTATAGGTCTTAGACCGGTTAACTCTTGTGCCGGTGTCGTCAGTGAAATTTTTGAGATCTTCTAAAAAATTCTACCCAGTTTGCGGATCTGGGCAGGCCGATTCTTCGTGCCGAGTTGTCTGTGGAATTTTTTAGATCCTCTAAAATTCTGCCCTAATTTACTCTTCTGCGAGGTGGTTCTTCTAATCCATGTTGTCTCTGAGGCTTCCCAGGGGTTTTTTTTGTGCTACCGAGCTCGAAAAGCAACTACGTATCCCATCTGGTTTCTTTGTAGTAGGTCGAAACGTAGTTCGGAATAAATATGGTTGATTTTTGTAATAGCGTGACCGTGCTCGAAGATCGCCTACATATCCCTCTTTTGGAATTAGGTCATTGCATACTTCATATTACAAAGAATATGGATTTTGATAATAATGCAACCGAGTCCGTACTGGAAGCCTACATATCCCTCTTTGGGAATGAGGTCCTTGCGTAGTTCGTTACAAGGAATGATTTATTTGGTAATAATGTAATTGAGTCTGTAATAGACGCCTACGTATCCCCTTTTGAGAATCAGGGCCTCGCATATTTCGTTATAAGGAATGCTTTGGTTTTTCTAATGCAATTACAAGCAAAGAAATGTGATTAGAAGCAAAAGAAAATGCGATTAAAATAAAAAGAAATGTGATTACCAGTAGAGGACTATTACAAGAAAAAGGTGATTACAAACTGAGGAGTGTGTCATCATGCATAATACTGCTTGGTTGCATTTGAGTTGATTGCTTTGGGCCATTCTTAGCCATCTATTTCTGCGAGGATGACAACTCATCTTGACAGTACCTTGCGCACCACGTAGGGCCCTTGCCAGTTGGGTGTGAGACTTTCCTTTGTACTCGTCTTGGTGTGGAAACACGCATTTGAGCACAAGTTGTTCTATTTGAAAGATCCGGGCTCTTACCCGCTTGTTGAAGGTGCGCACCATTCTCTGTTGATATAGTTGACCGTCACCTATGGCGACCATTCTTTTTTCATTGATTAGAGCCAATTGCTCATATCATTTCCAAACCCACTCTACAATGTGCAGTTCTTCTTTTTGTATGATTCTGAGTGAGGGTATCTCTAATATCCTTAATATCCTCTTTATGTTCTTGTTCGCTACCTCTACGGCTCTGTTCATCTGTGCCTATATACGGTCAAATTCTGATGGATTATAAGGAATTGTTCACAAATGTCTTTCATCAGATGGTTGTTCAAGTTGTCTCCATTATCTATTATGATCGACTTTGGGATGCCATATCGGCATATGATGTCGTTCCTTACAAAATTGGCTACCAGTTTCTTTGTCACCGACTTGTGGGAAGTAGTCTATGACAACTAGGATGAAACAATGTCCATTGGATGCTAATGGTTCTATGGGACCAATGACGTCCATGCCCTATGCTACGAATGGCCAGGGTGAGCTCATGACATTAAGCTCGTTTGGAGGGACCTTGATAAGATCTCTGTGAATTTGGCATAGATGACAACTTTGGACGAATTAGCTACAATCGGTTTTAATGGTCATCCAGTAGTAGCCTGGTCTTAAACTCTTTTTGGCCAAGATGAACCCATACATGTGAGGTCTACAAGTCCCAGCGTGTACCTCTTCGAGTAGTTTTTTGGCTTCTTGTAGAGTACTCCTATGTTCAGGAAGGGTACTCCTTTGTTTAGAGAGAAACCATTTGCCATTCTTCTATGGTCTTCTTCTGATTGGCTATGAAGTTCTCGGGATACTTCTCCAAGTAAGTGCTTATGTCAAAATACCATAGTTTACCATTGGGTTCAGCTTCCACATAGGAACAGTAGGCATATTTTTCCATAAATGTTGATCTTTAATAGGTCAATGAGACTTCTTTTAGGATGTTCTATCATGGACGCTATGGTTGTGAGAACATCGACGAACTCGTTCCGAGCTCTCGCTGTGTGCCTAAGTTAAATCTTTCTGACATATGCCAAGATTTTCCTATTCTTAGTGGCCCATTCCGTCGGACCTGGTGAATCAGTAGATTTGAGTCTCATGTTACTAGGAGTTCTTGAATATCCATGTCGATGGTCATGTGAAGGCCCAAAATGCAGGCTTCATACTCTGCCATGTAGTTTGTGCATTAAAAATTGAGCTTGGATGCCATCGGGTAATGTTGACCTGTTTCTGAAACCAAAACTGCTCTGATCCTTGAACCTTTGTAATTGATTACCGTCAAAGAACATTCTCCATCCTGAGTAGGCTTCGACCATTTCTTCTTCAATTGTCATTACCCCCTCGTCCGGGAAATGCGTCCTTAATGGTGCAAAGTCTTCGTCGACCAAACTTTCTGTTCGCAGATCAACCAATGCCTGTCCTTTGACAGCTTTCTGAACCACATATTTGATATCGAACTCACTCATGAGCATTTGCCATTTGGACAGTTTCCCTATAGGCATGGGCTAGCGAAAGATGTACTTCAAGGGATCCATCTTGGATATCAGGTGAGTAGTATACACCGACATGTAATGTCTCATCTTTTGCACTATCCATGTTAGAGCACATTATGTCTTTTCCACCAGAGTGTATCTTGACTCACATGCGGTGAACTTCTTGCTGAGATAGAAGATTGCTCATTATTTCTTCTCGGTCTCACCGTGTTCAGCCAACATGTAACCAAATGCATTGTCTGACACTGATAAATACAACAACAATGGGCTCCCTAGTTTGGGAGGGACCAAGACTAGTGGATTAGAGAGGTATCTCTTGATGGTGTCGAAGGCTTTTTGGCACTCATCCGTCCACTTAGTAGGTGCATTCTTTTTCAGTAGCTTGAGGATGGGTTCCACGATCACCGTAGACTGTGCTATGAAGTGTCCAATGTAATTCAACCTTTCTAGGAAGCTCATGACATCATTCTTGGTTTCTGAAGGTCGTAGCTCTTGTATGGCCTTGATTTTTGTGGCATCTAGTTCTATGCTTTTGCAGCTGACTATAGATCCCAATTTTTTTTGGGCAGGCACTCTCAAAGCACACTTGACCGAATTCACTATCGAAGAATTTCTACAGTGTATGATGTGGTCGGAGCCTTCTCTCGACTTAATTATGATGTCATCCACGTAGACCTCTATTTTTTTATGCATTATGTCGTGAAAGATGGCTGTCATTTCCCTCACGTTAGTGGCGCCAACATTCTTACAGCCGAACGACATTACACTGTGATGGTATACTCTAAATGCAGTGATGAATGCCATTTACTGAGCATCTTCTTCGCTCATCAAAATATGATAGTAACCGACAAAGAAATCCACAAATGACTGTAATTCATGCTTCGCACGGTTATCGATTAGTATGTAGATATTTTGAAGTGAGAAGTTATCCCTGGGACTAGCTCGGTTGAGATCAGGGTAGTCCACACAAATTCTGATTTTCCATCCTTCTTTGGCACTGTCATGATGTTGGCCAACCACATGGGATATGGAGTTACTTCCACCACATCTGACTTTATCGGTTTCTCGACTTCGGCCTTGATTCTTATCCTGAGATCAGGGTTGAACTGTCAAATTTTCTGTTTAACTAGGGTGAATCCCTCGTTGATAGATAGCTTGTGAGCTACAATATATGTGTTCAGTTCGGGCATAGTTGCGTAGGACCACACTAATACATCGACGTACACTCTTAACAGATTTATTAACTCTTCCTTTCTGGGAGCGTCAAAGTGCGCACTTATCCTAGTTTCCTTAATTATTTCCTCATCTTTGGGGTTGATTTCTTTCAAGTCATCTAAATTAGGCATCTGCATATTCTCATACTGATCTTCCTCGTAGATGAGGTCTTCTGGTAATTCTGCTTCATCGTACTAATCGCATTCTTTTTCATCTGTATTACTCGACTCGCGACATGTCATGACTTTATGAGTTATTTTAATATTATTACTAGAAAACAAGGCAAAGCATTGTTAGTGTTTAAAAACATGTTATATATAAATAAAGAAAGAAACTATTTCTGCGTAAATTGAGGCTTTCATTAATTAGATAAAAAGTACAAACTGTGGTCTTGACTCAGATCAACGTCGATTCATTTACGTTTTTTGAACAACACATTGAAAAGTAAAGACATAAATGGTGAATGCTCGGGCCTCTGCCAATTTCTATTTGGAAAACAAATTTAAAATTTCTCTGTACTGAGGAGCCAAAAGTCGAGTAGAGGTCCAGTTGGTCAGCTGCTCATCTGGGTCAGCGTCGCGGAGGGTGGGTTCTTCAAACCATTCCTCTAGTATAGTGACACTCTTCCTTCTAGAACAATATCCCAAAACGTTTTTTTGGGTCCGCGCCGTTGTGCATATACATACAGACTGGAAATGACTGGTACAAACCCAGGAAAGGCTTTCTCATCTGTGGAGGTCCTCTCTTTTTCTGTTTGGCTTCAGAAGCTTCTTCGGAGCTTGTTATGTACCCAAGGTCGAACCGGTACTCGTTACCCAGAAACACTAGTTCTCGAATGCCTTGAAGCTCTCGTCCTAGGCTTTTATCGAGATCAAACTTGTTATGGATCATAGTTGCGGCAACCATCTTGTAGGCCAGCGACATTGGGATTTATTTATCGTCCCCTCGGTGGGCGGATCCCATAAGTTCCACTACGTGGAAATATGTATCTATCGGGACTGCTTCTATTACAGTCACAGAGTTGTTAGGATAATTGTTGATGCTACCAGCTCCTTTGATCACAACTGCATGGACTTCCTAGAAAAATTTCAATGATTGGTTGAGGGATGATGGCACTGCTCAGGCCCTATGTATTGGCACTAATTCCCATGACCTAAAATTTAGTGGTGAACTTAGCGGGCCCTATTTGTATGTTGAGGTCCACTTCACCTGCAGGGTCACATTGTGCCCTATCAAAAGCTCTTACATTAGTACGACTCTGGCGTATTTTTCCAATGTTGTAGCCCAACTTCTTCAATGTTGAATCGGGGCATTTATCAAGTCCAGCTCCATTATCGAAAATCACTCGGGAGATAACCTTGCCTCGACACTTGATGGTGATGTAGAGGGCCTTGTTGTGGCTCATTCCTTCCTTGATTAACTCATAAGTGGTGAATGAAATCTGATATGCTCCGATGATGTGTCCTACTATGTCAGCCAATGTTTCACTACTTGTCCCTATTGGGATGTGGACTTCGTCCAGCACCTTTATTAAGGCTTGAGATGTTATGTAGAGCTTAAAAGCAGTGAATTCACCGATATTCTGGCCAGTGTTTTCTGTAAGTGCTCAACAATGGATGCCACATGTCTATGAAATAGCTTGAGAAAGGTCCTAATTTTGAACCTATCCTATACTCTGTATGAATAATTTCTATCAACATGATTAGGTTCTAGGGGGTATTTGAAAGCTATTACATGTCTATGTGTTTCAATGTTACGTGTGGGGGGTTTTGAACCATGAAATAGATAGAAGATATAATCACAGTAGCTTGTATAGACTTGTCAAGGTGACTAGATGTTGTCCTGATATCTGCTTATAAGAATAAATGTGGTTAACTAAAGGACTAGTTTACTACTGTTTGAATATGAATATGTGGTTTAAATGGGTTGTCATTCCCTGCATGCTGTGTGAATTCAGAATGATGAGACATGTCCAGGATTATGTTGTCCCCTAAATACTAGTCTGAAGTACGAACCATGGTGGCCCAACTTGTTTTGCTTGGCTTTTCCCCTACTTAGTTTGATTGTCTAAACTGTACTTGCCTTAGTAGAAGAGATAATCTCCATTAGACCGTAAACAAGTCAAGCATAGAACATGTATTACATGACATTGCACTGCCCTTATGTGGTAAATTTTGGTTCATATAGTTTGAATTTGAAACTTGGGAGATGCCATGAAAAGTGCCTATCATTTTGTGCGTATATGTGACTGTTGTCTTGTTGTATACATATAGTTTGAGCCTTTAACCATAGCTGGGAATTATGCTTGGCATTTTTAGTTCTAGGATCATGATAAAATGGGGATTAAGGGCCTGTTTATGCTCATATATTTTCTTGCCTACCTCATTTGACTTCCCTAGTTATTTGTTGCGTCTCATGTTTAGAATGCATGTGTGATATACACCAAGAAATATGGACTGCATACCAATTTTACCCGGTATATAAGGTATACATGTCAAGTATATCTCCCATGTATATCACTTAAGCTCATATCCATCCGTCTATTAGGCCTGGCCCAATCCTCCACTTCTTCGATATTTCCCTCAAAACGCTGGATATAAGTTATGCGCTTGACCCATTTATGTTTTCTTAGATATCATTCTTTGCGAAAGTTGTATGCTAGTTGGGACAGGCCCACACTTGTTATTTCTGCGAGACATGCATTGTTGTTGTCTGAGAGTTGGGCTCAGCCCATTTGTTACGTCTGTATTGCATAAGTTGAATATTGGGCTGTGCCTTTTGATTTTATTCTAGACCATGAATATTATTTCCCTGATTGGCTTGTAAATTATTTATAGTTTGTATGTGTTTATGTTAAGATAAGTATGGATGCATTCTGACCGCTTCTTTTTTCCCCTTTTTCATGCACGAGTGGATACGAGTCATTTGAGCCAGTGTATTATCCAATCATTTGGGCCAAAAGCCCAACAACTTCATTCATCGAGTTCGGACCTTATAGCTACGCGATGAAGGCTCAACTATTGGTAAAAAATGTTAATTAGTGGGTTCGATAGGCCCACCAGCCTAACTCTCCTCTTTATTTATTGTATTTCATTTTTTTTGTTGTTGTAATGTTTACAACACATTTGATAATTATTGGAACCCGGATATGGTTATGACTTAGGATTTAGGCAAGACGATACATACATCATTTAGAACGGATAGGTCCCAAAATGATTTTTCAAAAATCAGCCCAAGGATAAACATTTGTACATTGCTTAAATGAATAAACTAATTATTTTATAAAGTCCTAGACATGGACCGAATTTGGTATAAAATGGACTTTTTTTATATATACAAATTGGACTACTACAATTTTTGAAAGAACTCGGACTATTAATATAAGATGGGACTGTTTTGAAAGACTTTTTTGGGCCAAGCCCAACTAAAGGGATTTCTTAAAAGGAAAATGATTTAAGGACCTAAGTTAAGGTATTGGGTAAAAATGGAGTATGGTTTACCTTGAAAATTTTGTATTTCAATTATTTAAAACCATAGCATGTTATTTCAAAGGGATTACACCCTTTTAAAAAGAACATTCAAAACATATAAGAAAATTAGACTACCTATTGGACTAATTCTAGTAAGATTCTACTCAATTTAAAAGTTGAGTGTATCTTAGTCTGAGAGTGGATTGGCTAAAAACCTTAAATGAATCTTTATAAACCAAACTCAACTCTTTTATTTTCAAAAACCCTTTTTACTTGGAATGAAAAAATGAAATGACATGCTATTTGTAGAAAATAAACACTCTTAAGGAAATTTTTAGTAATTAAACATGCTATAGAACCCGAAGGTCAACCGTATTATACAGATCCTTAATACTGGGGTGGCTAACACCTTCCCCGGGGGATCACCAGAACATGCCTTAGAGGGCTCATCAACATCCTTGCCACATCATCCTGTAGACAAGCCAAACCAAAAACATATTTGAGATGGCTCGTCAACATCCTCGTCAAGACTAGCCCATAGACGAGCCCGACCAGTTTTTATATTTCGAATTGGGCTTGGCAAGGGAGACATCCTACACATACTATCCTATATTTAAATCCTAAAAAGAAGTCTTTTGATAGGAGGCCATACTTTGGAGGCGACTTTGGAGGCAAGAACACGCTAGTAGCGAAAGCGACGAAAATTCATCATAGAGTTTCACTTTCTTTCATTATTTTACTTGTTCCTATGGAATTCTATGCTATGTTCTTAAATAATATAATGAGTAGGTAGATTTATTTTCTAGGGTTTTGATGGAACCTTTTGTAGGATGAATTCATGTTACATTTTTATATAATTGAATCGTTGGATTTTCTACTTGTTCAACTACATGCTTATTTCAATTGATTGAATGGCAAACGATTAGTTGTTCCTATTTATTATATTTTGCTCGAGAGAGAATGCATAGTTAGGTAGTTATTGAACAACGTCACTCCCTAGGCATATGAGAGATCAATACGGCGGGTTTAAAAGTGGGATTAGAGATAAGAAGCTTTGACATGGTCATAGTGAGCAGTGAGAAATTGCTAGCTAGAGTAGTTCGAGAGAATACGTCTAGTAAATTATTGTGATTGCTCGAGAGAGAATTACAATAAGTTGAGTGCTCACAATTCGTAGAGAATAAATCGGCAAAACTATGGATAACGTATCAAGAAGGATTCCGATAATTTGGGAAATCATAACCCTAGATCTCCTTAATCTTGTTTCCAACTTCATCCTCTTTAGTTGATAATTTTTACTTCTTTATTATTTTTTAGTTAATTAGTTAGAAGTAAAAATCTTAATCTTTATAATTCAGAATATTGTTCGAGACTTATTTTCTTAGTAATATTGAACAGTTATAGCTAACGTCAGTTCTCTGTGGGATTCGATTACGGACTTTTAAACCAGATTATATTTACAACGGCCGCTTAGGACGTGATCAGATACTATTTTATCATTATATTATTTGACGATCACATATACTTGCAAGCAACAGTGTATCATATGAATTTGCTTAGCTTAGGTCGAGTAATATGCTGAGTACAATCATGTGAATTGGACCGTGACAATGGAACATTAGCTTTCTGGTTGTGCTCATATGGTCTGGATTTGTTGTGGAAATGTTGATGCTCGTGGACACAATTTGACAACTACAAGTTTTGTGTAAACTTTTTTTTTTCTCATGTTGAAAGAATAACGAGTTGTAACGATTTAATTACTAATTTCATTATTATTATCTTTAAAATGGTAACAAATATTTCTATTAATTGACGTGAATCATCTCATTACCCAAACATAGGAGGGATCTAATCTTTGTGTAGTGATGACTCATCCAGATATATATTATGCTCTTCGGGGCCGGCTCAATAAGATATATGCGGCCCAAAGTCACTTCATAGAGAGATCTTAACTTTTTTTGTAATAAGGAAAGAACGTCATATATATTTTTATTTAAAGTCTATTTTTAGTCTTTTTATGCAAAATTATTATTATTTTTATAATCGATTTGTTCTAACAAATCATTTTCAATTGATAATAGCTACCCATGACTCCTTTTGGGATTTAATTAATTCTTCAAATTTTTTCTTTTTCTGCAATTAGAATATTTAATAATAAGATAATAAGAATAATAAAAGTGGAGAATAAGAACTTAACAAAATATATATATATATATATATATATATATATATATATATATATATATATATATATATATACTCTATGTCCCAATTTATATGACACACTTTCTTTTTTAGTCAATTCCAAAAAGAATGACTTTTGGCTTAACGAGATTTTCTTACGAAGTTTTGTTATAGCATCTATAACCGCTTCCGGTTTAGGTGGGCAACCTGGCAAATAGACATCTACAGGAATTAGCTTATCGACTCCCCGAACAGTACTATAAGAAAATGCCTGATTCTATCTCTTTTCGTTCCATTTGAAGAAAGGAAGGATCCCCGATACTGAGATATACCATAAGACCAATAAGTTGATTCGAAATCTCGCTATTAATCCCTTGGCCTAAAAAAAGTAATCTTTCTCGATAAAGTCGGTTGATTAGAGATCTATAATTTATCATTCATGGACGTTGATAAGATCCATCCATTTAGCAGCACCTTAGGATGGCATAGCCGTGATCTGTCATTACGTGCGACTATCTCCACTATAGAAAGAAAAAAAAATCTAGTAAAGTAACTACTAGAACCAAATAGACTTTCTACATATGCATCGTCTCAAACAACGATTTTTATTTATAACATTTACGCTTAACGAGATAATCTATAACCACACAAATATCTTTGGCTTGTTTTAGATCATAAAATTCAAAAGTCTTTCTTATTTTAAAATTTGGTGCTTAGTTAAATTATATTATATAAATTGGAATGAAGAGAGTAATATTTTAGGAAAAATGGGAATCTAAAAAAGTTGAGCGCCAAGCCATTGGTTTAGCGGTGTTACGGTAGAGATGGCCCTGATGCTATCTTATCCTATGTTATTTATTCTAAGAAGCAAACAAACACGCACTAAGCATTTATTTATAACTTCTACCTCTTTAAACTAGTAAATAAATGTACTAATTGATGCATCTGTAAATTAAAAATTAGGAAAACAAAGTCTAACAAATCGCTCTCCCCGTCTTTACAAATTACAATATTAATGACAACCCATTCTTTTGATGTTAGTCGTGAGAGTAATTTAATATTCAACATTTTATCCGTCTTAAAGTCAACATCTTCTATATCAACTACTAGTTGCCTATTTAGTCACCAACTAGTACAAATAAAAATAAAGGAAAACAAAATGACAAGCGTCACGTTGAAAACTTGCTGTAATACAAAATATTAATTACATTAAGTTGATCATAATAAAACCAAATAGAGTAATTAATCACAAAATCAGTTACTGTGTCACATCTTCATCATCTCCTTCACCGAGCATTTAATTTGGTGTAACAAAGTGAATGAACTCCGGATCGGATTCTAGTCCATCCATTGTTTCTGGTGCCAAGACCACCTCCAAATCAACGCTGCCGCCGCCATTTCTTCCCGGAAAAGCTGATATCTTGCCATCGAATTTATTAGCGCCCCCACTCCGAACAGCAATGGGTCTGCCCCATCCGAAATCATTATCGTACATTGGAAACCTTGGGGAGCTCCCCATTGTAAGCATAGCTCCGTCAAAATTCCCTAGCGGGAAACACCGGGGATCACTTTCCCAATCCTCTACGTACTTCCTCACCATAGCATTGTCATGCGCCTTGACGTTTTTGTTCAATTGCTTCGCGCACCACCGTAAATCGTGAGATAAAATGTCTCCGGCCGATGCGTAAGTGGGAATGCTCTGAATTGCGTTACCGAAGTATAAGGGATGGAGCTTTGGATGAAGCCGAGGCCGGCAACTAACGGCCATCCGAAATGTTGTCAGTTTGGAAGCATGAAATTTCCTGGCGCGTGTCACCGCACGCCAAAGCAACGCGCAAAGTGATTGAAATGATGAGATTTCAGTTACAGCTTCAATCATTTTCAATGGATCGTTACTCTGTTTCCCCATCACTTCAGCGATGTCAATTTCTCCTCCCATGTTCGAATTGTTTGTTTTGTCTTTCAGCCTCAGAATTGATTCCCTAGTGAAACTAAATATCCTCTGCCTCAAGGGTGCGTCCAAAGAGAAGGTAACCTTGGGACCACCGGACGGAATTTTAAGCACCGCCGAAGATATCAAAACAGAGTCCCGGCTGAAGTCAGGCTGCCTCTTAATTCTCTTCACTCCTCTAGTCACCTCAGCGAATGTATTGAAGAAATTCCAAAGGGATGTTCCATCGATGACGGCGTGGTTGACAGAGCAGCCAATGAAGACACCGTCGGCTAACTCCGTGACTTGAACAGCAAGAAGAGGCTTGAAATGACCTTGATAGCTCACCGTCCTGTCAAAAGCGAAGAATTCCTTGACATGGTCAGGAACTTCAATGGGACCAATGACGTCACGGATGAAAATGTGAGTTGCGGCGGCGTGAAAGAAATCAGCGCCAGCGTCATTGCAGGAAATGTAAACGTAGCCGTCAGTGTTAGTGAGAAGGCGACCGGCCAGGGGAGGAAAGTGGGTAAGAGTTTGAGAAAGGCTGCGTTTGAGGAGGGAAAGGAGGTCGGTGATGGACAAATGGGGACGAGTGAAGAGACCTCCTTTCTGAATGTAGTGAGTGGAAAGCATAGGAAGGTCGGAAACTGAGAGTTTAAGGTCAGATAGACAAGATTTCTGTGAAGGGAAGATGCTGCATTTGGACACTAAAGTTACAGATTCCATGCTGGAACAAGGCATTAATTGGCGGCTTCTTTAGAGATTTTGGGTAATTAAAAGGTTTCTATATCCAGCAGTGAAGTCAGGACTGAGGAATCAAGAGGAAGCTTTATATAAGGACGGGGTTGGGGATTCTCGGGTCTTGGTTCATGCATTTGATGAGTGGGTGGTAGTTGATGTTACTCCGCTCCCTCCCTAAAAATATTCACTTTCCGCTTTTTGATAATTAATTTTTTAAATTTTTATCGTTTATTAAAATATAAAATATTTTAATTTTAAAAAATAAAATTTACATATTTAAAAATTACTTTAAAAAACACTATAAGTCACTATAATTAATAATTTAAAATGTTTGAAAAATATTTTAAAAAATTACTGTTAATGAACAATCCGTTTGACTTTCGAAAAGCAAAAAATATCAATCTTTTTGGAACGGAAGAATATCATTTTCTCTTTTAGTCTTTGATTTCTTTCTCTTAAAGTCAAGTGGCTTCCACGCCTCTCTTTCCTTATAGACAAGAGAGTTGCTAAAGCTCCTCGTCATTTGATTTGCATGGTTAGCTGGATTTTTCGACAACAAAAAAGATTTTCTCCACAACCAAGGTGATAGACCACCTTATTGCTGGCTATTCCTTATTCTTGATAGCACATGAAAGAGAGATTCTGGAATCTCTTGACTTCACCGCTACTCACCTTTCAAACATATTCACAACACATACCGAAAAGGTACTAATTAAGCCGAACCTCTGGCTGAAAAAATTGAATTACTTCAAAGGGCTTTCCAAAACATTAACATAGGTCCTCAGGCAGACATCGAAAAGAGTGTATTTACCTTTACATACAGCTGGCTGGGAGCTGTGTGAGCAGTAACGTCCACGTACGACTCCGTGAGAATGGCGGTGGACAGAGAATTTTAAGAGTCAAATAATTTAATTTTGATTGCGAATTCTGACATCAATTTTCAATCTTTTTTAAATCATAAAATTTAATATTTGAAAATTACATAAAAGATACTACAATACGTTATAATAATTGATAATTTAAAATATTTAAAATATATATGAAAAAAATACAATAAAAAGTACTTATTCCAATCCCGAAATTCAAAAAATATAACATAAATTAAGAAGGAGCGAGTATCAAATTTGGAGGAGTTGACATAGCGACTATCACAAGTATACGGGTCTAATGGAGTGATATGTGCATATAACAGATAATAAAGTCGAATAACTACTAACTAATGCCCACATACTTTGACATTCTCAGATTACAAACAGTAATTATACAATTACACTATTACCATACATGTCACTGATACTCATACCAGCGCCTGTCACATCACGAGTACGAAATTCCCTCTTTTGCCCTTATCCCTTATTAACATCATTATTATTATCTTATGGAAAACGTCCCTCAAATGGAGTCTAGAAAAGTTTTAACATATCCCAAAGCTAAGCAAACAAAATCACAACAAAGCTTTCACTTTTCGGAGTGCATCCGAACGCTTTCAATCTCGATCTGAGTGAAGCTTAAGTCTTTCAAAAAATCTACTGCCTCCGAATTGATCAAATGAGTTCAATCTAGTCGAAATAGTACTCCGCGAGGTTAAACGAGTCCAACGACTTTCATATTGCTATACTAATAACACGGGTCCAAAAAGTTCATCCAAAAGTCAAACAGTAGCTCCAAGGAAAAAACTGAAAAATTATTTGAAAATCGAGTTATCCATGACTTATAAAAGTCTAAATTCAGAAAATGACCCAAATCCAACCTCAAATCGATCTCGAAATCAATGAATTTCATATTCTTTACTTTAGGGCTTAAAACTTCAATTTTCCAATCAAACTATGAATAAAACACTAAATAAATAATGAAAATTATGGGAAATACAAAAACAAAGGTCGAAATCTTACCCCCAAGTCAAGTAAAAAAGAACACTGAAAATTGCTCAAATTCAAGCTCTACAACTCTCAAAATCGTGAAAATAGATTTTGAAACGAATTTGTCGATTTTATGATCTATTGGGCCACTTTTCGTGACAATCCTTTACGATGGCGACAAAAGACCTCGGCAGTCGCGATAAAAATTCTACGATCGTGATAAAAGCCTCGTGATCACAATCATAGCTACACCAACATCAAATATTTATGCTAAAATGACCATAACTTTATCATACGATCTCAAAATTCGATGATTCTTGCTGTTATGATTTCAAACTTACGATACAGATAATGGTTCAGTCAAAACATAACTTAGAGCTCATTTGTTAAAAATGGTGCCATTTATGCTCAAAACAACATTAAAACTAAATATAAGCGTCATACAACCCAAATCATCCGAAACTCATCGAAATCTAACCAAATTTGTGGATAAGTCCAAAATCATCATATGAATATGTGGGCAACCCAAATATAAAACCTTAACTAGAATATCCACCAAGTGTCCAAATCACACCCGAGCCCTCCGAGACTCAATCAAACCATTCAACTAAGTCATAAATCACGTTCCAGACTTTATGAAACTGACGAAACTTCGATCCAAGTACATTAACCTTCGAGATTGACTTTGGTCAAACCCTTCCATTTCTTTAACTTGAGAACTTTCAAATTTAGATAATCTTCTTCCATACTTACCCGATTTTCTCGGAAATCATTCTAACCATCCCATACGTCAAAAATATTGTTTTAAATCTACAAAAAAAGAATCTTTTAGGGGAGAAAAGTTCAAATGCTCAAAATGACCGAGCTGTTGCATGTTTGATTCTTGGCTCCCTCATTTGTGCGTACTGTTTTCCTAAAAATAGGTCTAATATGAATGTTTACCATGCCATTTAAATTAAAATAAAAAATTATTATTTTGGGGTTTGAAGACAAAATTATAGTAGAAAATATTAAGTATTGGTACATACATATGATTCAAAAAGGGTGAATGATGCATTTGGTTGAATATTGGGTGAATATCGAAGAATAAAGTAGAAATCAATTCCCACTTACTATTTTTTTAGTGGTGCACTTATATTCTGAAAATCTTAGATCCGTCTCTAATCACAAATAACTACTACATCTTCAATTGAAGGGGTATATCATGAAGTTGACAATGATCTACTACGCCCTAAGAAAAACAAATTGATCAATTTTTTTGTACTCATTACAAAATAGTATACGCGCTATAAAAAAAGAGAAGATTATATATTTACATTCACATTCACATTCACATTCACATTCACATTTAAATCGTATGTTATTTGTATAAATTAACCATTCATCTGTTTGAATTTGCATTTTTCCTTCTAATATAATTTAACTCAAACCTATTCTAATAGGCAGGTTTCAGAAACTAATACTTAATATAAAATTTATAGGATTATCATTAATTATAGATGAAAAATTATAGCAGAGGTAATAGCAAGAGACGACCTTTCGTTCTAAAGTTCAGCTGGTTCACATGTGGCAGTTTTAGAGTAGACGTGGGATAGGACCCACGGGAGCAATTTACTCTCTTCTGAGTAGTACCTTGTAGGTGATATTAGTTGTTCTGTTCTTAAATTTTGATTATTCAGACATATTCCGTGATTTATTAGTAATAGTGCTGAGAGATCGAGACTACTATCTTCAAAAATAATCTGACGTAAGCCGAAAATTTGTATATAAAAAAATAAAAGTAGACGTAGGATAATGGCCGGAGGAAGGAGAAATGTTATTGACACATGTTCATTTAAGCATGTCACACGTAAGTTACATGCCCATTTCTAGTTTAATTAAAATAAAAATGAAACATATCCGATGGCACGAAAAGCGAGGAAGAAGATCAATAAAGAGGATAGTGGTAATTGACTAATTGAGTAGAATCCTAAAATTATTATGTACTTTTCATTTTATTTGTCCATTTTTGTTTATGTTGAACAGTCTTTAAGAATTATTCCATCCGAATAAAAAGAGTATTCACTTAATTTTTATTTTATGATTAAAAAGAATATTCATTCACCAAATCAATTTTTTTAAATATTTTTCCTTATTAAATGTTAAGTGATCAAATCCAATACTTATTTAATTAGGGAAATTTTAATCAAATTATATATTTTTAGCTAGAAGTTATTATTTTCTATATTGATTTTCCCCCAATAACCGAATACTTTTGTCTGTGATGCATATTTGATTCCATCTATAAATTGATTTTATTCCCTACGAGTGAAAGTCTCAATTAAAGAGTGTGCAAATGACTAATTGGATACTCTTTTTTATATGAAGAGAGTAATAAATAATATATATATTTTATCGTAATATTTATATTAAATTGATGTAAAATTTTAATAAACTTAAAAAAAAAATTGAAAATAAGTAATTATTCTCCCTGTTTAAATTTATGTAATATCATTTTTTTTGGTCTGTCTAAAAAAAATGTCAGTGAATTAACAAATATGAAGCAAGACCTACTCCCTTCCAACCCAGGAATAATATTTTTATATTTAAAAATAATTTAACTTTATGAGATGATTTACAACCACATATTTATATAAGACTTGTTTTAAACCACACATTTGAAAAGTCTTTTTTTTTTAATTTCGTGTCAAGTCAAATGATCTCATATAAATTGAAACAAAGAGAGTAAATATTATGAGTGTCAACAAGCAAAAAATTATCTTTCTTGCGATATGCTAAATAACCAAATAAAAATAAAATTTATTTTAATATAATAAATAAGTAAAAGTAAACGAACACTAAGTGGACAATAATTACAAAGAGATTAGTACGTGCAAGTGTAAGTTGGTGTCCTCGAATTAAGGCTGGCCAATGGGCGAGGTCAGACCGATCCCGCCCTGACACCGCCCCGAACCCGACAATTAAAAAAAAAGTTTGGCGGTAACGGGACTCGAATCGGGACGGGACATGGTCTCGTCCCGACCCGTCCCGGCCCGCCCCAGGCCCGCCTGTCCCGACCCGATCCCGCCCGAAACTCCCCCTTTTGCAAAAATAGTCGTTGCACCAACAACCATTTTATATTTTGCCCGTTGTGCAACGACCATTTTTTGCCTCCCCCTCCCCCAACCCCCTACCTCCTTAATATTTATTTTTAACCCATAAGTTATTATATTTACACTTTAACCCAATTTTTCAACTATAAATACCTCATTTTCTCTTCATCTTTCTCACAAATCTTCCTACATCTCTCAATACTCAATCTATCTCTACATTGTCTACTAAATATTCAAATTTATTTATTCATTTGGGAATTGGGAGTGAAGTTGGCAAATAGCTTGAGGATCTTCCATAGAGCAAAGTTTCAATTTTCAACCTCTCGATTACACGTCGACGTTTGGTACATTTGTTCCTTCATCAAATTATTATTGTTTGTTTATTTTATTTAGCGCATTTAATTTCATTTATTTTAATTATTTATTAGTATAATTATAAATTTATAATGGAAGAATTTAAACGTATGCTTATGGGTAGGGGTCATGCTTCTTCTAGTAGGGACAACAAGGGCAATGGTCCTATTTCTAGACAGAATCTTATTCTTACACAGGATGATTTTGTTGATACTGAACATTTTCCTACAATACAATTAGATTTAGACGAGGAGCTATTTTCTGGAAGTCAAGAAGACTTTAATTTAGACGATGATCTAGATGATACACCCACTAATGTAGATGACAACACACCCACTAGTGCACCTTCAACTGAAATGCCTCCTATTGCCCCTAGTATGAGACGAGCTCCAGCAAAACGAACACTAAAATCAGATGCATGAACATTTTTTGATAGGGACGTGGAGAATCAAGTGGCTAGATGTAAAATTTGTAAAGATGTTTTAAAATTTAAAACTGGAAAAGGTCACGGTAGGATGGGGGGGGGGGGTCTTCAAAACCGGGTGCGCAAACGCCCGCTCCATCGGGACAAGGTTCACATACTGATACTGTCTCGGACCAAGTACATGGTCAAATTAACCCTATGACGGGGGGAATTGTAGGCCCTAAATACAATAAACATAGAGATAGGGAAGCAATAGCAAAATTAGTTGCTGTGGAGGGTTTGCCCTTTTCATTTCCTTCATCTCCCGGTTTTATTCATTACATTAGAGATATTTATAATCCTGCTTTTAACGGTTTTCCTAGATCAACGGTTAAGAGAGATGTATTTAAATTCACACATGAATATCAACAATATTTACGTTATTCATTATATCATTTTACTGGCAAAATGGCTATCACTTCTGCTATAGGCCGTAGTACTAACAACAATGATTATTTAACGGTAACTTGTCATTGGATAGATTATAAATGGTCTATGCAAAAATGTATCTTAGCGTATAGATATATAGATGATAGGCACACTGATACTTTTATTGCAGGAAATATTTATCAAGTGTGCGATTATTACGGAATAACCGATAAAATTATGACTATTACATTAGATAACGCTTCTTCTAACAATTACGCTATTACAATTTTAAAAAATAGTTTTACTCCATATTTTTCAGATCATTTTCATATAAAATGCGCGTGCCATATATATAACTTAATTGTAAAGGATGGTCTATCACTTTTTTGAAGACATTCTTAGTAAAATAAAATTTGCTATAAACTTTATTTTTAAAAATAATAGAATACAACGAAGAAAAGAATATAAAAAAACTTGTCACGATTGCCAACTATCTTATAGAAAAATTCCAGAAGAATTACCCACTAGGTGAAATTCTTTATATGAGCAACTACTTGCTGCTTATGACTATAGAAAACCTATAACTTTATTTTTTAACTCTCATAATCAAAATCCAGCCGATATGGTTATAGATAGCGATTGGGTAAAAATTTCCGAACTTATTGTATTTTTAGAAAAAATTCTTTCAAGCAACAAAAGAATTTTTCGGTATATATTATCCTACTATTTCAACTATGTTGTTTTATATAGCTCTAATATTTTTATTACTTTGTGAATATATCGAAAAACCAGCTTATATGACAGCTATTAAAAAAATGTTTATCAAAATAAAAAAATATTTTATTCCTATTCCCACTATTTATATTGTTGGTGCTGTATTAAATCCGACTATTAAAATAGACGGTACTAAATCACTTATTGAAACTATTTACGATTGTATAGAAGTACTACCACCTCCAAGTCCCAAAAATCCAAATCACCCACCACCTATTGAACAAATTAAAGAAGAAGTGTTGTCTAGCGTAGAAGACCAATGCAAAAAAGTATATAGGTTTTACCAACAAGAAAGTGCTAGTAACCTACCGGCTTCCATACCATCTTTTTCTTCTTCTTCAACACAACCTCACAAAAGACATGATGTTTCTGCGGCTAGTATTGAAAGCCTCAGAAATAGAATGTGCGGCCGTACCGCTACTAACCAAATTAGCGAGTTTGATATTTTTGTTTTGCACGGTTCTGTACCGTACCAAGCAGTTCTCAATGAAAAAGGACATGAAGACTTGCTGAAATACTGGAGGGGGAATGAGAAGACCTTTCCGACACTTTCAATGATGGCCCGAAATATTTTGAACATTCAAGCATCATCAACTGCGTCTGAAAGCGCTTTTTCTGTCGGCAGATATCAAATAGGAGACCACAGATACTCATTAGCCGGAGACAACTTGGAGATTGTAGTATTATTCAGAGATTGGATACGAGCGGAGCGGAGAAGGTGCGGTCAACCGGAGATCAACAAAGAAGAAGACTAAAACTACAACGAAATCTTATCCGAATGCGATGGAAGCGACGTGGATCAATTTGACCAACAAATACCAATTCCAACTGAAGAACCACAAGAAATTATCAAGAAACTAGAACATGTTTTTTTTCAGAATGTAATTTGTTTAATTGCAATTTTAGTATTTTACTATGTAATTTGCAACTTTTGAATAACACCACAAAATTGCAATTTTGACAATTATATTTGTATTACAAAAAAATCATGTCTATTAAATAATATAAGAGACACAAAAACAGCCTTGGGATATTTTTATTACACTATCTTGTCTTGTTTAATTAATGAGTTTTTTATATATATATTATTAAAAAAAAAAAGGGAAAAATCACCCGGATCCCAATCCCGCCCCCGAGCCGATCCCGACCCGATTCCGACGGGATCGAGATTGGGGCGGGACTTCGGCAAATCCCGCCTATCCCGCCCCGCCCGCCCCGCCCCGCCCCGATCCCGCCAAACCCGGCTCGCCGGTCCCGAGCCCCGCCCACTGGCCACCCCTACCTCGAATTGCTCAATACGCAAGTCACACCCTCTATTTTTAAGTTAAAGATGATCAGAGAAGAGTAGAAACTCAGTCAGTCAACTTCGTCCACTGTAATTTCAGTATGGTATAATAGGGGTGTTTTCAAGGAAGATTATCGCATAAAAAATTATAGGGGTTTAAGGAAGATAACCAAAAATAGATCAATAAATGTAGTCTTGCTTGTAATGGATGAAAAGGCAACTGATTTTGCTACCATGAAATGGGGAAGAGCCTTGATTCCCTCCTGATATTCATGTCTTCCTTTCATTTCGATTCGTATTTTTGTTTATCAAAGGAAACGGAAGTAGAGTAAATAATTTTTGTTGGTAAAACTTAAAATAAAGAGGAGTTTCCAAATTTACCTGCATTAGTTATTACTTCTTTTTCAGAATTTACTATCATGATTTAGTAGCTTTCTTTATCTTACTTTGTTTGTGCTTGTGCTTTGTTTTGAGCCGATGGTCTATCGGAAACAACCGCTCTACCTACCAAGATAAATGTAAGGTTTACGTACACTCTATCATTCCCATACCTCACGTTGTGAAATTTCACTGAATATGTTGTTGTTATTGTTTGTTTGATGACTTGAAAATTATAGTTCACTTTGAAAGTTTGAGTAACAAAATACAGATTACTATAATTTCTTTAGTGATATTTCCAGACTCATGTCCTGTACTTGTTTTTATTTACCTTATTGGATGGCGTGCTACAATATTCTATTTTCCGTTGCTTATGGCGTTTGCATTCTAAGGGGCGTAGGCTGTAGCTCATGAAAAGGTTAAAAAAACCCTCAAAACTATAATTATTGTATAATGGGTGGACGTATATCGGTTCGGTTTGATTTTTTATTAAAAAAGTATGAACCGAATAAAATTTGGTTTTTAAAATAAAATCGAATCAAGCTTTTTTTTTTAAAAAAAACGATATATCGGTTTATATCGATTTTTTCAATTCAAATATAAATTTCAAAAAGATAATTTAAAGTCCAAAAACAAAAGTCTTCATCACATATAATCTTAAAACATGTAAAAAACTCCAAATTAAAATTTATATCCCCATAAAATAAAAGTCCAACACTAAAATAATATAAACGGGTCGGGGTTTTTTTTTTTTTAAATTGAATTTCCAACACTGAAATTGACATTCACACCTATATTACCACGAAATTTCGATGTTGAAATCTATTGTATATCGTGAGATCTTTACCAAAGAAAAGGGAAAATTAAAAATCGATTTGGGGAAAACACAAATTGATTGGAAAAACGGATGTTTTCGTAAAAATTGGCAGCGGTTTGCCGGGCCACATCTCAAAAAAATACGCAAAATAAAAAAATCGGGTAAAATAGACATCCAAGCGCAGAGTTATGACCACTTAAATTTGCACCAATTTACAACTACTTTCTCTCCCTACATTTTATGTCAATGCTTCCGTGATAGGTTAATTAAGTTCATGCCGCATTCGACTTCCATAAAAGCTTCATAGATTGACTTCAATGACTATGATTCAAGAGATAGCACTAGCCTAAAATAAAAAATAAGATTAATTATATATTTTCCCCCGGTTTTTCGATTCAGTTCATCCCCAATACTAAAGAACTGAACCAAATCATTTAACACAGGTATGTTCATTTTTTTTTAAATCGATTTTTTTAAATTCTTTAACCGAATAAAAACCAAACCGAATCACATGTTCGGTTTTTTCGGTTCAACGTGTTTTATGCCCACCTCTAGATACAAGTGAACAAGAAAATCAAGCAATTCATTGAAAAAAAATAGTCAATGTCAAGTAATCAAGTAATTTGTTTTATATTGTCCCTTTATTTTCTCTGTTCACATTGATAATCTACTGCTATCAGTAGGTTAAGTAGGCGTTTGAACATGAACTAGCTTCTTTGGAAAGTCAGTTGATAATTGAAATTGGTGTAGTAATTACATAATCTAGTAATTACAGAGTATAGTGATGACAACGACATGTTTGTTTGTGATAATTATATTATAATTACAAGCGTATTGCTTGGTTGCATAAGGGCAATTACACAATTATATTAATTTAAAAATAAAATTTAATTATCAAAATTAAAAGTTAATCTTTGACAATATTTACCTTTATAAATGATATTAAATTATATATATTAAGATACATATTATTTCTTTAAATTATTTATTAATAATCATATATTTGTAACTAATATTGTAAAAACCAACTGACGTATATTTTCAAATTAATAATATTTTAATTTAATTATAAAGTCTGAGGAGGTTAAAAGTGCTATTCGTAGGATACGTAGGAGAAGAGCGACCGTGCCATATGAGATCTCGGTGGATTTTTGGAAGAGCGTGGGTAAGGCTTGTCCGGAGTGGCTGACTAGGCTGTTTAATATCATTTTTAAGACGACAAAAATGTTCGAAGAATGGAGGGAGAGTATAATGGTCCTGTTGTACAAGAACAAAGATGACATCCAAAGTTGCAACAACTCTAGAGGTATAAAGCTGTTAAGCCACACTATGAAAGTGTGGGAGAATGTGCTGGAGCTGTGGGTAAGGAAGAGCGTGTCTATTTTCGAGAACCAATTTGGATTCATGTTGGGACTTCTGGCTACAGAATCCATCCATATTGTTCGGAGGCTGGTAGAGCAGTACATGTAGAGGAAGGACTTTCACATGGTATTCATTGACCTGGAAAATGCATATGACAAAGTCCCAAGGGAGATTCTTGGAGGCTAAAGGTGTGCCGATGACATATATTAGGGAGATCAATGACATGTATGATGGAGCCAAGACCCGGGTAAGAACTGCGGAAGGAGACTCGAAGAAATTTTCGGTGGCGATGGGTTGCACAGGAATCAGCTCTTAGCCCATTTTTATTTTCCTTAGTGTTGGATGAACTGACGCAGAAAATTTAAGGGGAGGTGCCATGGTGTATGTTATTTTTAGACGACATAGTTTTGATTAAAGAGACTCGCGACAGAGTTAATGCTAAGTTGGAGGTTTGGAGACAGACCCTGAAGTCCAAAGGGTTCAAGTTGAGCAGAACCAAAATGGAATATTTAGAGTGCAAGTTCAGTGACGTAACACAAGAGGAAGGTGTGAAAGTGAGGCTTGAGACACAGGTTATCCAAAAGTGAGAAAGTTTTATGTATCTTGGGTCCATTATCTAAAAAAATGAAGAGATTGCTGACGATGTCACACATCGTATTGGGGTAGGATGGATGAAATGGAGGCTCGCCTCTGGAGTCTTGTGTAATAAGATGGTGCCACCAAAACATAAAGGCAAGTTCTATAGAGTGGTAGTTAGACCTACTATGTTGTATGAGACTTAGTGTTGGCCAGTTAAAAAGTCCCACGTCCAGAAGATGAAGTGGCGGAGATGAGGATGTTGCGATAGATGTGTGTGAATACTAGAAAAGATAGAATTAGAATTGAAGTTATGTGGGATAAGGTGAGAATGGCCTTAGTAGAGGACGAGATGCAGGAAGTTGGGATGGTTCGGACATGTTCAGATGAGAGGCACGGAGGTCTCGGTGCAGAGGTGTGAGATGTTGGATTTGGAATATTTCAGAACAGGCTAAGGTAGGCCGAAAAAGTATTAGGGAGAAGTGATTAGGCAAGACATGGCACATCTTCAAGTTACCGACGATATGACCTCAGATAGGAGGTTGTGGATAATGCGGATTAGGGTGGAGGGTTAGGTAGTAGTACGAGTCTCGTGTATCCATCCATACTAGCAGGCATAGTGTTACCTTGTAGGTTCTTATTCTCCATTAATTCTTATCTATAGTATTTTTCCATGATCTTCTTACTTTACTTTCTTCAAACCTTATCTGACTTTTTTTCTTATGTTTTCTCTTGAGCCGAGAGTGTAACGACCCATTTGTTCATTTAAGAATTTTATCCTTTTACCCCTATTGATCCTTCCCCTAGCACCGTTATAGTGCGTTCGACTTGCGGGGATGGATGGAATGGTTCCCGAGGTAGTTGAGTGAGTCTTGGTTAATTTTGAGAAAATTTAAATCTTTTAAGTTGAATAAGTGAAAAAGTGTTGACCGATAGTTGACCTTTGAGTATATGGGTTCATTTTCGGGTTTCGCCTCTTTCGGTAGGTCCGGAGCGTCATTTATGACTTCATCGAGTCCTTGGTTTTCTTTCTGAGGCGTTCAGATGTAATTTGTGTCACTATTTGTAAATTTGTAGAAGTTGAATATTATGAGGGTTTTCGTAGAAAACATGGACCTTAGGTTGGTCGTATGAGAAATCCGAGTGCACGAGCGAGTTTGTAGCACCATTTACTTTGGGGTAGCATGTTTGGTTTGTATCCGGGGGGTCTCAGGAGCATTTTGGGTGTTTGGTGGAGAATTGACTAAGTTCTAGAGTTGCTAATTTCTGGTGTCCGCACCAGCGACCTGCTGGCCGTTTTTGTGTGTCCGCCTCTGCGGAGGTTCGCTCGTAGATGCAGGCCTTGTGAGATGTTGAGTTTTCCGCTTATGCGGATGTTTCTTCGTAGAGGCGATGACCCCTCTGCGAAGTAGTTTCCGCTCTAGTACCCATCTAGGATATTAAGTAACTCTGCCTCGGTGACCTATTTTCTGCTGATGTGTGTCCGCATAGGCGAAGTCGATTTCACCAAAGCGGAATAACTATTTTAGATCAAAATCCTAAATGCCCTAGCATAAATTCATTTCCCCAAAACATTCTATTGGAATTAGAGCTTGACAAGGATGGGGTTTCTTGAGTATTCCATCATTTTTCTTCATTGGAGGTATAATTTCTTCCCCTTTTGATTATTATTTTTTATTAGAGTCTTCTAATCATATTGTAGATTCTATTTGGGGGAACAAGATAGCCTAAGTTCCATACTAAGAATAAGACGCCTTGAATCATGAATTGGGGATTATTTATTGATTAGATGGATATGATATTGTAATATAGTGTTGATTAATGATAGATGATGATGTTATGATAGTTAATTTGTTACCGGAAACCCTTTTGAAATTGGGGGAAAACCCAGGGTTTGAAATTTTGGCCTTTTGCCTAATCTTGAAATTGAGGGTCCAATCTGGTTTAGTTTTCAAATTAGCTTAATGATATGGTTATTTAGTATGTGATTATACTTTTTGGGTGAAAAAGTTTGAATTTTGCTATCGTGGGCCCAGGGTCAATTTCGGGATGAATCTTTATATTGTTTGAAAGGACTAAGTCCTTGAGTTTGTATTAGATTACTTATTAACGTAGCATCTATATGTTAGACTATGAGTACTATGAGGCGCTCCGAAAGGGCAAGGCTTGCGTTGAGGTTTGATGGTTCGTGGCTCATGCTAAGCTCTGTAGGCTACGATTTTTCTTTTGTAGACACCGATAGAAGTATGTATTAGTGATAAATATTGAGGGTATTAGGCATGTTTGGGGATCCCACCTTAGCGGTTGTGATGAACACTTGGGTGGATACCGGTGTTGAATTGTGATGATGGATGATTTGGGGAATCAACCTTAAGTTGATTCCGACTGTTGTTGTTTGGGCTTGTCACCATTATATGACCTTGTCGCCATTGTTAATATTGCTGTGTTTATTCATCACATTAGTTTCTATATGATATCCTGAATTACGTGGATTACGTGTTAATGACTTTCTAAAAGCATGTGATATTCATCTCTTATACTTGATTGCATCTCATACATCCTGATTACTTTCCTTGTTATTATTATTGCATTCATACACTCATGATTATGATGATATTTAAAGTTGAGTGGTATGGAAATGATGTGAGTCCAATGAGACAAAAAAAGTAAGGTTATTTTAGGAGATGGTTGGAAACATTGAGATGATGGAAATGATTGATATAGATCCAAAGGGGCTTGGCTCTAGTTAGATATGTGCGTTGAATTCTGACTGGCCAGGTGCGGTGCATGGATGGCTCGGGTCCCCCATGGGTTGCAGTTCATAAAATTTTAACACATGTATACCGGTTGTGAAAGGTACCTGGCATTTGCATTTGCATTTATATCATACATAGATTTATGCATTGCTTACTTGTTAAAGGTAAGGATATATTATGAGATGGTTGGAACCATTGAGGTGATGGAAATGATTGATATGACTCTAAAGGTGTCTTGGCTCTAGTCAGATACATGTGTTGAATTCCGGCTAGCTAGGAGCGGTGTATGATGGGGTGAGTCCCCTATGTGTTGAATTTTATAGATGAACGCATGTATATTGGTTGTGAAAGGTACCTGGTATTGCATTTGCATCCATATCATACATTCGCGTATACATTGATTATTTGTTGATTGGTAATGTGATATAGATTTGGATGATTTGATTAATTCTATTGGAATGGATTGATTTCCATGATTTGGCTTGTTCTATGTGAATATGATGCTGTGGTTTACAACTTTATGAGTCTAAGTATTCGATGGCAAACTACTATTCTAGCCGGTGATGTCTACTTGCCAAAACTATCATGTAGATCAAAGAGAATTATGTGTCTGTGTATTTCTTGGTGATTGATACCGTTATTCAGTAAAGTGTAGTAAGGCACTTGTTGAGGTATTTTTGTTGTAGTTGTTGACTTGTATGCTATGTATGTATAGATCATCTATTTAATCAAAGGGTGTGCGGCGTAGACTTGTACTTAAAGTATAATTAAGATGCTAAATGAATAATTATGTGTCATGCCCTTAAATGTATGAAACCGTAATTAAGTCTAAGGGTTATAGATAATAAAAGCACTAACATCATTATGGTCAGACTAATTCTAAGACTCTTGGAGAGAATTCTTAAATGATGTTGTGGAATAGGTGTCAACTTATCTTATTGGACTTGTTAGAATGGGTAAGTGGAGACAATATGAACATGATTTAGACATAGTTTACTGATCAGTGGGTATTAAGTGTAAGGTCCCTGTGTGCAATATGAATTGATTTGTACTTGGATGTGATTGACTCTTATTTGAATAAGGTGACTTATGTGACTATTTGAACTGCCTAGAATAGGACCTACTTGATAGTCAACTTGATGTTTATGCCTATTACGTAACTTTCATCGTTGTCGGCCTATGATGCCTACAGAGGTACGTTATGTACTCATGTTATGCTTGCTGCATCTTATATGTGGATGTAGGTATTCGATCGATTCAGGTTGCAGCTAGGAGCACGAGAAGGTAAGGCAGGCCACTCATTCTTGGTAGTCTTGGTATTCATCTCGTCAGACCGCCCTTATTCATCCAGCGCGGTGTTATTTATTCTTTCCTAATATTATATCTTAGGGTCCTTGTACAAGTCAGACCAGGTTTTGGGAGAAAGTGTTGTAAGGGTCAAATGATGTTAAATGTTTTAAAATAGTATTGTTATATGATGTACTTTTCCTTCATTTCCTCATTGTTAAGCTATTATGATTGTAAAAATGGATATTTGGGATTGGTTCGCCTACTGGGGGGATAGTGTAGGTGCCACCACGACGCCCGTTATTTGGGTCATGATAAAGTTGGTATCAGAGCTCTAGGTTCACCAGTCTCACGAGTATTGGGACAATGTTTAGTAGAGTCTCGTGGATAGGTATGTAGACGTCCGTACCATCCTCGAGAGGCTAGAAGACATTTAGGAAATATTCCCTTCTTTAATTCTTTCGTGCTACTTCAATCAAATTGGTATCTGATCGATTCTAATTGGTATATGAAACTTCTTCATCCTATTCTATCACCAATGGTGGGTGCATGCTCTTAATTTCGTACGTGAGTGGTTTGGTATGACATCGCGTGATAGGGTATAAGATGTGTCACTGTGATACGGATGCGTGATCTAGTTTAGTATTCATCTATAGTTTAAAGGTTCAATTTTGTGGGGTTATGATTGTGACTCCCCAGTTTGGTGATATCCTTGGAAAGTGGAAGTGATAATGCAGAGGTGCAAGAAAAAGAAATGGGATGGATCAATCTCCGTTGTATGAAGAGAAAAATTGGTATCTGACATGTTCGTCAGGATAAGTTGCAGGATGTATGAGGGTGAATGTCATATATGGTCATGAAAAGTTAAGTGAGAGTTTCGACGTGACAAGCTTGTAGTAGTAGAGTAAGAACTAGTGATTGTGGGTCCCTTTAGGGAATGACTATCTGTTCTAGATCAGGTGGCAATGTTACTTGTGATGAGTGAAGCTTAAGGAAATAGACAATCACGTTTAGTCACATAAAACGTGTGTTTATAGGGTCACTTGGTGTTTCAAGGTTAGTGATAAAAAGGGATTGTTGAAACCACAAAAATTGTTGATTTGTGAGTTATTTTGCAGTTGTTAGCATAAAGTGAGTGTAAGAGATTATATATGAGTTGGTACGTTGGACTACGTCCTAGGCTAATGGGAGCCAGTGATTGACTAATAAGAATGACTCTAGCGTTGAACAGGTGTGGAGTTCTATTTAAGGAATTACCGGGTGTTGCATCTAGTTCTTGGATAAGATTTGTGGGCATATATAAAGGTTAATACTTGAGGAGTTCTACAATTAATGGGATAATGACTTTGTAGTTGACCAAAGGACAGGGAAAATCACACGGTTAGTTAGATGTGTTCTGGTTCAGCAAAATAAGGTAAGAGTTGGTTCTTCGCAGGCAAACATTGTATGAAGACACTCGAGGGAGATTTTGGTTAATAGGATCTGTTACACCTCGTAATTTTAGACAATAATTAGAGGACGTAATTAAGGAGGTAAGATTCGAATCTTGTATATAGAGTATATTTATATATGCTAATCCGGAAATTAGTATACAAGAGGATGTGATTCCGGAAAGATGTTGGTCACAATAAGGGTGACGTTGGATACTTAAAGCAATAATTGTATATTCCCGTTATGGAATAGTATTGTATTATAAAATTATGACATTGAGGATACGAGGCTTATGAAATTCTCGGGAATTAAAAGAAGTGGGTTTAAGATTTATTAATTGAAGAACTTGGGGGCCAAAGAGAAAAAAAGAGGAAAATCAGATTTTTTATAACCTACACCCAATCTTTCATCTTCTTCATTCAAACTTAACACAAACTCTCCTCTCCTCACCCATACCCCAGCCAAGAACTCCCCAACTCCATAGCCAAATTTGAGGTTGTTATCTTCTCTCCCTAGACTACATTTTCACCAAAAATTAGAAGCAAAACAACACCAAAAACAGTGGCAAAACAACCACTGCTTGGCCGAAAATCTGCCCAAAATTTGAGATTTTTGGGATGAAATTTTGGAAGAAAAACGTGTAGGGATGATGGCTTAACATTGTAGAACACTTGCATGTCAATTGGAGTTGAAGAAGTGAACAAAAAGGAGGAGAAAAATTACAAAACAGTGGGAATTTTCGGACAAACAGTGGCAGAAAATTTGCGGACTGTTTTGACGAATTTGAGGTATAAAAATTCTTCTTTCTATGATATAATTGGAATGCATGTTGTTAGAATTAAGGTAATGAATTTGTGTTAAGGAAGAATTGGAATTTAAGCATTGCATGTGACCATTTTGGGCTAGTTGCCAATTTGGGACAGCTTTTGGTGTTGTTGGATTCGTTGGTTATTGTTGTTATTATTATCACTAATTGCATGATGAAATTGAAAGGAAACATGGAGATTTAGTTGGAATTAGTTATATGGAAGTATTAAAATCCGAAATTGGATTATAGGAATTAAGATAAGAGTTATGGAATTATGACATGTTGTGGCCAAGAACTTACATGAAATTATTGGACATGTTGTGATGTATATGGACTGTTTTAGGGGCTGTTTTATGGTGTTATAATTCTGAAAATTTAGTCACCATTATGCATGTTTAAGTGTGGTAATTTCTAAGGTAAGTCCTAAAGGAATAAGGGTGTGGAAAGGCATAGAAAGGCTTCACATTCTACCCTCGTTGTTGTTGAAACATGGGCTATTTTGTGGGCTATTTTTAAGGTGGATTAAGAGGCTAAATTTACATGAGAAGTGGGTGTGTAAATTCCCTTTATTGTTGTTTTGGTTGTGCCCTTAATTGGTGCTTGTTTATTGATGTTATTAGCCTCGTTTGGAAGTTGTGGAAACATGTATAAACAAGGGAAGTGCTACCCGAATTTTTATAGAATAAGGAGTCGTTATTCGATATAAAATATGCTAGTGATCATAGAATTGACGAACGTATTACCATTATTATAGGTTGAAGTTCTAAATCGAGACGTACTCTAATATAGAGTTGATTAGTTCGTCTAAGAGGTATGTGAACTATTCCTTCTTTCTTTGGCATAATTTTTGTTTAATGAAGGTACGACGGACGTACTTGATTCTTATACAGTTTAATTCCTAAAGAGAATTGTTATGAGAAGTGCCTATGATTTTTCAGCAAAGAGTTTATTATGACATTACTACAATGATTTTATTGAGAGTCAGATGATAATTTTTACTTGCATATGGTTACTCATGATATCTACTCGTGCTGAGTGTTACTACTTCACCTCACCGAGTTCCGGGCCGGGTTACGATTCGTGCACAGCCTTGCATTGTTCACCGAGACCCTCACTAGAGGGCCGGGTTACGTAGGATGGATCCATAGATGAGATATGACTTTACCGAGTCCCAGCATGGGCCGGGTTATGATATGATTCCACCGAGTCCCGCATTAGTGGGCCGGGTTACGTTACAGGTATATATATGTATATGGACAGGCATACATGTTTTCCTGACTTGACTCTCATGTTATAAGGCACAACTGACTTTTATGGTTTATGGCACAGTTGGATTTGGATCCTGATTTTTATACTGATCTCATGTTTCTGTTGGCTACTTATGATCTCTTTTACAGCTTCATGTTTTACATACTCAGTACATTATTTCGTACTGACCCCCTTTCCTCGGGGGGGCTGCGTTTCATGCCCGCAGGTACATGCTCTCAGTTTGGTGAACCTCAGGCTTAGGTTCCTACTCAGCAGGTTGGAAAACTCCTTTGATCCAGAGCTTTGTCATTTTGGTACCGAACCTCTTTTAGACTTCTGTTTGTATTTAGGGGCACGACGGGGCCCTGTCCCGTCATATGTCGTTATTCTTCTTATGGAGGTCTGTAGACAGTGGTGGGTTGTACTTATGTAAGGGTTATAACTCTGTTTTGGTCAGTCATGCTATTGTACTCTGTGTTGGGGTGTCCTGTGTATATATGATATTATCTAGTGGCAGCCTTGTCGGCTTGCCTGTTGTATTGTGTTGGCTAGTTGTGACTCCTCAGGAGGCAGGTTCATTCGGGGGTAAAGGTAGCCTTGTCGGCTTGCCTACCCTGGCATATGTTGTTATTGCACCGTTATGCTACCGGATTTCAGACTCATTAGGTGTTAGTTGGATTAAGTGTGACATGTCAGGATAATGACGTCATTAGGGCGGTTAGTCGCGGCCCGTCGGGTCGGGTCGTGACAGGATCAATTATGGTATACTATCTCCAGCATAGGTTCAACTATTTTTGCAGGACTTATGATATTGCGATATAATTCAATTGGGTTTGAGTGATGATCGGTCGATAGCGGTGAATGTGATTTGAATGGACTAGGGAAAATCGAGAATTAAGATAAATGTATAGTTGATCGAGAATCGGCATGAGTAAGGTACATATTCGGAAAAAAGGAAAGGATTTGTATTCGAAGCAACAGGATTACTTGAGCCAGATGTAGATTATGGTGGCGTTATTTTTCAGATGGGGTGAAATTGTTTAGTACACTCGAGTGAGTAAGTTCACGGTAATTTACCAAGTGTTATGACGAATGTTCAATGGGGTTTGTCATTGGAGACTGGTGGTAGACTATGTTGAAGTGTTGTTGACTAATATGGGTGAGTATTTAAGGTATTAGAGACTTGGGAGTAATTGCGCAAGGCAAGGTGTGCATGGGTTGTAAGGTTGATACGTTAGGAATTGGTAAGGCACGATGGTTGTGAGATTTGATACTCTCTTGATTGATAAACGGTAGTGAGGTATTACTATTAGAGACTCGATGGGTGGAGGTGTAGTAAATGAGGCTGCAGACTGTATGTCGACATGTTCAGAGTTGTGGGTGAGTAAGAGGAAGTACAAGGAGGATTTGATGTACTTAGAGTTAATGGGGTTCTATCAGATTGTGTATCAGGTGAAAGTTGAGAAAAATGAAGAATACAATCATAAGGTATAGTTCTTCAGTACTAAGTTGATGACTTGGATAAGATCCAGCTTTTGGAGTCGTGGGTGACATCACATGATTGATTATTCATGAGAAAAAAGATGGAAGAGGTCACCGCGGGCTTATGGAAATCATACTAGTTATTTTGGAATCAGTTCGGGAGACCATCAATGATTTAGAAATTTGAACACTTATTTCTAGGTTAGTATTGTGCAATTAGGGCCGGGTGGCCCATGTTTATATTTCTTAGAGGACTTATGGTATTCTAGTAAACTACCGACGAGGGTTCGATGGATTTCAATTCGGAATGGAGGTATGGCAGTTTTACCGGTTCTCATTGAAGTTTGCAAGTAGGATTAATGATATTCTTCGGATAACAACGATTCAAAAAGTTCTAATGGTTTACACGGGTACTTGGTATGTATGGAGGAGGTATAAATGATTATTGGGAGTCTTTAGAGTGATTAGTTGATTTTCTACAGATTTGGCACAACATGGTGATCAATAGGTATGCTTATAGTATTGTGAGATTCGAGAAGAATTGGGCAATCGATTTTGACTAAGTAATTTTTACTTCTGGATACAAAACTAATGAGACTGGAATATACACAATCGACCTTGGATAAGATCAGTTTTTGGATGGACTTACTTAGAATTTTCTCAGATAAAGCAAGGATTCTTTTCTAGCAAAGGAAAGTCACAATTTCGTCTTGTGGCGTGTGTCTATGTGTTTCTAAGGAATCTCGGTACGAAGGACGGCCTGGGAAGGTTTGAGAGAAGGATTGGTAGAATCAGAAATTTTATCGTTACAAGTTGGACAATGGTTTGTGGCTACAACTAAAGGATAGTGGTAATTAAGGTGACATTTGTGGATTCAATCGAACATGCATAGATGTATCGTTATAACCAAATCAGGGAATTCAAGCGGAGTCAGTTCTTATATTCGAGAATCAATTATGAAAGAATTTCGCTTATGAAGAAATAAAAATTTGGGGTGTTGAGCAAAGTTGAAAGTAGATTGAACTAATAAAGTGAATACGTGGTACTATCGGTATATATTTATTTCCTGTTGAGGCTTTATGAGGTTATGATGGGGATTCCTTGGTTACTCATTGCTTTCGTACTTTCCTTTTTCCCTTCGGGGATGAACATTTATTTAATTGGTATATGATGTAATGACCCATTTTGTCGTTTAGGCATTTTACCCTTTTACCCCTTTTGACTCTTCCCCTAGTACCTTTAGAGTGTGTTCAACTTACGGGAATGGGTGGAGCGATTCTCGAGGTAGTCGGATGAGTCTTGGTTGATTTTGAGGAAATTAGAAGCTTTTAAGTTGAATAAGTTAAAAAGTATTGACCGATAGTTGACCTTTGAGTAAATGGGTTCGTTTCCAGGTTCCATCACTTTCGGTAGGTGCAGTGCCATTTATGCTTTAGTCGAGTCCTTGGTTCACTTCCCGAGGCATTCAGATGTACTTTGTGTCACTATTTGTAAATTTGTGGAAGTTGAAATTTTGAGAGTTTTCGTAGAAAAGTGGACCTTAGGTTGGTCGTATGAGAAATCCGAGTGCGTGAGCAAGTTTGTAGCACCATTGGCCTTGTGGTAGCATGTTTGATTTGTATCCGAGCGATCCCGGGAGCATTTCCGGTGTTTGGTGGAGAACTGACTAAGTCCTAGAGTTGCTGGTTTCTGGTGTCCACCTCTGCGGAGGTTGGCTCGTAGATGCGGGCCCTGTGCTATGTTGAGTTTTCCGCTTTCGACAAGAAAATTGAAAAATCATAGGATCAATAGTATGCCAAAGGTAACGAAGAGCGTTAAACAACTTCAATAAGGAAACAAACTCAATAATCTTACTAGAACACAAGAAGCACCTTTAACAAGGAACGTACGACGATCATGGAACCAAATTTCAAGTTACAAATAAGCAGAACATCAACGATTGAGAGCAACCATGTTTATATCTTATACGAATAGGAGTTTTTTTTGGAATGTTCGGGTTGACGACGTTTAACTTTGAAAGAAGAAGAAGGTAAAGCCTTACATACCTTATTGTTGACCAACATTACTCTGATGCTGTCTCGTTTGTTCTACAATCATTGACCTAAGCAATACAGATAAGTCAGATGAAAATCAAGTTGATGGTTTCACGATTAATTCATTACGACCTTTTATCGAACACCTAACGTGCAGAACTTTCATACATAGTTTTCATGGCCATCTAAACTACCCTCATTCCTTCTTCAATATCCATAACAATACCAATATCATAACTTTCACTTTCCACAAGATCTAGCTCTACGTATCTCTAGAATTTTAATCAAATCAACCCAATACTTAACATGTCTTCATCTTAGAATCTTAACTCCATTTTCATGTGTTATATCTACCAATTGATCCACCCATACTAGGAGAAGATTAAGAGAAATTATGTGGGGCCTGGACAATTGTGGGGCCTGGACAATTGTGGTGTCACAAGTGACCTCTCTACTAATCTAATTTTCTCATTAAGTCTTTTTTTTAAGAACAAATAGATGACAGAAGTAGGAGAAAACAGTCGCAACATCGGGGATAACACAAACAACCTCTCACTCGGATATGATGGCTTGTCGATAGGAGCCATGAGGCCCGAAGACCCGATATTTGCAGACGGAGTCATTTCCAGGGACAGACAGACTCATCATGAGGATGTTCCTACCGACGAAACACCCGAAGAAGACATATAGAACATGAGGGCGCAGAATGAAGCTATGAGTGAGCAGTTGGAGCATCTGAGGCAGTTTCAAGAGGAGTATATGTCCAAAAATGCCGGTAGTACTCCAACAGATGAATCATTGCCTCTACCAAATGCTAATGGAGAAATCGGTAATGATCAGGAAAGGTCAAGGAATGAAGGTTCAGAAAGCGATGCCGCCCCTAAGAATGCGTTCTAGGAACATGTTTTGAAATTCATGAAAGATATGACTAATAAAGTCAATATCAACGCAAAAAAGGCAAAAAAAACCGCCCAGGAGTTGGCAGCAATTTAGCCAAATATCGGAGGCTCCCCCTATGGTAAATGGTTCAGACACAGAGAAATACATTCAGTTGGCATATAAGCCAGAGGCTGCGCCCAAACGGATCCCCAAGAGGTTAAAAATGCCTTTTGTGGCCAAATATGATGGAACTACTGATCCCCAGGAGTATATAATGGCCTATACTACAGTTGTGAAAGGAAATGATCTAAAGGAACACGAAATAGAATCAGTCTTGATCAAGAAATTTGCTGAAACACTTGCTAAGAGAGCTTTGACATGGTATTAACAACTTCCTTAGCACTCAATCAGATCGTTCGCTGAGCTCGTCGACATGTTCATAAAGGCTCATGTAGGGACCTGAAAGGCGAAGACGCGCAAGGAAGATATCTTTCGCATTGCGTAAGGAGAAACGAAACTCCTTAGGGACTTTGTTATACGGTTCCAGAAGGATCGGATGCTGTTACTAGCAATCCCGGATGAATGAGCTCCAGATACTTTCACAAAAGGTTTGAATCCTTCAACTTTTGATGCCTCCCGGAAGCTCAAGGAAAAGCTCTTGGAATTTCAGGAAACAACTTGGGAAGATGTGCACAGCCGATATGAGTCTAAGATCCAGATTGAGGATGATATGCTCGGATCTAGGGCCAAGAGTATCTCTGCAACATCTAATAAAGGCATCAGAACAAACTGGAGTTCCTCGAAGAACCGTTACCAACCCTATCCTACCCCTACAAAATAGGGGGAGTGGACAAGGATTTCGCTCATCTGAAAAGTCAAATAAAAAAAGAGGTTCTGGACAAAACAATTAAGGATTGGTGAATTCTGATAAAGGAAATTTATCTAACTCTACTAAGGGTACCAAGTACCTAAAATTATCCGAATACAACTTTAACATAGACGAAGAGCAAATGGTGGTGGTGTTGAGAACTCACCGACATCTCGTCTGTCGAAACGATCGCATTCTGATTCTAGAAAAGGAGATCAGTCTGTCAGCTGCGATTTTCACGACACTCACGGACATACAACTGTGAATTGCAGGCATCAACTAGAAGAGTTGCAGGAATGCTAAGTAGGGGACACCTCTGAGAATATTTGAGCGATAGAGCTTGCAACAATTATGAGCAGGGACCACCCGCAAAAAATAAGTCAAATCCGACTGCACCACCCCATGTTATAAACATGATTTATGATGGATCAATGATTGCCGCTACATCTTTCACTGTAGCCAAGAATATGAAAATCTTAGTAACCCCAAAGAAGAGGTTTTGGGAGATACCTGACGAACATATTATCACATTCACCGAAGAAGATGCTGCCGGTGTTATCTTCCCTCACAATGATACACTAGTGGTCATAGTACATATAAACTATTTCCAGGTGAAGAGAATTCTAATCGATCCCAGAAGCTCAGATAATATAATCCGACTGAAGGTGGTAGAAGAAATGAATATGACATATAAGATTGTTTCGGCTGCCAGAACTCTCTCAGGTTTTAATATGTCCAGCGAAACCACAAAAGGGGAAGTGGATTTATCGGTGGATGCGGTGAGAGTTATTAAGTTAACAAAATTATATGTCATTGATGGTGACATGAGGTATAATGCCATATTCAGAAGACCTTGGATACATGATATAAATGCAGTTCCATCAACACTACATATACTAGTAAAATTTCTAACACTAGAAGGGATTCAGCAAATTCGAGGTGAATAACCCACTGCCAGGTATACGTTCGTTATAGAGGAACTAGATGCGTTGACCAATCCTAAATAGCAATTACAGGAAGTGGATCCAGTATCAGAAGATATTCATCAGGTTCCGCCGGCAGAAACAGAATTGACCTACCCGGAGGAGGAGTTTTCAGATCGATACCAACTGCACATGTATTTCCAGGTACTGGATGAGTCAGATTCCACCAAGTCCATTGTAGTGGAACTTGAGCAGATTGCACTATACCCGGAAAACCCCGATAGGAAGGTATACCTGGGCACCAGGATAACCCCTGGGCTTAGGAGTTTAATTCTTAAATATCTTATATCTAACGCTAATTGATTTGCATGGTATCATGACGATATGACATGAATTCCTCCAGAAGTCACTACTCATAAGTGGGGCCTGAATCTTAGTTTCATTCTAGTGCCGCAGAAAAATGGCCGATCGCTGAACTCCGCAATAGGTTTGTTAAAAAAGAGGTAGCTAGATTACTTAATATAGGGTCAATCCGGGAAGTAAAGTATCCGGATTGGTTAGCAAATATAGTCGTAGTACCAAAATAGGGGAACAAGTTTAGAATGTGTATTGATTATAAGGATTTAAATAAAGCACGTCTTAAAGACTCATTTTCGGTAATGAACATATATCAAATAATCGATGCTACAGTCGGACACGAGATCATGAATTTTCTCGATGCGTATTCCGGGTATAACCAAATAAGGATGCACCCGAAAGACCAAGAAAAAAATTATTTTTAACTACTTTCGGTACTTATTAGTGTAACGTTATGCCTTTTGGACTAAAGAATGCCGGGGCCACGTATCAAAGATTAGTAAATAAAATGTTTGAAAAACAAATAGGAAAAACAATAGAAGTGTATATAGATGATATGTTTGTTAAGAGTCTTGTGCAAAAGACCATTTAAATTACTTGCAGGAAACCTTTGAGGTGCTGAGGAAATAGAATATGAAGCTAGACCCCGATAAATGTGCTATCGGGGTAGGCTCCGATTTTTTTTTGGGTTTCTTGGTTTCCCATAGAGGTATCGAGATAAACCTTGACAAAATAAAGGCTATCAAAGATATACCGAACAAGCTTGAAGATGTGAAGGCAGTACAATGGCTGACCGGGAAAGTGGCAGCCTTAAGCAGTTTATATCTCGGTCATCAGAAAAATTCCATAGGTTATTTTACTTCTGAAGAAGAAGAATGATTTTATTTGGACACTTGAATGCCAACAGACCCTACGAGACCTGAAAACTTACCTATCTAGTCCTCCGCTGATGTCAAAGCAAAAAGATGGAGATCAACTACTAATATATCTGGCGGTCTCAGAGGTAGCGGTAAGTGCAGTTCTGGTATGAGATGATTATGGTACGCAATTTTCTGTCTATTACGTAAGTAGAGTAATGTCAGGCACCGAGACCCAGTACCCGTTACTCAAAAGACTTGCTTTTGCCTTCGTAATATTGTCGTGAAAGCTTCGGCTATATTTTCAATGCCACCCAATTGCCTATAGTAACCACATTCCCTCTTACGAATGTGTTTCATAAACCCGAACTTTCTGGGCGCTTGGCTAAATGGGCGGTAGAATTAAGTGAGTTTGATATTGAATATAGACCCCGGACTGCGGTAAAGTCGCAAGTCCTTACAGACTCTGTGGCTGATTTCAGTCCAGGAGTAACCCCCCTGGTTGAGAAAGAGGCTATCCTGGTTTCGGGGAGTACCCCCGAGATTTGGACACTTCATACAGATGGTGCCTCTAATGTCAAAGGGACCAGTCTGGGAGTGGTGTTACAAACATCCGCTGGTGAAACCTTAAGACAAGTAATACATATAACTTCGTTGACAAACAATGAAGCAGAGTATGAGGCTTTGGTTACTGGTTTGGAACTGGATCGAGGTTTAGGCTCACAAATAATTGAAATCAAATATGACTCACTGTTTGTATTGAACTAAATCCATAGAGTATTCGAGGCCAAATAAGAACGCATGTCAAGATACCTTGAGAAAGCTCTGAAGCTTTTGTCTCAGTTCTAAGAATGGACAGTGGTGCATATACCCCAGGAAGAAAACATAGAGTAAGATGCACTGACAAACTTAGGTTCTAGCACGGAGGCCGAAGGTTCTAAAACCGAGTCGATTATTCAGCTGTTGCATTCAACATTGGATCCCATCTGTAACGATGAGGTAAATGCAACCAACCTAACCTAGGATTGGAGAAATGAATTCTTGGACTATCTCGTGCATGGAAAGCTCCCGGAGGACCCAAAAGCATCTAGAGATCTAAGGACCAAAGCTACCAGGTACTGCATCGTAGTTGAAAAACTTTATCATAGGTGTTTTATGGTCCCTTAGCTCGGTGCATAGGCCCCGATGAAAATGATTACGTAATGAGGGAAGTCCATGAAGGCATTTGTGGAAATCATTTGGGAGCAGAATCCTTAATGAAGAAGCTCGTGAGATCTGGTTATTATTGGCCTTGGATCGAAGAAGATACACAAATATTTGTAAAGAATTGCGATAAGTGTCAGCGCCATGCACAACTGTTACATCGACCGAGAGAGAAATTGCATCCGGTGATGTCCCCGTGGCCATTCATGAAGTGGGGGATGGACAGTGTCGGACCCTTTCTAGCGACATTAGGACAGATATGTCGAATTATATTTATGACTGACTATTTCTCTAAGTAGGTTGAAGCTGTAGCTTATACAAAAATTCGAGAGAAAGAGGTGAAAGACTTCATATGGCAACACATCATTTGTCGTTTTGGCATCCCGAAGGAGATAGCTTGTGACAATGGCCGGAATTTATCGGAGCCAAAGTCACGGAGTTCCTAGACCGCTTGGACATCAAGTGGATCGCCTGTACTCCTTATCATCCTAATTCAATTGGCCTAGCGGAGTCAACAAACAAGACTATAATCCAAAACTTGAAGAAGACACTGGAAGTAGCAAAAGGGAACTGGTCATCGACGCTACCAAAGATATTATGGGCATATAGAACCATGAAAAATATGAGAAATTCCTTTTTCCCTAGTATACGGTGTAGAGGCATTGACCCCGGTGGAAGTGAGAACTCACAGTTTGAGATATCTTCGGGCTGAGGACAAATCAAATGCAAAATCAATGGCTATGCACCTGGATTTTCCCGAAGAGCGTCAGGACCTAGGGTACGTCCAGATGGTAGCCAAAAAACAAAGAATGGAGTGTTACTACAACTGGTGCAAAAATCTTTGATACTTCAAATTCGGGGACTTGGTGCTCCGGAGGGTAACTCAGAGTACCCGGGAGCATAATACAGGGAAGCTAGGCACAAATTGGGAATGGCCGTATACAATCACCGACATTGCTGGTAAATGAGATTATTAGCTAACAGACCAACAAGGAAATAAACTTCTTAGTAATTGGAATGTAAGTCATTTGAAAAAGTATTATGTGTAGTATGATAGAACATATGCTGTACTCTTTTTCCCTTCGTCCGTTTTTTGTCCTGATTGAGTTTTTCCGACAAGGTTTTTAATGAGGTAGCATCACAAAATAAGCATGTTACTTATCTTACTACCGAGGGAAGTTATCCAGTAGTCGAGTCTTCATAGCATGAACTCCCAAATACTGGGTGGCCATATACACCTAGAATGGAGTGGAGATTTTATGAAATTTTAAGCGCTTCGAAGGAAATCATCCAATACTGGAGACTTCCCAGATATTCAGACTATATGTAACCGGACCGACCATATTAGATGGAAGCCGAATTATTCTTGCACTTGTGTTCACATTTGTAAGTCAAAAGAATTAATAAAAATTTCATTTTTATGATTAATAAATCTTTGCCATCATAAGCATAAAAACGTATGTTATCTTAAACATATCGAAAATTACGTGCCATAATGAACATGAGACGTCTTCTTCTACAACACCACTAAAAATAAGGGCCCTCTCTTATTAAAACCTTAACAAAAAAATTAAGGCTCCGAATACAAGAAGTACCAGAGTTTTAAGTTGACCAAAACCAAGTAGGTCCGGAACTAACAATGAAGGCCATGAGAAGCCCTGATCTAAGATGAAAAGAAAAATACATCTTTAGAACTAATTAAGATTATCAGAAGGTTTTTGAACTTCCAAAGCTTAACTTGTTCTGGTAGAGTTAACCTTAAAATAAGGTTTCGATTAAAGAAGCAAAAGTAATTATAAACTTGCAAATAAATTTGTAATTAATACTTGCTTCTGAAAATGAGTAAAGGATGAAACCCTTGCTCATGATTGCAGAAAAAGGAAAAGTTCTTTCATTCACATTTTCCAGACTGAAACCACCCTGATACAAAAGATACTAACCAGGTCCAAAAGTGAATTGAGATGTGCTTAGAAGGGTCCTCGGGAGGAACAATTGTCTCTGTCTCCAGAATATCTCGCAGGGGACTCTTGGGGCCGGTGCTTTCATTAATCACATTCTCCTCATCGTCAATCTAAATGACGCCCTCTTTATCCTCCACCTGCAACTCTTTCCAGTACTCCATAAGCCAATGGAGGTTCCTGACCCGGGAACACTTCCCATCGGGGTCTCGGGAGCTTCATCTCGATTTTTCCTCTTCTGATTGCTAGAAGCGGACTAAAGAATGTTAGACAAAATGGCTGCGTGGAACCACACTCTCTAAGTTGCAGAATTCCTTATCGGGAACCCTGCGAATGGAGACAATTAAATGAAAAGGAATCTTGAGAAATACGGAAGAAACATATTAAAAAGAGAGAGTTAGGGTTAAGACTTACCGTGGTATTTTCACTTCTACCACTCGAAGGTGATACTCTTCCTTGATCGGGTGATGTCACGGGAATAATGGAGAAGGCTAACAACCCACTCGAAAATCCCTTCAATCAGTTGTGGCTAAACTAAAACGGCTGAAACGTTACAATACCTGAATAAGAAAGGGATATTTCTTTACTCCAAAACCAAACAAATAAGTTTGTAGGGAAAAAGAATATACTCACTGGAAGGGTTCCACTCTTCTAGGAAAGGATCTGAAGAAGGCTGGTGGATTTGGTCAGTCTTCAGTGTTAATGAGGCTATGAATTCCCCGGGGGTATAGGTGAATAATTTTACCTTGAAAAACCCTAGGGTAGTATAGAAGGAGAAGGTGATCGATAGTAAATAGAGCATTGACATTATTGGCTAGCATCTGAATGCAGTAGACTAATCTCCAAATCTGCGGAGCAACTTGGCCCAAGCAGATTCTATACCGGCGACAAATGTCTTCAATAATCTTTGAAATGGAGAGTTTAAAACCAATGGTGAATGGGTAAATATAAATCATAAAATATCCTTCCATATGGTGGTGCACATGGTCAATGGGGTAAACTGTTTTGGCAACTATGCCAGAGGAAAAGCCACAATCTTCTACAACATTAGGAAGAATCTTGGCAGTTATCTTAGATTCAAAGTTCTCGACATGTTCATAGTTGTTTTGAACACGGAGATCTCCTGAGAAATCAAGACTTGAAGGAAGGATTTCAGCAGCAGTGGAGTGTAATTCTCTCAATTACTGTGCTTGCGTACAAGTTATCGTAACTTTTCCCAGAAGCTATCATAAGACTCAGGCTAATCATTATTTTTCTCTATTTTACTATTACTTGTTTTCAGTGTATTTCATCTAAATTTTTTTTATCAAACGTGTCACTTGAGATCCAGGGATCGTTGACCATGTATACAAATTCAACTGTACCATTTTACGGATAAACACATACCAACCTATTTGATCAATTAAATGCCACTAAACAATGTTGACACCATAATCTTTTTTTGTTTCCCATCAATGTTGATATCATGTTAGTTTTTTCTTCTAGTAATGCTGACACAATAACATGAGCTATTCAATCTTGGCTTCTCATAGTTTTAAAACATTAAAAATACCCAAGAACCAATATGAAAGTTGACAATGCAAACTCATCATCTAAGTAAGAAAATTTGACGCTAAAAGGAAAATAGAAAGGCGAAGAAAATAAAGCAAAATTCAAGAACATACCACGATGAAAGAGAAGAAGATCGCATACACAAGCGTTGGTGTTGAATTATCCCAATATCTTTTTAAAAAATCTCACCACTTCAAAATGGCCTAACAAAATAGATAAAGAAGTTAGGAAGATGAAACTGAAGAAAATTAAAGAAGGCAAATGGAGGGTTCCAGGAAATTAAATGAATAATAGCAAAGAGCATGAGAAGGCTAAGGTGGAATGTACCGAAGAAAAAGCAGGAGAAAGAAGGCAAACCGAGAGATTTTAACAAAAGGAATAGATAGTAATTATGAGGAAAGAAATATGTGATGGAGTATTTATCAAAATAAACTTTTACTTTTTTTCAATGGATGAAATAATTGTGCATCTCTTGATTTTCTTTGACAGATGAGAAAAATCATCAAGATAAGTAATGGTTCTTCATTTGTAACTGCTACACTCATTATAATTTGAACTTAATGTAAAAGAAATGAATGCTATTAGATACATCATTTTGGAAACCAAAAAGCCTAAAACTAATTAATTAATTTGTATTACTATTTAATTTGATATTTTCAATGGAGGGTCCTAAATTCTTTAGTGCTGTTGAACTTATCAACCTTCAGGTTATTAAAATAGTACTATATTTAACATTTAAATAGATGTTTTATTACATTTTGATTTATTGCAGGAAACATCATAATTCAACTTTGAAGGTAGGAGCTTTCCACTTTTAGTATAATATGATATGATATATATATATATATAATGCATGAATGACCTTATAAACCCAATAGCAACAGGACGGGGTGACACAAGGTCCTTAACCATCCGTCAATCGTTATGGAACTCATTTACAACCAACGTTACAATTCATCATGAACTCAAGATCATTATTATGACAATAGCTATCAAGAGATATGATGCACAATCCCGACAAGGGGAAACCAACCAACGGATTTCAATAGAATGCAAAGAACCCTTTTGACAGGGAAAATTGAAAGATAATAGGATCAATAGTATAACAAAGGTAACGAAGAATGTTAAACAACTCCGACAAGGAAACAAGCTCAATAATCTTATTAGAACACTAGAAAAACCTTTAACAAGGAACGTACGATGCTCATGGAACCAAATTTCAAGAGTTATGAATAAGCACAACATCAACGATTGAGAGCAACCATATTTATATCTTCTACGAATAGGAGTTTTTTTCTGGAACGTTTGGATTGACGACGTTTAACTTTGAATCATGCCAAGAATGAAGAAGAAGGTAAAGCCTTACATACCTTATTATTGACCAACGTTACTCCAATAACGTCTCATTTGTTCTACAATCGTCGACCTAAGCAATAGAGATAACTCAGATCAAAATCAAGTTGATGGTTTCACGATTAATTCATTACGACCTTTTATCCAATACCTAACGTGCGCAACTTTCATACGTTGTTTTCATGGCCATCTAAACTACTCTCATGCCTTCTTCAATATCCATAACAATACCATGATCATAACTTTCAATTTTCACAAGATCTAGCTCTACTTATATCGAGAATTTTAATCAAATCAACCCAATACTTAAGATGTCTTCATCTTAAAATCTTAACTTCATTTTTATGTGTTCTCTCTACCAATTGATCCACCCATACTAGAAGAATATTAAGAGCACTTAGGAGTAGCAAAACTTACCTTTAATCAACCAAGGATTCTTCCACACCAATCCTTCTTCTAATTCCAAGAAGTTCTAAACTCAACCCAACCAACTAAGTGTTGTCCTTATGATGATCTAGCCTCTTCAATGAAGAATTGACTTCATAATCTTAAGATATGAGTCTTGGATGACATGTAAACTCTTGGAGAGTGTTTTAGAGCTCCTAGGCTAAGTTTGAGTTGAAGATGAAATAAAATGAGCGAAGAATCGAGATTAAGCTATAAATAGCCAACCCACTGCCTCCATTTTGTGGATGGATATGCGTTGCAGTTCATCATCTGCGGCCGTATTTCCCACCGCAGATGGTGGAAAAAATGTCGCAAAATTGAGGCTTAGATCTGCGTCTAAATCCGTAAAGCATAATGGGTTCCGCGACGCAAAACACTTAGCGTATCATCCTATCATCGACAAACTTCATCGAGACATGTTTCCTTCAACCCAAATGAATTCTAACCTTCCATAAGTTTCGTTAACATCCTTGTAAGTCATACGAGACCCTCGGAAAGGAGTTTCAGTCATTGGGGCTCTAGTCGACTAACCATTCTCCCACTTACATACAAAACTAAGGGGTGTAACATACCCTCCACAAACCCCACCGTGTGGGATTACACTGGATATGTTGTTGTTGTTGTTGTAATATTTTAATTTAATTAATTATCAAACTTAAAAGCACACATTTTGTAAGAACGTCATGGATTGGATATTTGGTAAAAAGATTAATATTTATAAATATAATGCCGTAAAATTATTCAAATATTTGACAAAACATAATCTATAAATTGTAAGTAAAAAATGGACAATATGCACTGCAAAATAACAAGTCAATTGTACTAAAGCAAATAAATTGTAATTGATGTTCGGCCAAAAATGCATATATTTAGTCATTATTTTGCCTCACTTTGTAGTACATTTATTGTCATTGGAGAACAAGTTATATTGCTTTAAGCTTATTATGTGTTTTGTATGTGTAATAAAATCATTGGATGAAACGATTGAAAAAAGCTTATTTGATGCAAGTTTAGATAAGAAAATAAAGATTGTAGAATGACGGAGCTCGCCTATCATGCTCGCATTGCAAGCACCTTGACGAACTAAAAATTTTATCCCTCGCACATAACAATGAAGTGAACGAATGGCAAGAAAGTTGACGAGCCAGGCTAAAACGTGCCTGGGAGGGCTCGTCAACATCCTCACTAGGCGAGCCCATTGACAAGCCAAGAAATAAGAGAATATGTCTAGTAAATTATTGTGATTTGTTGACACAGAATTGCGGTAAGTTAAGTGCTCACGATCCATAGAGAATATATCAGTGAGATTATATGTAACGTAGCGAGAAGGATTATAATAATTGAAAAAATCATATCCCTAGGCCTCCTTAATATAATCTTGAATTCAACTGATTCTCTTTAGTTAATAATTTCTACTGCTTTCTTATTTGTTAGTTAATTAGTTAGAAATAAAAATCTTAATCATTATATCATAGAATATTGTTCGTACATATTTTCTTAGTAATATTGTACCACTAGTTAGCCCTTTAAACCTATAACCTTTCATTTGATAGCCGTATTTTTACCTTAATCCATTTATTTGAATCCCAAATTTTTGCACCCTGTTTCCTTGACACTTTAACATAGACTGATAATAATTGATCAATCTGAAGAAAAGGGATAGTGGAGTGTAAAAGCTGACTAGTGATAGCTGCAAAGTGATGAAAAGGCCCTCTTAGAAAGAATGTGACATGAAAAAATAATAATTTCTTTAAATAAAAATTTGAAACGTTCTTGATATGAGGAAAATACTTGTGAAATAATTGATGAAGAGAGGACTGAAAAATAAAGTGAAGAGAAGAAAATAATGGGTGATGAAGTCTAGTGAAAAGTGCTTAGGGAAGTGTAAGTCACTATCATATAGTTGTCCTACCCGTCCCTTAGCCAATATTACAACCCGTTGAAGTCCTATTTGACTTTATTTGAGCACACTTACATTAGTAGAGATGTAAATAATGGGCAAGCCTATAGTTCTTGTGCAAACATGTGAATTTCTTTTGTGAGTGCGAGAGAGTGTTCTTTGATGCTAAGTCCCTAAACTATATTCATTCTTTGAATTGAGTGTGTGGACTATTTCTTTTTGTGAGGGCACTTGTTTCATGATAGATATGTGATGGTATTAGCATTCTTTGACAGAGTAGGTGGGCGAGCTTAAATTTGATGAGCTAGAGTCTGGCTCTAAGGTTAGGAGGTTAGAAGTTTGTTGTTTGATTGTGAGACTTGTAGATCTGGCATGATGATCAAAAAATGTATATTGCTTTGAGTTTTAGGTCACGTGAATACATCCTAAGACACATTATATTACTTTGAGCTTATTACGTATTTTGTATATGTAGGGAGATCGTTGGACGAAAGCGATTTGAAAAGAGCTTATTTTATGCAATTTTAGATAAGAAAAAAAAAGATCGGAGAATGGCAGAGCTCGCCTATCATTCTCGCCTTGCGAGTAGCTTGACGAGCCAAGAAGTTTAGCACTTACACAAAACATGGAAGCGAAGGAATGACAAGGAAGTTTATTAGCCAGGCCAAAAACGTGTCTGAGAGGGCTCGTCAACATCCTCGCCAGGCGAGCCCATAGAAGAGTCAAGAAATAAGAGAAAAGTTACACCTGGCTGGGCTCGCCTGTGATCCTCACGAAGCGAGAGTTTAGACGAGCCAAGAAAAGTTTTCCCAACGAATTTGGATTAGTTTATATTATTCCCTACACATTCTAGGTCATGTAAATACATCCTAAGACACATTATTTTGGAGGATTCAACCTAAGGAGAGCAAGAAGACATCGTGTAGAAAGGGGAAAGATTCGGCAATATGTTTTTCTTTCTTCTTCCTATTTTCTATTGTTGGTTATGAATTTTGGTATTGTGTTTTCACATAATTTTATGAGTACCTAATTCTCTATCTAGGATTTTGATACAACCTTTTATAGGATGAATTTTTCTTATGTTTTTGTCTAATAGAGCTGTTGGTATTTTTTATTTGTTCAACTATGCGCTTATTTCAGTTAATTGAATGGTCATCGATTGACTGTGCCTATTTATTATGTGTTGCTTGAGAGATAATACATATTTAGTTAGTTGTTGAACAACATCACTCCTAAGGTATATGAAAAATCAATACTGTAGGTTTAAAAGCGGGATTAGAGATAATGAAGCTTTGACGTGGTCACAATGAGCGGTGACATATTGCTAGCTAGAGTAGTTCGAGAGAATACACCTAGTAAATTATTGTGATTTCTCGAGAGAGAATTGTAGTAAGTTAAGTGCTCACGATCTGTAGAGAATAAATTAGCGATATTATAGATAATGTAGCGAGAATGATTCTAATAGTTGGGAAAATCACAACCCTAGGCCTCCTTAATCTTGAATTCAACCCATTCTCCTTAGTTGATAATTTCCACTGCTTTCATATTTGGTAGTTAATTAGTTAGAAATAAAAATCTTAATCTTTATATCACAAAATATTGTTTAAACTTGTCTTCTTAGTAATATTGAACAGTTATAGCTAACGTTAGTTCTCTGTGGGATTCGACTCCAGACTTAAAAACTTGATTATTAACTTATCATTTATTGGACTAGTTATGGGTGTGATCAGTAACCGAAAATATAACCTAGAACTCTTGTTGACTACAAGCCCTAGTTTTGCTTTATTTTAACCCTATTTCTATCTTTTCCATATGCAGTTTACTATGATATTGGCTTCTTCTTCTCGACCCAATGTTGACAATGCACCCTTAGAAGAGAGATATGTGGGACTGAATATAAATGATGTGCGAATTGAATTGGATTATGTTGATGACGAAGACGTTTCCGCATATGAAAAACATGAAGATAATCCACAATTCTGTATTATCAGCCGTGTGCTCGATGGGAAACGCCATACAGATGATGGAAGGTATGATTTTGAAAGAACTCGGGAATAGTATTTTTGCCTTTCAGTTCTTCGATGAGTTGTACTATGAGAGAGTCTTGGCCGATGCTCCCCAAAACTTTATGCAAAGCCCTATTGTCATGCGACCACTGTTACCCGGATAGAACCCTAGACAGGTTTAATTGACACAATTGAATTTTTGGGTGCAAATACAAGGTTTAGTTGGTGGCCTGCGATCGGAGGAAGTTGTTCGAGACATTGGGAATGCCATTAGAGTTTTTGTCTCTACTGATTCAAAAATTCATGAATCCATTTAGCAGGAGTATATGCGAGTCAGGATAGGAATTGATGTGCGCAATCCTTTGAGGAAGAACATAAAGATTCAGAGACCACAAGGAATATGCATCGAGGTCCCATTTAAATATGTGCGACTTGAAACCTTCTGCTTTTACTGTGGTATACTAGGCCACACTGATAAATTCTATTGCAAGCTATTTCAAGCCCGAGGAGTGGATAAATCACAATTTCAACATGATATCTCTTTATGGGAGGAGTGCCAGTTGTCGAGTATGGTGGGATCCAGATGGATACGAACAGAGGATTGGGCAGAGAGGGATGGGGTGACAAGTAAGGAATATGCGTATGGTATAGCGAAAGTTCTATGTGATGTTGTTGATACAATGCCGAGAACTGAGGGAGAAAATTGTGGGAATTTGGGAAAATAGAGGACTAGGAAAGAAAATTCAAGATATGAGGGGGTTGAGAGAGGAAAATCTCTGGGAAATTAGGGAAGAAATGGTGCTCGTAAGGAGAATAGGGGAAATGGGAATGGTAAGGGAAAGAAGTAGATGATGGTAAGTGGGAGAGGAGATGATGGGGGTGATTGGGTAAAAGATGTTGATGAGGATGATAACGAAGATATGGGAGTATAGTTGGGTAATATGCCTTTATTCCTTTGGATAAAAAAAGGAAACTTGATGAGTTGGGTGCCTTAATTGTTAGGGATGATTCAAAAAACTTGTTAGTGGTGGGTTCTGGATCCCAGTCCCGCCTGTCCCAATGAGTTTGCTATATTGGAATTGTCGTGGGCTTGGGAACCCACAGACAACTTAGGAGTTGAAGGACATGGTCTCTTCAAAGCATCCCAATATCATACCTCCAAGAGACGAAGACAAGTTGGATCACTTTAAATTAAATTTGGACTCAATTTATTATGAAGGATTATTTATTGTGGATCCAGTAGGCTCTAGTGGGGGTCTAGAACTTCTCTGGATGGAAAATAACTCATGCTCTCTTATAGGTTATCATTAAAAGCTCATTGATGTAGAAGTAAATATACCTGGTACTCCTACATTTTGTTTTATAGGTTTTTATGGTTATCCAGGAACACATCAAAGATGTGCATCGTGGAATCTATTGATATCCCTGAAGGAAAAATCCAATCTCCCATCGTGTATCAGTTGTGATTTTAATGATATACTAGAATGCGGGGATAGACTTGGTCGACTACAACAACCATAATTGAGGATAAATGGTTTCAGAGAGGTGGTACATTTTTGTGAGTGTTTTGATCTTGGTTACAATAGCAACCACTTTACGAGGGAGTGATGTAGAAACACCCAAAACTGGGTGCAAGAGAGGCTCGACCGTGCAATGGAAACAAGAGATTGGAAAAATAATATTCCAAATGCCAAAGTGTTCCATATTGAATCGGCCTCATCTGATCATGCAAATATCTTTTTAACATTGGGTGTGAATGTTATTTGCTACGCTGCAAAACCTTTTTGGTTTGAAAGTTCCTGGATGACACAGATAGATATTAAGCAAGCGGTCCAAACCGCATGGGAAAATGGTAAAGGCCTACCTATAGATGAGATGATAAAGAGTTGTGGTGCTTATCTCTTGAATGGGGAAAGAACAAAAAACAATAATTTAAGGCCAAGTTGAAGCAAGCGAAGGCACAAATGACAAGATATAGAAATAACTCAAACCTGTATCATATGCAGTTATTTAATTCATCTAAAGAGACGTACGTACATACACTTGAACAATAGAATATCTATTGGAAGCAAAGAGCTAAACAACACTGGTTGAAAGAAGGTGATGCCAACACAATATTTTTGAATGTTTGACCTGGAATAGGCGAAAGAAAATACATTCAAACAACTAAAAGATGGCTAGGGACAGTGGCATGTATGGGATAATGGATTACAGGACGTGATAATAGGTTTCTATGATGCTTTCTTCAGATCTGAATAAGGGGCTATAAATACAATTCTTGGCTTAGTTGAGAGTAAGGTGACGACAACCCATAATATATATCTGAGTAGAATTTTTACTATTGATGAGGTGAACGATGCAGTCTTCTCTATGCACCCAGATAATGCTTTAGGGCCTGATGGACTAAATTCGGGCTTCTATCGTAGTTTTTTGTTGGTGGTGGGCAAGGATGTTTTAGACGGGATATTACATTGTGTTAATTATAATGGAGATATACATTGCCATAATAACACAAAGATCGTCTTAATTCCAAAAAAGGAACCGCCAGAGGCAGTGTCTGATCTTAGGCATATATCCTTTTGTAATGTTATTGCCCACATTATTTGTAAAATGATGGAAAACCGAATGAAGCATTGTTTAAAAGATATTATCTCAGAGGCTCAAAGCGCATTTATCCCAAGCATATTTATTTGGATAATGCCATGATTTCGTTTGAGATAAATCATTACTTGAAATGAAAAAGACAAGGAAAAACAGGTTTTGTGTCTTTGAAAACTGATATGAGCAAAGCATATGATAGAGTGGAGTGGGATTACTTGAAGAACATCATGCTTAATCTTGGGTTTTTTGTGGTGTGGGTCTTGAAAGTCATGAAGATGATTAGCACCGTGTCGTACATAACATCTCATGCGGGCAGAGAGTTTGGATATATTATCCCGTCAAGGTTATCCTTTATCACCTTATTTATATATTATTGTGGCTGAGGGTCTTTCAACACCTTTGAGATTTCATACCCGACGTGGTAGTTTGCATGGTGTAAAGATTACACTGCTGCCCCTATTTCTTACCTCTTTTTTGCAAATGATGTACTTTTTTTCTTTAAGGCGATTGATAATGAAGAAAATATTACTAAGAATTGTCTTATGATCTATCAGCAAGCATCAGACAAGTAGGTGAATTTTCATAAATCAGAGATCTTTTTTTAGTGAAAACACTAATGGTGTCGTAAAAGACTCAATTTCTTCTATTCTAAATGTACCAATGGTTGATCATCCTTGTCAATATCTTGGGTTGCAATTGTGGGTCATAGCAACAAAGAAGTTTTCAGTTATGTAGTGGATAAAGTGCAGTCAAAGATTCAGAGTTGGAAATGAGCAATCTTGCCAAGAGTGGGAAAAGAGATTTTATTGAAAATAGTTGTACACGAAATCCCAAACTATCTTATGTCTCTATTTGCATTGCCTATTAACATCTATATTACTATTGAACATGCTATGAATGAATTTTGGTGGCGTAGTGGAGGTAGTGAGGGATATGGAATTAAATGGATTTCGTGGGAACATCTTAGTAAGCACAAAAGTGAAGGTGGTATGGGATTTCAGAGACTTCAACATACAAATACGACATTTCCAGCCAAAACAGGCTGGAAGATTATGATACGACCATTTGCTCTTGTAAGTCGAGTCCTCGGGGCTAAGTACTATCGCAACTCGAACTTCCTTAATGTGGGTGAGGGATCAAATCCTAGTTTTATTTAGCAGTCCCTCTATGAAGCAAAATATTTTCTTCAAAAGGGATGTGTAAAGAGAATTGGAAATAGGTTTGATACACGAATTTACCACGACCCATGGCTACCAACTGGCCAATCTATGTTTATACAAAGTGTTCTCGATGATGAGTCCATGAATATTTGTGTGGAGGATTTGATAGATAATGATACAAGAACATGTAAGCTACATCTTTTGGAAACCCTCTTTAATATAGATGAGATAAATTGTATTAAAGCCATTCCCCTAGGATTTATGTTTTGGGATGATCGTTGGATGTAGAGGCCAGATAGATAAGGAAGATACACTGTTAAGAGTGGGTATTTGGTGCTGCAAGAAAATAATTTTCCTAGTTCGGATGACAATATTTGGAAGAAAATCTGGAAGCTAAAAATGCCACCAAAGGTCTTGAATTTTGTTTGGTGAGCACTGAAAGAAGTATTTCCTACATGTGATAACTTACTTGCTCGAAAATTCCTTGAGAATAATGTTTGTCCCGCAGCCTTTAGGAAGCCGAATCTATTTTTCATTATCTAGTAAAGTGTAATACAACAAAACATGTCTGGCTTAAGTCTTATTTGGGATGGCGGCCAGCGGGAAACTCGTTAATGGACTGGTTTACAACCGTAGTACATGATGTGATGCATGATCAACTTCATGAGGCTGTCATGCTCCTCTGGGTGGTATGGAATGCTCGCAGTAACCTGATCTGGAATGGTAAAAATATGTGGCCAAACACTGTCATACACAGAGCCAGCCGCTTCTAGCAAGAATGGACTGCAACACGTGTTAATGGTAATATTTATTCTTTGTCTGAACCAAATTTTATTGTTAAATGATTTCCTCCTGATCCGGGTATTCTAAAATGCAATATTGATGATTCGTGTGATGTTAACTCTGGAAAGACAGAGGCCGGTATGTTAATCCGTGATACTTATTGAAACTTTGTTAGAGGATTTAGTTCACCACTTGAATCTTCCTATGATGCGCTATGGCTGAAATCCCAACAGTCAGTGAAGCTTTGAGCTTGTTGAGATGGATTGTCTTTTGGCCAAACAAGCATTGGAAAATTCTGGGAGCGGCAATTTTGAAAGTGCAAGAGGGTGTGTGTGAATTATAATTTTTCTTTTATCTAGTCGACTTCTTTGGATCAGTAGTCTACTGCTAACAGATATAGTGCAGAAAGTAAATTGCTGAAAGTAAATAACACCAGATGTTTTTATACTGGTTCGAATTCAATGTGAATCCTAACCCAGTCCCCTTGGGTTGCAAGAGTGTTCTCTGCAGCTCTTTTTGAAGGTACGTTTTGCAAAATGTTTGTTTGAATGGAGTTCCTATGTCTACACTAAAAAAATCTTAATATTTTGATACAATGCCTCACCAACTATACTATATCTCTTCTCACTTTTTTGTTTACATTATAAATCACTTAGAATTACAATGCTTATTAAAAGTAAAATAGAGAGCTTGAGAAGTTGAGAAGAAAGTATATGTTTCTTCGTCTTTGGAGTCTTCTAATATAACTTTAAGAAGTGGTTATTGGAATCCTTCACACAGAGATGGCACCCCAAGTGAATTGATCCTTGGAAAAGGAATTAGTGATCCTATTTCCAAGAATAAGGTTAGAGCCTTTAATGTGGTCTTGATATTCCAAGATGAGCTTTCCTTGTGTGAGTAGATCTTGTCCGGTTGATTTTAATGGCTTAAAAACTTGTTGATGCAACCTTCCTTATATTCTTTCTCGCTGGTAGTGCTTCATCAATTGCTTCTTCCTTTGATTGTGCCTTTGGTACTTGCTTCCATAAATATGCAGATCTTGCATATATTTCTAGCGCTACATGTATCACTTATCCTTGTTGTGATTTGATTCTTGCATCTGGGCCTATTCTTGGGCAGTTGGGCTGAATGTATAGTTTGCTACATGGGCTTGAATCCATATATGCATTGTTCATCTTTGAGTATTTCCTGCATACCAATACGAGTCATCATTAAAATCCACTAACAATCTCCCTTTTTTATGACGACAACAAATACTCAAGATGAAATCAACTTCCCTATTAGATGTGATGTTCTCCCCTTGAGTAGTTGACTGATGAGCATATTCGACTACCATATTGATATTCCCCTGAATAGTTAACTCCCCCTGAGTAGTTGGCCTCTTTTCTCCCCCTTTGTCATCAATCAAATAATAGACAAAGTAAAACAAATAAATCGTAGTTGGACTTATGTCCACAAATCATCCACAAAACACATCAAGTAGTCAACTAGCAAAGAAAATTATAGGGCTCCTCCTCCTAGTCATTATCTTGATCCTGCACTTGCTTAACATCCTGATCCTGGTCATGCTCCTGCTCCCATGCTTGTGCATGCTGATGCAGCTAGGAAAATGGTAGTATAAAGTAGGCCAAGTTGTTAACTACAACCTCCCTTCATGGCACCCATTGTGCCTGACATTTTGTTAGGAATATTATTAACATAAGTCTGAATTTTGGTAGTCAACTTGGAAGCTTCCTTGAGAGCTTGATAAATCTTGACATGCAAACTTACCACATCTGCACCAGTTTCTTTTGTTGTATTCTTCACCTTTTCTAGTTGGAATTTGTCAGAAACTAGGATGTCTTTGAGAGACTCTAACTTGTCATCAAGAGCAACAATCTTAGCAAGGATTTCATTTGTATTTTCAGTGGTAGGAAGGACTGATGAAGTAGACAGATTGGATTTAGCAGGAATTTGAGGACATGGGACTTCATGCTCCTTACCATCCCTTTTAAGAATCCATACATCATTGAAGCATGCATAGCCTATACTAGCAAAGGCTCATGAGTCATAACACTGCTTAAAGAGGAGAGAGGGGTGGTCATCGAGATTGACATTTTTGGCTTCCATAATGCGAGTAATTAATATTCCATAGGGAATATTTGTAGGATCAGAAACTGACTCAGGCATGTGATTGATAATGAGGGAGAAAGATTCAACTTAAGCTTGTGAACCAAGTAGTAAGAGAGTAGGTTATCACACTAACTGAGAGTAAAGAGAGAGAGCCTACACGAGGCATAATGGTAGTAGCAACACTGTGAGACAAAACACACGTTTCAAAAGAGAGATTTTTGGGGCCTAACACAGGAGAAAGAGAACTAGAGGACTCAAGGGAAGTGCACTTCTTTGCCTTTTCAAACGATACTTCAAAATCTGAGGGCCAAGATCTTTAGGGTAAGTAAGAAAAACCAGAACTTTTGATTTTAAAGATTTTATCAAATCCAACACAATAAAACAAAATACGAGTGCCAAACACTAGGGTTTCAACCTCATCATCCTTACTAGTCCTAAGATTAGCATAGAGCATGAGAATGTGATGCTCATAAACCCGAAGGGAGGAATAGGTGAAAATATTAGACCAACCTTGGATTTTTTTTTTAATATGACAGTGGAGATAAGAGATAACCTCAAAATCAATAATGCGACCATGAGAAAATGATTTACCTTTAAGAGATAGAAAGATGCCGGAGTACGAAATGCCCCAGAAGTCTCTTCGATCATTAAAGCAGATTCATAATCAAATTTGACTCTTTTTAAAGACTAAACGTGCTCACCAATAGTGGTTGTACGCTTGCTGGAGGATTTAAGAGATATGGAGTTGGAAGATTTATGGGGGGACGAGAAAACAGAGCCATCAAAGTCTAGGCGGACGAGAGAAGAGGGTTTGCTTTTCACTTTGGTTGTGTTACTCTTGTTAGTGGTTTTTGGAGAGAATTTATTAGTTTTGGCCATGGCGGAGAGTGCAAGAGATGATGAGAGGAAAGACGGAGTAGGTGATGGAAAGAGTGAGTGATGAGAGGTGAGAGAGGGGTTAAGAAGAGTGTAGAAGGTGAAAAGATAAATAAAAGGGAACAAGTTTATGGGGAAGATGAATGGTAGAGTAAAAGGGGATAAAGGGACGTGGGCGGTCATATCAGTTTAACGAGAAGGTGGAGAATCGTGTAGAGGCTTAAAAGGAGGAAAAGTAATCATGGAAGGGTTTTAGATAAAGATGGTAATTTTTTTTTACATTCAAATAACTAATATTTTAGTAGTTAAATAAGGAAGGAATGTAAATTAAACAGGTTGAGCAATAATTCCTAAAGATTGTCTAAGCATGCAAAATCTTTCTTCCAATAAAGGTTTTGTTAAAATATCAGCAAGTTGTTTCTCAGTGCACAAAAATTACAGTTCAATAGCTCCCATAAGAACATGATCTCTAATAAAATGATGTTTAATATCTATATGTTTTGCTATAGAGTGATACACAAGATTTTTAGTCAAGTAAATAGCACTAGGATTATCACAATAAATTTTGACAGGTTTAATAGCAAGTCATAATTACTTAATTGATGAATCATCCATAATAATTGAGCATAGCATTGCCCAATGGAAATGTATTCTGCTTCAGTGGTGGATATTGACACTCCTTATTTTTTGCATATTCCAGGAGATTAGGGATTGTCCAAGTAGTTGACATGAACCACTAGTACTTTTACAATCATCTTTATCCTCTGCAAAATCAGCATCAGAAAAACTCTTTAATTTAAAGGAGTTAGTCTTTGGGTACCATAAATCATGAGAAACTGTTTTAACTATTAATTCTTTTGACATCACTAAGGTGAGATTCCTTAGGATCTAACTGATACCTCTTACATTTACAAACACTATACATGATGTCTGGTCGACTAGAAGTAAGATAAAGTAATGAACCAATCTTTCTTCTATACTTTGTTTTATCAACCGGTTTACCTTCACCATCTTTGTGAATTGAACAAGTAGGTCTTATTAGAGTTTCCATCACTCATATCAAACTTTTGAATAAGCTCTTTGGTATATTTACTTAACAGATGAATATCCCTTTCTTGATTTGGTGGATTTGTAATCCCATGAAGAATATCAATTCTCCCATCATGCTCATCTCAAATTCACTCTGCTTAATATTAGAAAATTCCTTGCACAAAGATGGGTTAGAACTTCCAAAGATAATATCATCAACATAGATTTGTATAATAAGATTTTTAGAATAGGTTCTTTTAATAAAGAGAGTTGCGTTAATTTTGCCTCTAGAAAAACCATGTTCAACTAAGAAAGCACTAACCTATCATACCAATCTTTTGGGGCTTGTTTAAGGCCATATAGAGCTTTATATAATTTGAACACATGATAAGGAAATTTGGAGTTTTCAAAACTAGGTGGTTGTTTAACAAAAACTTCTTCACCAATAAAACCATTTTAAAAGGCACTTTTAAAATCCATTTGAAAAAGTTTGAAACTTTTAAAAGCAGCATAATCAAGAAACATTTGAATTGATTCTAACTGGGCAACTGGAGAAAAGGATTCATCATAGTCGTCTCCCTCTTGTTGTGAGTATCATTGAGCAACTAGTTAAGCTTTATTTTTGTTATCACTTCCTTAGCTTCATTCAGCTTGTTTCGAAATACCCATTTTGTCTCAACAACTAAAGTATTTTCAGGCTTAGGGACCAGACTCCACAGTTTATTTTTATCAAATTGATCCAATTCATCTTTCATAGCCTTGACCTAGTGATCATCTATCAGGGCTTCATCAACTTTTTTTGGCTCTAGTTGTGATATAAGAGCCAAATTTGCATTATTTTTATTTGAAACTCTAGCCTTCATTCCTTCATTTATGTATCATATAACTAACTTCTTTGGATAGTCAGGTTCGCTTCTCCACTCATTTGGAACAGGTCCAACTTTTAGGTTATTCGACTTTGTAGTTTCAGTAGTCGACATTTTTTCGATGTTTGGATCAATAATGGGAGTAATTTTTGTAGTTGACAGTTGACTATCTTCCTCATCTGTAATTTTACCTTTCTCGACCAAGCGATTAGTATCATAAAAAATCACATGAATAGATTCTTTAATAGTTAATATACGCTTATTAATTACTCTATAAGATCTACTGTTAGTTGAGTAGCCAAGAAAAATAACTTCATCGCTTCGTGGATCAAACTTACCAAGTTTGTCCTTTCATACTTACACCCAAACGGATGAAAGTAACTTACATTGGGCTTCTTTTCTATCCTTAGCTCATATAGAGTTTTCTTCAGAATTGACATGATTAAACATCTATTTAAAACATGACAAGCTGTACTTATAGCCTCAGCCCAAAAGTGATGTGGTAACTCATTTTCCACAATCATTGTTCTTGCCATATCTTGAAAAGTCATATTCTTTCATTCAACAACACCATTTTATTGAGGAGATCATGATGAAGAGAAATTATGAGTATATCCATGTTTATTACAGAACTCTTCAAAGGCTTTGTTTTCAAATACTCCTCTATTATCACTTCTGATAGAAGAGATATAGTATCCCTTTTCACGTTGTACTTTCTCACGGAAAAACATAAAATTCTTTAAAGTATCATCTTTATGAGTAAGGAATATAACCCATGTAAAATAAGAGAAATCATCTATTATGATAAAATCACACATTTTCCTCCAATACTGGCAATTCTATTAGGACTAACAAGGTGCATATGCAGTGGCTGCAATGGTTTTGAGGTAGACACAATATCTTTTGAATTAAAAGAGTTTCTAGTTTGCTTGCCTTTTTGGCATGCATCACATATATGATCCTTGGAATAGTTCAATTTGGGCAATCCTAGCCAAAGTTCATGCCTTACAAGTTTTTCTATTAGTCGCATACTTGTATGTCCTATCTTCTTGTGCCATAGCCATGGATCTTCCCCCATTGACGCTAAAGAGATGTGTCCTACTGTACTTTTAACTGAGTCTAGTACATACACTATTTTGTTCCTACTTCCAAGAGTCAGATAGGTGTTCAATAATACAACCTGTTTTTCTAAACCTTACCTCTAGATCGGACTCACATAGTTGACTTATGCTTAGCAGGTTATGTCTAAGACCCTTCACCAAATAAACATTAGTAATATTACAAGAGTCATTGAAGGCAATGGTTCCTATACCAATTACAGTTCCAGTAGAGTTGTTTGTAAAAGTTACCAGTAACGAATCAAAGTCCACAATTGACTTGCATAAGTTTTTGACACCAGTCATATGGCTTGAACACGAACTGTCTAAATACCATTTACCTTTTGATTTCTCCTTGTGGTGTTCTTGCAAAATAGAGTAGTTACTTTCTTTTAGGTACCCAAGCTTTCTTAGGTCCTTGAGGGTCAGTTCTATCATTTTTAGGTTTCCATATCCATCCTGGAGTAGTTGTATAGCGAAATATGTAGTTATAGAATTTATGCCCAATTTTACCACAACAAAAACAAGTATGAGAAAAGAGTTCTTCAGTGAAATGTTGATCAGTCGACTTTCTAGTATAAATATTCTTAACAGACTTCCTATCAGTTGACTTGGTTGACCTAGTCGACTGATCTATCTTAAAGTATGCAATAGACTTATTAGTTGAGTTGCTAGTAGCTGATTTATCACTTATAGTTTTCTTTCAATTGACTTGTTGTTATGAGTTAACTGGTTAGACCTTATAGAACTATGACTTAGAGATTTGCGCAAACTATTTAATTGTAGTTACAAATCAGGAACTTCTTCTCGAAGAAGGAATTTTTCTATTTCACAAACTTCTAAATTAATTTCCTAGTCACTCTTTTCTCTTTGTAATTTCCTATATTCATCAAAAACTTTACTTATATCTTCAAGAGCTTGGTCTAATAACTCTTGGGTTTCATGAAACTTAGAGAATATATAGGGTCTTACCCTTCTAGTTTCACCGATTGCCATGAAACAAACATTCCCATTTTTTTTATCTTCTGAGATTTCATCTTCACTCGAGCTATTGAATGCTCTTTGCATTTTTTTTCCTTTAAATGATTTCTTCTTTTTTACTTCGGGCATTCAGATGCTATATGGCCATACTTCCCACACTCAAAGCACTTTCCATTATCATTTTGAGATTTTCCTTTTCTGAAGTTGGTACTACTTCTGTTGTTTCTCGATATTCTTATGGATTCCACCACAGATCTACATATCATAGAAACTTCATCATCTCTAATATCATCATTAATTTCCTCAACATGAGATTTTCAAGTAACTCCTCCTTCTTTTATTCCTTTGGTACCTGTTAATATAATTTTTCTCAAAGGCCATGAGATTTTCTCTGAGTTCATTATAAATAAATTCGTCCAGATTTCTATCTTCCAGGGCAATAGCTTTTGTCTGCCAAGACTTTGGAAGACTTCTCACCAATTTTCTTACTTGCTGGGAGTTAGAGTATACCACTCCTACAGATTTAAGTTCACCAATAATTTTGATGAATCTAGTAAACATTGATTCAATGTTTTCTTCATCAGTCATGACAAATGCCTTATAGTCATGTTGTAGTGCATCAATATTGGCTTCTCTTACCTTAGAGGTCCCTTTATGGGTAACTTCTAGTTTGTCCCACATATCTTTGGTAGTCTCACAGGTTGATATTTTGCCATATTCTTCACCATTGGTTGTACAATAGAGTAAACTTATTGCTCTAGCATTTGTTTGAATATCCTCCTGTTGTTCTTTGGTAAAATCAAAAGATTCCAGATCAACTTTTCATTTTGAATCTTTTGGATCTTTTACTTCTGTAATAGGAATAGGTTTTGGTCCCTTCTTGATCACCAACAAGCTTGAAAATCAGTAGATTGGACAAACATATTGAATTTTTCTTTCCAATGACTATAATGTTACGTTGTCCATTGAAGTAGGGTGGCCTAGTGGTAGAGTGTCCATCTTGCAGAATTGCTCCAGGAATCAGATATCTAGCCATTTGATCTTTTATCACAAGCTGTTAAGCTACTGAGTGAGACCTTGCTTTAATACCAATTGAAAGTGAAAAGAGGGAGGGGTGAATTATAGTTTTTCTTTTTCCTAGTCGACTGCCTTGGATCAGTGGTCAACTGCAAACAGATGTAGTGCAAAAAGTAAATTGCTGAAAATAAATAACACTAGATATTTTTATACTGGTTCAGATTCAATGTGAATCTTAATCCAGTCCGCTTGGGTTGCAAGGGTTTTCTCTGCAGCTATTTTTGAAAGTATCTTTGGTACAATGGTTGTTTGAATGGAGTTCCTATGTCTACACTCAAACACTCTTAATATTTTGACACAATGCTTCACCAACTATACTATATTTGTTCTTACTTTTTTGTTTACATTATAAATCACTCAGAGTTACAATGCTTGTTAAAGTACAGTAGAGAGCTTGAGAAGTTGAGATGAAAGTATATATTTATTCATCTTTGGAGTCTTCTTATATAACTTTGAGAAGTGGTCGTTAAACTCCTTTACACAGAGAAGGCAACCCAAGAGAATTGATCCTTGGAAAAGGAATTAGTAATCCTATTTCCAAAAATAAGGTTCGAGCCTTTAATGGGGTATTGATATTCCAAGATGAGTTTTCCTTGTCTAAGTAGATCTTGTCTGGCTGATTTGAATGGCTTCAAAACTTGTTGGTGCAATTTTCCTTATATTCTTTCTCGCTGGTACTGCTTCATTAATTGCTTCTTCCTTTGATTGAGCCTTAAGTACTTGCTTCCATAAATATGCAGATCTTGCATATATTTCCAGTGCTGCATGTATCTCTTTTCCTTGTTGTTATTTGATTTTTGCGTCTGGGCATATGCTTGGGCAGTTGGGCTGAAAATATAGTCGGCTACATGAGCTTGAGTGAATCGATTTATGTTTTGTGCATCTTTGATTATTTCCTACATACCAATACAAGTCTAAAATCCTAACACTAACAAATTATTATTTTGATATTATTGTGCAAGATTGTAAAGCAAATCATGTGTGACTTTACATCTATATCTTTGTACTATGTTAATTAGTTAGTGAATCAGTGTGCCCACATGTTAGCGAGGGCTGCATGTTCTATGCCATATCCTATGGAGTGGATTGTGCATCCCCCATCTTTGATTCATGATGTACTCGTTAACGATTTGAATAATAATTGAGTTGATTGCTTCTTTTAAAAAAAAAAATTTATTTAAAATAAAGGAAAAACATAAGTTCTATAACCACAAATGTAGTGAAACCTTTCACTTATATGTAAGCTGAATTCTACTAAAATATCTAACAACCGTACAAGATGAGATTCCATAACAGGTTTAAGTTATGTCTAGAAGTACAACTAATCTCTGTCTCGTAAATACGCTGTGATAGAGCAACAAATGGACCTTGGAAGGTCAACAAATAGGCCTTGGTAGCCGCCAAATAAGTCTCGATGGCTACCAAGTAAGCCCGAAGGCTAGTAAATGTCACACCCCAACCTCTGGGGGTGTGGCCGACACCGAGCACCCGGAGGCCGCGAACCAACAATAGCATCTGGAACCTGTGACATAAAACTTGGGCCGACAAGACCTCCATATATCCATGAAAGACAACCTAAAAATAGAAGAGTCCCATCACAATATATATAGATAACCACGGCCGACAAGACCACGATAAAACATATACACATCGTATGCTTGTCTACAAGCCTCTAAAGGTGCTATAATACATCAACAGGTAGGGAGAGGGACCCACCATACCTAAAATACCATAAATATATACAAGAGTACCTATCGACTCCTACAATGCTACTCTGTAGAAGTGGAGTGCAACAACCAACAATTAAAATAGGCAACCTACTAGGGAGGAGCGCCACTTTGTCTATCTGTACCTATGTGCATGAACACGTCTTTCCCAGAAAGTGGCTTGTTGGTCATCTTTCCTCTCAAGCAAGATTCATAGTTACCATAGGACTCCAAGTCAAATGGTTTCATGTAGTATAACTTTCTTAATCTTTCTATCCTTGATTCATTGATGTGACCAAGTCTACAATGCCATAATTAGGTGGGGTATATTGGATTACTTATCTTAGCTCATTTATTTTGCACATTGAAAATTTCACGACTACAGTTTAAAATATACAATCCATCCACAAGCGGAGCATTTCCACAAACAAAATCATTAAAAGACAGTACATAACTGCCATTAGAAATAAATGAGTAAAACCCCTCAATGTCTAACACTGGGATAGAAATGATATTCCTTGTTAATGAGAGAACTAAATAACAATTATTTAGTTCTAAACAAAAGCCTGAAGGTAAATCTAGTCTATAAGTTCCCACGCGTTCAGCATCTACTCGTGCTCCATTTCCAACGCGCAGGTCTACCTCCAAAGGTCCAACCTTTCTGCTGTTAATTAGGCCCACCACATTACTACAAATGTGCGAGCCACATGCGGTATCCAATACCCAGCAGTGGGAGTTACTTATAGACATATTTATTTCAATGACAAACATACCTTGTCCAGTAGAGGTAGAAGAACCTAGTGCTTTGCCTCCTCTTGGAGCTGTGTAGTCCTTCTTTAGAACATGCGCTGACACTTGTCCCCTTTCGTTCAACTTACATTTGAAAGGGTCTCTCAACAGTTCATACTCCATTATTTGAGACTGTTTTTATAGAGACTCTTCAAGTATTCTAGCATTTCATTGGGGCCTATGTTTTTATGTTACCTCTGTAACTCCATAGTCATGGAAGACAACATTATACATTTTGCCAAGGTAGCATCGTTCAAATGTTTCTGATAATCCACATTGTCAAGCAGGGCATACTCATCAGAGTTTTCAGCATGGATTGTGGGGAATACTGTGTCTAACACATACTCAGTTCTTTCTAGTCTTAACACCAATCCCAGATTTCTTAACCAGTCAGGGTAATTTGATCCAGTCAACTTGTTTGTCTCGACCAACATTTTCAGTGATAGATTCGACATTTTATACGACTGAAGAAACAAATAGACTTGAAATTAAACTCTAATATAATTTCTATTGAACACATTTGTTAACTAATTAACATGGCCTTTAGTTTTATTAGCTCCCACTATTTTTAACATACTTTTCAACCCTATGGAAGAATATAGACTCATATCAAATATAGTCATAATGGGCCATGATCCAGGTTCATGCTATCTCCGCGTTTTTTGTGGCTGATAAGTTCAACGGCACAACCTGGTAGGTCTCCAAACCAATTACAAACAATTCATAACTCATGTTTGACCGAATGTTCTAAACAATCAATCTGCGTCCCTCGGCTTGTCCGACACTGTGGCACCAAGACAGCCTAGCAAGTCAACCCCGTTATGCAACTGCAATTATGTATCTAAGTGAGTTTTGTCTTATAGAGCAAACACTGTGGTGTAAATATTCATGAAGGTTTATCACCCACTTCTACATTTAACATGTATCTATGAAAGAGTCTGAGTCCTCGTAGACTTAGAATAAATGCTGTGACATAAATACTCATCTCCCCGAAAAGGATTTTGCACTACAATCAATTATAACGCATGACACATTCATTTTAAATAAGACTTGTATTATAATTTTAGAGAATGTTTTAATTCAGGGTTTTAACCAAGATCAACTCTTTTACGCCATATCCAATATGACATCATGCAAACTAATGACACATATAGTTGGGAACCGTCAACCCAATATGCATGATATAAGATTGTTTAATCAAATACTGGGCGCCTCCTGCCCAGACAGTTATAGCGGATGCTATTCTAATAATTTAAATGACAAACAATTTGATATTTAGCACATACACAGTATACTTATCAAATATACTGTATAATAATAATCATGGGTTAAACATTCTGAACAAACAAACAATTTTTTTTTTCGACCGACGGGGCCGCGGCTCTAATCATTAGGGTTGCGGCGCCACCGAGGCAGAATGCTTCTGCAGTGCTTTAGAGCTGTGGCGCTCGCAAGGCAGAAGCATTTCAGCTTTTGTAATTCATTTAGGGTCGCGACGCTCCACTATGGAGCCGCGACGCCTACTGTCTAGTAAGTCTAGAATTAAAAAATGAAGAATTAGGGCCGCGGTGCCGCCTTGAAACCTTTGCAAGTGCCGCGGCGCCCTACCATAGGGTCGCGTCGCCGATGTCCTGGCAAATGTTTATGTGTTGATTCTTCAAAATCGTTCGACCCCTAAATCCAATTTAGGGATCAAATCAGAGGTCCTTTATCTTTACCCACCATTATCAATAACGCCCATATCGACCATCATCCGTTCTTACCCGTTCTTAGTCATGCACCGTGCAATGACCCGGACAACACACTTTTGGCTTAGTTCGAGTTAGAGTGGAATGACTTCCTCGAGTTAGCGTAGGAGATAATTTAGGGTGATATCAAAAGGTCAACATTAGTTCAAGACATGTAGGATTTCAAGAAACTTTGTTTTAATCCAATTTTATGTTTCACCCATATTATTACTTTATTCAATTGTTATATATCTATTGAACCAACCCGGCTTTGATACCATTGGAGGGTTTTGTTGGGTTCAAAAAAACATAAGTAAGGCACAACGGAAGTTTAAAATTTTGTTTCTTACTTACCCCAACAAATTTTCTAGTATGGTTATACAACAATCAAACTTGTAACATAAAGCATTATACTTATAGGTTATAGTATCTGGAATATTTATCTACTATAAGGTTGACACACGGTTGCCCTTCCGATTGCAAGCTCCAAGCTTCAATGTATTTCTCTTTCAAAAAGCTAGGAAATCCGTCAAAGGTTCGAGAGAGTTTTGATTCTAAGTCTCTAAGACTTAGAATGATAATCTGAAAATTGACGTTTGAATAATGAAGAGAATGCCACTTTTATAGGTAAAAATTAGGTCAAATCGGATGCCACTTTTATAGGTAAAAATTAGGTCAAATCGGATTAGGGTTGACCTTTGGGCCTGGCTAAAAAATTGAGGCAGAGGCGCCGCGACCCTAGGGTATAGGCGCCGTGGCGCTCGATGTGTTTCTGCACTGTCTCAATTTATTTTCCGCGCATTCTTAATTAAATCCAAAATCCAATTTTGACTTAATTAAATAATCATTATTCATTTGAATATCTCGATTCTAAATCGAACATTTAATTACTCTCTCAATACATCCTTAGATCGAAAGCACAATCGACATAGTGTGATCCTACATGCCTTCTCATATCGACATTAATCAAATTAAGGTCTACGCGGAACTCCTAGACGGCACCGCAAGATAAACTCAATATGTGAAGTACGTTTACGCAAATCCAACAAACTTAACCTTTATGTGATAAGATAAAATCGTTTCATTCACGATACACCTTATCAAGCTTAGGATTTGTCAAGTGTCTATCCAAATGGCTTAATCATTGTATCTCATCTATATTAGTTGACGACTAGACCATATTCTAAATATGTCTATTGCATTGGCGAACGACTTAGTCAACATAATATCACGGAGAATCTGAGTATTCTCTCGAATATATATTCGAGGAATGAATCCTAATCTTTGCTCAACAATCACCTTTAACAAATAGTATATCAGCAAGGTATGCCAATACTTCCAAAGTATCCATGTGTCCATCACGAGTAGCCATTACTTGTAGCAGGTGAGACATACGACATCCTCTAAGGATGTGATGCAGACCACATTTTGACTTACCACATATCATCGATATCCCATGCTCGATGATCATTAGTCGAGGCTATTTTAAGAGTCATGCTCTATCATCAATAACTCACTCTATTAATGAGAACGTAAGCTCAAGGGGTGCACATTAATGAATAATTATAAACACCACATAATAATTCAATCATTGCAAATGCCATAAATATTAATCTTATTAATAATACGAATGTGTTCAAGTACATTTGTCCCTAATAGTGATTGTCTCTAGGACATACATACTTTCAATCTCCCACTTGGCCTAGAGCCAATCTCCGATGTATCTAATATCCATATTTTCAAAATGACCATTATGCTTAACTAAGCTTAATGATTTCGTAAACGGGTCAGCTAGATTATCATCTGTGGGAACATAGTCTAATCTAATCTCTTCAGTATCCACCATCTCCCTGAGTATGTGGTACTTCCTTGGTACATGCTTGTTTCTGTTTGTTGATCTTGGTTCCTTAGCTTGCGCAACACACCAGTGTTGTCACAATAAACCGTTATTGGACAAGTGGCACTTGGAACAACCCCTAGTTCCTTCAGGAACTCAGATATCGCGACATCTTCTTTCCCAGCTTCCGATCCAGCAATGTACTCATCTTCTATTGTCGAATCAACAGTTGTAGCTTGCTTGGAACTTTTCCAACTCACTATTCCACCATTGTAAATGAAGGCATATCCAGACTGAAATTTGAAGTCATCAAGATCTGTTTGGAAGCTAGCATCAGTGTACCCAATACATACCAACTTCTCTTGTCCATCATAGACTAAGAAATATTCTTTAGTTCATCTAAGATACTTAAGAATACTCTTGACTGCTTTCCAGTGTTCTTCCCCGAATTCTGTTGGAATTTGCAAGTCATACTAAGTGCATAGGCCACATCTGGCCTCGTACAGGTCATGGCATACATGATAGATCCTATAGCTGAAACATATGTGATTCTTTTCATGCGTTCAAGTTCTGCAACAGTAGAAAGACTATCCTTCTTTGATAGCTTGATCCCTTGACCCATAGGAAGATTTCCCTTTTTGGAGTTTTCTATAGAGAATCATCTTAGCACTTTGTCTATGTATGCGGACTGTGACAGCCCTAATAATCTATTAGGTCTATCTCTATAGATCCTAATTCCAAGAATGTAGCAGGCTTCAACCAAGTCCTTCATCATGAAGTTGTTGGATAACTATTCTTTGACTGATTGCATGAGAGTTTTATTATCTTCCATTATCAATATGTCATCTACATATATAACAATAAAGACAATACTTCCTTTCTTGCGCTTACTATAAACGCAGAGATCTTCTTTGCTTCTAAAAAAGTCAAACGATTTGACTGCTTTGTCAAAGCAAATATTCTAACTCCTTGAAACTTGCTTAAGCCCATAAATGGACTTTTGTAGCTTGCATACAACATTTGGTTTGGACTCAAGTGAAAAACCCTCAGGTTGTTTCATATACACCTCCTCAACTAGATTATCATTGAGGAAAGCAGTTTTGACATCTATTTGCCAAATGTCATAGTCATAATATGCAGCTATTGCAAGCAAATTCCGAATGGACTTAATCATCGCAATAGGTGAAAAGGTTTCATCGTAATCTATCCAGGCCGTTGATTATAACCTTTAGCCACCAATCTTTCCTTATAAGTCTGTACCTTGCCATATGCATCAATCTGATCCTTAAAGACCCATTTGCATCCTATGGGTCTAACCCTTGTTGGTAAATCAACCAAGTTCCAAACTTGATTGATGTACATCTAGTCCATCTCAGATTTCATGGCTTCTTGCCATCTCTGCGAGTCAATGTCTAACATAGCTTCAATGTAGGTTGTAGGTTCATCGTCATCAGGAATATCTATCTCACTGTGTGTTTCAACAAGGAGATTAAGTCTTTCAGGCGGACGATGAGTCCTAGTGGTCCTACAGAGTTGATTGTTCTGCGTTTCAGTGTTTATTGCATTCTGATTGTGAGAAGGTTTTTGTGTGTTGGACAATCCATCACCTTGAGAGCTTTCAGGAATATCATTTTCATGTATTTCCTGAATGGAATGATGCACAACCATTGTATCATCTTCCATTGGTTGTGTATGAGAGCCTTGCATTTCTGCACTATCTCTCACAGCACTCCCACTGGCTGAAGGGCGTACTTAAGTACCCAATCTTCACCAAATACTCCCACTGAATCCTTGTCTAGGTCTTTTGACAAGGGTTCAACTTCTGTGTTATCTTGTGGTTCTTGATTTTCTTCAAGTTCTATCTTATTGCAGCTCCATTCCTTATAGACATAGTCTTCTTCAAGGAAAGTTGCATTTATGGAAATAATGACCTTATGTTCTCCAGGTAGATAGAAGTAGTATCCCTTAGTTTCCTTTGGATACCCCACAAAATAATATTTCTCACTTTTAGATTCCAACTTGTCAGTAAGCATCTTCTTTACATATGCAGGGCACCCCCAGGGTCGCATGTGTTTAAGTGCTGGCTTCTTGTCATTCCATTTCTCATATGGAGTTTTCTTTACTGACTTTGAAGGAACCCTGTTCAGAATATAAATTGAGCTTTGCAATGCATAGCCCCAAAGGTATATTGATAGAGCTGAGAAACTCATCATGGATCTAACCATATCTAATAGGGTTCGATTTCTCCTTTCAGCAACACCATTTATTTGTGGCGTTCCAGGAGGTGTCCATTGTGATTGGACTCCATGAAACTTCAAATAATCCATAAATTCTTTACTTAAGTATTCACCTCCTCGATCTGATCGAAGAGTCTTGATACTTATTTCAAGTTGCTTCTGTACTTCTGACTTGTACTCCTTGAATTTTTCAAAGGCTTCGGACTTATGTTTCATAAGATACACATGACCAAACCTTGTGAAATCGTCTGTAAAAGTGATGAAGTAAGGAAATCCTCTCTTAGCTTGAGTTGAAAATGGCCTACATACATCAGGATGGACCAACTCAAGTACTTCTTTGGTTCGCACCCCTTTCCCATAAAGTGGCTTGTTGGTCATCTTTCCTCTCAAGCAAGATTCACAGTTACCATAGGACTCCAAGTCAAATGGTTTCAGGTAGTCTAACTTTCTTAATCTTGCTATCCTTGATTCATTGATGTGACCAAGTCTACAATGCCATAATTAGGTGGGGTTTATTGGATTACTTATCTTAGCTCATTTATTTTGCACATTGAAAATTTCACGACTACAATTTAAAATATACAATCCATCCACAAGCGGAGCATTTCTACAAACAAACCATTAAAAGACAGTACATAACTGCCATTGGCAATAAATGAGTAAAACCCCTCAATGTCTAACATTGGGATAGAAATGATATTCCTCGTTAATGAGGGAACTAAATAATAAGTATTTAGTTCTAAACAAAAGCCTGAAGGTAAATCTAGTCTATAAGTTCCCACGCGTTCAGCATCTACTCGTGCTCCATTTCCAACGCGCATGTTTACCTCCCAAGGTCCAACCTTTCTGCTGTTAATTAGGCCCTCCACATTACTACAAATGTGCGAGCCACATGCGGTATCCAATACCCAGCAGTGGGAGTTACTTATAGACATATTTATTTCAATGACAAACATACCTTGTCCAGTAGAGGTAGAAGCACCTAGTGCTTTGCCTTCTCTTGGAGCTGTGTAGTCCTTCTTTAGAACATGCACTGACACTTGTCCCCTAGCGTTCAACTTATATTTGAAAGGGTCTCTCAACAGTTCATACTATATTGTTTGAGACTGTTTTTCATAGAGACTCTTCAAGTATTCTAGCATTTCATTGGGGCCCATGTTTTTATGTTGCCTCTGTAACTCCATAGTCATGGAAGACAACATTATACATTTTCCCAAGGTAGCATCATTCAAACATTTCTGATAATCCACCTTGTCAAACACGACATACTCATCAGGGTTTTCAGCAGTGACTGTAGGGAATACTGTGTCTAACACATACTCAATATTTTCTAGTCTTAACACCAATCACAAATTTCTTTACCAGTCAGGGTAATTTGATCCAGTCAACTTGTTTGTCTCGACCAACATTTTCAGTGATAGATTCAACATTTTATACGACTGAAGAAACAAATAGACTTTAAATTAAACTCTAATATAATTTCTATTGAACACATTCGTTAACTAATTAACATGGCCTTTAGTTTAATTAGCTCCCACTATTTTAACACACTTTTCGACCCTATGGAAGAATACAAACTCATATCAAATATGGTCATAATGGGCCATGATCCAGGTTCATGCTATCTCCGCGTTTGCTGTGGCTGATAACTTCAACAGCACAACCTGGTAGGTCTCTAAACCAATTACAAACAATTCGTAACTCATGTTTGACCGAATGTTCTAAACAATCAATCTGTGTCCCTCGGCTTGTCCGACACTGTGGCGCTAAGATAGCCTAGCAAGTCAACCCCGTTATGCGACTGCAATTATGTATCTAAGTGAGTTTTGCCATATAGAGCAAACACTGTGGTGTAAATACTCATGAAGGTTTATCACCCACTTCTACATTTAACATGCATCTATGAAAGAGTCTGAGTCATCGTAGACTTAGAACAAATGTTGTGGCATAAATACTCATCTCGCCGAAAAGGATTTTGCACTACAATCAATTATAACGGACGACACATTTATTTTAAATGAGACTTGTATTATAAGTTTAGGGAACATTTTAATTCAGGGTTTTAAACAAGATCAACTCTTTTACGCCATATCCAATATGACATCATGCATACTAATGACACATATAGTTGGGAACCGTCAACCCAATATGCATGATATAAGATGATTTATTCAAATACTGGGCGCCGCCTGCCCAGACAGTTACATTTCGGCTTTTGTAATTCATTTAGGGCTGCGACGCCTACTGTATAGTAAGTCCAGAATTAAAAAAAATGAAGAATTAGGGCAGCGCCGCCGCCTTGAAACCTTTCAAGCGTCGCGACACCCTACCATAGGGTCACGACGTCGATGTCCTGACAAACGGTTGTATGTTGATTCTTTAAAATCGTTCGACCCCTAAATCCAATTTAGGGATCAAATCAGAGGTCCTTTATCATCACCCACCATTATCAATAACGCCCATATCAACCATCATCCGTTCTTAGCTGTGCACCGTGCAATGAGACGAACAACACACTTTTGGCTTAGTTCGAGTTAGAGTGGAATGACTTCCTCGAGTTAGCATAGGAGATAATTTAGGGTGATATCAAAAGGTCAACATTCGTTCAACACATGTAGGATTTCAAGAAACTTTGTTTTAATCCAATTTTATGTTTCACCCATATTATTACTTTATTCAATTATTATATAACCATTGAATCATCCTGTCTTTGATACCACTGGAGGGTTTTGTTGGATTCCAAAAGAAATAAGTAAGGCACAACGAAAGTTTAAAATTTTGTTTCTTACTTACCCCAACAACTTTTCTGGTATGGTTATACAACAATCAAACCTGTAACATAAAGCATAATACTTATAGGTTATAGTATCTAGAATCTTTATCTACTATAAGGTTGACATGCGGTTGTCCTTCAGATTGCAAGCTCCAAGATTCAATGTATTTCTCTTTCGGAATGCTAGGAAATCCGGCAGAGGTTCGAGAGAGTTTTGATTCTAAGTCTCTAAGGCTTAGAATGATAATCTGAAAATTGGTGTTTGAATAATGAAGAGAAGCCACTATTTATAGGTGAAAATTAGATCAAACCAGATTAGGGTTTGACCTTTGGGCCTGGCTCAAAAATCGAGGCAGAGGCATCGCGGCCCTAGGGTATGGGCGCCGCGGCGCTCAATGTGTTTATGCACTGTCTCGATTTATTTTCCGCGCATTCTTAATTAAATCCAAAATCCAATTTTGACTTAATTAAATAATCATTATTCATTTGAATATCTCGATTCTAAATCGAACATTTAATTACTCTCTCAATACATCCTTAGATCGAAAGGACAATCGACATAGTGTGACCCTACAGGCCTTCTCATATCGACATTAATCAAATTAAGGTCTACGCGGAACTCCTAGACGGCGCCGCAAGATGAACTCAATATGTGAGGTACGTTTACACGAATCCAGCAAACTTAACCTTTATGTGGTATGATAAAATCCTTTCATTCACAACACACCCGATCAAGCTTAGGATTTGTCACGTGTCTATCCAAATGCCTTAATCATTGTATCTCATCTATATTAGTTGACGACTAGACCATATTCTAAATATGTCTATTGCGTAGTCCAACAACTTAATCAACCTAATATCACTGAGAATCCGAGTGTTCTCTCGAATATACATTCGAGGAATGAATCCTAATCTTGGCTCAACTACCACATTTAATCCACATCGTAATGTACCCAATACAAGCCGTAAACAAATAAGGCATTTGAGCTTAGGACGGGATCAAAGTACATTACTTTGTAGACCAGGCGCGTATTGACCTCAAGTCTAAGGACTTCTATCTCCCACACGCTTATCATACTTTAGACAAGTATAAGAAACAGTATATCAGCAGGGTATGCCAATACTTCCAAAGTATCCATGTGTACTTCACGAGTAGCCATTACTTGTAGCAGGTGAGACATACTACATCCTCTAAGGATGTGATGCGGACCACTTGTCGACTTATCACATATCATCGATATCCCATTCTCGATGATCATTAGTCGAGGCTATTTTAAGAGTCACGTTCTATCATCAATAACTCATTCTATTAATGACAATGTAAGTTCAAGGGATAAGGGATGTGAGGAAGTTATTATTCCAATGCAAGAGTTAGAGCATGCAGAGGAGATAAGGGATTCAAATGAAGATGATTCCTTCGAGGAGAACATTGAGCAGGTGGCAATTGAATGAGACTTATCTCCTAGGCAAGTGAGCAAATTGAAGCAAAGTGAGGTGAAGAAGAGATGACAAAGAGCAAGAAGCATACCTCCAATGGGTGTAGCAACAAGGAGCATTAAGGCCAATCATCAAAGTTTATGATGATAGACAAATCAATGTTTTGGAACATCAGATCAGTTAATACTCAACAATCATTTGAGATGTTAATTGAACTGAAAAGAATACATCAATATTCATACATTGCTATAATAGAACCATTTCAAGATGCCATATATATGGAGTCATGTAGAATACAACTAGGAGTACAACATGTTGTGTCTAATTCTTCAGAAAAAATATGTTTTTTTTGGGAAAAGGATTGGTAAATTATTGTGGTGGAGAACAATGATCAGCATATAACTCTCAAGATGAGGCATACATCTGTACAACAAGACTTTCTTATTACTTTTATATATGCTAAATGTGATTCTAATGAGAGTATTTTTATGGGATTCTTTACAGCAGTTAGTAGACTTAAATATTATTGCTTGAATAGTAGGAGGGAACTTTAATATGATATTGTCTGATAAGGAAAAGCCAGGTTGATTGACTGTAACTTCTAATGACATAGTAATTTTTTCTATGTGCATCATTACATGTGATTTAACTGATGTGGGATTTACTGGTAGACAATACATATGGTGAAATGGTAGAACTGAAGAAAATTATATATTCAAAAGACTGGATAGAATATTGTGAAATCAGGAGTCCCTTGATCTACTACCATCTACTAGAGTCCCTCACATGATCATACATGGTTTTGATCATTCTCCTATACATGTGGAGTGTAGTAACAATGAATAACCAACAATCAGATCTTTCAAATTCCTGCATTTTTGGATATCTCACCAATAATTCAGAGAAGTTGTGGTGTATAATTGCACAACAGATTTTGCTAGTAATCCATTTTATGTGTATCAACATAAGATAAAAAAGGTGAAGAAGGAACTAAGTAAGTGGAGTAAAGAGACTTATGGTAACACATTTCAACATATTGCTACAATTGAGGATACTATCAATGTATATGAGTTGTATTTTAAATAAATCCTTCTCTGCATAATAGAGTACAATTGTTCAAAGCATAAGATGAACTCACTAGATTCTTACATTTGGAGTAGGAATATTGGAAGCAAAAATCAGGAATGAGATTGTTCAAAGATGGTGAAAGAAATACAAAGTTTTTTCATTCATATGTGAAGGGGAGGAGAAGGAAGTTAGCATTACACAGAACCCATAATGCATAAGGTAATTGGCTAAAAACAAGGAGGAGGTAGGAAATTGACACGACCCAAACAGAGGGCCGGGACGGGCACCCGGACCCCACCCGCCGGGAACCGCTAATCGTAGAACCAACTTCTAATCACAATTGAATACGGACTAAGCCGAAAAGATTATAGAAAATCTTAACCAGAAATCTAATTTTCATACATACATACCCATACCAAGGTCGACAAGGCCACACATGACAGCTAAGCACAGGACACCTGTCTACAAGCCTCTAAAGAATACATGACATCACAAGGACGGGATAGGACCCCGCCATACCCATATGCGTATGCAAAAATACTGTACCACGACCAGACTGCAACTCTAAAACAAATAGAGTGCTCCAACATCAGCTGAACCAGCAACCTACTAGCGTGAACTGTCACCTTCTTTAACTGAACCTGTGGGAATGAAACGCAGCATCCCCCGACAAAAGGGTTGTCAGTATGACTGATGTACTGATTATGTCAGGCATGCACAATAGCATAACAGGGATATACCAATAACTGAAACTGAAACAATTGACCAACAATAAATATCTCTGAGGGTCCTAATACATATGCCTAAATGTCATGCATAATGAGGTATACATATACATCGGCCCCATTGGGCATCTTTCTTACCATAACAGCCTATGTGGGAATCATTTCACGTCGACCTCTCTGGAATAATATGTCTAAATGTCATGCATAATGCGGTAAATACATATATACTGGCCACACAAGGGCATCTTCCTTCCCACATCATATATATATATATATATATATATATATATATATATATTGGCCCTTAATCAGACATCTTCATTCATTAAGCCACACAGGCTTTATCATTATCATATCCTAGCTAATCAAGTGGTCTGCGTTTCCCGTTTTCCGTCCCCAATATACGGTCTTGGGTAAAACATGAATGCAATGCAAATGAAAATGAAGGAATCACAATAAAATATCCTGAATGACATAATTTCCTTGTACCTTCGGTCAACGCCGTAATCTTTTTCGTATGCCTTAATAAGGACTTAGGAACATATTTAGACATACTTTTAACATAGGAATCAATAACATGAATATTCTTAACTACTAGGAGTAGAATAATTTATGGGGCAATATCACGATTATATATCGTTACGTGGAACATGCCAAAAGAAAGAAATAATTTGCTTCAACATACCTCGATTTCACTTAACACTGTATTGAATTTTGCTGGAACAATTTCTCCTTTTCGAATGAAACTAAAATTTACGAGCTTCCTATACTCTGCACGATTTTTCTTTCCCAATTTCCTAACACTATTCGTGAGTTTCCATCTAATTTATTCTGTAATTAACAGAGGGGTCAATACCTACTACTACTGTATGTGTACGTTTTCCATCTCCAAGAAAAGAAATAAAATGGTTTGCTAATTTGGAATTTTAGAGAGGTGCTAAACGTTCTGCTTCTTAACACTTTGAGAGATTTCTTTCTTTCTAACATTGTCTTTTAATAGACATGCCAACTAGGCATTAAATGCACTTAATGAGTGCTCATAATTAGGTCACCAACTAACCACTAATTGCTAACACCTACACACTAGTCACCTAGGCTAGTCATTTTAGGATTCTTTTCAAAGCCACACGTACACGCCCCCAACATGCACCCTTAATTAAGTGACTCACTTCCGTAATTTATCTATCACACACATAATTAATTTTGTGATTCCAATTCACTTAAATCTTAATAACTTATAAGACCTTCATAAACTCAATGTCATAATTTCCTAATAAGCCACTAGCCCATAACCTCTTTCTGTATGAAGCAAATTTATTTCCGCTTCCTGCCGTCACAATTCTTACGTCCAAAATTATTTCGGGATTTTATATGCTAAACTCTTTATTAGCATACGTAAATATGATCCAAAATTTTACCAATGATCGATTCTATTTACACATGCCTAGCATTTTTACATACGCCTAGCGATTCAAACATTAACCCAAAAGTACGGGATGTTACATCTTTCCCCTCTTAGAAACATCCGTCCTCGAATGTTGGTGTGACATATCTAATCCTTGTCGTGTACTAATACATCACTACATCAGACCTCTCATACTCCGTTCCTGAACACCCGAAAATCGCCACCTTTGACCGAAGAGTTCCTTCTGTCCCTCCTCCACCATTGATCCTTACGCCGTTCTAGAATGATCATACCTTTGTGTTACTTTCATAACCATAATCTCATTCACCTTTATCTTTCTTGTTGTAATTCTTTATTCTATTCGTCACTAAGCGGAAAATATTTCTACCTTGATACTTAATCATATCATTCCATTAACTGTTTTCATATTCCCTACCACCATCCTTTGATTGTGCCATACTTCTCATCCTCAATGGTCAGCATGACACTCGTATTTACACTCAATCCAACTTCAATCTCCCTGCTAATCATAATCCTTCTGGAAGAAGGTACTGTTTTAATCGTAATTACGATAAGGTCTACAAAGAAAATCCTTACAATCATCTTCGTTCCGATGCTTAGTACTTCATTTACCTTTCTAAATATTTCGCTTTCCAGGCTTGCATTATTTCTTCCATCTTCCGTATATGAGTGAGACAACTTCTCATAATCTCACATTTTAACAATAATACTGCCTCTTATGGCGTACCAACCGTCTTGGTAGAAATCGCTCATGTACTGGCTACGAGTACAAACTAACTGAAGTCTTTTTGGTAATCGGTGTTACTGAAACGGTACAAGGCGCGAGTCAAACTCGAATTCCTAAGACTCAGCTCTACTTCATGATTTACGAGATTAAAGAATGGAAACCATCCCTAAAATTTCAAATAGCCTCCTATTTATCAGTATGGTGCACAACATACCCATAAACAAGTCTCTACTAGACACGACTTATAGACTCCCTAGGACAGACATGCTCTGATACCATGTTTGTCACAACACAAACCGGAGGGCCGCGACGGGCACCCGGACCCCACCCGCTGGGTACCGCTAATCAAACAACAAACTTCTAATCATAATTGAATACGGACTAAGCCGAAAACATTATAGAAAATCTTAACCAGAAATCCAATTTTCATACATACATACCCATACCAAGGCCGACAAGGCCACATATGACAACTAACCACATGCCATCTGTCTACAAGCCTCTAAATATACATGATATCAAAAGGACAGGACAAGACCCCGCCATACCCATATGCGTATGCAAAGATACTGTACCACGACCAGACTGCAACTCTGAAATAAATAGAGTGCTCCAACATCAGCTGAACCAACAACCTACTTGCGTGAACCGTCACCTTCTTTAACTGAACTTGCGAGCATGAAAGGGTCCTAATACATATGCCTTAATATCATGCTCAATGAGGTATACATATAGATCGGCCCCATTGGGCATTTTCCATACCTTAACAACCTCTGTGGGCATCATTTCATGTCGGCCTCTGTGGGAATAATATGTATAAATGTCATGCATAATGCGGTAATTACATAATAATGGCCACACAAGGGCATCTTCCTCCCTACATCATATATATATATATATTTGACCTTAATCAGTCATCTTCCTTCATTAAGCCATACAGGGTAGCCACACAGGCTTTATCATTATCATATCCTAGCTGATCAGGTGGTCTGCGTTTCCTGTTTCCCATCCCCAATATACGGTCTTGGGTAAAACATGAATGCAATGCAAATGAAAATGCATGAATCACAATAAAATATCTTGAATGACATAATTTCCTTGTACCTTCGGTCAACGCCGTAAATATTAACATATTTTCCATATGCCTTAATTAGGTCTTAGGAACATATTTAGACATACTTTTAACATAGAAATCAATAACATGAATATTCTTAACTACTAGGAGTAGAATAATTTATGGGGCAATATCACAATTATATATCGTTACGTGGAACATGCCAAAAGAAAGAAATAATTTGCTTCAACATACCTCGATTTCACTTAACACTGTATTGAATTTTGCTGGAACAATTTCTCCTTTTCGAATGAATCTAAAATTTACGAGCTTCCTGTACTCTGCAAGATTTTTCTTTCCCAATTTCCTAACACTATTCGTGAGTTGCCATCTAATTTATTCTGTAATTAACAAAGGGGTGAATACCTACTACTAGTGTATGTGTACGTTTTCCATCTCCATGAAAAGAAATAAAATGGTTTGCTAATTTGGAATTTTAGAGAGGTGCTAAACGTTCTGCTTCTTAACACTTTGGGAGATTTCTTTGTCTCTAACATTTTGTCTTTTAATAGACATGCCAACTAGGCATTAAATGCACTTAATGAGTGCTCATAATTAGGTCTCCAACTAACCTCTAATTGCTAACACCTACACACTAGTCACCTAGGCTAGTCATTTTAGGATTCTTTTCAAAGCCACACGTACACGACCCCAACATGCACCCTTAATTAAGTGACTCACTTCCATAATTTATCTATCACACACATAATTAATTCTGTGATTCCAATTCACTTAAATCTTAATAACTTATAAGACCTTCATATACTCAATGTCATAATTTCCTAATAAGCCACTAGCCCATAACCTCTTTGTGTACGCATAAAAATTTATTTCTGCTTCCTGCCGTCACACTTCTTACGTCCAAAATTATTTCGGGATTTTATCCTTTTATATGCTAAACTCTTTATTAGCATACATAAATATGAATCAAAATTTTACCAATGCTCGAATCTATTTACACATGCCTAGCATTTTTACATACGCCTAGCGATTCAAACATTAACCCAAAAGTACGGGATGTTACATCTTTCCCCTCTTAGAAACATCCGTCCTCGAATGTTGGTGTGACATAACTGATCCTTGTCACGTACTAATACATCACTACATTAGACCTCTCATACTCCGTTCCTGAACACCCGAAAAATGCCACCTTTGACCGAAGAGTTCCTTCTGTCCCTCCTCCGCCATTGATTCTTACGCCGTTCTAGAATGATCATACCTTTGTGATACTTTCATGACCATAATCTCATTCACCTTTATCTATATTGTTGTAATTCTTTATTCTATTCGTCACTAAGCGGAAAATATTTCTACCTTGATACTTAATCATATCATTCCATTAACAGTTTTCATATTCCCAACCACCATACTTTGATTGTGCCATACTTCTCATCCTCAATGGTCAGCATAACACTCGTATTTACACTCAATCCAACTTCAATCTCCCTGCTAATCATAATCCTTCTGGAAGAAGGTACTGTTGTCCTAAATACGATAAGGTCTACAAAGAAAATCCTTACAATCTTCTGCGTTCCGATGCTTAGTACTTCATTTACCTTACTAAATATTTCGCTTTCCAGGCTTGCATTATTTCTTTCATCTTCCGTACATGAGTGAGGCAACTTCTCATAATCTCGAAATTTAACAATAATACTGCCTCTTATGGCGTACCAACCGTCTTGGTAGAAATAGCTCATGTATTGGCTACGAGTACAAACTAACTGAAGTCTTTTTGGTAACCGGTGTTACTGAAACGGTACAAGGCGCGAGTCAAACTCGAATTCCTAAGACTCAGCTCTACTTCACGATTTACAAGATTAAAGAATGGAAACCATCCGTAAAATGTCAAATAGCCTCCTGTTTATCGGTATGGTGCACAACATATCCATAAACAAGACTCTACTAGACACGACTTATAGACTCCCTAGGACAGACATGCTCTGATACCATGTTTGTCACAACACAAACCGGACGGCCGCGACGGGCACCAGGACCCCACCCGCCGGGTACCTCTAATCAAACAACAAACTTCTAATCATAATTGAATACGGACTAAGCCGGAAACATTATAGAAAATCTTAACCAGAAATCCAATTTTCATACATACATACCCATACCAAGGCCGATAAGGCCACACATGACAACTAACCACATGCCATCTGTCTACAAGCCTCTAAAAATACATGACATCAAAAGGACAGGACAAGACCCCGCCATACCCATATGCGTATGCAAAGATACTGTACCACGACCAGACTGCAACTCTGAAATAAATAGAGTGCTCCAACATCAGCTGAACCAACAACCTACGTGCGTGAACCGTCACCTTCTTTAACTGAACTTGCGAGCATGAAAGGGTCCTAATACATATGCCTAAATATCATGCTCAATGAGGTATACATATAGATCGGCTCCATTGGGCATCTTCCTTACCTTAACAGCCTCTGTGGGCATCATTTCATGTCGGCCTCTGTGGGCATAATATGTCTAAATGTCATGCATAATGCGGTAATTACATAATAATGGCCACACAAGGGCATCTTCCTCCCTACATCATATATATATATATTTGACCTTAATCAGTCATCTTCCTTCATTAAGCCATACAGGGTAGCCACACAGGCATTATCATTATCATATCCTAGCTGATCAGGTGGTCTGCGTTTCCCGTTTCCCATCCCCAATATACGGTCTTGGGTAAAACATGAATGCAATGCAAATGAAAATGCATGAATCACAATAAAATATCTTGAATGACATAATTTCCTTGTACCTTCGGTCAACGCCGTAAATATTAACATATTTTCCATATGCCTTAATTAGGTCTTAGGAACATATTTAGACATACTTTTAACATAGGAATCAATAACATGAATATTCTTAACTACTAGGAGTAGAATAATTTACGGGGCAATATCACGATTATATATCGTTACGTGGAACATGCCAAAAGAAAGAAATAATTTGCTTCAACATACCTCGATTTCACTTAACACTGTATTGAATTTTGCTGGAACAATTTCTCCTTTTCGAATGAATCTAAAATTTACGAGCTTCCTATACTCTGCACGATTTTTCTTTCCCAATTTCCTAACACTATTCATGAGTTGCCATCTAATTTATTCTGTAATTAACAAAGGGGTGAATACCTACTACTACTACTACTACTGTATTTGTACGTTTTCTATCTCCAAGAAAAGAAATAAAATGGTTTGCTAATTTGGAATTTTAGAGAGGTGCTAAACGTTCTGCTTCTTAACACTTTGGGAGATTTCTTTGTTTCTAACATTTTGTCTTTTAATAGACATGCCAACTAGGCATTAAATGCACTTAATGAGTGCTCATAATTAGGTCTCCAACTAACCTCTAATTGCTAACACCTACACACTAGTCACCTAGGCTAGTCATTTTAGGATTCTTTTCAAAGCCACACGTACACGCCCCCAACATGCACCCTTAATTAAGTGACTCACTTCCGTAATTTATCTATCACACACATAATTAATTATGTGATTCTAATTCACTTAAATCTTAATAACTTATAAGACCTTCATATACTCAATGTCATAATTTTCTAATAAGCCACTAGCCCATAACCTCTTTGTGTACGCAGCAAAATTTATTTCCGCTTCCTGTCGTCACACTTCCTACGTCCAAAATTATTTTGTAATTTTATCCTTTTATATGCTAAACTCTTTATTAGCATACATAAATATGATCCAAAATTTTACCAATGCTCGAATATATTTACACATGCCTAGCATTTTTACATACGCCTAGCGATTCAAACATTAACCCAAAAGTACGGGATGTTACATCTTTCCCCTCTAAGAAACATCCGTCCTCTAATGTTGGTGTGACATATCTGATCCTTGTCGCGTACTAATACATCACTACATCAGACCTCTCATACTCCGTTCCTGAACACCCGAAAAATGCCACCTTTGATCGAAGAGTTCCTTCAGTCGCTCCTCCGCCATTGATTCTTATGCCGTTCTAGAATGATCATACCTTTGTGTTACTTTCATAACCATAATCTCATTCACCTTTATCTTTCTTGTTGTAATTCTTTATTCTATTCGTCACTAAGCGAAAAATATTTCTACCTTGATACTTAATCATATCATTCCATTAACTGTTTTCATATTCCCTACCACCATCCTTTGATTGTACGATACTTCTCATCCTCAATGGTCAGCATGACACTCGTATTTACACTCAATCCAACTTCAATCTTCCTGCTAATCATAATCCTTCTGTAAGAAGGTACTGTTGTAATCGTAAATACGATAAGGTCTATAAAGAAAATCCTTACAATCTTCTGCGTTCCGACGCTTAGTACTTCATTTACCTTTCTAAATATTTCGCTTTCCAGGCCTGCATTATTTCTTTCATCTTCCGTACATGAGTGAGGCAACTTCTCATAATCTCAAAATTTAACAATAATACTGCCTCTTATGGCGTACCAACCGTCTTGGTAGAAATCGCTCATGTACTGGCTACGAGTACAAACTAACTGAAGTCTTTTTGGTAACCGGTGTTACTGAAATGGTACAAGGCGCGAGTCAAACTCGAATTCCTAAGACTCAGCTCTACTTCACGATTTACGAGATTAAAGAATGGAAACCATCCGTAAAATGTCAAGTAGCCTCCTGTTTATCAGTATGGTGCACAACATATCCATAAACAAGACTCTACTAGACACCACTTATAGACTCCCTAGTACAGACATGCTCTGATACCATGTTTGTCACAACACAAACCGGAGGGCCGCGACGGGCACCCGGACCCCACCCGCCGGGTACCGCTAATCAAACAACAAACTTCTAATCATAATTGAATACGGACTAAGCCGAAAACATTATAGAAAATCTTAACCAGAAATCCAATTTTCATACATACATACCCATACCAAGGCCGATAAGGCCACACATGACAACTAACCACATGCCATCTGTCTACAAGCCTCTAAAAATACATGACATCAAAAGGACAGGACAAGACCCCGCCATACCCATATGCGTATGCAAAGATACTGTACCACGACCAGACTGCAACTCTGAAATAAATAGAGTGCTCCAACATCAGCTGAACCAACAACCTACTTGCGTGAACCGTCACCTTCTTTAACTGAACTTGCGAGCATGAAAGGGTCCTAATACATATGCCTAAGTATCATGCTCAATGAGGTATACATATAGATCGGCCCCATTGGGCATCTTCCTTACCTTAACAGCCTCTGTGGGCATCATTTCATGTCGGCCTCTGTGGGCATAATATGTCTAAATGTCATGCATAATGCGGTAATTACATAATAATGGCCACACAAGGGTATCTTCCTCCCTACATCATATATATATATATTTGACCTTAATCAGGCATCTTCCTTCATTAAGCCACACAGGGTAGCCACACAGGCTTTATCATTATCATATCCTAGCTGATCAGGTGGTCTGCGTTTCCCGTTTCCCATCCCCAATATACGGCCTTGGGTAAAACATGAATGCAATGCAAATGAAAATGCATGAATCACAATAAAATATCTTGAATGACATAATTTCCTTACACCTTCAGTCAACGCCGTAAATATTAACATCTTTTACGTATGCCTTAATAAGGACTTAGGAACATATTTAGACATACTTTTAACATAGGAATCAATAACATGAATATTCTTAACTACTAGGAGTAGAATAATTTATGGGGCAATATCACGATTATATATCGTTACGTGGAACATGCCAAAAGAAAGAAATAATTTGCTTCAACATACCTCGATTTCACTTAACACTGTATTGAATTTTGCTGGAACAATTTCTCCTTTTCGAATGAATCTAAAATTTACGAGCTTCCTATACTCTGCACGATTTTTCTTTCCCAATTTCCTAACACTATTCATGAGTTGCCATCTAATTTATTCTGTAATTAACAAAGGGGTGAATACCTACTACTACTACTACTGTATTTGTACGTTTTCTATCTCCAAGAAAAGAAATAAAATGGTTTGCTAATTTGGAATTTTAGAGAGGTGCTAAACGTTCTGCTTCTTAACACTTTGGGAGATTTCTTTGTTTCTAACATTTTGTCTTTTAATAGACATGCCAACTAGGCATTAAATGCACTTAATGAGTGCTCATAATTAGGTCTCCTACTAACCTCTAATTTCTAACACCTACACACTAGTCACCTAGGCTAGTCATTTTATGATTCTTTTCCAAGCCACACGTACACGCCCCCAACATGCACCCTTAATTAAGTGACTCAGTTCCGTAATTTATCTATCACACACATAATTAATTCTGTGATTCCAATTCACTTAAATCTTAATAACTTATAAGACCTTCATATACTCAATGTCATAATTTCCTAATATGCCACTAGTCCATAACCTCTTTGTGCATGCACCAAATTTATTTCCGCTTCCTACCGTCACACTTCATACGTCCAAAATTATTTAAGGATTTTATCATTTTATATGCTAAACTCATTATTAGCATACGTAAATATGATCCAAAATTTTACCAATACTCGAATCTATTTACACATGCCTAGCATTTTTACATACGCCTAGCGATTCAAACCTTAACCCAAAAGTACGGGATGTTACATCTTGCCCCTCTTAGAAACATCCATCCTCGAATGTTGGTATGACATATCTGATCCTTGTCGCGTAATAATATATCACTACATCAGACCTCTCATACTCCATTCCTGAACACCCGAAAATCGCCACCTTTGACCGAAGAGTTCCTTATGTCCCTCCTTCACCATTGATCCTCACGCCATTCTAGAATGATCATACCTTTGTGATACTTTCATAACCATAATCTCATTCACCTTTATCTTTCTTGTTTTAATTCTTTATTGTATTCGTCACTAAGCGGAAAATATTTCTACCTTGATACTTAATCATATCATTCCATTAACTGTTTTCATATTCCCTACCACAATCCTTTGATTGTGCCATACTTCTCATCCTCAATGGTCAGCATAACACTCGTATTTACAATCAATCCAACTTCAATCTCCCTGCTAATCATAATCCTTCTGGAAGAAGGTACTATTGTAATCGTAAATATGATAAGGTCTACAAACTAAATCCTTACAATCTTCTGCGTTCCGATAATTAGTACTTCATTTACCTTACTAAATATTTCACTTTCCAGGCTTGCATTATTTCTTCCATCTTCCGTATATGATTGAGACAACTTCTCATAATCTCGAATTTTAAAAATAATACTACCTCTTATGGCGTACCAACTGTCTTGGTAGAAATCGCTCATGTACTGGATACGAGTACAAACTAACTGAAGTCTTTTTGGTAACCGGTGTTACTGAAATGCTACAAGGCGCGAGTCAAACTCGAATTCTTAAGACTCAGCTCTACTTCACGATTTACGAGATTAAAGAATGGAAACCATCCCTAAAATGTCAAATAGCCTCCTGTTTATATGTATGGTGCACAACATATCCATAAACAAGACTCTACTAAACACGGCTTATAGACTCCCTAGGACAGACATGCACTGATACCATGTTTGTCACGACACAAACCGGAGGGCCGCGACGGGCACCCGGACCCCACCCGCCGGGTACCGCTAATCAAACAACCAACTTCAAATCACAATTGAATACGGACTAAGCCGAAAAGATTATAGAAAATCTTAACCAGAAATCCAATTTACATACATACATACCCATACCAAGGCCGACAAGGCCACATATGACAACTAACCACATGACACCTGTCTACAAGCCTCTAAAGAATACATGACATCATAAGGACGGGATAAGACCCCGCCATACCCATATGCGTATGCAAAAATACTGTACCACGACCAGACTGCAACTCTGAAATAAATATCCTGAATGACATAATTTCCTTGTACCTTCGGTCAACGCCGTAAATATTAACATCTTTTCTGTATGCCTTAATAAGGACTTAGGAACATATTTAGACATACTTTTAACATAGGAATCAATAACATGAATATTCTTAACTACTAGGAGTAGAATGATTTATGGAGCAATATCACGATTATATATCGTTACGTGGAACATGCCAAAAGAAAGAAATAATTTGCTTCGACATACCTCGATTTCACCTAGCACTGTATTGAATTTTACTAGAACAATTTCTCCTTTTTGAATGAAACTAAAATTTACGAGCTTCCTGTACTCTGCACGATTTTTCTTTCCCAATTTCCTAACACTATTCGTGAGTTGCCATCTAATTTATTCTGTAATTAACAAAAGGGTGAATACCTACTACTACTGTATGTGTACATTTTCCATCTCCAAGAAAAGAAATAAAATGATTTGCTAATTTGGAATTTTAGAGAGGTGCTCAACGTTATGCTTCTTAACACTTTGGGAGATTTCTTTCTTTCTAACATTTTGTCTTTTAATAGACATGCCAACTAGGCATTAAATGCACTTAATGAGTGCTCATAATTAGGTCTCCAACTAACCTCTAATTGCTAACACCTACACACTAGTCACCAGGGTAGTCATTTTAGGATTCTTTTCCAAGCCACACGTACACGCCCCCAACATGCACCCTTAATTAAGTGACTCACTTCCGTAATTTATCTATCGCACACATAATTAATTATGTGATTCCAATTCACTTAAATCTTAATAACTTATAAGACCTTCATATACTCAATGTCATAATTTCCTAATATGCCACTAGTCCATAACCTCTTTGTGCACGCACCAAATTTATTTCCGCTTCCTGTCGTCACACTTCTTACGTCTAAAATTATTTCGGGATTTTATCCTTTTATATGCTAAACTCTTTATTTGCATACGTAAATATGATCCAAATTTTTACCATTGCTCGGGTCTATTTACACACACCTAGCATTTTTACATACGCCTAGCGATTCAAACCGTAGCCGAAAGTACGGGATGTTACAGAAATGAAGCTATTAGATTCTTTGCAGATAAATTTCATGATGAGAATATGCCTACAAAGTTCAAAATTCTGGAGAACATCCCAAAGATTATTACTGATGAGCAGAATCAGAACTTGGAGTCATTGCCCACTAAAAAGGAGGTAAAACAAGTTGTGTTTGTTATGAATAGTGAAAGCTGCAATGGACCAGATGGATATGCATGTTTGTTTTATCAAAAATATTGGGATATAGTTGGAAAAGATTTCACTATGATGGTTAAAGATTTTTTTGTGTGGTAGTGAAATCCCTCAATTTATTACTCATATCAATTTAGTGTTACTGCCCAAGAAAAAGATGTGGTTAAAACCTTTTCTGATATGAGGCCAATTAGCTAAAGTAATTTTGCTAATACAATTCTATCTAGGGTATTGCATGAAAGGTTGATACGTAGTCTGCCTACTTTGATCTCACCTACTCTGATAGGTTTTGTAAAGGATAAAAACATTGTGGAAAATGTGTTGCTAGCACATGAGATTACCAGGGATATCAAAATGAGAGATAAACACATAAATATGGCGATCAAGCAAGATATGACTAAGGCATATGTTAGATTGTCATGAATATTTCTTACTAAGATTTTGAGGAAGTTTGGATTTGGTGAGGTGCTTATAGATATGTTATGGAGGTTACTGTCAAAGAATTTGTATTCTGCATTAATTAATGGACAAAGTCATGGTTTTTTAAGTCCTCAAGGGGTTTAAAACAAGGTGATCCATTGTCACCAATTTTTATTTATAAAAGTTGTTGAAGTGCTTGCAAGAAGTTTGAACAAGTTGCATGATGATCCAGCTTTTATAGGATATGGTTTACCAAAATGAAGTCCTCAGATTAATCATCTCTCATATGCAGATGATACCATTCACTTCTATTCAGGAGAGACTAAATCTCTAAAGAAAATCCTAAAATATTAAAGAAGTATGAGAAAGCCTCTGGACAGATGATCAATAGTGAGAAAAGTAGTTTCTATCTTCATGTGAAGATTTGTACAGGTGCAGTGCATAGAATACAACATATTTTGGGCATAATGAAAGACTACTTCTCTTTTTCATATCTAGGATATCTTGTGTTTTATGGAAGAAGAAAAACAGTCTGCTATGAAGACTTGGTGAAGAAGATACTGAAGAGAATTCATTTTTGGCAGAATAGGCTATTGTCTTTTGGAGGGAGGTTCATACTGATTGCACATGTGTTACAGATAATGCCAATGTACTTGTTATCAGATATGAATCCTTTGAAAGGGGTGAACAACAAAATCTATCAAATCTTTGCCAAATTTTTCTGGAGCAACACAATAGGAGTAAAGGGCAAGCATTGGGTGGCATGGGATGCAATGTGCTTACCAAAGGAAGAAGGAGAGTTGGGCTTCAGATCCTTGTATGATATGTTGAATGCATTGTTTTCCAAAATTTGGTAAAATGTCAGGATATCCATGAGCTTATGGAGTCAATACATGATAAACAAATACTGCAAAAAGGTTCATCCAGTAATTGCTACAACAAGAGGTGGTTTATATACTTGGAGAAAGATGATAGTGATCAGAGAGGAAGTTAAATACTGGATATGGTGAAAGCCAAGACAAAGCAATTCCAGTTTTTGGTTTGAAAACTGGACAAATTTTGGTGCTCTATATTTCAGCATTCCTGATGAGATGGGTGATGAAGATATTGAGATTAGTAATTTTGTGCAAGATGAAAGATGGGACTTGGAGCTTCTGCAGGAGAAATTACCAGAAGATATTGTCCATCATATTGTAGAAGAGATTTCACCTTTTGTGTTTACTAATGGTAATGACACAACTCTTTGGACTTTGGAGAATACTGGATCGGTTATAGTTAAAAGTGGTTGAAAAGTTTTGAGATCTAGGTAGACTAAGGTGCAACAATATAAGTATATTTGGGAGAAAGGTGTGCAATAAAAATTAGCATATTTATGTGGAGATTGTGGAAACGCAGAATTGCAACAGATGATAATCTCAAGAGGTTGCATATCAATATTGCATCCAAATGTTGGTGCCGCTCAGTGGGACAAGAGGAAACCATGACTCAGTTATTTCTAATATCTCATATAGCTGCAAAGTTATGGAGACAGTTTGCTACTTGTGCAGGTATTAATATTGATGGACTACAATTACAACAGGTCATTAAAAGATGGTGGACTAGTGCACCAAGTGTGAAATTGAAGCCAGTTTTCGTAGGCTTTCCTTCCTTTATACTATGGGAGATAGGGAAAAGAAGGAACTCTATAAAGCATGGAAAAATATGTCTTATGCTAGACTGATATATCAAGTTCAATCAAAACTAGATTTCCCTGGATCAAAACTCCTACAATTTGTCCTGAGATGATCAAGGTTTTGAGGTGATACAAACCTAAACTATTCTATGCTAAGGTGTACTGAAAACTATCACCTACTGGGAGAATAAAGTTAAAACACAGATGGTGCAAGTAGAGGCAACCCAGGAAGGAGTTCTTACAGTTTCTGTTTGAGAGATGATAGAGGTGATTTGGTCTATGCTCAAGTTCAGCAGATCCATGACACAACAAATATTGAGGCAGAAGCTGCAGCTCTTCAACAAGCTTTTAGATACTGCAAAATAATATAGACACATCAAGTGATTGTGGAAACAGATTCGTTGTTACTGTTAAAGATGATATGAGACAATGGAAACCTCCATGAGAACTTACAGATGTGATAGAGGAGATTCAGAATACATTGGAGGAACTACAAGGATAGATTGTGCACATATACAGAGAAGGTAATCACTAAGCAGACTTCTTAGCAAACCATGTACTGAAAAAAATAAGATTACTACAGATCAATTCTTTTGCAGATATACAAACACATGGAAGGATAATTGTCACCATGGGAAAATCTCAAATCCCAAATTTGAGGATCAAGACTAGAAGAATAAAAAAGTGTCACTCAACAGCGTCATCCTAGCTCTTGTGTACAAACTTTGTTAGGATATTTTTTCTTTCTTGTCTTTCTGCATTTTTTTTATGGTGAACTTGATTCATTATAACAAAATACACTGCTAGGACATAGCAGTACAAAATTTGCTAAAAAAAAAAGATTTTAGGATTTGCAAACTTAATTTATGAGATAAAAATTTGCTTATCGTAAGGGCATTTGTGGTCCAATTTAGTTCCTAACTGCAATTGTGCAACAACTTGTAAAATTTCATATATGAGACAATTTGGTTAAATTGTAGCAATTTTTTTCACCAATTTAAGACATCACAGTCACATTATGAACTAACTTTAAGAAACTATTAATGGATGATAAATATTGTGAATTTCACATGCATTAAGGGCATTTTGACCTTTTTCCAATTTATTAAAAAAGAGTTTAAGCAAATATATATTTAATCAAACATTACTTAAAGTTGATGTGATGCCTTAAATTGGTAAAAACACCGCTACAATTTAACCAAATTGTTTCATAGATGCAATTTTACAAGTTGCATAATTGCAGTTAAAAACTAATTTAGACCACATATGCCCTAAGAATATGCATTTAGGTCCAAATATACCCTTATTAGTCATTTGATATGTTTTGCGTGAAATAAGGGCTTTTTGGCCCAATTAGATAACGACATAAGCATTATTAGATCAAACTATTAACATAGAGCAAATGTGATGACCATACTTTAAGGGCATTTTGACCCTTTTCCATTAATAAATTTAACCTCCAAATTAAGTCAACTATGACTCAGAAGCAAAAATATAAAAGAACGATCAAATAACTATGATCAATTACGATTATCATTAGTATATTGTTGCTCCCAAATGCACACGCAAGTATACATGATCGAACAAGTAATATAGTGATTTTAGAAATAGGATGTCGAACTACAGGGAGTTGTGATTAACTATTTATTACATCCTAATTATGAAATCCGAAGGTTATAATTATAAACTAGCTAAACTAAAAAAGAAAACAAGTAATGAACTTCAACCAAGAAAGAACGAATTTTTATGTTATCAATGATATGAATGTTCCAGGGTTGCGGTTGGTTCATCAATCATATTGATCTATCAAACTATTTACTTTAATCTGAATTATCGACGATTGCTAATTAACTAGATTATTAACTCTCGTAGTATTCTCCTGAACTGCTACTCGTCTATTCAAAACAGTTCGTCGCCTATATTCTATGGAATTGACATGTTAAGAACGTAATTCGTCCATGACATTTAATTTAACGCGGTGTCTAGGTATATTCCTATCCTAGACACAAATTCTAGCCCTACTTTAGGGATAATCAAATCACATTCTCTTTAACTCTTCTATAATCTAACAACATCTTTCCCAAACATGTATATTAGATAGTCGATAGAACCTAACTGTTAGCCAAACAATCAAGCAATTATGAACCGAATTAAAGAAACAATCAAAATCAATAATTCTTACTAAGCTAGAAATAATCATCAAACATCAATATTTATGGTTTACCACAACCCTAGAACGTGAAGTTTATCTCCACATAGATAAGGAGGCAAAATAACAATTCATACAAAGAAACATAAAACTAGTAGCAAGGAGAAGAAAACGGTAAAAAATCAAATAACTTCGGCCTCCACAGGGGCTCCAAACTCTTTCTAGGTCAAAGGTTTTGAGCTCATGGTCACAAGTTATCCTAAAATTGTGTAAAAACCTGTCTTATGAACTATTTATAGGTGTAGAAAAAAGTTCAAATAAAATAACCCAATCCAAAATAAATTGGAAGAATTAATTTTCAAAATTCCTTCTCCTGGTCGGGCGAAGTGCACAGCGAGCAACAAGGCTCGCCTGCTGCTTCGCTCAGCGAGCTACTGTTCTGCATTCAATTCTTTCATTTCAATTGTAATTTTGCTTGCCAGGTAATCGTCCACTTTGTGTACTTTAGTTTTCCTTTGTTTTGCATATTTTCATTCTTGCATCATAAAAACCACATCATGAGGCAATAATTCCCCAATCATTAGGTACACTTCATTTCATACACTTCAATCCATCGTGACAAAAGTCTCCCGTCTTTTTATTCTATTTTCTTTTATCCTCCGCTTTTTATTTAATTTTGCCTCAAATATCTCCATCTTCACACCGCTTTATTCATACACATTAAAATTATAATGTTAAGCACAAAGCAATATAATAACACTCAAAAAATGATTAAAAATACTAAAATGTGAGACAAACAATGACTAAATATATACATTTTTTATCGAATATCACCTATCCTACAAAAAAGGACAAGAGTGAGAAGAAAATACCTATACGTTCATGTAGTCGTTGAAGTAACCATGGGGGGAGGTAGATTTTTTATCGAAAGAGTTCAACTTATATATTTGCCCCCCTTGGTCTGCTACTGGATGCATGTAAGATAAATAATCTAAGGGCCTAATCAAATTCAATATCTCCGACACATAATGTGAATATAAATATAAAAAGCCACAAAAGTAGAAATATTTTATCCTGAAAATATAATTTTTAAAATACAACAAATTTAATATTAAAAATATAAAATTTAATTTCTGAATCCTGCATCTACGTTCAAAAGAAACTTATTGACGTATATGCAGTATCAAAGAACTACAAATATTTTTGACATTAGCAGCAAGAACTCAAAAAGTATTTAAGAAATAATAATAATAATAATAATAGTATAAGACAACAAGAAGTACAATTAAAGAAGCGGAGGGAGAGAGATATTTTATTGCTCTTCAAACTGATGTACAAATGAACTGAATTGATTTCTTATTTATATATAGAAGAATAGAAGTTGTTGTGAGGCTTTTCAAGAAGTTGTTGCGAGACTTTTCAGGAAGCTGCTGACAAGATGACTGCTGAGCTACCTGCTTGAGCTACTCATAAGCTGTCTGCTTGACTGCAAGCCTGAGGAAGCAACTGTAAGGCTTTTCAGGGAGCTGCTTTGCATGAGCTACTTACAAGTTGTCTGCTTGATTGCAAGCTAATTCAATTACCAGTTTATCCAGGAAATTGCCATAGTACTTAAATAGACATCCACAATATAATATATGTATAACATATCCCATTGGATATTCATTAATAATTAATGTGTCTCGTTAAAACCATACTAGAAAAAACTCAGTGGGAAAAATCATAGAAGAAAAAGAGTACACATATCTAGTAATACACATTACTAGTTGCCTCATTAAAAACACTATAAGAAATTTCAAATAGGACAAAATCTTGGTTACGAAAAAAAAATAGTACAACACGTATTTTACTCCCTCTGATTAAAGCATCACTTAATTCTTGAAGATGATATATTCCAATCATATATACTAACTTATCATATGTTGAGGTTGACAATGCCTTTGGTATCGGATCTGTCAATTTATTATTTGACGAGCTGGTTGATCATCTGCTCTCGATTCCTTTTTATGATTTGATTGTCATGTAAAATAATATGATATAACATAATATGGTATAACTGTAATCCCTCATGCGAATAGATAATATGTTTGAATCGACCTTTATGTCGAAGAGATGATTGCTCTGTATATCCAAAAAAACTTGACAACAAACATTAGGATAACCACATTTGTATGAGAAATTTCATTTGCAATAAGTAATTGATATTATTTCAATCTCTTTGTAAGAGAGAAATTTTATCATGCTCATAATTATACTAAGATAAATAAATGCACCATTTGCACAAATATATGGTACTTCGATTAATCTAATTTTTCAAGTTTTCATTTTAATTTTATCAAATAAGCCATATAGGTTGTGAGAACATCAATCAGTATAAATAGTGTGACATCTTCTGATGTCTGGAATGCCGGACCAATAAACTTTACCATTACCAAAATGCTTCATTTCACTTGGTAATTATTTCTATGTCAGCATGCTTTAAGAGACGTAGAATTCAGATCCTCACAATATTATACAATATTTTACTCTATATTGTATCATATACATCGTCAATGAGATATCATTTTGTATTGGCTCGCTATTCGACATAACTTACTAAGATCCCATCACTTTATTATTTTTCAGGTACCTGAACCTCCTATGAGGTTTTATGAACAGTTATGTCATAGGCTCTTCAAGAGCACATTTCCTCCTCCTTTATTTCAAGCATTTGGTACCGATTCGTCTACGATATTGTCACGACCCAAAATTTCATTGTGCCGTGAGGGCACCTACCCTAACCCGTAGGCGAACCACTAACATCCAGCACATCATAATATAAAGCAAATGCGGGCAAATTAAGGAAACAACATTAGTATTACTAAGTCTTAGAACTTAATACATAATCCTTGAAAGAAAATTTTAAAATCTGGTTGTCATGAGTACAAAGCTACTAACTGGAATATAAATCTGAGATGATATACAAATCATTGTTGGAAATATAAAAGATAGAACAACTAAAATAACAAGAAGGAGAGTTCTAGTGCCAGGATAGTATATGCGACTCACCCTGGACTCTCAAGAAAAATCGCTATATGCCACGTCTAAGCTCCTCTGCTGGCGTCTGGGTAAGTACCTACACATAGAGTGCAGCAAGTGTAAAGTGAGTACGGAAAGCACTTGTACTCAGCAGCATCATCGACCGACCCTAACTATAGCGGTGGCGAGGGTTTATACTCCCAATACTTTTCTTCTAGCTTAGTTAGTCAAATATACATTTTATAAGCATTACAACAATCTAACTATAAATTCCACAAACGATCGAATGATAAAGTACATTACTTTTCAAATATCATACTAAATTCTATAACTTTACCCCATTTAGGATAAGTTTAGCAAATAAGGTTCCAACCTACACCCAATCAGGCATCTAAATCGTCAAGATTTCATCTTTTATCAAAATAAACAAGTTTACCATGAAAGGTTTAATCATTTAGTTCTTATACTAAGGAACACGTAAAGATCTCATCTCTATATAGTTCCTAACAATCTAAGTCACAAAGATCCCATCTATATTAGCATTTCTAGCAATAAAGGTCATAAAGATCACATCTTTATATCATTACTATATCGTCTCATATTTCCGTCATACTAAAAAATAAGTTATAAGGTGTCAGTATTTCTCTCCTTAAAAGTAACATGATCATAAAGTCTACCATAAATCAACACCGAGTACACACAACATCAAATACATATCAGGAATACGAATGAATGCAATACAGATGATATGTATGTATGTATGTATGCAATGACAATATGTAACCGGTATACACACGCTGCTGCAGTAGCTGTCACGTGACACATGGGGGACTAATGAGGTCCATATACCCATCCGATCCCATCGGATACCAGCTTGAGGGTTGAATGTCATACTCAATCATCACTCTCAAAATCATGTACCATATCCCTTAATCAGACTTCTCAAGCTTCTCTCAGCAATATATCAACAGTTCAATGCCAAATATAGAATGTATGAATGATATGGATATGTGTACACCATGCAATTAGCATAATCATTGTAATCAATATTTAGTTGTTTCTATTCGAGTGTTTAGATGAGATATAGAGTGATGAATGCATGGCAAGTTAAATCAGAATATCATATCAACATGGCTATAAGCCCAAGTAAGCAACAATCATACCAACCTATGCGGATTTATACACTGCGTCTGTGGCTCGAAGGCTAAACACATAAACTTGTTCACATGCATTATACTAGATCATTAATTACCCAATTAAGTTCACCGGTATCCGTATTAGTGCTCGTCACCTCACGAATACGAGAGTCCCAAGTTTCCATTACTCCCCTTAGTTCATTACATAGCATACCAACACATGTTTCTACACTAGAGTCTAGAAAATCTCAACTTGTCTTATTATAAAGTCTCATAATTCCCGAACGACTCCAAGCTCAATTCACATGAAGATTAAGCCTCCTAAAAGCTCCATTGCATCTAAATTCGCCAAACAAATTCAATCTAGTCAAAATAATAATCTACAGAGTTAGCCGAGTCCAACTATACCCATATTATTTTACTTTATATCGAAACCCAAAAATAGACCCAAAACGTCAACCCCAGGCCCACAGTGGTATAACTAGAATTATATTGCGAAATCTATTTACCCATAGTCTAGTTAGTAAGAAAATCGAAAATCTTTGAAATCCATCCATAAATCGGCCTTCAATTTAAAGGTTTATCATTTTTCAACTCTAGGGCTGAAAAACCCCAATTTCTACAACCCAAATTTAGATACAATTGATAACTAGAGGAAATTATTATGGAAAAACACATAAACAATGGTTGGATACGTGTCCCCTTTCGAAGACGAGAATTTATCCACCAAAATCACCTCAAACAAAGCTCTAGAGCTCAAATTATGGCAAAAATATAATGAAATCGCGATTTGGTTTTTAGTACACTGTTCATACATATTTTCTTAATCGCGATCGTGATGCCACATGTCGCGATTGCAAAGGACAAATTTTATTTTTTTCCCTAAAATTTTATTCGTCGCGATCGCGACCGTCCAAAACACACCAGACTCCAGAAAATTCCAAGTTTTTCTTCCAAACTTCGATTCAACCCCCGAAACTCATTCAGAAGCTCCGAACACAAATCAAATATGTATTTCAATCATAAAAGATGTTACAGACATGTTCGTGTACTTAAAACACCCGAAAAGGGTCATCTTGACTCGATGTTTACCGTGGTCAACTCCAATTTTCACTTTAACTAGTTTATCAACGAACGACCCAAAACTCATTCGGCAACTTACAACCAAGAGTGCAACATGACTATAAACCACGCTACGAAGCTGTTCGAATCAGCGAAACACTCATACGAGTTTGTTAAGACATGCTTATCTACAAAAATGTCATAACTTCCTCAAAATGACATAAATCTCTACCCAGTACCAAAATCTCACCCGAACCCCTCAGGATCCGAACCAATGACCCGACTAAGTCATAAATCACATTCAGGACCTAACAGAATCGATAAAACTTCTAAAATGATGCATTTATCCAAAAGTCAATTTTTGGTCAAACTTCTTTCTTTCTTTAACTTAAGAGCTTCCATCTTTAATAAAATTGATCCGAAACTTACCCGATTAACTCGGAAATTATGTCACCCATCTCCGCAAGTCATAAATACCGATATGAAGCTATGAGAAGTGTATTCTTGAGAAAATAAGTCCAAAAATTCAAAATGACCAAACGGGTCGTTACAGATGCTCCATGCATGCTTTAAACTATGTCCTTCAGGAAAATTTAGGAGCATCTTGCAGCTGAAATCTGAAATTGTTGGATCAGCAAGTGATTCTACCATTTGCCTTGAGTTATCTTTTTAAGAAGGATCATATGGATGATAATTCACAATGTATGTCTTAGATGCTTATTGTCTCCCTCTTATATTATAAAAATTAACAAATATACCCACCATTTTTTGGTGAGGAGGAAAATCTATCTGTGGACATCGTGGTAGATCCATTAATCATATATCACACATCAAAAGCTATAAGATGGAAATATTTAGTTCCTGAACTAATTGTGAGGGGAGAATCTTTCATAATTCATTGGTCTGAAACATACAAGTTCGTTGTATGCAATACAACATATCTCAGACCAACACCTGAAGCTTTGTTCTTATAAGCAACAGTTTAGCTATATATCGGAGGAATTCAACACCAAACCAGATATAAATTAATATTATCAAGATGAACATCTTGATTACATAATCTAGAAATTGTTCTCTTAACTCAATTATTTTGAGCAAACAACTTTGTGAGTGTCGAACTGCGGGTTGACAATAACGCACATATGATCGTCTCATAGATGCATCTATTTGAAATATTACATTCCAGGTGAATGGGCTCACATTCACCTTTTATATTTTAAAAATCTAAGAAATTTAGTATCAACAATAGCTGGTGTAATTAACATATCATAAGAAGAAACAACACAAAAATAATCTTGAAGAATCTACTAGTTCTTCAAGATATTTCGAATAATCAATTAGCACATGAGATTTAAATCATGATGATCAAAACGGTCATGTTAACTGACAAAATTATTTATACTAGTAAACTTTAAGTTTATCATGAGGTGTGCTATTTGTTTTAGTAACCTTATGATTTACTATAACATGAAATTTTTATATCAATAAACTTGTGGTTTGTTGGGGCAATTTTTCACATACGTATTTCTTACACGTAGTAACTTAAAGATATTCAATCTTCTAATAACTTGTAGTCTAAATATGATAACCATTTTATTGCTAGTAAACTTCAAGTTTATGATAATTTGTGTTCCGATCATAACAATTATAATCTAGGATGAATGGTGTTATCATATGTAACCTCTTTGAGAGACTTAAATTTCAGATATCTACTACTTCAGGAGTAGATTTTTAAGAGTTCTACTACTTCGGGAGTAGAATTCAGAGTCTTACTACTTCAGGTGTAAGTTGCAAAGTTTTAATACTTTGGAAATAAACTGCACAGTATTTACTACTTCATGAGTAAATTCCAAAAGCTCTACTAGTTCGGGAGTAGAGTTCAAAGTTCTAACGAAGTAGATTTAAGAATCTTACTACTTCGAGAGTAAGTATATGATTTACTAAATATTGTCTCATTCAATTCATGGAGTGTATATATATTTGTAACATTTATCTAAAGTTATCATTCTTCGGGAATGAAACATAATCATTTGAATATGTCTCAGGAATATCAAACTATGATAGCTTAGAACTTCTTTTAAGATATTGCTACTCCAGAAGAAAATCTAGGCGTACATATAATGTAGAAAATCATTTCTCTAACATCTCTTTCAGAGTATACCAGGTTTCAAAGAAATTGATGTTTTAGAATCTAATATGAAGCACCATGATATTTAACTACTTCTAGTGGTTATAGGCGTAATTAAATTTAATCACAACGAGATTTAAGTTATATTCTCACTTTTGGTGATCATATATTTCTTGTAACTCTCATTCTATGCCATTTAAGGGATACAAATTAATATCATAATCCATCTTAACAATACTGTTCTTCGAGAACAAATTTGAGGCATAAATGATCTTGAACCAATTAGGGTCCCTCAGATCCAGAAGAATAATCATCTTCAGGTGGTCATATTCATCTTTCAAATTATTCTACAGTATAAGAGGATCTTTAACAGTGAGATATTTCAATTTCAATCACTCATCAAGGAGCGGAGGAAATCAGTGCTTTTTCACAGTCTTGATTTGATGCCTGATTTTTATCTTTGATAATGTTTGCTTGACCAAATGCATCAAGATAAATTTCACCAACAAGCACCGAAGATGAGATTTTTCCCGAAATATCCAGGATAACAAATTTAAATTTAGTAAATTCACCATTATATAAGAAAAAGAAAGTCATACATGTATGGTTAAACGAATGAAAAGCTGTTAAGGAATCAATTTGTCATCCGATTTCGTCAGCTGATAGACATCAGACATTTCAGAAGGGAAAAAATTTGGCACGCCCAGTGGGACCATAGGTGACTCCATAGCGAAGTTTGATTCTCCAGGTCAGGATCAAGCTTGGCGTATGTGCCTAAGGTCTGGTAAGAAAATGAACCCAGAGTCCAGTCCACATCCTAAACAGAATCCTCCCAGAAGGAACAATGAGCCACTACTTTTCTCGGGTATGCCTACATCGGTTGATACCCCTCTACTTCCTCCATCAACCCAAGCTGTTGGCTGACATTGTAAAGCCAATGGTGCATAATGAGGTTCAACAGGCGAGGGAACTGGATGCCAATCGACTGCATCTAGGAGAAGATTCGGCTAGTTCTGCCATCCTTCTGACGAGTGGCGCTGTACAACATGCAACTATGACTCCAGGTGTTGTTCCTCAGCCGAATGTGTATCAGTTAGTACCTACTCAAGTACAGCCGATAGCACACCTAGGAGCACAAGCCCAGTCACTTGGTAACCCGCTTACTGTATGAATGCCACCAAACACTGGGGGGTAAATTGTGCCACTCGACCAAGCGAGTCAGCAGTATGGACAGATTAATATGGCTCGGAGACTAGTTTAGGCATCCGAACACATTGGGTTGCCACCCGTTATGTTGTACGCTCCTGCAAATAGCCCTATGGTACAGGCGACCAATGATGTCCAGCTGAATTGGCAGTCGATGGCCCCTAACTATGACCCTACTCAGCTATCTGGTGACGATGTCTACAGCGGGACACCATTCCAACAGTCACAACCGGTACCCAATCCATACCATCCAGGAAGCGCAAACTTTCCAAGAACGACTGATGTCCGGGGAGAGCAGACATGGAACATTATTCTATATTATCCTCAGGCTCCGTTGACTGTTCCAGGAGCTTAGGTTTTCAGCTTTGGTATCTATGCCCTACAGCAGCAATGGGGACATACCCCACCTATTGGTAATGGCCAACAGAATACCTACAACTTTCAAAATCCTATTAAAAAAGGAACATAATATAGGCCTCATGTTTAGAACGCCTACTAGCCGGTTCCAGCTGAGAATCGGCAGGGGACTTCACAACTGATGAACCCTAAAACTATAGCGAATACCATGCGGAGGTACTTTGTCATCCAACTAAAACCATTGGACATGCCTGTTTATAGGAAGCCCTACCCTGATTGGGTAGATCGGATAGCACCATTGCCAAGGGGCTTCAAAACGCCTGATTTCGCCACCTTCTCGGGTGATGACGGAAAATCTACCATTGTGCACATCGGCAGATTTACCTCCCAATGTGGCGAGGTTGCACAGAACGAGTATCACAAGCTGTAGTTGTTCTCCGTTTCTCTAACCGGAACAACATTTGCCTTGTACTCTTCCTTGACCCCAGACTCCGTACAGAATTGGGCTGATATGGAGCATTGTTTCCATGATAGATTTTATTGGCCCGAACCTCAGGTCACTATAACCGATTTGATGAATCTCAAGCAACACGTCGATGAGTCGGCTCACGATTATATCAAGAGATTCAAAAGGAATGTTAGGAAATGCACTGTACACGTCCCCGAATCGAAATGCGCCCACATGATAATCAACAACATACATCCTCAGCTAAAAGAGAAATTAGTGGGAGAATCCTGCTCTGACTTAAGCCAGTTAGCCGAGAAGGCTAGACAAATAGAGCAGTACATCTAGGAGAATGAGAAAAGAAGAGCTAACAGAAACCGATGCTCCTATTTGGTATCCATTATTGAGGCAGATGAGTCTGACTTAGAGCAGCCAATTACACGGTAGATGCAATGGTAGATGAGATTATCAGGGATAAGGTTTATTCTTGCCCAACTTTGAAAGCTATCAAAGGCAAGGAGACGAGTTCAACTGATGGCAGGGTCGATTACTCGTGCGACATTACAAAGGCAGATCAGATCTTTGATCACCTGCTTAAAGATAAACAGATTCGGCTACTTGATAGCCATAGGATTCCGCCTGTCAAAGAGCTCAAGGAAAGTACTATAAATGTTATAACTCATATAGCCGTACTACTTCTAATTGTGTGGTCTTCACGAAGGCAATTCAAATGGGCATCAATGAGGGGAGGTTCAAGCTAGCCGATAAAAGCATAGCTGAAATGTATGTTGATACTGACCCCTTTCTCGCAGTACCAATATCTATGGTGTCCTTTGCTAACCTAGATCAATCAAATAATGTCAAGGGGAAACAACCGATGAGAAATATATGGGTCCCAAAGAAGCCCACTGGCAAGGAGGAGGCCACAAGGACCTCTGTGTTGGATCGGCTAGGCAGCCTAAGTGATATCTATGCGGACACAGACAGGCAGCCAGCTGGAAACAGTTTTTGTGTCCGCCCTTATAAACTAGAGCACATTTCTTGGGAACCTCACAAACAACACCTGAAATTAAAAAGGGACCCAACAAACCCCAGGCGCAGGCTTGGGGGCAAGAATGGAAACCAGTCGATGAGAAGCCAAGCATGCCCCAAATAGACGAGAAACCACTCCCCACAACTAAACAGAGGGTGGATGAGTTCAATGTAAAAGAATGTGTTTCTTCCTTGTGTATCACATTGAGGGATGAAGTTCAACGTAAAAGAATGTGTTTCTTCCTTGCGTATCACATTGAGTGATGAAAGTCAATTGAGACCCAGAGGATGATCAAGCCAACCGCCAATATAGAGGAAAGAATGTGGTTCATCAATCAGGCTTCTGGAAAGAAAGAGGCACCACTCAGTCTCGTATTCAGGACTCAGAAAAGAAGGATGTAGTATGCCAAAACCTTGCAAAAGATGAAGAAAACATTGCACATGATATCCATTGCTAAGGCTGTCGATAAGCAGGAAATTCCTGAGTCTGCCATAGCTGAGGCTATCGAGTGGGCATTCTGCTCAGTCTCTTCAAAGACAGTGTTGCATGAAGAATAAGTTGTGGACCAACTAGATCTGAATAAGCAGCCTAATGACAACCCGATAGAGGAACCCCGATGGATGATTACTATCATGAAAGAATTCCTATCCGAGATGGTTCCATAGATCGCGCAAAGGATCCAAGCATTAGAACCTCAGTCGGTTCATATATGCCTCAAGGAGATGGAAGATATTAACTTCTCATCAACCGAATTGGACGAGGTGGGAGACATCATCCTTGATTTATTTAAGCATGATTCAGTCGATGAGATTTGGTCAACTATTACAATGGTCAGTCTAATTCCATATGAGTTCTGGGCCAGCCGCTCTACGTTGGATAGCCTGGAAGGTGATGTGTGTGTGGAAGACACTGAATGGGTGACAATAGCTGATACCATAGTTAGGGATGATTTGAGCACTGTATTTGGTGCACCTACGGAAGAGATGGTTAAACATTTCAAACCCCTCTATGTTAAGGCTTACATTAACGGCAAAGCTATCAACCGAGTATTCATTGACAATGGGTTTGTGCTGAATGTGATGCCGCTGCTTACTTTGAAAGGCCTCAAAAAAACCAGGGAGGATCTCATCCCAACTAACATGAAAATGGCTATCTTTTTGGGAGAGGCCTCTAAAGATTTGGGAATTTTAGTAGCAGAAATCACCGTAGGTCCTAAAACGATCAGATCTATTTTCTTTGTAATAGATGGCAAACCGTCCTACGCCATTCTGTTGGGCAGAGACTAGATTCACATCAGCTGATGCCTTCCTTCTACCATACATCAAAGCTCATTTTCTGGGAAGGATACAAGATAGAGATCGTCCCAGCCGATGATAACCCATTTCAAGCAGGGGTTAAGAACTTGGAGGCTACCTTATATTCACCCTATGTGGCTCCCATAACTGTGGCGGAGCAATACAAAGAAGGATCTTGGGAATATTGCAATCTTACTCCACGAGGTTTTGATATAAAATAATTAGTCGAACCATGGCTTACCTTTGAAGAGTTTGATTATTGAGAAGACCCAAATCATACGTGATCTGTGGCATCGACTGACTGCTATAAGTTCTGAAGCAAGAATAGCCGAGGAATTATAGGTAGAGGACTACAATAAAGAACCAACACTGGCAGCCGATGACATTGAGTTGCCGATAGAACTTGAATCACCCATAAGAAGGGCTATGCCTAGTTTTGAGTCCCAGGATCCCTTGGAAGATATCAACTTGGGTACTAAGGATGTCCCTCGGCTAACACATATTAGTGGTTTGCTGAAGGAGGAGGATAAACAAAGCATAACGACTCTTTTACTGCAGTATAAGGACTACTTCGTGTGGGATTATCATGAGATGCCTGGGCTGGCATGTACTTTGGTAGAGTATAGATTGCCAATTAAGGAGGGTTTCACACCTTATAAACAACCGCCCTGAAGATATCACCCTCAGCTGATGCCTCAAATTAAAGCAGAGATTGAACGGCTGCTGAAGGTCGGGTTCATCAGAACGACTAGGTGTGTGGAATGGTTGGCAAACGTTATGCCAATCAAGAAAAAGAATGGCAAGTTTTGAGTATGTATAGACTACAGGAGCCTAAATCTAGCCACTCCCAAAGATAAATACGTTACGCCTATAGCTGACATGCTGGTCAATTCGGTAGCTGCCAATGGTGTGTTGCCATTCATGGATGGATACTCCGGCTATAATCAGATAGCAGTAGCCGAGGAGGACATTCACAAGACTGCTTTTAGGTATCCATGAGCCTTGGCCATTTACGAGTGGGTAGTTATGCCGTTTGGTCTGAAGAATAATGGTGCTACTTATCAGAGGGCAATCAACACCATCTTCCATGATTTTATCGGCAAGACTGTGGAGGTCTAAGTTGATGACGTGGTGGTGAGGTCTAAGGACTTCAAAGATCATTTAGCCGATCTTGAACAAGCACTAAAAAGAATGAGGATTCATAGTCTAAAAATGAATCTAGCCAAGTGCATGTTCGGAGTATCGGCTGGCAACTTCCTTGGCTTCTTAGTACATAAGAAAGGTATTGAGATAGATCATAACAAATCCCGGGCAGTAATGGAATCTGCACCACCCAGAACAAATAAGAAGTTACAGAGCCCGGTATAAAAGATCAACTTCCTAAGGAGGTTCATATCTAATTCAGCCGGCAAGATGAAGGCTTTCTCACCTTTACTTAGGCTTAAAGGGTCAGAAGTACTAGTATGGGGCTCGGAACAACAAAGGGCATTTAACCAAATTAAAAAGTCCTTAGCAACTCCTCATGTGCTGATACCTCCCATGTCAGGGAAACCGTTGAAATTGTACATCTCGGCTGCAAATTTGTCTATCGGCTGTCTGTTAGCACAGGATGCCTATGATGGAACCTAAAGGGCAGTTACTACCTCATATGAATGCTCAATGAGGCTGAAACTAGATATACCCCTATAGAGAAGCTTTGTTTGTCCTTATTCTATGCTTGTACAAAACTTGAACATTATTTAACGCCACGCGTGGTTTACGTTTTGTGCAAAATTGACATCGTCCGGTACTTATTGAATATACATGTTTTGCAAGGATGACTAATGAAATGGGAAATCAAGCTCAATGCATTTTCTCTCGAGTATAGGCCACTCAGAACTGTCAAAGGTTAGGCGTTAGCCGATTTCTTGGTAGACCACCGTTGTGTAGATGCAGAGGACCCATGCGCCCTCTCTACTACGTGTATGGACATCGTCCCTTAGATGCTAACTTTTGATGGGTCGAGAACCCATAAAGGAGTCAAAGCCGGAATGACGATAACTAATCCTAGAGATAAAATGTGAAGGTTCTCTTATCGGTTAGATTCTGAATTGATAAATAACCCAGCTGAATACGATGAGCTCATCATAGGACTCAAACTCCTAGTCCCTATGAAGGCGAAGTGCATCAAGATTCGTGGAGACTCACAGCTAGTTATCAAACAACTGGCTGAGGAATATGACTGGGAGAACGATGAAGAGGTTGATTTATCGCCATGCCTATTATTGGCTTACCATCACGGTCGACTGCTTTTAATACGCAAAATGGTGTGAAGAGTGTCAGAGACATGGACCAATCCAACGTGTACCAGCTGAGGTATTGCACCCGATCGTGAAGCCCTGGCCTATCAGAGGATGGGCTATGGACCTTATCAGCAAGTTTCACCCGCAATCAGCGAAAGGACATAATTTCATTATTGTGGCTACCGATTACTTCACTAAATGGGTAGAGGCACAGCCGATGAATAGAGTTCATCAGACAGATGTCATCCAGTTTATCCAACACCAGATCATATACAGATATGGTATTTCTGAAATGATTACAACCGATCAAGGGACATTGTTCACTGGTTCTAAAGTGGCAGCCTTTGCAGAGAAATTCGGGATCAAGATGATCACATCCTCGCCTTATTATGCACAGGCGAATGGACAAGCCGAGGCAGCTAACAATCTTATTGGGGACATAATCAGTAAAAATGTAGAGGATAACTCGGCAGTATACTATCTCACTTTGGATTAAGCTATTTGGGCAATCAGAAACTCTAAGTCTACAGCTACTGGGACAACACCTTATCGGCTAACCTATGGCCAAGATGCAGTGTTGCCCATGGAGATTAATGTTAAGTCATTACGAGTGGCCAAACAAAATCTTTAAGCTTAGAAGAATATCATCAGGCCATGCTAATGGAGTTACATCAGCTAAATGAAGATTGAATGATGTCCCAAGAAAGAATCAAAGCCGGTAAATGGAAAATGCCCAAAGCATACAACAAACATGTTAAGCCTAAGAGGTTCACCAAAGGAGACTTGGTTTGGAAAACTGTGTTGCCGCTTGGAACGAAAGATTGTAAATTTGGCAAATGGTCGCCAAATTGAGAAGGACCCTTCGTAGTAAGCCAATGGATTGCTGGCAATGCGTATCAACTAATAGACACACATGATGAAGAGCTTGACAGAAATGTAAACGACAAATACTTAAAAAGGTATTACCCTTTGATTTGGAGTATGCATGAGTAAACAACAATGACAGACCGACTGCTTGGCCGCATAGAAACTAATTCCCTTCAATTTGGGAAATATATGAATGAATGATAGCCACATCCCCGTTACAGTCACATAAAAAGGCGAAAAGTACTTCCCTTAAATTTGGGGAATGCAAGGGTAAACAACAGCCACATACCGGCTGCCTGGTCACAAAAAATAGACCCTTCGATTTGGGGTCAATAAAACTAGGAAGCCAAGTTGGTTGGTGTTTCACTAGTTGGAGGTTGCGCTACATTATCATTTACAGAAGTCTCAAGATTAGCGGAATCTACGGCTGCTTGGTCGTCTGTGGTAGCCACGGTCTTTTTTACATCCTCAGTCGCACCAACGACTACTACCTCATCCGCTTCTACTTCTTCTGGGACTCCCCTTCCTGCATCCAATAAAGGCTCAGCCACTACAACTGATAGGGTCTCGGTAAAAGCTTGAGTGTCAGCCGTTAGTCTATTGTTCGGCTTCTGATAATACCTCTTAAGTAATAGAAGCAGCGATGTCTTCGAATTGCAAGTCCATGAGGATGTTGGTTGACAACTGAGCAACGGGATCAACTGGCAAATGAGTAATCATAACTGAATAATAAGTTCCCTCGGATACCACTTTGAAAAAACTAACAGGGAGTGTTGGCGTTGCTTGAACAAGTCTATTTTTTCATACATCCACTCATTCTCCAGTTGGGACAACCGTTCACTCCCCACTTTGTTATCCAATTCCCAAACTACCTGTTGGTTACCGAGCTCCCGAATCTTGTTATCCAAATGAATGCCCTGCCGAAACAAAAAAGAGTGGGAGGAATCTTGGGCCTTAATAGTTGATTCCAAGGCGCCAATAGCTGGAGTAATAGCCTTTATCTCCGCTTGGATCCTCTTTAAATCGGCTCGCAGTTTTGACAACTGCTCCTGCAAGACATTCCTTCGGCTGACATTCTGCAGCCTTTTTGCATTCACCTCATTGAAAGAAGTCTGAATGTGGTTCTTCTCTTGCCGAAGAGACCCCAAGTGTTGCATAGCAGCGACTGTCTCATCATGGCTATTTTTGGCCATTTTGTGTAAAATAAATAAGTCACTTAAAGCCAAAGCCATGTCATTATAGGCGATTGCCAAAACTGGAGAATCCTTCACTTCTTTTGACAATCGGAACAGAGAAGCCTCAAAGCATGTAACTCTTTTTTGCTGGTCGGGATTCCCCTGGCAAGAGACTCCTCAACTCGCTCTCGGTGAATACCAACAAGCAAAGATGGTGAAGGTGCAATGTCGACTGAGCCAAAATATTACAAAAGAACGTCTTCAGGGATGATCTCGGCTGGCGCTTCTGAGTTATCAATTGGGTTGGTTTCAATCGAGGGATTGCCTCCAGCCATCTCCTGTATAGAAAGGACATGTTCAAAATAGAGGTAAGGGTTTGGAAACAATGAAGGACCAAACATAAGAGAAAGAATATACCGCTACAGATGCATCAACATAAAAATCATCGGCTGCCTTGACAGGAGAAATTTTGGCCTTGAGGACAACCGATAATGGATCCTGCGGATGTGCAGAATCATGAGCCGAAGAGGATGACCCACCAGTATGAAGAGGGGCATCGAATGCTTTCTGCAACCATCTACGTCTTATTAGTAGTGGTCCCTGAAGGGCAAACAAAAAACATGAATATCAAAAGATAGCTGATGCGAAGGTATTTAAGCCAGACCGGATATACCTCGATTTCCTCATCTTCCTCAGCAAAAACAGGAACTCTGGTTCTGTGGGATTCTTTCTCACTACGATCTCGGATGGCAACCCCCTTCCCCCGCTACGCCTGGGTTGCTTGGGAAAAGATTTCCTGGGTGACGGGGATTCGTTGTTAAAAGTGGTCTCCAGATATACAAACACTAGGGGATGGAGTTGCTGAAAGACGCATAAGAGATGTTAGCCGAAAATTCACAAGAATAATATGGCCGACACATATGTAGAAAGAAATTTACCTTTTCTCTTCATTTGCCGCAACCTGATAGAAGACCTTGAGGCAACAGGTCTAGTCGATTTAAGGGGAGCAACTCTTGATAGGGCCTCTATCGTCCACAGTTTAGAGGTTTCTTAGGTCTTTCTTTTCTTTGATAGGACCAACCGATCACGGTAGACATCTAGAGGAGACTGGAAGAATTTTCCTTGGTCGTTTTCCACCAATCGTCAAAAGCGACAGTAGTATTTACTCTCGGGGGAAACGACTGCCAGTCAAATAGGGCGAGCCTATCAATATTGTGATTAGCTACTTTCTTTGCTTGTTTTATATCAAGAATGCAACGTTATGTTGAACTAACAATATTGCGGTGAGGCCATAGTATGTGCTGAGTGAGACCGAATTGCCTTGCCACAAAGTTTGGTCGATAGGGCTCCATAGTCAGTTTATTGTTCCTAGAAGTGGCCTTCTAGCCACCCTATAGATCCCTAGCCGTAAGAATATACCCCCATGTGAGGGCCATAGTTCTCTGCTGGGAGAATGTAAGGTTATCATCGGCTACTTGACGGACCCAATCGGGGGTGGCCCATATTTCAAGGACTAGTTGCCAGTCTATGTAATGGTCTCGAGACAGACCATGTAGGGTGGAGACCACAGGGAAAGCGTCCTAGGGCACAAAGGGTGTTTTCCGAAGAGTATTGGCTAGCACTGACGGGTTTAATAGAAAATAGCAGTTGTCAAAATCATCAAGAATAAACTCCAGGAAATACAGGGTGATCCACAGTTGAAGGAACCACAAATGATCGGCTAAGGTATCTAGATTTCTGGATTTTCTTAACCTTGCATGGGCATCGCCAAGAGCCATATAAAGATAAGTCAGGAAGAGAGATGGCCAGCTGACATCTTCCCCCGAAACGGCTAGCGCCGCATAAATTTCCAGTTTCTTCACAACTGCATAAGATCTTGTGCAGACAAAATATCTACTGAACAAAAAGAGCAAGAAAGCATGATGTTCGTCATCGTTGACTGAAAGAGGTGATATTCGACTGTTATTGGTCATGAAGTGGCCATAGCCGGAAGAAGTCTTTGAGACCTTGATGCCCAAGTCAGCAACATCTATGTCGCCTAAGACAGGCGTTTCGGCTCCCAGTATTGGGAGGCCAAGTATCGCTGTCACGTCGAGCAGTGTGGGGGTCACCATTCCCAAGGGGAAAAAAAGGCGTTGGCAGTGGTCGACCAGTAACAAAGGAAAGCGTATATGAGACCAATGTTACAGGAGAGGTCAAACTCCGACAGCGCAATGGCGTCATAGAGACACATGCGTCTCCAGTCGGCCTCTTTGGCCGACTTCACTCGTTCCAACCAACCAGAGTAGTTGGTAATCTTGGTCGGCCAGGTACGCAGGCTATCCAGACAACGATCCCCGGTGAACCAATCGCAGGTAATAGGAAGGTCATAGTTTGCCGGGCTAAGATGCCGGGAAAGAAGGAGGTTTCCCTGTTCAGATGTACTGTAGGGGGCAAGAACCAGTTGTTCATCGATGAAGGCAAAGGTAGGGGTTAGGTCATCAGCAGCCAAATCTGCTTTATCTGATCCCTGAGATGGAGATGAAGATGAATACATGGTTCTCTGATTGAGGAATTAGGGTTCTTTGGAGAAGAAAAGGAATTTGGAAACGGCTGAAGATTGAGAGAGAAACCTATGGGGGGTGTCTCTCCTTAAAATATCTTTTTCTTTTGAAGATACGACTACACGCATTGGGACTATTTTCTTTCAAAATATGTGGCTGAAATGCGTCGGGATTCAATTATGGGAGCCGAGATGCCTCGGTTGAAAGGAATAAACTTTTAAGAGAAAATCATCATTGTATGCATTTAAGGCAAAAGTGATTGAAATGACACACGCGACTGCCACACGAAACGACAGCTATTTTGAATAGATTAACTCAACAGCCGCACTCGAGTCAATGTAGGGGGGCTATTGTTAACACTCAAAAAATATTCTTAAGTGTTTAACCAAATCAAGTGGAAGCCGAAGGTGAAAACCTCAAAGTGAGCACGCAACAGAATTCTAAGTCGATAACCGAACTGACTCTTAGCCGAATATACTAGTCCTATCCCTCGGCTAAAAAGGCTTCATCGGCTATTACGGTAGCCCAACCGAGCCATAATTTCGAGGAAAACGACGGATACCCATACATATTTGGATGCCTCGAAGACCAAGTCAAAGAACCTTCTAGACCCCAAGAAACGGCAACACCCAGCGATAGCTAGAGAGAAGTGCCATTAATCGTGCAAGAGGAAAACAAGGAGTAAAAATCGGCACCACCTCCTCATAGTTGGTTAGTGAATTTAGTGGGGAGTCTAATGGCTAACATAAGGGGATCACATTTCATTTTTTCTTGTAATATATATATAGGATCATTTGTACAGAAGAGAGACACGCAATCAATCAAACAACTTATTTTACATATCTTCATTTTACATTCATCGCCTTTTTCTGCACTCTAGCTGTATTTATGTTTCTTACCACTTAGTTTATTCAATCACCATCCTAACGCTTTCTGGAGTAGTTGGGGAACCCATTGCTGGAACTTAGAGTTCTGCTTCCAGCCGAAATCTCTTAGTTAAGAAATTAATTTGTTATCCGATTTCGTCAGCGGATAGACGGCAGACATTTCGGAAGGGAACAAAAGCATTTGTCTAGAGCCTGGGTAAATAATATAACATGTGTAATGAACATTTGTCAAGTATACTAGATACTTTTCTTAATAACCTGTATACAACAGATCTGTTAATATTTCCCTCGCACTTCTATTCTACGTGAGATACTCTAGTGGCGTTGTCTAGATGGGGTCAGCCTCCAAGGCATGACTTATCATAATATATATGAGGTGTTAATTAAACAAGCCAACATCAGCATAAACTTTGCCACATAATTTAACTCATTAATGCTAAAAACCTTATAAAGAATTGTAACCATACCTCTACAAGAATATGTTAATGTTAGAAGACTCACGTTCATGCAAACCTAGCATGAGCTTAATTTCTTATCATCGAATAACGCTTCCACTCGTGTAACTTCAAAAATCATACATAAAATAGGAAAATTATCGAATAACGTCTTACACTCGTGTAACTTCAAAAATCGTACCTGAAATAGAAAAATCACTCAAATTGGTATAATCTCATTTTGATAATGTGTTATGAAATAATAAAAAAGTATAAGACAACAAGAGATATAGTCAAAGAAGTCGGAGGAGAGAGATATAGTCAAAGAAGTCGGAGGAGAGAGATATTTTATTGCTCTTCAAACTGATGTATAAATGAACTGAATTAATTTCTTATTTATTAGAGAGAAAAGAAGCGGACGCAAGGCTTTTCAGAAAGCTGTTATGAGACTTTTCAAAAGCTGCTGACAAGCTACATGCAAGCGACCTGTTTGAGCTACTCGTAAACTGCCTACTTGACTGTAAACCTGAAAAAATAATTGCAAGACTTTTGAGGGACCTGCTTGTAAGTTGTCTGCTTGATTGCAAGCTTATCCAATTGCAAGCTAATACAGGAAACTTCCGAACTACTTAATAGACAATTACAATATAATATATTTATAACAAAAAGATCATTTACCATAGCATAAAAAATAAAAACGTATAATTTAGAGTGTTGCAACAAGTTAAAAGAGTATTTGTAAATAAGAGATATATTAAGAGACAATGATGATTGATGAGACAAATCCTTGATCTCTCCACTAGCGCCCACTTTACACGTTCTATCTCTATGATGACTGTCATTCTCCTAATTTCCTTACTTGCATTAAGTTACGATATTGCATATCCATACTGTCTAATACCCACTTGTTTGATTTAATAATTTCCCAGTACTAATTAATACCCTTTTTTCTTAGCTTGTGTTTTTGATTACCCACTGAAGGTCGGCTAATTAATACCCAATATAATATTCAAAGCCGTCTTTTCTTTCTGATTTGTCGGCTTCTGCGATTATTTTAATCCAATCAATAACTGGATTATTTCTCGGTTTGTTAGTTTAATTATTAATTTATGCTTTAACTGTATAGGTCCACTTGATGATTAATTATGGGGATAAGTACTTAGACCTTAAATGTCTTTCAGTATCCACGTGTATGCCAGTTTAAGACCAACCTTGAAGAATTTAATTTATAATTACACTCTTGTGTTGTTGTGACTTGTGATTCACTGATCAATCCCGCTACTATTAATTACTAACGTTAAGGAAATACATATGGAGTTAATGTATTATGTACGTATTAGGATGTCGAAAATGTACTCCCTTTATGTGCACTAAATCAGCTTGAGTTTGAATAGTTCATCTTGTGCATCCCATTCATCATGAGTGTTCCACTTTTCGTCTTTTCTAAAAGATATCAGTAATTGAGGTTCCAGCATATCAGTTATGATTATGTTTTAATCAATCGCCCGCAAACTGAAGTAAATTATAAATCCTTACTGATTATATTCTTTATTTAAATTAATTTTAAATCAACATTACATAAAATCATAATAAATGAAATATAATACGTACTAAAAGTTCTCTATATTTTTTATTAATTATTTTTATTGATAATGACTTCGAAAGAGCATAGAACCTAAAGTAAACTAACTAACATGATTAAAGAATATTTCAACTAATTGACTTTACCAATATAGATTATTTTCTCCATGTATATATCTTTCACTAAATTTGTATGAATTCAAAAAAATTGTAAAAACTTCTAGATAACTTCTTTCCATGTGATTTTAAAGTCATTCCATCCTCTTTTAATATTTTCTTTCATCATGATCTAACACTTTGTGAGAAGTGTATTTGAAGCTGCAACTTGAACTATAGTAACCCGACCCCTAATTTTGCTTAATTGTGATTGAAGTTATATATTGAATCTATGGATAAATATGCATTACCTTTCGGGATTTGTTGGAATGGTCGAGGTTGGAACTTGAGAGTTATGGTGTCTTGTGCATCACTGTTACACCCCGTACTTTTATATATCGAATATACCATAAGTTAAGGAGCCTAAGTCTAGGAAGAGGTTTCCCTTGGAAGGATAAAGAAATGAGCAAGTTAAACCCGAAAAAGTCGTAAGAGTTTAAGAGCCGCTAAGTCCTCCGTTCTTGCAATTCTTACGTTGAGTACATCATGTCAAACCGATGCAAGGTGAAAAGAGTTATGATACCCATATAAGGATAAGTAGGGCCTTGGGCCAAGACTGGAAGCATATCTAAAGATTCCGAGTTACACCCGTCGTTTCGTGTACGTTTGGGAGCATGGTTAATCGATTTGAGCTCCGACGACTCGAGCTCTGCTCCAAGGATCTTTTACGACATAAATGTATGTTAAGAAGGTCCATGGAATGTTACAAGTCATTTGGATTAAAGGAATCATATCTCGACAAAGTTTGACAAAGACAAGACAATACGCTAAGCGTTTCACGTCACAGAAGTAATTCCGCTTCGCGGATGGGGCAGTGGATTAAGGCCACCCCTCAGCCACCCTCCTGCTACCATCTGCGGTGGGATGTGCAGCCGTAAATGGTGATCTATGGCGCAGATCATCCTGCAGATGGTAGGCGGTGGGAAAGTTATATAAAGGCCCAAAGTCGGCCATTTGCTCCAAACATTCAAATTTCGCCCCAAACTCACCCTACATACTCTCAACCCTTACCTAAAGACCTGGACACCATTAAAGGTCAGATCCTTGAGGTTATGATGCAAATCCTCCATTATAGATACTAGATTAGCTTGGAATTGCATCTTGATCCTTGAAAGAAGTTTGGAAGTTCTTGAAGAATTGAAAGAAGATTTAATGTAGGGATTTCTTGGGTTTTTAAGGTATGTTCCTACTAATTTTTATTATTTTTAAACTCTCCTAGATTAGAGTGATCTTTTGACAAAGTAATCCATGAAAGGTTAAGATAAACTGTATAGTTGAGCATGATAGTTGTTGTGTTGGTTGTTGGATGGTTTTAATGAGGTTTTTGAGATAACTATGGCTAGATTTCGTGGAATATGATTGTTGTAATCTTAATGGTATTATTATTATTGTAAAAGAGGTGAGAATAGCATAAGTTGCCATGATATTAAGATGGAATAAAGTAAGCACACTAAGTGTTTGATGGAATGTCGCAAGGCTATTCGTTCCTTCTTTTGGCATGACCCGTTATGTAAACGAACGTAAACGAATATTTGTCCAAAGTGACTCTACTCTTAAGAGCTAGGAATGTCTGTGCTTTTTCATTCTTTTAAAAGAAGTTCATTGATTCATGTATAGCTTGTCTTATTAGCTCATAAAAAAAGGTATGTTGTGAATGTAGCGACAATAATGATAGTCAGACGATAACGACCATAGGTCACCCTGGCTTTGTTCAGGGTGTCCCTTGCAGTCCATTTTGCATTGCACTTATAATATATATCTATTTTCTTACCACGTTGTGCTATAGTCAGTCGGGCAGATACTTATATGTGCATACCACCAGTTGGACAGTTATGTATAATTATTTACCACCGGTTGGGCAGTTACCACTGATCATTTGGGCAGATATTACCGCGTCCTATATGGTCGGCCAGTTTATGATGAGCTCACCCCATACAAGGATTGGATACTATATTATATAGCCCCGTAGAATGGCTCAATATTAATTACATGCATATATTCATAGTTATGTCAGTAGTACGCCATTAACGACCCTTTTTCTGAGTTTCGAGTTAATTCTATACCCTTTTCTCTGGTATTACATTTATTGTTTTCATGTTTTACCTCCTTGCATATTCAGTACATATTTCGTACTTACGTCCCCACAGGGGCGCTGCATTCCATTCCTGCAGCTATAGATAGAGATACAGACGATCCCTCGCAGTAGGTGACTCTACTCAACTTAAGGTTGTCATGCTCCTTTCTCCCGGAGCTGTCTAGTGAGTTGATAGGAATGGTTGTTGTATATATATGTATATAGTTGGGTATGGCCGGTCCCTATCCCAACCAATAATGTTGATGTACTCTCTAGAGGCTTGTGGACAGTCTTCATGTATATAGTATTCTTGTGTGGCCTTGTCGGCCTTCCTAGTTGACCGATGTGTTGTATAGACCTTGTCGGCCTTGTGATATATATGTATGTTGGGCCTTTTCTGCGTGTAGATGGTTGTGTCCTTTGATTATGTAATCGCTCGTCAGTGGCTTGTCAGCCCATGTATTGTTGAGTATTCTACAGGTACATGACTGGTACACTAGAGCCTTAGAGCACCGAGTGTCGGCCACACCCTGCAAGGTTGGGGTGTGATAATCACGATCGGGATACCAAACACTACTATCGCGAGGTGTTGTTCGAATGTTACTACTTAAATAGATTTTGTTCTCCATGCGCAACCCATTAAGTGCCGAGATCACAGAGTTGATTAATTGCTCTCTATAAATGCGAGGTCCTAGCCATAACAGCGAAAGATCTAGCCCAATTCATACCTCGCGACTGCAAGGAACATTTTTGCAATTGTAAAGAAGGAACATACTTGGTATATAATTGAATAGTGACAAATTTAGGACGTAAACTATCACGACCCATAATCGAAAGGTATGATGGAGCCTAACTAGCTCACCATTAGGCAAGACGAAACCCAACCATAACAATCAATCGAACAACTTAAAGAGGAAAGTGAAGAGTCACACGAACTATCTAATATTAAGTCTCATATCTAAGGAAATGCGGAATAACAACATTACTCAAGATTTGTATCACAAGTACAAGAGCCTCTAAGAAATACATATAAGTCTAAAATCAAAATACAAAGTCTGAAAATGCTAAATACATTGTCTAAATGCTAAAATGATAGAATAATAAAGTAGAAAGAGGGAGAAGTGGGCTACAGAACAGCAAGGTAACTCATCACAACTCCTAATAGCCCTAATCGAACTCTAGGTGCTCTACAAAGTGCACCCATACTCAGGATTGAATCTGCATCACAAAAAAATGCAACAAGTGTAGTATGAGTACAAAACCACATGTACCGGTATATCTCATAGACAGAAAATGAAAGAAGTAGTGACGACGTATTTAACATAAACCTTAGTATTATTACCATTTTACCTTAATCTAAACTGATCAATTAATAGGATAGGGAATAATCAGTTATCGAGTAAGTCAAATAGCCAGATAATCATACAATCATGTAAGGAAATTAAGTTAAAGTATCAAAGTGGGAGCAACAATACAGAAAACAAAATAAGTAAAAATATGATGATGCAATGCAATGTTGTGCCTCAACTAACAAAATCCTCTCTCAAATTGTATATACATGCAACTCCTCGGTAATCTTTGGGAGTTTGTGACCAATGGGGGACACGCGAGGTCTATATACCCGTTGCAGGCGTGTAACCGGAGTCAATCATAATATAATATATTGTAAGTGTGCAACTCGAGCCAACCATGACACAATCCGTTGCAGGGTTGCAACTCGAGCCAATCATATACTAGTGCATGATACAACACATAAGGGAGTAAATATCTTAGCAATCCGGACTCTAGGGTCCACACGTTCAAGTAATTAGTTCACCCATAATTCTAGACTTAGTAGACAACAGTTCAAGTAAGTTCATCAAATCCAAACTTAATAGCCAACAAGTTTGAGTGAGTTTATCACAAATCCAGACTTAATAGCCAACAAGTTTAAGTAAGTTCATCAACAGTTCAGACTTAGTAGCCAATATATTCAGATAAGTTCATCAACTAATCAGACTTAATAGCCAGCAATTTCAATATTTTTACCGACATGCTTATCAAGAGTGTACGAGGTTCTTTAATATCTAAAATGACAGCTAAGCATCTAACAACCTCTAGCAACCTCATAACTAACTTTGGTAACTAACTCTAATAATTACAGAACTGCCACTGAGTAAAACTAACTAAGTAATTAATCAGTACAAATAATCATAATCTCAACACCCTCTCAAGTTGGAGGTGGTGTACTCACAGCCAACTTGCGCAAAATAGAAAAATGGTTGATCCTAGTCAATGCTTTTGTGAATATGTCTGCCAGTTGAGAATTGGTAGATATATGGTGAAGACGAATCAAACCCTCTTGGATCTTAACTCAAATGAAGTGAAAATCCACTTCTATGTGTTTTGTTCTTTTATGGAACACTGTTTTTTTCTTCTATATAGATAGTTGCTTGACTATCTCAGAAGACTTTTTTTATTTTAACAATCTATCACAGAAGACTTGTATGGGCACAAACCACTATAAGTTTATGTAGTAATATTTCCAACCAAACTAGTTCACCAACTACCTACCGTATAGCTCTATACTCTGCCTCTGCTGAAGATAATAAAATAGTTGTTTGCTTATTAGATTTCTCAAATGAAACACCTATTGTTATTGATCCTAAACCTAATAATCCTAGTATGACATTAGCCCATAGGAGATCATCTAGACCACATCATATTCCTACCATTTGAGAGAGTGCGATTACAAATTACCTAACCTGCAACCCTCAATTGCTATAATTACAGACTCATTACCTCACTTACTCATATCCCTCTTGTTCAATAACATCATGTTTCCTTCATTTTTGACCTGATAGTCAGCAGTTGGTAAAGAATATTTCCCATGAATGTGAATCATGCTCATATGAAGAAGCAACCATGAACCATGCTTGGCAAGCAGCTATGACAAGAGTTTGAAGCTTTATATGCTAATGATACTTGAAATTTAGTACATTTACCTGCAGGTAAGAAAGCAATAGGTTGCGAGTGGGTATATAAGATTAAGCACAAGATTGATGGTAGTGTGGAAAGATTTAAAATAAGACTTGTAGTGAAGGGATACACTCAACAATCTGGAATTAACTATACTTAGACCTTTTCACCTATGGTGAAAATGACAACTGTGAGGACCTTAGTATGTTTAGTTGTAAAGAAATGATGGGATATGTAAAAATTGGATGTGAACAATGCTCTCCTCCTTAGGGATTTTCATGAGGAAGTATATATGGAATTACCACAAGGACTGCTAGTAGATTCAAATGGTCTTGTTTGCAAACTGAAGAAGTCTTTATATGTTTTGAAATAGGCCAGCAGATAGTAGTATGACAAGTTGGCAAGTACTTTGTATTCAAAAGGGTACTCACACTCAGTAAGTGACTATTCCCTATTCTACATAAATAAGGGATAGTCTATAGTGTTTGTTGCAATCTATATTGATTTGTCACTGGGACAGACCTATAAAAAATCAAGTCTTTGAGCATTTTTGTATGATCAATTCAAGATCAAGGATCTTGAAATGCTTCATTATTTCTTGGGACTAGAAATTCTATACAGAGGAGATGGTGTTCTCATCTCTCAGAAAAAGTTCACTACTGAACTTTTGAAGGAGTTTGACTCCCTGAACTATAACACCACTTCATCTCCACTTGATTCCACTGTGAAGTTGAAAGCAAATGAAGGCACTCTACTATAACATCACTAATGAAGGATTTGGTGTTTTTTTTGCCACTTAATTTTAAAAAATTAATATATATATTAACACTTCAATAATTGAACAAGATAGTATAATAAAAATATCTCAAGACTGTTTTTGTGCCCCTTATATTATTTAATAGAAATATGATTTTTTTGTAATACAATTTCAAAATTGCAACTTTGTGGTGTTGTTCAAAAGTTGCAAATCACATAGTAAAATTGCAATTAAAAAAATTACATAGTTAACCATACTTTTTCTAATTTCCTCACAATGTCTTGAGGATCTTCGGTTGAAATTGGAATTTGTTGGTCAAATTGTTCGACGTCGCTTCCTGTTCCCTCGGATAAGATTTCGTTGTAGTTGTAGTCATCTTCTTTGTTGATCTCCGGTTGACCACACCTTCTACGCTCCGCTCGAATCCAATCTCTGGATAGAACTGCAATCTCTAATGTATCTCCCGCCAATGAATGTTTGTGCTCTCCTATTTGAAATCTTCCAGCAGAAACAGTGCTTTCAAACGCTGTTGATGACGCTTGAATGTTCAACACATCTCGGGCCATCTTTGCTAGTGTCAGAAATGTATTCTTATTCTGCCTCCAGTATTCCAGCAAGTCTTCATGTCCTTCATCATTGACAATTAATTCGTACGGTACAATACCCTGCAAAACATAAACATCAAATTTGCTAACTTGTGAAAAAGTTGAACCACTAAACATTTTATTTTTAAGGCCTTGAATACTAGCAACAGAAACCACATGTTTTTAGAAGGTTGCGACGAAGTAGTAGAAGATGGTACAGAAGTCGGTTGATTATTTGCACTTTGTTTTTGGTAATACATATATACTTGTTTGCATTCAGTGTGTATGTTAGACGTAACTTCTTCTTTAGCTGGTTTGTGAGTTATTTCTTCAGTTGGGTCTGTTGGAAGTACTTCTATACAATCATAAATCATTTCTACATGTGTTTTACAACTGTCTACTTTAATAGTCTGATTTAATACATCACCAATAATATAAATAGTAGGAATAAATTTTATAAATATTTTTTTAATAGATGGAGCGTAAGATGGTTTTTCCATATATTTATTAAGTAACAAAAATATTAGAGCTATCTAAAATATCATATTTGAAATAGTATGATAATAAATACCGGAAAATTCTTTAGTATCTTGAAAAAATTTCTCTAGAAATCCATTAAGTTCTAAAAAAAATTCCCAATCATTATCTACAAGCATATCCCTTGGATTTTTATTATGGACGTTAAATAATAAAGTTATAGGTTGTCTATAATCGTAAGCTACAAGTAGTTTCTCATACAGAGAATTTCACCTAGTCGAAACTTCTTCTGGAATCTTTCTATAAGGTAATCCACAATCGTGACAAGTTTTTTTTATACTCTTTGCGTCTTTGTATTTTATTACCTTTAAAAATAAAATTTATAGCAAATTGTATTTTATCAAGAATGCTTTCAAAAAGTTTTAGGTCATCCTTTACAACTAAGTTATAAATATGGCACGCACATCTTATATGAAAATTATCAGGAAAACATGGAGTTAATCGAACTTTTAAAAGTCTTATAGCCTAATCATTAGAAGTAGCATTATCTAATGTAATAGTCATAATTTTATCAATTATTCCATAATAATCACAAATTTCATTAATATTTTGTGCAATAAAACTTCCAGTGTGCCTATCATCAATATATCTATATGCTAAAATACGTTTTTTCATAGACCAATTTTGATATATCCAATGACATGTTATCATTAAATAATCATTACCGTTAGTACTACGGCCTATGTCAGAAGTGATAGTCAATTTTTCAATAAACTGATACAATGCATAACGTAAAAATTGTTGATATTCACTTGAAAATTTAAAAACATCCCTTCTAACAATTGATCTAGGAAAACCATTAAAAGCAGGATTATATGTTTCTCAAATGTAATGAATAAAACCAGGAGAGGAAGTAAATTAAAAAGCCAAACCCTCCACCGCAACTAATTTTGCCATATTTTTCCTATCTTTGTTTTTATCATATTTAGGACAAAAGTCCCCCCCCCCCCCCCCCCCCGTCGGGTTAATTTGACCCTGCACTTGGTCGGGGACACTATGTGAACCTTGTCCCGACTCAAATGTCATTGGCACACCCGATGTTTTATCCTGGTATTGATTCCACCTAGTTGTGTGTTCGCCTTGTACATGTCTCAATAAACATCCCGTCCCACCTTGACATTTCCGGTTTTAAATTTATAAACATTTTTACATCTAGCTAGTTGATTCTCTTGGCCTCTATCAGAAAAATCTCATGCAGCTGATTTTAATTTTCGTTGTGTGGGGCCTCGACTCATACTAGGAGGAATATGAGGCATTCTAGTTTGAGGCTGAGACTTAGTCTGAGCCTGAGGTTGAGGTGCACTAGTGGGTGTGTCATCTAGATTATCGTCTAAATTAAAGTCTGGTTCATCTACCTCATCATCTAATGGTATATCATTAAAAAAAATAGTTTTATCTATATGAGTGTAATCAATGAAATCATCGGGACTAGGAATAAGATTACTAGAAGAAGTACCCTTACCCTTGTTACCCTTACTAAAATAAGCACCCTTATCTTTACCCTTAATCATACGTCTAAAGCATTACATTATAATTATGCAAAAAATAAAATTAAGTGCGATAATTAAAATTAAGTAACAATAATAAATTAAAGAAGGAACGAAGGTACCAAACACCGACGTAACGTCAACGTGTAATCGAGGTTGAAAATTTAAACTTTGCTCGATGGATGATCCTCAAGCTAGTTGCCAACTTCACTCCCAATTTTTTAACTTTGATATAAATGAGCAAAAAAAAAATATAATATTTAGTAGGTAATGTAGAATTGTAGAGAGATAAATTGAGAGATTGTAAGAAGATTTGTGGAAAAATAAAGAGAAAAATTAGGTATTATAGTTGAGAAATAGGGTTAAAGTGTAAATATATTAACTTAAGGATTTAAAAATATATTAAGGGGGTAGGGGGGCTTATAGGGTGGGGGGCCAAAAATGGTCCTTATATCCATTGCACAACGACCAAAATCGAAATTTGGCCGTTGTTGCAACGGAATTTTTGCAAAGGGGTACGGGGTTGGGACGGTGCGGGAGGTGGTCGAGACGGGGCGGGACGGGGTCGGGGCGGGTCGGGTTGGGATCGGGACGGGCGGGACGATCCCAGGCCCCGTCCCGAGTTCGAACTCCGACACCAACAAAATATTTCTTTTATGGGGGATCAGGGCGGGTAGCAGGCCGGGCCGGATCGGGATCGGGCCGACCCGGCCCACTGGACAACCCTAGTTTTAACTACTTGAAATAGCCACGGCTGCAAATGTGCAAAAAGTCATTAATAATGTGTGGATAATGAGGTGGGTCATTGTACAATTGATGCAATATTAGAATTTAGTTAATGAAATGGACACAAGCATCCAATATTGTTAGCGGGAGACACTTTTTGGACTATAATTTGGAGGATTAGGTAGTAGATTTTAAACATGGAATTGAGAAAATATTGTATGTGGATGAAAGACTAGAGGTTGAATTATTGCAATGGTATAGCAATACCTTCAATTTTCAAAATGAAACGAACTTGATTTTTACTAGCTAGCTAGCCTAGCCACATGCATTTCATCTATTCAACTTTGTTCACTTCATTAAACTAGTAATTATATTGTAACTCAACTCATCTGTATGCTATGTATCTTGTGGATTACTTGAGCAAGCAATACACTAATCTATCATTCTTATTCAGAAAAGATTCAAACAAGAGAAAAGCACACTGCACCGGCATTCTGAAATTTTCAACAAACAACTGTCATTAGATGTTCATGGTATCTGTACGAAAACTTTTCATTACTCCACTTGCACTAACTCTAGGTTTTGTAGTCAAAACTATCAATCAGGATTTACTTTTAATGGATACTTGTCTTCATGTATGCTTCCACTAATTAATCAATTCATTAATTAGGTATATTTTCCATAAAGTAGTTAATGTTAGCCGACCGCCCAACATATATGCCCATGAAACTTGGAAATCACACTCGGAGTAAACTCAAGCTTTACTATTTTAAAGCAAGTTGAGATTTTGTTGCTTTCATTGTTTTTGTGCAAACATTCATCTGTGATTGATAGTGATTTATTTCTTGAATTTTCACACAACGTTTCTTATCATGTTTGAAATGTTTATAATTAGCAGGAGCATTGTTTATTTGTAAGAGAAGGTGGGACAACGTTAAGTTACATTTTTTGCTAACAATAGAAACAAAAAGGAGGTTAGGTAATGTGAAATATGTTTACGCGTATGGTATTTGGTGATGTCAATAGCACTAAGCATTATAAGGTATATAGTAATGTGATAATTTAATATAAGGCTTACCTGTATATGGACAATTGAGGTCACATCCATCGGTGCGAAATAAATACTAGTATCATTTGCTTATTTGATCGTACCGCTATTCATTTGTCTATAGTGCTACATACGCCTATGATTGAAGCGGTGAATCCATCATAAGAGAAGCACTCTAATCCGAGCTTTTAATAGCTCGTTAAAAGCATATTTACAAATACTTTACGTTTCCAGATTAATTTTGATGTCTCCTTTCATTAAAGTACAATACTTGGTAGTGGTACGGTGGCCTTCTTAGGACTATATTTTGTCGTTGCATGTATTGTTGTCGAAGCCCAAAGGCGTATAAACATCATCTCTTAAGACTTTCAAGTTTCCATAAAATTAGCCAAACCACATTGAGACGTGAAATTAGTAGTTTCTCTAAATATCTAACGGCGCGCTAGAAATTAAAGGTGCATAAAATATTACTAATTGTTATAAAATAATGACTATAAAGTAAATACACCAGAGACAAGTATAGAGAGAGATTGATATATTATTCAACTTCAAATTGATCTACAAATAAACTGAATTGACTTCCTATTTATAGAGGAACTGAAGTTGTTTTGTAAGTTACTTCAAAGAAGCTGTTGTGTAAGCTACTTGCAAGCTGTTGTGTAAGCTAGGTTATAAGCTTATCCATGAGAAGTTGTGTAAGCTACTTGCAAGCTGCTGTGTAAGCTACTTGTAAGTTGTCTGCTTGGTTGTAAGCTTATCCATGAGAAGTTGTAGTGTAAGCTACTTGCAAGCTACCTGATTTATTATAAGCTTATCCAAGAAATTGTGTATTTGAATAGACATCTACAATATAGTATATTTGTAACACTCCCCCTTGGATGTTCATCAATTGATAATGTGTCTTGTTAAAACCTTACTTGGAAAAATCTGGTGGGAAAAATTCAAGTGAAGAAAAAAGAGTACACATCTAGCAATGCACATTACAAGCTGCCTCGTTAAAAACCTTACCAGAAAAATCCAACCTTGGTTATGAAAAAAAAAGTATTGCACATATTTTACTCCCCCTGATGAAGATCGTGATTTAGATGTCGAAGTCTTCACATTCCATTCTTGGATACCATCTTCTCAAAAGTTAAAGTTGGCAAAGATTTAGTGAACAAATCAGCAGGATTGTCACTTGAACGAATTTGCTGCACATTAATATCACCACTATTTTGGAGATCATGTGTGAAGAATTATTTTGGTGAAATGTGTTTCGTTCTATCTCCTTTTATAAATCCTCCTTTTTAATTGCGCTATTCATGCAACATTGTCTTCATATAATACTGTGGGTATTTTTGTATCACACATCAACCCATATCTTTCTCTGATGAGATGTATCATTTATCTCAACCAAACACATTCTCTACTTGTTTCATGAATAGCTATTATTTTAGCATGATTTGAAGAAGTAGAAACAATGACCGTTTTATAGATCGTCATGATATAGCAGCACCTCCACATGTAAACAGATATCCTGTTTGAGACCGAGCTTTATATGGGTTAGATAAATAACCTGCATCTGTATAACTAACAAGATCTGCACTATCTTTGTTAGCATAAAACAGACCCATATCAATAGTTCCCTTTAGTTATCATAGTATATGCTTAATTTCGTTTAAATGTCTCTGTGTAGGAGAAGAGTTATATCTTTCTAGAAAATTAACAAAAAATGATATGTCAGGTCTTATAGCATTAGCAAGATACATAAGTACACCAGTGGCACTAAGATGTGGTACTTCATGACCAAGAAGCTCTTTCTTTTTTTTAGGTCGGAATGGGTTTTTACTCACTTCAAGTGAGCGAACAACCATTGGAGTACATAAAGGATGTGCATTGTCCATGTAAAATTATTTTAAAACTTTCTTAGTATAGGCAGATTGATAGATAAAGATCTCATTTTCTAAATGTTCAATTTGTAGATCAAGACAAAGTTTTGTCTTTCCAAGATATTTCATTTCGAATTCTTTCTTGAGATATTCAATTGCCTTTTGGAGCTCTTCTGGAGTCCCAATGAAATTTATGTCATCAATATAAACAATAAAAAATAACAAACTCTGATATGTTTTCTTAATAAAAACACATGGACAAATGGCATCATTTGTATAACCTTCATTTCTCAAGTACTCACTAAGGAGATTATACCACATGCGTCCTGATTGTTTTAGACCATATAATGATCGTTGCAATATGATTGAGTACATTTCCCGATACTTTGAATTATATGCTTCAGGCATCTTTAATTCTTCTGGGACTTCTATATAAATTTCATTATCAAGTGGGCCATAAAGGTAAGCTGTAACCACATTCATTAGATGTATTTCAAGATTTTCATGTACAACTAAACTAATGATATATCAAAATGTTATTGCATCCATAACAGGTGAATATGTTTCTTCATAGTCGACACCGGGTCTTTAAGAGAATCCTTGTGCAACAAGGCATTCCTTATATCTCACAATTTCATTTCTCTCATTTCTTTTTTGCACAAAGATCCATTTATGGCCAACTGATTTTACATCATCAAACTTTTGGACTACCACTCAAAACCCTCGCGTTTAGAAAGTGAATTCAATTCTGATTGAACTGCCTCTTGCTATTTTGGCCAGTCGCATCTTCGTCGATATTCTTCGATAGACAAAGATTCTTGATCCTCACTGTCTTTCATAATATTCATTGCAACATTATATGCAAAAACATTATCCATCATACTTTTCGATCAATTCAAATTTGTCCCATCACCAGTAGAACATAATGATAGCTCTTTACTCACTTGAGTCTCGGGTTCACTGATATCTTCAAGAATATCAGGAGTAATCAGATCTTGATTCTCTTTATGAGATTATTTTATAGTGCCATTTTTAACATTGCTTGTTCTTCTTTTTCTAGGATTCCTGTCCTTTGAACCTAATGGTCTACCACGCTTTAAGCATGTATGAGATTCAGTAGTTATGACACAAGTAAATGGTCATGCTGGGACATCAATTCGGCTAGGCATATTCTCCGCAGGGATATGTGATTTAGTTATTCTTCTCAAATAAGTAAATGTGTCTAGCATTTGATTTGCTATTTTCTGCAAGTGGATGATCTTCTGGACCTTATGTTACCATAGAGGGACACGTGGATCAAAATGAGATAGTAATGAAACTTTCCACGCAATTTCTCTTTCAATTTCTTTCATATCTCCCCCTAATTGTGGTAATTTGTTTTATCAAGTCGAAAATCTACATATCGAGCAATGAATAAATCTCCCATTAATGGTTCAAGGTAGCGAATAATAAAGGGTGATTCAAACCCAATATATATTCCTAATCTTTTATGAGGGCCCAGCTTAGTGCATTATGGTGGTGCAACCGGCACATACACAACAAGACTAAAAATTCAGAGATGAGCAATATTTAGTTCATGACCAAATACTAATTATGACGGGGAGTATTTATTATAATGAGTCAGTCTGAGATGAATAAGTGATGCCGCATGCAAGATAGCATTACCCCAGTGTAGGGATTTGTTGGGTTCAAAACACATAAGTAAGGCACAACGAAAGTTTTAAAATTTTATTTCTTACTTACCCCAACAAGTTTTCTGGTATTGTTATACAACAATCAAACCTGTAACATAAAGCATAATACTTACAGGTTATAGTAACTGGAATCTTTATCTACTATAAGGTTGACACGCGGTTGCCCTTTCGACTGCAAGCTCCAAGCTTCAATGTACTTCTCTTTCGGAAAGCTAGGAAATCCGGTAGAGGTTCGAGAGAGTTTTGATTCTAAGTCTCTAAGGCTTAGAATGATAATCTGAAATTGGTGTGTTGAATAATGAAGAGAATGCCACTATTTATAGGTGAAAATTAGGTCAAACCGGATTAGGGTTTGACCTTGGGCCAGGCCCAAAAATCGAGGCAGAGGCGCCGCGGCGCTCAACGTGTTCCTGCACTGTCTCAATTTTTTTTTTTTGCATTCTTAATTAAATTCCAAATCCAATTTTGACTTAATTAAAATAATCATTATTCATTTAAATATCTCGATTCTAAATCGAACATTTAATTACTCTCTCAATACATCCTTAGATCGAAAGGACAATCGACATAGTGTGACCTTACACTATAGGCCTTCACATATCGACATTAATCAAGTTATGGTCTACGCGGAACTCCTAGACGGCACCGCAAGACAAACTCAATATGTGAAGTACGTTTACGCGAATCCAGTAAACTTGACCTCTATGTGGTAAGATAAAATCCTTTCATTCATGACACACCCGATCAAGCTTAGGATTTGTCAAGTGTCTATCCAAATGGCTTAATCATTGTATCTCAGCTGTATTAGTTGATAACTAGATCACATTCTAAATATGTCTAATGCGTTGGCCAACGACTTAGTCAACCTAATATCACTGAGAATCCGAGTGTTCTCTTGAATATACATTCGAGGAATGAATCCTAATTTTGGCTCAACTACCACCTTTAATCCACATCATAATGTACCCAATACAAGTCGTATCTTAACCTATAAGGCATTTGAGCTTAGGACGGGATCAAAGTACATTACTTTGTAGACAAGGCGCGTATTGACCTCAAGTCTAAGGACTTCTATCTCCCACACGCTGATCATACTTTAGACAAGTATAACAAATAGTATATCAGCAGGGTATACCAATACTTCCAAAGTATCCATGTGTCCATCACGAGTATCCATTACTCGTAGCAGGTGAGACATACTACATCCTCTAAGGATGTGATGCAGACCACATGTCGACTTATCACATATCATCGATATCCCATTCTCGATGATCATTAGTCGAGGCTATTTTAAGAGTTACGTTATAATTTTAATATCTCACACTATTAATAACAATGTAACCTCCAGGAATGCATATTATAGAATATTACAAACAATTAATTAATAATTTATTAATTGAAAATGCCAAAATATTAATCTCCATTAATAATAATACAAATGTGTATAAAGTACATTTGTCCTAATACAGATTGTCTCTAGGACATAAATATACTTTCAATCTCCCACATGGCCTAGAGCCAATCTCCAACATATCTAATGCCCATATTCTCAAAATGACCATTATGCTTGACTAAGCTTAATGTTTTAGTGAATGGGTCCGCTAGATTATCATCTGTGGGAACATAGTCTAATCTAATATCTTTAGTCTTCACCATCTTCCTGAGTATGTGGTACTTCCTTGGTACATGCTTGTTTCTGTTGGTTGATCTTGGTTCCTTAGCTTGCGCAATCGCACCTGTGTTGTCACAATAAACCGTTATTGGACAAGTGGCACTTGGAACAACCCCTAGTTCCTTTAAGAACTCAGATATCACGACAGCTTCTTTACCAACTTCCGATCCAGCACTGTACTCAGCTTCTGTTGTCGAATCAGCAGTTGTAGCTTGTTTGAAACTTTTCAAGCTTACTACTCCACCATTGAAAATGAACGTGTACCCAGATTGAGATTTGTAGTCATCAACATCCGTCTAGAAGCTAGCATCAGTTTACCCAGTAGCAGCTAGCTTTTCTTCCCCACCATAGACTAAGAAGTAATCTTTAGTTCGTCTATGATATTTAAGAATACTCTTGACTGCCTTCCAGTGTTCTTCCCCAGGATTCTACTGGAATTTGCAAGTCATACTACGTGCAAAGGCTACATCTGGCCTAGTACAGGTCATGGCATACATGATCGATCTTATAGCCAAAGCATATGGGATCCTTTTCATGCGTTCAAGTTCTATAGTATTAGAAGGATATCCTTCTTAGATAACTTGATGCCTTGTCCCATAGGTAGACTGCCTTTCTTGGAATTTTCCAAAGAAAAACGTCTAAGGATTTTGTCTATGTAGACTGACTGTGACAGCCCCAACAATCTATTAGGTCTATCTCTATAGATCCTAATTCCCAGAATGTAGCAGGCTTCACCTAAATCATTCATCATGAAGCTACTGGACAACCACTCCTTGACTGATTGCAAGAGAGTCTTATTGTCTCCCATTATTAATATGTCATGTACATATATAATAATGAAGGAAATACTCATATCCTTGCGTTTACTATAAACACATGGATTCTCTTTGCTTCTGACTAAATCAAATGACTTGATAGCCTTATCGAAGCAAATGTTCCAACTCCTCGAGGCTTGCTTAAGCCCATAAATGGACTTTTGTAGCTTGCATACGGCATTTCATTCAGACTCAAGTGAAAAACCCTCAGGTTGTTTCATATACACCTACTCAACTAGATTACCATTGAGGAAAGCAGTTTTAACGTCCATCTACCAAATGTCATAGTCATAATATGCAGCTATTGCAAGCAAAACACGAATGGACTTAATCTTAGCAACAGGTAAAAAATTTTCATCATAATCGACCCCAGGCCATTGATTATAACCTTTATCCACTAATCTTGCTTTATAAGTTTGTACCTTGCCATATGCATCAATCTTCTTCTTGAAGACCCATTTGCATCTTATGGGTCTAACCCCTGTTGGCAAATCAACCAAGTTCCAAACTTGATTTATGTACATCGAGTCCATCTCAGATTTCATGGCTTCTTGCCATCTCTGCAAATCAATGTCCAACATAGCTTCGCTGTAGGTTGTAGGTTCATCGTCATCAGGAATATTTATCTCATTGTGTGTTTCAACAAGGAGATTAAGTCTTTCAGGCGAACGATGAGTCCTAGTGGTCCTATAGAGTTGATTATTCTGCGTTTCAGTGTTTGTTGCATTCTGATTGTGAGAAGGTCTTTGTGTGTTGGACAATCCATCACCTTGAGAGCTTTCAGGAATGTCATTTTCATGTATTTCCTGAATGGAATGATGTACAACCATTGTATCATGTTCCATTGGTTGTGTATGAGAGCCTTGCATTTCTGCACTATCTCTCACAGCACTCCCACTGGCTGAAGGGCGTACTCTAAGTATCCAATCTTCACCAGATACTCCCACTGAATCCTTGTTTAGGTCATTCGACAAGGGTTCAACTTCTATGTTATCTTGTGGTTCTTGACTTTCTTCAAGTTCTATCTCTGTGCAGCTATGTTCCTTGTAGACATATTCTTCTTAAGGAAAGTTGCGTTCCTGGAAACATTGACATTATGTTCTCCAGGAAGATAGAAGTAGTATCCCTTAGTTTCCTTTGGATACCCCATGAAGTAACATTTCTCACTTTTGGATTCCAACTTGTCAGTGAGCATCTTCTTAACATATGCAGGGAACCCCCAGGGTCTCATATGTTTAAGAGATGGCTTCTTGCCACACCATATCTCATAGGGTGTCTTTTCTACTAACTTGGAAGGAACCCTGTTCAGAACATATATAGAGGTTTGTATTGCATGTCCCCAAATATATGTCGGTAGAGCTGAGAAGCTCATCATATATCGAACCATATCCAATAAGGTTCGGTTTCTCCTTTCGGCAACACCATTCATCTGTGGTGTTCCAGGAGGTGTCCATTCTGACTGGACTCCATGTAGCTTTAAGTAATCTAGAAAATCCTTGCTCAAGTATTCACCTCCCCGATCCAATCGAAGGGTCTTGATACTTATTGCAAGTTGTTTCTCTACTTCCGACTTGTACTCTTTGAACTTCTCAAAAGCCTTGGATTTGTGTCTCATAAGATACACATATCCATACCTTGTGAAAACGTCAGTAAAAGTGATAAAGTATAGGAAGCCACTTTTAGCTTGAGTCGAGAATGACCCACATACATCAGTATGGATCAACTCAAGCACCTCCTTGGCTCGCACACCTTTCCTAGAAAGTGGTTTATTGGTCATATTTCCTCTCAAGCAAGATTCCCAGTTACCATAAGACTCCAAGTCAAATGGTTCGAGATAGTCTAACTTCCTCAACCTTGCTATCCTTGATTCGTTGATATGACCAAGTCTGCAGTGTCATAGGTAGGTAGAGTTTCTATTACTTATCTTGGCTCATTTATTTTGTACATGGAATATCTATCGACTACAGTTTAGTGTATATAATCCATCCACAAGAAGAGCAATTCCATATATAATATTACCAAAAGACAATACTTGACTGCCATTATAAATATATGAGGAAAAACCCTCCATGTCCAAAACTAGGATAGAAATGATATTCCTCGTTAACGAAGGTACATAGAAGCAATCATTCAACACTAAACAATAGCCAAAAGGTAAATTTAATCTATAAGTCCCTACGCGTTCAGCATTTACTCGTGCTCCATTTCCAATGCGTAGGTTTACCTCCCTTGGTCCAACCTTCCTGCTATCAGTTAGCCCTGCACATTTGTACAAATGTGTGAGCCACAAGCGGTATCCAATACCCAAGAATGAGAGTTATTTGTAGACATATTTATTTCAATGACGTACATACCTTGTCCACTAAAGGCAGGAGCACCTGGTGCCGTGCAGTCCTTCTTCCAATGCCCCTTCTTGTGGCAGTTGAGGCATTCATCCTTAGCTGGATTTACCTTATTCTTCACACTTCCATTACGCTTCATAGCTGAGGGCGCAATGACTGCTTTGCCCTTCTTCTTCTGTCATTCCTTATCTTTCGGCTTGGGTGGGCTAGAAGAGCACAACTTTGCCTTTGGAAGTGGAAGACTCATAGGTCTTGAGCATGTTGTGCAGCTCCGTCAGAGTCGCCTTCATTCCATTCATATTGAAATTCACTATGAAGTTCTCAAAAGAACAAGGGATAGAGTTCAGGATGAGGGTGGTAGCGACATTCTTTTCAAGCTTCATTCCAATTGAAGCAAACCTCTCTATCAGCCCTATCATCTTCAACACATGATGCGAGACCTGGCCCCCTTCATTGAGCTTACACTTAAAGAGTTCTATCAGTAACTCATATTCCATAGTCTGGGATTGTGAGTCATAGAGACTCTTCAAGTGTTTGAGCATATTATTGGGGCCCATGTTCTCATGTTGTCTCTGAAGTTCCATAGACATGGAAGACAACATCACGCACTGCGCTGAAGTGGCATTATCTAGGTGTTTTTGGTAAGCTTCCTTATCAAAAGAGGCATATTCAGCAGAGTCTGTCGCAGGGAATGTTGGGAACACCGTGTCCAACACGTATTCTATTTTCTCTTGTCTCAACACTATTCGCAAATTCCTTATCCAGTCAAGTTAGTTTGGTCCAGTAAGTTTGTTCATTTCAATCAACATTTTCAATGATAAGCTCGACATCTTTAATAATCTGAAGAATTAGATAGACTGAAAATCAAACTCAAAATATGTTTCCTATTATACACATTCGTTTAGGCTAATCAACATGGCTTTTTGTTTAATTAGCTCCCACAATTTTAACATACTTCTACGACCCCATGGTAGAATACAGACCTATTTTAATTGAGGTCATAATGGGCCAAGATCCAAGCCTATGCTATCTCCGCGTTTGCTTTGGCTGATAACTTCAATAACACATCTTGGTAGGTTCTAAACCAATTGCAAAACTTATTTGCAACTCTTGGTTGATCAAAAATTACATTTAATCTTGCATCCTTAGATTAGTCCGACACTTTGGCGCCAAGATTTTTCTAAGCAAGTTAACCCCATTACACGATTGCGTTTATGTATCTAAGTAAATTTGGCATTTGTGAGCAAAAACTTTGGTGTAAATACCCACAAAAGTTTATCATTTACCTTTACATTAAAGCACATCTATGAAAGAATCTGGGTCCTCGTAGACTTAGAGCAAATGCTTTGGCATAAATACTCATATCGCCGAAAAGGATTTTGCACTCTAACAATTATAATGGACGACACATTTTAATTTAGACTTGTATTTAAAGTTTTGGGGAAAACATTTTAATTCAGGGTTTTAACCAAGATCAACTCTTTTATGCCATATCTAATATGACATAACATCATGCAAAACCAATGACACATATAGTTGGGAACCGTCAACCCAATATGCATGATATAAGATGGTTTAATCAAATACTGGGCGTCGCCTGCCCAGACAGTTATAGCGGACGTTATTCTAGTAATTTAAATGACAAACAATTTAACATTTAGCACATAAATAATATACTTATCAAATATATTGTATAATAATAATCATAGGTTAAACATTCTGAACAACAAAAATTACTATTTATTTTTTCGACCGATGGGGCCGCGACGCTAATCAATAGGGTCGCGGCGCCAGTGAGGCAAAAACCGAATTTCTGCTTCTGCAATGCATTAGAGCCGAGGCGCTCCACCATGGGGCCGCGACGCTTGCAAGGCAGAAACCTTCAGCTTGCATTAAGGTCGCGGCGCTCCACCATGGGGTCGCGGAGCCTAATGTCCAGAAAGTCCGGAACTTAAAAAATGAAGCATTAGGGCCACGACCCTCCACCATGGAGCCGCGGCGCCGCCTTAAAAACCCTAGCAAGCGTCGCGGCGCCCTACCATAGGGTCGCGACACCGACGTCCTGACAAAACGTTTTTGTGTTGATTTATTAAAATCGTTCGAGTCCTAAATCTAATTTAGGGATCAAATCACAGGTCCTTTGTCATCACCCACGATTATCAATAACGCCCATAACGACTATCATCCGTTCTTAGCCGTGCAGTGTGCAATGAGCCGGACAACGCACTTTTGACTTAGTTTGAGTTAGAGCGGAATGACGTCCTCAAGTTAGCGTAGGAGATAATTTAGGGTGATATCAAAAGGTTAACATTCGGTCAAGACATGTAGGATTTCAAGAACCTCATTTTAATCTAATTTTATGTTTAACCTATATTATTACTTTATTCAATTGTAATATAACCATTGAACCAGCCTGGGCTCTGATACCACTGTAGGGATATATTGGGTTCAAAACACATAAGTAAGGCACAGCGGAAGTTTTAAAATTTTGTTTCTTACTTACCCCAATAAGTTTTTTGGTATGGTTATACAACAATCAAACATGTAACATAAAGCATAATACTTACAGGTTATAGTATCTGGAATCTTTATCTACTATAAGGTTGACACGCAGTTGCCCTTTCGACTGCAAGCTCCAAGCTTCAATGTACTTCTCTATCGGAAAGCTAGGAAATATGGCAGAGGTTCGAGAGAGTTTTGATTCTAAGTCTCTAAGGCTTAGAATGATAATATGGAGTTGGTGTGTTAAATAATGAATAGAATGCCACTATTTATATGTGAAAATTAGGTCAAACTGGATTAGGGTTTGACCTTGGGCCTGGCCTAAAAATCGAGGTAGAGGCGCCGCGGCGCTCGACGTGTTCTGCACTGTCTCGATTAATTTTCGGCGCATTATTAATTAAATCCAAAATCCAATTTTAACTTAATTAAAATAATCATTATTCATTTAAATATCTTGATTCTAAATCGAACATTTAATTACTCTCTCAATACATCCTTAGATCGAAAGGACAATTGACATAGTGTGACCCTACTGGCCTTCACATATCGACATTAATCAAAATAAGGTCTACACGGAACTCCTAGACGGCGCCGCAAGACGAACTCAATATGTGAAGTACGTTTACGCGAATCCAGTAAACTTAACCTCTATGTGGTAAGATAAAATCCTTTCATTCACGACACACCCGATCAAGCTTAGGATTTCTCAAGTGTCTATCCAAATGGCTTAATCATTGTATCTCATCTATATTAGTTGACAACTAGACCACATTCTAAATATGTCTATTGCGTTGCCCAACGACTTAGTCAACCTAATATCATTGAGAATCCAAGTGTTCTCTCGAATATACATTCGAGGAATGAATCCTAATTTTGGCTCAACTACCACCTTTAATCCACATCGTAATGTACCCAATACAAGCCGTATCTCAACCTATAAGGCATTTGATCTTAGAACGGGATCATAGTACATTACTTTGTAGACAAGGCGCGTATTGACCTCAAGTCTAAGGTTTTCTATCTCCCATACGCTGATCATACTTTAGACAAGTATAACAAACAGTATATCAGCAGGGTATACCAATACTTCCAAAGTATCCATGTGTCCATCACGAGTAGCCATTACTCGTAGCAGGTGAGACATACTACATCCTCTAAGGATGTGATGCAGACCACATGTCGACTTATCACATATCATCAATATCCCATTCTCGATGATCATTAGTCAAGGCTATTTTAAGAGTTACGTTATAATATCAATATCTAACACTATTAATAACAATATAACCTCCAGGGATGCATATTATAGAATATTACAAACAATCAATTAATAATTCATTAATTGCAAATGCCAAAATATTAATATCTATTAATTATAATACAAATGTGTATAAAGTACATTTGTCCTAATACAGATTGTGTCTAGGACATAAATATACTTTCACCCAGACGGTAGTGGGCAACCATATTTTCATAAGTAGTGGTCTTGCTATCAATTACAAGAGCTTAATAAATGATTCAGCAAGACCATTTTGAGTATGAACATGAGCTACAGGATGTTCTACTTTTATCCCGATTGATAAACAATAATAATCAAAATCTTGAGATGTAAATTCTCCAGCATTATCGAGGTGTATAGCCTTAATGGGATAATCTGGGAATTGTTCCCTTAAGCGTCTATGGAAAATAGAATAAGCCCTTTTCGGAGTAAGGGCGGTTAGCAAGAATGTGTTTGAATCAATCTTGGAAGAATGCGCTCCTATTTCATCAGCTTTTGGGAATAGAACTTATAAAGTTATAAAAAAAATTAATATTGAGAAATAATTTTTCTCCTCTTGTTTTAGGGTTGGTTCAGGGTGCTTCTTTAATAATGAATTCACTAAGAAAGTTTAAACTAAAGAAAGAGTGACTCAGCTATAACTAGATATCTTTCATCATATGAAGAAATACTAATATTTATTTCGAACTGATGGATGTGACTGTGACCTCAATTGACCATATGCAGGTAACCCTTACATGAAATATTATAACATTATTCTATACCGTATAATATTTATTAGTTCTCTTTTGACACCACTACATACATACCATACGCACAAACATATTCCACATTACCTAACTTCCTTTTTGTTATTAATGAAAGCAAAAATGTATCCTAACCTTCTCATACAAATAAAATAGGATTAGTTACATTAAACACTCTTATAATATGATTTAATTTCAGATACATCTCCTATATTTTAAAATCAAATATTTATACGCCTATACTATAGAAATCTGAAACGTAGACGCCCTATGAGTTATATCCGCATTTAAGTATATCAAAATATAATTATTAAAAAGTAAAATTAAAATTATAAATAAGAAGTTTATAAGTATTTATTTTTATGAAATTTAATAAAGAAGATAAATATTTTTGTTGAATATTCTTATCACATTTTCGATTAAAATAAACAACAATAACAACAACAACATACCCAGTGAAATCCCACACCGTGGGATCTGGGGAGGGTAGAGTGTACACAGACCTTACCTCCATCTTGGTAGGTAGAGCGGTTGTTTCTGAGAGACCATCGGCTCAAGACAAAGCATAATCACAAGTAAGGCAATCAAAACAAAGCAAGAGTAAAGCAATAGAAACGACTTTCGATTAAAATAGAGAATAAATATTTGAGAATTTACAAACCTAAATATTTTTTAATTTAGTTTGTTTATTTGTTCCTCTGCCTCAAAATTTCTCTAGAATTTACAAAAAAAATTATAATTCTAATCTATCTTTTGATAAATATATTTTAATATTCTTTTTTTCGTATATACCTCATAGTTAAGCATAGGATTTCTATAATATATGGGTTGTAAGTATTTGATTTTAAAATATAGGGAGTGTATCTGAAACTAAATCATATTACATGAGTGTTTAGAGTAATTAACTCAATACAAAATGATCCTGCTAAGAGCATTGCAAACATGACTAAAAGGTTCTATGAACAATTAGGGAATAAATCACTGTCAGTTTGATGTCCCGGATGGATGGTTTGCACAAAAACAATTAAAGAAGCACAACTTACTTTTAAAGTGTAAGCTTGAGCTGACGACTAGGGATGGCAATTGGGGCGGGGGCGGGGGCGGGCGGAGCAGGAGAGGAAATATTTTTAATAGGGCAGGGTATGGGAATATTTAAATAGGGCGGGGAAGGGCCTAGGGCAAAACTTTTTTAAAAAAAAAGTTAATAGGGCAGTGCAGCTCAAGTGAAGATTAGGGTTAGAAATTGAGTCCGATAAAAATAGATGGCCCTGTTACAAAGACAACTTTTCTTCTTTGTTCCATTTCAAAGTAACGTTGTGGCCTCACTATGGCTGTTTTTTATCCTTTTCTTTTTTGTTTCTCTTAGCTTAATTGAAATGACCAGTTTTTTTATCTTTCATTTTTTTATTTTTCAATTCAAATATTAAAACTAATAACTGAATGCTGTGAAAGTAGCTACACGATTTATTTAATTGGAGTAACGGGAGTACTTATTTAGTTAATTAGTTTTTTTTTGCCCTTGCAGTTTTTAAATATTTTATTTTTCCGAGTAATCTACACCTTGTAGTTTTTTTAAATGTTGCAGTTTTTTTATTTTGTATTTTCAAATTTTGATTTTTGTGGTAATGACATTTCTCATCCTATCACTCTTTTGAATCTCCTATTCTATATAGATTATTATTTATGTAACGACAGTTATAACCTCACTATTCGTTAATAATTTTTTTTTAAAATTGTTACTCCAAAACTAATTAATGTGACAAACGGGGTGGGGCCGGGCAGGACATTTTATTGGAAAAAGCTAAAACAAGGCAGGGCGGGTCAAAATCATAGTAGGTCAAAGCTTGTGCCGCCCTATTACCATCCCTACTAACGACTACTTTATTTAGAATATATAACTAATTAAGATAAGGCACATATTTCCCGTACTCCACTTGTGGGACTGTATTGTGGATATGTTGTTGTTATTGTTCTAAGCTAAGGTACATATTAATTACTCCCCCCGGATTCAATACAAAATTACCCCAACAATTTCTTCTGATATGGTTATATGACAATCAAAACCTGTAACATAAAACTAGAACACTTACAGGTTAATCAATCTAGAGTCTTTACTTAGGGATTACACGCGATTGTCTCTTCGACTACAAGCACTATGCTATGGTGTATTCCTCTGTCAAAAAAGCCAGGAAATCTTGGCAGAGGTTCGAGAGAGTTTCGTCCAAGACTCTAAGTCTAGAATTGTTTATGATAATTAGTATTTTTAGTATGTTAATAACTAGATATTACTGTTGTATATATAGTGATTTTTAGGTCACAAAACAGATAAGGGTTGGGCTCCAAGCCTAGCCAAAAAGGGAGGTGTAGTGGGCCAGTCTAACTGTGCTCACTGTCGGGTCGGCGCCGCGGCGGAGCCTAGCAGGTGCCGCGGCGCCCTACGTAAAATCTGTTTCCGTTTTTTCATTTAATAAATATATATTCAGCACATTAAATCCAAAATCCAATTTTTATTTAATTAAATAATTTTCATCTAATAGAAATTATCTCATAGTTATTATAAATTTAAATATCTCAGTTTCAAATCAAATATTTAATATTCTCTCAATACACCCTTAAACCGAAAAGACAATCGACATAGTGTGACCCCATAGGCCTTCACATATCGACACTAATCTAATTAAGGTCCATACGGAACTCCTAGACTGCGTCGTATGACGAACTCAATATGTGAAGTACGTTTACATGAATCCAACAAACATAACCTTTATGTGAGATGATAAATTCCTTTCATTCGCGACACACTCGATCAAGCTTAGGATTTGCCATGTGTCTATCCAAATGACTTGATCACTTTATCTCATCTATATTAATCAACAACTAAATCATATTCTAAATATGTCTCTTGCATTGGCCAATGACTTGGTCGACTTAATATCACTGAGAAGTTGAGTGCTCTATCGAATATCCAATCGAGGAATGAATCCTATTCTTGGCTCAACTACCACCTTATTTTACATCATAATGCACCCAACACAAGCTGTATCTTATCTTATAAGGAGTTTAAGCTTAGGATAGGGTCAAAGTACATTATTCTGTAAATAATGTGTGTATTGACCTCAAGTCAAAGGACTTTCATCTCCCACACACTGATAACACTTTAGACATTTATAACAAATAGTTTATCAACAGGGTATATCAATACTTTCCAAAAGTATCCATGTGTCTATCACTAGAAACCATTACTAGTAGCAGGTGAGACATAATACATTCTCTAAGAATGTGATGCAGACCACATGTCGACTTATAACATATCATCGATATCCCATTCTCGATGATCATTAGTCGAGGCTATTTTAGAGTTACGCTCTATCATCAATATCTCACTCTATTAATGACAAAGTAAGCTCAAGGGATGCACATTAATGAATAATTACAAACAATCAAATAACAATTCAATAATCAGAAATGCCATAAATATTAATCTTATTAATAATTCGAATGTGTTCAAGTACATTTGTCCCTAATAATGATTGTCTCTAGGACATGCATACTTTCAATCTCCCACTTGTCCTAGAGCCAATCTCCGATGTATCTAATACCCATGTTTTCAAAATGACCATTATGCTTAACTAATCTTAATGATTTAGTAAACAGGTCAGCTAGATTATCATATGTGGGAACATAGTCTAATCTTATTTCTTCAGTTTCCACCATTTCCGTGAGTATGTGATATTTTCTCGGTACATGCTTGTTTCTGTTTGTTGAACTTGGTTCCTTTGCTTACGCAATCGCACTAGTGTTGTCACAATAAATCGTTATTGGACAAGTGAAACTTGGAACAACCCCTAGTTCCTTCAAGAACTCAGATATTGCGATAACTTCTTTACCAGCTTCTGATCCAGCAATGTACTCGGCTTCAGTTGTCGAATCGGCAGTTGTAGCTTGCTTGGAACTTTTCCAACTCACTATTTCGCTATTGAAAATGAAGGCATATCTAGATTGAGATTCGAAGTCATCAAGATCTGTCTGGAAGCTAGCATCAGTGTACCCAGTACACGCTAGCTTCTCTTGTCCACCATAGACTAAGAAATATTTTTTAGTTCGTCTAAGATACTTAAGAATATTCTTGACTGCTTTCCAGTATTCTTCCCCAGGATTCTGCTGGAATTTTCAAGTCATACTAAGTGCATAGGCCACATCTGGCCTCGTACAGGTCATGGCATACATGATAGATCCTATAGCTGAAGCATATGGGATTCTTTTCATGCGTTCAATTTCTGCAACAGTAGAAAGACTATCCTTCTTTGATAACTTGATGCCTTGACCCATAGGAAGACTTTCTTTCTTGGAGTTTTCCATAGAGAATCGTCTTAGCACTTTGTCTATGTATATGGACTGTGACAACCCTAAAAATCTATTAGGTCTATCTCTATAGATCCTAATTCCAAGAATGTAGCAGGATTTACCTAAGGCATTCATCATAAAGGTGCTGGATGACCATTCCTTGACTGATTGCATGCGAGTCTTATTATCTTCCATTATTAATATGTCATCTACATATATAACAATGAAGAAAATACTCCCTTCCTTGCGCTTACTATAAATGCAGGGATCTTCTCTGCTTCTAACAAAGTCAAACGATTTGACTGTTTTATCAAAGCAAATATTCCAACTTCTTGAGGCTTGCTTAAGTCTATAAATGGACTTCTGTAGCTTGCATACTGCTTTGGGCTTAGTCTTGGATGTAAAACCCTCAAGTTGTATCACATACACCTACTCAATTAGGTTACCATTGAGGAAAGCAGTTTTAACATCCATTTAGCAAATGTCATAATTATAGTATGCGGCTATTGCAAGAAAAATCTGAATGGACTTAATTTTCACAATAGGTTAAAAGGTTTCGTCATAATCGACCCCAGGCCGTTGATTATAAACTTTAGCCACCAATCTTGCCTTATAAGTATGTACATTGCCATATGCATCAATCTTCTTCTTGAAGACCCATTTGCATCCTATGAGTCTAACCCCTGTTGGCAAATCAACCAAGTTCCAAACTTGATTGATGTACATCGAGTCCATCTCAGACTTCATGGCTTCTTGCCATCTCTGCGAATCAATGTCTATCATAGCTTCGCTATAGGTTTTAGGTTCATCGTCATCAGGAATATATATCTCATTTTGTGTTTCAACAAGGAGATTAAGTATTTCAGGCGGACGATGAGTCCTAGTGCTCCTACGGAGTTGATTATTCTGCGTTTTAGTGTTTGTTGTATTCTGATTGTGAGAAGGTCTTTGTGTGCTGGATAATCCATCACCTTGAGAGCTTTCAGGAATGTCATTTTCATGTATTTCCTGAATGGAATGATGTACAACCATTGTATCATCTTCCATTGGTTATGTATGAGAGCCTTGCATTTCTGCACTATCTCTCATAACACTCCAACTGGCTGAAGGGCATACTCTAAGTACCCAATCTTCACCAAATACTCCCACTGAATCCTTGTCTAGGTCTTTTGACAGGGTTCAACTCTGTGTTATCTTGTGGTTCTTGAATTTCTTCAAGTTCTATCTTATTGCAGCTCCGTTCCTTATAGACATAGTCTTCTTCAAGGAAAGTTGCATTTCTGTAAACAATGACCTTATGTTCTCCAGGAAGATAGAAATAGTATCTCTTAATTTCCTTTGGATACTCCACAAAATAATATTTCTCACTTTTAGATTCCAACTTGTCAGTAAGCATCTTCTTTACATATGCAGGGTACCCCAGGGCCGCATGTGTTTAAGTGCTGGCTTCTTGTCATTCTATATCTCATATGGAGTTTTCTCTCCTGACTTTGAAGGAACCCTGTTCAGAATATAAATAGAGTTTTGCAATGCATAGCCCCAAATGTATGTTGGTAGAGTTGAGAAACTCATCATGGATCTAATCATATCTAATAGGGTTCGATTTCTCCTTTCAGCAACACCATTCATCTATGGCGTTCTAGGAGGTGTCCATTGTGATTGGACTCCATAAAGCTTCAAGTAATTCAGAAATTCTTTACTTAAGTATTCACCTCTTCGATATAATCAAAGGGTCTTGATACTTGTTTCAAGTTGCTTCTCTACTTCTGACTTGTACTCCTTGAATTTCTCAAAGGCTTCGGACTTATGTTTCATAAGATACACATGCCCAAACCTTGTGAAATCGTCTGTAAAAGTGATAAAGTAAGGGAAGCCTCCCTTAACTTGAGTTAAAAATGACCCACAAACATCAGTATGGACCAACTCAAGTACCTTTTTGGCTTGCACCCCTTTCCCAGAAAGTGGCTTGTTGGTCATTTTTCCTCTCAAACAAGATTCACAGTTACCATAGGACTCCAAGTCAAATGGTTACAGGTAGTCTACCTTTCTTAATCTTGTTATCATTGATTCATTGATGTGACCAAGTATACAGTGCCATAAGTAGGTGGGGTTTCTTAGATTACTTATCTTAGCTCATTTGTTTTGCACATTGAAAATTTCACGACTACAGTTTAGAGCATACAAACCATCCACAAGCGGAGCGTTTCCACAAACAAAACCATTAAACGACAGTACATAACTGCCATTGGCAATAAATGAAGAAAACCCCTCAATGTCTAATACTGGGATAGAAATAATATTCCTCGTCAATGAGGGAACAAAATAACAATTATTTAGTTCTAAACAAAAGCCTGAAGGTAAATCTAGTCTATAAGTTCCCACGCGTTCAGCTTCCACTCGTGCTCCATTTCCAACGCGCAGGTCTACCTTCCAAGGTCCAACCTTTCTGCTATCAATCAGACCCTGCACATTATTACAAATGTGTGAGCCACAAGCGGTATCTAATACCCAGCAGTGAGAGTTACTTATAGACATGTTTATTTCAATGACAAACATACCTTGTCCAGTAGAGTCAGGAGCACCTAGTGTTTTGCCTCCTCCTGAAGCTCTGCAGTCCTTCTTCCAGTGCCCCTTCTTCTTGCATTTGAGGCACATATCCGAAGCTACCTTTGCTTTCTTCTGAACAACTCCTCTAGGTTTCATAAATGTAGGTGCAGTAACTGTCTTACCCTTATTCTTCTGCATGTTCTTACCCTTGGGTTTGAACTTGCTAGAAGAGCCCACCATGAGAACGACTTTACCTTTAGAGGTAGATGATTCAAAGGTCCTTAACATGTTGTGAAGCTCTGGAAGACTTGCCTTGGTCCCATTCATAATTAAGTTCACAATGAAATTCTCAAATGAACCAGAAAGTGAATTCAGGATCAGGTTGACAAAGACATTTATAGGCAGCTTCGTTCCAATCGAAGCCAACCTTTCTATCAGCCCAATCATCTTCAGAACATGTGCTGACACTTGACCCCCATCGTTCCGCTTACACTAGAAAAGGTCCCTCAACAGTTCATACTCCATTGTATGAGACTGTGAGTCATAGAGACTCTTCAAGTGTTCCAGCATTTCGTTGGGGCCCATGTTTTCATGTTGCCTCTGTAACTCTAAGGTCATGGAGGACAACATCACACATTGTGCCGAGGTAGGATCGTCTAGATGTTTCTGATAAGACACCTTGTCAAACAGGGCATACTCAGTAGAATCTTCAGCAGGGACTGTGGGGAACACTGTGTCTAACACATACTCAATTCTTTTTAGTCTTAACACCAATCGCAGATTTCTTAACCAGTCAAGGTAATTTGATCCAGTCAGCTTGTTTGTCTCGACCAACATTTTCAGTGATAGATTGACATTTTGTATAAACTGAAGATATAGATAGACTTGAAATTAAACTCTAATATAATTTCTATTAAACACATTCGTTAACTAATTAACATGGCCTTTAGTTTAATTAGCTCCCACTATTTTAACATACTCTTCGACCCTATAGAAGAATACAGACTCATATCAAATATGGTCATAATGGGCTATGATCCAAGTTCATGCTATCTCCGCATTTGCTGTGGCTGGTAACTTCAACAGCACAACCTGGTAGGTCTCTAAACCAATTACAAATAATTTGTAACTCATATTTGACCGAATGTTCTAAACAATCGATCTGCGTCCCATGGCTTGTCCGACACTGTGGCGCCAAGACAGCCTAGCAAGTCAACCCCGTTATGCGACTGCAATTATGTATCTAAGTGAGTTTTTCCTTGTAGAGCAAATACTGTGGTATAGATACTCATGAAGGTTTATCACCCACTTCTACATTTAACATGCATCCATGAAAGAGTCTGAGTCCTCGTAGACTTAGAGCAAATGTTGTGGCATAAATACTCATCTCGCCAAAAAGACTTTTGCACTACAATCAATTATAACGGACGACGCATTCATTTTAAATGAGACTTGTATTAAATTTTGGGGAATATTTTAATTTAGAGTTTTAACCAAGATCAACTCTAGCATGCTATGTCCAACAAAGCCTCTTAATAACCATGCCAATGACTAAGCACATATTTGGTATCGCCTACCCAAGCACGATATCAAGCGGTTTTAACAAATACTGGGTGCCGTCTACCCAGACATGTATTTGCGGACGCTATTCTAGTAATTTAAATGACAAACTATTTGACATTTAGCACATAAACAACATACTTATCAAATAATATACTATATAATAATAATCTTGGGTCAAACATTCTGAACTCTGATTTTTTTTTGTTTCTAGACAGGTGGGGCCGCGACGCTAATAATTCGGGCGGCGGCGCCACTGAGGCAGAAACCTTTCAGCTTCTGCAAATGCATTAGCGCCGCGGCGCTGTAAAGGCAGAAACCTTTCGGCTTCTGTAAATGCATTAGCGTTGCGGCGCTCCACCATGGAGCCACGCTTACTGTTCAATGAGTCCAAAAATTTTGAAACGAAGCATTAGGGCCGCGGCGCCGATGTCCTGACAAAACGTTTCTGTGTTGATTTTCTAAAATCGTTCGAGCCCTAAATCCAATTTAAGGATCAAATCACAGATCATTTATCCTCACCAACCATTATCAATAACGCACATATCGACCATCATCCATTCATACTCGTTCTTCGTCGTGCACCATGTTCGCAATGAACCGGTTATCTACATTTGGCTTAGTCCGAGTTAGAACGGAATGACTTCCTCGATTAGCATAGGTGATAATTTAGGTTGATATCAAAAGGTTAATATTCGGTCAAGATATGCAGGATTTCAAGAAGCCTTGTTTTAATCCAATTTTATGTTTAACCCATATTATTATGTTATTAAATTGTTATATAACCCAACCAGTCTGGGCTCTGATATCACTATAGGGTTTTGTTGGGTTCAAAATATATAAGTAGGCACAGCGGAAGTTTAAAAATTTTGTTCTACTTAACCCAATAATTTCTTCTGGTATGGTTATATGACAATCAAAACCTGTAACATAAAACTAGAACACTTACAGGTTAATCAATCTGGAGTCTTTACTTAGGGATTACATGCGATTGTCCCTTCAACTGCAAGCACTATGCTATGATGTATTCCTCTGTCAAGAAAGTCAGGAAATCTTGGCAGAGGTTCGAGAGAGTTTCGTCCTACACTCTAAGTCTAGAATTGTTTATGAGAATTAGTATTCTTAGTATGTTAATAACTAGAGATTAGTGATGTATATATAGTGATTTTTAGGTCACAAAATAGATTAGGGTTGGGCTCCAAACCTGGCCCAAAACTGTTTTTTTCATTTAATATATATATATATTTAGCACATTAAATCCAAAATCCAATTTTGATTTAATTAAATAATTTTCATCTAATAGAAATTATTCCATAGTTATTATCAATTTAAATATCTCGGTTCAAAATTGAATATTTAATATTCTCTCAATACACCCTTAGACCGAAAAGATAATCGACATAATGTGACGCTGTAGGCCTTCACATATCGACACTAATCCAATTAAGGTCCATACGGAACTCCATGACTGAGCCGTATGACGAACTCAATATTTGAAGTACGTTTACATGAATCCAGCAAACATAACATTTATGTGAGATGATAAATTCTTTTCATTCGCGACACACTCGATCAAGCTTAGGATTTGCCATGTGTCTATCCAAATGACTTGATCACTTTATCTCATCTATATTAGTCGACAACTAGATCATATTCTAAATATGTCTCTTGCATTGGCCAATGACTTGGTCGACCTAATATCACTGAGAAGTTGAGTGCTCTCTCGAATATCCAATCGAGGAATGAATCTTATTCTTGGCTCAACTACCACCTTAATTTACATCATAATGCACCCAACACAAGCCGTATCTTATCCTATAAGGAGTTTAAGCTTAGGACAGGGTCAAAGTACATACTCTGTAAACAAGGTGTGTATTGACCTCAAGTCAAAGGACTTTCATCTCCCACATGCTGATAACACTTTGGACATGTATCACAAATAGTTTATCAGCAGGGTATACCAATACTTTTCAAAGTATCCATGTGTCCACCACTAGTAACCATTACTAGTAGCAGGTGAGACATACTACATTCTCTAAGAATGTGATGCAAACCACATGTCGACTTATAGCATATCATCGATATCCATTCTCGATAATTATTAGTCGAGGCTATTTTGAGAGTTACGTTCTATAATTAATATCTCACTCTATTAATGACAACGTAAGCTCAAGGGATGCACATATATGAATAATTGCAAACAATCAAACAATAATTCAATAATTGCAAATGTCATAAATATTAATCTCATTAATAATATGAATGTGTTCAAATAAATTTTGTCTCTAATATAGATTGTCTCTAGGACATGCATACTTTCAAGAATCTCATATCTCATGTTTCGTGGTTTCTTCTTTCATTCTATTAATTTTATTGAATAATTTTATTTACTATACTACTTTTTTAAGTAGGCTTCGCGTGAATTTGATTATAGTTGTTTAAAAATATTTATGAACAATTACTGATAAATTTAATATTTATTATAATTAAGGGTATTTTAGTAAATTTATTAATTAGATATTATACAAGTAATAAAGTCAAACCAAACAAAAATAAATATATTACTAAACCATAACAAATGACATAATTATCTAAATATTGTATTAAAAAAATAATGCTGTATAATACCACACGATACACAATGAAGCAATCGGTAACCACCATCCAAATTAAACAAGGGGTTAATCGGTAAACAGAAATGATCCAAGAAGCTCTAATCTGATTGGCTTTCTGAAGAATACTTGACACTCCGTCGATTTCAGTTACTTGAAGCAGCCATGGCAATGCCAGTCTGCAAAAACTCTTAAATAATGTTTTGATAATGAGGTGGGCCATTGTATCATATATATATATATATATGTTTGAATTTAGTTAATGGAGAGAACAGTGGATACAAGCATTTCCATTGCAGAATCCACGCTTGGTAGCAGATTTTAACACATGTATATTGAGAATCATGAAAGCTTTATATAAACAATTATTAAAATGGAAATTAAAAAAATAATGGGGAGATAGAATTAGTAGTACGATATACAATGAATTTTGGGATGACTAGTAATTCTACGTGGATGAATGACTAGAGGTTGAATTAATGCAATGGTAGTATCTTTCAATTGTCAAAATGAAATGAGTTGATTATAACTAGCTAGCTAGCCAAATTCATTTCATCTATTCAACTTTATTCACTTCATCAACTAGTTGTAGCTGATCAACTCGATCGGTCTGCTAGCCAAATACACTCATCTATCCAAGTGGAAGATCTAGGATTTTAAAGTAATAGGTGCTCGCTAAACTTAACTTAAATTACATGAATATATAATTAATGGATTCAACTAAATCCTATATTCTCGATACAGAGTATAGATATATAAGTAAAAAATCACTAAAAATTTTGAAAAATATTTTTTGAACTCATTAAATTTAAATGTTATATCACAGTCACTACAAGCATTATAACTATTTTTCAAACTAAAGCTAAAAGTATCTCAATATAAACTATAATAAATATTACTGTCATTTTATTTAAAAAAATATCATTCTATACAAAATGATTTTCGATATTTCCTATTTGAAATTGAAAAAGATGAATAATAGTATCATTGCTTACACCAATGTTTTTTTGCAAATAACTACTATATTCAATACAAAATTGGCATTAAATTGAACATAAATTGTATTCAATACAAAATTGGTATTTATGTTCAAAATTTAAATACCAATTTTGTATTGAATACAATTTATGTTCAATTTAATGCCAATTTTGTATTGAATATAGTAGTTATTTGCAAAAAAACATTGGTGTAAGCAATGATACTATTATTCATCTTTTTCAATTTCAAATAGGAAATATCGAAAATCATTTTGTATAGAATGATATTTTTTTAAATAAAATGACAGTAATATTTATTATAGTTTATATTGAGATACTTTTAGCTTTAGTTTGAAAAATAGTTATAATGCTTGTAGTGACTGTGATATAACATTTAAATTTAATGAGTTCAAAAAATATTTTTCAAAATTTTTAGTAATTTTTTACTTATATATCTATACTCAGAGAATATAGGATTTAGTTGAATCCATTAATTATATATTCATGTAATTTAAGTTTAAGTTTAGCGAGCACCTATTACTTTAAAATCCTAGATCTTCCACTTGGATAGATGAGTGTATTTGGCTAGCAGACCGATCGAGTTGATCAGCTACAACTAGTTGATGAAGTGAATAAAGTTGAATAGATGAAATGAATTTGGCTAGCTAGCTAGTTATAATCAACTCATTTCATTTTGACAATTGAAAGATACTACCATTGCATTAATTCAACCTCTAGTCATTCATCCACGTAGAATTACTAGTCATCCCAAAATTCATTGTATATCGTACTACTAATTCTATCTCCCCATTATTTTTTTAATTTCCATTTTAATAATTGTTTATATAAAGCTTTCATGATTCTCAATATACATGTGTTAAAATCTGCTACCAAGCGTGGATTCTGCAATGGAAATGCTTGTATCCACTGTTCTCTCCATTAACTAAATTCAAACATATATATATATATATATATGATACAATGGCCCACCTCATTATCAAAACATTATTTAAGAGTTTTTGCAGACTGGCATTGCCATGGCTGCTTCAAGTAACTGAAATCGACGGAGTGTCAAGTATTCTGTTACTAATCTGTATTGCAAAATCGATGAAGCAGTAAAATTAATTTCTGAAACCAGAAAACAAAAATCTGGACAGATTCTGAAAAATATTTATGAATTAAAAATCGAGCCCACTGAATGCACAGTGTATCCTTAAGGAAATTATTCCCCTCAAGTACCCGAGGTTAATGGAATATATCCTCCCAGGATAGAACGATCTTACTCACCGGTGTATCGGTACCTAGAACAACGGTGTCAGCGAACCACTCAACAGTAATAAATCACAACACTGGAATTTATTTGTGCAGAAGAAGAAGAAGTTTAGAAAATTAGTAAGTAAAATTCTGAGGAATCAAACGAATTTATAGCCATGGAAGTACTGTTTCTGAAGGTTTGCAACCCTTCTGAACAGCCACTAAAAACTGGTGGGAAATTTAAATATGGGAAAGAAACCGGGTCGCGGATCAGACACGCGGATCCGGGTCACTAACGGGTAGGATTGGATAAGTTAATTAATTTAATTAAATAATTAAAATTAAAGAAAATTTGGTCCAAAAAGATTATCAATCAATCAGATCATTTGACCAAATCCAAATCCAAATCCGAAGCCGAGCCGAGCGACGACGACGGCGCGAGGGGAGACCCTCTTCTTAACCCTTTAGCAACAAAAAGGAGTACTTCTACTTATAAGTAGAAGAACTTTTATTTCCACTACCGATGAGGGACAAATGCTTATTTTATAAAGCAAGAGTGAACTCCCTCCATTTCCCATTCAATCTATCATTTAAACCCAACAATCCCCCACATGAATGGGGAATGGCTATAAGATAAAGGAATATATGGACAAGTGTGTAATTTACAATCAAGGATTAATTGCATCTGGATAAGTAGGTTTCCCTTTGAACTTTCCGTAGTGAACATATGTCGGATATACTCGGTCAATCGGTAGATTTGATATCTTTGAACCGTCGAGCTTTGGCATATACCTAGACAACCATATGTCACACAATCAATCCTTTACCGTCTATGGTTCTTATGGTTGTGTTCGTTTCAGCCATGAATACCTCCTGGTTTCATGAGTGTATAGAGAATGGGCTTCTTACAATCATTCTCTTTGAAGCGGCATACACTCCACACTCACATAGGTGATTCCTAAACGTGTTATCATGTAGACACACTATTTGGTCAAACCTGCCAAACTTAGAAACCATTAAAAACTAAACTTAAGCTTTTTATTAACTTGTTAAAAAAAACCTTAACATTTTATCCTTATTCCTGAACATTGTCTTCATCATGAGAATGGATTTAGTTATTTGACAATGCCGAACCGTCAGTCACGACTTTGTTTGATCTCCTTGAACCTAGCTCTTGGGATCTCCAGTCTGCTAGGTAGAGTTACCGCCATGATGACTTGTCCTTAGCCTTAAACCCATTTCCTTAGATGATATTTCAACCGCCTCTCTAGATAGGCCTTTTGTTAGCGGATCCGATATGTTATCTCTTGACTTTATGTAGTCAATCGTGATAACACCACTAAAGAGTAACTGTCTAACGGTATTGTGTCGCCGTTGAATGTGACGCTATTTTCCGTTATACATAACACTCCCTGCCCTACCTATTGCTGCTTGGCTATCATAATGTATACATATAGGTGCCAAAGGTTTGGGCCAAAATGGAATATCTTCCAAGAAATTTCGGAGTCATTCAGCTTCTTCACCGGCCTTGTCTAAAGCTATAAACTCAGATTCCATCGTAGAACGAGCGATGCACGTCTGTTTGGATGATTTCCAAGACACTGATCCACCCCCAATTGTGAAAACATAACCACTCGTGGTTTTAACTTCAGATGATCCGGTGATCCAATTTGCATCACTATATCCTTCGATCACAGTGGGATATTTGTTATAATGCAAAGCATAGTCTTGGGTATGTTTCAGATACCCCAAAACTCATTTCATTGCCATCCAGTGAGTTTGATTTGGATTACTTGTAAACCGACTCAATTTACTAATAGCACATGCTATATCTGGTCGCATACAATTCATGATATACATCAAACTTCCCAACACTCTTGCATAATCCAATTGTGAGTCACTTTCACCTTTATTCTTCTTAAATGTATAGCTCATGTCAATTGGAGTCTTGGCAATATTGAAATTTAAATAGTTAAACTTGTCAAGTACTCTTTCAATATAATGAGACTGCGATAATGCTAGACCTTGTGGAGTTTTATGAATTCTGATGCCTAAGATCAAATCAGCAACTCCTAAGTCCTTCATATCAAATTTGCTAGCCAACATGCGCTTAGTAGCATTTATATCAGCAATATTTTTACTCATTATCAACATGTCATCAACATATAAACAAATAATGACTTCATGATTTGGAGTATTTTTAATGTAAACACATTTGTCACACTCATTGATTTTAAATCCATTTGCCAACATTGTTTGGTCAAATTTAGCATGCCATTGTTTGGGTGCTTGTTTTAGTCCATAAAGCGACTTAACAAGTTTGCACACTTTCCCTTCTTTACCAGGAACCACAAATCCCTCAGGTTGTTCCATGTAAATTTCTTCCTCCAATTCTCCATTTAAGAAAGCTGTCTTAACATCCATTTGATGGATTTCAAGACCATGCACGGCTGCTAGTGCCACTAACAACCGAATAGATGTTATCCTTGTTACCGGCGAGTATGTGTCAAAGTAATCAAGGCCTTCCTTTTGTCTATAACCTTTGAACACAAGTCTTGCCTTATATTTGTCAACAGTGCCATCAACTTTCATTTTCCTTTTAAAAATCCATTTTTATCCTAAAGGTTTATTTCCTGGAGGAAGATAAACTAATTCCCATGTATGGTTGTTCAAAATTGATTCAATCTCACTATTGACTGCCTCTTTCCAAAATGATAAATCAGAAGATGACATCGCTGCTTTAAATGTTTGAGGCTCATTTTCAAGCAAGAATGTCACAAAATCTGGTCCAAATGAAGTAGATGTCCTTTGACGTTTGCTACGCCTTGGATCCTCTTTACTTGGTGTACTTTCCTTTGGTTCTTCCCGCGGTCGTTTAGATCTTTCACTTGATGACTCACATTCAGTTTTATACGGATAAATGTTTTCAAAGAATTCAGCATTATCTGATTCAATTATCGTATTAACATGAATTTCGGAATTGTCCGATTTGTGAACCAAAAACCGACAAGCTTTGCTGTTTGTAGCATAACCAATAAAAAAACAATCCATAGTTTTTGGTCCAATTTTTACCCTTTTGGGAAAAGGAACTTGGACCTTTGCTAAACACCCCCACACTTTGAAATATTTCAAGTTAGGTTTTCTTTCTTTCCATAGTTCATATGGAATAGATTGTGTTTTGTTGTGGGGCACTCTGTTGAGTATTCGGTTAGCTATAAGGATAGCTTCCCCCCACAAGCTCTGCGGTAAACCGGAACTTATTAGTAAAGCATTCATCAGTTCCTTTAATGTTCGGTTTTTTCTTTCCGCAATTCCATTTGATTGTGGTGTGTAAGGGTCAGTAGTTTGATGAATAATTCCATATTCTAAGCATATCTCTGCAAAAGGAGATTCGTATTCTCCACCCCTATCACTTCTAATCATTTTTATCTTTTTATTCAATTGATTTTCCACTTCGTTCTTGTATTGCTTAAATGCATCAATTGCTTCATCCTTACTATTAAGCAAATACACATAGCAATATCGAGTGCAATCGTCAATAAAGGTTATAAAATACTTTTTCCCACCGCGAGATGGTATTGACTTCATATCATATATATTTGTGTAGATTAAGTCCAAATGATTTGAATTCCTATCAATAGACTTATATGTATGTTTAACAAACTTAGATTCAACACAGATTTCACATTTTGATTTATTACACTTGAATCTAGGCAATACTTCTAAATTAATCAATTTCTGCAAGGTTTTGTAGTTGACATGTCCTAAACGAACATGCCATAAATCATTTGACTCCAATAAGTAAGACGAAGTTGAATTCTTATTAATACTGTCAACAATCATTACATTGAGTTTGAAAAGGCCCTCGGTGAGGTAGCCCTTTCCTATGAACATATCATTCTTACTTATTACAATTTTCTCACTAACCAGCACGCACTTAAACCCATTTTTGACGAGTAGTCCGGCTGAACCTAAATTCTTCATGATTGTGGGAACGTGCAGAACATTGTTGAGAGTCAGCACCTTGCCAGAAGTCATTTTCAGAAGTATCTTCCCATATCCTTCAACCTTGGTTGTTGCAGTATTTTCCATAAACAGTACCTCTTCGGGTCCAGCGGGAGCGTAGGTTGCAAATGCTTCTTTTACAGCGCAAACATGTCGAGTGGAACCAGAATCAAGCCATCACTCCTTTGGGTTTCCAACCAAATTGCACTCCGATAGCATTGCACACAGATCATCCATATCATCATTCTTTTCCACCATATTGGCTTATCCTTTTCCCTTGTTCTTTTTTGGGAGACGACAATCTGGGGCTTTGTGGCCAGCTTTCCCACAATTAAAGCAGTTGCCCTTGAATTTTTTCTTGTTTGAATCCTTCTCCTTTCCAGAAGGCCTCTTCCTTTTCTTGTATTTTTTCAGAGCAGCATCTTCAACGATGTTTGCCCCTTCAATTGGTGAAGTCTTACGGTACCTCTTCTCAGCGGTTTTGTTATCTTTCTCGATCTTGAGACGAATCACAAGATCTTCCAACTTCATTTCCTTTCTTTTGTGCTTAAGATAATTCTTGAAATCTTTCCATGACCGCGACAACTTCTCAATCATTGCAACCACTTGGAACGCTTCATTTACTACCATACCTTCATAAATAAGGTCATGGAAGATAAGTTAAAGCTCTTGAACTTGGGTTCCAACGGTTTTTCCATCCACCATTTTGTAGTCTAGGAATTTGGCAACCACAAACTTCTTCAAGCAAGCATCTTCGGTTTTGTACTTCTTTTCAAGTGCACTCCATAGTTCTTTGGAAGTCTCTACTGCACTGTAGACGTTGTACAAGTCATCTTCTAAGGCACTCAAAATGTAGCCTTTGCACAAAAAATCAGCCTGTTTCCAAGCCTCAGTAACCATGAACTGTTGGTTGTCAGGCATGTCGGCGGCAGGCACGGGAGGGTCCTCACTGGTGAACTTTTGCATACCAAGGGTGGTAAGCCAAAAGAACATTCTTTGCTGCCATCCTTTAAAGTTGGCACCGGTGAACTTCACAGGTTTCTCAGCCGGTGGCACATCGATATGGGTTGTAGAAGTAACCGCTGGTGCAGTATTTGCAGAGGTAGTTCTAGTCTCAATTGCCATTATTCGTTTGTCACGGTGTAAAATCGATAAACTGTTTTAGTTAATAAAACCAGAATAGCAATTCAATCACAGACTTAAACGATGAAGATTTTATTTCTTCAAATCGCAGTATAATTATGAAACTTTAGTATTCCAATGAAGTTTTTATATCTTCGAGTCAGAATACTAATATTCATATGGAGTAGAAAAGCGCACAAGTTTTAATCTCCAAACCAGAATACAGCAACGATGAAGTTTTTTTTTATGTTCTTCAAATCGTTGTACAAGTATGAACTTTAATATTCCAACGAAGTTTTTATGTCTTCAAGTCAGAATATGAAATTTCATACGGAGTAGAAAACCACACAGTTTTTAGTCTCCAAAACAGAATACAGATTAATCTAAAAAATATAATTTCCTTAAGATTGTTACTAATCTGTATTGCAAAACCGATGAAGCAGTAAAATTAATTTCTGAAACCAGAAAACAAAAACCTTGACAGATTCTGAAAAATATTTATGAATTAAAAATCGAGCCCACTGAATGCCCAGTGTGTCCTTAAGGAAATTATTCCCCTCAAGTACCCGAGGTTAATGGAATATATCCTCCCAGGATATAACGATCTTACTCACCGGTGTATCAGTACCTAGAACAACGGTGTCAGCGAACCACTCAACAGCAGTAAATCACAACACTGGAATTTATTTGTGCAGAAGAAGAAGAAGTTCAGAAAATTAGTAAGTAAAATTCTGAGGAATCAAACGAATTTATAGCCATGGAAGTACTGTTTCTGAAGGTTTACAACCCTTCTGAACAGCCACTAAAACCTGGTGGGAAATTTAAATATGGGAAAGAAACCGGGTCGCGGGTCAGACACGTGGATCCAGGTCACTAACGGGTAGGATTGGATAAGTTAATTAATTTAATTAAATAATAATTAATTAAATAATTAAAATTAAAGAAAATTTGGTCCAAAAAGATTATCAATCAATCAGATCATTTGACCAAATGCAAATCCGAAGCCGAAGCCGAGCCGAGCGACGACGACGGCGCGAGGGAGACCCTTTTCTTAACCCTTTAGCAACAAGGAGTACTTCTACTTATAAGTAGAAGAACTTTTATTTCCACTACCGATGAGGGACAAATGCTTATTTTATAAAGCAAGAGGGAACTCCCTCCATTTCCCATTCAATCTATCATTTAAACCCAACATATTCTTCAGAAAGCCAATCAGATTAGAGCTTCTTGGATCATTTCTGTTTACCGATTAACCCCTTGTTTAATTTGGATAGTGGTTACCGATTGCTTCATTGTGTATTGTGTGGTATTATACATCATTATTTTTTTAATACAATATTTAGATAATTATGTCATTTGTTATGGTTTAATAATATATTTATTTTTGTTTGGTTTGACTTTATTACTTGTATAATATCTAATTAATAAATTTACTAAAATACCCTTAATTATAATAAATATTAAATTTATCAGTAATTGTTCATAAATATTTTTAAACAACTATAATCAAATTCACGCGAAGCCTACTTAAAAAAGTAGTATAGTAAATAAAATTATTCAACAAAATTAATAGAATGAAAGAAGAAACCACGAAACATGTGATATGAGATTCTTGAAAGTATGCATGTCCTAGAGACAATCTATATGAGGTACAAAATTTATTTGAACACATTCGTATTATTAATGAGATTAATATTTATGACATTTGCAATTATTGAATTTTTGTTTGATTGTTTGCAATTATTCAAATGTGATGCAGACCACATGTCGACTTATAGCATATCATCGATATCCCATTCTCGATGAATGTAGTATGTCTCACCTGCTACTAGTAATGGTTACTAGTAGCAGGACACATGTATACTTTTGGAAAGTATTGGTATACCCTGCTGATAAACTATTTGTTATACATGTCTAAAGTGTTATCAGCGTGTGGGAGATGAAAGTACTTTGACTTGAGGTCAATACGCACCTTGTATACAGAGTAATGTACTTTGACCCTGTCCTAAGCTTAAACTCCTTATAGGATAAGATACGGCTTGTGTTGGGTGCATTATGATGTAAATTAAGGTGGTAGTTGAGCCAAGAATAAGATTCATTCCTCGATTGGATATTCGAGAGAGCACTCAACTTCTCAGTGATATTAGGTCGACCAAGTCATTGGCCAATGCAAGAGACATATTTAGAATATGATCTAGTTGTCGACTAATATAGATGAGATAAAGTGATCAAGTCATTTGGATAGACACATGGCAAATCCTAAGCTTGATCGAGTGTGTCGCGAATGAAAGGAATTTATCATCTCACATAAAGGTTATGTTTACTAGATTCATGTAAACGTACTTCACATATTGAGCTTGTCATACGACGCAGTCTAGGAGTTTCGTATGGACCTTAATTAGATTAATGTCAATATGTGAAGGCCTATAGGGTCACACTATATGCGATTATTTCTTCGATCTAAGAGTGTATTGAGAAAGTATTAAATATTCGATTGAGAGTCGATATAATTAATTTATAATAATTATTGAACATTTCTATTTAATAGAAATTATTTAATTAAGTCGAATTGAATTTTGGATTTAATTAAATGTGTTGGATAAATTATATGGGTACTCAGACAAATACAGGGAAGCAATTGGGCCAGAAATTACAAGCCCAAAACTGGGGCCTGACCGTCCGTCCACCTTGGACATATGGGTGGACCAACTGGGCTTGTCCACTAAACATTAACATGGGCCAGGTTTTCCTATTTTAAATTTACTTAGATTTTGTCTTGAACTCTTATATAAACAACACATACCCCATAATTGTAAAGTTACAGAAAATAACTTCTCAGTTCCTAAAGCAAGATTTCTTAGCTTTCTTGAATAGGAGATACACTAGAGTCCGATCTTGCAGTTGAGAAAATAAATCGTGTGGATACCTTAGTGTTGAATCCCGCGTAAGAAAACCTGTAAGTTTTCTTTTGTTATGTTTTGAACATAAACATGATTATCGTATAAGCCATGCCAGGATCATTGTTGGGTAAGAAAATATTTAAACTTCCGCTGTGCTTACGAACCCAACAAATTCCTACAATTCTTACATGTTTGAATTTGAAGAAGAGGCAGCAGCACAGCACGAACGAGCAAGATCACAAAGAAAAAGCAGGATGTGAGATAGAGTTTGTATAATAATAGTTTTTAAGCAAATTCACTAGGCGAAGCTAATTCTTTATTTACATAATAAAAGTGAAACTCAAAGAAAAAAGTACAAGCAAGGGGAGCTAGGCCTTACCTTACTAATCCTATTGAGGCGTAAAAAACTCTACCAATTAATATGCGCATAAGAAATAATAAGAAGAAAGAACTAAATATTCAATGATCACATAGTTTATAACACTCTCTATGATGATATTACAAATGATAATACTTATATAGTGAAAAAACAAAAAAAAGCTAGAATGTAAAGCCAGACCCTTGTTTCTTTGAATCTTCAAGGAGATAGACAGAGGAGGAAATTCTTGATAATGACAATGTTTTTAGGATCAATGATCTAGTTTTGGCTCCTAACATGGGTGATTTAACTCGGTTGATCATAGAAAAAGCTCATAGCTCTAAGTATTTCATTCACCCAGGGCTACAAATATGTATTGTGACTTGAAGCAATATTATTGGTGGTGCCGGATGAAAAGGGACATAGTGGATTTTGTATCTCGGTATTTGAATTGTCAACAAGTGAAGTATGAGCACCAGAAGCCTGGTGGTGTTATTCAAAGGATGCCCATACCCGAGTGGAAGTGGGAACTTATTGCTATGGACTTTGTGGTAGGATTTCCATGAACGTTGGGAAAATTCGATGATATTTGATTCATTGTTGACAGCTTGACCAAATGTGCGCATTTCATTCCGGTTCATACTACCTACAATTTTGAGAATTTGGCCAAAAGAAACATTCGTATTGGGGCACCCAGTTTACATCTCATTTTTGGCGGTCCATGCAGAGAGAGTTGGGTACTCGGGTGAGTTTAGTATATTTTTTCACCCCAGACACACGACCAATTTGAAAAAACTATCCAGGTCCTTAAGGATATGTTACGGTCCTGTGTGATCGATTTTTGTGGTCAATGGGATCAGTTCCTACCCTTGGTAGAGTTTCCTTACAATAATAGTTATCATTCAAGTATTGATATGGCACCGTTTGAGACGATATATGGTAGGAGGTGTCGCTCTTCTATTGGTTTGATGCTTTCGAGGTTAGGCCACTGGGTATGGATTTGTTGAGGGATTATTGGATAAGGTGAAGTTCATTCAGTAGAAGCTTCTCATAGCTCAGAGTAGACAGAAGAGTTATGCGGATCAGAAGTTTCATGAGTTAGAGTTCATGTTTGGGAAGCGAGTTCTGTTAAAAGTTTCGCCCATGAAAGGTGTGATGAAGTTCGAGAAAAAGGGCAAGTTGAGCCCGAGGTACATCAGCCCATTTGAGATTGTTCAGCATATTGGCCAGGTAGCCTATGAGTTGGCCTTACCTACTGGTTTGTAAAGTGTTCATCCAGTTTTTTATATTTCGATGTTAAAGAAGTACCATTCGGATGGTTCTCATGTGATTCGGTGGGACTCGGTGTTGCTCGAGAATAATTTGGCTTTTGAGGAAGAGCCAATAGCCATTTTGGACAGGTAGGTTCGAAAGTTGAGGTCAAAAGAAACAACTTCATTAAAAATGCAATGGATGTATCATCCGGTCAAGGAGGCTACTTGGGAGACCAAGTCAGACATGCAGGTCACATATCCCCAACTTTTCTAGGGTTCAGGTATTTTTCTTCTTTACCATTCGAGGACAAATGTTTGTATAAGTGGTAGCTGTTGTAATGACCCTCAAGGTCGTTTTGAGCTTTTGTGCACATTTTCTCCTAAAATAGCCTTCCCATAGCTTTATCGTAGTATTTATTACTTACGAGACCGGGTGTTACGGTTTCCAAGGCAGTGGGGTGGATTTCAGATCAAAATTAGTATAATTGGAAGTTTCTAAGTTAAGAAAATGAAAATGTTTGACCAAAGTCAACAGGGGTAAATGCATCTTTTTTAAAGTTTCATCGATTCATTAGTTCGGGTCCCGAGGCATTCGGGTGCATTTTGGCTCATTGGTTGAGAAAATAGCAATTTAACGAATTGGAGTTGACCTCTGTCAACATCGAGTCAAAACAACCTTGTTAGGGTGTTTCGAGTGCGAGCATATTGGGAATGACTGAAATGCCTGATTGGTTTGTGTCTAGGAGGTTCCGGATGAGTTTCGGGTGTTGGATCGTGAAATGGGAAAGAGTAGAAAAAATTGGTTTTAGGTTTTCTTGAAACGCCTCGAGTTTTTCGCGCTAGATTACATCATAATTATAATACCCCGTACTTGCGAGCTATGTTTCAACCGTTCGATGTATATAAGTGAACTCGAGTCTCGGAGAATTTTTATCATATTCAAGTATGCAATTCAAGAGCTCAATATATAAAAGCATAAAGTCTCAAAATGATTTAAGATTTGACAACGATGACTGAAAATTATATTTTTTGTGATCCACAAAGGAGTTACGAACTAGTGCTATATCACATGATCACATTTATGAGTTTATGAGGTGTGTTAAAAAAATAATTTACTTTATATAAGTGTCACACCCTAACCTAGGGTGTCTGGACGGAACCTAGTGCCTCACTAGCCCGAGCGTACCACATTGGAGCACAACACCTGAACATATGAAAAAGGGGCCGACAAGGCCACAATAATCATGATAAGTATGGAGGTAGAACCAGTTTACAAATAGGGAAGACAAGGCCTCAAGCTGGAAACATAGGACGTCATCTGGACATATTAACAATAAAGGGTAAACAAACCCAAAACAGATATATACATACATGTACAAGACAGACAAGGTCGTTGTACAGATCAACTTACAAATATCTAGGCCGACAGGGCCATATAAGACATTTCGATATATATACCAAGTCTACAACCCTCTACGAACAATAGAACTGTCATATGGTCGATACAAGGCCCCGACCTACCCATCAACTGTATATATATCAAAACTCAACTCATGAACTTTGACTCGGTAGCTCCAGAATAAGTGAAGAAAACTAATCAACCGCTAAACTCACAAGCTCCTACTAGAGAGGCCTATCTGTGACCCTACCTGAACCTATAGCATGAAATGCAGCGCCCCCACCAAAAGTGTGTCAGTACGAATGAAATATACCGGTAAATAAAACATGAATAGCGATATGATAGTATAAGCTATAAAATATGGCATAAGAAGTAACCTGATAACATGTGTGCCATTCAGGGTTAATAGTGAAACTCTGAAACTACTATGAGACCCTTATATATATATACATACTCTATTATACAATATGCCCTCCAGTTATATCCCATGTGTTTACATAGGATATTGTCCTCCAGTTATAGCCCAGGGTGTTCAGGTACATTTATAACTACCCAACCGATAAAAGATCGGTGGTGTTCATAATATGCTACAGTAGAAGTAGCACTTTTGTCCCTCTTAACTCTTAGAAACTCTTTACTTTGCTTGTAGATGACATTTGGTCGACCTTACCGATAATCCTTTGAACATACTCCATTTAAGAGGATAAGAAAGTACAGTAACTCAAAATAACAGCTGAAAAAAACAAGATGTATAGGATATGATCTCAAGACGGAAAAGTACCCCGACAAGGAATAGATAAGCATGGATTTAGAATACTCCTTTGATATTTCATTTAGAAATCGATATACATTTTGAAATTCATTCTTTAGAAGGAAGGGTTCGCCTTAATACCTCAATCATCTTAACTATGATGGTCTCACGGATTTCAGTCCACACTACTGGTAATGATCTACATAACTTAGTTAACGTGAATCAAAATCGTAACAATAACCTACGAATCGAATCACTACGACATTCCATCAAACACTTGGAGTGCACAATTATCATGTTTTAATTTCATGGAAATCAAGGCACCATCAACTCTTCTTCATCAACCACAACACAAACATTACCACGAACACCAAACTTCACAACTTTCAGCCACAAACATCTCAAGAACTACCCCAAACAGTCCAATAATCACTACATCTCACGCATGGAGTCTAACACAAATCCTTCAAGTTATCCTTATCAATTGAACAAGCTAAGATAGGAGGAACTAGAGATCATATAAGAGTAGTAAAACCTTACCTCAAATAGCCAAGATCTCCTCAACAACAAGCACCCTTCCAATATCACAGAAACTTTCAACTTCACTTAGCCAACTAAAGAGGATTTTGAGATATTCTAGATCTTCTAAGGGAGAAATCACTTCAAACACACATGGGTTTATTCTTCAATGATGGAGAGACCTTTGGAGAGTGTTTGGGAGGGTTAGGGAGTTGATTACATTGAAAAACGAAAGAGAAGGATGAATCCACCACTTTAAATAAGTGGATAAGGATGCACCACCTCCAATCTATGGTCAGATTTGTGGGGAATATTGCATTATGATGAGGCATATTGTTACGCATATTGACCCAGAAATATTAGGGCCAATATGCGGCCAAATATGTGAGGCGAAATCACTTTTTCGTGGCATATTGCTCAACATATCATACTAATATTGTCTAACTTCATCGAAACTTATTTCCTTCGATCCGATTAGTCTCAAACATTCCTGAAACTTACTTAACACCCCGATAAGCCTTCCATAACCTTGTAGAGGTATCCCACCATCTCTGAGCTTACATTCGCTTAACCTTGTAGAGGTATCTCATCATCTTTAAGTTTACATTCACTAGCTTACAATGACGTCGACATACAAAGTACGAGGTGTAACATCCTTCCTCCCTTATGAACATTCGTCCGCCAATGTTGGGGTGCTTTGATTAAAGATTTCATTCTTAAGATTATTTAGAAATTTTGGCAGAGTTTCCTCTATAAATAGAACTATCTGAAACATGTATGCAGCCAAAAAACATAGTTATTGCCTCACATCACTATATCGACCTCACCTGACTGTATATTATCAATAAAGTAATATAGTAAGCCATAACTCACCTCAAGCGTTGTTTTCCGATGCCTAAGTTGCGTCTTCACCACATTATTATGATCATCACCTAAATAGGGAACATAAGGTAAGATTATTAGCGTAAAGCATAGATAAAAGGAAGTTATCGCACGATTGTCGCAATAAACTTTCAGTTTGGAAAAGATGGGGATATCTAGACTCCATATCTTCCTCCGCCTCCCATATCATTTCTTCTACATTATTGTTTCTCCGTAATACTTTCACGGAAGCTATTTCGCTGGTTCACAACTTGCGGAATTGACAATCTAGGATGGTAATCAGAACCTCTTTGTAGGACAGGTCCTCAGTAATTTGCACATCTTCTACTAGAGTTATGCAGGAGGGATCTCGTATAGACTTGCATAGCATTGATACATAGAAAACTGGATGAAGCATCTCTAATTCAGGAGGTAACTCTAATTCCTATGCTACTTGGCCGATTCTTCGAACAATCCTGTATGGTCCTACGTACCTCGGGCTAAGATTTCCCTTCTTGCCGAATCTAGTTACACCCTTCATAGGTGACACCTTCAAGAATAACTAATAATCAACAGCAAACTCCAAATCTCGATGCCGAACATCTGAATAGGACTTATACCAACTGTGGGCAGTCAATAAGCGCTCCTGGATTCTTGATGAACCTAATTGGGACCTAACAACTCAGCTTCGCCCGCTTCAAACTGGCCAACTAGAGATCTACACTTTCACTCCTACAAGGCTTCATACGGGGACATTTTTATATTGCAATGATAGATGTTATTATAAGAAAACTCAATATCTGGCTAACTCAATGGTCAGCCCAATTGTCTTTAAAGTCCAATACAAAAGCTCGTAACATGTCTTCGAGCGTCTGGATAATGCACTAGGCCTAACCGTCGGTCTGTGGGTAAAACGCGTACTAAGGTTCACCTAAGTACCAAAACCTCTTTTAAATGACTTCCAAAAGTTAGCTGTAAATTGGCACCCTATTGATACCTCATTTTTCCCTCCAATAATTTTATTTAATTATTCAAGGTTCATGAGTCACGGACGGATTGAAATATACTTTTTATAAGACAAAAATAATTTTATAAAATTATCACAAAATTTTTTTGTATATCATAGTTCATTCTCATATATTTTAATATTTGGAATACTCATCAATTTTAAAATCAAAGTAGTGAAGAAGACAATTATGCAATTGATTAATCAAAATCATTTACGGCTGAATTGATCAATATTTTACTGCATCAAGGTCGGGATATTTGTTTAATTGAATATGTTTTAATTGCATGTCAATTTCATGACATTTAGTTTAATTGAAAAATTTTACAATTTTTTTAGGATCGAAAAACGTTTTGTTTTCAAATAATGTTACTTTAGTCTTTGATTTAAACAATTGCTTCAATTTTTGTTACAATTGAAAGAAATCTAATTCTTTTAAACTTAATTGATGGCCACATTTGTTAAACGTGGTCATTTTGAAAAAAATCCTTTTTATTATGAATTGAATAAATGACCATATTTGCAAAATGTGACTACTTTTTCAATAGCCTTCATTTAAAGATGATTGGGCCACCTCTCTTTTCTGTTAATTATGGCTGAGTTTGGACCAATTGGACCCGACCCGGACTAATCCCTTCGATTAACACCCAACACCCAAAGTCTGTTTCCATTTCGCATAAGACGTGCCCTAGCCATGATGCTCTCCTGTCACGACCCAAATCACGGGCATCGTGGTGGCACCTATACTATCCCCTGGTAGGTGAACCATTCCAAAACATTTTACAAATATAACTTTTTAACATTGCAGAATTAAGGAAGAAGTACATAATATAAAAAATCTATTGGACAACATTAAAACACCGTTTAACCCTTACAACACGTTCTTCCAAAACTTGTTCTGACTTGTACAAGCACTACTAATAATACAATAGATAGAGAAATAAAACAAGCCGTTGTCTTGAATAAATAAGAGCAATCTAACTAAGACGAATACCAAGGCCACCCAATAGGGTGAATGGCATGCCTTAACCTCCACATTCTCCAAGCTCCAACATGTATCGACAGAATACCTACATCCACGTAAATGATGCAGCAAGTGTAGCATGTGTACACAACGTACCCCCGTAGGCATCATACGCCGACAACAACGGAAGTTATGTAATAGGCATAAATATCAAGTTGACTTTCAAGTAAGTCCTATTCTAGGTAGTTCAAATAGTTACATAAATCACCGTGTTCACATAAGAGTTCAATCACAGTCGAGCACAATTTAATTCATATTATACACAAGAACCGTACATTTAATATCCACCGATTAATAACTCTAAGTCATGTTCATATTTGTCTCCACTTACCCAATCTAACAAATCCAATAAGACCAATTGACACTTAGTACACAACATCATTTAAGAATCCTTCCCATGAGTATAACCAATAGCCAGACTATAATAATATTAACTTCATTATTATCTCTAACTCTTACACTTTGATCACGACTCTATAAAACGAAAGGCATGACACACATTAGTTCGTTTAACGTCCTCATTATATTCTAAGTAGAAGTCTACACCGTATATTCTTTGATTAAGTAGGGAATTTACACATTAATGGAATACAAGTCATTTACTACAACAACAACACTTCAATCAATTATTTACTAGACTCTCTATCAAATGACACTATCACTCACCAAGACATACACAGTTCTCTATGATCTACATGATAGTTTTGTCAATAGAATCCACCGACATCGAGTACTCATACTCATAAAGGTGTAAGCCACATAACCCAATTCACAGAGAACAAGCCAATCATGGAAACCATTCGAGTCCAATATAATCAATCCAATCATACAAATCCCTTGAATCATAAAATCACCAGGTTCCAATAACCAATCCATATCATGTTACCAAGCAACGGGTAATTAATGCATAAGTGAATGTATGATATGAATGAAAATGAAATGCCAGGTACCTTTCACAACCAGTATACATGCATTGAAATTCTATAAACTGCATCCCATGCGGGACCCACGCCATCCATATACGCATCCGAAATTTCTAAACGAATCGCATCTCTATGGTTGTAGTATCATCATCAATCATTTAGGCCCTGTCTAATATCAGTTTAGGTTATTTGCATGATAGCTTAAGGTAACATATCTATTTATTATGTAAATGTCTAAGTTTGTGGTAGTTGTTTTTTGTTCAAATGTCTGCCCAGTTTATACAATTTTTATGATTAACCACATGTCCAGTTGACTTAAAGTATCTATATGAAGTAAGGTGGCTAGTCTAAATGTTGTCTGTTATCCTTGAATGATGTGGATAAACCAGCCTTAGTGGATGTTTTCGCCTGATAACAACACTGTCCATCCACCCTTCACTTGATCAAGATATTAATAGTAAAGGTCATTTCAATATTGAGTTTATTTTAAAATATAAGCAATAGTAGGGTCCCTTGTATTGTGTCTAGGTAAATCATGTCATCCCCTTTGTGATAGGTTCAGAATCATGCTCATGTGACTTTGTCTTTCTTTCAAGTTTTGTGATATCCTTGTGCGCTATGTGTTCTGAACCATGAGCCTAATAAGGTTTAGTTGATTGATTGCTTGAATTTGTTTTAAAATAGTTTAAATGTTTTGTGATGCCCTGCCTGATGAATATAAAAATATGTGATGAAAAACATAGAAACTGGGTTGTAAGATTTCAGCTAGGTGTGTATGCAAATGGAACTAGCACATCTTCTTTTCCTCTGTACTGTGTGAAGTGTTCTGTGTTTTAAAATCTGTGCAGCATTAGAAATATCACTAAATCTTTAGTTCTGTGTAAAATCATGCTAATCTAAGAATTCCTAATTTGGTCTATCTGACTTTAAATATCTGCTTTAGTCGCTTTACCGGCTACCAGTGTTTAACAAGATTAAGCCTTAATAGAATCTGAATTGAGTCAATATGATAAGTTAGGATAGGGGGGAGTCATCTGGTATAGCCTATTGCCTCTAAGATCTTCAAAATCTGATGTTTAACTTGGTCTCAGGATCTAGGAGAAGCACACTGGTGCTTCTACTGTTAATGTGTTCATCATTTCCCTCATTGCTTTAGATAATACCATAGGTAGCATATGTATGCCCTTTGAATGATCCTATCAGGTTCTTTGTTTGAAGTGTTGAAACTGTGTGGATTAGTTGTGCTATTGTCCTGTCACTATGATGACCTTCATCCATACTAATGTGTGTCAATTCGAACCTTAGAATCCACAAATTGCGACTGACATGTTTGAACAAACCTAGATTAGAGATAGGAAGTGTAGAAATTGAGAATATATATTTGTTATGACCTATGTGTGTATATTTGCTCATTCTACTTGCCTTAATCTGTTTTGTTATGCCTATACACAAGTATATCTTCATGTATCTCATCTGTTTTAAGTGTCATCTGAACTCTCTTGAGCCTGGCCCATCCTTTATCTTTGTTGAGTTCTCCTACCTGTTGTTATGTGCTATCTGTGCTAAGCCAGCCTATTTATTTAGCTTTTCCTTATGGTGTTGTTACTTCTACATATCTGAAATAGGCCGAACCCTTCATGTTTTATATCTCTATTGACCTCGGCCCAAGGCAATTGGGTTAGCTTGTTTACTTGTCCAGATCTGGGTTTCTCCTTTCCTTTACATATAATTCTTACCCGATATTTATATGATACGTGTAGATATCTACTTGTATAATATCTTAATTTAATTAGATAAGATTGGGTGTGTTCTAATCGGATTTTTCTCTTTCCCCTCTCCTTCCTCGCATGACCTGTGACATGAATCATTTGGGCCAAACGACTATCAACCATGTTGGGCGAGCAGCCCAAATATTCCTTTTTTCATCGATTCCAGAAACCATCAATACATTGAAGGCCTAACCATGTGTGAAAATGGTTAACTGGAGGGCTCGGTAGACCCACCAGTCTTATCCTCTCTTTATATTTTTATGCATCTATTTATAAATGTTGTAAAACATACTTGTATTATATTGGAACCCGAGTGGTTACGACTTAAGATTTAAGCAAAATGATACGTACATCGTTTAGAACAGATAGGGTTCCCAAAAAACATGTTTCAAATCAGCCCCAAAAGATAAAAAGGACTTATATTTATTTCCAATAAATAAAAAAATGAAAAATACATTTTTCTCATATAAGTTGGATATTTTGGATATTTGGAAATACCTTTGCACAACTTAATTTATTTTTGACAATGAAAAAGATTTGGACTGGTTTTTAAATAAAAGGAGAAAAAATCACTTTCAAAAATTTATTCATTTTGCAAAAATCGGAACTGATTTGGAAAAGGAAGAAAGTAAAAACTTGTTTTTTAATCAAAATTCCCTTTTATCTCAAAGGACTAACTTGGTCCAGGCCCAACTCAAATTGATTTCAAAAGATGAAAGGTTATTTAAAAGCCCAAGTTTGAAGAAAGTGGTTCTAAAAAGTATATGGTTGACCTTCATAATAAAAGAAAAAAACATTATAAAATACTTTTTACCCAAAACCATGGCATATTATTCTAAAGATGTTTTATATCTTTTCTAAAAGGATTTTTAAAGACATATGAAGATAAATAAGACATGACATTTGGACTAAAATCAAGTGGGATTTTACTCAAAATAACATTGAGTGTCTTTGTTCGAAAAATTGATTGACTAATTTAGCCTTATAAGAACCTTTCTAAACAAAACTAAACTCTTTATTTTCAAAACCCTTTGCTTCAAGATTTTAAATCAAAGAAAGATGACATGCTAATGACATTTATTTTTTGCAAGAATTCAAACACTCATTTAAAGAAATTAATCACAAGTAAAATATACTATGAAACTCGAAGGTCAATTGTATTCTTAATATCGGGGTGTCTCACGCCTTCCCCGAGGAATCACCAAAACTCTTACCTTGAACTCTGATTTTTAAAGGATTTTTCTTTTGTTTGAAAAAAGATTTTACTTGGTTTTCCTAATTTTCATATAAATTAGGTGGCGACTCTGAAAAATAAATATCCAAATAGAGTCCAACAACCTCTTAGTAGTTTTTATGCCTCACATATAAGTAAACCGTAACACACTCCTATCTGATATAATAGACAATTGAACTCCATGAATGCGAACTATCTCCCTTATACATAGCCGGACATAATCTTCAGCTGTATAAGTAGTCTTTACTAGTAGAAAATGAGGCGACTTCGTCAATCTATCAATAATTACCCATATAGAGATACTTCTGTTACGAACCCTTGTAATGAAATTCATGTTAATCATCTCTCATTTCCATGTTGGAAGTTCTATATTCTGAATTAGTCCTCCATGCTTTTGGTGCTCCATCTTAACTTGTTGACAATTCGGACATTAAACCACATATTCTACAATATTCTTCTTTAGGTCATTCCACCAGTAGAGTGCCTTAAGGTTATGATACATATTCGTCGACCCTGGATAAAAAAAATATCATTGTTGATGTACCTCTGCCATAATATTCTCTCTGGGTCCTCCAATGTCTGGCACATAAAAATGACTTCGATACCTAAGAACTCCATCCTTCCCAATCTCTAGTATCGGTTTATTCTGCTGTAGGATTCCTGTTTTCATACTTACTAATTCAGGATCTTCAAATGGTCGCTCCTTCACTTTGGCTATTAACTATGATTATGTAGTATGCTGGAGAACAACACCCCCATCACCTGAATCAAGCAATCGAACGCTCAAACTAGCGAACTAGCACAAGTCTTTAGTCATAGGCATCTTCTTTGCTACGACTTCAAACGTCCTATCAAATTATGTCTTAGAGCGTTAGCTACCACGTTAGCTTTTCTGGGATGATAAAGAATGTCAACATCATATTCTTTTAGTAACTCAAGACACCTTCTTTGCCTTAAATTCAACTCCTTCTGCCGGAATATATACTGTAAGCTCTTATGATCATTAAACATGGACACCATATAGGTAATGACGTTATATCTTCAAGGCGAATCAACATCCGCTAACTCAAAATCATGAGTCGGGTAGTTCAGCTCATGCTTCCTCAACTATCTCAAATCATATGCAATAACCTTGTCGTGCTGCATTAGAACAAACCTAGACTAACTCTGGAGGCATCACAATAAATAACATACCCCTCGGTACCTTTTAGAAGTGCCAAGATAGGTGCGGATGTCAACCTATTATTTAACTCTTGCAAACTTTGTTCACACACATCTAACCATTGAAACTTGGTCGCTTTTTGTGTAAGCTTTGTCAGAGGTGCAGAGATAGAAGAAAAACCCTCAGCAAACATCCGGTAATAACCTGCCAAGCCCAAGAAACTACGTACTTCGGTAGGAGTCGTGGGACTCGGCCAATTCTTTAATGCTTCAGTCTTATGACTATGTAGCCCAGAAAAGCTAACGAGTTCAACCAGAACCTGCATTTAGAGAACTTGGCATACAACTTAAGATCCTTAAGCTTCTGTACTACCGCTCACAAATGGTTCGCATAGTTTTCCTCCATACACGAATAAATCAGAATATCATAAATGAATACAATCACAAAGAAATCCAACAACGGCTTGAAGACCCAATTCATTAAGTCTATAAAGGCCGTTGGTACATTAGTAAGGCTAAAATACATCAGATGAAATGTCTTGGGTATATCTTTCTCCTTAATCCTTAACCGGTGATACATGGATTTCAAATCAATCTTTGAGAAGTACTTGGCACCCTGAAATTGATCAAAAAGATCATTAATATTTGGGAGTGGATACTTATTCTTGATAACTTTATTCAATTATCGCTAATCAATGTACATCATCATAGAACCATTATTCTTGCGTACAAACAATACTGGTATGCCCCACAGTGAAGTACTAGGCTTGATAAAGCCCTTTTCATTAGATATCACAACTGGTCTTTTAACTCCCTTAGCTCAGCAGGAGCCATTCTATAAGGAGGAATAATTATCAGCTGAGTATCTAGAAGAACATTGATAGCAAAATCAATCCCCCTTTAAGGATGAGGACCTGGAAGCTCATCGGGGAGCACATCTCGAACTCGTACTAGATGGTAGATATCACCCTTGGAAATCATCTTTCGTGCCTGAAGTTAGGAAATAAACTTATCCTTAGGCGATGCTGAATTACCTTTCCATTCTAGGACCGGCTCACTTGGAAAATCATTGTTTGACTATCAACATTGGTATAACATGAAGCCAACCAATACCTACCCATAATAACATAAAAACAACCAAGTAGCTGCTGCTAGATCAGCCAAAGTATGGCGATTACAAATTGTCACCATACAACCCTGATAAACTCATTTAGTCACAATCATCTCGCCGACCGGCTTAGCCACTTCATACAGATTATATATTAACATTGGCTCAAATCCAAACTTACTAGCAACAAAAGGCATAACAGAGGACAATGTGAATCCAATATCTATCAATGCATATACATCATAAGTGAAACCGAATAGTATACATGTGACAACATCCAGAGACGACTCTAAATCCTTTTGACCCGATAGAGCATATATGTAGTTTTAAACGTAACTTGAACTGGATGCTCCCCCTCTACCTTTACCTGCACACTTGGGTTTGTAGTCCACTACCTGGCGGGCGTACTCTCGATGAAGAAGATGTTGTCGACCCAATCGGCTAAGCCATACAACCTCTACCTCTTCTTGGACACTGGCGCATGTAGTGACAAGGATTCCCACACAATAACATACATCAGAACCCTAATGATACTACCCCGAATGTGCCCTACCGCAGTGGCCACACGATGGTAATGGAGGCCTCACCTGACTCAAACTTTCATGTCTGTGAAAATAGAAGCCCATGAACTATGCCCTGGTCAAAACTATGCATACCTATCATATCTAGCCTCTTGAATTTGAGATGGAACATTGTCAATAAACTGAGGTAGATGTATAGAGAATCGATGGCTCAATGCCTCTCCGAAGGACCCAACAGATCTAGCTCTCTTACTTAGTTCTCTTTTTGCATCTCTGTCAGCTCTGAACTAGCGCTTACATGTCACTCCCTGAACTATGGCATTGTCGAAATATGACACTCGGTGCCTAACTGTATGTGACCGAGCGAACCACATGACTTGCTTGTCAACATGGAATCAAAACATGTTATAATATTTATTTAAAACATGTAAAATATAATGATGTATTTGTAGTCTGAAATAATCATAGCGGAAATAATCTAAAAATATAATAAGTTTGAAAAACCAATGCGGACATGACATACTAAACTAGTCTATGAAACCTTTAAACATGAGTCTGACTGTAAAACGGTTACTAGGATAAGGCCCTGACATACCTCCACTAATAATGCATAATCATAAAACAACTAAACTGACACCCCGAATGAGATGGGGCTCACCAAACAACTGATACTGAAGCAATCCTACTGAGTAGATCTGTCTCCTGAAACTCAGCACCCGCACTGTGAAGTGCAGGCCCCATGCAAAATGATGTTAGTACATTTGAATTGTACCTTATGTAAAGTAACTGAAAGAATAAACAGGCATATGATATAATAGGAACATGAAACTAAAACTACTGTTCATGAACATGAATATAATAACATGTGTAAAATCTGTAAAATGTATATTTGTATATCTACGGGAGAGCATTAACAAAATGACATGAACCACCACATGTGAATGTGGAGTTTGATCTCTGCCCGATCACCTAAGCCATATCGTACATTGTCGGAGTACGATACATGAACATGAACATGATGGATCCAATAATCCCACAAGGGGTAATAAGAAGGTATCGTCCTGTAGCAAAGCGATCCTTATCCTACGTTGGTATGCGTAGTTTCAGGATATTTGAGCCTTCTCAATAATTTGTGCAACTCCCAAAATATGTACTTGAAAATAGTTGTCTTGTAAGTCCATGAATGTCATAAACATAGCTTGAAAACATGATTCGTGATGGTACTCTGGCATATAATTAAATATATAATATAACTTATGTAAAATATGAAAACATGTATAATTTCATAGAAATTGAGAATATTACTTCATGACCTGTATTTATAAACCCATGTAATTCAAAGTTATGAGTATTCATAGATTACAGATGGATTCCTAATAACCATAATGGAATATCGAGAATACAATAACAAATTAATAATACAAACATGGGAAAATATGATACATGTAGTTTAGGGTTATTATGAACTCGAAATAAAACCCTAAGTATAGAAATTTATGGCTTCATGGATAAATTGTGGCATGGGGAAGAACATGGACCTTAATTCCTTGAGTTGGGTTTTCTTGAAAACCCTAGGTTAGAAATAGTGAATTTCGCTTAGGAATTGATTATATTTGATTAGAATCGCATAGAAATACATGAAAAGGACTTACCTTGAGTAATGGGGATAATAGGAGAAGAGAGCTTCTTTCTAGGGCTTGAGAGAATGAGAAAATCTAATTTTTGGAACTAAGTTGCGTATTTATACTTTTCAGCCCGTCGGGAAATGTACGGCCAATTCTACGGACCGTCGAATTAATTTAATTAATTTTTTTCCCAGTGACTTCAAAACTTGAGAGGCTTCAGACAGTAAAAAAGGATGGACCGTCAAATATTGTACGGTTCGTAAAAAGCTATTCGGTTCCGTCAACTTCAAAATGATATCGACGGTTCATTTTGATGGACCATAATTAATTCTACAGTTCGTATAATCTGGCGTCAAATTCATTCTGCAGAACTGAAACTGGTTTTCAACTTTAAACTCTCCATTTTGGTTTCCTAATCCTGAATCATAAACAAGGCTTAGTTTGAAGGTACAGGGTCTTACAATATCTCCACCTTGGGATCATTCATACTCGAATGATGGGTCATGGTTGAGAATGGGACTGGACATAGCATGAGTATATGAGCATGAAGGAACATGACATGAAACATGAGATTAAATGACATAATTACATGAAAACATGAACATGGAACATAGGTACTGAATACATGAACGTGAAACATGAGACATAGATACGCAAGGAACATGACATGACTGCTAAAGGTATATACCTTGATCATTTTCTACTTTTTTCTCAAATAAGTGCGGATATTTGGACTTCATGTCTTCATTGGCTTCCCATGTAGCCTCCTCAAAATTTTGACTTCTCCACAACACTTTCACTGAGGCAATCTCCTTAGTTCTCTACTTATGAATATAACGATTCAAAGTAGCCATAGGAATCTCTTCATAGGTCAACCCAGACTTAACTATAATGGAGTTGGTAGGAACAACCAACGATGGGTCTCCCCTACACTTTCTCAACATGGATACATGAAACATTAGATGCACAACAACTAAATCTTGTGGCAATTAAAGTTCATAAGTCACCTGACCAATTCTCCTCAAAATCCTGTAAGGTCTGATATATCCGGGACTAATATTCCCGCTCTTTCCAAACCTCATGACAACTTTCATAGGTGAAACTTTCAGAAATACCCAATCATCCTCTTGAAACTCCAAGTCTCTATGCCTCACATCCGAATACGACTTTTGGCGACACTGACTATTTTTAATCGCTCCTAAATAAAATTGACTTTCTCTAAAGCCTGATAGACTAAGTCTAGTCCTAACAAATCTACTTTGACAACTTTGAACCAATCAATTGGTGACCTACACCTTCGCCCATACAGAGCTTCGAACGGTGCCATATGGATGCTAGCATGATAACTGTTATTATAAGAAAATTCAATGAGAGGCAAATGATCATCCCAATTACCTTTAAAATCAAGAATACATGCCATCAACATATCCTCAAGAGTCTGAATAATACGCTCTTCCTAGCCATTTGTCTGAGGATGAAAAGTTATGATGAAAGTTACCTTGGTACCCAATCCTTTCTAGAAGAACCTCCAAAAGTGTGCTGTGAACTAAGCACCACGATCCGAAATAATAGAAACTTGGGTCCCATGAAGCTTGACAATTTCTCGGATAAACAACTTAGCATAATACTTTACTGAATCCGTGGTTTTGATTGGCAAGAAGTGGGCTGATTTTGTGAGTCGATCAACAATCACCCAAATCGAATCATACCTTTGGGTTGAGCGAGGTAGACATGTTATAAAGTTCATATTTTTCATCTACCATTTCCAAACAGGAATATGAATATTCTGAGCCAACCCACCAGACCTTTAGTGCTTAGCCTTCACCTACTGACAATTCGGACACTTGGCTACAAAATCTGCCACATTCATCTTCATATCGTTCCACTAATAAATATCCTTAATATCATGGTACATCTTGGTAGAACCTGGGGGAATAGAATACCTGGAATTATGCGCTTCTGCCATAATTCGATCTCTAAGTCCGTCCACACCTGGAACACATAATTTGCCACTATAACTTAAAGTAACATCATCTCCCCCTTGTTCAAAAGTCATATTCTTATGCTTGTGAATCCCCTCTTTCAGATGCAACAAGTAGGGATCACTAAACTGCTTCTCCTTCACCTCTGCTACTAAGGAGGATTCCAACTTATTCTGGAAAACAAGACCACCATCTTTGGAGTTCATGAGTCGAACTCCTAGACTCGCTAGTCGATGAATCTCCTTCGTCATAATTTTCTTACCTTCCTCAACATGAGCTAAAATTCCCATGGATTGCCTACTAAGAGCATCAGATACCACATTCGCATCCCCTAGATGATAGAGAACATCTACATCATAATTCTTTATTAATTCGAGCCATCTCCTCTGTCTATGATTTAACTCCCGCTACTTGAAAATATACTGAAGGCTCTTATGATCTATGAAAATATCAATGTGAACTCCATACAAATAGTGATGCCATATCTTGAGTGCAAAAATTACTACTGCCAATTCTAAGCTGTGAGTTGAATAATTCTTTTAATGAGGCTTAAGTTGCCTGGATGCATAAGATATAACCTTACCGTGTTGCATTAGAACACACCCCAAGACCAAATCTTGAAGCATCACAATATACAATGAAACCCCTCAGTCCCCTCTAGCATAGTTAACACTTGAGCGGAAGTCAGTCTCATTTTCAATTCCTCGAAACTACGCTCACAGGCATTTGACCACTGAAATTTAACTTTCTTCTGAGTTAATCTAGTCAATGGAGCTGCAATGGAGGAAAAACCCTCTAAGAAATGTCTGTAATAGCCTGCCAAACCCAAGAAACTCTGTATATCTGAAGCAGAAGTATGTTTGGGTCAATTCTTAACAACATTAATTTTCTGAAAATCTAGCTAGACTCCTTCGCCTGAAATCACATGGCCTAAGAATTCTACTAACTTTAGCCAAAATTCACGCTTGGAAAATTCCGCATAAAGCTCACGGGCCTAAAGTGTCCGCAATACAATTCTATGATGTTCTGCATAATTAGCCTCACTACGGGAATAGACTAAGATATTCTCAATGAAGACAATGACGAACAGATCAAGATAAGACTTGAAGATCATGTTCATAAGATCCATGAAAGAAGTAGGGGCATTCGTCAATGGTAGCGAGTTCTGAAGGTGGTTTTCAAAATATCAACTTAACCTTAAGATGGTGGTACCTTGATCCGAGGTCAGTCTTGGAATAACACTGAGCACCCTTGAATTTGGTCAAATAAATCATCAATTCTGGGAAGAGGATACTTATTCTTAATGATAACCTTGTTCAACTACCGATAGTGAATCCACATACGCAAAGATTCATCTTTCTTCTCAACAAACAAAACTGGTGCACCTCATGGTGATACATTTGATATAATGAATCCATTATAAGGAGATCTTTCAACTGAGTCATTCTGTATGGCGGAAGATATATCGTGTTGGTGCCGGGAAGTAGATTGATCTGAATTCAATCTCCCTATTTGGAGGAACTCCGGGAAAATATTCAGGAAAGGCTTCTGGAAACTCATTGACAACTGGCACTAACTGAAGAGCTGGGATCTAGGTATCTGCATCCCTAACCCAAACTAGATGGTAAATATACCCCTTGGATATCATCTTTCTAGCTTTAAGATAGGAAATAAACTTACCTATGAGTACTTTGCCGGAGTACGAGACATGAACATGAACATGATGGATCCAATAATCCCACAAGGGGTAATAAGAAGGTATCGTCCCCTGGCGGAGCGATCCTTATCCTACGTTGGCATATGTAGTTTCAGTCTGTCTAAGCCTTCCCAGTGATCTGTGCAACTCCCAAACACATGTACTTGAAAATAGTTGTCTTGTAAGCCCATGAATTTCATAAATATAGTTTGAAAACATGATTCATGATGGTAATCTGGCATATAATTAAATATATAATATAACTTGTCTAAAATATGAAAACATGTGTAATTTCATGAATATTGAGAATATTACTTCATGACCTATATTTATAAACCCATGGAATTCAAGGTTATGGGTATTCATAGATTATAGACGGATTCCCAATAACCATAATAGAATATCCAGAATACAACAATGAATTAATAATACAAATACGGAAAAACATGATACATGTAGTTTAAGGTTATCATGCACTTGGAATAAAACCCTAAGTATAGAAATTCATGGCTTCATGGATAAATGTGGTGTGGAGAAGATGATGGATATTCCCACACGTGGATAGAAGCTCTACATACCTTATTTTCTCCAAAACGTGCCTTAAAAATCTGAACTTGGAAGGATAATCCTAAAGCTTGAACCTTAATTCCTTGAATTGGATTTTCTTGAAAGCTCTAGGTTAGAAATACTAAATTTCTCTTAGGAATTGATTATACTTGATTAGAATCGCATGAAAATATATGGAAAGGACATACCTTGAGTTATGGGGATGATGGGAGAAGAGAGCTTCGTTCTAGGGCTTGAGAAAATCTAATTTTTGGAACTAAGTTGTGTATTTATACTTTTCAGCCCGTCGGGACATGTACGACTAATTTGACGTACAGTCGAATTTTATATGGTATGCCAATGGACTGTCGAATTATGTACGGTCCATATAATCAAACCATCAAATTAATTTAATTAATTTACAACTTTTCAATGACTTCTAATCTTGAGAGGCTTCAAACAGTCAAAAAAGACGGACCGTCAAATATTGTATGGTCCGTAAAAAGATATTAGGTTCCATCAACTTCAAAATGAAATCGACGGCTCATTTCAATGGACAATAATTAATTCTAGGATCCATATAATCTGGCGTCAAATTCATTCAACAGAACTGAAACTGTTGTTCAACATTAAACTCCCTATTTTGGTTTCCTAAACCCTTGAATCATAAACAAGGGTTAGTTTGATGGTACGCGGAGTTACATTACAATCATCTACATTCTGAGCATATGTCTGTATCCTGGAGATGTCCATATCCCTATTCAAGGAATCTATCATTTACACCCTAATCAAATGTGGGTTCAGGCCTGCTACAAGCTAGTGAACTCGAAACCTCATCGTGTCCACAATATTCGGAGCATACCTAGCCGATGAACAAATCTGAAGGTTGTAGACCTGCATACTCATACCCCTTTGCTTGAGGTTCAAGAACCGCTCTACAATAGACTCTCGTACCTCCAGTGAAAAGAAACTACTGAAGAGGCATGTATATTTGTCTCTCAAAACTTGCACACATGAAATGCAGCGACCCGATAAAAGGACGTCAGTATGAATATAATGTACTGGTATGTAAGGCAATTGAATAACTTTAACTGAAGTAAAAAAACAACTGAGAATAAAAGATACTCCGGGGAGCACTTACCTGTTTTGACTCAACTCTTATGTATATAATAGTATATCTAGCCGGCCATATATAAGGTCGGTGTATCTTTCGCCGGTCATAAAGTCGGGATATTTCTGTATATCTCTATTCGACCCTATAAGGCTTAGTATAGCTATCTGCGGTCATAAGGTCAGGATATCTTTCACTGGCCGTAAGGTCGGGATATCTCTAACCAGCCATAAGGCCGAGCTATCTCTCACCAGCAATAAGGACGGGCTATCTCTCACTAGCCATAAGGCCGGGCTGTCTCTCACCGATCATAGGCCGAGATATAATAACTTAGTAAAATAATTGAAGTATTAAATAGCTATATGTATAGACTCTCTACCCTCCCTCTTAATGTAAAATAAGTATGAATTGAAAATGGATTTCCTGACAAGGGGTAGCTAAGATATATGATGTCATCAACCATGAACTATGTCTACATGATCTATACATATTCACCTAATGAGGAAGTAAGCTCTTAGACAAGAAAAGTATTCCCGACAAGGAACAAAAAATAGCATGAGAAAGATATAACAATATGAGACACAAGCCTGTTATGAACACTTCTTTTGTACAACTATTATGAGTACCATTTTAGGTACATATTCATGCCATAGAAAGAGTAGGGATAGCCGTTACATACCTTAGCACCAATTTGTTACTATTTTTGTGGACAATCTTCTCTACGATTCAATCTACAATGAACAATAATAACACTAGTGTCAAGCTACGAATGAGACAACACTCGTATATCGAGCGACAAGTTCATTCTACAATAAATCGGGCAGCATCTCACCGTTTCTTTCACCTCCCTCAAGATCACAACATCAACAATAATATACCACCATTACTCCATATATCCAGCATCTAAACAATACAAGAACATCCCAAAATACAGTATAACAACGCCTTAACAAAAAAGTAGTACATAACTTGTCGAGCGGCAAGCTCGGCTTATTATAAATAACACAACTCTTCTCTACACATTTTCTTCCTTCAAACTTCATACCTGAAACATCAACATATCATATATACGACATTCACATAACTCAAGCCATATTAACATTACAAGAACACCTTAAAATAGTCCAACATCACAAAACAACTCAATATACGATTTTCAAACGTCGATTCACATGTTCTAGCTTAAATGGCTTAGCCAACACTTAGATACACTCATTAGAAGATGAAGCGGGAGATCCTTACCACAAAACAGCAAGGACAAACCGAATCTAAGCTTACTTCACCTTGAAGAATCCTTCAAATCACAAGCAAAGAGGAGGAAAGGAGTAACACAATCTCTACAAACATTCCGGGGGTGAAAACACGTTATAAACTCGTAGATCTTGGCAGGGGTGATAGGGGAACCTCTAGAGAGTACATAGGAGTGTTTTTGGTTTCATTTGGGTGAGAGAATTTCTTAAAATAAAGTTGCACCACTTTAAATAAGCCCAGCAAATTTCCACCGCCTCAAGTGGGTCATAAAGGGGCCGCCTACGCAATCTCGTGAAAACATAAATATCTTTATACTCCGACGTCGTATCAACAAATGATTTACTGCATTGAAAAGTAGATTCATAGACCTTCAATATAGTTGTGTATCACCCCATAACTCCAAGTACATTGAGAGAAAAGCTTAGTGACATCGGACCCAAATTTCAGCTAACTTATGAACGTAACTTGCGATAACTTTTGCCGACTTTTGTATTACTACTTGCTTGAATTCAAAACTTAACATACGTATATTATACAATTCAAACACCTTAAAGTATGACCTCCTTAGCATATTAAATACTCTTAGTTTTATCCCGAAAGTACAAGCTATTACAATCAACTTTCCTTCGGCGAAAAGAATTTTCTTTGATTCGTTTAGCCTCAACCTCCCACGACACTTACATAACATTTGTTTTAAACCATTGTTATTATTTTCTAATGTCATAAACCTTTAGAGTACAGATTCACTTACTCACGACATATACTAATGCAAAAATTTGGAGTGTAACATTATGTTTGAGAATTTTCTTTCATTTGGGTACGCCTACGGATTTGGGTAGGTTCCCTCATGTCACATTGGGATTTTAGGTCGTGACCCTTTTCCCTTGGCATATTTGACAAAACACACAAAATAAATGTCACTTTAAGAATTTAAGATTAAAATTGATAATTATTTCCAACTATACCATTAACATTAAAGTAGTTCTTTTTAGTATTGTTCAATTCTCAGAAAACATATATTCCCTATGTTTCATTTTGTTTGTCTTACTTTCCTGTTTAGTATGTTTAAAAAGAATGTCTATTTCCTATTTTGACAACTATTTAATTTCAATATCCCACATGATATGTTTAAAACCACAAGATTAAAAGACATTTTCATACATTATACATATCTTTACTTTAAGACCACAAGATTCAAAAATATTTTTTATTTATGTAAACTCTGTGTCATATCAAACTAATACAAATAAAATTGTAGGAGTAATAAATAGAGATAACTATTATACATTTAATTATTATTATTATTTTTAATAGATGTGTAAAGAATTAAAACGATGACGAAAATGAGACCGAGAAAGTACTACACCAGATAACAAAGGGTTTGAGGACGTGGCCTGGGGCAAGATAACCTGCCAAATTAATTTTGTCACATTAAAACAATTGAACTATATATGAGCACAAGATCAAATTTTTGACACAGAATTATGACACGGTAGTTCTTTGCCTCTCTGTAAATTCCACGTTATAAAAAAATATAGTCCATTACCTAAAGATTTTGACTACCCAAATTTTAAATAAAATACAATTAAAAACATTAAAAAGCAAAAAAAAAATAGAATTACAGTATATAACTAATGTTCTAAAGACTGAATAACTTCTATGGAAAAGGGTCAGATTTGTCCCTATTGCCACACCCCAACCTTGATGGAGCGGACGGCACCTACGGTCACAATTATGCGAACGACATACTCTGTAATACATATAACTTACTATACTCAACTACCTGCAAACAAAAGATCCCAAAACAAGTATATAGACATATGGGCCTACGAAGCCCCAACTGTACAACTCTACACTTATAAACATAGCCTACTGATCACAGGTGTACATACGCTTACAAAAGCCTCTAAGAGTATCTAGATAAAATAATTTGGTCGGGACTGGGCCCCGGCCTACCCAAATAGCATGTCCAATTGTATCATCGCTGTCTAGACTCGACTACTTCAGAAAGAAGAGGAGCTCACCAAAACTCTGCTGATCAACTAGAATGTTTATTGGAAAGTCGGCCCACTTAAGAACTTTGACCTGCAGCGTCATATGCAATGTCCCAGGCAAAAGGAAAGTCAGTACGAAATAATGTACTGAATATGTAAGAAAGATACCATAATAACAAGTATTGAAGGCTCGAGTAGAAATAAGTAAACAAGTAACAATGAGTGTAGTGGACATTGTCACTTACCTGTAAGCTGCACTAATGTTTATCAATTATACCAACTAAAGTATCATAACGGGTTTAAGCTACGTCTACCGGTATAACTAAAACTTTGTCTCAAAATACGCTCTACTTAGAGCAACAAATAGGCATTGAAAGGCCAGCAAATAGGCATTGAAGGCTGCCAAATAGGCCTCAATGGCGAGCAAGTGAGCCCGAAGGCTAGAAAATAAGCTCAAAGACTTACAAATAAGCTGCAAGAGCCAGCAGATCATATCGCTCTACGCAACTAAGATTTATTTATGTTAACTGATCCAACTAAACTTTCCCCCTTCTGAGGGTACAACATAAAATACATACAATTGTTTACAACTAATGCAACTAAGAAAGTAATACTACTAATGATACCTGCACGGACAATTTTACAACTAACAAATGTGTGACCCAACTCTTACAAGCCGATTTACTTACTATTGACGATAATTCTATTGCAACGAATCAAGTAAACACTAATGAACTTAGGAAGAGACTTACAAATCAGAAAACTCTCAACTCAACTATACGCCTCTCAATTTCAAGTTAACAAGGATTTCAACTACAAGACTAGATTACTTATCACCAATTGCTTTTCGTAAATCTCCTAGTCGAGTAAACTTCTAATGAGTCATGCCAAATGAGCTCATCTTGGATGACAAGAACTAAGTTCTCTATATCTTACTTCACTACAAAGTAACCTTTAATTTGCTAAAACTCGAAGAACAATTGTTGTTGAATTACGTGATCGATGGAAGAAACGAGTGGAGAAAGCCTAACCCTTACTTACCTAAAATAGGAACATATTGCTGGTAAATATAAGCGGGTTGCTTATATATATATATATATATATATATATATATATATATATATATATATATATATCAAAGTTGAAACAAACTATATATCTTGATGAAAGGCCAAAAACTGAGGTAATGACTTTTACACCTTGTTCTCTTGACATGTGGCATACCTAGGTGTCTTATCTAGGTCCACCATTTATTTCATCATGCCATCACGCCATTTTTGCATGAATGGATGTAACATTCACTTCCACTTGCATATGGGTTAAATACACATAATACTTATTTAATAATTCTATTTAATTTCTTATCTTTTACTATAATTTTCTATTTATAAATTACACACAAATTATTATTTTTAATCACCGTGGCCACACTTGTTAAGTTTTACATTGTTTCAGAACCTCATTCTTTTATACATTGAGCTCTCGATCTACATATATCAGTATGACCAAAATACCATATGGTTAGTATAAGTTATTCAACATTCTGAACATCGACGAAACTCATTTTATCCGATTCGTTTAGCCTCTAATATTAAGACACTTACTTAATACCCATCTAAGTCATATATGTCCATATGAAAAGTCTCAAGTCATCGTAGTCTAGTCCAACAATCTACACACACAAACGAATACAAGGGTGCAGGGTGTTACACGTTTGGCCTAAACATTAGTTTTAAGTTATTACTAACCTTGTGTAAGTCCTTATCCTCTTGATAACTTAACTTATGATGACGTAAAACTCAAGACGTTACATAATCCCTCCCTTAGAAACAATCATCCTAGAATATTTCAAGAAACATGTCCCAATGGTATTTCAACCTATGGGTGTTTGCAATAGATGGTTCCAAATAATTTCAACTAAAATGATAACTCCCTTTCTGTATGGTTATACCTCTAATAATGCATTGCCCCCCGTGCTCAACTATGATTCCCCAATTACATACTTATTCACAAATATCATATTATTCAGCACTAACCTCAGTCAAGCATATAATTCAACATAGTAGCATCTTATATATCACTTATCATTCTCCAAGAGTAGTTAATACGACTCATCCTAGGTAATGTTCTATAACCTGCTATTAATAATTCCACTTATACACATAACCTTTGATGACCTCACAACTAATAATATGATACCTTACAACTACACGTACGATTTACCTGTAATGGAATGCTCTATCCCCGCTAATGGTACCATGAAAATGAAAGCCCAGGGGTAAGGCCTCAACAACTATATAACATATAACAAGTAGCTACTAAACTTACAAATATATGCATGTCTTGACGTAGAAGCAATTGCCATACCTACACTCTTATCTCAACTAGCACATGAGCCCGAGGTTCTATCTCTGCCCTATCGCGATCTTTTTGTTTGAGCTTCATACAATCCCGTATTCTATGACCATGATCTCCGCTAAAAAACAACCCTCTGAACGCATACGACATGGCCCAGCATACGATTAACCACATTGTCCACAAGCTGGCCGAGGCCGCCCCATCCAACCTATACTACTGTGATTATGAGATTTTGATGCTCACAAACCCTGACTTGGCCCTGCTTGAGAGCCTTGATCTTGCACGGACCGTTGTGATGATCTAGCCTGCCTATTAGACTGTGACTCACTAATTGTATGTAATCACCAATTGTTCTGGCTCTCTTACTTTGATCTCTACCCCAATTATGATCGATCTATTTCCGCTGCCTACGCTCTTCCAAGTTATGAGCAAATGTCTGAATACGAGAAATATCAATTTTCTCACACAAAAGTGTTGTAGTACAATCGTCAACTAGATCCGGGTCAAGACCTGCTACAAACCGATGTATTATAGCTCGCATCGTATCCACTATTGCTGGAGCATATCTAGCCAGTGAGTCAAATCGAAGACTGTACTCCCGGATGCTCATATTTCCCTGTTTGAGGTTTAGAAATAAATCAACCCTAGCCTCCCAAATATTCAATGGAAGATAATGGTTTAAAAGGCATCCAAAAATTTCTCCCATTTAGTGGGAGGTGCATCCGATCCCATGGATCGTTCCCATGCATCATACCATAAGACGACTATATCTCGTAGCCTAAAAGCTGCTAGCTCCACAACTTTTATTTTGGAAGCGTGCATAATCTGAAGATCCGATGAAGCTGATCAATAAACTCTTGAGGGTCTTCCTTTGAATTATATCATGTAAACTCTGGGGGACTCAATCAAAGGAACTCTAGAATTCTGAAACTCCACGGCCCCTCAGATGGTCTAGCACCTATCGGTGCCCTAGTAGAACACTGATTCTGAGCGGCAACCAATTGTACCGCGCTCCTCATATCTTGATCACTTAGAGCTGGTAGTGGGCATGGTTCCACTGGAGCTCTTCCCAACCCCTCTGGTGCTGGCGAGGTAGGTGATACATGAGAATAGGACCCACCCTCAGGTCACAGACTGACTCATATCAATTGAGGGTGTTCTACTAGTACCCTCTCCTGCAACTGCCTTAGACTTTTAGTTAGTTGTGGCCTTTTTAGTTAAAGGCATCTCTGTATACAAACAACGAAATATAAGTTAAACTCAAGCTCTTATGACTCAACTCTATAGCATTATATGGGATAAGAAAGAAGTGTAACCAATCCTAATAGCCCCGTAGCTTCTTGTTTATAAATGTTGTGCACAACACATCCATAAACAAGACTCTACTAGACACGACTTTATAGACTCTCTAGGACACATCCCTGCTCTAATACCACTTTGTCACACCCCACCCTTGGTGGAGCAAATGGAACCTACTGTGATAATTATGTGAATGATATACTCTGTAATACACATAACTTACTTTACATAATTATATGTAAACAGAATATCACAAAACAAGTATATAGACATATGGGCCTACGAGGCCCCAATTGTACAACACTACACTTATAAACATAGCCTACTGACTACAGGTGTACATACATTTACAAAAGACTCTAAGAGTATCTGACCAAAATAACTTGGTTGAGATAGGACCCCGACCTACCTAAATAGCATGTCCAACTGTATCATCGCTGTCTAGATTCGGCTACTCCAGAAGGAAGTGGAGCTCATCAAAACTATGTTGATCAACTGGAATGTTTACTGGAAAGTCAGCCCACCTAAGAACCTGGACCTCCAGCATGACATGCAGGCCCGACAAAAGGGAAGTCGGTATGAAATAGTATATCGAATATGTAAGGAAAATAACACAATAAAAAGTACTAAAGCGTCGAGTAGAAACAAGTAAACAAGTAACAATGAGTGTAGTGGGAGTGTCACTTACCTATAAGCCTCACTCTATAGAAGAGTTTATCAATTATACCAACTAAAGTATGATAACGCGTTTAAGCTACGTCTACTGATATCACTAAAACTTTGTCTTGGAATACGCTCTACTTAGAGAAACAAATAAACCTTAAAAGGCTAGAAAATAAGCCTTGGAGGCCACCAAATAAGCCTCGATGGCGAACAAGTGAGCCCGAAGGCTAGCAAATAAGCTTAAAGGCTGACAAATAAGCCGCAGGGGCCAGCAGGTCGTATCGCTCAATGCAATTAAGATTTATGTATGTTAATTCATCCAACTAAAGTTTCCCCCTTCCGAGGGTATAACATACAATACATACAATTGTTTACAAGTAATGCACCTAAGGATGTGATACTACTAATGTTACTCGCGCAGACAACTGTATGACTAACAGATATGTGACCCAAGTCTTACGAGCCAATTTACTTAATATTGATGATAATTCTATTGAAATGAATCAAGTAAACTCTAATGAACTTAGGAACAGACTTACAAATCACAAACTCTCAACACAACTATACGCCTCTCAATTTCAAGGTAGCAAGGATGTCAACTACAAGAGTACAATACTTACCACCAATTGCTATTCGTAAATTCCCTAGTCGAGTACACTTCTAATGAGTCCTGCCAAATGAAGGAAGGGATAGTCATTACATACCTTTACTTCAGAATCTTTATCGATGATGCTGAAACCCCCTTCCTTACAAGCTCATCTTGGATGACAAGAACTAAGCTCTCTATACCTTACTTCACTACAAAACCTTTGATTTGCTAAAACTCAAAGAATAATCGGTGTTGAATTACGTGATCAAAGGAAGAAAAGAGTGGAGAAAGCATAACCCCTACTTACCTAAAATAGGAACATATTGCTGGTAAATATAAGTGCATTTCTTATATATATATATGGAAAGTATATTGCTTCTATGTTTACCTAAATTTACGTTGCTATAGTATATATATATATATATATATATATCAAAGTTGCAACAAACTATATATCTTAATGAAAGGCCAAAAATTGATGTAATGACTTTTTTTACACCTTGTTCTCTTGACATGTGGCATACCTAAGTGTTTTATGTAGGTCCACCATTTATTTCATCGTGACACCACACCGTTTTTACATACATGGATGTAACATTCACTTCCACTTTTCAATAGTCCACATGGCTTAAATTCACATAATACTTATTCAATAATATTATTTAATTTCTTGTCTTCCACTATAATTTTTTATTTATAAATTATACAAAAAATAATATTTTCAATTACCGTGGCTACATGTTAAGTCCTTCATTATTTTGGGATCTCATCCTTTTATACATTGAGCTCTCGATCTACATACATGAATATGACCAAAATACCATATGGTCAGTTTAACTTGTTCAACATTCTGAACATCGACGAAATTCATTTTCTCCGATTTGTTTAACCTCTAATCTTCACGACACTTACTTGAATCCATCTAAGTCATAGATGTCCATATGAAAAGTCTCAAGTCATCATAGTCTAGTCCAACCAACTACACACACAAACGAATACAAGGGCACTGGGTGTTACACGTTTGGCCTCAACTTTAGTTTTAAACTATTACTAACCTTGTGCAAGTCCTTATCCTCCTTAGATACCGTAACTTATGATGACATAATTTAACGCAAAAGAAATTAAAATCTCGCGGTGTTACACCTATACTCGTAAAAAAGGTTATATTCGCCCTTCGTTATATTATTTTTAATATATTTTCCCTTACCATCCAACTTTAAGAACATATTTACCCTGAACCATTAAATCATCTTGTCCCCACCTTTATTGTTTTACATGGCGCATACATGGACTAATTCTAGTCAATGCCTGACGGAGCATCTAAACCCACCACCGAACTCCACTGCTACTCATAGTTTCCCTTCCTTCCATTATACCCAAAAATTCACCAAGAATTAAACCCAAATAAGAAAAAAGAAAATATACTTTTCTACTTCTTGTAACTCAAACCTCAAAAATTTAACTATATCCCAAACACCAAGAAAAATTATTAAGAAAAGATACCAAAAAACCAAATAAAATGAAGCTTAAATTCTGCTGAAGTTTGAAGTCTTACCGGGTTCAATAGAAATGTTGTTCATTATTTCTTTTTGGAGGAAAAAACAGCGAAGTAATGGCAACAATCACCAAATTTTACAAAATTCTGCAGCTACTTTTCATAAATAAAGAGTGAAATTAAAGGGGAAAAGATTGAATTAACTTTTGCTAAGAGAAAATGTAAACAATTGCAGTTTTGAGGAAAAAAGCTAATTTAGGTTCCTAATTTTAAATTGTGAGAAAAAAATAACGATGTTGAATAATAAAGGTGGGGACGAGAGAAATTAACTGTTTAGGGGTAAATATGTACTTAAATTTGGATGGTAATGTTAAATATATCAAAAAAAATATATAACGAAGGGAAAATATAACTTTTTAAAAAAAATTACAAGGTAAATGTGACCCTTTTTTGTAACTTCTACTACTATATTGTTAACTTTATTAACTCCAACAAGCGATGTTCCAACTGCAAAAGGAAAAGATGAGATCTATGCAGGATTCAAGCACAACATATGGAAGTAAATAAATTGAGTTTACTAGAAGGAAACACTATCGTTATAGCAGTCGAGCATCAATAAGGAGGCAACCTGTCACACCCCAAACCTAGGGAGGCATGGCCCGCACTCGGTGCCTTACTTGACCCAGAGCGTATCATCTATAATTCGTGTGCTCTAGAAACCTAACAAGCAATCTGGGCCGACAAGGGCAATCTGCATGTTAATCATAATATCCTAGACCGACAAGGCCATCATGGATTTATACAACAGCAAAGCCAAAACAAATGTGTACAAAGGTCGACAAGGCCACCATGCTGATGTACTATACATACAGGACATGTCTACAAGCCTCTAAAGAGAGTACAACTCTACTGTGGTCGAGAAAGGGCCCCAACCTACCCATCATCTTTGTAACCATATCAATACTCTAGACTTGGCAATTCTGAATGACATAAAGCTTACCAATCAAGCTGAGCTAGGCATCGCCTATTGAGGATGCTTGTTTATCTATCTCTCAAAACCTGTATGTAACAATCTGTTTGGTTGTTTAAATTATACCCTTTTACCGCTGTTAACCTTTCTCTTAACATTGTTAGAGTGTATCCAACTTGCGGGGATGGGTAGAGCAGTTTCCGAGATAGTCGGGTGAGTCCTGGTTGATTTTGAGAAAATTAGAATCTTTAAGTTGAATAAGTGTTGACCAATAGTTGACTTTTGAGTGTATGAGTTCGTTTCCGAGTTTCGTTGCTTCTGCTATGTCTAGAGCGTCATTTGTTAATTAGTGATCTCTCTGGTTCACTTTCTGAGACATTCACATGTGTTTTGAGTCATTATTTGTAAAGTTGTGATATTTGAAGAAATTGAGTGGACTTGTAGAAAAGTGGACCTTAGCTTGGTCATATGATAATTCCCAGTGATCGAGCAAGTTCGTACCATCAATTATAGCCTAGTAGCATATTTGGTTTGTGTTTAGGTGGTCTCACACAAGTTTTGGGTGTTGAATCAAAGTTTGAAAGTTTTTGGGCGTTGCTGGTTTGTGGTATGCCGCTTCTGCGGACATAGGGCTACACATGCAGGTTCGACTCTAGGGGTTTTGGTCTAGGAGGCCTAGGAGCTTGGGAAAGCTAGAATTGGTAGAGATTATTGGGACTCTCCAAGTGGGTAAGCTTTTTAATCTTGCTTTTATGATTTCATCTTAGTTTATTAATGTTTTTCATGGTGGGAAGCTTGTTTTGTGGAAGAGGTTTTCATGACTAACAACCCTAGGTTAATAAATTGAGTTTCTTAACAAATCTTTAGTGTTTTGGGGTGGATTTTCCTAGTATTCGTCTAGATAATCTTGGGTAAGTTCTTTTAATTCAAAGTTTGATCTTAAAATCGATTTTTCAATGGATTCGAATGATGGGTTTTCTCCATAACTATGAGTTCTTGACTAAATAATGAAATTAAGCTTGTTTGGGTTTAGTTTGTGGTGGAACATGGTATTTTGATTCCCTAAACTTTGGGTAAACCATTTTCAATGTAAATTTCTAAATTTGCCCTTGTAGGCCCGTGATCCCTTTTAGGGTTGTGTTTTCTTTTATTTTAGAACTATGGTTATTGTTAGCTTCGCAATCTAATGTAGATTAGTTAATTAATTGACTTTGATCATTCTGAGGCTCTCTAGAAAGGCAAGGCCTTGGCGTGATAGTTTGTGGCACCTGCTCAGATAAGATGCATGCTATGGTTTAATAGTCTAGACTTTGATAGAAGTATGTAGGTTTTATAAATATTGAGAGGTATTTAGCGTGTTTGGGGTCCCACCTTAGTGGTTGTGATGAGCGCTTGGGTGGGTATTGGTGTTGAACTATCTTGATGAGTGATTTGGGGAAACAACCTTAGGGTTGGTTCTGATTGCTATTGTGTGGGCTTGTCGCCATTGATTGATAATTGTTGTGTTTACTCATCATATATTCTTCTGATATAAAAGACCAATTTCATGAAATTATGTGTTATTAAATCCTGAAGCATCTGTATTTATCTCCTATATTTGATTGAATCTCATATACCATGACTACATGCCTTATTACTGTTGCATTCATACACTCATGATTATTGTAGTATTGAAAGAAGAGTTGTATGAAAATGTTGTGGGTCCAATGAGACTAGAAAGGAAAAGTAAAGATGTTATTATGAGATTTCTTGGAACAATGAGATGATGATAGTGATATGATATGGCTCGGCAAATGAGTTTTGGACCCTAGTTAGATTCATATGTGAATCCCGGCTAGGAGCGGTATATGGACGGCACGGGTCCTCCATCACTCAAATCTATATGGCAAAGTTAATAGAGTGTGTATACCGGTTGATGGAAATGTACCTTGCATTGCAGTCATATCATTCATTCATACATATTGATCACTTGAGATTTGTATTTGATTCAGATTGAATATCATGATAAGATGGATTCGTTCGATTGAACTACCATGATTTCTGAGTTGTCGAAGTGTTGAACTCTTTATGTGATTGAAGGTGACCTATGTCAATAATTGCCTTACTTGATAGGGAGTCTAGAATACTAATGAGTTATTGTGTTGTCATTGCAACTATTGTCTTGTGTGTTTATATATAGGTACAACTTCATCCTAAATAGGAGATTCATCACCGTAAACACTTACTCTAACATAATAGGGTTGTGTAATAAAGTGACACGGACAAACATTCTCAAGTGTACGGATAATGACTAGGTCTACAAGTTAGGGATAGTATTAGATCAATAGTACTAATGCATGCCAATCATATGCTTTCATGAAAGGTTGTGTGGTGATTGCAGTTCTTAAGTGTTAACTGTCCTTATTAGATGACTAATAAAGCATGCGGGGTTAGGATAAGTATGACTTGTACAAGTTGATTAATGAGTAGTGGACTTACTATTATGAATTTTATGTGTTACTATGGATTGGATTGTAACTTAAGAGTGGAATTAATCATATCGGGAATGTGATCTATGTCCTCATCTAGAATGTATAGGTCAGGACTACATGCGTATCAACTTGATTTTTATGTCTATTATGTGTTGTCTATTGTTGTCAGCCTATGATGCTTACATGGGTACGTTATGTAACTCATACTACACTTGATGCATCTTTTATGTGAATGCAGGTATAGAGAATGGTTCAGGTTGCAGCTTCGGAGTACATGAAGGTTAAGACATACCACTCACCCTATTGGCAGCCTTGTTCTTTATCCTAGTTAGGTTGTTCTTATTAATTCAAAATTGTGACTTGTTTTATTTATCTATCCAGTTGAATTCATATTAGTCATTGTATGAGTCAGACTAGGTGTAACATCTCGTACCTTTGGGCTATGGTTTAAACCGTACAATGGGAACATGACAGAACCAAAATGAGGAATGTAGGATATTTTTTGAAAACTAATCAAGGCATAATAAGGGTCTTAAGAAAAATTAGAGTCGGAAGCTACTCTACGGAGCATGTTTTCAAGTGAGTTTGCAGCAGACCACACTTAAGCCGCGTTTACGGATAAATCTATAAGGAGTGTTTTTGAGACATGCGCCAAAGGAGAAAGTCTTTGCAACCGAAGTCAGCCAAGGAGCCGAGTGACGTGCCAACGCTACTAATTGATTGCTAATTTGGGAATATGTCCCTCATGAAAGTTGTATTCCTTTGAATGTCCTTTCCATCCATATAAAGCCAGGTCAAACAGAGTTTAGTACGAAACGTTATGTCCAAATTACCGAGGATGTGTAAAATAGAAATCCCGATTCTTGTAAGATTAGATTTTAAAGCCCAAGCCTTTATGATAACCTATAAATACAACCCTAAAACGTTTTATGTGAGGATTTTCGACCAGAACTACCAAATGCCTAAGGTGAGTTCTTATTCAAATCCATATATCAATTATATTATGTTAACACTAGATTAACACTGAATCATTAGTTGGAATCGCTAGATTTTAGAAAATCCGTTCAAGGACGAATTTGGAATGAAGCTTTGGGATTTCTTCAAAAAGGTAAGCCACTTACTCATTAATGGATTATAAAGTTATTATTATGTTTTAGATATTTTATGGTTAGTAGAATCATGAAATAGGATTGATATCGATGCACTCCATTAAACGCAAAACCCTAGTAATTTTGCTGTAGATTTTCCCTTTGACCAGCCAGCTTCCGTTGGCATTTGCCTATACTTTAACCGCTGGATCGAGCCCACATTTTTACTGAGTGCTTATAACATATAGGTATTAAATGTGAATGGTGAAGATTTTATTCAGTGGTACAAAGAAGTGCCCTTTGATCTATGAACAGTAGCTATGAAAAATGGTGAAAACTCTTCTCGAGTTCAGAGTTTTGGGTTTCTTCTTCAAAATTTCAGACCTTTTGTTCATGTTTTGGAGCGACTATGGTATGTAGAGCTATCCACATGTGGGAACATTATTTTTCTTTTCCATGCCATGTTTATCCATGAAACACGAAATTCCACAAGTTTAAGATTTTTTATTCTAAATTCATAATAACCCTAACTACATCTATTATTTTATGTCATTTTTATATTACCAATTCGTTAAATGTATTCATGTATATCATTGTGATTGTCATAAACCTATCTGTAATCCATGTATGCTCATGATTATCTTTTTCATGAGCTCTAAGATATCACCTAGGAACTCAGATTGTTCAACTCCAGGGATTTTTACATATTTTCATATCTAAGAAAATATATACATATATTTACGCAGATCTTCATTCAAAACTATTTTCAAATCATATATATGGAATTTATGAGCTTTCATAAACTATATTATGGATCATGTTTTGAAACCCATGGGCGCATATGCCACTTATATTCATGTTCATATTTTTGGAAGTAGCATAGATTTACCGACAAGGCTTAGACACCTGAAACTACGTCTGCCAGCGTAGGATAAGGATCGCTCAGCCCAGTTAGGATGATTCCTTCATATTACACATTGCGAGTTATTTATGGATCCACTCATGTCATTTTCATGTCTCATACCCGGCAATGTTTTACTCATGTCGGTTATACTAAGGCTCTCCCACTTCATAATATTTTACTCATGTTACAATTTGATGGCAAATCATGTCCAGGTTTCAGTTTACAGTTTACATCTTTAGTTATCGTTCACAGTTTATAGTTTCAGTTATAATTTACAGTTTTAGTTTAGTAATACTTCATGTATCCATGTTATTGATTAGGGATGCCCATTGTCTGAGCACCCCACTTACTATTCTTTCATTTAGTTTCTTTATATACAAGTACAATTCCAGTGTACTTACATTCCTATTGCCCGGGGCCTGCATTTCACAATGTAGGCACTGATTTATAGGTTAGTGGATCTGCTCTCTAGGATTCTCATCGTATCAGCTATTGGTGAGCATCATTTTATTCGGGGTGTTAACTTTATTTATATTCATGTCATGTCATACTGTAGAGGTATGTCGTGGTCTTTCTCCCGATAAACAGTTAGTTTTCAAACTCATGTTCATAGGTTTCATAGACTAGTTAGTAAGTTATTAAGACTTGTTATATTTTCAGATTTATTTCTGCATTTATATTTTCAGATTTATTTCTGCATTTATATTTTCAGACTATTACAGTATTTAGTTGTATATGTTTTAAATTATTATTTCATACTTTTGATGCCCATGTTGTTTCAGCAAGCATGTGGTTCACTTGGTCACATGCAATCAGGCACCGAGTGTCATGTTTTGCCCAGGCTATGGTTCGGGGCATGACAAATCTTGGTAGCAGAGCCTAGGTTCATGTGTATTAGGGAGTCTATGAAACCGTGTCTAGTGGGACACTTTTATATATGTGTGCGCACCACACATATAAACGGTTGACCACCAAAATATTTAGGATTGTCTCACTTCTTTCATACTATCTAGATCGTGCAATTAGAGCATGACTTTTAGGAATTCTTCTAAGACTTTCCATAAAGCCTAGAGTTGTAAGTAACAATCTGTTTTCTATCGAATTATGAATGTATCGAATGCGTAAGGGACACGCAGTAAGTTCAAGGTCCAAGGGATAATGATTACCTATTGAAGTATAAGTGTGAAATGCATGTGGATGACGAATGAGACTTAGGATGATATTGAAAGTTGGACAAATGAGTAGTTACTACAGACTAGAGCATAACCCTTATCAGAAAGTACAAAAGCAGTTATCGAGTTTTATGGTTATTAGTATCTCAGTTACCAGTTATACATTCTTTTAGTTAGTAGAGTTATGGTTATTCAGTATGCCAGTATTCCGTTATTTAGTTACCAGTTTTCCAATTTTCAGTGTATCCAGATTCTTGTGAGTATACAGTGATGCCTCTGGATGCTAAAAGAAAGTGTATGTAACGATGACTATAGCGAAATATTCACTATTTTAAATATACATTAAAATCGAAGACTCGCCAACACGTTGCATAAAGTAAATTATCCAGTAATAGTACCCTCTAAAGGACAAATTGGTGCATGTTAGTATAAGTATGCCGTATACCTTACGGAATAAGTCTATTTTGATTTTGGGACATGGAGCCACAAGTATGAGGATGATAGCTCATATTTAAGACCATATGGGATAACATGTTATGAAATTAGCCACAATGGGCATAAACTGCTCACGATAGTTTTGAACGGAAAAGATCCTAAGGGCAAAATACCTAGGAGTCAGAAACGTTTGATATTACAAAAGATGTGTTTTTCGTATGACTCATGCATATGACTAAGAAGATATTACGTACGGAATGAAAACCAGGAGTAGACAATATTGAATTTCTTGGGATAATTTTGCTTTGTTCTAATTTATTTAGATCAGAACTAGAATGTACTACATTAGTAAGTTACTACGAGGAGCAGATATTACTATGAGATAAGAAGATGTGATAGTTCTCTCTTAGGTTATGTGATTAAGTGTTTACCCGCATGTGTATAGTCTTATATAATTTTGAAGTGTATAAAAAGTTTGGGGTTTATTGTTCCAATTTTTTTCGTTTAAGACAAACAAAATTTCTCTAAGTGTGATACATGTCTATAGTACAGAAAAATTAGTATACGACAGCAGAATAGGGTTGGATGATGAGGGAAGCTAGAAATAATATACGCTTCACTTTAGTATTCAGGACAGAACCAGAGAACATGATGTTAGCAGGTGGTTAGTAGAGAATAGTGAGTAAGTTTTGAGTAGATAGAGTGAATTAGCAATTTCAGCAGAGCTAGTAGAGGTACAATTTGATTTCCTTAGATAGGTTAATACTAGTGAGTGAGTAGCAGTTTGAATACACCGAATGCGTGTTTGAATCCAAAGAGTTTAAGATAAACACGAGGTATAATGAAATGGGAGAAGATAATTAGCAATACAGTAATAGAGGATATTATAGAAGAATAGTCATTTAGAGTGTTCAAAAGCGGTCTCCCTAAGACTAACAGTGTGAGCGAATTCGGTAAGACAGAATATGCCAGTAATTCAGTCCATGTAAGTAATTTAGTTCCCCGTTCATATATGTAATTCAGTTTTTCCTATTAAGAAAGATCTCTCAGAAGTGAGTCAAAATATGAGCTACCAGTGACATAAAGTGCAAATAATTGTAAAAGTCGAGGAAAGTTGGTTGGATCCAAACGAGATAAAGGGATCCCCAAATATAAGATCTTCACCTTTGGTCCAAGAGAGAGATGTGTAAATTGTCAATGAGTGTAGTTGAATATTTGAAAACCCGAAGGGTTAGCATGAGATATGAAGAACCTTTGTTCAATAGTGATGGCATAATGAGATAGTCTCCATAAGAAATGTTCCTAGAATTTACAAGAAACACGTAGTGAGTATAATGATTGTCGATCTACTTGTGTCAAGATAAGTTATTATCGATTAAGTGATCACATAAAAGTTATAAGACCATGCCCAATAATGTGTCATAAGGACAGTGCCATTGAATGAGACTAATATTTAGGGTGATGTTCAAAGACTTAGCACACAGTAGTGCTATGAGTATTTCAAGAAGTGTCTTAGAAATAAATCTAGTATGGATAGTTCAGCTCATGTTCAGGCAGACAAAAGAATCATGATAAGAGAAGTTCATAGTTTAGAAAATCTAGAAGTTCAACCTTTGGACCCCGAACATGTTAAAATTATTGTACATAACAGAGTCAAATCCTCATTAGTAGTTGAGCAAAAGAGGAAAACAATTTCATGTTCCCTATCTATTATAGTTACAGGAAGGGATAAATAGGAATAAATTTATTATGTCTTTTGAACAAGGGGGAGATGATGATACTCCAAGGTACCAAGAAAAAAATTGCATCTCAGATATAGATAGATGCAAAGAGAGAATTATGGTAGAGGCGCATAGTTCAAGATATTGTACCTACCTAAGCTCCTGAAAATGAATCATGAACTTGAGGAGGTTTATTGGTGGAATGACATGAAGAATAATGTTGCCGATTTCGTGGCTAAGTGTCCAAATTGGCATCAAGCGAAAGCTGATTCAATAGAAGATTATGCAAAGTTGTATATTCAAAAATCATCAGGTTGTAGGGGACTCCAGTGTCCATTGTTTTGGATCGAGGTGTCTAGTTCACAACAATTTTTTGAACACCAATATTCTATGTGACCATGTTGAAGAAATTCATGGAGATCCATTTCTAGTTGCTCCTACAGAAAACAAATAGATTAATGATAGACCGTCTTGCAAAAAGATTCTAGTGACTATTTTTCTATCGTCAAGTTCGCACGTTGAGAACTAACGAAGTCACTTCAGTGAGAGTGCTATAAAGGATTCAGAAAATGGAAACATCTACATGGGATATTGAAGAGGAAATGAAATCCAAATATCCATACTTATTGATAGAAAAGCAGAAAATGTCTAAGGTAACTACCTCAAGTATTCAGACCTCATGTGAGTTCAGTGTTCCGATCTCACCTCTGCTCAGCATTAAGATCTCCTACTATAACATTCATTTTTTCGGCATTTAGATTCATGTTATGATATCCATGTTTCAGATCTCATGTTAGTTCAACACTCATAATCCATGTGAGCCAGTATTCATATATTAATGTCAGTACAATATTCATGTTCCATTTCATGCTCCTCACATCCATGTAATCATGTCATGTTCATGCTCATGTTTTAGTGCTCATGTCATTCATGCCTACAAATTCTTCTCCAAATCCAATTTTTAGTATTTATTTATTTCTTTAGTCCAATATCCATGTGTTCATGTTAGACCGATATTCATGACAGATAGTATTCACGTATTCACGCCAGCTCAGTTTTCATGTTAGTCTCATCCATATTTCAATTACAATATTATGTCATGTCATATGTATTAAGATGCCTGTAAGGCTTGTGTTGTGGTCTGATTAGCTGCAAGTGTTTGAAAAATATTGGGATAGTCAAATTTATAGATGAAACCCTACTGGAATTTATGAAAATTCCAGAGTTAGTCATTCTCCTAACCATGAATCATCATTCGATGACGAATGACCTCAAGGGGGAGATATTGTAACACCTCACACATTTGGGATATGGTTTGAATGTACAATGGGAACTTGATGCAACCAATATAAGAAATGTAGGAAATGTTTTGAAAATTAATCAAGGAATAAGAAGCATCTTAGGAAAATTTAGAGTTGGAAGCTACTCTACGGAGCATGTTTTCAAATGAGTTTGCAGCAGACCTCCCTAAAATTGAGTATGCAGATAAATATACAATGAATTTTTTAACATGTCCTTCATCAATGTTGTATCCCTTTGAAAGGCCTTTCCATCCATATAAGGTCAAGGTCAAACGAAGGTATGTTCAAATAGTTATGGCCGATTTACTGAGGACGTTTGAAATGGAAATCATGATTCTTGTAGGATTAGGTTTTAAAGCACAAGCCTTTATGATAACCTATAAATACAACACTAAAATGTTTTATGTGAGGATTTTCGACCAGAGCTGCTACCAAAATTCTAAGGTGATTTCTTATACAAATCCCCATGTCAGTTATATTAAGTTAACACTAGATTAACACCAAATCATTATTTGGAATCGCTAGATTTTGGAAAATCCATTCAAGGACGAATTTGGAAAAAAGCTTTTGGATTTCTTCAAAAAGGTAAGCCCCTATCATTAATGTATTATATGAAGTTATTATTATGTTTTATACATTTAATGGTTGGTAAAATCATGAAATAGGATTGATTTAGATGCATTCCATCAAACTCAAAACCCTAGTAACTTTGCTGTTGATTTTAGCTCTGACTAGCCAGCTTCCTTTGGAATTTGCCGCTAATTTAATCATTGGATCGAAGCTAAATTTGGAACCATGACATATTTGCTTACTTGAACATAATTGCTTTCCACGAAAATAAAGGAAATGGTTCATTCCACAAAATAAAAAGCTTTTTTACGACTCTGAGTGGTAAAAACATATAGGTATTAAATGTTAATGGTGAAGATATAGTTTGGAGGGCAGGAGCAGTGCCCTTTGATCTAGGAACAGTAGCTACGAAAAATGGTGAGAGCTCTTCTCAAGGTCTCGAGTTCAAAGTTTTGGTTTCTTCTTCAAAAGTTCAGGCATTTTCTTCAGGTTTTTGAGAGACTAAGGTATGTTGAGATTCTATCCATGTGTGGGAATAATATTTTTATTCTCCATTCCACGTTTATCTATAAAACACAAAATCCCACAAGCTTAGGTTTTGTGTATTCTAAGTGCATGATAACCCTAATTACATGTATTATTATATGTCATCTCTAAATTACCAATTCGTTAATTGTATTCATGTATATCATTGTGATTGTCATGAACCTATGTATAATCCATGTATGCTATGATTATCTTTTCAATGAGCTCTCAAAAATCAGATAGGAACTCAGATTGTTCAACTCCAGGGATTTTTACATATTTTCATGTCTCAGGAAATATTTACATATATTTACTCAGATCTTCATGCAAAACTATTTTCAATTCATATATATGGAATTTATGAGCTTTCATAAACTATATTATGGATCATGTTTTGAAAACCATGGGTGTATATGCCACTTATATTCATGTTCATATATTTGGAAGTAGCATAGATTTACCGAGAAGGCTTAGTTGCCTGAAACTACGTATTCCAGTGTAGGATAAGGATCACTTCACCCGGTTAGGATGATTCTTTCATATTACCCATTGCAGGTTATTTATGGATCTAATCATGTCATGTTCATGTCTCATACCCCGGCAAGATATGCGCTGGCTTAGCTGACCATGCCGAGATCAGATGTCGCGTACCTATGTGGTGGTTATATGTCGCCGACTTAAAAATGTTTTACTCATGTCGGTTATACTAAGGCTCTCCCACTTAATAATATTTTACTCATGTTACAGCTTGATGGCATATCATGTTTAGTTTTCAGTTTATAGTTTACAACTTCAGTTACAGTTCACAGTTTACATCTTCAGTTATAGTTTATAGTTTTAGTTTCGTAATACTTCATGTTTTCATGTTATTGATTAGGGCTGCCCATTTCCCGAGCACCTCACTTACTATTCTTTCATTCAGTTGCTTTATATACAAGTACAATTCCAGTGTACTTACATCCCTATTACCCGAGGCCTGCATTTCATAATACAAGCATTGATTTATAGGACGGTGAATCTGCTCGCTAGGAATCCCATCGTATCAGCTATTGGTGAGCCCCATTTCATTCAGGGTGTTATCTTTATTTTATATTCATGTCATATCATGCAGTAGAGGTAAGCCGAGGGCTTTGTTCCGATAAACAGTTTGCTTTCAAACTTTTGTTTAGAGGTTTCATAGACTAGTCTATCATGTTATGTCAGTTATTCAGACTTATTATATTTTTAGATTAATTTCATAATTATATTTTCAGACTATATTTATAGTATTTAGTTTAACGTGTTTTAAATTATTATTTCATGCTTTTGATGCCCATATTGATTCAAGAAGCACATGGTTCACTCGGTCACATGTAGTTAGGAACCGAGTGTCGTGTTATGCCAAGGCTATGGTTCGGGGCGTGACACCAGGTTTTGGGAAAAATGTTTTGTAAGGGATTTGACATTCAGTAATTTGATATGAATATCATTATTTCTTTGTAATTTCTAAATTTATTTCTACAATGTATAAGTTTGTGTTAAAAAGATTTTGGGATGGTTCGCCTACTGGGGAGATAGTGTTGGTACCACCACGATGCCCGTGAATTGGGTCGTGACAAGTTTGTATCAGAGCTTTGTATTTAGTGGTCACACGAGTACAAGGAAAAATGTTTAGTACAGTCTCGCAGATAGGTACATAGATGTCCTTAACAATCATTGAGAGGCTATAAGACATTTAGGAAATCTCTCATTCTTTCGTTCTTTCGTGGTACTCCTTTCAAATTGGTATCTGGTTGATTCTAATTGGTATATGAACCATCTTCATCCTATTCGATCATTGGGGGTGGGAACACACTATTAAATGCATACGTGAGTGGTTTGATATGACGTCGCATAGTAGGGTATAAGATGTGTCACTATGATACGGACACGTGATCTTGTTCAGCTTGCAGTTATGGTTTGAAGGTTCAGTTGAGTGGGTTGTGATTGAGACTCTTTAGTTCGGTGATATCCTTGAAAAGTGAAAATGATAACAGAGAGGCGCAAGGAAAATAATTTGAATAGATCGATCTCTGCTATATGAAGGAAAAAATTAGTATCTGACATGCTCCTAAGGATAGGGTTGCAAGATGTACAAGGGATAATGTTGTATATATTTATGAAAAGTTAAGTTGGGCTTCGATGTGTCTGAGATGTAATAGTAGAGTGAGAACTAGTGGTTTGTGAGTTCTTTAAGGAAATGGCTATCTGTTCTTGGTCAGGTGGTAAGGATACTAGTGGCGAGTGAAGTTTAAGGAAATTGGTGACTATGATCCTTCAGTAAAGGGTGTGTTTATAGAGTTGCTTGGAGTTTCGAGGTTAGTACTAAAAAGGATCGTTGAAACCAAGAGATTGTTGATTTGAGAACTATATTTCAGTTATTTAATATAAAGTAGATGTGAGGGTTCAAGGGTGAGTAGGTATGTTTGATTACATTATAGGCGAATGGGAGCCAGTCATCGAGTAATAGGAGTAACTTTATCTGTCATGCCCTGAACCATGCCCTGGGTGAAACACGACACTTGGTGCATGGCTGCATGTGACCGAGCGAACCACCTGGCTTCTGAATTAACATAGGCATAAAAACATACTATAAAAATAATTTGAAATAAGTAATTCAAACTACTGAGATAAGTATATGTATACATAAATTGTGGCCTTGGGCCCAAAATACAGGTGTTCAACATTAATCAATATATATATAAAAGAATTGAGAATCATGTTGAAAGATACAACACTGACATACTAAGCAATTCACTGAGACATATATTCATGAAACTGATTATGAGAAATGAAGCCTTAACTAGTTGATAAGCATGCTGAAATTCTAGACTGAGACTCATGGGTATCAATCACAAGTATATGTTGATTACATACTAAGTCCACAATGACCAAAATGATAATTATGAACAATCTATGAAGTTATAACCATAAAGATATACGTTTTAGTCTTTTCATGGACTAGGGTAAAATCTCGAATTCTAATGTAATTCATACTAATCTCGATGAATGAGGCGTGGGGAAGAACATGGTCATTCCCGCACGTGGATAGAAGATCTACAAACATTGTGTGCTCCTAGTCTTGTCTTAAATATCTGAACTTGAAGATGAACTCCAAAGATTGAACCTTGAACCCTTGGATTGGCTTTATCTTGAAAAACCTAGGTTAAGAATAATGGATTCTACTTAGAAATCATGAGTATTACATTAGAATCACATAGAATTGCGTGAAAATGGATTACCTTGATGAAGGAGAAGGTCAGGAAGAGAGAACCTTCATTCTAGCGCTTGAGAATATGAAAAACTATTTTTTCAAGACTAAGTTTTGTATTTATACTGTTTGCTGTCGAAAGGATTTTACGGCCAATTCGACGATCCATCAAATTTTATACGGTCTGGACATGGATCGTCAAATATTATATAGTCCGTATAATCGGACCGTCTTATAAATTTGCAACTTTCCAGTGATCTGTAAAGGTTAGGGTTCTGAAACGGTTGAAATCGATGGTCCGTATAAATTTATACGGTCTATAGAATTTGTAGAGTGTCGTCAATTTAAAAAATAAACTTGACGGTTCATTTTTACGGGCTGTAGAATAATTTATGGTCCGTATATCTTGGCGTAAAATCTTATCTGCAGAACTGAAATTGTTTTTTTTCAACTTAAACTCCTCGCTTTGGTTTCATAAACCCCAGAATCATAAACATGACTTAGTTTAGAGGTATGAGGTGTTACAATATCTCCCCATTGGGATCAATCATGCTCGAATGATGGGTCAGAGTTAAGAATAAGGCTAGACATAACATGAGTACATGAGCGTGAAGAAACATGGCATGAAACATGGAAACTGGACTAACATGATTACGTGAACATGGATACATGGAATATGAGTACTAAATATATAAATGTAAAATATGAGACATGGATACGCAAAGGACATGACATGAATACTGAGGGCATTTACCTTGATCGTTTTCTGCCTGCCCCTCGAACAAGTATGGATACTTGGACTTCATTTCTTCTTCAGCTTCCCATATAGACTCCTCAACATGCTGACTTCTGCACAACACATTTACCGAGGTAACTTCCTTAGTTCTCAACTTTCGAATCTAATGATAAAAAATAGCCACTGGATCTCTTCATCGGTCAAACCATCCTTAACTATAATGGAGTCAGTAGGGATAACCAGCAACAGGTCTCCCACACACTTTCTCAACATGTATACATGAAACACTAAATGAACATCAAGTAAATCTTGTGGCAATTCAAGTTCATAAGCCACTAGACCAACTCTCCTCAAATTCCTGTATGGTTTGATATATTTGGGACTGATCTTCCCTTTCTTTCCAAACCTCATGACACCTTTCATAAGTGGAACTTTTAGAAAAACACAATCATTAACTTGGAACTCCAAGTCTCTACGCCTCACATCCGAATAGGACTTTTGGCAACTCTTAGCGGTTTTCAAACACTTCTGAATCAACTTGACTTTCTTCATAGCCTGATGGACCTAGTCTGGTCCCAACAACTTTGCTTTACCAATTTTGAACAAACCAATTGGTGATCTACACCTTCACCCATAGAGAGCTTCGAACGGTGCCATCTAGATGCTACCATGATAACTGTTATTATAAGCAAATTAATGAGAGGCAAATGATCATCCCAATTACTTTTGAAATTGAGAACACATACCCTCAACATATCCTTAAGATTCTAAATAGTACGCTCCGTTTGGCCATCTGTCTGAGGATTAAATATTGTGCTGAGATTTACCTTGGTGCCTAATGCTTTCTAAAAATATGTCCAAAAATGCGCTATGAACTGAGCACCACGATCTAAAATAATGGACACTAGGGTCACATGAATCCTGATAATTTATCGGATATACAACTTAGCACAATCCTCTACTAAATCTATTGTCTTAACTAGCAGGAAATGGGATGATTTAGTCAATCGGTCCACAATCACCCAAATAGAATCATGCCTTCATGCTGAGCGAGATAGACCTATTATGAAGTCCATTTTTATCATCTTCCACTTCCAAATATGAATATTAATATTCTGAGCTAATCCATCAAACATCTGGTGCTCGGCCATCACCTGCTGACAATTCGAACACTTGGCTACAAAATCTACCACATTTCTCTTCATATCGCTCTATTAATAAATCTCTTTAATATCATGATACATCTTGGTATAACCTGGGTGAATAGAACACTTGGAATTATGCACTTCTGCCATGATTCGCTCTCTGAGTCTGTCCACATCCTGAACACATAATCTTCTTCGGTACCTCAAAGTACCATCATCTCCCCCTTGTTCAAAAATCGTAGTCTTATCTTTGTGAATCCCCTATTTCAGCTTCAACAAGTAAGGATCACTAAACTTCTTCTCCTTCACCTCGGCTACTAAGGAGAATTGGGACTTGTTCTGAACAACACCACCATCTTTGGAGTCCATGAGTCGAACTTCTAGATTGGCTACTCGATGAATCTCCTTGGTCATGATTTTCTTACCTTCCTCAACATGAGATAAACTTCCCATGGATCACCGAGTAACAGCAACGGCTACCACATTCCCTTTCCCTGTGTGGTAGAGAACATCTACATCATAATCCTTTATCAATTCGAGCCACCTCCTCTGTCTAGGATTCAACTCCCGCTTCCTGAAAATGTACTGAAGGATCTTGTGATTTCTGAAAATGTCATCGTGAACTTCATACAAATAATGACGTCATAACTTGAGTGAAAAAATTATTGCTGCCAATTCTAAGTCATGAGTTAGATAATTAATTTCATGAGACTTAAGTTGTCTGGATGAATAAGCTATAACCTTACAATACTGCATTAAGACATACCCAAGACAAACTCCTGAAGCATCACAATATACCATGAACCCATCGGTTTCTTCTAGCAATGTTAATGCAGGAGCTAAAGTCAGTCTCATTTTTATTTTTTCAAAAATACTCTCACAGGCATCGGACCACTGAAATTTGACTTTCTTCTGAGTTAATCTAGTTAATAGAGCTGCAATAGAGGAAAAACCCTCTATGAAACGTCTATAATAACCCTTTAGACCCAAGAAACTTCGTATCTCTAAGGCTGAGGTGGGTCTGGGCCAATTCTTTACAACTTTTATTTTCTAAAAATTAACCTGGACGGCTTCTCCTGAGACCACAGAGTTTACGAATGCCATTGACTTTAGTCAAAATTCGCACTTGGAAAATTTTGCAAAGAGCTCGCGATCCTGGAGTGTCTGCAATACTATTCTGAGATGTTCTTCATGATCAGCCTCGCTACAGGAATATACTAGAATATCATTAATGAAGACAATGACAAAAAGATCAAGATAAGGATTGAAGACCATGTTCATAAAATCAATGAAAGCAGCTAGGGCATTCATCAATCCTAACGATATAACATAAAATTCGAAATGACCATAGTGAGTTCTAAAGGCAGTTTTAGAATATCAACCTCCTTAACCTTAAGCTGATGGTACCCTAATCTGAGGTCAATCTTGGAATAACACTAAGCATCCTGAAGTTGATCGAATAAATCATCAATTTTGGGAAGAGGATATTTGTTCTGAATGGTGACCTTGTTTAACTGTCGGTAGTCAATGCACATATGCAAAGACCCATCATTCTTTCAATAAACAAGACTGATGTACCCCATGGTGAGTCATTTGGTCTAATAAATTCCATATTAATGAGGTCTTTCAGCTTGGCTTTTAGTTCTCTTAACCCTGTTGGAGATATTATGTATGGTAGAATAGATATCGACTTAGTACCGGGAATGGGATCAATTCCAAAGTCAATCTCCCAGTCGGGAGGAACTCCGGGAAGATCTTCTGGAAACTCATTGACAACAGGTATGGACTGAAGAGTTGGGGTCTGGGTATCTTCATTCCTAACTCGAACTAGATGGTAAATATACCCCTTGGATATTATTTTTCTAGCTTTAAGATAGGAAATAAACTACCCATGGGTGCTACTGCATCACCCTTCCATTCTATGAATGGTTCACCGGGAAACTCAAAACTGACAATTTTGGTTCTAAAACCTAATGTGGCATAACATGAAGACAACCAGTCCATACCCATGATCACATCGAAGACCACCATTTCTAACTGTACTAAATCGGCTATGGTATTGCGGTGATAGATTTTAACTGGACATCCCTATATACCCGTCTGTCTATAACTGACTCACCAACTGGAGTGGATACTTCGAAGGGTTCATGTAATTTTTCTGGCTCTATCCCAAATTTCTTAGCAGCGAAAGGAGTTACATATGATAGAGTGGATCCAGGATCCATAAGGGCATAAACATCAAAAGTACAAACAGTTAATATACATGTGACCACATCTGTATGGGCCTCTGTATCATAATGACATGATAGTGCAGATAAGCAGTTTAGACCTCCGTTTGTGTTATTGGACATAGCTGGACCACACCCTGATTTGGGCTTGAGAATTGCGATTGACTGCTGAATTTGTGGACTCAGCTACGTTACCACCAGTACCTTGCCTTAATAATGGGAAATCCTATAGAAAGTGACCCTACTGACCATACCCAAAGCAACCATCCATGCCTGAATGACACACCCCCGAGTGCCTCTTACCACAAGTATTGCAAGTAGGATACTGGAAACCCTTGTGGCTCATGCTGACCTACGACTGTGAGCCTGCTGCTCTGAAGTTCTTCCTGTTATTATCATTTTTTAACTTTAGGGTCGGGGCATTAGCTGAAGATGTAGCAGGTCCTGATGTCTTGTTTTTGAAGAACTATCTGCCTCCACCTCCCCCATGACTGAAGTGACCTAAAGTCTTGGCTCTCTTATTAAAATCCCTGTTCTTTTCCTTTTGCAAGTCTTCCTCTTCCTTTAACCTTCTGTCATTACCCTATACGAAAGCAACTATCTTTGTAATAGTTATCTCTCTATTTTGAGTTGTAATATTAGCTACATCGTACAAATGTGGATCAAGACCATACATGAAACGACTAACTCTGGCCCTCATAACTGGAACCATATACAGAGCATACTTTGCCAAGGACACAAAGTGGAGATAGTATTCCTGAACACTCCTGGCATTTTTCTTAAGCTTCTCAAATTCTACGGCCTTTGCCTCCCTAAATAAATGCATCAATGAACTCTTCCCAAGTTGCTAGAGGTGCGTATTCCCCGCACGACTGCTCCCATGAATCATATCAAATGTTGACAACATCCTACAACTGATAAGCTCCCAACTCTGCTGCTTCAATCTCAGTAACATGCAAAACACAAAAGATTTTCTGAAGCCCATCAATAATATTTTGTGGATCCTATGTCTTGCTTAACACTGTGAACACCGGAGGGTCTATACGAAGAAACTCATGAGTCCTAGAATTAGATGACTCTCCATTAGTTCTTGTGCTTGGAGTCATTCCCTGACATTAGGCTTGAGCAAGCATGATCTGGGTGAGCGGTTGAATAGCTCCCTTAACATCTGAGTCGGTGGAACTGGGCGGCGGAAATGAAATCCTCGCAGGCCCTGTTGTATCAAGTGGGGGTGTTGTATCCGAATGGGCTCCCTGAACTTGAGAATCTTTCTCACGAGTAGCATTAGCAACATCTCTTTTGCTGGTAGGTGATTTCTTTTTTTTATGCAGGCATTTTCTAAAATACATAATATGCACAAGTTAGAAGGATATCCTGAAGGTATAACTCTAACTACATAATCTAGAGTATGAAAGAACTGAGACAATCCTAGATGTCTTGGTGGTCAACTATTTACATGTGTAGGGTCATCACACACATAAAAGTGACCTCACTAGACATGGTTTTATAGACTTCCTAAGACACTTGAACCTAAGCTCTGATACTAAGCTTTGTCATGCCCCGAACCATGGCCTAGAAAAAACACAACACTCGGTGACTGGATTTATGTGGCTGAGCTAACCACATGACTGTTGAATCAATATGGGCATCAAAACATACTATAACAATAATTTGAAACAAATAACTCAAACTGCTGAATTTGTAATCTGAAAGTATATTGCGGAAATAGTCTAATAATAAAATAAGTCTGAATAATTGGAAAACTAACATGACATGATAACTAGTTTAGTCTATGAAACCTCTAACATGAGTCTGACTGAAAACTGCCTACTAGGATAAGGCCTCAACATTTCTCTATCATAAAATATAATATTGAAATAATAGACTGACACCCCAAATGAGATGGGGCTCACTAAGTAGCTGATACAGAAGCAATCCTACTAAGCAGATCCATTATCCTGAAACTCGGCACCTATATCGTGAAGTGCATGCCCCATGCAAAGGGACGTTGGTACATTTGAATTATATCATATATAAGCAATTGAAATAATAAATAGCTGTGGGGTGCTCAGGAAATGGCAACTCAAATTAATAAATGGATAATATACTGAAACTGATAACTGAACAAGGAAGCAAAGAATATGAATACTCCCTGTACTGAAATAAAAAATCACTTGTTTAACTGAAATAATAAATAAATGTGGCCTTAGGCCCAATATATGTGCACAAATCTATAGCCTTGGGCCTAAGTATATGTATACATAAACTGTGGCCTTGGGCCCAAAATACATGTGTTCAACATTAAACAATATATATAAAAGAACTTAGAATCATGCTGAAAGATACAACACTGACATACTGAGAAATGATTCGCTGAGACATGTATTCATGAAATTGATTATGAGAGCTGGAGCCTTAACTAGTTTATAAGCATGCTGAGAATTCTAGACTGAGACTCGTGGATCAATCACAAGTCTATATTGATTACGTACTGAGTCCACAAGGACCAAAGTGATAAATATGAACAATCTACGAAGTTATATTCTTAAAGATACACATTTGTCTTTTCATGGACTAGGGTAAAAATCTCAAATTTTAATATATTTCACATTAATCTCGATGAACGAGGTGTGGATAAGAAAATAGATAGTCCCGCACATGGATATAAGCTCTACATACGTTGTTTGCTCCTAGTCCTTTCTTAAAATCTGAACTTGAGGAAGAACTCCAATGATTGAACCATGAAACCTTGGATTGAGTTTATCTTGAAAAACCTAGGTTAAGAATAATGGATTCTACTTAGAAATCATGAGTATTACATTAGAATCACATAGAATTACATTAAAAGGGCTTACCTTGTTGAAGGTTGGGAAGAGAAAACCTTAGTTCTAGGGCTTGAAAACATGAAAACTGATTTTTTTCAAGACCAAGTTACACATTTATACTGTTTGTTGTCGGAAGGATTTGATGGCAAATTCGACATTCTGTCGAATTTTGTACGGTCTTGACATGGACCATCAAATATTGTACGGTCTGCATAATCAGTCCGTCTTGTAAAGTTGCATCTTCCAAGTTATCTATAAAGGCTAGGGTTCTGATACGTTGAAATTGATGGGTCGTATAAATTTATACAGTTTATAGAATTTGCCGAGTGATGTTACTTTCAAAAATGAACTTGAAGGTTCATTTTGATGGGCCATAGAATAATTTACGGTACGTATATCCTGGCGTAAAATCTGATCAATAGAACTTGTTTTTTTCAACTTAAACTCCCCGCTTTGGTTTCTTAAACCCTGGAATCATAAAAATGGCTTAGTTTAGAGGTACGTGATGTTACATTAGTGCTGGAAATTGGTGATGTTTTAATTCTAAGGTGTTACCGAATGTTGCATCTGGTTTTCAGATAAGGCTTGTGGACCTAGTTTGTAAGGCTAATATTTGAGAAGTTTCTACAGTTACTTTTATGGTAACAGATTGATTACGATTTGAACTAAGTCTAGTTGTGAAGATATTTTCGGATATTGATGATTGGGTTAGTAAACTCATAAACCAAGATGGGACAAGGATTATTTCGATTGAGGATGTTGGCAAGGGTACTACGACGAACTATATAAGAATGTTAGTTGGACTATACATTCGGTAATCAAGGATCACCCTACGGATTATGGATAAATTCAGTGATAGTTTGGGTTATCACTTGGGTACTAAATTATTTTTGGTCGGAATAACCATAGTGGGTCGATACCTTTCTAGTGGAGGAACTTTATAAACAATGGTGCATGGGATGTGCCAGATTGGGAGGAGCTTTCAGTTTTAAAGTTAGAGTGAGGCGAGGGAAACTCTCGAGTGTTTAGGTATTATCTCTAGGATCGGCTCAGCTATTTTGCGAGACCTATGATATTTTAGTACACTATGGAAAAGATTTGAGTAATGATTGGTTGTTAGTAGTAAATGTCCTTGAAATAAAAGGTAGAAATTGAAGAATTTAGATAAATGCAATGTTGATATAATTTGGAATTAGTAAGGTACCTCTTCGAATAAGGAGAGGATTTAGATTTGAAACAACTAAATTTCTTGGCTAGGTGTGGATTATGGTGGCACTATTTTTTGCATCATTTAGATGGGGTGAAATTTTTGAGTATGCTCAGAGGAGTAAGTCTATGGTAATTGACTAAGTGTTATGACGAAGGTTTCATGGGTTTCAGATTAGCAACTGTCATTGTATCAAGATGGGTAATTACGAGACATTCTTAAATGAATGGTCTAAAGTGGATTGATAAGATAGAATCTTGAGAATTTTTTTACTTTGAAGGTTAAGGTTGTGTTTTGAGGAGAGGTTGTGATTGTGGTGGTAGGTTATGTTGAAGCATTGTTGACTAATAACATGGATGAGAAGTTCAATACTAATGACTTTAGAGTAAATGCACGAGGTAAGGTATATGGATGGTGAGGTTGATACGTCAAGATTTGGTAAGGCTGGTAAATTGCGAGATTTGATACATTTTGCATGATTAAGGCATATGGAGGTATTACAATAAGTGGTATGATAAGGTTTTTCAGAGTTGTAGGCGAGTTTACAGAAAGTGCAAGGAAAATATACTGTATTGAGAGTTCAGGGGGTTCTGTCAGTCTTACATATCGGGTGGAAGTTGAGAAATATGAAGACTTCAATCACATGGTAAACTCTTCCATACTAAGTGGATGACTTGAATAGAATTCAACTTTTGAAATTTTTGGTTTTAGTTTAGAATTGAAGTATGGAAGCATTGTTGGGTCTCATCAATATTTGTAAGTAAGATTGATGATATATTTACGGATGGCGACTAGTCGGGCAGTTCTAATGGGTTGTGCCAGTACTTCGTAAGGAATTAAGGAGGTACATTTGATCATGAAAGGTTTCTAAAGTAGTTAGTGGATTTTCTATGGATTGGGCAACAGTAGGTGTACATATTGTATGTCGATTTGAAGACTTGAGCAACTTTGGGTATTGGTTTGACTAGGAGGTTTCAACTCCGGATTACGTAACTAACGAAATTGAAATTAGCACAATCGGCCTTGGATAAGATCATTTTGATGAAAGTGCTTAGAATGGTCTTAAATAGGGCAAGATATTATTTCCTAGCAAGAGGAAGTCATGTTTTGGCCATGCGATGTGTTTCTAACTATTTCTAAGGAATCTTGGTACGAAAGACGACATTGATAATTATGAAAGAAGATTAGTAGGATCAGACCGTTTTATTGGTACAGGTTGGACTATGGTTGCGGCTATAACTAGAGGATTATGGAGATTAAGGTGGTCTTTATAGGATCAATCGGACACATATAGAGGTATGGTTATGATTAATCATTGAATTCAAGCAGAGTCAGTTCTTATATTTGAGAATCGACTATGAAATGAATTTCGGGTATGAAGAAATAAAAATTTGGATCACTGAGCTAAGTTATAGATAATTTTGTCAAATACACTGCATAAGCGGTACGTCAGTATATTTCTTACTTGTTGAGGCTTTCGTGTGGCTGTAATGGAGATTCTTTGGTTACTCAACAGCTTTTGTAATTTCCTTTTCCCGTTTGAGGACAAATGTTTATTTAATTGATATCTGATGTAATGACCCGATTGGTCATTTAGGCAATTTTATCCTTTAACCCCTGTTGACCCTTCCCCTAGCATCGTAAGAGTGTATCTGACTTGTGGAGATGGGTGGGGCAGTTCCTGAGATAATCGGGTGAGTCTTCGTTGATTTTGAGTAAAATAGAAGCTTTAAGTTGAATAAGTGAAAAAGTGTTGACTAATAGTGAATTTGGAGTGTATGGGTTTGTTCCGAGTTTTGTTGCTTCCGATAGGTCCAGAGCGCCATTTGTGAATTAGTCGAGTATTTGGTTCTCTTTTTGAGAAGTTCAGATGTGTTTTGAGTCATCATCTGTGAAGTTGTGATATTTGAAGAAATTGAGTGGATTTGTAGAAAAGTGGATCATAGCTTGGTCGTATGAGAATTTTGAGTGCGCGAGCAAGTTCGTATGGTCAATTATAGCCTAGTAGTATATTTGGTTTGTCTCTGGGGGGTCTCAGACGAGTTTTGGGTGTTGACTCGAAGTTTGAGAATTTTTTATCTTTGCTGGTTTTTTGTGTGCCGCTTCTGCGGACATGGGGCCACACCTACAGGCCCGCTATTGCGGGGTTGGTCCGCAGGTGCAAGACTGTGGGAATCTAGGGAGGCCACACCAACGAGATTTATCCTGCATCTGAGAGACTTGAGTTTTAAGTGAGGCCGCCTCTGCGGTCATTTCTTCACAGAGGCGAGGTCGCACATGTGAGGACTTGTCCGCAGGTGTGGAAATCACTGGGCAGAAACCCTTCAAAACTCCCCAATTTGGGATATTTCACTCCATTCACAAAATTAAGGCCTAGGAGCTCGGAAAAGGGAGAATTGGTGGAGATTATTTGGACTCTCCGAGTACGTAAGCTTTTCAATCTTCCTTTTATGATTTCATCTTAGTTTATTAAAGTTTTTCATGGTGGGAAACTTTATTTTTTTAAGAGGGTTTTATTACTAAAATCACAAGTTAGTAAATTGAGCCTCTTAACAAATCTTTGGGGTTTTGGGGTGGATTTTCCTAGTATTTGGCTTGATAAGCTTCGGTAAGTTCTTCCAATTCAAAGTTTGATCTTAAAATGGGTTTTCCAATGGATTAGAATGATGGGTTTTCTCCATAACTTTGAGTTCTTAACTATATGATGAAATTAAGCTTGTTTGGGTTTTGTTGGTGGTGGAACTTTGTATTTTGATTCCCTGGACTTTAGGTAAACCATTTTCAACGTAAATTTCTGATTTTGCCCTTGTGGGGCTAGTTCCCTTTTAGGGTTGTGTTTGTTTTCATTTTGGAACTACGACAATATGGGTATTTTTAGGTTCGCAATCTAATGTATATTAATTAATTGATAGATTTTGATCGTTCTGAGACTCTCAGGAAAGGCAAGGCCTTGGCGTGATAGTTTGCGGCTCGGCTAAGAGGTAGGCTACATTTTAATATTCTAGACTCCGATAGAAGTACATTATTGTTATAAATATTGTGGGGTATTGAGTGTGATGGGGGTCCCACCTTAGTGGATGTGATGAGCGCTTGGGTGGGTACCAGAGTCGAACTGTCTTGATGGGTGATTTAGAGATTCAACCTTAAGGTTGGCACCGACTACTATTATGTGGGATTGTCGCCAGTACGTGGGCTTGGCGCTATTAATTGATAATTGTTATGTTTACTCATCACATATGCTTCTGATATGAAGGAATGATAAATTACGTGTTATTGAATCCTGAAGCATATGTATTCATCTCCTATAATTGATTGCATCTTATATATCATGATTACTTGCCTTATTATTGTTGCATTCATACACTCATGATTATTGTAATATAAAAATGAGAGTGGTATAGAAATGTTGTGGGTCTAATGAGACCGGAAAGAAAAGGTAAGGATATTATTATGAGATGGCTTGGAACACTGAGATGATGATAATATTTGATATGGCTCGACAAATGAGTCTTGAGCTCTAGTCATATTCGTGTGTGAATCCCTGCTGGTTAGGAGCGGTATATAGATGGTGTGAGTCCCTTATAAGGCTCCGACTACATCATACACTTGCAGAAATTCTTTGACAGATTTCACAAGCTCAATCTATAACTGAATCTGGCCAAGTGCACATTTGGAGTGCCTGCCCAAAAATTGTTGGGATCTATAGTCACCAGCAGGGCATAGAACTAGATCCCACAAAATCAAAGCCATATAAGAGCTACCACTGTTGTAAAGCAAGAAGGATGTGATGAGCTTCCTAGAAAGGCTGAATTACATTGGACTCTTCATAGCCCAGTCTACGGTGATCGTCGAACCCATCCTCAAGCTACTAAAAAAGGATGCACCCATTAAGTGGACAGATGAGCACCAAAAAGCTTTCGACACCATTAAGCGATACCTCTCCAATCCACTAGTATTGGTCCCTCCCAGACAAGGGAGCCCACTATTTTTGTATTTATCGGTATCAAACACTGCATTTGGATGCATGTTGGCTCAACACGACGAGAACAGGAAGAAAGAACGAGTAATATATTATCTCAGCAAGAAGTTCATCAACTGTGAGTCAAGATATACTTTGGTGGAAAAGACATGTTATGCTCTAACATGGATAGTGCAAAAGTTGAGACATTACATGTCGGTGTATACTACTCACCTGATATCCAAGATGAATCCCTTGAAGTACATCTTTTACTAGCCCATGCCTATAGGAAAACTGGCCAAATGGAAAATGCACATGAATGAGTTTGACATCAAATATGTGGTACATGAAGCTTTTAAAAGATAGGAATTGGCCGATCTACAAGCAAAAAGTTTGGTCGATAAAGACTTTGCACCATTAAGGACATATTTCCCGGATGAGGGGGTATTGGCAATTAAAGAAGAAACGGTCGAAGCCTACTCATGATGGAGAATGTTCTTCAATGGTGCAGTCAATTACAAAGGTTCAGGGATCAGAGCGGTTTTGGTTTTAGAAATGAGTCAACATTACCTGATAGCAGCTAAGCTCAATTTCCAATGCACAAACTACATGGCAGAATACAAAGCCTACATTCTTAGCCTTTGCATGGCCATCGACATGGATATTCAAGAACTCCTAGTAATAGGAGACTCAGATCTACTGATTCACCAGGTCTGAAGAGAATGAGCCACTAAGAACGAGAAAATCTTGGCATATGTCAGAAAGATTGAACTCAAATGCCGAGAGCTCAGAATGTGTTTGTTGATGCTCTCACAACCATAGCATCCATGATATAGCATCCTAAACGAAATCACTTTGACCTGTTGGAGATCAACATCAGGGAAGAATATGCCTATTATTCCCATGTGAAAGTTGAACCCTATGGTAAACCATGGTATGTCAACATAAGTACTTACTTGGAAAAGGGAGAGTATCATGAAAACATCCAATCAGAAGAAGACCACCAGAAGAATGGCCAATGGTCTTCCTGAAAAAAGGAGTACTCTACAGGACGATACTCGATCTAGGTCTACTCAGATGTGTCTATACCGCATAAGCCACAAAACTACTTGAAGAGGTACACGCTGGGCTGGACCTCTTATAAATGGGTTCATCTTGGCCAAAAATATTTTAAGAGCAACCTACTATTTGATGACCATGGAAACCGATTGTAGTTGATTTGTCCAAAGATGCCACCAATGCCAAATTCACGAAGATCTGATCAAGGTCCCTCCAAATGAGATTAATGTCATGAGCTCACCATGGCCATTCGTAGCCTAGGTCATGGCCGTCATTGGTCCCATATACACATCAGCATCCAATGAACATTGCTTCATCCTAATCGCCAAAGACTACTTCATGAAGTGGGTCGAAGCTACTTCGCACAAGTCAGTGACAAAGAAAGTGGTAGCCGATTTTGTAAGAAACATCATCATATGCCGATTCGACATCCCAGAATCGATCATAACATATAATAGAGCCAACTTGAATAGCCATCTGATGAAAGAAATCTGTGAACAATTCCTTATAACCCATCGAAATTCGACCGCATATAGGCCACAGATGAATGGAGCCGTAAAGGCATCGAATAAGAACATTAAGAGGATATTAAGGAAAATGACCGATAACTACATGTGTTGGCATGAACAGTTGCCCTACGCATTGCTAGGATATCGAACGACCACTCGGACCTCAACTTGAGCAACTCCATACTTGCTTATTTATGGCACTAAAGCAGTGATACTAGATGAGGTACATATACCCTCACTTAGAATCATACAAAAAGCATAATTGGACATCGTAGAATGGGTCCAAAAAAGATATGAGCAATTGGCTATGATTAATGAAAAAAGAATGGTCGTCACAGGTCACAGTTAACTATATCAACAGGGAATGGCACGTGACTTAAATAAGAGAGTAAGATCTTGGATATTTCAATTAGGACAACTTGTGCTCAAGCGCATATTTTCACAGTCAACAAAGCTAGATGGTGTCTCAAGTGACATCTACTCAAAAAAATACTCCCCAACAAGTCAATAGATCAAGACGGTGTCGCATGTGAGATCCGCTCAAATAACCTCAACAAAGCCAGACGATGTCGAAAGTGGCATCCGCTCAAATAGCAAAATCAACAGAGCCAGACGGTGTCGGAAGTGTCACCTGCTGAGAACAATCACGCTAGAGGGTACAACAAACAAAACCATGCAACTATAGTAAAATATAAACACGTAGACCCCAGCATACGGAAACAGGCCAAAGCTACCGGAGGTGGAAAGCAATCAAACCAGACCTAGATATGTGTGGATCAAACGTGGAACCTTGTCTTATGTAGCCATTCAAAACAATGTGGAAATGAGAGTCAAGCTCTATGCACTTAGGCTTGAAAAAAATCACTCCGCTCCACACTCGATCACAGAAAGAAGTTTTAGTTTTAAAAATCCGTGAACAATCGGGCATGCACCAGAAAGGTTAAAGGGATTTTCACAAAAGGAATACCCTTTTTGGACATTGAGTCAAACTACAAGTGACCTAATTTCCAAAAACCGAGGATATGTAGGCCACTCAATCTCCGAGGATCGGTCACATTCCAACAAAATCATTCCAAAATTTTCTAGTTTGATACTTTTTCTTTTTTCGGCTTTCTAGTAGTTTAATTGGGTCAAAATATAAGTGGCCTAAGTTATCATGCAATCTGAGATATGTTGCAAACTCAAAAAGAAGGGTCCAATCATAATTTCCAAAAAATACATAACGATAAGAGATATTTCCCTAATGGTCGGCTAAAAACTAGGTCAATCAAATTTATCTGATCAGGGATGGTCTAGTCATCCCCGAACAATGAAGGGGCAGTTGTTGACACCTAATTTTTATCCTTAAATAATTTTATTTAATTATTCGGAGATCCCGAGTCACAGACGGAGTGAAATACACTTTTCATAAGACAAATATGCTTTTATAAAATTATTCTGAGAGTATTTTATCATTTCTTTTGACAAAATACCACTTGGTATACATATTGTATATCATGTCCTAATTTTACATAATTTTGACCATTAATCATAATTTTATAATTTTAACTGACAATTATAAATGTAATTATTTTAAAAGAATTCTCAAAATTGAAGAATTAGTGTTCCGCTTCATCAAATTAGGGAAATTATTTAATTAAATACTATACGGGAATTACATCTCAATTTTAAACATGTTTTAATTAAAAGATGTTTGCATGATTTTAATTTTTAAATTCCAATTAGTGTCAAATTTGGACTTGAAATGAAGATTTAAATCCGATTAGGCTATTTAAGAATTTCAGCTATTTTCTAATTTAAAATGTCACCACATTTGCAAAATATGGTTACAATTGATTTAAATCGTTAAAAATACAACGGGCCCCTTCCATTTTTCATTTAAATGACCGAGCCCAAGGCCAAAGGCCCAAGACTTGGCCCAACAAGCTAATTTAGGTGTCGAATAGTTGAAGCCCACCTCCATTTCCCCATTTCCCATTTCCCCTTTAGACGATGCCAACCCTAGGCGTCATCGTCCTCACCTCGCCGAAAATGGCAAAAGAGTGTGTATTGTTTGCTTTGCACTAGTTTGGTTTGCCTATTTTGAGTGAGGGCATTAAATGCTCTTGATCTTATCTCGCATGAGGCACCAGTACGCCACCATACCCACCTCCCCCTTACACAAACGTTTTGATTGGTTGAGAACTTATTGGAAGAAACCCCCCCCCCCTCAATTTTGTTCTCCCACATCGGTTGAATTTGGATTCCTAGGGTTTGGGGGGTTCCTATAAATTAGACCCTTCCCCTTATTGTTCAGGGTAGGTTATTTGAGTTTCTAGATTTCTTTACTCACTAGATAACCTAATCATCTGAATTTGGGATTTACTTCGGCTGATGAGGTTCCAAGCCCTTTGGTGGAGCCCTGAGTGCTTTTTTAGGTCCTATTAGTCTAAATAAAATCCATTTTGTGTGTTTGGGGGTATCGATCGAGTGGAGGAAGTGAAGATCCAAGCCTCAACTTTTATTCGGCTGCCACTTCAAAAGGTAAACTTAATTCATCTTTTAATTTTCTATCTACATTAGATTATGTAGCGTGTTCTTATGTGTTATGTGATTATTAAGCATGATTAGCTAGATTAATTGTTGTTTATGATCATTAGGGTAACTGTTAGTTTGATTAATTAAGTAAAGTGCTTATCATGTTAGTTTAAAACTAGCTTAACCATGTATGAACTATTGAAATCATACTTTAGGACTTGTAATGAAGTGTCAAATATTGGATTAGCATGTTATGATTAACTATAATCACATGTTTGATGTTTGTTATTGTGATTTTCAGCATGATCTGTTAGAAAGTATGTTCATTATATTGATTTAAGATTGGTGTTAAGTTGTCTATAACTAGGTAAGTTTAAAGTGTTGGCTGTTTGACCATGTATAAATTGGTTTGAGTAGATAACATGCTAATATAGGTTTGGTTTAGTATAATATAAGCTGATTAAGTTAAATGTTGTTCAAAATGACATTAGTCTTAAACTGGTTTTAGTTGACAAGCTTGATATATGACTGTGTAACTTATTTCAATTAGTATGTGTTTTTGTCATGTAAATATAGGATCTATTAAGTTATGAATGGATTGTTAAGGTCATGTTTGCTTGCTTAATGTGTGTGCTAGCCTTTAATAACCATGTTTAGTTCAAATGTGTTGTCAATAGCTATCCTGACCTCTAAAATTGGTTTAAGCTTGAGGATAGGATAAAAAGAGATGTTGTGTTGGTATTTTCATGTTGTCGTAAAGAGCATTGATAACTAGGAACTATTAGAACTAATAGGTTTAGTTACAAGATGAATAATGATCTAATTTAAAGCTTGTTTAGAGATGCGTGGGTTGCATGGGTAACTTAACATATAGTTATGATTTTTTTTGCAATGCATAGTCTGTTTAAGAGTCTTGAGTTGATTAACGTGCTAATTTAAACCTGTGTCAGCTAGCATACATAACTTGTGCAATTGCTATGAGGCTTATTCTATCCATTTGAGTTCTGTTTAGATTGAATAGGTTGTTTAGATTGACGTAATGGCCTTTACAGTAATTGAATCTTGATTTGAAGGTACGTTGGCCATTGATGTCCTGACAATTTCCTAAAATGTATGTTGACAACCTGTTGGATAGTTTAAGAGCATGTCTAAGTGTCCAAAAGTGTATTTTCCCCAGTGACTATCCTAATGATGCTTGATGGAACATGTAGCAGTAGTTAAAATGAACTAAAATATAGGTGGCAGTAGTATATCCCTATTTATTTAGACCTTACATAATGAAGGGGTAGTAACTTAAAATTATGCAGGGTGATTAAATGTGCTAAGTAAGGATTTAAAATGAGGAGATAGGTCCTTGTATTAGGTTAAATGTTAGTTTGGTTATGTTTAATCTATCAATGTCATGATAATCTATTTGTATGGTTTAGTTTGGTATGTGTCAAACCTGTCATTTAGACTTAGCATGTTGTCTAGTGAAATGTGTTAAACTTGCTTGGGAAATGTGGATACTGTTGGTCTGAGTACTTGTCTAAAACTCATGATTAGCCTTAAAGAGTATAATGAGACATTGGAATCATCTGTAGACCATGCTGGAACAAGTTAGTATACACCATACATGATGGTCTGACTGTTTGTTGGGTATGACCCATAAATCCCATTTCATGCCTTGTCTTCTGCCTATGAACTATGAGTTGGGCTAAGCGCACTTAATTCTGTTCTCATTATCTGTGTGTGAATTGGGTTGAGCCCAAATGTTTGTTTTTTTTTCCTTCATATTGTCGTCTTTTTTCCTTTGTTTACTGGGCCTTCTTTAGCGTATGAGTTTAAAATTAATTTAGAAAACTCATATATCTTAATTTAGTTTACACATGATAAAACAGAAACTTTCTAACTAGATCTTTTGTTTTCCTTTTTGTTTGTTCCTCCATTGCATTACGCTGAGTTGGGCCCTCACTGGGCCCATCATCTCATTCTAACGAGTTCAGTGAGTATTTCACACTTAGCCGACTGGGCTGAGGCCCAATCAAATTTGTTTTGGCTGAGATAAAAGCAAGGAAAGCCAATACATTTTATTTCTGATTTAATATTATATATATTGGCTATAATTAATACTACTTTGATAATATTGGAACTTTTACTTATGGTTACAAATCTAGGATAGGCGAATGATACGTGGATCATTTAGCTAGATCGCCAAGTTAGATTTTCAAAACACTTTGTTTAAATCTGGAAATGGATTAAAAGGACTGTCTTGGACAAAAAAATGAATTGTCTTTGGATTTAAAACTGGAGAATAAAAGAATTGATTTCTAGACTAAGTTTGGAATTGATTTTTTTGGCTTTAACTTCACACCTTGGACTTTGAAAAAGAAATTCGGATTCATTTCTACTGCCAATATTGAGAAGGACCCGAATGGGCGTGAGTGACATAATAAATGGACTACTGAGAATATTTAAATATTGGCCTGAAAGTTGATGCTTTCTAAATTTAAGTTATGGGCTAAGCCCAATTTGATTGATTTTGACTTTAAAAACTATCTTGGACTTGAGTTTGGTTGAAGGGTCTTGGGCTAGTGGAATATGACTCAACCTTGGGAGATATAACATGCAAAAAGGAACAAAAATCAATTTTGCATTACTTTTTCTTTCAATAACCAACTTGTCATTTTTAAAGGAACTATACCATTTTCCAAAACTTGAAAAGGACTTCAAAAGATGCAAGTGTGAAAATTAGTCAATGTGGTAGGACTAAATGTAGAGTTATACTCAAACTCGCATTTGAGTATTCTTAGTCTAAAATTAATTGACTAAACTACCCTTGTGTATATTATGTTGGTGGAAGCTTACACTCTTTTCTTTAAAATAAAACTCTAGAGTTTGAATAAATGTAGGGCTGGCCAGTGGGCCGGGACAACCCGACCCCGACCCGAGCCCCGTCCCGCCCCGACCCCGCCAAAAAAAAAAAAAAAAAAATTACGGGGGCGGGACTCGAACTCGGGACGGGACGATGTCTCGTCCCGCGAGACCCGAGCCCGCCCCGACCCCGCCCCTTTGCAAAAATGGCCGTTGCACCAACGACCATTTTAGATTATGGCCGTTGGCCAACGGGCCATTTTAGCCCCCCCCCCCCCCCCCAACCCCCTACCCCTTAATATTTATTTTTAACCCATAAGTTATTATATTTACACTTTAACTCAATTTTTCAACTATAAATAACTCATTTTCTCTTCATCTTTCTCACAAATCTTCCTACAATTTCTCTAATTTCTCAATATATATCTCTACAAGTCTACATTGTTTGCTAAATATTCAATTTTATTTATTCATTTGGGAATTGGGAGTGAAGTTGGCAACTAACTTGAGGATCTTCCATCGAGCAAAGTTTCAATTTTCAACCTCTCGATTACATGTCGACGTTACGTCGGCGTTTGGTACATTCGTTCCTTCATTAAATTATTATTGTCTGTTTATTTAGTTTAGATCACTTAATTTTATTGTCTTTAATTATTTATTTATTTATTTATTTATTATCATAATTAAAATGGAAGGATTAAAAGGTATGTTTAAGGGTAAGGGTAAGGGTGCTTCTTCTAGTAGGGGCAACTAGGGCAAGGGTACTTCTTCTAGTCATCTTATTCCTACACAGGATGATTTTGTTGATACTCAACATTTTCCTACAATACCATTAGATTTAGACCGGGAGCTATTTTTTGGAACTCAAGAAGACTTTAATTTAGACGATGATCTAGATGATATACCCACTAATGTTGATGACAACACACCCACTAGTGCACCTTCAACCGAAATACCTCCTATTCCCCCTAGTATGAGACGAGGTCCAAGAAAACGATCATTAAAATCGGATGCATGGACATTTTTTGATAGGGACGTAGAGAATCAAGTAGCCATATGTAAAATTTGTAAAAATGTTTTAAAATTTAAAACTGGAAAAGGTCACGGTGGGACGGGGGTTTAATTAGACACGTAGTAAGTGCTCATCCGACTAGGTATGCCCAATACCGGGCTTCAAAACCGGGTGCGCAAACGCCGCTCCATCGGGACAAGGTTCACATACGATCTCGTCCCGATCAAGTACGGGTCAAATTAACCCTATGACGGGGGGGAATTGTAGGCTCTAAATACAATAAACATAGAGATAGGGAAGCAATATCAAAATTAGTTGCTGTGGAGGGTTTGTCTTTTTCATTTCCTTCATCTCCCGGTTTTATTCATTACATTAGAAATATATATAATCCTGCTTTTAACGGTTTTTCTAGATCAACTGTTAAGAGAGATGTATTTAAATTCGCGCATGAATATCAACAATATTTACGTTTTTCATTATATCATTTTAATGGCAAAGTATCCATCACGTCTGATATAGGTCGTAGTACTAACGGCCATGATTATTTAACTGTAACTTGTCATTGGATAGATTATAAATGGTCTATGCAAAAACGTATTTTAGCGTATAGATATATAGATGATAGGCACACTAGTACTTTTATTGCAGAAAATATTTATCAAGTGTGTCATTATTACGGAATAACCGATAAAATTATGACTATTACATTAGATAACGCTTCTAATAACAATTACGCAATTACAATTTTAAAAAATAGTTTAACTCCGTCTTTTCCAGACCATTTTCATATAAAATGTGTGTGCCATATATATAACTTAATTGTAAAGGATGGTCTATCACTTTTTGAAGACATTCTTAGTAAAATACAATTTGCTATAAACTTAATTTTTAAAAGTAATAAAGTACAACGTAGAAAAGAATATAAAAAAATTTGTCATGATTGTGGACTACTTTTTAGAAAAATTTCACAAGAAGTATCCACTAGGTGGAATTCTTTATACGAGCAACTACTTGTTGCTTATGACTATAAATTACCTATAATTTTATTTTTTAACTCTCATAATAAAAAGCCAGCTGATATGATTTTAGATAGTGATTGGGAAAAAATTTCCGAACTTATTGTATTTTTAGAGAAATTTTTTCAAGCAACAAAAGAATTTTGCGGTATATATTATCCTACTATTTCAACTATGTTATTTTATATAACTCTAATATTTTTATTACTTAGTGAATATATGGAAAAATCGAAATTATAAGGCAAAATATTAAAAAAATGTTTCTCAAAATAAAAAAATATTTTATTCCTATTCCCTCTATTTATATTATTGGTTACGTATTAAATCGTACTATTAAAATAGACGGTACTAAATCACTAATTGAAACTATTTACGATTGTATAGAAGTACTACCACCTCCAAGTCCCAAAAATCTAAATCACCCACCACCTATTGAACAAACTAAAGAAGAAGTATTGTCTAGCGTAGAACACCAATGCAAAAATATATATAGATTTTATTAACAAGAAAATGCTAGTAACTTACCGAAATTCCATACCATCTTCTTCATCTTCAATATAACCTCACAAAAGACATGCTGTTTCTGCGGCTAGTATTGAAAGCCTCATAAATAGAATGTGTGCTCGTACCTCTACTACTAACCAAATTAGCGAGTTGGATATTTTTGTTTTACAGGGTTCTGTACCGTATCAAGAAGTTATCAATGAAGATGGACATGAAGATTTGCTGAAATACTGGAGGGAGAATGAAAAGACCTTTCCGACACTTTCATTGATGGCTCGAGATGTTTTGAACATTCAAGCGTCGTCAACCGCGTCTCGAAAGCGCTTTTTCGCGAGCGGATATCAAATAGGAGACCACGAGACACTCATTAGCGGAGACGACTTGGAAATTGCGGTATTATTCGAGAGATTGGATACGAGCGGAGCGGAGAAGGTGCGGTCAACCGGAGATCAACGAAGAAGATGATGAAAACTACAACGAAATCTTAACCGAAGGTAGTGGAAGCGACGTGGATCAATTTGACCAACAAATACCAATTCCAACCGAAGAACCCCATGAAATCATCAAGCAATTAGAACAGGTTTTTTTGAAAATGTAATTTTTTTAATTGTAATTTTAATATTTTATTATGTAATTTGTAACTTTTGGACAACACCACAAAGTTGCAATTTAGATTTTAGTCAATTGTATTTGTATTACAAAAAAATCATATGTCTATTAAATAATATAAGAGGCACAAAAACAAATTTCTTTGATGTTTTTATTACACTATCTTATTTTGTTTATTGAGTTTTTTTTATACATATGTTATTTTAAAATAAAAAATAAAAAAAAATGAAAACCCGCCGTATCCCGCCCCGAGCCCGACCCCGCCCCGAGCCCGCCCCGACCCGAGCCCGACGGGATCGGGATCGGGACGGGACTTGCTCCGGTCCCGCCGGACCCGACCCCGCCGAGCCCGCCGGACCCGACCCCGCCCCTTCTCCCGTCCCGCCCCGACCCCGACCCCGCCAGACCCGAGCCCGGCCCACTGGCCACTCTTAAATAAATGACATGACAAGTTATTTTACGGATTTTTAAACCTTAAGCAATTTAAATCATTTTAAAGCATGCTATAAAACCTGTAGGTCAATCATATTCTACGGATCCTTAATACCAGGGTGGCTAACACCTTCCTCGGGGGATCACCAGAACCCTTACCTCGACTCTGGTTTAGATAGTTTTTTTAATGAATTTGAATAAACCCTTTCACACTGGTTTTCCTAATTTACCTATATATTACGTGGCAACTCTAAAATAATTATCTAACTTAGAGCACCATCCAAACTCTCTGTTGCTCTTATGCGCTCACCCGCATAAAAGTGAACCGTAAATTGATAATCCTACATTAGTTCACTACCCCAAGAATAAGTCAAAATTTAGCCTATGCTTGTCTAAAATAGGCGTTGAATGATATCAATAGCCATCCTAATGTCTATGTGTTACGCCTAAAGTCAATTTTTAGAACAAGTTTACAGCCTTATCAAACAATATTAAACTAACCATCACTTGACAATAAAAAAGGCAGAACAAACATGCTTATATTATGAACATTTACATCATTAGGCATACAGTACCCCTAAGAACAATCATTTTATACACCTATATTAGTATTAAACCTTCCTAAAGCAGTAATGACAACATTTAGACTAAGCATAACCATTATCCAACTAAAACAGGTTGATATATCCTACAGAGCATAATAATTTAAGCCTTCTCTTAAACTAAAATAAGCTAAATTAGCAAATGAATACACACATCGACTAAAATCAAACTAAACAAGCTCATAGTTACTCATTTACATACAAGAACTACTTCATACTTTTCTTAGACCTAACTAACTATCATATTCAACTACAACAGTCATAGATTCACTTAAACAAGTTCATTAACACCTAAACATACTGGAAATCATATAATTTAGCTAAAAACTAACTAAATTAATAAGAGACTTAAAGGAAATAGGGTTACCTTTTTTAGTGGCAGTCTAGGGTCGGGCTTGAAACTCCACTTCCACACTCAAGATCACACTCGCACACAAGAAAAGTAAATATTATAAAATGTGAAGATCAATTAAACTAATTATGGTTCCACCGAAGGGCTTGGATCCCAAGTAAGCTCAATTAGTCAATTTTAAGTTTGAAAATGGCTTTCAACAAATGTCAAAGCCTGAGATTCAAACTGCCGACAATAAGAATGAGAGAATGTGGTTAAATTTATAGAACCCCAAAACTCTAGAAACTTTGAATTCCAATCGGTGTGAGATAAGCAAAATAGGAGGAAAAATCCCTCCAAAATGTACCTAGCTAATCAGAATGCACCATTCGAAATCGTAAAGAGATAAAAATTATTAAGAGATCACTGAAAAAGGCAATGGAGAGGGGTAACCTTACCTTGGTGGGGTGGTGGTAGCTCAGTGGTGTGAGGGCATGGGCAATTAATGCCCTTGCCCGTTTTGGATGAGCAAAGCCTGGCTAAAGCGTCATGCATAGAGATGGCAGTGGATCCTGGACCCAATCCGGATCCAGTGGATCCAGATCCATTTTATAGGATATGGATCTTCAAAATTTGGACCCGACAGATTCGGATCGGATCCGGATCCGTTTCTGACGGATCGAATATGGATCTGGATCTTGTATTTGAGATCCGTATCCGGTCCAGATCCGACCCGTGGATCCGTTTTTTATTAAATATATTCATAACCTAGAATGTAATTTTATAAGTATTTTCTTAAAATTGCTAAGCACATCCTTGCAAGTTTAATTCTCAAAACAAGTTTAGTTTATCCCCGTGTTAACTCAAAAACCAAAAAATAAAGAGGTAACTTCGATAATAAAATCAATGTTATATTAGTGAATGACTAACATCTCCATAGACAAGTAGTTAAAATTATATTCACTTCATTTGTGAAGATTCCAAGCACATGCAAGTTCTGCATTGTGGAAATACTAGTCAGCATTTCCCGCAACTATTGTCATTGTCCAACATTTTCAATTAATAGGTCACAATCAAAATGAGACAATGAACAAAATATCTCATATGAACATTCAAAATCGAAACAAAGTAAACTCTTAGCTAAGTAAAAATCATTTGTCCGTTCAAAAAAAAATTCTTAGCAAGACAATTTTTTTTACATGTGGATCCAGATCCGATCCATGGACCCGATGGATCCGGATTTGATTATGATTTTTATGGACCCGACGGATATGGATCCAGATATGGATTCAGGTATGAAAAATAGATCTGGATCTAGTAGAATCCGATCCAGATCCGATCCGTTGCCATCCCAAAATTCATGCATTGCATCTTTGCCAATTTTGGCATTGAAGGAGAAAAGAAAGAGAGAGGAACCCCAACGGCTAGGGTTCCTCATTCGTGAAATGGATAATGGAAAATGGGAAATGGGTCTCTATGTAATAATGAGTTCTTGAACTGGGTCGCAGTCCAAACCTGGCTGTTTTTAAAAGGAAATAAATGTCCCAAATGCTATGATTTTAAAATAATAAAGCAATTGGTGCATTTTACAAATGTGGCCATTTTTTAAATTAAAAATGACAAAAGTAATTTCAATTATAACCTAATTAAGTCAAAAGCTTCAAATTGAGCCCTAAATTGACATTAATTGGAAATTGAAATCATCAAATCATGCAATACCCTTTAAAAAGATTTGAAATTGAGATGTAACTTAATTATCATACTTAATCAAACAATTTTGATGGAATAAAATATTGATCATTTTCAAATTTAGAGTTTAAGCAATTAATTACACAATTATTTCTATTTAATTTTTAATATTGCAATTAATGATTTAAAAAATAATGTATGATATACAATAAGTATAACATATGGTATTTTTTCAGATTAAATGTCAAAATAATTCCAGAATAATTTTGTAAAATCATTTTTGTCTCGTAAAAAGTATATCTCATTCCGTCTAATTCTCGGTAATGTTAAATAATTAAATAAAATTATTGGAGGAAAAAATTAGGTGCCAACAATATCGACCTTATCTATGAAAATGAACTTGAACTTCTCTATATGTCACTCTATAATAAATGAGAACAATGATAGTATCAAGCTAAGGGAAGACACAACAATAGCATACCGAGCGGCAAGCTCACTACATAGAAACTAAACGGGGCAGCTCCATGCTTTATAACCATCGAAATATTACCATAAAAAACAACATATACATACACCAACAACTACAATTACAGCCCTTCAAAACAACAAGAACAAGCTCAAATACACCACAACACACTCAACAACTAGTTATCAAACAATCTGAAAATGTAACGACGAGCGACCAGCACACTACCCTACAATTATGTGGAATTTCTCCACTCCCTTTATCCTTCAAAAATACATAAAAGAATCATCATAATAGTACACCACAAAACATCCCAAAACAGTCCAACATCATATAACAACTCAAATATGATTTCCGACCGTCGATTGGTATGTTCTAACTCAAATAGCCTAGCCAATACATAGATACACTCAAATACATGAAATAAATGAAATATGTTACCTCGAATCAGCAAGGAAATCCCATATCCAAGCTTACTTCACTTTGAATAAACCCTCAAATCAATTACAATAAAAGAACTCAAGTTTTACAAGCACCACAGGATTTTTCGACGCAAGATTTACGTTGTTTGTCTTTGGATTCACTCTAGGATCATGAGGGAAATTTTGGAGAGCATCTAGGAGTGCATAGGAACTGTTTTGGGCGAGAAAAATGAGTTAAAATGAAGTGGAACCACTTTAAATAAGATATGAAATTCCACCGTCTCAAGTGGGTCCCAAAGGGGCTGCCTGCGTAGTCTTACAAAAAGCAAATATCTCTCTACAACATAATCATGTCGACAAACGCTTTAATGCATTGAAAATTAGACTCGTATAACTTCATTATGGTGGGTGTATCACCCCATAACACCAACTATATTGGGAGAAAAGCTCTGTGACATCTGACCCAAATTTCAGTAAGCTTATGAACGTAACTTACGATGACATTTGACAACTTTTGTTTTATAACTTGCTTGACTTCAATGCTTAACACATGACTATTTTACGATTCAAATACCTCATGAAATGACCTTCTTAGCATATTAAGAACTCCTAGTCTTACCGCAAAAGTATGGGCTTTTACAATTTCAATGAACTTATTTTCTTTGATTTATTTAGCCTCGAACTCTTATAATATTTACTTAACACTCGTTTAAAACCATTTCTATCAATATAAGGGTTCTCAACATTTTTGGATTTACATTACATTGCCTACGATGCATACTAACGCGAAAAATACGGGGTGTAACATAGCTGCAACAAGAGATTACCATTCAAGGATCACATTGATTCTTGATTAAGGGCTAAATGCCTTTTGGTTAACTTAGATCAGGCCTTTGAAAAATTAATCAAAGGAAAAATTGATTTTCACAATTTGATTAGATCAACACAATATCAAAGAAGACACCCAAACAACCACAACTATAAAAGGAGTTCATCAAGATCGAAGAAATTGGACAACTTCAGTTAAGCATAACTCGTATTCACTCTTTCATCTTGAAAAAGCAATATACTCATTCCAAGTATATCAGTGATAAGAATATAAAAATAGAGGATAGGTAGAAATACAAGTAGAGGTTGTGACCAATAATACTAGAATCTGTCTGATAATTTGCACGACCTACTGTCTATCCTAAGCAGTCTACAAGTCGTGTCTAGTTGAGTCTTTCTTATGGGTGTGTTGTGTCCCACACTTATAAACTGGAGGCTATAGGACATTTAGGGTGGTTTCCTTCTTTCTTGATCTAGATCATGCACTAGAGCCGAGCTATATGTATCCCATTCCTAACCTTATCATGTTTATGATTTCAATGATGTTTTCTTTAAGAGATACACCTTCTATTGAGACCGACCTATAAAAGGATACAAACGACTTTCCTCCCAATCAGTATTTGACCTAGATACAATCAGGGGCACCCAGCGAGACCCTCATACTATTAGATATTCCATAAGATAAACCCCAAGCAACGTCTGACGAAATATTAAGAGGGAAGTTCAGGTATTACTCAGTTGGTTGCCTCTAAAGCACGATACCACCATAGTATGATTGACAATAATAGACCCCTGGAAGGATCAGGGAGTTCACAGCCCAGGGAGCCTGTTGACTAGTTGAGTCTTGCTTATGGGTGTGTTGTGTCCCACACTTATAAACTAGAGGCTATAGGACATTTAGGATAGTTTCCTTCTTTCTTGATCTAGATCATCATGCACTAGAGCCGAGCTATAAGTATCACATTCCTAACCTTATTATGTTTATGATTTCAGCGATGTTTTCTTTAAGAGATACACCTTCTATTGAGACCGACCCATAAAATGATACAAGCGGCTTTCATCCCAATCAGTCTTTGATCCAAATATGATCAGGGGCACCAAAAGAGATCCTCATACTATCAGATATTCCATAAGATATACCCCAAGCAACGTCTGATGAAGATGTTAAGAGGGCAGTTCAGGTATTGACCCAGTTAGTTTCCTCTAAGGCACGATACCGCCCTAGTATGATTGAAAATAGTAGACCCCAAGAAGGATTAGGGAGTTCACAGCGCAGGGTGCCCGTTGACCAGTGGCAGTTGATGTTTGGCATGATTGACTCAGTTAGAACTAGGGAAAGGACTAAGTTTGTTAAAGAGTTGGGTGATTATCAGATAAGACAAAATGAAGAAGGATTTCGGATACATGACCAGTATGACAGATGGTTGCGATAGATTAGACATGATTAGAGTTCTCGTATAAGGCTGAGGCAGGGGTTACAACCCTCAATACTTCAGTATTTGAGTAGGAGTGGTTCAGACCGAGTAGGGCCATCTAAGACATGTTGTAAGATGTGTGGATGGATGCATATTGGGCTTTGTTGTAAGGAAACAAGAGGTTATTATTGGTGTGGTGATCGAGGACACAAGATATGAGAGTGTCCTGGGTTAGTGTAAAGGAGGAAAGAGGGGAGCGAGGACATAGCCTCGATCTCTAATGCTACACGAGGAGAGCAGAAGAGCACATGTAATGGCATTGATTTTTTCCTTATTCATTTACCTATCTTCTACGTACATAGTATAGGCCTATTTTATACTTTAAAAGGGTGACACCATTTTGACATACAATTTTCTAAATTTCCCATGGAATATGATATTTCAATAAGAAAGTATTACAGATGTGATGATATCAGTTGTAGAGAACGTTTGGTCCAGTGGGTAGCTAAAGTCACGTACGTATATTGTAATGGAAAGGATATGGAGCCCCCAACATGGTTTAGTGCTGAAATGTATGACATGTTTTTGAACGATCAGACCAGGTAACTCCAAATTTGTGATAATATATGATCCAATAATTGTATGAAAGTCTCATGCCTTGGGGTAAGAAAATGGCAAGTCAAAAGTCACACCAAAAAGAAAATGTCGAGCAAACAGGGATTACTGGGAAGTTGGAACGTCCTAAAAAATTTCTTCGTCTCTTAATGACTTACATCATTGGAATGTGAGAATTTGTTAGGTATGTACGATTAGATAGTACCCTTGGGTCCAAAGAATTAGGGAAAGCCCCAAAAGATTGGTAATGGAAAGAACATCTGAGACTAAATCACGTGAAGGCTCATTTCGGGAAATGATTAAATGAAGTGTGTGAAATGTCATGCCCAACCTAGTAACCCCAACCCCTCTGCAAGGACTAGACCATTTAGGAAGACAATGAAACAAGACGAGTTTTGTTAGTTAAAGGCAAACAATATGCCTTCTTTACCTTAGCAATACATGCGTGGATGACAGTACAAGATAGTAGGTTTTTTGTTATTAGGCGATAAGATTTTTGAATTTGATGGTGTAATCTTATGAGCCAACCGGGCAAGAATAACTAGTTGAACAAAGTTTGTGATAAAGGTTTTGATATGACAGAAATGTGACGATAAGTGGTAAACGGGTGTCTGATAAGCACAAGGGAAAGTGTTATGACAAGAGTAACGAGGCCGAAGGATGTTTTTCAAATCGATAGACAGTTGGAAAGACTGTAATGATAAGGATATTGATAACAAGACTAGGGTGGCACCCATAACAGTATGATTACCATTGAACATAAGGACATTAGTAATGAAATGATACTTAACCTTTCATAGCAAGAAATACAACACTTGACGTCCATAAGTGATGGTACCAATAGTACATTAAGACGAGAAATCCTTAAAGGAATTCAAGCCGGCAGTGTACAAGTTAATTGGTTGAATGACGGATAGAGAAGAGTTCTTATACCAATTAAATAGGGGAAGCCTGAATCAGTGGTAAGATTAAAACCGACTACGATCTGAATTTAAATACGTCAAGCACTAGTTTCGCCATGAATGTCAGCAAGACGTTTAAGGATATGTAAGTAGAAGTAAGGATGAATGAAGCCGATAGAAGTATATGATGATGTGAATAAAATGGTCCAAGGTAGATGATAAGGAAAGGAGTTAAAGAATGAGAGCAAGGAAACAAAGATATGAGTGAGCGAGTAATGGTAAATTTGGATTTTCCAAGTGAACTAGAATCCCCGCGAGAAAGATAACGTAATGGTCGTAAGATTTAAGGACATTGGTTGCAAAGGAAGCCGGAATTAGGAAATAAAGGCAGAAGCGTTACCTCAAGTATGCTGACGACAAGGGAATCTAGCAAATCAACACCTTGAAAAGATGAATCCTTCGATGAAAGAAAGGGTAGGATGACCCCTAGCATAAGCAATACCGAGGTATAGTGCGAGTATGTCAAAGGTTCTCTTTAGGAAAAAATATACAGGATATACCCAATGAAAGGATAAATGAATATGAAGTATAAAAGATATCAGAGTTACAAGGGTCAAGTATTACGCTCTTAGTATGGAGGAAATGTTGTTCTCGGAGGGGCACAAGTCCGGAGTCAAGAAAAAATAGTAGACGCCTAAGAAATAAGGCCGACAAAAGGGAAACGATGTCGAAGGTGAGAGAATGTCTTGTTTCCAGTACATAAATAAAAAAGGGAAATTAAGGTAAATAAAAAGGGAACGATACGAATCGAGAAAGAATACTTGAACAAATATGGGGTACAACTAAGGAATGATGAACCTATTTTGGAATGCATAGAATCGCTTATAGAGTATGCAAATTGGGAACGTCATAAGAAGCAAGAAGTTTCGACACAATGGAGAGGGTGATAGTGGACGATAGGGTCGTGTACCATTAAAAAGAAGGGTCATTATGAATGCTACAAGAAAGAATCGACCCAAATAGGTAATAGGTGGTTAGCCGTGATAGAAACCGGACAATGATAATTTCCCAAAGCAAAAGGCAAATGAACTCTTTCTTATGTTAGGGAACTTCAAGACAAAAAGCCTCGTCTAGAGTCCATTGGGAGATATTGTGATATGGAGTAAATGTGATAATGGGAACCTTATTAATATCAAAGAATTAATTATATTGGTTAACTGCACCCAAGAAGATCCACCCTTGAAGTTGAAGTATTACATCAGGACTGTTGACTGGTCTGAGGATCGTTGTGGGCCATCCCATTATCATCGTAAGTTATTCTAGTCTGGGAGATAAATGCCTAAATAACTCATCAGTTTATGTCATGACAACTAATACTACTTATGCAATCAAAGATTGGTCGACAGTTCATCTTGAAGTTATCTCGAACTGATTTACAAGAGCTCTCTTTATGATAAATACTTGTTGGAGAAACTAGTTCGAAAAAGTCTCTAGATGATCAGGATAAGCCTCACCCATCCTAAGGAAACTAATTACAACTAAGATTTAGACCACTAGACACAGGTAGTGGGTTAATATATGGGATAGGAATTTGGAATAATCATCTAAGGATCGATGACGAGTTAGAGACATACTACCAAGTCAATGAATAAGAGGTTATATAATAAAGGGGAGCAAGACTCTTATCAACTAATGAAAAAGCAACGGACCCATAGTAACGATATTAGATTTGATATAGTAAGTTATGATAAAATGCTTGGATTAATACGGGGATGTTGTAAGAGACTTGGTTATAGGAGCAGGATAAAACTTGACAAGAAGAAAGATGTCATCTTAAATATTCGCGATCATAATACCCGAACTCGACCCAAAAATGTAGTAACCGGTAGGTATGGTATATTCCTAACCATGGATGTCTGTTCAATATTCACTTCAAGTGTTGCCATGATGGAAATGTAAAGGTGAGAAGGAACTTACTGAAGGAAAAAAAATTCCAAGACCAGCGAGTTGTTCATAATTTACGTATTTAAGTGTGACGATATGAATGTAATAGGGAAGGGATGTGTAGAATCATAACAACTAGATAGAAGGGAAGAATAGAAGAAGAAGAAGAAATGAAAGACATAGTTCAGATGTCAGGATTCAACGGTTCGGATAAATTACAATTTACAAAGCAATATGGTATAAAAGATTACTGCCGTATAGGGTCGATGATGTACTGATCATGTTATTTTTGTGAAATTATATGAGGTTATAGTTACGGTATTTGATTGTGCGACAGGCTGCGATAATCCTATGTACAATAGAACTCTACCAGAGTTGTCGAAGAATATAAGAATTGCTATACCCGAGTGATGATGCATCAACATTTGAGGATGAATGTTCTTAAGGGGGAAGAATGTTACACCCCATAATTTCATATATAGAATATACCTTAAGTTATGGAGCCTAAGATAAGGAAGAGGGTTGCATTGGGAAGATTAAGGAATGGTCGAGTTGAAACTCGAAGAAGTCATACGAGTTTAAAGAGCTGTTAAGCTTTTCATGTTTGCAATTCTTATGTTGTGCATCGCGTCAAGCCAATGTAAGATGGAAATAGTATAATATTCACAAAAAGGATACGGAAGGCCATGTTCTAACATTGGAAGTACATCCGAAGGATTCTGAGTCATACTCGTTGTTTCCCACCCGTTTGAGAACCCGATTAAATGACTTATGTTCCGATGACCCAAGCCTGTTCTGAGGGTTATTTATGACATAAATGAATGTTAAGAAGATTTAGGGATGTTTATAAGTCAGTGGTTTCAAATGAATCACATCTCAAAAAAAATTGACGAAGATAGGACGATACGCTAAGCGTTTTGCCCTAAGATACCCATTTCGCCTTGCGGATGAGGCCACAGACCAAAGCCATTTTTCCTCCACCTCACTTCCACCATATGCGGTGGCATAGGATGACACATATGGGAATATTCTTTTCATATGGGGCCGCATATGTGAGGTGGTTTGGTTGGCTATTTAAGTCCAAAAGTCGGCCAACTCATTTTCATTTCACAACTTCGATCCCTTGAGTTCCAAAACACTCTCAAACATTCACCAAAACCCTCCCCACCATTGAATATAATCCCTCTATGTATTTATGGTGATTTATTTCTCCAAGGATCAAGACCATCTTTAAATCATCTCTAGTTGGCTTAGCAAGGTTGTGGACTTCTTGGAAGATTGAATTTAAGCTTATTATGGGAAACTCTTGCTTGATTTGAGGTAAGGTTCTTGATACCTCTCATGTCCTTAAATTCTTATATCTTAAAGTGATCTCTTAGCAAAGGTAATCCATGGAAAGCTAAGACAAATTTCATAATTGGTCACAATAGTTGGTGTGTTGGTTGTTGGATAGTTTGATGAGGTTTTTAAGATTAATATAGCTAAATTTCAAGTAGTATGGTTGTGGTAAGCTTGATATTATAGTTATTATTATAAAAGAGGTGAAGATATACTAAGTCTCAATAGTAGTATGATGGAATAAACTATGCACTCTAAGTGTTTGATGAAATCTCACAACGATAAGTTCTTAAAACCATTGATTGGATATTGATATGGATTATCTTATTTGTTTATGTCAATGATAACACAACGAGTGGGTCATCATAGGAGTAGTGTTGCTCTGGTAGCAAGGTATGTTAAGGCTCTATCCTTCATTCTTTCAGCATGATCTACGAATGAACATAACAATAACAACGACACTTCAAAGAAAAACTATATTCTTAGTACTAAACCTTGTGAACCTCATTGTTTGACATTGATATAGATATTTCATAGCTTATATTATCATTCCTTTTTTAAACCACTTCCCATTTGCTAGCCTTCAAATCATATGTCATCTTATAATCCTTGTCGACTCTTAAACAATTGATATAAATACAATTACATAAAGATAAATGGTGGATAAGGACTTTGAGTCACTCTGATCAAGTCCATAAGGCCCTTCAATGTCATTGCTTGCATTAAACTTATGTATATGTATCTATTTTCTTACCGAGTTGTGCTATAGTCAGTTGGGTACGGCGCTTATATGTGTACACCACTGTAAATGGTCATGAAATTACCGAGTCTTATTAAGGTCGGGTATGATCGAGTCCTCTACGAGGTCGAGTATGACCGAGTTCTCTACAAGGTTGGGTACGATATGATATGACATAATTTGCCTCACAGAATGGCTTGATGCTATAATAAATATATATATGCCGGATGAGTGGCTTGATTTCTACAAACATGCATATATACCTATGATTGTGATAGTGTATGCCCTCAAAGGGTTTTTATCAGTTTCAGGTTGACTTCTGTACTCATCCTTCCTATTTCACTTTTTATTTACATACATTACCTACCTGTCATATTCAGTCAATCTTCAGTACTTATATTCTCTTCTGGGATGCTGCATTTCATGCCTGCAGGTATAGATAGAGATACAGATGATACCTCACAGTAGGTGACAGGATTCAGTAGGAGGTTTTCTCGCTCTTTTCATTTGGAGTTATCCATTGTGTTGTTAGGTATGGTTGTTGCATATATGTACATAGTTGGGTATGACAGGGCCCTGTCCCGACTAGATGTTATGGTATATATCTTAATGGCTTGTAGACAGTCATCTTGTATATAGTAGTTGATGCATGTAAGGAGGGTGTTGGTGGGTAAGTGGGTCGGGTCTTGGTTATATTCGGGTTGACTCGAAAATGGATGCCAAAGTAGGGGGTCTTGGGTTCTCAGCTTGGCCGGGCAATGTGGTGTTTGGTGGCTATTTTGGGTAGTTGTGTTTGGAATCGGGCTTAGACGTTTTATGGAGTTGTAACGGGTGTTTTGAGGGTCCAGGTGATAATTGGGACTTGGTGTTTTGGTGGTGGCAAAGCCACGAAAATGAACCAAAATAGTGAGGTCTCGGCACAATTATTTTGGTGGACTATTTGTTGTTGTTGGTCTTGGACGGTTGGATACGTATGGTCTCGGGTAGTTACCTCTATAGTGGATTTTAGGGAGGTATTTTGGGACGTGGTGGTGAAAGGATTGAAGTGGTTTGGATGACGGATGAACACTGAATGTGAGGTGCAAGTCCGAGTACACACCAAGTGTAGGATGTTTGATTTGGTGAAGTGTTTGTTCAATGTATTTTAAGTGAGGTGTGGTCGATTGGTCAAGGATATAGACATGGGGGTTTTAATTCCCGAGTCGACACCAAGATGAAGGTGACCAGTTTCACAAGGACCTGATCGGGGTTGCTAAGTACAAGCCCTAATACAAACCAAGTAAGGGTCGCCGAAAACTTTATGATAGACCCTGGCTTAGGTTAGGTTAGATCACATAAGTTCCAATGTTCAGTTGCAACCAAGGGGATTCCTTAAGCTTGGGTTTTGATTAGGTCACACAAGTCCTAACCAAGACTTACACCGAAGGGAGGGTGGTTCACACAAGAACCATGTCCCACACAAGGACTTCGATTGATGTAATCAACATACAAATTGAAAACACTCAAGTTTATAGTTCACTCAATATTCAACATATCCATTTACAATATTCTAAGGGTCATATTTATAGTAGCATAGGGACCATTCTAGAAGACAAATTAAAGGACAAAACTACTTGGGTTTTCGGCCAAGTGTGGACAGTGGGAAAAGGTTCAGCCTTGCTTTGGGGGCAAGGTTGTTCTCGGCTTCAATTCCCCAAATGGGAAAGGGTTTGGTTTAGTTGGGGCCAAAGGATGAATCCAATATTTTCACACCCCTTTGTGGTTCCCATGTAAAAGAATGCATGCACTTAGTCTCTTCATGAATATCATTTTCTTGGAATGTGTTCGGAAACATCCATCTTTTGTATTTGCTTTGATGAGTTATTCAGCCAACTCTTGATATTCCCATGGCAGATCTTGATGCCTCTCACATGGCTAGATACATGATTGTATTATCTCTTTGGAAGCCTCGTCCTCTAGATCATTTTTTCCTTGCCAACTTGTCACTCTCGGCCAAGTCATCCACTTGTCTTTGCCATCTTGTCCTCTCGGCCTAGTCATCCTTATTACACAACTCAATAAATGTGTCCTAAGGGAACTAGTAACTAATCTAAGAATTAAAGACAATAACTAAAAGCTAATCTAAGAAATAAAGACAAGCATAAAGGAAAACATGGTCTCGTTCAAGACCAACAAGAAGGCAGAATAAAATGTCTTCTTCTTAAAATCTTCAAGTCCAATCTTCAATGCCGCTCCATATTCCATGAGGATGTGAATTTGTGTAAAATCGGGGATCAAGACCCACTACTATGATGATGTGAAGTTCTGTAAAATCAGGGATAAAGTGATGAGTGGTGAATCTAAGGAGGCTATGATTGATGGTGAGTAGGTCTTGAGGATCAAAGGGAGAGTATGTGTTCCACATGTTGGAGATTTTATGAGATTTATTATAGATGAGGCTCATAGCTCTAGTTACTCGATTAATCCAGGTGCTACAAATATATATTGTGATTTAAGACAATACTAGTGGTGGGGTATAATGAAGTGAGACATTGTTTAGTTTGTGTTTTGGTGTTTGAATTGTCAACAGGTCAAGTATGAGAACCAGTGACCCAGTGGTTTTTCTCAGAGGATGCACATTCCCAGTGGATTTGGGAGCGAATTGGTATGGATTTCGTTGTTGGGTTGCCTAAGACATTGGGCAAGTTTGATGCTATTTGGTCATTGTTGATAGGTTGACCAAGTCTGTGGATTTCATTCTGATCCAGACGAAATACAATTTTGAGATGTTGGTGAAGATTAATATTCGTGAGATTTTGCGTCTGCATAGGGTACCTATTTCTGTCATTTTAGACCGGGGTACTCAATTTACTTCTCACTTCTAGCAAACATTGCAAAAGGAATTAGGTACTCGCTTAGTTCTAAGTACAATATTTCACCCTCAGACGGACGTCAGTCTGAGCGGACCATTCAGGTTTTGGAGGATATGTTACTAGGCTGCGTGATTGATTTTGGTAGTCATTAGGACTAGTTCTTTCCTTTGGCAGAGTTTGCGTACAACAACAGTTATCACTCCAGCATTGATATGGCGCTCTCCTATTGTCTTTGTATTGTAGGAGGTGTCGCTCTTTGATTCAGTGGTTTGATGCATTCATGGTGAGGCCTTGGTGTACTGATCTATTGAGGTATTCCCTAAAGAATGTCAAGGTGATTCAGGACAAGCTCGTGGTAGCTCAGAGTAGACAGAAGAAGTATGCAGATCGGATGGTTCTAGATATGGAGTTTATAGTTGGTGACAAGGTTCCACTGAAGGTCTCACATATGAAAGGCATGATGAGGCTCATTAAGGGAGGGAAGTTGAGTCTGAGGTATATCAGACCTTTGATATTCTTCAGAGGGTTGGAAAGGTGGTATATGAGTTGGCTTTGCCACTAGGTCTTTAAAGTGTCCATCCGGTGTTCCATGTTTCTATGCTGAAGAAGTACCATACCGATGGGACTTATATTATCTAGTGGGATTATGCATTTCTTGATTAGAATTTGGATTTTGAAGAAGAGTTTGTGGCCATTTTGGACAGGCAGGTGAGAAAGTTGAGGTCTAAAGAGATTGCTTCTATGAAGGTGCAGTAGATGCATCGCCCTATTGAGGAGGAAACTTTGGAGACGGAGTTTGATATGAGGAGTCGATACCCTTACTTGTTTACTACTTTTGGTATGTTTCCCCTTTTTCATTTCTCTCCATTCGAGGATGAACGTTTGTTTAATTTGTATTTGATGTAATGACATGTCTGGTTGTTTTTAGCTAAAGACCTTTATTTGAAAAATGTACCCTTCCTATAGACTCTCTATGGGGTTTGTGATATGCGAGGATGGGTGGCACAGATCCTGAGGTTCATTTATGTGATTTTCTAAATGAAAACCTAAAATAAAGGTTTTAGATTTGATACGTTTTACCAAAAGTTGACTTTCGAGTGCATGGGTTTGTTTCCAGGTTTCGTTTCTTCCGGTAGTCTCGGAGGGTCATTTATTACTTAGTCAAGTCATTGGCTCACTCATTGATGTGATCATATGTACTTTGTGGCCTTATTTATAAAATTGTGATATTTGGATGTTTTGGGAGATTCTTTAGAAAAGTATGTATTACGTGAGTTGTATAAGAAATCCAAGGGTGCAAGCGATTTTATAGCACTGTTTACCTTGGGGTAGCATATTTGGTTTGTATCTGTGGAGTTCCGTGAGTGTTTCTGGTGTTTGGTGGAAGATTTGAATAATTTTGTTGTTATTGGTGTCTGGTGTCTGAACCAGCAAATGGTTGGCCACATCTGCGTGTCCGTCTCTGCGGAGGTTGGCATGCAGATGCAGGCCCTATTTATGTGTGAGGTTTCCACCCGTGCGGTAGCCTTCTCGCAGAGGCGATGGCGCCTCTGTGGAGTTTCTTCAGCTCCAACACTAAGGTGAGGTTTTAAGTGATTACACCTCAGCAGACCATTTTCCCACCCAAGAGAGTCCGTGCCTGCAGAGTCAAATCTGCAGGAGCAGAATCACTGTTCAATCAGTATTTTAAAAAGCCATAAAAATGATCCCACTTTCCCAAAATACCATATCTCGGGATTAGAGCCGATTAAGGGGGATTTCTTGAAGTTTGTGCATGAGTTCTTCATTGGAGGTATATTCTTCACCCTTATTGATTATGATTCATATTTTAAGCTTCCCAATCTTGGTATTGATTATAATTGGGAAGATCTTAAGTTTTTAAGGTGGAATAAGATGATTAAATTCTTAAATTGTGGGGGTATTATGGATTAGATGATTATGATATTGTGAATTAGTGTTGTTTAATGTTAGATAATGATGTTGTAATAATCAATTTCTTGTTAGGAACCCTTTACAATTTGAGGAAAGTCTAGGGTTTGGGAATTGGGGATTTTATCAAATCATACAATTGAGGATCCATTTGGGTTTAGATTTCAAATTAACTTAAGAATACTACTAATCAGTATGTTATTATGCTACTTGAGTAATAAACTTTGAATTTTGATACCGTAGGCCCGGAGTTGATTATTGGTGTCTTTTGGAATGTTTAAGGATTAAGTCCTTATATATGTATTAGCTTAATTACTAACGTGGAGCCTGTATATGTTGGACTACGATTACTCCGAGGCACTCCGAAAAGGGCAAGGCTTGTGTAGAGGGTTGATCGTTCATGACTCTTGCTCAACTTTGATGTAGGCTATGATTTCCCTTTTGTAGACTTTAATAGAAGTACGTATTAGTTATAAATATTGAAGGGGTATTGGGCGTATCTATTGGTCCTACCATAGTAGTTGTGATAAATTCTTGGGTGGCTACCGATATTAAACTGTGATGATGGATGATTTGGAGAATCAACCTTAAGCTGATTCTCAATGCTGTTGTTTGGGCTTGTCGCCATTATGTGGGCTCGTCGTCATATTTGATATTGTTTTGCTTGTTCATCACATTGATTTCGATATGATATACTGATTTATATGGGTTATGTGTTGATGCCGATCTAAAATCATGTGATATTCATCTCTTATAATTGATTGCATCTCATATATTCTGATTACTTACCTTGTATGCTCATTTGCATGCATACACTCATGGTTCTATTGATATTGAAATGAGAGTGGTATGGAAATGTTGTGGGTCCAATGAGACCGGAAAGGTAAGTTGTTCTCTGAGATGGTTGGAAACATTATGATGATTGAAATGATTGGTATTGATATTACAGCCAAGGGCTAGGATCCGTTGAGAAATTTCGGATAAGTATATGGATGTTGTGGGTACCACATGGGTGTGCAGTTCATAGAATTTTAACTCCTGTATACTGGAAATGAAAGGTACATGGCATTTCATTTGCATATATATATATCATACATACTTTATTACATTAATTACTTGTTGATCGATATGTTTTTTTGTATGATTAATGGAAATTTGATTGACTCCTTGATGATGGATCTAGTTAACTGATATTATATACTCGAATATTTTGGATATTGGAACTCCTTCGTAAATGATGTGACTTACATTATTATAGAACTCTTATGTGAACAATCCGACTTATTGGTTATTCAAACTGCTTAGTTTAGGATTATTTGAGTGTTAACTTGATATTTATCTTTTTTTACGTATCTTCCATCATTGTTGGCCTATCATGCCTATGAGGGTACATTGTGTACTCATGCTACACTTGTTGTATTCTATTTTGGATGCAGATACAGTGCCTTACACCAGTGTTCAGGGTGAGGATGCTTCCTTCCAACATACCCTTGGACACTCTTATATTACTTATGTCTTTTATTTACTCGAGATACATGTTCAGCCTTTTAGACTATGTTGCTTTCTATTTTACTCAAGTATTTGGTATTTAGAGCTCTTGTATTGTTGGTCAGATTCTTAGGGGTTGTACTGGCGATTATCAGACTTATTCCGCTTTTATATTATGATTAGACAACTTTATTAAGTATTTTGTTATTTCTGCATTGTGTACTTATTTTATGTTGATTAATTGGGAAGTGGTTTGCCTACCGGTGGGAAAGCGTAGGTGCCACTTAAAAGGTGTCGTGACATATATATAGCACCTAGACATCATCATTGCGGCTGACCTAAACCCTGCTTGATATGACCCATCAATGTAGAATAGGGTTAGATGTTGATTGGGATTATTACACCTTCTTCATATTTAGTTTCCTTATAAGACTCTGAAATATCATAATAAGTATGGTGCGGAATCCTGTCGCCTTGCATGCCAAGCCTTTTAAATAAAAGACACAAAAATCATAGTCGCTACATAATTTGTTTTGAACATGTTGTTGGACCTAGTTCAACCACCTGGTACTCCAGCCTCTGAGTCTTCTGACTATTCTGTGCTGGAACATGTTCAACTACTTGCTCCATCAACCTCCTCTCGTACACAAATCATCTAACTATGACCTACTTCTGAGATGTTGGATGGAACATGTTGACAGACCTTTTTCATTCATCATGTGTAGCTCTGTGTCTGTTTCTCTTAGACTGCTTTCTTCACCTCTGAGCCCAATTCATTCATCTCTGTACTCCATTCGTCTTCTGATCACTTCATCCTTGATCATTCATTGATTGTACCTGATGACACTTTGAGATAGAATGATAGGAAAAATGGCTTGTTCTATTAAACTTGATATGCTTTCTCTTGGTTGATTCTTCTCTCCATCATTTTTATAACCTCCATGTGTTTCCATGATGGAACAAGTACATAGATCTGGTTCATTCATGTTGTCACCAGTTCTGATGTATAAGCCTTTACCATTCTGATTTACTGCGTTAATGAACTCTCTTGCTTTGTATTACCGATGATATTCCTGTAGATCTTTAACTACTACTGGTTCACTTGATTGAGATATAGCATGTCTTTTTAAGATAAACATACATATCTGCCTAGTTCATTCTCCTTGTTAGATAGTCATTTGTTTCATAGGCTGAACATGTCGCAATTCCTTTGTCAATCATCAAAACTAAAGATAAGACTTCTTGTGAATGCCAACAAATTCCCCCTTTATGATGATGACAAACGCCATGATCATGGGCAGACGAAAAAAAACTCAGAGCATAATAGAACAACCAGAAGTGCCATATGTATGATCCAGACACAATGACATTCCAGTTTATTACCATTATAGTTCATTACCAGTATATTTATTCTTTATTTCTTCCCCCTTTTGGCATCATTAAAAAATATTTTAGATGAGATGAGCAGACAAGGTAGAACTCATGACATTAGGGCTATAACTTATACAACAAACAGGATCAATCACTCAAGTAAGTCTTTAGAAAATATTCAAATCAACAAACAAGGCATATAATTAATGAGAATTGCAATAACTTTTTCATTAACTTCAAGAAGTACAATTCCAGTCCCTTGGTTACAACAATACAAAACATATCATTTTTACAACTTTTGGATGTTTCTAGGAATCTTGGTTTGGATAAACTAGGGAGAAACTGGTCACTTTGCTAGGGACTGTGACCAATGTGGAAGGACAAACTAGGGTTAATTTCTAGGAAATCCTAATTAGTAGGAGTTGAATCTTGAATATAAGGGATGTATCTTTTCTTTGTTTTCTTCCCCAAGTCACCATCTACTTCAACCTCTTACTCCTAGGGAGAACAATCCATTTTATCAACCTTTTGTCCCCAAGAAGGCTCACTGTCTTTTTCCACTGGTTTCGCCAATTAGGTCTAAGACCCTGTTTGTTCTCCCTTCTAAAGTTGATGAGGATTACTATCAATTTCCTTGGCATTTTCTCCCTAGTAGGACCCTAATCCCTTATTCACAAATTAATGAGGGTTTCCCCCATGCTGACGCTGACCCTGACTGCGTTTCAGCATAAGTCTAAAGATGGTTCTTTTATCTTTCATTCCTTCATAACTCTCCAAAAACCGTTATATTTTAATCGCATATTTTCTTTATCTTCATCTTCTCACATGTACTCGAGTTAGCAGTGTCAAACAAATCATTTTCTTGAGGGGTTGTTGTGACTATGTTGTCCTCCGAACTAACCCTTGTTTTGGGGATTTGAGAAGGTTCCCCCTTTCAATGAGCCCAAACCAGATTTCCTTCTCTTTTTCCATTTTCAGAAGGAGTGTAGATTCGTATGGGAGGGAACGGGTGGTTAATGAGGGTAAAGTGGAGCGTATGGTCGGAGGAATCAAAGGAGTGTGAGGGAGAGAAGGATTGATATGAGTCAAAAGATGAATCTGACATTCTAGATTATGTTTTTAGGATCTGAGAGAAAGAGAGAGCGATTTGAAATTTAGAGATGAGAGATATGAAGGTGTGGTTGGTTTAAGTATAGGTAAAGTAGGAAGATGAAGAGAAAAATGTTGTCAATATGGTATTTAAAAAGTCATTTGGTAGGGGTGAGATTTGATGGTAACTGGATTTTGCGATTGTTATCATGACTTAGCCTTTTTCTCTTTTAAAAGCACTCTTAATGATGGCTGAAGCAAGTTAGGTTGGGAGACCGGGTTGTATTAGTTGTTTCAATTATCTGACTGTATTATTTATTCTAAAGAAAAAGAATACGTACCTGAAGTGTAATGTTTTTCCATTTGCAATATTGATCCTTTAAGGCAAAAGTTGTGATAAAACAATTCGTTAGACATTAAGAAATTGATACTATGAAGAGTATAGTGTAAACCACTTAATGTATGTGAATGATTGGTCGATTCAAGATCTTTGATTAATCCAAACCACAACTTTTCATAAATCATTTAGGGATACTGGTATGGTTTAACCCAATTATGGTCTCATCATCATGCATTCTTTCACCATACTCATGCATTTCCAGATTCTTCAAGGTGATTCCAATTTTGTGATCATCCACGTGAATTCGGATCAATGCTTTTTTGTAGTAGTTCCTTGCCTCTGAACTTGTCACGCCCCAGTCTCGACTGGAACAGACTATACTCTACATACTATTGCTATGAACCTGTAATCATTTACAATATGTAGTATCTCTGTAAATCTGTAAATATGATTTATAAGTTGCTCTGCCTATATAACAGAATGTAAATCATGTATACGACTGAACATGACCACAGACGTCTATGAAGACTCTATGAACATATGAATGACGTAACATAATCTAGAAAGGGCCCTGACATACACGAAATCTCAATAAATATAAGCACATGACCTTACTCAACTCCAGGAAGAAGTGGAGCTTACGCTACTGCATTGAACATCTGTAGGTATCTAGAATGTACACCTTCCACTCGGTATACCTGAACATGCAATGTGGAATATAAACAAATGTAGCGCCCCTAACCAAGGGATGTCAATATAGAAATATTGTATTAAGTACGTAAGGCAGACATGAAACATAAACAGTAAAAACAGAAGCTAAGAAAGAGCAACTGAAAGACAATCAACTCAAACCATAACTGAGGACTCTATAACCTTCTATGGAAACATATCTTAGATATTAATGTACTTCTATCTTTCTTAATCTTCTTAGAGTCTTTCTGATGATACTTTTAGGGTCTCTATGTGGAGAGACATTCTGGAACATTTTACTGTAATACTTGGGATCACAACTCATTAAATTATTTCTTCACTTACTATAGAATCTGTAAGTCATACTAACTAACTGAGAGCAACACGCAATATCAATGCAATATTGTACTATCACGACCCAAATCACGGGCGTCATGGTGACATCTACACTCTTCCACCGATAGGTGAACCATTCCAAAATATTTTACAACATAGCTTTTTAACATTTTGGAATTACAGAAGAAGTACATAATCTAATAAATTTTTGGGTAACATTAAAACATCATTTAACCCCTACAACACGTTCTCTCAAGGACATTGAAATACAATGTAAAGAAAGAATAAACAATGCTGCCTTGAATGAATGAGAGCACTTTATCTAGATGAAGACCAAGGCTACAAAGAATGAGTGGTCTACATTAACCCACTTGTGCTCCAAGCTGCAACCTCAATTAACTGATAACATGCATCTATGTAAAAGATGCAACAGGTGAGCATAAGTACACAACGTACCCCCGTAGGCATCATAGGCTGAAAAAGACGAAAGTTACCTAACATGCATAAATATCAAGTAGACTCTCAGTAGATCCTATATTAGGCAGTTCAAATAGTCACATAGGTCACCTTATTCACATAAGAGTCCAATCACAGTCAATTACAATTACAATTCAATTCATATTGCACATAGGGATCATACAATTAATATCCACAAATCAGTAACTCGGTCTAAGTTATGTTCATATTTGCCTCCACTTACCCAACTTAACAAATCCAATAGACAAGTTGACTCTTAGTAAAAAATATCATTTAAGAAAGCTTTTCAAGAGTATTAGACTCCGTCTGACCATAAGGATATTAACTCCCTTATTATCTCTGTCACATCCCCTTTTCGAGTTTGTGGGGGAACCTACACTTTTCCCACCGGTAGGCGAACAACTTCCCATGAGTGTATGAATGCAAATGATAATACAAGGCAAGTAATCAGGATGTATGAGATGCAATCAAGCATAAGAGATGAATATCACATGATTTCAGGAAGTCATTAAGACATAATTCACGTAAATCAGTGTATCATATCGAAAATAATATGATGAATAAACACATCAATATCAACAATGGCGACAAGCCCACATAATAGTGACAAGCCCAAACAACATCAGTCGTAATAAGCTTAAGGTTGATTCCCCAATCAGCCATTATCATAGTTCAACACCGGTACCCACCCAAAAATTCATCACAACCGCTAAGGTGGGATCCCCAAACACGCCCAATACCCCTCAAAATTTATAACTAATACGTACTTCTATCGACGTATACAAAGAGAAACCGTAGCCTATCTCAAAGTTTAGTAGGATCCACAAACCGTCAATCCTCAACACATGGCTTGCCCTTTTGGAGTGCCTCATAGTATAAGATATATTGATTCTAAGTTACTAATTAAGCTAATACACATACAAGGACTTAGTCCTTAAATAATTCAAAATACATCCAAAATTGACCTAGGGTCCACGGTATCAAAATTTGAATTTTATTACCCAATAAGCATAATAAACATACTAAATAGTCATATCCATAAGTCAATTTGAAAACTAAACCAATTGATCGTCAATTAGAAGATTTAGAAAAAGGCCCAATTTCCAAACCCTAGGTTTTCTCCCCAATTTAGAAAGGGTTTCTAACCCCATATTAAACATCAAAACATCATCATATATCATTAATCAACACTAGTTTACATTATCATGATCAACTAGTCCGTAATCCATCCTCAATTCAAGATTTTAGTCCTCTTATTCTACCATGAAAAGCTTAAGACGTTCTCTTTCCCAATTATAATCTGTAATTTTCATTAGAAGAATTAAAAGAGGAAACATAATTAAAGAGGGTAAAATTATACCTCCAATGAAATCCTCCAGAAATTCTCCCTTAGCGAGCTCTATTCCGAAGAGAACAATTTTGGGGAAATGGGATCATTTTTAGGGCACTTAATATTTTGACTAAACAACGATTTTGCATCACTTCGCAGGGGCGGTAAGGCTTCAACTAAAAAGTGTTCGAAGAGGCGGAGTCACTTAACATCCTGGATTAGTGCTGGAGCGAGAATGATTTTGTAGAGGTGTCATTGCCTCTACAAGAAAGCAACCTTAGAAGCGAAAGCCTAAACAAAGGACTAGACCCACATCTATGAGACAATCTCCGCAGAGCCGGACACGCAAAAGCGACCAGACAGCTGCTTGGTGTGGATACCAGACACCAGCAACATGGAAACTCAACAATTCTTCCACCAAACACCCAAAATGCTCCTGGGACACTCGGATACAAACCAAATATGCTAACCCAAGGTAAACAGTGCTACAAACTCGCTCGCACCCTCGAATTTCTCATACGACCGAGCTAAGACATCAACTACATCTTAATGCCTCGGGAAGTGAACCCGTGACTCGACTAAGTCATTACTAACCATCCAGAACTACCGAACGCAACGGAACTCGGAAATGATCCCATATACTTAAAAGTCAACTCTAGGTCAATTTATCAATTCTTGAACCTCCGTAGTGGGATTTGCTTCCGAAAATCACATAAAGGTACCTTGGGATTTGTCCCACCCTTCCCTGTGCATCACAAACCCCACGTAGAGTCTATGGGAAGGGTAATTTAGTCATGTAAAGGTCATTAGCTAAAAATGACTAGACGGGTCATTACGTCTCTATACAGTTAAGGGCATGACACATATTTGTTCATTTGACATCCTCATTATACTCTAAGTAGAAGTCTACGCCGTACACCATTTGATTAAGGAGTGAATCAACGCATACATAGCATACAAGTCAACAACTATAACAATGACACCTCAACAAGTTCCTTGCTAGACACTTTACCGAATAACGCTATTAGTCACCAAGCAATACACAGACATACATTGTTTTCTTTGATCTACATGATAGTTCTGGAAAATAGACATGGTCGACCACAATAATAGTTTGACATTGAATACTTAGACTCATAAAGGTGTAAACCATAGAACTAGTCTCACAGAGAACAAGACAAGTCATGGCAACCAATGCAGTCCAACATAATTAATCCAAACATCCAATCCATTTAATCATGAAAATCACCAAAGTTCCAATAACTAATCCATATCACATCGCTAATCTACAAGTAATCAATGCATAAGTGGATGTATGATATAAATGCAATGTAATGCCAGGTACCTTTTCACAACCAGTATACATGCATTCAAATTCTATGAATTGTAATCCATGGGGGACTCACGCCATCCATATACCGCTCCTAGCCGGTCAGAATTCAACACACATATTTTACTAGAGCTATCACACCCAACCTTAGGGGGGTGGCTGACACCCGACACCAGATGAGCAGACCAACTATAGTATCTGAAGTCTCTGACATGAAACCTGGGCCGACAAGGCCTCCAAATACAATAACATAACAAGAATATAACAACAGTCTATAATCAAAATATACCCAACAATATTATATACATAACTGAGTCCGACAAGGCCAACATGGCCAATCGAAATGAATACACACTAATACTGCTATACAAACCTCTAAGAGTGCTACACTATATTAGTTGATCCGAATGGGGCCCCGTTGTACAAAAAATGCTAGAAATATATATACAATAGTACCTATCGACTCCGTACAACAACTCTGGAGAAGTGGAGTGTGACTACCAACGGCTGGGGACATGTATCCTAATGAAGAGGTATGTCGGTCTGTCTATCTGTACCTGCGGGCATGAACACAACGCCCCAGAATGGGGACGTCATTACGAAATATGTGTTGAATATGTAAGGCAGGTAAAATATGTAAATTAGAATTGTAATACAAGGGAGAATGGTACCAAATTAACGTAAAACTCAAAAAAAGTATTGTCGAGGGCATACAACTGAAACAACTGTGAATATATGCATGAGGCAATATAATATCATATCAAGTCTCTCTGAGAGGTAAGCTCATAATAAACTGCCCGGCCATATAGGACGTCGTAATATTTGCCTAACTGATAAGTGGTATGCTTATATAAGTGCCTGCCCGACTGACTATAGTGTCGTGCGGTAAGAAAATAGATACATATATATAGGTGCAATGTAAGACAAATCTCAAAAGACATCAAATTATAGTCAGAGTGACCTACGATCGTTATCCTCCAACTATCGTTATTAGCGCTACATTCTTCAACCTTTAGTCAATACCGATAGACTTATAGGATACGGGAACTTCTCCGACCATGGAAAACTAGGAGATATGAGTTATTTCAATATCAAAGAAGATATAAGTAGCATAATTTAATAAGAAGATGTCGTTCCTTGGAAACTATTATACAAAATATGCCAAGGAAAGAAGATAGCCCTACATACCTTATCAATGAAGTTATCTATGTTCCACAAGCCCTCGCATGTACTACGGATGATTTTTTACATTACATGAAGGTTTTGTATCAATTTTGAATTCATAACTCATAAGAAAGTTTATTTAGATATTTCATCGAGCAACTTGTGTGCATAAGTTCAAGAGGTTATTTATAGCTCAAAAACTCTATCCATAACATCACAACAATGTTCATACTACTTCTACTAATCACAATAATCCCATACATAACTTCATATAACACTTTCAAATCATGTAAAATAGCCAACCAAAACAACAAGGCATAACTTCAAGATCCCACAAATACTTGTTCTTAAATAATCTTCCAATAAATCAATCCTAAAAAGTTGTAAACTCATAAGAAGATCATATAGTAGAATATACTTAACTTAGGTTCCAAGAAACACTCCAAAATAGAGATTGCTTCATGGGTATGAATTCTCCCAAGTTCACTTAATGAAGAAGAAGATGATGATTCTATGATATCCACGAGCTTCCCTATGCCAGATTAGCTTGGTTTATCTTTACATTTATTCTTGAACCTTGGGAGACTTATTAAGAGAGAGTTTAGTTCATTTAGGGTTAGGAGAATGAAAGAAATGACCTCCAATTTTGTGAAGGGGTCTATTTTTGGGAGATGAAAATTTGGCCACCGACTTGTCCCGACACAGGTCATGCAACTCGCAGGACATGTCCTGAGCCAAAAATTTGGCTATCAAATATTGAGCCTGCTCTGCGTCTCATAGACACTTCCTGCGAATTGTAGGTTATGCCTCACAATTCCCTAAAGGCTCTAGGAGGTGACGTTTTAAAGAATTTTCATCAAAGTCTATTTTTGTTGATCCGATAAGCCTTAAACCTTCCCAAAACTTACTCAATACATCCATAAACCTTCGTAAACCTTTTGGATGGGTTCTACCATCTCCGAGCCTATATTGGCTATGTTTTGATAACGATGTCTCACAAAAACACGAGGTGTAACATCCTTCACCCCTTAAGAACATTCGTCCTTGAATGTTGGGAACTATTCTAACACTTCAGATTTCTGAAGATTTGGCAGAGTTTCTTTTGTAAACAGGACTATCAAAACCTATCAAACATCCCAAACACATATCCAATGCCACATGGGGTGATAGAATAACATAAGAACATCATATTGGCCCTACACAACCGTCTATTTATACAGTAATAAAAAAGGGTTAACCATAACTCACCTCAACTGTCATTTGCTAAATTCTAAGTTGCAGCTGCCGTATTTTTCTTAACAATATCACCTAAATCGGATATATGGATCAAGTTCGATATATAGAATAGGAATAAAAGAATTGTATCCTACGAGTGTCAATGTAAACCTGAAGTCTGAAACAAATGAGGGTATTTGGACTTCATATCATCCTCGGCCTCGCATGTCATTTCCTCTACATTTTTATTTCTCCAAAGTACCTTGACTGAAGCTACTTCTTTAGTCCGCAACTTACGGACTTGGCAATCTAAGATAGCAATAGGGAATTCCTCGTATGATATGTCTTCTGTGATCTGAACATCCTCAATGGGGGTGATGCAGGAGGTATCACCTAAGCATTTATGAACCATAGACACGTGGAATACCAGGTGAACTGCCTCTAACTCCGGGGGAAACTCAAGATTATAAGACACTTGGTCAATTCTCTAAGTAATCTGATATAGTTCGACATACTTGGGGCTAAGCTTGCCTTTCTTGTCGAATCTCAGCATGCCTTTCATAGGCGACACCTTGAAGAACACCCAATCTCCCATAGAAAATTCTAAATCTCGATGCTGGTTATAAACATAGGATTTTTGTCATCTCTGAGCTGTCAACAATTGCTCCTGAATAAATTTCACTTTCTCTACTGCTTGTTGTACCAAATCATGCCCTAATAACTTTGTCTAGCTAACATCAAACCAACCGATAGGGGATCTACACTTCTGCCTATATAGGGCTTCATATGATGCCATCTGAATACTGGAATGGGAGTTGTTATTATGGGTAAAGTCAATGAGTGGCAGATGGTCTTCCATACTTCCCTTGAAGTCTAAGACACAAGCTCGTAACATATCCTCAAGCATCTGAATAGTGCGCTTGACCTGCTCGTCTGTCTGTGGATGAAAGTTATGCTAAGGCTAATCTGAGTACCCAAACCTTTCTAGAAGGACCTCCAAAATTTAGTTATAAACTAGGCATTATCCTCAGCTGAATAGGTAGTTCTGATGTTTATAAAATGAGCTGACTTTGTAAGTCTATCCACAATATCAGGCACGCACAACCGACCCTTATATTTAAGAACTCCAGCATCTAATAGCTTGAATAACTACTTCTTCTGAAGGGGGGTTCCTTCTGTAATTCTGACTAATTCTGGATCATCAAAAAGACGCGTCTTTACTTCTGTCACTAATGAGGATTCAATGGCATTCTGAACTATAACACACCTGTCACCAGCATAAAATAATCACACACTTAAACCGGCTAATCGATATATATATATTTTTATCTCTAACTTTTCAACTCCCACATGCCTCAAACTGCCCATAGATTTGTGACTCAACGCGTCAGCTACCACATTTGCTTTGTCGGGATGGTATAAGATATCAATATCATTGTCTTTCAACAACTCAAGCCATCTTTGCTACCTCAGATTCAATTCTTTCTTCCTGAATATATATTGTAGGCTTTTATGATATGTAAATATATCAATATGAACTCCATATAAATAGTAGTGTCATATCTTCAGAGTAAATATAACAACCATCAATTCAAGACCATGTGTCAAGTAATTCTGCTCATGATTCCTAAATTGTCTTGAAGCATATGTAATAACTTCATCGTGTTGCATCAGAACAAAAGCCAATCCAACTCTAGAAGCATCGCAATATCCAACATAACCCTCCGATCCCTTAGAAAGTGCCAAAACAGGTGTTGATGTTAATCTATTCTTCAACTGATGGAAACTCTTTTCACAAGTTTCTGACCACTGAAACTTAGTTGCTTTATGCGTCAACTTTGTCAATGGAGCGGCAATAGAAGAGAAATTCTCTACGAATTTCTGATAATAGCCTGCTAAGCCCAAGAAGCTACGCACCTCTGTAGGAGTTGTGGGCCTCAACCAATTCTTTACTACCTTGATCTTCTGACTATAAACTTTGATGCCTTCATCTGATACTAGATGCCCAAGAAAAGCCACTGAGTTCAACCAAAGCTCACCATTAGAAAACTTAGCATACAACTTACGATCCTCGAGCGTGTGCAATACCACTCACAAAGGATATGCGTGCTCTACTTCTGATCGAGGATACACCAGAATATCATCAATAAACACTATCATAAATATATCTAAAATGGTTTTAACACCTGATTCATTAGATCCATAAAAGTCATTGGTGCATAGGTTAGACCAAAGGACATAATGGGAAACTTAATTTGGACATATCTAGTTCGGAAAGCTGTCTTAGGAATATCATTCTCCCTCACCCTCAACTGGTGGTACCCAGATCTGAGATCAATCTTTGAAAAGTATTTTACGCCCTGCAACTAATGAAATAGGTCGTCGATCTTGGGAAACAGATATTAGTTCTTGATAGTTACCATGTTTAGCTGACGGTAATCAATACACATGCTCAATGAACCATCTTTCTTATAGACAAACAACATAGGTGCAACCCAACCGGAAAGCTGTCTTAGGAATATCATTCTCCCTCACCCTCAACTGGTGGTACCCAGATCTGAGATCAATCTTTGAAAAGTATTTTACGCCCTGCAACTAATGAAATAGGTCGTCGATCTTGGGAAACAGATATTAGTTCTTGATAGTTACCATGTTTAGCTGACGGTAATCAATACACATGCTCAATGAACCATCTTTCTTACAGACAAACAACATAGGTGCAACCCAAGGCGAAGTGCTAGGCTTGATAAAGCCCTTCTCTAACAAATTATTTAGTTGTGCTTTCAATTCCTTTAACTTAGCAAGGGCCATTCTGCATATAGGAATACATATAGGCTGGGTATTAGGAAGCACGTCTATAGAGAAATCGATTTCCCTTTATGGAGGAATGCTAAGAATTTCATCATGAAATATATCAGGGAATTCATTAACGACAAGAATCGACTGAAGGGTTGGAGGCTTTGCCTCCGCATCCTAAACTTATACCAACTTATAGATATATTCCTTTGAAATCATCTTACTAGTCATAAGGTAGGACATAAACATCCCCTTAGGCACTAGAGCATTTCCCTTCCATTTGATAATGGACTCGCATAGAAAATTAAAGTGAATGACATTCGTGCAGCAATCTATGTTAGCATAAGAAGAAGCCAGCGAGTACATACCCATAATAACATCAAAATCAACATTCTCCAACTCGTTTAAGTCAGCTAAAGTGTGACGATCATAAATCATCGCATCGCAATCCCGATATACCCATCTAACAATCACTGCCTCACCCCGGGCGTGGATACCTCAAATGACTTTCGCAATAGTTCAGATTCTTTACTAGACTTTCCAACAACAAAAGGAGTGATATACGATAGAGTAGAACCTGGATCTATCAAGGTATAAGGTAAAAGATGGATAATATACCTGTAACCATATCTAGAAATGACTTTAGATCCGGTCGACTCAACAATGCATAAATGTGATTTTGATGACCGCCTGAGCTAGATGCTCCATATCTACCTCTACCTATACCAGTCGACGTCTATGTACCTTGCCTAGGAGGGTGTACAGATGAAGAAGAAGCTTTTATAGATCCTGTCTGTTGTGCCATATCACATCTGCCTCTCATCGGACAAAACCTTATAATATGATAGGGATGCCCACATGAATAGAACATATCCAAACCCTGACGATATTGCGCAGAATGAGCTTTACCATACCAATCTCAATAGGGCAACGGAGGTCTGACTTGACTAGACTTGCCTATATTCTAGGGCCTAGTGTACGCAATCTTTGACCTTGACCAGAATAGGTGGTCCAGTCACGACGTTTGCCATGAAACTGTGGTGAACAACTAGTAGCCAGATAAGATGTGTGTCTAGAGAACTGTGGCCTGAACCTACCTCTGAAGTCTCCTGTATAACCCGCGGATTGGGCCCTCTTATGTTGACCCCTATCCCGCTCTTGATCAACTCGTTGATGCCTCTTACGATCTTTCATGTTCTATGCGTAGGATTGAATGCGAGCAATATCCATATTTGGATTCAGAGATGTCGTAGTACATTCATTAACCAAGTGTGGTCCCAAACCACTCAAAAATTGATATACTAAGTCACTCATCTCAGCCACAACTATAGGATCATACCTAGCCAAGGAGTTAAATTGCATGTTATACTCCCGAACACTCATATTACCGTGCTTCAAACGTGGAAGCATGTACTCCCTAGCTCGTTGTAGCTCTACAGGAAAATACTATTACAAGAATAACTCAGAAAGCTCCCTCTATCCTACTGGTGGGGCACGGGGTCCCCTATACTTCTCCCAGATCTCATACCAAGTCACAATAACATCTCGTAATCTATAAGAGGCAAGCTCTATTGACTCGACATCGGTGGCATGCATAACTCACAAGGTTCGTTGCATCTGATCTAGAAAGCTCTGTAGGTCCGCATTTGGATATATCCCTGTCAATACCGGAGGGTCCAGGCTGATGAAATCCCAAACTCTCGCGCTGACTGCTCTATCAGAAGAACCAGAGGTATGATGTTGGGCCTGAGAGGACACTAGTCGAGTCAACAGCTGTACAACACTCTGCATATCAAAATCCTAATCATGAGTAACCGCAAGAGGAACTGGGGTATATCAACTCACATATGCCCCTTAGGGGGTGGTGCTGCTCCAGAAGCCTGAGAATCAGCCTCATCATGAGGCTCATATTGATGTACATTTGCGGGTGGTACCTGACTGGTTCCCTTCCTCGTCTTCTCATCTAGTCTCTGAATAGCCACTTATCATCTAGTGGTAGTAGGCATCACTGAGATTAAAAAAAATGAAAGTTAGGAGTGAACACTTATGACTCAGCTCTATCGCACGATCTAGATCGAGAAGGAAGGTAACCTTCTTAAATGTCTTGTAGTCTCCTACTTATAAGTGTGGTACACAGCTTGCAGACACCTTAAAATATACCTGCTCTGATACCAAGTTTGTAACACCCTAACCTTGATGGGTGGCCGGCACCCAGCACCCGAAGGGCTGAGCTTACCAACAACAGTATCTGAAGTCTATGAAATGAAACCTGGGCCGACAAGGCCTCCAAATACAATAACGTGACAAGAATATAACAACCACCTTCAATCAAAAGTGGCCCAACAATAGTATATACATAATTGAAGTCGAGAATTCCATAACAAAAGTGTTTCCAACTAACAAGAAGGCCGGCAGGGCCAATCAAAATGAATACACACTAGTACTAATCTACAAACCTCTAACAGTGATACACTCTATCAGCTGGTCAGGATAGGGGCCTACCGTACCAAAAATGCTAAAAATATATATACAATAGTACATATCTACTCCGTACAATAACTCTGGAGAAGTGGAGTGCGACTACCAACCGCTGGGAATAGGTACCCTACTGAGGGTAGGTACCTGCTCTAACTCAATTCTTACAAAATACAATAGTATACTCAGCCGGCCATATATAGGGCGCGGTGTATCTCTCACCGGTGATAAAGATGGGATATCTCTTAATATATTTGTCTGGTCATATAAGGCTCGGTATACCTCTCACCGGTCATAAGGCTGGGATATCTCTCACCAGCCATAAGTCTAGGCTATCTCTCACCATCCATAAGGTTGGGCTATCTCTCACCGTCCATAAGGTCAGGCTATCTCTCACTGGCCATAAGGTCAGGCAATATCTCACTTGCCATAAGGCCGGGCTATCTAACACCAGCTATAAAACTGGTATATAGTAACTCTGTAAAATAGTAGTAGCACTATGTAGTTGTATGTATAGACTCTATACTCTCCCTCTTAATGTAAAATAAGTATGAACCGAATATGTATTCCCTTACAAGAGGTAGCTAAGATAAGAGACGTCATCAACCATAGATTATGTCCGCAATATCTATACACACTTACCTAGTGAGGAAGTAAGCTCTAAGGTAACAAAAGTACTCACGACAATGGACACACAATAGCATGTGAAAGATATAACAAAATGAGACACAAGCCTGCTATGAACACTTCTTTTGTAAAACTTATATGAGTACCATTTTAGTACAAATTCATGCCATAAAAAGAATAGAGATAGTCATTGCATACCTTTAGTATCTCTTACAGTTCACTATTACACGGAGGCATAAACTCTACTAGGAGGTTGTTGGAACTCTATTAGGATATTATTTTTTAGAGTTGCCACCTAATTCATAGGAAAATTAGTAAAACCAGGTAAAAGGGTTTATTTAGAAAATCCGTGAAAATCCTCTTTAGACCAGAGTTCAAGATGTTTTTGGCCTGGCTCGTCAACTTTCTTGTCTTTTCCTTCGCTTCGCTGTTTTGTGCAAGTAATTAAACTTCTTGGCTCGTCAAGCTACTCGCAAGGCGAGCTTGACCATTCTCCGATCTTTATTTTGTTATCTAAACTTGCATCAAATAAGCTCTTTTTTAATTGCTTTCGTCCAAAGATCTTCCTACACTTACAAAACACGTAATAAGCTCAAAGCAATAAAATCTATACTCAAACGATGATAAAAGTACTAAGAAGTGAGGCAAAATAATGACTAAATATATGCATTTTTGTCCCAACATCAGTGTCGTACCCACAAAAACTTATAATCAACGACAGTTAGACTTAATAACTACTTACTAATTAATTTGACCAAGTATTTTTCTAGCTCCAAGAAGTGGTTGTGATTATTAACTGCGATAAAAATCTAAGATTAAATACGTATACTAACAAATGTTCAAGAACGTGAGTGCAAAGCATAGTATTTAACACCAAGATGAATATTCCAGGGGTGTGGTTGGACGTTCACCAATCTTATTGAGTTATCAAATTACTTCCTCTTAATCTGAATTATTGACGATTGCTAATTAATCGAATTACTAATATTCATAATATTCTCTCGAATTACTACTTGCTTATTCAAAATAGATAGTTGTCTATATTCTTATGGAATTGCCTTATTATGAATGCAATAAGTCCATGGTATTTAATTGAACATGGTGGCTAAGTTTATTCCTATCCTAGTCGCAAATTTTTGCCCTGTCTTTAGAGAATTAGATCACACTCTATTTAACCCTTCTCTAATCTAATAACATTTTTCCAAGTATTTATATTAGATAGTTGATAGAACTTAATTGTTGCACTTACAGTAAAGCAATTACACGCAGGATTAAAGAAATAATCGCAATTGATAATTCAAACTAAGATTGAAATATTCTTCGAACGTCAATATTCATGGTTATATCAGAATCCAAGAACTAAAAGATTTAGTTACTCATGATTCAAGTGCGACAATACGAATTCATCAATAATACAAACATAAATGATGAAATAAAAGAAAAAGAAATGAACCCTATGGAGAATCGCTCTAAACCCTTGCTTTGTCCAAAAATACATCCAAGACGCCTTTTCCTGTCAAAATAACCGATTTATAGATTATGGGAATGTTTAGGGTATTTAAAATCAAACCCCGGACGAATCAAGAAATCTGAGCCGACGTGCGCCACACTTGCTGCGCAAGACATGGAACAGAAGAACATTCCAACTTCAGAGGGCACCTCCAGTTCGCGCCACCCTTCTTGTGGTTTACCATAGCAACTATTTCCTAGAAAATTTATTTTTTCTTCTTCATTTGCAACACTGACAAAACATTGGCGAATGCTCAAAGCTCCTTCACTCTTTTGAATTTACCGAGATATAACAAACACAACAACATAAGCTTAATACAACAATTTGAATCAAAGGTGCAATTAAAGTAATAAAAATTTGAGGGAAAATAATAAAATATATAAATATTTGTGTCAATTATCACAAACCAAACTTAGACTTTGCTCTCCGTCGAGCAATCAACTACCCATAACTCATGTCTACAAAAGCACAAAGCTTATGTCAATTTGAACAGGTCTATTCGGGTTACATCTAATATGATGATTTAAACATATGCAAAAATCAGGCCTTGAGAAAATTCTCACTTTTCTCATGCCAAAACATCAAATATCAATTTAAAACTGACGAACAACCTCTTCAAAATGACCTACCATTAAAAACCGACTCAAGGAAATCAAACTTAAGCAAAAAGAGCTATGTCACCCAATTAATAAATTAAATACTTCTCCTATCTTTTGTCAACCATGTGACCTTACCAAAATAATAATGGAGCTGCCCAACATTCGCTTATAAGACTATAATTAAATCACATACATGGACATAGAATCAAGAGAATTACGCTCACTCTCACAAAGAACATCACATGCTACATACGGCGAACCATAAGCTTGCTCTTAATGTAATACTCTATTAATATAATCACATCGAGTCTAAGATCGAGTATGACTTAAAAAAGGTTACAATGTAGGCTAAGGGACGGATAAAAAATTATTTGAACCATAGGCTTGCCGTTGTAGATTTATTTCTTATCATATGGACGTTCTATTGATTGATATTTCAAAGTTTATTGCAAGTCTTGTTCCCTTCAAAAAGAAAAGAATCGAAAATACCAGCTCTAATGTCGTTCAAGAGTCCTTCCGAAGTAAAAGAATTGAGTTTTATGATCATCTGATCCTAGAGCGCTATATATGTATGTAGATTATATATGTTGTAGATTATATATGTTACGGCGAGGCATAAAAGCTTCATGTTCGTGGACTTTTTGAATTTGTTTTTTTTATAGTCGTTACCTAATTTATAAGGGAAATTAGAAAAATCAAGTTAAAAGGTTTATTTAAACAAAGAAAAATTCTTTAAAACCAGAGTTCAAGGTCTGGTGATTCTTCGGGGAAGGGGTGAGACACCCCGATATTAAGAATTTGTAGAATACGATTGACCTTCGAGCTTCATAGTATGATTATTTTATTTATTTGCTCAGGAAAAGTGTTCACATTCTTGTATATAAAAGTCATGGCATATCATTTAAAATTTTTGGCAAAAGTCCTTTCATTTGAAAAGAGTTGAGCTTTTTGTTGGAAAGTTCATACAAGATTAAAATAGTCATTTCAATTTTTTCAGACCAATACACACCCAAGATTTCACTTTGAGTAGCGTCCAACTTAATTTGGTCTAAATGTTATCCGTATAAGTTTTGAAATATTTTCAAAGATGTATTTTTTGTAAAAAAAACATGCCACAAAATTATACAAGTGTTCTTTTAAAAATTGTCTTTTTTATTTATTTAAAATCAACCATATCATTTAAACTTTTTCCCCAAACTTGGGCTCGAGTAGAATTTCTCTTATTTAAATTCATTTAGGTGGACCAGGTCTAAAACAGTTTTATATTTAGAAACGAGAACCATCTAAACCATTTATAATCTTCCTACCAAATAAACTGTCTTGAAACGAACTCTTTTAAAAAACCAAATTGCACCCTAACGTATGTACTATTTTCTGATTCACACCTTATCCTATTATTTATAATGATTTGCACCCAAATCTCCTTTCAAGATCATTAAAAAATCTCATATTCTTACTATTTACAAGGGCAAAAGTTGCACCCTAACTTATGCACCATTTTTTGATTCACCTTATGCTATTATTTGTAATGATTTGCACCAAAATTTCCTTTCAAGATCATAAAAAAATCTCATATCCTTACTATTTACAAGGGCAAAAGCTGCACCCTAACTTATGCACCATTTTCTGATTCACCTTATCCTATTATTTGTAACGATTTGCACACAAATCTCCTTTCAAGATCATAAAATATCTCATATTCTTACTATTTACAAGGGCAAAAGCTGCACCCTAACTTATGCATCATTTTCTAATTCACCTTATCCTATTATTTGTAATGATTTGCACCCAAATCTCCTTTCAATATCATAAAAAAATACTATTTACAAGGGCAAAAGATGCACCCTAACTTATGCACCATTTTCTGATTCACCTTATCCTATTACTTGTAATGATTTGCACCCAAATCTCCTTTCAAGGTCATAAAAAAATCTCATATTCTTACTATTTACAAGGGCAAAAGCTGCACCCTAACTTATGCACCATTTTCTAATTCACCTTATCCTATTATTTGTAACGATTTGCACACAAATCTCCTTTCAAGATCATAAAATACCTCATATTCTTACTATTTACAAGGGCAAAAGCTGCACCCTAACTTATGCATCATTTTCTGATTCACCTTATCCTATTATTTGTAATGATTTGCACCCAAATCTCCTTTCAAGATCATAAAGAAATACTATTTACAAGGGCAAAAGATGCACCCTAACTTATGCACCATTTTCTGATTCACCTTATCCTATTACTTGTAATGATTTGCACCCAAATCTCCTTTCAAGGTCATAAAAAAATCTCATATTCTTACTATTTACAAGGGCAAAAGCTGCACCCTAACTTATGCACCATTTTCTAATTCACCTTATCCTATTATTTGTAACGATTTGCACACAAATCTCCTTTCAAGATCATAAAATACCTCATATTCTTACTATTTACAAGGGCAAAAGCTGCACCCTAACTTATGCATCATTTTCTGATTCACCTTATCCTATTATTTGTAATGATTTGCACCCAAATCTCCTTTCAAGATCATAAAGAAATACTATTTACAAGGGCAAAAGATGCACCCTAACTTATGCACCATTTTCTGATTCACCTTATCCTATTACTTGTAATGATTTGCACCCAAATCTCCTTTCAAGGTCATAAAAAAATCTCATATTCTTACTATTTACAAGGGCAAAAGCTGCACCCTACTTATGCACCATTTTCTAATTCACCTTATCCTATTATTTGTAACGATTTGCACACAAATCTCCTTTCAAGATCATAAAATACCTCATATTCTTACTATTTACAAGGGCAAAAGCTGCACCCTAACTTATGCATCATTTTCTGATTCACCTTATCCTATTATTTGTAATGATTTGCACCCAAATCTCCTTTCAAGATCATAAAGAAATACTATTTACAAGGGCAAAAGATGCACCCTAACTTATGCACCATTTTCTGATTCACCTTATCCTATTACTTGTAATGATTTGCACCCAAATCTCCTTTCAAGGTCATAAAAAAATCTCATATTCTTACTATTTACAAGGGCAAAAGCTGCACCCTAACTTATGCACCATTTTTTGATTCACCTTATCCTATTATTTGTAACAATTTGCACCCAAATCTCCTTTCAAGATCATAAAAAATCTCATATTCTTACTATTTACAAGGGCAAAAACTGCACCCTAACTTATGCATCATTTTCTGATTCACCTTATCCTATTATTTGTAATGATTTGCACCCAAATCTCCTTTCAAGATCATAAAAAATCTCATATTCTTACTATTTACAAGGGCAAAAGCTGCACCCTAACTTATGCACCATTTTCTAATTCACCTTATCCTATTATTTGTAATGATTTGCACCCAAATCTCCTTTCTAGATCATAAAAAAATCTCATATTCTTACTATTTACAAGGGCAAAACCTGCACCCTAACTTATGCACCATTTTCTGATTCACCTTATCCTATTATTTGTAATGATTTGCACCCAAATCTCCTTTCAATATCATAAAAAATCTCATATTCTTACTATTTACAAGGGCAAAAACTGCACCTAACTTATGCACCATTTTCTGATTCACCTTATCCTATTATTTGTAATGTGTGCACCATTTTCTAATTCACCTTATCCTATTATTTGTAATGATTTGCACCCAAATCTCCTTTCAAGATCATAAAAAAATCTCATATTCTTACTATTTACAAGGGCAAAAGCTGCACCCTAACTTATGCATCATTTTCTGATTCACCTTATCCTATTATTTGTAATGATTTGCACCCAAATCTCCTTTCAAGATCATAAAAAATCTCATATTCTTACTATTTACAAGGGCACAAAACTGCACCCTAACTTATGCACCATTTTTTGATTCACCTTATCCTATTATTTATAATGATTTGCACCCAAATCTTCTTTCAAGATCATAAAAAATCTCATATTCTTACTATTTACAAGGGCACAAAACACCCTAACTTATGCACCATTTTCTAATTCACCTTATCCTATTATTTGTAATGATTTGCACCCAAATCTCCTTTCAAGATCATAAAAAATCTCATATTCTTACTATTTACAAGAGCACAAAACTGCACCCTAACTTATGCACCATTTTCTAATTCACCTTATCCTATTATTTGTAATGATTTGCACCCAAATCTCCTTTCAAGATCATAAAAAATCTCATATTCTTACTATTTACAAGAGCACAAACTCGCACCCTAACTTATGCACCATTTTCTCGATTCACCTTATCCTATTATTTGTAATGATTTGCACCCAAATCTCCTTTCAAGATCATAAAAAATCTCATATTCTTACTATTTACAAGGGCAAAAGCCGCACCCTAACTTATGCACCATTTTCTCGATTCACCTTATCCTATTATTTGTAATGATTTGCACCCAAATCTCCTTTCAAGATCATAAAAAAATCTCATATTCTTACTATTTACAAGGGCAAAAGCTGCACCCTAACTTATGCATCATTTTCTCGATTCACCTTATCCTATTATTTGTAATGATTTGCACCCAAATCTCCTTTCAAGATCATAAAAAATCTCATATTCTTACTATTTACAAGGGCACAAAACTGCACCCTAACTTATGCACCATTTTCTGATTCACCTTATCCTATTATTTATAATGATTTGCACCCAAATCTTCTTTCAAGATCATAAAAAATCTCATATTCTTACTATTTACAAGGGCACAAAACTGCACCCTAACTTATGCACCATTTTCTAATTCACCTTATCCTATTATTTGTAATGATTTGCACCCAAATCTCCTTTCAAGATCATAAAAAATCTCATATTCTTACTATTTACAAGAGCACAAAACTGCACCCTAACTTATGCACCATTTTCTAATTCACCTTATCCTATTATTTGTAATGATTTGCACCCAAATCTCCTTTCAAGATCATAAAAAATCTCATATTCTTACTATTTACAAGAGCACAAACTGCACCCTAACTTATGCACCATTTTCTGATTCACCTTATCCTATTATTTGTAATGATTTGCACCCAAATCTCCTTTCAAGATCATAAAAAATCTCATATTCTTACTATTTACAAGGGCAAAAGCTGCACCCTAACTTATGCACCATTTTCTGATTCACCTTATCCTATTATTTGTAATGATTTGCACCCAAATCTCCTTTCAAGATCATAAAAAAATCTCATATTCTTACTATTTACAAGGGCAAAAGCTGCACCCTAACTTATGCATCATTTTCTGATTCACCTTATCCTATTATTTGTAATGATTTGCACCCAAATCTCCTTTCAAGATCATAAAAAATCTCATATTCTTACTATTTACAAGGGCACAAAACTGCACCCTAACTTATGCACCATTTTCTGATTCACCTTATCCTATTATTTATAATGATTTGCACCCAAATCTTCTTTCAAGATCATAAAAAATCTCATATTCTTACTATTTACAAGGGCACAAAACTGCACCCTAACTTATGCACCATTTTCTAATTCACCTTATCCTATTATTTGTAATGATTTGCACCCAAATCTCCTTTCAAGATCATAAAAAATCTCATATTCTTACTATTTACAAGAGCACAAAACTGCACCCTAACTTATGCACCATTTTCTAATTCACCTTATCCTATTATTTGTAATGATTTGCACCCAAATCTCCTTTCAAGATCATAAAAAATCTCATATTCTTACTATTTACAAGAGCACAAACCGCACACCTAACTTATGCACCATTTTCTGATTCACCTTATCCTATTATTTGTAATGATTTGCACCCAAATCTCCTTTCAAGATCATAAAAAATCTCATATTCTTACTATTTACAAGGGCAAAAGCTGCACCCTAACTTATGCACCATTTTCTGATTCACCTTATCCTATTATTTGTAATGATTTGCACCCAAATCTCCTTTCAAGATCATAAAAAAATCTCATATTCTTACTATTTACAAGGGCAAAAGCTGCACCCTAACTTATGCATCATTTTCTATTCACCTTATCCTATTATTTGTAATGATTTGCACCCAAATCTCCTTTCAAGATCATAAAAAAATCTCATATTCTTACTATTTACAAGGGCAAAAGCTGCACCCTAACTTATGCACCATTTTCTGATTCACCTTATTCTATTATTTGTAATGATTTGCACCCAAATCTCCTTTCAAGATCATAAAAAATCTCATATTTTTACTATTTACAAGGGCAAAACAGTAAAACAAGCCAATATTTCTGTAATTTTTTTTTATGGCAAGAAATTGAGTTGGTCTTCTTCTAGTCGTTTCCAGATGTGTTTGGTTTAGGTGAAAGACCAAATAAAAAATACAGCTTAAACTCAAAGTAGCATATCATAAGTAACAGAAGGCAACTTCCAATATTACACGGTTATCATAATTGAATGATAGATTTCAACATAACTGGATCAGGGCTATGCATAGAATAAAGGAGATGGACTTGAAAGTCAAATCATGGAGAAATTAAAAAAAGTGTCTCTTCTCCGTATAAACATACAAAGTGGATTCGCTAGTTGTGCAGTTTGCAAAGTAGCAATACAAGTCATTTAACCAAACTCCTAATCATTTACCTCTAGTATCTAATTTACAATCAGTAGTAGCTGTCTGATTACACACCACTCTTCAACAATTACTATGACAAGTCACATCTTTAGAGTATCCAATGTCTGGATCCATAGGACGTCAAATTTTGGGTTAAGATAATAGAGCTATGATTTAGATTATATCAAACTCACTGAGGGAAAACAACACAAATTATAGAGAATTATGACAATAAAGGTGATTTTGTTGAGCCAAGCACAAAGGCTGCCATTTAATAAACCACAAACACTATATAAATAAGTTTCAAGTTACTTCTCATCATCTCTCCAAGTTTTCCCTATCCATTTAATGCACTGTCTGAAGATAAATGATTAGGAGCTTGGGTAAATGACTTGTATTGCTACTTTGTAAACTACACTTCACTTTGTATGTTTATCGGGCAATGTCATTCTTGACGAGATATATTATTGATTTCTCTCCCCCCCCCCCCCCCCCCCCCACAAAAAAACAAAACATAGATCTTGTCCTTCACTTCGGTCCTTATTACATAAATCCTTCCATAAACCACGCTCAATCATTCAAAAAAAACAGCTAAAGTTAAAAAGAAAAAAAAAGGTGTAGAGCGGAAGGCAAAATACGAACCTCCAAATGACACAGAACCTATTAGTCAATGGCAACACACCTTAGCTATAACTAACTCATAGAATCTCAAATTAAACAGCATTTAATTCTTTCAAGGTCTTTGATCCTCATATTGTAAATCCAACTATTAGCCACTCTCAAACATGCAGAAACCAACTAAAGTTTAAGTGGTGTAGATTGACAGACTGACAGGCGAATATCCGAACCTTCACCTATTAGTAAATAGAAATACAATTCAGTTGGTCGCTAAACTCCTATACTTAACCCATAGGATATCAAACTAAACATCAATTGATCCTTTCAAGCACAAAGGCTAATAGGAAAACACAGAATTTCATATTACTACTGAACATACAACTAATATTATCACACCTAAGAACATCACATATTAGTCAGATACAGCAGTGAGCAAACAGCTCAATGGTCCTTAAAAGAGTGTATTCTGAACTCCTAAAACTTACAGCACCATAGTTAATACATCGAAGATGCAACCAGCATAGTTGCAAGAACAACTCTATAGTTAAAAGATTGACAAACTTAAAAAGTTCTAGCTTTTTTATCAAGAAAAAGTAAGGAAATGAGAGCCACGGGAATCGAACCTGTGACACTGCAGACACAATTGGACCACCGTTGACTGCTGAGCTAACACTCGCAGCTTCAAAAAAATTCTTGTTTAGCATAATCTTATCAGGAAATTAATATTCAGTTTCTCATGAAAGATTCACGTTGCTTGAAATCATATTTTCTTTGCAAGTAATCAGGTCCAACTAATACAAAGAAAGATCACGATATAAACTGCGAGACAACCAAAGAAGCTATTTAGATTGTTCAAATTCCGTATTGACTCACCTCAATCAAGTAAGAAGCAAAACATTACGAGGACATCCAAAGTTTGGGCAATTTTCATAAGTAAAACTTAGTCTTCAGTAGAATTACATATATACCAGTAGAGTGCTTCATAGAAGAAACTCTAAACACTCAACCCTAAGCAGCTGAATTAACATAATTCATATCATTAAGATGAGCAATTCATTGAAAATGAACAAGCTTTAAATACATCATCAAAGAGTAAAATAACACAAGATTACCCATTAGTGTAGAATTGCATCAATATTCAACACTGTAATTGCTGTAATCATCCCTGGTTGCTATGTTATTTTCAACTGTCTCTGTGATCTTGTCTTCCTCATACTTTAATCCTTCCCCCAACGCCAATCCTCCAAGTGCACCAGCCAATGTTCCAACTGCTAATCCGGTGCCCACTCCCATCTTTCCATTACGCTTCTGATCATACGGGGGATAATCAGCAGGCGCGCTAGGCCTCGACCCCAAGGTGCCATAGCTGGATTGCCGCTCAACAAATGGTCGCGGAGGAGGAGGAGGAGGCTGAGAGTAATACCCAGGGTAGTAACTAGAATATGGATCAGTGTATCCTCCGTATGGATAAGAATGGGAAGGAGGAGGCGGTGCCACTACAGGTGGAGGGTGTGAGGGGTATGGAGAAGAAGGATATGTCCTATAGGAAGGCGGAGGAGGGGCAGTAGAGTAATAATAGCTAGAAGGAGGGGGTATTTGGTAATCGTGGGTTGGAGTTCCGCGAATAGCGAGCTTGAGTCGGATCTTACCATGAGGACGACCGGAGGGTCGCCGGAGCTCAAAAGTTCTGAGTTTGTTGGGATCGTCCACGTTAACCAGTTCCTTCAATGGAACCCTAAGTGTACCGACTAAGGATTTGGGAGTTTCTGAAGGTTTGGAATGGAAGATCTCGAGAGTCAGAACAGTATCGTAAGGAGATAGGGGAAGATGGAGGACGAATCGCTCGTTCCAAACAGGTCGGGTATTGCCGGAATCATCGGCTTGGGTGGCACGACGTTGGTCCGGGTCGACCCAAAAGATGACATAGGGCTTGAGATCACCGTGATGCCAGTTGACGTTTTTCAGGTGCTTGGCGGAGACGATACCGATTTCTAGATCATAATGTTTCGATGGAGGACGAGAAGAACCAGTTGCCATTGTGATCTTAGGGAATCAATGATACCGTGTGCCAAGGATAGGAGGACCAAGGGGGATGGGGTGTTTATATGGGTTGGATAAAAGTAACGGTGGCCAGTGGGCCGGGCTCGGGTCTGGCGGGCCGGGTCTGGCGGGTGTCGGGGTCGGGGCGGGACGAGCCAAGGGGTCGGGGTCGGGTCTAGCGGGGTCTGGCGGGGTCGGGTCTGGCGGGACTTGCTCCAGTCCCGTCCCGATCCCGATCCCGTCGGTATCGGGTCGGGTCGGGGTCCAGCGGGTTTTCCTTTTATAAAAAAAAAAAAAAAAAACATATGTATAAAAAAAACTCAATAAACAAGATAAGATAGTGTAATAAAAACATCTCAATGCTGTTTTTGTGCATCTTATATTATTTAATAGACATGATTTTTTTGTAATACAAATACAATTGTCTAAAATCTAAATTGCAACTTTGTGGTGTTGTCCAAAAATTGCAAATTACATAATAAAATTGTAATTAAAAAAATTACATTCTCAAAAAAAATTGTTCTAATTGCTTAATGATTTCTTGTGGTTCTTCGGTTGGAATTTGTATTTGTTGGTCAAATTGATCCAAGTCGCTTCCACTAACTTCGGTTAAGATTTCATTATAGTTTTCATCTTCTTCTTCGTTGATCTCCGGTTGACCGCACCTTTTCCGCTCCGCTCGTATCCAATCTCTGAATAATACTGTAATTTTCAAGCTGTCTCCGGCTAATCAGACGCAGTTGATGACGCTTGAATGTTCAAAACATCTCGGGCCATCAATGAAAGTGTCGAAAAGGTCTTCTCATTCCCCCTCCAGTATTTCAGCAAGTCTTCATGTCCATCTTCATTGATAACTTCTTGATACGGTACAGAACCCTGCAAAACAAAAATATCGAACTCGCTAATTTGGTTAGTAGAGGTACGGCCGCACATTCTATTTTTGAAGCTTTCAATACTAGCCGCAGAAACAACATGTCTTTTGTGAGGTTGTGTTGAAGATGAAGAAGATGGTATGGAAGCCGGTAAGTTACTAGCATTTTCTTGTTGATAAAATCTATATATTTTTTTGCATTGGTGTTCTACGCTAGACAACACTTCTTCTTTAGTTTGTTCAATAGGTGGTGGGTGATTTAGATTTTTGGGACTTGGAGGTGGTAGTACTTCTATACAATCGTAAATAGTTTCAATTAGTGATTTAGTAACGTCTATTTTAATTGTAGGATTTAATACAGAACCAATAATATAAATAGAGGGAATAGGAATAAAATATTTTTTTATTTTGACAAACATTTTTTTAATAGTTTGCCTTATAAGTTTGTTTTTTCCATATATTCACTAAGTAATAAAAATATTAGAGTTATATAAAACAACATAGTTGAAATAGTAGGATAATATATACCGGAAAATTCTTTTGTTGCTTGAAAAAATTTCTCTAAAAATACAATAAGTTCGGAAATTTTTACCCAATCACTATCTAAAATCATATCAAATTTGGATTTTTATTATGAGAGTTAAAAAATAAAGTTATAGGTTTTCTATAGTTATAAGCAACAAGTAGTTGCTCGTATAAAGAATTCCACCTAGTGGATACTTCTTGTGGAATTTTTCTATAAGGTAGTCCACAATCGTGACAAGTTTTTTTATATTCTTTTCTACGTTGTACTTTATTACTTTTAAAAATAAAGTTTATAGCAAATTGTATTTTACTAAGAATGTCTTCAAAAAGTGATAGACCATCCTTTACAATTCAGTTATAAATATGACACGCGCATTTTATATGAAAATGATCTGGAAAAGATGGAGTTAAACTATTTTTTAAAATTGTAATTGTGTAATTGTTAAAAGAAGCGTTATCTAATGTAATAGTCATAATTTATCGGTTATTCCGTAATAATGGCACACTTGATAAATATTATATGCAATAAAAGTACCAGTGTGCCTATCATCTATATATCTATACGCTAAAATACGTTTTTTCATAGACCATTTATAATTTATCCAATGACAAGTTACAGTTAAATAATCATGGCCGTTAGTACTACGACCTATATCAGACGTGATACATACTTTGCCATTAAAATGATATAATGAAAAAAGTAAATATTGTTGATATTCATGCGCGAATTTAAATACATCTCTCTTAACAGTTGATCTAGAAAAACCGTTAAAAGAAGGATTATATATATCTCTAATGTAATGAATAAAATCGGGAGATGAAGGAAATGAAAAGGGCAAACCCTCCACAGCAACTAATTTTGAAATTGCTTCCCTATCTCTATGTTTATTGTATTTAGAGCCTACAATTCCCCCCGTCATAGGGTTAATTTGACCCTGTACTTGGTCTGGGACAGTATCAGTATGTGAACCTTGTCTCGATGGAGCGGGCGTTTACGCACCCGGTTTTGAAGCCTGGTATTGGGCATACCTAGCCGGATGAGCACTTACTACGTGTCTAATTAAACCCCCCGTCCCACCGTGACCTTTTTCTGTTTTAAATTTAATTTTTTTTTACAAATTTTACATATAGCTACTTGATTCTCTACGTCCCTATCAAAAAATGTACATGCATCTGATTTTAATGGTCATTTTGCTGGACCTCGTCTCATACTAGGGGGATTAGGAGGTATTTCAGTTGAAGGTGCACTAGTGGGTGTGTTGTCATCAACATTAGTGGGTGTATCGTCTAGATCATCGTCTAAATTAAAGTCTTCTTGAGTTTCAGAAAATAACTCCTCGTCTAAATCTAATGGTATTGTAGGAAAATGTTGAGTATCAACAAAATCATCCTGTGTAGGAATAAGATGACTAGAAGAAGTACCCTTGCCCTGGTTGCTCCTACTAGAAGAAGTTTTACCCTTACCCTTAAACATACCTCTAATTCCTTCCATTTTAATTATATGCTAACAATAATTAAAGTAAATGAAATTAAGTGCGCTAAATAAAATAAACAGACAATAATAATTTAATGAAGGAACGAATGTACCAAACGCCGACGTAACGTCGACGTGTAATCGAGAGGTTGAAAATTGAAACTTTGCTCGATGGAAGATCCTCAAGCTAGTTGCCAACTTCACTCCCAATTCTCAAATGAATAAATAAAATTGAATATTTAGCAAACAATGTAGACTTGTAGAGAGATATATTGAGAGATTAGAGATATTGTAGGAAGATTTGTGAGAAAGATGAAGAGAAAATGAGTTATTTATAGTTGGAAAATTGGATTAAAGTGTAAATATAATAACTTATGGGTTAAAATAAATATTAAGGGGTAGAGGGGGTTGGGGGAGGGGGGAGGCCTAAAATGGCCGTTGGCCAACGACCAAAATCTAAAATGGTCGTTGGTGCAACGACCATATTTGCAAAGGGGGACAAAGGGCGGGGTCGGGGTCGGGCTCGGGACGGGGTCAGGGCGGGCGGGCCTGGGGCGGGCTCGGGTCTGGCGGGATGAGACATTGTCCCGTCCCGAGTTTGAGTCCCGCCACCGTTCTTTTTTTTTTTAAGCGGGATCGGGGCGGGCTCGAGACGGGGTCAGGTCGGGGTCGGGCCTCTCGGCCCACTGGCCACCCTTAGATAAAAGTGGATTTCAACATAACATAAAGGAAAACATTGTCCGCTTGGGCAGCTCAATTGGTTATCAACGAGGATATTTAAAAAATAAAGGAAAACATAAGTCTACATCCTCATTTCAACAAAGTAATCAATTGTATGTCAAGTTTGTTAGTCACTTTTTTTTCCTAATATTATGAGGTGTGTCGCGCCCTTTTTTGACCCGACCCCCGCGGGAGTGGTCGGAGCAGAGCACAACGTGTTCGGGTGATTCCTGGGTAAAAGGGTTGAGGAGTCGCCACCTAATTATTTTTTACGGTGAATTAGGACACCTAAATATTAAACTAAGTGCTGCAATGTAAACTCCGATTTTAAGGTCTGCGAAACTATTTGAGATTCTAGGTAAGGGTTCTTTATTATCCTAAAGGGAAGGGGTTAGGCATCCTTTAAGATCCGCTAACTTGCGGTTATCCGGTCAAACTCAGGTTAATATTACACTAAGAAAAATGCATGTTTAAAGTATGAAGTGAAAAAAATGTTTGCAAATAGTTAATGAAAGAGATGTATTTTGTACATGTATGCATTTGTGACAATAATAAAGAGAAGAGCAATTAATTTGTAATGCCAAAGGAGTAATTTTTGGAAATCATTTTTTTGTTGTACAATTAATAAAATGAATAGAAGATGATCATAGTTTGTTTTGAAAATTTTAAATATGCATGATGAGCCTAAAAAATAAACTAGCGGAGGATTTCTAAGTTTAGACTATCCTATGAATTAATTCTAACTCTACCTATTCTAAGCATCTTAACAATCACATAAGTGTAATAAATAATATTACAATACAGAGCGGGATAAAAGCTGAATTAAAGAAAGTAAATAAAAATAAATAAACTCCGAGAGCGTTTTGAAAAAAACGTAACTTCGGGTCCGTATCCAAAAACAGTGAGCGTTTTGGTCACGGAGGGCTCAGACTTAAAACTTGAAAAGACCATTCCAATCACATCGTGGCTGCAAACATATGACTAAGTGGTTATTTTGATTGCCTCACCTACTAAACGTGTTGGTATCTCGGATGAAAAGAAAAGATCACTATAATCACGTCGTGGCTGCGAATATATAACCTGTTTGGTTATTTTGGTCACCTCGCCTACTAAACATGTTGATCTCGGATGAAATACAAGGTTTAAGCCTCATCATTGCCCAGAAGTTATTTTTATTTAGAAATATACATATTTGGCAATTGAATAATAAAAGAAGCATTTTTTATGGAAAAAAAAAACCTTTCAAGGTTGCAAATCGGATAGAATGCAAACCTTATTTTTTTAGGATTAAAGAAAGTGAATAATAGATAGCCAATTATTTTTTGAAAGATATTAGAGCATGCATAACGAACCTAAAAAATAGAACAAAGTAACTAGAGGCTAAGTTTGGAACACACAAGACGGCCCTAAACAAATAAAGCTAGCGGTGGTTTCCAATTCAAACGAGCCTAAGAAATAAACTAACGGTAGTTAGACTATCCTATTCATTCATCTATTCGCGGCCTAATTATTCTAAGTATTCTAATGACAAGTACATAATTAAATAATTATTACAAACCGAATAATAATGAAAGACAGATTAGACAATAAATAAAAGCAGCGACTAGGGCGGATGACGATATCATCGGCACCCTATTTGTTTTGAAGTTCTGAGAGCGGGGAATGCAATGAACATAGATGTGGTTCTTCATTTTGGACGAAGTCATGATGAGTCTCATAACGAGACTCTTCGTAGCTCCCGATGCATTTCATGTAAATAAAAGAAAAGAAAAGGATTAGTAGACGGAACGAAAATATAAACTCATGAATATTCCTAATATATATATACACGAAATATACAACATTAAATATACATAGGAGTGAATACTCATGGTCATATATTTTACATATCCTTAAGACATTTTTTTTTTAGATTTGGCACATTAAAGTAGCCGAAGAAAGAATGTATGCTAACACAACCGGCTCTAAATTTAAACAAGAATAAAAGAGGCAAGGAAGACCAATATATAAATTATGTAAACATACATGATAAAATCCGTTGAACTCATCTTAATCTTAAAGAAACATGACATTCATAAACTTAAACCAAACGCACATACTATTATATTAAACGTGGATAACATACTCCTTTTAAAATTGCACATATTAATCTAGAATATAACATGTAAATATCGTCATTTTAATCAATTAAAGTATGCTCGTTTTTTGATTTATTAGGCAGCCACCAAACTAACAACTTACACAACATACAATAATTTGAATATCAACAATCCGCTAGGTGTCCTAAGAGTATTTAATCAAGCCATAGCTCTTCCAAACACATATTAATCTTACATTATCCGTATTGCATTTAACAATGAACCCAAGATACCTTACTAAAGCTAATGACAATAATTAGTTAACCAAAACATCGAGGCAATATGTATCACGTATCAACTCCAAATCATAAATATCCCAACGACATAAATACAATTATATAAGCAAAATCGTCTCATTATCATATTAATTAATCAAGACTACATTACTTAGCAAAATATCATACTAAATCAAGCGTAAACAACACAATCAAATAAGCTTAAAGAAATATAGAAGAATTGGAACGAGTCTAACCTTTTCCGGGTAGCGAACCGAGGCGTGTTTTGAATCGTCGAATCCGCTCGGAAATGTTAGAATTCTGATTTGTTGTAGGTTTTTTTGAATTCTGATTTTTCTGGAAATAGGACTCTGTTTTCTGATTTTCGGATGTTTGACCCGACCCGACCCGGCAGTGACCCGACCCGAATTGGACCGAAAAACAGTGAAAAATAGCTAAAAATCCAGATTCTTCAACACAAAAAAAAATAATTTCGACCTATATTTCGGAATATTTAAGTTGAAGAACACATGCAAGAACAAACAAAGATTTCGGATTGCCCCTTTTTTTTAGTGAAGAACAACACAAACAAAATATAATGCCAAACCTTTAAGGAGATTTCGGATTTCTTAAATTTCGGACCTAAAAATGACCCGAAAATTCTAAGAATCGACCCTTCAAAGACAGATTTTCGGACCCTCAAAGACGGATTTTCGAACCTCCTAAAAATGAAGAACAAGGGGGATATTTATAGGTGGATTTCCCCCCCAAGAACGAGTTTGAAATTTGAATTAAAGGTAAAGAAAAATCTGAATTTTGGAAGCGAATTTTAGGGGTATGGGTATGGTGAAGTGATGGGAGGGGTGTGGTGGTGTCAGGGTTGGTGGCAGTGAGTTGGTGGTGGCAGGGGTATGGGGAGGCGACGTGGGGGTAGGGGTGTAGGGTGGCGGCGGTTGAAGGGTTTTTAGGTTTAGGTTTTCTTTTTTGTTTTGTTTTGTTTTTGTTTTGGGTTTTGGGGTTTAAAGGGGGGAAGATGGGTGATGGGTCGGGTAAGTTGGGCCGGACGAAATGGGGGTGGGCCGTCGAGTGGGTATTGGGTTTGGGAGATTTGGACTGGGGCGATGGGGAATAAGAAAAGGGGAGTTGGGCTTCGGTTTTGGGAAAAAGGGAAAGGGAATTGGGCCACAGGTTTGGGCGACTGGGCTTCGATTGTGCGATTTTGGGTAGAGGTTTTGGTGGGTTTTGGGTTGTTTTGATGATGGGAATTTAATTGGGGAGTTTGGCTTGGGCTTGTTTTGGTGGGTTGATATTTGTTTGGGTAGAAATTGTTTTTGGGTTTAAAAAATATAAAAGGGGTTTAACATTAAAAATATTATTTTTGTTTTGTAAAAGATGTGAATTATTTAAAATAACATAATGATGTGATAATAATAAAATATAATATTTGTGAAATGTTTAATGCTTAATAAAAAATGGAAATACGATGCAATTTTGCGAGAATAAAATAACATAGAATTTTCGGATAAAACTTATGATTATGATAAAAATGCAAATGATAGTAAAAAATGTGAATAATAATAATAAAAAGAGAATACTATATATATGCATGTATGTATATAGATTAAAATTGTTTTGAGGTGTTAAAAATATTTAAAATTGCAAATAAATTGGAAAAGACGGGACAAAATTGGGTGTCAACAGATGCCCCTCTTTGTCCGGAAACGATGAAAGAATTTTCGGACAAAGAAGTTGACCGAGTAGCCAATTTTGTCCTGATCAGCGGGACTCGAAGGAACGATTAGGGATGCATGGTAGAAATAGAATATCGAGGGAGAAGATATTGAAAAAGTTGGTGCGGATTCAAAAAATATTGCCCCAGTGTCGAGTTAAGATGACACTGGTCGCAGATGTGACAAAACTATTGGGAAAGAGCGGATCGACGTTCGAAGTAGGTCGTTGACCAATTTGCCTCGGTTCGCCGTAAGAGATAGTTCCACGTTGTGATGAAGTTCCTGCAAATTAAAAACTCCTGCAAACTAAAGCTTAAGATATAATTTGTGTATAACTGCTGAGAAAAAAATTGTATAGAATATAACTTGGAAATACCCGCATTAGGAGGTGGGCGCCTGATTGAAATTAAAATACCCGCATTATAAGGTGGACGCCTGACTGAAATTAAAATACCCGCATTATGAGGTGGGCGTCTGACTGAAATTAAAATACCCGCATTATAAGGTGGGCGCCTGAAATGACGTCGTTGGATTGACGTGTTGAGTTGAAGACGTCGTTGTAATATTGTTGACGTCGTTGTAATGATGTAAAAGATAGTTGTTGTGCTGCCTGTAACGTCGAGGACGTTGTTGTAATGCTGTTTTGCTGTAAAAGGTAAATGTTGTGCGGAAGACGTCGTTGTAATGTTGTTGACGTCATTGTAGTGCTGTAAAATAAATGTTGTGCAGAAGACGCCGTTGCGTAGACGTGTTGTTGATGGCACCGTTGTATGGGCGCGTTGCGGATGACATCATTGTAATGTTGTTGATGTCGTTGTAATGCTGTAAAAGATAGTTGTTTTGCAGGAGACGCCATTGCTTAGGCGTGTTGTTCATGACGCCGTTGTATGAGCGCGTTGTTGATGGCACCGTTGTATGGGCGCGTTGCTGATGACATCATTGTAATGCTGTTGATGTCGTTATAATGATGTAAAAGATAACTGTTGTGCTTTGAAGACGTCGTTGTAATGCTGTTGACGTCATTGTAATGTTGTAAAAATAAATGTTGTGCAGAAGACGCCGTTGCGTAGGCGTGTTGTTGATGGCGTCGTTGTATGGGCGCGTTGTTAATGACATCATTGTAATGTTGTTGATGTCGTTGTTGTAAGAATGTAACGCTGATGTCGTCGTTGTATCGACGAGTTGTGTTGAAGACGTCATTGTGATGACGTTGTTGCAAGAATGTAATGCTGTTTGCTGTAAGAGATAGCCGTTGCGCTGAGGACGGCGTTGTAATGATAAAGCTGATGACATCGTTGTGATGTTATTGATGTCATTGTAATGTTGTAAAAGATAGTAGATGTGCTGCAGTAACGTCGATGACGTTGTTGTAATGTCGTTTTTTCTTTGTAAAAGATAGTTTGTTGAGTTTGAAGACGTCATTTTAATGTTGTTGACGTCATTGTAATGCTGTAAAAAATAGCTGTCGTGCTGCCATAACGTCGATGACGTTGTTGTAATGTAATTTTGCTGTAGAAGGTAGATGTTGAGCTGAAGACGTTATTGTAATGTTGTTGACGTCATTGTAATGCTGTAAAAAATAGATGTCGTGTTGCCGTAACGTCGTGGACGTTGTTGTAATGTAGTTTTGCTGTAAGAGATAGTTGTGACGTCTTTGCCGTCAGTTTGCTGCAATATGGTTCCACGTTGCGCTGAATCTTCTGTTGATTCAAACTCCTGTGGACTGTGAATTGAAATGTCGTCCTGGCACGGGCGAAAATGTGATGCGACGTCTTTGCGTCGGGTTTGCTGTGTTGTCGTTCCCTGTGATTCGAAATAACATATTTGTGCAGACATAATAGTCGGGACCCTGTAGGTCAAGATGATGTCTTCGTATAGATGCAAAACAGGAACGTAATCCTTGTAGTGAGTTGTGCTGCCGAAATTCTTTGGGAAATTGATCATAAGTGATGTGGCTTCCCTGCTTCTTTCAACCTGAAGAACCTGTACTCAAAGAAAATTTGTGAGTTTGGGGGAGGGGCGGTTGATTCGCGTTGACTTTGTAGCTTCTACTCTTGATAGTTGCAGGTCCTGCTGATTCGGACCTGTAGCCCCTATCTAGTTCCCAGTCTTGGCTAACCGCTAATGGAAACGTTTGTTGAAAACAATTTGTTTATGAGAAAGTAGGCATATCAATAAAAAGTTCTTGGCGAACTTTAATGAAAATATTTGTTGAAAATAATTCGCTTATGAGAAAGTAGGCATATCAGTAAAAGTTCTTGTCGGACTTTAATGAAAATAATTTGCTTATAAGAAAGTATGCATTTATGTAAAAAGTTCTGTCGAACTTTAATGAAAATATTTGTTGAAAATAATTCGCTTATAAGAAAGTATGCATATATGTAAATGTCTGTCGAGTAGTGACATGCGGTGAAACAAAGCAAACGTCTTATCCAAAAATACTTCTTCTGGCTGAAGACTTAGTTTGCCGATGCTTTTCCATGTTTATCGGCGTCCTCTGGCAATGATCCCTTAAAAAAAAATGCCCCAGTTTTTGATATGTGAGGATGATGAACTTTCGAACGGACAACCGAGTCTTGTGTGGATTGCTTGCCTGTCCTATCAGGTTGATCAGATGGGTGCATTTTGTCATATGTGGGATAAAGGAGAAAATATTTCCTAATGGTGGGACCGAAGCCGATTTAGGCCGCCTACGTACCCTCATGAGGGAATCAGGTCATAACGTAGTTTATTACAAGCAGAAGGGAATTGTAAGGATTTTCTAAAATGGGATCGAAGCCGATGTGGCCGCCTACGTATCTCGCCGGGGGAATCAGGTCATGACGTAGTTCATGTTACAAAGAAATGGAATTTTCGAGAAATTTGCAATCTAGGAAACGGAACCCGACATGGGTTCTTTGCGTATCCCGCCAGGGAGCGCAACTTTTACAACATAGAAAAAGTATTACATAGAGAATAACTAATCTTAGATATGGTATCTCTTCACTGTATCTGCATTGATGGTTTTCAGCCATTCTATTCTGATAAGGTTGCCCCGGACGATTGCGTCCATCTGCTTTCATCAATCAGTCTCTTCGTACATGATTTGGCTTCGAACGATAGGGAAATGCCCCGGTAGAAGTCCTGGTCGTAGCGTGGTAGCCCAAGAGTACAAATGGCAAACGTCTGTGCCGATGCTTGTAACTTATCAACCATCCTGATGTTTCATCCAAATTTGGCTTTGACTTATTCAAAAAAAAAAAAAAATGCCCCAGTTCTTCCGGTTGTGAGTCTTCCTTATATTCTTCGAAGCCTTGCTTGTTGTTTGGGACCTTGTTTGCTTGTTTCATTATATGTCACATATTATCGACAGATTTATTAGTTTGCATGATGAAAAAGAAAAGAAGATTATTAAACAAACAGATCTTCTTCTTTTTTAGCAAAAGCAATGCAGATTTGTCTTTTTAAGCTTTCAAAAGGTGGAGGTAAAATATATTAAATGCATATATGTGATTCAGGCCTCAATCTGAATCGCATTGTTTCATTAAACATTAACGAAATTAACTAGTTTCTGGGAGAAACAAGGCCGGAGCACAAGTCCAATTTCCCAAATCATCTTCTTGCTCTGCATCCCAAATGGTTGAGTCTTTAGCGTAATCATCGAGAATCACATTGCATCCTGCTTCTTCTTCAGTAATGAAAAGACCTTTGAATCCCTCAACGAGGTTGGCTGCATTGTCCTCCTTTGATTCCTGAGTGGCGCATGCTCTAACGAATGACTGACTCAGAAGTGGAACAGGCTTTGGCAAAAGAGCATCTCTCTTCCTTCGGAGATTGGTTGATAGGACTTTTCCAAGAAAAGATGGTGCCATGACCCGCGACTTTGGAGGAAGTACTTCTACTCCGAACGGTGCCCTCAATTGACCGTAATCATAGGGGTGACAAAGGCTGATGATTTAACCTTTTCCTTTCTCTTGGACTGGCACAATAGTCCCTCCCAAGTTGTGTTCTTCATCAACGGTAATCATGTTCACATTTGCATCGTCATGATCTGGCAAAGAGTTATTGTTTCCATTAGAGGCAGGTCCTTTCAGTCGGATAACTCCTTCTTTGATTAATGCCTCGATTTTGTCTCTGAGGGCATAGCAATTTTCGTGTCGTGTCCGGGATTCCCGAGTGGTATGCACAATGCTTAGTCTCATCATGCCATTTGGGAACAGGATTGGGGACATTTCCTGGGATGGGCTGGAGTATTCCTGCGGTTTTCAGTCTTTCATATAACTGGGCTCGAGGTTCGGCTAAAGGTGTATAGGCTTTGGCTGGCTTTCTTTCGTATTTTGCGCGGGGTCTGGGTGCATGGACTCGTGGCTGAGGTAAGTATGCGGGCTGATATTGTGGGGGGTTCGGATAGGCTGGCGCTCGAGGCAGGCTATATATTGGCTGAGTATGGTAGACAGGGTAGGGAGCAGGTGGGTATTGATAGTAAGGTTGAGGGATTTGGGCGTATGGGCAATAATAGGAAGGCTGAGGACTTTGGTTGTTTTGATTGTAGTAGGGAGGCTGGGGTGATGGCATTTGGTAGGTTGACATTTGATTTGGCCTATGTTTCTGAACTGTCACCACAGAGGACACACCGTCTCTCTTCCTCTTTACTGCTCCCTCAAATGAGTCCGACTGGATTGTCTCACTCGTTGCTTGCAATGCTACAAAGTTTGTAATTCTTCCTGTTCTGATTCCCTCTTCTATGAAATCTCCCATCCTTATAACTTCAGAGAAACTTCGTCCTATGACGCTTATCATTCTCTCATAGTATGTTGCATCTTTCAAAGATTGTACAAAGAGAGTGGTCATCTCACTTTCTTCTATCGGGGGTTGAACTTTCGCTGCTTCTGCCCTCCACTTCATGGCATATTCTCTGAAGGTCTCTGTGGACTTCTTTTCCAACTTCATCAGATAAAATATGTCCAAGACTGTGTCAGTGTTGAATTTAAATCTGTCCACGAAATCTTGTGCCATCATGCCCCAATTACGCCATTTTCGCGGGTTTTGGCTTGTGTACCATTCGAGTGCTTCTCCTGTTAAACTCCTTACGAACAACTTCATTATGATGGTCTGGTCTTTACCTACCTCAATCAGTTTGTCACAGTATGATCTTAAATGAGCGTGAGGATTTCCTTTCCCATCAAACAAGCCAAATTTTGGCACCTTATATCCTACAGGCAATTCAATGTCGGGATGCATACACAAATCTTCGTACTCAAGTCCTTCATGTCCTTTGCTGGTTTGGATATTCTTAAATGCCTCTTTTAGGCTGTAAATCTCTCTCGCCACACTTTCATCGGTTCTGATCCTTACCCGCCTGTCCATTTCTTCACACTGGCCAATTTCCTGAAGAGTCATGTTTGTTGTTGCGGTAGTAAAAGGTTGGGCTTCCATTACATATACTGGCGGCACATACTGCTTGCTGTGATCAGCGATGTGTGCCATCAATATGTGTTGGTCTGCCGGGTGATTTTGCGTGGAAGGGGTGTTTTGGATGAGTGGGGTAATTTGGGTATGTGGAGTTGTGAATGAGGCCGGATCATTTTGTAGCGGGCTTTGTTGTGGACTTGCTTGCGGGTTAGTGTGTTGTGGATTGATTTTGCATAGTGGCGAATTATCGGGGAGGTTTTGGGGAAATGGCGATTCAGGAGATGAAAAAATTTGTGGTGCAGCTGCATTCGTCCCTTGTTCAGGGAGTGGGGTATTGGCGCTAATGGACAGATTGGTGAGATTTTGGAGCCGCTCTATCTCAGTCTGCATGGCTGCCATCTGTTGTAACAGTTGGACGATGTATTTTTCTTGGGCGATGTATTTTTCTTGGACGGTAGCATTTCTATTTTCCGAAGCCTCTGGTTCATCTCTTGAAAGAGTGATAAGTTCCATGCCAGTCTGTTCGGATGCATCTGAATCAGTCATTTTGCTGAATGATTGTGCCTTTGACCTCGTGAAGTAGGGATGATCCGCCAGTTTTAGTCAACGCAAATCAACCTTTGGGAAAAATAATCTAGGCAAAATAAACCTTCTAAAAAAAATGAAGAAAACCAAGTTAGTATATGGCGAGTAATTATTGCTTCAAATAATATGCACAGAGTGAAAAAGCAGGAGAAAATGATTGTATGGCAATTAAATGCGCATCCTAATATGCATGGGGCCTCCCTTATGCCGGAGGTGGGCCTAAACGCCAGATATGCGGAATTACGACAGGTTTGATCCAAGCTGCTAAACTGCAATGCTTTGTCAGAAATGAGACAAAATTAATGTACATTTTCTAATTTCAGCATGTCATGATTAGTCTTGGATTAGTCTATCCTTATCACGCTACACATAATATGTTGATTGGTTGTTGGGTTGTGAGACCCGTAGACATCTTTGGCGGATTTCTTAATTGTGGAGTCGATACCAAGGATCGACCCACCTAAGGTGTATGCATACATGACTTAAAAATAAAGGGTGGTATAGCTCTATCTTAAATTTTCTAAGATTTGGCTGACTAGACTCAAGGTTCCCGAGCGGACTACTCGAGTGAGAAGGCTACGCGGCCACCGGATGGTCCGGACACTCCGCGCATACGCCAACTCTCCTAAAATTTGGTAATTTGAAAGAAATTTGCGGGTGCGCAAAACACACCTCGCGTGTAATGTGTGATAGTGTCAATTTTCCAGAGTGGAAGAAATATGAGCGAAATGCCAATTTAAGGAAAGCAGTAAGAGAGTGTAGCAACTAAAGCAGTTATGCATACAAAATTTCAAAAGGAAATAATTAAAAATAATAGATCAAATAAGAAGCAAGGTAAAGCACAATATAATTAACCTGAATTTGCTATGGTTAAGAACCTGAAAATCCCCAGTGGAGTCGCCATGCTGTCGCGCCCTTTATTGACCCGACCCCCGCGGGAGTGGTCGGAGCAGAGCACAACGTGTTCGGGTGATTCCTGGGTAAAAGGGTTGAGGAGTCGCCACCTAATTATTTTTTACGGTGAATTAGGACACCTAAATATTAAACTAAGTGCTGCAATGTAAACTCCGATTTTAAGGTCTGCGAAACTATTTGAGATTCTAGGTAAGGGTTCTTTATTATCCTAAAGGGAAGGGGTTAGGCATCCTTTAAGATCCGCTAACTTGCGGTTATCCGGTCAAACTCAGGTTAATATTACACTAAGAAAAATGCATGTTTAAAGTATGAAGTTAAAAAGATGTTTGCAAATAATTAATGAAAGAGATGTATTTTGTACATGTATGCATTTGTGACAATAATAAAGAGAAGAGCAATTAATTTGTAATGCCAAAGGAGTAATTTTTGGAAATCATTTTTTTGTTGTACAATTAATAAAATGAATAGAAGATGATCATAGTTTGTTTTGAAAATTTTAAATATGCATGATGAGCCTAAAAAATAAACTAGCGGAGGATTTCTAAGTTTAGACTATCCTATGAATTAATTCTAACTCTACCTATTTTAAGCATCTTAACAATCACATAAGTGCAATAAATAATATTACAATACAGAGCGGGATAAAAGCTGAATTAAAGAAAGTAAATAAAAATAAATAAACTCCGAGAGCGTTTTGAAAAAAACGTAACTTCGGGTCCGTATCCAAAAACAGTGAGCGTTTTGGTCACGGAGGGCTCAGACTTAAAATTTGAAAAGACCATTCCAATCACATCGTGGCTGCAAACATATGACTAAGTGGTTATTTTGATTGCCTCGCCTACTAAACGTGTTGGTATCTCGGATGAAAAGAAAAGATCACTATAATCACGTCGTGGCTGCGAATATATAACCTGTTTGGTTATTTTAGTCACCTCGCCTACTAAACATGTTGATCTCGGATGAAATACAAGGTTTAAGCCTCATCATTGCCCAGAAGTTATTTTTATTTAGAAATATACATATTTGGCAATTGAATAATAAAAGAAGCATTTTTTATGGAAAAAAAAAACCTTTCAAGGTTGCAAATCGGATAGAATGCAAACCTTATTTTTTTAGGATTAAAGAAAGTGAATAATAGATAGCCAATTATTTTTTGAAAGATATTAGAGCATGCATAACGAACCTAAAAAATAGAACAAAGTAACTAGAGGCTAAGTTTGGAACACACAAGACGGCCCTAAACAAATAAAGCTAGCGGTGGTTTCCAATTCAAACGAGCCTAAGAAATAAACTAACGGTAGTTAGACTATCCTATTCATTCATCTATTCGCGGCCTAATTATTCTAAGTATTCTAATGACAGTACATAATTAAATAATTATTACAAACCGAATAATAATGAAAGACAGATTAGACAATAAATAAAAGCAGCGACTAGGGCGGATGACGATATCATCGGCACCCTATTTGTTTTGAAGTTCTGAGAGCGGGGAATGCAATGAACATAGATGTGGTTCTTCATTTTGGACGAAGTCATGATGAGTCTCATAACGAGACTCTTCGTAGCTCCCGATGCATTTCATGTAAATAAAAGAAAAGAAAAGGATTAGTAGACGGAACGAAAATATAAACTCATGAATATTCCTAATATATATATACACGAAATATACAACATTAAATATACATAGGAGTGAATACTCATGGTCATATATTTTACATATCCTTAAGACATTTTTTTTTTAGATTTGGCACATTAAAGTAGCCGAAGAAAGAATGTATGCTAACACAACCGGCTCTAAATTTAAACAAGAATAAAAGAGGCAAGGAAGACCAATATATAAATTATGTAAACATACATGATAAAATCCGTTGAACTCATCTTAATCTTAAAGAAACATGACATTCATAAACTTAAACCAAACGCACATACTATTATATTAAACGTGGATAACATACTCCTTTTAAAATTGCACATATTAATCTAGAATATAACATGTAAATATCGTCATTTTAATCAATTAAAGTATGCTCGTTTTTTGATTTATTAGGCAGCCACCAAACTAACAACTTACACAACATACAATAATTTGAATATCAACAATCCGCTAGGTGTCCTAAGAGTATTTAATCAAGCCATAGCTCTTCCAAACACATATTAATCTTACATTATCCGTATTGCATTTAACAATGAACCCAAGATACCTTACTAAAGCTAATGACAATAATTAGTTAACCAAAACATCGAGGCAATATGTATCACGTATCAACTCCAAATCATAAATATCCCAACGACATAAATACAATTATATAAGCAAAATCGTCTCATTATCATATTAATTAATCAAGACTACATTACTTAGCAAAATATCATACTAAATCAAGCGTAAACAACACAATCAAATAAGCTTAAAGAAATATAGAAGAATTGGAACGAGTCTAACCTTTTCCGGGTAGCGAACCGAGGCGTGTTTTGAATCGTCGAATCCGCTCGGAAATGTTAGAATTCTGATTTGTTGTAGGTTTTTTTGAATTCGATTTTTCGGAAATAGGACTCGTTTTCTGATTTTCGGATGTTTGACCCGACCCGACCCTACAGTGACCCGACCCGAATTGGACCGAAAAACAAAGTGAAAAATAGCTAAAAATCCAGATTCTTCAACACAAAAAAAAATAATTTCGACCTATATTTCGGAATATTTAAGTTGAAGAACACATGCAAGAACAAACAAAGATTTCGGATTGCCCCTTTTTTTTTTAGTGAAGAACAACACAAACAAAATATAATGCCAAACCTTTAAGGAGATTTCGGATTTCTTAAATTTCGGACCTAAAAATGACCCGAAAATTCTAAGAATCGACCCTTCAAAGACAGATTTTCGGACCCTCAAAGACGGATTTTCGAACCTCCTAAAAATGAAGAACAAGGGGGATATTTATAGGTGGATTTCCCCCCCAAGAACGAGTTTGAAATTTGAATTAAAGGTAAAGAAAAATCTGAATTTTGGAAGCGGATTTTAGGGGTATGGGTATGGTGAAGTGATGGGAGGGGTGTGGTGGTGTCAGGGTTGGTGGTAGGGAGTTGGTGGTGGCAGGGGTATGGGGAGGCGACGTGGGGGTAGGGGTGTAGGGTGGCGGCGGTTGAAGGGTTTTTAGGTTTAGGTTTTCTTTTTTTTTTGTTTTGGGTTTTGGGGTTTAAAGGGGGGGGAAGATGGGTGATGGGTCGGGTAAGTTGGGCCGGACGAAATGGGGGTGGGCCGTCGAGTGGGTATTGGGTTTGGGAGATTTGGGCTGGGGTGATGGGGAATAAGAAAAGGGGAGTTGGGCTTCGGTTTTGGGAAAAAGGGAAAGGGAATTGGGCCGCAGGTTTGGGCGACTGGGCTTCGGTTGTGCGATTTTGGGTAGAGGTTTTGGTGGGTTTTGGGTTGTTTTGATGATGGGAATTTAATTGGGGAGTTTGGCTTGGGCTTGTTTTGGTGGGTTGATATTTGTTTGGGTAGAAATTGTTTTTGGGTTTAAAAAATATAAAAGGGGTTTAACATTAAAAATATTATTTTTGTTTTGTAAAAGATGTGAATTATTTAAAATAACATAACGATGTGATAATAATAAAATATAATATTTCTGAAATGTTTAATGCTTAATAAAAAATGGAAATACGATGCATTTTTGTGAGAATAAAATAACATAGAATTTTCGGATAAAACTTATGATTATGATAAAAATGCAAATGATAGTAAAAAATGTGAATAATAATAATAATAAGAGAATAATATATATATATATATATGCATGTATGTATATAGATTAAAAATTTTTTTAGGTGTAAAAAATATTTAAAATTGCAAATAAATTGGAAAAGACGGGACAAAATTGGGTGTCAACAAGGTGTAGCTTAAAAAACTAGAATAATATGAAGAAAAAAAAAAAAAAACAATACAAGGAATAACATGGAGTCTCAAGAAGTAAAGGTTGAAAAATGTGAAGAAAAAAAATGAAAGATAAGAAATATAAAAATATATATATTTCAAAAATAAAAATAATTTAATAAGTAAGAATAAAAAAGAAAGTAAATTAATAGAAATGAAATATTAAATAAAAAGAAATGAAATTAAAGTAAAGTAAAAAGAAAAAAATTAAATTGTAATCTTGTAACTACATCATGTTATTACACTTAATTCTTAACTCCTTTTTTAGAATTGAAGAGTGTAATTATCCACTTCCAATTACACCTAATTCCTGATTAACCAAGTAATTACTTGGTCACATAAACAAATCAAAATGTGCAATTACACCCAATTACAATTAAATTCGATTCTCATGTGTCCTTCTAAACATGCCCTTAATAAAAAATCTTCACGTTAAGAAAAAATTTATCAAATATGTTATGAATAAAAGAATTATAGGAATAACATGTAGAGAAGAAACAGATGAAACTTCCTTATTTTTTCCAAGTGTTTTATAAGTCTATACAATATTATTGAGATAGTGTGGTCTCAATAATAATTCAACGGTAAATGAAGTTTTAATTGTTGACAGTCAATTTTATCCTTCCTATTTTTATTTAATTAGACGGACTTCTTGAATCACAAACGGAGTAGAATATATATTTTTCAAAGTCAAAAGGATTTTACGAAAATGACTTTGGTGTCATTTCGCCATTTCATTTGGCAACATATCATCAAGTATATCATTTTTTATCATTTGCATATTTTTCACACAAATTATAATTTTTAAATATATTTATCAAATTTTAAATCAAATCAGTGAAATTAATTATTTAAACTTATCATTAATTGATAAATATTTTACTCAATTGAGTCAAAATATTATATTAATTGACGGAATAATCGACTACATTTCAATTTCAATTTCAGTTTCTACTTTAATAAATATTCAATTGTACTTATTTCCTAAAAGGGTTATAATTGAAATTCTTAATTAACTTTTGCATTAATTATGGTTAAAATAGAAATAATTTTGGCTAATTGTTAAATTAGATTATAGTCACTTTTTGAAAAATCACCATTTTTTTAAATTCTCCAATTTCTCTTAAGTGGACCGAAATCCACTATCTTTTGCAAAGCCCAAGTCCAATGCAGACTAACCCAGCCCAATCGTGAACTAAAAGGGGAGACCCCCCCCCCCCCCCCCCTTTTCTTTTCATTTTGCATGATCCGCTCTTTAAAGAGCAAACCCTTAGCGTCGTCATCCTTTTTTCCTCCTTTCTCCTCGTGTTAACATGGTAAAAAATGGCAAAAAAGATAGTGGTGTTTACTCAAGCCTTGCACGACCATTTAAGGCAAAAGCAACCCCAAAGGAAGAGGTAAGTAAGTCTATTCCCTTCCTCCTTCTTTTTCTGCAGATCCATAATGAAGTTTGTCATTTTGTTATTTCAAATTCACGATTTTTATTGGCTCTTAGAGATTAGACGAGATTCAAGATGAATCCCGAAAATATCTCAGTCTCACATCGATTGCAAAGGGTTCAAACCCTCGAATTGGGGTTCTATATAAAGGACCATATCCTTTCATTTCAAAAATGAAGGGAGGGGAGGGAGGGTTGAAGCAAGAAACCTAATTTTCAATTTTGTGAAGCCCTAAACTTGAGGAGGCGAGACCCGGCACCCGGTATTTTACTTGACCGAGCGTACCAATATGTAATCCAGAGATTCTGGAGATAAACTAGAACACTTAGGCCAACAAGACCAACTTCTATTATACTTTCTGATAGTGTGCGCAGATGAGGCCATAACTCATACTAAAGGTGGGTAAATCCCAACCGAGCTAAAAAGCAATATATATACATTTACAAGCAAGGGCCGACAAGGCCGCCATAAGAACTACTGACATTTATAGGGCGGCAAGGCCATTTTATGATCTACTGACATTGTATGGCCGATAAGGCCACAAAACATAATGTACACACTGAACATGTATCTACAAAGCCTCTAGGAGTATCTGACATCATCACTTGGACGGGGCGAGGCCTCGGCCGTTACACCTTAACCTGGAGAGGTGTGGCAGGCACCCAGTGCCTTGCTAGGCCCAAGCAAACCCAGTTGAAGCTTGAATAATCTATGTCTTAAAAGACAAGTTAGGCTCAAAAGGCCACCAGTAAGAATAATATCGCAACTTAGGTCGACAAGGCCATACGCTAAAGTATTTGCACACAGTAAAAGTCAAAACATATATATATATCCAAGGGCCGACATGCTGACACTACTACAACCATAGAAAATGTCTGCAAGCCTCTAAAAAGTGATAATTGTATTATGTCCAGGATAGGGCCCCAGCCTACCCATAGCATGTATATGCACAAAAATCTAGACTTGGTAACTCTAAATAACCTAGAGCTTACCACACAAGCTGGTACTCCATAAATCACTGAGGAGGTCCTTCCTACTATCTATCAGGACCTGCAGACATGAAATATAGTGCCCCAATAAAGGGACTAAGTATGAAATAATATACCGAGTAGGTAAGGTAACTGAAATAATTGAAACAAAAGCTGAAATATAAAACGCGTTGAACATAACTGTGGAGTCAACAGAATTCTGGAGGCATACTTGCCTATCTCACACTCCTAAACGACTATACAAACCATAACAAACTATCTAGCATTGTATAAGGCAACTGAAAGGAAGTAAGTAGCCCTAGAGGCAAATACATGGCCCCGAAGGTAATCAATATAGCCCCGAAGGCAATCTGTATAGCCTCGAAGGCAAGTGCACATTATATATAGCCCCGAAGGCAAGAGTAACACATTCCCGAAGACAAATGAATGCATAAGATGTTATAGCCCCATAGGCAAAAAGTATCTCTATACGTTCAGAGAGTCTAACAACACCCATACGAGCGACATGCTCATGAAATACTTTAGGTGGCAATTCCTTAGTGAGTGAATCCGCAATCATCGAGTTTGTACTGATATGATCAATCGACATAAGATGACTCTGAACTTTTTCCTTCATAACCAGAAATTTGATGTCTATGTGCTTTAACTTTGACAAACTTCGGTTGTTCTTTGAATATAACTCGGCAGATTTATTATCACAATAAATTTTCAATGGTTTTTCTATTCCACTGAATATCTGTAGCCCGGTAATAAAATTCCGCACCTATATTCCCTGATTTGATGCTTCATAGCAGGCTATAAATTAGCTTCCATGGTAGAATAAGTTATTAGTGTTTGTTTGACACTTTCCCAAGAAATTGATCCTCCAGCCATCATGAATACATAACCTGATGTGGATCCCCTACTATCAAGACATCCATCAAAATTTGAATTGGAATATCCCATGATCTCTAAGTGATTTGACATCCGATAAGTGATCATGTAATATTTAGTTCTTTGAAGATACCTTAGAACCTGTTTTGATGCTTTCTAGTGATCAATTCTTGGGTTACTTAAATATTTGCTCAACATTCTCACTATGTACGCTATATCTGAGGCGTACAAACTTGTGTATCCGTCGATAGGCCAGTGGAAGCCTTTCGTCCACAACATCTAACTGAGCTGACCCGCCTTAGTTTCCCAGATCCATTCATTGACTTAAGCACATAGTACAGCATATTACGTACTTGAACCTGACAAGGGAAGTGAACCTGAGTTCAGTTAAAGCTGGCTTGCGCCTAAGAAAAAGCCATTTCGAGCTACTTTGTAACCTCTCTCTAGAGCATTGGATTCAATAGCAAGGGTTATTCAACTAACACCGGATTCTGGAGAGCAGGAAAGAGACAACAACGGTTATTCTAATTAAATGTCAACCCGTGTATGCTGATTCACTTTACCCAATAAAGGAAGCAAACTGTATCAATATCAATTGCTTTCTAGATCGTTCTGCAACACGTTTTGAACAAAATAAAATTTGAAATTCCAATTGCAGAGCAATTGGCCGAATGATTGTTATTCCACTTACAGTGCCTCTATCGAAGCAGAAAAATCAAAACCGAAGAGGCCCCTTTTGTTAGATTCTTAAGTGCCATACTGGTTGGCTGGTGCATTGGCCGAAATACCTTTTTGGATATTCCTCAATGTCCCGGCTATTCACAGAACGTGAGAAGCAGATGATTAATCATCTATTTTCGGAAGAAATCGTTTTTGAGCCAAAGTGTTTCACGCGGGAATAAAGAGAGCACGCACCACACTCCTACTATACCAGGGCCTTTAGCTTTCACTGAGAAGAAGAGAATACTTCCAGCTAGCTTTTTTTCCTAACCTTAACCAATGAATGATAGGCCAGCTTAGGATAATTGAAAACGAATTCACTTTCAGTAATCGGAGGCAGGTTAGGGGCCGGCGGGCACGCCCCCAACTTCTTAAGTTTGATCAATTCCAAGAAATTTTTGAATTGGAAACTTGCTCGAATTGGATTCTTTCGATTTCCATACCGAAGATATATTTACGAAGTTGTTCCAATTTTTTTTATTGATTGGCATTAACCCTAGACCCTTGCCCCGGCATGGTTCAAGAATTTATCATTATTGTGGTGGCACGGATGTCCAAGGCATAATCTAGAGTGAGTCTACGTTTACTTAGTTTATTTATCACTTTCATTCTATTTTGCATTTGACTGCTTGCTATTAAAGCAGCAAAAGAAGACTTGAAGCGTGTGTAAGCGGCCTATCTCATTCCTTTCATTTAGAATGGAATGGCATTTTGACTATCATTCTGCCTTCAGACTTGCCTTGCTTTCCTGCCCTTAGCCTTCAGACGGGACTACGCAAAGGTAGAACACCATGGAAACTTCGTTGACTTGTATCTCCTAAGGCACAATTCTGCTAAGCACCTTATCAATATAAGTCTTTTGCGATAGTTCAAGAATGCCTCTGATACGATCTCTATGAATCTATATACCTAGAACAAAAGACGCCTCACCAAGATCATTCATTTCAAATTTACTGGATAGAATTTTTTTTATTTCATGCAATAAACTTATATCACTGCTTGTCAGTAGAATGTCATCTACATACAACACACGAGGATAATAAACTTGCTCCCACTGAACTTGAGATATATGCACTGATCAACATTGTTCTCCTTAAAATTAAAAGAGGTTATCAGCTGATCAAACTTCCGGTACCATTGATGGGATACCTTCTTCAAACCGTAAATGAACTTCTTAAGTTTACATACAAGGTGTTTTGAATCTTTGGACTCAAGCATCTCTGGTTGAACCATGTATATCATTTATTCAATGTCTCCATTGAGAAATGTAGTCTTACCATTTATTTAATGTAGCTCTAAGTCATAATAAGATACAAGTATCATAATGATTCTAAATGAGTCTTCCGATAAAACTGGCGAAAAAGTCTCTTTAAAATCTATAACTTACTTCTGAGTGAATCCCTGACAACTAGGCGTGTTTTATATCTGTCGATGTTACCTTTTGAATCACGTTTGATTTTAAAAATTCATTTACAATCAATCGATTTCGATCCTTGCGGTAACTCAACAAGATCCCAAATGACATTGTCTTTCATATACTTCATCTTATCTTTCATGGCTTCAATCCATTAGTAGAGTTTCGACATGATTTTACTTGACTAACAATGATATGATTATCTTCTAATCCCATGTCAAAATCATGCCCTTGGAGATAAACAACATTATCTTCCGAAATTGCATTTCTCCTTTCTCTGCTAAATCTTCTTTTAGGCACTTTAACTTGAGGTTGTTGGGATACATCAATTTGAACAGATGATAGTTCCTCAATTGAATTAGAATTTGTCATATGTATAATTGTGTTTTCATCAAAGTCCTGATTTACTGGTTAAAAAATGTCAGTGAAGCTACCTGGTCACTTTCAACTGTAAATGTAAAAGGAATATTAACAAAATTTTCTTCAAACACAACTTTTCTATTTTGATCACTTCCACTGTAATCAACATGCTCAATAAATTTGGTATTTCCAGTTTCGAAAATGGATCTATTTGAGGGGTCGTAAAACTTGAAATCTCTCGACCTTTCTGAGTATCCTACAAAGTAGCAACTAACAGTTGTTGAATTCAGTTTCTTTTCATTAGACTTGTAAGACCTAGCCGCTGCTAGAAATCCCCGGACATATAAGTGCCTAATACTAGGCTTCTTACCGGTCCACAACTAATATGGGGTCTTAGCTACCGCTTTGCTTGAAACTATGTTAATATGTAAACTGCAGTATTTAATCCCTCTCCCCAAAGCATTAGGTAAAGAAGAATGACTAATCATACTTCTCACCATATTCAGTTTTGTCTCTCAGCCACACCATTTTGACTCGGAGTTCCCGGCAGAGTGTATTGAGAAACAATTTCACACTCTGTCAAATATTTTGCAAAAGGGCCTAATGCGATGTGTTTCCTTGGCCTCAACGAAGGAAAAAGAAAAAGAACTATTTATATGCTTATATATTAAAACTTGATATAGTTTAGCTCCTACTACACCCTGAGGTGTTTGTGGTTCAGTCCGAATCGATTGTAAAAACCAAAAGGTACATCAATATAAAGTCTATAAATCAAATCAAACCAAACATAGAACTTTGACTTATACATTATTTTTGTAAGATGATATTAATCTCCCTTAGGGAGTCTTTCTCATTAATATCAATATATATAGTGTACAATATACAATCCTAATACAAGAGGAATCCCAATATAAGAGGAATCCTAGTTTAGAATCCTATTATAATTATGGGTATGGATTGTAGTGTTATACTGTACACATTTACATACCCCCTCAGTCGGAGCGGGAGGAGGCCTAACGTTAAGACTGGATCTGAAGTCAAGAAACAACTATCTTGGGAGGCCCTTCGTGAAAATATCCGCGTATTGATATGAGGAAGGCACGTGCAATACCTTAATATGCCTGAGAGCAACCTTCTCACGAACAAAATGGATGCCCATCTCAACATGCTTGGTTCGCTGATGCTGAACCGGATTGTGAGACAAGTATATGGCGGATATGTTATCACAGTAGACCAGAGACGCTTTTCTTAAAGGACACTGAAGCTCCAAGAGAAGGTTTCGGAGCCAATAGATCTCAGTAACAATATTTGCAACTCCTCTATACTCACCTTCTGCACTCGAACGGGATAATGTGGCTTGCCGTTTGGCAGACCAAGAGATGAGATTATCACCCAAAAACACACGGTAGCCGAAAGTAGAGCGGCGGGTGTCTGGACAGCCTACCCAATCTGCATCTGTGTAGGATAATAGCGAGTTTGGTGCAGAGGGGTATAAGTGTAGTCCATAGTCCAGTGTGCCTTTAACATATCGAATGATACATTTGAGGGCAGTAAAATGAGGTTCCCTAGGGGCATGCATAAACAAACATACCTGTTGGACAACATAGGCAATGTCAGGCCTGGTGAAGGTGAGATACTGAAGTGCGCCTGCAAGACTCCTATACATAGTAGGATCAGTCACTGGAGTACCGACCAGTGCACTAAGTTTGGATTTAGAATCAACTGGAGTGGCCATGATTTTGCAATTGTCCATCTTAGCCCTGTGCATGATCTCCTATGCATACTTACACTGGCAAAGAAACATACAATATGAAGATCTAGTGACTGAGATCCCAAAAAAATAGCTCAACTTTTCCAAATCAGTTATGGCAAAGAGCCGTGCAATGATCTTATCTTGCAACACAGTAGTAGAGGCAGTAAGAACAATGTCATCCACATATAACAGTAAATATGCAGTATTACGACCTCGATGTATAGTAAGAAAAGAGGTATCACATCTGTTGCATGTTAACCCAAGGTGTTTAATGAACTATGCAAACCGATCATACCATGCTCTGGGGGCCTGTTTTAAGCCATATAGTGACTTACGGAGATGACACATATACTGTGGGGTTGCTGGGTGGACAAAGCCAGGCGGCTGGTGCATGTATACAATTTCTCATAAATCCCTATGAAGAAATGCATTCTTCACATCTAGCTGATGAATCGGCCAATTCTTACCCATAGCAATGCTCAGAACTGTGAGAATGGTGGCCAGTTTGACAACCGGACTGAAAGTCTCACAGCAATCAATGCCCTCCTGCTGGTTCGTACCATTTGCCACTAGTCTTGCCTTGTATCTTTCTAAGTCACCACTATCTCTGAACTGTTGTTGAAAAAGCCACATGCAATGGATCACTTTCACCCCCTCCAGTCGAGGAACCAAGTCCCAAGTATGTTGTTTTGTTAATGCATTAAACTCCTCACACATGGCCACATTCCAATTTGGGTCCAGTTTGGCTAATTTAAGGCTTTTTGGAATAGGTGAAATTGTTTGGATGGACAGGTTAAATTGGACTTTCGATTTGAAAATCAAATGTTGGGCACGGGTTTCCATCCCATATGTGGGCGCTGGTTGGGTAAGGGTATCGGTTGGCTGGTTTGGTGGACTGTGTGATGGCAGATTTGGGTGTGGTATGTTTTGTGTTGTCGGGACTGGGGTTTGGTCGAGGGTGGCTGTCGGATGGTGTGGAATAGTGGCGGTGTTTGGGTTTGAAGTCGAGTGGGTTGGGTCGGTGGGTGCCGGTGAACTGTCGTAACGATGTATGAGGGTTCTCGGTATGCCGAAAATGGATGAGGGTTGTAGTGTCGGGTATGATGTCGGTGGCATAGTAGGACCAGTGGCTAGGTTTGCTGGATGGTGGTTTAGGGTTGGACTGGGGTCGGCACGGTGGTGAGACAGTTGGGACGGTACAGTGAATGAGACGGTGACCGGTGAGTTGGTGGAACCGGAGACAGAGTGGTGCTAGGGGTGGCTAGCGGTGGTGACGGGGAGGTCACTGGTGGCAGGGATGCTGACGGTGAGCGATGTACGGTGGCCGATAGTAGCTGTGGAGGTATAGTTCCCGAAAGTGATGGGCACAGTTCCCGAAGGTGGACAGGAGAGAGAGAGTTGATTCATCTAAAAATTAGTAATCCGGTTTTTGAAATTTTTGGATGTTGGAAAAGGGAAATTACGTCTCGTCAAAAGTGACGTGATGCGAGACGTGAATTTGGCGAGTGGATAAGTCATAGAACAGATAACCCCTATGGTTTGACGGGAAACCTAAGAAGACACACGGAGTGGTGCGGGGAGCTAATTTGTGAGAGGCTGTGGAAGAGAGATTAGGGAAACATAGACAACCGAATATTCATAGGTGATCATAGGAGGGAACCCTATGGTGTAAGATTTCAGTTGGAGTCATGTTATGGAGGGTACTAGTGGGTAAAATATTAAGGACATATTCTACCATTTTGACCACATAAACCCAAAAGGATGGAGGGAGGGAGGCATGAAACAAAAAAGTGCGGACCATGTTATTTATTGTACGGATGAGACGCTCGACTTTGCCATTTTAAGGGGACGTGTGAGGACACGAAAATCGGAAGGCCATGCCATTATTGTTGCAGAATTTTTGAAACGCGGAGTTGTTAAACTCACGGCCATTGTCACATTGGAAAGATTTAATGGCGCGTTCGAATTGCGTTTTGATAAATGTGCAAAATTCAAGAAATTTGGCAAAAACTTCGGACTTAAATTTTAATGGGTAGATCCAAAGAAAGTGAGAGTAGTCATCCAATAACACGAGATAATATTTATGACCTAGGGAACTAGTAATAGGGAAAGTCCACAGATCAACATGAACAATATCAAAAGGAGCAAACGTAACGCTAACTGAGGAATTAAACGGAAGACGAACATGTTTGCCTAATTGACAGGAAATACAGGTCTGGGAAAGTTTTCCATTACATTGAATAAAACTATTACTTCTAAGAAAATTAAAGACGGGAGCTCCTGGGTGTCCGAGCCTATTGTGCCAAATTGACAGAGATAGAGCAACTAGGGTAGTGTGTGATCGGGAACCAACAACGGACGCGGATGTGAATGGATAGAGATCCCTTGTGCTATTGCATCTCGTAAGAGGTGTCCCTGTACGTAGATCATTCACAGTAAAACCAAAGGGATCAAAATCAACAGACACAGAATTATTACGAGTAAATTTCTTAATGGATATTAAATTTTTGATGATGTGTGCGGCAATCAGGACGTTATTTAGGGAGAATGGTGGGTGAGGAGGCGGAGTGTGGGTATGACCATAGCCCTGAATTGGAATGCGGTGACCATTGTCAACTGTATTAAATTGTGGAGACTTTAAATGATACACTTGGGAAAGATTACTTGCGGACCGGGTGAGGTGAGAGGAGGCTCCGGAGTCCATATACCAATTTTTGTCTGGCTACTGCATACTCATACTGCTGAATGCCTGACCCAAGTCGGTGAGGATTTGATTGAAGGGCTGCTGCGGGAACTGGGCCTGCACGACATGGGCCTGTTGGGGCTAGAGCAGGGGCGGGCGCGGACCTGGAGCCTGGCCCAGTAGCCCTTGTTGCTGAAAAGGGAACTGGGCTGGAGGATTTGCTGAAGCCGCAGCCCAGTTCTGATTTGGGTAACCAGACGCTGGGCCGGCCCATGCCATGGTGTTGCTGGACTGCTGTATTTGTTGGCCTCGGCCCTTGCCGCCTCGCCCACTGCCGCGACCCTTGCCACCCCTGCCGCCGCAGTTTTACTGCGGTTGGATATTTTCTAACGGAGGCTGTTGGCCGGCGGTGGCCTGATGTTGTGCTGGCGGTTCAACTGTTAAAGCCTTCTGGTTATGCTCATCCTGTTTTGCACGTCTGGTTTCCTCCAATAACAATTGCGAGCGTGCTTTGTTGAAACTTGGTAGAGGGTCAGCCTATTGTATCATCGTGGCTAGGGTGTCATATTCACCCTTGGGGAGTCCCGCAACTAATTGTAACACCATCTTAGTTTCGGACACAGGTGTACCAACATTAGACAGTTGGTCTGCCACAAGTTTCAGCTGCCTGTAATATTCTGACATATTAGAGAAATTTTCGAGATGGGTGGTGTTGAACTGTTCTTCCAAGTACACGGCGCGAGTGTTCTTGTTGTCTTGAAAAATTTCTTCCAAGTCCATAGATCATGGGCAGAGGCACCCGTTTTCATAATTGTGTTTAGTAAGATCTTGGATATAGTGCCATATATCCACTGTTTGACCACGGCATCGAGACGACGCCATGTGATGTGGTCCATATCGGGAGGACGAGGGAAATAGTCGTCGATATGATCAAGCACATGATATACACATGAATGGATGCGAAATAGTTTCACCCATGACCAATAGTGGCCGTTTTCTTGATCAAGAATTATAAGGATAAAATTCTTGATGTTGGTAACGACGAGAGCCGGATGAAAAGACGGTGAGAAGATGGGTTGGATGACGACTGAGTGAGAAGCGGAAGCATCGGAAGAGGTGGGAGTAGCCAAATTCTCCATTGGGATGGAAATTGGGAAGAGAAAAAGGTTATTGTTGCCGTCGGCCGAGAGGTGGGGGGAGGGGGGCGGCAAGGAGGAATTTTTCTATAGTAGGGTTTTGGCTCTTGATACCATGTAAGCTGATATTAATCTCCCTTAGGGAGTCTTTCTCATTAATATCAATATATATAGTGTACAATATACAATCCTAATACAAGAGGAATCACATTTCCAATATAAGAGGAATCCTAGTTTAAAATCCTATTCTAATTATGCGTAGAGATTGTAGTGTTATACTTGTACACGTTTACAATTTTAAATGGATACGCCTGTTGCTGACTTTATCATATAGATTAGGACTTACAGTCGCTTGACTCACGAAGGCAAGACTTGAACCACCTAGTTTAGAATATTTCGATTTATGAAGATTGATAATACTGCGAGTTCTTAGCTTTGGTTTAGTTTTGACAGACTTCTTCAAAAATTTCGGTGAAGAAATTATGGAAGAAGTAGAATTGATTACATGTATTACTTTGATGGCAAGTAAACGGTGCTATTTTTTTTCCAGAAATAATTGTGGGTTTTCAAAGTTAAAAAAGACTTATTTTGCCAAAATAAAAAATGAATCCCTAAATAACGGTTGCTTTTTTTTACTTTTTCAAAAAAAATAAAATAGGTGAAATATTAAAAAGCGTAAGTAAATAATAATTTTAAAAAATAATGAATAATAATTTTGTCTATTAATTTTTTTTAACGAATAATTAAAAATTCAATTAATATTTTTAATATATAGCGAGCCTGATAAATAGGTAATATGAAATAATTAAAGGGGGTGAAAATGATTAAGATTCACATGCGACAAATGGTAGCGGTGACCGATTAGTGTCCGTAAAGAGCGGCGTCATCAATTAAAAAAGCAATGTCTTTAGTCAGCGTTTTATGATGCCAGCTCATTTACGTTTACCCAAAGGAAAATTACAATTTACCCTTTTCTACCTACGAGATAAAACCAAAATTATAAGAGTTTACACTAAATTCACGGTGTAATTTTCTTTTACATAATAAGGTAAATTTAAAGGTATTTTCAGGTAAATTTTTAATGTAGTTTTTAATATTCAATTTTTAAGTAAGAAAAATATTATGAATCGTCTTGATATGCAGAAGACTTAAGGATCCTTCTGACATAAAAAAAATTATGGATCTTCTTGATATACGAAGGACTTATGAATCTTCTTCATAAGCAGATGTTTTTGAGAATCTATGGAAGCCTTCTCTCCAATTCTTCTAGCCTGTTTGGATAAGATTATTTTTCTCCCAAAGTGTTTTTTTTTTTTTTTAATTTGTGCATATTTTAAAAAAGTGAGATATTTGGCCAAGCTTTTGGGAGAAAATAATAGCATGTTTGACCAAACTTATTTTTTCTAAAGTACATTTTAAAAAAATAAGTGCTTATTCTAAAAAGGCGAGGTGTTTGACTAAGCTTTTGGGGAGAAAATAAGTACTTCTGCGGAGTAGCAGAAGTAGTTTTTTCAGAACCTAAAAAATAACTTTTGCCCAAAAACACTTTTTTGAAAAATACTTTTGAAAAAAATATACTTAGAAGCACTTTTTAAAAGTTTGGCCAAACATTAATAGTCTGTTTGGCCAAACTTATTTTTCTCCAAAAATGTTTATTTTAAAAAATTGAGGTGATTTGCCAAGCTTTTGAGAGAAAAATAAGTACTTTTGAGTAGCAGAAACATTTTTTCAGAAGCAAAAAAACCAGCTTTTGCCCAGAAGCACTTTTTTGAAAAATACACTTAAAACACTTTTTAAAAGTTTGGCCAAACACTAATTGTTGCTCAAAAGTGTTTTTAAAATTAATTGGCCAAACACAAACTATTTTTTGTCAAAAGTACTTTTTTAAAAAGCACTTTTGAAAAAAAATAAATTAAAAATCACTTTAGAAAAAAACATATTTTTAAAAAATCACTTTTGATAAAATTACTTTTCAAAATAAGCTGATTTAAGAAGTTTGGCCAAACATGTTATTTCTCTCTTTTGGCTTTATGAACCCCTATTTATAGTTGCAGGGGAGAGCTAGAGTATGAATATGATTGGTCGAACCATGCCATTTTAACACTTGACGACATTTGATTGGTTCTTAATTGACTTGGCATGCTACATCACTTATGCACGTGACACAAATTTATTGGTCCTTGACTTGAGTTGGCGTGCCACATTTTTTGACACATGACATGAACCTTGGGCTAATGGAGCGGGCTCATGATTTGAAAACCATCTCAATGGGCTTGTCCGGTGAAATTGGACTTTACTAAAAATCCATGTCTTGGATTTAACTAATTTAATCTTGATTTAGAGTTGATATTTCTTGAATTCAGAAATTTATTCAAATTTAACATGAACTTTAATTCCACAAAATTCATATGTACTTAGAGAAAGGATGACTTTGACCCATTTATGTTTGTTCATTTAATAATGGTAGAGGTGCAAATATATCCTTAACTTTGTGATATAGAGAAAATATACCACTCGTTAAAAAGTGGTGCATATATATCCTGTCGTTATACAAATAATGTAAATATACTTCACCATAACACAAATTAAAAATATACCCTTTTCACTGACAATTTTATTTAAAAAATTATTTAGCTTATTTTTTAATCTAAAAAATAGGTAGACTTATTTTTTAAGGACAAAGGTGCAAATATATCCCTCAACTTTGCGATATAGAACAAATATAGCCCTCGTAAAAAAGTGGTGCATATATATCCTTGTCGTTATCCAAATGGTGCAAATATACCCTTTTGCTAACGGAATATTGTTAAAAAAACTTTTATCTTATTTTTAATTTAAAAAATATCACGTGGCTTTAAAAAAAAGTCTAGCTAATTTTTTTGAGTTGACTTATTTCTTTAAGGCCACATGGTAATTTGTTTTTGGTGGATTGAGTCTTGTTTGTTTAAAAAAATGGGTAGACTTAATTTTTTAAAACAAATCAGACCCCAATTACTAGAAAAAAATAATTATCACGTGGCTTTAAAAAATAAGTCTACTAAGAATAATAGGTAGGCTTATTTTTTTAAAACCAGCGTGACATTTAATATAATTAAAAAATAAGCTAAATGATGTTAAAAAAATCTGTCAGAGAAAAAAGTATATTTGCACTATTTGTATGACGAAAGGTGTATATATGCATGATTTTTTAACGAGGGATATATCTGCTCTATATCGCAAAGTTAAGGGGTATATTTGCACATTTTCCCAAGCCACGTGGTAACTTTTTTCTGGTGGATCGGGTGTGGTTCATTTTAAAAAAATATCTCTGTGGCTTTAAAAAAATAAATCTACCCATTTTTCTAAATGAATCAGATCAAAACCCATCAAAAAGAAAATTATCACTTGGCTTTTAAAAAAATAAATCTACTCATAAAATTGGATAGACTTTTTTTTAAAGCCACGTGATATTTTATAATTAAAAAATTGTTAAATGATTTTTTAAAAATATTTCATAAAAAAAAATGTATATTTACACTATTTGTAAAACGACAGAGATATACATGCACTATTTTTTTAACGAGGGATACACTCTATATCGCAAAGTTGAGGAATAGAATTGCACCTCTTTCCCTTTAATAATAGTATCTCCGAGCCATCTGTTTTTTTGTCATCAACGGATAGCTATATTTTATATCATAACAAAACGAACTATAGAGAACACATTTGTGGTCTTGCCACCATACATCGTTGTGGTTGTACCACCTTACTAGCACCTGTATTTACATTATGTACATGAGTTGTTGAACTACTAATATTACACATAGGAATAGGGCATGACGTAGCAATAACTCTTCTAGTATACATAACTCCATTTTTGTCTACATTAAAAAAATCGATGAAGGATGATGGAGAATCCAAAATAGTGTTGTTGAAGTAGAGCTTCCTAGATTGGTGGTGGCCATTGCTGCCAATCTATAAGCTAGTTGGTTCTGTTCTCTGTAGATGTAGATCACCCTGCGATTACTCAGCCTCCGGAGGAGGCACCTGCAGTCATCCAAAGCAGCAAAGTTGTGCACATTAGCAGTAGATAATAAAGTTGTAGGGTTTTGTTGGGTTCAAAACATATAAGTAAGGCACATCGGAAGTTTAAAATTTTGTTCTTACTTACCCCAACAATTACTTCTGGTATGGTTATATGACAATCAAAACCTGTAACATAAAGCATAAACACTTACATGTTGTATTATCTGGAATCTTTACTAAAGGGTGGACACGCGATAGCCCTTTTGATTGCAAGCTCCAAGCTTTAATGTACTTATCCTTCGGAAAGCTAGGAAATCCGGCAGAGGTTCGAGAGAGTGTTTAGATTCTAAGTCTCTAAAACCTAGAATGATAATCTGAAAATTAGGGTATTGAACAATGAAGGAAATGTCTGTATTTATAGGTATTAGGTCAAAATCGGATTAGGGTTTGACCTTGGGCCTGACCCACAAATCGAGACAGATTAGGTCATTAGCACCGCGGCCCTATGGTGTGGGCGCCGCGGTGCCCGACATGGCCCTACACCGTCTCGATTTATTTTCCGCACATTCTTAATTAAATCAAAAATTCAATTTTTGACTTAATTAAAACAATCATTATTCATTTAAATAGCTCGATTCTAAATCGAATATTTAATACCCTCTCAATACATCCTTAGATCGAAAAGACAACCGACATAGTGTGACCCTACATGCCTTCACATATCGACATTAATCAAATTATGGTCTACGCGGAACTCCTAGACGACGCCGCAAGACGAACTCAATATGTGAAGTACGTTTACACAAATCCAGTAAACTTAACCTCTATGTGGTAAGATAAAATCCTTTCATTCACGACACACCCGATCAAACTTAGGATTTGTCAAGTGTCTATCCAAATGGCTTAATCATTGTATCTCATCTATATTAGTTGACAACTAGACCATAATCTAAATATGTCTATTGCGTTGGCCAACGACTTAGTCAACTTAATATCACTGAGAATCTGAGTGTTCTCTCGAATATACATTCTAGGAATGAATCCTAATCTTTTCTCAACTACCACCTTTAATCCACATCGTAATGTACCCAATACAAGCCGTATCTCAACCTGTAAGGCATTTGATCTTAGGACAGGATCAAAGTATATTACTTTGTAGACAAGGTGCATATTGACCTCAAGTCTAATGACTTCTATCTTCCACACGCTGATCATACTTTAGACAAGTATAACAAACAGTATATCGGCAAGGTATACCAATACCTCCAAAGTATCCATATGTCCATCACGAGTAGCCATTACTCGTAGCAGGTGAGACATACTACATCCTATAAGGATGTGATGCAGACCACATGTCGACTTATCACATATCATCCATATCCCATTCTCGATGATCATTAGTCGAAGCTATTTTAAGAGTTACACTCTATCATCAATATCTCACTCTATCAATGACAACGTAAGCTCAAGGGATGCATATTAATGAATAATTACAAATAATCAAATAATAATTCAATAATCGCAAAATGCCATAAATATTAATCTTATTAATAATACGAATGTGTTCAAGTATATTTGTCCCTAATTATGATTGTCTCTAGGACATACATACTTTCAATCTCCCACTTGGCCTAGAGCCAATCTCCGATGTATCTAATACCCATGTTTTCAAAATGACCATTATGTTTAACTAAGCTTAATGATTTAGTAAACGGGTCAGCTAGATTATCATCCGTGGGAACATATTCTAATCTTATTTCTTCAGTTTCCACCATCTCCCTGAGTATGTGGTATTTCCTCGGTACATGCTTGTTTCTGTTTGTTGATCTTGGTTCCTTAGCTTGCGCAATCGCACAATGTTGTCACAATAAATCGTTATTGGACAAGTGGCACTTGGAATAACCCCTAGTTCCTTCAGGAACTCAGATATCGCGACAACTTCTTTACAAGCTTCCAATCCAGCAATGTACTCGGCTTCAGTTGTCGAATCAGCAGTTTTAGCTTGCTTGGAACTTTTCCAACTGACTATTCCGCCATTGAAAATGAAGGCATATCTAGATTGAGATTTGAAATCATCAAGATCTGTCTGGAAGCTAGAATCAGTGTACCCAGTACACACCAGCTTCTCTTGTCTACCATAGACTAAGAAATATTCTTTAGTTTGTGTAAGATACTTAAGAATACTCTTGACTGCTTTTCAGTGTTCTTCCCCAGGATTCTGCTGGAATTTTCAAGTCATACTAAGTGCATAGGCCACATCTTGTCTCGTACAAGTCATGTCATACATGATAGATCCTATAGCTAAAGCATATGAGATTCTTTTCATGCGTTCAAGTTCTGCAACAGTAGAAGGACTATCCTTCTTTGATAACTTGATCCCTTGACCCAAAGGAAGATTTTCCTTCTTGGAGTTTTCCATAGAGAATCGTCTCAGCACTTTGTCTATGTATGTGGACTGTGACAGCCCCAACAATCTATTAGGTCTATCTCTATAGATCCTAATTCCAAGAATGTAGTAGGCTTCACCCAAGTCCTTCATCATGAAGGTGTTGGATAACCATTCCTTGACTGATTGCATGAGAGTCTTATTATCTCCCATTATTAATATGTCATCTACATATATAACAATGAAGACAATACTCTCTTCCTTACGCTTACTATAAATGCAGGGATCTTCTTTGCTTCTAATAAAGTCAAACGATTTGACTGCTTTGTCAAAGCAAATATTCCAACTCCTTGAGGCTTGCTTAAGTCCATAAATGGACTTCTGTAGCTTGCACACTGCTTTGGGCTTAGTCTTGGATGTAAAACCCTCAGATTGTATCATATACACTTCCTCAATTAGATTACCATAGAGGAAAGCAGTTTTAACATCCATTTGCCAAATGTCATAATCATAATATGCAGCTATTGCAAGCAAAATCCGAATGGACTTAATTTTCGCAACAGGTGAAAAGGTTTCATCATAATCGACCCCAGGCCATTGATTATAACCTTTAGCCACCAATCTTGCCTTATAAGTCTGTACCTTGCCATATGCATCAATCTTCTTCTTGAAGACCCATTTGCATCCTATGGGTCTAACCCCTGTTGGCAAATCAACCAAGTTCCAAACTTGATTTATGTACATCGAGTCCATCTCAGATTTCTTGGCTTTTTGCCATCTCTGCGAATCAATGTCTAACATAGATTTGTTGTAGGTTATAGGTTCATCGTCATCAGAAATATATATCTCATTGTGTGTTTCAACAAGGAGATTAAGTATTTCAGGCGGACGATGAGTCCTAGTGGTCCTACGTTGTTGATTATTCTGCGTTTCAGTGTTTATTGTATTCTGATTGTGAGAAGGTCTTTGTGTGCTAGACAATCCATCACCTTGAGAGCTTTCAGGAATATCATTTTCATGTATTTCCTGAATGGAATGATTTACAACCATTGTATCATCTTCCATTAGTTGTGTATGAGAGCCTTACATTTCTGTACAATCTCTCACAACACTCCCACTTGCTGAAGGGCGTACTCTAAGTACCCAATCTTCACCAAATACTCCCACTGAATCCTTGTCTAGGTCTTTTGACAAGGGTTCAACTTCTGTGTTATCTTGTGGTTCTTGAATTTCTTCAAGTTCTATGTTATTGCAGCTCCGTTCCTTGTAGACATAGTCTTCTTCAAGGAAAGTTGCATTTCTGGAAATAATGACCTTATGTTCTCCAGGAAGATAGAAATAGTATCCATTAGTTTCCTTTGGATACTCCCACAAAATAACATTTCTCACTTTTAGATTCCATCTTGTTAGTAAGCATCTTCTTTACATATGCAAGGCACCCCAGGGTCGCATGTGTTTAAGTGCTGGCTTCTTGCCATTCCATATCTCATATGGAGTTTTCTCTACTGACTTTGAAGGAATCCAATTCAAAATATAATTCATAAGGAGGTTCAGACGTTTTATAAGACCTTTCTATTAGTGGTCCACTTTCATCCAGCTTTCACCTTAATCTCCTGGGATTGGGGAGGATGCCATTTATAGATCTGCTAACTTGAGGCCTAGCCTAGCTTTTCACGAGAGACAAGACGCTTCTTGCTCGCCCTACTTACTCTCTTTTTACTCTTGCCCTTCCCTTCTGGATTTGGTGAAAAAAGAAGCCATTCGCCCACTCAGACACAATGCTTAGGTCTTACACTGCGTAATTGAATATATAAGACTCTCTTCTAAGCTATTTCCAACGACATCCTCTCATGTGTGATTAGGCCTTCAACAAGAAACTAGCAAAATAATGATTAATTTTACCAAATTAGGGGGCATCTTTACTAACATAGGTGGAGACACTTGTATCAAGCCCCTGAGCTGCGGCTCCTCGAAATAGTAGAAATTGACCTATTTCATACTTCTTCAAATAGCAAAGATTCAGCTTCTAAGGAATGATTAAAACTATTTATCTTTCGAAATTTCGAATGGTTAATCCTCAGAATCCGCTTGGTCTTCGTCAAAAAACTCTGAGGCATTTAAGTTCTGAGTAGCCGAGCTGCACGAATCAACTTTATTCTCAACTAATTTCATACCCACACCCACCGACGGTCCAAGAGAAGCAGACCCATGGTCTTGGATTGGTCCATGGTTCAACTCGTCACCTCCTCCATTATTCTAGAATTTCCGGAAATGCACTAAGATTGAAGCTAACCATAAATTGTTAAAGCTTCCATAAAAGCTAGACAAAGCAATAGCGTACCTCGTATTTTTCCCTCTGCCTCAGGCTCCACATGGAAGACAGGGTGGATCTTTAGCTTGGAAAGAAGCTGATGTTTTTAGGCAGCTTGTCCTACTTTTAGAAATCAAGTTTCCTTATCTCACTTAACTTGATTGAATCCATTATGGATTCAATTAAGTTAAGTAAATTGTAGTTTTGTTTCCACTTCCGCAAGGCTGGCTAATCGTACACAGCAGGCTCGAATACCCCTGGTTCTGGAAGGCACATGAGTCCGAACGCTATGTTGAATGTGCGACCGAGACTACACTACGTAGGTACCTGTGCAGGTGGCATCTACCTTTCCTTGCTCTGCAGCCGTATCCGGGGGAAGGGATGAAAAGGGCATCCCAAATGACAACCAGACCCCAGAGAGGGGGCAACTGGAACTCTAGCAAGAGGTTTTTCACTATCATTTCCAGTTGCCCCCTCTCTGGGGTCTGGTTGTCATTTGGGATGCCCTGGTCTGCAAGTTTCACATCTAAGTAATACCCGATCCGATAGTTTACGATATAGATAGATAGATATTTCTAAAGAACATTCTAATATTCCTTTCTGCAGTCGCCGCAGGTCCATTTTCTCGGGCGTAGACCTGTTTATGGTTACTAAAAAAAGTAAAATAATAAATTGAGCTTTGCAATGCATGGACCCAAAGGTATGTTGGTAGAGCTGAAAAACTTATCATGGATCTAACCATATCTAATAGGGTTCGATTTCTCCTTTCAGCAACACCATTCATCTGTGGCGTTCCATGAGGTGTCCATTGTGATTGGACTCCATGAATCTTTAAGTAATCCAGAAATTCTTTACTTAAGTATTCACCTCCTCGATCTGATCGAAGGGTCTTGATACTTGTTTCAAGTTTCTTCTCTACTTCTGACTTGTACTCCTGAATTTCTCAAAGGCTTCGGACTTGTGTTTCATAAGATAGACATGCCCAAACCTTGTGAAATCGTCTGTAAAAGTGATGAAGTAAGGGAAGCCTCCCTTAGCTTGAGTTGAAAATGGCCCACAAACATCAGTATGGACCAATTCAAGTACCTTTTCGGCTCGCACCCCTTTCCCAGAAAGTGGCTTGTTGGTCATCTTTCCTCTCAAGCAAGATTCATAGTTACCATAGGACTCCAAGTCAAATGGTTCCAGGTAGTCTAACTTTCTCAATCTTGCTATCCTTGATTCATTGATGTGACCAAGTCTACAGTGCCATAAGTAGGTGGCATTTCTTGGATTACTTATCTTAGCTCGTTTATTTTGCACATTGAAAATTTCACGGCTACAGTTTAGAACATACAGACCATCCACAAGCGGAGCATTTCCACAAACAAAACCATTAAAAGACAGTACATAACTGCCATTGACAATAAATGAGGAAAACCCTTCAATGTCTAACACTGTGATAGAAATAATATTCCTCATCAATGAGGGAACAAAATAACAATTATTCAGTTCTAAACAAAAGCCTGAAGGTAAATCTAGTCTATAAGTTTCCACACGTTCAGCATCCACTTGTGCTCCATTTCCAACGCGCAGGTCTACCTTCCAAGGTCCAACCTTTCTGCTGTCAATCAGACCCTGCACATTATTACAAATACGTGAGCCACAAGCGGTATCTAATACCCAACAATGAGAGTTACTTATAGACATATTTATTTCAATGACAAACATACCTTGTCCAGTAGAGCCAGGAGCACCTAGTGCTTTGCCTCCTCCCTGAGCTGTGCAGTCCTTCTTCCAGTGCCCCTTCTTCTTGCAGTTGAGGCACACATTTGAAGCTACCTTTTCTTTCTTCTGAACACTTCCTCTAGGTTTCATGACTGTAGGTGCAGCAACTGTCTTACCCTTTTTCTTCTGCATGTTCTTACCCTTGGGTTTGAATTTGCTAGAAGAGCCCACAATGAACACATCTTTACCTTTAGAGGTAGATGATTCAAAGGTCTTTAACATATTGTGAATCTTTGGAAGACTTGCCTTGGTTCCATTAATATTGAAGTTCACAATGAAATTCTCAAATGAACCAGGAAGTGAATTCAGGATCAGGTTGACAGAGACATTTATAGGTAGCTTCGTTCCAATCAAAGCCAACCTTTCTATTAACCCAATCATCTTCAGAACATGTGCTGACACTTGACCCCCATTGTTCAGCTTACACTTGAAAAAGTCTCTCAACAGTTCATACTCCATTGTCTGAGACTGTGAGTCATAGAAACTCTTCAAGTGTTCTAGTATTTAGTTGGGGCCCATGTTTTCATGTTGCTTCTGTAACTCCAAGGTCATGGAGGACAACATTACACATTGTGCCGAGGTAGCATCGTCTAGATGTTTCTGATAAGCCACCTTGTCAAACATGACATACTCAGCAGAATCTTCAATAGGGACTGTGGGGAACACTGCGTCTAACACATACTCAATTCTCTCTAGTCTTAACACCAATCACAGATTTCTTAACCAGTCAGGGTAATTTGATCCAGTCAACTTATTTGTCTCGACTAACATTTTTAGTGATAGAATCGACATTTTATACGACTGAAGAAACAAATAGATTTGAAATTAAACTCTAATATAGTTTCTATTGAACACATTCGTTAACTAATTAACATGACCTTTAGTTTAATTAGCTCCCACTACTTTAACATACTATTCAACCCCATGGAAGAATACACACTCATATCAAATATGGTCATAATGGGCCATGATCAGGTTCATGCTATCTCCGCATTTGCTGTGGCTGATAACTTCAGTAGCACAACATGGTAGGTCTCTAAACCAATTACAAATAATTTATAATTCATGTTTGACCAAATGTTCTAAACAATCGATCTGCGTCCCTTGGCTTGTCCGACACTGTGGCGCCAAGATAGCCTAGCAAGTCAATCCCGTTATGCGACTGCAATTATGTATCTAAGTGAGTTTTTCCTTATAGAGCAAACACTGTGGTGTAAATACTCATGAAGGTTTATCACCCACTTCTACGTTTAACATGCATCTATGAAAGAGTCTGAGTCTTCGTAGACTTAGAGCAAATGCTGTGGCATAAATACTCATCTCGCTGAAAAGGATTTTGCACTACAATCAATTATAACGGACGACGCGTTTATTTCAAATGAGACTTGTATTAAAATTTTAGGGAACATTTTAATTCAGGGTTTTAACTAAGATCAACTCTTTTACGCCATATCCAATATGACATATTTATATCATGCAAAACTAATGACACATATAGTTGGGAACCGTCAATCCAATATGCATGATATAAGATGGTTTAATCAAATACTGGGCGCTGCCTGCCCAGACAGTTATATCAGACGCTATTCTAATAATTTAAATGACAATCATTTAGCACATAAACAGTATACTTATCAAATATACTGTATAATAATAATCATGGGTTAAACATTCTAATTTTTTTTTTGGACCGATGGGGCCGCGACGCTAATCATTAGGGCCGCGGCACCGGTGAGGCAGAAACCAAATTTCTGCTTCTGCAATGCATTAGCGCCGCGACGCTCCACCATGGGGCCACGATGCTTGCAAGGTAGAAACCTTCGGCTTGCATTAGGGTCGCGATGCTCCACCATGGGGCCGCTACGCCTAATGTCCAGAAAGTCCGGAACATAAAAAATGAAGCATTAGGGCCGCGGCGCCGACGTCCTGACAAAATGTTTCTGTGTTGATTTTTCAAAATCATTCGAGCCCTAAATCCAATTTAGGGATCAAATCACAGATCCTTTATCATTACCCACCATTATAAATAACGCCCATGTCGACCATCATCCGTTCTTACCCGTTCTTAGCTGTGCACCGTGCAATGAGCCGGAAAATGCACTTTTGGCTTAGTTCGAGTTAGAGAGGAATGACTTCCCCGAGTTAGCGTAGGAGATAATTTAGGGTGATATCAAAAGGTTAACATTCGGTCAAGACATGTAGGATTTCAAGAAGCCTTGTTTTAATCCAATTTTATGTTTAACCCATAGTATTATATTATTCAATTGTTATATAACCATTGAACCAGCCTGGGCACTGATACTACTGTAGGGTTTAGTTGGGTTCAAAACATATAAGTAAGGCACAACGAAAGTTTAAAATTTTGTTCTTACTTACCCAACAATTACTTCTAGTATGGTTATATGACAATCAAAACCTGTAACATAAAGTATAAACACTTACAGGTTGTATTAACTGGAATCTTTACTAAATGGTGGACACGCGATAGCCCTTTCGATTGCAAGCTCCAAGCTATAATGTACTTCTCCTTCGGAAAGCTAGGAAATATGGCAGAGGTTCGAGAGAGTGTTTAGATTCTAAGTCTCTAAAACTTAGAATGATAATCTGAAAATTAGTGTATTGAATAATGAAGGAAATGTCTGTATTTATAGGTGAAATTTAGGTCAAAACCGATTTAGGGTTTGACCTTGGGCCTGACCCACAAATCGAGATAGATTAGGTCATTAGCGCCACAGCCCTATGGTGTGGGCGCCGCGGCGCCCGACGTGGCCCTACACCGTCTTGATTTATTTTCCGCTCATTCTTAATTAAATCCAAAATCCAATTTTGACTTAATTAAAACAATCATTATTCATTTAAATATCTCGATTCTAAATCGAATATTTACTACCCTCTCAATATATACTTAGATCGAAAATACAATCGACATAGCGTGACCCTACATGCCTTCACATATCGACATTAATCAAATTAAGGTCTACGCGGAACTCCTAGACGGCGCCGCAAGACGAACTCAATATCTGAAGTACGTTTACACGAATCCAGTAAACTTAACCTCTATGTGGTAAGATAAAATTCTTTGATTCACGACACACCCGATCAAACTTAGGATTTGTCAAGTGTCTATCCAAATGACTTAATCATTGTATCATATCTATATTAGTTGACAACTAGACCATATTCTAAATATGTCTATTGCATTGGCCAATGACTTAGTCAATATAATATCACTGAGAATCCGAGTGTTCTCTCGAATATACATTAGAGGAATGAATCCTAATCTTGGCTCAACTACCACCTTTAATCCACATCGTAATGTACCCAATACAAGCCGTATCTCAACCTATAAGGCATTTGAGCTTAGGACAAGATCAAAGTATATTACTTTGTAGACAAGGTGCGTATTGACCTCAAGTCTAAGGACTTCTATCTCCCACACGCTGATCATACTTTAGACAAGTATAACAAAAAATATATCAGCATGGTATACCAATACTTCCAAAGTATCCATGTGTCCATTACGAGTAGCCATTACTCGTAGCAGGTGAGACATACTACATCCTCTAAGGATGTGATGCAGACCACATGTCGACTTATCACATATCATCGATATCCCATTCTCGATGATCATTAGTCGAGGCTATTTTAAGAGTTACGCTCTATCATCAATATCTCACTCTATCAATGACAACATAAGATCAAGGGATGCACATTAATGAATAATTATAAACAATCAAATAATAATTCAATAATCGCAAAATACCATAAATATTAATCTTATTAATAATACGAATGTGTTCAAGTACATTTGTCCCTAATTATGATTGTCTCTAGGACATACATACTTTCAAAAGTAACTATTTCTCGTGCATCAATATTAATTTCCAGAGGTTGTAAGTTATGTTCCAGTGCTAATGCAAGATCCTCGAGCAAAGCAAGTAATTCTGCATTGAAAATAGTGGTGAATGGAGCAGTAGCTGTAAAGCCTAGCATCTAATGTCCATCAAAATTGCTAATTACTCCTCCTAAACCAGTAGAGTGATTATTGATATCGACCCTGCCCTTGGTATTTAGCATGTAATGATGGTGTTGTGGTGGATATTCCATTTAATGTAAAGAGGTATTTTTTTTGAGAAACATTGTTTGTACCTGCAAGCCGCCAAAACTCATTTGTATGCTGGTTAATCATGTAATAATTAATAGTAAGAGCTTTGTGTTCGAAGACGAACTTGTTACGCTGTCCAAATTATCCAGTGGCAGTAGGAGAGGAAAACTTTACAAGGAGCATTTTGAGGACACATGAGAGGGACAAAATTAAAGAACTTATAAAGCTAGTTTGAAGGGTGATGATTACGGTGAAGAAGATGTTGCACTTGTTGCATTACTCCTTGTTCTGACCAGAGAGGAATAATCTTAGGACACTGAAGGAATAGGTGAGTGATAGTTTCAGGCTCATTTGAATCGCATAATGTACAAATTGGTGAGGGGATGCAAGTAATATGGTGTAAGTAGCTGGATGTTGGAAGTCTTTCATGGTTTAAAAGACAAAGAAAATGCTTAATCTTAGGAGGAATGTGAAGTTTCCATATCCAATTAAAAGGAGTGGTACTACTATTAACAGAAAAAGTCCCTGAATTCGTAAGTCCCCAACTAATACGATCATAAGTATGAGTATTGTTGGATATAATTATTGGAATCAAAGCAGTACGGGAAGTAAATAAATATTACAAATATTCAAAAGGATAAACAAACAACCAAGATTATAATTGCCGCAAGCTTGTTGAGTCTTGAATCTTGATAACCTGAAATCAAGAAACACTAAATCTGGATTGTTACAACTGTGGCTGAGTCGAGAGATATGCCTGTCTTTAAGACAAGATTGCCCCGTATATATGCTTTTACGTTAGCGGACAATAGTCTTCCAAGATAAAACAACAACTAATCAACACTACAAAGCAAATAGGTTGATTCTGACGAAGAAAACAAACATGAAACGACTTGCTGAAGAATGGAAAATTTAGAGGAAAAGGAAGAGTTTCTGCTATTTTCTTTCTCTCTACAGTTTCTGTCTGCTCTCTTATCTTTTTTTGTGTTCTTTTCTCCTACCCTCAAAACTGTTTCAGGTCTCTATATATAGTGTTTAGGAGGAAGAGAGGTGTTAAGAGGTGTAGTCATGGCCAGAAACATTTTGTAGTAAGTGCAAAGCATTTCAGATGGTTAATGCCATAAAACTGTTGGCTTTCTGGCTCCAGGGACCAAAATAATATCAGAAGTAGCCTAGAAGACCCGAGACCCGATCCCGGACGGGACGGGCAGGCTGCGGCGACGCGCGTGGAGCTAGCCTCGAACCCAAGCACACCTAGGTTTCTCCAAGGAGTCGTGAAGTTACTCAACTTCTTCTCATGTTTTTTTTAAAGCGATAAACTCCGATTCCATCATGAATCGGCTGATGCAAGTTTGCTTAGAGGATTTTCAAAGATACACCATACACATCCACTTGTGGCTTTGGTGTTCTTCAAGTCCGCTGTCCATTTTGTATCACTGTGTTCTCCCAAAACAGTTGGACATCCAGAATACCATAATCCGTAGATAAGCGAATATTTCAGATATCGTCATATCCGATTTAACGCTTTCTATCGATTATTTTTAGAATCATGAGTGAACCTTAGTTCAACTGATCTACTTTGTAAGCCGATACCAGGTTGGTTGTAGTTGTAAAATACACTGAACTACATGTGACCTGTGCATATCACTCCTGGTATATGGATGCACCATGTTTCCAATCAATTCTATGATTCATATCCATTGGTGGCTTCAACGAGACTATCAACTACCTTACAAATTAGTTTGGAATTAGACCAGTTCGTTAGATATCTTAGAAATTCCAATTCCTAAGATGTCATCTGTGATACACATATCTTTCATATCGGGACTTTTGTTTCAATATGACTTCCACTTTCAGACTGTTGGTTTTCCAACTGTTGGCTTTCTAATTTCAGAGTCAATTTTTCTGTTGTCAGATTCATTGTTTCTGTTTCACTTGAAACTTCTAGGACCAAAATGTAAACATTTTAGGGACCAAAAATAAAGTTCAGGAAGAAGCCCAACAGTCCAACAAACCAACTCTGATCCTCCCCTTCCAACTCCCCGGTTAGGCAGGCTATCTCAACATCCATGTCACGCAAGACTGTAATGGCCCTGAATGTTAAACTATTCATAGGGGAGCACATGTCCAAGTATCCGAGGCCTTATACTCGACAGTAGATCCATCAACTTTGTACTCAATTTGAGTATCCACTTTTACAACCCAAAGGTTCTTTTCCCGGAGGAAGGTCAACCATTACATAAGTATTGTTCTATCTGATGGAATCTATTTCTCACTCTGCAACTTCTTTCCAAAGCAGTGCTTCTGGAGATGACAATTCTTTGTTAATTGTGTCCATGGTTCATTCTCAACCATGCAAGCTAGAAGGCCCTGAACAAGTCTTTGTCTCCTCTTTGCTCTGCCTCTGTTCAACATCTAGAATCCCTGAGTTTTGTAGATCTGGAACATTAAGATCCGGATAGTCAGCAACTTTCGAGTCTTGTAGATCTGGAACGTCTAGTTCCGGACAATCAGACACTCGTGGGTTCTTGTTAACCTCGAGAAATTTCTTCTTTTTCCTTCTCAAGGAAAGAATTCAGCATTCTTTGCTCCAAGAGGCGATAAGCACTATTGTTATTTGCAGATCTAGTGGATATGCAATCTACAGTCTTAGGTCTAACTTAACCTGTTTCGGTATTCCAACTTCTACCAAGCCACTCCACATCACAACATTTGTAGGTGGGATCCTTTCCATTTTCACATGGAGGGTTATCATTATCCTTATGCGGAGTTCTTCTGAAAATCGCATTAGCAGTAAGGATTGCCTTGCCCTACATATTTTGGGCGTATGACTTTGCGCTTATCTAACACGGTTAGACTGAGGTGAGTAAGGAGCAGTCGTTTGATAAACGATGCTTCACATTCTCCCTCTCTATCACTATGAATTCCTCAATCTGTAGGCTTAGTTGATTTTCAACTTCTGCTTTGTAGCGCTTATCCGCTTCAACAGCTTCATCTTTGCTTTTCAATAAATAAAGGATGCAATATGTTGTACCATCATTAATGAAGGTCACAAAGTACTTGTCTTCCCCCTCTATTTTGTACAAACTTCAAATCACCCATGTAGGTGTGACTAAGTTCTAGAGGAGCGGTGCTTCTTTCGCTATTCGTTTGATGGAATGAGAAGGTGATTTTGCCTCTTTGTCCACCTCACATTCATTTTGAGGGTTTATGTCGACAGAAGGCAACAATGGGTTACTAAACAGTTTGGGGTCCAAAAGATAATATCAGAAGTAGTCCAGTAGCCCTAGCCCGGACGGGCGGCGACGCGCATGTGGGGCTAGCCTCGAACCCAAGCACACCTAGGCCTCCCTCCTTCAAACACATGGGTTACCCTTTGGGGTCCCAACCCCTTATCCATTTTTAGGCTTATAAAATGAACAATTCTTCATTTTCCCACCGATGTGGTAGATTTGTCCCACACCATATTTTCATGCCTCAAACACCTTACTTAGTGGACCAATATCTCTTTCATTTCTTAACGAAATTTGACGATCCTTGGCCCTACGGTCATCTACTCACCTAGTAGATTATGCACGTGTGAAGAACCAAAGACTCGAACATGTGGAACCCGAGTGTTTAAGTCATTAAAGATGGGTGAACGCAACCCCCATCAAAGGCAAATTTCCAACAAGTATATATGGACAATGTTGATTATTTCGAGAATAGATCGAGGTAATTCAAATTAAAGATTGTGAAAATCCAAACTATTTAACGTACGTTAATGGCTAATGGTATGATGCATTTCATCCCTTAGAAGAGGACCCTGGATAAGATTACGGATTATGATTGAAGGCTTTATCCAAGGCTCAGTCCAAAAATTTATTTGATCACCATTTGCAGGCTTTCAAAGTAAACCTTTTGGCAATAAGACCACCCTAATTGAAGTGTTTTCCATGACGGGATGTAGTGGGAGAACTCATATTCCTCTAAGTGTTAGATCGAGGTAAATACTTGTTACGAAGCACAACAGCCCACATTGAGTTTTATGAGTGAAAAAGTCTACAAGAAGTGGCAGCCACCAAGGCTTTATTCTTGGTTTGAAGGCTTTGGATACTTGAGCCCTCATTTTATTTGGGCGTAGTTATTGAAGCCCACTTAACAAGGTGCAACTTCTTACGGGTAGGAGTTGTTCCCTAGTAGAAATTATGTTGATAACGTTCCATCCCGTGTATAAAACTTGAAGGAATTTTTATAAATTGCATGACATGATTTGGTAGTCTATTGAGAGTTGAGCGAATAAGAGTTGCACGAAATTGACTTGGCTTCGGCAAAAGGCCTCATCTCTAAAAGCCCGGCGACAACGATTCAACGTATGTTCTTTCTATAGGTATTGGCCCTTATAAATGGATAAGTAAGTCCTACTATCTCACTCCGACAGAGCCGTCCGACCCTGCCAACAAAGATATTGACGTCCCTGTAATGGGTATTGATAATTCCAAATTGACAAGTGCAACTGGGTCATACCCTGGCTCTGGCATTCCCGACCTGCAGCGGTTAGAAAAATTGTTTTCGGACCCGCTAAGCGTGATTTGAGATTGTGCAAGAGGAATTGAAAGTCAGCCTTAATAGGTTTACTAGTAAATAAAGGGAAACCTAAGTATTTCCCAAATCTACTCCCTTTCCCAATAGCAAAGGTGTTTAGAACTAAGTTTTTATTTAAATCCGTAGCATTTTTAGAATAAAAGATTTTAGATTTAGAGAAGTTAATCATTTGTCCAGAAATGTCACTGAACTGAGTTAAAATAGACGCAATGGAATCACATGAGGCCGGATAGTTGGTGATCAACAACCAAATCAATGCGACCTGATAAATGTAAGGAGAGAGTGGATCACCGTGTCGAATCCCCTCATAGGGTAGAAATACTGAATTGAAGAACCATTTAAAAGGATTGAAATTGAAGTACTGGTAATGCATGACATAATGAGGCAAACAAGATTTGGTGGAAAGTTAAAATATAGAAGAGTACCCCTAATAAAAGACCATTCCAAGCGATCAAAAGCTATTTCTAAATCTAATTTCATCATCATTTAAGAAATCCCACTCTTGGTATTATTAAAGAAATGTAAATGTAACAGCTCTTGAACTATAATAGCATTATCCGAAGCAAGTCTATTTGTCAAAAAACTAGATTGAGTAGGTCCAATATTATCCGGGAGGAAAGGCTTCATACGATTTACAATAATCTTAGTTACTAATTTGTTAACAGTTTTACAAAGGCTTACTGGTCTATAGTTTGCAATAGTAGAAGGAGAGGAAATGTTCGGTATTAGACAAAATTGTTGGGTTGTTGTGTGGATTACAACAATTGCAGGAAACGGGTAGTAAGTAAATATTACAAATTGCTAGAAAGGATAAACTAAAGATTACAACAAAACTGAAATCAAGAACGTTACAAACTGCTTGTGATTTGCTGAGTTGAGTGATGACACTCTGTCTTTAAGACAAGATTGCCCCTTATATATCATTTTACGTTGTCGGGCAATAGTCTCCCAAGATACAACAACAACTTAACAAATGAGCAAAGGAAACTCAAGTGTTACTCTTGAAGAACTTTAAGTATAGTAAACTTGCTAGAGAGGAAGAAGAAGATGTCAGAAAATTATGTAGTGTTTTCTTAGTGTGTTGAACAATTGAGCCAAATACCTCAATATAGTGTAAGGAGATGACCCCTCAACTAGCCAACTAATGGCCTTCAATAGCCATATAATGACACTTATTGAGGGGTTACATTCAGCCAAATAATGGCTGAATTCATGTGCCAAATAATGGAGATTCAATGCTCCAAAACCAGCCTAAAAGTCAGAACTTTCCATCTTCCCGTCGCAGCATTCGGCCTCCGAAGCGCCGCCGCTCTGTGAATTAGCGTCGCGGCTCCAGTGACTGATCACCCAATTAGCATCGTGGCGCTGCCTGGGAGGTGGCGCCTCGGCTCCCACAGGGCTGCACCGCGGCCCTTCGCGGCTCCGCGACGACTTCCGACTCGTTTCATCTTACACTTCGTACACTTTTTCCTTCGTTTACTAACGTGGAATACTTTGTCATTTGGCCAATAACCGTCCATCATTCTATGTCTCAAACGTATTACTTACGTACCAATATCTCTTTCACTAATGAAATTTGCGATACTTGGCACTACGTGTGCACGTGTGTGAAAACGACATTTCCGACGTGTGGGGCCCCAATTGTTCGAGTCATAAATAATGGGATAAACTTAATTACACATTAGTAAATTTCCAACAATCCCCTCTTGAAAGAGATTTTGGTGCACTCACATGGTGGCTTTTCCAACAATTTTTCAGCGTACTGATGTTGCATCAGGAGAGGTAGCTTCAGCTTTTTACCTTCCGTAGTTGAATACCATCGGACATACTTACTGCACGGTGAACGTGATGTCTTGAACCGTCAGTGTTTAGTGTAAGCCAAGTCAACAGTACCAACACAACAACTTCCTTTACTCTATTCTTCGTATTGTTTTGTCCGTTGTGGCCGTTGACACTTCTTGGATTCTCAAGTGCGTTCATTTGAGGCGGCATGTCCTCGCACTTAAATAGGTGGTCTCGTACAAGGTATCCTGCTATACCCCACTTTACAAGCGTTCAGAATCATTAAAAGTTTCCCCAAACCTAACCTCAACTAGGGGTGAGCGTATATCAGTTTATATCGGTTTTGTATCCGAAAAATATGAACCGAATAAAAATCATTTTTTTAAACAAAAAACCGAATCCAACTTTTTTAAAACACAAAACCGATATGTTCGATTTATATCGCCGAACGTATCGGATTATATCGGTTTTTTCTAGTGGGCTAGGTCGGGTCGGGTCAGGAAATTTTTTATATTTTTTTAAAAATTGAATTTCCAAAACTGAAATTGACATTCACACCTACACTATCATGAAATTTCAACGTTGAAATCTATTGTGTATCGTGAGATGTTTACTAAAGAAAAAGAAAAAGAAAAATTAGAAATCGATTTGGGGAAAAACACAAATTGATTGAAAAAATAGATGTTTTTCTAAAAATTGGCTGGGCCAAACTGCCACAGTTTGGCCGGCCTCGTATCGAAAAAATATGCAAAATCAAAAACAAATCGGGTAAAACGGACATCCGAGCGCAAAGTTATGACAGTTTAAAGTTTCACCAATTTACAACTACTTTCTCTCCCTACATTTTATGTCAATGCTTCCGTGATATGTTAATCAAGTTCATGCCGTATTTGACTTCCATAAAAGCTTCATAGATTGGCTTCAATTGCTATGATTTCAGAGATAGTAGTAGCCTAAAATAAAAAATAAGAATAATTATATATTTAATTCAATTTTTTTGGTTCGGTTCGTATCCAAAATTAAAAACCCGAACAGAATCACTAAATCATGATTCAGTTCATTTTTTCAAAAAATCATTTTTTTTTAAAAAAACCCAGAAAAAACCGAACCGAATTTTGGTTTGGTTTGGTTTTTTCAGTTCTCCGGGTTTTTTGCCCACCCCTAACCTCAATCGTTGAGGATCATTAAAGGTTTTGAAAAGTTAACCTTTACCCACACTGTAGATAGAACTTAACGTCTATTGCGAGAACGACTTTGGATTGATGCTTCTTTACAGAAATCACTATCCAAAGTGCTCATGCTTCCACCGAAGCGCTCAACTGAACCTTTACAGCTTAGTTTCCCCATGAACCTAATTCCAGTGATCTCCACTCAGTAAGGTTGGGTTACCACCGTACTTAGGTTTTAAGCCTATTCTCCTAGACAGGCAGACCATCTGATCTTTGGGTAAGCCCTTTGTCAGTGGGTCCGCTATGTTATCCTTTGATTTGATGTAATCAATAGATATTATACCCGTGGTGATCAGCTGCCTAACGGTCTTATATCTCCGTCGAATATGATGAGATTGCCATTATACATAGAATTCCGTGCCCTTTCTAGAGCTGACTGACTGTCGGAGTGGATCATTACAGAAGGTACGAGTTTGTCCCAGTAAGGAACATACTCTAAGAAGTCGTGAAGCCACTCAACTTCTTCTTCTGCTTTGTCTAAAGCGATAAACTCTGATTCCATCGTGGATCGGGCGATGCAAGTTTTCTTAGAGGATTTCCAAGACACAGCCCCACCACCAATTGTAAAAATATACCCACTGGTGGACTTGGTGTTCTCTATATCAGATATCCAGTTTGCATCATTGTACCCCTCTAGTACGTCTTCCAATGATCATTACTTGGATTACGGGTAAACCTAGCTAACTTGTTGACTGCATAAGCAATATCAGGTCGAGTGCAATTTGTTATGTACATCAAACTCCTAATCACCTGTGCATATTGCTCCTGGCATACGCGTGCACCACGATTTTTACCAAGCTTTTGATTTCTATCCAGTGGTGACTTCGTAGGAGAACTGTCAAATATCTCGAACTTTCTCAACACATCTTCGATGTAGTGAGACTGAGATAAGACCAGTCAGTCAGACGTCTTAGAGATCTTTATCCCTAAGATGACATCTGTGATACCCATATCCTTCATGTCAAAGCATTGTTTCAACATGTTCTTAGGCTCTAGGATCAAGCTAAGATTGCTCCATGTGATTAACATTTCGTCTACGTACAGACATATCATGACGAACGAGTCAGAGTTACCTTTCGTGTAGACACATTTGTCACATTCATTAATGAAGAAACCCTTCGATAGTAGAGTACTATCAAATTTTTCGTGCCATTGTTTCAGGGCTTGTTTCAGCCAGTACAGAGATTTGACAAGTCGACAGACTTTCTTCTCTTGCCTTGGAACCACATACCCCTCGGGTTGTTCCATATAGATTTCTTCTTCCAAATCACCATTTAGAAAGGTTGTCTTGACATCCATTTGATGTATCTCAAGGTCACGCAACACTGCGATCGCAATGAATACCCGTATGGACGTCATCCGTAACACCGGGGAGTATGTGTCAAAATAGTCAAGGCCTTCCTTCTACCAATAGCCCTTGACTATCAACCTGACCTTGTACTTATCTATAGACCCATCTGCTTTATTCTTCCATTTGAGTATCCATTTACAACCCAACAGTTTATTTTCCGGAGGAAGATCAACCAACTCCCAAGTATGGTTATGCGGTATGGAGTCTATTTCACTCTCAATAGCTTCTTTCCAGAGTGGTGCCTCTGGAGTTGATAATGCTTTAGCAATTTTCCTTGGTTCGTCATCAACCATATAAGCTACAAAGTCAGGACCGAAGGATTTATCCTTCCTGGCCCTTTTACTTCACCTTGGTTCCGTCTCTAGAGTCTCCAAGTACTGAGAATCTGGAACACTTTCGGATATTCAGCCACTTCGAAGTCCACTAGATCTGAACCATCTAGATTCGGGCAGTCAATGAGTCCTGGTTCCTGAGAGCTTTGTTCATAACTTCATTTGCCAGAGGTTATGTCTTTTTTCTTTCTAGGAAACGTATTCTCAAAGAATTGAGCATTTCTTGATTCCATGATTGTACCCCGGTGGATATATGGAATATATGACTTATGCACTAAGAAGCGATAAGCAGTACTGTTATTTGCATATCCGATGAAAATACAATCTACAGTCTTGGGCCCAATCTTGACCTGCTTTGGCTTGGGCACTTCGACCTTTGCCAAACAACCCCATACCTTTAAATATTTATAGGTGGGTTTCTTTCATTTCCATGATTCATATGGAGTTTTGTCCTTCCCTTATGTGGGTCTCTGTTAAGAATTGTATTAGCGGTAAGGACGACTTCTCCCCACATGTTTTGGGGAAGATGATGAGCAAGGCATTCAATGTGCGGTTCTTGCGTTCCGCAACACCATTCGACTGAGGTGAGTATGGAGCCGTTGTTTGATGAACAATGCCTGATTTGGCACAATATTTCTCAAACGGCGCTACATATTCTCCCCCTCTATCGCTACAAATGGATTTAATCCGCATGCTAAGTTGGTTTTCAACTTCTGCTTTGTAAGGTCAGAACGCTTCAAAGGCTTCATCTTTGGTTTTCAACAAGTAAAGGTAACAATACCTTGTGCTATCATCAATGAATGTCACAAAGTACTTGTTCCCTCCCCTAGTTTGTGCAAACTTCAAATCACATATATCTGTGTGAATAAGTTATAGAGGAGCGGTATTCCTTTCAACGGATCGAAAAAGAAGCTTTGTGAGTTTTACCTTTACGCACACCTCACACTTATGTTGAGGGTTTACGTCGATAGATGGCAACAACTCCAACTTAACCAACCTTTGGATGGACTTGTAGTTATCATGTCCTAATCTATGATGCCATAAATTAGAGGACTCAAGCAAGTAAGAAGAAGCTTCAATATTATTGCTTGCACATATTACAGACATGACGTTATCTTTGAAGAGGCCTTCACAGACGAATCCTCTTCCCACAAAAGTTCCATTCTTGGTGATTACAAACTTATTGGACTCAAATACTAGCCTAAAACCAACATTAACTAATAAATGACCTGAAATTAAATTTTTCCTAATCTCAGGGACATGCATCACCTGCTTCAGAGTGAGCTCCTTTCCAAAAGTCATCTTCAGGACTACCTTTCCTACCCCCAACACGTCAGAGGAAGCGTTGTTACCCATGAACATCTTCTTGTTTGTAACTGGTGTATAAGCGGAGAAGGCATCTCTATTGGAACAGATGTGTCTGGTAGCACCCGTGTCCATCCACCATTGCATGGGATTCTTAACAAGGTTTGCTTCAAGCAGCACCGCCGAGAAATCCTCAATCATGTCGTCAAGAAGCGTGTCTTTGACGACGTTAGCCTATGCTTTGGCCTTAACTTGTTGCTCAGTCTTGAGCTTACGACAGTTCTTGATCATGTGACCAGGTTTCCCACAGTGGTGACAGTTTCCTTTGAACTTCTCCGCCGCTTGGGTCTTGCCGTCTTTCTGGAACTTGCGCTTCTTGCTTGGGTTCCCTTTAGCCTCAGCCAGATTTGCCTTTGCCTCAGCGAGTTGTTTTCCCCTAGGCAAAGCCTTCTTATTATCTTCCTGAATCTGGAGTTTGATAATAAGTTCTTCAAATGTCATCTCATTTATCTTGAGTTTTAAGTAACTCATAAACTCATTCCACGAGGGAGGTAACTTTTCATGATGCAACCAAAAACTGCTCATTCGGTTTCATACCTTCCAAATCCAGGTGATGTAGAATCATTTGGAATTCTTGGACTTGGGACATTACAGTTTTGCTATCCACCATTTGAAATTTCAGGAATTTCCCAATGATGAATTTTTAGTACCAGCATCTTGTGTGTTGTACTTCTTCTAAAGATTTTCCCATAGCTCTTTGGTTGTGCCTACTACGCAATACACCGTGTAGAGTGGGTCTGACAGATAATTCAGAATATAGTTCTTACACATGAAGTCATTATGACTCCATGCATCAAGAACCATCTTCATGCCATTAATGACATGGATACCTTGGCTCCCTCCAACCGTTTCATTAGGCTAAGGGTCCACTTAATCTCCAGCTTATGGAGGATCTTCGGTTAGGAAATGAGCCATTCCCATAACAGTCAGATAAAATAACATCTTCTATTGCCATCTCTTGAAGTTAGAGCCCATGAATATTTCTGGGCGTTCATGATGGAACCCGGAGGGTGGAGGAACTGTAACGTTCCCTTGAGCAGCAGGAAAGGCGTTGGATGAGCCTTGAGCAATGGTGAAGGCATTAGGTGTGACTTGAGCAGCAGTGTGGAAAGCAAAGGGGTTGCCCTGAGTAGCAACTTCAGAATCAGAAGCGAGTTGTTCTCTTTCAGTCATCTTTCTAAGCACTTACAACAATTTTGTCTTAAAATTGTAGGTTACAACAATTGCCGAAAATGGGTAGTAAGTAAATATTACAAATTTCTAGAAAGGATAAACTAAAGATTACAACAAAACTGGAATCAAGAACGTTACAAACTGCTTGTCATTTGCTGAGTCGAGTGATGACACTCTGTCTTTAAGACAAGATTTCCCCTTATATATCATTTTATGTTGTCGGGCAATAGTCTCCCAAGATACAACAACAACTTAACAAATGAGCAAAGAAAACTCAAGTGTTACTCTTGAAGAACTTTGAGTATAGTAAACTTGCTAGAGAGGAAGAAGAAGATGTCAGAAAATTCTGTAGTGTTTTCTTAGTGTGTTGAACAATTGAGCCAAATACCTCAATTTATAATGTAAGGAGATGACCCCTCAATTATCCCACTAATGGCCTTCAATAGCCATGTAATGACACTTATTGAAGGGTTACATTTAGCCAAATAATGGCTGAATTCATGTGCCAAATAATGGAGATTCAATGCTCCAAAACCAGTCTAAAAGTCAGAACTTTCCATCTTCCCATCGCAGCATTCTGCCTCCGAAGTGCCGCAGCTCTGTGAATTAGCGCCGCAGCGCTGCCTGGGAGGCGCCGCGGCGCTCCGGCGCCTCGGGTCCGACGGGGCTGCGCCGTGGCCCTTAGCGGCTCCACGACGACTTCCGACTCATTTCATCTTACACTTCATACACTTTTTCCTTCGTTTACCAACGTGGAATACTTTGTCATTTGGCCAATAACCGTCCATCATTCTATGTCTGAAACGTATTACTTACGTATCAATATCTCTTTCACTAATGAAATTTGCGACACTTGGCACTACGTGTGCACGTGTGTGGAAATGACGTTTCTGACGTGCAGGGCCCCAATTGTTCGAGTCATAAATAATGGGATAAACTTAATTCCACATTAGTAAGTTTCCAACATGTTGTATGCAACGGATATTGAAAACTTATTTCAAACCCAACAAATGTAGAACTGGTTGACTATAGGATAATTTAAAACCGTAAACATAAGACTTGAATGGTACTTACATGTTTACAATATCTGGAATCTTTATCAACTGTGCGTGCACACGCGAATGCCCTTTCGATTGCAAGCTCCAAGCTTCAATGTATTCCTCATTTGGAAAGCTAGGAAATCCGGCAGAGGTTCGAGATAGTGTTTTGATTCTAAGTCTCTAAGACTTAGAATAATGTTATGAAAATCAAGTGTAATGAATAATGAAGTGTAGGTCTGTATTTATACGTAAAAAATTAGGTCAAAACGGATTAGGGTTTGACCTTGGGCCTGACCCAATTTTTTTTAGCACATTCTTAATTAAATCCAAAATCTAATTTTGACTTAATTAAAACAATCATCATTCATTTAAATATATCGATTCTAAATCGAATATTTAATACTCCCTCAATACATCCTTAGATCGAAAGGACAATCGACATATTGTGACCCTACGGACCTTCTCATATCGACACTAATCAAATTAAGGTCTACGCGGAACTCTTAGACGGCGCCGCAAGACGAACTAAATATGTGAAGTACGTTTACATGAATCCAGTAAACTTAACCTCTATGTGGTAAGATAAAATCATTTTATTCACGATACACTCGATCAAGCTTAGGATTTGCCAAGTGTCTATCCAAATGACTTGATCATTATATCTCATGTATATTGATTGACAACAAGACCATATTCTAGATATGTCTATTGCGTTGGCCAACAACTTAGTCAACCCAATATCAATGAGAAACTGAGTGTTCTCTCGAATATACATTCGAGTAATGAATCCTAATATTGGCTCAACTACCACCTTTAATCCACATCGTAATGTACCCAAATTATCTCCATCATATCAAAGTAATTAGGATATTTAGCATATTCTTAGCCTAAATTAATTTATGTATATTTGTATATATATTATAATCTTGAAATGAAATGAGACATGAAATTAACTTCCTTCAGTTCCATTAAGTAATATTAGTCTTAAAACTGACAATAGAAGGCAAAAGGGAATTATCATTGGTCTGCCAAGTATTAGCACTAACTAATCCAAACCCAGGATGCGAAGTCCAGATTATTTCTAATCTAAATGGTTTCCTATTAATTGAAACATGAGGGGTCAGTTCAAGTAAGAGACGACAATGATCTGAGTGTTTGTGCCAAATGCCTCACAGTTGCTTCTGAAAATAAAACTAACCATAATTACTATTGATCCTGTCCAATCTTTCTAGGATGGTATCACCAAAACCTCTTCTATTTGACCAAGTAAAATGACTACCTCGAAAACCCAAATCCAACATGTTACAGTGGTTTAAACATTCAAAAAAAGATCAGCCCTAGAATTACTTAAAGGACAACCTCTAAATTTTTCATTAGCACGTGAGACTTTATTAAAATCCCCTCCAAGAAGCCAAGGCCTGGAATAAGAGTCTGCTACTTTTTTAAGGTTATCCCATAAAAGTAATCTACAAGAAAGGTCATTTTTTTTGTATACAGCCGAAAAAAGCCATTTATTTGAAGAAGGAATACATTTAGGAGATCAGCATGCCAAAGGATGGCAATCCTCCTGCATGTCCCTCAGCTAGAACAGGTGCGACATTGGAGAAGTGGAATTCTTGTGGCATAGTATCATGAAATGCCCTATGAGTTTCTAAAAGCATGACCAGAGCAGGCCTATGGTAGTCTAAAAGCTGCCTAAAATGCATCCTAAATTCCAGGGAGAAAGAACCCCGACAATTCCATATAGCAAAAATGATGGATCTACGAGGGGGAAGGTAATCAGTATTTGAAAGATCATTGGCCTATAGAGTTGGGCTCAGAACTGAGGCACACTTCCCCACATCAGGGGTTATCGTTGGCCTGACATTTAGCGAAAATTTGAACATATTTTGGGGACAACTTATTCTAACTTTTTTTGCAAACTGTTCTTTTAGGATGTAGACTTGTACCTGACCGTTAAATATACATAATATATCACAGTTTTGGTCCAAAATCAATCCGTGTACTTACCATATTTTATATATAGTTTTAGGTAATATTTTAGTATAAGTATTACATTAATTAGTTTTGTACACTTACCATAATTATATGATTTTTGTACTACTAGAATATGGTTTTTGGTATTAGAATAGAAATAAGATTTTCCTATTATGAAAATATGTAAATTGTATATATTGTCTTTCAATTAATGAAATAATCAAGGGATTATTTCTTTCATGGTATCAGAAGTCTAGGTCTTATTTTTTTCTCTCATTTTCTCTCCTATTCTCGGCCTACACACAGCAAAATTTGAGCCCTTCTTATCGGTTTTGTGCCCGCCGTTGCCTTTCCTCTTCCCAATTTTTCTTCCAAATCCCTACATCACGTCTTGCGTTGCTATTATGGCTAAGAACACGTTTTACCCTGCCCTCACTGTTTCTAACATCAAGAATCACATCCCTATCATTCTTGAAATAGAAAACGTCCAATACGCGACATGGGCAGAACTGTTCAAAGTTCACGCATGCTCGCATCAAGTCCTCCATCATATTATCCCCGCGGCTCCAACAGATACGGAGGTTCCCAAACCCGAGGATGATCCTAAGTTATGGACAACCCTTCATGCTACTGTTCTTCAGTGGATTTACTCTACTATTTTTATCGACCTATTGCAAACGATTATTGAGCCTGACGCTACGGCGAAGACTACTTGGGATAGACTACATATCACCAAGATAATCAAAATTCTAGAGCTGTTACCCTCGAGCAGGAATTTTCCCACGTTAACATGGAAGATTTTCCGAACGTTTTAGCTTATTGCAAAAGGTTAAAGGAATTGGTGGACCATCTCCGCAACATTGGCTCGCCCGTTTCGAATGATCGTTTGGTCCTACAAATGGTTGCAGGCCTGTCCGAGGCCTATAGTGGTGTTGGAACGCATCTTCGTCAGAGCAACCCCCTTCCGCAATTTTATCAGGCTCGTTCTATGCTTACACTCGAAGAAGCCGGCTTGGCCAAAAAGGTAGCTACCGGAGCTAGTCCCGTAGTCATGATAACATCCTCCATAAATTCTCTAGGTTTTGTTGATACTTCGGGCCAAAACCGTGCTCACGGTGGCGGCAAGAATACTCGAAAAAATAATGGCAAAAACTGCGGGGGCAAACGCGGCGGTTCCGACAGTGGTAACGGTGGCTGAAACAGTGGCGGTGAGCCCCATCCCTGAAACAGTGGGCCACCGACACACTGGTCCCAGCCTTGGGCCTCTTGGTCGTGGGCCTGAAATAGTGGGCAGTGGCCCAACGGCCCACTTTCATCGTCAGTTCCTGCCCAGTCCCAGTGGGCTTTCCGGTAGCCCTATCGGCCCAATACCAACTAGGCTAGTGGTTCTCGAAGCGGCACTGGGTCGGGGCAGCACGCAGGTGTACTTAGGCCTTAGGCCTCGGCCTCCATAAGCCCATCATGCAGAGGGCCCCACACAAACCGACATTGAAGCCGCAATGCACACACATGGATTAAATCCACCAGACTCAAATTGGTATATGGACACCGGAGGCACAACCCACATGACTTTCGATCAAGGTACTCTCTCGTCTTATTCCAATTTGAGTAGCCCTCGTGGCATAATTATTGGTAAGGGTAATTCAATTCCAATTCGTGGTTATGGTCATAAAACATTGTCTCCCCCCCATCTACCCCTTATCTTGAAAAATATCATTCATGCCCCTAAATTGATTAAAAATTTAGTGTTTGTTCGAAAATTCACCATTAATAATTATGTTTCTATTGAATTTGATCCGTTTGGGTTTTTTGTGAAGGATTTCAAGACAGGGGAGTTCTCTCATGAGGTGTGATAGTATGGGAGATCTTCATCCTATCACGCCATGTTTCGGTCTATCGAGTCAAGCCTTGCCGTCAATTTTTTTAGCCCTTGCTCCTTTTTTGTGGCATGCTCGTCTTAGTCATCCGGGGTCGTCTATTTTGTCTTCCTTAGATAAAAATAATTTTATTTCATGTAAGGGTACGGGTAGTACTCCGAGTTGTCAATCTTGTTCTTTAGGGAAAATTGTTAGGTTGCCATTTGTAGACTTTAATTCTCATACTTTAATGCCATTCGATATTATTCACAGCGATTTATGGACTTCTCCTGTTCTCAGTTGTGTGGGTCATCGGTATTATGTTCTATTTTTTGGATGATTACTCTAATTTTTTATGGACGTTTCCGATAGCGAAAAAATCTCAACCTATTCCATCTTCTTAAAATTTAGAGCATTCATTAGAACCTAATTCGAATGGGAAATAAAAAATATTCAATGTGATAATGGTAAAGAATATGATAATGGGGTATTTCGAGAATTTTGTGCTAATAATGGGATCATTTTTTATTTTTCTTGCCCTCATACGTCTTCACAAAACGGGAAAGCCGAACACAAAATTCGTACCATTAATAACATTGTTTGAACCTTATTAATTCATGCTTCTTTACCCCCCTTCATTTTGGTATCATGCTCTATAAATGACTACATATCTTCTTAATATTCTTCCTTCCAAAGCTTTGGCATAATCATCCCCTTTTCAAATTTTATATAATAAGACTCCTTCGTATTCACATCTTAGGGTCTTTGGGTGCTTGTGTTATCCACACTTTCCATCCACCACACTTAACAAACTTCAGGCCCGGTCTACCCTTGTGTGTTGGGTTATCCGTCAAATCATCGTGGGTACAAATATTTTGATTTATCATCTAATAAAATCATCATTAGTTGCCATGTAATTTTTGATGAATCTCAATTTCCGTTTGCTAAGGTTAGTAATCCCGTGCCTAGTTCGTATAATTTTTTGGATGATGGTATATCCCCATATATTATTCATAATTTTTTGGACGTGTCCTGCACCATAAATCCACCAGGTGGCCCCACTGTTCCACCGCCAGCTACTGTTCCAGCCGCTGGGTCCAATCCCGTAACTGGGCCAGATTCCCAGCCCATTACCGCCACTGGACAGTGGTGAGTTCCAGCCCATTTCTGTCACAACATTCTCGAGTTTGGCCAGCAGGCCCACTGCCTGTTGGCCAGTCCATCCCGTGTCCCGATAGTTCTCAAAATCTATCCAATTCTCCACCGAGTCATATACCGGTCACTCGTAGTCAACGAAGTATTTTTAAACCAAAAAGACATTTTAATTTAAATTCTAATGTTCTTAAATCTCCCTTACCCGTAATCTTGTAACTGCTTTAAATGACCCGAATTGGATAATTGTTATCACCGACGAATATAATGCTCTTATTGATAATAAGACGTGGGAGTTGGTGCCTTGTCTATCTGGTGTTATTATTATCCGGTCTATGTGGATTTTTGCTCATAAGGAGAATTTTGACGGTTCATTTGCGAGGCATAAGGCTCTTCTTGTAGGTGATGGTAAAACTCAGCAGGTTGGTGTGGATTGTGGTGAGACATTTAGTCTAGTAGTCAAGTCAGCTACCATTCGCAATGTGCTCAGCTTAGTTCTTTCGAAAGCATGGACCATTCTTCAGTTAGATGTGAATAATGTTTTCTTACATGGTGATCTCAAGGAGACAGTCTATATGCATCAACCCTTGGGGTTTAGGGATCCTAAATATCCTCATCATGTCTGTTTGTTGAAAAAATCATTGTATGGGCTTTAGCAGTCTCCACGGGCTTGGTATAAGAGGCTTGCCAACTACATGTCGACTATTGGGTTCTCCCACAGCAGATCTGATAATTCATTGTTCATATATCAGTGTGGTTCTACATTGGCTTATATACTATTATATGTGGATGATATTATCTTGACTGGCTCTTCTGATGCATTACACCCGTCTATCATGGCAATGCTCCGTTCTGAGTTTGCTATGAAAGACTTGGGGCCCTTGAGTTACTTTTGGGGATTGCTGTCACTCGTCATGCAGGTGGATTGTTCTTATCCCAGAGGAAGTATGAAACTAAGATCATCGAGAGGGCTGGGATGTCATCCTGTAAGTCCACTTCCACTCCGGTTGATACTAAACCCTAAGTTGGGTGCTGCGGCTGGCTTACCTTATGAGGATCCGACCCGCTATCTTAGTTTTGCAGGGGCCCTTCAGTATCTTACGTTCACGAGATCAATTATTACGTATGCCGTACATCAGGTGTGCTTATTTGTGCATGATCCTAGGGTTGAGCACATGAATGCGCTCAAACGAATTATTCGATACATCCAGGGGACACTTGACTATGGCTTACATTTATATCAGTCATCGACATCTATGCTTTTTTCGTATACAGATGGTGATTGGGGTGGTTGTCCGGACACCAGATGGTCTACATTTGCCTATTGTATGTTTCTTGGTAATAACTTCGTCTCATGGTCTGCAAAGCGTCAGTCGACATTGTCCTGCTCTAGTGCAGAGGCCGAGTATCGAGAGGTAGCCAATGTGGTCTCTGAATCATGTTGGTTGCACAATCTTCTTTTAGAGTTTCATTATCCTATTCAGAAAGCTACCTTGGTTTATTGTGATAATGTTAGTGCCATCTATCTTTTTGGTAATCCGGTTCAGCACCAACGCACTAAACATATCGAGATGGACATTCACTTTGTTAATGAAAAGGTAGCTCGTGGACAAGTCTCAGCGTACAAAGACCATCCGCTATGACTGCAGGGGTGTGTTAAATATACATAATATTACCGTGAACTTACCATACATAATATCACGATTTTGGTCCAAAATCAGTCCGTGTACTTACCATATTTTATGTATAGTTTTAGGTAATATTTTAGTGTAAGTATTACATTAATTAGTCTTGTACACTTACCATAATTATAGGATTCTTGTACTACTAGAATATGGTTTTTGGTATTAGAATAGGAATAGGATTTTCCTATTATGGAAATATGTAAATTGTATATATTGTCTTTCAATTAATGAAAATAATCAAGGGATTATTTCTTTCACTGACGAAGATAGGACAACTTTGTTTCTGTTTCATGCATTTCTTCCATTATGGCAGCCAAATCATTGTCTGGAATGCTGACCAAGTTCTTCGGAATTGGAAGCATGATATGTATAACACCTCGTACGTTCTGGCTAAGGTTTGATCCGTACGATGAGAACATAATAGAACCAAGATGGGAAGTGTAGGAAGTGTTTTGAAAATTAATCAAGGTATAAGAAGAATCTTTGGACAAAGTATAGTCGGAAGCTACTCTACAAAGCATGTTTTCAAGTGAGTTTGTACCAGGTCTCACATTAAGTGGGTATACGGAAAATTTATAAGAATTTGAGAAACCTTAACTCATGAAAATTGTATCCCTTTGAAATATATTTCAATCCATATATGATGGAGCTTAAACAAACATCGGTACAAAAAGTAATGACCGTTTTACTAACCTATGATTCAAGTTGCGGCTTACACTGCGTTTTGCAGGCGGAACACCAAAAATAATGTCTTACTGGCATAATCTGCGATTGGTATGCACCTAGCAGGTCACATCTGCATTTAGCAGGTCATGTCGCAGGTCATGCTCGGCTATAAAAGTACAGATTGTGAATTTTTCAAAAATTATTCATTCCACTTCATTTTTGGCTAACTTTTTGAGGAGAAAAGACCCTAGAACTTCTCCGAACCTCCTAAGGTGAGTTCTTTCTCAAACCCCAAGTATTATTCCATCATCTTAACAAGGATTAACACCCATAATAACAAGATTTTACTCTACAAATCCTAGGGTTTTAAAAAAAACCCATCTCAAAGTTCAAGGTTCAGGCTTTTGGAATTCTTCTCTAACGTTTAGGCTTTTGGAATTCTTCTCCAAGGTTCAGGATTTTGGATATCTTCTCCAAGGTTCAGGCTATTTACAAGTTTTGGAGCGATTAAGGTATGTATGGATTCTATCCACATGTGGAAACACTACTGTTCTTCGCCACGTCACATTCATCCATAAAATACGAAACTCCACGGGCTTAGAGTTCTTGCTTTAGTTTATGATGATCCTAATTTCATGTATCAATATATGCCTTGTCTATGTTACTAATTCATTAATTGTATTATTGATATTTTATTATAATTATCGTGAATCCATCTGTAATCCATGAATGCCCATACTTTGAGTTTCATGTGCTCTTAAATCAAGTCATGAATCATATTCGGTTATTATATGAAATTGTGCATGCTATATTATATTCAAAACCATGTTTACAAGTTATAATTATGAAAGCCATGGGCTTACGATCCAATTACATTCATATTTATATTTTGAGAGTTGCACAGATTATCGAGAATGTTTAATACCTGAAACTACGTGTGCAGACGTAGGATAAAGATGGATATGTCCAGTTAGGATGATTTCTTCATATTACCAAATGCAGGTTATTGGATCCATATTTACCATGTTCATGTCTTATACTCTGTCAAGATACGAGATGACTTAGCTGATTGGATAGAGATCAGACGCCACGTACTTACGTGGTGGTTTTATGTCGGTTATACTAAGACTCTCCTATTTAAAATAATTTATCATGTTTTATTCCATTCATGTCAGATATTATAAAAGCTCATATTCAGTTTACAGTTTCAGTTCCTATTTTATGATGTCCATGTTTATTCATTTAGTTGCTTTACATACAAGTACAATTCAAATATACTTACGTCCCTTTCTGTCCAGAGCTTGAATTTCATGATGCATGTACAGATTTACAAGACAACGAATTGGCTCGTTAGGATTTTCTACAATATCAGCTATTGGTGAGCCTGTCTTATTCGAGATATTATCTTTTATTTATTTCAAGTCATGTCATGTAGTAAATATATACGGGGGCCTTATCCTGGTAAAATAGTTTTAGCAGTTAGATTCATGTTCAGAGGTTTTAAAGACTAGTCTAGTATATCATGTAGGATATTCGTACTTATCATGTTTTCAAATTATTTCAACAATCATATTTCCCGACAATATATTTTTAGTATTCAGATTTTCATGTTCTGAATTATTACTTCATGATATTAGATACTCATGTTGATCCAACAAGACATGTGGTTCGCTCAGTCATATGTAGTCAGGCACCGAGTTGTCACGACCCAAACCGGAGGGTCATGACGGGCACCCGGACCTTACCTTCTGAGTATCACTAATCAAATATTTAGTATATAACCATAATTTCTCATGGCCCACGAGGGCTACCACGAGATACCCTGCCGATATATGGAAATAGTAAACTAGAAAAAAACTATGTAAGATCCTGTAACAAGAAGGACCCAACCTATATACATATACATACCAAGGCCGACAAGGCCATACATGACTACTATACACAGGACACCTGTCTACAAGCCTATAAAGAGTATGTAACATCAAAAGTTCAGGACAGGGCCCCGCCATACCCCTATGCATATCAAACATATCATACCACGACTAGACTGCAACTCTGGAACAAATAAAGTGCTTCAATATCAGCTGAACCAGCAACATACTAGTGCCAACCGTCACCCTCTTTACCTGAGCTTGCGGGCATGAAATACAGCATCCCCTAACAAAAGAGACGTTAGTACAACTGATGTACCGAGCATGTCAAGCATGAAAAATAGCATAATAGAGACCTAAAAGTAACATGAGATAAAAAACAACCAACCAGTAGAGAATGCCTCTCAGGGTCATAATATGCATAAATATCATGTCTGTGTAGAATGCCTCTGAGGGCCATAGTATGCCTAAATTCCATGCACAATGCAAATGTGGTCATTCATATATATATATATATATATATATATATATATATATATATATATATATATATATATGCGTATACAACGCCATCAAGCCTTTGTGGGCATCCCATCATATCATATAAGCCTCTGTGGGCATAATCATTATCGTGTATATCTGTACCAGCTGCAGGTGGTGTGCGTAATAACGCTGTATCCCTTTTCCCATCCCCTACATTTATAATGCATACATATAGTAGATTATATAACTCCTTTGAGGTCAAGGTTTGTACATGAATATAATGCATGAATGCTATGATTATTAGACACTATAAGTTTGTCGGAGTGATGTAATATCGCTTCACCTCCGATTAACATTATGAATACTAACATATTTTCCATATATACCTCAATAAGGATTTAGGAACATATTTAGATATGCTTTGACAATAGGAATGAATAACCTAAACATTCTTAACTACTAAGAGTAGAATCATTTATGGGACAATATTACGTTTACGTTTCGTGCTTAGAACATGCCAAAAGAAAGAAGGATTTGCCTTAACATACCTGTGTCGAGTCGTCTAACCACACAATTCATACAGCTCGTCTAGCATCTCATAATCCAAGAACTGCTCTCATTCTACCTTATTTTTCTTCAGAGAAATCCCAGATTCAACACACGATAAAATGGAACAACGAGATCGAATCGATGCGCAAAACCCGTATGTTGTTCTTGATAAAAAAAATACACTTAATCTCATGAAATAAATTACGTGGCTGTGTGATGAAGTTCCACGTTGCTGCTTACAAACAAAAATTTCTTTCTACTTTTTAGGACTACAATGTTGCTGCATATATTTATAATTCCCAAGGGAAAGAGTTGCTATAAAAATAAGTTTTGCTACTGCATGCCTTCTTAACATCTCCTTGAGAAGGTTTTAAGAATTGAAATAAATTATATTGTTATATGTGCTTAGTATTCTAGTAGAAAAGAGGTCCAACACATGGTTCGTTATAAAAATTGTGTTCCACAATGATAAAATGTGGATGAATATATTGCTAATGGCCCATGGGCCCCACCACAAATAGCACAATTCCATAAAACTCACTTTTCACCAAACGTTGCCAACACACCACTACTATTACATAGTCATCCTTAGTTTTTCCTTTAGGTTTCCACGTGTAAAATAACCAAAATTCCATATCCAAATATTCCTAATAAATACCATAATTAATTCCTGATCTCAAATCACTTAAATAATAATCATTTTAACACACTTCATATACACAATGTCATAATCGTGTGATATAGCACTAGTCCATAACCTCTTTGGGGACATACAACTATTATTATTAATCAACATCGTCACACTTATTAAGTCCTAAATTATTTCAGGATCGCATCCTTTTATATGCTATGCTTCTTTATTTGCATACGTGAATATGACCAAAAATCCTCCAACGCTCGGGTCTATTTACATACGTCTAGCGATTCAAATCATGGCCCGAAATTACTGGATGTTACACGAGTGCCAAGTCAATAGTTTAGTGCATGACAAAGTTTGGTATCAGAGTCAGGTTCAAGTGTCTTGGAGAGTTTATGAAATCATGTCCAATGGGGTCATTTTTATGTATGCGTGCGTGCGACACATGTAAATAGTTAACTACCAAGATATCTAGGATTGTCTTACTTCTTTCATACTCTAGATTGTGCATGTAGAGTTATACCTTCAGGATATTCTTCTAACTCATGCATATTACGTATTTTAAAAAATGCTCGCTAAACGGAAGTCAGCTTAAAGAAAAAGGGCTGCTACTAATGCTTCCCAGACATGGAACTCCCAGGCTCAGGGAGTTGCATCAGGATCAATACCCCCAACTTCACCCTCACCAACTAATGAAAGGCCTGTAGCAGTTCGTGCTACAGTTAATCCACCGCCAGTTCAGTGGATATGGATGTAAGATGAGATATTTAGTTTCTCAGTCAGATTGTTGCCACTCAAGCTTAGTATCAGGGGACATCTTCGGATAATGTTGCTAGCGAATGGTCATCCAATTCTAGGATCATCCGCATAAAACCCCAATGTTTACAAGGTCAAACAAGATAGAGGACCCTCAGAACTTTATTGATGAGATGTAGAAGATTCTCTGAGTTATGTATCCTATAGTGACATAGGTGAAAGTTTTTGCATCATATTAGTTGAAAGATGTTTCAAATATCTGGTACGAGTCGTGAGAACAGTCTCGAGGGAAAAATACATCTCCTGCTATTTTGGATGACGTTGTGAATGCATTTATCGAGCACTTTCTACCGTTGAAAGTCAGGGAAGCTAAGGCCTTAGAGTTTGAGAGGCTCAACCAGAATAACATCAGTGTCAATAAGTACTATCTTAAGTTAGTCTCGTTGGCCAAGTATGCTCCATACATAGTTACAGATATGAGGGCCATAGTTAGATGGTTTGTGTTGGGTATCAAGCCTTACTTGTTTGGTGATGTCAATATTGCTGCTTAGAATAAGAAGATGACCATTACTAAGATGGTTGCTTTTGTATAGGGTAACCAGGATAGGAATAGGAAGAAGAACAGTTGCAAAAAGAGAAAGATAGAGAGTTCAGTAAGAGGGCTAAGTCTACATGCCATTTCAGTCATATGGGAGGTGAAGGCAGACAATTCTTTAAAAATAGGTCATCAGTACCCATTCCATATGCAGCCAGTTCCCCAGCTCCTAAGTTCAGGAATGATCAGAGAAGATAGAACTTCAGGGCAACAAGTTCGCAATCTCAGGCCAGTGTAGGTCAGAAGACGTATGATAACCGATCTGTAGAAAGTGTGGTAAGAGACATGCAGGGAAGTGTCGTTTGGGCATGGACATTTGTTTTGGGTATGGCCAATAGAGTCACTATCAGAGGGACTGTCCATCAATGAGATAGGGCACATGAGATAATACGGCTCAGTCCAAAAATTCAGCAGCTCCTCACAAATTACAAGCCCAGTGAATGAGTGGTGCAACTAAGTTAGGAAATATAGGCGGAGGTCAGAACCGCTTGTACGCATTAGCTGGTCTTAGGATATAGAGGCACATACATACATTGTCATAGGTATATTAGAAGTTTTCACTTTTGATGTTTAGGCTCTTATGGATCTAGGATCCACCTTATCATATGTAACTCCATTTATTTCTAAGAAATTTGGGATAGAGCTAGAAAAGTTACATGAATCCTTTGAAGTATCCACTCTAGTTGGAGAATCATTTGTAGCCAGACGTGTGTATAAGGATTGTCCAGTTAAAATCTATCACGACAATACCGTAGCCGACTTAGTAAAGTTAGAGATGGTAGATTTTGATATAATCATGTGAATGAATTGGCTGGCTTCATGTTATGCCACTATAGATTGTAGAACCAAAATTGTCAGTTTTGAATTTCCCAATGAACCAATCATAGAATAGAAAGGTGATATAGTATAACCCAGAGGTACGTTTATTTTCTATCTTAAATCCAGAAAAATGGTATCCAAAGGGTACATTTAACATCTAGTTTGGGACAGGGATACAAATACCCAAACCCTAGCTCTTTAGTCCGTATCAATTGTTAATTAGTGTTCAAAAATGTTTCCATAAGATATTCCTGGAGTTCCTCCCTACAGGGACATTGACTTTGGAATTGATCTACTTCTCAACACTAAGCCAATATCTATTTTTCCATACATAATGGATCCAGTAGAGTTAAAAGAGCTACAAGCCCAGTTGAAATATCTCATTGACAAGGGATTTATAAGGCCAAGTGTCTCACCTTGGGGAGAACCAATATTGTATGTTCAAAAAAATTTGTATGTGCATTTGATTACCGCCACTTAGCAAGGTCACCATTAAAATAAGTATCCTCTCCCCATAATCGATGACTTATTTAATCAATTTCTAGGTGCCCAATGTTATTCCAAGATTGACCTCAAATTAGGGTACCATCAGTTGAAGGTTAAGGAAGTTAATATTTAAAAAAACTGCTTTCAAAACCCGTTATGGTCATTTGAATTTTGTGTCATGTTGTTTGGATTGATGAATGCACCAGTAACTTTCATAGACCTCATGAATATGGTTTCTTCAAGCTTTATCTGGACCTCTTCGTCATTATTTTTATTGATGACATTCTGATATATTCCCGTAGTGAGACTGACCATGCAGAACATCTCAAAATAGTATTGCAAACACTTGAAGACCACAAGTTTTATAAGAAATTTTCGAAGTGTGAATTCTAGCTAAAGTCAATAGCATTCTTGGGCCATGTGATTTCAGGCAAGGGCATGTGGGTTGATTTTTAGAAGATAGACTCTGTGAAGAATTGGCCCAGACCCACTTCAGCAACAGAGATAAGAAGTTTTCTTGGGTCTGGCAGGCTATTACAAGCGCTTCATAAAGGGCTTTTCCTCTATCTAAGCTCTGTTAAGTAAGTTGACTCAGAAGAAAGCAAACTTTTAGTGGTCAGATGCCTGTGAATGCAGTTTTGAAGCTTGTGGTTTATATGAAAATAAACATGTACTGTGTAACAGGTTTACCTTGTCAGCAGGTGAAATTTGAGCACTAGAGGCCTTGTGGGTTAGCTTAGAACATTGATATTCCCATTTGGAAATGGGAGATAATAAACATGTACTTCGTAATAGGTTTACCTCGCTCATCCCGAAGACATGATTCAATTTGGGTGATTGTAGATCGACTTACTAAATCAGCACACTTCTTGCCAGTAAAGACAATAGATTCAGTAGAAAATTATGCTAAGCTGTATATTGAAGAAATTGTCAAGCTTCATGGGACCTAGTGTCCATTTTTTCAAATCGTGATGCTTAATTCACAATAAACTTTTGGAGATCCTTTAAGAAAGGATTGAGTACCAAGGTAAACCTCAGTACAACTTTTCATCCTCATACAGATGGCCAGGTAGAACATACCATTCAAACACTTGAGAATATGTTAAGGGCATATGTCCTAGATTTCAAAGGTAATTGGGATGATCACTTCCCTCTCATTGAATTTTCTTATAATAATAGTTACCATACAAGTATCAAGATAACATCATTCGAATCTTTGTATGGGCGAAGGTGTAGGTCGCTAATTGGTTGGTTTAAAATTGGTGAAGCAGAATTGTTAGGGCTAGACTTAGTCCATTAGGCTAAGGAAAAAGTCAAGTTAATTCAGGAGCGTTTGAAAATGGCTCAGTGTCACCAAAAGTCCTATTCTGATGTGAGGCATAGAGACTTGAAGTTTCAGGATGATATTTATGTATTTCTGAAAATTTCACCTATGAAGGGTGTCATGAGATTTAGAAAAAAAGGGAAACTCAGTCCCAAATATATCGTACCGTACATGTGTTACACCATATACTTTCATATATTGAATGGATCGTGAGTTAGTGGACATAATGAAAGGGAGATGATATCTTTGAGAATATAAGGAGGATTGCTAAGTCATTCACGCTTGTATTCCTTACGTTGATTACATCATGAGCAAGCTAATGATGTCTATAAGATATTAAGGAAGGCTTTGAATAAGTGTATGAAGTATACTAAAAGGTTTCGTATCACACCCTGTAGTCTTGTGCGCAATCGATGGCATAATTAGTTAACTTGAGCTCTAATGCCTCGAGATCCTTCTCGAGGGTCACGTATGACTTAGATAGATGTTAAGAAGGTATATGGAAAGTTAGAAGTCATTTGAATTAAAGGAAACATCTTTTAATAAAGTTTGACAAAGATAGGATGATACGCTAAGCGTTTTGCATCGCGGAAGCCATTCCGTTTTACGAATGGGTAGCAGATTAAGGACAACACTCAGCCACCTTCTACCACCATATGCGGTGGACGATGCAACCTCACATCACTATGTGTGACGCATATCCTCCCACAGGCGTGAGGCGGTGGGGAATTTATTTAAGGCCAATTTTGGTGGCAACTTTCCCAACATTTCATTTTTGACCTAGAATGATCCCAAATGCTCTCAATCATTCTCCATAAGGTTATACACCATCAGACAATAATTCCATAAGCTTATCCATCTTAGAAAGCTTGGATCATCTTAAAATTTCTCCCTCTACATGGTTGGTGAAGCTTGGTGTTCTTCAGCTTAGAGGAAGACTTGTGCTAGAGGATGTTTGGTTGTTTTAAGGTAAGTATTTGCTACTCTCTAGTGTCCTATAACTTCTCCTAACTTAGTTCAATTGATAGATATAACTTGCAAATGTGTAGATAAATTCTATACGGAAGGTGTGTTGGTTGTTGTGTTGCTTTGATTGAGTTATTAAGGTGGTTATGGATGGATTGTATGAAGTGTGGCTATGGTATTCTTGGTATTTGGTGTAATTGATGAAGAGGATATGATAGTAGCTTAAACTTCCATGAAAACAAGCTAGGAAGGTTGCACATGCTAGGTGTTCGATAGAATGTCGCGATGAAGAAATCTTGAAACCATTGATTTGATCTTGATTCGGATTATCTCTATTTCTTTGGTAGGTGATTGGAGAACGAGCGCCACCTCTTAGGATTATCTTTTTCCAAGCAACGAGGTATGTAAGGCTTACTTTCCTTCTTCTATTGTTGGCATGATCCAACGTCAAACGTTATCAAACATCGGACGTTCCATAAGAAACTTCTATTCTTGGAAGATACAAGTATGGTTGCCCTTGATCATTAACACTACTGTTTATTATTACTCTTGAAATTGGTTCCATAATTCTTACATGTTCCTTATCGGGAGTATATCATACACTTCATGATGTTCCTATTTATATGACTGCTTAAACTCTAGGTTTGATTATAACAATGGTTATATTTAGCTTTATAACAGAAGGCGGAGATTAACGACCTTATGTCACTCCACCCTAGTTCCATTATTTTCTAAAGTCATTCCTGTATTATATATATATATTATGAAACTGAGTCGCGCTATAGTTGGCCAGGTAGGGCACTTATATGTGCACACCACTACAGTTGGGTACGATAACACCGAGTCCTATTATGGCCGGGTATGATATGAAGATGACATTACCCCAAAGTATGGCTTATATATATATACATACGAATATGGTTTTAAGAGATATTACGCATTACATACACCCATAGTGGCTTCGTGAGGTCCAGATTGTATCATTACTTCCTCTTGTTCATGTTATTATCATTATTCTTGTTTGGCTGCCTTACATATTCATTACATTCTTTCGTACTGACGTCCCTTCCTGGGGCGCTGAATTTCATATTGCAGGTCCAGGTAGATAGAGTGACGCCTATGTCCATTAGGATCTCAGCTCAGCGGTGGTATCAGAGCTCTCTACTTGTTCTGGAGGTGCTAGTCGGAGTCGGTATGGTTTTATATACATAGTTATGGGTATGGCGGGACCCTATCTAGACCTGATGATATTAATATAATCTTTAGAGGCTTGTAGATAGTTGTACTGTATATAAAAGTCATGTATGGCCTTGTCGGCCTTTCCTATTAGTCAGATGACGTGCATTGTGGCCTTGTTGGCCTTTTCAGTATATATATATGTGTATGTTGGATCTCTTCTTCTCGTAGGTTGATGGATCATCTTGTAGTAAGGTTATTGGTTTGAGACCTTGTCGGCTCATGTCTTGTTAAGTATGCTACATGTATCATGACTAGCACGCTCGGGCCTTAGGGCACCGGTGCCGGCCACACTCCCCAAGGTTGTGGTGTGACAAACTTGGTATCAGAGCAATGTCAGTACTAGGGATGTCTATAAGCCATGTCTAGAACAGTCTTATTTATGGGTATGTAGTGCGCCATAATTATAAATAGGAGGCTGCCGAACATTTAGGATGATTACCTTCCTTTCAGGATTTAGATCGTCTGATAGAACTGAGCCATAGGGAATTAAGTCTAATGTAAGTATGGATATAGGTTGTACATGGACGTTTATGCTCAAAAGAGATACAACTAGCTGGGATGTCGAGGAAGGATTGAGAAAGTACATGATATGTATGCCCTCCCGGTAGATCCGTTTGAGGCCCAATGTAAGGAAGTTACGGGATGTACACCTTCTATTGAGATTGGTCCATTTGAGGTTCAAAATGAGTCACTCTCTCCGATATATCAGTTACACTTGCATTAAGAGAGTTAAGGAAAGCGGTACAAGTAATAGTGCAACTGGTTGCCTTGCCAACCGGGAAGTGTTCGAGCTTACAAAGGATTAAGGAGCTCAAGGAATCCGGGAGCGGGAGTTGTTTATGTTTTCAGGATATGACTTCGATGGAATTTATAGGGTAAACAAAGAAGACTAGGACCATTGATGATCTTGAAATATTGCTAGGTGGTGATATGTTACGTCGGACAAGGTTTTTTTTACCTGCTGACAAGGTCCATAAGATATGGACGTGTTCGATACTTAAGCATAAAGACCAAGCAAGAAATAGGATTGAAACGTCGAGCTCCAGTGCAATGTGAACTTTCTTTCCGGGTATGGATATCTTGATTATGGAATTTAAGTTTTGTTATCTTATCGAGAACTTAAGGTATTTCCATAGAAACAAGATGCAAGAATGAAGTAAGGATTCATGTGAAGCTTTTGACATCCTAATAATAATTAGAGCCATGCTTGTGCTTCCTTTAGCCAATGAGATATGAACCTTTAACAATGTTGTATCAGGTGCACATCTCAGTTTCTCAATTATGATGCTTATGTTTTCTGGTAAATTGTTAGCGAAAGGTGTGAGAAAAACATGAGTGGACGGTCCTCAATCCTTAAAGACAGGTTGTAATACATGTTAAGGTATGGAAGGTAGGTAGTGAGATCAAGACATGAAAAATATTACCAAGAAAGAATTACAATTGTGGGGATTAGTAAGTAAGTAATGTAATTGCAGGCAGGGGATAATTAAAGTCGGCTAACGTAAAGAAAGTTATAAACTAGAAAGTGTTTTGTCGAGACATTTGAACGAGACTAGGAGCGAAGGATCGCAAAGGGTCAATATGAAATCTAGTACGGCGATCAGTATAAGAAGGAAAAGTCACTGAAAGATATAAGTTAATACCAGGAGGCGTGATATGATTCATAGAAAACATAGGACAGATTGGGAGTGAACCTCAAAAGCTATAAAGTAGGATGAGTAAGGTTTTGTTAAGAGTAAATTAATAAAGGTGGATGGAGACTATTAGAGAGTTAAGATAACCCCATAACTGAGAAAGGGTGATAACAGAAGGTAACTTGGGATGGACTTGAGTCAAGATACTAATTAGGGAATCGGAAGATTTTCATGTTGTCTAGTGTTATAGTAAATAAATGATTAAACATATAGAAGGAAGGGTATAACTAATAAAAGCAAGCTATGGAGGACTCCTTGACAAGCTGAGTAAATTAGAAGCGAAGCTAGCCGAAGGGGTATATGACAGCAGGGGGAACTTTCATGGGTATTAGGTTAATCCTTTAGATGAAGTAAGGTTACTCTAAGATCAGCCATAAGTTATCAGGACCAAGTCCAGAAAGAATGTAAAGATGGACAGCGTTTCACCGTAAGGAGTAGAACTATGTCCTTAAGGGGGGAAGACAAAGTGGTAAGAAATCAAATTAGGAATGTGTTGTTTACTTAAATCGCGGAAAGGTAGGGAGATTGTGTTACATAGGGGTGGAACAATTTCAAATGGTGCATGAGGAAATTGACATGGTGATGGGACAATGATGACTTGCAACAAGGGGGCGCACATAATTGGACGCTTTGTACAAGAGTATGTAAGCTAACATTAAGGAATTAAAATGGAAGGCCAACTCTAAATACTGAAATGCAAGGGGGAAATGGCTAATAAAGTAAGGGAAATTGGAGAAAGATGTAGGTCTGGAAAAACCATTCTAACGAAGCAGCCACTCTGAACTAGTTTTTATCGCTAAGAAATTGAACCCTGAAGGACAACCAAGATGGAGATGATTACAAAAAGAGTTAGTATGGCATTTCAATGAAGGCTAGGGAAGATAAACATTAGCGCAAAAGCAATAAGAATTGACGTGGAAGATAAGGTTAGCGACTGATGATAAAGAAGGAGCTATAACTTTGAGACCAATAAAGAAGGGATCTAGGATAGTAAGATCAAGAGCATGTGATATATATAAGGAGGGGATTTTATGGTTTGGTTGGTCGGAGTTGGTTTGGGGCTGGACGAACACAAATATGGGAGTCAAATGGAGGTTGGTGGAATAGGATAGTTTTCGGACAGTTTAGGTTTGTGGGAGGTGTACGGGTGCCCTTATGTGGTTTGTGGCTAAGTCATTTGGAAAGGATGAACTAGAAAAGTTGTAGGTTATGTTGGTGGTTGGTATTTGGTGGTAAGATTGCGGAAACCGGTCGGGACAGTAAGGTACGAAGGTTGAACCTAGTGAGGATGGTGGAGTAGTTGGTTGGGTTCTCGGGTATTTTTGGGTGGAGTTGGTTAAAGACCTTTCTGGTGTAGGTTGGGGAAATGTTATAGTGTATTGGGGTGAAAGGGATTAGGTAGTTGGAAAATGATTGGAAATGAAATTGATAGACAAGTTCAGGTGCGGGTAAGGTGATGTAGGCCGAGATGATCTCCTAATGTGTTTGTGACAAAGTAATCGAATAAAACCTTGGCTTGGGTATAGTTAGATCACAAAAGTTCTAACTAGACTTACACCTAGGGTTTGGACCACAAAAGAACCAATGGTTGGAACACAAAAGGACCGATGGTTGGACCACAAAAGGACCAAGGTTTGGACCACAAAAGGACTAACTAAGATAACAACACAAAAGTTGAATAACTTAGCAAAGTCATAGAAAACTCAAATACATTTCATAAAAATTCAATGTCTTAATTCATCAACTACATCCCCTATTTATACTAGTTCTACACCTTCTAAAAGAGGTAACAATATAGACATAAAAATGCATCTAGGACGAATGGGAAAGGGGAGAGCTTTGGACGATTTTGGGAGAAGGGAAAATACCCAACTCTTCATGTTCTCTAGGCCAACCTTTTGTGTCATCCTAGATAAGTGCATGAACTAGCTAGTCCATGAATTACCTCCTTGGGGAATGTTGTAAGCTTCTCCTTCTAGATGGTTCTCAGCTTGGTCATCTTATCTTATGACATGGCATAGTAATTAAGCTATAAGGAGATCTGGTAATTAATCTAGGAATTAAAACAAGATAAAAGGTGGTCTCGGCCAAGACCTACATAAAAGCCGAAAAAAATGTTTTCTTCTTGGATCTTCAAGTCTTGTCTTCAACCCCACTCTACATTAAGCATGTCACCATAGGACGATTGGCAATCTTTGGCACTCCTAGAAAATCACCTCGCGGCTCATGTTGGAAACTTAAGTTCACGACCTTATTTTCATCATAATCCCCTTCTTTAATAGAATTTGTCCTCAAATTCTCATCATCTATGTATGGTGATAAGTCTCCAACATTTAATGTTGGAGAAATATTTCCTTCCTTAGGTGTAGCCAAACCAAATTATCCGAATACAAGACAAAAGGTTTCGGCCTCAAATAATGTTCCCATTGGACCAAAGATCTCACAATATGAAATTCCTTGTCATAAGTAGAGTAATTGAGCCGAGCACCACCCAATTTTCACTAAAGAAAGCAATGGGTCATTTGTCTTGAATCAAGATGGTACCATCATCAATTCCACTAGCACCACATTCAATTTCAAATGGCTTCTCAAGGTTTGGAATAGTTAGAGTCGGAGCTTCACATAACCTTCCCTTCAAGGTTTCCAAAGCTCTTTGTGCTCCTTGGGACCATTTAAACTCACCATTTTTTATTAGTTCAGTGATAAGGGCAGCAAGGGTACAAAACTCTCTAATGAAATGACGATAAAAAGAAGATAAACCATGGAAATGTCTTACCTCACTTACATTTGTAGGCTCGGGCCAACTCCGGATAGCTTCCACCTTGGATGGATGCATATGAATGCCCTCGGATGATACTATGTATCCTAAGAATGGGATACTAGTAATCATAAAAGCACACTTCTCTAACTTGCCATAAAACTTTACATCTCTTAACTTCTCAAATAAAGCTTCTAAATGCGACAAGTGAGATTCCCTATCTTGACTATAAATTAAGATATCATCTAAGTAAACCACAACAAATTTACCCATGAATGGTCGTAGTACCTCGTGCATGAGCCTCATGAAAGAGCTTGGAGCATTACACAATCCAAATGGCATCACAAGCCATTCGTACAAACCATACTTGGTCTTGAAAGCCGTCTTCCATTCATCTCCCTCTCGTATCCTCATTTGATGGTAGCCACTCCTCAAATCTATCTTGGAGAACAACTTGGCCCCATTCAATTCTTCCAAAAGATCATCCAATCTCTGCATAGGAAACTTCTACTTCACAGTGATGTTATTGACCGCTCGACGATCAATACACATGCACCAAGTCCCATCTTTCTTTGGCGCCAACAAGGCGGGTACCACACAGGGACTAAGGCTCTCTCGAACAAAGCCTTTTTCTAGTAATTCTTGCACTTGTCTTTGCAACTCCTTAACCTCTTCCGGATTGCATCTATAGGCTGGACGATTAGGTAATGAACTTCTTGGAATAAAATCAATAGCATGTTCAATACCTCTGATTGGTGGTAATCCGGGTGCAAGATCATCCGGAAATACATCTTCAAATTTCTTCAAGAGTTCCTTCAAGTCGGCATCTTCAATCGCATCTCCTACAAGACTCCTCTTATTTTTGTACACCAATGCATATATAGGACTCCAATTCTTCAACTCCTCTTCTATCTCCGATGCATTAAGAAAGAGGGCCTCAGACCTTTCCTTACGGTTCTTGGCATTTTGGATCTTCATTTTCTTCACCTCACTAGGTGACAATGGTATCAACCGGACCTTCTTATCATCCTTTTAAAAAGAATAGACATTATTTTCTCTATCATGTTGCGCTTTCCTATCAAATTGCCATAGCCGACCCAATAAAATATGACAAGTATCCATAGGTAGGATGTCACACCATATCTCATCTTCATACTTACCAACCCGAAAACTAACAAGAGCTTGTTTCATTACCTTTAGCCCTTTGTCTTTGTTCAACCATTAGAGAGCATATGGTTTAGGATGGTTGCGGGTAGGAAACTTCAATTTGTCCACCATTTCCACGGAGGCCGCATTGGTACAACTTCCTTCATCAATGATCATATTACATACCTTGTCATTTACCTTGAATCGAGTGTAAAATAGTTTCCCTCTTTATGTATCCTCCTTTTCTTCAAGTTGAACACTCAACACACGTCGAAGTACTAAACTTGCACCCTCTTCCGCAAGATCAACATCTTCCTCTAGGACCTCATTGACTTCGGGTTCCTCAATAACAAAGGAATCCCCACAATCTTGGTACTCTTCGATAGTCATTACCCGGGGGTTAGGACATTCATTTGCAAAGTGTCCTAATCTTTGACATTTAAAACACATTTTCTACTTCTATCTACCCTTTTTGTAACCTCTACTTTCTTTCCTTTATCTTTCTCTACACTTTCTTGGCTATACAATGGGTTAGTAAAAAAGGTATTGTCATTTTATTTAACATTAGTGGGCTTTACATAGAATTTTGGGCTACCTTTATTTTGTTGTTTTTCAAATTTGAGTGCTAAGTGATATACGTCTTCAAATGTGTTGTATGTTGTAACTTCGACCTTCTCTTGAATCGCCACGTTCAAGCCTCCAATGAATCGTGCAATCCTTTGAGCCTCATTTTCTTCTAAGTCACAAAGCATAGTGACTTTCTCGAACTCTCGAATGTATTCCTCAATTTTAAAAACTCCTTGAGGAAGTTTGGTGAGCTTGAGGTATATGTCTTGTTCATACTCCCTTGGCAAGAACTTCTTCTTCAAATGTTTCTATATTTTGTCCCAAGATTCAATCTTGGTTTTCCCATTCCTCCTCCGGCTTGTTTTGAGGTTTTCATACCACATAAGTGAATTCCTTCAACTTCAATGTAGCAACCTTAAAACACTTGTGGTCATCATATTGCTTGTATTCGAAAAGCCTCTCAATGGCCCTTAACTATTCAAGAAACTCTTTCGGGTCCATATTTCCTTCAAAGATTGGAGATCAAACCCTAGACTTCGATCATCTTCCATTTCATGCCTTGGGTTGTCTTGGACTTCTTCCCTTTCATGCTTCGGGTTGTTTTGTGCAACCTCCTCCCCGAACTTGACATCATTAATCATGGCACGCTCCGCAAATTCTCTTCTCAAGATTTACGCTTGTTCCGCAAAAAGGTCACTTATGATCCTCTGAAGTTCTTCATTTATGTTAGCCATAGCGTCAAGGCATGGGACAGAAAAATCTTGCTCTAATACCAAACTGATGTATATAAGGAGGGGATTGTATGGTTAGGTTGGTCGGACACAAATATGTGATTTAAATGGAGGTTGGTGGAATAGGACGGTTTCCAGGAAATTTAGGTTTGTGGGAGGTGTACGGGTGCCCTTAGGTGGTTTGGGTCTAAGGCGTTTAGAGAGGATGAACTAGAAACATTATAGGTTATGTTGGTGGTTGGATGGTGGTAAGGTGGCGGAAACTGGTTGGGACAGTAAGGTATGAAGGTTGAACCCGGTGAGGATGGTGGAGTAGTTGGTTGGGTTCTCGAGTATTTTTGGGATGAGTTGGTTTTTTGGTGTAGGTTGGGGAAGTGTTGTAGTGTATTGGGGTGAAAGGGATTAGGCAGTTGGACAATGATTGGGCACGAAATTGATAGACAAGTTTGGGTGCGGGTAAGGTGATGTAGGCCGAGATAACCTTCTAATGTGTTTATGACAAAATAACTGGATAGACCCTTGGCCGAGATGACTTATACCTAGGGTATGGACCATAAAAGGACCAACGGTTGGACCATAAAAGGACTAAGGGTTGGACCATAAAAGGACCAAGGTTTGGATCACAAAAGGACCGAGGGTTGGACCACAAAAGGTCCAACTAAGATAATAACACAAAGTTGAATAACTTAGAAAAGTCTGAGAAAACTCAAATATATTTCATAAATATCCAATGTCTCCTTTCATCAACTACATCCCTTATTTATACTAGTTCTACACCTTCTAGAAGAGGTAACAAGATAGACATAAAATGCATCTAGGCGGAATGGGAAAGGGGGAGAGGTTCGACCAATTTTGGGAGAAGGGAAAAGACCCAACTCTTTATGTTCTCTAGGCCACCCTTTTGTGTCATCCATGTAGATAAGTGCATGAACTAACTAGTTTATGAATTACCTCATTGGGGAACGTTGGAAGCTTCTCCTTCTGGATAGGTCTTAGCTTGGTCATCTTATCTTATTACATGGCATAGTAATTAATCTATAAGGAGATCTAGTAAAAGGTGGTCTCGGCCAACACCTACATAAAAGCCGAAAAAATGTTCCTTCTTGGATCTTCAAGTCTTGTCTTCAACTCCACTCCACATTAAGCATGTCACCATAGGACGATTGGCAATCTTTGGCACTCCTAGCAAATCACCTCGCGGCTCATGTTGGAAACTTAAGTTCAGACCTTCTTTTCATCAACATGTACCAAGAGTAGCGAGAATAATAAGCAAAAGCATGATAGCAGTATATTACACATTTTGTTTGTTTCGAAACATCAAAGATAAACCACGGGATCAAAGAATTATATTAGGAAGAAAAATAATATATAAAGGGGAAGCTTGTAAGACATGTCACATAATATTATAGCTACAAACCAAATGAGGTGTAATGTCGGGGGCTCAATAGGTTGATACGCAATATAGTAAGCACGATGAGAAGATAAGGAATTATTAATACGGGAGTATTGTGGATGTGGCAAGTTTGATTCCACTCAGGCACCTACGAATCTCAATAAGAACTAGTTTATTCTCGAGGAACCTAGATGTACAAATAAACCCTCAGTATCTCTTTAAAAAGGGATGATCAAGTAAAAATTTAGAGGATGGCGGGAGTCCTAGGATTCATGAACAGAGGGATTAGTTACCACTTGCCTAACTTCAGCAAACAAGGATTGCAGTGGCACACAGTAAAGTCAGACACCTCCCAACATAGTAGAATAGTTAAATAGGATTACGATAAAGGCTTCTTACCCACAATATTCTACCCCACCTAGACCTACCAACTGTATCACATTAATGAAGAAAAGAATCAAGGGAGCAACGCGATAAGGAAACCTTACCGAGGATGAACCGTGTACAAATTGTTCGTCGGTGCAGAATTAGTGCCAAAAACTCAACATGTTATAGTAGAATATTAGAAACCAACGTGAAAATGGGAATGTACTAATATAGATTTCGTCTGAAACTACCTACTGCAAAGGGTATGGCAAGACGTACTTTAAGAAAAAGAATTATTTGCCCTAACGATGTTTTTGGTTCTATGACTTTTGTCCGGTGTGTTCAGTATGATTAAATATGGAGATAGTTTCGAGGAAATTTAGGTCATTCAAGTTAGTTTCAATCCTAGGAATACAAACAAATTGAGGATATAACTCAAACGTCCAGTGGTATGCTATAAACTTGTACGCTAAACTTCGAAAGAAATTAGGATAGCTTATTAGATCATACCCAACAATGGCTAGTATGTTGAGCGATAAAATGGTATCGCGAGAGACTCTGTATTAGCGGGAATATGTGACTCCTATCAAATGGGTTGGAGCAAACAAAATGAAACCAATAAGGTGTGACGTAATACATCAGATCAAGAGAAGAGTAAAGTGTTTAGGAAGTGAGTGTAAGCGACTTAGAATTAACATGAAATTACATCAAGGTATATATCAAAGAGGGTGCTTTGAATAATTCCTAGATAGCCATCAATGAAGGATGTGGTAAGGTTGCGAGTAAAAGAAGATATCTTAACCCTAACATATTAGATCATATTTCATAATCCGATAAAAGGCCAAGTGACTTATGAGTTACACCCCCATTAAAGTTTGCCAGTTTCAACAAGAAACCATGCCAGGAACCCATTTTGAATTATATCTATTAACGATGTGAAACACCCATCGTATAAATAAATTTCTACCTCTATTCTAATCTTGACAAAGTCGCAAGGTTAATGGTAGCCTTAATACAAGGGTCTTATAGAAGATTAGGGGTACCAAAGAAATTATGCAAGGAGTAGAAGGAGAAGAGAGTATAAAAGCACTGCTGATTGCCTTAAGCCAAGGGCCTTGTACAACTTGATTTGAGGTGCTATGACACACGTGATGTTAACCCCTTCGTAGATTGATAATCAACCAATACTCTGGGTAAACCTATAAGGAAGATTGTGTTAAAACCTTACGCAAACCTTAAGAGATATTTATACACATGGACACGTCTGTATGAGGGCATGATGAATCTAGGAAAAAGGTTTTGAATGCAGGAGAGTTATGACTTACTAGGCAACTTTATGAATAAATGCACGATAGTGTGAGGCCGATTATGTGAAAATACGGGTTCTGTAAGACAATGTTCAGATCCATGGATTGAGTAAGTCTTTGTATAAAGGGAAACCTATCAAAATTTCACCAAGAACCACGAAAACCAACGCATACTAATATATGACTCAACATTCAAAGATGAATGTTCTTAAGAGGGGAGGATATTACACCTCGTACTTTTGCATATTGAATGGATCGTGAGTTAGTGGCCATAAGACAAGGGAAATGATGTCCTTGAGAATATAAGGAGGATGATTGAGTTAGAACCATTAAGAGATCACAAGAGTTTAAGAACCGCTAAGTCATTCGCGCTTGTATTCCTTACATGGATTACATCGTGAGCAAGATAATATAAGTTGGAAAGGAGTTATGATTCCTGTAAGAGATTAAGGAAGGCTTTGAATAAGTGTTGGAAGTATATCAAAATGTTTCGTATCGCACCACGTAGTATTGTATGCAATCGATGGCATAATTAGTTAACTTGAACTCCGATGCCTCGAGATCCTTCCCGAAGGTCACATACGACTTAGATAGATGTTAAAAAGGTGTATGGAAGGTTAGAAGTTATTTGGATTAAAGAAAACATATTTCGATGATGTTTGATGAAGATAGGACGATACGTTAAGCGTTTCGCATCACAGAAGCAGTTTCGCTTCGCAAATTGGGAAGCGGATTAAAGACACCACTCAGCCACCTTTATGACACCATATGTGGTGGAGGATGCAAGCCGCACATCGCCATGTGCTCTGCATATCCTCCCGTAGGTGTGAGGCAGTGGGGAGTTTATTTAAGGCCAATTTCAGTGGCAACCTTCCCAACATTTCATTAACAACCTATAATGATCCCAAATGCTCTCAAGCACCCTTCAAAGGGTTATATACCATTAGAAACACTTCCATAAGCTTATGATGTAAATTCCATCTTAGGAAGCTTGGATCATCTTGAAATTTCTCCCTCTACATGGTTGGTGAAGCTTGGTGTTCTTGAGCTTGGAGGAAGACTTGTGCTAGACGATGTTATGGCTATTTTAAGGTAAGTATTTGCTACTCTCTATTATCCTATAACTTCTCATAACTTAGTTAGTTCAATTGATAGATATAACTTGCAAAAGCCTAGCTAAATTCTACAAGGAATGTATGTTAGTTATTGTGTTGCTTTGATTGAGTTATTAAGGTGGTTATGGCTAGGGATGGCAACGGATAGGATCTGGACCGGATCCTACTAGATACAGATCCAGATCCGTTTTTCATAAATGAATCCAGATCCATCGGGTTCATAAAAATCAGATCCAAATCCGGATCCATCGGTTCCGCCGGGTCCACGGATCGGATCTGGATCCATATGTAAAATAAATTGCCTTGCTAAGAATGTAACCTCGCTAAGAATTTTCTTTTGAACTGACAAATGATTTTTACTTGCTAACAATTTATTATGTTTCAATTTTGAAATGTTCGTATGAGATATTTTGTTTGTTGTCTCATTTTGATTGTGGGCTATTAATTGAAAATGTTAGACAATGACAATAGTTGTGGAAAATGTTGACTAGTATTTCCACAATACTGAACTTGCATGTGCTTGGAATCTTCACAAATGAAGTGAATATAATTTTAATTACTTGTCTATGGAGATTTAGTCATTCACTAATATAACATTGATTTTATTATCGAAGTTACCTCTTTATTTTTTGGTTTTTGAGTTAACACAAGGATAAATTAAACTTGCAAGGATGTGCTTAGCAATTTTAAAAAAATACTTATAAAATTACATTCTAGGTTATGAATATATTTAATAAAAAATGGATCCACGGGTCGGATCTGGACCGGATACGGATCTCAAATACAAGATCCAGATCCAGATCCGATCCGTCAGAAACGGATCCGGGTCCGATCCGGATCCGTCGGGTCCAAATTTTGAAGATCCATATCCTATAAAATGGATCTGGATCCACCGGATCCGGATCGGGTCCAAGATCCACTGCCATCTCTAGTTATGGCTAGATTGTATGAAGTGTGATTGTGGTAATTTTGGTATTGGGTATAATTGATTAATAGGAGAGGATATTAGCTTAAATTTCTATGAAAACAAGCTAGGAAGGTTGCACACACTAGGTGTTCAATAGAATGTCACAATGAAGAAATCTTGTAACCATTGACTTGATCTTGATTCGGATTATCTCTACTGCATAGGTTGGCGATTGGAGAATGAGAGACACCTCGTAGGACTAGCGTTGGCCAAGCAATGTGGTATGTAAGGCATAACTTCCTTTTTCAATTGTTGGCATGATCCAAACTTAAACATTATCACATCGGATGTTCCATAAGAAACTCCTATTCTTGGAAGATACATGTATGGTTGCCCTTAGTAATTGACATGAAATTGGTTCTGTGATTCTTACATGTTCCTTGTCAGGAGTATATCTCGCACTTCATGATGTTCTTGGTTATATGACTACTTCTAAACTCTAGGTTGGATTGTAAAGATCACTATATTTAGCTCCACAACGGAAGATGGAGGTTAACGGCCTTATGTCACTCCGCCCTGGTTCCATTAGTTTCTAAAGTTATATATATATATATATGTGTGTGTGTGTGTGTGTGTGTTTTATGACATGGAGCCGCACTATAATCAGCCACGTACGACACTTACATGTGCACACCACCACAGTTGGGTATGATATATGATGATGATATTTCCCCAAAGTGTGACTATATATATATGCATTGCATACACCCACAATGGATTTTTGAGGTCTATGTTGTATCATTACTTCTTCTTGTTCTTGTTATTGTCATTATTTATGTTTTTCTGCCTTACATATTCAGTATATTCTTTCGTACTAACGTCCCTTGATGAGGCGCTACGTTTCATGCCCACAGGTCCAGGTAGACCTAGCATATGAAGAGGTCTATGTGGCTATCCTTAAATGTCAGCTTCACAAGTTAAGGACTAAGGAAGTGGCCTTAGTGAAAGTGTTATAGAGGAGTCATAAAGTCGAAGAGGCTACATAGAAAGCCGAAGAAGACATGAAATTCAGATATCCGCACTTGTTTGAGGAGCAAGCGGAGAGAGTTTAAGGTAAACGCCTTTCATAACCATGTCATTTCCCCTTATATATTCATGTCTCTTTTTTCATATTCACGTGACCACTACTCATGTCTCATTTCCCTATGTTCATGTTTTCATGTACTCATGTCACTTTTGTCCCATGTTCCATGTTATGTTTCTTCACGATTCATGTATTCATGCCATGTCTATAAAATTTCAAAGTTAGTTATATTCTTAATCATGATACATCATTCGAGGACGAATGATCCCAATGAAGAGATATTGTAACACCTCATACCTTCTAGAAAAGATTTGACACGTATGATGAAAATATAATGGAACCAAGATGAGGAGTGTAGGAGGTATTTTAAAAACTAATCAAGGTATAAGAAGAGTCTTTAGGCAAAGTATAATCTGAAGCTACTCTACAGGGCATGCTTTCGAGTGAGTTTGTACCACGTCTCACATTAAGTGGGTATACGGAAAATCTATAAGGAATTTGAGAAAACTTAACGCATGAGAATTGTATCCCTTTGAAATATATTTCAATCCATTTATGGTGGAGCTCAAACAAACATCGGTACAAAAAGTTATGACAAATTTACTAATATGTGATTCAAGTTGCGGCTCACCCTACGTTTCGCAGGTTGAACACCAAAAATCATGTCTTACTGGCACAATCTGCGATTCGTTTGCATCTAGTAGGTCACATCTGCGTTTAGCGGGTCGTGCTTAGCTATAAAAGTACAGATCGTGAATTTCTTGAAAATTATTCATTCCACTTCGTTTTTTGCCGACTTTGTGAGGAGAAAAAACCCTAGAACTTTCCCAAACCTCCTAAGGTAAGTTCTTCCTCAAATACCAAGTATTATTCCATCATATTAACGAGGATTAACACCTATATACAGATTATTAATAAGATTCTACTCTACAAATCCTGCGATTTTCAAGAAAATCCATCTCAAGGTTCAGGATTTTGGAATTCCTCTCCAATGTTTAGCCTTATTTATGAGTTTTGGAGCGATTAAGGTATGCAGGGTTCCTATCCACATGTTGGAATAATACTGTTCTTCCCCTTGTCACGTTCATCCATAAAACATGAAACTCCACAAGCTTAGGGTTCTTGTTTTAGTCCATGTTGATCCTAATTTTATATATCAAGATATTCTACATCTATGTACTAATTCGTTAATTGTATTCTTGATATTTCATTTCGATTATCATGAATCCGTCCGTAATCTATGAATGCCCATACTTTGAATTCCATGGGTTCTTAAATCAAGTCACTAATCATATTCGGTTATTATATGAAATTGTGTGTGCTATATTTTATTCAAAACTATGTTTACAAGTTATAATTATGAAATCCATGGGCTAACGAGCCAATTACATTCATGTTCATTTTTTGAAAGTTGCACAGATTACCGAGAAGGTTTAATACGTAAAACTATGTATGCCAACGTATGATAAGGATTGATCCGCCCAGTTAGGAGGATTCCTTCATATTACCTATTGCGGGTTATTGGATCTATATTTACCATGTTCATGCATCGTATCCTTGCAAGATACGATATGGCTTAGCTGACCGGGAAGAGATCATACGCCATATATTCACGTGGTGGTTTCATGTTGATTATACTAAGGCTTTCCAATTTGAAACAATTTATCATATTTTATTCCATTCATGTCAGACATTATACATGCTCATATTCAGTTTACAGTTTTAGTTCCTATTATATCATGTCCATGCTTATTCATTCAGTTGCTTTACGTACTCGTACAATTCGAACGGACTTACATCGCTTTCTACCCGCGGACTATATTTCACGATGGAGGTACAGATTTATAGGAAGACGAATTGACTCGTTAAGATTTTCTACAGTATCAGCTTTCGATGAGCCCCATCTAATTCGGGGTGTTATCTTTTATTTATTTCATGTCATGTCATGCAGTACAGGTATGCCGGGGGCCTTGTCCCAATAAAACAATTTTAGCAGTCAGACTCATGTTTAGATGTTTCATAGACTAGTCTAGCATGTCATGTCAGATATTCAGATCATGTTTTCAAATTATTTTTGCAATCATATTTTCAAACAACATATTTTCAGTATTCAAATTTTCATGTTTTAAATTATTACTTCACAATATTAGATGTCCATGTGGTCCGCTCAGTCACATGCAATCAGGCACCGATTGAGTGTTGTGTACTTCCAGACCATGATTCAAGGTGTGACAATATCGTTCTACTGAGGGATCACTATATTCTTTGGAGGTTGTACTATATTCTCCCGAGGTGGAACAACAAAAGCCTCATGAGGCGGAGCTTGATACAGTGGTACCGGAATCCATACATGCAAAGGGAGTGATGGTTCCATCAGCAACATAATCATATGTTGTTGTATCCATGGAGTGATATTCACGCCCTGTCGGGGTTGAGCATAGTATCTCCGAGCCATCACGGTCGTGGTAATCACAAAATTCAAAAGGTTTAACAAAGTCCAAATGGGATGGTAATTTTAATGGTTATCTCTTATAGTAGAATTATATTAGATTACTAATCTACTGCTTCATCTTGTGCTCGGTGATTAAGTTACTTAATTAGCATCATTGCAAATTTATTAATTCGTCTTTGATACAAGAAATCAAGCCAAATGAAAGAGGTAATTAAAACTAAGGGTAATTTAAAGCTCGTAATTAACATACCAATGAGATGCTATAATTTTTGGATTTAAAACTTGAAACTGATGTCAACTCAGGAAAAAATAAAACTTAAATTTTTTTAAAAATTCATTCACTCCTTTTTAGAATTTTAATTTATGCATATGCATATGAATTTTTAAAATACATTCACTCCTTTTTAGAATTTTAATTTATGCATATGCATATGAATTTTTAAAATTCATTCACTACTAACATCAACCAGCTCCACCATCACAATCACCACCACTATCAAACTGTCACCATCGCCCCACTTACTACAACACTAACCACTTCCGCCATCAAACTATCACCACCACCATTACTACCCACTAGCACCAACCATCACTAGCGAACATTAATGTTTCTTTTTTTTATCAAATAATATTTTATGTTATTAAATGTATATTTATTTTCTAATATTTAGTTACTTTTTTATTTGAATTGTATATTTATTATATTTAAATAAGTATATTATGCATATTCAGATATTGAAAAGCAATATGTCTTAATCATTTAGTGTTTAGGTCTAGAAACAACATCTTAATCATTCAGATGTGCATTCAGATTCAAACGGCTTAATCTTAATGAAAACAAATGAGGCCTAAAAGTTGGTTCTGTTTTTTTAGTATTTTATTTTTTGCATATGGGATTTGGGTTGGGTTGGGTTGTATCAGGACACAACATTTTTTTAAAAATTGAATTTATATTTATTAGATCAAAAGTAAGAAAATATTACCCACTAGAAATTATATTTTTCGATAGTTGTGATTTTTGTGTTTAAAAATAAAGTTAAGTGACTTAGTGGGGCAATCTTAGTAACTCAATTGATCATCTACCTGAACTTTCGTCTTATTGATAAGGGTTAATCCCTTCAACATTTCCCTTTCCCTACTCCATATGTAATAAACTCAATTTTAAAAAAGACCAAAACCATCGCCAGACACATGTGTTCGTCCAGATTTGTCACTTGAACACCTTAAGTAACGCTTGTTCAATCTAGACACTTCGAGTGGGCCTCTGCTATGTCATTTAGACACTTTTCGCTCACTTGATAACTTGCATGATTCTCACATAAATAAGGCGCGTGAAAAGCCCAAAAACAAATTATTTTCTTTTTCTTTTTATTTCTTCTTCTTTCATTCTTTTTCTTTTTCAAATAATTTTCAAATGAAACTCCATTATTTTCGATTTCCGATCTGAGATTCAAATGTAGCAACTTCATTTTGTCTCCTTAGATTATTTCAAATTAATTGGATCTAAACATCATTAATGGGGGCTTTAGAAAGTCGGAAGGTTTAAAATGAGTTACTTGATTTGATGAAAATTTTGAGAAATTAATATTAGGGTTGTCTTCGGGTTCTTTAGCTGAAGTTATAACAAATTTGAAGGAGTTTCTCTTAAAATTTTGGATTAAAATCGTGGTTAGAACAAGAACACATATGAAGATGGTGAAGAACACGAAAACACATTCTTTCTTTTCTTTTTTGAAATATTAATTTTTTTCTCACAGTTTATTTGTAATTGATCAAACGTCACATGTCCTAATTTAATTTATCATTTGCCACATCATCGACGGGTTACACACATTTTTTATATTTGTCTAATTGTTCGAAAAGTGTCTAGAAATGACACAGCGAAGGCTCATCCAAAGTGGTTAGATGAAACAAACATTACTTGAGGTGTTTAAGTGACAAATCTGAACTACCACATGTATGTATCTGAGGATGGATTTGGCCTTAAAAATGTGACTTTAGTGAATAAAAGTACAGTTTCAATGTTTTTTAAAAAATTATGTGCCCATTCAAATATCCCGAATAAAATGGGACGGAGTAATATTTATATGGAAATTTACCCAAATTAGAGGCAATTTACATATTACCCACTTTGTGTGATCGAAAGGCACCTTCCTTCAGCCTCTACTCCATTAATTCATCCTTTTTTTTAATCATCAATAACAGAGAGACTAAGAAAAAACCAAAACCCAATGACCCAGGAATCCTTATTCTAATCTATAAGTTTTGACGCATGAATAGCCGAATCTGTTAGCCTCAAAGAAACATAAAGAGGCGTATACAGCAGAAATTGTGATAAGAGAAATTAATTTTTTCTCTGCATGTAGTCACCACCTATGTCTACATGCAGAGATATTATGGAAGGACAAAACCCAATTTTGAATAGCATCAAGAGAGGATTAAAGAGACCTTTATGGGCATCTCTGCTGTTTCTGTTCACAGTCATCCTTCTCTTTAGCCTACAAATCAACAAGGAATATTCAATCTTCTCGATCCCCTTGGGTTTCATGTCGGGCCGGGTAGGATTTATTTCGGGCTCTCAGAGGAGCTGCGCTGACTTCTTCAAACAGGTGCCAGCGAGGAAGGTGGTAAAGTCCATCACGGATTTCGGTGGTATTGGCGATGGCAAAACCTCTAACACGGACGCCTTTCAACGGGCCATGGAATTTATGGCGCGTTTCACGGACACTGGTGGGTCCCAACTTGTTGTTCCTAAAGGTCGCTGGCTTACCGGTTCTTTCAATCTTACTAGCAATTTCACGCTCTTCCTCCAACACGACGCTGTTATCCTCGGTTCTCAGGTGATTTGATTACCTTTACTTCTTTAACCAATAATTTCAATCCTGGGATTTCATAATTACCTATATTTTGGTGTTAATTTTTTTAAAGACTACCTAAAATGTAATTATTAAAAGTGTTTGATTAAACGGTAATCAAAAAAGAATTTTAAGTCAAATACACAACAACTCCCCCTATCCCAATTTTATGTGAGATGATTTGGGGTAGGAAGGTCATAACACTTAAAGGGGTCGTGTGGTTACTGGTTAAAGCTATGCATGTATTAATTATGCACGTGTTAGTTATGCAGAGTTTAGTTATTTTATATTCTATTCTGTATAAAATAATATATAGATTCTCTTATAACTTATGCATGTATTAGTTATGCCGAATTATAAATTGTTAAGAAAACACGTATTTGATGTTTAATTTTATGCATAACAAAAAATTGCTACCAATATATACAAGTTATGAAGGATTTAATACATGAATAAATCATCTCCTAAACAACCAAACAACCCCTTAAGTTTAACTATAATTTCGGGTATAGATTTTTCAAATTCTAAAATAAAATTTAAATACATAAAAACTACACAAAAAATACTAGAAGCCGACATCGCTAATGATTCAAAATATTTAAATAAATTTGAGAAAATTATGGTCAAAGGAAAAAATTATTTGACTTCCAAAACAGTAATACTTTCACGTAAAGTTGCCTTCATGTGTCGAGGTCGCGGGTTCGAGCCGTGGAAACAACCTCTTGCAGAAATGAAGAGCAAAGATGCATACAATAGACCCTTGTGGTCCGATCCTTCAAGAGCTTAGTGTCTCTAATTATTTGTCGTGGTTATTAAAAATAGTTGTCTCAAATTATTTATCATTTTAGAAGTTCAAGACATAATTAATTATTTTTTGCTCCATTATAACCTTTGTTATTAATAAAGATGAAACATCAATTGAGTAAATATTTAATGAAGATAAATTATAACTTAGAAATAAATAAGTGTAAAGTAGACTCCTCCGTCTTAATTTATGTGACATCATTTGACTTTACACAGTATTTAAGAAAGTAAAATTTTTAAAATTTGTAGTCCAAAATAAGTCTGATTTTTGTATGGCTATAGATCATTCAATAAAGTTAAATTATTTCTTAATATAGAAAACTGACATTCTTTTTGGAATAAACTAAAAAGAAAATGATGCTACATAAATTAAAACAGATGAAGTATTTCTTAAGGGATGTGTAAATTAAAAAAAATATATACTCTCTGTTTTAAAATGTTTGTGTTACTTTTTTTTAGTTCGTTTAAAAAAGAATGTCTCTTCACTTTTTTAGCAATTCTTTCATTTGAACTTTTCACGTAATATATTTAAGATCACAAAATTAAAAATCATTTGAATACATTTTACGTATCTTTAATTTTAAGAGCATGACATTCAAAAAAATCTTCTCTATGTTCTTAAACTTTTTGTCAAATCAAAACCAGACATAAAGGGAGGGAGTAAATAATTTGAGAGAATTTGAGACGGAGGGAGTAGTTGATGGTGTGCCTTTAACTATCAGTTGGGGGTGGGAAAGAGGAAGCTTGGCGTTCTCGCTGTCCACGTGCATAATTTGGGTACTTTATTTTAATTGGGGGAAAAGATGGGTACTGTAATGGGTGAGAAAAGTGGACTAAAGGAGAATTAGTTTCCGGCATAAAGATGCAAGGATAGTTAGCATTCCACTGTTCTCAAAGCTTAAATTTTGGTAGTGGGGGAGACCACAAAAGAAGGGGTAGGATTTTTTGTAGAGCAAATAATATTGGGATTGACGAAGAAATTATCTGGCCACATGTGAATTAAATCGGTGTTTGTCAATGTCTGTCTATTTGGTAGTTTCGATAAAGCTAAGTGTTAATTTTAGAATTGCCGTCCAGTGGATCTGATGTCAAGTTCTGGACAAGATCCAGTAGATGACTAAGGGCAGCTCTGTATACTTTGTCCAGTCCACAAAAATGTTTATATTTACTATTCTTTTCTTTTTCTAGGGAGGTGAAAATTAATGTGGTAATCTTGTAAAATTTCCTATATCAAGAGAAATGTAAATTTCTTTTCTGTTCGTTAAAAGGATCCAAAGGAATGGCCGATAATCAACGCTCTGCCTTCATATGGGAGAGGGAGAGAAAGACCGGGAGGGAGACATATTAGCCTCATTCATGGAAATGATCTCACCAATGTTGTAATTACAGGTAATATCTGCCCCCATATTCTTTTTAAAAAAAGGCAGCCCGGCCCCACATGTTAATTACTTATTATTCTTGCCAAGTAAGTGACAACTGCTAGATGTTCAGCATTAAGATTCTACCGATTTGTTTAGTATTGGAGTCATCACAATAGTTGTCTCCCACCAGAAACATGGCATTATGAGGACTTAGTGCAGTAAATTAGTGTTATTGGAAAGTGGATATAAAAAAAGTAAAAAACTAATCCTTCTTAAAAGTATTTTGGTTATGATACTATTGATGTTCTCTCTTTTAGGTGTGACAGTTATGAACCTCTTAAAAAAATATTCTTTTATAACAAGTTATAGCTTGTTTGGCAGATATTACATCTTGTGCAATTAGACAGTCACCTTAGTTCCTCACTTGAGCGGATAAAAAATGATACGTTTTGATTTCTATGTTCGAGAGAGAGAAAAAACTAGATTTACAGTATCAATTTGGCAGCTGGAAATGCTATGGCATAATTTCTTTCGGGTGACACTATAAACTATGTACACACAGGGGCAATTTTAGCATGAACACATGGTCTCCCCGTAAAATTAGATATTTTATGTATATATTTCCAAAAATTAGTATAATACTATCTGCTGGAACCCATGCCGGAAATTCTAGATTTGCCTCTGTGTACATATCTATCGAAGGGTGTTTGTAGTGTATAGTGTGCTTAACTATACATATTAGGAGGGGGTACAAAAGACTTTAAAATCAGAAGTTAGAAAAAGGGAATGATTGATCTTGAAAGGAAAAGAACACAAGCTCAAGTATTTGATACTTGAAATCTTTTTTAATACAAAAAGAAACAGTAAACTAGTTAAGAAGGGTAAAACCCTAAAGAGAACCTCAAAGGAGGCAGGCCATAAAGCTACTAAACTCAATATTAATTCAAACTTGATAACAATGAAGGACACACTCCTTGCCATCCCTTTGAAATTATCAATTGGGTGGTAAAACTAAATAAATAAGCTCATAAAATCCCTTAAGTGCGTAAGAGACTGCCAACACTTTATTTATTAAGCTTTAAAGGTGGTCAAACTAAAGTAAATAAGCTGAAAGTCACACCTCAACTAGTTAAGCCTTGAAAGCTTATTCTACAAACCCTCTTAAAATCATTAGTTTGGCGGCTGCAGTGGCTTCTTTTCGGACTGACTTTGGGTCTCAAACCCACATTCTTTTGGACTTTAAGTTGGGCTTTTAAAGCTTGGGATCTTCTTCCACCAAAGACAAGTATTAATAGCTAATTGAAGCCAACTGAGCTTGTTTTGAAATTCCTTGGTCTTTAAAGGAGTTAAGCTTTTTTGGATGCTATCATTCTCCCCTTCTTAAAGAAGATTCGTCATCGAAAATTGATGTTGACCATATTTGCTCTTTCAATAAGTTGAACCTCCATGATCGTTATCATTCCACCCCTCTTAAAGAAGATTCGTCATCGAATTTTGACATTGGCCTACAATCAACACGATAATCACAATAAGTAGGATTACAAAGGAAACAAAACAAGCACTTGGTAAAAAAAACACAAGGTAGTGATCATATAACCACTTAACCCACTTAGTTTTTTTTATGCATAAACACCTTTTTATTATTCAAACATGACATGATGTAATAGAAAAATATAATTACAAACACAAGCACTAAAAACACAATTCATAAGCTCTTTGTAGAGGGTTATTAGCTAGACCAAAGGATATTAATACCAAGAAAACATGTCATATTTGCTCTTCTAAAAATCTTATCCTCACCATTGGATATACCATAGTCAACATATGGATCAAAAGTAATTTCCTTGAGAAGTGGTTAGAATGAACTTGCAAAAGAAGATCTAAAAAGCTAGATAAAGATATTGTGAAGCTAAAACCATGAGCGCTCTTATCCTTCTCCACATTTAAGCCATTACATTCTACATTTAGCTCAATATCTGTAGCACCAAAAATTTCATGTGTCTCATAATCTTCATTGGTACCTTTAAAATATTTACTTCCTTCATTGGAATCCTAAAGTGGACAAAAATGTACTGCACACTCATTTTTAGTATCATTCCACAATGACTTATCATACACTTTAAAATATTGACGAATGAAATTTTCTTCTTCAAGTGAGGTGTCATCCTTGTCACAAGGTTCATCCTCAATTTTATGTATAATTTTATGCAGAGAAAGAGAAGTAACACTAAAACAGGGAAAAATTAGTGGATTGGAATATGATTAAGATTCATCCTCTATCAAGTTTTCTTGGAATTTGTTCACTCAACAATCTTGTCCCTCACTTTTATCATATTGTGGCAGATTTGAATCACATAAGAAGAATAATCAACAAGGTCATGTTGACTCCAAATTTGACCTATATCTTTACTTAAAGATACAAGTCCAGTTTCATTTGCATCTACAAATAGATCATCAACAAGATCATACTACATGAAATCATCAAGCTCCACTTGCAATTGCTTCCATGCATCATGGACCTTTGCGCCTTTTAAATCTTCTTTGGAGTTAGATTCGACATTCAGTTATTGTTCCAACTCTTCAATGGTTCTCCTTCAATAACCTGCACAATTTGGAGCATAGATACTAGAAAAAGAATGGGTTAGTTGGTTAGAGCTTGAACAAGAATCTTCCACTCTTACTCACTCTATTATTTTAATCTCTTCTTTTTCCTCATCTCTGAAGTGATCTTGTTCACTCTCCATTTTACCTCTCAAACTCACTTTACTCAATTCTGTGACTCATTTCTCCTTCTTGATAACTCGCTCCTTCCTTCATCTCTTCATCTCCTTTTTCGTCTCTTGAGTCGTCAAGGTGCTCACCCTTGCTTCTCTTTTTCTTTTGAATCTCATCCTCACTTTTGTTTGGTGTAGGAAGAGAATCCCACTGCGGAAGAACCCCTCGGTTGATTTCCTTAGCAAACTATGCCTGTATGAAGGAGAATATGCACCCACATACTTGGCAAGAATTTTCTCTTCTAGTTTTTGGAAGATTTCTAACATCAACTCTGTTTTTTGGTTTTCTACAACCATTTGATGTGTCCCTTTGGCCCTTCTTTTTGTATGTATTGGGCGTGAACACTCCTCATTAGATGAACAATAGTTTGATGATGCTCATAGCCTCACATTCTCCCTTCTTTATTTCATCCCACTCATCATTCACTTTCTTCATTATTTCATAGAGTTTTCGCAACTCATTGTGAATTATCTCATACCTTTCTTTTAATCTTGTATCTTCTTCGGCCTTTTTGGTATTTATGGATGTAGTAATAACCTCCCAAAGACCTACAAATTACTTAATTGCAAACAAAATATTGTTAGATGCAGAAGGACATGAAAAGAATCACACCCTTAGGTGTATCATTCATGTAGTTGCTCAAACTCGTGTTCAGACAAGTAGGCTTTTACCGTCAAAGAATCTCATTACCCTTGCCTTTTACTACTCCGGGGATGCTCCTCAAAGTTCATCCATGATGCGGCAATTCAAACACTTCAAAGCAAGAGCTAGGTCATAGAACGTAGATTAGATTCGATAATCTTACGTCTCCAAGAGGGGAGTTTGGTACTAGTTAAATTCACTAAATCTCTTAATTCTTAACCAATGAGGTAGACTAAAATATCAAAAACAAGGAGAAAAAACGTTCCAAAGTTTGGTTAAAAAATGGAGGTTATGTAAAACAAAGAAAAGGACAACAAACTATAATGGACAGGAAACAAAGATATACACAATGAAAATAAAGAAAAAAACACAAAATAAAGAGATAGACGTACAATCACTAGATTACACTAAGTATGAACAATATTTAATAGTATCTATTAAGAGACCAATAGGAAATTAAATGTAGTGTATGAACACTTTCAAGAAGATCTAGAACATATAAGCTTTTGAATTTGTAGGTGTTGTAATGACCTTTGCACTCCTCCAAGTGACTTTTGAGTCTATTGATGACCTTTTAGGATTCTTGATGACCAAGATTTCAATACAACTTTAAATTCCAATGAGTTTCACAAAATAATAACTAGATCTGAAACCCCAACAACTTAAAGACAAAAAATCAAAGATTGAGTACAAATGTATCAAGAGCAAGTGAATAATACCAAAAAGAAACAATACACGCATTGTTCACTAGAGCATATTTTTCTTTTTTTGACTTTTTTGTTGGGTTATTGTTCACGTTACATTAACATTTTTCTTTTACTTTTTATTTTCTTGGATTTTTTTGTTACTATTCACGTTACTGTAATGTTTTCTTGTTGCTCTTGTTTATAAGGAACTCCCAATATTATCAAAAACAGAATTTTGATTGAAACTGCTCTGATACCACTAGATATGCTCTGATACCACTAGATACAATCACTGATAGTGGAAGACTTTAAAATTATAAGTTTGAAAGAGGAAAGGATTGATCTTGAAAAGAGGAAAACACAAGCTCAAGTATTTGATACTTGAAATGTTCAATTCTAAAAGAAACATTGACTCACTTAAGATGAAGAAAAATAAGAGGGAAGGTACTCAAATACAACAACATACCAGTGTAACCCTATAAATGGGATTTGGGGAGAGTAGAGTGTACGCAGACCTTACCCCTACTTTGAAAGGTAAAGAGTCCGTTTCCGATAGACCCTCGGCTCAAAAAAGGGAAGGTACACAATAAGGAATCTTAAATCAAAGCTATGGTTCAAAGTAGAATAAAAAGGGTAAAACTATAAAGAGAACCTCAAAGTCTCGGCAAGCCACAAGGCTGCTAAAATCAATATTAATTCAAACCTGGTTAGAATGAAGGACACACTCCTTTATACAAGAGCATATAAGAAAGGGGTTGCCATCCCCTTTAAATTATCAATAGGGTGGTAAAACTAAATAAATAAGCTAGTAAAATCCCCAAGTGCTTAGAAGACTGTCAACACTTTGTTCAATAAGTTTTAAAGGTGGTCAAATTAAAGTAAATACGCTAAACTACCTTAAAATCACTAGTTTGGGTTGTTGCAATAGCTTCCTTTTGAGGCTGACTTTGGGCCCCAAATCCACATTCTTTTGGACTTCAATTTGAGCCTTCAAATAGTTGTAAGACTTGGCCAAGAAATCTTCATTATGGGCTTGAGATCTTCTTCCACCATAAGACAATTTTTAATTGGTAATTGAGCTTGTCTTGAAATTCCTCGGCCTTCAATGGAGTTAAGCTTTCTTGGATGCTATCAGAGACCATAGCAAAAGGTTGAATCGTATTCCTAGTGTTGAAGGTTCTTTTTGAATATGATGTCTGTAAGGTCTAATACATCGGAAAGTACAAGTTGACAAGATTTGTTGCATTTTGGTTTGAAAGCACAGTTACAGAATGTAGAATGTAACTCTAGTTCCTAATGGTTGTTACGTTGGCATGTGATTAGTTGATAGACTAAGTCAGCTGAAGATTTACTGTTGATGGAGATACTAAAAATTAATGAACGAAAACAGAAAAGTAGGAAAAACTAAAGAAAGTAGAAGCCGAGATGATTACTATCCGCTTTTTAATGTGGAGCATTACTTTAATCAAGAATCTCTTGATGGATGTTAACTGTTAAAGTTGGCTGGTACCTGTCAATAACTCTAGAGCTCCACTTGAAGCAACAGCAAATTCAGAGTGTGCTAATACTTCTTTGTAAGATTAGCAATGTCTGCCCATGCGTAAAATTCTAAGCCCTAGCCCCTATGCTAACAACTAGGTATAGTCTGTTTAACTGATTCTTTGTCTTTGTTAGCGGCGAGAACATGGAGAAGGCATTCAGATTTTGTTTAAAGTGTTTCCTATATCCCTCTCCTCGCTTACACTCTCTATCTCTCTCTCTCTCTCACACACACAGAGAAACAGACTCCCCCTCGGCTCCCCTCCTTCGCTGTGTTAGAACTGCTGACATACAGCTTCAAAACTTGGAAATTACTTTGATCACAATTCTAAAGATTGAGTAGTAAGATGAAGATAAATACTCAATTTTGAAGATAAGCAGTGTGTCATATGAAGGTCCTTTGCTGGATAATTTTGATAGCGCAACACAATTTGGTATATGGTGTATAGATTAAACATCTCAACACAAAAGTTACAAGAGTTGTTTCCATCTTAATCCTTGTGTTTAAATGTCTAAACTATTTATCGAAGGATTTGTTTAGGGGATAATCTAGATTCAAGAATTAATCTATTTGTCAGATAGATAATTTTACTAGAGAAGGTTTTCTTTTAATTATTTCTTGCATGAGGGCTTTGTATACACGGGCTTTGTTCACTTTCATTTTATTAGCAGTAATGTTTTTGGCTGTCTTGTAGCTCTTTGTGAGCAGGTCTATGTACTTTTTTTTATGGGTAAGGTTTTGACATCCTCCCCCTTAAGCCCCCGGCGGGGGGCAGATGGAGTATTGACGAAGATGCTTGGGACTGAACACATCCCCCTTTACTTAGTAGGGCTTAGGAACGATGTTGGCAAATGATTGTTGAATATAGTTACTCACCTCACAACCCAATTTCCTCTGTGGGGTGTATACCGGCCGGGTTGCTGCCCGGAGGACCAAACCTGACTGCTGGGACAAGCTTGGTATATTGTCTTCCCTTTATCAGCAGGCGGTATAGTCGCATTGCAATTATTCAATGACCTTTATGCTAGTACAAATAGAAATTGAATTTTAAGTACTATTGCCTCAGAAGTAATGGTAGCTACGCTTCTTTTCCACTATCCCTTTATAATAATTTGTGAACATGCTTAAAGTATATTAGAAGTAAGAGTCTTAATTGTTTACAAACTTTACAATATGGACTCTGATGAGAGTGCAATATTATATGCTTTTGTAGTTATTTTTTTTATCTCAGTGGTCATTCTTTTCTTCTCTTTTTAAAAAAATCTATTTCTTTAGCTCTTTCCCGCTGTTCCCCTATTTCCTTTCAAATGAGAATGGAACTTTGCTTTGACTTCTTCTGTGCCTGGTCATCTGATCAATTGTTCCAGCTTAATTTCAGGGGAAAATGGGACTATAGATGGTCAGGGGAAAATGTGGTGGGAGCTTTGGTGGAATAGAACTCTGGTCCACACCAGAGGCCACCTTGTTGAGCTGATTAACTCTCAGAACATCCTGATCCAAAATCTTACATTCTTGAACTCCCCGTTTTGGACAATTCATCCCATCTATTGCAGGTTCCTGCTCTCTTTAACTGCTCTATCAATTTTGCATGCTACTAATGAATGGAGTACTAATTAATTTACCTTGTGGAAATTTCTCTTCATTGCTGCATAATATTTTTCTTAAAAGTTGATATTCAGATTCAATTAATCAATCAAATAAATTAAGTATAGGTCTAATGTTATAGCAGCACAAACCTTGCTTAAAGAAAAACTGAGTTGGTGATATTGGTTACAACTTTTAAATGCTTTGGAACTAATCCTCATTGTTTTTCACAAGAACCAGCCGATAGATTGAAAGGATTCAATGTTGTCAAAGTAGCCTTTTCCTGCTTGTCTTAAATGTTGAGATGAGGGCAACACATACTCTTAGGATGCAGAGTTCAAATAGAAAAAATTGTTAAATAAACATGCCTTTTCCTCCTTTCATTAGTTTTCCATAACGATAACTATTTTTATTTGCCAAATTATCCATGTTAGCTGGTAGAGTAACACCTGATGTCGCATTTGCTTCAGGAATATTGTAATCAGAAACATGACTATTTTGGCTCCTTTGGATACCCCTAACACAGATGGCATTGACCCAGGTATATCACAATACCATTAAGCTCTGATTTAATACTTGAAATCTTCCACCAGGAGAAAGATGAACGATTTTGAAATTCTATTATGTAGTTTATCTCCCGTATTCAAATAAAAAGCTACACTAGAACTAAAACGGAGGTAAAAATAATCACCTCTTTGATTTCCACTTTCAGGGTGTGTTTGGTATGAGGGAATATGTTCTCCACCGAAAATATGTTCTTGGAAATTAAGTGGTTTTCTTACTTATTTTCTTGTGTTTGGTTAGTAAGTAGAAAATTTTGTTGCAAAAGCATTTATATATAATACTTAGGGGATGAGGTGGGGCGTGGGGTGTGTGTGTAGTGGGGATGTGGGCTATGGAGGGGACGGGTGCATTGGAGGGTCCAGGAGCCAATCAATGTGGGAATGTCACTTATGTGACTTTGTTTTTCCTACTTTCGTTAGGGAAATCATTGCTCTAATTTTAAGAAACTTGTTTCCCTGGAAAAAATGTTAAGCAACTAAACATGAGAAAAATTAATGTTTTCCTCCATACCAAGCACACGAGAAACTTGCCTTTTCTTCCATCTTATCATCTATCTCAGGCATAGAGTTGCCCGCTCTATTCTTTTACTTATGTCAAACTAGATTGTAAGATTTAAGAGTTATTAATCTTAAATGCATAATTGTTTTGTTAGCAGACTCCAGCTTGAATGTCTGCATTGAAGATTGTTACATTGAGAGTGGTGATGACCTTATAGCAGTGAAAAGTGGTTGGGATCAGTATGGTATGAAAATGGCTCGTCCAAGCACAAACATCATTGTAAGGAGAGTAAAAGGCACAACTCCAACATGCTCAGGGGTTGGTATCGGGAGTGAGATGTCTGGAGGTGTTTCTAATGTCATCATAGAAGACTTGTATGTTAAAGATTCGGCAGCTGGTGTGCGGATTAAAACTGATATTGGAAGAGGTGGATACATTGCCAATATTACGATAAATAACATGAGAATGGAGAGAGTGAAGGTGCCCATTAGGTTTAGCAGGGGAGCTAATGACCACCCTGATAAGAGATGGGATCCTAAAGCACTACCTAAAGTAAGAGGTATTCATATCAGTAATGTGGTGAGTCTAGATTCAAAGAGACCTCCCTTGCTAGAGGGCATAGAGGAAGCACCATTTGAGGAGATACACATGAAAAACATCAGTTTATTTGGGCTAGACCCATCTATGAGGTGGAAATGTGAATTTATCTCTGGTTCTAGCTGCAGTGTTTTCCCTACACCGTGTTCTCAGTTGCTCAAGAATGAATCAACTTTTCAGTGTCCAAATTAGTTTTGCTAGAATTTGAATCATGTGCACTTCCGGAGCACATCATGCCTGACGATCCCTGTTGCCCCAAACATCAAGCATTCAATTCCCACCAGGATCAAATCTAAGATTGACTCCTAACCACACACCCACCAAAGTATTTGTGGTCTAACCAGTAATATATACCCAGTAAGATATCGGGGACGGACCTTATGTTTCTTATTTAAAAAATTGGTGACATGTCCCATTTTTATCTCTCTTTTTTAGAGTTCAGATAATAAATGTTTCAATATGTTTTCTCCGAAAGATTTGGTAATCCCACAATTTTGGCAAGATAACTTATATTAAATGATAGCCTCCTTTTCAACATTTCACTTCGAATTTTGAAATAATTACTCCTTCCATTTGAGCAAAGCTTAAAAGTTCTTTCTCCTTTTCTTAGACAAAGAGTTAAGTTTCTTAGGACCTTTTTGGATGTTATTTCAAATAAGTTTATCATTTGACTCATTATTTCAACTTCAAACCTAAAATAAGAAATTTGAATTTGAAAAAATAGGCTGTAGGAGTTTTTAAAGTTTTCAATAACAAATTTCAACTTTGTTTTTCTGTCCAATTATTATTAGGGCTGCTTATTGGGTGGATTATTATGCTTAATGGTTTGACTTCGATAAGATATCGATTATTTCGGTATCGGGTTAGCAATTTTCCGGACGGTGTATTGGCTAAATTTAAGAGATAATGAAAATTAAAATCACTAACATGTAGTTCAACTTTTACCGACGAAATTAAAATCACATCTTCCAATCCTTTTTTCAACATTCCCATATGTTCGTTACATATCATACAGTGACTGTATTACAGTGTACTTGGGTAGTGTTTACGCTATCAATTCTGTTGTTGCTGTTTCAAATGTGAAGTAGAGAAGTGGTAAGTGAAGGCATTTGATGATAGAAATAGTGTATATCTCCTTATATAATAATGTTTGATCGGACAAAGAGCCAAATCTTTTGGAATATAAGAGAAGTACTTTTCCAGTTTGTGATTTCACATATCCTAGGGTAAAAATGTAAATATAGTACTTTTAACGAGTTAACGGTTCAATAAGGAAATTGAGTAATCCGCTCCCGCATCGATAAATTATTAATTATAAAATTTTAAGAAAATTTTACATGGTGCAGAAAACGTCTAAGACGTATTTACTTACAGTAACTATACTTTAAATTAATTACCTATCATAGCTATACTATGTATTTAATTACCTACCATAGTATAACTATATATTTAAAGAAGAGTATTACATAGAGTGAAAAATACACTAAGAACAAAGTCTTCTTTTCCCTCATTTCTCCAGATCTGGCCGTCTGGTTGGTTGGCCATGGATGCTGCCTCCGTCAACTGTCATGAACAATCACAACCACCGCATGATGTACATGACGCTTTTTTTGGGGAAGAAATGCCAAAGCGGCTCGGCCAGACCAACTACTTTCCCCTATTTCTCAAGATCTGGCCGTCCTATCAGTTGGCCATGGATTCCGCGATCGTCAACCACTATGAACACTCACAACCACCACATGATGATGCACATGACGGTTTTCTAGAGAAAAAATACGGCTCCTCTCTTCTCGAGAATCCATACATCCCTTATCAGTGTATGGACAGCTATCTCTCGAGCACAGGTTTAGACGGGAGGAGCAGATAAAGAGAGTATAGAAAGCCCCGTCACTAAACCTAGCTCACCAAGCCTTAGGAGTGCTCCGCCTACGCTGAAGTGGTTCGGCCAGACCAACTGCTTTTCCTATTTCTCATCGTCACCTCCATCGCCGTTGTCATCTCTGGCCGGAATCCATGGCCAACTGATCGGATTTTCTCAGATCTGAGTGTATTTCATTTTTTGTATTTTTGTATCTCGATGGAGATTTGAGTGTATTCTTTATTTTGAGTGTAAATACAATGTATATTTTGTATTCTCGCTTGTATTTCTGTATTTCGAAGGAGATTTTATTTTTGTATTTCACATGTATTTTTTAATTTTTGTTGTTTGAATACTAGGTATGGGCGTATATCGGTTTATATTGGTTTTGTATCTGAAAAATATGAACCGAATAAAAATCAATTTTTTTAAAAAAAAACCGAATACAACTTTTTTTTTTTAAAAACCGATATATATATCGGTTTATATTGCCGGATGTATCGGTATGTATCGGTTTTTTCTAGTGAGCCGGGCCGGGGATTTTTTTTTTTTTAAAATTGAATTTCCAAAACTGAAATTGGCTTTCACACCTACACTATCATGAAATTTCGACGTTGAAATCTATTGTGTATCGTGAGATTTTTACTAAAGAAAAAGGAAAATTAGAAATCGATTTGGGGAAAACACAAATTGATTGGGAAAAAGGACGCATTTCTAAAAATTGGATGCGCCAAACCTCCCTTTGGCAGTTTGACCGGCCCCGTCTAGAAAAATACGCAAAATCAAAACAAGAAATAGGGTAAAACGGACATCCGAGCGCAGAGTTATGACAATTTAAAGTTTTACCAATTTACAACTACTTTCTCTCCCTACATTTTATGTCAATGCTTCCGTGATATGTTAATCAAGTTCATGACGCATGTGACTTCCATAAAAGCTTCATAGATTGGCTTCAATGACTATGATTCAACAGATAGTAGTAGCCTAAAATAAAAAAATAAAAATATATATATATATATAAATTTCGGTTTTTCGGTTCGGTTTGTATCCAAAATAAAAAAACCGAACCGAATCACTAAATCCTAATTCGGTTTAAAAAAACCGAGAAAAAACCGAACCGAATTTCAGTTCGGTTCGATTTTTTCGGTTCCCCGGATTTTTTGCCCACCCCTATTGAATACAACCAAATTGAATACAATGTAAAACAACTATGAATGAATACAGTAAATTGAATACAACCTTATTATATTTTTATTGTTTGAATACAACTTAATTTAATAGAATAAAATTAAATACAATGTAAAAGTAGCAACAAATGAATACAACTGAATTGAATACAACCGAATTGAACACAATGAAACACACCATATGACAAGAAATTAGTAGCTACGAGTCTTAATAAGCAAAACTGTAGTTATGGCTTGAAAGAAGCGTTCATACTATAGCTGTTTTTGTAAGTTTTTCAAATTTTAATTCGTTCACCAAATGTTAATTCGATAACCCAATATCAATAAGTTAATAATTCAATTATACAATTGGATTATCGGTAATGGTTTGATTTTAATCAGCCTTAATCATAACTTCAATTTTCAAAAACTCTTTTCAACTTTACTTCAAATATGACTTTTTTCTAAATATTAATCCATTTATGTCCGAACGCCTATTTAAACTTTTATCTAACTTGAACTTTGATTTTTTTTCCATAACCTTTAACTGACCATTCTCATTTCTCTATATGCAACTTTAGAGAATGTAAGCTGGCAACAACATAATCCAACCTTCAAATATTTTCATAAGCTTGTAAATGTTGCTAATATTCTACTCCCTTGTTATTTTGCACGATCAATTATCTAATTTAAGTTTTGTTTGATTTTCGCCTAGAGCATGGATCAGGTTATTCTATCTATTGAAAGTGTAGTTTGCGGAATAAAAAGAATAGAAAAATACTGACACATTATTTTTACGTGGAAACAATCCGGCTTACAAGGGTGAAAAAATCACGATCTACCCCTCTTCAGGATTTGTCCTAAACTCCACTAACACTATGAGCCTCAACAATTCAGATTACAAACTCAACAATCGTAGGAACTAACTCTAATTCCTAACTCAACAATCTCCCAAGACTATTGGTATCCACTCCGAGCTGCCCTCAACTTGGAGCTGAAAATTGGTTATACCTATTATAATGCTTCTAGGAAAGTTGAATAGGTACAACTCGATAAACAATCCTAATACAAAATACTAGACTTGAAGAATGTAAAGCATTACACAATGAAACAAACTCTTCAATCAAGTTCTTCGTATCAGACCGCACTTCCAATAGTCAATCAAAGCTCTCAAATATCAGTTTTGCTTATTTGCTTGAATTCTGCCTTTCTCTCCATGTGAGTGCGTAACCTTCTTCCAATGAAGACTTGCATATATATATATATATATATAGCTCTTGGCTGGTAGCAATTCGGCTGAACACAAACTCTACTTGATAAGGCTCATGCGGAGAGATAGTGTTTGAGATAGATGCAACTTTTTTTTATTCACACGGGTTCGTATATGTGCTGTAGGAGTTTAATGTTTATAATAGATAAGGACTCTTATCCTATCTTGTAAGTCCTTATCTCGAGATCTCTTAATTCAAGAGTTATACTCGCATCTGGACTTTGAAATAAAACACTTCAATAGACCTGGTTCACATACTTGGTTCATCCACATCTAAACTCTGAGATAGAACACTTTCATATACCTGGTTCATGTACTTTATTCATTCACTTTGTCAATCATCATAATTTACAAGGTCCAATAAATTATCCCTTTTTGATAATGACAAACACATGGACACTTTATTCTACACATATAGTTATTTTGTTGAATACCATATAAGCTTTACTACGTTGTGAGTAGGCCATGAAAGCTCCTTCATCATTTCTAGCATCAAATTTTTCTAAGGAGTCTTTTCCATTATTATGAATGAAGCATCTATAGCCAAAAGCTCTTAGGTGAGTGATGTTGGGATTTCTACCTTTAGGTAATTCATGGGGAGTCTTCTTAAAAAAGTGATATAGTCATACATCTATTAAGAATGTAACAAGCAGTGTTGATGGGTTCAGCCCAGAAATTTCTAGTAATATAACTAGCACGCATCATTGACCTAGCCATTTTTAAGAGTCCTATTCTTTCTCTCCCCTACACTATTTTGTTTTGGAGTTATAAATGCACAAAAGTATGATCTATACCATTGCTGAAACAATATTCTTCAAATTTAGCATTTTTGAATTCTGTTCCATGATCAGATCTGATGGAAGTTAGCTTATTTCTAGTTTTCTTTTCATTTTTCTTATCAGAATGATGAAAGCATCACAATCCTTATCCTTAGATGCAAGACACAATGTCCAGGTAAACCTGGTGAAGTCATCAACATTCACAAAAATATCTCTCACTTCCACGACTCATTATTGTCATTGGACCACATAGATCTATATGGATTAGTTCCAGTGACTTAGTTGTGCTGACTACCTTCTTGGGTTTGAATGATGATATTACCTGTTTCCCCCTTGCATAAGCACCACAAATATTATCTTCCTTGAACTTAATATTAGCAAGACCTATTACTAAGTTCTTGGAGACTAGTTTTGATGCAAGAAAGCTCACAGACTTTAAACTCTCCACCTAAGTCGAAAGGTGATTTACTAAGAGTCCCAACGATGGCCCGTCAATCTACACTTACATGCCTAACATGGCATGAAAAGGGAATGGAATTCGATTTGTTACGTGAAGGTTCAAGAAGACATTGTATTTTCGGCCTTCTTGTTGGTCGTGGCCAAGACCATGCATTTCTTTTAGCTTGTTATTTTTCTTTAGTTCTTTGCTTAGCTATTAGTTTTCATTAGGATACATTTAATGAACCATGTAACAAGGTCACAAGGCTGAGAGTTCTTTCTATAAGTTGACAAGGCCGAGAAGAGTGTAAGAAGGACAAGGTGGCAAGGACAAGAATGATCTAGAAGCTAAGGCTTCCAAGAAGACAATTCATGAACCAACTAGTTCATGGATTTTGCTACATTAAAGTCTTCAAAATCATCCAAGGGAGAGTATAAAGAATGGAAGCATCCAAACACATTCCAAGAATATGAGATCCTTGAGAAGACAAATCCATCCACTATTCTACTTGGATGCCACAAAGAGGTGTGAAGGAGTTTAAGTTCATCCTTGTCTCCAAGAAAAGCCAAACCATTTACCATTACTCACACTAAGAACGAGAACACCCTTAGCCACCAAGAAAACCCGAACCCTTTCCCATTTGTCCCCACTTGGCCGAAAGGTTCAGGCTAGAGTTTGTGTCATTTAGTTTGTCTTCTAGAATAGTCCTTCCTCTACTATAAATAGGACCCTTAGGATGAATGTAAAAATCAGTTTTGAGTTTGAGTTAAATCTAAATTATGTTTTCAACTTGTGTGTTTAAACATATCGATCATGTGTGGGTCACCCCTCCCTTTAGTGTAAGTCTTGGTTAGGACTGTGTGACCTAATCAATACCCAAGATCTAGGAACCTCCTTAATGGTAAGCGAACATTAGAACTGTGTGGACCAACCTAGCCTAAACTTCGGGTTACTAAAAGGGCTTTCGATTACCCTCACTTGACTAGTTCACGGGCATTGCACTTAGCAAACCCCGGTCTTGACCTTGTGGAATTAGTCACCTTATCATTGGTGTCGAATCGGGCAGTAAAACCCTCGTGTCTCTATCCTTGGGATAATCGACCGTACCTCACTACAACCACAACAACTAAACACTTAAACCATATCAACCGAACCAAATACTAAACCAAATCAACCATCCTTCACTCGAGCTTGCATCTGCCAATTCGTGTTCAATATTCACCCAACCTACTATATACCGACTACCGTTACCTCCAACAATACCTCATAAACATCCCCACCAAAGGTCACTATTCGAAACAACCTACAAATACCCGTCCAATCCCGACAACCCCAAGCAGTCCGCACCACACACTTTACCGAGAATCTCACTGTCTCAGTACTGTTTCGTCATCCTGCCGTCATCCAACCACCAAAGCCCGAACATCAAAATAACCCTCAATGTGTCTACAACAACCCCATAAAATTCCTTGACCCAACTCTCTTTAAATCTACCCGAAATAGCCACCAAACACCCCACTGTCCAGCCAAATCGAGAATCCGAGACCCTCCATTTTGGCATCCATTTTTGGGTCAACCCAAATATCACTAACACCCGACCCACTTACACAACAACACCCCCTTACTTGCATAGGATTGATCTTAGAGCGAGGCAATCCCAATTATGAAGGGTCTGATGTATAAGCTTCATAAAAGGATGGGCTTGTAAATCATTGTTACTATTGTCCTGAATATTATCCGGAAATGATGTGATCTAAGAAGTGCTGGTTGCAATAAGGATATATTCATAATATATCCTGTTCTTTCCTTTTGGAAAAGGATTGTAGAAATTTTCTACATATCGATTCATTAGAATCCAATGATCATTTAGATAATTTTTATCTTCATGATGTAGGTAGAGAATTGTCTCTTCATGACCCTTGACCAAATATTGATCTCTATTTTCTTTCTCCGGTTATTGGAGTTTTTCGGCATATGAACCTTGTTGTTGGCTACTAGAGGAGCCTTCCTTGTCCATGAGTATTACTCTTGGAATACCGGAAATATTATTTCCAGTGGAACTAGATTTGCCAGAGGTTCGTCCCGAGCCTCTGCCTCGATGACCTATGCTTTCTGAGCTTTGTCCTGAATATTATCCAGTAGGTCACTGACTTCTTCTCCATTTATGACATTTATATTTTATTGTAGAATTCTATTTCATTCTATCCTTTTTTTTAATTAAACCATATCATCGCAGAACATCTTAGACATTATAGGCTTACTAGCCTATCATTCGAAATATTAATAAATATAAAAGAGAAGGGGAGAGAATAGTACCTAAGCTGTGTCCAAGAGAGAATGTGTACAATGAAAACTGAAATATTATTATAGGTGAATGCGGACTTCAAAACTGATTACAATTTATAAAATAAATAGTAAACGAATCTAATAATTACATAAAAACAAACTACTTTGCGGAAAGTATAAAGTAAGATAAGAAAGCGACGTATATCGGGGAATCTTATCTTTAAAAGAAGAAAACTTTTATAAAAAGTAAAAAAAACTTTATTAAAGTCTAAAATGACATTTGTCTTGTCCGGTCATTATTGATTCCGCGTGGCCACCAATGTCATCTCATTCTGACATTTTTTCTTTTCCTTTTGAATTTGTATCATCCTTCTTGGATTTGTGCTTTTGTTGTATTGCATCTATAAGGCTGTCAAACAGATTTTTTGTTGTTGGACGGTAAGTAAAATCCTCCAACGGTTGTGATTCACCTTCTAAACAAACATATTGATTGTCATCAGGGACATCTCTCATGAATGTAGTAGATGTCTCAGAATAGGGACTATCATCCACTTTCACCTTAAAATTCTTTATGAAATCCTCTTTTACCTTATCAAGGTATGCAGCCATGAGATCTTCGTCTGATGCTTGGAAATTTCGAACTTTAATAGTTGTTTCCAATTTGAAAAAGAAAAATGATTCATCTTCTCTAGTCTTTTTCTCCATATGATGGATATTTTTAAGACTTTTAACCAGTGAAGATATATCACCTTCTAGTTGTCATCCATAATAACGAGTTTTGTCTTCTGGATCTTTGTCTAATAATTTGGACCAGAAGTACAGTATTTGTAATAAATTATAAGATGAAAGAAAATATGATATTTAAAATAATTTGAAAAAAGTCAAAAAAGTATGGAATGTGACTAAAAAATTTTAAAAAGTGATTTGACGTAAAGTCTTTGAAAAAGTGATTTAACAAAAGAGATGAAACTTATTTTAACTCTAGAATTGTTATAGTATATGCAGTGTAGGAATGTATATTTATACAGTGTATGTAGAAATATAATAATGTAAAATAAAAATAAAAATATATATAAATGTAAAAATGATATATGAACAATGTAAAAAAAATGCAAAGAGCAAAATGTGTAAAAACAATAAAAATAAAATGAGCATGTAGTGTGATGTTATTAACAAAAATGTAAAAACTAAATACTTGAAAATGTATACATGTATCGAAAATAAATAAAATTGTAGAGATGATATTACAAAAATATAAAGATAATGCATGAAAAATGTAAAGAAAATGTAGAGACAATAAGTGCATTCCCATTAATGAAACATTTTCCCCTTTATTTTTGGGTCAATAAAATGCACTCTTTTTTTATGAAAAATTTCTTCCTTCTTCACTCAGAGGTTAAGTAATGTAAATATATGTATACGTACATAATGTATGTGATTAATTTTTTTATAAAATAATATATAGACGTAAGATGATGTAAAAAGAAAGTGTGAATTAATGTGTGAGGATGATGTAGGCAAAATATAGAGAAACAAATCTATAAATACTATAAAAATATAAAAAACAATATATGTAAAAATATAAGGACAATGTATATAAATAAATGCAAAGATAATATAAAAATATGTAAAACAATATAGAAGTAAGACAAAATAAAAACAATGCATATAAATAAATATAAAGACAATACAAACAAAAAAAAGTCAAGACAATATAAAAATTAAATATAAAGACAATGTAAATAAAATAATGTAAAGAAAATCTATATAAATAAATAAAAAGGCAATGTATGAATAAAATATAAGGACAATATTTAAATAAACATAGAAAGAGGAAGAAAGTGCTAGTTTTGCTAGTAAAGAAAAATCTAGAGAGGGTTAATGAGAAGAAAAAATGTGTATGAGGTAGTGAGTAAGTGATGAGGTAAAGTGAGAGATCCCTCCCCTATTTATAATAGAAAAAAGGTCCCTATGTATAATTGTAAATTTTGAGTTTGTCCCTCCCCCTTTGCTTAAGGGCTAAACAATAAAATATAATTGCACAATAAACCTCTTCTATTTTCTTAATGGGAAATATGAATTGCAAAATGATCCTCCCCTTTTGTCCCCTTAGTGCTACTTTTAGCCTTTGGGTTGTTGTCCAATGGAATTCTCATATCTTTAACTAGAATGTAAGTACTCATTAATTAATGAATAAAAATCTCAACCAGTCAATTCAAATGTCTGCCTTTTAAAAAAATGACAAGAACTTGACTTGATCGAATTCTTGTTCTGCATTTAAGAATTAATTGCTTTAACTTTTTTTTTTATGCTGAGTGACTGTGCTAAAATACAACTATATAATTAAAAGGTAAATAATGTATATATAATAAAAGTGTAAACGTATTTTGTATTTTTTATGAAATTGAGAAACGATTATTAATTTCACAAAAATCATAGTATTATACTGTACATGTGCAGAAAATAACGATTCTTGAAAAATAATTTTAAATGTCAATAAACTGATAAAATTCCTGAAATAAGGATAATCATCAATAAATTTCCGAAAAATGCAAGAATGTGCGAAAAGTGCTATTTTGTGTTTTTTAGTGATCAAGGTTCCCTCAAACATTATTATTTTAAGTATGACGAGTCAAAATTGGGTGTCAACAAGTACATAAATATTGTATTGAGTACGTAAGGCATATGAAAAAGTGTATACAAAAATTGAAGCTCATATGAGAGGCAAATGAAATGAAATCAAACAAGTACACTAGAAGGCTCTGAAACATCCTATATGAACTCATGTTAAGTCTTACTGTACGTAAGTCATTCTGAACATTCTTATGAGTCTTTGTGATGATATCTTCTGGCCGCTATGTGGAGCGACATTCTTAAGTTGTTCATACACTTGGGATCACATACTATGATTACGTTTTGAAAATATTTTACATTAAGTTCATTCATGTACTTATAATAAATCAAGTAGACCACATAGGGCGCATAATAAATAACGTACCGAGCCACATTGGGTCTCGTATATTTAATAATATATCGATCCACTATGGGGTCTCGTAAACATGATAATATACCCATCTGATCAGAGGTATGTAATGATAATAATGTACTAGGCCATAAGAGGCTATGTGTGTACATCTATATAGTACCAGGCTGTAATAAGGTTTTATGTGTGCACAATAATGCCATATTCAATCGATTATTGCTCGGTGGTGTGTAATAATACTATAAACATAGTTCACAATAGTATCATACCCAACTGACTATAGCTCGATGGTGTTCATATCGTACATACATCGTCCACTGGTGTTTGTATAACAGCGCTTAGGCTCATTACTTCTTCAAGTTGTGAAACGTTCAAAATTGTATATGATCATTAAACATTCTACAAGTAGTTATGGATTACTTATGGCATATGCTCTCCAATGAACAACATCAACACCAAAACAACAATAAAAGACTACAAATATAACATGAAGCTCGACTCAACATAGCAATATGGAATGACGAACATATAGACTATCAAGTAGTCAAATAAAAGGATTATGATAGCTACAAAAAGCCCATAAGGCCATACTGAAGCTCGATATAATACGAATTATTTTCCAAGTAAGAAACAAATGAACATCAAGTATTGGAATAGAAGAGTGTTACGACTTTACGTTCTATAGTTCACATTTGAAAAAGGAAGACATATGATTGATGCTTATGTCCAAGGGGACGATGACAATATAAGTACTACATACTTACATCCCTTAAATCATTACCCTCAGAATCTTAACACACATATGATCTATTGAGATCGTAATTTTGTGGACACACTTGCTTTAATATATAAAATATAAGCTTCTTACTGAAGGGAGTCTAACATAATCAACAAACACAAGGAACTTTATATTGCGCTATAGAAAATTCATACTTATAAGGAGATTAGATTGTCGAAACATAATGCATAAGGAACGTCAATGAAGATAAGAATAGAGAACCTTTTATATGGACAGAAAGACACTTCACAATATTGTTTAAATGCTCTTATTCTTACGGAAGACTTGGAATGACTATATAAAAGTGGTTCACCTTAAGTAACACTCTCTAACCCATTAATGATAATCTGGAAGGTATTGTATGATTAATCTTAAGTAGCAACTTATTATCCATTAATGATATTTTAGAAACCATCACATAATTCATCTTAAGTAAGACTCTATAATCCAATGACAATATTCCATAGTCTATCAATATGATTAATCTATAATCTATCAATGATAACATGCAAGCCAAGACATGATTCGTCTTAAGTAGAACTTATAACCCATCTACGCTTGTCTAAAAGTTATTAGTACAATTTAACTTCCGTAACGATCTATACCTCGATGATGATAATTCAAAACTCTCAATATGATTTACCCTAAGCACCATCTACAACCTATTAACGGTCACCAGAAAACCATCAATATGATTCCTCTTAAGTATCAATCTATAATCTATTAACGGTGCTTTGAAAGCCATTAATATAATTCATCTCCACTAGAATACTCTACCCCTAACAGTAAGTCATAAGCCATAGATATGATTCTTCTTAATTAGGAACAATAATCCATTGACAAATACTTAAAGCTATTGAAATACTTTATCTTAACGCTCTAATCATCCGATAACAATAATCGGAATACTAGCAACATAATTAACCTTAAGTAGGATTTATAAGTCAATAACAATCACGTAAAGGCTGCCAATATGATTTACCTTAGGTAGCGATCATTAACGATACTTTGGAACCATCCATACAACTCATCCTCAATAAGATCTATAACCCGTAATCACCTGGAAGCTAGCCATAAGATTCAATTTAGTTAATGATCTATAATCCAATAAATGGTAATTCAACAACTATCGTCATGATTCATCTAAGTAGGATTATATCCTATCAACATTGTCACCAGAAAACTACCAACATAATTTATCTTAAATGAAAATCTATAATCTATAAATGGTAATCCATAAACTATCAATATGATCCATCCTAATCAGGAACTACAAGCTATCGATGAACACCTGAAAGCTATCTGTATAACTCATTTTACGTCGATCTATAGCCCCTTAGCAGTACCTTGAAAACCTTCGAAATCGTTCATCTTAACTACAATCTATGACCCTTTAACAATGCTTTAGAAACTCTTAAGAGTAGGATAGCGGAATGGAGTGCTGATTTATGAACATATGACATGTCTCTTATTAATATTATGGAACTGAAAGTATATTTATGTTCTAGAGACAATCTATATTAGGACAAATGTACTTTATACACATTCATATTATTAATGGAGATTAATATTTTGGCATTTGCAATTATTGAATTATTATTTGATTGTTTGTAATTATTCATTAATGTGCATCCCTTGAGCTTACGTTGTCATTAATAGAGTGGGATATTAATGATAGTGTAACTCTTAAAATAGCCTCGACTAATGATCACCGAGAATGGGATATCGATGATATGTGATAAGTCGACATGTGGTCTGCATCACATCCTTAGAGGATGTAGTATGTCTCACCTGCTATGAGTAATTGTTACTCGTGATGGACACATGGATAATTTGGAAGTATTGGTATACCCTGCTGATATACTATTTGTTATACTTGTCTAAAGTATGATCAACGTGTGGGAGATAGAAGTCCTTAGACTTGAGGTCAATACGCGCCTTGTCTACAAAGTAATGTACTTTGATCCCGTCCTAAGCTCAAATGCCTTATAGGTTGAGATACGGCTTGTATTGGGTACATTACGATGTGGATTTAAGGTGGTAGTTGAGCCAAGATTAGGATTCATTCCTCAGATGTATATTTGAGAGAACACTCAGATTCTCAGTGATATTAGGTTGACTAAGTCGTTGGCCAATGCAATAGACATATTTAGAATATGGTCTAGTTGTCAACTAATATAGATGAGATACAATGATTAAGCCATTTGGATAGACACTTGACAAATCCTAAGCTTGATCGGGTGTGTCGTGCATGAAAGGATTTTATCTTACCACATAAAGGTTAAGTTTACTGAATTCGTGTAACCGTACTTAACATATTGAGTTCATTTTCCGGTGCCGTCTAGGAGTTCCGTGTAGACCTTAATTTGATTAATGTCGTTATGCGATTGTCCGTTTCGATCTAAGGATGTATTGAGAGAGTAATTAAAATGTTCGATTCGGAATCGAGACATTTAAATGAATAAGTCGAGCGCCACGACGTCCATACCCTAGGGCCATGGCGCAGTACAAGCGCATGCCGAGCGCCTCAGCGCCCATACCCTAGGACCGTGGAACCTCTGCCTCGATCTTTGGGCCAGGCCCAAGGTCAAACCCTAATCTGGTTTTGAACTATTTTCAACTATAAATAGAGGCATTCACCTCATTATTCAACACACCATTTTCTGAAAAACATTCTAAGCCTTAGAGACTTAGAATCAAATACTCTCGAACCTCTGCCGGATTTCCTAGCTTTCCGAAAGAGAAGTACATTGAAGTTTGGAGCTTGCAATCGGAAGGGCAACCATGTGCACCTTATAGTAGATAAAGATTCCAGATTATTATAACTTGTAAGTAAATGTTTTGTGTTACAAGTTTCATTGTTGTATAACCATACCAGAAATTATTGTTGGGGTAAGTAAGAAATAAAACTTTTAAACTTCCATTGTGACTTACTTATGTGTTTTGAACCCAACAATTACCTACAGTGGTATCAAAGCTCAGGCTGATTTAATGGTTATATAACAATTGAATAAAATAATAATATGGGTTGAACGTAAAATTGGATTAAAACGAGGTTTCTTGAAATCCTACGTATCTTGAACAAATGTTGACCTTTTGATATTACCCTAAATTATCTCCTACGCTAACTGGAGTAAGTCATTCCAATCTAACTCGAACTAAGCCAAAGTGCGTTGTCCTGCTCAATGCACGGTGCACGGCTAAGAACGAGTAAGAATGGATGATGGTCGAATGTGCATTATAGATAATGGTGGGTGATGATTAAGGACCTGTGAATTGATCTCTAAATTGGATTTAGGGGTTGAATGATTTTTGAAAATCAACACAGAAACGTTTGTCAGGACGTCGGGGCCGCGACACTAGCTAGGGTTTCAAGGCGACGCCGCAGTTCCATGGTGGAGCGCCGCAACGCTGATACATCATTTTGAAATTTTGAACTCATTAGACAACAGGCGCCGCAGCTCCACGGTGGAGCACCGCGGCGCTAATGCAAATTTCCAGAAGCCGAAAGGCTACTACCTTACTGGCGCCGCAGCGCTGATCAATAGCACCGCGACCCCACCTGTCCAGAAACAAACAATTTTTTTTCTTCAGTGTTCATAATGTTTAACCAGAGATTATTATTATACAATATATTATTTGATAAGTATACTGTTTATATGCTAAATGTCAAAATGTTGTCATTTACATTTCTAGAATAGTGTCCGCTATAACTGTCTGGGCAGGCGGCACCCAGTGTTTGATTAAACCTTGTTCTATCATGCATATTGGGTTGACGGTTCCCAAACTATATGTGTTATTAGTTTTTCATGATGTTAAGATGTCATATTGGATGTGGCATTAAAGTGTTGATCTTGGTTAGAACCCTGAATTAAAATGTTCCCCAAAAATTTAAATACAAGTCTAAATTAAACGCGTTGTCCATTATAATTGTTAGAGTGCAAAATTCTATTCGGCGATACGAGTATTTATGCCAAAGCATTTGCTCTAAGTCTATGAGGACCCAGACTCTTTCATAGATGTGTTTTAACGTAAAAGCAAACGATAAACTTTTGTGGGTATTTACACCAAAGTGTTTGCTCACAAAGGCCAAGTTTGCTTAGATACATAAACGCAGTCGTGTAATAGGGTTGACTTGCTTAGACAAATCTTGGCTCCAAAGCATTAGACTAATCTAAGGACGCAAGATTAAATGTAATAATTTGATCAACCAAGAGTTGCGAATAAGTTTTGCAATTGGTTTAGAACCTACCAAGATATGTTATTGAAGTTATCAGCCAAAGCAAACGCGGAGATATCATAGGCTTGGATCTTGGCCCATTATGACCTCAATTAATATAGGTCTGTATTCTACCATGGGGTCGTAGAAGTATGTTAAAATAGTGGGAGCTAATTAAAAAAAAGGCTTTGTTGATTAGCCTAAATAAATGTGTATAATAGGAAATAGATTTTGATTTTGATTTCCGATCTATCTAATTCTTCAGATTATAAAAGATGTAGAGCTTGTCATTGAAAATGTTGATTGAGATGAATAAACTTACTAGACCGAACTACCTTGACTGGTTAAGGAATTTGCGAATAGTATTGAGACAGGAGAAAATTGAATACGTGTTGGACACAGTGTTCCCAACAGTCCCTGCGACAGATTTTGAAGAATATGCCTCCTTTCACAAAGATGCTTACCAGAAAAATCTAGATGATGCCACTTCAACACAATGCATAATGTTGTCTTCCATGTCTATGGAAATTCAGAGAAAGCATGAGAACATGGGGCCCAATGAGATGCTCGAACACCTAAAGAGCCTCTATGACTCTCAATCCCAGACAATGGAATATGAGTTGCTAATAGAACTCTTCAAGTGTAAGCTCAATGAAGGAGGCCCGGTCTCGCAACATGTGCTAAAGATGATAGGGCTGATAGAGAGGCTTGCTTCAATTGGAACAAAGCTTGACAAGAATGTCGCTACCACTCTCATCATAAACTCTCTTCCTCGTTCCTTTGAGAACTTCATAGTGAACTTCAACATGAATGGAACAAAGGCGATTTTGCCGGAGCTGCACAACATGCTCAAGACCTTTGAGTCCTCCACTTCCAAAGGCAAAGTTGTGCTCATGGTGAGCTCTTCTAGCCGACCCAAGCCGAAAGGCAAGGATTGGCAGAAGAAGAAGGGCAAGGCAATCACTGCACCCGCAGCTATGAAGCCTAGGGGAGGTGTGAAGAAGAAGGTGAATGTGGCTAAGGATGAATGTCTCAACTACCATAAGAAGGGGCATAGGAAAAAGGACTGCACGACACCAGGAGGAGGAAAAGCACTAGGTGCTCCTGCCTTTGGTGGACAAGGTATGTACGTCATTGAAATACATATGTCTATAAACAACTCTCATTCTTGGGTATTGGATACCGCTTGTGGCTCACACATTTGTACAAATGTGCAGGGGCTAATTGATAGCAGGAAGGTTGGACCCTGAGAGGTAGACCTACGCGTTGGAAATGGAGCACGAGTGGATGCTGAGCGCGTAGAGACTTATAGATTAAATTTACCTTCTGGCTATTGTTTAGTGTTGAATGATTATTTTTATGTTCCCTCGTTAACGAGGAATATTATTTCTATCCCAGTGTTGGACATGTAGGGCTTTTCCTCGTATATTTTTAATGGCAGTCATGTACTGTCTTTTAATAATGTTATATATGGAACTGCTCCTCTTGTGGATGGATTATATACACTGAACTGTAGTCAAGAGATATTGAATGTACAAAATAAACGAGTCAAGACAAGTAATAGAAACTCTACCTACCTATGGCACTGCAGACTTGGTCATATCAACGAATCAAGGATAGCAAGATTGAGAAAGTTAGACTACCTCGAACCATTTGACTTGGAGTCTTATGGTAACTACGAATCTTGCTTGAGAGAAAAGATGACCAATAAACCACTTTCTGGGGAAGGTGTGCGAGCCAAGGAGGTGCTTGAGTTGGTCCATACTGATGTATGTGGGCCATTCTCGACTTAAGCTAAAGGAGGCTCCATACTTCATCACTTTTACTGACGACTTCACAAGGTATGGATATGTGTATCTTATGAGTCACAAATCTGAGGCTTTTGAGAAGTTCAAGGAGTACAAGTCGGAAGTAGAGAAGCAACTTGCAACAAGTATCAAGACCCTTCGATCGGATCGAGGAGGTGAGTACTTAAGCAAGGATTTTCTAGATTACTTAAAGCTACATGGAGTCCAACCTGAATGGACACCTCCAGGAACGCCACAGATGAACGGTGTTGCCGAAAGGAGAAATCGAACCTTATTGGATATGGTTCGATCCATGATGAGCTCGTCAGCTCTACCAACATACCTTTGGGGACATGCTATACAAGCCTCTATATACATTCTGAACAGAGTTCCTTCCAAGTCAGTAGAAAAGACACCCTATCAAATATGGTATGGCAAGAAGCCATCTCTTAAACATATGAGACCCTGGGGGTGCCCTGCATATGTTAAGAAGATGCTCACTGACAAGTTAGAATCTAAAAGTGAGAAATATTACTTCGTGGGGTATCCAAAGGAAACTAAGGGATACTACTATCTTCCTGGAGAACATAAGGTCATTGTTTCTAGGAACGCAACTTTCCTTGAGGAAGAATATGTCTACAAGGAACATAGCTGCACAGAGATAGAACTTGAAGAAATTCAAGAACCACAAGATAACACAGAAAATGAACCCTTGTTGAATGACCTAAACAAGGATTCAATGGGAGTATCTGGTGAAGATTGGGTACTTAGAGTATGCCCTTTATCCAGTGGGAGTGATGTGAGAGATAGTGCAGAAATGCAAGGCTCTTATACACAACCAACGAAAGATGATGCAATGGTTGTACATCATCCCATTCAGGAAATACATGAAAATGACATTCCTGAAAACTCTCAAGGTGATGGATTGTCTAACATACAAATACCTTCTCACAATCAGAATGCAACAAACACTGAAACGCAGGATACTCAACTCCGTAGGACCACTAGGACTCATCGTCCACCTGAAAGACTTAATATCCTTATTGAAACACACAATGAGATAGATTATCTTGATGACGATGAACCTACAACCTACATCGAAGCTATGTTAGACATTGATTCGCAGAGATGGCAAGAAGCCATGCAATTTGAGATGGACTCGATGTACATAAATCAAGTTTGGAACTTGGTTGATTTGCCAATAGGGGTTAGACCCATAGGATGCAAATGGGTCTTCAAGAAAAATATTGATGCATATGGCAAGGTACAAACTTATAAAGCAAGACTGGTGGCTAAAGGTTATAATCAACGGCCTGGGGTCGATTATGATGAAACCTTTTCACCTGTTGCTAAGATCAAGTCCATTCAGATTTTGCTTGCAGTAGCTGCATATTATAACTATGACATTTAGCAGATGGACGTCAAGACTGCATTCCTCAATGGTAATCTAGTTGAGGAAGTGTATATGAAACAACCTGAGGGTTTTTCAATTGAGCCCAAACTGAATGCCGTATGCAAGCTACAAAAGTCCATTTATGTGCTTAAACAAGCCTCGAGGAGTTGGAACATTTGCTTCGACAAGGCTATCAAGTCATTTGATTTCGTCAGAAGCAAAGAGGATCCATGTGTTTATAGTAAACGCAAGGATGAGAGTATTGCCTTCATTATAATATATGTAGATGACATATTAATAATGGGAGACAATAAGACTCTCCTGCAGTCAGTCAAAGAGTGGTTATCCAGTACCTTCATGATGAAGGATTTAGGTGAAGCCTGCTACATCTGGGGATTAGGATCTATAGAGATAGACCTAACAGATTATTGGGGCTATCACAGTCAGTCTACATAGACAAAGTGCTTAGACGTTTTTCTATGGAAAATTCCAAAAAGGCGGTCTATCTATGGGACAAGGCATCAAGTTTCAAAGAATGATAGTCCTTCTAATTCTATAGAACTTGAACGCATGAAAAGGATCCCATATGCTTCGGCTATAGGATCGATCATGTATGTCATGACCTGTACTAGGCCAGATGTGGCCTTTGCACTTAGTATGACTTGCAGGTTCCAGCAGAATCATGGGGAAGAACACTGGAAGGAAGTCAAGAGTATTCTTAAGTATCTTAGATAAAATAAAGATTACTTCTTAATCTATGGTGGGGAAGAGAAGCTAATATGTACTGGGTACACTGATGCTAGCTTCCAGACAGATGTTGATGACTATAAATCTCAATCAGATTACACATTCATTTTCAATGGTGGAGCAGGCTGGAAAAGTTCCAAACAAGCTACAACTGTTGATTTGACAACGAAGCTGAGTACATTGCTGGATCGGAAGCTGGTAAAGAAGCTGTCGCGATATCTGAGTTCTTGAAGGAACTAGGGGTTGTTCCAAGTGCCACTTGTCCAATAATGGTTTATTGTGATAACACTGGTGCGATTGCGCAAGCTAAGGAACCAAGATCAACCAACAGAAACAAGCATGTACCAAGGAAGTACCACATACTCAGGGAGATGGTGGAGACTGAATAGATTAGATTAGACTATGTTCCCATAGACGATAATCTAGCTGACCCATTCACTCATAATGGCCATTTTGAGAATATGGGCATTAAATATATTGGAGATTGGTTCTAGGCCAAGTGGGAGATTGAAAGTATATTTATGTCCTAGAGACAATCTGTATTAGGACAAATATACTTTATACACATTCATATTATTATTAATGGAGATTAATATTTTGGCATTTGCAATTATTGAATTATTATTTGATTATTTGTAATTATTCGTTAATGTGCATCCCTTGAGCTTACGTTGTCATTAATAAAGCTCGTTATTAATGATAGAGCATAACTCTTAAAATAGCCTCGACTAATGATCATCGAGAATGGGATATCGATGATATATGATAAGTCGACATGTGGTCTGCATCACATCCTTGAGGATGTAGTATGTTTCACCTGCTACGAATAATTGTTACTCGTGATGGACACATGGATACTTTGGAAGTATTGGTATACCCTGCTGATATACTGTTTGTTATACTTGTCTAAAGTATGATCAACGTGTGGGAGATAGAAGTCCTTAGACTTGAGGTCAATACGCGCCTTGTCTACAAAGTAATGTACTTTGATCCTGTCCTAAGCTCAAATGCCTTAAAGGTTGAGATACGGCTTGTATTGGGTACATTACAATGTGGATTGAAGGTGGTAGTTGAGCCAAGATTATGATTAATTCCTCGGATGTATATTTGAGAGAACACTCGTATTCTCAGTGATATTAGGTTGACTAAGTCATTTGCCAACGCAATAGACATATTTAGAATATGGTCTAGTTGTCAACTAATATAGATGAGATACAATGATTAAGCCATTTGGATAGACACTTGACAAATCCTAAGCTTGATCGGGTGTGTTATAAATGAAAGGATTTTATCTTACCACATAACGGTTAATTTTATTGGATTCGTGTAAACGTACTTCACATATTGAGTTCGTCTTCCGGCGCCCTCTAGGAGTTCCGTGTAGACCTTAATTTGATTAATGTCGATAGGAGAAGGCGTGTATGGTCACACTATGTCGATTGTTCGTTTCAACCTAAGGATGTATTGAGAGAGTAATTAAAATGTTCGATTTGGAATCGAGACATTTAAATGAATAATGATTATTTTAATTAAGTCAAAATTGGATTTTAGATTTAATTAAGAATGCACGAAAAATAAAGTCGAGCACCGCGGCGCCCATACCCTAGGGTCGTGGCGCCTCTACCTCAATTTTTGGGCCATGCCCAAGGTCAAACCTTAATCCGGTTTTGACCTATTTTTCAACTATAAATAGAGGCATTCACCTCATTATTCAACACACCATTTTCTGAAAAACATTCTAAGCCTTAGAGACTTAGAATCAAATACTCTCGAACCTCTGCCGGATTTCCTAGCTTTCCGAAAGAGAAGTACATTGAAGCTTGGAGCTTGCAATCGGAACGGCAACCGCGTGTGCACTTTATAGTAGATAAAGATTCCATATTATTATAACTTGTAAGTAAATGTTTTATGTTACAAGTTTCATTCTTGTATAACCATACCAGAGATTATTGTTGGGGTAAGTAAGAAACAAAATTTTTAAACTTCTGTTGTGCCTTACTTATGTGTTTTGAACCCAACAATTACCTACAGGAACCTATGACATTGGGTCATCACACTGTCATAAACATCATAGTTCATAACTCAAATAGAAAAATAATAAACGGAAGTCGTGCCGTAGTGGTCAAAGAAAGAATACTCTTACATACCTTAGCTCAATCTTCGAATGATTTATGATAAGTCACTTCCTTTGATAAATGCGTAACCCATTTAAGACCGACTAATATCACATCACCAATAATCCAGTGACACACAACAACTATACCAACAACCCTTAAACAACACAATATAGTAGAAACAACTTGAATGCTAAGACATCCCCTAAGCAACATGCTACAACTATACCAACAATATTATCAAGCAATCAAGGAGCGACAAGCTACCTAGGCTATGTACCATGGTGTAATTCACACCGACCTCTTTCTAACAACACACAAGCTTATTACGAGCTACTAGACCTTTCCCGATCACCATGCCACATGAAATAACCCCTTAAACATTTAAAACCAGTCCCTTGAACACTTATATAACTATTATAACTTAAACTCAGGACTTCCGATCACTTTCCTGCGAGTTCCAACAGAACAATATGTATAAAATGCTCAAATAAGCTTATATTCATGATAGGGGCAACTTCTTACCTTGGTTGTTACATGCCCCTTATCCCTTAAATAATCACAATGAGAGCAGCTCCTACAAGTTCATTCTACACAAACACGATACACATTCTAGTGGTAAACAACCTGAAAATGTAATGACGAGCGACCAACCCACTAACCTATCACTACGTGGAATTTTTACACGCCCCTTCTCCTTTCAAACTCCATAAAAATAGTAGCATAAGAGAAAATCCAATAACAACATGAAACAACCTACAAATCAGTCTAAAATAGCCCATTACAAGTTGAACAACACAGAACCCTAAAGAGGAAAGAGTAGTCGCTGCCTTGCTTGTGTGTGTGAGATCAGAGAGAATTACCATGAGCTATTAAGGAGAAGGAGGGTCCATGGCTTCCATGAGAACTTGAAGAAATATAAACATAGGGAGAATCGATGGCTGCTTGGTCCAGAGTAGATCGTACTAAGAGAGAAAAGAGGAGTGAGTTTATAGTGAAAAAGAAATAAGATAAATCAACCCCTTTAAGGGGTCTCTTTTGGACGACCCCCTTTATTTATTTTAAAAAATATTCTCCTCTCCTTTATTAAGTAGGTGATGCACCTACATGTTTTCTACTTAAATAAGTTGGTTACTAATTCCTTCTAAATGCGTGTGTCGTCCTCGTTTAATAAGTAGGACATGAAACAAGTAGCTCAAGCAAGTAGGACATTTCAGTAAATACGACGTGTGAGCAAGTAGCTCAAGCACAAAGGAAGTCTAGGAAGGTAGGTGAAGAACATAGAACGTCTAAAAAAGTAGGTGAAACACAAATGTGAAACTAGTAAGTCCTTTACTTATTGAATAACTCATTCATTTTTGAATCTCATCTACTTTAACTAGGCTTAACATTTCCATACACCTGGGTCCTTAGACTTAACTATAACCTTATTCTTTTATATTCAAGTAAATTCATTGACTTTAACTTAGTCCTGCACGTGTTAATAAGTACGAGGTATTACATCACCCCCTTTGGATCATTCATCATCGAATGAGAAGCGCGACTCAAGAAAACCTTAAATTTGGGATTCTAATGCATTACTTGTGCACCTAGGGCACATATGATATAATAGAGACTTCGTGATTACTCATTCCTCTAGTTGCAATTGAATGAACTAGAATAATCACTTAAGCCATAGCTTTATTTCACAATCTAGAGTATGAAAGATGGGTAGCATTTGCTAAATACCTTATATCCTCTCAATTATAAGTGTGGCATGCAACACACCCATAAGTGAGACTACTAGACACGACTTCATAGACTCCCTAGGACTAAACTGCTCTGATACTACTCTATCATGCCCCAAACCCATCTAGGACTGAAATTCCCTAAACTTTCGTGTTTGAATCCGTCATGAGTAAGTTAAGGTGAACTTGAAAGGTTAATGACATTAGAAAATATAATGGTGGTTTAAAATGATTGTTAAGTAAGTATCATAAGAGCTAGAGGTCAAACGAATCGAAGCAAGTGAATTTTCACAAAATTTCCAACTTATGGGGTGACTTACGGACCGTACATTAGAGGTACCAACCAATGTTATAACTCATACTTTTGGGGTAATACTAGATGTTATTAACATGGTAAGAAGGTCGTGTTATGAGGTATTTTAATTGTATAATAGTCGCATGTTATGTGTTGAAGTCAAGCAAGTTGTAAAACAAAAGTCGGAAAAAGTTATCACAAGTTACGTTTATAAGTGTGCTGAAATTTAGGTCAAATATCAGTGAGCTTTTCTCCTAATGTACTTTGAGTTACATGGTGATCCACCTAGAATATCTAAGGTCTAAAAGTCTAGTTTTTAATGCATTAAATTGTTTGTCAATACGACATTGGATCATAGAGATATTCACGTTTTTGTGAAACTGCACAGGCAGCCCCTTTGGGACCCACTTGAGGCAGTGACAACCCTATTTAGACAACCAAGCTCATTTCACATTTAATTTTTCACTCCTTCCACCCCAAAACATTCCTAAAATATCTCTAAGTCTGCTCTAAGGATTTCATATCCATCCAATCCAATATTCACATGTAATCAACGTAAATTTCTCAAGGGAAGCTTGGTGCACTAGTTCTATTCTTTCTCTTCTTGTTGTTATTGATGTTGGAGATTTCTTCAGGGTGAATCAAGGTGTCTAAGGGATGAATCTTGTTGTCTAAGGTAAGTATCTTCTTCTCCTTCATGGGTATATCTTAGTTTCAGTTTTAGATGTGCTTAGATGATGTATGTAACGATTGAGTGTTATAGTTGTGTTGTTGGTCGTGTAGTGTGGAGTATTGGGGATGTTCTTGTTGTGTTGAGTTGCTAGAGATGTGGTATATTTGAATTCATGTATTTTAATGATGTTTCAAGATTTATAAGGGATATAGGCTTGAATAATTACTGTAGAAACGTTTGTAAAGCAAACTTGTTGTTCATTAATTAGTTAGCATGTTTGTCCTGTGATGCTAGTGTTGTTTTAGTTGTTATGTGACTTGTTGGGAATGGTTTTGTGGTATGTAGATATTTATGTATGTGTAATTATGTTATTCACGGTATTACAAAGATTAGAAAAGGGATTAGGTGAAGTTAATGCCATAGAATCATGTATAAGAATGAATTTTCCGTTTGCCAGCTAGTTGTTATATCCGTCCATGTCAAGGGTAGTATTGCCTTGGTTGTAGCTGGATTTTGTAGATTAAGTAAAGAATATATCATTTCTCCCATATGTACATAATTTTAATCCAGATTTGAAATGTGTCAATTTTAGTAAAAGAAACCTATTAGGTACGAATCGAAAGTTGTAACTAGTGTCGAATGTTGTTTATTGGATTGTAGAAGTTGTTCTCATGGTGTATATGTATGGACAGTATTGATAAGCTTATATATGTATACACACACACACATATATATATATATATATATCATTGTTGGTGTGATAATGATTAGAAAGAATCTAGGCCAGGACAAACACCATGAAGTCGGTTGTAGGACGAAGCGCACCGCTAGTCAGCTAGTTGTTGTATTGTTTTTGTTGACACGAGTATTATCTCTTGTTGTATACTGAGTCGTAAAGGAGGTTGGTTCTGTTATCATCATCGAAGGATCGTCATAAAGGTATATTAAGGCTATCATTTTCTTCTTTTGGCATAAATCCAGTTACCACGAAACGTGAATGGCATTCCCTCCAAAAATGACTATCTTATTTAACATTAGAAATGTTCTTCTTTTTTATTCCATGGGATGTTATTTGAAACTTTTTTGTCCCTTGTTGGGAGTACTTTCCATGTCATGATATTTATCTTTCATTGAATTGTGTTCTTCTTTGTGATACCAAAACATAAAATACCCTGATGAGTCGAGTTCTATTTGCTGGTAGTAGCTCCTTGTCATATTCAGAAGGTAGTAATGAGCTAGAATGGCTTCCTTGGAAAAATCAGTTTTGTGACGATTAAGCATCGAGTAGTATAATGGTTTTACGGATTGATGATTGCTAGTAATGATAGATGAGATATCTGTTTGTTTGAGGTTTGTTGTTTGAAATGATAGATATATACATTGAACATGTCTAGAAACCTGGTAGTACAAGAGTGCTAGCCTGGTAGATACAAGCACGATATCCTGGTAGATAATGGATATGTTAGCTTGAAAGTACTGGCTCATTAATCGGGTAAGTGATGAGGGTACCGGCATGCGAGCCGGGAAGTACAGAGACATGATACTGGTAGCTATCACTTACGTATGAGACGATACGAGTAGTTCGTATTAAAGTTTTTACGTATTTACGCGAATTGCGTATTTTAGACTAGATATTGGCATTAGCGAGAATGACTAGTGTTAGTTTTGATGATTGAAAAAGAGATTTCACAAGGTGACTAAATCAGGTTCATGGAATTGTTCTATCACATAAACATATGCAGACGAGTACAAAGGAAGGAGAGATAAATCAACTACGAGAGAGCAATTTAATATAGAATAGAACAAGCTTGCAAACATGTTCTATCTCAAAGAGTCATTAGATGGAGTGGATGGATGAAGCAGTGTGTGGATAGATGGATCAGCTGATGTCAATGAATGGTGAAGGATGAAAACATCATCAGGAGAAGAGGTGAAGAGATCAATCAAAGAGAAACGGACATAGAGCAACATATGATGAATGTAACAGATCTGTTAACATGTTCTATCTATTAAAGAATATATGAGAGACGATTAATGGAACAAGTATATGAACATGTTCCATCTCAGATAGTTAGAAGATTCAGAGGCTGGAGTACCAGGTGCTTGAACCAGGTCTAAGAACATGTTCCAGACAAATCGTCCAGCGAATAGGATTTGTGTTTACCTATGGTAAAGAATTTCCATTCAAGGTGGCATGATTTCATGCTTTACTTATCATGATTTCTTACCATACTTATCAAGATATTTAGAGTCCTACAAGGAAACTAAATATGCGACAAGGTATAAGAATCTTAAACCAACTCAAATCCTATTCTACCGTGATGGGTCGTATCAAGTAGGGTTTAGGTCAGCCGCATTGATGAAGACCTTGAGCTATAAATATCAAGTCTTACCAAGAAGAATGTTACGCACTCACAAAGAGAGAAAATCAGAAACTTAAGCAAATCAACCAAGCATACTCGAGAGAGTTCTGATTCAAGAAGTGTGCCCTAATACATTGAAGAAGATTGAAGAAGTTGTATTACAGAGTTTATGTTTATAGTTCTTAAGTCTGGATTTGTGTATTAGGTTTGTCTATCGAGTTATACTTGTATCAGCTTTCGTACAAGAAAATTGTATAGGTATAAACGTTGTCAAATTAAACTTCAAGTTTGGGATCAACTTGAAGGTTTCTTGCTATTCTGGGTATAGTTCCTAGGTTAGTAACTTGAATTTGCAAGGCTCACCATTGTAGTAGAGTTGGGGATAAATTCTACCGAGGTGTAGGTTATTATTTTTACTGCCCTTGTGAGCCGAGTGGTTTTCACGTAAAAATAATGTGTCCTTACTTTACTATTCTTTATTATTCCACAAATGCTATGCATAAAATAGGTAGGGTAACGTGTTTCATTCTATAGACAAAAATTAGGTATCACATAGATTAAACAATTAAGTGTGCAGAATATCAATGAGTATCAGTGTGGGTTCTCTTTAAAAGGATAACACCTAAAGATAAGATCACGATGAATCCTTCATAGAGACGTGGACACAATATATGACCATTTATTTGCAAGCCGCCATTTTTCATTGGTAAGTTCTATAACATGTGGAAAGAATACATGGAAATCTATCTAAAGGAGTTGGACTATGAACTCTGGGTGATCACAACAGAAGGACCACTAATCCCCACCAAAATCAGACATGATGCACAAAAGGTCCAAAAACCAACGAGGAATTTTTTGCTGAAGATTTTAGAATGATGGAACAAAACTCTACAGTAACAAATATCCTATATTGTAGTCTAGGAAGCAAGGAATGCAATAGAGTCTCAGGATGCACCAGTTCCAAAGAGATTTGGGAATGCCTAAAATAGGCTCATGATGGAATATCTCGAGAAAAATGGATTACACACAGTGAAGTCATTAAAAAATATGATTTATTTGCAATGCGAAAAAGGGAATCAGTAAGGGATATGTTTATCAGACTCTCTAAAATCATCTGCAGACTCAAAAGTCTTAGAAAAAGTTTTCCACGGAAGATCTAGTCTGTAAAGTCTTAAGAAGCTTCTCACATGAATGCGGACTGAATATGTGTTAAGCACAATGCAAATAGAGGATCTCTTCATAACTTTGAGTTCCTACGAACTCAATGAAACAGATCAAGTCAATACGGAATCTACAGGCTTAACAAATGCAACAAATGACTTAGAATCGGATGAAGGGAAGAGCATACAGGTAAAGAAAGGAAAACAAATCATAATGAAAGAGGCGTTGAAGAAAGGGAAATGGGTGATAAATACAAGTGCAAAAGCTGCTTCACAAATGGAGGATCTAACAGCATAAGAGAGAAGCACACACCATGGGAGTAGGATGGAAAAAGGCTATGATAGTTGTATGAAACTTAGGAAATAAATAAGTCTCAAAGAATGAACGGGAGGAGTCTGATGGTAGTTCCACAAATGCCTCAGACATAGTCACAGGAAATGATAAGGTTAGCCCCAAATCCAAACAAAGTTGATCGTCTCTCCAAGTCAAGGTTGTTAACATCAACATTCTTAATAATTGATGAATATCAAGATTAAAATTCAAAGAGAAGAGAGTTGCTCAGCAGGATGGCTCAGTTAAGAGGAAAATCAATTGATTGCAAGCCTAGTAACCACTTAGAAAAAGGGGAAACATCCTCTGGCAAGGAACATGTTGGGCAACCTGATTCACCTATCATAAGTCGCGAACCCTCAGAAGAGGTATCTGGGAAAACTAGTCAATACAAAATAAGTCGGTCAACCAACAAAGGATATAGAGTAAGAAAGTTGAGAGTCACATACAGACACTTAAAATTCACCAGGAGAGATGAGACAAATACATAAATCAAGGTTCTCTCTTGAAGGGATCATGAAGGATCTAAGAAACCTCGATGACATTAAGAAGGGAGCCAAGTTGAGCTGGGTTCCTGATACTAACCTTTGATTGTCTTACATGAGAAAGTGACAGGAAATAAGTAAAAATGACATATGAACAATGCTTGCTCAAGTCCTACAAAGAGAACTAATTACTAATTCTAGTCACTCTCAAATATGAAAATGAAGAATATGCATATCGAAAGGGGGAACTTGAATTGAAACCCCTTGCAAGGAACTGGTTCACTACTCTGAACCTTATACATTGGTTGTATGAATTAAAGAGGCTGAATACTGGAAATAAATGAAATTACGTTAATATTCCTTTATGGTTTCCTAGAATATGGTTATGTCATGATAAAAATGAGTCAATTGAATATTCTGCTCAATCTTATACATTATGTAGTATGTCATATATCATTATAGAGCTTTACCTCATATGAAATCTAACTAATATTGTGATTTACCAAATTGGTCTGGATGTTGAGATTGTTGATAAATTGATTAAAGTGATAAGGTACGTACATCATCTCCGTGTCTTTAAAAATATACATGCCATGAAATAGTTTTTAAATAAACACTTTGTGCAACTGTCATTATCCTAAAAAGAGCCCATCATCATAATGAACAGTTCTGGAAAGGAGGAAAACATTCGGTCAATCACATCCTAAGACCTATCCCTAGATTAACGCCTAAAGAAAACAAGTAATTGCTCTACTTCAAAACATACCCCCTCGCATCTTCAATTCTCGCCAAAATTCCAATTTTGCTGACTACTCTCCTCTTTGTCATCCACCTCCAAAATCCCTCACCCTTTTCCGAACTCTCGAAAGCTACACTTAGTCCTTCTGCACCAAAATGGAATGCTCAATACCAAACCTACTTCCTCCAAAGAATCTCGAATTGCATCTTCATCTTTTTTCAATCCAAACCCTACCGATATGAACCCAAATATATCCATCGAACAAAATCAATGCTATAGTCCATAGAAAATCAAATCAATACTCGATCACCAAAACAAGCCCAAAAGCTTCGATGACTCCAAAATTGACCCACCCTTGGAGGGATATTCAGACCGCTCTGATGTCTTGGATAACCAGGTGATCTCATGGAAGTAAATGAGAGAATCATCAAAACCTTGGTGACTTGGAAACCAAAAGTATAAGGAACTTTCCATACAAGACTGTCTTAATAGGTAACCCCAATTGTTGTTCCTAAAGTTGTGATTATTGAAGAAATAGGGGCTTCCCATGTAGTATCTTCTATTGAATAATTAGGGGTTATGATGGGAAAACTGAACGAAGACAAAGAGGAGTCACATAATGATGGGGAAACTCTGAGAAATTCCATGATTGCAGTAGCCTCAGTTGAAGGAGACATAGAAATAAAACATAGGGTAAACTCAGATGAGAGTGGTGATAGAATTGAGTTAGGGGAAAACCAACAGGAAATGAACTATGTCTAGAAGAGGAAGAGAGAGATGGCTTGAAGTATGATGGTACACAAGAGGATTCTCCATTGAGAAATGTACATGCATCTATGGAACAAATGCAAAGACATATTGTTCCTCCATATCAATCCTCTCATCTTGACTCCAGCACGAATGTAATTGACAAAGACGGCTATAATGATGATGATATGCTCATTATTGAACTGACAAATAGAAGGGTCAGTCATAGGCTTCAAAAAGAATAAGGTGAAGCCATTCTAAAAACATATGATGAGAGAAAAGACAAGGAAGAATCATTAACATTGATAATAACTCCTCACATAAGGGGACAAAAGAGAAAGGCTGAGGAAGAACTACAAAAGGAAATTCTAGCTAAAATAAGAAGACACAGAGAAAAGGTCACAAAGTCTTCTTCTGCGTCAATGATGAAATCTACAAAAGAGAAAAGGGAGAAATAAAGGAAAGGGAAGGGCAAAGTTGTCATCACTCTAAAATCAAAATCAACTACTGTGAAGAAACACGTCCACAAACCTGTTTCAGCCAAGAAAATGTCACAGTCAATATTGGTTGATGAGAAATCTCAAAGTGAGAAAGGTGAGTCCATTAAAGATTCATATTTCAAGGAAATTGATGATTACAGCTAATCAAAAAAAGTACAAGATGCTGCTAAACAAAGAATAAGGATGATCAAAAGGTAGACTATGCTTAGGGGAAGGGTAGTTATTGTGTATGGAGGGCCTGGGATGGACACATTATTGCACAATCTTGAGTGTAAAGGATGGAGTAACTTATAACTTCCAAGAGAAGAAAAGAGAAAGAGTGTAAGGAACATGTTACTGAATTCTATGCAAATGCTACCTTTAATGGAGAACAACTTTTCAGCATTGTGCTAGAAGTTAAGATTATTTTGACTCTTAGAACTTTGGGGGAGATTACGAGGGTACCCTCAAGGGGTTAGGCAAAGTATGTAAATAATGATGGTCCATCACTTGAGGGAATGGCATCTACAAATATAAATCATAAGGAAACTGTGTGGAAATCCAGTAGTTATGCAACATAAGAGGGTGTAGAAGAGAGAGATGCCCAAGCTGTATTAGTTGTATTTTGTGGTGGTGTATCACATGATTGTGTCTCGAAAGGAAAGAAGATACCAGGCAGGCTTTTGGTACATGGAATTAATAGAGGTTCTTGATACCGAAGTTCAAATAAATATACCTAGTCTTATGATTCAGCACATTAATAAGATCACTCTATAGGAGCATAAAGTTCATGGGTTGGAGTTTGGGTTTTGGTTGGCTGTTATCTTTGAACACTACAGAGTACCAAACTATCAAACCATAAAGGATGTTATTGGTGTATTAAACAATGGTATTTAATCAGCTTTGAATGAAGAAGCTGAGATATAAACCTTGAGAGACCTGCTTGATGTGAAGGATGCTGAGATTGCAGCACTAAAAGAGAAACATTATAAAAACATATACTTGTTGCATGTGAAATATAGGTGTGAGAAAGAAGCTCTTAAGGAGCAAGTTGAAAGCATGTAGGTCGCCTTGGATAATGAGAGGGAAGAAAACATCAAAGTTATTCAGAACCCGGTGTATGAAATATCCAAAGACTTTGCCTCTACCTCCAAACTCACCTCTTAGCCATCATTAGTTAAATATTCATGATGTGTCCTTTCTGTCCTAACTGTTCTTTGTGGCTCTGGTCTGTATATTTTGTTGTTGACTCAGTTGTTATGATGTTACGCTTTTGATGTAGTGGAACTTGATCACTATTTTATCTCAATGCTAATTTCTTTCCTTGCGCATATTCAAATGGATATAATCTGAGTAAACTGTTCTATTATGTATATGTGATAGCCCTAGTGGCTATGATCTTAGTATGGCATATAATCCTTTATTGACATTAATGTCACATGATATTAATTTTTAATGAGGGAAAAAGGGGGAAGATAATCTGTAATTGATATTTTAATCCATGTACACTAACCTAGTTCATCCTAGTAGTGTTCTGTTCAAACTTTTTGGCCTTCAAGATGTTTGGAACAGAGTTATGCAGTGGCTCCCAATAATGGGTTTGCCATCATAAAAAAGGAGAAATTTATTGGCATTAGCGAGAATGACTAGTGTTAGTTTTGATGATTGACAAAGAGATTACAGAAGGCGAATGAACCAGGTCCATATAATTGTTCTATCACAGAAATAGATGCAGACGAGGACAAATGAAGGAGAGATGAATCAACTAAGAGAGAGCAGTTTAATATATAATAGAATAAGCTTACAAATATGTTATATCTCAAAGAGTCATTAGATGGAATTGATGGATGAAGCAGGGCGGATGGATGGATTAGGCATAGTCAATGAATGATCAAGGGTGAAGAGATCATCAGGAGAAGATGTGTTGAGATCAGTCGAAGAGAAATAGACACAGAGCAACACATGATGAATGCAACAAGTCTGTTAATATGTTCCATCTAACATCTCAGAAGTAGGTCAAAGATAGATGCAGAATGTACAAGAGGTGATTAATGGAACAAGTATATGAATATGTTTCAGCTCAGACAATTAAAAGATTTAGAGGTTGGAGTACCATGTGATTGAACCAGGTCCAAGAACATGTTCCATACGAATCCTGCAACTAATAGAATTTGTGTTTTTATGGTAAAGACATTGCCTTCAAGGCGGCAGGATTCTGTGCTATACATATCAGGATTTCAAACCATACTTATCAAGATATTTTAGATTCCTACGAGGAAACTAAATATGTGAGAAGGTGTAAGAATCCTAAACCAACTCAAATCATTTTCAACCGTAATGGCTTGTATTAATTAGGGTTTAGGTCAGACGCATTGATGAAGACCAAGAGCTATAAATATCAAGTCTTTCCATGAAGAATTATCCACTCATAAAGAGAGAAATCAGAAATTTTAGCAAATTAGTCAAGAATAATAGAGAGCGTCCTGATTCAAGAAGTGCACCCTAATATATCGAAGTAGATTGAAGAAGCTGTGTTATAAAGTTTATGTTTACAGTTCTTAAGTCGAGTTGTGCCTTTATCAACTTTCATAGAAGCAAATTGTATAGGTATAAACATTGTGAAATTTAACTTCAATTTGGGGGTCAACTTGAAGGTTCTTGCTAGTTTGGGTATATTAGTGAGATAGGCATTAGAGTATAGTTCATAGGTTACAAAGTTTGTAACTTGAATTTGCAAGGCTAACCATTGTAGTGGAGTTGGGGATAAATCCTATAAAGGTGTAGGTCATGGTTTTTACTGCACTTGTGATCCGGGTGGTTTCCACATAAAAATAACATGTCCTTATTTTACTGTTCTTTATTATTCTACAAATGCTACGCATAGAATAGGTAGAGTAACGTGTTTCATCCTACAAGAAAAAATTATATATCGCATAGGTTAAACCACTAAGTGTGGGTAATATAACTAAATATTGCTATGATTAGTGATACATTGTTACAGGAAGACTAGCTACAGAGAAGTGTTAGTATTTCAGTTGATAAGAGTAGGTTGTATAACCTTATAGATTGACTCTTGACACTTTTTGTATGTATAATCATCCCTTCAATTATATTTTCATCTCATTACAATACTTATTTACACTTATTCTCATGCCTTAAATACTTGATACATTATTTCGTACTGACATCCCTTAGCCGGAGACAATGCATTTCATGCTGCAATTTCATATAGTCACTTTGATGAACCTCCAGAGAAAAGAGTTTAAGCTCCAACAGTTGATTGGCGAGACTCCATTTCATTCAGAGTATAGCCGAGTCTAGATGTTATTTGATTTTGATATGCATATAGACTTATGGATAGGTTCGGACCCTGTCCCGACTATGTTCTGTCAGTCAGATGTTCTTAGAGGCTTTTGTAGACGTATGTACACCTGTAGTCAGTTCTTTCATGTTAGCTGAGTGTCTGTACTGGTTGAGGCATTGTAGGCTCATGGATGGTATATATATGTATATGTATGTATGTTTAGATTTTCTGTTTGCAGGTATTTAAATACGGTAAGTTTATCAGCACATAGATTAGGGTGTGACAGGGACATACTATGTTCTATATGCAACTATGAACCTATAATACACTACATGATGTAACTTGAAATAGAAATAATAAATGTAAATGACCTTTGTGTACAAATGCGGTCACTGGTCTAAGACATGCAACTGGCATACAACTGAATACAAATAAACCCACCATTATTGTCTATGAAGCCTCTATGAATACTTACTATTGAACACTGATATAAGTGTCGGGATAGGGCCCTAAGCTAACCATACTCTCTAATGTCAATGCAATCACTAGACCTAACTTAGATCCAGGTAGAATTGGAGCTTACAACCCTTCCACTGATCATCTACATTTGAAGTCTTCCAACCTGTATAACTAGACCTGCAATGTGAAAGATAATAAATGTAGTGCTCCCAACAGAGGGACATCAGTACAAAAAGATTATACCGAGTACATAAGGCAGATAGAAAAGCATATACAAATACTAAAGGTCATATGAGTGACAAATAATATGAAATCAACCAAATACATCAGAAGGCTCTGAAACATCCTACATGAACTCATGTTAAGTCTTATTGTACGTAAGTCATTCTGACCATTCTCCTGAGTCTTTCTGATAATATCTTTAGGCCGCAATGTGGAGCAATATTTTGGGATTATTCACTGTAACACTTGGTATCACATACTTTGATTATGTTTTGGAAATACTTTACTTCCTAATCTCATCATAAATAAAGAAGGACACATAGGGTGCATAATGGATAATGCACCGAGACATATAGGTCTCGTATATATAATAATGTACCGAGCCACTGTGTGGTCTTGTAAGTATGATAACATACCCATCTGATTAGAGATGTCTAATGATAATAATGTACCAGGACATAAGATGCTCTATGTGTATAACATATCGTACCAAGCCATAATAAGGCTTTGTGTATATCTCATATTATACCAAGCCGTAATAAGGCTCTGTGTGTGCAGAATAATGCATACCTAACTGATTATAGCTCGGTGATGTGTAATAATACTGTAAACATAGTGCACAATAGTGCCATACCTAACCGGTTATAGCTTGGTGATGTGTAATAATACTATAAACATAGTGAACAATAGTGCCGTACCTAACCGATATACTAGTCCAATGGTGTTCATATCGTACATACATCGCCCACTAGTATACTTATCCAGTGGTGTTTATATAATAGCGCTTAGGCTCGTTACTTCTTAAAGTTGTGAAACATTCAGAATTACATATGATTGTTAACATTTTGCAAGTAGTTATGGATATTACATATGATGTATCATTTCTGATGAACAACATCAATTCCAAAACAACAAGAAGACTACAAATATTACATAAAGCTCGACTCAACCGAGCAATTGTCATGCCCCAAACTTGGGGAGGTAAGATGGTCACCTTGTGCCTTACTTGACTAAGCGTGCAAACCTATAAACTGTATAGACTAATCATATATGGAAACATTAACATTGACAAGCCTGTGACATATAACATTCTGAGGAAAAGAAGCATGCATTCGCTTCAGCTCGCAAATAGACCAAACAAAATACACACACACACACACACACACACACACACACATATATATATATATATAGGTCATCAAGGCATGCATGATCGTTATTACATCTCCTACAAATAGATCCCCAAAAGATGCATACTTATGCGGGCTGACAAGGCCTCCATGTGAACTACTATAAAGGAGACAAGACTGTCAAGGCTACCATACATACTATACATAGCCTCTAAGGGTAAATTACATCCAAAACTTGGACATGACATACCTGGCCTACCCAGAAGTCTATATACATGCGAAAACCAAGTGATTTTTAGACTCGGCTGTACTCCGAAAGCGATGGAGTCTTACCAAACTTCAGCTGAAAGGCAACCTTGTCTACTGTGAGGGTTCGTCAAACTGTCTACCTAAATTTGCAGGCATGAAATGTAGCGCCCCCTGTCGCACCCGTTTCTTACCAACGGTCGTGACACACGGACGTTTTCCCTGGAGTTGATAAAATGCTTAAGGAGTCGCCACTTAATTATTCTACAGTGAATTAGGACACCTAGATGTTAACATAAATGCTACAAAATGAACTCCGATTACTGGTCTGCGAAACTATGAGATTTTGGATAAAGATTCTCTATTATCCTTAAGGGAAGGGATTAGAATTCCTCTAAGATCCGCTAACTTGCGGTTGTCCGGTCAAACTCAGGTTAATCATTATGCTAAGAAAAATATTGCATGTTTAAGAGTATAAAATTAAAAGGATGTTGCAAGTAGTTTATTAAGATATGCATTTTGACAATGTAAAGATTTTCACCATTTATTCTTTTGAAGAATCTCGCAAAGGTGATTTGCACTTTTGAGAAATAAATTTCTGGCATAAAATCTGAAAAGAGTATACATGGCATTTTATACAAATACATGTAAAAAATAATTTTTTTGGAGTAAAGTATGCATTGGTATGGCATTATTTATAAAATACATGTAAAGTTGATTTAGGATAAAAGCATGCATTTTGCATGGTATGATTTATAAAATAAATATTTTGGTAATTGATAGTAAGGAGAAAAACAATTTATTTATAATGCAAAAGAAGTGATTTATATGGAAGTTATTTTGAATTGCAAATCGGATGAAAAAAAAACTTATTTGTATGATAAATTGTTTTGAAAGTTCTAAAACATGCATGACGGGACTAATAATAAATAAGCTAGCGGCGGATTTTCAATTTTTAAACTAACCGAGCCTAAAATAAATAAACTAGCGACGGGTTTCCAATTTTGAACTATTCTATTAATTATCCATTCATAGCCTAATTATTCTAAATATTCTAATAATCGCACAAAAATTAAATAATTATTACAACCAGGAAAATATAAAGACGGTATTAAAAGAATTAAAAGCAGTGGCTTGGGCGGATGACGATATCATCCCGCCCTATTTGTTTAGAGGTTCGAAGGCAAGAAATATGCAATGGATGTGGATGCGGCTCTTCGTTTGACAATAGTCATGATGAGTCTCATAACGAGACTCTTCGTTGCTCCCGATGCATTTCATGTAAATGAAAGAAAAGAATAGGATTAGTGACGGAATATGAAAATATATACATAAAAAGATGTAAATAAATAATTTCATGAAATGTCGTACACCATATGACCTAAAGGACTTCTCATTCATTTGGAATTATCACAACTTAGTTAAGTCTTAACAATGTCAATCAAAGACTAAGAATCGGGTAAGAGGGGATGAACACATAATTAACCAAGAGCATCCAAATAGAACGTACACTATTCATTTTTTTCTATAGACATAAGTAAACTAGTGAGCATTCACAATTAATATATTTCACATCATTTTAGATTGCATGAAAATAGATCCAACATATTCCGAAGATGGATTATGAAAGACAACTTAGGCAGAATACATAAGCGCATATTTTACGACTACATAAACATGATGATTTCCAAAGTAAACTAAATATGAAAACTGGCTATTCGTATCACAAGCTTCGCTTTAAACCCAACACAGCCTATTTGAGGTATAAATAATCAACTAAATCAACAACATCACATAGTATTTGGCTAATCAACATTACAATTCCCTTAAACAAGTATTAAACATAATTTTCTGTACATTTCTACCAAAAAATTAACTAAACAGGTTACCATACTTAATATAACCTAGTCATTAGAGAACACAACAAATGAACAAACTACGACGTGATTAACACAAACAAAATAAATATAAAATGTAGAAAATAAACAGAGAGGAGGCGTATCCGCTCGGAGAAGTTATTTTAGAATTCTGATTTTTGATTTCAGAAATTCTGATTTTTGGATTTTTTACTGCTTATTTTCTAATTTTTGGAGATTTCGGAAATCTGATTTTTAGATTTTGGACTCGGACACGACCTGAATTCTGATTTTTTTTCTCTGATTTTATGATTTCTGAAAATCAGATTTTTTTAGAATGCTGATTTACTGATTTTGGACCCGGATTTTGACCCGACCGATCCGAAAACAGTGACCCCAACCCGACCCGGATTTTGACACGAAAACAGAAACGTAAAAAGAAACAGATTTTTTAGATTGAAATTTAGGGACCGAAAAGGAGTATTTTCGGATTTTTGACCCAACCCGAATTTGTGAAGAACAAAGGGGTTTTCGGATTTAAGTTTATGAGAACAAAGAGGTATTTCAGATTAGAAAAATTATGAAAACAAAAAGAGTATTTCGAAGCAAAATTAAAAATCAACAAACCATTTTTTAAATTTATTTTCGGACTTGTTTACCTTTTTTTTTCGACTTTTTCTTGCTTTGCTTTTCGGATTTTCCAACCTTTTTGTTTGTATTTTCGGACCCCAAAAAAAACCTCTTAATCTCAAGGTTTTTTTTCGATTTTCCTTCCCCCAAAATGAAGAACAAAGGGGGGGGGGGGTTATATAGATTTCCCCCCCCCCCCCACCCCAAAATCGTTTTCCCCATATCCCTTTCGATTCAAGTTTGAAATTCAAAATAAAGGGGTAAATGGATGATTTTAGAACGGATTTTAGGGGATAGGGTAGGTGTGAAGTGATGGGGGTAGGGTTCGGCGGTGTCAAGGGTGTGGTGGTGTCAGGGTTTGGTGCGGCGGTGAAAGGGTGTAGGGGTGTAGGATGCGACGACGTGCAAGTAGGGGTGTAGGGTGTGCGACCGAGTGAGAGAAAAAGAAAAGAGTTTTAGGGTTTTTTTTTGTTTTGGTTTAGGGTTAGTTTTTTAGGGAATGATACGGGTGTTTAGGCGAAAATGGTTTGGGCCGATGGGTGATGGGGTGGGCCGGTTGGCCGTAAAGGGTGTGTTTTGTTTTTTTGTTTGTGATTTAGGTTTTGTGTGTTAGGTTTAGGGAATAAGGGGTGGTGGACGGTTGGGCTTAGGTATTGGGGCGATTTGGGCTGGTTGGTTGGGCTAAGTGGGATTGGGCTGCGGGTGAGTTGGGGTGGCCGATTGGGCTGGCGGAAGGTTTTGGGTTAAGGAAAAAAGGTGGTGGTTTAAAATATAAAAAGGGGTTTAAAATTAAAAGATGCTTTGCAAAAATATAAATTATAAAGATAAAAATAACGATGTGATAATAATAAAAATATAATATTTGCGAATTGTTTATTGCTTAACAATAAAAATGCGATGCAGTTTTTTGCAAAAACAAATAGCATAGAACATTAGGATAAAAACTATGATTAAGATATTAAAAGACAAATGATAGTAAAAAAATGCGAATAATAATAATAATAATAAATGGGAATAAGAAACGATATTAAAAGCCTTATATATATATATATATATATATATATATATATATATATATATATTAAAATTGTTATGAGGTGTTAAAATATTTTAAAATGCAAATAAATATTGGAAAAGATAAGACAAAATTGGGTATCAACACCTCAAACAAAGGAACGTCAGTATAAAGAAATGTAGTGAATATGTAAGGCATATAACAATATATATAAAACTCTAAAGCTCATGAATGTGAATAAGATACAATGATAAAATTACTTGAAGGACAAGAATGGACATACCGATAACTCTAGATTATCTTATTGTATCTCATATTACTTGGAACCTCTTGAGCACTCTGACTATATTGATAAAACTCTTGTTATGATAATACTCTACGAGTAGCGTATACTGCATCCCCTTTCTTACCTTTACTAGATCATACACCATAAGGAATGTATCTGGATGTAGCATTTCATATCATAAAGCAAACATATCATACCTAGCACAGAAGGGTGGCACTTAAGTGTAGCAAGGCAGACCGTACGTGAGGCTCACTAATAATTTGAGGTGGACTTTGCATACTCGTGGGCTGTCCATAACCATAGTCACCTATGTGTTCATCTAAATACTGTACATAGGACCGATTTCTATTTACGTTGAACTACGCGTGTCATAGTCCATTCATAGTCAACATTTACCTATGTGTTTCATAGACCTTCCGTAGGACTCAAACTATATGCACATGCAATGTCATAAAAATCATATAATCAACAAGCAACAACTAACAAGCCAAGAGGTCATTTGTTACTAAGCTATAAGTATGGTAAGCACTTACTACTCATTTCTAGCATCCTACGGACCATGGGTTATATCTAGTTCATTAGGTCCATCAGGTTTAACCATAACAAATTACTAAGATTCTCAACACGTATAGCATACAAGTAATTTATAAGGCTCTACTCACTTATAGTCACAACTAAGGACCATTCATTCCTATTTATACAATTACCATAAGAACATGACCGGGACTTAACCATCAGAATAGAACACATATGATATCTCATCCCGTTGAAATTATTATAAGAGAGACATAACTTATGGAATCATACTGGAAAAAAAGAAGGAAAGCCATTATATACCTCGAAGGCAGTTCCAACGGAGATAACATATATTAGCCTCCTTCACAATTTAAGCTACAACAAGGAAGACAATACCACTATCAGCATGAAGGGTCATAACAATTAGCCGACAAAATGGCAATCCGCTCTATACACGATTCTATAGCATATATCTTCGCCTAATCCCTTTTGATTCCTCACATCACATCACAACACATGAATACTAATATTACCACATTTTCAGCATCTTCTTTCACCAAGATCAGCCCCAACATACTATACAATAACTCAACAATTCGTCACCCTATTCAACCTTCAAACCATAATATCTATACGTATCTAAAGCTCAAACTACACAAACACATAAAGAGGAAAGTGATTCTTACCCTGATCAATAAGATCCAACTCTTACACACCTTTATTCAACTAGACGGAACCTCTATCTCAACCACAACAAGAAAGATCTAAGCTTGCATGTGTACTATGATCTTTCTGAGGGAATATTCACCCCAGAATCTTGAAGATCTCTTCTAAGATGATAGAGGAACAAGTAGAGAGAATTAGGGAGCTTAGGAGGTTGGTTTGGGTGTGAAAATGAGATAAAAATATGATGCCACCCCCTTTAAAACACCTAGTCTGGCCTACCACGCCAATTCACGGTGGGATTGACAGACCATCAATATGTTTCACAATCCATCTTTCTGTCGTAACTGGGGTCTGCTCTGCAACACTTTCTTAAAATGTACATAACATCTTGTACAGAGCTCTAATTAGTGAATTATTTAATATTATTGAAACTAGACTCAATGAACTTGAATTTAGATAAGTAATGCACCCCATATATTAAGAGAAAATCTCAAGAGAAACTAACCCATTTATTGAAGAACATATGAATGTAACTTATGCCGACCTTTGCCAATTTTTCATTTATAACTTACTTGACTTCAAAACGTATTGTACGACTATTATACAATCCAAGTTCTTCACAACATGAACTACTTCACCTGACGAGCACTTCTATTCATACCCTAAAAGCACGGGTTATAACAAAAACTAATGGAAGAAGAAAAACTACGCCAACACCATAGGATTGTTGAAGGGAAAACCACATCCAAATCTTGTTAGTCTTTACCCCTTAGGACATAATCTTAACACTCGTTATAAGTCGTTACTATCCTTATACAAGCCCTAAAGCTCATTGGATCTATCCTAACTCAGTACGATGTAACTTAGCTCGAACACTCAAGGCGTTTCAGCAATATCAAATGACGAACATATAGACTATCAAGTAGTCAAGTAGAATGATTATGATAGATAGAAAGAACCCTATGGGGCCACACTGATGCTCCATATAATATGAATAAATTTCCTAGTAAGAAACAAATGAACATCAAGTATACGAATAGAAGATTTTCGCGACTTTACGTTCTATAAAGTTCACATTTGAAAAAGGACGACATATGATGGATGCTTATGTCCAAGGGAAGAAGACAATACAAGTACTACATACTTACATCCCTTATAGACCTTAACTCAATACCTCAGAATCTGAACACACATATGATCAATTGAAATTGTAAACTTGTGAAGATAATTGCTTTAATGTATAAAGTATAAGCTTCTTATGAAAGGGAGTTTGACGTGATCGACAAAGACAAGGAACTCTATATTTTACTATAAAAACTTAATACTTATAAGGAGACTAGAGTGTTGGAACATAATGCATAAGGAACCTTAATGAAGATAAGAGTAGTGTTACGCCTCAAATCCAGGGAGGCGATACTGGCACCCGATGCCTTAATTGATGGAGCGTACCCATTTGTAACACTTCACAACTCAACACACATAAAAACATAATAGGACATCCAAGCCAAATCTCACTCTAACTCAAGATATCATAAGCCGACAAGGCTATGCTCGAATAGATTTGAAGGTAAATAAACATATCAAAATATAGATGTGCCTTTGCGGGCCAACAAGGTCACCATGGATTTCTGTAGTTGTACAATGCAAAAGATACAACAAAGGGCCGACAAAGCCACCATATAATATGTAGGAAAAACACCAAGGCCTACAAGGCCGTACTATACATACTCCTCTACAGAAAATCAACTTTACTATGGTCAGCACAGGGCCCCGACCTATCTATCATAGCTATATACATAACAAAATACTCCAAACTCTAGATCTGGCAACTCCGAAAGACATTGAGCTTGCCAATAAAGCTGAGCTTAATAATACCTGCTGGGAAGACTTATCTACCATCTCTCAGGACCTACACGCATGAAATGCAGTGGCCTTGACAAAAAGGGAGTTAGTACGAATAAAATGTATTGGTATGTAAGACAAAAGAATAACTCTAAATTGAAACTGAACTAATAAGCATAGTAACTAAGCATATCTGAGAGTCAACGGAAATCATGATGATATACCTATTTGTTCCCAAATCATATCATATACTAATATCAGTAAGGTACCAGGCCCTACCAAGGCTCGTGGATAAGTATAACGTATTAGGCCTTAATGAGACACTGTGGAAATATCATAAGTTGTACAAGGCCATAACATGGCTCTGTTGGTGTACAAAACATACCAGGATGTATTAAGGCTATGTGTAGTAAGCATATAACATACCAGGCCATATATAGGCTCTGTTGAAATGTAACAAAGTACTGTATCTGCTATGTATAACTCGGGGTGTGAAATTAGATGACGTCAACCATGGACTATGTCCTCAAGATCTATATATACACATCTAGTAATAAATAAGATATATGAAAAGAATGTACTCCCGACAACGGGCAAACAATAGCATGTGAATGATATAACACTATGAGAGATAAACTCGATAAGAATGCTTCTTTTAAGAACTCATTCGGATACTATTTAGGTACGGATTCATGCTAAAGAACGAAGGGAATAGATTTAACATACCTTTCATCGATATACTCATCAACACAACGTACTCAATTCGTATTACACCATACACCATAATCTACAACAATTGATAATGAAACTATCATCAAGCTAACAGAAAGCTAGTATACAATATGTTGAGTGACAAGCATCGACTATTTGTTATCAATTCAAATATTTTATATACTGTTCTTCTTTGTGAAGTTCATTTCATCAACATTTTTCATATACCATATGATTTACATAATGTTCCAGCCACTATAACTCCATGAATACTCTCAAAATAGTCCACATCATAATACAATCCAAACCCGATTTTCTAACCGTTTAATTGTATGTTCTAACTCGTACAACTTAGTTATGACTCAAATCTACTCAAACACATGGAAGAGAATGAATATCTTACCTTCCACAGTAGCTAAAACCATCAGATCAATCTTACTTCACCTTGAAGTAACGTACAAACCAGCCACGGTGGAGGAAACAAGCTTCTACTAGCACAACGGGCTTCTCGGTGTTGAATAAATGTAATCTACCTTTGGATTTGTACTTGAACAATGGGAGAACCATAAGATAATGTTAGCGAGAGTTTTTGAGCTATTGGGGTTAATAAATAAGAGCAAAATGAAAAGCACCGCTTACAATAGCTAAGGGGGTCGGTGGCACCGCCCCACTTTCATGCCCCATGGAAATGGCCGTGAAACTTTTCATGATGGAAGAGGCCACCATGGAAAAGTTTTACGGGCCGTACTTCCACCGCATATCCACCCCAATTTTCCAGAAATTTGTACACCCTTTAACGGTGGGAAGCCACCATTTAATGGAACGTTAATCACCTTAATGATCTGTGAAAACTGTCCACAATATCTACTTTGCGATGAACTTGATTTCTAAGATTTGTTTAGCCCCGAACTCTTATGGAACTTACTTAACATTTATTTTAAAATGTTTCTATATATATATATATATATAGTATCTTACCCTCCTTGAGCTTACGTTACCTCACTTACGATGCATACTAGCTCAAAACTATGGGGGGTAACATCCTCCCCCTTTAGGAACATTCGTCCTTGAATGTTAAGGAGTAGATGGAAGAGTATTAACTCTAAATGATTTTGAAAATTTTGACAGTGATTCCTCTATAAGTATGACTATTCAAGAACATGCCAAGCAGCCAAAATACCAACATAGTGCCACATAGAGCCATATAAATAACATCAAAAACATCCCGGCCTCACATGACCATCTAACATCAAGTGTTTATAGAATAACATTAACTCACCTTGATTATAAGTAACCCTGCCCCCTGTGATGCTACAACGTCTCAACGATGAATGTTGCCTCAACATAACATAAGATTAACTATTTCATAATATAGCTATCAGAAAGCATGAACTCAAATCGAATCTTAATCATTGTGAGCCTTCTATTTGGAACAAGTGAGGGTATTTAGATTTCATCTCCTCTTCAGCTTCCCACATCATCTCCTCGACGTTCTTACTTTTCCATAAAACATTCACGAAAGCCGGTCCTCAACTTATAGACATGCCAATCAAGTATAGCAATCGGGACCTCTTCGCAGGATAAGTCCTATGTGACCTAAACATCATCAACTGGTACAATACTGGAAGGATCTCCAATGCACTTTCGTAATATGGATACATGGAAGATGGGATGCACACACTCTAACTCTATAGGAAACTCTAACTCGTAGGCACTTGGCATATTCTTCGAATAATTCTATACGACCCAACGTACCTTAGGCTTAGATTGCCCTTTTTACCGAATCTCATCACGCCCTTCATAGGAGATTTGTTCAAAAATACCTAATCATCAATATAGAACTCTAAAGCTCTGTGTTGTACATCAACATATGATTTCTGGTGATTATTGTCGCACTCGTTTTTTACCGCGGCTTCGCGTCACGATGGCGTTGATTCCCTCTGGATTGATTAAAAAATACTTGTTTTGAGGAGTCGCCACCTAATTATTCTAAGGTGAATTAGGGCAACTAAATGCTAACTAAAAGCTGCAAAATAACTCCAATTTTGTGGTCTGCGAAACTAATGAGATTCTAGGTAAGGATTCTTTATTATCCTAAAGGGAAGGAGTTAGACATCCTTTAAGATCCGCTAACTTGCGGTTATCCGGTCAAACTCAGGTTAATTATTAAACTAAGAAAAATGCATGTTTTTACAAGTATAAAAATAATATTGCAAGTAGTTAATAAAATGATGCATTTTGTACAAGTATGCATTTGTATGGCATTAAAATACATGTAAAGTTGAAAAAAAAAGTATGCATTTGTATGAAAATTGATAAAAATATATGCAAGGTGATTTTTTATGGGCGACGGGCCTAAAAATAGATAAACTAGCGATTTCCGATTTTAAAACTAACCGAGCCTAAAAATAAATAAACTACTGATGAGTTTCCAATTTTAGACTACCTATTAATTAATTCTAAGTCTAAATATTCTAAACATTTCAATAATTTCATGAGTACAATAATATTACAATACAGAATGAAATAAAGCTGAATTAAAGAAAGTAAAAACAACAACAAAATAAATAATCTCCGAGAGGTATCTTGTCTTCTTTAACTGTGTTATATTCAGTTAGAAACAATTGAATATAAATAACTTCAGATCTGTATCCAAAACAGTAAATGTTTTGATTATGGAGGGCTCATACTTAAATTTTGAAAAGATCATTCCAATCACGTCGTGGCTGCGAACATATGACTCGTTGGTCATTTTAATTGCCTTGCCTACCGAACATGTTGGTCTCTCGGATGAAAAATGTTTAAGTTTCATCCTTGCCCAGAAGTTTTATTTTCGTCTTTCCAAATGTGGAGGCCTAAAAAATCGACGGATATTTTTTCATCGGCCAATGTAGTATCATGTTCAAATCAGCAGAATAACATCAAAGCAGTAAAACCAAAAACCGAGAAATGATGTCCGAAGGGATGCAGCCTCGAATTCAATTTCATTGGCCTAAATGCAGTATTTATTCAAAGCAGTAAAGCTGTAAAACCAAAAACCGAGAAATGATGTCCGAAAGGACGCGACCTTGAATTCAATTTCATTGGCCTAAATGCAGTATTTATTCAAAGCAGTAAAACAATAAGATATCCGTGTACGGATGTTTAAATGCCAAAATAAACCAACAGTCAACAATTAAAAATGTCCGACCGAATTCTGAAATTTTTGAATCGGAACAGGACTTGAAATGCTCCTGAAAACCCGACCCTAATTCGGCAAAAACAGTAGAGGAAATTAGGTATTTCGACCAAGTTCTGAAAAAACAGACCCAGATAGATGACCCGAATTTCGATCGACCCGACCCTAGAAATGCAACTCGGAACAGTGGTGACCTGAATCAATCAAAATCTTTTTGGATTTTTAGACAACCAACAACAAAATATCAAACACACAAAATCTGAAAATTTACCCAAATCGGGTTGACCCGACCTAGATCGGTGACCCGACCCAGATCGGTGACCCGACCCGAATCAGGGGTTCCGACGCGAATCGATTTCTTTCCAAATTTCAGATAACCAACAACTAAATATTAAAACACAAAATCTGGAAAATTACCCAAACAGGGTCGACCCGACCCGAATCAAAGGTTCCGACCCAAATAGATTTCTTTCCAAATTTCAGAAAACCAACAACTAAATATTAAAACACAAAAATCTGGAAATTTATTCGAATCGGGTCGACCCGACCCGGATCAGTGACCCGACCAAATCGATTTCTTCTCAGATTTTCAGATAGCCAACAACAAGATATAAAACACAAAATCTGAAAAAACTTTACTTGAACATGGTTGACCCGACCCGACCGGAATAGTGATCCAACCGGAACCCGAAAATACTGAAGAACAACAAACAAAAGCAGATTTTTGGAGTAGGGTTCACGAAACAAATAGAAGTATTTTCACCCCAAAATTTAAGAACAAAACTCACCCTTTTCTTTCCAATTTCGGACCTATTTTCGGCATTATTTTCGATTTCTTTTCTCGGATTTCTTGACTTTTTTAGAAACCGAAAATCAAAAAATTCTTTCTTGAACCTGAAATCCGACCTCCGAAAAATCCACCCCCCCCCCCCCCAAAAATGAAGAACAAAGGGGGGTATTTATAGATGGATTCGTCTCATAAAAATCAAGTTCAGATTTCAAGCAAAAGGGGTAAAAAATCTAATTTTTGGGGCGAATTCTTGGGATATGTGTTGCAAATTTTAGGGGATAGGGGTATGGGGTGTGTCGGGTTGGTGGTAGGGGTAAGGTGGTGTCAGGGGTTGGTGGTGGCAGTGGAGGTTAGGTGACCGGCAATGTAGGGTCACGGTGTGGGGTGCGGCGGATGGGAGGTCGAAAATGGTGTGTTTGTTTTAGAGGGAGTTTTTTTAGGGTTTGTTTTGGGCGGTTTTGGTTTAAAGGGGTTGGTCGAATGGGCTTAGGGTGTGGGCCGACCGGTTGGGCCTGGGTGTGGGGGTCCAAAATGGGGTTTTGTTTTGGGGGAAATGGGTTTGGGTTAAGATATATAAAAAAAGGTTTTATTATATATATAAAAAAAAAGCTTTGCAAAAATTATAAATTATAAAGATGAAAATATGATAAAAATATAATATTTGCGAAATGCTTGGTGCTTAAATAAAAAAATAAAATGCGATGCCGTTTTGGAAAAATAAAATAACATATAATAGTAGGATAAAAGTATGATTATAATATTAAAATACAAATGACAATAAAAATGCAAATAATAATAATAATAATAATAATTATATATATATATATATGCCTATATTTTTAAAATTATTTTAAGGTGTCAAAAATATTTTAAAATGGCAAATAAAATTAGAAAAGATGAGACAAAATTGGGTGTCAACAACTATGAGCTGTCAATAATCACTCTTGAATGAGCTTTACTTTGTATACAGCCTGGTGGTCTAACTCAAATCCAAGTAATACTAATGCTCCCGCGTCGAACCAACCAATAGGAGACCAGCACTTCCGGCCATACAAGGCCTTGTAGGGAGACATCTTGATACTGGAATGATAATTGTTATTATATGAAAACTCACTCTGGGGTAAATAATCATCCCAACCCTTTTTGGAAACTAGCACACACGCTCGTAATATATCCTCGAGCATCTGAATTGTGCACTCAATTTGGCTGTCTATCTTTGGATGGAAGGTTGTACTAAGATTCACTTGTGTCCCCAATCCTCTGTAGAAAGATCTCCAAAAGTTCACTATAAACTAGGCTCCTCTATCAGAGATGATAGATATTGGGACACCATAGAGCCGCACTATCTCCTTAATATACAACTTTGCATAATCCTCAGCGGTATAGGTGGCTTTGACTGGCAAAACGTGAGCTGACTTTGTCAGCCTTTCAATGATCACCCATATGTAATGAAACATTCGAAAAGAACAGGGTAAACCCACAATGAAGTCCATGTTAATAATTTTTCATTTCCAAGTCCGGAACTCAATATTCTATACTAGCCCTCCGAGCTTCTGATGCTCTATCTTTACATACAGACAATTGGGACACTATGCCAAAAACTCAGCAATATCCTTCTTCATACCATTCCACCTATACATATTTTTAATATCATGGTACATCTTCGTCGAATTGGGATTAATAAAATAATGTGATTAATGTACATCTTCTATAATTTTGCCTCGTAGGGCGACTACATCGGCAACACATAATCAACCCCTCTATCAAAGAACTCTGTCTTTGGGAAGTTCTAATATCGACTTCTTTTTCTGCGGAACATTATCTCTCAAATCTACTAATTCTGGGTCCTCGTATTACCACTCTTTTACCTCTGTCACAAGGGAAGACTCTGCTATGTTTTGAACCATAAATCTACCATTAAGGAGTCTAATAATTGAACTTCCAAACTTGCTAACTGATGGAGATCCTTAGCTAGCTCCCTCTTCTCCCTTAAGTGTGAAAAGCTACCTATAGATCTACAGCTGAAAGCATCAGCTACAACATTTGTTCTGCCGAGATGATATAAAATATTAACATCGTAGTCCTTCAACAGCTCCAACCATCTCCTTTTCCACAAATTCAACTTTTTCTTCATAAAGATATACTAGAGGCTCTTATGATTTATAAATTTATCAACATGTACACCATATAACTAGTGCCACCAAATCTTAAACACATACATCATTGCTACTAGCTCCAAATCATGGGTCGGATAGTTCTTTTCATACTTCTTCAACTATATTGAAGCATAAGCAATTACTACCATGTTGCATTAAAGCAAATCCCAACCCGACACCTGAGGCATAATAATAAACTGCATAACCCTCTGATCCCTCTGGAACTGTTAGAACTGGTGTTGATGTCAATCTATTCTTTAACTCTTAGAAACTCCGCTCACAAGCGTCTGTCCACTGAAACTTAACTGCCTTCTGAGTCAGCTTTGTCAATGGTGTTGAAAGAGTAGAGAATCCCTCTACAAACCTCTTTTAATAACTTGCAAATCCTAAGAAAGTGTGAACATTTGTCAGTCGTGGATGTAGGCCAAGTCTTCACGGCCTCAATCTTCTGAGTGTCGAGTCTTATACCCTCATCTAACACAATGTGGCCAAAAATGCCTCGAAATTCACCAGAACTCACATTTAGAGAAATTCATGTATAACTTACAATCCTGTAGCATCTGAAGCATAATACTTAAATGATCGACATATTCTGCGTCTGAACGTGAATAGACAAGAATATCATCTATGAAAACAATCATGAACAGATCCAAGAATGCTTTGAATAACCCAAAAGACATCACAAGAAACTCAAAGTGGCCATATCTAGTTCTGAAGGCCATCTTCAGAATATCCTTCTCCTGAACTCTCACCTGATTGTATCCTAATATCAAATCAATCTTAGATAAATATATGACATCCTACAACTTATCAAATAAATCATTGATCTGCGAAACTGGATATTTATTCTTGAAAGTGACTTCGTTCAGCTACATGTAATCAATACACATCCTCAAGGAGTCATTTTTCTGTCGCACAAATAACATCAGTGCATCCCAAGGAGAGATACTAGGTTGGATAAAACATTTTTCTAGAAGATGTCTCAATTTATCCATTAATTTCTTAAACTCAGCATGAGCCATCCTATAAAGGGGAATAAATATCGGTTGAGTGTCTGGGAGTACATCAATACCGAAATCAATCTCACACTCTGGAGGAATACCTAGAAGCTCATTTGGGAACACATATGGATACTCATTAACCACCATAATAAACTAGAGAGTTGGTGGTTCAGCATCTGCATCTCTAACTCAGACGATATGATAAATACACCCTTCGACGATCATCTTATTCGCCTTAAGATAGAAAATAAACCTACCCTTAGGGGTTGCTGCATTACCTTTCCATTTTAGGACTGGCTCACCCGAAAAATAAAATCGGACAATCTTTGTCCAACACTCTAGATTATCATAACAAGGCGCCAACCATCTATGCCCATAATAACATCAAAATCGACCATCTCTAATTCAATAAGATATGATGAAGTCTGTCGGCTACAAATCACTAATGTACAACCTCAATATACTTGTCTAATAATAACTAGATCACCAACTGGTATGGATACCGTACCACCGTACCAGGCTTACTTAACAACTTAGATACTATACCAAACTTCCCCGCAACAAACTGACACAAGACAAGGTAGATCCAGGATCTATCAAAGCATAAATATCATGTGAACAAGTGGTCAATTTATATGTCACGACATCTGGTGAACACTCTAGGTCCTATCGACCTGCCAAAGCATAGATGCAGCTCTGATTACCACCTATACTAGAAGCTCCACCTCTACATCGACCTCTACCAGATGGGGACTGAGACCCTCGCTCCACAAGACATACTAAAGCAAAAGACCCTGCTACTTTAACCAGTCGGTTGTGCCATATCACCTCACCCTCTGCTTGGACAATCCCATATCATATGCCCCTGGCGCCCACATATATATCTAGCATTAGTATGCATCTGGCACTGTCCATAATGTGTCATTCCAAAAGTATAACAATGGGGCAGAGGACCCATATTATGGCCTTGTCGGTCTTGTGTATGTATACATATTTTGGACTCTTCACCCCTTTTATGTTATATGTTCAGATGGACTTATAATGGTCATTATGTGGCCTCATTGGCCCTATATGAGCTATTATTGTCCTGTCTATGAAAGTTCTATGTCACGTTCTTGTCAAATCAGACTTTCTATATGTTTAGAGTATGGCTTCAGATGTTGTTCGCTAGGGCCAGTATGGAACTAAGTGCCGAACCCCCCCCCCCCCCCCCCCCCCAAGGTTGGGGTGTCATAGAGTAGAGTCATAAGGAGTTGAAAACATAAGTTAGACTTGAACTCCTTATGACTCTGCTCTATCTCACCCCAACCTTGGGAGGGGGGGGGGGTGTTCGCACCCGGTTCCATGCGGCCCGAGCGAACAACATCTGAAGCCATACTCTGAACATATAGAAAGTCTGGGTTGACAAGAAAATGACATAGAATTTTCATAGACAGGACAATAATAGCTCATATAGGGACAATGATGCCACGAAATGACCATTATAAGTCCATCTGAACATACAACCTGAAAGGGGTGAAGAGCCCAAAATATGTATATATACACAAGACCGACAAGGCCTTAATATGGGTCAACTGACTAACAGAAAAAGGCCGACAAGGAAATACATGATAACTAGACATATAACCCAAGTCTACAAGCCTCTAAGAGTATCATATTTGACAAAAAAGTCAGGGTAGGACCCCTACATACCCAAAATGCATATATACATAGGTATCATAGCATACCAACACACTATAGCAACTCCAGAAAGAATAGAATGCGTCACACCACCGCTGAGCTGGATAGCCTACTGAGGAGGTATGTCAAATTGTCTACCTGAACATGCGGACATAAAACACAGTGCCCCCATCAAAGGGATGTCAGTATGAAAGAACGTACTAGTATGTAAAGTAGATAAAGCATAAATAGAGACATGAACATAAGTGAGAGACCATAAGAGTCAACCTGAAACTCTAAATTTCCACTGAGGGCCATGATATGAATAATACACTATATATATAACGCCGTTGAGATACATAATGTGTATATAATGTCATAGACCTCTGTGAGCATCATCATCATTACCAACTGATCAGTGGCCGCGTATAAAACGCATTTGTCATTATATACATACATACATACATACATACATATATATATATATATCAGCAACCTAGCCCGACGTGCAGCGACATAGGCCGACGTCTGACGTGCAGTGACATAAGCGGACATCCAACGACATGGGCGAGTAGTTGAATTACTAGTATGTAAAGTAGATAAAGCATAAATAGAGACATGAACATAAGTGGGAGACCATAAGAGTCAACCTGAAACTCTAAATTTCCACTGAGGGCCATGTTATGAATAATACACTATATACGGGTATATAATGTCGTTGAGATACAAAATGTGTATATAATGTCATAGACCTCTGTGAGCACCATCATCATTACCAACTGATCAGTGGCCGCGTATAAAACGCATTTGTCATTATATATATATATATATATACATATACATTTTTTCCTATGTATTTTTCTTACACATTTCTCTTTCTAAACTTCAGATTTAGAGAGAAGTGAGAGCTCTTACTAAATTCCCCTTTTGGTTAGATTAAAATTCCCCACAAATAGCCATATGATTCAGTTCATATGACCCATATCATATGATCCAAAATACCTTAGAAATTCCCAAGGTATATCTCCTTGATAAAATACTTTGTAAATTCCAATATTTTAAATGAATATGATTATGGACGGTACTACCTCCTAATATTTTAAATACTTCATGCTTTTAAATTCTTTAAATTTCTACATTAAATACTTGGCCAGTTCAACCGCCTATTTGATTTAAATTCCTGCTGAACCTTTGATTTATGGTTTCCATAACTGGAACCTTAAATTGTAAGTTAATCTTTATTTACTTTTTGCATATTTCAATTATCTTTTAATTTTTCAATACCTTATATCCCGATTCCTTCCATGTCTGTTATCCCTTTTAGATCCTCGGCCTAAGTTTGGTATCAGAGCAATAAAGGGTAGAGATAGAGAAAATAGTGTTCAGATCATATGAGATTCCTTGTTAGAGGTTCGGGTTCTTCCAAGGTTTTGTGCTTAGGATAGTCCAGGGTCGGTAAGTCCTCAACGAACGCAGACAGTTATACCCTAGGAAAGTCCTTTGATTGTAGGAAGAGTCCGGATGCTCTGTTAATAGGAGTTCCATAACATGGATCCATTTCTCAACAGATCTACTTCTTGTGATTTTGGTTCATCTTCTTCCATGGATTCAAAGAAGATAATAAACACCGAAGAAATCTTGATACAAGATTTTGAAAAATCTATTGATAATTGGGAAATACCGAGAGTAAATCGAGATCAGATTTACAAAAATTCCAAATACCAGTTATTCAAAACCAATTTCACAATCAAAACAGAGGAAACAGATATTCAATTATCTCAACCTTTTGAAACAATTCAATTAATTTCTCCAAATTCCCTGAAGAGACACAAAGAAAGAAATTACAAATATATCCATATTGGATTAGTCCAAGTAGGGATAAACCCCCCCACGAAGAAAGGATTAAACACCTCAATCCTTGCTATCTTGTGTGATGCCAGATTCACAAATTTTGAAGATTCCCTATTGAGTTCTGTTGAGTCTAGTCTCTGCACAGGACCAATATCTTTGGACAGTTACCCAAATTTCTCAGTTTCTTTAAATGACAAAAATATCCAAAAATCCCTTGTCTTACAAATCAAGACTCACAACTACCAAATGCTTGAAGGATCGATTCCTGTAGCTATAATTTTCATAATTCATTACAAAGCCATGACTTCAGCTTTTGCTACAAAAGTCAGGTACCATAGTAAGAAAGACGAAACCCTTCTTTTACAAACAGATCTTTCCAGATCTAACACCGTTATACCAAGACCTATTAGATGGAGGGATATTACCCTACCAGACGAATGGATCTTAGAAGGTGTTGCAAAACCGGAACCTCTAGAGACTTCCCAACCAAATACCCGTCTCAAAGAAATAACCCAATACCAGGATAGTAGAGTCAGTCTATCATTCCATAGAAAATCTACGAGTAGTAGATACGATGATTCTAGTTCCATAAAAACCCTTGACTTAGGAAGAGTCTCACATATTCCTTCACTCATAAATACTCCAAACAAAACAAAACCCAGACATTCTGCGTCAGATTTACCCAATATACGAAACGTAGACTACTCCAATGAAATACCGAGACCCGTTTATAAAAATTTCACTGTTAGAGAAAAGATAGAGGAACAAGAACCTACTAGTCTGACTTTTTCCTCGATTACAGAGAACATAGTAAACGAAATTGGTGTTTTAGAAAAAGAATTCAAAGTAGACAAAAAATTCCTACAATATGATTTTTATGAAAAATACAACCTAGAAAAACGAATTTGGTTCTTCAAAACCTTTTCAAAAACTAGGACCCAAATATAGGAAAAATTCCACGAGTTTGTTAATAAACATAGGATAAACATCCTTTTCTTTGACTGGTTCAATTATTATTCCTCCAAAAATTCCATAGATTATCCCTTTTCCAAAATGGTAAATCCCGTTACGACTAGGAACAAATCACCGGAATGGAAAACCCTAGCTGATTATAGGAAAGTCCAGTCCGGCCACATGAAAGACCGCCCCTTAGTCACCATGATTCCCCGGGACCGACTAAGGATACAAAATTGAAAAACCCCGTTCAGGTGTCCAAAGATGTTGTCAAAAACATCCAGCAAAATAAGTCTGAATTTATTCAGGCTATTCAAGACCAATTGGGGAGAATTGGAACTTCCAATAGTTCTAATACTGAAACCATTATTCCAGATACCCCACAATCATCCAATAAAATCACAACTCTATCGAATGGTTCCAATAACGATGATACATTAGAACAATTCCAAAATACTACAAATCCCAAAATGAGTGTTTCCCGATACAAGCATATAACATGCTACAAATGCAGCAGAAAGGGTCACACTTCGAGATTCTGTAAAAGGAATAAAAAATTACAAAAACCAGGTTTGAATGAAGAAATAATCTAAAAAATCTCCGATCCTCTTATAAATTCCTCTGATTCAGACTCTTCTAATTCGAGCTCCACTGATTCAGCCACCAAAGCAGAATCTTACTATTTTTCTCTGTCTTCAGATGCTAAAAAAAACCCTTCAAATAGATGAGTTAGTCACTACTAATTCATTCGAAAATCCTGATGATCATAAAAGAATACGCATATATGTATTAACCAATGATCAAGAAAAAGAGAAAAATTCTAGCATAGAAATACCAGTACAGAAACTACAAAAGGAGATTAAACAAGTAAAAACGGATATAAAAGAATTGAAAGAAAAACAAAAACGAGATTCTTTATTAATAAAAGCAATCCTTTCAAAAACTACACTACAAAACTCCGATTCTCATAACTCGAAAGAATCCAATACAGAGAAGATCCCAAAAGACTTTCTAAGTATCTTGCGGCAAATCACGTCAAAAAGATACCTAATAAAAATAACCCTTCAATTCTCAGGCGACTTTAGAATTCACACTATTGCGCTTTTTGACACTGGTGCTGATTTAAATATGATAAAAACTGGTATAGTACCAGAAAAATTTAGAGAAAAATCTCGTGAGAAATTAGCAGCTGCTAACAGCACGAAAATCAAAATTGATTCCAAAACCACTGCGTCAATAGAAAATGACGGAGCCTCTATAGAAACATCGTTTGTCTTAACAAATGACATACACAGTTCGGTCACCTTAGGAACACCGTTCATGAATCTTATCACCCCTTATAAGGTAGTTAGTGATTTCGTATCTTTTAAATTCAATAAAAAGAAACTGAAATTTCGTTTCATAACAAAACCAAAAACAAGAAGTCTCAACCTAATGAGAGCTTGTTCAATACACGAAGATGGTATAAATGCAAAAATCCATGGAAAATCTTACCATGTACAAGAACTGAAAAAATATTTTTCTTTTGAAAGATTAAAAACTCATTTATAATCACCTGATGTAAAAAATAATATTTCTAAACTCCAAAATTCTTTTGAAACTGAATTATGTTCTGAGATTCCTAATGCCTTCTGGAGTAGAAAGCAACATATCGTAGATCTTCCTTACGAAAAGGATTTTGACGAAAAAGAAATCCCAACAAAAGCAAGACCAATCCAAATGAATAGTGATTTTGAACAAAACTGCAGAGAAGAAATTCAAGATCTTGAAAATAAAAAACTAATTTCCAATTTCTTTTTATTGAATTTAAAAGATACGAAATCACTATCTACCTTATAAAGGGTGATAAGATTCATGAACGGTGTTCCTAAGATGACAGAACTGTGTATGTCATTTGTTAAGACAAATGATGTTTCTATAGAGACTCCGTCATTTTCTATTGACGCACTAATTTTGGAATCAATTTTGATTTTCGCGCTGTTAGCAACTGCTAATTTCTCACGAGATTTTTCTCTAAATTTTTCTGGTATTATACCAGTTTTTATCAGATTTAAATCAACACCAGTATCAAAAAGCGCAATAGTCTGAATTCTAAAGTCGCCTGAGAATTGAAGGGTTATTTTTATTAGGTATCTTTTTTACGTTTATCCCTTTTCCAAAACGGTAAATCCCGTTATGACTAGGAACAAATCACCGGAATGGAAAACCCTAGCTGATTATAGGAAAGTCCAGTCCGGCCACATGAAAGACCGCCCCTTAGTCACCATGATTCCCCGGGACCGACTAAGGATACAAAATTGAAAAACCCCGTTCAGGTGTCCAAAGATGTTGTCAAAAACATCCAGCAAAATAAGTCTGAATTTATTCGGGCTCTTCAAGACCACTTGGGTAGAATTGGAACTTCCAATAGTTCTAATACTGAAACCATTGTTCCAGATACCCCACAATCATCCAATAAAATCACAACTCTGACGAATGGTTCCAATAACTATAATACATTAGAACAATTCCAAAATACTACAAATCCCAAAATGAGTGTTTCCAGATACAAGCATATAACATGCTACAAATGCAGCAGAAAGGGTCACACTTCGAGATTCTGTAAAAGGAATAAAAAATTACAAAAACCAGGTTTGAATGAAGAAATAATCCAAAAAATCTCTGATCCTCTAATAAATTCCTCTGATTCAGACTGCTCTTATTCAGGCTCTTCTGATTCAAGCTCCACTGATTCAGCCACCAAAGCAGAATCTTACTATTTTTCTCTATCTTCAGATGCTAAAAAAAACCTTCAAATAGATGAGTTAGTCACAACTAATTCATTCAAAAATCATGATGATCATAAAAGAATATGCATATGTGTATTAACCAATGATCAAGAAAAAGAGAAAAATTCTAGCATAGAAATAACAGTACAGAAACTACAAAAGGAGATTAAACAAGTAAAAACAGATATAAAAGAATTGAAAGAAAAATAAAAATGAGATTCTTTATTAATAAAAACAATCCTTTCAAAAACTACACCACAAAACTTCGATTCTCATAACTCGAAAGAATCCAATACAGAGAAGATCCCAAAAGACTTTCTAAGTATCTTCAAAGAAAATGATGTTTATCCTATGTTCATTAACAAACTCGTAAAATTTTTCCTGTATTTGCGTCCTAGTTTTTGAAAAGGTTTTGAAGAACCAAATTCATTTTTCTAGGTTGTATTTTTCATAAAAATTATTTTGTAGGAATTTTTTGTCTACTTTGAATTCTTTTTCTAAAACACCAATTTCGTTTACTATGTTCTCTGTAATAGAGAAAAAAGTCGGACAAGTAGGTTCTTGTTCCTCTATCTTTTCTCTAACAGTGAAATTTTCATAAACGGGTCTCGGTATTTCGTTGGAGTAGTCTACGTTATTGGGTAAATCTGACGCAGAATGTCTGGGTTTTGTTTTGTATGGAGTATTTATGACTGAAGGAATATGTGAGACTCTTCCTAAGTCAAGGGTTTCTATGGAACTAGAATCATCGTATCTACTACTCGTAGATTTTCTATGGAACGATAGACTAACTCTACCATACTGGTATTGGGTTATTTCTTTGAGACGGGTATTTGGTTGGGAAGTCTCTAGAGGTTCCGGTTTTGCAACACCTTCTAAGATCCATTCGTCTGGTAGGGTAATATCCCTCCATCTAATAGGTCTTGGTATAACGGTGTTAGATCTGGAAAGATCTGTTTGTAAAAGAAGGGTTTCGTCTTTCTTACTATGGTACCTGACTTTTGTAGCAAAAGCTGAAGTCATGGATTTGTAATGAATTATGAAAATTATAGCTACAGGAATCGATCCTTCAAGCATTTGGTAGTTGTGAGTCTTGATTTGTAAGACAAGGGATTTTTGGATATTTTTGTCATTTAAAGAAACTGAGAAATTTGGGTAACAGTCCAAAGATATTGGTCCTGTGCAGAGACTAGACTCAACAGAACTCAATAGGGAATCTTCAAAATTTGTGAATCTGGCATCACACAAGATAGCAAGGATTGAGGTGTTTAATCCTTCCTTCGTGAGGGGTTTTATCCCTACTTGGACTAATCCAATATGGATGTATTAGTAATTTCTTTCTCTATGTTTCTTCAAGGATTTTTGAGAAAGTAATTGGATTGTTTCAAAAGGTTGAGATAATTGGATATCTATTTCCTCTGTTTTGATTGTGAAATCGGTTTTGAATAACTGGTATTAGGAATTTTTGTAAATCTGATCTCGATTTACTCTCGGTATTTTCCAATTATCAATAGATTTTTCAAAACCTTGTATCAAGATTTCTTCGGTGTTTATTATCTTCTTTGAATCCATGGAAGAAGATGAACCAAAATCACAAGAAGTAGATATGTTGAGAAACGGATCCATGTTATGGAACTCCTATTAACAGAGCACCCAGACTCTTCCTACAATCAAAGGCCTTCCCTAGGGTATAACTGCCTGAATTCGTTGAGAACTTACCGACCTCGGACTATCTTAAGCACAAAACCTCAGAAGAACCCGAACATCTACCAAGGAATCTCATTTGATCTAGATACTTTTCTCTCTATCTCTACCCTTTATGGCTTTGATACCAAACTTAGGCCGAAATTCTAAAGGGGATAACAGACAGGGAAGGAATCGCGATATAAGGTATTGAAAAATTAAAAGATAATTTAAATATACAGAAAGTAAATAATGATTAACTTACAATTTAAGGTTCCAGTTATGGAAACCATAAATCAAAGGTTCTGCAGGAATTTAAATCAAATAGGCGGTTGAACCGGCCAAGTATTTAATGCAGGAATTTAAGGAATTTAAAAGCATGAAGTATATTAAAAGATTAGGAGGTAGTACCGTCCATAATCATTTTCATTTAAGATATTAAAGAATTTACAAAGTATTTTATCAAGGAGATATACCTTGGGAATTTCTAAGGTTTTTTGGATCATATGATATGAATCATATGAACTGAATCATATGAGTATTTTGAGGAGAATTTTAATCTAACCTAAAGGGGATTTTCTTTAGAGCTCTCACTTCGCTCTAGGTTTAGAAAGAGAAAGACTGAGGAAAAAATGAACTTATCTAACTAAGGGAGAGAGAGTCTCCTTTTATAGGAGTTTTACATGGCATTTTCATAATTAAAAAGGAATCTAACTATTCATCTAAGTGGAGAATAACTATTCATCCGAGTGGAGAATGACTATTCATCCTTTTGGCATTTTCTTGAATTATTGTTGGAATCTTTGCTTTTTCGAAAGTAGCTTTTTGGGGCACTTTCTTTTGTCAGAATTTTGTTTGAACTTTACTCCGGGTATTTTGATTTCTTTTGGAAACTTTCTTCAGAATCCACTATTGCCAAAAACCAGACTGTCTTCAATATCAATCTCTGGTTCTTCTTCCTTTGATGAAGAGCCTTATTTTGATGAAGACGGTGCAAATTTCAGAATTATGGCTTGCATTTCTTCTTAATTTTTGGCCGCTGCAAGAATTGAGGCCATCTGGGATTTCCGTGAAAGGAACTGTGTGTGCTCCGGTGTTTGTAGTGGTGCCAGTGGTGTTTGTATAGACGTCTCTACTGGAACGAATTTTCTGGCATTTAACCATTCCTAGACCTTTTGTGGTGTGAGACTTAGTGGTATTTTAAAGCTGTCCCGCCATCTGATTTTGAATCTTCTTCGGATTGTTGGGATTTTATTGTCCGAAAAATCTACGAACCATGTAAATACCCATGATAAGTGCAATTTTGTGTGGAAATGTGTAGTGGCACAAATCATTTTTCTTCCTCAGAGGGTTTATATTGGGATTTGAAGAGGCTAAAAGATTTAGTGACTTCTGGTTTTTGTATTTCTAAGGTGGATCCGAATTGTTCCCACCATGAATTCCACCATGTTGGAAATTGTGATGGATTACATGAGGTATCAAAATGGAAAAGCCAAGTGTGGCTTTGGTTGGTATTTTGAATAAAGAAGGAATTGAACCAAGCTTGTTGGTAATCCCAGTAATTAAAAAGAATATCAAAAAATGGTTCATTTTTGTAGATATCTGGGAAATTTAGGAGTTGAGGCATATCATTCCCCCAATCGCATGTAGCAATTACGTTAAGCATTTTGCAAATGGAATAAGAGGGAACTGAGTTATTTTTAAAATAATTATTTTTGATTGTTGCTGATCCTGAAATTTCTAGGATATCCTGGTAAAAATATGGAGTTTTTAAAATATCCATGATTTGTAAAACCATTGTGGTCCAAAATAATTTTGTAATGCTAGAAAATGGTCTTTATTAAAAAATCATTTTCAAGAGTCACAATATTTTGAAAAAACGATTTTATGAAGAATTTTGGAGCAGGTTTTTTTGGGTACTTGTGGTACCACAAGTTGATTTTTTTAAAATTGTTTTTGAGAAAGGATTTTTGAAGATTCTTCTTTCTCAAGTTGGAGTTTTGAAAATTATTTCTGAGAAAGGGTTTTTGAAGATTCGCCTTTCTCGATTTTTGTAAAATTTTGAGAGGTTTTTTCCTCTCCTGAGTTTTGAGCAACTTCTTGTTTGGGAATCTAAAGTTGTAGCAATGCCTGCTGTAGTTCTGGGGATTTTGCAAGGAGTTGCAGAAGATTTTCAGCAGTTATTTCCTGTGCGGGAGTTGCTGGTGTTTTCTGCATAGATGCTGCGGCATTTTCGTTTTCTTCTTTCATAATTACGTCATACCATGTCAGGGATTTTTCGGCAGGAGATTTGGCAGGGAATTTTTCTTTTTCTTCTTTTATTGGTTTGGCGTTTGTGGGTTTTTTGGCGGCCATGGAATTTGTTTGTTGTTGTGGTGCAATAACTGGTGTATTTATTGGTGGAGGTATCTCATCTTTTCTCTTTTGGAGCAAGGCTCCACATATTGCGTGGACACAGTATTGCCCGGATTCCCTCATGTCCTTCCTGGATATTTTTTCTTTGTAGCCCAGACAGTGGGGCAAGAGGCAGTGATAGGACATTTCTGTGTTGTAGCCAGTATCAGAAATCTGTGGATTTTCTCTCCTATTTTTGAGTAAACCACTGGTTAAAAGATTTTTAAAGTAAAAAATGTCATGAATCAATTTGCAGAAAATATTTTTTAATGCAATGTTTTGAAAATATTTTTGATATTGTAAATTATGCTTCAAAATTTTTGTATATGCAAAGGCATCAAATTGTTTGATGGAACGGGTATCATAGTTTCTAAGGGACTCAGAATTCTGATCTAAAAAATTATTTATTAATTCACCTAGATGACAAGAATATGTTTTAATCAGATTGTGGCTCTAGCATTTGGTTTTGTCAGAAAAGGGAATTTTAAATTCTTTTTATTGGAATCAAAAGAGATGAAATCATTATCTACCTTATACGGGGTGATAAGATTTTAAACGGTGTTCCTAAGATAACGGAGTTGTGAACGTCTTTTTCTAAGACAAACGATGTTGCTATAAAAACTCCATTAATAATAACAGACGCACTGGTTTGTGAATTGATTTCTAGCTTTGTGTTATTAGCCCCCGCTAGAGTTTCCTGGGAATTTTCATTAAATTTTCTAGGTACTAGACCTGTTTTTATGCAATTCAGATCAGCACCAGTGTCAAAAAGAGAAATAGTAGTAATTCTAAAATTGCTTGAGATTTTAAGGGTTATCTGAACAAGGTATTTCTTGGACGTGATCCATCTTAAGACAACGAGGAATTCTTGTGGGACCCCTTCAAAAAAAGGGTTGTCAGGAGGTTCTTCTGGATTTTCAGAGTTGGAGTTGTCAGACTCAGAACTGGATTCAGATTTATCCTGGGTTTTTGAAAGGACTGTTTTTAGTTGAAGAGAGTCTTTATCTTGTTTTTCTCGTAAAGCCTTGATCTCTACTTTGATTTGTTTCACCTCCCTCTAGAGTTCTAGAACTGGGGTTTCTTTGGATTCTTTCATCCTTTTACCCCTTTTCAGGATTTTGGTCAAGTCGTAGGTATTTTTGGAGGTATTTGGCAAAATTGTATTTTTGAAATCTTTTTTCTCGTCAGTAAAGGATTTGAGGAGTTTATTCAAATAATCTTTTTGGTGTTCGACATCTATGTGTTGAACCATATCTAGCATGAATTATTGATCCTTGGTTAAAACACAAACAAGTTTTCCCTTACCCTTATCAGATTTTTCAGAAGAACTGGTTGTAAGCAATTCATTTATTTCAAGGGCTTTGTTGTCTTCAGAAGACAGAGAAAAATAGTCAGGTTCTGACTCGGTATTTGACTCGGAGGAATCAATAAGAAGATTGGAGAATTTTTGGGTGACTTCGTCGTCGAGTTTCAATTCTTGTACTTTTTTATTCATTTTGCAGTATTTCGATGTATGACCCTTTTTGTGGAATTTGTAACACATAATGTCTTTGTATTTGGAATCAGCTTTTTTGGTATTTGTTTTTTTGGAATGATGAGTATTTTTGTAATACTCTTCATTGGTTTTGCTTAAATCTCTCCTTTTGTAACCTCTTGAAGTACTCTTAAGGAATTTATGAGCCTTGCTACAGTTTCCTGTACAACTGGAAGAGGGTTTTGAGTAATTCGTATCAAATTGTTTGCAAAAGGTTCCAAGTTCGCCCTTAGTTTTCTTTAGCTCCAATTTGAGGTATTTTTGTAATTTCAGGTCTTGACAGATCTTTAGGCCTTTCTGTTGAGTTATACTGACAAGTTGTCCGTATGTAAACTCAATGTAGGGTATAATCTGTTTACCACAATTCTCTTTGATTTTGTTCCTAACCTTTTTTCCTAAAAGGGTAGGTAGTCCGACCATGAATTTCTCTTTTCGAAATGGCTGGTTGGAATCTTCCCTGAGCATAACTCTGGTTAAGAAGGTATTTTTGTACCATTGGAAATCACTGAATTTTTTGCATTTGAGATTGGAAAGTAAGTCGGCATTTTTATCTTTCAAATGAGAAGAATCTCCTATGAAGTTTAAAGATATTGTGAGAATCAAGGTTGCTACGACATCTTGTAGGGGTTCACCTTGTTCATCAAGGATTGGTATTCCTTCTTTATCAATTTTGATGGAATTGAGGATATCTTCCTTTTGTTGATCAATGAGATAATTATCCCACCAACCTTTCAATTGACTAGAGAATCATGTGATGAGCAATTCTGCAATGGTCTTGTCTTGCGTACCATTCTGGGTTTTGTAGGCATTTGCAGCCATGGTCATTTGTTAAAGAAAACTGAGAATATTGTATTCGGTCATCCCATCTATGTTCCAATCATAAATGGAACATGCATTGAAACGGGATTAAGCAAGGGGTTTGACTATTCCAAAATCTGGGGCATGAATAATCTGTAATTGTTGTTGTTGTACCTGTTGTATTGGTTTTTGCCAATCCATATGGTTAACAAAGGGTTTTTTGTTTTGGAATTGTTCTGGAGTATCACTGTCGTCGGAATCATGTGTTAGAGCAGTGATTTTATTGGAAGATTGCGGAGTATCCGGAACAACATGTTATGTGTTAGAACTATTAGATGTCCCAATTCTACTCAATTGATCCTGAATAGCCTGAATAAATTCAGACTTGTTTTGCTGGATATTCTTGGCGCTATCTTTGGACACCTAAAAGGGTTTAAAGATAGGGCTTTGGCTTTTCAATTTCATATCCTTAGTCGTACCTGTGGAATATATGGTGACTAAAGGGTTGGTTTTTATGTGTTTGGACTGGACTTTTCTAGAATCAGCTAGGGTTTCCTGCTCCGGTGATTTGTTCCTAGTCGTAACAGGATTTATCGTACTAGAAAAGGGATAATCAATGGAATTTTGTGAGGAATAATAATCGAACCAGTCAAAGAAAAGGATATTTATCCTATGTTCATTAACAAACTCGTAGAATTTTTCCTGTATTTGTGTCCTAGTTTTTGAAGAACCAAATTCGTTTTTCTAGGTTGTATTTTTCATAAAAATCATTTTGTAGGAATTTTTTGTCTACTTTGAAATCTTTTTCTAAAACACCAATTTCGTTTACTATGTTCTCTGTAATCGAGGAAAAAGTCAGACTAGTAGGTTCCTGGTCCTCCATCTTTTCTCTAACAGTGGAATTTTCATAAACGGGTCTCGGTATTTCGTTGGAGTATTCTACGTTTCGTAGAGTATATATACATATATATAAATATATATCAGCGACCTAGCCTGACGTGCAGCGATATAAACGGACGTCCAACAACATAAGCGGACGTCCAACTACATGGGCAAGTAGTTGACTTGTAAGATGATTGGCAAACGACATTCGTAGAGGTAGTAGTGGCCTACCATGGCGACACGTTTGGCATTCATCTTACAAGTCCTATGCCAACGTGCAACGACATAGGTCGACGTGAAGCAACATAGGCCGACATTCTAGCATGACGTGTAGAGCCATAGGCAATGTCCTAGGCCGACGTGTAGAGACCTAGCCCGACGTGCAACGACATAGGCCGACGGGCAGCAACATAGGCGACGTCCTAGCCCTATGTGCAGCGACATAGGCCAATGTCATAGGCCGACGTGCAGCAACGTCGGCCGACGTCCTATCCTGATGTACAACGACATAGGCCTTCGTCCTAGCCCGATGTGCACCGACGTAGGACAACATGCAGCGACATAGGCCGACGACCAGCGACATAGGCTAATGTCCTAGGCCGACGTGCAGCAATGTAGGCCGATGTCCTAGCCCAACGTGCAGTGACCTAGGCCAACATGCAACGACATAGGTCGATGTGAAGTGACATAGGTCGACGTGAAGCAACATAGGCCGACGTGCATCGATATATGCGAACGTGCAGCGATGTAGGCCGACGTCCTAGCCCGATGTGCAACGACATAGGCCGACGTCCTAGCCTGACGTGCATCGACATAGTCTGACCTGCATAAAAAAAGACCGACGTCTTATCCCGACATGCAACGACATTGGTTGACGTCCAACGACATAGGCTGACATGCAGCGACATAAATGGACATCCGACATGCAGCGAAATAAACAGACGTCCAACGACCTGAGTGAGTAGTTGACTTGTAAAATGAATGGCAAACGAAATTCGTAGATGTAATAGTGGTCTACCATGGTGACACGTTTGGTGTATGCCAAAGGAGGGCGGACTTCCCGCGTCTAGCGATATAGGCCGACGTCCGACAACATAAGCCAATATCTAACGACACAGGCAACATGCCAAGTGAACATGCTTGTGCTTGACTTGTTAAGCATACATTCACCCATTCCATGCAAAAATTAAAAGAACGTATAACACGAAAAATGAGGCCATGTTTTTCGGTGCACATGCATCCAACAAAGACCTTGAGACATATGCACCATCTAGTCCTGTCATCTATTATGAACGCTTTCACCAATGTTTGATCCCCATTTATCATGTTCTTGCATCTTACTCACATTTGCACGTTATTTTTACATCTTTTTTATGTTTTACATAACGTTGCTATTTTAACGTATTGTTTTTGGCTTACATATATATATGTGTGTGTGTGTGTGTTTTTTTCTCGACACGTGCGTTGCACGTGTGTGTCGAGTCATGTACTACATAGTCTTTAAAAATAATGTCATATTAGTAAAATAAAGTTTGAGAAAATTATCAGTGTGGATCATCGTATCATAACTTATTAGTCACAATCAAAATGATTGGATATCATCTAAACTTGTGAAGTTGAGAAATCGTGGATTTAATTAGATACATATGTTTTTTTAACTTATTTTTATTTTATAAGGTACACACATGTAATGAAGCGTATCTCACCTAACACTTCCTTATAGACGATATCCCTAGTGTGTATGGTCCTTTCATCTGGTCAATTGCTCGGTCATGATGAGAACTATTATTTGTCGATAATATCCCTATTGAAAGTGCAACATAAAACTAATCATGTACGAAAATATGTTATAGTAGAAACAATCCAACACGGATTTTTTTATCCTGTACTTTATTTATTGTCGTAAAACACATAAACATACAGCAGTACAAGAAAGCAAACTATACATCCGCACGAAATACTGAAACTCTAGTTTATTAAATAAATCTTATAATAGAAAAAATGATTGTTGTGTTGGAAATTTGCCTTTGGCGGGAGTTGAGACCGACCAACTTTAACGGCTTAAACACTAGTGTTACGCATGTTGGAGAATCCGGTTCTTTACACATGCATGATCTACTAAGTACGTAGATAACCGTAGGGCCAAGATTCGTCAAATTTCGTTGAGAAATGAAAGAGATATTAGTCCACGAAGTGAGGTTTTTGAAGCATGGAAAAGTGTGGATTGGGATCAATTCTCCCTCATCGGTGGAGGAAGAAAGAATTGTTGTGTTTATAAGACTCAAAATTGGTTTGGGGTTTGGGATCCCAAGGGGTATCCCATGTGTTTAAAGGAGAGAGGACCTAGATGTGCTTCGGTTCGAGGAAAGCCCACATACGCGCCGCCACCGCCCGCCCGTCCCGTCCCGTCCGGTTCCGGCTTCACGGGTTCACGGGTCACGGGCTGTGGGCTGTGCTTCTTCTGATATTATCTTTTTGGGCCAAAGAACTTTGCCAGATGTACAGTTTGATCCCAGACCAGAATTCTTTCATATGTACAATTTGGTTCCTGAAGTTTCAAGATGTACAGTTTGGTCCTTGAAGTTTCCAGAAAGTCAGATTTGGGCAGAGAGACTCAATTCAGCCATTTGTTTTGGCTGAATTACTCCTCCTATAATGGCCAATCTGTTGCTCTTTTTCACCATTTATTTTGGTGGTATTACTACCTCCATAATGGCCATTACTTGACCAGTAATGACACTTATGGAGACAGTTCTACAGCCCCTCCCTCACCTATATAAAGAACCCCTTGCACCATTGTTGAGCCACTCACAAAACACAAAAACAGAAATGAATTTCAGTTCTTCCTACAACCTTCCAAGCATCATTTCATTACTCAAAATTCTTCACGGTAGCACTTGAGTTTCTTTTGCTCAATTGTTCCATTGTTGTTTTATCTTGGGAGACAATTGTCCAGGACGTATAAAGGATACATACGGGGCAATATTGTCTTAAAGACATAGTGCCACACTCGACTCAGCATACACAAAACAGTTTCCAGTTTTCTTGTTCAACATAATTGTAATTTCAGTTATGTTGTTGAATTGTAATTTTTCAGTTCTTGAATTACTTTGCAGTTATTTGTAATTTCCGTTTCCTGCACCTTTGTAACCAACAAGTTTAAGACAATATCTCGCTTCAGAATCGCTGTAACATGGCTGGAAACATCAATGATGTTGCTGCTACTGCTGCTGCCTCTCAAGGAAACGTTGCTGCCTTCCCTGCTACTGCCACTACTGGCCAATGCAGCAACTTTGCTGCTCGCACTGTTCTTCGCCGTGCTACCGTTCAAGGCAGTAACTCCGCTGCCTTCCCGACTGCTGGTGCTCCACCTTCTGCTTCACACCACTATGATCGCCCTGAAAAATTCATGGGATCAGAATTTAAGAGATGGCAGCAAAAGATTCTATTCTACTTAACTATTATGGGCATGGCCCGGTTCCTAACGGAAGATCCTCCACAAGCTGGAGATGAAATGGATTCTTTGCCTGCTGAAACGGGTGAAGGGGGCCTTGGTATCCATGTCGTTAACGGCATGAAGATGGTTCATGATGCGTGGAATCATAGAGATTTCATGTGTAAGAATTACATACTAAACTACTTGGCAGACCTTCTCTACACGGTCTATTGCACCGTTGGCACTGCCAAAGAGCTGTGGGAAAAACTGCAAAAGAAGTACAACGCACAAGATGCGGGTACTAAGAAGTTCATCGTTGGAAAATTTCAAAAATTCCAAATGGTGGATAGTAAGACAGTGATGTCCCAAGTCCAGGAATTCCAAATGATTTTACATCACCTGGATTTGGAAGGAATGAAACCAAACGAGCAGTTTTTGGTTGCATCGCTGATTGAAAAGTTACCTCCTTCATGGAATGAGTTTATGAGTTACTTAAAACTCAAGACAAAGGAGATGACCTTTGAAGAGCTTATTATCAAACTGCAAATCCAGGAAGATGATAAGAAGACCTTGCCAAGGGGTAGACAACCTACTGAGGCAAAGGCGAATCTGGCTGAGGCAAAAGGGAACTCAAGCAAGAAGCGGAAGTTCCAGAAAGACGGCAAGGCCCCCGCAGCGGAGATGTTCAGAGGTAACTGTCACCACTGTGGGAAACCTGGTCATAGGATCAAGGAATGCCGCAAGCTCAAGACTGAGCAACAACAGAAAGCCAAGTCTAAAGGAAAGGCGCAAGCAAACGTCGTCAAGGACACGCTCCTGGATGACATGATCGAGGAATTCTCTGCAGTGGTGCTAGAAGCCAACTTAGTTGAGAATCCGATGCAGTGGTGGATGGACACAGGTGCAACCAGACACATCTGTTCCAACAAAGATGCCTTCTCCACGTACACACCAGTCACCGACAAGAAGATGTTCATGGGCAAAAATGCTTCGTCCGACGTGCTGGGGGTAGGAAAGGTGGTCCTGAAGATGACTTTCGACAAGGAGCTCACTCTAAAGGAAGTGATGCACGTCCCAGAGATTAGAAGAAATTTAATTTCTGGACCTTTATTGGTTAATGCTGGTTTTAGGCTAGTGTTTGAATCCAATAAGTTTGTACTCACTAAGAATGACACATTTGTGGGGAGAGGCTTCGTCTGTGAAGGCCTCTTCAAAGTGAATGCCATGTCTGTATTGCGTCCAAGTAATAAAGTTGAACCTTCTTCTTATTTGCTTGAGTCTTCTAATTTATGGCATCATAGATTAGGACACGTTAACTACAAGTCTATTCAAAGGCTGGTAAAGATGGAGTTGTTGCCGTCTATCGACGTAAACCCTCAACATAAGTGTGAAGTGTGTGTAGAGGCAAAACTCACCAAGCTTCCTTTTCGATCCGTCGAAAGGAATACCGCTCCTCTAGAACTTATTCACACAGATATATGTGATTTGAAGTTCGCACAAACTAGAGGGGGGAACAAGTACTTTGTGACATTCATAGATGATAGCACAAGGTATTGTTTCCTTTACTTGTTGAAAAGTAAGGATGAAGCCTGTGAAGCGTTCCGACGTTACAAAGCAGAAGTTGAGAACCAACTGAGCCTACGGATTAAATCCATTCGTAGTGATAGAGGGGAGAATATGTAGCGCCATTTGAGGAATACTGTGCCCAAGAAGGCGTTATTCATCAAACGACAGCTCCATACTCACCTCAATCAAACGGTGTGGCGGAACGTAAGAACCGCACATTAAAGGAAATGATGAATGCCTTGCTTATCAATTCCGATCTTCCCCAAAATATGTGGGGAGAATCCGTCCTTACCGCTAATACGATTCTTAACAGAGTCCCACATAAGGGTAAGGAAAAAACTCCATATGAATCATGGAAGGGAAAGAAACCCACCTACAAATATTTTAAGGTGTGGGGTTGTTTGGCAAAGGTTGAAGTACCCAAGCCAAAATAGGTCAAGATTGGGCCTAAGACTGTAGATTGCATATTCATCGGATATACAAATAACATTAGTGCTTATCGCTTCTTAGTGCATAAGTCAGATATTCCAGATATCCACCAGGGTATAATAATGGAATCAAGGAATGCTCTATTCTTTGAAGGGACCTTTCCTAGAAAGGAAAAAGACATAACCTCTCGCAAACGAAGTTATGCACAAAGCTCTCAAGAACCGGGAGTCCTTGACTGCCTGGATCTGAATGGTTCAGATCTAGCGAATCTCGAGGTGGCTGAACATCCGGAATCTAGTGTTCCAAATTCTCAGAACTTGGAGACTCCAGAGATGGATCTAAGGCGAAGTAAAAGGGCCAGGAAGGATAAATCCTTCGGTCCTGACTTTGTAGCTTATATGGTTAATGATGAACCAAGGACAATTGCTAAGGCGTTGTCAACTCCAGAAGCACCGCTCTGGAAAGAAGCTATTGAGAGTGAAATAGGCTCCATTCTGCATAACCATACGTGGGAGTTGGTTGATCTTCCTCCGGGAAATAAACTGTTGGGTTGTAAATGGATACTCAAATGGAAATACAAAGCAGATGGGTCTATAGACAAGTACAAGGCCAGGTTGGTAGTCAAGGGCTATCGGCAGACAGAAGGCTTTGACTACTTTGACACATACTCCCTAGTATCCCGGATGACATCCATACGGGTATTCATTGCGATCGCAGCTTTGCGTGACCTTGAGATACACCAAATGGATATCAAGACAGCCTTCCTAAAAGGTGATTTGGAAGAATAAATTTATATGGACCAACCCGAGGGGTATGTGGTTCAAGGGCAAGAGAAAAAAGTCTGTCGACTTGTCAAATCTCTGTATGGGCTGAAATATGCCCCGAAGCAATGGCACAAAAAATTTGATAGTACTCTACTATCGAAGGGTTTCGCCATTAATGAGTGCGATAAATGTGTCTACACGAAAGGTAACTCTGACTCATTTGTTATGATATGGCTGTATGTAGACGACATATTGATCACAGGAAGCAGTCCTAGAGTAATCCTAGAGACTAAGAACATCTTGAAACAATGCTTCGACATGAAGGATATGGGTATCGCAAATGTCATCCTAGGGATTAAAATCTCTAAGACGTCTGATAGACTGGTCTTATCTCAGTCTCACTATATCGAGAATGTTTTGAGAAAGTTCGAGATGTTAGACAGTTCACCGATAAAGTCACCAATGGATACAAATCAAAAGCTTGATAAAAATCTTGGTGCACCTGTATACAGGAGCGATATGCACAGGTGATCGGTAGTTTGATGTATTTAAAAAACTGCACTCGACCTGATATTGCTTATGTAGTCAATAAGTTGGCTAGGTTCACCCGTAATCTGAGTGATAATCACTGGAAGGCGTTGAATCGGGTATTACAATACCTGAAATACACGTTAAATTTTGGGTTACACTATTCAAGATATCCAAATTTGTACTAGAGGGGTACAGTGATGCAAACTGGATATCTGATATAGAGAACACCAAGTCCACTAGTAGGTATGTATTTACAATTGGTGGTGGGGCTGTGTCTTGGAAATTCTCTAAGCAAACTTGCATCGCCCGATCCACAATGGAATCGAAGTTTATCGCTTTAGACAAAGCAGGAGAAGAAGCTGAGTGGCTTCATGACTTCTTACAGGATGTTCCGTGTTGGAACAAACCCGTACCTTCGGTAATGATCCACTGCGACAGTCAGTCGGCTCTAGGAAGGGCACGGAATGCTATGTACAATGACAAATCTCGTCATATTCGACGGAGGCATAAGACCGTTAGGCAACTAATCACCACGGGTATAATATCCATTGATTACATTAAGTCAAAGGATAATATAGCAGACCCATTGACAAAGGGCTTACCCAAGGATCAGATGGCTTGCCTGTCTAGGGGAATGAGCTTAAAACCCAAAATATAAGGACCAATACAGTGGTAACCCAACCTTACTAACTGGAGATCCCAGTAATTTGGTTCAATGGGAAAACTAAGTTGTAAAGGTTCAGTTTATCGCTTCAGTGGAAGTATGAGCACTTCAGATAGTGATTTCTGAAAAGAAACACCAAATCCAAAGTCATTCCCGCGATAGACGTTAAGTGCTATCTGCAGTATGGGTAAAGGTTAAGTTTTCAAAACCTGTAATGCTCCTCAATAGTTGAGGTTAGGTTTTGGGAAACTTTTAATAGTTCCTAACACTTGTGAAGTGGGGTATAACAGGATACCTTGTAGGAGACCACCTATTTAAGTGCGAGGACGGGCCGCATCAAATGAACGCACTTAAGAATCCAAGAAGTTGTCCATGGCCAAAATGGATAAAACATTACGAAGAAGAGAGTAAGGGAATTTGTTGTGTTGGTACTATTGACTTGGCTTACACTAAACACTGACGGTTCAAGACATCACGTTCACCGCGCAGTAAGTAAGTCCGATGGTATTCAACTATGGAAGGTTCAAAGCTGAAGCTACCTCTCCTTATGCAACATCGGTCCGCTGAAATATTCCTGGAAATGGAAAAGGCACCGTGTGAGTGCGCCAAAATCTCTTTCAACAGGGGATTGTTGGAAATTTGCCTTTGGCGGGAGTTGCGACCGACCAACTTTAACGGCTTAAACACTAGTGTTACGCATGTTGGAGAATCCGGTTCTTCACACATGCATGATCTACTAAGTACGTAGATAACTGTAGGGCCAAGATTCGTCAAATTTCATTGAGAAATGAAAGAGATATTGGTCCACGAAGTGAGGTGTTTGAAGCATGGAAAAGTGTGGTTTGGGATCAATTCTCCCTCATCGGTGGATGAAGAAAGAATTGTTGTGTTTATAAGACTCAAAATTGGTTTGGGGTTTGGGACCCCAAGGGGTATCCCATGTGTTTAAAGGAGGGAGGACCTAGATGTGCTTCGGTTCGAGGAAAGCCCACGCGCGCGTCGCCGCCGCCCGCCCGGTCCGGTTTCGGGTTCCGGGTCACGGGTCACGGGCTGTGGATTGTGGGCTGTGCTTCTTCTGATATTATCTTAACTTTGCCAGATATACAGTTTGATCCCATAAGTTTCATATGTACAATTTGGACCAGAATTCTTTCATATGTACAGTTTGGTCCCTGAAGTATTAAGATGTATAGTTTGGTCCCTGAAGTTTTCAGAAAGTCAGATTTGGGCAGAGAGATCAGAAACGCCGCAGCACTCAATTCAGCCATTTATTTTGGCTGAATTACTCCTCCTATAATGGCCAATCCGTTGCTCTTTTTCACCATTTATTTTGGTGGTATTACTACCTCCATAATGGCCATTACTTGGCCAGTAATGACACTTATGGAGACAGTTCTACAGCCCCTCCCTCACCTATATAAAGAACCCCTCACACCATTGTTGAGCCACTCACAAAACACAAAAACAGAAACGAATTTCAGTTCTTCCTACAACCTTCCAAGCATCATTTCATTACTCAAAATTCTTCACGGTAGCACTTGAGTTTCCTTTGCTCAATTGTTCCATTGTTGTTTTATCTTGGGAGACAATTGTCCAGGACGTATAAAGGATACATACGGGGCAATATTGTCTTAAAGACATAGTGCCACACTCGACTCAACATACACAAAACAGTTTCCAGTTTTCTTGTTCAACATAATTGTAATTTCAGTTTTGTTGTTGAATTGTAATTTTTCAGTTCTTGAATTACTTTACAGTTATTTGTAATTTCCGTTTTCTGTACCTTTGTAACCAACATGTTGTAACTCCAGCGGGCAAATCTACTAAGGAGTTAGGGTGTTGCACTGCCACCCATACAACTCGTGTGTGTGTGTATATAATGTAAAAAAATTGAATAAATATATAAAGTGGTATCCAAATTAACATAAGGCCTTTTTGGTGCCACCGGTGAAGCACAGAAAGTTTCACCCCTAGGGTCTTGAGATTCACTCCAGCTTACTTCTCCTTGTTAAACTATTTCGTTTCCTGCAATAAGGTAACTGATTGTTTTAAAGTTCATAGTGGTTACTAATAATTTTTTTCTTGGAGTATCTAAATGTGCATCTATAGCCTTTTAGCTTAGTTGTCCATACTTGAGTTAGATGATAGCTTCATAATATAAAATCTCATCGAACACGTATAAGTTAATGGGTGATATATTTTTATTGATATTAGTAATAGTATTGAAATTTTATGCTTTGCTTCAAGGTTCTTTTAATTATCAAGTTTTTTTTTTATCAAATTGTGTATATAAATCGAAAAGACAAATAACCCGAATTAAAGATCAAAATAGATTAAACTGAAGCTCAAAGTTGTATGACATCCGGAACCTTTAAATTCTAGATCCACCTTTGAACACCAACATCTAACATGTTTTGAAATGACTACTTAAAAATTCAATATTATTAATGTTTCTTTAACTACTATATCAAGCAAATGCCTTAGTAACGTAAATAAATATGAGGAAAAAACAACAGTTAAAAGGCATATTTAAGTATGGTGGAAAAAGCACATTAGTAAAAGCAAGCTTAGGACGAAAAAATAATTTTATTCCCAGAAACCTCAGCATTTAACAACTAAACTTTACATCCAAAACTTTAAACTTCGTTTAACTACATGGAAAAAATTCAACGGCAAGTGTTAACTTAAATATAAAAGTACAAAAGAATAACCGTGAGATGAACTTTACCAACAGGATTGCAGCGAACATGCGAAGTGGTATTTAGCCTTATTTATAAATGTGGATCTTTTTTCCCTCTCTAAATTCACACAATCATATTCGCTTATTGGATCTTGTAATAGGATAACCATCCAGCTTGCGACATGAACCACCGAGGTCTCCATCCTTGCAATAGTTCACTCGTATTAAATTCCAATTATATTGGTGTAGAATATTGAAAATTATTAGCGAATATTCTCCGAATATTTACTGTATATTTTGTAATTATGATAGATGTATATTTAAGGTAACTTAGGATTCTGATTGTATTAGGAATCAACCATTTAAGGTAAGTTAGAATTCGTACTGTATTAGGAATCAACCTTTGTACAACTATATATATTGTGAATAATGAAAGGAATCCCCAAGGAAAATTATTCTATCTTACATGGTATCAAGAGCCTAAACCCTACTCTCCTCTCCTCTCTCTCACAAAGCCGCCGCCGACCCACCCACCCCTATCTCGGGTCTTTTTCCCTTCGGTCGACGGACAACCCGGCAACTTACAAAAATAACCAATGAAATAAACTTGTGCAAGAGAATTCTAATATGAAATATAAAATGAACGTAGGTTAAACGTTTTCAGAAAACTTTTTTTAGAATAGTAATTTTTTCACATGGTATAATTGGTTTAATGATAATTTTATTCCTAGGATACAATGTCTACTTAAGAAATCAAAATTATACTTTTTATCTACCACAAAAACTTAACCCAATAGGCAGAAGGAATTTTAGAAGATGGAGTAAATATTGAGAGAACAGGGACATGAGTATTTTTTTCAACAATTGAAGAAGTATTTGTAGAGAATGACGATTTAAAAAGATTGACTTCTTTTCACTTTCATAAATGGTTGCTATAAGAAATCTTTAAATAGATTGGCCTTTAACAGTTGAATAACTTTGAAAGGAAATGTTAGTGACCTATCAGAAAGAAAACATTTAAAACATTAGTTACTAATATGACAGAACACAACCATTCAAATTAGATTTCTTCTTTTTCTTCGTAATATATTTTTTTAATTGGCATCTCTTTGTATTTTATTTTTTTTAAAGTTAAGTAGGATGTTTATTTAAATTAGAAGGGTAAATTAGTAATTTAACTTTTAGCTTAAGGGCTTCACACTTTTAATATTATATATATATATATATATATATATATATATATATATATATATATATATATATATATATATATACATGAGGATCATAAGAATCATTCGAGCTCGTCGGAGTGACGTAAGGTCGTTACACCTCGACCATCGTTATGAAGCTAACATGTCATCAATGTTTCATTATCAATGAGAAAAAACATAATACAATAAAAGAGAGCTTTTATGACATGAAAGTACTTCCGATAAGGGACAAACAAGATTCATGACATTTCAATAGAATGAAGATTATAAACATTTCTAACTTAACATGAATAGAGCTATTTTGGAGGGACGTTCGTTTATGTTCATTTCATTCCAAAAAAAAAGAGAAAGGATAGCCTTAGCAAACCTTGCGAAAGAATCAGCCCAACAACCACGATAAGCTGAACACGACGCGCCTTAATCTACACCACTGGAAACGACGGTATCGTCACACTACAAATAATACTACTATCATATTTCGAATGATAAACTTATTTTATAACAAAACGGGCAAAATCTTCCCTGTTTCTTCCACATCTTCAAGTTTATAATATTCACAACAACAATCCAAACAACCAACAACTCTATAATAAGCTTGCAACCCAAAAAAATGAACAACGAGCAATAATTTTGGTTTACGACTAATAAAGATATACCTTCAAACCTTTTCTCCTTCCAAATACATGTCAACAACAAAACCAAACTCAGGTTATCCCATCAATTTCCAACCATAAAATACCACAAGAACAACCTCAAAACATGTAACGTTCTGTAAATTTAGGTAAGTGTGAATATGTTAAGAGAGTAATAATGTGATATTTTATCCATGTGAAGTCCTATCATGATGAGTTTAGATTGTAGTTGTTTTAAGAGCAACACAAATAGTGAAGTGCGTAAGATTCGATAGAATCGACTAAATTTACAATAGATCTGACTTCTAGTCAAGATACGTAAATATCCATTGAAAATTTGAGAAAACACTCAAGCATAAAAGTTGTAGCCCTTTGAAATACTTTTACAACTATGTATATATCAGCTCAATCGGAGATCTGTGCTGAGTTATGAATATTTTACTGAATGCTGGAAAATAGTCGTATGCGATGCGGGTCGAGATCCGGGCCAGGCTAAATTCACATGGATTGGAAGAAAAATTAATCCCCATCAGAGGTATACCATGCACGACGTGGGAAGAAATGCGTCATGTGCCGCGCACAGCCAAAGTTGGGTTGCACATAGTTTTCCCGAATTTTATAAACTTCTAACTTAGTCAAAACTTTTTCCACTTCATTTTAGGCCAACCTTCTAGAGAGAAAACACCCTAGGTCTTCCCCCAAAACACTTAAGGTGTGTTCTTCATCAAATCCCATGGTTATTACCTCAATCTAATAAAGATTAATATTAAAATCCTCATCTATTCCATAGATTGTGAGAATACGATTCAAGAACTGTTGTTAAGAAGAGAATCTTTGGAAATTCATCATGAGGTAAGTTTTTATAATTCTAGTATAGTTATGGGGATTGTTTTGGGTTTGTATATTTTTTGAAACACTCTAGAATCCATGGGTGAATCGTATGAAAGTAAGAACCCAAATTTGGCTTAAAAACTCTAGTTTTTGAAAATGGTGGGAATTCAAGAAAAAAGTATAAGGTTCTAATCTTTATCATCAAAATTATTTGTAAATATATTATTGAACATTGAGGAATATTTTTAGGGCATCCTTAGCAGGTATTTGAGGTATGTCTAAATTTTTAAAACATTTTGATATATATATATATATATATATATATATATATATATATATATATATGCTTTAAAATCATCGTTTGAAACATGTCTACTCTTTAGAATGTTTTGAAAGAATGATTTGTTATGAGAATCCTCTTTTGACTTCTTGTACATGTTAAAACTATAGGTTGGTGACTGTTTCTCATAGAACCTATTTTTAAACTAAATATGATATTTGAACAAGTCCATGCGCGTGTAAGGTCAAGCCCACATCGAACCTCATACGAATTGTACTATGATTGAAACGTAGATTTCCCTAATATGAATGTTTATGTCTATTTAATAAAGATTGGAAATATACATATGTATTCTTCATTAAATGGGTTTCTTGAACTTGAATGTAGGGTTTGAACGATATTTCTAAATTGATTATGACTTGAAGTACCTCTATTATGAGAAGGTGACTTGAGAAGTGAATTCAGCTATAGGCCATGATTAATGATTTAGTTAATATTTCATGATATATATTTGTTTGTGTTTGGGCCTATATGGTCAAGTTCTACTAGTCCAGAGGATGATTAGCCCTTATGGATCCTAACATATAGCTTTTGCGCATTATTGTGTTAGTCTAAAGGACAATTGACCTCCTTGGTGTGTAGCTCGGTGTATCTATTGTTGTGCTAGTCCAGAGGATGACTAGCCTCTGGTTAATAAAACCCTGGTGTATCAAATAATTGTTTGCATGTGAGTTGGCATGTATTGATCTTCTGGTTGCCTGTGAGTAGTTGTGGTGATCTTGAGTTCGTCAGTGAAAGACATAATGAGTTGAATGGTATAATAAGTTGAAATTGACAAATTCCTATGTCTTGGATTTTACTGGTGATTTTTCTAAGTTTGATGATTTACTCTATCTCAGGATTTTCACTATTTCCATTGATATTATTTTACTGATTTTACTATCTTATTTTGATATGTTAATTATTTCCCCTTAGACACTCACATAGTACTCAGTACTCAGGCATAATTGTTGTTTTTGTGGTAATGTTAATGAAGAAGAGTAGGTACATGTGGATCACATGAATTAGGAGTACTTGTTGCTTTCTAGATTGTGGGTGAGCTCACACACTTATTTATGGGACTCCGTCTATGTCATTATTATTAGTTTTGGGTTGTGTCGTGATGTTTAGATTATTTCCATTCTTCTTAGAAGCTTCATAGACAAGTGTCATACTGTGAGTAGTTTTGTGAAAGTCATTATTTGGCTTGTGGGCATTTTACCACGCATGATGAATATTGTAAAATTATTATTTATATCATTTACTTATACTTATGAAATCGTGTCTTAATTTAAATCTACATAACTTGGTTAATTAATAAGCATGTGTAGTGATTGTAATTACTATCTCTATAAGGTGCTTCTGATGTGGTTCCTTACATCGGATGCCTGTTGAGTCATGATGGTTTTGGGGCGTGATAAGCTTGGTATCAGAACCTTAGGTTTAGATGTTTTCTAGGATTGTCTATGGAGCTGTGTCTAGTGGAGTATTTTTCATGCAGACTGATCGTCTGTATGGATGTATGACTACCAGGACATTATAGGTGGTTTTTAATCTTCTTGATTCTAAATTGTGTTGTACAGATTGAACTTCTCTTCAGGATCTTTCTGACTTATTCGATACTTGTGCCTCCCAAAAATGTCTTAAACATGTGCTACAACTGCTAACTATGTGAACAATGGTTCTATGTGGTGTACATTTATTTAATATATAGTGTGATGGCTGGTATGAAGTCACTTGAAATTCAATAGTAGTGCATATATATGGTGAATGTAGGGTGTAATTGTAGATAAATTGAGGCATGTATATGCCCTTAGGCACGGCCATACATAACATAGAAAACACACTTGGAAAGGGTGGACAATTAGCTAGAAATAGTAGTAGTTCTAATTACAGTAAACTCTGCCGAAATCTTGGTAGACCTACGAGAATTGTTAATATGGATAAATTTTACGATGCAATATACACAACTTCTGCTAAGAAAAGGAGATGTAGTAGCCAAAAGATGGGATAGTGGATGGAAGTATGCAGCTGACTGTCAATGATTTGTTAGATGAAGAGTAGGATGATCATGTCCTTAGGTATCAATAAATATGTGATGAGATTTAGAGATATTTCGTATTAACAAGTAGTGATAAGTCTATTTGAGAGTTGTATTCAAACGATTAAGATATTAACACTTATATAACTACCTTTAGAATTTAATGATATTATATTTAGTTAACAAAGGAGAACCATATTCTATTTTGCACAATAATATATTTTGAACTTTTCTCAGAATATGAGATTAATGGTTTATTAGAGTATGGGGTGAGACATTACTTATGTTATAGTTAATTTTTATTAGAAAATTATTAAAGTGTTGTATAGAAATTATGAGACTTATAGAATATTTTAAACTAGGAGGAAATACTATGATGGTATGTCATTGTAGTGTCGACCATAAAGAAGATCAAGTATAAGGCATGAATAAGAGGATAAGTATCCGGAGTTGAAAGGTATATGCTATACTTTTGGGATTTTCGAAAGAGGAATTGAAATTCACAGGGCTAAGAATTTAATTTGGGTAAAGATAGTATATGTTGAAGGTGGTTATAAAGTTCTCAAGGAAGCCTCATAAGGAATCGTATAAGCATAGATAATACGTATGTATATATATTTACTATGTCCGGAAGGTAATGTTGTTTTTTCTACAACTAGTGAGGTTATGATTGAAAAATGTGATTTGATGTGATTCTTCGAGTTAACAAAGAACCAGTCGATCACAATCTTGATCTTGAAGTGATTTGATGGGAAAATTTAGGAAAAGGACGTATTTCAGGCTATAAGTCTCAGATTTAAGTGATTAAAAAACGAGGTGAAAAATGATGACCTGAACTATGGAAATAACTATTTACTCATTTAAAACAAGTGAATATTGAGGGTGAAATGATGGAAAGAAAATTAAGGTTCTGCGTGCGAACTAGAATAAATTTTAATCAGGAAACGTATTCTTGAATGATCAAGAACCAATAAAGTTCCCAAGTCACCACTTGAAATCAGTTAATGTGATAAAGAAGCACCACACGCTATTGAAAATAAGATAAAGACTATCACCACCTTGCTTGAAACCAAAAAGAAAGATAAAGAACTAGAAATAGAGAAAATAACTCTATTGCAAACAAGGGCAAAAGCACAAAAACGTAAATAGTATTTTGCAAAGAATGAGAACCCTTTATATAGGCCTAGAGTCTCTTATGTGATGACTACAAAACTTTATTCTACTTTAGAAAGGAAATAGCTAAAAACAAGGATAGTAAAATCCATATTTTATAAGAAAAAGAAGAAAAAAAACTAAAATTCTACTAGAACTGGGATAAAGATCCTACTAATTATAGGAAATTAAATCCCTCCTATAATATAAATCAAGAAACAAGAAATCTATTTAGAAAAGGATTTAAGAAAAAATAATCCGTTCTTGGAAGAAATTAATCTTCAAACTTGAGCTTCTTGGACCTTCTTGCTCTTGAATTTCAATCTTGTATCTCTTGGTTTTCTTGAATTTCTTGATCTTTCATCAAGATTAAAGAACGACACCTAAATTCAAGATGTCATAAGTATCTAGTCTTAAAGAGCAGATCATTAGAGTTATAAAAAGGATTACAAAGAGGCCAATTACCAAGAGCTACGGGAGACACCCCAGATAATTTCAAAATTTATACGATTTAAAAAGTCTATGTCTATGTGTAATATAGTAGTATGATACCTACATAGGGTTGTGATAAGCTTAAGAATTATGTGTGAGGGTTTCTAGGTATAAGAGCGAGAGAATATTATGTTAGACAAAGTTAAGATCCAAAGAAGATACTTCAGATAAAGAAATGAGATATATGAATAGTCGATACTCTTTATTATTGACAAATACAGATAGGCTTGTTCTTACAAAATTTAATGAGCGCTGAAAATAATGTAAGTTAGGTTTGAATAACGTGTCATTGAATTAGCCTCCTTACTGGTGTATAGTGCTTGGATTTATGTATTATGCACCTTCTTGTTGAAGAATTCATGTGTTAAACCTTTTAGTTATTGGACTCTTACGAAAGTGTTGACTAAAGGTATGAATTCCTCATTTTGTGTTTAGGCTTGTTTGTTGTAGTTGTGGGAGTCACTGTGAGGACCATATGGTTATTGATAGTTTGTTAGCTGAGTTTTATTTTAGTTATGCTCGTAATATAAAGGAACTCTCGCAAAAGTTTTTGAAATTTTGAGGTTTAGTGAATTTTTTTAGGACATGACTGTCACTCGAGAATGAATGATCCTGAGGGGGGAGGGGATAATGTAATGTTCTTCAAATGTGGGTAAGTGTGAATATATTAAGAGAATAATAATGTGACATTTTAGCCATGTAAAATTCCTATCATGATGTGTTTGGGTGAAAGTAGTTGTTTTAAGAGCAAGACGAATAGTGAGGTGCGTAAAATTTTATACAATTGACTAAGTTTACGATAGGTCTAACTTCTAGCCAGCATACGTGCAAATCCGTTGGGAATTTGAGAAAATCTCAAGAATGAAAGTTGTAGACCTTGAACTAACTTTCCAACTATTGATGTACCAGCTAAATCGGATCTCTATGCTAGGAGTTATGAAAATTTTACTGAACGCTGGAAAATAGCCATACACAACGCGGGTCGAGATGCTGGCCGCGACGCGCTTGGCAAAATTTCCAGGGATCAGAAGAAAATTTAATCCCCATAACAGGGACTCCCATGATTAGCTGGAGTATTCAATATAGGTATTGAATTCTGTATTTTAAACCTAAGTTTTAATTTGGACTGGACGCAATTTTTCTGAATTTTATAAACTTTTAACTTCGTTAAAACTTTTTCCACTTCGTTTTAGGCCGACCTTTTGGAGAGAAAAGTATAAAGTTCAAATCTTTATCATCAAAATTGATTGTAGAGATATCCTTAAATGTTGAGGGATACGTGTAGGATATCCGTAGCGAGATTTGAGGTATGTCTATATTCTTAAAACGTTTTGATACATATACATATTCTTTGAAATCATCGTTTGAAACATGTCTACTCTTAAGAATGTTTTGAAAGAATGATTTGTTATGAGAATCCTCTTTTGACTGTTTGTACACTTTAAAACTCTAGGTTGGCGGTTGTTCCTTTCTGAACTTATTTTTGAACTAAAGATGATATTTGAAAAAGGTCATGCGCGTGTAGGGTCAAGCTCGCATCAAACCTCATTTGAATTTTACTATGATTGAAATTTATATGTTCTTAATATGGATGATTGTGCCTATTTTTTAAAGATTGGAACTTTACACATGTATTGTTCATTAAATGGTTTTCTTAAACTTGAATGAAGGGTTTGAACAAGATTTCTAAATTGATTATGACTTGAAATACTTCTATTGTGAGAAGATGACTTGAGAAGTGAATTCGGCTATAGACTAGTGTTTCAGTTAATATGTCATGACATTTATTTGTTTGTGTTTGGGCATGTATGGTCAATTTGTGCAATTCCAGAGGACGATTAGTCATTATGGATCCTAACGTATCGGTTTTGAGCATTGATGTGTCAGTCCAGAGGATGATTGACCACCATGGCATATAGCCCGGTGTATCTATTATTGTGTATGTCCAGAGGATGATTACCTCTGAGGCATGTAGCCCAGTGTATCTTTTGTGATGCTAGTCTAGAGATGATTAGCCTCCAGGGGATAAAGCCCTGGTGTATCGAATAATTGTTTATCCGTGAGTTGGCATGTATTGATCTTTTGGTTGTATCTGAGTGGTTGTGGTGATCTTGAATTCAAAAGTGAAAGACATAATGAGATGAACTGTCACGATCCAATTTACTAAGCCGTGATAGCACTAACTTCTATTAAGTCAGTAGCCGATCATAATTAATTTAAGAAATAAAATTATTAAACAAGTCAATTTAAAGTCTTAAATAAGCCTCTTATCATAATGATCGAAACAAGTACAACAAATCTCCAAAATCTTATGTCACTAGTATAAAAACAGACTAGGTAGAAATACAAGTCTGGGATACATCCCGAAATACATAAACTGTTTAGAAATAGGAAAGACAAGAAATAAACATAGATAGGGAAATTTGATTCCACAGATCGCACTAGTTGCTCACCCCAAATCTTCCAGATAACCTCCTCAACGACCGATGAAGTCTCGTGATCTATTCATGCTAGGAATAGACTCTGCACACAAAAAAGTGCAGCAAGTGTATCATGAGTACGTGGAACAACGTATACTTAGCAACATCATCGATCAATCCTAGTTAAAACGGATATGAAGGTTGGTCTTCTGATTACTACTTCCAGACTTAACCACTATTAGTCTGATATAATGATAAAGTCAATTATCACAAGTCTCAAGCTTTGTTATAAGAAGTCTAAGATTTCAAGTTCATATCAAATAGTCAAGTGGCATGATAGAATGATTCAATGAGCAATTTAGGCAAACCAATCAAACAAGGGACAATGAGGTAAAATGATATGCAATTCAAGGCCTACCCATCACTGGTATACACACGTTCAAAAATTAATGAATCGTGACCCATAAAGGACACGCGAGGTCCATATATCACCCAAAATAATTTGCCTTTGTGTTCCTTCTCCGATATTAAGCTTTCCATAACATCACTTCGCCAAATTAGGCTCACAATACCTGTCTCTAGCCAATCGAGCTCATATCAATCGCATCCGTCTGGAACCATTTTCCTTTGAACCCCACATATGTATCCTCAAGTGTAATATGCATGAGATACCATATGCAAGTATGAATATGACATGCAAAACAATAAGAATCCAACTATTCATTAGATATTCAATCTTTAATCATGTAAACCATAATTATTCGACCGTTAGCTTCTTTTCCACTTTTAAACGAGTATTTAGGAGTGATGAGAACAAACAATCACAGATAAGACATGCATATAATCATAGAGATAGAAAGTACATGCTTCATACCCCAATCACAGATCCATAGGATCATACTATCTATCAGTTATTGCTCAAAGCTTGGCATTCAGACCGGACTATATAATTGAAAAAGCGCAATTACCCATAATATGGCACCGGTACCCGATACGAGTGCTCATCACCTCATAAGTATCAGGACCCCCTTATTACTCCAATTACACACTCTTAGTTAGTTCAATAAACCAACCACGACACTTTAAATAAGGTCATAAGTCTCAACTTGCCAAATTTGAAGTCCGAAGCTCAAGCGATCACCTCATGGCCTTGCCTTTCTTCAAAGCCTCAGAACGATCCCAAACTATTCATACGTAATCTACGTACGTATACAATTCCATAGACACTCATGTTGCTATGGTAATAATTCGGGTCCAAAAAGTCACCCAAAAAGCCAATCCCGACCCTCGAAGGTCACAACCATAATTTTATCACAAAATCAGGTTCAATATAGTTAAATTATTACTCTACAAGGTTAAACAAGTCCATTGATGCCCATATTGCTATACTTTCGTTTGAAATCCAAAAAATGACCCCAAAAAGGTAACCCCGAGCCCCCAAGGGAAAAACTAAAATTTTATTTGAAAATTGGTTTACTCGTAACTTATATAGTCTAGATTCAGTAAATCACCCAATTCCATCCAAAAATCGATGCCCAAATCAAGATTTTTTATTCTCTTATCCTTATGGCTCAAAACCCCAACTTCTACAACCCAAACATGGATATAAATGATAACCGACAGAAATTTTTATGGGAAAATATCAAAATAAAGGTTAGATACTTACTCCCTCATTGAGACGAGACCAATGCTATCAAAATCACCTCAAACAAAGCTCTAGAACTCAAAATATGTATAATATATAAATGTTTCAAATTTGTCCATTTTAAACACTTTCCGGTATTTGTTTACTTTTTTACACCAGAAAACCAGCAATATCATTTTCTAGTAGGACAATATCTCTCTCGTATGATGTCGAAATGTGATGGTTCTTATTGCTATAATTCTGAAATTATGATACGGCTAACGGTTCAATCGAAATACAATCAAAGCTCGTTTGCTCAATATGATACCATTTATGCTCAAAACGACGTCGAAATAAAAAACAAACACCATATAACTCAAACTTATCCGTAACTCATAGGAATCTAACTAAAATTAATGGACAAGTCTAAAATCATCATACAAATCTGTTCGAACTATCAAAAATCCCAAACGAGACCGTCAAGACCCGATGTTGATCATGGTCAACTACAAATCATATCAAATGTTAGTTTCTCATCCAACCACCTAAATCACACCTGAACCTCTCGGGAACCGAACCAATGACTCGACTAAGTTATAAATCACCTTTCGGACCTAATGGAATATATGAAGCTTCAAAAAAGACTCATTCACCCCCCGGTGTTGACTTTGATCAACTAATTTTTTTTTTTAAACTCAAGAACCTCCTAAAATCCACTTTCTTGTCCAAAACTCACCCAAATCACTCGGGGGTCGTTTCAACCATCCCTCTACATTAATAATCATGTTTCGACCCTAACGAAACCATTGAAATTCGATTCTGGATGCATTTACCCAAAAGCCAAATCTTGATCAAATTTCTCAAACTTAGAACTTCAAAATTTTAAAATTTAAATTTCCTTCCACGATTTTTATCTTATTGCCTCATAAATTTTGCCACCCATCCCTACAAGTTATAAACATCAATAAAAAGTTAACAAAATTAACAAATGTTCAGTCCAAGTCTTATTTCATCCCGTGACCATCTTTTCGCCATAAATAGGCATTTTAAATACTAAAACTGACTTAATTGTCAAAAACCAACCAAAAAAACTATAACATTAGTTCCGTTAATTTCTACAGGTCATAAATAATATTACAATTCTAACGGAATATTCAAATTTCCAATCAGAGTATGTTTTCCTAAAATAAATAATTAATTCAAATAATTAAATACTAAGATTTTAAAAATAAAACCTTCTCCTAACGTGAACTAAATGATATTCGTTTGACTTCAAATTTTGCAACTAAATCAAAATAATTATTACAGAGCTTCTAAAATAGATGACAAGAAAATAGAGCATCAGTTCTCAAAAACGACCGACGGGGTTGTTACATTATTCACCACTTAAACACACGTTCGTCCTTAAACGTAAAGAGAAAGAAGGTACCTGAATCGCTGAAACGTTGGGGATATCTACTCCACATTTCCGACTCGGTCTCTCAAGTAGACTCTTCGAGTGGTCGATGCTTCTATTTAAACTTTACCGAAGCAATCTTTTTGAATTTCAACTTCTGAATCTGTCTATCAAAAATAACAACTAAATTTTCCTTAAAAGTCAAGTTCTGATCGAGTGACACTCAATCCCGTTGAATCACATGAGAACCATCTGAATGATGCTTATTGAGCATGGAAATATGAAACACAGGGTGAATACCCGATAAACCAAGAGGCAAAGCCAACTCATAGACTACCTCACCAATATGCTGAACAATCTCGAATGGGCCAATGTACCTAGGGCTCAACTTGACCTTCTTTCCAAACCTCAACACACCCTTTATGGGTGAAATTGTTACACCCTGTATAAGTTGCGAATATAATTTCATAGGCCTCTGTGGGCAATATAGATACATATACATATACATGAGAGTCATCCAAAGTACATGGAATACTATATGAACCTATCAGAGTGTCGTAAGGTCATTGCACCTCCAACTAACCTTATGTAGATAAAATATAATTGTATCTTTTCATATGAATCAATGAGAGGAGATACAATAGGCAATTTCTAGTGTTACATATATGTTGAGTAAGTTTTGGGAAGGTTTAAGACTTATCGGATCAATGGAAGTAGGATTCAACATAAGTATATCGAGATGCCAACATTCGAAGCACTCTACGAATTGTGGAGCACAACCTGCGACGCGAAGAAAGGGTCTGCAAGATACAGAGAGGCCGTAGGCCTTGATAGAATTAAGGAGTTGAGGCCTATCTTGTGACATGGCCTGCGAGACGCAGGAAGGTCCTGCGAGTCGCAGGTTGTGCCACGGGATGAGGCGGTAAAACTCCTCCTCTCTTCCTATAAATAGACCCAACTCGATCCTATTGTGATTTTATGACATTTATCAACCCTAAACAGATCCTAAGCCATATCCAAAGACCCTCTTATGATCCTAAACAAAAATCAAAGGTAAATCAAGTAATCGTAACGTAAGGAATCTCTTGATTAACGTTATATCGGCTTTCTCCTCGTTGTGTTGATATTGGAACATTCTTGAAACTGAAGTAACTCTTACTTTGGAATAATTCTTGGGTTGAAGGTAAGTATCACATCCTTCTTATTATTCTTAAGATTTTACAAGTAGATTAGATTATGATTATTGAAGAATTCTTATAGAACAAGTTCTCTTGTGTAATACCTCGTACATTCAAACTAAGCCATGTTTATGATTTAGGGGTTTAGAAAACCAAAACGGGGAGTTTAAAGTTGAAAACCAGTTTTAGTTCTACAGATTAAATTTTATGCCTGGATTATACAGATTGTAGAATTATCGACCGTTCGTCGAATTGAACCGTTGATTCCATTTTTGAAATTGACAGGACCCAGTTGATTTTTACGGACCATACAATATTTGACGGCCCATCCTTTTTTACCGTCTGAAGCCTCTCAAGTTTTGAAGTCACTAGAAAGTTGCAAATTAATTAAATTAATTCAACAGTCCGATTATACGGACGACCGTATAAAATTCGATGGTCCGTTGAATTGGTCGTATATTTCCTAACATGCTGGAAAATATAAATACACAACTTAGTTCCAAAAATCAGATTTTCTCATTCTCTCAAGCCCTAGAACGAAGCGCTCTTCTCCCATCATCCCCATAACTCAAGGTAAGTCCTTTCCATGTATTTTCATGTGATCTAATCAAGTATAATCAATTCCTAAGCGAAATTCACTACTTTTAACCTAGGGTTTTCAAGATAAACCCATTCTAAGATTTCAAGGTTATCCTTCCAAGTTCAGAGTTTAAGACACGAATTAGTGTGATTAAGGTATGTAGAGCTTCTATCCATGTGGGGACATCATTGTTCTTCCCCACGCCACATGTAATCCATGAAACAAGAATTCTTCATACCTAGGGTTTTTGTTCAAGTTCATAATAACCTTATATTCATGTTCAACTATATATATATAACATGTTGTCCTTTATTATATTCATGATATTTCATTTCGATTGTAATGAACATGTCTGTAATCCATGAACCCATGTCTTGATTTTCACTAGTTTTTAAATACAAGTTATGATCATTATCACTTAGTTTCTTGAAGTCATATATGTTTCTCATGATTTGTACAAGTTATGTTATGTATTTCTTCACATGGTAAATTATAAATTTACAAGTTATGATTTTAAGTTATTTCATATAGTTCATGGGCTTCTAAGCCAACTATATTTAAGTACATATTTTGGGAGTTGCACAGATTACCGAGAAGGATCAAATAGCCTAAAACTACGTATGCCAATGTAGAATAAGGATCATTCTGCCAGAGGACGATACCTTCTTATCACCCCTTATGGGATTATTGGATCTATTATATCCATGTTTGTGTATCGTACTCCGATAAAGTACAAGATGGCTTAGCTGATTGGGCAGAGATCAGACTCCACATTCACGCATGGTGGTTCATATCGGTTTTGTTAATGCTCTCCCACAGATATACAGATATACAGTTTATAGATTTTATACATATTATATGCATGTTCAGTTTCATTTCATGTTCTTATTATATCATGTGCCTTCTTATTCTTTCAGTTGCTTTACATACGGTACAATTTTCAAATTTACTAATGTCCCTTTGCATGGGGCCTGCACTTTACGATGCAGGTGTTGAGTTTCAGGCAGACAAATTTTCTAGGTAGGATTGCTTCAGTATTAGTTGTTTGATGAGTCTCATCTCATTCAGGGTGTCAGTTTAGTTATTTTATGATAATGCATTATTAGTAGAGGTATGTTAGGCACTTATCCTGATAAACAATTTTACAGTCAGACTCATGTTCAGAGGTTTCATAGACTAGTTTAGTATGTTATGTCAGCATTGGTCTTTAGACTTATTATATTTTCATATTATTTCTGTTATGATTATTTCAGACTACAAATACAATATTATGTTTTACATGTTTTAAATCATTATTATTGCATGTTTTGATGCCAATGTTGACAAGCAAGCCATGTGGTTTTCTCGGTCACATGTAGTTAGGCACCGAGTGTCGTGTTTCTCCCAGGCCATGGTTTGGGGCATGACAAAGCTTGATATCAGAGCACTAGGTTCAAGTGTCTCAGGGAGTCTATGAAACTGCGTCCAATGGGGTCACTTTTGTATGTCTGAGAGCCCCATACATATAAAGAGTTGACAATCAAGACATTTAGGATTGTCTCACTACTTTCATACTCTAGATCATGTAGATAGAGCTATACCTTCAGGATATCCTTCTAACCTGTGCATATTACATATTTCATAAAAATGCATGCGAAAAGGAAATTAATTGCAAGTAAAAGAGTTGCTGCTAATGATGCTCATGATGAAAATGCTCAAGCATAGGGAGCCAATTTGGGTACATCACCACCCGATACAATAAGGCATGCGAAGATCCTAGTTCCACCGTGTAGTTCCACTAATTTGGATGTTAGAGGAGATATTCAGTTGCTCACCTAGCTTGTGGCTGCTCAAGCCCAACATCAGGGAATGACTCCAAGCACGGGTACTAATGGAGAGTCATCCAGTTTCAAGACTCGTGAGTTTCTTTGTATGGACCCTCCAGTGTTCACAGGGTCTTGTGAGAAAGAAGATCCACATAATACATTGATGGGCTTCAGAAAATCTTTCATGTTATACATGTTAATGAGCTAGAGACAGCAGAGTTTGGAGCTTATTAGTTGGAGGATGTTGCCAATATCTGGTATGAGTCATAGGAACAGTCCCGCGGGGAAGATGCATCTCCAGCAACTTGGGATGAATTTGTTGATGCTTTCATTGAGCACTTTCTGCCAATATAGGTCAGGGAGGCAAATGTTGTGGAATTTGAAAAGCATAAGCAGAAAGGCAGGAGTGTGCAATGTACTATCTCAGTTTGTCTCTTTTGCAAAGTATGCTTCGCATATGGTTCTAGACATGAGGCATTTTGTGTATAGTCTTGATCCGCATTTGTACGATGCAGCTAATATCATAGCTCATAATAGAGAGATCATTATTACCAGGATATGGTTGCTTTCGTACAAGGTAATGAGAGCATGTTAAAGGAAGATGAAGCCTTATAGAAAGAGAAGGACAAAGAGTTTAATAAGAGAGTCATGTCTTCAGGTCACTTCAGTCATGGGGGAGGTGGAGGCAGACAATACTTTAAGAATATGTCATCTAGACCTGCTCCATCTTCAGCCAGTATCTCAGCCCCAAAGTTCAGGAATGATAATAAGAAGGAGAACTTAAGAGCATTATGCTCCCAATCACAGGCCAGTGTGGGTCAAAGTTCTTTCATTAACCTAGTTTGTGCTAAGTGTGGTAAGAGGCACCCATGGGAGTGTCGCCTGGGTATGGATGTCTGTTGAGGTGGCCAGCGAGGTCACATTCAGCGACATTGCCCATCAATAAGCAGAGTACAATAGGTAATACGGCTCAATCCACAAATTCTACAGTTATTCAAAATTCTCATGTCCAATCAGGGCGTGGTCAAGCTAAGTCTGGTAATACAGACGGAGGTCCAAACTGTTTGTATGGATTATCAAGTCATCAGGATACAGAGGCCTGTGCAGATGTGGTCACAACTATATTAACCATTTTCACTTTCGATGTTTATGCCCTTATGGATCCTAGATCCACTCTTTCATATGTAACCCCTTTGTTGCTAAGAAATTTGGGATAGAACTCAAAAAACTACATGAACCCTTCAAAGTATCCGCTCTAGTAGGAGAGTCATTTATAGATAGGTGAATTTATAGGGGATGTCAAGTTAAATTCTATCACCATAATACAGTAGCTGACTTGGTAGAGCTAGAAATAGTAGACTTTGATTTAATCATGGGTATGGATTGGTGTCTTCATGTTATGCTATGGTAGGTTGTAGAACCAAAATTGTAAAATCTGAATTTCCCGGTGAACTAGTCATAGAATAGAAGGGTGATGCAGCAGCACCCATGAGTAGGTTTATTTCCTATCTTAAGTCCAGAAAGATGATATCCAAGTGGTACATTTACCATCTAGTTCGGGTTAGGGATGCAGATACCCAGACCCCAACTCTTCAGTCAGTGTCAGTTGTCAATGAGTTTCCAAAAGTCTTTCCTGAATATATTTCCACAATTCCTCCCGATAGGGAGATTGAATTCAGTTCTACTTCCCGACACCAAGCCGATATATATTTTGCCATATAGAATGGCTCCATCAGAGTTAAGAGAACTAAAAGCCCAGTTAAAATATCTCCTTGATAAGGGATTCATTAGACCAAGTGTCTCACATTGGGGTGCACTAGTCTTGTTTGTTCGAAAGAAGGATGGATATTTGCCTGTGTGCATTGACTACTGATAGTTGAACAAGGTCACCATTAAGAATAAGTATCCTCTTCCCAGAATTAATGACTTATTTGATCAACTTTAGGGTGCTTAGTATTATTCCAAGAATAACCTCAGATCAGGGTACCATCAGCTTAAGGTTAAGGAAGTTGATATTCTGAAAACTGCTTTTAGAACTCATTATGGTTATTTCGAATTTTGTGTCATGTCGTTCGGATTGACGAATGCCCCAGCTAATTTCATGGATCTTATGAATAGGGTCTTCAATCCTTATCTCAATCTTTTCATAATTGTCTTCATTTATGATATCTTAGTCTATTCCCATAGTGAGACTGATCATGTAGAACATCTCAAAATTATATTGCAGACACTTCAGGACCACGAGCTTTATGAGAAATTTTCCAAGTGTGAGTTTTGTCTCAAGTCAGTAGCATTCTTAAGCATGTGATTTCAGGTAAAAACGTCCAGTTTGATTTTCAGAAAATAGATGCCTTTAAGAATTGACCCAGACCCACCTCAGCCTCAGAGATACGAAGTTTCTTAGGTCTGGCAGGCTATTACATGTGTTCCATAGAAGGTTTTTCTTCCATCTCAGCTCTATTGACCAGATTGACTCAGAAGAATGTTAAATTTTAGTGGTCAGATGCCTGTGAGCGTAGTTTTGAGGAATTGAAAATGAGACTGACATCTGCTCCAATGTTAACATTGTCGGAGGAACCGAGGGGTTCGTAGTATATTGTAATGCTTTAGGGATTGGTCTTGGGTGTGTTTTAATGGAGTATGGTAAGGTTATAGCTTATCCATCCAGAGAGCTTAAACCTCATGAAAAGAATTTTCCAACTTATGACTTAGAGTTGGTAGTCGTGATTTTTGCACTCAAGATATGACGTCACTATTTGTATGGAGTTCACGTTGACATTTTCACAAATCACAAGAGCTTTCAGTATATTTTCGAGCAGCGGGAGTTGAATCTCAGGAAGATGAGATGGCTCGAATTAATAAAGGATTATGATGTAAATGTTCTCTATCATCTAGCGAAGGGGAATATAGTAGCCGATGCTCTTAGTAGGAGATCCATATGGATGTTGGCTTAATAACAGTTACCATGCTAGCATCCAAATGGCATCGTTCAAAGCTCTGTATGGGAAAAGGTGTAGATCACCAATTGGTTGTTTCGATATTGGTGAGGCAAAATTGTTAGGACCAGACTTGGTCCATCAGGCTACGGAGAAAGTCAAGTTGATTCATGAGCGTTTGAAAATAACCCAGAGCTGCCAAAAGTCCTATTCAGATATGAGGCGTAGATACTTGGAGTTTCAAGTGGATGATTGGGTATTTCTGAAAGTTTCACCTATGAAAGGTGTCATGAGGTTTGGAAAGAAAGGGACGCTCAGTCTCACATATATCGAACCTTACAGGATTTTGAGGAGAATTGGCCAGGTGGCTTATGAGCTTAAATTGCCACAAAATTTAGTTGTTGTGCATCCAGTGTTTTATGTATCCATGTTGAGGAAGTGTGTGGGAGACCCATCGTTGGTTGTTCCTACCGACTCCATTACAGTTAAAGATGGTTTGACCTATGAAGAGATTCCAGTGGCTATTTTGGATCGTCAGATTTGAAAGTTGTGAACTAAGAAAGTTGTCTCGGTAAATGTGTTGTGGAGAAGTCAAAATGTTGATGAGGCTATTTGGGAAGCCGAAGAAGACATGAAGTCCATATATTTGCACTTATTTGAGGAGCAAGCAAAAAACGATCAAGGTAAATGCCTTCAGTATTCGTGTCATATTCCTTGCGTATCCATGTCTCATGTTTCACGTTCATGTATTCAGTACTCATGTGCTATGTCCCCATGTTCATTTTTTCATGTAATCATGTCAATATAGTTTCATGTTTCATGTCATGTTTCTTCACGCTTATGTACTCATGCTATGTCCAGCCTTATTCTTAACCATGACCCATCATTCGAGGATGAATGATCCCAATGAGGGAGATATTATAACTCCTCGTACATTCAAACTAAGCCATGTTTATGGTTCAGAGGTTTAGGAAACCAAAATGGGGAGTTTAAAATTGAAAACCAGTTTCAATTTTACAGATTAAATTTGATGCCTGGATTATATGGACTGTAGAATTATTGACGGTTCGTCGAATTGAACGGCTGATTCCATTTTTGAAAATGATGGGACCCAATTGATTTTATGGACTGTGACAGTCCGTCCTTTTTTACCATCTGAAGCCTCTCAAGTTTTGAAGTCAATAGAAAGTTGCAAATTAATTGAATTAATTTGCATGTTCGATTATACGGACTATACATAATTCGATGGTCCATCGAATTAGTCATACATTTCCCGACAGGCTGGAAAGTATAAATACACAACTTAGTTCCAAAAATCAAATTGTCTCATTCTCTCAAGCCCTAGAACAAATCTCTCTTCTCCCATCATCCCCATAACTCAAGGTAAGTCCTCCCCATGTATTTCCATGCGATTCTAATCAAGTATAATCAACTCCTAAGCAAAGTTCACTACTTTTAACATAAGGTTTTCAAGATAAACCCATTCTAAAGTTTCAAGGTTCAAGATTTGGAATTATCCTTCCAAATTCAGATTTTTAAGACACGTATTGGAGAGATTAAGGTATGTAGAGCTTCTATCCACGTGGGAACATCATTGTTCTTTCCCATGCCACATTTAATTCATGAATATCCTAAATGTACAGGGTGTAACACCCCTGATATATAATGGTAATTCGAAGGAGGATGCATATGAGTTTTCTTAAGCGATCGCCTTCGCTCGTTGGCAGAACGCCTTGATGTATGCATCTAGTTTGTTGGAGTGATTCTCCGCTTTTTTATACTCTTAGGAGCGAGAAACTCCCGTTCCCTTCTCATTCCTTACTCTTCCGATGATGGTTCATGGGGAGCCGATTCCACCTCCCGCTGATGATAGAAATTTCAATCGATAGGCGGTAGCTTCGACGAGCTAGGACGTGGAAGTGAAAACCCTAAATTTAAAACCCTACCCTTCTTTGCTACTTACTATCTAAGAGCAAATCTGAAGTCGGTTCTCAAGGCCTAGAAGCTCGGGGATTGAATACCCCTATGTTCTAAGTGACTAGCTTGGCTGGTGATATGTTCACCTAATTGCACGCTTCCTTGCAAGCACGAAATATAGCCAATTTTCATGAGTGGATGCACAACTTTGGATTGGTGGAGTCCCACAGAGTTGGCTAGATTGTATTTCTGATGGTTGGCCCTGCCAAGCAGTGGTGAAGGGATTATATTGATAGTAGGCCAGCTGGGTAACCTCCAGTTTTATGGGCTCCGTTTTCTCAAGTGTTTTTGGATACATTTATCCCCTATAGTGAAAGGGAACGCAAAAGGGATGAGTCTTAGGCTTTATAACAGGAGGGTATATCGGTTACAAAGTATGAGATATGGTTTCATCCCTTAGCTAGACACGTGTTGATGATACTTCCCACCGAGGTTGAGAGAGTGAAAAGGTTTGTTATGGAGTTGATTATTCCTATTTGTATGGGACTTTCGTAGGCTATCACTTCTGGGGTTTCATTTCAGAAGGTAGTGGACGCCGCCAAGGATTTGGAGATGATTCTGGTTGAAGGGTTTGAGCAGTGTGAGGGCAAGATAGCCCATCAATTTTGAGGTTATAGTGGTGCTATGCCTAGGGATTGGGTTACCCAGAGAGAGGTCATCACCCCAGTCTAGCAGACCCATCATTGCCACTATGCTAGTGTCCGAGGTTAGTTACTCCAGGCGTAATACTTTTAATTCTGGGAAGATTTCTCATGGTTCATCTTTCAAACCTTCTGGTCGTAGAGGCAGTCTAACTATTTAGGTTATTCCTAACAGTCTGTGGTTCACAGGGGATGTTATGAGTATGGAGACCCTGGGCTTTTCAAGAGGGATTTCCTAAGGTGTTCTCAGGTTTCTACATTTAGGTCTACACAACAGCCAACTAGGGAGGTGTACATAGTGGTAGATGTGGTTCTCACTCGGGAAAATGTGGTTACCATTCTGGCCGATGTTGTGGTCATAGGGTTACATAATGTTAGTGTAGTCATTTCCAGTGTTATACTTTTTAGGGTAGGCCAGAGCCAGATGCTTCGGATGTTGTTATCACACGTATTATTATGGTTTATCATCAGTCAGCGACGTTATTATTTGATCTAGGCTCTACCCATTCTTATGTATATACATACTTTGCTTCATGTCTGGATATGTTGTATGAGTCGCTTGATTTACATGCAGACAACTCTAGGGGACCAGATGGGTTCACATGCAAATTTTATCGGGCTTGCTGGGAGATAATTGCAGATGATATGGTAAAGATGGTGCAATCCTTCTTTTGTGGTCATGAGTTGCCCAGATACATTACTTGCACCAACTTGGTTCTGATACCAAATAAGAAAGAGATCATCACCTTCTCTGATATGAGACCTATCAGCTTAAGTAACTTCACCAACAATGTATTTTCCAGAATTATTCATGAAAGGCTAGTGATGATACTTCCTACTATTATTTCACCTCAATAGTCAGGGTTTGTGAAGGACAGAAGCATAGTGGAGAACATCCAGTTAGTTCAAGAAATAGTGCATGACATCAGAATTAGGAGAAAACCAGCCAATGTTGATATCAAACTTGACATGGCAAAGGCTTATGATAGGGTTTCATGGTTATTCTTGACTAAGGTGCTAAGGAAGATAGGGTTTGGAGAAATATTGATAGACATGGTGTTTAAAATTATTTCAAATAACTGGTACTATGTACAAGTTAATGGACAACCACATGGCTTCTTCAAATCCACAAGGGGAGTGAAGTACGGTTATCCTTTATCACCAACCTTATTTATTTTGGCGATTGAATGTCTTTCCAAAGCTTTGAATGCATTGAATTACAATGAGAACTATAAGGAGTGTGGAATGCCAAAATGGAGTGCTTATGTAAATCACCTTACTTATGTAGATGATACAATCATATTTACATCAGCAGATGAACACTCCGTACAACTGGTATGGAGATCGTATCAGATGATGAGAAGGTGAGTGGGCAAAAGATCAATAAAACAAAGAGTGCAGTATATATGCATCATCTGACAGATCAAGGAATAGTGGACCAGGTATTTGTAGTGACTAAGATCCCAAAAAAGAAATTTCATTTACTTATTTGGGAGTACCAGTATATTAAAGTAGGAGGCAACATTTATTCTACAAAGAGTTGATGGATAAGGTCCAACATAGACTGAGTTCCTGAACTGGAAATTATTATCTTTTTTAGGAAGGGCAACTTTGATTAAGCATTTCCTCCAAAGCATGTCTATTCATCTGCTCTCGGCATGTGACCCTCCTGCTGGAGTATTAGCTCAGTTACATAGGATGTTTGCAAAATTCTTTTGGAGCAATTCAGTTGGTAACTCCAGTAGATTGTAATAGAGACATCATTTCTGCTCAAGCTAAGGAGTTAGAGGATCCTCTCAGCACTAATACCCAAGCAGAATCACTGGCTATTCTATGTGCTCTGAAATACTTTGAGGGTACCCAAGAGGATAGAATTCTTATAGAGACTGACTCTATATTACTACAGAAAATTATTCAGAGGACTTGGGAGGTACCATGGAAAATTGTGTCCATTGTGGAGGAAATATAAAGAATCATGAGTGGAAGGACAATGGAAATTACTCATATCTATAGGGAATGGAATAAACTGGCTAACCATCTATCCAATCAGGCTCTGGACAGAGGGACAATTGAAGTTAATAACTTTCAGGATTTAGACTGCCATGGCAGAAAAATCTTGAATAGTGACAAATTGATGGAACCATATCTGAGAATTAGACCATGCAAAAGGAACCGATGACAGGAAGAGCAGAAGAAGATATTATGCATGTTTAAGTTCTATGGAACGAGAGCATAGATGAAATTTATACTAACAGTTTGTTCAATTTTCCAAGTTTAGTGTACACAACCCAAATAAAGAAGGAGCATCAATGAAAAACAACAACAAAATCATAACGACAGGTAGGTATTCCAAAATGCGACAATAATTCCAGAAGGCAACAACAACAAACATCAAGAAATCAATTTAGATCTTCACACCCCAGCAACATAATCAGGCTCAGCAAAAAATACAAACAACAACATCACAAATTCTATACTAACAGATATGAGAAGAACATTGGCAGGATATCATATGTATTTAAATGGGTACTGAATCGAAGAGTGATGGGGAGGCGTGTGGTATTAGCACCTATAGGTGCTCATTCCTCCTCTCAAGATCTTTTCGACCTCAATACATGTTTAAATCATATGAATCGTTGGTTTGTCACAACAAAAAACAGATCTTTGACAAACAAAGACAATAGACTGGAAGAACAATGCGATAGAGAGAAACAACAAGTAAAATAAAGAAGGAGAGTAGAGGGAAGGAATTACAAGATCCATACCTTGCGTAAATCAATGAAGAAGATGTGCATGACCACGAATTGAAGTGTACATCAATGAACTGCAGCGATACCCAGATCGACAACAAATTGGACCTGAAAGCAACAATAAACACAAATTAGCGAAGGAACAAGCAATGGAATAAATCAGTTGATATTAGAGATGGAGCCGACCGACAACAAGCACCAGATGAGGGGGATCGACACTTTTTCACGAAAAGGAAAGGGGGGAATAAGAAGAGACATTTAGAACACCTTCCTCTTTTACACTTCTAGACTATTCTTTCCTTTATTTTTGCTTTTACTTCTATTATGTTGGACACTTTACTCTTTTTATTATTATTAATAAAATAAAAATCAGTGGGGTCATACCCTATTGATCGTGATTTAAAAAAAAAATGGATATCTCCTTACCACATGATTTTGGACTGTCATTCCAAGACAGTTAAGTTAGCTATGTTATGGATTCCTAGTGTAGGGTGGAGAGGTGATCTTAGTCACGCTCCGACAAAGGTGATATCGTTCTTAGGGCTCATCTGTTGGTGGATGAGGGATGTTTGGCTTACTTGGTGCATATTCGAGATACTAGCGCGGAGACTTCTACACTTGAGTCTATTCTAGTGATGAGTGAGTTTCTGATGGACCTACAAGGTATTCTACCCGATTGTGATATTGAGTTTTATATTGACTTGGAGTCGGGCCCTCATCCTATTTCTATTTCACCATACCGGATGGCACTGGTCGAATTGAAGGAGTTGAAGGAGCAATTATAGTATTTATGGAGCAAGGGGTAGAGTGATACATGAAATCAGTAGAAACATTTTCTATCTGGTAAATTTCAGGTATCCTTGGATGCAGAATATTCGTACTTCATGGCTAGAAATGGTCAAATATTTGGAGGAGTATAGGCCACAAGTATTATGCAAGCTAGTGCAATGGAAATTCTAGCAGAAAATGGTGGTGTAGAAGTGAGAGGGTTTAGAAGAAGAATGGTATAAATGTAACACAGATGGGGCCTCCAGAGGCAACCCTGGCCTTTATTGCCTTCTGCATAAGGAATCACACATGAGAGTTTGTGTATGCATATGCCAATCAAATCCCAGCTACTATCAGTTTATGTGCTGAGGCTAAAGCAGTACAACAGGGGATTGAGTTTTGTGTGAGCAACAGATGATGCCTTTAAAGATTAAAACGGATTCACTTACAATGCAGAAAGTGTTAGATGGCATTTGAGAAATACCTTGAACCATTAACATGGAAGTAGCTGCTATAAATCATTGGAGAAGAAATGGTCACATTAACATTGGCCATGTACTGAGGTAAGGGAATGCAATAAAAAAATATTTTACTCACATGGCTTTTGATTTTGCAGGTACAATTCAATTTACATCCTTTCAGGAGTTCCTGCTAAAAGATTGATCAATGTTGATAAATTTCAAATACCAAATTTGAGCACATGACCAGTGGCGGATCTTGCCCAAAATATTAAGGGGGGCGGTAACTACTAACAAAAATATTATAATTAAAATTTATAAGAACAAAATATAATTTTATCAAAGATTCAAAATAACATCAACACAACAAAAATATAATATATAAAAGGAAAGACGTACCTAGAATTAAAGTGTTGCCCTTCATTCTTTTAAAGACTTGAAATCATTAATAATTGAATCAGAGCTAAAACTTTCAGATATCTCTTTTTCAATAAATCATCATATTATCAGCAAGAAATTCATCCTCCATCTTATTACGCAACCTTGTCTTGATTATCTTCATTGCTGAAAATGATCTTTCTGTAGTAGTCGTAGAAACTGAAAGAGTTAAGATAAGATGGATTATCCGGTCAATCAAGTAATATGTATTCGCCTTCCCTGTTTTTTCAAAAGCTTCACACAATTCAGACATAGTTGATAAGTTATTCAATTTTGGATGACTAACAGCCTCAAGAATAAAGTGTTGAAATCTCAAATTTGTTTTCTCTTGCTCACTAAAATCCACTGGATAGAATTTTTCTACAAGAGCACATATATCATCCATATTAAATGCTTCGTAAATGTCTTTAGGAATCAAACTATTGCTTAGGCTCAAAAGCTCCATTGTTTGAACATTAAACCTGTTATTCAATTCCTGCAATTGTTGATCAATAGTAACACAAAAGAGATTCACTCTAAAATGTTGACCCACCGTAAACTTTACTTAATTTGGTTGAAATTTCAAGAATCCATGGCCGGCACAGCTACCGCCGGCGATACCAGCAGCAACCTAGCTCCGGCGAGAAGTCTAAGCAAGAAGGAACTTACATTGATATAAGGTCATGAAAACTGTAAAATTTGAACTAAAAACCAGCAAAAAAAACAAAAATATCCCAAGAAGAGTACAATGAAAAATGAGCCTAATCAATCTACACAAAAAATTCAGCTATGTATCAACTTACATTGATATAAAGAAGAAGATTTGGAGTTGAAGTATGAACCACATAAAGAGGGAAGAAGGAGGCTAGGGTTTGTGATTGAGGGCAAAAAAAATTAAGTTATATAAAATAGTGTATTTTGAGTTATATAAAAAAAAATTAATTTTTTTGAGGGGGGCCGTGGCCCCCTGCCCCATCTAAGATCCGCCACTGCACATGACCATCAAGAGAAGGGAACCAGACTAGAATCAAGGGATTGACAATACAATTGTCCTGACTAGAGTTGCTATTACCATAAGATGTGAGGCATAAACTAGTTCAAGTACGTAACACTAGAAAATAAGATGTCCTCTGTGTAGTATAGATTCTTATCTGTTGAGATATCTTCTATCCAATGTGTGATATTAACCTTGTGTTCAATCTATTGGTAGTAATAGAGGATGATCACAGTAGTAGGTTCAAACCACAGAAGGATCAATATCAAGTTTTAAAGGTTGCTGATTGAAGCTGACATAAAAGGAAATTGCATTATCCATTTTACCTGAAGATTCCTTATAATGGCTATTGAGGCATAAAATCAAGGAAGATGGACAGAGCTACAATTCTGATTCAGAAGCTTTTCACTGAACTTTCCTTTACAATTTTAGTGAAAAATTGGGCTTTTGTAAATAGCTTAGCTTTATTTTGTTTTGATGTACATACCTTTTGATTTTCTTTAATAATAATGGCTAAATGGTTTTTTGCTTACAAAAACTGAAAATGAACATTCACATCAAAATGAATTAGGAAAGAATGAGTTGTCGGCTGATATATGAAAGATGCTCCGCCAGAGAAGTAGTTATTTCATTTGTTTAATGCTTCTATTTTTTTTTCGATTGCTGACATAATTTTGCGATGAGATAAATAAAATAGAGATATGGCGTTGAGCAATAAGAGATAATTATATGGGAAAAGAAGAAGAGACAATAAAAATGAACAAATAGATAGTATTTCAGGTGGTCGCCAACGAAGAAGGACAATCCTGGGGAAAGGGAGGCGATGGGGTAAGGGGAGAGGACTTCCATAGCTTGGGGTTTGTAGAAAACTAGTGAGATTTGTTTTTTTTCTTTTATTTTTTTGGTACACTTACTATTTCTTCCATTCAAATTCCACATGTCATTAGCTAATTGGTTAACCTGCCACATCAATAGCAAGTGTGTTTCATACAGCTGGTAGTGTTACATTTAAAGTGTTTATTTGGTAAGTGATCACTTAAGTTGAAGTGTCTAATTTATAAAATAAGCTAAGTTTAAGGGAGTGTTTGGTACGAAGAAAAAAGTTTTCGATGGAAAATATTTTTTTATTTTTTTGAAAAATAAGTGGATTTTTATTTATATTCTAATATTTATTAAGAAGAAAAAAATATTTATATATAATCTAACAAAATACTGTTACATTGACAGAGAATGGGGTTTTGGGAGCGTGGATGGTTGGAAATGAGATTAAAATATTGTTTATGTAACTTGTTTAGTCTATTTTTATTTAGTAAGAAATAAAAAGTCATTTTCAATGAGTATTGCTGAAGTAGTGATTCCAGATCCGGTAGAGTGAGATTCTCCATTTCCAGCGCCAGTCCATGGGTTCCAAGCTTCCCCTTCTTCAGGTAATTGAAAAGTTAATGAGAGATAACTGATAAATCTCCTCTTTGAATTGGTTTTGCTGTTCCGGATGGACAGTATAGCATATGGCATACTAACTATTTGATGAAACAATTTACTATTAAGTCTGATAAGTGTAACGAGACAATGAAACGACGAGGACATTTCACCAAGGATCCAATCAAATTTCTATGCGTCGTAGTCTCTGTTGCTTGTACTTTAGTTCTGTGTCTTTCAGTACTTCAACTTAACGAAATACCAGTAGGAAGCAGTAATACAATTAAGAGAGTGAAGATAAATCCAACAGGAGGAGGAGGAGTAGGGAAATTGGGTGAAATAGTGATGGGAATGCTACCTCAAGATTTGGGGTTCACTTTATTTTTGCCATCTGAAAAAGCGTTCGAGCGGGATCTGGGGTTGGGGCCCAGTGATTTGGTAGGGGATAAGGGGAACGATACGCATGCTATACTAACTCGTGTGCTGGGTTTTTCAGCTGTGGCAAGAAGGATTTACTCGGATGATGTACAATCTGGGAAGGAGATTGATTATGATTCTATATCCGGTTATACGCTTTATATAACTAAAGATTCAGATGGGTCGTTGATAGTCAATAGAATTGCTTCGGAAATGGTGAATATAAGAAGAGGGAAGATTGTTGTACATGTTATGGATGGGGTGATAATGGATTCAGAATTCGAGCAATCTGTGCGACCCGGTACTGACGAGGATGATTGAGCTGAGCTAGGTTTTGTGAATTACAGATTACCCCATTTTGACATAGGGAAAACTTGTGAAACCTTTACTGAGTACGGAGTACTTGATGCACTGGGATGGCACAGGCCGATCTACAAAGACCAAAACTTTGTTGTATAACTTTGCTGAATTTTACGCTCTTTGACGAGGATGCGATCATACGTGAGAGTAGTACTAGGATGGCTAAATTCTTAGAAAGTCCTCGAATTGCATCCCTCTTTTCTACCCTCGTAGACCCCATTTGTGAGATTCAACTAGATATGTTGTTGTGTTGTTGTTGTTGTTTGCTTTCTTTGACGACTTTGTTAAATAAAATTGGGATTTGAATATTCTTCTTTTTTAAGTTGGTGTTTTGCTGCAGCTTCTTCTTGTTACGTACTACAAGAAAAATTGCTTTTACCGGAAGTTATTTAATGGCAATATATTTAATTGCCTCTAATTTATGTCCTACGATAAATAATTACCAGCACTATTTCACTGGCAATTGTAAGAAATGGCTAGGAAAAAGACCAGTCTTTTACTTTTTATATTCCCTCCAAATGAGAATCATATAGTCATTTCCCTAACTTCTCCCGCCACTTATCCCAGCAAGAACTCCTAGGGTTCTTTTTCCATTGCCTACAACAGTGTTTCGTTTATTGACGATGACGTTGATGCACATCATTGAGCTCGCAGCCGGCGGAATCTTCTCTTCAAGGTCTAAAGAGGAGAATGTGACGTGGTCAAAGCGCGAAAGCATGGAGAACTTGAGGTTGCTCCTGAGCAATTGATTTGAAGCCCCAGAAAGTGAAGCTTGGATCACAAGAAAAATTTATTTATCCATCTAAAGTAAGGCATACTCATTTATATTGAATTGATTCTAGTTGATTTGTACTAGTACTGAAAATATATATTTAGAGTATCCTAATTTTTAAAAATTGAAGCTTGAATTGTGCAGCGCTGTTATGGATTTTGAGGTTTTTTGGTTATATTTTGTGTTGTATCTATGGAGTCAATTTGATACTGTAGCATTTTATAGTCATAGTAGATTGTGTTTGATTATGATTCATTTGTATATACTATATTTCTTGCTATGTTGTCTTCTAGAGGATAAATTCGAGGAGCGTATTTGTTGTTTGATAAAATGTCGCATAGAGAAAAGTATAATAACTTGCCTATTTCTCTTCTTTACTAATTGCTCCACATAATACTGTAAATATTTTTTCCAAATCGGTTTGTTACCTTTTCAGAAAAAGAAAGTGGCTTAATCTCATTGTCATGTTGTAGCACTTATTTTTGCAGGGACATGAGCAATAATTTGTTTATTACATCAAGTTTTTAAAAATGCGCTATCATGGCTTATTCGCTCTTGTTACCATCATTTTCATACTGCTTTAAATTTCTTGTCCGGGTCTGACCGTTTTGCTTTGCTTGTTCTTATGCTTTGTCTTGAGCCAAGGGTCTTTCGGAAACAGCCGCTCTACTACCCTCCCAGACCCCACATTGTGGGATTTCACTGGGTATGTTGTTGTTGTTGTTGTTGTTGTTGTTGCATCAGATTTTTCATCATAGATTCCAAAACTTCAATCTTCAACTACACCGTGACCCCTCTCTTTTTCTCTCTCAGTTTGTGTGTGGGGTTGTGTATGTACTTCTATGAGCAGGTGCACAGGTGCATGTTGTGCTGGTGTATATCTGCATCCATTTATGTATCATTTTATTGTTTTTCTCATCTTTATGAATTCAATTCCTAGAAAATATATAACTTAATAAATGACCATGTATTGGCAGGGGAATGGAAACCAGAGGACTTCAGAGATAAGTTCCAGCTGAACGTTTTAACTTATACCAGTTGCAGACTGTGTGAGTTCTCCATATTACTTTGTATCTTTTTTTTGTATTTCATGGAAATTGGATTTATAAACTGTAGATTGAGTATCTGAAGTTAAATTTATCTTAACCGAAATTCTGTAACCCTGCATCTATGCTGAGATTTGATGGCAATATGCTCATTAATTACAGCATCTTGAGGAATAACAAACTCAATATAATAGCACACTTGAAATTGAAACCACTTATAGCAACCAGTTGCAACTCATTGATGGTAATTGATTTTTTTGAGATAAATATTTCATTTTCCTTTTTGTCACTTATTTTTCTTGCCTAATGATGTGTGCTATTTAATCTATAATAGTAATAAAATGATGGATGAAAAACTAATAAGTATTTGGTGTCGATGATCAAATTCTCATGCTGGTTTGACCGAAGAATTTACACTTCCTTATAGGACTTTGAACATGAAGAGCAATTACTATAGATTCACTATTTTGATCATTGTATCATTTCTTTTCTTAAGTATCCAACATAGGAAGTACTAGACAAAAAAATGCTCAATCATCTCGTGACAAAGATATGGTAAAATATTGGTTGCATCTACGTGATGTCAATTTCCACTGTTCTTATTTTTTTGTTAAGAGTATGTGTAAACTTTAATGAACTTATTATTATTAACTTGTCACTGTAGAGATAGGTTATTCTAATTAGGTTTCTTAGAAAACTAATTCATTGATTAACTGAGTTGTGTATGACTTATGTCTGTACTAAAAAACATAAATTAGTAAGGTGTGTATTATCAATATAAGGTCTAACACAGATAAAGAGTGAGGAATGAAAATAAATTCCATGTGTCATGTAGCGTTTCTAGTATGCACAGCTTATATACGTAGATACAAGTCTGCTGATTTTGATTTATGGACCACTTATCACATCAAATTGATTCTTCTGCGTTGACATGCTGGTTAAAATGCCTTGTAACATTAGACCCGAGTTAACAGAAATAGTTTCAGCGTTTGTATCTGCATTCTTTCTAGACGCTTTGAGTCGCTAACATTTCGTGTTGCACTAGTTTTCTTATTCTTTTTCTTTTTACATAATGCAATTTTTCACCTTCTCTTTTCAGCTCAACCGAATACAAGAGTGTTCACAGGAACATATAGGAACATTTAAGAGGAGTTCATCAGGGCAAAGCAACTTCAGGTCAACAATCAGTAGCATAATCTTGATTGCAACTTGATTAACCTGTCTCTCTAGTTCCCATTTGAAGCATTTCACTGCACACAGGTTAGTATATTGCTGTATTTTCTTGCAGTTCTCATTTTTAGTTTTTTTATTCTGCTGTTTTGGTAAAATGAGCTCTGAGTTTCTGCTATCACTTGTTGAACTCCACCTCTTCTCCATTGTCAGTTAGTACATATGAGAATAGTATGTTAAATACAATCCTGGTGCCTGTGAAATGTACATTTTAAAGTTATTGGAGTAAGTTTCTGCTGACGTCATTATCCTGCTATAAAAGAGAAAAAACAGGTTAAAATGGTTAAAGTTATGGGGGTATGCTTGGGAATGGAATCTAGAACATTTGTAGCAGCAAGTGGAGTCAAGCTTTGAAACTCTTCCGTGAATATAATTCTTGTGTTATTTTAGTGAACGTAAATTTCTATGCAGGTACTACAGTCAACTTTAGAAAAAAGAAAAGGATGCTAACAGAGAACCAATAAGTTACCAAACTTTAATTTGTTTATTTCGATGACCTTTTTGGATTGAACTAAAATTTATTTGTTCATCTATGTATTTGGATTTTTTAGGCTTTAAAGGATAGATCTCAACACAACTATCATGTGTCTGCTTTAGCTCGTTTGTGAATGTTACTGGCTTTTAAAGATCAAATAACCACATTTATCCTATACTATTTTACGGAGATGCTAAAGATCAAATAACCACATTTATGAGATACCATATTCTGGTCAGTTACATTATAGTTGCTGACAAAATAAAACGGCATACTTTAAAAATTTATTGTGATGGAACTTAGCTTAAGCCCCAAGAAGCTAAAATTTCCAGTAAATCCTAAAGTTAATATCATGTGCTCTAGATAAACATCAGTTTGTTATTTAGCCGTTTATCCTATCATCATCTAGACGTTGTAGATAATCTGATAATATTTTGCAGTAAACGTATGACTGGTTTTATATCAGAAGGCATGCGAAGCTATTTGGGAAAAAGGTTGAAAAAGAATTGATCTTTCCTAGAAAGCATTTCTGATGAGGTACCTTGGTTGCCTAAATTATATGGGAAGATGTCGACATGTTAACGACCGATATCGTTACTAGCATCAAGATTGTCACTATCATCAATATCAATCTCATCAAGAAGAAAACCTTATTTCGCACAAAGTATTCAAACAGTTGCTACCAAATTGAATTCATGAAAGACAAGTAATTAACTATCTCCAAGCAGTACAGATGAGTCCTGCAATTAGCTTGATGGAATTGATGTGGGAAGCTCCATATTAAGAATGGTCTGTCTTGTTAAAAACTACACTTCAATATCTTCAACCATAATATATTTAGATGTACTCACATTAATTTAATGCATTACATTTTTCATCTTTTGACAGATTTTATTATTTCAAGTCAACAGCTTGATGTTCGAGAATTTCGCATGTGGAAGATTTCAATATGATAGAGTTGCAGAAATTATGAAGACATTATTCGATAGGATTGATTATATTAGTTCAAACAATATAAGTTTATATTTCAAGTTGTGACATTGATCTTTTGAATTAGTACTTTCTTTTGTTTGTTTAGATTTAATGAGATATATTTTGTTTTATGAATTAATAGTAAGATATATTTAGAATTTTCCAAACTTCGTTACCCCCAAGAGGTTCTCTTTTATTAACAATTTTTTGGGATTTTCTAGTTATAAAAATTATCCCTAGAAAGTACAAACTAGATCATTTTCTGGATGAATTTAGTAGCCATTATTAATGGCGGTTAAACAATTGCTGTTAAAGCTTGTGACTTTTAGCATCATTTTGCTTGAATTTGCCAGCCATTTTGATGCTAAAGGAGGAAACTAAGACGTTTTTAGAGAGGATATTGTAGCCATTCTAATTGCCACAAATAATTGTCATTAAAACTATTGACTTTTAGCGGCTATTTAATTGCATTTAGTGGCTATAAAAATGAACGTTAAAAGAGCATAGTTAGCTGCTATGGATTCCATTTAGCAGCCAAAATAATTTCCCTTAAAAACTAATAATTTTTAGCGGCAACAAATCATACCCTTTATCGGCTTTTTGTGAGATTTGGCCGCAATAGGCTTTAGCGACCCTCGAATCACCGGCTAAAGACTGATGGCCGGTAAAGAATATAACGGCTATTGTTATTGCCGCTAATGTCATTTTTTATTGCCGCTAAATCCCCTTTTTGTAGTGGTGGACTACTCTCTCATATCAGTTGTCAACGTTACTAAAAACATGTATTTCAAAAATACTTATCATTTTGCAGAATTAAGATAAAGTTGATTAATTTATTTCATTTTAATCTTAATATTAAGTGTTGTTAAAAGTAATTAATATTGATTACATAACATAAAATTTATAAATTTGAAGAGTTCAAATAAGTGTTATTGATTGATATTATGATTGTCTGAATACCAATAAAATTATGTTTGTCTTGTTCTTAAATATAGTACATATTTATTAAAAATAGATAAGAGCAAATTAGTAAAAAAATATATTTTTATTTATAATTTTCGAGGAGCGTATAAAAGAAAAATGTGACAATTAACTATTTTACATGTAATAACTCTACGAAGTCCTCCCAAGCTAGTGATTGCATTGGCAGTAAATGATGTTATACTGAAACCTACTTGATCGAAAATATTGTACTCCATTGATTAAAATTCGGTTCAAGCACTTTTCTGGAGTAGCTTGGTTGTTCTTGAAATATCATCTACCACACTGCTGCAAGGTCAACCAGACACAAAGAGTTCAAAGAACAGAGAGATGTTATAGAACTTACTTTTTTTTTGTTACCATGTCATAACTCATATAACTTCTTACGTTATGACCAAATATATGAAAGATGAATAGATTGCTAAACTAACTTTGTTCAATCCAAAGAACAAATTCCAAAACTAGATTAAGACAATGTCTGGACGATGAGATCTCAATGGAGAAGGAATTTCTCCTAGTGCGATATTATAAAAAGTTCCAAAATAATTAGCCAAAGACTAGAGGTGGTCCTTTCAAACGGCCTACGTTTGAATTATTTCGTTTTTCTTTTATTTTTTTAAAAAACTTTAGCATGTCATTTTTTTTATCAAAACCATCACAAGGTGATGGGAATTTATTAAACAAAAAGTTCTGTACAAACAAAGCACTCCAATAATCTGGAGAGCAAAAGAAACTGCAAAAAGAGAAAATAAAACAAAAGCAAAGTTGAATTAAGCTAATAGTAGAAAACTACACATGAAAATTGATCTACTTGAGGCCTTGACTTGTATCCATCTATCATACCTCAAAGCTCTCACCAGATGGTATGGAGACAAAATCAGCTGAATTCTTCAGACATCCAGATAATTGTCCAACTCCATCTCAGTTTTCCACAATAGCTATCCAATTTTAGCATGTAAAATTTATGCATTGTTTCCAATACTTGTGTTGTGAGGATGATAAAATTCTGTTAAGGATTTCCTGCATGGGGATGAGCATGTATACACAACCCTAAACCCATACTGAATTTCAAACCAATTTTTACCACCTACATATAAGTTCCGGTTGATAAAGGTAGTGTAGAACATCAAGTACATCAGGAGAGAACACCGGCAGAAATAGAAGTAAGTAGCCTCAGGTTTGCTGATCCAATGTATCATGAACATATCTTATTCTCATATTTGGAATCTGAGCTTTGTCTATGTTAAGCATCTCCCTAGCCATGGATGGTAACTCCTGAAAGTTGTTAAAATGCTGAGTACCTGCAAAATGAAAAACAAAGTTAACTATAAAATCTGTTAGGCCATTTCCTTCTCTGTATATGTGCTCCACTATCAATGTCTGGACTCTAAAAATTCTGTTGATCTACTTCACATCCATAACAATGCTCCAAGGAACCTCCCACTCTTCTAAAATAAACTTCTTCATTGCCAAAGAATCTGTTTCTATCACCAGAGGAAAGAGTTGGTTATTTGTGCAGTGTTCCACACCTCTTCTAATAGCAATTGCTTCTGCAATAAGGTTGTTTCCGGCACGTATCAAATCACCATGTTCATCTCTAACAGAAAAGGCTATAGCATTTGGACCAGGATTTCCTTTAGCAACTCCATCACAGTTACAATTATACCAACCCCTTGAGTTTACACATCATAGCTTTGCATCTTAATCTTGGCCTAAACCTTTCAAAGAAGTCTATTATATCTGGCCACTTCCTTAAAAATATATTGCAGGGAAGGATATTTAACTCTGCAGAATAAATAGATATTCCTGTTAATCTCATGCAGCACCTTGTATACATACATTAAGCATCTATGCAGTTTAGTATTCCTCCACTTTCATATTTGCCACAAAATTATGGATGGGACAACTTTATAGATTGGTCTCAACTTGTAATGACATAAAGCCTCCCACTAAGTTCTTACTGTTTGTTTCACTTGAGTACACTGAAAACTAATGCCAGCAACATTATTGAACACTGACCACAGAGAAGTAGCAAAATCACCAGTTAGAAATATGTGATCTATAGTTTCTTGTTAAGATGATCTACAACAGCAACATCTAGAAACTACAATGATCCCTATGATGGCTAGTACCTCATCAACTGGAATTTTAAATTTCCACAACTCCGTAAGAAAAATGATATTTTGAAAGGAACACATTTAGTTCATATATTCTTGTATATCTGAGCAATATGAGATTTCTGTCTCAACAGATCTCATGCACTAGCCACAGTGAACTTTCATGTGCTAGTCAACATCTACCAAGGCTGATCCCAACTATTAAAGTGCTCCTTAATCTCCAATTCTATTAAGATGTGATCAACAATCTCAGCAGGAAACTGTTATTGTAGCTTCATAGTGTCCCAACCACTTTCAACCATAAGATCTTTCACATCTTCCACACTTTCATCAATATAGCAGTCTTGTGATAATACATAGTGTAAGGCTCCTAATTTGATCTAATTGACAAATCAAATATTTGCAGTACCACTGTTAGGTTCCCACCAAATATCCTGCTCAATATTGTCCCTTGCTTCAAGAACCATCTTCCACACCTGAGATCCTCCTTTCTATTGCACATACTGAGGATATTGGTTTTTGCAATACTTGTTCCAAATGAAGTTATCCCATAGGGAGGTTGAAGTTCTAAACCTCCACCACAACTTAGCACATAGTGCTTTAGACATATCAAAAAGAGATCTGAAACCCAAGCCCCCTTCTTGTTTAGGAAAGCACATGTTCAACTAGGAAATAATTTCTGATAAAAGGAAATAGCTTCTGCCGCAATATCATCTACATTCTCAAATCAATTACCCTCAACATTTTTAATTCTCTTAATCATGGTTCTTTCCTTCTACCATTAACTAAGCTATGGAAGAATCTTGTAATCCTATCACCTTCTGTAAAACAGTTGTAGCCTGATTGTTATCTTCAAAATTCCTCCTCATAGTGTAAGTACCTCTTTTGTAATGTTTGGGCCCTTTGCAGGATCATTCTATCCAATTTTTAGGGAGTTTCTTCAAATAATGTCTCTTTCACGCTAACAATGTCATCTCTGATGTTGAGTTGTTTGAAGATATCACCAAAAGTCTGCTTACTTCAGGAAGACAATGCACATTTAACCTTCTTCAACTTCTGCTTCTAAGATAGAAAAACATCTCATAAGCTATCAGCATTCCAGTTCTGTCCAACAAGTTCATTAAAATCCTCATATTCAATCCAAAATTTCAAAAATTTGAAAGGTTTGATAAAATGCTGAATTTGATCTCCATAAGTAAACAACATAGGTATAGTTATCGTCTAACTAGTTTTTCAAAGACTTTAGTAGATAAAGTATTTTGAGATGAATAATTTCCTACATGACTCGTACATAAAAACTCGTGACTCTTTTGCTTTGTTATTGAATGAATGAGAAAGGTCATCATTTTGATATAAAAAAAAAGTTGATCCACACAGAATGAACCTGGCGGAGACAAAAATTCTAAAGGAATTCAAAAGAATACATAATGTCACATATGTATTTCTCCAATGTCAAGTGTACTCAAAAATTTATTTATGTACAAAATATTTGATTTTTTCTTAATTTTCATAGTATGACTTTCTGATGAGGAGAATTCAATCCAATTTATGTGATTCCGCCACTTGATCAACAAATTGAAATGAGCTATCCAACTATTGGGTCAAAAGAGTGTAACATAATGAATCATTTAAATCTATTGTGACCTAAGCACTCAAAGAACCATGTTCTTTGAGAAATTACGGAAGAAAGGTAAAATGTGGAATAATAAATCAACATAAGATTTTAGCTTGAAAAACTCTTTGGGTTCTAATATGCATTTGGTGAATTCAAACTGCTACTCACTCACCAGTGTTAACCTAACTAAGGAAATCAAATCGTAACTCTACTAGCTCTGCCAAAATTGTTAATTCACTGTATCTACTCAAAACATACTTATTATTCTCTACTAATCACCTGCCAGCATCATGTTCTCTGGTTCTGTCCTAAATACTAGAGTGAAGCGTAAGATTATTTCTAACTTCCCTCATCATCCGACCCTATTCTCCAGTCGTGTACTATATTTTCTGTACTATAGACATGGATCACACTAAGGGGAAATTTCGTCAGTCTTAAATGAAATTTTGAAATACCTAACCCCGAACTTTCTATACACTTTAAAATGATATCATTTTATACACATCCGACGTAAACACGTATTCACATAATTTAAGAGGAACTGTCAAATCTTCTTATCTCATAATAATATATGCTTCTTGTAGTAACTTACTAACGTCATACTCTCTGGTTATGATTTGAATAAACTTAAATGATTTAAAACTATTCCCAGAAATTCAATATTGTCTGCTCATGGTTCTCATATCGTACACAATCTATTCTTAGTCATGTGCATGGGTCATACGACCAAATATATATCTTTGAAAAATCAAGACATTCTAGAATCACGTGTGATTTGCTCTTAGGCTATTTTCTGCTCAAAACTATCGTGGATAGTTTATGCGGGCTGTGGCTAATTTCATAACATGTTACCCTGTAGGGTCTTAAATCTAAACTATCATTCTCATACTTGTAGCTCCAAAGTCCAAAAATCCAATAAAACTTGTTCTATAAGTTATAGAACACACGTCTACTATCATGCAGAAACTTGTCCTTAAAATGGTACCATTACCTGATAAATACATCATGCGCCATTTGGCGAGTCTTGTGTCTCAACCCGGACTTGAAAAATGCAGAGATCTCGATGTAGTCCTCATTGCTTACACTTTCTTTTAGCACCCGTAGGCCTCGCTGTATAATCACAAGTCAAGTCACAAGAATCTGGATACACTAAAAATTGAAAATATGGTAACTATATAACTGAACACTGGTGTACTGAATAACGATAATCCTGCTAACTGAAACATTGTATAAGTGGTAAGTGAGGTTAATTGATAATGATAAATTCTGATAACTGCTTTTGTACTTTCTGATAAGGGTTATGCTTTAGTCTGTAGTAACTACGCATTTTTTCCACTTTCGATATTATCTCAAGTTTCATCTGTTACCAATAGGCACTTCCCGATTATACCCCAATAGATAGTCATCCTCACTTGGACCTTGAATTTCCTTCTCGTTGCTTGCGCATTCGATACGTTCGGGATTCGATGGAAAGAGAACATTACTTACTACTATAGGCTTTATGGAATGAGTTAGAACAGTTCATGAAAGCATAGCTCTAAGTGCACGATCTAGAGAATGAAATAAGTGAGACAATTCTAAATGTCTTGGTAGTTAACCATTTATATGTGTGGCATGCACATACATATAAATGAAACTCCACTAGACACGATTTCATAGATTCCCTAAGACACTTGAACCTAATGTTATGATACTAAGCTTTGTAACACCCTGAACCATGGCCTGGGAAAAATATGACACTCGGTGCCTGATTACATGTGACCAAGCAAACCACATGGCTTGCTGAATCAACATAGGCATAAAAAACATACAATATTCGTAATATAAAATATTCAAACTGAATAAAAGAAAGATAGTTTGAAAATATATTGCGAAAAATATCTTAAAACATGATAAGTCTAAAAATAATACTGACATGACATGCTAAACTAGTCTATGAAACCTCTGAACATGAGTCTGACTGTAAAACTATTTTACCAGGACAAGGCCCTAACATACCTTTAATATAAAGCATAACATGAAAGTAACTAAAACTGACACCTCGAATTAAATGGGGCTCATCAATAGCTGGTACTGATAGAATCCTAGCAAAATGATCTGTCGTCCTGAAACTCAGTACCTACACCGTGAAGTGTAGGCCTCGGGAAAAAGGATTTTAGAACATTTGAATTATATTGTATGTAAAACAACTGAAGGAATAAGCAGTCACATAAAATAATATGGACATTAAACTGAAACTGAACATGAACATGGATATAATCTAACATGAGTATGATAACAAGCATAAAATTTGTATAACTGTATATTTATATATCTGTGGGAGATCATTAACAAAATTGACATAAAACCATCATGCGTGAACATGGCGTCTGATCTCTGCTGATCAGATAAGTCATCTAGTAACTTGCCAGAGTATGAGACATGGACATGAACATGATGGACCCAATAATCCCAATAAGGGGTAACATGAAGGTATCATCCTCTGGGCGAAGTGATCCTTATCCTACGCTGGCAAACGTAGTTTCAGGCTATCTAAGCCTTCTTGATAAACTGTGCAACTCCCAAAACATGTACTTGAATATTGTCGGCTTGTAAGATCATGAATTTTATAAACATAGATTGAAAACATGATTCATGATTGTAATCTTGCATGTAATTAAATATATAATATAACTTGTGTAAAATATAAAAACATGTATACTTTCATGGAAATTAAGAATATTACTTCATGACCTGTATTTATAAACTCATGGAATTCAAAGTTATGAGTATTCATGGATTACAGATGGATTCACAATAACCATAATGGAATATAGTAACAACGAATTAATAATACAAACATGGAGAAACATGATACATGTAGTTTAGGGTTATCATGAACTTGGAATAAAATCCTAAGTATAGAACTTCATGGTTTCATGGATAAATGTGGTGTGGAGAAGAACATGAATATTCTCACACGTGGATAGAAGCTCTACATACCTTATTATCTCCAATGCTTGTATTAAAAATCTGATCTTGGAAAAAGAATCTCAAAGCCTGAACCTTAATCTCTTGGGTTGAGTTTTCTTGGAAACCTTAGGTTAGAAACAATGAATTTCATAGGAATTCATGAGAATGATGTTAGAATCTCTTAGAATATCATGAAAAAGGCTTAACTCGATGTAGTAGAATGATAGGAGGAGAGAACCTTCGTTCTAGGCTTGAAAAATATGAAAACTGATTTTTCAGGGCTAAGTTGTGTATCTATATTATTTCAGTCGGCGGGGGTTTTAAGATCAGATTATACGATCCATACAATTTTATACAATCCGGGTATGGACCGTATAATTATGTACACTAGGAAAATACGATCTGCAGAATAATATGCTAGAAAGTATGGTCAGTATATTTTTGTATGGTTTGTCGAAAATGGTTGTCACCCAAGTACATCCAACTAGTGACTGCCAAGCTGAGGGGGGGATTTTACGATAAAAAAAGATTGACCATTTCATTTTATACGGTTCGTATAATTGTGGCGTAAAACTGGATTCACAGAACTGAAAGTGGATTTTCAATTTTAACTCCCGTTCTTGGTTTCTTACACTCCTTAATCATGAACTTGGCTTAGTTTGGAGGTACGAGGTGTTATAGTTATAAATTTGTTGGGATGTTGATGAGGTTATGGAAGTATAGGAGAGTTGGTATGAAGTTGTAGTGTTGGAATCCATGTAAATTTGGATGTAAAAGATTGTGTAAACTTCATGAATATAAGGTGTTCGATGAAATGTCCAAAAGAGTTTTCTTATAAGTTATGAATCCGTCATTGATACCAATCGTTTGTATAATGTAGATAATCACTTGTAGAATATTGGAGGACTTCTGTGATTCGTATAAGCTAAGAAACAAGGTATGTAAGGCTTACGTTCCTTTCCTTTTCGATATGATCTTAGCTAATACTCACAAAGTAGGATGTCCTTAAAGAAATTCCCCTTCTTGATCTTGGAAGCATATTCATCCTTGCCTTGAAATTTTATATGAACTTATCTATCCCCTGTCGGGATTCATTTTCTTACCTTATGATATTCCTTGCTTTGTGATACATTCTGAGACTCTAGTTGGATTATAACGATCATTTTACATGATTTCATAATGATAGGAGGTGATTAAGACTTTAGGTCACTCCGCCCTATTCGTGTTGATGTTCTGAAGTCTTACATGCATTATACATATATGTAGCTACATTCTACCGAGCTGCGCTATAGTCGGTTGAGTACGACACTTATACGTGCACACCCTTGCAGTTGGGTATGACATTACCGAGTCCTATTATGTTCGGGTACGTTATGATTAGATTTGCCCCATAGAGAGTCTTGATACTATATTATATGTCCCCATAGAGTGGCCCGATTTTAGTTTTATACATATGATAATGATTATGTGAGTTGTACACCCTCAGTGGCCTTTTTGAGTTTCAGGTTGACTTCTGTACCCTTAGCTTGTATTATATCTCTTATTTACATGTTTTCCTGCCTTACATATTCAGTAAATTCTTTCGTACTGACGTCCCTTGCTAGGGCGTTGTGTTCCACGCCCGCAAGTACAGATAGACAGACAGACGTACCTCCACAATAGGTTATCTGACTTCAGTTTTTGGTCATCGCACTCCATTTCTTCGGGGTTGATGTATAGAGTCAGTAGGCACTGTTGCTTATGTGTATAGCTATTTTGGGTATAGTGGGGTCCTGTCCCGACCTGATGACATATTATAGCACTCTTCGAGGCTTGCAGACTAGAAATTGTTGTATATATGTCTTGTTTGGCCTTGTTAGCCCCTTTGTTAGTTGTTAGTGTACTGGTTATTGCCTCGTCAGCCTTATGATATATGTACATATTTGGTTGGTTGTCACTTATACAAGTTGTTTTGTTCTGATCTTTCTTATAATTGTCTCCTGAAGCCTTGTCGGCCCAGATGGTTATCTGTTCAGGTTATGATATACAGGTGGTACGCTCGGGTCGTTCAGGCACAGGGTGTCGGCCACACCCCCAAGGTTGGGGTGTGACAGTTGCAACCAAGCCTTGGCTCCTCTTAGCTCGCACCTACGTCCCATCTCCCGCAGGTGCAGCTTTTCTTACGCACCTGCGCAACACCAGAACCAACAACTCCAAAATAAGTCCAAACTTCAAATCAATCCCCGAAATCATCCGATACTTCTCGGACACAAATCAGATATGCAAACTACTCATAAAATATGCAACGGACTTGCTCGCGCACTCAAAATACTCATATGAGGTCGTCTTGGCCCGTTGTCGACTCTTGTCAACTCTAAATATCTTAATTACCTCAACCAAAAGTCCAAAATACACCCGAGTCGCTAGGAACTGAACCAACGACTCGACTGTGTCACAAATGATATTTTGGACCTAATTATGAAATCGATGAAACTTCGAAAAAGACTCAAATGCCCTCGATCTTGACTTTAGTCAACTAAAACTCTTTTCTTAACTTAAGAACTTCTCAAAATTCACAAACTTCTCAAAAATCATGTTTCGGAGCTAATGGAACCATCAGAATTCGATTATGAGAACTTCTTCTCAAAGGTCAATTCTTAGTCCAACTTTCCAAACTTAAAACTTCCAAAACATAAATTTTCTTATGTTATTTTCATCCAATTGCCTCGAGAATCGCGCCACCCAACCCTTTCACATCAAAAATATCAAAATAAAACTAGAAAAAGGGCAGTTGCAGGAAAATATGCAAAATAGTCAAAACGACCTAACGGGTCCTTACATAACGACCTAACGGGTCCTTACATGCTCGATAATAGTGAGTCCTCAATGGACATAAATGTACTCATACGACAAGTTATAGTTTTACGACAGTTTTTATTTTGCTAAAAATAAGGCAAGATTTTTATTATTAGGGTAGTTTTTTTTTGCTACAAATAAGGCAGGTTTGTATTAGGAACCAACCGTAAAAGGGAAAAGAGGAAAAGAATTTCTACAACAGTCCATAAGATTTTATTATTATGACAGCTTTTTCTTTTGTTTAGTAATAATATGTTTAAGAAAATAGTAAATGACAATTTTGTCTATTGTAGAGTCTTTTAATGAAGAGAAAAAAGTTCAATCAACATTTCTAATATTCTTCGTGCTTTTACTATAATATAGATAGATTATACACATATTTAATTTAGGATCATAAAGTCTCTCTTTATATTTTAAACTATGTGCTTAATCAAACTTAGACACTAATTTTTGTTTTAATGATTTGATATTACTTTATAAACTTGTGTATTACATAACTAGAGATACACGTGCGAACACGTGTTGAGAAACTAATTATTGAGAAAAATCATTACAATAGCTTATCTAAATGGTTGCAATAGCCCCACTAGACGTTGCAATAGTCTAATTAAACCGTTACAACAGCCCTATTAAACCGTTGCCTTTGAATAGATCCATTTCATTTGACCATATTAATCATTATAAAAATAATGGTTCACCATTGCAATAGGTATATCTAATTCAACGATTCTTCGACTTGCAAAGAATAGTTCCATAATTATTATAGCAATGACCAGGAATGAGACAAATCCTCAAATTATTAGTACAATTTATTTCTTTTGTAACTCCTGTCTACCACAATAGATTTGAAATTGTTGTCGTAAGGGAGTTAGAATTTAAAGTTTATGGGATTCAAATTTCTATTTTTTAAATTACTGGATTCTAATTTCATAATTTACATATTTCAATTAATTTATTAAGATAAATATAAAGTTTGGATCGAAATTATTTATTTCATTCAAACCGTAAACCACACTCTAACTCCGCCATGATCATTGGCTTGATTTCTTAGTAATGTATGCACGATGTGTGACTAGTGATGTCATCCTCCATCTTAATCAGGGGTGGATCCATGTGTATGGGTGAGGGTGCACGTGCACCCATTAGCTTTAAAAATTATGCATATATATATATACCTTGAGAACCTAATATTATTTTAACTGTGCACCATAATGAAAACAAAAAGAAACTTGGCGTTTTGGTTCTCAGCTGTTGCGTTCCTAGCTCATACCAGGATCTAATATGAAATGTCACCGTATTATTTTTCTAAATTTAAAGGGCTAACACAACAAAAGGTGGTGTATCTCGAATTCGAACCTGCATCAATTTATATATTTGACACACCCTTGCCCACTGAACTACGATTCTCAACTATGTCATTAGAGTTAAATTCATTGTTAGTAAATTTAAAGGGCTAACAACAAAAGTGATGTATCTCGAACTCGAACCTGCATCAATTTATATATTTGGCACACCCTGACCATTGAGCTATGATTCTCAACTATGTCATTAGAGTTAAAGTCTACGTATTAAATTAGAACCCACATTTGACCTATTTACTTATATTTTGGTCAGTGCTCACGACACTAGTAATGAGTAGATATGGCATTATCACTCAGTTGTCGTTGAAAATTTTCCTAGCATCAATATTAAGATAATGATGCCCCACACTTTTTAAATCATGGGTTCATCTTTGATCTCAATTAAAGAGAAGATAAGTACTAAATATTCAGATGCCTACTTTAAAAAGCACTAACAAAGTGCAGATGGAGATCGATAGGTAAATTACAAGAGACGTATTTAAGAAAAGATATTACACTCCAAGATGCTAACTCTAAACATGAATATCTGTAGGATAAAGTATCTCCTTCTTCATGATTTGACGATCACGCTCAAGTTGCATTGAATTATGTTACTCCCTTCGTTCAATTTATTGAAACTCATTTTTGTAGTCAACCTTAAAAAGAATAATATTTTTTTTATATTTAGTATTCAACTTTAAGTTTATCTTTTTAATCTTATACAATTTTTTATGATTAGTTTGAGACCACAAGTTTTAAAATTCCTCTTTTATTTCTTAAACTTCGTGTCCAAGTAAACATCCTCGTATAAATTGAGACAGAAGGAGTACCACTTAATTAGAGCAATGATAAGAACAAACCTAAGTCCTATTCCTACCTACTTACTATGAAAAATAATTGTGGCTTTGCAACTGTTTTCCGGTGAAAATGATTCTAACAAAAAACACAGTTAGAGATTTGTATTCTTGGGTTTAAAGACAAGTAGGTTGTATCCGATCGGTTTAAAGACAAGTAGGTTATATTCGATCCGGAGACCGTCTTTAGAAAATCCGGTATTTCTATTTATGTTGCGTATGTGCAAAATAAAAGGGTAACTAAAATATGAGAATAAGCAAGCAAAATGAGTAAATAAGCTAGATTCGAAATGAACAGTGAATAAAGTAAGAACGAGAGCTTGGAATGTTATCTTGCTTTGAGAGAGAGAGATCTTAGTTACAAGGGTGAGCTTAGAGAGAATACAATGCATATTTTTTTCTCCTCTAAGTCTTGCATATATAAGATGAAACAAGACTATTATGCCCTTATAAAGTTATGACGACGTGAGCGTACTGACGTCACTGTATCCACGCACGCCACGACACTCTGGTCTAGGAGGGCTGATGTGATAGGATTTGTTGAGAGTGGAAGACAACTGTATAGATCCTTGGGACCATTTGGGTTCCCGGACACATTAAATAACCTGGAGGTGTTCTCATCCAATATATATAGTCCCCCGCTTTTCGGGCGGCTCATTTCATGAGTCGAGAAGTGGAATAGCCTGCGTACCTTTTCAAAAACCTTTTCGCAGGAATTGAAATGTCACATCATTTCCCTCTATCAGACGTTTCATCAGGCGATCATTAAATGCATCTAGTGACTCATTCGACGGCACCCTTTTAGATACCGATTTACGTTCATTGATAGTGCCATTTTGTTTTCCAAGAGTAATGATTACTCCACCCGGCTATATAAACCAATGATCCCGATCCCTTCTCCTCACTTCCGGGGCTCCAAAGCCCTTATTACCAATATTGAAGATGATCACGAGTAGGGATGATGTGATCAGTTTGACATGATTCATACCCATCGCCTCCATGATTCTAATTTTGGCCGGTTGCCGGAGTAATGGAATAACGCTCATAAGTATCCGTACTTCTGTTTCCTGTATTTTTTCTAATTCATTCCTGACCATGTTGTTCTTTGTTCTTTTAGCAGCCTCAGTGGTCCCTGAGCCCTTGCCTGATATATTCGGCTTGGTGATAGGTCTGTTTCACACCTTTCGTGGCACTAAGCGGACATGGAGAGCTATTTCTACTGATAAGTGGAAAGGCAAAAGTCATGGTAAGTCTTCTTCCGCTGGTTCCGTACTTTTACTGACTGTGCGTTGATATACCACCCTAACTTCTTCATCTGCTATTTTTCCTGAAGGTCCCCCTGCCTGAGGAGGCTCAGCTAGGAGAGTGCCCTCCTAGGATGAGGCCGAGGCTCATATTGCTAGGGCCACCGCAGAGTCTAGGGAGAGCAGGAAACGTGCGCTTTTGAATGATGACGTGGCATCCACCTCAGGGATCGGCTCGTGTGTAAGGATGTGTCGCTGATTCAATGAGTATTGAAAAGAGAAGCTATTTTAGGTGGTCCACATAGAGGATGATGAATGAGAGGTTATGGAGGTCGAGGGAGCGCGGGTCCCTTCCATCGAGGTTGTATTATGACCGGGAGTCAGTGAAGGGCAACACAGAAGTATAAAGTGTGGAGATGCGGGCGCTAGCCCTTCGTTCCTTCCCTCTTGTTGTTGGCTCTGACCTTGGTTAGGAAGCCTCATTGGCCCACCTTGCGGGCATCTTCTTTCAAGTAACCTGAGTCTTTTTCCTCGTATTTTTTACCTTTAGCGTGAGCTCATAGGCTAAGTCATTCCGTCTAATCCTTTTTAGGGGCATGCTACCGTTTCCTCTACCATTGAGCTTTTTAAGAATATTCCTTCATCTTGTTAGAATGTGGAAAGGTTGACAAAGGAGAAACAACACCTCTGGGAAGAGGTTGCCCTGCTTTGGTTTGAGCATAGAGATCTCCTGAAACGGAGGACCACCTTGGAGGGTAGGTGGGAAGAGGTCAAGCAAGCTTTGGCAATTTATGAGGAGACCTTCCGGACCATAACACAGGCTCTCCAATTGATGGGGGAGAGGTCGGTCCAGACCGAGCTTAATCGTGATACTTCTCGAGCATGGGCGCAAGCGCTTGAGGCTTCTCGCACCTAGCTTCGAGCTTGGAATCAGCAACTAACGCTTTGTCGGGAGACTGACCAGTAGAGGGATACCTTTCTTTAGGACTACGCTATACTCCAAACCCGGTTTGAGGTCCTACAAGGGATGGATGTGGGAGTGATTGATGTCTCCTCGGCCCTGGTGGATGCAGAGGTGGATTTAGGGGCGATTGAGGCAGACATGGATAAATTACATGAATAGACGCATCCCTCCTCCGATGCTTTTGTTGGCTTCTCTAGTGGCGAGAATGTTCCCCCATGGCTTAGCTTTGTATGTCTGGAGCCTCTGGTCATTGGCTTGGAGGACTTCCAAGGGTCTGTTCCTGCAACAAAAATCAGCAACAATGCCGGTGGCTGGTGTTAGTTCCTTCAACTTTAAAGAATTTGTTATGGGCCTATATGCCCTTTTAATGACTGTTTTTATGATGATCCTGCGTGCCCTATGGTATATGTCTTTTGTTACTTATTTTTTACCTGCGCGTCATGTGGTAATTGCTAGATATTTCTGGGCCACTACGCCATTTGCTTTTTTAGTATTGAGCCTTCATGCTCTGCTTTATTGGATCTTTGGGGCTTGTATGCCCCCTTTAATGATTTTGTATGAATTTTTCACGCTCCTTTAGTGTAAATGATAATTGCTATTTTGCCTTCCATTTTGCTTTTTCACTCTTTGACATGCGCTTTGTTTTTTGCAACAATTGTGATCACATAATGACATGTTGGCTTTTTAATTTGCACTTAAACGTCGAGGCATGACCGATGCGCCCATCTACCAGAACTATGCAAATATTCAAGCGTTTGTTGTTTAAGTCAAGGTTTGACGACCGGTGCACGCTTATGTAATTCTTACTTTTTCTGTTTGAGGTCATCTTGCCTTAACCCGATTTGGGAATGTCACATCGTGGAACGCTAGCGTGGAATTGGGATTAAGACATCTAATTTTGAAATGAAGAAAGATATTTCAATTTTGGTGCTGATAGGGAAGATGTCTCAACCCCATGTAAAGGCACAAAGGTTCAAATAACCTGCACGCGCGGAGGTTCTATGGCCGTGTCGTGTTGTTTGAAGCAGTTTTATGGGGTTGTATGGCTTCCGAGTTCAGTGTTTCCCCAATGTTTTTTCAATACACAATTCAAATGGAGAATGAGTAAAGGTTTCTTTACTTCATTCTTTTAGGATTACGAGGGGCGAGTCATCTTGTAAGTACATAATCCCTTTTACAAGATTTATAAAAAGGAAACCGAGAGAGTACAATGAGTATAGCGATTTCCAGCAGTCCTAGTTTGAGCAAGTCCGTCTTTAAAGAGACCTACTTGCGGATATGCAGATCTATCCTATCTCCCCGAAACTCAGTGCAAGGTCCCGAGGAGTTGGGTTTCGGGATATGACATGCTAAGCCTGACGTGCTTTTGAATTGTTGCCTCATTAAAAACCTTGCCAGGAAAACCTAATTAGGACAAAACTTCGGCCAAAGAAAAGAGTTCAACACGTGTCCGTCCCCTTTCGGGTGGGGGGGATTTCGGTTTCATGGGTAGTTCCTGTCAAGGAAAGGGTTATATTAACTAAAAATAAATTCTTTTTGAAGAAAAAACATACCTGCCTCTTGTCAGAGGTAGAATCTCTTCAGGTGACTGAAGCTCCAACTGTTCTTTAGTTCTTTTCCAGACTCGTCTTTGATCCGGTAGGATCCTTTTCCTGCAATTCCTGTGATTTGATAAGGTCCTTCCCAATTTGCTTGCATCTTACCCACGTTTGGGTCCCTCGTTGCGAGGGTGACTTTTCGGAGGACGTAGTCCCCGACTTTAAAATACCTCAAATTTTTCTTCCTATTAAAGTACATTTCTACTCTTTGCTTATGCAACCAAACGTACGAAAGCCAACTCCTTGCGTTCTTCTAATAACTTTAGTCCCATCGCTATGGCTTCTTTATTAGATTCTTCGGTGGTTTGTATATCAGAAGTTGGGTTATCCAACCTCCACGGGTATCAGGGCCTCCACTCCATAAACTAGGAAAAAAGGGTTTCCCGGGTAATAGTTATGGTTGTGGTCATGTAGGACCACAATACCCCTAGTAGCTCTACAGGCCACTTTTATTTCAATCTTTCCAGCCTCTTCTTGATGCTTTGGATGATGGTTTTGTTGGTCAACTCAGCCTTCCCATTTTCTCATCGGTGGTAAGGCAATGAAGTGACTCTTTTGATGTTCAACTCCTCCAAAAATTTGGTAACTTTCTTTCCTATGAACTGCTGACCATTACCACAAGCGATCTCTTTTGGTATCCCAAACTGGCAGATAATGTGGTCCCATATGAAGTCTGATCTACTTCTCTCGGACCTTTTTGTATGCTTTAGCTTCCACCCATTTCGAGAAATAGTCCATCAGGATCAGCAAGAATCTTACCATTCCCGTAACTCCTTGTAATGGCCCTATAATATCTATCCCCTATTTCATGAATGTCCACGAGACCACCACCGTGTGAAGTGGCTCGGCGAGTTAATGTATCATAGGAGAGTGTTGTTGACATTTCTTGCATTTTTGAACATAGGCTTTCACATCTTCTTCCATCCGAGACCAGTAGTAGCCAGCCCTCATTATCATTTTTACCAACGAGTCATACTCAGAATGATTTCCGCAGTTGCCCTCGTGTACCTCCTTCATCAAGTACTCAGTTTTTGTGGGTCCTAAGCATTTAGCCAAGGCCCCGAGGTAGGATCTTCTGTACAATTCTCCCTCGTTCCTGCAATAAATGGCTCCCTTAGTTATTAAAGCCCACACGTCCTTACTATGCTCCTAAAGAGCCCCTGTCTGTAGGTAATTAATGATGTCATTCCGCCAGTGCCATGTCAAGCTGGTGGAATTTACTTTGTGTAGGCCGGAATCTAGGATGAAGCATAAGAGATGGACTATGGATTCTGATTCTCCCTTAGTTGCGCCAGACGAGGAGCTTAGGTTAGCCAAAGCATCATCTTCAAAGTTTATATCTCTAGGGATCTGCACCACCTTCCACTTTCTGAACTGAGTTAGCAAAGCGGTGGCTTTTCTTAAGTACTCCTGCATTCATCTATCTTTGGTCTCGTATTTGCCAAATATTTGATTGATAATTAGTTGTGAATCACTTTTAAGCTTGATATTTTCGACTCTAAGTCCTCGAGCTAACTGTAATCCTGCAATTCTGGCCTCATACTCGGCCTCATTGTTAGTCAAATGAATACATTTAATGGCTTGCCTGATTGTATCCCCTGTTGGGGTAATCAGGATAATCCCCAGGCCAATGTCATTTATGCTTATAGCCCCATCCGTATATAGGATCCACTCTCCGGATGCTATTTTGGTTTCCTGAACTGCCTCCGTATGAGCCTGAGGCATCACGCCCGAACTGTAATCAGCCACGAAGTCGGCCAAGGCCTGACACTTCATAACAGTCCAGGGTCGATAATTGATTCCATACCTGCAGATTTCGATCGACCAACTCGCTAGCCTGCTCGAGAGTTCGGGTTTGTGCAATATATTTCTTAAAGGGAAAGTGGTGACCATGCATATTGGGTGATATCGAAAATATAGCCTCAGCTTTCGAGGCGCGACTACCAAGGCTAAAGCCAACTTCTCAAGGTGAGGGTAACAGGTTTCAGCCACACTTAAAGCTTCGCTAGTGTAATAAATAGGAGATTGTATACCTTTGTCTTCTCGAACGAGCACAACACTTACAACGATTTCAGACACGGCGAGATAAATCAACAAGAGTTCTTCTTTATCTGATTTTGCGAGCAGGGTAGATTTGTCAGGTATCTCTTTAGATTCTCCAGCGCTTGTTGGCATTCCGGTGTCCACTGGAAGTCTTTCTTCTTCTTTAGTAAGCTGAAGAATTTCTAACATCGCTCAGAAGATCTTGATATGAATCTCTCTAATGTCGTTATCCTACCAGTCAGACATTGCACCTCTCGAGCATTATTGAGTACCTCCGATATTTGCTCTATTGCCCGAATATGATCTGAAATGGCCTCAATGCCCTTGTTCGATACCACGAATCCTAGGAACTTTCCTGACCTACTCCAAAAGCGCATTTTTCTAGATTCAACTTGAGATTATACTTGCTGAGAATCTCACATACATCATATAAATGTCTAATATGTTCCTATATTTCCAGGGACTTAACAATTATGTCATCTAAGTAAATCTCCACACTTCTACCTAGCTGATATTGGAATATCCGCTGGGTCAGCTGGTGGAAAGTGGTCCCTGTATTTTTCAGGCCGAACCACATGACAGTATAATAGTAAGTCTCGTGCTCCATTATGAATGAAGTATTTCCCTGGTCCATTGGGTCCAACCTTATCTAGTCAAACCCTGTGGAGATATCAAGGAAAATAAGTGTTACACCTCGTAAGATTAAGACGATAATTAAGAACGTCATTAAGAAAGCAAGATTCGGTTATTGAATATAAGGAACGCTTACATATGTTAATACGGGAAATTAGTGTATAAGCGGATGTTATCCCGGAATAATTTTTCTTTAGTGCTATACACGTGACGACGAGAATTAATCCTAGAAGATGAATTTATTCCAATGGAGTTATGGAATAGTTTTGTATTAAAAAAATTATGGCATTGAGGATACGAGGCTTATGGAATTCTCGGGAATTAAAAGAAGTGGGTTTGAGTTTTACTAATTGAAGAACTTGGGGGCCAAAGTGTAAAAAAAGGAGAAAAAAAATTAGATTTTTTTTTATATAACCTACACTTACCTCTTCATCTTCTTCCAAACTTAACCAAAAAAAATACTCTCCTCTCATTCTCTCCTCTACACTAATCCGAAAATCACCCTCCACCCATAACCAAAATTAAGGTTGTTATCTTCTTCCTAGACTACATTTTTCACCAAAAATTAGAAGCAAAACCACACCAAAATCACATGGCAAAGCAAAGGCAAAACAGCCACTGCTTGGACGAAAATTGCCCAGAAAATTGGGATTTTTGGGATGAAATCTTGGAAGAAAAACGTGTAGGGATGATGGCTTAACATGGTAGAACACTTGCATGTCAATTGGAGTTGAAGAAGTGAACAAAAAGAAGGAGAAAATTACAAAACAGTGGGGAATTTTTGGACAAACAGTGGCAGAAATTTGCGGACTGTTTTGAAGAATTTGAGGTATAAAAATTCTTCTTTCTATGATATAATTGGAATGCATGTTGTTAGAATTAAGGTAATGAATTTGTGTTAAGGAAGAATTGAAATTTAAGCATTGCATGTGACCATTTTTGGCTAGTTGCCAACTTGGGACAAATGTTGGTGTTGTTGGATTCGTTGGTTATTGTGGTTATTATTATCACTAATTGCATGATGAAATTGAAAGGAAACATTGATATTTAGTTGGAATTAGTTATATGGAAGTATTGAAATACGAAATTGGATTTTAGGAGTTAAGATAAGGGTTATGGAATTATGACATGTTGTGGCCAAGAACTTGCATGAAATTGTTGGACATGTGGTGATGTATATGGACTGTTTTAGGGACTGTGTTGTGGTGTTATAATTCTGAAAATTTAGTCACCATTATGCATGTTTAAGTGTGGTAATTGCTAAGGTAAGCCCTAAAGGAATAAGGGTGTGGAAAGGCATAGAAAGGCTTCACATTCTACCCTCGTTGTTGTTGGAACATGGGCTGTTTTTAAGGTGGAATAAGAGGCTAAATTTACATGAGAAGTGGGTGTGTAAATTCCCTTTATTGTTGTTTTGGTTGTGCCCTTAATTGGTACTTGGTTATTGATGTTATTAGCCTCGTTTGGAAGTTGTGGAAACATGTATAAACGGGGGAAGTGCTGCCCGATTTTTTTTATAGAATAAGAAGTCGTTATTCGATATAAAGTATGCTAGTAATCATAAAATTGACGAACGTATTACCATTGTTATAGGTTGAAGTGCTAGACGAGACGAACTCTAATATAGAGTTGATTAGTTCGTCTAAGAGGTATGTGAACTATTCCTTCTTTCTTTGGCATGATTTTTATTTTAATGAAGGTACGGCGGACGTACTTGATTCTTATACAGTTTAATTCCTAAAGAGGATTGTTATGAGAAGTGCCTATGATTTTTCAGCAAAGAGTTTATTATGACATTATTATAATGATTTTATTGAGAGTCAAATGATAATTTTTACTTGCATATGGTTACTCATGATATCTGTTCGTGCTAAGTGTTACTACTTCACCTCACCGAGTCCCGGCCGGGTTACGACTCGTGCACAAATTTCCTTGCATTGTTCACCGAGACCCTCACTAGGGGGCCGGGTTACGTAGGATGGATCCATAGATGAGAGATGACTTTACCGAGTCCCGCACGGGCCGGGTTATGATATGATTCCACCGAGTCCCGCACTAGTGGGCCGGGTTACGTTACGTATGTATATATATGTATATGGACGACACTCATGTTTTCTTGACTTGACTCTCATTTTTATAAGGCAACTAACTTTTATTGTTTATGGCACGCTTGGATTTGGATCCCGACTTTTATACCGATCTCATGTTTCGTTGGCTACTTATGATCTCATATGCGATTTCATGTTTACATACTCGCACATTATTTCGCACGACCCCCCTTTCCTCGGGGGGCGCGTTCATGCCCGCAGTACAGTGTGCTCGTGTTGGTGGTCCTCCGGTTTAGGTCCCTACTCAGCAGGTTGGGAAGCTCCTTTGATCCAGAGCTTTGTCATTTTGGTACTGAACCTCTTTTAGACTTATGTTTGTATTTAGGGGCACGACGGGGCCCTGTCCCGTCATATGTCGTTCTTCTTCTTATATAGGTCTCGTAGACGTGGTGGGTTGTACGTATGTAAGGGTTATGACTCGTTTGGGTCGGATGTTATTGTATTCTCGTGGCCGGGGTGTTCCCATGTTTAAACGTTACTATCTGTTGGCAGCCTTGTCGGCTTGCCTGTATATTGTGTTGGCTAGTTGTGACTCCTCAGGAGGCAGGTACATTCGGGGGTAAAGGCAGCCTTGTCGGCTCGCCTACCCTGGCATATGTTGATATTGTAGCGTTATGCTGCCGAATTTCAGACTTATTAAGTGTGAGTTGGATTATGTGTGACAGGTTAGTGTAATGACGTTATTAGGGCGGTTAGTCGCGGCCCGTCGGGTCGGGTCGTGACAAAGTGGTATCAGAGCAGTTAGTCCTCGGAATGTCTACAGACCGTGTCTAGTAGAGTCTTGTGTATGGGTATGTTGTGCACCATACTTATACGCAGGAGGCAGCAGGGCATCTAGGATTGGTTTCTATTATTTCATCTCTTAGATCGTGCAATAGAGCTATGTTATTAGGATGATTCCTTTCTGACGACTTACGATGTTTACGCCTATGCCTCCGAAGAAGGCGACAAATGGGCCTGTGGCGGGCAAGTCTACAGCGGGGGATACCAGCCAGATTCAGAGAGTTACTAGGTCCCGTACCCAATCTATGCCGGAGACTATGCCCCAGTCGACGAGCTCTGCGTCATCGCCACCACCAGGGGCTCCAGTTCAGGGGGCAACATCACCGCTTCGAAGCCCCAAGACCTGAGCCTCCGGGCCTTCACCGGGGCGCAGGACAGGGCCATGAGAGATGCAGTTCAGCTGCTCACTAGCTTGGTAGCAGGGCAGAACCGTAGACAGGAACCAGGAGCCGACCCTAGGTCCGACGGGGCTTGAGGGTTCGTGATTTCTTGAGTTGTAACCCTCCAGAGTTTTTCGGGTCTCAGCCCGAGGAGGACCCGCAGGAGTTTATCCGGCAGATGCAGCGTACCTTGAGGGTAATCAGGGCTTCAGAGACTGAGTCTGTGGAGTTGGCTTCGTATAGAATGCGGGATATAGCTACAAACTGGTACGAGTCTTGGGAGTTGTCTAGGGGAGAGGATGTCCCTCCAGCTACATGGGATGAGTTCACAGAGGCCTTCCTTGGTCACTTCTTGCCTCCAGAGATGAGGAGAGCTAGAGTGGACAGATTCTTACAGTTGAGGCAGAGTGGCAGGACCATTCGTGAGTATAGCCTTGAGTTTGATTCATTGGCCAGATATGCACCCACTATTGTAGCAGATATGGCAGATAGGGTGCATCGTTTTGTGATGGGGCTGGACCATTATCTGATCGATGGTTGTATGGCGGTAGCTCTCCAGCCGGGTATGGATATTGCTCGTGTCCAGGCATATGCACAGGGGGTTGAGGACCGACATAGAGGGCGACAACTAGATGGAGGTCATGACGGGGACCAGCATAAGAGGGCTAGGTCGGCAGCTTATTCTGGCGAATCTCGAGGCGACACGCCCAAAGAAGGGTCGATATTCACCTCGGCCAAAGCCACAGTGCTCCTCTACGCCTACGGGCAGGAGGTTCGACCGCCCCGGTATTCGGGAGCCGGACGAACTCCGTGGCTTCGGTTCTCGAGAGAATAGGGGCTCTAGTCGGTTGAGACCACCTTATCCCCTCGGTGCTCTCGGTGTGGTAAGTTTCATATGGGAGAATGTCGTTCTACCACATGTGCTTGTTTCTCTTGCGGCCGTCGTGGGCCATATGATGAGAGAGTGTCCCAACATAGGTGGTTCGGTGGGTCGGCTCGGCCACGGGGTCGGGTGTCGGTTCGTCGTCATCTATAGCTATGCGCCCCACCGGGTGGGGTAGTCGACGCCGCAGCCGTGGTAGAGGTCGTGGCAGAGTTTCTAGTCCCGGCGGTCCTCCGAACCGCATATATGCTTTGGCCAGCAGACGTGATCGGGAGGCGTCACCGCATGTTGTTACGGGTATACTATCGGTCTTTTTTCTCGTAATGTATATGCTCGATAGATCCAGGTTCCACCTTGTCCTACATATCCCCTCTTGTTGCTAATAGAATAGGGATAGAATCTCGAGCCGATAGAACCATTCGAGGTAGCTACACCGGTAGGAGATTCGGTTATAGCCGAACGTGTGTATAAAAATTGTTCGGTGGTGATATATAGCCGTCATACCTTAGCGATTTGATAGAGTTGGATATGGCCGACTTTGATGTCATTATGGGCATGGATTGGTTGGCTTCTTGTTTTGCCAACGTTGATTGTAGAGAAAAGTTGGTTCGATTTCGCTTCAAAGTGCGAGCCGCTATAGAATGGAAAGGGAATGCAAAGATCGCCGAGGGGTAAGTTTATTTCATACCTCAAGGCAAGGAAGATGGTCGAAAAAGGTTGTATCTATCATTTGGTTCGGGTGCATGATACAGAAGCGGAGGTACCGGCTCTTCACCGGCTTCCGGTAGTTAGTGAGTTTCCTGGATGTATTCCCGGATGATCTTCCGTGTCTCCCTCCGCAGCGGGAGATAGATTTCAAGATAGATGTATTGCCAGGTACCCAACCTATATCCATTCCTCCTTATAGAATGGCACCTGCAGAGCTGAAGGAGTTGAAGGAACAACTGAGGGACTTGTTGGAGAAAGGCTTTATTAGGCCAAGTACATCTCCATGGGGAGCACCAGTGTTATTTGTGAGGAAGAAAGATGGATCACTGCGGATGTGTATGGATTATAGGCAGCTGAATAAGGTAACCATCAAGAACAGGTACCCCCTTCCCAGGATTGATGATTTATTTGACCAGTTGCAGGGTGCTAAGTGCTTCTCGAAGATAGACTTGCGGTCAGGTTATCATCAGGTGCGGGTAAGGGAGGCAGATATTCCAAAGACAAAGATTCGTAACCCGATATGGACATTATGAGTTTAGGGTGATGTCTTTTGACCGACCAATGCTCCAAAGAAGTGTTTATGGATTTGATGAACCGGTATTCAGGCCGTTCTTAGACATGTTCGTCATTGTATTCATTGATGATATCCTGGTTTATTCCCGTTCGTAGCAGAGCATGCAGCCATTTGAGGACGGTACTTAGGGTCCTCCAAAGACTACAACAGCTGTATGCCAAGTTTTCCAAGTGTGAGTTCGTTGACTTCGGTGGCATTCTTGGGGCATATTATCGGGGCCGATGGTATTCGGGTGGATACACGTAAAATTGAGTCGGTAAAGACTTGGCCCGCACCTACGACACCTACCGAGGTACGCAGCTTTCGGGGCTAGCAGGGGTATTACGAAGGTTTGTGGAGAGGTTTGCCTCGATCTCGCCGCCTTTGACTAGGCTAACCCGCAAGGCGCTAAGTTTCAAAGTGGACGGATGCTTGTGAGCACGCTTCCAGCTTGTTGAAGGATAAATTGACTACGGCTCCGCTTCGACTTTTCCCGAGGGAGCGGATGGTTATGTCGTTTATTGTGATGCTTCGGCATTGGGCTAGGTTGTGTGTTGATGCAAGCATGGCAAAGTCATAGCTTATGCCTCTCGACAAATTTCTCGTAAAGCATGAAAAGAATTATCCCACTCATGATTGGAGCTAGCAAATGGTGATTCATGCCTTGAAGATTTGGAGACATTATTTGTATGGGGTTCATGTTGATATTTATACGGATCACAAGAGTCTCCAATATATCTTTAAGCGAAGGAGTTGAACCTACGGCAGAGGCGGTGGTTAGAGTTGCTAAAGGACTATGATGTTGATATCTTGTACCACCCGGGAAAGGCCAACGTTGTGGCAGATGCTCTTAGCCGTAGATCCATGGGTAGCTTGGTGGATGTGCACCAGTACGAAGGGAGATGGTTCGTGAGATACATAGGCTAGCGAGACTTGGAGTCCGAGTGGCGGATTCGGGAGATAGCGGGATTCTTATTCGGGATGTTGCGGAGTCCTCTATCGTGGAAGAGGTAAAGGGACGTCGCATGAGGATCCCGTTCGGCCCGTATAGAGATGCAGCTCTCCGAAAGGGAAAGACTCTATTTGAGGTTACACCTGATGATGTGCTGAGGTATGAGGGCAGATTATGTGTACCTGATGTTGCAGGGCTACGACAGCAGGTTATGGGAGAGGCACACAATGCCCGTTACTCCATTCATCCAGGATCGACGAAGATGTACCATGACCTTAGATGCTTGTATTGGTGGGATGGCATGAAAAGAGACATAGCAGAATTTGTTGCCCAAAGGCCCGAATTGTCGCAAGTTAAGGTTGAACATCGAAGCCCGGTGGATTATTGCAGGAGATTGAGATCCCGACTTGGAAGTGGGAAGTGATCAATATGGACTTCATTACAGGGCTTACCTCGCACTCGCGGAGGTGTGATTCCATATGGGTTATCGTGGATAGGCTGACGAAATCAGCCCATTTTCTTCCAGTAAGGACTACTTACTCAGCTGAGGACTATGCTAGGCTGTACATCAGGGAGATAGTGAGACTGCACGGGGTCCCCACATCTATTATATCAGACCGAGGAGCTCAGTTTACAGCTAACTTCTGGAGATCATTCCAGAAGGGATTGGGGACACAAGTGAGTCTCAGCACAGCATTTCACCCTCAGACGGACGGGCAGCCAGAGCGTACAATCCAAACATTAGAGGATATGCTGAGGGCCTGTATTATTGACTTTAGAGGTAGCTGGGATGACCATTTACCACTCATTGAGTTTGCTTATAACAACAAATACCTACCACTCTAGCATCCAGATGGCACCGTATGAGGCTTTATATGGGAGGAAATGCAGGTCACCTATTGGTTGGTTTGATGTAGGTGAGACTAAGTTGATCGGCCCAGACATGGTTCAAATAAGTCGTTGATAAGGTGAAACTCATTCAGAGAGGTTATTAGCAGCACAGAGTCGACAGAAGTCATATGCTGATAATCGACGTCGACACTTAGAGTTTCAGGTTGATGATTGGGTGTTCCTAAAGGTGTCACCCATGAAGGGTGTGATGAGGTTTGGCAAGAAAGGGAAGCTTAGCCCAAGGTACATCGGGCCTTACCAGATCATTCGTAGGATAGGCAATGTTGCCTATGAGTTGGATCTACCGCCCGATTTGGAAGCAAGACATCCAGCTTCCATGTATCTATGTTGCGTAAGTGTATTGGTGATCCTTCCGCAGTCTTCCCGTAGATGACGTCCAGTGTGACAGAAGAGTTGTCATACGAGGAAAGCCCTGTAGCCATACTTGATCGCCAGGTCAGGAGATTACGGACGAAGGATGTGGCTTCCGTCAAGGTATTGTGGAGGAACCACAATAGGGAGGAAATGACTTGGGAGGCAGAGGATGAGATGAAGAAGAAGTATCCTCATTTGTTCCCTGTGCCTCCAGGTAATTCAATTCAACTCCCCATTTGATTATTGTAATTGATGAATTGCATATGTGTGATATATTGTGGCCCTGTGTGGCATCTGTTGGTTGGCTGAATATAGGCGGATAGGCATAGTTATAAAGGAGACTCTGCCGAAATTTTTCTAGCATTAGACTTGTTATGAACATTCGAGGACGAATGTTTCTAAGGAGGGAAGTATGTTACACCTCGTAAGATTAAGACGATAATTAAGAACGTCATTAAGAAAGCAAGATTCGGATATTGAATATAAGGAACGCTTACATATGTTAATACGGGAAATTAGTGTATAAGCGGATGTTATCCCGGAATAATTTTTCTTTAGTGCTATACACGTGACGACGAGAATTAATCCTAGAAGATGAATTTATTCCAATGGAGTTATGGAATAGTTTTGTATTAAAAGAATTATGGCATTGAGGATACGAGGCTTATGGAATTCTCGGGAATTAAAAGAAGTGGGTTTGAGTTTTACTAATTGAAGAACTTGGGGGCCAAAGTGTAAAAAAAGGAGAAAAAAAATCAGATTTTTTTTTATATAACCTACACTTACCTCTTCATCTTCTTCCAAACTTAACCAAAAAAAATACTCTCCTCTCATTCTCTCCTCTACACTAATCCGAAAATCACCCTCCACCCATAACCAAAATTAAGGTTGTTATCTTCTCTTCCTAGACTACATTTTTCACCAAAAATTAGAAGCAAAACCACACCAAAATCAGTGGCGAAAGCAGTGGCAAAACAGCCACTGCTTGACGAAAATTGCCCAGAAAATTGGGATTTTTGGGATGAAATCTTGGAAGAAAAACGTGTAGGGATGATGGCTTAACATGGTAGAACACTTGCATGTCAATTGGAGTTGAAGAAGTGAACAAAAAGGAGGAGAAAATTACAAAACAGTGGGGAATTTTTGGACAAACAGTGGCAGAAATTTGCGGACTGTTTTGACGAATTTGAGGTATAAAAATTCTTCTTTCTATGATATAATTGGAATGCATGTTGTTAGAATTAAGGTAATGAATTTGTGTTAAGGAAGAATTGAAATTTAAGCATTGCATGTGACCATTTTTGGCTAGTTGCCAACTTGGGACAAATGTTGGTGTTGTTGGATTCGTTGGTTATTGTGGTTATTATTATCACTAATTGCATGATGAAATTGAAAGGAAACATTGATATTTAGTTGGAATTAGTTATATGGAAGTATTGAAATACGAAATTGGATTTTAGGAGTTAAGATAAGGGTTATGGAATTATGACATGTTGTGGCCAAGAACTTGCATGAAATTGTTGGACATGTGGTGATGTATATGGACTGTTTTAGGGACTGTGTTGTGGTGTTATAATTCTGAAAATTTAGTCACCATTATGCATGTTTAAGTGTGGTAATTGCTAAGGTAAGCCCTAAAGGAATAAGGGTGTGGAAAGGCATAGAAAGGCTTCACATTCTACCCTCGTTGTTGTTGGAACATGGGCTATTTTTAAGGTGGAATAAGAGGCTAAATTTACATGAGAAGTGGGTGTGTAAATTCCCTTTATTGTTGTTTTGGTTGTGCCCTTAATTGGTACTTGGTTATTGATGTTATTAGCCTCGTTTGGAAGTTGTGGAAACATGTATAAACGGGGGAAGTGCTGCCCGATTTTTTTTTATAGAATAAGAAGTCGTTATTCGATATAAAATATGCTAGTAATCATAAAATTGACGAACGTATTACCATTGTTATAGGTTGAAGTGCTAGACGAGACGAACTCTAATATAGAGTTGATTAGTTCGTCTAAGAGGTATGTGAACTATTCCTTCTTTCTTTGGCATGATTTTTATTTTAATGAAGGTACGGCGGACGTACTTGATTCTTATACGCTTTAATTCCTAAAGAGGATTGTTATGAGAAGTGCCTATGATTTTTCAGCAAAGAGTTTATTATGACATTATTATAATGATTTTATTGAGAGTCAAATGATAATTTTTACTTGCATATGGTTACTCATGATATCTTGTTCGTGCTAAGTGTTACTACTTCACCTCACCGAGTCCCGGCCGGGTTACGACTCGTGCACGCCTTGCATTGTTCACCGAGACCCTCACTAGGGGGCCGGGTTACGTAGGATGGATCCATAGATGAGAGATGACTTTACCGAGTCCCGCATGGGCCGGGTTATGATATGATTCCACCGAGTCCCGCACTAGTGGGCCGGGCCGTTACGTTACGTATGTATATATATGTATATGGACGACACTCATGTTTTCTTGACTTGACTCTCATTTTTATAAGGCAACTAACTTTTATTGTTTATGGCACAGCTTGGATTTGGATCCCGACTTTTATACCGATCTCATGTTTCGTTGGCTACTTATGATCTCATATGCGTATTTCATGTTTACATACTCGCACATTATTTCGTACGACCCCCCTTTCCTCGGGGGGGTGCGTTCATGCCCGCAGTACAGTGCTCGTGTTGGTGGTCCTCCGGTTTAGGTCCCTACTCGGCGGGAGTTGGGAAGCTCCTTTGATCCGAGCTTTGTCATTTTGGTACCGAACCTCTTTTAGACTTATGTTTGTATTTAGGGGCACGACGGGGCCCCGTCCCGTCATATGTCGTTCTTCTTCTTATAGAGGTCTGTAGACAAGTGGTGGGTTGTACGTATGTAAGGGTTATGACTCGTTTGGGTCACCATGTTATTGTATTCTCAGGCCGGGGTGTTCCCATGTTTAAACGTTACTATCTGTTGGCAGCCTTGTCGGCTTGCCTGTATATTGTGTTGGCTAGTTGTGACTCCTCAGGAGGCAGGTACATTCGGGGGTAAAGGCAGCCTTGTCGGCTCGCCTACCCTGGCATATGTTGATATTGTAGCGTTATGCTGCCGAATTTCAGACTTATTAAGTGTGAGTTGGATTATGTGTGACAGGTTAGTGTAATGACGTTATTAGGGCGGTTAGTCGCGGCCCGTCGGGTCGGGTCGTGACAATAAGTAACTCATGTCTGGCCACCGCGTCGACAATATAATCTAGGCAAGGTATGGGGTACGAGCTTCTCAGGCACGCTTTATTTAAATCTTTTAAATCTAAAAACATTTGAAAAGTTTCATGTATCTTAGGAAGTACTACCATAATTTCTAACATGTCCGGGTATTTTACTTCTCGAACCGCTCATGATTGGATGAGTCAGGCCACTTCCTATTTGACAAATTGACTCCGTTCTGCTGACATCGGAAGCCTTTTTTGTTTAATGGGTTGACAATCCGGGTTGATATTCATCTTGTAAAGGACTAGTTCTGGGGGCACACAAATAATATCTGACCAAACCAAGTGAAGCTACAAATATTGTTATTTAAAAATTTAACCAAGTTTTCCCAGAACCATGGGTATAAACTCGAGCCCAAGTATACATATTCCTTAAGGCTGTTCGATCGACAAGATGTCAGCTCAAGATCTTTTGTTGTGGATCTTCCCGCATCTGACTCCTCTGGTGCCACAAATCCCCGAGGTATTTGATTCGCCGGGTCCTCCGGATAGAGGCCCCCCGCTAGTTCCCTTTCTTACTCTATTTCAGAGTTGATCTCAGAATCGGGATTCTGTGATTTCTATATGTCATTCCCGTCCAGCTTATCTTTCTTATCAAACAAAGTGATTTATGCCTAATCGGTTTTGACGTCTCCCTGTATGTAGCTACTCCCCAAGGCGTTAGAAATTTCACCACTTGATGAAAGGTAGACGGGAAAACCTTTATGGCGTGTAGCCATGGTCTCCCGATCACCAGATTATAAGGCATTCCCGCTTCGAGGACATCAAACAAAGTTTTCATTGAAACTTCCTTCACATGTGTGACCAGCTTGATCTGCCCCCAGGTCATTTCGCAGGACATGTTGAAACCGGTCAGGACCTTCATTAGCAGGATTATTTGCCTGGTCAGTTGCATCTCCTTGATTACATGGAGTTGCACAACATTCACAACGCTACCTGGGTCAACAAGTGCGATTTATGTTAAATTGAAATATTTTGATAGAAATTACCAGAGTATCGGCGTACGGGCTCTCAATACTTTCCATTTCAACTTTTCTGAAGATGATGGGGTCTTTGGGATAATCCTTCATCCTTTTTTGGATGGCCCCTCGTGCTATTGCGTATGAGACACTGCCCCTACTATTCTTCCTTCAGCGATTATGTTGATCGCTCCCTACTATGCTGGGCATTCACGTGGAGTCCTAGTCTATTTTTCCCTGGCGTATTTAGACCAGATACTAAAGAATTCCTTCAAATGCCCATTTCTCAACAGGTCTGCTACCTCATACCTTAAATGTTTGCAATCCTCTATTGAGTGGTCTGGGATCCTATGGAACTCACACTAGAGCTTTATGTCTGCACACCATTTATTTGGGTTGGACCGAACTGCTACTGGGAATCAGACTTCTTTCATAATCCTCATCGCCATGACCAGATCCACGACCTCTACGTTAAAGTTGTAGGAGGCCACGCTCAGCGGCCCCGAGTCATTCGTGGACTTCTTATGCGGCATTTCCCTTTCTCTCCTAGGCTGACCTTGATCATACCTTAGTTTATTTGGTCGACCTTCATGTCTGGGTGGCGGTCGAGTTGAATAAGGTTTGTACTAACCTCGCGGGTCCCTTTGTCTGTATAGGGGAATGTTTCGAGATCTCCCTTGTTGCCTCCTTCTGAGTTTAGTCCGGGTGTCAGCCTCATGATCAGCCTATATCCTTATTTTGGTGGTATATTTGTTGTTTACTTCGTTCTAGGACATAGTATGGAACTCCATCAAACATTCATGTAACTTTCTTGATGCATCCGAACTGTGGATATTTAGGCTGTCAGTAAATGCTACGGTAGCCCAATCCTCAGAAATTGTTGATAACAACAATATCTCCCATTGGAAACGTTCCACAATGTTGCAGATTAACTCATCCTTCCTTTGTTTTACAGTAAATATATCCTCCTTGTGAGTTTCGACCTTCCGAGCCCCAGCATAGGCTTTAACGAATGTATCTGTAAGAGCAGCAAAAGAATCAATATAGTTTTCATGTAAGAGAGTATACTAGGAAAGCGCTACCTTTGTGAGCATTTGGCTGAATTTTTTCAGCATAACAGATTCAATCTAGTGTTGCTGTAAGTCGTACCAGGTGACTGCAGCCTCAAAGGTCATGGTGTGCTCATCCGAGTCTGTGGTGACATCATACTTAGGTATGTCAGGCATTCTGAACTTCTTTGGGATGGGCTCCGGTTCTACTTCTTCCCTGTATGGTATCTTTTTGTTTTTCCTTGCCCCGACCCCTTTTAATATAGGAGGGGCCGTGGTATCTGGCTCATATGTTCATGTAGCTCATTTTTTAGCACGGCAATTCTTGCCAAGTCTGCCTCTGGCACTGTAGCCTCTGTTCTCCCAGCATTTGCTGCATATACACTGGGCGCTCCCATGGCTTCTGCGTCATCTGTCGGATGATATCCGGCGTTGCCCCGGATAAAGAGTTCAAAAACTTTTTCATGTGCTCCATTATGGCACTATTTGCTGCCAAGACCGTGCTTCCGAGGGGGTGCCCTCTTCTTTGAACATCCCCTCCACTTTGGAGTGTGAGTGTCTTTTCTTTTCTTGGGGTACCGCTCCTTGGATCGTGCTTCATGGCTTTCCACCTAGTGTCTTCGAACGTCCTCCTCGTCTAAAGGTTTGCCTATCATTTCCTCCAACTTTGTATGTGATGTTTCTGACTGGTCTGTCGGGTTCTGATGTTCGATTGTAACATGTTCCTCTCTAAGTTCCTGTGATCCATGAGAAATGTTGTTTTGACATGATATGCTCATTCTTTTTTCTTGAGTGTAGCATTTCCATTTAGATTTTCCAATAAGATCAGCTACAGATCAAGACAACACCACAACTGTCTATCCCCACAGACGGCGCCAAACTGTTTTTCGGTGAAAATGATTCTAACCAAAAACACAGTTAGAGATTTGTATTTTAGGGTTTAAAGACAAGAAAAGTCTTGCATATATAAGAAAAAACTAGACTATTATGCCCTTATAAAGTTATGACGACGTGAGCATACTGACGTCTATGTATCCACGCACGCCACAACACTCTAATCTAGGAGGGCTGATGTGATAGGAGTTGTTGGGAGTGGAAGACAACTTTATAGAGCCTTGGGACCGTTTGGGTTCCCGGACACATTAAATACCTAGAGGTGTTCTCATCCAATACAACATCCTTAAAGAAGGTTATACAGTAATGTTGTTTTACTACTTAGTTCCTCATCTAATTTACGTGACTCTGTTTCCTTTTTAATCCATTTAAAAATGATCACTTTATACCTTTGGATGAAAAAATAATTTAAAATTTCACTTTCTCCTTAATTGCAAGCTTTTATTGTCACACAATTGTTATATAACACGTTTAAGATCACAAATTTCAAAAAATTTACAATCAAACAAATATTATGACCTATTTAATATCACATGTTTCAAAAATTGTATAGCCACATAAATATTATGAGATGTTTAAACTACAAATCTCAAGTTGTTTTTATATAAATTGAAATTGAGGGTTTATATAGCAATCAATAATATTGGCTTTACTAGTAGAAACAAATATTCATTGCGATTAGGAAATGACCAAAATAATGTCAAAGCAACATCAGACAAATTTGGGAAACCGAGCCATTGTGAAACGACAACTACTTTGCGTATTCTGTACGAAAATATAAAGAATCCTTGGAAGACGAAGCAATAGTCCAATTTTCCAAGCTTTCATATTTATATGGTATCTCATGCATGTTATACTAGATGATGCATATATCAGTCCGAGGAGAAATAATTCTGGGAGTTAGTGTGGGAGTAGTAATAAAAAAACAAACCCTCGTCTTCGTTTAAGATAGGGTCGATCGACGATGTTACTGAGTACACGTTGTTTCCCGTACTCACGCTACACTTTCTGCACCTTGTATGTGCAGGATTTATTTCTAGTTCTAGTAGACTTCGCGACTATCCAGACTGCTAAGGAGTTATTCGAAGGATTCAGTGAGCTACATAGTAGATCCGTGGCACCAGATTCTTCTTCCTTACTCCTTATTTCTGTCTTTTCATTTACAGACAGCTATGTATTTAGGGATATATTCCCAGACTTGTATTTCTTAGTTAGTACCAATTTTTGTTTGGATCTTTTCATCATCTATGTAATTCTAATACTCCTCTTCTCGCTAGACATAAGTCTGCTCCACTATCTATAAAGATTTTTTATTTTATCATTTTATTAGGCTTATATTCTATTGAGCATCTATATAAATTGCTACCATTTAATTAGGTTGTCTGTATTTCTATTTCTTTTGTTATACTATCTATTTCTCTTAACTCTTTTACTGTTATTTCATTCAATTTTTCTCTTATTTTATTAAGGTTTTTACCAACCTTTTTATATCTATCATGATAATATTTATATCATGTTTCACTAGTAATTATACTAAGTTTATAGGCATATTTTCTTTCACATTGTATCCAGTAATTTGTTTCTTCTAACAGTTTTTTCTTCTTGTAATTCCATTTTATTCTGAACTATCTTCACTATCTGAGTATTGATTAATAAAGTTAATATTTTTTTATTTTGTTTCACTTTCTTCTTTAGTTTGACTAACATAAAAGTCTTCATATTCATACCATTTATTATTATCTTCTTTTATCTGATGTAAATTCATAATAAATTGTATTGTGTTTATATATTTTACACATTCTTCTTTAGTTTTGGGCATTTATTAGCATAGTGTCGTTTTTCATTACAATTCCAACATTTACATTCTTTGTGTTTTTCTTCTAAAGGTTTTATATACTTTTTTTTTCTAAATTTTCTCTTATGTTTAAATCTCTTCCTAGTTTCAGGAGTACCTCTATATTTTTTAAATCTCTTTTTCCTATAAGGTTTTTAGTATGGTTTATTGTATCTTTGATATCCTCTTCTTTGATATTTTTTATTCTTATGACATTTCTTATATCTCATTTCTTTTCTTTTATCATCACATCCAAATACTAGTCTTCTTTCCGTGAATCCACATATTTTTTCTAATCCTAGTTTCTTATCTTTTTAATTTTTTTGTTGCATTCTATACTCTTCAGATTTTCGCATTAAGTATGCTCTTAGTACTCTTATTCTTTCTCTTAACATGTTTTCTTTTGTTCTAATTGAGTATATTCTTTTGATACTTCAGTATTATATGGTGTTGGTAAATGGTCATAGTAAAGCTGTTGATATATTAAACCTTCGTGGTAAGAACTTGCTTCATAAAAGAATTTACTAAAGCTTATTGTATATTATGGTAATTTATTAATTTTACAACATTTCATGTTATTTAAATTCATTATAATTTCAGTTTTTCTTTCTGCAAATACGTTTTCTCATGCTACTAACCATTTTTCTCCTAAAAATTCTCTTTTTAGTACAATATCAAATATCATTAGCATAGATTTCCAGTCTCTTGCATGACTAAATACTTCTCCTCTTAATTGGTATGCTATAGATTCCATCCAATATGCTACTTTTCCAATTAATATTTTGGATATTAAATCATAAATATAAACTAGGTTATTAGTATGTGTAGAGTTCATTAATGTTATATACATTCCGAGATTCCAATCATTTATTCTTCTACCTATTTCTTGTTCATCATAAACATTATCTAGATCTAGGAAGTATCCATTAAAGTTTACACCTTGTGACATTGATCTTATAAATTCTTTGAATTCAGCTTGTTGTCCTACTGGTATATGTTTTGGTAAATTATTATGTCGTCTTGTTATTACTTCTAAATTAGGGTCTATTAATTCTTCTTCGGGATAGTCATTAGTATCTTCATTTACTATATCGTCTGTCTCTATTTCTGTTTCATAGGTCTGTTAAATTCATCTTCTATATCGCTTTCAAGTTCTTCTTCTATGATTGCATTTATAGTTTTCAATTTTTCTAAGGCTTCTATTATTTGATAATTTTCCTTTACTAATTCTGAGTTTTCTTCTTCTTCTATTTCTTCTATAAATTTTGCTACTTGTGTTTCTTGGTTAGTTAACTCATTTCGGTATTACTAACTGTATCTTTATTAGTTTTTTCACTACTGGTCGTACTTTCATAACTTGTTTTATATATTTTCCTTACTTTCTTTTTCCCTTTTAACCTTATTAATTGTTCTTTTAGAATATTTAACTCTTCTTTTAACTCTTCCATTTCTTGTTTGACTTGATTTAATTCTTCCTTCGTTTGTTTTAATTCTATTTTTTTTTCTTTTAGCATTTTCTTTGTATCTTTAAATCATGTTTGTATTTTTTATATTTACTCAGCCATTCTTCATTATTATGTGATTTTAATTTTGTATTTTCTTTTTGTAATTCTGATGTTTGTTGTTCCTGTTTTTCTAACTTTAAGTGTAAGTATTCAATTTTTTCTGTGTCAGTTAAATATATATTTTCATCTTTTTATTGTTATTTGGTGTATTTTTAGAGTCTTTCTTTCTTATTGGTTCATACTTGTATATTTCTTTTTCTATTATATTTTTTTCATGGTTTATAAGAAATATATTTACACTATGTTCTTGATTTTCCATTTAAAATTATCCTTTTTTATTTAATATTGCTAGGTTATCTAATATTTTTTCTACTGATTCTAATAATTTAGGTTTTATTTTACTAATATCTACCATTATAGGTTATTTACTTCTTCTCCATGCATCTATAGGTACTAATTTTGGTTGTTTAGTTGTAGTATCAACTATTTTTTCGACTGTTCTGACTTGTACTAGGTTCATCTTCTTCTCTTACTTGTTTTCCTTTATTTATATGTGCTACCACTATGTTAAGTTGTTCTAATATTATTTTAAACGTTGGCACTTCAGATGCATTTCATAATTTTGTTAATTCTTCTATTATTATTTGGTGTATTTGTGTTTGATTTTCTCTTATGTCATCCATTATTATCAGGATATTTTTATCTGTTCTTTTACTATTATTTCGTTCCATATTGAATCAATTTTTTCATTAAAGTTACTCAAGATTATTTATTCTTTTCTTCCATCCATTTTCCATATCTATCCTTATTTTATCACATTTATTACATCGTTGTTCTAGTCTTTTTATATAATTCTCTAATTTTATTTCTTTTGCACTGTATTCTAGGTATTTGAGTTGGGATATTATTTCTTCTGATAAAACTATTTTTATTATTTTTAATTTTTGTTTTTTCTTTTGTATTTTTCCTTGGATATTCATATCTTATTTATAAATCTTGTTTTCCCTTGATCATTTACTTCAATTCCTTTATTATTAATTCTATAATCTATCATGGTTAAAAAGTCACTTCCTAATAGTAATTCATTAAAACTATCATATTCTATTACCCCTATATTTATTTATATTCTAGATCTTGTATTTTGAATTTTAAATTAATACTTTTGGTTATTATTATTTCTCTTTCATTTTCAGGATAGTTATAAGTTTGTGGTTCTATTAGATTACAGTCTTTTTCGTTAATTTTACTTATATGTATAAAAAATTTAATGGCTCATGTGTTTATTTCAGCTATACAATCGGTTGTTATCATACCATTGCATATTATTACTTTAATCTTAAGTCTATTACTGGGTATATTTATCAAGTCTAATGTTTTGGGTTGCATAAATCTTAGGCTAGTTTGTCTTGATATCATTGGTTCTTTTTTAATACTTAGTCTTGATCCTTCTATCAGAAGATCTTTTTTTAATGGTGTTATGGTTATGGTACTAAAATCCATATATATTTGTTCTGGTATGGTTGTTTTAGAATTTTCTTTATGTTCTGTTTGTTCTAATATATCTTGATACATCTTTGGTACTAAGATATTCAATTCGTGTTGTTTCTTTACATGGTGATTTCCTGTTAAAGCATATATCATTTTTGTTTCTATACTTATCACTTTACTACCTGGTGTATTTATTCCATCTAGTTTATAATATAGTGTTAGAGCTAAATTTTTATGTTCATCTTTTAATGATATACTAAAATCTGGTTGTATTGTGAATTTTAATTTTTGATATATTAAATTTCTTTTTATTACAAATATTAAAGCATCTTGTAAATTTCCTAATATTCTATCATCTAGTATGTATATTTGTATAGGTGTGTCTATATTTTTCTGAAAATATGTTTTTATTGTAAATTCTACTCCTCCAAAGTATATATTTCTGTATTTTTTAGCTTCTTTAGTAGATAATTTTGCTAATTTTCTTTTTATTATTTCATCTATTATTAAATTTATTTTTGCTCTACCATTTGTACTGGTTGTGTCTATTATATTCTCATGTTTTTGTGCTATATATCTTACCTTTTTATTTCTTTCAAACCATTTAGTTTTAAATATTTTCTTAGTTGATAATTCTTCTTTTTCATCTTGTATTTTTTGATATATTTCTGGCTTAAAGCTTAGTGTTTGTGTTATTCCTCCTTCATATGCATTCATTAGGTAATATGTTTCATTTGAGTTATCTATTATTTCTTTTCCTTTATCCATTAATTAATCTGTTAATATATATGTATTGTTCTACTATAACATCTTTTTGGTCTTTTATTTCTTCATCTCTTCTGATTATTTCTCTCAATTTTTCTTCTCTCAGTTTTATATTTTCTTCTTCTTTTTGTTTTAGCCTATCATCTTTTAATGCTATCATATTTCTTAGGTTTGTAATCGTATTTTCTTGTTCACATATTTGTTGGAAATTTTCTTGTAGACATTGATCTCTATCTCTTATAAGATCTATATTCATCCTGCAACTTACTATATGTTGGTTTATATCTCTATTATATGTAAAGGGTTTTTCAGCTATTCTTTGGAGTTTACTTAATTTATTTTCATCCATAATGACTAGTCGTCATCCATAAGTCCGTGTTTAAATCTGCTATGAAATGAGTTTGTATATTTATTTCTCTATGTAGATTTATTAGTTCTCTATATGCTCTTATATTTTCATCTATAAGTCTAGTGTTTTTTTATCTTTTGTCAGGTCTTCTGATCTCTTTAGTGATAATAATTCATTTTGATACTTTATTAGTATTTCATTTGGATTTCTTCTTTCTATTAAGAGATGTCTGAATTCTTTATATAACCATTTAGTCTTGTTTAATCTACTAATTTGTTCAAACGACGGGTGTCTCTTCATGTTAATATTATTCCTTTTTCAGATCTCTGATACCAATTTTTGTTTAGATATTTTCATCTCATCTATTAACCCTAAAGAGGGTAGGAATATAGACGGTAATATACTTGAATTGTTTTCAAAGTCTATCAAATAACAAACATGTAGCATGGAAGCAATTATTATTGGGTAAAAAATTATTTTTTAAATTAAAAGTCTATAACCTTCAATCAATATTAACATCATAACTACAGAGACTATACTTATCAAGATCATAATTAGAAATACATAGTCTAAAAATCATACCTTTTGTAGATTTTCAGGTCACTACAATGCTCTTTCACCCCTGGCACTTGACCCCTTCTTTCTCACTGAACTTTAACGGGATAAATGGCCTAGGTGCTAGGAGACTCAACAGACTCTTCCTAAAAGTCTTTTAGAGATGAGGGTTCTTGGACTAATATGGTTCTAAGTATAAACTTTCAAAGTATTTTTCTCTTGTATTATGATATTGTTACTGATATGGATTATAGACTAAGAGAGTGTTTAGCTAAGCATGGGAGAAAATATTCATAAGATTGAAGTTATTGTATTTCGAAGTTTTCCTTCAAATGTTACATTGAGGCTCCTTGTATAGATAACCTCTTATGCTTACATTATGGCTACGTTATAAAAGTCTAAAGAGATAAGTACTACTTTTTCAAAAGTCTAAAAGTGTACAGTATCTTGTCTGTCATAATTTCATATATTTTTAAAGTTGTTTGTCTTTGTTGCATATTTGTCAAAGTTATCAGCTGTCATCTTTACCTTCGATTCTTTGTGGGTCCGGCGGCTTTTATAATTGTTGAGGTCGGCTGCTACATTCCACAAGTGTCTTGGAAGCTGTATTTCATTGGTTTGTTGTTCTCGGATGTCTTTGTATATAGTATAGATTATAATATATAGTAATATATGGGCTTACTGTAGTTAGACTACATTGGGACGTATCAAAGTATTACATTATGGCTTGCTGTAGTTAAACTACATTGGGTCGTATTATGCAAAATGATCAAAAGATCCTTTTTATGGTGTTATTCATAATATGTTTAGTATTTATCATAGGCCTTTTCTTCTGACCTGTCAATATCTGATATTGTTCCACGGTTTCTTTTGCATGCCTGTGCTTCATGTTCATGATTCGGTCATGCAAGTTTGTAAGGTCAATAGTATCTTGAGATACTATATCATTATTTTAATATAGGGTTATCAGCTCTTCTACTTCTCCTCATTTTGTTGTTCCAATGATACATGCCTTTCTGGCTCGTAACATGTCTTCAATTTTGAATTTTAAAGTTAACAGTCCAATAGCTCGTTTGACACTGAGCCATTCTTGAAATTTATCAATGGTGCAAGAAATTTTTATTTCTAAATCTCCATCATCTCCACTAATATTACTATTTTTTCCTGTTTTGAATAGTTGACAGATTACTATGGGTTTTCTTGTCAAATCAGTCGAGGCATCAAATATTTGTTTTCCATATATGCCTTTTCCAAAAGAGTCTGTCATGGCCTTTGTAGACTCTACAATGATACTAGGTAATTTTGCAATATCGTACATGGTTTCATCCACTATTATTTTATCAATAAAATCATAAGTAAATAATTTAGATACGATATCTTGATTAGCATTCTCACTGCATAAAAATCTGGGATATTTGCTAAGCTTAGCACTTCTTAAAATATAAGGGTTAGATTTATAGTCATAAAACTTATTTATTTTTTCAATAGCATTGATATGATGTGATGTGTATTTCAGCTTATCACTCATTGATATTGTTGTTTATATCTGGGAAGAGGGTGTTATTGAAGATGGTATAGTGGCAAGTTTGGATGTAATAGGTGTTGAAGGTTTAGTAGGATTGTTTGGTTTTTCAGGGGTAGTTGTAGGTGATTTTGATTGAACATCACTGATTTGTAAAGTTTTCAAGGTTTTTTGGTCTTGTAAGGCTTCTCTGAGTTGGTTTATAAGAAGATACATTCTTGTATTTTTGTTGTTATGGTTTTATGGGTTTGAGTGATAGCTTCCATGACATTGGTAATATATTCTTCAAAGTTATTATTAGTTGATATAGTTACACCTTCTAAGAAATTCAGCTAAAACATTCTTATTTCCAGATATATTCTTAACAGTAAAATCGTAACAACAAAAGAATGATTGTCATTTTCTTCTCTTATTAAGTTCTGGTAAAAGATCTATCTTATTAGTTATAAATGATTTCACTTGAGTATTATCAGTTCTAACAACAAATTTTACTGGTAATAAGTGATAATGAATTTTATTTCAAATTTTACTGGTAATAGATGATAATTAAATCTTTTTATTCTAAATTTTACAGCTAATAATTCTTTTCATTAATATGCTAATTTTTCTCATTTGACTTTCATGTTCCACCTTCATATCCACATATAAATGATTTTTCTTTATCTATATCATCTTTATCATAAGCTATGAGGACTGCTCTACATCCTATATCACTAGCATCAGTAAAAAGTTCTAGTTGATCTTGTTCTGTTGGTATTTTATGTTTTGATAAGGCTTTTACTTTTTCTTTGATTTTGTTTATAGCTTTAGTATTTTCTTCTGTCCATTCAAATGTTATATTTTTCTTAGATAATTCTTCTCATGGTTTTCTTAAGAGTGCTTGAGTAATAATTTACTACTCCACATTGTTGTACTTATAAAATATCCGGCAGAGTAAGCACAGAGAGTAAAAAAACAAAGTCCCAGTGAGCATGCAGAGGAGAATGTCGAAGCATATTACAAGTTTCAATTCAATTTCTTGAGCGACGTGCATTTTACCAATTCATCACACATCAAACTTTCAACCCCCACCTGCCATTACTATTTTCTATTCTTACCACTCATAATTATGATCTTAATTTATGTTCATGCTAAAACCTAAAAGTTCAAAAACCATGCAGGCCACCGTTAAAATAATAGAAATATGTTTTTACTGCTATCAGTAACTAAACCATCTTTTTCCGTGATCACAGGAAGCTTAAACGGAGATCCAAAGTTGGATGATCTATTTCTGGCCCAATATTGTATGAAAACGCAGCGTTCTCGTTGCAATAAAACCTTAGCTTCTCTGACTCTGATTCATATAATGAATTCAGCGGAAATAGTTGCAAAGTCTCTTTCACTCTTTCTGGCTGCTCGACTACTTGGTTAAAATTGCTTATCTCTGAAAAATCTGCAAGGAACTAAACAGTTTTCAGACGTATTAATAGGAATATACACTTAAATGTGAATTTTTCTAAGCTTTTAAACGTCACATATTTTAACATGATATATCAGTACAGCAGGGCAATACATCCTGACTTCAAAAAAATTACTCAATCCTTTTTAATTTATATGATGTAGTTTGATTGTACACGAAGTTTAAGAAATAAAGAAAGACTTTTAAATCTTGTGATTTAAAACAAGTTAAAGATATTTGTGGGGTTATAAATCATTCCGTTAAGGTAAAAGGTAAAGTTACGTTTAAAATTAATTTGTTATCAAATAAGAAAATATGTCTTTATTTTTTTGACCGACTAAAAAGGAAAGTGTGTCATATAAATTGAGATGAAAGACACATATTTGGTCATGAAAAATATTTAGGCCAGCATGTAAGAGAAACTTAAGTAGGAGAAAAAGAACGGAACGGAGAAGAGTGGTGATTTTATAACTTACATTTGGTTGAAGTGATATTGTTATCTTGGCATGAGAAGTGGAATCCTTCCTCTTTTGGTTCATCGACCAAAACCCTACGACGTTTGTGTCTTTCACGAGCTTTATGGTTTTGGAACCAATAGAAGACATTTTTACTCTCAATCTTTCCATAAAAGCTAAGTTGGGAAGATATCTTTTGTATCTCATCAGTACTTGGGGTACGGAGTCCTGACCTGAACAAGTCAGTTAGTACTTTCACCTGCACAGTTGTGGGATTCCACCGTCCACACTTTGTCCCTCCTCCACCACAGCCACCGCTTGCCCTCACTGACATTCCTTCTTCCATTTACCTATATAATTTAGTCTTGATTGTTCAACTACGTACTAAAGCAGAAGCATATCGATATATGTATATATACTACGGTTTTCAAGTTAAATATATCGGGTTTATCTTATTTGCTTTATTTACATAGTAACGGGGGTCTTGTTTATGCCACACTGCTTTGAAATTAGGGAATGTGACAGTAGAACTTTGAGGATTTGATCGAATTGTTTTGCCTTGTTTTTTGTGTAGAGGGGGATAGACATGCATAAAAGCTGCCACTGTCTCATAAAGAGCTGAGTCTAATTCAATTTTTTTTGTTAGACGAGTCTCTCGTCACGTGCATGACTCGTGTATTTCAAATCGCGTAATACATAATTTTTATTTTATTAAAAAAATGTTTACATAGCCGACATAAGTTGCTAATTTCTTATTCTCTTCGATACCTTTACATTAAGTACATAAAAATTAATCACGATGGGAGTAAGATAATAAGAAAAGTTATGGTACATCTCAATTTGTTGGGCAGCTTGTTATTATCACATTGACCTTCATCATGAGATATCTAATTAGTAAATTTTTAGTCTCATCCCTTTTGAGAATCCTGCTAAAAATAGTTAATTCTATGTTATTATAGATAATAATTGTTAACGTGACCCTTCCTTGAACTCAGCTAATGCGGAATTGTCTGTGCATCGGACTGTCCTTTTTTTATTATCTACTTTGTTAAAAAAAATTATTTTGATAAATCTATATATTAACTATTGCTATCACTAGTTCTATAATATGAAGTATGATATCTTTTGAATTAAATAAAATTACAAATGTTAATATTAACTATTTGTATTTTAAATGTCTTTAATATCGTTATTGATCATGCTATTTTATTTATATAGGATCAGAAAAATTATACACGATATCTAAAAGATGGAAGATTAAACATAGCAAATCATGACAAACACGTACAAAAAAAAAGATAAATCTAACAATAAAAATATTTGTTATCCATAATGTATTAAGAATTGTTACTGTTCAAATATGACTTTGTTGCAATGAGTTTTAAACACATTGATCAGTGTCCTATGATCTGACGTTGCATGGCTGCGAATAAAACAAAAAAGACACATATTATGAATGATTAAATAACTTGAGTACATAATCTCATTCTCTAAACTTTCTTGATACTCATAGTAATTTATCTACCAGTTATGATCATAACTTAAAAATATGACGAAGACATCAAATGTGAAACTCATTTTATGTGAAAAGAAAGGGGGAAAAAAAGATAAATATCACAGATGATCAGTCAAAATAAATAAATATATATCATAATATAATTTGCATGAATCATTTTCTGAAATTTCAAAAATTAACCAATTACGTATATGAGATTGTAGACTTACTCGTGTTTCAATGATTTTGAGGACTTTTAGGATAAGTAATTATGATATTTTAGAATCATAGTGAAAAATATTATACAAGGAGTCGTTGCCTAATGAAATGGTTAGGTGAATATTGATATTCAGTAAATGAAGTTGGAATTAATATAAAATGTAAGTGATGAAAAGATTTCTTCAAATGGTATCGGGAAAATTCTTGAGATAGAGAAAAGAGTAGATGAAGCCTTCCAAAATCCATAGTGGCATTGCAATTAAATTTACTAATTGTATATATTTTGGTGGCATTGCATGGGCTATCACAAATGTTTATGATTTGAATTATGTGGAATGATAAAATTAAAAAAAATTGTGTAGATTTTCTGTAAAGAAGGATAGATATTTATATAGATTCAACAAACAATAAATGTACCTTTTTAAAAATAGATGTACCATTTAGTATTGAAAACAAGTTTTAGATTGATAACACCTTTTCATAAAGAATAGATTCATCTTTTATTTAAATAAGTCATTTAATTTATTTAGAAGAATATTTTGATAATTTCTTTTAAATTTAGGTTTTTATGTTTTTAAAATAATATAGATATATAATTAAAAATATTTGTGATTTGAGTTAGTAGACCATAGATATGGTTAGCTAGATAGGTCATTAAAAGATGTTAAATTAGTGTTGTACTTAGTGCTCACTTATTACGAAGATTCATTCAATAAGATAATTTAATTAGAACTGTCAGTGGGAGATTTAATTTGTTTGGTTGTGAATATAATAATGACTTAGTGCAATGAGAACAAATCCACCACGACAGAAGAATAGTCCAAGAATTTTTCCTCTAAACAATTAGAGATGTACCTGTTAAACTAAACAAAGTGAGAGTGGCAGTGGCAAAGGAAAGAACATAGGATGTGAAAGTCAAAGTTCACATTGTCTGATCCCAGTTGGAGGTTGTGATCACAAGGACTGACAGATATAGACAAAAGACACTGAGTTTTGAGTTGACTCATGAGAACTATTGACCAGTCAAAGATTGTGGGGGAGGGGACCCTTCTTTTTAGGGCGTAGGGAACAAGACAAATAATATTTGGATTAGTTAGGCTAGACATTATTTTTAATTGATTGTCTGATTTATTATATTAGAAATAACATATATTGCATTAACAAAAATAATATTAAATATAAATATAAAAATAGTACTTTATTGTTAATGTCATTGTTACTATGTATAAAAATAATATTGAATATGATGTATGAGTAATATTGATATTAGTTGTACATAGGTAAAATCTGCAATCAAACGTACCAAAATTTGATATCAATATTATTCTACCTAATAAACCCTACGAACTGACCCCTAAAGGACATAAAAGACACCAAAATATATGAGATAATACAAGGGACAACACATGACCAATTTTTACACATAGAACTGTACATTTATATTTGCACACATGGTTTATGGACACGCGGATTTAGATGATCAACTTGAATAGACAAGACATAAATTATGGCAGTATGATCAGAAAGTAGAACAAGTGAAATTAAATAATTGTGTACCTCACCGAAGGGATGGTTGTAACAAAAAATTGAGGATGCCGTCCGGATATCGAGGGTTAACGCTGAAGGTGGGCTTACTATACGATGTTTATGGATAAATGTACGGCCATGTGGAGCCAATATTGTAAAACCTGTTAGATTTTGTGGCCCTGTGAGACAATAGTTGTGTTCACTGGACTGCATCGCAGGTTGAGATAGTTCCTTTTACAAGAGGAGCTCAGAGAACTTATGCATTGAGACCTTAAAGTTGTGATACCCCAACATTCGAGGATGTGTTCTTAAGGGGGAAGGATGTTACACCCCGTACCTTCGTACATTGAATGGCCCATAAGTTAGTGGGCATAAGGAACGTGAGAGGTTGTTCCTAAGAATATAAACAAAGTGATTAAGTTAAATCATTGAGAGGTCGCTAATGTTTAAGAGTCGCTAATCCATATGTGCTCATATTCCTTACATCGAATGCGTCGTGACAAACTAATGCAAGTTTTGAAGAAGTTATGATGCCTATGGGAGGTTAATGAAAGTTTTGGGCAAATGTTGAGAGTATAACAAGAGGTTTCGTGTTACACCTTGTCATTTTGTGCGCAATTGAAAGCATAATTAGCCGACTTGAGTTTCGATGACTCGAGACCCTTTTCGAGGGTCATTTACGACTTAGATGGAGGTTAAGAAGGTTTAGAAGTCATTTGAATTAAAGGAAACATCTTTCAACGAAGTTTTGACGAAGACGATACGCTAAGCGTTTCGTGTCGTGGAACCCATTTCACTTTACGGATAGGCCTGTATATCTAGGCCGTTGTTTTTCCACCCTCCTTCCACCATATGCGGTGGAGGATGTGGCCGCATATGTCCATAAATGGCCGCATGTCCTCCCGCATATGGGAGGCGGTGAGCAACCTATTTAAGGCCAAGTCTCAAACTTTCATTCTAAATATTTCATTTTCAACCTCCCTTACCCCTAGATGCCTCCAAACCCTCTCCCAAGGTACATACACCATTAAAGAACCATTCTATAAGGTTTTGATGTGAATTCTCCCTCAAGAAGCTTGGATCATCTTGAAATCTCCTCTTGATTGTTGAGAAGAACTTGAGAGTTCTTAGAGATTGAAGGAAGGCTTGGTGTAGAGAATTTCTTGGCTAGTTGAAGGCAAGATTCTTGCTAATATTAATTTTCTTAAACTCTCCCTAGATTAGAGTGATCATTTGGAAAAGGTAACCAATGAAAAGTTAAGCTAAACTCTATGGTAGAGACATATTGGTTGTTGGGATGTTTGGTTGAGTTCTTTAGAAGAGTATGGATTAAATCTTATAGAATATGATTGTTGTAATCTTGGAATTGTGGTAAGTGATGATGGAAGTATTATGATATCTTAGCTGCCATGAAAATAAGATAGGAGCATTGCTCATGGTAAGTGTTTGATAGAATGTCACAACGAAGAAATCTTGTAACTATTGAGTCGATCTTAATTCGAATTACCTTTATCACATAGGTCGTCGTTCGTAAGGCGTGTGAGACTTGTTATAACTGATGTTGGCCAGGAAGTAAGGTATGTTAAGGCTAACTCTTCCTTCTTTTTTGGCATGACTCATGTATAATCATAACTAGAAATGAACGTCCCTCCAAAAAGGGCTCTACTCTTAATATTTGAAAGTGCAAATGTCTTTGCTTCCTATTGAAGTATTTCATGACTCTTATTTTTCCTTTGTCGGGAGTATTTTCCGCACTCGATAGTATCTCTGATTGTATGATGTCTTATGGTTCTTGTTGGTTTCACGACAGCTGATATGTATATAGTAATGTAATGATAGTCAGAGAGTAATGACCTTGTGTCACTCCAATCAGGTTCATGAGGATCTTTTGAGTCTTTTCATGCATCATATATATATATATATATGTATCTATTTTATAACACCGAGCCACGCTATAGTCGGCCCGAAAGGCACTTATATGTGTACACCACTGCATCTGGGTAGTTTATGATGATGATAGCCACAAAGAGCGGCTTAATGATAATAATATAGCCCTAATGTGTGGCCTACATATACATATATACGTACGTATGAGTTTTTAAAATAAAGTATGCATATCATTCACCCACAGATGCTCTCAGAGTTACAAGTTGTCTCTCTCTTACCTTATTTGCAGTATTATACCTACTTATATTTCTAGCCTTACATACTCAATACATTATTTCATACTGACGTCCCTTACTGGAGCACTGCATTTCATTCTCGTAGGTACAGATAGACGTTTCAATGATCCCTTTCAGTAAGTAACCTGATCCAGCTGTTGATTGTCACACTCTTTTATTCCGGAGCTATCTAGTGTGTGTGTAGGTGTTGTTTGATGTGTGTGTATATATATATATATATGTGTGTATTTTGGGTATGGCGTCGCCACATTTATAAACAAGAGGCTACATGACATTTAAGATGGTCATCTTCTTTCTTAATCTAGATCGTGCGATAGAGCCAAGCTATAAGTATTCCATTCTTAACCTTATCGTGTTTATGATTGCAGTGATGCCTTCTTCAAGTAATGCTCCCTCTATTGAGATAGACCCATCAAAGGATACAAGTGGGTTACCTTCTCACATATCACCGACCCAGATAGGACTAGGGGAAATAAGAGAAGCCCTCAAATCATCAGTTATACCACCAACATCGTCTGATGAGGATGTTAGGAAAGCGGTTAAAATATTGACTCAGTTGGTTTCCTCTCAGGCACAACACCGTCCTGGTATGATTGATAGTGGTAGACCCCTAGAAGGGTCAGGGAGTTCACATCCTAGAGAGCTTATTGTCCAGGGACTGTCGATGTTCGATGGGTTTGACCCAATTGGGGAGGAAGAAAGAGCCAAGAAGGCTATGATGATTGGTGATTACAGGGGATGACAGAGTGAGGAAGGGTTACAGATATATGGTCAGCATATTATATTTTCATGACAGATCAGGTATGATTAGAGCTCTCGGGTAAGGTCGAGGTAGGGATCACAGACCTCGATATTTCAAGGTTAGAGTGGTGCAGACCAAGTAAGCCATTTAGGCCATGCTGTAGGCAGTGTGGTCAGATACATGTTGTGTCGTGCCGCAAGGGAACATAAGGCTGCTATTGATTTGGTAATCGGGGACATAAGATTCGAGTGTCTCCCAGATTGGCTCACAGGAAAGAGGGTGAAATATAGAATGAAGCCTCGAGTTCTGGTATTGTTCGAGGTGAGTAGATGGGCACAGGTATGCTATTAATTTCCATTATTAACCTATCTACCTCATGTATGCTTAGTATGGATCTATCTTATACTTAAGAAAATTGACCCCATTTTGGAAATTGATTTCTACGGTATTACTCGTGAGATAAGATATTTTGATAAGAATGAGTCAGGGATGTAAGGGTATCAATAAAAAAGGGACTTCTAGCCAAGCCGGTAGCCAAAACTATGTATGTATGTTGTATGATGAAAGGACATGAAGCCCATACCCCACTTAGCGACAGAATTTGTAGTATGTTATCCGATGACTATACTAGATAAACCTCGAATCCGCGATATTATGTTATCCGACGATTGTACGAAAGCCCCAGGCTTTGTAGAGAAAGCGTGCAAGCCGAGAAAAAATTGTAACGAGGGAATGCAGACAACATCATTGGAAAGATTAGAAGGTTATGAGAATCCATTCATTTCATGGAACACACGTTAACTCAAATATGAGGATCCGCTATGAACATGTGATTCAAATGGTAACACCTGGCCTAAGGGATTAAGGGTGACCCTAGAATATTGCTAATGAGGACGAATTTTCGAAGTCAAATCCTATGAAGAAAAATCGTTCCTAGATATGTTTAAAGGAATTGTGCAAGATGCCATGCCAAATATAACGACCCCAACTCATCTACAAGAACTGGACCGTCTATGAAAATAGGAGAAATGATGAGTTTTATGTCTGTTTGAGAAAAGTCATATTATTGGCCATTAGATGTTACACACGTGGATAGAAGCAAGAGATCGTAGGATTTAAACATTGGAGGGAAAAGATCTTCAGTCCCATTGAGTACTGTGTCGTGATTTTAAGCGCCTATAGGGAAAGGATAGCTTGATGAAGGCAACTGGTGATAAGAACCATGAAATAATCAAATAATGGCTATAAGTAGTAGGAACACACTCAGTAAACACGAGTGAAATGTTATGACAAGGTATCAAGGCCGAAAGATGTTTCACGGAAGGGCAGACAAGCAAAAGGACTACGATAAGAAAGAAGCAAATAAATGATACTATGTAAAGCCCATAACAGGGCGATTACTTTGAGATGTCATAAGGGCAATAACGAATGAGGGATACCCAAAACTTAGCAGCTAAGGGTGCAAGACCTCTGACATCTAGAAATGGTAGTATAAAAAGCACAATAAGACAAAAGACCCCCTCAAGGAAACTCAAAACTGGAAGTATAAGAGTAAGTTGACTGAGTTATAGGTTAGTGAAAAACCTAGTAACGAGTAAAGCAATGAGACCTAAATGGGTTACAAGCTTAGCTCAAGCTACGAACCGGAGTTGGGTATGCAAAACATTAATTCTGCCACAAACGTCATCAGGACGCTCAAGGAAAGGTAAACTGGAAGCAAGCTGGATGTAAGCATGTAAAATAGTAATGAGATGGACAACGCATCTGATGATTCAAAGTAGGTATTGAGGAAATGACTTAGGGAGTACATATAATGGAACAAAGATGTAAGTAGGCGAATAATGACATTTTGAGACCTGTTAAGCTGACTAAAGGCTTTACGGAATGGATGCGTGAATGAATATAAGGTCGAACAAAGTCAATTAAATCTCATCCAAAACATCATTTGTAGAAGGATGTGGCCAATAGATGAAGGAAAAGGTGTTAATATAAATGTGATGACCAAGGTTGAATATGGCAGAACAACGTCTAGTAACGTCGAACGCTTCAAAATCCTGTATGTACCTAATAAAGGGGTAAATTAAGTGACTCATCCTCTACAAGATAATAACGTCAAAGATTGGGACTAGAAACAACATTGGGATCGAGTATGTGTACCAAGAGGCCTCAAAGGGAATAAGAATGTGACACCCGAGTAATGAAGGAAAGCAAGGAAAGGGTTCATCACACCCCAATCTTAGTGAAGCGGACTGCACCTAGTGCCATAATTATGCGAATGACATACTCTGTAATACATGCATATAAGGCCCCAATTGTACAACACTACACTTATAAACATAGACTACTGACCATAGGTGTACATACGCCTACAAAAGACTCTAAGAGTATCGGACCAAAATAACTTGGTCGGGACAGGGCCCCAACATACCTAAATACACATGTTCAAATGTATCACCGGTGTCTAGACTTGGCTACTCCAGAAGGAAGTGGAGCTCACCTAAAATTTGATGATTAACTATAATGTTTACTGAAAATTTGGCGCACCTGAGAACCTGGACCTGCAGCGTCCCCGATAAAAGAGACGTTAGTATGAAATAATGTACCGAATATGTAAGACAGATAAACACAATAACAAGTACTGAAGCCTCACGTAGAAATAAGTAAACAAGTAACAATTAGTGTAATGGGGACTGTCACTTACCTGTAAGTCACACTCTGCTGAAATGTTTATCAACTATACCACTTAAAGTATCATAATAGGTTTAAGTTACGTCTACCGGTATCACTAAAACTCTATCTCAAAATGCGCTCTGCTTAAAGCAATAAATACGCCTTAGAAAACCAGCAAATAGGCCTCGGAGGCCGCCAAATAAGCCTCGATGGTTAACAAGTGAGCACGAAGTCTAGAAAATAAGCTCAAATGATGACAAATAAGTCGCAAGGGCCAGCATGTCATGTCACTCAATGCAACTAAGATTGATGTATGTTAACTCATCCAACTAAAATTTCCCCATTCCGAAGGTACACCATATGATACATATATTTATTTACAAGTAATGCAACTAAGGAAGTAATAGTGCTAATGCAGCCTTCCAGGACAACTGTACGACTAAAAAATGTGTTACCCAACTCTTACAACAACTGTCGTCTTGGGGCTCTTATTTTAGGAAGACAAATAACGATTCCAAACACTCTATAGGATCATATTAATTAGTACAACATCTACATAATATCCAATAGTTAAAGGGAATCAACTAACCAAGTGTAACTATCAAGTAGTATATAAGTCGAACTCTTCTTAAGCCTTTCCTCTTTCGGGCTTTCAACCCTTATTATCCGCTAACAATTATTTCACACAATTGAAATTCCAAGACACAAGTGCTGATACCTCTTACAAGATAGTTTACTTAATATTGACGATAATTCTATTGCAATGAATTAAGTAAATGCTAATGAACTTAGGAACAGACTTACAAATCACAAAACTGTCAACTCAACTATACGCCTCACAATTTCAAGGTAGTAAGAATGTCAACTGCAAGAGTGTAATGACCCGTCCGGTTGTTTTTAGCTAAAAACCCTTTTTGACTATTTTACCCTTCACATAGACTTTGTGTGGAGTTTTTGATGTGTGGGACAGAGATCGTGGTTCATTTATGCGGTTTTCAGATGAAAAACCTATATTTAGAATCTTAGAGTTAATTAGTTTGACTTATGATTGACTTTTGAGTGTATGGGTTAGTTTTCAGGTTCCATTGCTTCCAGTAGTTCCGGAGGATTATTTGTGACTAAGTTGAGTCATTGGTTCGCTTTCCAAGGCACCTGAATATATTTTGTAGCATTATTTGTGAATTTATGAAATTTGATGATTTTAGCGATTCTTTAGAAAAGTATATCTTAGCTCAGTTATATGGAAAATCTAAGGGTACGAACAAGTTTGTAGCACTGTTTACCTTGGGGTAGTATGTTTGGTTTGTGTCTAGGGGGTCTCGGGGGTGTTTCAGGTGTTTAGTGGGAGTTTGAGTAAAATTCCTTATTGTTGGTATCTGGTGTCCGCACCACCGGATAGTTGTCTGCCTTTATGGAGGTTTCCTTACAGAGGCGAGTTCTGAGGATCTGTGATATTTCCCACCCCTGTGGGAAATTCCTTACTGAGGTGAATGCAGTTTTGCGGATTTGGTTCTACTTCTGCACTGAGGCGAGGTGTCATGTGAATGCGCCTCAACAATCCCTTTTCTGCTGGAGCGTGAACATGCATGTGGAGTCGATTCCATAGGAGCAAAAACATTGTATCAGAAAGTTCTCCTAAATGCCTTAGGTCGAATCACTTTTCTCAAAACCTCATATCTCGGTTCTTGAGCTTGTGGAGGGGAGATTTTCTTGAGGAACTCTTTTGGATCATCTTCTAAGGTATAATTTCACCCATTATGATTATTATTGCCTTCTTAAATACTAGTTTGGACTTTATTTGGCGAAGAAGGGTTCTAGGCTTCCATGAGATATTAAGAGAGCTAAACCTTGGATTTGTTATTGAAATATGGATTAGATGATCATAATTTTATGAATAAGTGTTGATTAGTGATAGGTGACCATATTATATTATTTAATTTGGGATTTGAAACTTTTCTAGAATAGGGAGAAATCTAAGATTTGTAAATTGTGGATTTTCCTAAATTGTGCAGTTGAGGGTTCAATTGGGGTTAGTTTTCCAATTAACTTAAGGATATAACTAGTTAGAATGTTTTAAAGCCTTTTGAGTAGAAAAGTTCAGATTTTAATACTGTGGGCCTGGGGTTTATTTTAGGGTCTTGGGTATGTTTTAAGGACTAAGTCCCTGTGTTGTGTAATAGTTTAATATTAACGTATAATCTATACGTGTTAGACTACGACTATTAAGAGGCACTCTAGAAGGGAAATGTTATCACTGAAGGTTGATTGTTCGTAGTGTCTGCTCGGCCCTGAGGTAGGCTATGAGTTTTTCTTTCTAGACTCCGATAGAAGTATGTAATTAGTTATAAATGTTGATGGGGTATTGTGCGTGTTTGGGGGTCCCATTCAAATGGTTGTGATGAATGTTTGAGTGGGTACCGGTGTTGAACTGTGATGATGGGTAATTTGAGGTTTCAGTCTTGAGCTGATTCTGACTGCTGTTGATTGGGTTTGTCGCCATATTTGCTATTATTGTGTTTACTCATCACGCATGCTTTCGATATGATATCCTAATTGTACTTGGATTATGTGTTATTAAATTCTTGAAAGTATGTGATATTCATCTCTTACTTGGTTGCATCTTATTACATCCTGATTTCTTGCCTTGTATTGTCATTTGCATACATACACTCATGGTTCTGATGATATTGATATGAGAGTGGTATGGAAATGACGTGGGTGAAAGATACTGGGAAGGTAAGACCATTTATGAGATTATGACAACATTAATATAATGATGATGATACATTGGGGAATGGGTTGCACGCCTGCAAAATTTATCATTCAGCTAAGAGCTGGGCTCCGTGAGAAATTTTGGAGGAGTATATGGACTTCGCGGATCCCCCGTGGGTGTGATGTTCATAGAATTTGAATGCATATATACTGGGATATTAAAAGTACCTGGCATATCCATTGCATTTATATCATACATACATTACTTTATGGATAATTGAACTCTTATAAAATGGGATAACCTACATGATTACGGAATCTTATCTGAACAAGGTGAATTGTTGATTTAGTAAACCATTATGTGGACAATGTGACTTATTTGGGATATTAGACTGCTTAGTATAGTATTACTTGGTGTCAACTTGACATTTATCTCTAATTGCATATCTTCCGTCTATTGTCGGCCTATGATGCCTACAGAGGTACGTTGTGTACTACACTTGCTGCATTTTTTTGGGTTTAGATATAACTCCATCTACCAGTTCAGGACCTCGAGCTTCAGTCCGAGCCTGGTAATTATTGGTATTCGAGGTGAGGATTCTACCTTCTGGCATGCCTTGGATACTCACATCTCTTATCTTGTCTTTACTTTACTTCGAGAGACATGTTTCAGACCTTTAGACTATGTTATGTTCTTTGGCTGATTTATTTGACTTTTAGACGCTCTTGTATTATTGACTAGATATATGGGAGTTGTATTATGATTCCCAAACTTATCTATCTGCATTTTATATTATGCTAGACAGATTTAAGAAGTATTTTGTTAATTTCCGCATTTCTTATCATATTTCATATTGTTAAATGTGGAGTGGTTTGCCTATCGGTGGGATGGTGTAGGTGTCATCACGGTTCCTAAAGGGGTCGTGACAAAGAGTAGAGTACTTATCACCAATTGCTCTTAGTAAATTTCCTAGTTGAGTATACTTCTAATGAGTCATGCCAAATGAAGAAAGAGATAGCCATTACGTACCTTTTTATCGAATCACTTGTCGACACACCATATATGCCGTATAGCACTTCGATCTACAATGATGACAATAGAACCATCGTCAACCCAAGAAAATCTAGGATACGATATATCGAGCGGCAAGCTCGTCGTGTAAAACCTACAACACTTCTCTAATACTTCTCTTCCCTTTACTACTCTCTTAGATCATCAACCACACCATATTCATGATATCATCATAACTTTCCAGTAACACAAGGTCAAGAATACGCCCCAAAATAGTACAACAATCACAACAATTAAAACTACGATTTTTTACCTTTACTTCATGAGTTCTCAATCTTACAACTTATCCATGGCTTCTACAAGCACAAGAGCATGTAGATAAAGTGAGATATTACTTCAAACTCCAAGATTAGCTCGAAATCTGAGCTTACTTCGCTTCAAAAAATCCTCCACATCAACCACAATATGGAGGAGAATAATCTAATAAGCACCACAAATTTCACTATAAGTCATCATCTTCGAGAACACTCGCCTCGTCGATTCTTCCCCTCGTTCTTTTTATCAATGATTACTTTCAATGATTAGCATTAATTGCTCCTAAACATAGCTTTGATGGTTAAAGAATCATGGGAGGACTTTAGGAAAAACCTTGGAGCTGCATAGGATTGATGGATGTGATAAATGAGCAATTGGGTCGAGTTTAGGACATATAAATGAAATCCACTGCCTCATGTTAAGCTCACAGTCTCTCTGAGCGAAGCCCAAAGTGAGCAACTATCTCTCTATGGAGCTTGCTCGGCGAGCTCCCTTGGCTGCCTGCCCAATAGTCTGCGCACTCTGACGAAAATATGAATATCTCTCTACTCAAATGTCGTATCGAACAACCATTTAATGCGTTGAAAACTAAACTCATAGACCTTCAATTTGGTGGGTGGATCACCAATAACTCTAAGTATATTGGGAGAAAATTGTTGTGATAACTAACCCAAATTTCAGCGAACTTCTTAGCGTAACTTGCGACGGCCTTTGTTGACTTTTGTTTTACAACTTACTTGAGCTCAAAAATTAACATACGATTTTTATACGATTTAAATATCTCCTAAAATGACCTTCTTAGTATATTAAGTACTCCTAGTCTCATCCCTAAAATACAAGCTATTACAATCCACTTTTTAACTTATAATATTTTATGAGGTTACAAACATGTAATAAATCGTATATCATCTAATACTTTCTTATAGACGACATTCATGGTATATGTTCCTCTCATCCGTTTGGGCTATTTAGTGAAGATCGGGAATCTTATTGCCAACATTAATGGTATCTCTTTTAAACGTGTAATGTAAAGTTGGTCATGTGAGAAAGCATGGTAGATATAATTCAACATTATAAGATAATTTTTCTTATGTGTCAAATCATTTGAATTCTAAATTCCATCATAAAACCAATCAAATGGTATTTAAAATAAGAACGATATCACCTAATACTTTCTTATAGATGACATTTATGGTATATGTTCCTCTCATCCGTTTAGGTTATTTCGTCAAGATCAAGAATCATGTTGCCAACATTAATCGTATCCCTTTTACTTGCAATGTAGAAATAGAAAATGTGAGAAAGCATGTTATGATAGATACAATCCAACATTGTGGAGTAATTCTTATGTATCAAATCAGTTGTATTCTAAATTCCATCGTAAAAGCCAGTCAAATTGTTGAAATAAGAACAATGTAAATGTTTTTTTATCTTTCCTCGTACTTTAACAATGGTCAATGTAAATAATTTCATTCATCTTGAAATATGATGTCTTGCCAACTTTAATTTGTTATTGTTTACCCATAAAATGGTGCAGTTGAATTTATACACGCGGTGAAGGACAAGTAGATCTCAAGTAAATGATTTAGCAAGAGATCTAGACAATGTATGATGCAAATAAACAAGAATAAGACAAAGTAAAAAGATAATTATCATGAGCCTGTTAAAAGCTTATTGGTAAGGCTTTTGATTAGTTAATTTGATCAATATGAAAGTACAAATATTGATGCAAATAATGATATCGCAAAGTATATTGTAATAACTTGTATATGATGATTTACAATGGAATAATGATTCATATTTATACTTGAGCTCACGGTACACCCCCACAATATATGCCTTATTAATACAAATAAATGAATTATGTAATGATTGAGCAATTAGTGCCTCCATAAATGTCATTAATACTCCATTGGAAGGTGTGGAATCAGTTATGTAATGGCTGCCTATTGGGATTCGAACTATTCACTTAACCTTCTCGATTCTCGGTACCTCACAGCTAAACAACGCCTCTAGTACTGCTCTTGTTCAACCGATAGCACAAAAAACTAAGGTGTATCTAACTCATCTTTATCTATCACATGTCATGACACAATTTGCCCAACTGTATTATTCGAATTTTGCCCTATACAGATAGTCTAAGCACTTTTCGGGTGTGTATTTCATGCACTCGAAAAGTGGATTTAACCACCAGACTAATCAAAACCCTATACTTTGGCGGGAAAACTGAAATGCAATGATTACAAAAATATCAAACGTCACATCCCTTTAATATTTTTGAAACAACAACAACTGTCCATTGCTCCGATCAATGTGAAGTAATGCAATGATGATATGTGTCTCTTCACTTCCAAACATTACTTTTTCATTCCATAAATAGGAGTCCAAAATGTTTCATAAAAGGCAACTAAGTTTTCCTCCAAAACTCACAACCCTTGAAAGTTCTCCTTTCTTCCGCCTATCTCTTTCCATAATGTCATCTTCCCAGTCTTCTTCTTCACACTCTCCTAAAAATAATGACGGCTCTCCTCCTAACCGTCGACCAGGAAAAGAGCATGTCTCCCAAAAAGTCAAGGAGTTTATTTGCATTATCTTTCCATGGAAATTCTTCCCGTTGGGTTTTCCTTTTCAGAAGATTTCCGTGTAGAAGAGCAGTTTTAACCTGTAGAAGAAATAGAGTCTTTTATTACTGTGAAAGTCTTCCGTGAAGTTATTAAGGACTGCAACTTCAACTTTACTACGATCATCAAAATAGTAGACCCAGCTGACTGGATAAACCATCATGTTGAAGGGTTTTCAATGGTCTATACATATTCATTTACTATCCGTTTTTGACTCCCAATCCTAAAGATTATCGAGGAAATATGTCATTAATATCGAGTTTACTTAGGACAAGTTGCTCCTCAGATTTGGAGACTAGTATATTGCCTCCAGATGCTGGCTGATTGTGCCAACGCACCATTCATAATAGACCATCTATTCCTTCTTTACTACCCTAGGTTGTTCTGGGTGGTATTATTCATTTATATCCCAGTGGGATTTGTAGCCTCATTAACACTGAGGATAACTTCGACCGGTGATGGTTAACCAGGTTTGTAATGATCAAGACTGACCAAATTCACTAGCCTTCCTCTGATCCTTTCCCAGAAGAATTAAATACCACTCATAAGTATATTTTATCATAAACTTATTTTTTTGTTGTAAATAGGGGGATCCCCTACTTATATATAGATATTGTATCTCTACAGTCATTTTATTAGAGCCATAACTAATCGGTGGGATTTTTGAGTGGGTTGTTAGTCTCCTCCATGCCTCCCCTAATACCTTCCAGTCATGGAAAAACATTACATTCAGGTGCTGAAAGGGAAAATACCTTGGTAAAACTAACACTAATATGTCCCATTATATGTTCACTTTTTTTTCCTTTTCCCTCCGGACTTCTTCCTATTCTCTACGTTCCTCATGTAGAGCTCCCGACAAGAAAACCTGCAGCCTAAAAAGTGCCTTCTCGTGCAGCCGCTTTGATCAACATACTCCAATCTGCTTCCAGCAATCGGAAGCAGAAATCTCAAGAAGGAACTCCCGAGACCCCAGCGGGGATAAGTTCTAGGGTTAGAAATCACCGACGGCTTACTAAATTTTAGAGAGAGGCGTAAATGGGTGTTATTCAAATTGATAATGAAGAGAATGAAACCGGTAAAGGCATGAATCTTGTGAATCCTCTATCTGATGCTCCTGAAAATGAGACAACAATCCATACGACCCATCTTTTCAAGAATAGCTCCATTCCTACCTCCAGTATTGAGGTCTGAACATCTACCCCCTATCTCCGAAAGTTTTCGAACATAATCCTAGAAGCTTCCCTCTCGTTCCTAGCAAACTTACTTCTTCAAGTAAAAATCGTGCTTCCTCATTTCCATATTTATAAGCTCAATTCCTTACTGACACATTCTTTTTATTAGGGGAACACCACCGCTCTTTCTACAACTAACTTAGATAAGGTTATGGGGCCCTCACAAGAAGAAAAAAAGCTACTGGAGGAAGTTCAACACCTGTGGGCTAAAGTGGAAAGTCTTTGAGCTGATATTAGAGACTTTGACTCTTTTCAAGCCTCCCTCAGACTATGCCTATAATATATCATTGATTCGCTGAGGGATCGAGAAAATTCCCTTCAAGTCTTGACTTTCTCATATGTGACATTACAAGGAAAGACTACTAGACTGGAAGGCAATTTGGCCACAGCCCGGGAGCAAGTTATTTCACCCAAGAACACCATAATTGAGCTTCAAGCCAAATGTCAAAGGTGGAAGCTCCGTAGGGAGCTTGTTGTTTTAAAGTCCCGCGAGGATACCTTCGAAGAGGCCAGCAATCCAGGAATTGATATCCTTTTAGAAATCCTTGGTACAGAGATTGACCTTCTTGAGGAAAAATTAACCTTAGAAGAGTTACATGTAGATTGAGATGATTCATATGTGGAAGCTGATGATGCCCCCGCTTGATCTTTTGTCTTGTTGTTTTAGTGATCTTTTGAGAAACACCCTGGTGGACCATGGAGCGAGCGTATCGTAACTTTTTGCGCGAGTTTTTATTTTGTTGTTTCTTATACAACCGGGTCACTTTTGGGCCCGATGGTTCTCTTTGTAACTAGGTTGGTTTATGCCCAGTAGATTATGAATGAATGAATCTCCTCTTCTTACAATTTTGCTTAAGGTTTTCATTTAATGCTTTTACTTATAGAAGTAGTCTGTATTTATCTTGTGGTTGCAACCTTACCACATTCTAATAGCCCAAGCAAAATTTGAATTCGCTTATGAACTACTTTAAAAATCCCAAGTCTTAAAGTTTCTACTGACTTTTCATCAGACTTGAATTCTCTTTGAAAGATGTATCTTTTATCTTTCATTCGAGCTTTACATGGCCCTTGTAGTTGATTCCAGACTTTCTATGGTCCCATACAACTTCCTACTCTGATACTTAGAGCAACCAGAGACTTAATCTTTTATCTTTTGTTAAGGTTTTATAATAAGAGAGGACCCTTATTTTTAACGGTGCTCTAGAAAATGACATCTCCAGTTCATTATGGCATAAAATTTTTGATTTGTTATATTTATAACAACACACAACATTTTTATGTTTTCAATGGCAAATATTTAATCATAAAATGAAAATTTTATTGATTCCTTTAACTTACAATTGTAAAGAAAAGTGTAAGAATAATCGGGCTGCCATGTAGTGTGATCAGTCCGATTACATCTATATTTGATTATCCTGACAGTCCTTAGTGATACATGTTTTTTCCTTGAAGCTTTGAATTTTATCTCCTGATATGGGTGTATATGGCCCCCAATGTTTGGATGTTCATATTATGGAGATCCAGACACTGGATAACATCCTTTGGTAGCAAGTTTTTTAACATGCTTTGATTGGTGCTGCCTCATTAAAAACCTTGCCGAAAAAAACAATTGGGAAAAAAATCGGACGAAGGAAAAAAAGAGTGCAGCACATGTTTGCCTTGCTAAACATAATACTTCTTCAAATGACTCACGTTCCAATTGTTAGGTCCTTCTTAATCTGTCAATTGGTAAGATCCTTTACCGGCGATCCCGGTGATGGTATATGGTCCTTCCTAGTTTGGACCTAGTTTCCCTACATTAGATTCTCGTGTGCTCTGAGTCACCTTCCGGAGCACCAAGTCCCCGATTTTGAAATGCCAGAGATTTGGGCGCCGGTTATAGTATCGCTCTATTCTTTGTTTCTAGGCTACCATTCGGACGTACGCAAGATCTCGACGTTCTTCGAATATGTCTAGATGCACAGACATTGATTATGAGTTAGCTTACTCCTCTGCTCGGAGATACCTCAAGTTCGGAGTTCCAACTTCTATCGGTATCAAGGCCTCTGCACCATAAATAAAGGAATAGGGAGTTTCTCCAGTACTCGTCTTCGTCATGGTCCTGTATGCCCATAATATCCCCAGTAACATAGAAGGCCACTTTCCTTTTGCCACTTCCAGCATTTTCTTCAAATTTTGGATTATAGTCTTGTTTGTTGACTCCACTTGATCATTTACACTGGGATAATAGGGAGTTGAGGTGATACATTTGATGTTCAAGTCATCCAGGAACTTTGTAACTTTAGCTCCAATACAATTTCGGTCGTTCTCACAAGATATCTCGTTTGGGATGCCAAAATAACAAATGATATGTTGCCATATAAAGTCGATCACCTCCTTCTCCCGGAGCTTTATATAAGCTGCAGCTTCAACCCATTTAAAAAAATAGTCACTCATAAATATAATTTTAGATACATGTCCCGGAGCCGCAGGCAAAGATCCAACTATATCCATCCCCTACTTCATGAATGGACATGGAGATACAACCGAATACAATTCCTCTCCTGGTTGGTACAACATCTACACGTGGCACTAACATTTGCCACACTTTTTCAAGAATGCCTTTATGTCTTCCTCGATCCGAGGCCGGTAATAGCCAGCCCTCATGAGTTTTCTCATTAGGGATTCTTCTTTGGAATGGTTTCTACATATCCCTTCATGTACTTCTCTCATAACATAATCGGCTTCCTCGGGGCCTACACATCGAGCCAATGGACCGTAATAACACCATCTGTAGAGTTTTCCATCAACTACACAATATCAAGAAGCTTTGGTCCTCAGAGCTCTGGATGCTTTTGAGTCCTCTAGGAGCTTTCTGTTCACGAGGTGGTCCAAAATACATTTCTCCAATCCCAAATCAAGCTGGTGGAGTTCACTGCATCATCACCCTTCGAGTCCAAGGTCGAATGCAAAAGCTGAACAATCGACTCAGTTTTAGGGTCTTCTGCTTCCGTGCTAGATCCCAAGTTCGTAAGTACATCTGCCTCCATATTTTAATCTTAGGGTATGTGCACCGCCATACATTCTTGGAACCATGCAAGCAACTTCAGGACTTTTTTCGAGGTACCTTGACATGCGTTCCTCCTTGTCTTCGAACACTCCATGAAATTGATTCACCGCCAATAACGAATCACATTTAACTTCAATTATTTGGGACCCTAAACCTTGGGCTAATTCCAAACCTATAATTAAAGCGCCATACTCAAATTCATTGTTAGTCAAAGGAGAACTATAAATTTCCTGACTTAAAACTTTCCCGGTGGGAGTATGCAATACTACTCCTAAACCGGTTCCCTTGACGTTGGAGGCTCCATCAGTGTGAAGCATCAAGACCCTGGGGGCAGTCTCCGAGACCAAAATAGCTTCTTTTTTAGCTGAGGGGTTACTTCTAAACTGAAATCTGCCACAAAACCTGTGAGGACTTAGGACTTTATTACAGTATGAGGCTTATATTCAATATCAAATTCACTTAATTCCACCACGCACTTAGCCAATCGCCCTGAAAGTTCGGGCTTACGTGATGACATAACTAAAGGGAAAGACAATCTTTTGAGTAAGGGGTACCAGGTTTTGGCCATTGACGTCACTCTACTTACATAATAAATAGGGAATTGCATACCTTTTACTTCCTAAACAAGAACCGCGCTTGCCGCTACCTCAAGATAAATAAGTAGTTGTTCCTCATCCTTAGGATTTGACATGAGCGGAGGACTGGTCAAGTAAATTTTCAGGTCTCACAAGTCATGTTGACATTCGGGTGTCCACACAAAGCTGTTCTTCTTTTTTAGAAGCGAAAAGAACCTGTGACACTTCTTCGATGATAAAAAAAATAAACCTGCTAAGAGCTGCCACTCGCCCGGTCAATCACTGTACCGCCTTTACGTCTTCAAGCATATCTGGTATGTCTTTTATGGCTTTTTATCTTGTAAGGGTTTATCTCGATTCCTTTTTGGGAAACTAAGGAACCCAAAAAAAATCCGGAGCCTACCCCGAAGGCACACTTCTAGGGGTTGAGCTTCATGTTATATCTTCATAATACTTCGAACGTTTCCTACAAATGACTCAAATGGTCCTCTGCACGAAGACTATTAACAAGCATATCATCTATATATAATTCCATAGTTTTTTCTATCTATTTTTCAAACATTTTATTTACTAACATTTGGTATGTAGCCTCGACATTTTTTAACCCGAAAGGCATAACATTATAACAGTATGTGTCGAAAATAGTCAAAAAGGATGTTTTTTTGTCTTCTAGGTGCATCTTTATTTGGGTTTACCTGAAATACGCAATGAGGAAACTCATTATCTCATGTATGGACATAGTATCGATCATTTAATCTATGCTCGGTAGCGGGAATGAGTCTTTAGGGCATGTCGTATTTAAATCTTTATAGTCAATGCACATTCTAAATTTGTTTTCCTTTTTAGGTACTCCAACTACTTTTGCTAACCAATCCAGATATTTTACCTCCCAAATTGATCCTATATTAAGCAGTCTAGTTACCTCTTCTTTTACAAACCTATTATGGACCTCAATGATGGGCCATTTTTTCTGCCACACGGGAGGAAAACTGAGATCCAGGCCCAACCTATGAGTTGTGATCTTTGAGGGATTCCTATCATATCTTTATGCGTCCAGGCAAAACAATCATTGTTAGTCATTAGATAATTAAGAATTAAATCCCTGAGCTTCGAGTTAAATCCCTGAGCTTCGAGTTAAATCCCGTGCTCAGGTATACCTCCCTGTCAGGAGTTTTCTCGCGTAGAGCTATCTGTTTTACTTCTTCCACCATGGATTTGGTGGCGTCCGATTCGTCCAATACCTGAAAATATCTGCTGGCGGACCCGATAGTATCTTCTAATGTGGGCTCCGCTTCCTATAATTGCTATTTAGGGTCCACCGCTGCTTCTGGTTCCTCTATGGCGTACGTATCCCAGGTAGCAGGTTATTCCCCCTTAATTTGTTGAACTCCTTCTAGTGTCGGGAATTTCACCAACAAATGCAATATTGACGGGACCGCCTATATATCGTGTATCCAAGGCCTCATAATATATAGCATTATCTCATATCACCATCGATAACATAAAACCTGGTTAACTTCATGACTCTCATAGCATCCACAGGTAGGTCAATTTCACCCTTGGTGGTTTCACTAGACACATTGAAATTTGAGAGTGTTCTGGCAACAAAAACGATTTTAACTACCAACTTCATTTCTTCCACAACCTTTAGCCGGATGATGTTAGTAGAGCTTTCTAGGCCGATCAAAATTCTCTTTACCTGGAAGTAATTAATAGGTACCGTAATGACCAAAGCGTCATTATATAGGAAAATAACACTGGCAGCATCTTCGTTGGTGAAAGTAATAGCATGTTTGTCTGGTATTTCCAGGAATCTCTTCTCCCGGATAACCAAAATTTTTATTTTCTTAACTGCAGTGAAGGATGTAGCAGCGATCATGGATCCTCCGAAGATCATGTTTATCATATGTGGTGGAGCATCCGGATTAGGTTTGCCTTTAGCGGGAGTTCCTCGCTCATAGTTATTGCGAGCTCTTTCGCTCAAATATTCTCGTAGGTGACCTCTACTCAACATTCCTGCCATCTCTTCCCGTATGTGTCTACAATCCGTAGTTTTTTGTCTGTAAGTGCCATGGAAGTCGCACCAAACGGACTGATCTCTAGAATTTGGATTGGACTGTAGTAGACTTGGAGGTCGAGATGTCGGGTGAGTCCTCAACACTGCCACTATCTAATCTTCATTGATGCTGAAGTTATTTTCAGATAATTTTGGGTATTCGAGTCCCTTTATAGAGGAGCTAGATGAATTCCCTTTGTCGTAATTTACCAGACCCCGATTGTTTATTCCAACACCTCCTTTGTTATTTTTTTTCAAGGGGATGAAAACCCTGTCCTCCCCCTTTCTACCTGGGACCAGGATAAGGCTGGAAATGATTCTTTGAGGAGTTACGGTCGGACCTGGCTCCTTTATCTGATTTGTGAAATATTCTCCCAACCCGAGTCCTAAGCAAATCATATTCTATTCAAATCTTTGACTCATACCGGTTGTGCATGTCTTCCCATGTAGTAGCCTGGAATTCCAAGAGATTCTCTTTGAGTTTTCGTAAGGCATCCAAACTCATAGGGTTCAAACCCTTTGTGAAAGCCTCTGCAGCCCATTCATCTGGGACCGCGGGTAGCTGTATACGCTCCTTCTGGAACCATGTAAAAAAGTCCCTAAGGAGTTCGGTATCTCTCTGTGCAATGCGAAAGATATCTGCCTTTCTTGTACTCACCTTCTATGCCCCCCCCCCCCCCCCCCCCCGCATGGGCTTTTATGAACATGTCGGCAAGCATGGAGAACGATCAAATTGAGTGTTCAGGGAGAAGTGAATACTATGTCAAAGCTCCTTTAGCAAATGTTTCAACAAATCTTTTTATTAAAACTTATTCTATCTCATGCTCTTTCAGATCATTCCCTTTAACAACTATATTATACATCGTTATGTGCTCTTGCGGATTCGTAGTTCCATCATATTTAGGTATGAATGAAATTTTAAACCTCTTAGGAATCAGTTCAAACGTAGCCTCTGGCTTGTATGCCAACTGAATATATCTCTTCGCGTCCGGTCTTTCAATTACAGGAGGGGCTCCCGGTATCTAGTTTAACCGGTGCTGGAACTCCATGACATTTTTCTCTACCTCCTTCGCGTTGGTATCCACTTTGCTTGTCATATCTTTCATGAATTTCAAAACCTGCTGCTGGAAAGGATTTTCAGGAATTCACTTCCTGAAGCATCATCAAGTCTAAGCTTGTTTTGACCATTCCCCGCAACACCTATGGTGTTTGCCGGTGGCGTAGCTGCGGCCGTTGGTGTGCTTCCAGCATTGTTGGACACGAACTCAGAGAAGAAGTGCTTTAGGGTGTCCAACTGTCTACTCATCGCTGTAATCTGCGCCCTTAGGGTCTGCATGGCTTCTTCGAGCATCTCATATTTGTGAAAATTCTCCTATCAGGTTTGTCCTCTCCAGAGGTGGCTCCGTCTATGATCATTGGGTCCTCTAGTACCTGGTCTGCCACCGGAAGGCCATCTGGTCCGATTGGGATATTGTCAATGTTATTCCCGGTGTTACGGATGCCTCCGAGTTCTTCCATTCCCGTCATTTATTTGCTTAAACAAAAACAAGACTTAAAGAAAAGATTAAATTAGTGAAGAAGGGGTCACTTGTGACACCACTATTGCCTACGCCCCACAGTAGGCGTCAAACTGTTTACCCGTAAAACAGTAGAATTGAATTTGTACACGTGGTCAAGGACATGTAGGTCTCAAGTGACTGATTTAGAAATAGATCTAGCCAATATATGATGCAAATAAACAAGAATAAGACAAAGTTAATCGATAATTAGACTGAGCCTGTTATGAGCTTATTGGTAAGGCTTCTGAGTAGTGAATTTGATCAATATGAAAGCACAAATATTGATGCGAAGAATGATATCGAAAAGTGCATTGTAATAATTTGTATATGATGATTTACAATGGAATAATGAGTACTAGTTATACTTGAGCTCACGGTACACCCCCACAATATACTCCCTTATTAATACAAATAAATAAATATTGTAATAATTGAGCAATTAGTGTCTTCATAAATATCATTAATGCTCCATTGGAAGGTGTGTGATCGGATAGATAACGGCTGCCCGTTGGGCTTCGAACTGTTCACTTAACCTTCCCTATTCTCGGTACCTCGCAGCTAAACAACGCCTCCGGTGCTTCTCCTGTTCAAACGGTAGCACAAGAAGCTGAGGTGTATTTGACCCATCGTCATCTGTCACATATCATGACACAATTCACCCAGCTGTATTATACGGAGTTTTCCCTATACAGTTATCAACGTGGTAAGTGCTGAATTCTTCTTGCCATTTTTGTGGTGAACTAAAATGATCTCGTTCGGATCCTTCATCGTTGAATTTTTCTCTAGTACAACAAAGAAGTTTCTATTGAATTGACATATTACTATCGTAAAATTGTTGTAAATATATGTAAAAGTAATCTAAAAACGTAAAATTGTGCAAGAGAATTTTAATTTAGTTACACACTTTTAAATTTTTTTCTACCACAAAAATTCAACCCCGACAGAAACAAAGTATTTTTCCAAGAATTTGGCAAGGAACAAGAACAATTGCCAGCAGATTATAAAAGGCGAATTGGCTTGCATCATGAAGAGAAAATGGATGAATATGAAGGGAATGACTTTTGCTATGTATATCACTAATTGGCAGTACTTAGACCATCTAATTTAATTTAAATATATAAATTTCTTTTATTTCTCAAAGCAACAATTGGAAAACTAATTTAAAAGTGATAAGTTATTATACAGTTGGAATTTGAAAGGATACAACGTTTTCAAGAAAAGACATATTTAATTGCTTTTTTATTTTGTACTAGTGTATTTACCCCGCGCTATGGGCGGAATGATGATTAAAGGTAATTGCATTATAAGTTATGTGTGAATTACAGAAAGAACCTAACAATAATTCCTCTTAAACAATACTTTTGTACCTTAAAATTAGTTGAAACTGTTAAACAAGGTATATATACCCGTGATATACACTTGATATACAGAGGTGTATATCACTGGAATACAGGAGCAGTGGCCCAGCTCGGCAGCCCATCTCGGGAGCCCATCACGGGCAGATTACAAGATGGCAATCTTGTATATATGGTATATATATTTGGTGTATATTGTAGTGTATTTGTTACCTAAGTTAGGATTATACACTTACCATAATTGTATAGTTAGAATTATGGTAGAATAAGGTTTTAGCAGTAGAATAGGAATAGGATTCTCCTATTTTGTAACTTGTATAAATACCTTTCAATTAATGAAAAAAATCAAGGGGATTATTTCTTTCATGGTATCAAAAGTCTAGGTCACACAAAATTGTTCTCTCAAACTTTTTGTGCCTCCCTCTCGGCCGAGACCCCACCCCCCCCCCCCCCCCCGTCGGGTTTTACCAAATTTTGTCTTCCGCTCTCAAAATCTCTCTTACTAATGCCTCTTTCACCTCTTGTTCTTTCGGTATGTCTACGTCAAAGAACTAGTTTCACCGTGCCCTTGTTGTTTCTAACATCAAGAATCATATCCCGTTAATTCTTGAAATAGAAAACGTCCAATACGCGACGTGGGTCAAGTTGTTCAAAATTCACGCTCGTTCGCATCAAGTCATCCATCACATCATCCCCGCGGCTCTTGATGATACAGAGGTGCCTAAACGCGAGGATGATCCTAAATTATGGACAACGCTTGATGCCACTGTCCTTCAGTGGATATATTCTACTATCTCCACCGACCTATTGCAGACGATTATCGAGTCAGACGCTACGGCGATGGCCGCATGGGATAGACTACGTGACATATTCCAGGATAATCAAAATTAAAGAGTTGTTACCTTTGAACAGGATTTTTCCCACGTCAACATGGAAAATTTCCCGAACGTTTCAGCATATTGCAAAAGGTCGAAGGAATTGACGGACCAACTCCGCAACGTTGGTGTGCCTGTTAGTGAAGATCGTCTTGTTTTACAGATGGTCGCTGGCCTATCCGAGGCCTATAGTGGCGTTGGGACTCTCCTTCGTCAAAGTAATCCTCTTCCAAGGTTCTATCAAGCCTGATCCATGCTTACCTTAGAAGAAGACGGTTTGGCTAAAAAGGCGGCTACTAATGCTAGTCCCGTGGTCATGATGACTTCCTCCCCAAGTCCTCAAAATTTTGGCAACAATTCGAACCAAAACCAATCCCACGGGGGCAACAAGAATGGCCGGAAAAATAAAAATCGCAGAGACAAACGCGGCGGTTCAGGCGGCGGTCACGGTAGCCAAAGTAGTGGCAGTGGGCCCCCTCCAGTTTTCAGTGGGCCACCGAACCCTGGTCTCAGCCCTGGACCTCTGGGCCATGGGCTTGGACCAGTGGACAATGGCGTTACGGCCCAGTTCCACCACAGTTTGCAACCACTGACCAGTGGGCTTTCGAGCAGCCCAGACGGCCCACTGCCCACTGGCCCAGTAACGGCAGCAGTTCCAGCAGTTTCAGCCCACGGCAGCAGCCCAATTCTAGAATACTTGGGCCTCGACCTCCGCAAGCTCACCACGCAACAGGCCCCACTCAGACCGATATTGAGGCTGTGATGCACACACTAGGGTTGACACAACCGGACCCGAATTGGTATATGGATATCGGTGCCACCACCCACATGACATCCGATTCAGGTACTCTCTCATCTTATTCCAATTTGAGCAACCCTCGCGGTATAATTGTCAGTAATGGCAACTCTATTCCAATTCAAGGTTATGGTCAGAAAATGTTGTCTCCCCCCAATCCACCCCTTATCTTGAAAAATACTTTACATGCTCCCAAATTGATTAAAAACTTAGTGTCTATCCGAAAGTTCACCACTGACAATTCTGTTTCTGTTGAATTTGATCCTTTTGGTTTCTCTGTGAAGGATTTCAAGACGGGGAGTCCTCTCATGAGGTGTGATAGTAGGGGAGATCTTTATCCTATCACGCCTGGTGTCGGTCCATCGAGTCAAGTCTTGCCATCATCCTTTGCATCCATTTCTCCTTCCTTGTGGCATGCTCGCCTTGGTCATCCGGGATCCTCTATTTTATCAATTTTAGATAAAAATAGTTTTATTTCTTGTAAGGGTACGAGTCGTACTCCACTTTGTCAATCTTGTTCTTTAGGAAAAGTTGTTAAGTTGCCATTTACAGACTAAAATTCTCATACTTCAATGTCATTTTATATTATTCATAGCGACCTATGAACGTCTCCTATTCTAAGTTCGTTAGGTCATCGATATTATGTTCTTTTTTTGGATGATTATTCTAAATTTTTGTGGACGTTTCCAATTGCCAATAAATCTCAAGTGTTTTCCGCCTTCATAAAATTTAGAGCATTCATTAGAACACAATTCGAAAGAGAAATAAAAAATATTCAGTCTGATAATGGGAAAGAATATGACAATAGGGTGTTTCGGGAGTTCTGTGCAAATAATGGGATCAATTTTCATTTTTCGTGCCCTTATACATCTTTACAAAATGGGAAAGCCGAACGCAAAATTCGTTCTATAAATAACATTGTCCGCACTCTCTTACTTCATGCTTCCGTACCCCCATATTTTTGGCATCATGCTCTTCAAATGGCAACATATCTCCTTAACATAATTCCTTCCAAAGGTCTGACAAATTCTTCCCCCCTCCAAATTCTATATAATAAGAACCCTTCTTATTCTCATCTTCGGGTTTTTGGGTGCTTGTGTTATCCGTTATTCCCATCCACTACAATTAACAAACTTCATGCTCGGTCTACTCCATGTGTGTTTTTGGGTTATCCGTCTAATCATCGTGGTTACAAATGCTTTGATTTATCCTCCAAGAAAATCATAATTAATCGCCATGTCATTTTTTATGAAACCCAATTTCCATTTACGAAAGTTCATACTCCCGAACCTAGTTCGTATAATTTTTTGGATGACCAAATATCTCCGTATATTATTCGGCATTTTTCGGACATCTCCCGCACCCAAAATTCTCCAGCGGGCCCAACTGCCCGTTGGTCCCACTGGCCCGTCTTCTCACTGGGCCGATTCAGTGATTGGGCCAGTCCAGCCCCAACACCGGAACCGGTCCGATTCCGATCCACCGTTTCCGACGCTGGGTCTGTTTCCAGAATTGGGCCAGCAGGCCCACTGCCTGCTGGCCAGTCCTTCCCGAGCCCAAAAAATTCCCAAAATCCGTCCACCTCTTCCTCGAGTCTTAGACCAGTCACTCGTAGTCAACGGGGTATTTTTACACCAAAAAGACATTTTAACTTACATTCGAATGTCTCTAAATTCCCCTTGCCCCGTAATCCTGTGTCTGCCTAAGACGGCCCGAATTGGAAAATTGTTATGACTGATGAATATAATGTTCTTATTGATAATAAGATGTGGGAGTTGGTGCCCCGTCCCTCTGGTATTAATGTTATCAGGTCTATGTGGATTTTTGCTCATAAGGAAAATTCGGATGGTTCATTCGCTCGACATAAGGCACGGCTTGTGGGTGATAGTAAGACTCAGCAGGTTGGGATAGATTGTGGTGAGACGTTTAGTCCGGTGATCAAGCCGGCTACTATTCGCAATGTGCTTAGCTTGGCTCTCTCAAAGGCATGGCCTATTTATCAGTTGGATGTCAAGAATGCTTTCCTACATGGTGATCTCAAGGAAACAGTCTATATGCATCAGCCATTGGGATTCAGGGATCCTCACCGTCCTCATCATGTATGTTTATTGAAGAAGTCCTTATATGGGCTTAAGAAGTCTCCACGGGCCTGGTATACGAGGTTTGCTGACTATGTTTCGACTATTGGGTTCACTCACAGCAGGTCAGATAATTCCTTGTGCATCTACTGTCGTGGTTCGTCCTTGGCCTACATTCTGTTGTATGTGGATGATATCATTTTGACTGCCTCTTCCGATGCCTTACGCCAGTCTATCATGGCCATGCTCAGCTCTGAGTTTGTTTTGAAAGACTTAGGGCCCTTGAGTTACTTTTTGGGGATTGCAGTCAAGCGTCATTCAGATGGTTTGTTTTTGTCTCAAAGAAAGTATGCGGCTGAGATCATCGAGAGGGTTGGGATGTCATCCTGTAAGTCCACTTCCACTCCTGTTGATACAAAGCCCAAGCTTAGTGCCATGGCCGGCGCACCATACGAGGACCCGACCTGCTATCGCAGTCTTGCAGGGGGCCTTCAGTATCTTACTTTTACAAGACCGGATATTACGTATGCCGTCCAGCAGGTGTGTTTATTCATGCATGATCCCCGAATTGAGCACATGAATGCAATCAAACGCATCATTAGGTATATTCTGGGTACACTAGACTATGGTTTGTATCTATATCCTTCCTCGCCATCCACACTTGTTTCCTACACAGATGCTGATTGGGGTGGTTGTCCAGATATCAGACAGTCGACGTCTGGCTACTGTATGTTCCTTAGCAACAACTTAGTCTCCTGGTCTGCGAAGCGTCATGCAACACTATCCCGCTCAAGTGCCGAGGCCGAATATCGAGGAGTAGCTAATGTGGCCTCAGAATCATGTTGGTTACGTAATTTACTTTTGGAGCTTCATTGTCCCATTCAGAAGGCAACCTTGGTATATTGTGATAATATTAGTGTCATCTACCTTTCAGGTAACCCGGTTCAGCACCAACACACTAAGCATATCGAAATGGACATTCACTTTTTTTGTGAAAAGGTTGCTCGGGGTCACGTTCGCGTATGCCATGCCCCGTCTCGATATCAAGTTGCAGACATCTTTACAAAGGGTCTACCCGCGGTCCTTTTTGAAGATTTTAGGAATAGTCTCAGCGTTCGAAGACCGCCCGCTATGACTGCGGGGAGTGTTAAACAAGGTATATATACCCGTGATATACACTTGATATACAGAGGTGTATATCACGGGAATACAGGAGCAGTGGCCCAGCTCGGGAGCCCATCACGGGCAGATTACAAGTTGGCAATCTTGTATATATGGTATATATATTTGGTGTATATTGTAGTGTATTTGTTACCTAAGGATTATACACTTACCATAATTGTATAGTTAAAATTATGGTAGAATAAAGTTTTAGGAGTAGAATAAGAATAGGATTCTCTTATTTTGTAACTTGTATAAATACCTTTCAATTATTTTCTGGGATTATTTCTTTCAGAAATATTAATGTGATTCAAGAATTTCATTTTAACTGTAATAGTTCTAAGTAACAAAGGGATAGCAGCATAAATTTTGGTCTTGTGTTATAACATAGACAAAATGACCGAAGAACTACATTGTTAACGTGTTGTTCAGAAAAAGCATCACTTGTTTTAGCCACAAACAGTCAGAATAATTCTTCTCCAAACAGACATGCTAAGCGACAATCACAGATGTTAGTATCTCCTTTCATTATCTATAACTCTCTGTACATCTCACCTTCTGATATATTGGAAGCATTTTTCTCAAACCTACCTATAAGATGCACATCTTATCTTCACTTGAGAGTTGAGAACCATATTTGAAGGCTGAGTCATTAGTAATTCAGAGAGATATTAGACATATTCAAATTTTCATCTCTAATAGTTACAACAATATTTCATGTAACATTTACAGATTTTTATTGATTATCAACTACTAAATATTCATAAAAGCTTCTTTATACACGCAGTAGATTTTTCTTTGTAAACTATTACTGTAACTAATTAGTATCTCCTTTTAAATGTCAAAAATAACTTTTAATTTATGATAAAACACAAAAATTATATAAGTAAATTTTATTTAACAATCCTAAAATTTTAAGCGTAGGAAGTAATATCTCGTTCATCTGTTGTTGAATTAAAACCTTCTTTGAATTAACATTTGAAGGTGATTTTCAAAATTTTGAAATATCATGTCAGTTGTAAACTATATTAATATTGAAAATTGTACTTTTTTATTTAAAGTAATTACCAATAAAATAATTAGACCTTTGAATATGTAAGAATAACATGAAAATAAAATAAATACTTTACACAAAGGTTAACCGTAGAAGTAAAATTCCAATACTAACAATAATAGAAGTAATGAGATGGATCAATATATATTTAAAACTGAAACTCTACATAAAAGTAAGTAAAAATGGATCAAAATTCTCCTAAACTATTGTACGTTTTTATTTGTTTCATATTTAAATTATGCCTAATTTCTATTACCCCCTCCCCCGAACTATAGCTTTCAGATGATAAATCCCCCTAAGTTATTATATTTTTATTAATTTCATACTTAAATTATGCCTAGTTTATATTATCCCTGAACTATAACTTTCAGGTACTAAACCCCCTCTCCCTCCCTCCCCTCCCCTTAAACTATCATATTGTTATTAGTTTCATATTTAACTTATGCCTAGTTTATATTACCCTACTAAATTATAACTTTCAGGTGCTAAAACCCCCTAGGTTTAACAGATGGCAAAGTGCATGTAACTACCTCCTTAGAGGCTCGTGAGGGGCAAAAAAAGCCATTGCCTTTTAAACCGGCTAATTAAGCCATGAACTAAGCAAAATAGATGAAGGAGACAAAAAACAAATTGTGAATATATAGATATCTCTCAAAGTTTAGGACTTTTTTGTTCACGATACTTGATTCACATAAACTCAAGACACGATAAAATCAATGACTATTTGAAATCGCTGTTAAATCGAGCCGAATGAAAACTGGTTATTAATTTCTCTATAGCCAGAGAGCTCTCAGCGAAATGAGACAAAAACGGTGTCTCTTATGTTTTCCTCTTTACCTTTTCTTATTTCTCTTTTAACTTTTATTTTCTTTTTACTTTTAACATTTGTTTTTATTTATCTTTACTTATTTAGTTAGAATTTATGTTAAAATTAAAATCATTAATAATCTAAATGAAATCTAGAGAAAAAAAAGTTAAATAACACGTGTAGTGTCACTTGATGTTTTTAAAATATTATTTGGGCGCGTGAACACACTTACATAACATATAATGAGTAGGGGTCCAGTACTTGAAAGTTATAGTTCAGAGGAGTAACGTAAATAAGGCATACTTTAAGTTTGAAGCTAATAAAAACATGATTATTTACATGGTTTAACACTTGAAAATTATAGTTCAAATGGTAACATAAACTAGACATAATTTAAATACTAACAAAAACCTGATAGTTTGGATGGGATTTGATTCATTATCTAAAAATAAATATATCATGAAGCCTAATAAGGTTATAAAACCCAAAAGAAAAAACTAAAGGAGATAAAAGAGAGGCATGAACTTTAACTACACGATATTATTATTTATACTTTTAATTAATTAAAAGATGCAGGTAATAATTCATACTAATTGAGGGTTATTGAAACAGCCATTTCCACATGTTGCAACTGAGCCATCAATTGATTATGTTGGGATGACAAGAGTTTTACCTCCGCTTCAAGGTTGGAGCCACATATCCAATCCCACGGGATCCATAACGGCCCGTTCGAAGTGCCGAATTCAGGATTTAAAAAGTGTGGGTGCTTCATTAAAATTAATGAAAATAAAATCTTAAGCGAGGTTCAAATCCAGGTGTCCCAACCATCCAAATCTTTAAAGTTTCGCTTGAAAATCAAAGCATCCAATTGAATTTACGGTTAAATTTCTTATATTCTCTATATAACTATACCTAGTCTGGGCGGAATCTAATGGGTCAAGAAGCACAACAAAAATGGACATAGGTCTGCCCCTGCCTGCTCATCCATGTCTTCCAAGTGGGGTATTATTTTCCTGATCACTTATGTCGGCCTCGTAATAATCTTCCACATCTTTGAGAGTATGAGCCCTTTCGTTACCATGGTTCCGACCTCCGATGTGAATGGCAGTCCGAGTGGCGTCATCCCTCCGGATCTGGTTCCCTTCTAACGTTGTTCCTCCGAAACCTGGTGATACTGTCCGTCAAAGGGGACTGTGTCGTCGTTATTAACCTGGTTAGTGTTCAACTGAGCGTCTTTTTTAATATCCGACATGGCAATGATTTCCAAGTTAGCAAAGAGTTGATAACATGTCAAAATATTATTGCAGTTGTTCTGTCCTCTCGGTAAACGCCAAACTGTCTACCATTAAATTCGTCATTTAGAATAATAATTGAATTTGTTTAAGCGACCACGTAGATTATAGTGACCAAATAGTAATATTTTTTATGCTAAATTCTAGAGTATCGTAATCAAAACTATGAACGAGTATTGTAAATAATGAAATAGTAAAATCAGATAAAGTAGATGAATCTTATTGAAGTGTCCTGGCGTAGTCGTCTTGCAACATCACCGGAAAATAAGAGCTTTGTGAACCTGAGAGTTTGAGTTATAATGTTTGAGAGTAATAGTAATAGTGATGAAAATCAGATGGATACTAGTGAGGGGGAAGGAATACTTTTATAGCCTAACCATGTATTGTACGAGAGTCCCATTTTGCCGCCCTCAAACGTATTATCAGATACGTTAAGGGCACACTAGACTTTGGATTACATCTCTACCCCTCCGCCCCAACCAAGTTACTCGCCTACACGGATGCAGATTGGGCAGGATGCCCCGACACACGTCGCTCCACCTCGGGTACTGTGTATTTCTTGGGGATAATCTTATCTCATGGTCCGCCAAGCGGCAGGCTACGCTATCCCGTTCGAGTGCTGAAGCAGAATATCGCGGAGTTGCTAATGTCGTTGCTGAGATCTGTTGGCTCCGAAATTTTCTTTTGGAGCTCCAGTGTCCAATACGAAATGTGTCTATAGTCTATTGTGACAACATATCTACCATCTATATGTCTCATAATCCGGTCCAACATCAGCGGACTAAGCATATTGAGATGGATATCCACTTTGTGCGAGAGAAGGTTGCCCGTGGTCAGGTCAAAATATTACACGTCCCTTCCTCTTATCAGTACACAAACATTTTCACAAAGGGACTACCGAGACAGCTCTTCACCGACTTTCGATCCAGCCTTAGCATTCGGCCTCCTCCCGCTCCGTCTGGGGGGGAGTATTAGCGAATATTCACCGTATATTTTGTAATTATGATAGATGTATATTTAAGGTAACTTAGGATTCTGATTATATTAGGAATCAACCATTTAAGGTAAGTTAGGATTCGTATTGTATTAGGAATCAACCTTTGTACAACTATATATATTGTGAATAATGAAAGAAATCCCTAAGGGAAATTATTCAATCTTACAATTCATATATGCACGTTGCAATAGTTACTATGTAACTATGCAAGAAGGTAAAGTGCGAAATATGTAAATCAACACAAGAATTTTCACATGGAAAACTCTTTGCTCAAGGGAGATAAAATCACTACCTATCTCTTGTAGTATTTTACCAAACTCCACAAAACACGAACAATTTTAACGTTACAACTCTATATATACTGAAGGGATTGTTCCAAAGAGTACCCTCCCCCCTTCCTCAACAATTCTCTCAATTGGTTGCCCTCTCCCTAACTTCTTCAATGATTCTATCGAGTCAATGAAGTCCTTTACAAAACACAAAGCAATACCTACTACAATCACTATGAATGTAATCAAGATACTATCTTGGCACCACAAGAAACTAACTATTACAACTCAAGAACAATATGAATAAATCTTAATAGTAACAGATTCTTTTATACTACAGTTGTTCATTCCCTCAATGCTCTCACTATGACGTCTTTCTCTATGGTTGTGGTTAAGATACAAAGCTTTTGTCGTGTTGTATTTGTAGGAGTATATAGCCGTCTTCAATTCTCCAAAACCAACCAAGACTTGGTTCCATTAATTGTATGAAATCAATCCTTATTTGACATGAATTTCCTTCTCACACTCAATACAAATTACTTCTCCTATTTCCAAGGTAATTCCATGTGTTCAATTTATAGTAATATTTTCATATTTCAAACTCTAGATCCTTGTAGAATTGGATTGAGTCATAATCTCAATTCTTCAAGTCGGCATGAAATAACTTCTTCAAATAGTCTCCCGCTCTTCATCTAAAGAACTAGTTCCTCTTCAGTGATGCCTGTTTTACCAGTTCCTTTTGGAGATATGTTAAAGATCTTGTTCTTGTACATCTTTGTCCTTCTTCCTCAAACGTTTATTCTCACTTGTACGTGATTTGTCAATCATGAAAACTCCATAAGCTCTTGAACTATTTTTGCAATCACAGCATCTCAACATTATGTATATTCCTTTTTATATATATATGAAGTTCTGTGATCATAAAGCATGCCCACAAAAAACTGCACATGTTGAAGTCTTGAGCTAGTTAATGAACATGCCTCTGGGAAAGGTCATTTTAAAAAGTAAAATTAACTAGATAGAGTATTAACCTTACTAACATCTGACAGCAAATAACCTGTTAGTTTATTACCCCTCTTGTTTGAACTTCTTGGTTAAATGTTACCCTATTTAATTTAGGTTGAAGATTACCATTTGTGCTTGTAATACTTCCAAGTGTTGAAGGTTACATGTTTCATTGAATATAAGCTTACTAGCAATACAGATTCCATTTTCTCTATTTACTAAGAATAGCTTATAATCCTTGTCTCTTCTTTTCTTTACTTTTACATTACACTATCGAAGCATGTCTGAAGTTTGAGAAACTCCCCCTCTGCCCAAATCAGAAGTTGCTCGTCGCTAAATCTATTCTCCCTTTCAGAGTCTGCGTCCTCTTCAGAGTCTTCAGCTAGGTGTTGGATTTTTGCAAAAGAATGCAGCCCCCCTCTTTCTTTCTTATCTTTTTATCAATTTTGTAATGTTCACTAACACTTCCTCTTAGTTGCGTAAGGTGTCACATTTTAAAATGAGAAAAAAATATATAACCTCATATTAAATAAAACACAATTCATTTACATTACTATAACTTGTCTAAAATAAAAAAATACTTTAACTTTTCTTGATGAGTTCTCTTTTTTGAAATGTATTCAAAATAACCACATTAGAAATAATATTAAATATATTATTTTATATAGGGCACCAAATGATTACTAAACAACTCATTATTCATTTAATTTCGTAAATTGTTCTTAATATCAATTTTATCAGCAAAAAAGAAGGTGAAAGAAAAAAAGATATAAAAAAGAATCATACGACAACTAAGTAGGGAAGCAGCAAGATCCATTTTTATTGTCTAAATTGTTTACCGTCACAATAATGTAAAAATGTGAATGTGAATCAATTGGTTAATATTTTAATAACTTCAAAGAGGTCATGGATTCCAACCTCAACATGTATCATTGTAGATCAGACGTAAAGGTTTTAAAAAATCAAATGATATTGCGCAGCGCGTGCTCATCTGAAAAATTAAGCGTCCAACCAATTGATCTAACTAGAATTTTGTGTCAAGGGGTGTCACTTTATGCAATAAATCCTCTATGTTTGCTTTCTGCCTTTTAATTATATATACATATTTAGTAAAAAAAATCAACGAATTAGTATCACGTAAAATCCCTCGACATAAGATAGATCCGCCCCTGCTTCCTCTTATGTGTTTGTATTGTTAATTGGTTGTTCGTTTGGATTTTTTGGCTTTTGTATGTACCGTTAAGTACAGCTTTAGTGGACTTAATCACTTACCTCTCCGTCTCCTTTAGATGTTGAATTTAGTATAATTAGACTTAGGCATACCTAAATAATAACGTTTGCTAATGGTTTTCTTTTAACTATTATTTAGCACTTTTTTAGATTGCAAAAAGCTGTTTTTACTAAGTAAAATTGAAAAACTTCTTTCAAATTAACGACTCCTAATCGGTGCGAGACACTGGCAAAACGCTTCGAGGCTCACATGTGCGGCTTAGTTCTGTGAGGCTTACACCCTAAACGCGTGATTGTACACCCTAAACACATCTTACCCCAACGTTCAGGGCTCACCTAACCGTTCTTACATAAATCATGTGTCAAATTCCTTAGTTAATACTATTGACCCTTGATGTTCGGCCAAAAATATTTACGTTTATCTATTGTTTGCCTCATAGTTTAGTACTTTTAATCACATTTTGAGTATTAATTTTAGTGATTGTGGTTAATGTTATATTTTATTGTGTAGGAATAAAACGGTGTGAAATTCAAAAGATTTAAAGAAAGCGGAAAAGAGGGGGGAGACAAAGTGGGGTCACCCCTAAACGTTGTCTCTCAATTAGAAGAAAAAACAAGTTGAGACAAAAAAAATCAAAGTGAAACAGAAAAGAACAACCCAACACTTGAAATTAGAAGAAATAAAAATACCGAATGGACAGTTGGCGTCACATATGTCGGGAGAAATATACGTCTCTGAATCTGTTTTGGCTTGCGCGCTGCCTGCGCACCGAGGGTGTGGCGCGAGATCCCGCTATTTTTTTTTGTCCGGAGGTAGATTTGATTTTTAAAAAACGTTTAGATCTTTTGACACTCTATAAATATATATTCTACACGGTTTTGATATAACTTTGAACCTAGAGAGAGCTTGCAGCCGTCGTGAGGACCGAAATTACAGAGTTTTACTTTTTCTTCTCTGTAATACTCATTTTTATATTGGATGATTTGTTATTTTTCCTCCATGTCTATGTGAAGCTAAACTCTTTAGTGCTAGGATTTTGATGCTATCATGAAAGTTGACGTTTGATTATTGTTTATATCTATTGGTTTTTCATCTTTGAGTTATTTATTTATTCTTGTACTTAATTATTTGATTATTTGGCCAATAGTCGTACACTATCTGTACTGTGTGAATTGAACTTGAGAAAGGAAACATGCATGAGTAATAAGAATAAATTGAGCTTGTTCGTAAGAATATGTTTCGCTACTGAGGATAGAGATATACCCTGTAGCCTTACTTAGTTGGTTACGGAAATTTAAATGTGTTCTTGTTATTTTCTAGCGATCATAGAGATATAGATGTTAGAGTAGCATCTACAGTCTTGTGAGCAATTCGAGAGATACTCATAAGGTTAACATCAATCAGTCAACTAGTAACTCAGGAAAATCAATAAGTGTAACGATTGGAAGACTCAACATGATTGTTAGTGGTCATAGCCCTAGATTTATCTTTTCTCCGATAAAAGTCCGTTCTTTTTTGGTTGAAGTTCATTATTTATTTTCTTTTATTTTTAGTTAGTTTATAAATATAAATTTGGATTTTATTTATTGTTTAGATAATTAGCATTAGTTTAATTTAGTAAATAGTTAATCACAAGTCCCTGTGGATACGATATATGGACTTCAATCATATATTACTTGTACGACCGCGTATACTTGCGTGTGCATTTTGGAGCAACAAATTTTTGACGCCATTGCCGGGGACTTAGAAATTAACTGTTTATCTAGATTAAACTTTTATTTTTGTCTATTTAAGTTTTTTTTATTATTTATTTTTATTTTTATGTTTAGTCTTAATTTAATATTTTGATTATCTTTCTTGACATGACATCTTGGAATAAAAATTGGTTGAATATTGATTGCTCCTATTTTGGTGGTTCTTGTTGGATTTGTGGAGGACCCCACCTGTAGCCACACTGTCATAATAATTCCGGGAATGGATTGTGTGCACTTCCCCAATCCTTTGAGTGGAATGTTTGTAGTATATGTGGTAGTCAAGACAGTCATTGGAATGGTTGTCCTAACTCTTATTCCCCATCCTCGAGCCCTTATTATGTTTCTCCTGTTGTTTGTGATGTTGACAGGAGTAATGAAGTGGAGGATGCGGAACGTCTTGCCAGGGATAGCGATATGGCAAAAAGAATAATGGAGCAACAGTTGGAGCACAACGTATTAATATGAAAATTCGTAGAGAGAATTCGTGTCAAATTCGCAGAGATGCAAGCCGAGGCTAAAACTCGTAATGACCTGCAAGTTATAGGCTTAGCCAATACCCAAGACGAACCTCAAACAGAAGAAGCGAGTGATTTCTTGCAAGGAGATAGCTTTAACGAAGCAGAGATAGTGAATCAATCTTGGCTAAATGAACAACCTCAACAAATGAAATTTCATGGATTTCTCCGTGATAGTCTTACAAACATGGCGATACAACTGTTAGAAGACATGGCTGAGCTAAGATAAGAGATAGATCAATTTGGCTTAGAAATCCATGACCTGCAAGCTCAATTGAATAAAAAGGTTGAGACGTCTGATGCCCAACCGCCAATTGTTGTGGATATTGACCCACTTGTGGAGCAAAAAGAGGAACTCCACCCATTCAATAAAAATATGGTTGGTGATGTCAATGTTGAGGAAGTGTACAAAAGTGAGGATGTTAAAAATAATGCAGTTTTGAAGTTGGGGCGTGTTGGTCGTCATTCTAAATATTTTTCTACATTATGTTTGGTTGACGACATGAAAACTGAGTCTTCCAAGCTTTGGAGAAGTGTATAGATGAGAAACAAGACCCTTACATTCTAAAATGTGCCACACCAAACAGACAAATCGACATACCTCACTTAAGGGCCAAGAAGTGCAAGATGTGATATATATTGCTTGGTTCCTTTATTTTCACACCACCTCCCCAGGAACATGACAGAAATTTTGATGTAAAATTAGGGGCACGATTCATATAGTCAAAGTGGAAGAAAAAGTAGTGAAAGTGATGGCGTCGTACTGCTACATTAAATCAGTCGTTTATTGGGAGGCAACCCGATGTATAATAGTTTTAGATTTTCATTTTTATAGTGTTACGTTTTATTTGTTTTTATTTTGCAGATTAGGAAAAGTCTTAGTACCCAAAGTTAAAGTTGAGGAGCATGTTTGAGCTTAAGTATGGGGTCGTCCCGACCCTTGATGTTGAAGATTATGCTGCTAGCTAGGCCCTAGAGGGCCTCAAGGAGTATTTATTACTTTGCTTTATTTTCTTTTGCTTGTAGATGCATTGAGGGCACTGCATGTCTTAACTGTGAGGTGGAAAATATGTCCCTGTGTATAGTAAATTTTTGAGGTTAAGGGTGCGACAAATATGGCGTAGGATTTTTTTTAGTAGTCTTTGAGTCTTAGAAAAAAACAGAAAAATGGAAAGTTTCAAAAACATTTTGATTTCTTTTATTTTCCTTAGTAGCTTTTTAAGTCCATCATTAGTAGCATACATCACCTGCCGTCTTGGGTTTCCTATGAAATCGATTCTTTTTTGAAGGGGACCTTTAAATCGGGTAATTTTTTTAATTCTTAGGAGTAGTTTTTAGGAGTAATAAAAGAGAGAGAGAAAAGACCTTTTGACTTGCTTGATACTAGCATATTTAGGCCTGAGCTTGAGTAGTACTTTCATGTTAATGTTTGAGTGTTAATATAGAATAGCAGACTTTCTGACACATAGGCTCAAGGTTGTGACTTTGTATATAGCTTATTCTTATTTTGTAGTTCGCCATGACCCTCTATGTCCTAGATTAGAATTGATCCATCTTGATTGAGACTTGTGACATGTGTGGTGAGAATTTCTTGCTTATATTTCATATTTTGCATCTTAGTCTAGAACTTGCTCTGCATGTTATTGAAGTGAAATAAAAAGTGCTACTATGTTTAGACGATGATAATACGCTTTCTTTGATATGTCTGGTAAATTTTAGCCTTTTCAGATACTGTACCACTAGTAGTCTTTTGAGCCTGTAGCCTTTCGTTTGGTAGCCGTATTTTTGCCTTGACCCATTTATTGAATCCCTAGTTGTTGCACCCTTCTTTCCTGAGCACTGTAGTATAAACTGATAATAATTTTGAAATCTGAGGAAAGGGATGGTCGAGTGAAACATGGTGACCAATGATAGATACAAAATGATGAAAAAGTCCTCTAAAAACGTGACATGAAAAAAAAATGAAAAATTGCTTTGAGAAAAAAAAAATTAAGCATTCTTGATATGATGAGAATTACTAGCGAAATAATTGATGAAAATAGGCCTGAAAAATAAAGTTAAGAGATGAAATAATGGGTGATGAAGTCTAGAAAGTGCAAAGTGCTTAGGGAAGTGTAAGTCACTATTATATAGTTTTCCTACCCATTCGCTAATCAACATTATAGCCCGTTAAAGTCCTATTTAATTCTATTCGAGCATACTTAATTAGTATATATGTACATAATGGGCAAGCCTATGGTTCTTTTTGCATACATGTGAATTTCTTTGTGAGTGCGAGAGTTGTGTTTTGATGCTAAGTCCTTAAATTACATTTGATTATTTGATTTGAGTGTGTGGACTATTTCTTCATGTGAGGACACTTATTTCATGATAGATAGATGATGTTATTAGATTTATTTGACAGAGTAGGTGAGTGAGCTTAAATTTGATCATAAGTTAGAGTCCGTCCCTGAGGTTAGGAGGTTAAAAGTTTGTTGTTTGTTTGTATATCTTGTATGATGATCAGGAAGTGTATATTTAATGGGTTGAGTTGTTATAGGGCCTAATTGTTGGTATCAACCAAAGTGGTTGTGTTCCAAGGCTTGATTTATTGAGAGTGGTTTATATGCTTACTCGTGGACGAGCAAGCGTTTAAGTGTGGGGTGGTGATGTTTGGCCAAAAATTCATATGTTTATCCATTGTTTGTCTCACATTTTAGTACTTTTAATCTCCTTTTGAGTATTAATTTTAGTGAATGTACTTAATATTATATTTTATTATGTAAGAATAAAAGGGTGTGAAATTGAAGAGATTTAGAGTAAAACTGAATAAAATACGTAACCAAAAAAAGGAAAAGAGGGGGAGACAAAGTGGGGCTCACCCCCTAAGCTTTGTCTCTCAATTAGAAGAAAAAACAAGTTGAGACAAAAAAAAAATCAAAGTGAAACAGAAAAGAACAACGCAACACTTGAAATTAGACGAAATAAAAATACCGATTGGACAGTTGGCGTCACACATATGTCACGAGAAATATACGTCTCTGAATCTGTTTTGGCTTGCGCGCTGCCTGCTCGACGTGGGTGTCTCCCGATTTGAGTTGGATTTGGTTTTTAGAAAAAGCACAGGCTTTTTTGTACTCTACAAATACACATTCTACACGATTTTGACATAACTTTGGACCTAGAGAGAAGTTAGAGCCGTCGTGGAGGCCGGAGTTACAGAGTTTTACCTTTTCTTCTCTGTAATTCTCATTATTATATTTTTATTCGTATGATTTGTTGATTTTTCTTCATGTCTATGTGGAGCTAAACTCTTTATTTCTAGGGTTTTGATACTATCATGAAAGTTGACGTTTGATTATTGTTTATATCTATTGATTTTTCATCTTTGGATTATTTATTTATTCTTGTGCTTAATTGTTTTATTATCTGGCCAATAATTGAACACTATTTGTGGAGTGTGAATTGAACTTGAGAAAGGAAATTTTCATGTGTAATAAGAATAAATAGAGCTTGTTCGTAAGAATATATTTCGTTATTGAGGATAGAGATATACCATGTAGCCTTGCTTAGTTGGTTACGGAAATTTAAATGTGTTATTGTTATTTTCTAGCGATCATATATAGATATAGACAATAGAGTAACATCTATAAGCTTGTGAGCAATTCGAGAGATACTCATAAAGTTAACAACAACTCATCAAATAGTAACTCAGGAAAATCAGTAAGTGTAACGATTGGAAGACTCAACTGGAATGTTAGTGGTTATAGCCCTAGATCTATCTTTTCTCATATAAAAATATGTTCTTTCTTGGTCGAAGTTCATTATTTGTTTTCTTTTATTTTTAGTTAGTTTATATATATAAACTTCTCTTCTTGACTTTTGTTATTGCCCTGTCAGCACTATGTTGAGTTGTTGTGTTCTCCGAGATCGGAGATGAGTGCTTTGTCAAACATATTGGATCTGGAGATAAGGAACTATTCTAAAATATCATCTATTCACTACAATTTTGTTCTTGGGCTCTTGATTTTAGTTTGAAAAGTGGATCCGGCAACGACACTGCTTTGCAGATACAGAGTGCTAAAAATTTTGACATAAGAGAAGGATTTCACTTAATAGCATTTCTAGGTTTGGTTACTGTTGGTCCAGATCTCTCACCATTCATCTTTAGTCAAGATCTCTCACTTAATAATTGTTGTATTTCATTTTTAGTCCAGATCTCTCACCAGTCATCTTCAATCGTGCATCCCACCATCCTATATATTTCTACTACTCTTCACCTTTTACAGATCTCGTCGGTTAACCTTCAACCGTACACTCGCCGGTGAAATATTATTTCTAATTTTTCGATCAGACTTCGTCGGAGTCAGAGCACTAAAAATACTCCGATCGATACCTATTTATAAACGCAGAATCCGGTGGCCGGATTACACGTGTTTGAAGTGCACCGCCGGCGATAAGCTTTTAAGCAAAATTTCTCCGGCTTCTCGTGAAAGAGCGTGGAAGGACAGATCGAGGTTCGTTTTTCATCTCCGACATCGAAAAGCAATTCCCGGTCAACATATGCGGTGCTTCTCTCAAAAATAGTGATTTTAGGCAGTGAACAGTGTTTTCCAACGTGTGAACAGTGATTTCTAGCGTGTGAACATGTTCTATCAGCCTGGAATTGGTACCTCCAGTTGCTCATACTCAATATTTGTTCTTATCCTTGTAGTTAAATTTTTGCGTGTTGCGTGTTATTGACTCTTGACTTTAGATTCTTGCCTTATTCTTTTTGTCATTTGTTTTATCATTCTAGTATGTAGTAGCCTGACTTACCCCTAGATTCTTGCTAACTTGTGCTTTAGTATTGGTTCATGTGTATGTTAACGTTAACCTTTGACTAGTATTTTTTTGCTCTAGTGGCTTTGGTGAATGATGGTAGACTAGGGTCATGTTCTTGGTCGGGGACGGGGGCGAGAGTTAGGGGGTAAGTGGGGTAACAGAGATGCTAGGCTGAAAATTGGGTCTTGGAATATTGGGACTTTAACGGGGAAGTCGATAGAGCTAGTTATGGTGGCCAGTGGGCCGGGTTCGGGGCGGGGCAGGTCCCGATGGGATGGGACCCGGCGGGACGGGACCCGGCGGGACTGGGGATTGGGTCGAGTTCGGGGCTCTGGCGGGTCGAAACTGGCAGGACAGGTCGATGTCCCGTCCTGTCCCTCATCCCGCCAGAAAGGGGGACCGGTATTGGCGGGGCGGGGTAGGGTCTGGGTTTTCTTTTTTTTAAACACTTAATTTCAAGAAACTTGTGAATATAAACACTTAAATAATTGAACAAGATAGTGTAATAAAAATATCCAAGGCTATTTTTGTGCCTCTTATATTATTTAATAGAAATATGATTTTTTTGTAATACAATTTCAAATTGCAACTTTGTGGTGTTGTTCAAAAGTTGCAAATCACATAGTAAAATTATAATTAAAAAACTTACATAATTATAAACACCTTTTCTAATTTCTTCACAATGTCTTGTGGTTCTTCGGTTGTAATTGGAATTTGTTGGTCAAATTGGTCGACGTCGCTTCCAGTTCCCTCGGACAAAATTTAATTGTAGTTTAAATCGTCTTCTTCATTGATTTCTGGTTGACCGCACCTTCTACTCTCCGCTCATATCCAATCTCTGAATAATACTGCAATCTCCAAGCTGTCTTCCGCTAATGAGTGTTTGTGCTCTCCTATTTGAAATCTTCCGGTAGAAAAAGCGCTTTCAGACGCTGTTGATGACGCTTGAATGGTCAACACATCTCGGGCCATCTTTGCTAGTATCGGAAATGTCTTCTCATTTTCCCTCCAGTATTTAAGCAAGTCTTCACGTTCTTCTTTATTAAGAATGGCTTAGTACCGTACAATACCCTACAAAAAAAACATCAAACTCGCTAACTTGATTAGCAGTGGTACCACTAATCATTCTATTTCTAAGGCTTTCAATACTAGCCGCAGAAACAACATGTCTTCTATGAGGTTGTATTGAAGAAGAAGAATATGGTATAGAAGCCGGTTGGTTACTAACACTTTCTTGTTGTAATGCATATAACTTTTTTGCATTCATCGTGTATGCTAGACAAAACTTCTTCTTTAGTTGGTTCCTTAGGTGGTTATTCATTTGAGTTTTTTGGAGTTGGAGGTGGAAGTACTGCTATACAATCATAAATAGTTTCAATAAGTGTTTTACAACCATCTATTTTAATAGTCGGATATAATACAACACCAATAATATAAATAGTGGGAATAGGAAAAAAAATTAATTTGATAAACATTTTTTAATAGGTGCCTTATAAGATAATTTTTCCATATATTCACTAAGTAAAAAAAATATTAGAGCTATATAAAATAACATAGTTGAAATAGTAGGATAATATATATTAGAAAATTCTTTAGTTACTTGAAACAATTTCTCTAAAAATCCAATAAGTTCTGAAATTTTTTCCCAATCATTATCTATAAGCATATCAGTTGGATTTTGATTATGGGAGTTAAAAAATAAAGTTACATGTCTTCTATAATTGTAAGCAACAAGTAGTTGTTCATATGATTAGAAGAAGTACCCCTGCCCTTGTTATCCTTACTAGAAGAAGCACCCTTACCCTTACTCATAATCGTACGTCTTAATCCTTCCATTTTAATTATGCAAATAAATAATTAAAATAAATGAAATTAAGTGCGATAATTAAAATAAAGTAATAATAATAATTTAAATAAGGAATGAAGGTACCGAACGCCGACATAACGTCGACATGTAATCGAGGTTGAAAATTGAAATTTTGCTCGACGGATGATCATCAAGCAAGTTGCCAACTTCAGTCCCAATTTTTGAACTTTGATATAATTATAAAAATGAGCAAATAAAATAAAATATTTAGTAGGCAATGTAATTGTAGACTTGTAGAGAGATAGATTGAGAGATTAGAGAGATTGTAGGAAGATTTGTGAGATAAAATGAAGAGAAAATGAGGTATTTATAGTTGGAAAATTAGGTTAAAGTATAAATATACTAACTTAGGGGTTAAAAATAAATATTAAGGGGGTAGTGGGGTTTATAGGGGGGCAAAAATGGTCGTTTGGACCGTTGCACAACGGTCAAAATCTAAATTTGGTCGTTGTTTCAACGGTTAGTTTTGCAAAGGGGGATGGGGGATCGGGATCGGCGTGAGGTCGGGGCAGGATCAAGGCTGGGCGGGACAAGCCCGGGCAGGATGAGCCCAGGTCCCGTCTCAATTTCGAGTTCCGACACTGTCAATTTTATTAAGGGGGATCGAGGCGGGTCGGGTCGGGATCGGGCCGACCCGGCCCACTGGCCACCCTTAGAGCTAGTTAATATTTCTAAGAAGATGAGGATTAATATATCTTGTGTCCAAGAGACCAAATGGGTAGGACCTAAGACTAAGGATGTGAACGGGTATAAGTTATAATTCTCGGGTAGGTCGAGGTATAGGAATGTGGTAGGCATTTTAGTAGACAACGAGCTAAGGGATCAGGTGATAGAGGTAAGGAGGGTCAATGACAGGATGATGACGATTAAGTTGGTAGTTGGAGGTTCACTATGAACATTATTAGTGCTTACGCGCCGTAGGCGGGCTTGGACGAAGAGGAGAAGAGGCATTTTTTGGAGGATTTGGATGAGGTGGAGGGAGGTATACCACACACTAAGAAGTTATTTGTAGGAGTGGATTTTAATGGACATATCGGGTAACTTTCGGAGAGTTATGACGATGTGCATAGAGGCTTTGGCCTCGGGGACAGGTATGGTGGAGGCGTCTCACTTTTGGAGTTCGCTAGAGCTTTTGGGATGGTGATAACCAATTCGAGGTTCCTGGAGAAGGAAGAGCACTTGGTGAATTTCTGTAGTTCGGTGGCTAAGACTCAGATAGACTTTTTGCTCCTTATGAAGGGTGACAACCGTCTTTGTAAATACTACAAGGTTACTCCGATGGAGTATCTTACAACCCGACATAAGCTTTTGGTGATGAATTTGGAGATCAAAATGGAGAAGAAAATGAGGGTTGTGGATGACAGGTTAAGGATCAAATGAGAGAGTTTGACCATGGCTAGTGCAAAAGAGATGGGGGAGAGATTGATGGCCAAGGGGGCTTGGGGGAGTAGTTGGATGCAACCGGTATGTGGGACAGGATGGAAAGTTGCATTCGAGAGGTAACTAGAGAAGTGCTAGGGGTCTTGCGGGGTAGCTGTAGTGGGCATCGAGGGGACTGGTGGTGGAATGGTAAAGTTCAAGAGAAGGTAGAAGCGAAGAAAGTGGCGTATGCGAGATTGGTAGAAAGTGAGAATGAAGTGGAGAAGTGAACGAATAGGGAACTGTATAAGATGGCGAGGAAGGAGGCAAAGCTAGCGGTTACGGCGGATTTTGAATGCTTGTATGTGGAATTAGAGGAAAAATGCGGGGATAAAAAATTGTACAAACTAGCCAAGGCGAGAGAGAGGAGGGCCCGTGACTTGGATCACGTGAGGTGCATCAAGGACGAGGATGACAAAGTACTGGTGGAGGACGCGCATATCAGGTGGAGGTGGTAGTCCTACTTCCATAAACTCTTGAACGAAAAAGGAGATAAAGACATTGTGCTGGGGGATCTGGAATGTACAGAGAAGAGACACAGATACCCCAGTGCGGAGGCGTGAGAGGTTGGCTATAGACGGGTTTATGAGGGGTAGAGGTAGGCCAAAGAATTATTAGAGAGAGGTGATTAAATGGGATATGGCGCATGTGTAACTTACCGAGGACATGACCTTAGATAGGGGATTGTGGAGGACATGAATTAGGATAGAATGGTAGTAGGTAGTTGAGCGTAGTCCTACTTACGCTTACGATCTGGTAGTGGTAGTGTTAATATTGTAGGTCTGCTTAGTCTATCATACTTGTAGGCACAATATTGTTTTATAGGCCCCTGTCGTTTGATTCCTGTTGCTATGTGTTATGTAGTGTACTTTGTTTATATTATTTACATGTGTTTGTTACTGCTTCTTTTTTAGAATGTGCTATCATGACTTATTTGCTTTTGATACCAACATTTTCATACTGCTTTAAATTTTTTCCCAGGTTTGACCATTTCTCTTGCTTTGCTTGTGCTTATGCTTTGTCTTGAGCCGAGGATTTCTCGGAAACAACCGCTCTACCTACCAAGGTAGAGGTAAGGTCTGCGTACACTTTACCCTTCCAGACCCCACGTTGTGGGATTTCACTAGGTATGTTGTTGTTGTTGTTGTTGTTATATATATAAATTTGGATTTTATTTCTTGTTTAGATAATTAGCACTAGTTTAATTTAGTAAATAGTTAATCACAAGCCCATGTGGGTACGATATCTGGACTTCAATCCTATATTACTTGTACGATCGCGTATACTTGCGTGTGCGTTTGAGAGCAACAACCCTCATAATTCCTTAATAAGTGAATGATGCTTACTATTATTTAATCAAGATTGAGACTAACTCAAATAATAAGTCGTAATATTGCATATTTATTGTTTGGGAACATCATGAGTATGAATATCACTTAACATTTCTTTTAAAAATGCATAGCGAATTTTACATCTTCAATTGTTATTGGTCTTCATATGTTTTCTTTCATGTGTCTCAAAATTATCATATTTTCTTATTTCGCTCTTTGAAAGTAATTTTATTTTTATTCATGAAGTAGTGGTGTTTTAATTACTCTTTCTGTCCCAATTTATATGACACACTTTCCTTTTTAGTCAGTCCTAAAAAGGATGACACATTTATTTATTTGGCAACAATTTAACTTTAAACTTTACTTTTCATGCATAACGAGATAATCTATAATCACACAAATATCTTTGACTTATTTTAGATCATAAGATTCAAAAGTCTTCCTATATTTCTTAAACTTCGTGTTAAGTCAAACTACATCATATAAATTGAAACGGAGGAAGTATAAGTTTATTAATTATTTTCTTTTAGGAAGGTAAATTGCATAGTATGATAGTAATATATTTTAAGAAATTGTAATTTTTTTTATAGATTGAAAGTTATTAGAGTTTATTTGCATCTCATAACAGATTTTATATCATTGTATTATTTATACTTGTAAAATCATGTTAGAAGTTTTGTTTTCTATGAGTTTCTTTAATCATATTTTCATTTAAAAATAATATTATTGTATAATTTTTATAATTTTGTGTTATTATATTATTTTACTACAATATAGATTAAAATTTTAAAGATTCATGAGGCTTACACTACATTCCTCAGAGCTTACACCTCGCATTATATTAAGTAAAAAGTCTTGCCTCACGCACCCACCTTTTTAAAAACACTGTTCCTAACAACATTTTCAGGTTATTTAAACAAGAATATGATCTCAAAACGTCGGTAGAAGTAAAGTACAAATTTAGAGTGCAAACTTTTTAAGAGATAAAACTGCAAGGTCTTCAAAAAGTGAAACTATTTGCAACAAATTTTCACCCGGCTTCTAAGAATGCAAATTTCAGAAGTCATTCCCTTGGGCTTAAACCCCCCTTTTAAAAAATCACACAAATACAAAAAGTATAACTTTTTATATTCCTAAAATATCAACAACACATAATTTTAGGAGTTATTACCATTAATGCATATCCACTTTAATATTACTTTATCTTTCTTTCAGAATTATTCTCCCCCAAAGTCTATGAGAATGACATGAGAGAAAATATAATTTTTCAAATAAACAAAACAAAACAGCTTCAAATCATATATTCCATCTATCGTTTTAAAAATATTTTTTTTCTTTCATTTCATCCTGTTTATTTTTTAAATTTTCACTTAGTGGCTGATGCAATTATTTTTTTGTGACTAAATAAATTATTTAAATATATTAATATTAAGAAAAGTACATGAAATGATATGATATGTGGTATATAATATAAGAAAAGTATATGAAAATATACTTAAAAATATATGGTATACTCAAATCGGTAAATTTAACTGAAAAGATGATAAAAAATATTTGAAAATAATAGTAGAATTTAGTTTATTTAAGTTTGTATATTATATATAGTATATAATATAATTATACTTTTTGTGTATGTAGTATATAATATTACAATATACTTAATATATGAATATATTACTCTACGTGCCAATCAATTGTACTCTACAATAACATATATAGTATACAATATACAATATATAGATATAATTTACATACTTGTTCTAAAAAATTTATATATATATACTTGTTCATGAACTAGCTTTTTTTGTTTGTTTGTTAAAGTTCATGAATTAGCTTACTAGTAAATTATGTTGGAGCTCTTTTAGGTAAGCAATTATTGTGTTTTTATTTTCTATTAATTATGTTATCACTAATATAGGGAATCTCCTTATTTTTAGGTTTTTAATCATAGCAAAAATCTCTTTATTTTTAGCATTAAGTTGCACAATTTATAATATCTAAATTAGTTGTAGATTATATAATTAACTCTTATATATCTTGTATTAGGCTGATAAATCACATCTAAAAATTACATAAATACAACTTATTCAGAATTTTAACTTTTTAATTACAAAAATACAACTTGTTACATTCCTAAAATATTAATAACACATAAATGTAAGAGTTATTACCATGAATGCATATCCACTTTTGCTTTCTCTTTCTTTCAAAGCATTCTCCCCCAAAGTCTATGCAAGGGCGTGAGAGAGAATATAATTTTCTAAATAAACAAAATAAATTAGCTTCAAACACATATTCCATCTACCATTTTAAAAGTATTTTTTCTTTCTTTTCCTCCTCTTTATTATATTTTTAATTTTCTCTTGATGACTGATACAATTATTTTTTTGTGAGAAAAGAAATTATTTGAATATATAATATTAATAGATGAAAAGTATATAAACATATACTTAAAAAATATTGGTATAAGAAAAGTATATAAGAATATACTTAAAAAATATATGGTATATTCAAATTGTTAAATTTAACTGAAAAGATTGACAATAAAATATTTTTGGATTAATAGTAGAAATTAGTATATTATATATAGTATTTAATATAATAATACCTTTTGTGCATATAGTATATAATATTACAATATACCTAATATATGAATATATTACTCTACACATGCCAACCAATTGTACTCTACAATAACATATATAGTATACAATATACGATATATAGATAGAATAACATATATACTTGTTCATTAATTAGTAAATGCTTTTGTTTGTTAAAGTTCATGAATTAGCTTGCTAGTAGATTGTTCTGGAGCTTTTTTAGGTAAGTAATTGTTGGGTTTTATATGCATTTAACTATGTTATCACTAATATAGGAAATCTCCTTATTTTTAGTTTTTATTTCATATTAATAATCCCCTTGTATCTAGCTTTAAGTTGCATAATTTGTAATATCTAAATTAGTTGTAGATTATATAATTAACTTTTATGTATTTTGTATTTATGAAAATTCCCCAACATTTTTCTGCTAAATGAACTTGGGCTCTGGCCCAACCCTTTTAAAATGCCGACTTGTGAAAATTCTTGCTCAAGGGTGACAACTCGGGAATGTTAGTTATCCTGGAATATATCACACAATCTATTCCAGGTAGCCATAGCCGTAGTGTCTGGTTCAATAATCATATGTAAAAGGTCGGTAGAAATAATGGAGTAAATCCACTGAAGGACAGTAGCATCAATAGTGATCCATAACTAAGGATCCTCCGCGGGTGTAAGGACAATGGGAGAAATTATGTGATGGGGGACTTGATGTGAGATTGCGTGAAGTTCTGCCCACGTCGCATATTGGACGTTTTCCATCTCAAGAACAATAGGGATGTGGTGTCTTGATGTTAGAAACAGTAAGGGCATGATGAAACATGTTCTTTGACATAGACATAACGAAAGAACAATAGGTGAATAAGGGATTTGGAAGAAAATTTGGGAAGAGAGGATGTAAGGTGGCACAGATTTCGAGAAGGGACACGAAAATCGAGGCAGCGGAAGAGAGGAAAATCGAGAAGTAAGTTTAGACCTAGACTTCTGATACCATGAAAGAAATAATCCCCTTGATTATTTTCATTAATGAATAAGTATATATACAATTTACAATATCCATAATATGAAAAATTTTATTCCTATTCTACTCCCAAAACCTTATTCTATTTGTACAAGAATTCTACAATTATTGTAAGTGTACAATGCTAATTAAATACAAATAATATCTTACCAAAAATAGAGATATACACGGCTGTGTATACCGTGTATATCATAGTCTCCCACTTGTCATGGGGTTTCCGTGATATACACGGTATACATAAGGCATTGGATATTCCGTGTATACCGTGTATATTATTGTATACTTTGAAAGAGTTAATGAAGCATGTACAAATTAAATCATGCAACCTTCTTATTTATGTTATCTAGTAAAAAATTATAATTTTCTTATGTTTCTTTGGGGGTTCTTATTTGAGTTGATAAGCCTACCTATGATATTGTAATGAATAGTTGGAGTATTGTATTGAAAAATGTAGTAGTAATAATTGCACTACAAATGAAAATATAGGAATATCATATAATTTTGTCATTTAGATCAAGTATTGTTATAAGAAAATTAAAATAAGAGAGTTCAGGATAATATTTCAGATAAGGAAGAAGTCAGTAATATAGGCAAACCTGAAAAAAAAATCTCTGAAATTATCCCGACATATGGTTGCACACACGTACAAAAAAACGAAGAACAATACGAATGACGAGAGTAATATAACAAATTAACTATAGAATTGATTACCATTAATATAAAATGTTTGATATATAGGTTGTAGAAGCTTCCAATTTATTGACTGCAATGTGCAATATTCAAGATTGTGATTTAATTATAAATTCTTTACTTAAATTTAGATTTTTTATCACATGTAGATAATAGTGAAATAAGTATATTATCGGCACTGTGTATGAGAAAATTCTAACGAAATTTAATGTTGAAAGTAAGTTAACAAGCAGATAACTAAAAGAAATAAAGTCAAAATATTAAAGTAGGCATATTATGGTTACATACATAAGATATGTGATCATTTTGTGTTAATTTGTCGATATATTTATAATATGATCGTGGTTCCTGTTAAATATACATAATATACACACGATATACATGTGTATATTATGTATATTGTTGCTCTCGGATTCCATAGGTAAATCGTATATGGTGTACATATTTAGGTAATATTGTAGTCTCCTAGTTTAGGTAATATTGTGGTGTAATTAGTATTGTACACTTACCATAATATTTGTATTACCATAATTGTATATTTAGTATCCAAGTAGAATAAGGTTTTAGGAGTAGAATAGGAATAGGATTCTCCTATTATGGAAATATGTATCTTGTATATATAGCCTTTCAATCAATAAAAATAATCAAGGGATTATTTCTTTCATGGTATCAGAAGTCTAGGTCTTAAAATCCTCCCTCTAAAAATCCTCCTACTCCCGTCGCCACCTCGAAATCCGAGCCCTCTTCGTCTCATTTTTCATACCGACGGTCTCTCCTCTCTTCCCAAATTTTCCTTCCAAATCTCTCAATCACATATTGTTCTATCAATATGTCTACATCCCGGAACACGTTTCATCTTGCCCTTACAGTTTCTAACATCAAGAATAACATCCTTCTTGTTCTTGAAATAGAAAACGTTCAATATGCGACGTGGGCCGAACGGTTCAAAATTCATGCACGCTCGCATCAAGTCACCCATCACATAATCCCCGCAGCTCCTGAGGATACTGAGGTACCAAAACGCGAGGATGATCCTAAGTTGTGGACGACTCTTGATGCCACTCTCCTCCAGTGGATATATTCTACCATTTCTACCGACCTTTTGCAAACGATTATTGAGTCTGACGCTACGGCATAGGCAACTTGGGATAGATTGCGTGATATATTCCAAGATAATCAAAATTCTAGAGTCGTTACTCTTGAGCAGTATTTCTCCCACGTCAATATGGAAGATTTTCCTAATGTTTTAGCTTATTGCAAAAGATTAAAGAAATTGGCGGACCAACTTCGCAACGTTGGCGCGCCAGTTTTGAATGATCGTTTGGTCCACCAAATGGTTTTTGTCCTCTCTGAGGTCTATAATGGTGTTAGAACGCTTCTTCGGCAAAGCAATCCGCTTTCGTAATTTTATCAGGCTCGTTCTATGCTTACACTCGAAGAAGCAGGCATGGCAAAATGAGCGGCTACCGGTGCTAGTCTCGTAGTCATGATGACCGAGTCTACGGTTTATCCTATCGGTTCCAACAACTCGGGCCAAAATCGCAACAACGGTGGCGGCAAAAGGTGGAAATAAGAAAAATAATGGCAAGAACCGCGGCGGCAACAACGACGGCAGTCGGCAGAATGGTGGTGGTGGTGGTAGCGGCCCTCGCGGTGGTCAGCAGCAGCAGCAACAGTTTTGGGCCCCTATGCAATGGCAGTAAACCCAATGTCCCCAGGGCGCATTTACGGCACTTAAAGACTGGCCCAACACTAGACACTCTAAGATCCCCGCAGGCCCATCACGCAGCGGCACCCACATCTACAGACATCGAAGCCACAATGCACACACTTGGTTTAAATCCTCCAGACCCAAAATGGTATATGGATACCGGTGCCACTACTCACATGACATCCGATTCAGGTACGCTCTCGTCTTATTTCAATTTGAGCAACCCTTGCGGCATAATTATTGGTAATGGTAATTCTATTCCAATCCGTGGTTATAGTCATAAAACTTTGTCTCCCCCTCATCCACCTCTTATCTTGAAAAACACCCTACACGCCCCCAAATTGATTAAAAACTTAGTCTCTGTCCATAAATTCACTACTGACAATTCTGTTTCTATTGAATTTGATCCATTTGGTTTCTCTGTGAAGGATTTCAAGACGGGGAGTCATCTCATGAGGTGTTATAGTAGGGGAGATCTTTATCCTATCACACTCAGTTCCGGTCCATCGAGTCAAGCCCTGCCATCCGCCTTTGCAGCCATTTCTCCTTCCTTGTGGCATGCTCGTCTTGGTCATCCGGAATCCTCTATTTTGTCGTCATTAGATAAAAATAGTTTTATTTCATGTAAGGGTACGAGTAGTACTCCAAATTATCAGTCTTGTTCTTTAGGAAAAATTGTTAAGTTACCATTTGTAGACTCAAATTCTCATACTTTAATGTCATTTGATATTGTTCATAGCAACTTATGGACATCTCCTGTTCTTAGTTCTGTTCATCGGTATTATGTTCTCTTTTTGGATGATTATTCTAAGTTTTTATGGACGTTTCCCATAGCGAAAAAATCTCAAGTTTTTTCCGTCTTCTTAAAATTTAGAGCATTCATTAGAACCCAATTCGACAAAGAAATCAAAAATATTCAGTGTGATAATGGCAAAGAATATGACAATGAGGTGTTTCGGGAATTCTGTGCTAATAATGGGATCAATTTTCATTTTTCTTGTCCTCATACGTCTTCACAAAATGGGAAAGCCGAACGCAAAATTCATTCCATAAATAACATTGTCCAAACTTTATTAATTCATGCTTCCGTACCCCCGTCTTTTTGGCATCATGCTCTCCAAATGGCTACCTATCTCCTTAACATAATTCCTTCCAAAGGTTTGACATATTCTTCCTCCCTTCAAATTTTATATAATAAAATTCCTTCATATTCACATCTTCGGGTTTTTGGGTGTTTGTGTTATCCGTTATTCCCATCCACCACAATTAACAAACTTCAGGCCTGGTCTACTCCGTGTGTGTTTTTGGGTTTTCCGTCTAATTATCGTGGCTACAAATGCTTTGATTTATGCTCTAATAAAATCATCATTAATCTCCATGTCATTTTTGATGAATCCCAATTTCCATTTGCTAAAGTTAATACTCCTGTGCCTAGTTCGTATAATTTTTTTGGATGATAGTATATCCCCGTATATTATTCAGCATTTTTTGGATGTCTCCCGCACCCAAAATTCTCCAGCGGGTCCACTGCCCGCTGGCCCCACTGGTTTGTCACCCACTGCCAGTCCCAGTACCACCACTAGGCCAGTTCCAGCGATTGGGCCAGTCCAGCGTAAATCTGGAACTGGTCCAATTCCTGCTCCTGTTCACCGAGTTGGGCCAGTAGGCCCACTGCCTGCTGGCCAGTCCGTCCCGAGCCCAGCAAATTCCCAAAATCCACCAATTTCTTCCTCGAGTCATAGACCGGTCACTCGTAGTCAACGAGGTATTTTTAAACCAAAAAGACATTTTAATTTACATTCTAATATCCCTAAATCCTCCTTACCCTGTAATCTTGTGTCTGTCTTAAATGACCCGAATTGCAAAATTGCTATGACCAATGAATATAATGCTCTTATTGATAATAATACGTGGGAGTTGGTGCCCCGTCCATCTGGTATTAATATTATCAGGTCTATGTGGATTTTTGCTCATAAGGAGAATTCAGATGGTTCATTTGCTCGACATAAGGTGCGGCTTGTGGGTAATGGTAAGACTGAGCAAGTTGGTGTAGATTGTGGTGAGACGTTTAGTCCGGTGGTCGAGCCAGCTACCATTCGCACTGTGCTTATCTTGGCTCTTTCGAAGGCATGACTTATTCATCAGTTAGATGTAAAGAATGTTTTCCTACATGAGGATCTCAAGGAAACAATCTATATGCATCAGCCTTTAGGATTCAGGGATCCCAAACATCCTCATCATGTATGTTTGTTGAAGAAGTCCTTATATGGGCTTAAGCAGTTTCCCCGGGCCTGGTATACGAGGTTTGCAGACTATGTTTCGACTATTGGGTTCACTCACAGCAGGTCGGATAATTCATGTTCATCTACCGTAACGGTTCGTCCTTGGCCTATATTCTGTTATATGTGGATGATATTATTTTAACTGCCTCTTCCGATGCCTTTCGCCATTCTATCATGACTGTGCTCAGCTCTGAGTTTGCTATGAAAGACTTGGGGCCCTTGAGTTACTTTTTGGGGATTGCTGTCACTCGTCATTTAAATGGGTTGTTCTTATCTCAAAGGAAGTATGCAGCTGAGATCATCGAGAGGGCTGGGATGTCATCCTATATGTCCACTTCCACTCCAGTTGATACTAAGCCCAAGCTTAATGCCGCGACTGGCGTACCTTATGAGGATCTGACCCGCTATCGCAGTCTTGTAGGGGCCCTTCAGTATCTTACATTTACGAGACCAGATATTACGTATGATGTCTAGCAAGTGTGTTTGTTCATGCATAATCCCAGAGTTGAGCACATGAATGCACTCAAACGCATCATTCGATATATTCAGGGTACACTTAACTATGGGTTGCATTTATATCCTTCCTCGACGTCCACACTTGTCTCGTATACGGATGTTGATTGGGGTGGTTGTCCAGACACCAGACGGTCTACGTCTGGCTATTGTATGTTTCTTGGCAATAACCTGGTCTCATAGTCTGCAAAACGTCAGTCGACATTGTCCCGATCCAGTGCCGAGTATCGAGGGGTAACTAATGTGGTCTCTGAATCATGTTGGTTACGTAATTTGCTATTGGAGCTTCATTCACCTATTCAGAAAGCAACCTTGATTTATTGCGATAATATTAGTGCCATCTACCTTTCTGGTAATCCGGTTTAGCACCAGCGCGCTAAACATATCGAGATGGACATTCACTTTGTCCGCGAAAAGGTTGCTCATGGTCAGGTACGCGTATGCCATGTCCCGTCAAGATATCAAATTGTCGACATCTTTACAAAGGGTCTTCCCTCGGTCCTTTTTGAAGATTAGGGACAGTCTCAGCGTTCGAAGACCGCCCGCTATGACTGCGGGGTGTGTTAAATATACATTATATATACACGATATACATGTATATATTATGTATATTGTTGCTCTCGGATTCCATAGGTAAACCGTATATGGTGTACATATTTAGGTAATAGTGTAGTCTCCTAGTTTAGATAATATTATGGTGTAATTAGTATTGTACACTTACCATAATATTTGTATTACCATAATTGTATATTTAGTATCCAAGTAGAATAAGGTTTTAGGAGTAGAATAGGAATATGATTCTCCTATTATAAAAATATGTATCTTGTATATATAATCTTTCAATCAATGAAAATAATGAAGAGATTATTTCTTTCAGTTCCTATACACTATTAATTGTGATTAATAATATTCATGGAAGTTTAGACATTAGAAATTACTACACAAGCATACAAGAAAAGGGAAATAAAAGGATTGTTAAGAGATAAAATATATTAATTATATAATTGATTACTATTATATGAAATATTGGATAGAGGCAATAAAATCTTTCAGTTAATTAACCACAATGTTCAATATTCAAGACTGTAATTTAATTATAAAAGTCTTACTTAATATTTACTATATGTATATAGAAAAGAAAATTCAGTATTTTACCAACACTATGTGTGAAAAGTGTAACCAGTTTATTGTGAAAGTAGGCTAACAAGACTTAAAAGAACTAAAATTAAAATATTAAAATTAAACCTAACAAATATTTAAACATTACAATGATATAAATTTAAAGGATGGTAAAAATTATATGTCTATAATATGTATCTTAGTAAATACGTGTGGAAAATACTTCTGCCATGAGAACAGAAAGAAACCATGCCAAGCAATATTAACATCAATGTTGCATACCATTAAGAGTTATCGTAGAATGGATAGAACTGTTTCACCCTTAATCAGAAATTTAAAATTTGAATTTTGAAAATTTAAAAAATCTCAATAGAAAGCTCTTTCTTCTGCAACGGCATTACACGACATAAGAATGACATTTGCTTTAAGTGACATGCATATTCAAGTTCCTTAGATATCAAATATCATATAAATTTGTGATTAAATGATAAAATTTGGAGAGTGATTGATACTTTATATGTTAAAAGAAGAGAATTCCCAACTTATTTTGAACTGAAACATTTGTTATTGTTACTGTAACGTTATTATGAAAAGAAAGAAGACATTGTGAATAACAATCTCAAAATAATATTATGCGAATTAACTGCTAATAAATATAATTTTTAAATTAGCTCTTTGGTTTATTAACCTTACAAAGTTTTTCCATGTAATGTTTAATAGCTAATTTCATTTCTTACATTTACTTTACTAGCAATGACCTTACATTCCGCCTGTTTAGTCATTGCGTCACATTCATGTATTATATTGTTGGGCATAAGTTAATCATTTGTTTAGAACCAGCTTTTAAGCTATGGTGTTTGATTGGAATTGATAAATTTATCTAAATAGACTTTGATTATTCATTTTTATAGGTCCAGACAATATATAATTATTGGTCTCGACTAGTAAATTCATCATATGACAATCCATACTGATCATTCATAATTTTTTTTCATGTGTAATTGTTTATTTAATTTTTAATAATATTATTATTAATTTATAAAAACGTGTATCACATAACTTCGCATACACATGCAATGCACGTGCCAAAAAATTAGTGTTACTAAAATAACTGAGAAAAGTTACATAACAATAACAATAATGTTGAATTTTCCACTTCAGCTAGTTCAATACATGCGTAGATTGAAAAAGGGGATATTTCAAAAATATATAATTTGCTCATTTATATTGCAAAAAGATAGACCAAAATTTACATTGTAAAGCTTTGACTCAAAAATATTTTTATACAATATTATACACTTATATTCAAAAAACTACATTATGTATATAAGTGTTTGAAGGTGTATACATATTTATACACTTATATACATAAACCATATAACCACCATATACATTATTATACACTCACTATCTTTGCCCCTCCTGATTTCTCCATCGCCAACCTCAACAAACTCCGGCGATCCCCACCGATGTTACCTGCGCTCCACCAGTGACTATAATGCAAAATTATAGCTCCATATACACTTATATACACCATCGCTGAATTTGAGATCTGAGATGAAGTAGCAACATCTACCAGCCATCGTCGGAGATCATGCCAAAGCTCTGACTTACCTTCATCAGATTTGAGAGCCCGCGGCGACAGAGAGAGGAGGCCGAGAGAGTGAGCGAGAGGGACAGAGAGTGAGAGAAAAAAAATTTGATCATTTTTTGTAAGATTTTAAAACGTGAATTAATTTTAATAGAATTATTATCCTAAATTTCACACAACATAATTATGTGTTAGAAAAAGTGGGTCAAATAAGATATTATCTAACAAACGATCCTATTCCTAAGTAGTAAAAGCAAAAGAGGTAGTGAAGAAAGGGTGAAATAGCATAAGAGAATAGCAGTGAATCGATCGAGGGAGGTCGGAGGATGTCGTCGGAACCACCGCCATTCCAAGAAGCTTCACGTTGTGATATCTGCAGTTGCAGCTTCAACACTTTTCGGCGACGGGTACTCTTCTTGATTCTTTCTCACATTTTCATCTGTCACAACGGTTTGATCTCATGACTCAAGATTTTGAAATTTTAGTACGTTAATTTCTGCATAGTCCATTAATTTATTTGATATGTTCATTTCTCATCTTTCAATTATTTTTGAAAAAAAGCTGAATTATCGCCTTTTCAGCAATAAGATCTTCTTCTTGAGCCTCTGACGCTATGTAATGATTGATGAATGATCGTTTGGGAACTCATAATGATTGATTTACCAGTAAATTGATATAGTTACGAGTATTATTGACAATCAGGTTGTCAATAACATTTGAATTGTTTCCCAACCAAGGAGAAAATTTGAGAAGGACAATTGCTGGGAAGTTGGGACTGCAGTCTTAACTCTTACTATTAGATTAGGGCGCAAATATTAAGCAAGTACACACCATATGGGTTGACTGCTCAGATGATCACTCAATTTGGGGTAATTGGCCATCAAAGTCATCTTATCTTCTATTTTATTTTCCAAATGTCACTTTCTTTTACCTTATTAGCTTCAATGGTCATTCACCTATTTTGTATTGTACCGTGAGATCTAGTGATGTGGAAAATTTAATTTTAAGATTTTCTTTAAGTTAAGACACTAATTAAGAATCACACCCAAGGGTGTGGCCTAGGGGTCAATAAAGTGGGTTGAGAAGCATGAGGTCTCAAGCTCAATTTCCAGCAAAGACAAAAACACTAAGTGATTTTTAGCCTTGGTTGACAGGGTTATCTGGTACCTGTTGCCGGGGAGGTGGCAGCTATCCCGTGGAATTAGTCTAGGTGTGCGCAAGTTGACCCGAACACCACGGTTATAAAAAAGATACTAATTAAGAATATTGATCAGTTTAGAATCCAATCCAATTTAAAACAGAAAATATAGAATTTTAGAGAAATGTTTCCTGTCTTTTTGTTAATGTTGATTCTCTTCTCTATTGTTCAATGCGCTAGGAGAAAATGTTGGAGAAGGAAAATCAAGAAATGTACCGGTGGATAAGTTCTCAATTATTTGACTTACTCCGCTCCTTGGTTTTTTAGGAGGAAATTTGCTCAACATACTATCTAGAATTTGATCAAAATGCATTATATATATGACTACTATGGCAGTTTTATGCATTATATATATGACTACTATGGCAGTTTTATGCATTATATATATGACTACTATGGCAGTTTTATGCATTAATTTCTTAATTTTACCAATAATTTTCAATCCAAGAAAAGTAAAAAGCAAAATCTTGAAGTCTAGCTAGATTAGTACACAGGTACTCTGTAAATTGCAACATTATTAACTATATTAAGTGGTGATTTCCCATTGACTAAATTGGAATTGATGATGTGAGGTTGATGAGCAATCAAATATGCAAGAAACAGTTAGCAGCGATGGAACAACATGATGATCATCAAGAAGAAGAAGAAGAAGAAGCTATTACTGAACTGAATCTGCTAGGAGAACAAACATTGTTGCCCAAGTGCTCATTTTTTGAATAAAAATTGATGGGTGGGGTTAGGTATTGGGTTGGGTTCTAAATTTATCCAGGTTCTTGATTAGTATTTTAGCTTTCTTTATAAAATTAAATTTGTATATCATTGAATCTCACGGAAAATACAAAATTTGGTGAAGATGACAATTAAAGTAATTAGATAAAGTAAAGTGGCTTTTGAAAGACAAAAAAGCGATAAATGACTTTGATGGCCAATTGTCCAAAGTTGAGTGACCATCTAAGCAGTCAGCTCCACGCCATAAGAAAGGGAGCATGGAATTGAATTATGTCTTCTCATTCTTGTGTTTGAGTTCAAGAGGCAAGATCATTGGGTTGTTAAAAGGCTATATTGAAGAGAGTCTGTAGTTCTCCAACAAACAAAAAGCCAGTTTTTTTGGGGACATTGGATCTCATTGGTTAGTTGAAGTTTTCGAGGTTAAGATTGTTATGTTAGGCGAGGAGTAATTACCTTAGAATATAGAAAATGAAGGTCTATGGAAGAGGAAGAGTTTCAAAGGGCTGTATGGATCTTCTACAACGACAATTACAACTATGATGCAATAAGAAGATCTCAAGTGGAAGTGGTTAATCCAAGAGCGAAGACTCGAGGAAGATAGGAACTAACTCAGGGGAATTTGAGATGTTAGTTTAGAGAAGAATATAGAAAAAGAGGGAGAGAGATTATATTTCATTGAATGAGCCCAAATGTATAATTACAAGTTATACTTATACTTGATCAAACTGAATGAATGAACTAAGAATGAATCATCAAATCCTGTAACTAACTTTTGAACTAACTGAACTAACTAACAGTGAACAATTTTAACTAATTTTTGAATTCTAACTTCCTAACTAATTTTGTAACTGATTGAGGAACTGCTTGAGTCAGCTCTTCTCAGCTATAACATTGCATCAATACCCTAATCAAGACCACCCTTGTCCCCAAGGGTGAAGGAAAGACATATGTGCTGCTGATCAGAAAGAAACTCCCTAGTAGACTGGGAAGCATCAATGCCAAGCCAATTGAGAAAAACCTAATACACAACCTTATTACCCCTTTTCACCATTCTCCTCTCTACACTAGTCTCAGGCATAGGACAATAAGGGACTGGGCATGTGAAGTCATGTGGATGACTAATAACATCAAGAATGTCATGACATTTCTTAAGCTGAGAAACATGGAAGATAGGATGGATAAGCACATCTGCAGGTAGTAATAGCTTGTAAGCAACCTCACAATCTTAGCAACAATAGGATACAAACCAAAATACTTGGCTGCTAACTTGTTGAATGCTCCAGTAGCCACCAACACTTGTCTATAGGGCTGTAACTTCAAGTTAACCCAGTCACTCGCAACAAACTTCCTATCTGATTTGTGTTTGTTGCCCAAATCCCTCATCCTCTGCTGAGCTCTAGACAAATGAAACTTCAGTGGCTCAATGACAACCTCTCTAGCCCCCTAAACCTATTAACCATATCAGTGTGAGCTTTCCCAACCAAATCAGGAAGGTGAATGAGAGGTTTTTGACCAAAGCCTTTTGATCAATTCTTACAACAAAATGCCTTCCCAGCAAGTAGTGAGACCATTTGGTCACAACAAAGATAAAGAGCCAACAACTCTCTGTGATACACACATGGACATCCCTAGGGGCCAATGACTTGCTGATATAGACAATTGGATGCCCTCGCTCCATTAAAACGACACCAATTCCCATACCATTTGCATCAGTCTTAGTGATGAATGGTTTATCGTAGTTAGGCATTACTAGAATTGGTGCCACTTCAGGCACTCCAAAAGCACACTTAGATGCCTTAGCATACAACTTTTGTTGCTTCATAATCTCAATTATAGCCTTCAACTGCACCAAATAATCAGACATATTCTCACTGTAAATCAGTATATCATCATAGAAAATCAATACTAATTTCCTGAGGAAAGGTTTAAAAGCAGAATTTATGAGACTTTGAAATGAAGATGGTGCATTGGTTAAGCCAAAGGGCATAACCAAGAACTCATAATGCCGTTCATGAGTTTTAAAGGCTGTCTTGTGTGTGTCTGCTTCTGTCATTCTCAGTGGGTGATAACCTGCTCTAAGATCAATCTTAGAGAACACTTCTGCACCTCCCAACTCATCCAACATATCTTCATTATAATTTTTTTGAACAGTTAACATATCTATTATGAACAGAGAAGTACACCAATAATGTACTTCAGTAGTAATTACAATTAGTAGTCACAAAAGCAAACCTACCACCCATACCCTCATAAGCTATCTAAAATCCGAGCTATGTCCTCTGTCTCCCGAGGGAGTTCATGAATACACCAAAAATAGAAAAGCACTAGAAAACACAGTATTTTTTCCACAAGGATTGTTCCTCTGATGCAAATCTCCGGAGCCATTTCAGTAAAAGGCTTTGGTTGTGAATATTCAGGTTCTTAATTCCCATCCCACCTCCTTGCTTTCTTGTAATGACAATCTTCTAATCTACTGTTACAAAATATGGTAATCAAATCATAGGAGTTACTCTAGAATATTTCCTTTTATTTGTTTTGATTTATTCCCTTTTATAGAATCCTTGTAATTGTATTTATACCTTGTATATTCATGAATAGAGATATCAATTCTTTCATTTGATTACATGGTATCAGAGCCAGGTCTATTTCCGTTTGGGCTCCCGGTCTTCACTCCAGTTGGGCCCTGGGCGTGAAGAGGGTGTTAGAGTGGGTTAGAGTCCCACATTGGTTGGGGAATGGACTGGTAGTTTTCTTATATGGACTTGGGCAATCCTCCCTTCATGAACTAGCTTTAGGAGTCGAGTTAGGTCCAGATGCCATATCTTTACATGGTATCAAAGCAAGGTACTCTGTCTTGCCGGAGTTAGATCGGCAAACTGACCGAAGCTCGCCTGAGTCGGTAAACAGTACTTAGTAGAGATTTAAAAATTGGTGTTTTGTTCGTCACCACCAACTTAGGAAGGACCGCATCCCTTCGATCTATAGAATCTGGTGACTAGAAGAGTGGCACGTGAGTCTCACACGCCGGTGCACCTTTTCCGGCAGATCTACAAAAAGGGCGCGTGGAGGCTCATATGGGATCAGAATCTGGTCGGTTCTTCAGCTTCGTAATTGGCTCAACGTTCCACCAAAATCTGGTGGTTGCTTGTTCGACTGACCACTATTTGAAAATTTACCCATCTCCAATCAAGAATCCGGTTACTATTTGAAGTTCCTCTAGTGGTATTTTGTTGTTCCGATTAGTTTTGTGGGGGTGGCTGCCTACTAATTAGATCTTCAAACTAGGTTTGTTCATGCTTTTGAGTGATTGTGGATTTAGGTTTTAAAATTCTCCTATTTTGGCTGCGTACGATTTGAGTGAAGTATTCTTGGATATTCTTGCTTCTGTGTTGTTCCAAGTCTGAGGAAGCCTATATTTTTGCATTTAGTCCATTGATTCTATCTGGGCACTTTGCATCTCTAGTTGCTGGATCTTATTTGTTATGAAACAAATTAATAGTGTGGAAGTAATTTTATTGCACACTATTAATTCAATACTTTGGCTTTTGGGACTTTGTGCTTGGAGATAGTATTTTATTTGGGTATTCTTATTGATATATATTGGTGGGATCAACACGTGCACATTAGTATCCTCTTGTTAGTATACTTTGTGATCGCTAAGGTAGCCTTTTGAATATTATTTGTTGGGTCGTTGGTGTTTTCTCTTATATTTGATACTTTTGGTATTTGAGATTGGAAGTATGGCTACAGATCATAGGGGTAAAACAACGCAAGAGTTTGTAAAATTCTCTCAATATCGCGAATTGCTTAAGAAATTCACTTCAGTTAATGCCTTTGCTGTGTCGGATAAAACATGTCTTGTCACCTCTTCAAATAAATGGATTATTGATCCAGGTGTCACAAATCACATGACATGTAATCCTAATGTATTTTCTACTTTTCATTCACACAAAGCACCCTCGTCATTACTGTAGCTGATGGATCAACTTGTAATAGTGTTGGATATGAGACTGTTAAACCAATGTCCTCTATTACCTTGTCATCTGTATTAAGTCTTCCAAAGTTGGCTTTTAATTTAATTTCTGTTAGCAAAATCACCAGAGGCCTTAATTGTTATAGTTCGTTCTTTCTCGATCATTGTCTGTTTCGTGATCTTAAGACGAATTAGGTTAATGGTAAAGAACATGTATCGGGTGATCTCTACATACTTTATGAATGGGAGTCTCACTCTGTTGCCTGCGCTAGTGTCGTGTCTCCGTTTGAAGCACATTGTCGATTGGGACATCGTTCTCTACCTCTGTTGAAGAAGATCTATCCTCCATTTCATAATATTTCTTCATTGGAATGTGAATATGAATCATGTCGATTTGCAAAACATCATCGCAACTTATGAAGTCCAAGGGTTAATAAGTGGGCTGAGTCGGCTTTTGAGTTCATTCTGAGTTTCCAAAACTGGACATAAGTATTTTGTCACTTTAATGGATGATTTCTATCGGATGATTTGGATTTATTTTATGAAGAGTTGCTCGAAAGTGTTCACTCACTTTTGTGCCTTCCGTGCTGAAGTCAAAACTCAATTCAATGCTTCGGTACATATTCTAAACAGTGACAATACTAAAGAATATATGTTGGAATTATTCCAGTCGTATATGAGACAACATGGTATTCTCCATCAGTCTTCATGTTGATACACCCTCTCAAAATGGAGTTGCTAAGAGGAAGAATAAGCATATACTTGAGACAGCTCGAGCACTTTTGTTCCAAATGAAGGTTTCTAAATAATTTTGGGCAGATGCGTTCTCTATGACTTGTTTTTTGATTAATCGCATGCCATCTATTGTGCTCGCGGGTAATGTGCCTTACAATATTCTTTTTCCAAATAAGTCATTATTTCCGGTGGAGCCTAAGGTGTTTGGAAGCACATGTTATGTTCGAGATGTTCGACCATCTGTTATCAAGTTGGACCCCAAGGCAATGAAGTACATTTTTCTAGGCTATTCTTGCCTTCAAAAGAGGTATCAGTGTTATTTTACTGAACTTGGCAAATATTTGGTATCAACTGATGTGGTCTTTTCAGAGACTACATTGTTCTTCTATGCACCTCCCGTTTCTACAAGTCAGGGGGAGGAAGATGAATGATTAGTCTATCAAGTCACCCGTGTTCTGGCAGAAGAATCAGATGATGTTATTTTTCCATCTCACAGTTCTTTTATTTAGCACCAATCGACTATTGCGCCTTCAGCACCTGCTTCAGCAAGACCACCAATTGTTCAAGTTTATCCGAGGAGACAAGAGATTAATGATACATGTCCTGCACCAGTTTCTTCGTCATCATACGGATACGGATGAAGGCAAGAATAGCCCGTCTGATCCTCCAGAAAATCTTGACCTCCCTATTGCTCTTCGCAAAGGTACACCGACTTGAGAATCCACATATTCCATTGTTAATTTTGTTTCCTATGACCGCTTATCCTCTTCATCTAGATCGTTGATTGCTTCTTTAGACTCCATTTTTGTACCCAAACAGTGAATGAGGCTTTGAATCATCCTGGATGGTTTGATGCGATGCTTGATGAGATACATGCCTTAGAGGAAAACCACACATGGGATTTGGTGGATTTGGCCGAAGGAAAGAAACCAGTGGGATGTAAGTGGGTCTTCACAGTTAAAGTTGATCCATATGGTTCTGTGGCAAGGCTTAAGGCCAGACTTGTGACTAAAGGATATGCTCAGACTTATGAGGTGGATTATTCAGACACCTCGCCGGTTGCCAAACTCATTTCTGTTCGCTTGTTCATTTCTCTAGCTGCTTCTGAGAATTGACCTTTACATCAGTTGGATATCAAGAATGTGTTCCTTCATGGTGATCTTCAGGAGGAAGTGTCTATGGAGCAACCACCTGATTTTGTTGCTCAGGGGAAGTATGGGAAAGTCTGTCATTTGAAGAAGTCCTGGTATGGATTGAAGCAAAGTCCATGGGCTTGGTTAGGCAATTTCAGTGAGGTGGTTCAGGATTTTGGGCTGAAAATGAGCAAATGCGATCACTCAATCTTCTATCGGCAATCAACAACTGGCACTATCCTCATTGTTGTATATGTTGATGACATTGTCATCACAGGAAGTGATTATGCGGGATCTCTTCCCTCAAGTCTTTTTTACATAGTAGGTTTAATACGAAGGACTTGGGTCAGCTGAAATACTTCTTGGGAGTAGAAGTAAATAGAAGCAAGAAGGGAATTTTTCTATCTCAAAGAAAGTATATTCTTAACTTGCTTGCAGTAGCCAAACCTTGCAGTACTCCGATGGTTCCCAATATGCATCTTATGAAAGACGATGACGATCCTTTTAATGATCCAGAGAGATATAGAAGGTTAGTTGGGAAGTTAAACTACCTTACTGTGAGTCGTCCGGATATTTCTTTTGCAATAAGTGTTAGCCAGTTTATGTCCGCACCTACCGTCAAACATTGGGAAGCTTTGGAACAAATTTTATGTTACTTGAAAGGAGCTCCTGGACTTGGCATATTGTATAGAAATCATGGCTATACTCGTGTTGAGTGCTTTGTAGATACAGACTATGCTGGATCCAAAATTGATAGGAGATCTACTACAAGATATTGTGTCTTTGTTGGAGGGAACCTAGTTTCATGGAGGAGTAAGAAGCAAAATGTTATATCTCGATCCAGTGCAGAATTCGAGTACAGAGCTATGTCGCAGTCTACGTGCGAGATTATGTGGATACATCATCTTCTAACTGAAATTGGGTTGAAGCATCCTACTCCATCAAAACTCTGGTGTGATAATCAAGCTGCTCTTCATATTGCCTCAAATCCGGTGTACATGGAAGGACTAAACATATTGAGGTCAATTGCCATTTTATTCGTGAGAAGATTTAGGAAAATTTGATTTCCACCGGCTACGTGAAGACAGGAGGGCAACTAGTTGATTTGTTCACCAAGGCACTGAACGGACCTCGAGTTAATTATTTTTGTAACAAGCTGGGCATGATCAATATCTATGCTCCAGCTTGAGGGGAGTGTTACAAAATATGGTAACCAAATCATAGGAGTTACTCTAGAATATTTCCTTTTATTTGTTTTGATTTATTCCCTTTTATAAAATCCTTGTAATTGTATTTATATCTTGTATATTCATGAATGGAGATATCAGTTCTTCCATTCGATTACATCTACTAAATGAAACTTCTTAGTCTCACAATTGCCTTGCCATAGAAAATTTCTTCTAATGGTCTCCAGCTTTTTGATAATCTCCTCTGGCATTGAAAATAGAGACATTATATATGTAGGCAAGGCATCTAATACACTGTTAATTAGAGTCAATCTACCTCCCAGAATTGACTTTTCCAATTAACAAGCTTCTTCTCACACTTCTCCAAAATATCATTCCAAATGTTCATAGATTTACTCTTAGCACCCAGGGGCGTTCCAAGATATGTAGTAGGCACCCAAAATATTTGCTAAACTGTTGATACCTACAACTTCATTAAAAGGATAGACAAAACTCTTCCCCCAGTTTATATGGAGTCCAGAAATGGCTTCAAATAGAATACAAATAATTCTCAGATACTTCAGTTACTCACTCTCTGCATCACAGAAAACAAGGGTATCATCAGCATATTACAACAACAACAACAACAACCACATACCTAGTGAAGTCCCATGATGTGGGTTTGGGGATGGTAGAATGTACGCAGACCTTACCTCTACCTTGGTAAGTAGAGGTTGTTTTCGAAAGACCCGCGGCTCAAGACAAAGCATAAGCACAAGCACAAGCAAAGCAAGTGAAACAGTCAGACTCGTACAAGAAATTTAAAGCAGTATAAAAATGAGAGTAACAAAAGTGAATAAGCCATGATAAAGCATTCTGAAAAAAGAAGCAGTAACTAACGCATGTAAATAAAATAAACAAAGTACACGAAAGAACATACAACAGCAGAAATCAAGAAATCAAAGGACATGAGACTATAAAACAATATTGCGCTTACTAGTATGATAAGCTAAGCAGGGCTACAATAATAACACTACAACTACCAGTATGCAAGCGTAAGTAGGACTACGCTCAACTACCTACTACCTTAATCCGTGTCCTCCACAACCCCATATCTAAGGTCATGTGCTCAGTAAGTTGCACATGCGCCATATCCCGTCTAATCACCTCCCCAATACTTCTCCGGCCTACCTCTACCCCTCATGAACCCGTCCATAGCCAACCTCTCACACCTCCGCACTGGAGCATTTGTGCCTCTCCTCTGCACATGCTCGAACCATCTCAACCTCGCTTCCCGCATCTTATCCTCCACCGAGGCCACTCCCACTCTGTTCCGGATATCATCATTTCTAATCTTAACCCTCCTTGTATGCCCACACATCCATCTCAGCATCCTCATCTCCGCAACTTTCATCTTTTGGATGTGCGAAGTCTTGACTGGCCAACACTCCGCCCCATACAACATAGTCGGTCTAACCACCACCCTATAGTCCTTGAATGGCTCCAGCATTAATCTTGAAACCCCTGATTCTGTTATTAGCTTGAGCTGTTTTCAACATATCACCGAGTCCTCCTGGGAAACTTGTCCATTACAGTCAAGTGATTCAAATCCTGTAATCAACACGAAGCCACTGGCATCTTTTTTTTCTGCTTGCACAACTGGTGAAGCATATGGGTTAGTGCTATGCTGGATTACCCTTGATCCAACATCTCCTGCACAAGTTTTTCAATGATGTCCTTTACCCCAGGATATCTGTAATGCTTTTACTCATAGGTGTAACTGAGTCTGTGTGGTGTTCTATGATCAAAAGGGTCTCTATAGGGAGGCAATGCAGTAGGAATCTCAAAGATACAACTGTACTATTCCATTAAGGTGGCTATGACACAGGGACTTTCAGTACCTTGAGCAGCATGAATACTGTTACATTGGAAATCTGCTTCTGTATCTATGAGTAAGATCAGCATAAAGAACTGGACCTGCTCATCAGTCTTCTTGTTCAATGACTTTGTTTTAGTTGGCTTGAGCTGAGTAATTGCCTCTCTTAAAACACGCTTCTTCCTCTGGTGCATGAATTCAATAGTCCTGAAATAAAAAAGGATCCTACCCAGAGTATTCAGCCACTGCATTCCTAGGACTATGTCAACATTTTCTAGAGGCAAGAGTAAGAAATCAGAAGCGAATGTAGTCCCTTGTAACAGTCACTGAAGGTTCCTGCAAACTAAGGCAGTTTGCACCATCCTACCATCAGCTACACTCACAGACTGTTCATTACAGAACTAGCCTTGCATCCCAACTTCTTTGCTACTTCTTCATCAATGAAATTATGTGTACTCCCTCTGTCAATCAGAATTTGTAAAGGTTTCTTCACATGGTAACCAGTGACTCTAATGGTCTGATATCCGTTGACACTAGTGAGTTCCTGCAAATAAATGGTTATACATTCATCTGAATCATCAGTTTCTTCTTGAACTTGATCCAGTTCCTCCTCACCCTATACTTCACCTTCTTCATTCACTTCCACCAAGAATAACTACTTCATAGCCTTACAATTATGCCAAGGTACACACTTCTCATCATAGAAGACACAGTCCTTTTGCCCTTTTCTCATCCATTTCAGATGTAGTTAGTAACCTTCTACTAGGGTTGCCATTATGGAATCTTTTAGGTCTATTATTGGGTGGTTCAAAAGTTCTTTTGAAAGAAGAATTGGTTAAAATTCTGGAATTTAGGAGGGGGTGGATTAGGTAAGATAGCACTCTGATTTCTGCCATTAGATCTGATTCCCCATATTGTGCCTGTGCTTCAAAGATTTCTTCCTGTAGCTTAGCAATCTTGTAAGCTTGCATTAGTGTTCTTGATGCCTGAATTCTAACAGACTTATTCAGTTCAGGTTTTAATCCCCCAAGAAGTAGCTAATAGCATTTTCATTTGACAGATTGACCCAGTTAACAGCCTATCAAATTCAGCTTGATAGTTCCTCATACTACCAGTTTTCTGTAGGTTCTTAATGGCTTCCATTGGGTCTTCAAACTCGTTACCGAACCTCTCATTTAGAGCTAAAACATACTCAGTTTAAGTAGGTTCTAGGACTGCATTCCTACACTGTAAGATCTATGCCAAGCAATAGCTTCACCATCCAAATGAATGAAAGTTACTCTCACCCTTTGATCAAAAGGAACTTCATCAATGGAGAAGAATTGATCCACCTTATACAGCCATGTCCTCAGATTATGCCCATAAAATCGTGGAAAATCTAATCTAGAGTATCGATTGAAATAATTACCATTTGCAGCAGGCCCTGTTTGAAATTCCTTGGGTTGATTCGTCTGTCTTGAATTCCTAGAACAAGCACCATCCACAAAAGATTCAGCTCTGCATTGTTCCATATCGCTTTCCTTCTGCCTCATACATCCAATGGTCCGCTTAATCTCGATCAATTTCTTATCAGTTTGAACATTTCGATCGTTCATACTGATCATCCCTTCCATCAGTTTCTGCAATTGCTCTTGAATATGTGAAAGCTTGCCTTCCATTTTTTCAGTGGGTTTATCTTGATTCTTATCGCGTACCATGATAATTAAGCCGAGAAACAATAGCTCTTATACCAATTGATACAACAAGAAGATCTCGAGTGGAAGTAGTTAATCTAGGAGAGAAGACTCAAGGAAGATGGGAACTAACTCAGTGGAATCCAAGATGCTAGTTGAGAGAAGAACATAGAAAAATAGGGAGAGAGATTAGATTTCATTGAATGAGCTCAAATGTACAATTACAAGCTATACTTATACATGATCGAAATGAATGAATGAACTAAGAATGAATCATCAATTCCTATAACTAACTTGTGAACTAACTGGACTAACTAACAGTGAACAATATTAACTAACTTTTGAATTCCAACTGCAACTAATTCTGCAACTGACTCCACCACTGAGTAACTGCTTGAGCCAGCTCTTCTCAGCTTCAACATTGCATCAATACCCCCTAATCAAACTACGCCTCAATTCCAAACAAGCTGGGGTGGACCATATGAATTCTCATTGACTATGATGCTCTATTTAAGCTCATCTTAGGCCGATGTAACGCGTCCCTAGGTTAACACGTCCTAACGATATATTCTGTATTATGAGGATTTCATCATAAATTTCGCTATTTTTCCGCTGGTTGCCTCTCTACCCTAACCCTCCTCCTTTATCCGTGCTTGAGACTTGCAATGTCTGCTAGCACACACATGTGGAGTTTTTTCATGGATCCAAAGTGCAAAAACCTAATTCAAGCTAAGCAGTAATACTGGTAAATTGACACAACAAAATGCTATCTTAAAGGCCAACTCACAGTTCCTTCCCTTAATAATTCAAAGAGCAGTACCCATGGTGGTTTTTGTTCATTTGAAAAGTTGGACCTACATGAAAAGCTCATGTAACACCAAACCCATGAGATTCTGATCAAGCTATAGGACTGCATTTCCATGTCTTGATATCGCCTATTTTCAGTTCCATGCCTTGGCAGATAAGTAAGCTACAAATGAAGAAGGTAATCCAGTCTACAAAAAGAAAAGAGAGAATTGCCATGGATGCTGTGACATATCTCTGCCTACAGCTGTATTATTACTGGTTTCATCTTCCTCCAACATTAGCAACAATCCCATTAGCGACTTGACTATATGCTTTTTCCCGTGTGGTATCATGCATGAACTTAGCTTCTGAAATCACAAGATTTAAAATATATTGCATATCAAGTCCTCTGGTTTGTTATTGGACTTGGTATTGTATTTTTTTTTTATAATACCTGTCCTTCTGTCCCTTTTAGGCCTAATAATCTCTTTTTTAACTCCTGTCATAACTATTGTTGAGCTTTTTCTTATCACCTGCTCAATTAACCTGCAGGGACTGAGAAAGGTTTCTGCTATTATTTTAAATTAATTCCAGATATTGTGATTACTTTCTAATCCAAAAAAGAAAAAATCCAATTGTTGTATCCGACTGACTTAACCATTTTCTGTAGCACCATTGCAGATGTTGCGGCCGAACATTGTGTGCTGAACATTCAGCAAATCAGATGGTGAGTTTTATTTGTTCTATGCACCTTTTCTTAAGCATCTTTTATCCTTTTTGTTTGCTTACCTTTTTGCTTATACCCAATATCTTTTCAGGCCTTACCACAATTTGGTCTTCACTCAAGTGTTAGAGTTTGTGGAGATTGTTTTAATAACTCCTCTCGGTAAATTTCTGCCATTATGATTAATGTAATGTCTTATACTTCAAAATTTTCACGGCAAAAATATTTTTTATTTTGCCCCAAGTTTTGGAAGTCAGAGTTTCTGTCGTAGAGCTATGAGGAATTTATTCTTGGAATTCTATCTTCTCTCACCCAATTCAATCCTATTCTCCAATTTGTAATCACTAAGAATCTTTTATCTAGGAAGCAATATTATGCTGAAATTAGCTCGTGGGTGATTGGTGACTAGTACATAACAATAACAACAACAACATACACAGTGTAATCCCACAAGTGGGGTCTGGGGAGGGTAGGATGTATGCAAACCTTACCCCCTACCTTTGTAGGATAGAGAGGCTGTTTCCAATAGACCCTCGGCTCAAATTGGTGACTAGTACATGAAATACTAGAAATCTGCCACGCTTAAGCAGACAAAAAACACTAGAAAATAGACACTTTTTAAATTACTAATGAATATATAAAAACAGTTAAAATATTTGAAGCCCTAATTGGTGCATCATGTGGAGAATAGAAGCTAGAGACAGTAGCATATGCTGTTATTTGTCAAAAAATGTAAGGAATCGGAAACCGTCTGAAGAGTTTCTGGCAGATACCATCTGTGTCAAGCACTTGGACTCAGGACATAACAGAAATGGGAAAGTTTTGGAAAGTATCACGTCTTGGCTCTGTTTGGTGTATTCATTGACCAAGGATCATCATATTTCAGTACTGCGATATATACCTGTCATCTTTGAGGTGTGAGGCCATAGATTTAATCATTTATACCTCCCTAAAGATCTTTGATGAGATTGGAAGGCTATTCTGATATATCGGTTGTTGATAGTCTGAAGAGAAAATTATCTGCCTATATACAGCGTGCTTTTTTTTTTTCAATTTATACATCATTTAATAGAATTGCTAATTACTATCTTTAATTCTTTTTGAGGAAACAAAGAGTCTTACATCTTATTACTAATCTGATTTTTAGTAGACCCATTGGAGATGGCGTGATTGCTTCTGCAAATGAAGTCAATGCCCTGAAGGATTCATTTTCAGCTTTAGATGTCGGGGCCGTTGCAGATATCAAAACTGAAGACACTGTCAATCAGACTCCTGCTGTAGGCATTACAGAATGCAAATGTGGGATGCCTTTGTGTATATGTCAAGTGACAGCTACACCAACATCCATCGCTCCACAGGAAAGGACATATTTACTGGCCTTCAAATGCTTCTTGAGCAAATGACAATCCCTTATATTTTCTTTTGATTCCAGCAGGGAAATATTATGCCAAATCCAATCATAAACATAAATCCAAAACCAAAGAAGGAAAATAGAATTCCAACAAGTAGAGCTTCAACATCAAACAACAAGCAAGGGTATGTAAATGATGTATAGCTGTCCTTTTGAAGAAATAGGTTTAATCTATTTTCTTCAAAAACAGAATTTTTTTTCTTTATATCTGTTGTAACTTGTGTGTGGTTGAGTCAAGGTTATGTTATTCGTCTCGGAAGCATTGTCATTAACTCTGTCATTGAAACAACACTCACCAGAGAATAACTGAAACACTGACCCAATGGATAAAGATGTGTGTATGTCAAAGGAAGACAATAGGTCTATTAAGAAGGTATATTACCACCCTCCATAAAGGAAACTTTACCTATGTATCAGACACAAGGAAAACATAAGAGACCCGATTTTTTACCTTCTCAATGTACTTAATTCTTCTATTCTAACCCTTAAAAGGCAAGGAACCATGGTCTTCAGATATTTCTGCACCTACTAATTGCATAACCTACAGGTTTAACATTCGCCTTACTACTTAGCAGGACATTCATGGACAAAGGGAGTAATATATTTCATTTAAAATACTCTTCACGAGAAAACGTTAGCAGCATTTTTATTTGAGTTGTTACTTCTTTTAATGGACTCTGTTGTTGGTTTCCAGTTAATTTAGGATGTAGTTGATGTTATTATCTTTAATAAGTGAAGTCTTGATTGACTAATATTAGAATCCTTGTTTTGTCTGAATTAGAATATTTGGGTTGTTATTTTGGAAAACCTTATGTGCTTGGGATGGCATTTTGGATAACTCATGTGATCTAGCATGTATTTAACTTCTTACTATGTGATATATATCTCTTTTGACTCTTAAATTCTTCTCAATAACTCAAGAGTGCTTGTCTGGTTCAAGGAATTGATAAAACAGGTAGGTCCCAAAGGAATTATCCTTGAACTTTGTGGTCTGTTAATGCAAGATAATGCTTCAATTACATATTATAGTCCTATTAATAATCCCTTTTTATTCTTGTTTTTATTGGATAAAGGCCCAAGTAAAACTAGAATACATCAACATATTCCTAAATTTAATCAGCAAACAACTACGTCTCAATCCCCAACTACTTGGTGTCAGGTATATTTTTCGTTAATGTCCTCAATAGTCCTTTGTAATCCTAAATCTTATATAGTTGTGTATTTGGTTTCGAAGAATATATGGAACAACTATATAAATCAATTTAACTTGACTCATTACTATTAAATACTACTCTCTCCAATCCAAGTGTTTCATTTGCCGAGGACACGAACATTAAGGTAAGAATTAGAGTTCTAATATATTTAAGCTAAAGGGTTCACGTAGTGCGTCAAGTGCTTTGCGACTAAGACAGTGGTAGGGAAGAGAGTGGGCATATACTGTTACAGCTTCGCCTTGCATTTTGCAAAGAGTCTGTTTCCTTGTATCAAACCCACCAGTAATTGACATTGGAACTACTCGGCCGTGGCGCCAAAACTTGCCCAGTTTCCTTAGTGGGTCTAGAGTTAAAGTAAAGAAAACTTTAGACATTTAAAATATAATGGATTGTCTTTTTGGTACTAGATATGAAAAGGTTTACAAGTGTAGTAAAAATATCCTTTCAGAGAACGTGGAAATAAATAGACGTGAACAAATGTTGGGAGTAATGAAAATTTATATAGTAATTCTAATTGCATATTTAGCGGCATGCATATTGTTTTAGTGAACTTGCATGAAAGATTAGCAAAATAAAATGGTTAGCGTTATCGTAGCTTTTGAAATCAAACCAAGGCCACATTGGTCTATTAGACTCTTATACGATGAGTATTTTTTCCTTGATAGTTAATTCCGCCTTCCCTCATGGTTAAATAGTCTCATGTTTTTGGAGGGTCAAGATCACTGTATGAGTTACTCCATTTTGTGGCAAAACTCCAAAAAGAGTGGGATGAGTATTCGCTACAGAGTAATCATGTATAAGTCCCAGAAAATTCTCCAAAATCTAGAGAAAGTTCCAAATATACAGTGAAAAACATAGAACTGTGAACAATTTATTTCCTCCCTCCTTTTGAGACTATACAAGAGAAATTGTTTTCTGTTCATCTTTGTTATTTTCTATTTAAACCAGACAAGAGAAAGGAGAATTTATTGTCTGACTTCCCCTCTAAATTTTCCCACTTTCACTTTCTTGTTTTCCTGTTCCTACTTTCGACGCTAAGTGTTAGTTTATACGATGTTTTCTTCAAAATCCATGAACTTTGGTGCTCTCCATGTTTTACCTGTTTAGGCCTAGGAATTTAATCACAGAACTAATTAAGCAAATATTTTGCAGTACACCTTTCAATATTGGTCCAGCTACCAGCTGTAATATGGAGACAATGTCAGCGGATTATGAAGTCAGTGGGGAGGTATTGTGCTTTACCTTGCTTTTCCGGTGGTGACCTTCAATTTACTCACAGGGAATAGACTTACAGATAGGTGAAGTAGCCTGGTTCTGGGGAAACTGAAAGATTGTAGGAAGGTGTAGTTGAAGAAGCTGAGAAGCACATAATTGGATACCTAGTCGTTCCGTAGATGTTTGAAGCCAAATGATAATCAGCCATTTAGTTGATGGAACATAAGGTAACTGTATAAGGATAGAAAACAAATGACAAAAGGGGCCCTAAAGAGTAACGAAGTTTATTAGGAATTTGCTGTTGTAAACTGTACTTTAACATTGCTAGATGGTAAACAGTAGATTGTGCGGTTGAGGAAGTCGAGATCTTTTCTTTCCATTTTCCTTAAACTATAGTTTGTGGGGGCCAATTTTTGTGCAGGGCTTAAGAGAAGCAATAAAAAATGGTGACGTCGGTGCTGCAAAGAAGCTCCTAAGTGAGGTATTTATGTAGACTTTCTTTCTCTTGTATTTCAATATGCCTTTTGTCAGTCTAGTTGTGACATCTGATCTCAATTTTATCAGGGAGTTGATGCAAATTACCTTGACAAGCAAGGATCATCATTGTTACATCTGGTACACTTATCTCATGCTCAACTACATAATTGTACAATTAGCATATAATTCTCTTCTTAGAGAGTGACAATTATAAGTGGCATTGTCTAATGTAGGCAGCGGTGTTCAACCGAACAGAAATAGCATTTGCCCTCATGGAGAGTGGAGCAAGTTTGTACTGCAAAAATTCACAAGGTAAAATATATCTAAAGGATTAAACCTCTTTAGTCTAATTGGAGCTGCAAGATAGCATCCAAATACCAATACCGTTTTCTAGGCCTATAACTAAGTAATGGGATGTTATGCATTTGTTAAACAGAGCATAATTTAAACGAATATGCTGCTCCTGTTGAAAGGGTAATATACTTTATCGTACTGTTTTTTTGTATACTTGCAAATATGCTGGTTTCCTTTTTTTCTTTTTTGGTGTTAACTGAGAAATCTCCTGAGAGTTAGCTAGTCCATCCCTAGTTTGCACACAACTTCGAAACTCAGGGATGCAAATATTCTGGTCCTTGACAATCTAAAATCTTTTAGTGCATCTATTTTTGTCATTCGGATGATCATTCTATCTATTGGTGTTGATTTTGAATAAGGTGAAACGCCACTGGATTGTGCTCCTGCCACTTTGCAATTCAAGATGAAAAAGAAAATGGATGAGAGTGGGCAGTAACGTTTCATCCGAAAGTAACAGTTCTCTAAGTCCGGCTACAAGGAAGATATTACAGTTTCAGAGAATGGTGATCTCTAACCTATTTGTTTGTCATATTTTTGTACCCTAATAAACGGCTACAAGAAGATGTCAGCAGTTTCAAAGAAGTGATCTCTACCCTGTTAATGTGTCATGTATTTGTATCAGATCAAGATTTCCTACTTTTCTTTTTGTGTTTTTGCCTTTTGACTATGCGCAATAATGTATTTCAATGGTTGTAAGATGAAAAAAATACAGGGAAAAACCATAGGCATTGTGGTTATTTCATGAATAAACACATAATTTGTTTGTCTCAAATACCTACTTTTAACAAATTTTAATTGTCTAGGTCTTTTAGGTATGTCAGTAGAAGAGGGCTGCCAAGAACTATAGATATCAATAAAAAAGAGAAAAAAAACAGAACACCAACACGAGAGCTTCATGCTACATCTAAAGTTGGATAAATATGCCTTTATAGCTTCCCTGGTATTTGGTTCTGCTCAGTCAACATTTGCAAGCTGCATTTACAATTTAAATGAGATACTTGTAGACTTCAAAACATTCTCAACATAAGAACCAAAAACTAGTTTCTTCCTAGAAGAAAATTTCCCGTCTCGGGATGTGTTTTAGTAGTCGATTTTTCCGTTGCTCAAAATATTTTAGAATTTTTTTCTAAGAAAATAAGTTCCTTAAAAATGAGGAAAATGACTTTTGTAATGAAAGTAGGGAAAAGAAGTTTCATAAGTGATATTTCAAGTTCATTGTCTTTTTCCTATCCACTCAATGCTCCCAACCCTCACCACTTGACCATCTCACCCTCCGCTACCCCTGAACCCCCACTTTTCATTCCATCCCACCCCACAGTGTTTTGCAAGTTTATATATAAATGCTTTTGAGATAATATTTTTTTACTTAGTTACCAAACACACCCGGTATATGAAGTATAGATTTTCTCAAGACAATTTCATTACTAAGACATGCCTCCGGGTCCATCAACGTGAATTTGAAGGACATGAAAGCCATAATACCAACAAAAGGCGCTTTGCTTCGTCCAAAATATGTCATGCTAGAAGAAGGGGCGTTGCATCCAAAGTTTCAAATATGACATTTTCACAATACCGACCCATTTTAATTCCAAATAAAACATGAATGAAACAAAGATTACGTATAAAGTTGTAGAGTGGTAAGTACTCCTTCATCTTTAATTGGAATCATTGAGTTTGACATCTATTAGGTATAGAATCGCCTTTGTCAGGAAAGTTTTAACTCCCAATATGGGACCTCCCGACTTGAATCCAAATTTATTATCCATTTCGTTAGCTTATTAAAGGTAGCTAAATTGATTTTATAATTAAGCATTTGCCTATTTGGATAAAAGTGCTAAAATTGATAATAAACCGCTGGTGTACTTGATAAAGATGTTGATAAACACTAAAATGTTTTTAAAACTATTTGTAAAAAATATAAGGAGAAATAAATGTTTTTCTTTTACAAAAATCAATTAGTCCCAGGATCTGTTTTTATAAATAATGAAAAAAGCAAGAGGTCCAATCGGCCAAAACAAAACATAAAGGTCTAAAACGAAAAATAATTACATATGTTTGGATTAGGAAAGTGATTCCTAAATCCCTAAATTTTGCGACTTTTCTCATGAACATCTGTTGCTCGTTCCTCTCAGCTATGGCGTCCATGCAGTTGATGAAGCTTTCTCTTCTTCTCCAGCTACCCACATGTACGATTTCTCCTCATTCCTCTTGTATCTTCTCGCTCTAATCTTTGTTTCTGCTTCTCTTTTGCTCTGAGTGAGTGAACTCCTTTCTTATGATGTTGAAAAAAGTCGCGCCTGATTTTTCCACTGTTGTAGTTGTAGAATCTCCCTGGTACAGCTGAGTGTGGTCCTCTGTCGTTACTGTTTCTGAGACTTTAACCATGGTAAGTTCCCTTTCTCCCTTCTGCTCTTCTTTTGTTGTATTCGTTTCTGATGTGCGAGTGGATCCTTAAGTATTATGCTCTGTTCTTGTCCTCTATGCTCTGTTGTATGTGATTTCTAGTCTGCATGTTGATTCTCTGCTGGTAGTTATTTAAGATCTGTGGATTGTTCATGTCTTGCTGCTGCATGGGTGTTCTTAGCTGCATTTCTTGGGTTTTATTCTAAGAGTATTTGAGACTTGTTGCTATTGAGTATCTTCTTTTTATGACTGTCTAAGTCCCAAAAGCTGTCACATTGTACTGTGCTTTTGTCCATAGCCTGGTTAGCCAATGAATCTACTAATTGATTACCTTCCCTTAGAATATGTGTGAACTTAATATGCATTTCCCTGCTGCAATATCTAATTTCATCAATCCATGTAGCTATACTCCAAGGTGGTTTTCAACCCTCAGTCAATATCTTCTGAATTAGTCTGGAGTCAGTCTGTACTATGATATACTCGAAATGCTTCACTTTGCAGTGCCTTAAAACTTCCATTATTTCCCTCACTTATGCCTCTGTATTTGTGATATATACTATTTTCTCTGCCTGTGCATGTATCAAATTTCCTTCATGATTTCTGATACAAAGACCATACGCACTTCTCCCTGGATTATCCCTTGAAGCACCATCTGTGCTGCAAATTATCCAGTATTCATGGGGTAATTGCCATATAACCTTGGTAACTTTCAATTTAGGCTTGTATTTTCCAGCATAACAACCACCCCTGCCTATCTGTTGGGAATCTGCCTGATAGAAGGATTTCTCACTTGTACTAATCTCTAAATTGTCCCATATATCTGAAAAATGCATCTGTTTATTGATCTTGTCTCCCCATGCTTTAAGGCATTTCTTCTTTTCCATAAAACAATAACAATAGGCATTGCTTGAATTACTGGCTTGAGTCTGTTTGTGACAGGAGCTTGCCACTATTTCAATATGATTTTCTGTAATTGTAGGCCCTCCACATTAATACATGCAAAAGAAGAAAAATAGGACCAAGTCCTGTTTGCAGAAAAAGAGGTGGCAAATAGATGCTGAATTGTGTCTTCCATAGGATTTGAGCAACACCAGTATCTTGATGCCAAGTTAAAACCCATCCTCCTCAGTACATCATCTAAAGGCAACATGTACTTCTAACATCTCCATAAGAAGAAGGATATTTTGAAAGGCAAGCCCTTTATCCACATATATTTATATACTTCTTGCTTCTATCCTCTCAGTCTTATATACTTCCAGGCAGATTTCACTGTAAACTCTCCTCTTGTGTTAACAACCACCAGGGTCTGTCCTCAGCTCTCTCAATACAAGGTGGAGAAATGGTCTCTATGATGTGCTGAGCAATGTCTTTAGTGACCAACTCAGCTAATTTATTGATGTTCCACCCTCCATTTTCCACTAGTTGGTTAACATTCTAAATGGACTCATCATATACCTCTCCTAGAGTAATATAGTATAATGCACCCAATCCTGTCCAATTGTCAAACTAAAATTGCGAATTTTCCAATTTTGTTTGCCACCATATCTAATGCTCTATCAATTCTCTAGCTTGTAACATCTTCTTCCATGCATGATCCATATTTCCACTGAACCACCACATAATTTTCTCTCTTGTAATATTTATTAGTCAGAAATACACTTCAAAGAGTAGGCTTGGTTCTGAAGTTCCACCAAAGCTTACAATACAATGCCATTGAAGCATTATGAAGTGATCTAAACCCAAGACCCCCTCCTTCATCTACTGGTACACATAAGTGAAGCCATGAAGCCCAATGTCTACTCATTCCTCCAATGGTATTACTCCAGAAGAATTGTGCAAACATCTTATGCATATGCTTTATAATACAATTAGGAGGATTCATTACTGATAGTAAATGAACTGGTAAACTTTATAACACATGTTTAATCAGTATTGCTCTTCCCCCAAAGGATAACATCATTTTTTCCCAAGATTGTAATCTGTTTATGATCTTGATCAATATTGCACTATAGAAGTCCGTCTTTCTTCTGTTATAAAAAATTGGACAGCCTAGGTAAGTAAAGGGAAAGTCCCCCCTTCCTTATTCATGTAGCAATCTCCACTGTAATACTGATGTCCCCTGTGACATTATGGTGCATGTACACATCACTATTATCACTATTAATCTTCTGCCTAGATGTCTTTTCATATTTCTTCAATACTTCCATTATCAATTGAAGAGAGAAGAGTTTTGCAGATGAAAAGATAATTATGTCATCTGCATAAGCCAGATGATCCACTTTAGGACTCCTATTTAGGCATTTCAAATCCCTTGAATTGAGGAATTTGATGTAGAGTCTTTAGGTTCCTTTACAACACCTCAACAGTTAAGATAAATAAAGTAGGAGATAGAGGGTCTCCTTACTTGACACCCTTAGAGGACTGGAAAAATCCTTGTTGTTGTCCATTTACCAGGATAGAATATCAGTTATTAATTATTATTCTAGAAACCATATTAATAAGCCTTTCTGATAAACCCATCTGCGTTAACACTTTAGTTAGAGACAGCCAAGAAACTCTATCATATGCCTTGGCTATATCTAACTTAAGAATAACATTTGCACTCCTGGTCCTCAGTCTTATATCTGATATAATCTTCTATGTAAGTAGAATGTTTTCTACTATACTTCTTCCTTTTACAAAACCTGCCTGATTTAAGAAAGAAAACAATCTCTGGCAATTCATTCACTAGCCTTTCATGAATCAACATTGCGAAAATTTTGTTACCAAAATTGCTTAAGCTAATTAGCCTCGTGTCTGAAAAGGTATTGACCAAGTCTTTTTAGGTAAAAAGCTTTTACCATGTTAGTAATGTCTTCTCCAATTATGTCCTAACATGTTTGAAAGAATAGTCCAGTGAACCAAAATCTGTATGCTAATGTGACCTTTGTTTTCTTATAGAGACATCATGTGCATATGCTAAATCATAAGACTGAGCAGATTTATTTAGACATCGGAGTCAAAGAAGCTCCAAGAGCATCATGCCCAAGAAGGTAGTTGTGGATCTTCCCTCTTTTCTAGGCATAATTATATGATGAACCACCTTAAAGTACAATTGATAGAGTTTGGGCATCTCCTTCTATAGTGCCCTGCGTGGCTGATGGATTGTTTGTGACTTTCCATGTGATGTCCAAGCACTATCCATTCCTTGGAGTAAAGGCCAATCATTCTTAGCATATTCTGCCCAACCTTCACTTGCAGAATTTCTCCCAACTTCTGAGCCTTCATAGTAATTTCTACTTCTAAAATTGAGCTGGTAATATGGGTTTTCTTGAAATTTGCATTAACATGGAATTCAGTTACCTGATCTTTGCATAGTTTTCTCTTTTCTTCTCTTGACAGGAACAAGTAACTCCATCCTTGTTATCTTTTCCAGCAACATAGTTATCTCAGGTCCCCCAATACTTGTAATTACTCTTCCTCTCAACACAGATTGTGTCTTGATTGTTAAGACCCTCTGCTTGCCCATATCAGTGACTTCATCTAGGTCAAATTAGTACTCAATGTCCTTGAGGTATTGATCCTTTGACTCTGATGATAATTCATCTTTCTCACTTTCAGTTGGCTGATCTACCAGTTTAAACTGAGATTTACTATTAGAAGAATTAAGTTTTCCAACCTATTTCTTTATACTTATTTTACTTGACTATGAAGTTTCCACATCCTTCTCTTTTTGTTTCTTCTCCGTTGATGTCCTTTTCTCTAATGATTCTCCTAATGATTCTGAATCAGGCTTAGTAGTGCTGGTTCTGGAGACTGTGTGCTTTTTGCTAGCTTGCATTGCCATCTTCAATTCTTGTCCAACTCTCCTCTTTTTGCCCCTGATGTGAGGAGTTTTGGGTTTTTCTGTGGGTTCACTTTCCTTAGCTTCTTCTCCTTTGGGCCTTAGAGAGGGCTCACTTGAAGTGTTTCTAAGCTTTGACCTTGCCTTTTTCACAGTGAATTTTGTGATGAGCACTCGTCTTCCGAAGCAATCAGCTCACTTGGAGCAGGTTGAGAGACATGTTTTATTTGAATATTTGTTTCCATTGTTGAAGCTGGTGTCTCAACTAGTTGCACCAAAATATAAGTGTTTGTAGCGAATGATTCTCCTGAGCTACTCAGTACGTCTGTAATTTCCTTCTTTACAGATTTTTCCATCACCATTGGTTCTTCTACCAGTACTGTCTCTTTCAACCCATCAGATGAACTACCTTTTGCAGTGGCGACTCTTATGAATTCCCCTCACTTTGTGCTTTCCCCCTTTTCTCATGAAATTATTCAGTCTCACCCATCGCATCCTCATCAATTTTCTCCGCTTTATCCTCCAAGTCTTCAATAGACTTTATCACATAAGTCACCCCTAATTTATCAACAATTACTACTTTAGTCACTTTGACTTGAGTTACCTGTTCAAGCGGTCCTATGTAATGTATTCCAAGCAATTCTGACATTCTACAGGTCAAACTGTTTACTTCTTCACCTTGTACTTCAAATAAATTCCATAGGGTGTCCATGTTATCGGAGTGGTAAGAAAGTTTGACTAGGGCTGGTCAAAATTAGAGTCATCGGAGCATATAGGGTCATCTTTTCTACCGGCTCTGGCTTTGGTTCTCTTAGCGGTTTGGTTTTGAGTATGTTGAGTATGTTGTGTAAGGACAATGAGTGTGATATTTGTCGGTTTTTTGGTAGAAGCATCTTGAGTGGTTTGAGAGGCAGTCCGATCCATTTTCTTTTCTAGTGTAGGCGATGGCGGTTTTGAGAGCTTTAGAATTTTAAGAAAGGTTTGGATTTACTTAGTGGTTTTTTAAAGAGGGAGAACGGTTTATATTGGAGAGAGTGCGTTTTGATATGAAAGTATTGCTTGTTTTGAGATATTTTGGTTCATTTTAAGCATAACAAGGAACCTGATTGATGGTTCACTTTCTTTTGAACGAAGGTTTCTATTAGGACACATTCAGAGATAATATAGTTAACCTAATCCTTGTATTACATACTATATGCAGGATTAACATTTGATTAATTTCAGCAAGAGAGATGGTGTACATACCTCACCTTGGTGACTTTATTTCAATTCTTATCATCTAATCCATTGACTGTGACATCCAATATCAGTTACTCTTTCAACCAATAAAGTTCTAAGATGGTATATGACATACAACACAATGTATAAGATTGAACAAAATGCATTTCAATTTAAGCATTCATTGCATGATATGAACATATTCTAATCAATTGTAGAGAAAAATTAATGTGATTTCCGATGTTCCCAACTTTTGTTCTAATTTTGTCACATCATATTTAATTAACATTCTTAGGAATGATATGAGTTTCAACATGTGTTCACCCTGACATTGTGAGTTCCTTAATGAGACTAATGAGACTATGGGTAGGGTATTTTCACCCTTAATTTCTGGTTTTACCATCTTGAGATGAGAGGAGTATATTGGGTATTTTGAGTAACTTTTTCCAGCGGATTCTTCTTCCAATGAGTTGACTTTTTATAGTCATTTACTTTCGTAACATTGATATTTATTAGACTTCAATCGTTCTGAGATGCTTTAGAAAGAGAAGGCTCATGTGGGGTAGTTCATGGCTCCTGCTCGGCATTCCAGGTAGGTTAGAGCTTACCTTCTAGATAGACTTTGGTTAAAAAAGCGTATGTGTAGTTAGATTATGTTGGATAAAGCATATAAACCTTCGGGTATGAAGTTGGGATAGATTACTTAGGTTGGTTACTGTGGACTTGTACGTAGTGTGATATTGTAATTGTGATATAGTTGTCTCTCATTTTTCTTGGTATTATCATGGATAGAGGAAAGGACTTGATTTGATACTAATATTGTGATATGTGTCCATGTGTGGCACGATTGAGATCTGATTATGATTTACACTTGAGATTGATACATGCATACCATTCATACACATTCTACATGATACCTCGTTGTGAAATGTGATTTGATATTAGTAATGGTAAGAGGGAAAGTGAAACATCCGAGGCTTCTTATCATGGTGTTTGCCATATGCTTATTTTGTATGGCCTCTCTTGCATTTATACTTGTTGTCACCTATATGGTCCGAAGAAAAATTATTTCCGGATGTGGCATTGTACAGATTTGGGAATAAGTTCATATTGGTAGTTGATTTACGAATGATGTTATGTTCATTCACCTCATGATTAGTGTTGAATTTGACATTCATACATGTATTCATCCTTATTTCCATGATACATTCAACATGATGGTGATTCTATGATACAATGATATTACCTGTGATTGGAGTGATGGTGACAGGTGAGAAAGAAACAACTTTGATTCTTATGACATTGATTGCGTAGCCATTCTATGTTGTGTGATACGTAATGGCTAGCGGTGTAGTAGGTGGAAAAGTCATTCTAGGTTGTGTGATATGGAATGATTGGTACATAGACTTCGTGGGTCCCCCGGGTCATGATTGCCGAGACGTAGAGATATTCTGCTTGGGGCATGTATGTACTGAGATTACAGTTGGCGAGTGCATTGCATTGCATCACACATACATTCATATTTCATCCACTCATATCTTTGGTTTTGGTTGATGTATTCATTATATTACATAATGTGTTTCAACCTTGATTCCGTGTTGTTGATTCATTTGAGAGGTTGTGTACTTGTTAGTCGGTTACATAGACACTTGATGGATTCGGGACTAGAGATTTCGCCTATGCTATGACTGTAGACTACTGAGATCAAGTGTGGTTCACATTACTGCAAGTCTTATGTGGTTGTGCTTAGTGATTACTTCATTCTCGTACTTTATGGATTCCGACTTGATACTATATACTTGGATTGATTATTCTGAGGGATAATGGAATCTTAGCAAACTTGGGTTTAGGTGCTAAACTAAAGGCTATGATCTGTGTATTGATTTGTTGTAATTAAGTAGTACTTGTACTTGATTGTGAGCATGTCTATCTTTCGGTTTCTTTCTTATATATATGTTAGTTAACTGTTGTCAGCTTATGATATCTACCAATACATAGTGTTTGTACTGATACTACTCTTACTACACCCTTTTCGGGGTGTAGATTTGTTGCAGGAACTTCAGCGAGGTTCGAATAGCCTTCAAGGATCTTATTGAGTTCATCTAGATTTTCTTTCTAAATAGAAGTGTATTCAGGTTGTGATTGTAACTTTTAGTCAATTTGTGTACTTAGAAGCTCTTGTATTATTCAGACCAGATCTCTTGAGTAGTTGTTGTATTCTGCATTGCCATATTTTTATGTTTTTAGACTTCTATTGTTCTTATTTACTTATATTATTGGATGAATCTCTAAGGTATGGGTTCACCTACCGGGTGGGAAAAGGGTAGGTGCCTACATGATCAGTATTTAGGTCATGACAAGTTGGTATTAGAGCCTTAGGTTACCCGATCTATAAGCACAAGAGCAATGTCTAGTAGAATCTTACTTATGAGTGTGTTGTGCGCCATACTTATAATTGAGAGGCTATAAGACATTTAGGAAACTTCGAATTCTTTCATTCTTTCGTGCTACTTCATTCAAATTGGTATCTAGTTGATTCTAATTGATGTCTAAATTTCCTTGTCTTAATCACCCACAGAAGGTGGGACCTTGTCCTTAAATTCTTATGCAATCGGATTGTTTTGGAAAGTGTTGTGGTATGACATGAGATGTGTCATCCTGATTCATACACGTGACCGAGTTCAGTTTCTAGCTATGGCTTGAGGATTCTGTTGTGTGGGGTCGCGATAAAACTTCTTATTGTGGGGGGTTTTCTTGAGAAATGGGAGAGATGGTATATATGGTCACATGATCTCTATGTTTTCAGTATTAGATTGCTCGGAAGTGGCAAAAGTGTTTTTATGGCTTAATAAGAGTGATTTGTTCGATGATATGATTGGTTTAGGAAAAGTTTCAACATCGTCAAGGTGTTATGATGGTTCGCATGGACATGTGTACTAATGGAAGGTCTACGATTCATCAGTGGTAAGGTATTGGGTGTTGATATACGAGGATGAGTGTGAGTTCGGTAAGGATTATTTGATGTGGCAAAAGTATAGTGACCACATGTAATAAATAAGAGAAGTTGAGAATAAGGACATGAATGACTTTGTGGGAAACGTGTAGTGAAGTAAGATTTCTTAGGGTATTTTGGTAAGAGTGTTTTTGTGTTATGGGACAGAGGTGTAAGGAAGAGGATTTGGATAGATCAATTTTCGCTATTATGAAGGGAAAAAAATTAGTATTTGACGTGTTTGACATGATAAGGTTGCAATTGGTACGAGAGTGGATTTTGTCTTTGGTCTTAAAAAGTTAAGTTGGACTTCGACGTGACTACATGGTAGTGGTTTGTGGTTTATTTCAGGAAAGTGGTTATCGGTTGTAGATCGGAAAGCAAGGTTACTTGTGATGAGTAGAGACTTAAGATTTTAGGTAACTATGTTCGTGGTCCTTCAGTAAGGTGTATGTTCGTTGGGTCGCCATGTTTAGAGGAGTGATAAGTAGATCGTAGAATCAAGAGCTAGATGAGTTGAAGATTATGTTGCGGTCATATATGGTAGAATAAACATAAGGGTTCAGTATTAAGTTGGTAAGTTTGGTTATGTCGTGGGCCAATGAGAGTCGGTTGTTGATTAGTAAGAATGACCTTAGTGTTGGACAAATGAGAAGTTTAGTACTCAAGAAGCTATCGGGTGTTGCATCTAATATTAGATTAGTGTTGAGAGTCTTCTACCTGTTGTGTAAGTTTCGGCCTGTTCCTGCTACCACTGGTGTGCTACTCGGTTAAGTGGATTGGAATCGGGGAATTGAATAGTAAAGAAGGTATAGTTGATCAAGAATCAGTAAAAATAAGGTACGTCTTCGGGATTACTTTGGTTATTATGGGTTATAGTGTTGTTGTCTTACATATTTCAGATGAGGGGTTATGATGTTGTTGTCTTACATATTTCAGATGAGGTGTGATCGTAAGTACGCTTAAAGAAGGGAGTCTACAAAAAAAGGCTAAGTGATATAATGGATTAAGTGATATGACGAGTTCCATGAGGCTTCGTAGCCAGCAACTAGTGAGAAGCAAATTTCAAGTAATCGACATGTTAAGGCTTATGGAAGTGGCTGGTGTGGTACACAGTTGAGTAATTTTGCAACACTCTTTAGTGGATGAGTTAATGTGGTTTAAGATAAAGAAATTGTGGAAATTCCTATTATGTGAGGGCTAGAGTTATATTTTCGAGATGAGATTGTATTCGAGGTAATGCATTATGTTGCAAGTATTATTGACTGGACAACTTGGGTGAGCACTTTTGTATATTAAGGACTTGGGAGTAGTGTGGAATTAGAACGGTAGTTGTAAGATTTGATACTTTCGGAATTGGTATGGGCACATCGAGGTGTACAATGGGAGATTTTGATGGTTAAAGGGATATTATATGAGGCTCTAGTTTTTGCGTCGAAAAGTTCGGAGCTGTATCAAATTTGTGTATCAAGTAGAAGTTGAGAAGCATGAAGGTTGCAATCATAAAGTATAGTTCTTCGGTACTAAGTTGACAACTTGGATATGACTCAACTTTTGGAGCCGAGGGTGACTGAGATGATTGATTACACATGAGGAAAAGATTGGAATTGGCCACTACAGATGTGTGGTAAGATTGTGATTGGTTTCGGAAAGTTGGAGTCAGTTCGAGTGACTATTGGTAGTATTCAGGGGTTGTGCTTTCATTCCGGGTCAGAATTGTTCGATTAGAGCTTGATGGACTATGTTTATATTTCTAGGAGGACTTATGGGTTTCCCAATAAATCACATTTACGAATTCGATGAGTTTCAATTCAGATTTAAGGTAAGATAGGTTTACCAAGCTATATCTGGGTTTGCGAGTGGACGGAGGATATCTTACCGAGAGCAGCTACTCGGACATGTGTAATGGGTTACGTTGATGCTTGGTAATGACTTAAAGAGGTACTATGGTTACAATAGGTCTTTAGAGTGTTCAAATGGTGTCCTACGGACTTGGCCCGATGGGGTATTTAGTGGTATGCTTCCTGAATTGTGATTTGAATGTTTAAGAAGACTTGGAACTAGCGAAGTCAGCCATGAGTAAGATCAGTTAGATGGAATTGCTTAGAGCCTGCTCCGATAAAGCAAAAATTATTTCTAGCAAGAGTAAGTCATGATTTCGGGCTTGTGTTTATATGTTTCTAAGAAATCGTGGTGCGAAGGACGATTGTAGAAGGGTGAAAGAAAGGTTAGCGGAATAAGAACATTTTACCATTTCAGAGTGGGTTATGATGGTGTTTATATCTAAAGGTTTGTGTCATTTTGAGGAATGTTTGTAGGGCCTATCGATCATGTTCAGAGGATTGATTATGTCAAATCAGATAATTTCAGCAAAAGTAGTTCTTATATTCAGGAATCATTGGCGAGAGAAATTCGAATTTGGAAATATGGAAATTGGGTCTCCGAGATAAGTTAGAGGAAGTTTTGATCATTAAGGTAAATGAGTCATGATTTGGCGTACTTTGTGCCGTGGAGGCTTATGTGCTTTTACATTAAGGATTCCTTGGTTACTGTCTCTTTCTTTATTCAAGGATGAACGATTGTTCAATTGGTATCTTATGTAACGACCCATTTGGTCAATATATGCATTTTGAGTATATTACCCCTGTTGACCGGATTCCCGAAGTTATCGGGCGATCCTAGTGAGAATTGAAAGAATTAGAATCTTTTAAGTGAGACTGTTTGACCTAGAGTTGACTTTTGAGTAAACGGATATTTTTTGGAATTCTGTTGATTCTATGAGGTCCGGAGGGTTGTTTATGACTTGGTGGGATAGTTGGTTCAATTCCCGAGGCCCTCGAGAGCATTTTTGACTATTAGTTGGGAAACTAGTTTAGCTTGTTGATGGTTGACTTGTAGAATTAGAACTTCGATGGAAATTCTAAGACCGTGAGTGAGTCTATAACGTGTTTTTACATATGTGTACATATTTGGTTTGTGTCTCCCGGATGGTTGTTGGGATTTCAGATTAAGATTTGGTGAAACTAGAATCTTCTAGTTTTCTAGTGACTCACCCCAGCGGTGGTTGTTCGCCCCCGTGGACTCACCTTGGTGGAGTTGTACGCCCCTGCGAATCCGCCCCAGCAGGCTTTGGTCCGCAGAAGCGAATGATGACATGATTAATTAAATAGCGCTCCGACGGACAAGAGTTCACCGAGGCAGGATCACTATAGCGGGAAAGGGTTCGCCCCAGCGGGCGACGCTGAACCAGAATACTTATTTTATTCCCAACTTCGAGTTCATTTGTTCCATTCACCAAAAACCTAAGTCTAAGAGCTATTGGGGCCGAATTCTAGAGATCTTCGGTGGTATCATCTTTGGGTAAGTCCTAAACCTTACTTCCTTTATGGCTATTGGGGGTGATGGGTTATGGAACCTATGATATTAATCATTAAACCCTCTAATCAAATTGGTTATTCTTATTCTAAATGCTGACTTTATCATTTCTGTTGTGCATAAATAGATTCCAGGCATTAATCTCTCTTGGTTTCTAAAATAAATTCATGAATTTAGGGTTCTTACTAATTTGGGGTTTTTTTTTTTTGGCTAAATTGATGAAATTGAAGGACCAATTGTGATTTGAACTCCATGAAATTAAGGATAAGGACTAATGAGACTACGGGTAGGGTATTTCACCCTTAATTACTGGTTTTACCATCGTGAGATGAGATGGTTATTTTTGGTATTCTAAGTAACTTTTTCTAGTTGATTCTTTTTCTGATGAGTTGAATCATTGTAGTCATTTACTTACGTAGCATTGGTATTTATTAAACCTCGATTGTTCTAAGACGCTTTAGAAAGGGAAGGCTCAAGTGAGGTAGTTTGTGGTTCCTGCTTGGCACTCCAGGTAGGTTACGGCTTACCTTCTTTTAGACTTTGGTTAACGAAGCATATGTGTAGTTAAATTCTATTGGAGAAAACATGTAATTCTTCAGGTATGAAGTTGAGATGAATTACTTAAGTTGGTTACTGTGGACTGATTATGACTTGTTGCCTCTTTGTGGTTATTAGACTTGTACGTAGTGCCATATCGTAATTGTGATATAGTTGTCTCTCATTTTTCTTGGTATTATCATGGATAGAGAAAATGACTTGATTTGATACTAATATTGTGATATGTGGATGTGTGGCACGATTGAGATCTGATTATGATTTACACTTGAGATTGATACATGCATACCATTCATACACATTCTACATGATACCTCGTTGTGAAATGTGATTTGATATTAGTAATGGTAAGAGGGAAAGTGAAATATCCGAGGCTTCTTATCATGGTGTTTGCCATATGCTTATTTTGTATGGCCTCTCTTGCATTTATACTTGTTGTCACCTATATGGTCCGAAGAAAAATTATTTCCGGATGTGGCATTGTACAGATTTGGGAATAAGTTCATAATGGTAGTTGATTTACGGATGATGTTATGTTCATTCACCTCATGATTAGTGTTGAATTTGACATTCATACATGTATTCATCCTCATTTCCATGATACATTCAACATTACATGTGATTGTCATGATGGTGATTCTGTGATACAATGATATTACCTGTAATTGGAGTGATGGTGACAGGTGAGAAAGAAACAACTTTGATTCTTATGACATTGATTGCGTAGCCATTCTATGTTGTGTGATACGTAATGGCTAGCGGTGTGGTAGGTGGAAAAGTCATTCTAGGTTGTGTGATATGGAATGACTGGTACATAGACTTCGTGGGTCCCCCGGGTCATGATTGCCAAGACGTAGAGATATTCTGCTTGGGGCATATATGTACTGAGATTACAGTTAGCCAGTGCATTGCATTGCATCACACATACATTCATATTTCAACCACTCATATCTTTGGTTTTGGTTGATGTATTCATTATATTACATAATGTGTTTCAGCCTTGATTTCGTGTTGTTGATTCATTTGAGAGGTTGTGTACTTGTTAGTCGGTTACATAGACACTTGATGGATTCAAGGACTAGAGATTTCGCCTAGGCTATGATTGTAGACTACTAAGATCAAGTGTGGTTCACATTACTGCAAGTCTTATGTGGTTGTGCTTAGTGATTACTTAATTCTCGTACTTAATGGATTTCGACTTGATACAATATACTTGGACTGATTCTTAAACTGTGATTATTCTGAGGGATAATGGAAACTTGGCAGACTTGGGTTTAGGTGCTTCATCATAGGTTATGATCTGTGTATTTATTTGTTGTACTTAAGTAGTTAGTCTTGGACTGAGATATTACTTGTATTTGATTGTGAGCATGTCTATCTTTCAGTTTCTTTCTTATATATATGTTAGTTAACTGTTGTCAGCTTATGATATCTAACAGTACATAATGTTTGTACTAATACTACTCTTGTTACACCATTTTCGGGGTGTAGAGTTGTTGCAGGAATTTCAGCGAGGTTTGATTAGTCTTTAAGGATCTCATGGAGTTCATCTAGATTTTTTGTTTAATTCTCTTTCTAAACAAAAATGTATTCATATTATGGTTATAACTTTTATTCAAGTTGTGTACTTATAAGCTCTTGTACTATTCAGACTAAGGGTGGCCAGTGGGCCGGGACGGCCCGACCCCGACCCGACTCGGCTAAAAAAAAAAAAAAAAAAAAAAAACGGTGGCGGGCCTCGAACTCGGGACGGGACAATGTCTCGTCCCGCTAGACCCGAGCCCGCCCCAAGCCCGCCCGACCCGACCCCGCCGCGACCCCGTCCCGAGCCCGAGCCCGAGCCCGACCCCGCCCTTTGTTCCCCTTTTGCAAATATGGCCGTTGCACCAACGACCATTTTAGATTTTGGCCGTTGGCCAACGGCCATTTTAGGCCTCCCCCCTCCCCCACCCCCCCTACCCCACCCCCCTACCCCTTAATATTTATTTTTAACCCATAAGTTATTATATTTACACTTTAACCCAATTTTCCAACTATAAATAACTCATTTTCTCTTCATTTTTCTCACAAATCTTCCTACAATCTCTCTAATCTCTCAATATATCTCTCTACAAGTCTACATTGTTTACTAAATATTCAATTTTATTTATTCATTTGGGAATTGGGAGTGAAGTTGGCAACTAGCTTGAGGATCTTCCATCGAGCAAAGTTTCAATTTTCAACCTCTCGATTACATGTCGACGTTACGTCGGCGTTTGGTACATTCGTTCCTTCATTAAATTATTATTGTCTGTTTATTTTATTTAGCGCACTTAATTTTATTGTCTTTAATTATTTATTATCATAATTAAAATGGAATGATTAAAAGGTATATTTAAGGGTAAGTGTAAGGGTAAGGGTGCTTCTTCTAGTAGGGGCAACCAGGGCAAGGGTGCTTCTTCTAGTCATCTTATTCCTACACAAGATGATTTTGTTGATACTCAACATTTTACTACAATACCATTAGATTTAGACGAGGAGTTATTTTCTGGAACTCAAGAAGATTTTAATTTAGACAATGATCTAGATGATACACCCACTAATGTTGATGACAACACACCCACTAGTGCACCTTCAACTGAAATACCTCATATTCCCCCTAGTATGAGACGAGGTCCAGCAAAACGACCATTAAAATCAGATGCATGAACATTTTTTGATAGGGACGTAGAGAATCAAGTAGCTATATGTAAAATTTGTAAAAATATTTTAAAATTTAAAATTGGAAAAGGTCACGGTGGGACGGGGGTTTAATTAGACACGTAGTAAGTGCTCATCCAGCTAGGTATGCCCAATACCAGGCTTCAAAACCGGGTGCGCAAACGCCCGCTCCATCGGGACAAAGTTCACATACTGATACTGTCCCGGACCAAGTACAGGGTCAAATTAACCCTATGACGGGGGGAATTGTAGGCTCTAAATACAATAAACATAGAGATAGAGAATCAATATCAAAATTAGTTGTTGTGGAGGGTTTGTCGTTTTCATTTCCTTCATCTCCCGATTTTATTCATTACATTAGAGATATATATAATCCTGCTTTTAACGGTTTTCCTAGATCAACTGTTAAGAGAGATGTATTTAAATTCGCGTATGAATATCAACAATATTTACGTTTTTCATTATATCATTTTAATGGCAAAGTATCTATCACGTCGATATAGGTCGTAGTACTAACGGCCATGATTATTTAATCGTAACTTGTCATTGGATAGATTATAAATGGTCTATGCAAAAACGTATTTTAGCGTATAGATATATAGATGATAGGCACACTGGTACTTTTTATTGCGATAATATTTATCAAGTGTGCCATTATTACGGAATAACCGATAAAATTATGACTATTACATTAGATAACGCTTCTTCTAACAATTATGCAATTACAATTTTAAAAAATAGTTTAACTCCATCTTTTCCAGATCATTTTCATATAAAATGCGCGTGCCATATATATAACTTAATTGTAAATGATGGTCTATCACTTTTTGAAGACATTCTTAGTGAAATACAATTTGCTATAAACTTTATTTTTAAAAGTAATAAAGTACAACGTATAAAAGAATATAAAAAAAACTTGTCACGATTGTGGACTACCTTATAGAAAAATTCCACAAGAAGTATCCACTAGGTGGAATTCTTTATACGAGCAACTACTTGTTGCTTATGACTATAGAATACCTATAACTTTATTTTTTAACTCTCATAATAAAAATCCAGCTGATATGATTTTAGATAGTGATTGGGTAAAAATTTCCGAACTTATTGTATTTTTAGAGAATTTTTTTCAAGCAACAAAAGAATTTTCCAGTATATATTATCCTACTATTTCAACTATGTTGTTTTATATAACTCTAATATTTTTATTACTTAGTGAATATATGGAAAAACCAGCTTATATGGCAGCTATTAAAAAAATATTTACCAAAATAAAAAAATATTTTATTCCTATTCCCAATATTTATATTATTGGTTCTGTATTAAATCCGACTATTAAAATAGACGGTACTAAATCACTAATTGAAACTATTTACGATTGTATAGAAGTACTACCACCTCCAACTCTCAAAAATCTAAATCACCCACCACCTATTGAACAAACTAAAGAAGAAGTGTTGTCTAGCGTAGAAGACCAATGCAAAAAAATATATAGGTTTTATCAACAAGTAAATGCTAGTAACTTACCGACTTCCATACCATCTTTTTCATCTTCAACACAACCTCACAAAAGACATGCTGTTTCTGCGGCTAGTATTGAAAGCCTCAGAAATAGAATGTGCGGCCGTACCTCTACTACTAACCAAATTAGCGAGTTGGATATTTTTATTTTGCAGGGTTCTGTACCGTATCAAGAAGTTATCAATAAAGATGGACATGAAGACTTGCTGAAATACTGGAGGGGGAATGAGAAGACCTTTCCGACACTTTCATTGATGGCCCGAGATGTTTTGAACATTCAAGCGTCATCAATCTGCGTCGAAAGCGTTTTTTCTCACGGCGATATCAAATAGGAGACCACGAGACACTCATTTGCCGGAGACACTTGGAAATTGCGTATTATTCGAGAGATTGGATACGAGCGGAGCGGAGAAGGTGCGGTCAACCGGAGATCAACGAAGAAGAAGATGAAAACTACAACGAAATCTTAACCGAAGGTAGTGGATGCGACGTGGATCAATTTGACCAACAAATATCAATTCCAACCGAAGAACCACAGGAAATCATCAAGCAATTAGAACAGGTTTTTTTGAGAATGTAATTTTTTTAATTGCAATTTTATTATGTAATTTGCAACTTTTGGACAACACCACAAAGTTGCAATTTAGATTTTAGACAATTGTATTTGTATTACAAAAAAATCATGTCTATTAAATAATATAAGAGGCACAAAAATAGCCTTGGGATGTTTTTATTACACTATCTTGTTTTGTTTATTGAGTTTTTTTTAAACATATGTTATTTAAAAAAAAAAAAAAGGAAAACCCGCCGGACCCCGCCCCGACCCCGCCCCGCCCCGCCCCGCCCCGATACCGACTGGATCGGGATCGGGACGGGACTGGAGCAAGTCCCGCCATACCCGACCCCGCCAGACCCGGCCCGCCAGACCCGAGCCCGGCCCACTGGCCACCTATAATTCATACTAGATCCCTTGGGTAGTTGTTGTATTCCGCATTGTCATATATTTATGTTTTTAGACTTATATTGTTCTTTTTATTTATTTATGTTGTTGGATATATCTCTAAGGGATGGTTCGCCTACTAGTGGGAAAAGGATAGGTGACCGCACGATCAATATTTTGGTTGTGACACGGTCAATCTTTAATCATATGATCTAGATTATCACATTTAAGGCATCCACCGAACTGGGACTTGTCAGAGCTCATTCCCTTCTCAGATGAACTACTGCCACCATATTGTTTTTCCCTTTTTAGGAATTTTCTTAAGTTTCTGGTGATCAAGGCCATCTCTTCTTCATCTTTGACTTTTGAGACATTGAGTGCTAAGGACCTCACTGTGTTTGCTTCCTCATTCCTTGAAATTCTCCATATACATCTCATATGTTTTCAAGTTACCTACCAACTCGTCCAAGGGCATATCTCCTATGCCTCTAACTTCTCATACAACGGTGAATTTCATATAGAAAGCCTTTGGTAGTGTTCTCAAAATCTTGTCAATTGAGTTTTCTGTGGTTATGATTTTTTCAAGAGACGTCAGTTCATTAACCAATGAAGTATACCTGGTGAACATTTCAAAAACAATTCTCCTTGCTTCATTTCTGAAATTTTCAAAATCTGTGGCAAGCATGAGTTTCTGAATTTTTTGACATGGCTAGTCCCTTCATGTACGTTCACCAATGCGTCCTAGATTTTCTTTGTAGTGGTACAACTAGAGATTCTGTTGTACTCATCCCGGCCAACTCCACAGATCAAGACATTCTTTGCCTTAGCATTATTCTCGAGGATTTTGTAGTCGTCTTCCTCGTATTAACTCTTCTCCTTTGCGACAATTTTTCCATCTGTATCCTCATTGATGGGATATTTTGAACCATCAGTAACTCTTTCCTATAGTTCATAATCTTCGACTTTCAAGTGGTCCTCCATCTGAGCTTTCTAAAAGCGTAATATTTTTCATTGAACAGTGGTGGTTGATGAGTGGATTGACCTTCACTGGGTCCAATGGATGGTGCAACATGCATCATCGTTTTCTCTTAGAGTATTAGCCTTGTTGAAGAAAATCTGCTCTGATACCAATTGATATTCTATACACATAGACTTATATCCTATGTGATACCTAATTTTCTCATTTAGGATGAAACATATTACTCTACTTGTTCTATGCGTAGCGATTGTAGAATAGTAAGAACAGTAAAGTAAAAGACACATCACTTTTACATGAAAATCACCCGGCTCACAAGGGAAGTAAAAATTATGACCTACACCTCTGTAGGATCTATCCCCAACCCCACTACAATAGTGAGTCTCTGCAAATTCAAGTAACAATCTCTGTAACCTAGGAACTACACGCTAATTCCTATCTTACTAATCTACCCAAACAAGTAAGCAACCTTCAAGTGAAACTCTAACTTGAAGTTGAATTTGACAATGTATATACTTATTACAAATGCTTCTAGAAAAGCTGATAAAGGTACAACTTGATAACCAACCTATTACAAGTATTTATACCTGAGAACTGGAAAATATTATTCAATATAACAGCTCATTCAATCTTCTTCGTTGTATCAGGGTCACAACTCTGGAATTAGAACTCTCTCAATAATATCATTGATCGCTCAATATTCTGAATTCTCTCTAGTGTGTAATGTTTTTATGGTAAGACTTGGTATATATAGCAATTGTCTTCATCAATAGCGGCTGACCTAAACCCTACTTGATACGGCCCATCGGGGTAGAATAAGGTTTGATGTAGATTAGGATTCTTACACCTTCTCGCATATTTAGTTTCATTGTAGGCCTCTGAAATATCTTGATAAGTATGGTGCCAGATCCTGATAAGTATCGCACAGAATCTTATCGCCTTGTACATCAAGTCCTTACCATAAAACACAAATCCTACTCGCAGTAGGATTTTGAGAAGGAACACGCTCTTGGACCTATTCCTTGCATATGTTCTTGTCGACTCTGTCACACTGCTGTGTCTGAGAAGGAACATATTCTCCGACCCGGTTTATTCAACTTCTACCCTGATCTTGATTCATTTAGCTTTGTACCATATCTGTTATCTGATAGAACAAGTGAATGGACCTGGTTCATTCACCTCGTGCATTCTATTTGTCAATCATCAAAATTACCACTCATCATTTTTTTGCTAATGCAAATACACCATCCCTTTGGAGTTCTTTCCTAAGTAATAAATACTGTAAAAAGGTGAATGCATTGGTGGCACAATGAACATATGAATCCCAACACATGGACTAAGATGTTACAGGCAAGAGAGATAACGAAACATCAGATTTTGTGGAAAAAAATGATAGAAAATTTACAATTTTAGTTTGAAAACTGGACATGTTTGAGTGAATTATACTATGCTACAACTGATGAGTATTATGATGAGATCATACAAAATATCAATAAAGTAATGCATAATGGAAGATGGAACACACACAAGCTATCAGAACTATTACCAAAGGACATAGTGCAATACATCATAAGTACTATACAACCACCAAGTCTGGAGAAAGATATGGATAAACCTTGGTGATTATTAGATACAAAAAGGGAATTTTCGATGAAGTCTGCTTGGAAATATTTAAGGTTGAGAGGGCAAAAGAATGAGATATACAAGTACATGCGGATCAAAGGGTTTCCTTTTAAAATCTCATTCTTTTCATGGAGGTGTTGGAAATACAAGCTACCACTGGATGATGTATTGAGAAGGATGAGAAATATTATGGTGTCTAGATGATTGTGTTGTGTAAATCCTGGGGAGGAGACAATACAACATCTATTGCCACATCTAATTCTGTTAACAAGATGGTCCTATTTTTGTACCTTTGCAGGTATAAATATTGATGGATTACAATTATATCAGATCATAGTGAAATGGTGGCAAGCCCCTATAACAAATTGGCTAAAACCAATATTTCAAGTTGTATCTATAATTATTTGGGAGCTGTGGAAGAGGATGAATGCTATAAAGCATGGATGAAAGAGATTAGTTGGCATATGTATCTACTAGATATTTGCAATAATTCAGAGACTAGTACAATTTAGTTCCATCAAGCACATAACAACGGAATGATATGATTAAGTTATTGGAAAGATGCAAACCTAAGTTGAAAATCACTAGGGTATTATGGCAATTTCCTCCAAAAGGATGGATATTATGCAACACAGATGAGCTTCAAGGGAAAATCTAGAAAGAAGTGCATATGGATTTTGTGTGAGAAACATAGAAGATAATTTGATCTATGCTCAAGCAGAGGAGATTGATACACAACAAATACTGAAACAGAGGCATTGTCAATCTTAGAGGCTATTAAGTATTGCAACAACAAGCAACTAGATTACATTATAATGTAGACAAATTCAAAGTTGATACAAAAGATACTTGTAGAGGGATGGAAACCACCATGGAACATTTCTATATGGGTAGAAAAAATATTGGAAATTAGTAGAGGTATGCAGATTAGTCACACACACATATTGATGGAGGAGAACAAGATGGAGGATGCTTTGGAAAATCAGACACTTAATAAAGGTACTGTTAGGTGCCAAAATTTCATGAAATTGGAGAGTGAACGAAGGAGAATTCTCAACAACGACAAATTACAAAATCCTTACTCGAGGATTAGAGATAAAAAATGATGGAAAAGAGTACATGCAACCACATACATCAAGAAGGAAGAGGCATACATGGACGACACAATGTAGAATCAACTTCTGAAACATTTAAGAGACATGATTCAACATCAGATGCAACCAAATCAACTTAAATACTCAGAATAGCGAAGATACTGAGCAATACTTCACAAATTACACCAATTTCAAACGAAAGATAGTAGAAAAGACATCGATTTTAAGCAAGCAAAGTCATACGAAGCACAAATCGACAAATACAAAGGAAATGAATCACTTACAATTGAGTCACCTTCTTAATTCAGCAACAATTGACGATGATATGAAATAGATGAGCTTTAATTTGCAAGGGATGTTTAGCAAGGTCACACTAGATGAGAGGACGAACATAAATTTTCAATTGTTTGCTTTCCTTTTAGTACTTTCCTTTTTGTACGCTTTTGTTCATTTTTATTTCGCTGTTGGATTTTTGCGATTTTTTAATTTATCTCTTTATCGAGAAATCGAAGAAGCTATACATGGGTTTTCTCGGGCCTAGTCATGTCTTAAATATAGCCCTTGAGGTTATTATTTAATTAAAGACGAGAAAGAAGAAAAATGGCGGACGACTGGAAGAATTTTCACCAAATTCAATCTCCTACATACAAAAATTTGTATTTTCCTACTTTCCCTCCTCAAATATTTTTTTTAAAAAGAGTTGTTTTATTGTTTTGTAAAGAAATAAACAGAAGTAGGGTGCAAATTATTTAAAAAAAAATAAGATAGGGTGCAAATGGTAAAAGAAAAAACACACCAGGGTGCAAAAACGCAAAGAACATGTGAAAATACGGAGGAAGGAATAAAAATGGATTGGATGGGCGGCACCGGCACATTAGAGACTAGTCAAAAGTGGCGGTAGTGCTCGATATTTGTGTGATCAGTTGAAAAATCTAAAAGGTTTGGCGTTTATAGTGGATCGGCAGGTAGTAAGGGGGGGGGGGGGGGGGTGATGGACCCTGCAAGTGTTGAACGGATGATTGAGAAGCTAATAGAAAACAAATCATCGAAGCCTGGCAAGTTGGTGCAGCTGTCCGAGTCTGAAATCAAGCAACTATGTGTTGCCTCTAAGGATATCTTCCTCAAACAACCTAATCTCCTTGAACTTGAAGCACCCATCAAAATTTGCGGTAAATTTCTATTATCATACTAATCCAAAACCATGTAAATATGCATAATGTGTTGCTACTTTCCTTGGTTCATCAGAGGTAGGGTACCATTTTCTAGTCAACAGCTCACCATATCTTTATGTGTCTGGTTCACTATTTAGTACTCCCCCGATCAAAAAAAGTGTCCATTTAGCTATTATTTTTTGGTTAAAAAAGAATGTACTTAACAAATTAAGAAAGAATTAGTCTTATTTTTTCATATTTGTCCTTAGTAAGTGTTAGGTGGTCAAATCCCAATACGATATTTTAGTAAAATTACCTATTTTTGTCTAGGACTTAATATTTTCTTAAATGACTAAGTGGACACTCTTTTTTATCCGGAGGGAGTAGAACATAACTAAGGCAATCATAATGTTTTTTTTTGTCTCCTCATTTGTTTTGGTTGGAAGCCCACTTTTACTGCTTTCAGCTTTAGCTCTTTTTGTTCAATACTTTTGAAGTTGCTTAGATTAGAGATATGAAGTCATTAGTTAAAGTTGCAATCAAACAAGGGGCGTCAATGTTGTTTTAGAAATATTATATCATGCTGATTTTTCCCTTAATCTATTACATATAACTAAACTTAGATTTTCTTTCAATCCATCCCAACTTTCTCGGTTTTACTTCGTTATCTGTTCGGTTTAATTCATTTGTACTCCCTCCGGTCCACCTTACTTGTCACCCTTACTATAAATAGATGGTCCAACATAGTTTTCATTTTAGAAAACCAAGATATAATTAACTACTAGTTTCCACCTTTACCCATACTCACTAAATGTGGAGAGAGATTAATGCGGTGAAAAAGAGTATAGTATTAAATTGAGATAAAAAAATAAATAAGGATAGTTTAGTCAAATTACTCTTTCAGTTAATGTTTCTTAAGGGGCCGGTAAAATAAAATTGTGACAAGTAAAATGGACCGGAGGGAGTAGTACTTAAGTTTTAAAAAAGACGCAAAAGAATATCAATGTTACTAGGATGTCTCATTTGTTATGTAAAATAAAACAGAGTTTAACATACCACCAAAAATTATAAAAGTCTCACTACATTTTGCATTACTGATAAATAAAAAAGTTCAACTTTCATGTACAACCCAAGAAAACTAGTAGGTGATATTTATGCTAGAAAGTTGTATACCAAATGAGCAACATTAACTTTGCTCTACCACCAGTCCATCATCAGGGATATCATTTGAAAGCTTAGGCCTCTGTTTGTTGGTGTTAAGATTTGGCGTCTGTTCATTGTTAACACCAGGGATGGTACTGGATCACCAATAGAGGTAGATGCCGACCTGGATATGGTTGGATCCTTTTGTTTTGTTGCAGGTTAAGCCATGTAACTGGATTTTGCAACAATAATCAGTTGGCTTGAGCACTGTCCATAGTTTCTCGCAAGATTGAATTGGGATGTTGATGGGTTCTTGTGCTCTCTAGCTCTTAATTGCAGTTCAAATGATACCTTGCCAAAAATCACCGAAGGCATCGATTGTTACCACCAGTTTCTGGCAAACTAGAACCTATTATGACGCTCAAGTTAGTACCGTTCATGAAGATAGAAAAAGTAATAAACAACAACAACATACCCAGTGAAATCCCACAATGTGGGTTCTGGGGAGGGTAAAGTGTACACAGACGTTACCTCTACCTTGGTAGGTAGAGCGGCTGTTTTCGGGGGACCTCGGCTCAAGACAAAGCATAATCACAAGTGAAGCAATACAACAACGTAAGAGAAACGGTCAGACCCAGACAAGAAATTAAAGCAATATGAACATGCTGATAACAAAATCGAATACGCCATGGTAGCGCATTCTGGCAGGAAGAAGCAGTAGCTAACTTAGATAAATAATATCAACAAAGTACACTAGGGAACACATAGCAGCAGAAATCAAACTACAAGGGACTATAAAGCAATACTACGTCTATAAGTGTGATAGGCTAATCGGGCCTATAACAATAACACTACAACTATCATTTTGTAAGCGTAAGTAGGACTACGCTCGACTACCTACTATCCTAATACGTGTCTTCCACAACCCCCTATCTAAGCTCATGTCATCAGTAAGTTACACCTGCGCCATATCCCGTCTAATCACCTCTCCCCAATACTTCTTCGGCTTACCTCTACCCCTTCTGAACTCGTCCATAGCCAACCTCTTACACCTCCGCACTAGGGCATCTGTGTCTCTTCTCTGCACATGCCCGAACCATCTCAACCTCGCTTCCCGCATCTTATCCTCTACCGAGGCCACTCCCACTTTGTTTTTGATATCTTCATTTCTAATCATATCTCTCTTTGTATGCCCACACATCCATCTCATCATCCTCATCTCCGCAACTTTCATCTTTTGTATGTGTGAAGTCTTGACTAGCCAACACTCCACCTCATACAACATAGTCGGTCTAACTACCACCCTATAAAACTTGTCTTTATGTTTTGGTGGCACCTTTTGTCGCACAAAACTCCAGATGTGAGCCTCCATTTCATCCACCATGCCCCAATACGATGTGTGACATCGTCATCAATTTCTCCATTCCCTTGGATAATAGACCCTAGGTACTTAAAGCTTCCTTTCTTTGGAATGATCTGAGTACCAAGCCTCACCTCCATATCTGTCTTAGGGTTACTCCCGTTGCTGAACTTACACCAAATATTTTGTCTTGGTCCTATACAACCTGAACCCTCTAGACTCTAGAGTCTGTCTCCAAACCTCCAGCTTGACGCTCACTCCGCGAGTCTCATCAATCAGGATTATGTCGTCTGCGACTAACATACACCATGGTACCTCCCCTTGGATTTGTCACGTCGGTCCGTCCATTACCAAGGCAAATAGGAATGGGCTAAGAGCTGATCCCTGGTGCAACCCCATCATCACTGGGAAGTGCTCCGAGTCTCCTTCTACTGTCCGTACCCTAGTCTTGGCTCCATCATACATATCCTTGATCGCCCTAGTGTACGCCACAGGTACACCTTTAGCCTCCAAACATCTCCATAAAACCTCTAGGGACTTTGTCATATGCCTTCTCGAGGTCGATGAAAACTATATGTAAGTCTATCTTCCTCTCCCTATACTGCTCCACCAAGCTCGTAATAAAATGAATGACTTCAGTAGTCGAACGCCCCAGCAAGAATCCAAACTGGTTCTCGGAAATAAACACGCCTCTCCTCACCCTCATCTCCACGACCCTTTCCTAAACTTTCATAGTGTGGCTCATCAGCTTGATACCCCTATAGTTGTTGCAACTCTGGATATCACCTTTGTTTTTGTACAAGGGAATCATTGTATTCCACCTCCATTCTTCGGGCATTCTTGCCGTCTTAAAAATGACGTTAAATAACTCAGTCAGCCACTCCTAACATGCCCTGCCTGCGCTCTTTCAAAATTCAACTAAGATTTCATCAGGTCCGGTCGTTCCTCCCCTGCGCATCTTACGAACAACACTCTTAACCTCCTCAACCTTAATGCTTCTACAATATCCAAAATCTCGCTACCTACCAAAATGCTCCAAATCTCCCAGCACAATGCCTCCATCTCTTTTTTCGTTCAAGAGTTTATGAAAGTAAGACTGCCACCTCCGCCTAATATGCGCTTCCTCCACCAGTACTTTGTTGTCCTCGTCCTTGATGCACCTCACGTGATTCAAGTCACGGACCCTCCTTTCCCTTGCCTTGGCTAGTTTGTACAACTTTTTATCCCCGCCTTTCTCATCTAATTCCACATACATGCGTTCAAAAGCTGTCGTAACCGCTAGCTTTGCCTCCTTCCTCGCCATCTTATATAGTTCCCTATTCGTCCACTTCTCCACCTCATCCTTGCTTTCTACCAATTTCGCATATGCCGCTTTCCACCTCTTGAACTTTATCATTCCATCACCAGTCCCCTCGATGCCCACCACGGTTACCCTGCGAGGCCCCTAGCACTTCTCTAGCTACCTCCCGAATGCAACTGACCGTCCTATCCCACATACCGGTCGCATCCCCACTACTCCCCCAAGCTCCCTTGGCCATCAACCTCTTCCCAATCTCCTTTGCACTAGTCATGGTCAAACTCCCCCATTTGATTCTTAACATGTCATCTACAACCATTTTCTTCTTCTCCATCTTGATCTCCAAATCCATCACCAAAAGCTGATGTCGGGTTGTAAGATTCTCCTTCGGAATAACCTTGCAGTCTTTACAAAAAAATTTGTCAACCTTCTTAACGAGCAGAAAGTGTATCTGAGTCTTAGCCACCGAACTACGGTAAGTCACCAAGTGCTCCTCCTTCTTCAGGAACCTCGAATTGGCTATCACCATCAAATAAGCTCTAGCGAACTCCAAAAGTGAGACGCCTCCCCCGTTCCTATCCCCGAGTCCAAAGCCTCCTTGCACGTCGACATAACCTCTCGGAAGTGACCCGATATGTCCATTAAAATCCCCTCCTACAAATAACTTTTCAGTGGGTGGTACACCTCCCACCACTTCGTCCTCCTCCCAAAAGCGTCTCTTCTCCTCCTCGTCCAAGCCGTCTGCGGTGCATAAGCACTAATAATGTTCATAGCGGACCCTCCAACTACCAACTTAATCGCCATCGTCCTGTCATTGGCCCTCCTCACCTCTACCACTTAATCCCTTAGCTCGCTGTCTACCAAAATGTCTACCTCATTCCTATACTTCGACCTACCCGAGAACCATAACTTATACCCGTCTACATCCTTAGCCTTAGGTCCTACCCATTTGGTCTCTTGGACACAAGCATATTAATCCTCCTCTTCTTAAGAATCTTAACTAGCTCTATGGACTTCCTTGTTAAAGTCCCAATGTTCCAAGACCCTATTCTCAGCCTAGCATCTCCCTTACCCAACTTACCCCTCCTAAACTTCGCCCCCGTCCTCAATTGAGAACATGACCCTAGTCTACCATCAGTTGCCAAAGCCACTAAAGCAAATATAAAATAATAAACTACTCAAACGTTTGTCCTAAAACAGGAAAGAATCAAAGTGCAAGCACAAGTTAAGAAAAATCTAGAAGCAACTGAAACCGCTATGCCAAGAATGTTATAACTAAAGACAAGAGGCGGCAAAAATTTAGCAAGGTTAAAGACAGAGAATCGATATGGACAATCGGAGGTACCAACTCCAATTGAATTGAACCTGATTGCCGGCGAAAAATCACTGTTCACCGTCATTGTTCGCCGTCACTGTGTCCGGCACTGTTCACTGTTCACTGTTTCCGGCACTGTTCATGCCATGTTCGCCGTCACTGTTTCCGGCACTGTTCACGATCTGTTCGCCGGCACTGTTCACCGGAAGTTTTCACCCAAAAATCGAGCACATGCGTAGATCTAGGAGAAAAAGAACACAAGAACAAAAACAAATGAAATTTTGTAAAAAAATATATTTTCCGTCGCCGCCGGTGGTGGTCAGAGCGGTGTTGTTGTGGTCTTACCATCGCCGCCGGTGAGTGGTCGGAGCGGCACTGTTGGTGAGGTCTTACCGTTAGAAATGGAGGGGGGGGGGTGTATGGGGAGGGGATGGTGATATTACCGTTGGGGTAGGTTAGAGAGAGGAGAGGGAAGGAGTCCTCTCTTTTAAAAAAATGGACTGAAAATACTTCTACCTTTGAAACAAACTTGATATGTGAAGAGAAAACCCAAGTAGAAACAGAAGGAAGAAAGATGAAGCAACAGTAGCAGCAAGAAGAAGAAGAAAGAAGCCTCGCCAAACCGAACTAAGTTCAAAGTAATAAAGTTGCACAGAAAATGATACATAACGAAAAATAATAGAATATAGATGTGGTAATTTACCATGTTTTACCTGTTAAATAGAGAAACAAGATTGAGAAATTCTCACACCATTGGTTGCCCAGATGTCTCGTCTCCTGTAGGACAAAGTGGGGCTCCTTTCCCTAGTTCAATGTGTGTGAGTATCTTGAGTGCATGACTCAAATTGTATTGAGGGTTCTCGCTCTTGCTCTTATGTTTGTTCCACTTATACTATGCGACCTTTTTTGTATTGATGATTCTGAGTTATCTCTCTTCCCTTTTTTCTGTCTGAGAAAGGTAACAATTGTATTAATCAAGAATACAAACGCCGTGCTAGTAGCCATAATTACAGATTCCAAAAATCAAAATATATCCTTGTTCTTCATAGAAGGATTCTATGATGTCTAGTAAAGAGTTAACATCCTGTACATAACTTTCTTTACACTAAAAATGGAATAACAATATGCAATTCATCTTGATCTTTTTAATGGAGCTGCATCGTCCTTCAAAACACCTGATGTTCCTTTCCTTCAGTCCACCATATACAAGCCGAGAGTTGAGATCATTTTCCACGGTTTTCTTGGGTTAAACAAGCTTTTCTAGCTTCCAACCAAGTAAAGAAAGCTACTTTGAAAGGAATCTCTTTCCATATAATCTTCGTGGGCCAGTTGCTGTCCTTAGTCTAATTATCTGAAAATATAGAATAAGGTGATCTGACATTGACGACCCGATCCTTTTACTGTTCCCCTTCCATATCAATGCATCGTCAGAACCAGTACTGCCTTGAAAAAGTTCCAGGTGTTAAAAAGATTTCTGCAGCTCTCTCTACTTCCCAATCATTTAAAAGTATTCTAAATAGAAGCTCCACCTTTGTAAGCCCCAAACTTCCTCAATACTAGCTTCAGGATCTAGTGCTAGATTAAATAAATCAGGAAAAATATCTTTAAGGGGTTTCTCTCCTTCTAACTAGTCTGGGGTTTCTCTCCTTCTAACTAGTCTAATCTTCTTCCAAAATCATGTCTATAATGTGTGGGCACACCCTAGGACTAAAGCACCTTTCCCAAACCAAAATAGACTCGGCCAGGCCCGAAAACACCTTGCTACACCGTGGCATGTGTGGCATATGCAGTGCCAAGCCGGAACATCAGAGGACATTAATTTATGCAGGCAATCCCAAAAATACACCACATGTCGCAAGGCTCGACATGCCATGCACGTCTTTTGTCGGCCGATGTTGTGCTCGCTCTGTCCTCGACCACCGGACTTGATCTCGATTAATTTTCTTTGACTTCTACTCATACTTCAAAGCTGTATTTGATCCGTTTTAGCTCCATATCATTTCCATGCACTCCAAATCATGTCCTACACCAGAAAATACACATATTAGGCATAAAGTGAATCAAGGGAAAATATGGAGAAGAGGCACATGGAAGACAAAAGAGATGACTGTTTGTGGTGTTAGTGTCTAAATGTCTATCAGAGCCTTGTGGAAAATCTTCAGTAGCAAGATTAGCTTCAGAGTTGAAGATGGGCAAAAATTATCCATCTCGAAAGACAACTGGCTAGGACATGGCACTCTCAAGATTTTATTCATGATGTTTTCACCTTAAATCAACAACAGAAGGCAACCATTAGTGAAGTATGGAACACACAGGGATGGAATTTAAGTTTTAGGAGGTTTTAAATGATTGGGAGGTTGACACGTCTGCTGAATTTCACAACACATTAGATCAGTTCATTGGAACTAACCATGCTCAAGACTGAATATGGTGGCTTATATGTTACCTTCTCAAAAAAAAAAAGACTGAATATGGTGGCTAGGGCATAGCTCTGGAGTTTTTTCTCCATTAAAATATTATCACATGTTGAATCATGCCACTAATCTAACTAAGCAATGGCCCTGGAAGCATATATGGAGGGTCAAGATTCCATATAAAGTGGCATGTTTTGTTTGGCTAGTAGCTAAGAAGGCTTGTTTGATGCAAGAAACCTTAGGAGAAGGGGAATACCACTTTGTTCTATCTGTCATTTATGTCGAAAAAATGCAGAAACAAATAGTCAACTTTGCATGCATTGCAGAATGACTAGTCAATTATGGGACATCTTTTGAACTATGATAGGCTTAAGTTGAACGATGCCAATGGATACACTAGGTTGTTGTCTAGCTGGCACATAAGTGGTGGCTCAACACCTCAGAAAAGAAGATGCCCAACCTGCATATGGTGGATTATATGGAGGGGAAGGAATTTAAGATGTTTTGAGGGAAAAAGCTACTCAATCCAGAAGATAAAACTAAGTTGTATTTGCTTTTTCTTTTTTGGTGTAAACAAGAGTACATAGAGTCTCTATTAAACAGTAGATAATTTGGTGGTTTAGATATTTTTGCTACATACACTATGTAAATATGGCTCACAATCTTCGTGATTTTAATCAAGCTTGTTACCATAAAATTGAAAAAAGAAGTCAGGCACCAAGAGTGTAGCCTAATGGTCAATGATGTGGGTTGAGAACCATGAGGTCTCAGGTTCAAATTCCAATGGAGGTAAAAAACATTAGGTGATTTCTTCCTTTTGTCGAGCCTTAGTAGACAAAGTTATCCCATACTTGTGTTGTTGTGCTAGTGAGAGGTAGTATGTACCCTATGGAATTAGTCGAGGTGCACTCAAGCTGGTCTGGACACCGTGATTATCAAAACTACAAGTCAGTGTGTAAGTATGTGAAAATGTTTGATATGACATGAAAGTTAGTGATATTAAATTGACTGAACTGCTTGAGAGGAGGTAAAACGGATATGCTCTCACAAATGAAGTAATAGAACAAAATGCTGTGCTAATCTGATCCTTAAAACCAGATTTAGCTATTTAATAGAGTCAAGGGTAAGCCAACTATTGCCCTTTCCTCGCTTCAGTTCCTTTTGTGTTATTTCCTCCCTACTAATGTACTTATTTCTTTTTTTTGTTTCAGGTGACATTCATGGGCAGTACAGTGATCTGTTGAGGCTTTTTGAATATGGTGGTTTTCCTCCCAAGGCTAACTACTTATTTTTAGGTGATTATGTAGATCGTGGGAGGCAGAGCTTGGAAACAATATGCCTCTTGCTTGCCTATAAGATTAAGTATCCTGAGAACTTTTTCCTTCTTAGAGGAAACCATGAATGTGCTTCTATAAATAGGATATACGGGTTCTATGACGAGTGTAAGCGCCGGTTCAACGTGAAACTATGGAAGTCCTTTACAGATTGTTTTAATTGTCTTCCTGTGGCAGCACTTATCGATGAGAAGATATTATGCATGCATGGAGGTCTCTCACCTGATCTTTCTAGCTTGGATCAGATTCGAAACTTACCACGTCCAATTGCCATCCCTGACACTGGTTTGCTTTGCGATTTACTTTGGTCGGATCCTGGTAAAGACGTGAAGGGGTGGGGGATGAATGATAGAGGAGTTTCATACACCTTTGGCCCTGATAAAGTTTCTGAGTTTTTGTCAAAACATGACTTGGACCTTGTCTGTCGTGCCCATCAGGTAAAGGAACCCTGTTTTGTTTGTCCTAATGTGCTTTCTGAGGTAATTGATTTGCATCTTTTCTTTGCAGGTCGTGGAGGATGGTTATGAATTCTTTGCTGAGAGGCAGCTCGTCACCATTTTTTCAGCACCCAACTACTGCGGAGAGTTTGACAATGCTGGTGCTTTGATGAGTGTTGATGAAAATTTGATGTGCTCTTTCCAAATTCTTAAGCCAGCTGAGAAGAAAAATAAGTTCATGATGTGAATGAAGATGCTTCCTACTTTTATAGAGGTCACTTTCTTCCCTGTCCTTGGCATAATGGCTGCTGAGTTGAATATAACTGTCCCTCTTGTTTAGTATTACTCGATGATGTCTGCATGTTCTAGTGATGGGGGAGGATGTACCTGTTAAAATCCATCTCAGCAACATCTGTATTTCAAGAGTTTCACGATAAATGGGTGTCCCGTTGTGCCTTTAACCATACTTGGAGTCTTGTGGTGATATTTTTGGGAGGAAATCTTTTTTCAAACTCAAAGGATCTAGTTGGATTATAATTATTGTTGAAATGTAGAATGATCTCATCTAAAAGCTTAGCTATTAGAGAGAACACACTTTTATTTACTTAATTATTGTCATCACATGCCCCCTCATGTGCAGGCTTGATTTTTTTTTCATGAGCCAAGCACGGGGCAATTCCTTTTGATAGTGTGGCAATGAGACATGAACCTTGAACCTCAGCTTGTGCTGATACCATTTGTGACTATCTCATCTACAAGTTTAAGTTGTTAGATGTTTGACAAAACACTTTTATTTACTTAATATTATCTTAACAAATATCGATAAATTAGCATCTATTTAAAACATGCTTGATATCTACTCGGTGTCCAATTCCACCAATTTTTGGTCTGGCTGTTCAGCACTAACCAGAAATGACTATTACCCGCTTGCTTATGGTAAAAAATGAAGGGAAGTTTTAAGATTTTGAAGTTTATGATGTGGGCCAGATGATTAGACAAATCAATTGGTTGATTCAGCTTGCATTAGACACTTTATTTCTTTTGTTTCATTCCAGCTTAGCTTGTATTAATATCTTTTAAAACAGGTTTCTGGCTCTGTGTGTGTGTGTTAACGTGTCAAATTCTTCCACCTTTTGCTCATTTGGTTCCTTTTCCATTACATTTTTCATTCATTCCCTGTATTTTCTGATCTGTTACTCTTTGTTTTCACTTTCTTGGCCCGCTGTTTTGCCTCAGGTTGACGCTTTACTCTAGATGTAACATGTCCTTTTTAACTCTTGCAGAGACCTTAATTCGCCCTGGAGCAGAGGTCGTGATATCGTCCACCTCAAAGGTTGATAAAGAAGGAAAAACTGCCGCATTTGGAGCATATTCCAATTAGTTTGTTGATTGTGACTGGGCATGAGCACGTGCAAGAAAGCACTGTAGAACCTCTAAATTTATTATGGTGCAAACAGTCTAACATGTACTAGAATATATTATTTAGAAATTTTATTTGCAGTTGGATGGATAGGAGACAGCCTATTGCGCATGGAAACCAGCATCCCTTTGCCAAACTCCAGTATAAGATGGGGAGTTTAGCACCAATTGAGATAACATATTAGAGTGTTGACACACATCTAATCAGGTTAATTAAGTATATAATGCTGATGTTTAAGATTCCAAGGAAATGTACTCCCTAGGATGCTCAAAATGGTTTCAGGCTCAGCTGCTGCTTTGCCAGCCTCAAGCAAAATTGGAAATTTGTGGGTATAGTGCAACACCGGGAGATGCTTCTTTACAGGCCTCCTAATCTAGTGAAAAGATTTGGATAAATCCTATAGAAGATAAATCGTGGTTTTTGACTCCTTTGAGCAAGGAGTTTTCCACGTAAAAATTCTTGTGTTGATTTATATTCCGCTGCATTACCTTATGCAGATACTCTAAAAATCATATTCTTAGAGTGCATAGGAGTAGCTCGAGCCTAACATTAGTGCTTTCTTCATGATCAAACATTAGATTTAGATAATGTTCTCCTTGTTTGTACTCCCCTTCTAGGCAGTACAATACCCTCCTTTATCTATTTCTTTTTTATCTTTCCTGCTAATTTGCCTTGTTCAATCTATCTTGGTGATAAGTCCCTTACTCTATCCATATCTGAAAATTTTGTCAGGTAGGTTCTTCATCTGTATCTTTGCTATGATGCAAAGTATCTTCTCTTCCAATTGATGCCTCTTGGAATGTAAGTGAAAGTGGTCTAGTGTCCTTTTGGAATTAATTCATTTCTCAACTCCTTTTCCTTTTCAGGGGGCTTATCCTGTATTTGATTTCTGAATTTCTCAGTAGAGTTTAAAGGACTTGCAGCCTTCTTTGTTGTCTCAGCTGACTTTATCTGTTCTGCATTGGTATTGGCCATCTTTTCCCCTACTTGATCTTCATGTTTCTCATTTGATGCATTGTGATCCTTCCTTGCACTCCATACTTCACCTTGATTGTCTGATGATCCATTATTTGGAAATTTTTCCGTATCTGAGGCAAATGATTGTGAAGAATCATCTTTACAGGTCTGATTTAGTGCATTTGGGTTTTCCTTTTTCTCCTGTGACACCCATTGTTTTATAGTTTCTTTAACATTGTCAGCATTCTTTAATGAGCTGTTCTCCTTCAACTCATTGTTACCATTAACCTCCTGCTCTTTTTATTTTTTTGAGAAACTCGATAACCTTCATTCCCTTCCAAAGTTGTAAAAGCATTTTGTGTCCATATGAATCGTTTCCTAATTGTTAACTGGAATAATTGCTTTTGAAATTTCCCCTCCCCTTTTATCTTTCATGTATTTACTTATTCTTCGCACCCATCTCATGACTTCTTCGTACATTACCTTTTCACTAGTCAGTATTAGGGGTGGGCATGGTATGGTAGATACTGATTATCATACTGAAATAAAAAAAATTATATTCCGGTTTCGGTATTATGGTATTTGGTACAGTATATGGTATGCATTTTTTAAAAGTTTGGTATTTGGTACGGTATATGGTATTTATAACAAAAATACCGAAATACCGAATATCATATCGAAGTATATATATAGCTACATATACAATTCATATATATTAATATCATAATACTAACAAGTATATAATCTAGTATTAGTATAAAACTAATTGTTTGGACGTTGAAATTTTGACTAATCTATCTTGATGAAATGCTCTTTTTGTGTAATTGATTTACGAAGGAGATTACTTGTACTTTCTTTTGAATATTTTTACATGTCTAAGGTGTTGGTACGATATGATTGAGATATTTTTTGAATACCCAAAGTTATAATGTTCTATTATATTAGTATACGTAAATCGAAATCGAACAAACTATGATTATCGATTTACCGCACCACGAAATACTGAAACCGAACTTAAGAATACCGAATCATACCGAATTAATATGGTATGGTATCGTATTTTTAAAAACCGAAAACTGTAATTACAGTTTCAAATACCGTATCATGCTCACCCCTGGTCAGTATCCTCGATTCCTTGTGGAATTTGCTGAAGGGCCAACCATATTTTTTGGATTTGATGCCTCTTCTCCATTCTCTTGAGGCCGAAGTATTAATTCTCGAGGTAAAATACGACATTCTTTTTTTAGAGTGACCCTGTAACTCAAAATTCTTTACCGTAATTAGATAAATAGTCACATTTTATTTGAAATCCACTTTGATTTAAATTCTCCAGTAACATCATCCTCTTCATTGATCTTGATCCTTAGAGGAAGATTAGCCAACAAATCAACTTCAACCTTCACTTTTGCACAATTAGGTTTCGATTGATTTTTAGTAGTCATGTCAAGTATCAATGCTCTACCAACTGCTAATGCTAATGATAATAATGCTTTCTTCACAAAAACGTTTGGAGGAAGATTTGGAAAGCTTATCAATGCCACTACAATTGAAGTCTCATTTAGTATGAACCAAGGTTCCCAATTTAATGAACCCATCTGTCAATATTTGTATTGTACCTTCAGCTAAAAAGTTGGAGTTGATAACATATTCACATAATCTGCAAGTAGTGATAGGCGAATAAGGAGATATCTATTCTCAATCAACCCTATGTTACAATCTCCCTTAATTTCGCATCGGCTTGGTTTTACCTTCCTCAATTCCTTTACATCTGGTTTATCGTATGAGAATTTACCTAATACAACATATTGCAGAGTCTATTGTACGATCAATTATTTCACTTCTGATGATTTTCAAGTACATGCGGATCGTCACGTATATACTAAAGGAATATGTTCTTTGATTGTATTTATCAATAATGTACCATATATATAATAGTACAAAAAATTTTAAACTAGATAACTAATCAATATAATTACAATAGGAACTATAATTCTACCTAAAATAGGATACCTAATTACAATATGAATATAATTAATGAAAGAATATTCGGAAAATATTCTATTACACCCCCGTAGTCGAAGCGGAGGTTCACGAACACTGAGACTGCTTGAAAATCATCAAATAGTATGTGCGGAAGTCCTTTGGTGAAGATGTCAGCAATCTGATATCTGGAAGGAACATGAATGACACGAACTTGACCACGAGCCACTTTTTCGCGAACGAACTGAATGTCCATCTCAATGTGTTTAGTGCGTTGATGTTGGACGGGATTGCCGGAAAGATATATCGCAGTAGATCAGTGTTGCCTTTTGAATCGGGCAGTGAAGCTCAAGTAGAAGGTTACGGATCCAACAAGACTCAGAGACGACGTTGGCGACACCTCTGTACTCTGCTTCGGCACTGAATCGAGATAGTGTAGGTTGCCTTTTGGAAGACCAAGACAATAGGTTATCTCCGAGAAAAATGCAATAACCAGACGTGGAGTGTCGACTGTCAGGACATCCACCCCGGTCAGCATCAGAATAAGCAGTGAGACCAGTGAGCGAGGACCTGTATAGATGTAATCCGAAGTGAAGTGTACCTTGGACGTATCGTAAAATACGTTTGAGGGCATTCATGTGTGCTTCCATCGGATTGTGCATGTGTAGGCAGATTTATTGCACGACATAGGATATGTCAGGTCTCGTGAATGTGAGGTACTGCAGGCCCCCAGCCAGGATACGATAGTGAGTCGAGTATGAATATGGGGCCCCGAAATCAGCGCTGAGCTTGGAATTGGTGTCTACTAGCGTGTGGTATGGTTTGCAAGATGTCATGCCTGCAAGGTCAATAATCTCTTCGGCGTATTTCTTCTGACATAAAAATAGGCCGCTAGAATGTCAAGTGACAGAGATGCCCAAGAAATAACTTAGGGGGACTAGATCCTTCATAGCAAACTCAGAGGAAATGAGAGACATAATGGACCGGCAGAGAGCATCAGATGATGTGGTGAGGATGATGTCATCAACATATAATAATAGGTAAGTCATGTATGTACCCTTGTTGTAGATGAACAAGGAATGATCAGATCTGTTGTGTGAAAAATCGATAAAGGAGACATAATCGGCGAACCACTGGTACCATGCTCGAGGAACTTGTTTCAGTCCATAGAGCGATTTCCGCAACAGACACACATAATCCGGATGAATAGGATCCCTGAAACCCATATGCTGATGCATATATACCATTTCATGAAGATCCTCATGTAATAAGGCATTCTTGACATCAAGCTGATGAATGAGACAAGCCTTGGATAGAGCAATGCTAAGGACAGTCCAGATGGTTGCAGGCTTTACGACCGGGTGAACGTTTCATCACAGTCCACTCCCACCTGTTGAGACATGTCATCACCTACAAGACGAGCCTTGTACCTCTCAAAAGAACCATCAAATTTCTTTTTATGTATAAAAATCCACATAGAACGAATAATGTTAGCATCAGGTGGACGGGGTACTAGGTCTCATGTCTTATTATCAATAAGAGCATTATATTCGTCAATCATTGCGGCTTTTCAATTAGGGTCGGACAAGGCATCCTTCGGATTTCGAGGGATAGGGGAAGGGACAACTGAAATGGATAGGTTAAACAGTCATTTAGGTTTATGAATTTTATGCATGACACGTGTTTCCATGGTCCGAGAACGTATCTCAAGACGCGCGATGGGAGGGGTGTGTTCCGTGGGACTGCTGGGAAGAGGAGGAATGGCAGCGGTGGCGGGACCGGCTGGGCGATGCTCTGTTTGCCGAGAGGTAGCTGCGGAATCACCCTGAGGAGGGCTGCTCCGGGCCACCATCGACAGAACCGGATGGGCAGTGTGTCCCGGACTATCCGAGGGGGGGCGGGTGTTGGGGTCTGGGACGGAGGACTATGTAAATGATAAATTAGAAGAGGGTTCAGGTCATCATCTAGGAAGTCGTAGGAATGCCGAGGTGGCGAGTTTAGGGAGGCAAAGGGGAATTGAGACTCATCAAATAGGACATGACGTGAAATAATAATTTTACAGCTTGACAAGTCATAGCACGAGTAACTACGATGATTGGCGGGGTAACCCAGAAACACATACGGGGAAGATTGAGGTTGGAGTTTGTGAGTGGTCGAATGGAGAGGATAACAGAGACATCTAAAGATACAGAAATGTTGGTAGGAGGGGTTACTACAAAACAGAACTTGAGTGGACGACCGTTGAGCTAGAGACTTATTTGCAGGGACGAAGCCAACTAATTTTTTTCAAGGGGACTAGTACTATATTATACAAATTTTGAAAAGTAGGTAATAATTTAAATTCTAAATAACATAAATATAAATCGTTCAAGAATAATGAAAATATAATCACAATTTTTCTCGACGAGATTTCATAGTCTGAAACCGTTGCATAACGGTCTCGTTACTGATCTCATACAAAATTTTGTTCTCAATATAAGGTATTAATAAATCATTAAGCCAATAGTCCGATATTCGATTTTGCAGTCGATCTTTGATGATGCTCATAGCAGAAAATGCTCTCTCTACACTTGCAGTAGCAACTGACAAAGTTAATGCTAGGGTAAGAAGCGTGTAATTCCGTGTCTTTTTGTTTCCACCATCTTCTTTGCAAGATCTCCAATGCCAATAATTTCTGAAAACTCAATGCTACTACACATATCAATAATATAAGTCTCAAGTTGATTATCAAGTAACTCTAGATCATGTGAAGAAAACTCCCGAGGATATAATCGAGCAAACTTGATGAGACTTTCCTTGTTGAAAGTAAAGAATGAATTGCTAAGATTAAGACACCCAACGAAAAGAAGCAATTCAGCATTTGTCACAGAAAGTCGGCTATTTAACTCCATAAGTTGTTTGTCCAAAACACCATGAAAGTACTCGATGCGAAAATAAGTATCGTTAGTCTTTTCTTCAGTTCTCCGCTTGGACCGCCGAAGAGATACATACTTTTCATTCATGTTAGGGACAACAATCTCATGATTATAACAAAATAAAGAAACTTCATTAACTAGAGAATCTCATCCATTGTCTCTCAAATATTCCAATCTTTGCTTTGAAATCTCCACTAATCTCATAGCATTCTCTATATCTTCTCTTTTTTTCAATGCTAATGACAACTCATTGGTAATCGCCAATACCTTTTTCATCAAATGCATAGCGAATGCAAACTCAAATGATTGTAAATTTTTAATCAACACATACGCTGACTTTGTTGTGTATTCATAGACTAGTACTTTTTTTTTCTTTTGTTGGGCTTATGGATTTCCTTTTGCAAATTTATTGGACTTGGATAATTTAAGAGTAACAAAAGGTTGGGGGCTAATGTTTTTTGTGGGTGGAGGCTTTTTGGCAATTGTTAATATAGTAATAGTAAAAAAAAATTGTTGGGGTCTATAGCCCCTAGTGGGGCATGTGAGGCTTCGTCCCAACTTATTTGGGATTGTGTTTAGGAGATAGGTGGCCACAGAGGGTGCGCAATGTCAGAATTGAGGCGTGAGCAAGTAGGGAGCGAATTAGGTTGTTTATGGTTCAGATTTTCCGTTTGGCCTTACCATTTTGGGAGGAGTTGTGAAGGCAGGAAAAGCGAAAGGTAAGACCCTTATTGGAGCAAAACTATTTGAATTGATTATTATTGAATTCTCTTCCATTGTCACATTGAAAAAATTTAATGCTCTTTTCAAATTGTGTTTTTACGAGAGCACTAAATGAGGGAAAAATGGGGTAGACCTGGGATTTATTGCCAAATGGAAAAGTTCATAGAAAGTTGAAATAATCGTCCAAAACAACACATAATATCGATAGCTAGCCGTACTTAAAATAGGAGACGTCCATAAATCACTATGTATGATATCGAAAGGTAGTAAAGTACAATTTGTGGATGCAGAAAATGGTAATTTAACATGTTTCTAAAAAACGCAGGATTCACATATAAGAGTCCTAGAAATACGGTTGCAATTACTAGAATTATTTTTCCTAAGGGAGCGTAAGACAGAATCTCCCGAATGTCCTAATCTAGAGTGACATAAGGAAAACGAAAGAGCAGAAAATGTTGATGGAACTGAGGCTAGACTGTTGACGGCATTTGAAATAGGGTAGAGATATCCGGTGCTGTCATATCTCATTATTCATCTCCCTGTCGTAAAATCCTTCACAAAAAAACCAAAAAGATCAAAGTCAAGGGAAATATTATTATCAGTTGTGAAACATCGCACATAAATTAGATTCTTAATGAATTTAGGGGCATGGAGAATATTTTTTAAAATTAATGGTGGATGTGGTGGGGATAAGGATGAATGAACAAAACCATGAATGGGAATGCCTTGTCCACTACCAACAATAATATTCTGATTTAAATTACTAAAATTGGAATAAGACGAGAGAGTACCTTGTGATGTCGTCATGTAAGATGTGGCGCCTGTGTCCATATACCGATTTTCGTCTGGAGTGTTGAGTGACATTATTTTCATAGTTGCCTCAATGCCAGTCGGTGCATAAGTTGAGGACGGGAGGCTTGTGCTGTGTAGGCCTATTGAGGACGTGGGCCGAGTATGCCAGGGTGGGCCTGTCGGTTCTGAGGTGGTGTCCACGAGGATGTCGGATATGGGCTAGGAAGAGAGGCCCATGACGGTAGGGCCCATGATGGGTAGGCAGCCCACGACAGAGGCTGCTGCCACTGCTACGGTCCCTGTTAGCTATTTCATGTCGGCGGACTGCCCCTTCCCGCCGTCGTTGTTGCCAGAATTCCGTCCGCCGCAGCTCTTGCCGGACTGCCTGCTCCGGCGGTTGTTGTGGATGCGGGCTGCTATGGGTCCTCGGGCCGACGGTTCTGGTTGCGGGAGTTGGAGTCCCTGCCATCTGCGAAGGGCCCAACAGTGGTGGTGAGGGCGACGTCAGCAATGCTGACCTAAGTGGTGCTGCGCTTGATTTTCCTGGTTTCCTCAAGAATAAGCTTCGAACGGGCCTCATAAAATAGAGGTAACATCATGCATTGCTAAAGGATAGTGGAAATGCCTTCATAGGATTCGTTCAAGTCTGCAATAAGTTGTATGACCAATCGATGATTAGTGATTGGTGCGCCGACTTTGGAGAGTTGGTCGGCAAGCATCTTGAGTTCTTGACAATATGCAGACACGTTTGGGAAATCGTCCTGATGAACGTCCTTGAACTGATTTTCAAGGTATAACGATCTTTGAGTTTTATTATCGTGGAAAATACTTTCCAAACGTTCCCACGTTTGGCGGGCAGTGACATCGGTCTAAATGATTATGTGCAACAAATCATTAGAGATTGTGCCGTATATCCACTGGAGGACGGCTGTGTCCAAACGAGACCAGAGTGCATCATAAGAAGTTGAAGCCGAGGGTAGGTCTGTGGACTTCGGTGTAGGAGGGATGGTGTGGTCGATAACTTCATAAACACGACAATGGATCTTAAAAAGCTCCGCCCAGGAGGAGTATTGACCTTTTTCCATCTCAATGGTGATAGGGATGAAGTTTTTATGTTGTTTACTGCAAGTGCATGACGGAATTTGGTTTTGTCAGCCATGGAAGATGAAATTTAGGAGGAGAAGGGAGAGAGAATGGCTGGGAGAAAAAACTAGGGTTCCGTGGGGGTGGCGGCCGAGAGCTATGGTCGACGACGGTGGAGGTATTTTTAGGCTACTGATAAAGGAATATGTTCCTTGATTGTATTCATCAATAATGTACAATATATATAGTAGTACAAGAATGTTTAAACTAGGTAACTAATCAACCTAATTACAATAGGAAATATAATTCTACCTAAAATAGGAGACCTAATTGCAATATGAATACAATTAATGAAAGAATATTCGAAAAATATTCTATGATATACATCACTAGTTTTGTTGGGACAAACTGCATGGAAAGTCCAATCGTGCATGGAAAGGAACCAATTTGTTCTTGAACTATTTGAATGGGGCAATTTTGTCGCCATTTAGAGTTAGGAATTAGTGTTCTTAATTGTAAAGACTTGAGCAAAAATTTATATGAGAGTTTATGAGATTACTTTGACTATTTGAAATGAAAGTTTTATATAATGACAATTTCAAGTAATATAAAGTTTAATTACCAATATTAATTCTTCAATTAAATGTTTGTTCTACTATTTCCTTTCAAAACTATTATACCCTTGATTGAAATCTGAGATGACTTAAAGTTATCATAAGTAATAGTAAAACGTACTAAGCTATAATTGAATTTGATTTTTTTATCATATTATTGTTAGAGTTAGTAAAACAAATACATTATTATTAATGTAGAAAAATAAATTTGTATTAAGTTATGTAAGAAAAGACATCTGATTTCATGTTTAGAAATAATAACTCATACCTAATGTGTAAGGAACCAAAAGAAAATAAAAGCTAGTGTCATCGTTCTTTATTTTTTGAGATGTCTTTATACCGCTTATTTTATAATGTTTTTATATTTTTCACACATTCAAATCCCCCCCCCCTTCTTTCATATTTTTTTTTTAAAAGAACAAGGCTGAAATTGTCCCATTTCGAATAGTTTAAGGATAAAATTGGCCCCTTTTTCTTGTTTTTAAGCAACTGTTAAGCAAGAAGGTACTTTCGAACTATTTGGCTAGTTAGAGGGCATTTTAAAACCAGAAACCTAATGAAGAGGATATTTTTGAACTAAAAATGTAACGAAGGGTAAAATTAACCCATTTTGAATAGTTCGGGGCATTTTTGACCCTTTTCCCTTATAAACTTATATGAAGCGTAATTTTATGTTTTTATTTTTAAATAATGGGTAATTTTATTAAAAAGCATTGACACACTAGTCTAGGGGTGTCAATGGTACGGTTTCGGTCGGTTATTTTTAAAAATTTAAATCATATCATGTTTTCGGTTAATCTACAAATATAATCAAAATTAGACTTTTCAAAACCATCCAATCATCTCGATTTTTCTTCTATATCGGTACAATTCGGTTAATTTTCGATAATTTATTTAATGTCACCTTATATAAAGTAATAAATTTATATATAATATATAAAATATACAATTCTTTATTAGAATGCATGTTCCTCAAAATTTTGATCTTGCATGGTATGTGGTAAATTTGTTGCACTCTTCTTTTCTGTATAAATTCACATGATTTCATGATATTTGTTATTCATATACAATAGAAAAAGTAACTTGATTGTTGGCCTCAAATATCAATTCTTAAACATTTAATTTCAACATATTTTGCTATTTCTATTAATCTTTTAAATTAACAAAATATAGAGATAGAATAAGAAGAGTAGAACTCTCAAAACATACTATTCGTGCTATTGTATTTTGATTGAATCGGTATCATTAAGAAGTAAGTTGGAAAGCAATGATGAATCTTAAAACTTTAAACAGTAAAAAGTAAGTAGTAAGCCAAATGACGTATAATTCCTTTTGATCTATTTTCGGAATAGTTTGCGTTGGCTCGAATGGGAGTTCAACCTTACCGGTTATTTCCTCCATAGTCATAAGAATAAAGAAAGATAAAAAAAAGATTTTTAACAATTCCTTTCTACTTCCAACCTTCCTACCAGCCATTTGATCGGCTCTGTCCCGGTTCACACTATTACTTTAATCAATGTATTGATTGGTTGATTTTATTTTATTTAGTATATTCCTATTTAATGTCTTTTAAAGATGAAATAATTTTCCTTAGGGATTCTTTTCATTATTCACAATATATATAGTTGTACAAAGGTTGATTCCTAATATGGTACGAATCCTAACTTACCTTACAAATAATGATTCCTAATACAATTAGAATCCTAAATTACCTTAAATATACATCTATCATAATTACATAATATATAGAGAATATTCGAAGAATATTCGCTAATACTCCCCCTCAGACGGAGCGGGAGGAGGCTGAACGTAAGGCTGGATCAGAAGTCGGTGAAGAGCTATCGCGGTAGTCCCTTTGTGAAGATGTCTGCATACTGATAAGAGGAAGGCACGTGTAATATTTTGACCTGACCACGGGCAACCTTCTCTCGCACAAAGTGGATATCCATCTCAATATGCTTAGTCCGCTGATGTTGGACCGGATTATGAGACATATAATGGCAGATATGTTGTCACAATAGACTATAGACGCCTTGCGGAGTGGACACTGGAGCTCCAAAAGAAGATTTAGGAGCCAACAGATCTCAGCAACTACATTAGCAACACCGCGATATTCTGCTTCAGCACTCGAACGGGATAGTGTGGCCTGCCTCTTGGCGGACCATGAAATAAGATTATCCCCAAGAAATACACAGTACCCTGAGGTGGAGCGACGTGTGTCTGGACATCCTGCTCAATCTGCATCCGTGTAGGCAAGTAACTTGGTTGGGGCAGAGGGGTATAGGTGTAATCCAAAGTCTAGTGTGCCCTTAACATATCTGATAATACGTTTGAGGGCGGCAAAATGGGACTCTCGTGGGTCGTGCATGAACAGACACACCTGCTGAACAACATATGCAATATCAGGCCTAGTAAATGTAAGATACTGAAGAGCACCTGCTAGACTCCGATATAGAGTGGGATCAGAAACTGGCGCACCGTCATTGGCACTAAGCTTGGATTTGAAGTCCACCGGAGTTGGCATAATTTTACAATTTGCCATCTTGGCCCCGTACACTATCTCTTCTCGCATACTTACGCCGACACGGGAACATAGTGGTGCAGATCGTTACCGATATACCCAAAAAATAACTTAGCTTGCCCAAGTCAGTCATAGCAAATTCAGTTTTGAGTAGAGCAATGATTTTCATTCTTCAAACCGTCAGATGAGGCAGTAAGAACAATGTCATCGACATATAATAGCAAATATGCAGTGCTGCTACCTCGGTGAAAAGTGAAGAGAGAGTTATCACACCTGCTACATACAAAACCAATCTGCAGAAGATACCTGGTAAAACGATCATACCAAGCGCGGGGTGCATGTTTCAATCCATACAATGACGTTCTGAGACGACACACAAACTGCGGAGTTGCCGGATGAACGAAGCCAGGAGGCTGATGCATGTACACAGTCTCTTTCAAATCCCCATGAAGGAATGCATTCTTGACATCAAGCTGATGAATCGGCCAATGCATGCACATAGCAATACTGAGAACAGTCCGAATAGTGGCCGGTTTAACAACCGGACTGAATGTCTCACCACAACCAATACCCTCCTGCTGATTAGTGTCATTGGCGACTAGTCTTGCCTTATACCTCTCTAAGTCACCACTGTCTCTGAACTTATGCCGAAATAGCCACATACACCGGATAACATTCACACCTTCGGGTCTAGGTACCAAATCCCAAGTGTTCTGCTTGGTTAAAGAGTTAAATTCCTCGCACATGGCCGCATTCCAATTTGGGTCCAGTTTTGCTAGTTTTGGATTTTTTGGAATGGGTGATAAGGTTTGTGTGGACATATTGAAGTGAACCTTGGGTTTGAAGATCCCGTGTTGTGCACGAGTCTCCATGCGATGAGACGGCAATGGCGGTGGGTTGGGGCTGGGAGGTTCTTTGGTCCACCGGTTCTGACCGGTGGGCGACGGTCAACTAGGCCGGTTTCCGGACGGTGTCTTTGGACTGGTTGTTGGAGTGATGGGCAGCAGTGTCGCTGGTGGTGCATGTGACTCGACTGGGGGCTATAGGGGTGAGCAGGGAGCTGTTGGGGTGGTGCCGGACAGTGGCGAGACTGTCGGAATAGTGGGCTGCTGTTTGGTATAGATTTTGGATGACCGGGGACAGACTTGGTTCATCGAGAAAGATGTAATCGGTGGTCTGAAATTTTCGGAGATTTGAAAAAGGAAAGGTTGTCTCGTCAAAGGTGACGTGACGGGAGACGATGATTTTACGAGTAGCAATGTCATAGCACAAGTAGCCCCGATGATTAGGAGATAGACCAAGGAAGACACATGGCAGAGTGCGAGGGGCAAGTTTGTGAGGTGCAGTGGAGGCCATGTTGGGGTATTATAAGCATCCAAAAATACGTAGGTGATCATATGATGGTAGCCTACAGTATAAGATTTTGGTAGGGGTCTTGTTTTGGAGTGTGCTAGTTGGTAAAATATTAAGAAGGGATTCTACCATTTTGACAGCATAGACCCAAAAAGGCGGTGGTAGGCAGGCATGAAACAGAAGTGTGCGAACTATGTTATTGATGGTACGTATAATTCTTTCAGCCTTTCCGTTTTGGGAAGAAGTATAGGGACAAGAAAAATGGAAAACCATGCCTTGTTTAGAACAGAAATTGTGAAATGCCGAGTTATTAAATTCACGTCCATTATCACATTGGAATGATTTGATAGATTTTTCAAATTGTGTTTTAATGAATTTTTGAAACTCAAGGAATTTTGTAAAAACTTCAGATTTGAATTTCAGTGGGTAAATCCAGACAAAATGTGAAAAATCATCCAAGAATACTAGATAGAATTTATGACCCAAAGAGCTAACAATCGGAGATGTCCACAAATCAGCATGAACAATATCAAAGGGAGAAAAAGTAACATTGTTTGATGACATAAATGGAAGACGAGTATGTTTGCCTAGTGGACAAGAAAAATAGTGTTGGGCAATTTTCCCATTATTACATTGAATACGCTTAAAAGTCCTAAGAAAAGTAAAAATTGGGTCTCCGGGGTGTCCGAGTCTGTTGTGCCAAGTGGAGGGAGAGATTGCCGCAAGGGATAGAGGTGCTTGCGGTCTGATAGCGGAAGATTGAGTGAATGGGTAGAGGTCTCCCGCACTATTGCAGTGTGTAAGAATTTTCCCCGTATTGAGTTTCTTCACAGAAAAACCAAAAGGGTCAAATTCGACAGACACAGAATTATTGCTAGTGAATTTTCTAATAGAGATTAAGTTTTTAATGATGTTAGGTGTGTATAGGACGTGGTTTAGGGAGAAAGGTGGATGTGGATGTTTGGTGTATGTGTTACCGTAACCTTCAATTGGAATGCGATGACCATTGCCGACAGTAATAAATTGAGGACACTTTAACCGACGTAGTTGAGATAGGTTACACGACGACGGGGTGAGGTGAGATGTGGCTCCGGTGTCCATGTACCAATTGTCGTCGGGGCGTTGAAGGTTTACGGTGGTGTAGGCCTGGCCCAAATCGGTCGGGGCCGGGCCGGCTGGGCTGCTTCTTCTGCTCTTGCTGGTGGTGGGCCTACCTCGGTGGTGCGGGCGGGGCCCAAGAGGCCGATCGACCAAGGCTGCCGGGCCCAGGCCCCTACGGTCGGGTACGGGCATGCGGGCGAGGCCCGGTTCGCTAGTTGGGCCACTACTGCTGATGTTCTTCTTTGTCCGTCTGCCACCGGTTGCTTGCTTTGGCCTTTTCCGCGGCCCTTGCCTTTCTTTGTTGTGACCTCTGCCGCCACGACCTCCGCCACCGGCTTGCTGCTGGCTTCTGGACATCTTGTGATGGCCGGTTGCTTTGCCGGCCGCGGTGTTTCCATCCCGTCAACGGCTAACGCCTTTTGATTATGTTCCTCTTGGTTAGCACGTCTAGTTTCTTCCAACAATAGTTGTGAACGTGCCTTGTTGAACTTGGGAGAGGGTCGGCTTGTTGAATCATTGTTGCGAGTGTGTCATATTCACCTTTTGGTAAACCCGCAACAAGTTGAAGCACCATCTTGGTTTCTGAAACAGAAGTCCCGACGTTGGATAGTTGATCGGTTATGAGTTTCAGTTGCTTACAATATTCGGACATGTTAAAATTCTCGAGGCGGGTATTATTGAATTGTTCTTCCAAATATACGGCCCGAGTATTTTTATTGTCCTGAAAGATTTCTTCTAGCCGGACCCAAAGTTCACGTGTCGTAGCACATGTTTTCATGATAGTGCACAACAGGTCTTTGGAGATGGTGCCGTAGATCCATTGTTTAACGATGGCGTCAAGACGACGCTAGATTGAGTCTGTAACATCGGTGGGACGAGGAACAGATTCGTCAATATGATCGAGCACGTTGTATGCACATGCATGAATGTAGAATAGTTCTATCCACATGGAATATTGACAGTCTTCTTGGTCAAGAATTATAGGGATAAAATTCTTGATGTTGTTAATGGCGAATGCTGGATGAAAAGAAGATACTGAACGTTGAGAGGGGTTGTCAAATGTGCCAGTGGATGAACCGGAATTTGTGGGGGAAGACATGGTTGCCGCCTGCCGAGGGAAGGGAATTTTCTGGTTTGGCCGAGAAAGGGAGGAAGAAACCAGTTTGTTTTTTTTTTTCCTGTGAAATCAGAAAAAAAAATGCTGATTTCGGCCGAGAATGAGGAAGAGAAGGGATTTAGGTTTTAGGCTCTTGATACCATGAAAGATTGAATAATTTCCCTTAGGGATTCCTTTCATTATTCACAATATATATAGCTGTACAAAGGTTGATTCCTAATATGGTACGAATCATAACTTACCTTACAAAGGTTGATTCCTAATACAATTAGAATCCTAAGTTACCTTAAATATACATCTATCATAATTACAAAATATACAGAGAATGAATGCTAATAGTCTTGCTTGTTATCTATTAGCTACTATGAAGAAATCATCCTTTTTATAACTAGCAAGTCAACTTGTTATATTTTTCTCTTTAAAAAACTGATTCCACGTACAGTTGAAAAGAAATCACTGATTGTTTTTGTCTCGCCCTTGTGGTTCTCAAGCCACTTCATACATCAATAGGTCACACCTTTGGTGAAAAAATGTTGTTTGGTGGTTGGACTTTTGAGCATGCTTTAGCCGTTCAGTTGATTTTTTTTGTTGGTATATTTGCAATCCTTAGCTTTATGATTTAAGCAGCTTCGACATTTACAACTGATTGAATGAAAAGGAATTCGAAGCCATGAATTTCTAGCTACAAAGACGCTATAGGTCGGATTTTATTTACATCTAAGTATTGGAGGGATCTGACTTATTCCTGGATTAAGATTTGAGTTCCTATTGGTTCAATTATGTAGAAGAATTGATTTTGTTTTATAAAATCCCTAGATTAAATGGAGTCTTACTTCAAATCAGCATAAAAAGCTAAATTTAGTCGTTATCCACATGAATTTAGTATTAGAGCTGCTTAGATATTGGAGTTTTAGCTGATTATATTGCTTGCACCGTGCAGGCTGCTGTTAGTGAAGAAAAGAACACCACTAATCCGCGAGGTACTTCACTTTATGTTGCATGGACAGATTTGGATTTATAGATTCCATATGTCATGCTTTCAACAGTCATTTGAAAGGAAACAAAACTGGAGAGCGGACTTTTAAGTTGATCTGAATTTGTACTTCAAATCGATATTATTGTAGCTATATCTAAAAAGTGTGAAAGATTTAAGCTTATGAATTTAATAGACGGGATCAAATTCATCCATATAAAAGCATCCTTAATATATTCAACTGTTCTACTGGAGAGCGAACTTTTGCTAATCTAATATGCTCTGCAGCTCCTGCAGCAAATTTGCAGATATTTCCTCCAAATAATGGTACCAATGCAGGGAACAGCTATCAAACTCTTGGAGGAACTAGTGGTATGTGTTCTTTATAGATTTATCCCCTTTCCATGCATAATTGAAAGGTTGATCTATATTATTGAGCAGTGTTATTAAAAGCCATTGCTTCATCGCTTAAAGCGATGAAGTGATGTGAAGCAAGGATTATTATTTCCTTGTGAACCATGCACTTTAGAGAAGTTTCAAGCTTCAAACATTGGTGCACAAGGTGATTTCTAGGAGAATCAATCGCTTCTTTGTATCTCAACTTTGATGAGTTGGATTAAATTCGACATTATCATATAATAGATGCTGAAATTAATTATTTTAATTGCAATTTCATTTTGTACTAAACTATAGATAATCCCAAGATTTTTTCTGACCGGGTCTGACCGTTTCTCTTGCTTTGCTTTTGTTGTTGCTTTGCTTTTGTTGTTGCTTTGCTTGTGCTTATGCTCTGTCTTGAGCCGAGGGTCTCTCGGAAACAGTCGCTCTACCTACTAAGGTAGAGTTTAAGGTCTGCGTACACTCTACCATCCCCAGACCCCACGTTGTGGGTTTTCACTGGGTATATTGTTGTTGTTGTAAGATTATTATCCTTATCCCTGATACCAACCGACCCATGAGAAGATGGAATCATGGCAACAATAGCGTCTGGTCGTGATGCTTTTCTATCTAGAATATCAAGCTTATATTTTATGTGTCATAGTCATGCTTTTGGATAGAGCTATTAGCTGTCTTATCTTTGTAGTGTGGATAGGATATGTCTGCCGACTTCACGAAGCTCTTTATGGATTGAAGCAAGCAACCAGACTTTTTTCACTTGTTTCAGCAGTATATTGTGCTTTAAAGGGATTCCGTAGCAGCGCTTGTGATACCTCCTTATTACAACAATATGCTGGATAGAACTTTCTTATCCCTTGAATATTTAGCTGAAGCTAATCTGGAGACTATATGACTGATCAGCATATAATGGCCCTCCCTTAAAGTCTTTCAGGGTGCAGTTTAATAGAGAAGCAAGAGAATAGAAAGAAAAAAAATGATCCAAACTTCTGAGATATGACCAATACGGTGATGAGAATTGGTTAATGAGGAAACTATTCAAGGAAAGGGCAGTCTAGCGTCTAAAGCACCAGTATTTTGTAGTAGAATAATCTCAAATTGATTATTCTCTTTCGTTCTGCATTTTTCTTCCTCTTTTTCTATTTATTTGATTGTCCCTCTTCCGTTTTCCTATCTTCCAATTGCATTTGCTTTGTCTTTCACTTGGTAACTACCTTTTATAACTTCTAAAGATGAGCCTGGAAAACATTTATTTTGTCAATATATGTCCCACGTAATTTTGTAAAATTCATCCTTCTGTTCCCAACCAATTCATGTCATTCTAGTTCTAGAAGTAATATGCTATGCAACTATCACTAATTTGAATTGTAACCACCTACCTTATGCAGAGGCAAACAGACAGCAATCTACAAACACCTGGAAAGGAGTATTTAATGTCTCATCTTATACACAGTATTTTGATGTAGATGAAGATAATGTCTTGAACAGATTGATGAGTTCGTTGAATCCTCTTAGTGGAGATTTCTTCAGCAAGATTGATGCCAACCCTCATCTGTAAGTCCTGTAACCAAGTTCGCTCAAATGGAAATACATAGACAATGTAGCTAGGTTGAGAAATGCTGAACATTATAGGTTTCATCAACTCCTTTTCTTTGATCTGCTAAACACACACCAAGACAATATAAAAGTATTATTCTCTATCATCATTTTTATCTGTGTTCTCTTTTTATTCTTTTCTACTTGTGCCTTAGTTATTTAAGGTGCATACAGCTAATTATTGATGTTAAGAAACTGAAAGAGATATTTATAAAAAGGTGTTAGTTTTAGTAACTTAATTCAAGCTTGCCAGAGTAGTCAAAAGTGAAAAACGCAAAAAAGTGCCAAGTAATACAAGAAAAAGTAACTATAAACACAAACAATAATTGTTTGGACAAAAGGATGGAAAAACTATAACTTAGCTATACATGTACAGTTAAAATTATGTCAAGTTCGAAGGCCATTTTAAAGTTCTAATATTGATGAAAAGATGTAGTTTTTGGCTTTTAATGGCTAGTTTTCTTATACTAAATTTCTAATTTCTTACTCTGAATCACTGAAAGTTCAGTCACAACGTTTTCTTAACAACTAATGTATCACTTTAACTATATCTACTGTCTAGTAATACGCTCTTAATGATGGAGCCTTCGGTGAAGATGGAAATTTATATTCGTTCTACTATTGTGTGAATATATATATTATTACTTCATGTATACTAGCATATTGTTGTTGTTGTTGTTATTGTATACTAGCATATTGGGTTAAGTGCCTTTGGTTTCAAGAAAGTGGGTTCATCAAAAGCAGATATAGTTTGATTGCTCTTTTGGGGGGATAAATGACAATAACATTCTTGGCTTTCTAATTGTCTGATGAGAGGTTGTATTTTGTTATGATTAATATTGCTATAAGTTCTCTTCTTTTTTTTTTTCATATATGCAATACATATTTATACAAGGGATTTTCACATCTTTTCTTTCTTAAATGTCTATTGAATAATGAAATTTGTTTTATTTGTTTTCTCATGTCTAATCTAGGTGTCTAGTATCAAATTATTAGTTTTTTCTTTCAATTGTAAATTTTTTTGTACCACTCTCTTCTGATTTAGAAGTTTGTAGCTCCGAGTATTAATGTGTGTTAGTTGTTGTAATGTGATGGAGAACCACAATGTAATAATGTGAAGGATCAGGCTAAAATAGTATCGAGTCGATCATAGAGCCTCTCAAGTTGTTGGTCAACCAGTCTTTTTGATATTATCTTGCAGATAAGCAATTGCAATGTTTTATTATCTGTTGTAATATGAGAACATGGGCGAATTTGATGCTCTTTTGAGATATTTTCTTCTTCCACTTTCTCTGATATTATTCTTATCCCGAATTTCTTTTTTGTGTATACTTCAGTTATGGGCTTGTCTGGGTATCTACTACTTTGGTATTTGTCATTTCTTCCCTGGGAAATTGTGCCACATACCTAATGCATAAAAGAAGTGATAGCAGCAGTTCTTGGAGATTTGATGTCAGTTATGTTAATGTTGCAGCATGTTCAGTTTATGGCTATGCACTGCTTGTTCCACTGGGGTTCTATTTCTTGCTTCAGTACTTGGGTTCTAGTGCTAGCCTCATACACTTCTGGTGCTTGTGGGGCTATTCCTTCTTTGTTTTAACTTTGAGCTCTGTAAGTAATCCTGATAATAGCTGATTATTGACGTATGCCATTAGTACTTTTATGTGATAATAATGGAATTCTCTTAATACCTCTATGGTTGAGGGTCGTATGGTTTCTTTAAGTCTATCAATGTGCTTATAGCAGCACTTGCGAGAGTGGAAGCATGTTCATAGAGACATAAGTGATTCCTTGTAACAATAACGTAGAAGTAATGGTTGCATCATATGTGAGGCACCCGATGATGCAGTCCATAAGCTTAATGCATGGAACATAATTGACACCCATGGACCATGGTATAGTTTGCATATTGCCGTTTGGTGTCTTCTTTTGGCTTGAGAAGACTGATAATAACTCACATGAGATCAGTTCCACTCTTCAGAAGCTCGATTCTTTTTGCTCACTGCATTGACTACATCTTTCTTTTTTTCCAGTTTCTGTTGGTAATCCCCGTTGAGTTTCTTAGGTGGACAATCACAATACTGGCTGGTGTCTCTTCAGCTAGCTTCATTGCTGTAAATCTCAAAATGCATATACAGTCAAATGATCTCACTGTTGTGTTGGCTGCTGCTTTCGTCCTGCAAATGGGTCTGACAATCTTCATCAAGATATGGTTATTCTCTTGAGACTTTGGTTTTGTAAGTGAATTGTACACTCAAGTTGCTCTTTTCAACGCAGCAAGTAGGTTTGAGTTTTATGTGCCTTGGACACACTTTTCCCTGTTTTTTTGGAGTCTGGTACACAATTGCAGTGGCTTGCGTAGCTGTGATGCAAAAAGAGTATTGGATGGGCAAAACAGAGAGAACTTGCAGGGAAGTGTTGAAAGATATTGTAAACTAAGTCTATTGTTGTTCATGGTGCTTCGGACAACATATGCTTCTGATCTGTAAATTTAGGAGACTCTGACGTAAAACTGTGGCTGCTTCGTCATGATCTTTTTGAAGTTTTACATTTGCAGATCCTTGTACATATATAAACTACTTCTGTTAAGAGTTTGGCTTTGGTTCTTCTAAGATGTAATTTGTAAATACACCATAGGACTGACAGGAAGTTTCTTTCATGTAAGGTGTGGACGGTAAATATGACTTTTCCTTAGATTATCATTGTTAACACACACACTCCTCTGGATTCATTTCTTTAAAAGGTAAGAGTTACTCAATTTTGACAAGTGCATAATTCATTTCATTATAGAAACCTCGTTTCTGAATATTTTAGAACAAGTAGTTTTTGTTCAGTTTTTTTTTTTATAAGAAACTTATAAAACCACAAGAGCACACCTTTAGTAAAAACTTCCCCCTCTCCCTCTCTCTCCAGAAACCCAAACACAACAAAATAGCACTTGTAATCCTCTCCCTCCCCCCCCCCTCCCTGCCGCCTCACACACATACAGCAAATAACACTTATAATAACCACGATTTTAAGTGGCTATATGTGGAGTAACAGTTTGTACTAGGGATGCTTATCGATCGGTTCGATTTGATTTCGAGTATTATTGATTGATTTATCGATTTTCGGTTTGTAAATATGTTAAACCAATAACCAAACAATATATTTGTTAATGGTTTTCGGTTTATCGGTTTTTGATCCTTAACGGTTCAGTTTTCGGTTTAATCAATAAGAAAATACCTCGCTAATTTTTTTTGCTTTCTCTTGTTTTCATAATTTCATTTGTTCATATATACTCTGCCTTCATGCATAAAAGTCTACACAAATCACAAGACAAACTATAAAATGCACTATAGCAATTAAACAATCGTTCAAAAAGGCCAATTCAAAGTTCTTGCTTTCCTAAAAATATAAATGGGGCAGGGCGGGTGGTGGGTTATGCACTTCCGAAGCATAATCAAATGTTTCATAGACATTTGATTGATCACTGAAATAGATTAAGGCTACTTTATCTGCATTTTCTTATTTTCAGAAGATATGTTATATACATATGGTCAGAATCACTCAGAAACAAAGTATAAACTGAAAGAAATAATCCCCTTGATTATTTTCATTGATTGAATAGGTATATATACAAGTTACATCTTTCCATAATACTACAAATCCTTTTCCTATTCTACTTCTAAATCCTTATTCTACCATAATTCTAACTATACAATTATGGTAGGTGTATAACACTAATTAAGGTATCCTTTTTATTACAATATACTACAAATATATATACCATATATACTACAAATATTTACGGCGAGAGGCCCAACTCATTCATTTTAACACACCCCCGCCGGTCATAGCGGGCGGTTTTCGAACGCGAGAGCGTCCCTAAAATCTTCAAAGAGAACCGTTGGTAGACCCTTTGTAAAGATGTACGCAATTTGATAACGAGACGGGACATGGCATACGCGAACTTGACCCTTTGCAACCTTTTCACGGACAAAGTGAATGTCCATTTCGATATGCTTGGTGCGGCTGGTGTTGAACTGGGTTACTGAAAGGTAGATGGCACTAATGTTATCGCAATATACCAAGGTTGCCTTCGAATGGGACAATGAAGCTCCAAAAGCAAATTACGTAGCCAACATGACTCGGAGACCACATTCGCTACCCTCGATATTCGCCTCTGCCTTTGGAGCGTGACGAGTTGCTTGACGTTTTGCCGACCATGAGACCAAGTTGTTGCCAAGGAACATACGATGCCGAGAGTCGACCGTGCGGTGTCGGGACAACCACCCCAATCGGCATCCGTGTAAGAGACAAGTGTGGATGTAGACGAAGGATACAAGTGCAACCCATAGTCCGGTGTCCCCCGAATATACCGAATGATGCGTTTGATTGCATTCATGTGCTCAACCACAGGATCATGCATGAATAAACACACTGCTTTGAACCGCATATGTAATATCCGGTGCGGTAAAGGTAAGATCTTGGGGGCCCTGCCAAGGCTGCGATAGCGAGTCGGGTCCTCGTATGGTGCACTGTTTTGCGGCACTCGGCTTTGGGTTTGCATCAACCGGGTGGAAGTGGACTTACGGGATGACATCCCGACCCTCTCGATGATCTCGGCGGCATACTTCCGTTGAGACGAGAAACAAGCCACCCGAATGACGGCCTGACGGCAATCCCCAAAAAATAACTCAACGGCCCCAGTCCTTCATAGCAAATTCGAGCCGAGCATGGCCATGATAGGCGACGCAAAGCATCGGAGGAGGCGATCAAGATGATATCATCCACATATAACGAATATAGGCCAATGACGAACCACGGCGGTAGATGAACAAAGAATTGTCGACTGCTTGTGTGTGAACCCAATAGTCGAAACAAAATCGGCAAATCGTGTATACCGAGGCACGTGGGGATTGCTTAAGCCCATATAATGACTTCTTCAACAAACGGACATGATGAGGGCGGTTGGGATCCCCGAAACCCAACGGCTGATGCATATGAAGTTTCCTTGAGGTCACCATGTAGAAAGGCATTCTTGACATCCAACCGATGGATTGGCCAAGTCTTTGAAAGAGCCAAGCTAAGCACGGTGCGAATGGTAGCCGGTTTGACCACCGGACTAAACGTCTCACCACAATCAATTCCAACCTTGAGTCTTACCATCACCAACCGGTCGCGCCTTATGTCGAGCAAAGGACCCATCCGAATTCTCCTTATGAGCAAAAATCCACATAGACACGATAATATTAGTACCATATGGACGGGGCACCAACTCCCACGTCTTATTATCAATAAGAGCATTATATTCATCGGTCATAGCAATTTTCCAATTAGGGTCATTTAATGCGGACACGGATTGCGGGGCAAGGGGGATTTAGAGACATTAGAATGTAAATTAAAATGTCTTTTAGGTGTAAAAATGCCCGCCGACTACGAGTGACCGGTCTATGACTCGAGGAAGAATTAATGGAATTTTGGAAATTTTACGGGCTCGGGACGGAGTGGCGGCGGGCGGTGGGCTGCTCTTGGCCCAAATCGGTAGATCTTTGGGCTCGGTTTACGGACCGGTTCCGAGTGGGGCTGGAGCGCCCAATAGGCTGGAGCTGTTCCGATGTTGGCAGGCAGGCGACGAGGGCGACGGTCTTGTGGGACCGGCGGGCGGTGGGCCGCCGGAGGATTTTGGGTACGGGAGATGTCCGAAAAATTCCGAATAATATACGGGGATATTTGGTCATCCAAAAAATTATACGACTTAGGTTCGGGAGTATGAATTTTCGTAAATGGGAATTGAGTTTCATCAAAAATGACATGGTGATTGATTATGATTTTCTTGGAGGATAAATCAAAACACTTATAACCACGATGATTCGACGGATAACCCAAAAACACACACGGGGTAGACCGAGCACGAAGTTTGTTAATTGTGGTGGATGGAAATAACGGATAGCACAAGCACCCAAAAATCCGAAGGTGAGAATAAGAAGGGTTCTTATTAAATAGGATTTTGAGGGGGAAGAATATGTCGGACCTTTAGACGGAATTATGTTAAGAAGGTAAGTGGCCATTTGTAGAGCATGATGCCAAAAATACGGAGGTATGGAGGCATGGATTAGGAGAGTTCGGACAATGTTATTTATGGAACGAATTTTGCGTTCGACTTTCCCATTTTGTGAAGATGTATGAGGACATGAAAACCGAAAATTTATCCCATGAGTAGCACAAAATTCTCGAAACTCCCTATTGTCATACTCTTTCCCATTATCACATTGAATATTTTTTATTTCTCTTTCGAATTGAGTACGAATGAACGCTCTAAATTTTATGAAGACGGAAAACACTTGTGATTTATTCGCAATTGGAAACGTCCACAAAAATCTAGAATAATCATCTAAAAAGAGAACATAATATCGATGACCCATTGAACTAAGAACAGGAGATGTCCATAAGTCGCTATGAATAATGTCAAATGGCATAGAAGTATGAGAATTGGAGTCTACAAATGGCAACTTAACAATTTTTCCTAATGAACAAGGTGACAAATTGGAGTACGACTCGTACCCTTACAAGAAATAAAGCTATTTTTATCTAAAGCGATAAAATAGAAGATCCCGGATGACCCGACGAGCATGCCACATGGAAGGAGAGATGGCGCAAAAGGCGATGGCAAGGTGGACTCGATGGACGAAAACCGGGCATGATAGGATATAGATCCCCCTACTATCACACCTCATGAGACAACTCCCCGTCTTGAAATCCTTCACGGAGAAAACCGAAAGGATCAAATTCAACGAAAAACGAATTGTCATTTGTGAACTTTCGGACGGACACTAAATTTTTAATCAATTTAGGAGCATGTAAAGTATTTTTCAAGAGGAGTGGCGGATTGGGGGGAGACAACGTTTTCGACCATACCCTAGAATTGGAATAGAACTGCCATTACCAATAATTATCCCCAGGGGTGCTCAAATGGAATAAGATGAGAGAGTACACGAGTCGGAAGTCATGTGAGTAGTGGCCCCGGTGTCCATGTACCAATTTTGATCCGGTTGAGTCAATCCCAACGTGTGCATCGCGGCCTCGATATCGGTCCCCGAGTAGGGCTGTTGCATGATGGGCTTGCGGAGGTCGGGGCCCAAGAACTCCCGGCCGTGCTTTGGTCCGGCCCGTAACTACTACCACTGCCGCCGCCGGGGCCACCGGCCGATGGGCCGCCACTTCCGGGCATTGGGCACAGACTGATGGCCCGGCCGGCATTGGCCGCCGGAATTTCTGTTGCTGCCTTGGTATGGGCTGCAGCCCACGGTCCACCGCCACTTTGCTCCCATCGCCATGGGCCCCACTGCTGGGCCCATGGGGGTGGTGGGCCACTTGTTCATTGGATGGGACCCACCGACGTTTTGCGACTACGGAACCTCGCCATTACCACCGCGTTTGCCCCGCGGTTTTTGTTATTATTTTTGCGATTATTCTTGCCGCCACCATGATTATGGTTTTGGCCCGAATTATTAACAAAACACGAAGGATTAGGAGAGGATGCCATCATGACAAGCTGGACTTGCTCCGGTCGCCGCCTTTTTAGCCAAACCGGCTTCTTCCAACGTAAGCATGGAGCGAGCTTGATGGAAGTCGGGAAGAGGGTTGCTTTGGCGAAGGAGAGTGCCGACACCATTATAGGCCTCCGAAAGACCGGCAACCAAGCTGTAGAACTAGACGATTATTTGTCACCGGTGCGCCAACATTACGGAGTTGATCCGCCAATTCCTTTAGTTTCTTGCAATATGCGAAACGTTTGGAAATACGTCCATTCGAACGAGAGAGAATTCTGCTCGAGTGTGACGATACGGGAATGTTGGTTGTCTTGGAATATGTCACGCAATCTATTCCATGCAGCCATAGCCGTGGTATCGGGCTCCATAATCGTCGTAGAAGGTCCACGAAATAGTGGCGTATATCCACCGAAGAACGGTAGCATCAAGTGTAATCCACACCTCGGGATCCTCCGCGGGAAGGGGTCTAGCGGGAGGAATTATGTGATGAAGAACTTGATAAGAGATAGCGTGAATTTTAAACAACTCCGCCCACGTTGCATATTGAACGTTTTCCATCTCAAGGACAATAGGGACAACGAGCTTGATATTGGAAACCGTGAGGGCGGGGTGAAAATTGTTCTTAGACATATTTGAAAGAACAAAGAAGGAGGATAAATTTAAGAGAGGTTTTTTTTTTTTTTTGAGAGCGGAAGACGAGATATTTGGAGAGAAAAACCCGAGGGAGGGGGGGGGGGGTTCTCGGCCAAAGAGGCAAAAGTTTGAGAGAAGAAAACTTTTGGTTTAGACCTAGTCTCTTGATACCATGAAAGAAATAATCCCCTTGATTATTTTCATTGATTGAATAGGTATATATACAAGTTACATCTTTCCATAATACTACAAATCCTTTTCCTATTCTACTTCTAAATCCTTATTCTACCATAATTCTAACTATACAATTATGGTAGGTGTATAACACTAATTAAGGTATCCTTTTTATTACAATATACTACAAATATATATACCATATATACTACAAATATTTCTGGCCGAGAGGCCCAACTCATTCTGTTTAACATAAACGTCAAAGCCATAGACAAAAACTGTAAGCATGACAATCATTACCCCAACCCATCCGTTAATCACTGCAATTACGATATTTGCTTTGCTTATAGCAAATTAAATTTTTTCTCGCTCAAGAAAAATGATTGTATCTTTTGATTTCGTTATAACTAACGGCCTGGTCATTTCTCCAACTATGTAAATTGCAAATATTACAAGTCATTTGTAAAAGGTGAATAATTTTTAATAGCACATAAACTTGTAACAAGTACAATAATCGTTTTTTTAATGAGTGCAGTGACGATACTTTACACAAATTAATTTTGTATCTTCTGAACTAAACCCTCCATGAACATTGCAAGTTGTTGGATTAAGGTATGAATGCATACATATTTATAGTGAAAACCTGCAAAGTTTAATACGTGTTTAATTAATTGGAAAATTATTTAGTAACTAGCTAGTAGTATTAATTTGTAACAGATTCAAGTCAATTTTCTAAGCTACTTCTGACATAAACTATAAATTTTTCGATGAAATAGTTAAAAAATTAAACAGAAAATTACAAACTAAGAAAACATAGAGACAAAAATTGAAAGAGAGTATAAACAAGGCAGGACAGGGCAATACTTGATACGGCAGGGCAAGGTAAAATTTTAAAAATAGTAAACGGGGCAGGGCAAGGCAGCTCAAAGTCTTATAGGGGCAGGACTTGCCCTGCCCCTCTCCGCTCTGCCCCGATTGTCATTCCTACCACCAAGCCAACTTCAAAAAGATAACAGCAGCAGCAAGACAAAAACTATAACTTGCAAAAGAAAGCAGTAAGCAGCAGCACCACCAAGCCAGCAACTTCAAAGATCCAAAAGACAACAGTAGCACCAAGCCACATTTATATAATTAGAGATAAAAATGTAATTTTAATATAAGTTTATTCGGTTATCGATTTAACCATTAACTAAATCCTTAAAATTCAAAACCGAACTGATAACCTAATAAAAAAATTTACAAAACCGTTTACTAATTGTTAACCCAATAAACCGATATTGATACATAATTAGTATTTTTATTAGTTTGATTTATTGGTTAAACCGGTTTTCGCACACCCCTAATTTGTACCAGTTTTCTTTTATTTTCTCCTTCATGCCAAACACGAGGAGTGCGTTTAGAAGGTGAAACTTTTTCCTTGGAAACTATTTCAGTGGTAATTATTTTTTTATTTTGGTAATCATTTTGGAATTTTCCAGTGTTTGCTTAGCGGGGCCGTCTCAAACATTTTGGGGGCCCTGTTCTAATTCGTAAAAGTGTCCCCTTAATATAAGTAAATATACGATTTCAATAATTAGAAATTGGGTCTCCACGTGCACGCGCCACTAGAACTGAATCACTTTACTTTGATTGGGCTAAGACCTGTGAATTATGGACATTTACAGTAAATCATGGCTAATACTACTTAAAAAAATGAAAAAAGGGGCCTCTAAATTTTTCATTTTTCGGGGCCTTGTGCGGTAGCACAGCTCGCACGGGTCCAAAGACGGCCCTGTTTCTTAGGTATATATAAGGATAGCTGATGTATAATAATCGTTTAAAGTAGGTGATAGTATATCAGAAATAGTGTTTAGGTGATATTTTCTTAGTATAAAAGATTGACGATACTCTTTAAATTGTTGATTAAATCAAGTAATCTATAGCAAGACTTGGGATATTTGTAAACGAAGATGGTTTTCGTTCATAAGAGCAGAAGTTAGAATGCACATGTAAGTACACGTGGTTGACAAGTAATAAATTGATGAGATCGAATATCGTCCTATAAAAACTTGTAACCTACTATTAATTAAATTATATCAATACCAATTATGTAATCAAGTCGATTTTCTCAAGTTGTTGTTTGTGATTCATAAAAACTAATGTAAAATAGTGTTGGTACTCTATTGTACTTTATAAATCAGTACGGAAAGTAAATAACTATTACAAGTATTCGAAAGGATAAATAAATATTCAATATTCAGAAATTGAATCTTGTTGAACAAATAGGTCAATCTTCAAAACTGACGCAAGCTTGTTGTGCCTTGAATCTTGATAACCTGAAATCAAGAAACAACTAAATCTGGATAGTTACAACGTTGTGTGTTGAGTCGAGTGATTGCCCTCTGTCCTTAAGAAAAGATTGCCCCGTATATATGCTTTTACGTTAGCGGGCAATAGTCTTCCAAGATAAAACAACACTTTAATCTCAACGCTACAAAGCCAATAGGTTGAGCCTGACGAAGAAAACAAATATGAATCGACTTGCTGAAGATACGAAAAAGGAAGGAAGAGTTTCTGTCTACTCTTCTCTTTTGCCTCTGTGTATATAGTGTGTCTCTGTTGTGTATATCTTGTGTATATGTGAGGGTTTGCTCACTGTTTTTCAACACAGTTTTGCTCACTGTTTTGTGGTCTCGTTTGTGCTATTTTCGTGATCTTTTGTGCTATTTTTTTAATGTGAAAAACAATGATTTTTTTGTCTTTGAAAAAAAGTGATCGTTTTGTGCTGAAAATGTTGTTTTGTATATTGCTTTTTTTTTCTTATGTTTTTCTGTCAGTTATGCAGTCACGAATTGAGCCAACAACAGCTCAATATATAGCATGGAAGAGGGCAGCCCAACAGCCACAAACAAGGCTGTAATAGCTATTAAGTGAGGGTTGTTAATGGCATTAGAGAGGCTGATTTATGGTCATGGATGAGGCTGCTCAACTGCCCAAGTAATGGGCTGTTAATGGAGGAGTTAATCAGCCAAGTAATGGTAGGCAGAAAGTTTTCTGCCTTCCGTCACCCCAAAATCAACATTCCAGAAACTCTGGGGACCAAACTATAAATATTAAGCAATTTGGGGTCCAAAAAGATAATATCAGAAAGTCCCCACAGCCCATAGCCTATAGACCCGAGCCCGAGACCGGACGGGACGGGACGGGCGGGCGGCGGCGGCGCGCGTGTGGGCTTAGCCTTGAACCCAAGCACATCTAGGTCCTCCCTCCTTTAAACACATGGGATACCCCTTGGGGTCCCAAACCCTTTACCACATTAGAGACTTATATAGAGAGCAATTCTTCATATTCCCACCGATGTGGTAGATTTGTCCCACACCACATTTCCATGCCTCAAACACCTTACTTCGTGGACCAATATATTTTTCATTTCTCAACGAAAGTTGACGATTCTTGGCCCTACGGTTATCTACTCACTTAGTAGATTATGCATATGTGAAGAGACAAAGCCTCCAACATGCGGAACACTAGTGTTTAATTCATCAAAGATGGGTGGACGCATCTCCCCGCCAAAGGCAAATTTCCAACAATCCCCTCTATGAAAGAGAAATTTTGGCACACACACAAGGTGCCTACATTTCAGCAATCTTTCAGCGAAAAGATATTGCATCAGGAGAGGTAGCTTCCGCTTTGAACCTTCCTTAGTTGAATACTATCGGACTTACTTACTGCGCGGTGAACATGATGTCTTGAACCGTCAGTGTTTAGTGTAAGCCAAGACAATGATATCAACACAATAACTCTTCTTTTTCGTTTTCCTTCTTACGTTTTTGTCCGTTGTGGCCGTGGACACACTTGGATTCTTAAGTGCGTTCATTTGAGGCGGCCATCCTCGCACTTAAATAGGTGATCTCCTACAAGGTATCCTGCTATACCCCACTTCACAAGTGTTAGGAATCATTAAAAGTTTCCCCAACCTTAACCTCAACCGTTTGAGGATCGTTAAAGGTTTGGAAGCTTAACCTTTACCCCCCATGCAGGTAGCACTTTAATGTCTATCGCGGGAACAACTTTGGATTCATGTTTCCGTACAGAAATCATCATCCGAAGTGCTTCTTACTTCCACCGAAGCGCTCAACTGAACCTTTTGCCGCTTAGTTTTCTCATTGAACCAAATTCTTGGGATCTCCAATCAGTATGGTTGGGTTTCCACCGCAAAGGTTCGTATTGTTTGGGTTTTAAGCTCATTCCCCTAGACAGGCAGAACACTTGATCTCCGGGTAGTCCCTTAGTTAGTAAACAAGGATGTGACACCCGTGATGATCAACTGCTATACGGTCTTATGTCTCCGACAGATCCTGACGATATGTCCGTACGCCGTCATTCGTGTCCTTTCTGAAGCCGACCGGCTAGCCACAGTGTATAACTGCTGAAGGCATGGGTTTCTCCCAATAAGGGACGTCCTCTAATGAGTCGTGAAGTTACTCAACTTCTTTCATGCTTTGATTAAAGCGATAAACTCCGATTCCATCATAAATCGGCCGATGCAAGTTTGCTTAGAGGATTTTCCAAGACCCACCACACATTTACTTGTGGCTTTGGTTTTCTTCAGATTTGATGTCCAGTTTGCATCACTGTGTTCTCTCAGAACAGCTAGACATCCAGAATACTATAATCCGTAGATAAGCGAATAATTCGGATATCGTCATATCCGACTTAACGCTTTCTATTGATCATGTATTAAGATCATCGGTGAACCTTAGTTCAACTGATCTGCTTTGTAGGACGATACCGGAGTCGGTTGTAGTGTGTACAATACATTGAACTACACGTGACCTGAGCATATCACTCCTTGTTTATGGGGTGCACCATGATTCCAATAAGTTCTATGATTCATATCCATTGGTGGCTTCAATGAAACAGTCAACTATCGACCAGTCCGTTAGATGTCTTAGAAATCCAATTCCTAAGATGTCATCTCAGTGATACCCATATCTTTCATATCGAGACTTTGTTTCAATATGACTTTTACTTTCGATCGTTGATTCTCCAACTGTTGGCTTTCTAACTTCAGAGTCAATGTTTCTGTGGTCAGATTCATTGTTTCTGTTTTATCTGAAACTTTCAGGACCAAAATGAAAGTTCAGGAAGAAGCTCAACAGTCCAACAAACCAACTCTGATTCTCTTCTTCCAACTCTCCGGTTGGGAAGGCTGTTTCAACATCCATGCCACGCAAGACTGCAATGGCCCTGGATGTTAAGCTACTCACAGTGGAGCACCTTTTACAACCCAAAGGTTCTTTTCCCGGAGAAAGATCAACCATTTCACAAGTATGGTTCTATATGATGTAATCTATTTCTCTCTTTAGCTTCTTTCCAAAGCAACGCTTTTGGAGATGACAATTATTTGTCAATTGTCCATGGTTCGTTCTCAACCATACTAGCTAGAAGGACTGGAACAAGTCTTTGTCCCCTTCTTTGCTCCGTCTCGGTTCAACATCTAAAATCTCTGAGTTCTGCAGATCTAGAATATTAAGTTCCGAATAGCCAGTAACTTTTAAGTCCTGTAGATACGGAACGTCTAGTTCCGGACAGTCAGGCCCTCGCGGGTTCTTGTTAACCTTGAGCAATTACTCTTTTTTCCTTTTTCAAGGAAAGTTATCTTCAAAGAATTCAGCATTCTTCGACACCAATAGGTGATAAGCACTACTGTTATTTGCAGATCCAGTGGATATGCAATCTACAGTCTTTGGTACGAAACCACCTCATATCACAATATTTGTATGTGAGATTCTTTCCATGTCTCACACGGAGGGTTACCCTTATCCTTATGCGTATTTCTGCTGAGAATCGCATTAGAGGTAAGGATCACCTTGCCCCACATAATATGAGCGTACGGCTTTGTGCTTGGCTAACACCGTTGGACTGAGGTGAGTAATGAACAGTCGTTTAATGAACGATGCTTCACATTCTCCCCCTCTATCGCTACAAATTTTGCAATCCATAGGCATAGTTGATTTCCAACTTCTGCTTTGTAGCGCTTATCCGTTTCAACAACTTCATCTTTGCTTTTCAACAAACAAAGGATTCCATACGTTGTACCATCATCAATGAAGATCACAACGTACTTGTCTCCCCCCTCTATTTTGTATAAACTTCAAATCACCCAAGTAGGTGTGACTAAGTTCTAGAGGAGCGGTGCTTCTTTCGCTATTCCTTTGACGGAATTTGGAAAGGTGATTTTGCCTCTTCGCCTACCTTACATTTATTTTGAGGGTTTATGTCGACAGAAGGCAACAATCTCAACATCGTTAGCTTTTGAATGACTTGCTATTTAACGTGTCTTAATCTATGATGGCATAGATGCACTGATTACAAATATATCATTCATTTGGCTAAAGACATACTGTACCATTCTTAGTTATTACAGACCTGTTGGACTAGTCTCAAACCAGCTTGACCAACAACGTCCCTTTAACCATGTTGGGGACATGTATCACCTCATCTTAGAGTGATCACATTCCCTGAAGTCATATTGAGGACAACCTCTCCAACCCCTTCTACTTTAGAGGTGGCGTTACTTCACATGAACAACCTCTTGCCCGTGGTTAGGGCGTAACCGGATCATATGTGATCTGGATACTCTGGCCCACTCCAGTTGCTTTGGCAGACTGAGTGTTCAATTTCTTTTCTGCCTTTCTTTAGGCCTTCAGATCATTTAAGACCTGGAAACTCTGGCCCACCACACTAGGTGTCCATTACTTTTCCTATGAAATGAATTCTGGCCGCACTCCAGTCGCTCGGAGGCTTTATATGACTGAGTGTCCAATATCACCATATCAAAGGAATTTTGGCCCACTCCAATCGCCCGAGGCTTTGTATAACTGAGTGTCCAATATCATCCTATGAAGTATCTTCTGCCAAATAGTGTGACAGGTTCAACGTCTTTAACTTTTAGACTTCTTCCGTTATGATTGGTGCCCAGATAATTCTTGGCGCTTACTTAAGAGTGGTAACAGTTTTTGCACAATCAGTGGATCTTTCTCCCTCGTATGTGTGAACATACTTTACACACTTTTAATCATTACACTTAAAAGAACGGATCTTTTTAAGTCGTTTACAAAATCAATCTTTAAACGGGAAAAAAGATGAGATTAAACTTCTGATTTTAAAGCGTAAGGAATATAAATTATTTTTATATTCCTCCTTACTTTAATCCATTTTTAATCAGACATCATTTAATCTTTATTCTTGACAAGTAAGAAAAATACTTATCCCAATTTCGGATTCTTTGTCTGGGACAGATATAGGCCTTCTGCTGCAAGATAGAACCACATCTTCAACCTTCTCCTCTTGTCCCAGTTGACATCCTCAGGCTCTCGTGAGCGCTTGTTCCCGCCACTCTTGGGAGCGGTGACACCATGAACATGTTGACAATCAACAACATCATCATCAATTTCTTCTACCAAAAAACCACAGCCATATCCAGATTTGGTCACACAACTTTTGACCGACATCTTTCGAACACTAATAGTAATACAATACAATTTTGTCATAAATTGTTGGTACTCTATTGTACTTTATAAAGCAGTACGGGAAGTAAATAACTATTACAAGTATTCGAAAGGATAAACAAATATTCAATATTCAGAAATTGAATCTTGTTGAACAAATAGGCCAATCTTCAAAACTGCCGCAAGCTTGTTGTGTCTTGAATCTTGATAACCTGAAATCAAGAAACAACTAAATCTTGATGGTTACAACGTTGTGTGTTGAGTCGAGTAATTGCCCTCTGTCCTTAAGACAAGATTGCCCTGTATATATGCTTTTACGTTAGCAGTCAATAGTCTCCCAAGATAAAACAACACTTTAAGCTCAACGCTGTAGCCAATAGGTTGAGCCTGACGAAGAAAACAAATATGAATCGACTTGCTGAAGATACGGAAAAGGAAGGAAGAGTTTCTGTCTACTCTTCTCTTTTGTCTCTGTGTATATAATGTGTCTCTATTGTATATATCTTGTGTATATGTGAGGGTTTGCTCACTGTTTTTCAACACAGTTTTGCTCATTGTTTTATGGTCTGTTTGTGCTATTTTCGTGACTGTTTTTGTGCTGAAAAACAGTGACTATTTTGTGCTGAAAATGCTGTGTATATTTCTTTTTTCTCTTCTATTTTTCTGTCTGTTATGCAGTCACGAATTGAGCCTACAACAACTCAATATATAGCATGGAACAGGGCAGCCCAACAGCCACAAACAAGGTTGTAATGGCCATTAAGTGATGGTTGTTAATGGCATTAGAGAGGCTGATTTATGGTCATGAATGAGGCTGCTCAACTGCCCAAGTAATGGGCTATTAATGGAGGAATTAAACAGCCAAGTAATGTCTGGTTAATGCTCCAAAACACAGTCCAACGGTAGGCAGAAAGTTTTCGGCCTTCCGTCACCCCAAAATCAATATTTCAGAAAATCTAGGGACCAAACTGTAAATATTAAGCAATTTGGGGTACAAAAACATAATATCAGAAAGTCCCCACAGCCCACGACCCGAGACCGGACGGGCGGGCGGCGGCGTCGCGCGTGTGGGCATAGCCTTGAACCCCAGCACATCTAGGTCCTCCCTCTTTTAAACACATGGGATACCCCTTGGGGTCCCAAACCCTTTACCACATTAGAGACTTATATAGAGAGCAATTCTTCATATTCCCACCGATGTGGTAGATTTGTCCCACACCATATTTCCATGCCTCAAACACCTTACTTCGTAGACCAATATCTCTTTCATTTCTCAACAAAATTTGACGATTCTTGGCCCTACGGTCATCTACTCACTTAGTAGATTATGCATGTTTGAAGAGACAAAGCCTCCAACATGCGGAACACTAGTGTTTAATTCATCAAAGATGGGTGGACGCATCTCTCCGCCAAAGGCAAATTTCCAACAAATAGTAAGTAAGCAATCTGAAGAAACTTGAAGGCAAGCTTAGGTTCTCACGACCCAATTTATTTAAGTCGTGATAATACCTAAATCCCAACCAGGTAGGTAAATCAATTTTCATAATTAAGAAATCAAAATTAAACAACAGTCGTGAGTTATATAAGAGCGGATGATACTAAACTGATTTTATGTTGAATTGGTTTGCCTAAAACTCCAAGAACTAGCGATATGAGTCATGAGCATCTAATTGATCAATAATACATAAGTTTACGAAACCGAAAATAACTATCTAATTAATATAGAATGATAAATAAAGACAAGAATGGAGTCCACGGTGCTGCGAACTATCCAGGCAACTTAACTTGATAGCTCCAAGTCAAGCTCTACATCCGCTCACGAGCGGCACTACTACAAGATTGGTATCTGCACAAAAAGTGCAGCCCTTGTAACATGAGTACATAAATCCACGAGTACTCAGTAAATATCATCGACCAACCCCAACAAAGTAGTAAGGAGGGTTGACTTTAAACTACCTACTATGTCAACCTATACAATTAATATAACCTCAACAACTAATAAGAAATAATAGTACAAGGTAAATCACCTAAACAACATGGAACTATGCACATATACGACATATGATACCCGCAAGGGTAGCCAAGTTAGTGTAGCAGTAGAGCGCGGGACCGCAAGGTCACGAGTTCGATCCCCTGTATAAACCTTCTTGGTTGAGCCTGTTACACATGGCTTGCCAAGTGTGGTTAATCGGCTGACGTGGTTTGCTGGCTATTGCGTCAGTCCGGGGTTTACCCTGTGCGCACTCGAGAGAGTAGCGGTTGCGGGTTCCTTCATCAACAAAAAAATAATATACGACATATGATGTAACATGTAAGGATAAGAGTTGATGAATTAAATGCACATAATGCAGAATCTTCCAAACGTCTCATACCAGTGCTTCCAGAACGATTGCGCACACTGCTTGGGATGCCCCTCAGCAAAATTGAAAATTTGAATTATCCAAATTCATTAATCCAAAATCAAACTTAAAATTCTGATCCAATTCAAGTTTATTTAGATTGGATTCCGATTACTCTTTGTAAAATTTGAAATATAAAACTGATAATTCTCGAATCTGATACAATTCACTGCAACATAGGTGGTATAGTCTTTTCCTTATTGTGTGGAAGATTATAGTTTGAAATCGTCACCGAAGTTTCATGGTGTAAGTTCACATGAGAGAGTTGTGTTTTTCAAAACGATCTGTGCACAACTCTAGTGGAGAGGGCAGGTTAGCATTAGTTTTTGGAGAATGATTAGCATTAGTGGTAGTATGAGTAGCAAAAACAATACAAAAATAATAATTATGAGATATACATGATGTTGTTGATGCTTGTGCTTAATAAGATGTTTGCGATGAGCCGTTAGAATTTTGACCTGGTTGATAATTGTAATTTCCACGGCCAACATTCACGCCCTCGTCCGACGTAATTACCATGCCCATCCCCCTTCCACCTCTCCAATTGCCACAATCACCACGCCAGTTGCCGCAATTGTTGGTGGCGCTATCATTTGTTTTCCTGCCGGTGGAGCTCAGAGATTAGGCTTTGCAGAGGCGCTGGAAGTTATGGTCATAGCTAGTGCTTGATGATGTAATGGAGGTGGCCGAATCAGTGTGAGCAAGAATTTTCTCATACATGATTAACTTTGTCCTCAAATCATCAAAGTTAATAGAACCTCCAAATTAGGTAACAACAATAACAAAGTTATCATATTTATCATACAAACCTTCAATAACATATTCAATCAATTGTTGTTCTGTTAGTGGAGAATTATAGACACGAAAGAGTCCCAATATTGTAAACGTCACGGAGATAAGCCTTCACAGATTGAGTTGAAAGTTCCTTGAGATTAGAAAGTTTTATTTTTAACTCCATAGTTTTAGTCATGCTTGCAGTTAGAAATCATTTATGAAGGAGATCATAAGAATGTGTGAGATCACTTACCTTCACCAAATAATCACCTGAATTTGTGGAGAAAAGCCATAAGCGTACAGTTTGATCAGCACGAAGCCATTGCTTATATACCAAATTTGAACAAGGATGGCCACAATTGTCAGTGACCAATTGAGATGGCAATGGTAGGGACTCATCTACAACTGTCAATAGGTCATGAGAGATAAAAAATGCAGTAAATTGAGTTCTCTAATTTAACAAATCCTCAACGCTACCATGCCCATGGGTGACAATACTGGTAATCTTGGTTGGAGGATTAAATGCCGGTGGAATAGAAGCATATCCACCTAAATTAAGAGCACAAGATTGGTGACAAAAGGAATTAGCCTGGCTAGTAGGTGAAGTTCATGACTACCCGATCGAAATTTGGTGAGAAAGAGGGGGAAGGTTGTTGGAAATTTACTAATATAGAATTAAGTTTATCCCATTATTTATGACTCGAACAATTGGGGCCCCGCACGTCGGAAACGTCGTTTCCACACATGTGCACACGTAGTGCCAAGTATCGCAAATTTCATTAGTGAAAGAGATATTGGTACGTAAGTGAAATGTTTGAGACATAAAATGATAGACGGTTATTGGCCAAATGACAAAATATTCCACGTTGGTAAACGAATGAAGAAGTGTACGAAGTGTAAGATGAAACGAGTCGGATCTTCCGTGAAGGGCCGCGGCGCAGCCCCGTCGGAGCCGAGGCGCTAATTGGATCTTCAGCCACTGAAGTAGTAGCGCCGCGGCGCTAATTCGCAGCCGCGGCGCTTCGGAGATAGAATGCTGCGACGGAAAAATGGAAAGTTCTGATGTTTGGGTTGGTTTTGGTGCATTGAATCTCCATTATTTGGCACATGAATTCAGCCATTATTTGGTTGAATGTAAACTCCTCAATCAAATGTCATTACATAGCTATTGAAGACCATTAGTTGGCTAGTTGAATGGTCATCTCATTACACTATAAATTGAGGCATTTGGCTCAATTGTTGAACACACTAAGAAAAATACTACAAAACAAGTTTACTATACTCAAAATTCTTCAAGAGTAACACTTGAGTTTCCTTTGCTCATTTGTTAAGTTGTTGTTGTATCTTGGGAGACTATTGCCCGACAATGTAAGAGGATATATACGGGGAAATCTTGTCTTAAAGACAGAGTGATATCACTCGACTCAGCAAATCACAAGCAATTGGTTACGTTCTTGATTCCAGTTTTGTTGTAATCTTTAGTTTATCCTTTCTAACAATTTGTAATATTTACTTACTTCTCGTTTCCTGCAATTGTTGTAACCCACAATTTTAAGACAAGATTTGTTGAAAGATGACTGGAAGAGAACAACTCGATTCTGATTCTGCTGTTGCTACTACTCAAGGCAACCCCTCTGCCTTCCCCACTGTTGTTCAAGGCACACCTAATGCCTTTACCTTTGTTCAAGGCTCATCCAACGCCTTTCCTGCTGCTCAAGGGAACGTTACAGTTCCTCCACCCGCTGGATTCCACTATGAACGCCCAGAAAAGTTAATGGGCTCCAACTTCAAGATATGGCAGCAAAAGATGCTATTTTATCTGACTGTTATAGGAATGCCTCATTTCCTAACAGAAGATCCTCCACAAGCTGGAGATGAAGTGGACCATTCGCCTACTGAAATGGCTGAAGAGGGCCAAGGTATCCATGTCATTAATGGCATGAAGATGGTTCTTGATGCATGGAGTCATAGTGATTTCATGTGTAAGAACTATATTTTGAACTGCCTGTCAGACCCACTCTACACGGTGTATTGCACCGTAGGCACCGCCAAAGAGTTATGAGAGAAGCTAAAAAAGAAGTACAACGCACAACATGCTAGTATAAAGAAATTCCTGAAATTTCAAATGGTGGAGAGTAAAACAGTGATGTCCCAAGTCCAGGAATTCCAAATGATTCTACATCACCTGGATTTGGAAGGTATGAAACCAAATGAGTAGTTTTTGGTTGCATCACTGATTGAAAAGTTACCTCCCTCGTGGAATGAGTTTACGAATTACTTAAAACTCAAGACAAAGGAGATGACCTTTGAAGAAGTTATTATCAAACTCCATATTCAGGAAGATAATAATAAGGCCTTGCCTAGGGGAAAACAACCCGCTGAGGCAAAGGCAAATTTGGCTGAGGCCAAAGGGAACCCAAGCAAGAAGCGCAAATTCCAGAAAGACGGCAAGACCCAAGCGGCGAAGAAGTTCAATGGAAACTGTCACCACTGTAGGAAATCTGGTCACATGATCAAGGACTGCCGCAAGCTCAAGACTGAGCAACAAGAGAAGGCCAAGGCCAAAGGCAAGGCTCAGGCAAACGTCGTTAAAGACAGGCTTCTGGACGACATGATTTAGGAGTTCTCAGCGGTGGTGCTTGAAGAAAACCTTGTTGAGAATCCAATGCAATGGTGGATGGACACGGGTGCTACTAGAAAAATCTATTCTAATAGAGATGCCTTCTCCACTTATACACCAGTTACAAACAAGAAGTTGTTCACGGTAACAACGCTTCCTCTAACGTGCTAGGGGTAGGAAAGGTAGTCCTGAAGATGACTTCTGGAAAGGAGCTCACTCTGAAAGAGGTGATGCATGTCCCTGAGATTAGGAGAAATTTAATTTAGGTCATTTATTGGTTAATGCTGGTTTTAGGCTAGTATTTGAGTCCAATAAGTTTGTAATCACCAAGAATAGAACTTTTGTGGGAAGAGGCTTCGTATGTGAAGGCCTCTTCAAAGTTAACGCTATGTCTATAAGCAATAATATTGAAGCTTCTTATTACTTGCTTGAGTCATCTAATTTATGGCATCATTTATTAGGACATGTTAACTACAAGTCCGATAAAGTTGTTGTTGTCTATCGTTGTAAACCCTCAACATAAGTGTGAGGTGTTCGTAGAGGCAAAACTCACAAAGCGTCATTTTCGATCAGTCGAAAGGAATACCGCTCCTTTAGAACTTATTCACACAGATATATGTGATTTGAAGTTTGCACAAACTAGGAGAGGGAACAAGTACTTTGTGACATTCATTGATGATAGCACAAGGTATTGTTACCTTTACTTGTTGAAAAGTAAAGATGAAGCCTTTGAAGCGTTCCGACATTACAAAGTAGAAGTTGAAAACCAACTTAGCATGCAGATTAAATAGATTCGTAACGATAGAGGGGGAGCAATTTACTAATGTGGAATTAAATCTCTTTCAAGAGGGGATTGTTGGAAATTTACTAATGTGGAATTAAGTTTATCCCATTATTTATGACTCGAACAATTGGGGCCCCGCACATCGGAAACGTCGTTTCCACACACGTGCACACGTAGTGCCAAGTATCACAAATTTTATTAGTGAAAGAGATATTGGTACGTAAGTGAAATGTTTGAGACATAGAATGATGGACGGTTATTGGCCAAATGACAAAGTATTCCACGTTGGTAAATGAAGGAAGAAGTGTACGAAGTGTAAGATGAAACGAGTCAGAAATCGTTGCGGAGCCGCGAAGGGCCGCGGTGCTAATTCATAGAGCCGCGGCGCTTCGGAGGCAGAATATTGCGATGGGAAGATGGAAAGTTCTGACTTTTGGGCTGTTTTTTTAGCATTGAATCTCCATTATTTGGCACATGAATTCAGCCATTATTTGGCTAAATGTAACCCCTCAATCAAGTGCCATTATATGGATATTAAAGGCCATTAGTTGGCTAGTTGAAGGGTCATCTCATTACACTATAAATTGAGGCATTTGGCTCAATTGTTGAACACATTAAGAAAAATACTACAGAATGTTCTGACATCTTCTTCCTTCTCTCTATCAAGTTTACTATACTCAAAGTTCTTCAAGAGTAACCAACATGTGTATTTGAGAGATTGTCCTCGGGCTGAGGAGTGTCTACATGAGTTTGTTGAGGTGTTTACACAGGCCTGTGGTCCTACTTGAGTTTCTTTCGCTCATTTGTTAAGTTGTTGTTGTATCTTGGGAGACTATTGCCCGACAACGTAAGAGGATATATACAGGGCAATCTTGTTTTAAAGACAGAGTGTCATCAATCGACTCAGCAAATCACAAGCAGTTGGTTACGTTCTTGATTCTAGTTTTGTTGTAATCTTTAGTTTATCCTTTGTAGCAATTTGTAATATTTACTTATTTCTCATTTTCTGCAATTGTTGTAACCCACAAAGGTTGTGTAGGGATTTGTTGGATTCGTAAGCACATCGGAAGTTTAAAATTTTACTTATCCAACAATGATCCTGACATGACTTATACGATAATCATAGAAAGAGTTCAAAACACTACAAAAGAAAACTTACAGGCTTTCGTAGGCTGGATTCACAACTATGGTATCCACGCGAATTGTTCCTCCGATTGCAAGTTCCAACTCTAGTGTATTTATCTAACGAAGAACGCTAGGAATTCTTTTGTTAGAAGAGAGAAAGTAATTCAAGGCTCTAAGTCTTGAATCCTCTGTTTTTCTGACTGACTAACTTCATAATTATAGGATTTGTGTTGTTTATACAGGAGTTCAGTACAAAACCTAAGCAGATTTAAAACAAGAAAACCTGGCCTATTTTAACGTTCAGTAGACGGCCAATGTGCCAATTTTGGGCCAGTAATTTCTGCCCAATTGCTTTCATGTATTTGTCTGGGTACCTATATAATATATTCATCACATTTAATTAAATCTGAAATCCAATTCGACTTAATTAAATAATTTCTATTAAATAAAAATATTCCATAATTATTATAAATTAAATAACTTGATTCTAAATCGAATATTTAATACTTTCTCAATACACTCTTAGATCGAAGAAACAATCGCATATAATGTAACCCTATAGGCCTTCACATATCGACATTAATCTAATTAAGGTCCATATGAAACTCCTAGACTGCGTCGTATGATGAACTCAATATGTGAAGTACGTTTACATGAATTCAGCAAACTTAACCTTTGTGCGGAACTATAAATTCCTTTCATTCGCGACACACTCGATTAAGCTTAGAATTTGCCAAGTGTCTATCCAAATGGCTTAATCACTTTATCTCACATTTATTAGTTGATAACTAGACCATATTCTAAATATGTCTCTTGCACTGGCCAGTGACTTTAGTCAACCTAATAACATTGAGAACTTGAGTGCTCTCTCGAATTTCCAATCGAGGAATGAATCCTATTATTGGCTCAACTACCACCTTGCTTTACATCCTGATGCACCCAACACAAGCCGTATCTTATCCAGAAGGAGTTTAATCTTAGAACTTGGTCAAAGTACATAATTCTGTCAACAAGGTGCGTATTAACCTCAAGTCAAATGACCTTTATATTCCACACACCGGTAACACTATAGACATGTATAATAAATAGTTTATCGGCAGGGCATATCAATACTCCTCCAAAGTATCCATGTGTCCATCACGAGTAACCATTACTTGTAGTTGTGAGACATACTACATTCTCCACGAATGTGATGCAAACCACATGTCGACTTATAGCATATCATCATATCCCATTCTTGATGATCATTAGTCGAGGTTATTTTGAGAGTTACGTTCTATCATTAATATATCACTCTATTAATGACAACGTAAGCTCAAGGGATGCACATATATGAATAATTGCAAACAATCAAATAATAATTCAATAATTGTAAATGCCATAAATATTAATCTTATTAATAATATGAATGTGTTCAAGTACATTATGTCCCTAATATAGATTGTCTCTAGGGCATATATACTTTCAATCTTCCACTTGGCCTAGAGCCAATCTCTAATGTATCTTTATGCATATGTTTTCGATCTATTTCTTTAGATTCCACCATCTCTCTGAGTATGTGGTATTTCCTCTGTACATGTTTATTTTTGTTTGTCGATCTTGGTTCCTTAGCTTGCGCAATCGCACCAGTGTTATCACAATATATCGTTATTGGATGTCTGGCACTTGGAACAACCCCTAGTTCTTTTAAGAACTCAGATATCGAGACAGCTTCTTTACAAGCTTCTGATCCAACAATGTACTCGGCTTCAATCGTCGAATCAATAGTGGTTTCTTGCTTGGAACTTTTCCAACTCATTGCTCCACCAGTGAAAATGAAGGCATATCCATATTGTGACTTAAAGTCATAAGATCTGTTTGGAAACTAGCATCAGTATACCCAATAGCGACTAGCTTCTCTTGCCCACCATAGACGAAGAAATATTGTTTAGTTCATCTAAGATACTTAAGAATATTGTTGACTGCTTTCCAGTGTTCCTCCCCAGGATTCTGCTAGAATTTGCAAGTCATGCTAAGTGCAAAGGCCACATCTGGTTTAATGCAGGTCATGGCATACATGATTGATCCTATAGCTGAAGCATATGGGATCCTCTTCATGCGTTCAAGTTCTGTAACAGTAGAAGGACTATCTTTCTTAGATAACTTGATGTCTTGACCCATAGGAAGACCTCCTCTGTTGGAGTTTTCCATTGAGAAATGTCTTAGCAATTCTTCACCTAAGTCCTTCATAATGAAAGTGCTGGACAACCATTCCTTCACTGATTGCATAAGAGACTTATCGTTTCCCATTATTAATATGTCATCTACACATATGATAATGAAAACAATACTCTCTTCCTTGCGTTTACTATAAACGTGTGGATCCTCCTTGATTCTGACAAAGTCAAACGATTTGATAGCTTTTTCAAAGAAAATATTCCAACTTTTTTAGGCTTGCTTAAGTCCATAAATGGACTTTTGTAGTTTGCATGCTGCTTTGGGTTTTGACTTGGATGTAAAACCTTCAGGTTGTATCATATACACTTGCTCAATTAGATTTCCATTGAGGAAAGCGGTCTAAACATCCATCTGCCAAATCTCATAATCATAGTATGCAGCTATTGCAAGAAAATCCGAATGGACTTAATCTTTGCAACTGGCGAAAAGGTTTTTTCATAATCGACCACATGCTTCTGATTGTAACCTTTTGCTACCAACCTAGCCTTGTAGGTTTGCACCTTGCCAAATGCATCAATTTTCTTCTTGAAGACCCATTTGCATCCTATGGGTCTAACCTCTATTGGCAAATCAACCGAGTTCCAATCTTGATTGACATACATTGAGTCCATTTTAGATTTCATGGCTTCTTGCCATCTCTGCGAGTCAATGTCTAACATAGCCTCGCTGTAGTTGTAGGCTCATCATCATCAGGAATATCTATCTCATTTTAACTTTTAACAAATAGATTAAGTCTTTCAGGCTGACGATGAGTCCTAGTAGACCTACGGAGTTGGTTATTTTGCGTTTCTGTGGTTCTTGTATTCTGATCATGAGAAGGTTCTTGTGTGTTTCCACCACTATGAGAGTTTTCAGGAATATCATCTACATGTGTTTCTTGAATTGAAGAATGTACAACTATTGTATCATCTTCCATTGGTTGTGTATGAGAATCTTGCATTTCTGCATCAATCCTCACATCACTCCCACTGGCTGAAGATTGTACTCTAAGTAGCACACATTCACCAAATACTCCCACTAAATTCTTGTAGGTCATTCGACAAGGATTCAACCTCTATGTTGCTTTGTGGTTTTTGAATTACTTCAAGTTCTATCTTATTGTAACTCTGTTCCTTGTAGACATAGTCTTCCTCAAGGAAAGTTGCATTTCTGGAAACAATGACCTTATGTTCTCCAGGAAGATAGAAATAGTATCCTCTCATTTCCGTAGGATATCCCACAAAGTAACATTTCTCACTTTTAGATTCCAACTTGTCAATAAGTATCTTCTTTACATATGCAGGGCAACCCCAGGCTTGCATATATGTAAGAGCAGGCTTCTTGCCATGCCATATTTCATATGGCGTTTTATCTACTGACTTTGAAGGAACTCTATTCAGAATATAAATTGAGTTTTGTAAAGCATAACCCCAAAGGTATGTTGGAAGAGCTGAAAAACTCATCATGGATCTAACCATATCCAATAAGGTTCGATTTCTCCTTTCAGCAACACCATTCATTTGTAGTGTTTCAGAAGGTCTCCATTCTGATTGGACTCCATGAAGTTTCAAGTAATCTAGAAATTCTCTACTCAAGTATTCACCTCCTCGATCTGATAGAAGAGTCTTGATTCTCTTTTCAAGTTGTTTCTCTACTTCTAACTTATACTCCTTTAATTTCTCAAAGGCTTCGGACTTGTGCTTCATAAGATACACATATCCAAACCTTGTGAAATCGTCTGTAAAAGTTATGAAGTAAGGAAAACCCTTAGCTTGAGTGGAAAACGACCCACATACATCTGTATGGACCAACTCAAGTGCCTCTTTGGCTCACACACCTTTCCCAGAAAGTAGTTTGTTGGTCATCTTTCCTCTCAAGCAAGATTCACAGTCACCATAGGACTCCAAGTCAAATGGTTCCAGGTAGTCTAACTTTCTTAATCTTGCTATCCTTGATTCATTGATATAACCAAGTCTACAGTGTCATAAGTAGGTGGGATTTCTTGAATTACTTATTTTAGCTCATTTGTTTTGCACATTGAGAATTTCACGATTACAATTGAGAATATATAAACCATTCACAAGCGGAGCATTTCCACAAATAATACCATTAAAAGATAGTATATAATTGCCATTAGCAATATATAAGGAAAACCCCTCAATGTCTAACATTGGAATGGAAATAATATTCCTCGTAATCGAGGGAACAAAATAACAATTATTAAGTTCTAATGTAAAACTCGAAGGTAATTCTAATCTATAAGTCCCCACACGCTCAGCATCAACTCGTGCTCTATTTCCAACGCGTAGGTCCACCTCTCATGGTCTAACCTTTTTGTTGTCCATTAGGCCCTGCTCATTATTACAAAGGTGTGAGCCACAGGTTGTATCCAATACCCAACAGTGAGAGTTACTTATAGACATATTAATTTCAATGACAAACATACCTTGTCCAGCAGGTCCAGAAGCACCTAGTGCCTTGTCTCCTCCTGGAGTGGTGCAATCTTTCTTCCAATGCCCCTTGTTTTTGCAGTTGAGGCATACGTCCCTGGCCAACCTAGACTTCTTCTGAACACCTCCTTTAGGTTTCAAGATTGTGGGTTTGGCACCAACCTTACCCTTATTCTTCTTGTTCTTACCTTTAGGTTTGAACCTAGTAGATAAGCCCACCATGAGCACAGTCTTCCCCTTTCAAGTAGATGATTCATAAGTCTTTAGCATATTGTGAAGTTCTGGAAGATTCACCTTGGTTCCATTCATGTTGAAGTTCACAATGAAATTCTCAAATGAACCAGGAAGCGAATTCAAATCAGGTTAACAGACACATTCTGGGGCAGCTTCGTTCCAATCGAAGCCAACTTTTCTATCAACCCAATCATCTTTAGAACATGACCAGACACTCGGCCCCCATCATTCATCTTAGATTTGAAGAGGTCTCTCAATAACTCATACTCCATAGTCTGAGACTATGAATCATAAAGACTTCTCAAATGTTCTAGCATCTCATAGGGGGCCATGTTCTCATGCTGCCTCTATAACTTTACAGTCATGGATGACAACATGACACATTGTGCCGAGGTAGCATCATTCAAATATTTCTGATAATCAGCCTTGTCAAACAAAGCATACTCAACAGACTCTTCATCAGGAACTATTAGAACAGTTGTGTCTAACACACACTCAATTTTCTCTTGTCTCAGTACCGAACGCAAATTACGCAACCAGTCCGGATAATTAGCTCCAGTCAACTTATTAGTCTCAACCAAGCATTTCAATGATAGATTCGACATTTTAAATAATCTTAAGAAACAGATAGACTAAAATTAAAATATAATTTCTATGAACACATTCGTTAACTAATTAACATGATATTTAGTTTAATTAGCTCCCATTATTTTAATATATTCTATGACCCCATGGAAGAATATGGACTCATATCAAATATGATCATAATGGGCCATGATCCAAGTTCATACTGCCTCTGCGTTTGCTAGGGCTGATAACTTCAACAATACAACTTGGTAGGTCTCCAAACCAATTACAAAAAATTTGCAACTCTTGGTTTGACCGACTGTTCTAAACAATCGATCTACGCCCTTAGATTATTCTGACGCTATGGCGTCAAGACATAACTAAGTAAGTCAACCCGTTACGCGACTGCAATCGTGCATCTAAGCAAGTTTCGCCTTGTAGAGCAAACGCTAGGGCGTAAATACTCGCTAAGGTTTCTCACTCGCTACTGCAAACACATGCATCTATGAAGAGTCTGAGTCCTCGTAGACTTAGAGCAAACACTAGAGTGTAAATACTCTTATAGCCGAAAAGGATTTTGCACTCATTCAATTATAACGGACGACGCGTGGATTCCAAATCAGACTTATATTAAATTGGGAAACATTTTAATCGGGATTTTATCAAGATCTTTATTACGCGTGCTAGATCAAATAGAACACATATTGGGCGCCGCGTGCCCAAACATGACTTATGCGGTCCGACAAATGTTGGGTGCCGCCTACCCAGACATGCATAATGCGGTCTTACAAATACTGGGCGCCGCCTACCCAGACATATTTAATGTCGACACTATGCTAATTATTTAAATGACATTCAATTAAACAATTAGAGAACACAATTAATTCAAGCGCACATTATCAAATAACATACTAAATAACAATAATCGTGGGCTAATTAATTTATTTCAACTTAAAAAATATTTTAAATTCTAAATTTAAAACTCAAATTTCAATTTCATAATTTTTCTGCTCATCCAAATAGTCCCTTAATAATTCAGAAATTAAAATTTAATTTCAGGGGGTTTTCGACAATTTTCAGAGCCTTAAAATAATTACCGATTCGCCCAGGGGCCAAATCTGCTTTTCAGAAATTTACAGATCTGCCCCAGCGACAAAATCTGCTTTTCTAAAATTTATAGATTGTCCCAAGAACCAAATTTGCTAATTTTAAAACTTTTAAATTTCCAAAAAACTTCCAGGGACGAAATTGCAATTTCAGAAATTTCTAAAATATTTAGATTTGCCCCAAGGGCTGAATTACAATTTTGGAAACCCTAATTTAATTACAATTAGGTCCTTGAACTTTTCAAATTTTCAAAATTAATTCCAACGCCAAATCAAATTTGGGATTCAGATTTCGGGATGAAATTGATAGAATTGAACACCACCGGTCGACGGCCACGTTGGGTCGTACTCACCGGTGGTTTTCATTCTCTAATTGGTGGTCCACGGCGGTTGGAAATTGAGCCGTCACCGGTTTCCAAAACCATCGGTGGTGCTCCTTTTCTGATCACTTTCGCCGTGTAACACCACCATCATTCGATTCCTCTCATCGAGATGACACCCGAGGCTGCCGAAAATAGCCCTGCCGTCGGCGGCCTTCCGACGGCTTTTCCGGCGTCTACGTCGCATCTCGTCACCTCTCAACACCTTTATCGACCATCTTAAAAAGTAGATTTCTCGATAATAGTGGAGACGGTGTTAGAACACGTCGAATAGCCGAAAACTACCGGAAACTGCCACTGCTCACGCCGGAATAGTGTTAAGTTACTGTTCATTATTCCGATTTTTTTTAATTTAATAAATTAAAACAATTATTTTTCCCACGTAATCGTTGTTATGATTATCATATAATCATTTAAACCAGTCTAGGCTCTGATACCAGTCTAGGGATTTGTTGGGTTCGTAAGCACAACGAAAGTTTAAATTATACTTACCCAACAATGATCCTGACATGGCTTATACGATAATCATACAAAGTGTTCAAAAAACTACAAAAGAAAACTTACAGGCTTTCGTATGCTGGATTCACAACTATGGTGTCCACGCGAGTTGTTCCTCCGATTGCAAGTTCCAACTCCAGTATATTAATCTAACGAAGAACGCTAGGAATTCTTTTGTTAGAAGAGAGAAAGTAATTGAAGGCTCTAAGTCTTGAATCATCTGTTTTGTCTGACTGACTAACTTCATAATTATGAGATTTGTGTTGTTTATATATGAGTTCAGGACAAAACCTAAGCAGATTTAAAACAGGAAAACCTGGCCCATTTTAATGTTCAGTGTACCAGCCCAGCTAGTACACTTCACACGTCCAAGTGGATGGCCAAGGTGCCGATTGTGGGCCAGTAATTTCTGGCTCAATTGCTTCCCTGTATTTATCCGAGTACCCATATAATATATCCAACACATTTAATTAAATCTAAAATTCAATTTGACTTAATTAAATAATTTCTATCAAATAAAAATATTCCATAATTATTATAAATTAAATAACTCGATTCTAAATAGAATATTTAATACTTTCTCAATACACTCTTAGATCAAAGAAACAATCGCATATAGTGTAACCCTATAGGCCTTCACATATCGACATTAATCTAATTAAGGTCCATATGAAACTCCTAGACTGCGTCGTATGACGAACTCAATATGTGAAGTACGTTTACATGAATCCAACAAACTTAACCTTTATGCGGAACTATAAATTCCTTTCATTCGCGACACACTCGATTAAGCTTAGAATTTGCCAAGTGTCTATCAAAATGGCCTAATCACTTTATCTCACATTTATTAGTTGACAACTAGACCATATTCTAAATATGTCTCTTGAACTGGCCAGTGACATTAGTCAACATAATTACATTGAAAACTTGAGTGCTCTCTCGAATTTCCAATCGAGGAATGAATCCTATTCTTGGCTCAACTACCACCTTGATTTACATCCTGATGCACCCAACACAAGCCATATCTTATCCAGAAGGAGTTTAATCTTAGAACTTGGTCAAAGTACATCATTCTGTAAACAAGGTGTGTATTGACCTCAAGTCAAAGGACATTTATATTCCACACCCTGATAACACTATAGACATGTATAACAAATAGTTTATCGACAGGGCATACCAATACTCCTCCAAAGTATCCATATGTCCATCACGAGTTACCATTACTCGTAGTTGTGATACATACTACATTCTCCAAGAATGTGATGCAGACCACATATCGACTTATATCATATCATCGATATCCCAGGCTCGATGATCATTAGTCGATGTTATTTTGAGAGTTACGTTCTATCATTAATATCTCACTCTATTAATGACAACGTAAGCTCAAGGGATGCACATATATGAATAATTGCAAACAATCAAACAATAATTCAATAATTGCAAATGCCATAAATATTAATCTTATGAATATTACGAATGTGTTCAAGTACATTATGTCCCTAATATAGATTGTCTCTATGACATATATACTTTCAGGTTGAGCACCAGAGTGAAACACGGGTAACATATTGATGGATGTGGATAGATATGTAGTGGACATAGTATAAAATATTGGAGAAGAAGTAGAGAAAATAGGTGTTGCTTCATCAAACGGTTTAGGGCTTGAAGGTGTTTGTAAGGCTAGGGTTCAAATAGGGATTGATATTGAAGGATCCGTGGTGTCGGTAAAGACGGCTGAGGTCTCAAGAACGAAATAGGACGGTTTAGGGATACCATGAGATGCCATGAAAGCCGACGAAGAATAGCACGGAAAGGAAGCTAGCTAGGGCTTTTGGAAAAAATAAATTAGAGTGTGGCTCTTGATACCACGTGGTAGAGTAAACAATAGTTACAAATAATATATCGCTGAAAAGTTCTCAAAAATATCTTTTCAATTATATAAGGTTCGCATACTAAAGCAGCCTATGGAAGGAGAAAATAGAGTTGAAACTATGAGTATTAATCATGTTTTTCAAAATGTTTTTATCATGTAATATCTTTCAAATTGAAAATATTGTTGTTCACTAAATTTTATCATACAATATTGAAAGATAAACACATATAAACCTTGATCTGATACCAATAAAGGAATTAAACTCGGAGATTAATGCGGAATTAGATATGCCTTCTTCTAGGATCGATGTGTGTTACCACCACCAATTGCCTTAGCGATTTCCTACATTATCACTTGTGGAGTCTTGTAGTTTCTCCACACCAACTAAACTCTTTTATCCTAAGGGGTCGTTTTGGTATTACTATTCCCTTATTTTGGTACATTTTTTCTACCTATGTATAACTAATACAAGTATTAGTTTTACACCCTATTTTGGTATTATCGTATGTATTGTTGACACCTAAGTTTTACCCTCTAATAATGTTATTTAATTATTTAAGGATTTCGAGTCACAGACGGAGTAAAATATATTTTTTACAAAACGAATGTGATTTTATAAAATTATTCCGGGAGTATTTTGTCATTGCATTTGATAAAATATCATTCGGTATATATATTGTATATCATGTCTTAATTTTACAATTTTAATCATTTTGGAATCTTAACAGACAATTATAAATTCAACTATTTTAAAAGAATTCTCAATTTAAAGGAATTAATGTTCCACTCCATCAAAGTAGGAAAATTGTCTAATAAGTACGATAATAGAATTACATCTCAATTTTAAAGCATTAAAAGAATTTTACATGAGTTAAAGTTTTTAAGGTCAAATTTGGTCTTAATTTAAAGCTTTCGACCTCATTAGGCAATATTTGAGATTGTCCGGTCATTTTTAATTTATAAAGCGCCCACATTTACAAAATGTGGTCATATTTGTTTAAATTCATTTTAAGACACGTTTGGTCCCTCATCCTTTTTAATTTGATCGAGCCCAACAACTAATTAGCCTCAGACCCTCCTAGCCCAAGTTTGATTAATTGAGCGTGAAGGGCAAAACGCCCTATTCCCCTCCTTTGGATTAACAATTTGGGGTTCTCAGAACCCTACCGATGCCATTTTTGGTAATAGTCAAGATTGTACGTTGTCTTGCTGCACATCTGCTTGGACAGAAGAAGAAAGGGCATTAAATGCTCCCTTTTCTCATCCTACGCCACCGTAACCCCACCCCCCCTAAGGTGAGGCTACTCCTCTGTCCTTTTCACTTTTTTCTGCGATCGTTTATGGTTTTTGTCTCATTACAATTTGAAATTGGCATCTTTCATTGATTGTGAACCATTATGGAGGAAATCCCCCCCCCCCCCCCCCCCCAATTTGTGTTATCCCACACTGATTTATTGAGCTTTGCTAGGGTTTCATTGAACCCAATAAATATACACATTTGTTCTTCAATTGAATGGTCTGAAACTTGATATAGATATTCACATTGTTTGAAAGCCTTAATCTAGTTTAAATTTGATTAATTATGCTTAATTTGGGATCCAAACCCTTTGGTTGAACCCATGCTTGGTATAATTAGTCGATTACAACTAAAAGCTTTCCTTTTTCGTGTGTTTCCGAGCTTTGGAGGTGCAGAGAAGGAAGAACAAGCTTGCCCTTCAACCTTTCGGTTGTCTCCATACAAGGTATTTCCTTTACCCTATCATTACTTTTCTTAGTTTTGTAGATTTAGTTTAATATGTGTGTATTGTGGTAGATATGTGTTGATTTGAGGTGTTGGATAGATGAGAATAACATGTGTAGTTAAGATGGAGCATGGTATGTTAATTTCAGATCTGTTTTTTAATCATACATGGGTTGTTTATACTTAAAATAGTGTTAAGTGTGTTAATTTAAAGCCTGTTTAAGTTATGAGTGTGCTATTATGTGAAGAATGAAGCATGTATGGACTATTTCAATTAGTTTAAGACTTAGAATTTTGTAACTTGAGGTTTGCTTAAGCATGTATGGCTGTCAAGTAGCTAAATGATGTCTTAAAATTGATATTCACTCATGAACATACTTCTGGGATCATAAAATGAACTAAGGCGTAGGGATAATTAAGAAATCTGGGTATTTGGCCTAAAACAGTCCAAGGAACTATGATTTAGTATTAAAACATTGTCACAGTCACATCAGGATCACTTAATGGTTTAAAATGGAAGGAATTACCCTATCTTGACAGGTTGTGTGTGTTTAACGACTTCAAGGTAAATATTCTATTTGTTGGGGTTAAATGAAGGGCTGGGTTGAACATGAACAAGAAGTGACTTTAATTTGAACATAGGATGAGCTTATATATTCTAGGGTAGTTTGAAGGAACTGTTCTACCTAAATATTGAACTATTTAACCACTTGTTCCATGTTTCTACAGCCTATCTCTAAGTTCATCTACTTAGTCTAAATGCATGTTTACGTAAAGAACTAGGGCACAAAATCAATGTGTTGATTGTCATGTGCTACTAATAGTCTTTAAGGATAAGGTTAACCCAATTCCAGATATGCTAGTTTTGAGTAGTGAAGTCACAAAGCTATTACATTTTGTATGATAACTGAATAAAAAATGTCTGACTGTCCACATTTGTCTATATACCATGTTGTATTGTTTACCTGTAACCTTATCCATTTAGTCCAAATGCATGATTAGGTAAAAAATGAAAGAGTTCAATATGCTTGTTTTAGCTATCATGAGCTTTTAACTAGTTGTAATGAGGAAACAAAGTCTAGCATGCTGGTTTAAGAAAATGGGGTCATAATGCTTGTCTGTCTACTTCTATGCACATGTCTGTTTACATCTGGATAATGCTAGGGCCTTACAATGTCTGTAGGAGTTCTATGTATGCTGTTAAAGGGTTGTGTGTGCATGTTCTCATAGTCTGAAGCAATTTGGAGGTCCCTATAACTTGGCATAAACAGAATTAGCATTTGTATATCTCTTTTGTGCTTCCTATCCATGTGAAATTATTGTGTATATAGTATATCATTCATATCTTGCCACAATATGCATGTCTACTGGGCCTAGCCCATTTCTGTGATCATCATTGCCCCTTTCGCATGATTATAGCCCTTAGGCTTGGCTCATTTATGCGGTCTTATTTTTCTGTTTCCTTCTTCTTTGAAGACCAATTATTGGGCCTGGCCTATTTGTTTACTTTTCTCCACATATTTGGTGTTGATAAGTTAATTTGCTTATATACTTTAACTCAGTCCTTAAATATGTTTACCTCTTTGTTTGTTTATTTCAAGATAATTGTATGATAAGTTCTAGGTGCTCTCTAACTTGCTTCTTTGTTTCCCCCTCCTCATTTTTCTTTATTGACAAACAACGATGGCCCCATTGGGCCTCTGCATTTGTCCCAACCGGTCGGGCCAAGACCAACCAATCACATTTTCATCGAGTCTATATATATATAGTTTCACTTAAAGGCTTATGAGTGAAAATAGTTAACTGGTGGACTAAGGTAGGCCCACCAACCTAAACCCAATCTCCTTTAATTTCTACATTTGTATATTATATATGTATTATCTGTAATATTTGTAATAAAAATTCTTTGATATATATTTGAACCCTTATTACAATTATGACATAGGATAGGCAAACGATACGTACATCGTTTAGTTAGATCGCCTTTAAAAGAAAATGAATTTCAAAACTTTTTTAAATATGAATTTGGATAAAAAATGGACTGTTTGATGTGAAAAAATCTGGAAATAAGGAAACATATTTTCAAAATTTGGACTGAGACAAATTTTGGGATTTTTGGACATTGAAAGTAAATTAGGCTTCATGTTCAAGCTAAAATAACATAAACAGACTACTGAAACACATTTTGAATTTAACTTGGATTAAAAGTGATATTTTCCCAAAAGCTGATTTTACAGGCTAGGCCCAACTAATTGATTTTATGACAAAAACAAAACCACCTATTTTGGACTTTGGTTTGAGGATATAAGCTTTTGGTGATATGACTTGGCCTTTGGAGAATATACATGAAATAAAAGGAAAGAACTTTTATTTTCTACCTCTTTTCAAAAAACAAAACTTGTCATTCTAAAAGGATTATACTCATTTTATTTTAAACCTTGAAAAGATGCAAGTGTTATTGGACAACTTTGTTGGACTAAAAGTGGAGTTCTACTCAAATTTTCTTAGTCCAAAAATAAGTTGACTAATTTATCCCCGTGCATACTATTTTTGCAAAAACCTAAACTCTTATGTTTTAAAACAAAACCTTTGAATTTGAATAAATGAATAACAAGTATTTTACGATTTTTAAAAACTTTAAGGAAATTTAAATCATTTAAGCATGCTATAAAACCCGAAGGTCAACCGTATTCTACGGATCCTTAATATCGGGGTGTCTAACACCTTTTCACCGGAACCCTTACCTCGACTCTAGTTTAGATAGGAATTTTCATTGATTTGAATAAACTCTTTCAACTTGGTTTTCCTAATTTATCTATAAAATAGGTGTTGACTATAAAAATTAATAGTCAATAGCTTTTATGCCTCCACATAAGAATTAAGAGCACCATCCCAAATTCTCAGTAGCTTTTATGCCTGCTCATAAAATTGAACGTAACATATGACGACTCTGCTGGGGATAGGTATTAACCACAAGGGTTCCAATACAACATGCTTTTAAATGATATAAAATTGCCTACGTGTTTAAATACCCGCAATTATAATTTTCATTCATGCATTCATCTTCCGTCAAATGGAATGCACACACACTTGCATCAATGCACAAAGATGATTATGCGAATTTCTCAATCATCCTCTAGTATAAAACCAAAAACCTTTTCTTGGAACACATTTAAGACTGGGTTGTCCGCTTGGGTCCCTAAGTCATTTGCTAAACAACTCTAGTACAATTAGGATAGAGCGAAGTCAAATCCCTATTGAACTAGCGCATATTAACTTAGACAGGTTCGGATATCTAAGACCTACCTGGACCTATTAGGCTGACTCCCTCGTGTATTGACGGTCTATGACCCGAAGAAACCGCGTCCAAATACTTCCTATATATGGAAGCATTAACGTGCCTTATGTGATGAACCATTGCTCCTTGGGGGGGAGGAAATAACCGTGTTTTATTTTGTAAATGTATACCAACTTGAAATTTGACATGGTTATTAACTTGAGATGCTTAGATTTTGGTGGTTGTGGCTAGACGTCACGTAACAAATAGAAGTAACGAACTATCTAGGACACCTACCCTTCCTCATTACCATGAAAGAAAATAGTGACTCAAAAAAGTCTTTACTAGGTATTGGTATTATGATAGAATGGTTTTTAGGTTTAGAGACTTTTAGATAACCCCGACCCTAGAAGAGATCTAGAGATTGTATAGATAGTGTGGGACTTGTATGAGGTAGAAGAAGAAACTCGACCACAACCTTCTAGTACCCCATAAGCCGACCCCCAATGAGATTCTTAGGTTCCTATCCTTAGCTAGCACCGATTGGATATTCGTCCCGACCGTATCCTGTAGGGAACTCTATAGCCAATTAGGGTCTAGACCCCTAGCCTTCCCATATATCTCTTAGGAACCATGGTATTTCCCAAAGACTGATACCAGGCTATACATACCCCGGTCATCTTCGTTACCCATGCTATCTTTCTTGGCATAACCACAAACAGGGAAACCAAGTACTATGACATAATATCGAGCCTTAGGTCAATGTCAGAATCTATATAGGTACTTCCAAGGGTGTAACCTTCTAGTACAATGATGGATCATTAAGCACCTCCACAAAACTGAGGTTCCATCATACTAAGACCCCGAGCATAGAGAAGACGACCTCAAAGTCACTTACCCAAATTTTGGGACCCAAAACAAAGAGGGGTGGGCTTTTATCTTTTCTAGGCTCCGAGAGGACAACATCCAGTGGAGATTTTCCAACTTTATATGTGAGAGCATAGTTGTGAGGGGTAGAAATGTCTTTTCCGACCACTTATGGGGATCCAGGGAATCTGACCATATGCACCTCTTAGGGTCCTAAGATAGTTTGGAAGGAGACATTGATACCCTAAGTAATAAAAATGGGGGAGTATGTGGTCAACTACAAAGGCGACAAGATTAGAGGGGTTGCCGACACCATCCGAGAGTAGAACGGTCGAATCAAGTAGGGTCCATAGAACCTAGCCGATGATGTCCTCCGTCCGAGGTCATGATGTGGACTATGTAGATTGGTTAAGAGCACTCATGTAGGGTACCCTCACACCGAAGCCCAATAACTATCAGTCCATACATGACAAGGATTGAAAGGCCAAGATCAAGGAAAGCCGCATTCAGAGACAGGCTGATGATCGAGATGCCAAGTAGCTGGAGCTAGACTTCACCCACGTGTTAGCTTCACTCTCGAGGTCTACTTAGACACTCGCTTGAGAGCCATGGACGATCTACCCATGACTTCACAGAGAAAGGTTATTAGGTTGATGTCTACTGTCTCTCATCTTTAGATCCGAGTCCACCTTACGAAGGCCCGAGAGATCTTGGATCAATAGAGCTTCATCATCCGTCACTGGAGGCGACTTCTTCTGATTCTACTATTTTATATGTGCTTTGTAACCCCATCGGGGAAGATATTATTATTAGTGAAATGATTATGGGGCAATGATTTTAATTAACATTTGGCACATTTATGCTTCAAACGAATAGAAAGACTTTGAGTAACGTTGTTTATGAATGCGAATATTATAACTGCTTATGCATTTTTGTAATATAAACTCCTTGTGTGTTTTCATGTATTCCATTCGAACTCTTGATTGGTCCCACATTCTGTAACCCAACCCAAAAAAAACACAAGAAAGTACCAAAACTAACTAAAATTCACCTCCTCTTAAAAGGTTGATTTGCCACCGATGGACACTCCCGAACACTAAAGTAAAGTGCCAGATCACCAGTCATCGATTTGGTCAATGACGAAGAGACTGATGAGTCACTTCGAGCAATGATTCGCAAGGTAGATGCAAAGATTGAGTTGGCAAGAGCCAAAGCGAAAGAGGTTGAAAAATCTTGAGTTTGTAGGAAACCTCACTGAAAAGTCCCCCGAAGGAAAACCTCAATACAAAACCTCCATGAAGAGATTAAAATAATGGTCAATGACTATGTCCCTCTGTCAGATCCTCTTGAGAATGATCCAATACCTTATAGGGAATCAAGTGGGTACTACTTGAAGGAGTTACCTCGACTACTGATGAAGCTATAAACTCTGTTACGCCACAAGGGCCTCCCCATACGTCATCTTTGATGTGGTGGGCGATTTCCCTCAAAGCTCGCGTTCACCTTTTAGAGTTGCACCCGGGCATTGCGAAACATTGAGATCTATGATGGAATGAAAGCCACCGGATTGGAATAACTATCAAACTAATTGAAGAGAAGGTCATTCGTAACTTGTGGGCCCCACACTCACTACTAATCTACAGCTATGTCATGCCTGGTGAACAAATCACCATTGAGATTCAGCTTTGGCATTACGACTTCACTGCCTTTAAAGATTCGTATGCATACATTTTCTCTCATATGGCCCGCACCGGCAAGGTTCGCCCACTCAAAACCACCTAGAAACTCTCTGCTAGCACTTTGAGGACGAAGACCTTCCTGTACCATTTGGGGGAACCAGGGCATGCCATCGAAGAATGTGAAGCCTTCAAGTTCGAGTTGGAGCATCTAGTCAACACTGGTCAGATCTGTCCTGTGATACAGGGCCGCTTTTAGAAAAGCTGCCGGAAAAATCTACGGTCGTTAGGACGATGACCCGCCATGACTTCAAGGAGAAGTCATCTTTTGGGTAGTTTAGGAGTCCTCCTTTCTGTTTCAGTCAAATGATATCCCTCACTTTTTGTAAAAAAAACTATGTCCAACTTGATGTCCCGAGGAGGGATACGTAGAAAGCTCATATTAGGTCTGGTCTGAAAAAGATTTGGGTAGAAGAAATTAGGATTAATTTATATTTAACCCGAACTACGGAAGGGACTAATTTCTCGCGAAGGGATACGTAGGCAATCTACATAAGACTCATCCCCTGTATTATATAAATTATAATCCCCCATATTTATATGATAGTTTCTGATTCAATGATGGTGTGTGGTAGCAAATAAACCACAAACCTTCCAACCGAAACTCTAAAAAAAAAAAAAATGGCCAAAATGACCAAAAACCCCAAAAATGGGAAGTTAATCAAAAGTTCGGACCGGATACGCGAGTCTATGTTATTTATGTGCAACTTACGTGTGATATCTTGTATTTGTTATTTCCAACTAACGTACTAACATCATTTCCATTGAGTTATTTTATTATGGAAAGGGTCGATTCGTATTGCGTCACACTGGCATACTTTACCAGATCAAAAGTCGCAACAACATCCCTAAATCAATAAGATCAAGCAAAAATGATAGGTACTCCCGAGGAGGCACGTAACAAGGATGCCCTAGCTATCGAGGATGTTGTACCTTAGGATATTCAAAATGCCTCGTACATCGAGGATGTGATCATCTTGATAGTTAGGAAGATTGCGGACCTTCAGGAGAAGGTCGCAAAGAACGAAGTCGTCAATGTTGCCAAAGAGGCAGTTGTTGATGAGGCAAGAAGGCCTCCACCACCTTTTCCATCGCTGAACTTACCAGTACCCAAACACTTCTCAAATACTCGTGTTGGTACCTCGTACTAAACACTGCCTCCAATAAATGTCACCCACATAGTCGGGATTTCCCGTTGCATTCCTTTTTTCAGGCATCGCCTGCTTAAGCTGACCCTAGTATCTATCAAAACATTGCTACCCACACTATACCCAGAGCCTCTGGCACTCCCAAAAGTCGCCTGGCATATCCCACAATATTTTTCATACCCTGATTACTCCTGTAGACTCTTCGCCAGAACTTGATCACTATGAGGAGATGGAAAAGGCTTAGAGGTCCAAACAGAATTGAAGGGACAAAGAAATAGAATGGAAGATGATGGACCTATTTGAAAAATCCAACAAGGGTTCTAGCAAAGCAACGGGCCTGAGATATGATGACTCGTGCATTCATCTAGACTTAGACCTTCTCGAGGGCTTCAAAGTGCCCAAGTTTGAACTCTTCAATGGGACAATGAATCCCAAGGCTCATCTATGATCTTACTGTGACCAACTAGTTAGAATCAAGAGGAATGAAGCACTGATAATGAGGATGTTCAACCGAAGTCTCACGGGCGAAGCATTAGAGTGGTTGACAACCCAAGACATCCGTCGCTGGGACTCATGGAAAGAGATGGTAGAAGGCCTTCATGGATAGATTCCACTTCAACATGGAAATCATGCCTGATCGTTTCTACCTGGAAAAAAATCAAAAAAAGTCTACTAAAACCTACCACGAGTATGCGAGTAAGTGAAGGGTCAAAGCTGCCCAAATACCGCCTCTAATGAGCGAGAAAGAACTGGTTTTGGTCTTTATCCGATCATAAGAATTAGATTGTTATGACCATATGTTGTCAATGGCTGGGAGGCTATTATTTGAATTGTCAAAATGGGGAGGCAATTAAAGACGACCTCAAAACTGGAAAAATCATCAGTGTCGCTAACAAAGTCGGCTTGATGAGCTCACTGAAGCCACAAAGAAGAAGAAAGAGGAAGTGGAAAAAGTCTCTCACACCCCAAGCCCGATGAGTCGTAGAAGGGAAGGATCACAGTCTTCCTTTGACGTTACCAATCTTCTCCTCCAAGCTACTACATACCGTCACCATATAGCCTTGTGCCAATCTACTATGCACGGACCAACTACCAAATATTGGCTTCAGCCTACCAAGCTCCACAGCCAAATTACCAAACATCAATACCCATTTACCAAGCTTCATCTCCAAATCACCAAGTTCTCGCACCTACTTACCAACCACCCCAGAATCAACAAAACTATAAGAATCAACCACCTCCGGCTACCTATGATATGCTATAACCAAACATAAAAAATAAGCCTCCTCGAACGTTCACTCCACTTTCAGAGACCCGAACAAGCTTGTTCACAAAGCTAAATGTCATCGGTATCATCCAAACTGTGCCGCTAAAGCTCGCTAATCCAGGAAGTTAATTCTATAGGGCCGACCAAACTTGTGCTTACCATTTCAGAGGGAATGAGCACACTACATAGGAATGTATTAATCTGAAGCACAAGTTACAGGACTTGATTGACAAATGAGAGATCATTAGAGGCCGCAGTGCCAAACGTGAATACAAATCCACTCCCCAATCATGGTACCAACCATATACACATGATTGAAAGGGAGGAAGATTGGCCTATATGCCAACAATTGGCCCAAGCGTCTGTTGAAAGCTTGGAGAAAACGGTCGCTTCTCTCACTCTACAAGAGCGACCATAATACAAGGTGTTGATCCCAACCCCAAAGAATCCATATATGGTCCAAGTACCACAGTAAATCATCCCAGCTCTGAGAAAAGAGTTTGTCATCCAGGCGGATGTAGCCCAGAGAATGACCAGATCATGAAGATGTTATACTCCCAAAGAGCTTGCACAAGGAGCGCCCCATAGGAAATCAAATCAAAGAAGGCCCATCACCGAAGGAGAGGTCGAAGACTCTTGGTGCAGGATGTAGCCAAAGGAATATTCTATTGTCGAACAATTACAAAAAATGCCAGCTCGAATATCAGTAATGGCATTTCTCTTGACTTTATCACAACATCATCAGGCTTTAATGAGAGAATTGGACAAAGCCCAATTTCCAGTAGGAACAAGTAGCAAAATATTGACCGACATAGTAGTGCATATCATTGGGGCCCAACAAATCTCTTTCACTTTTGATGAACTGCCGAAAGAAGGAACGTCCCACAACAAGACTCTCTACATCACTATCAAGTATAGAGATAAGATCATCTCTTAGGTGTTTTTCGACAACGGGGCGGGTCTCAGTATATGCCTCGATTCCACACTGAAGCAGTTGGGATACGATGTTGGGAAGATCTGCGAGAGTCGTACCAACGTATGTGCCTTCGATGGAGTGCAATGTGATCCCCTTGGCGAGGTAGACCTTAACATACAAATGGGGCCCGCCGAGTTCACAACCGAGTTTCAAGTTATGGCAATCAGTGCCAACTATGACCTACTACTATGTGGACTATGGATACACATGGCCAGAGCAGTGCCATCATCTCTCCATCATTCTATGAAATTCATACAGGAAGACCATGAAGTTGTAATCCACGGAGCAGGTAGCTTCACAACTATCCCAATAACTTTATGCCAGTGATAGAGGAAATTCCAAGAGACACAAATTTCCTTATGGTCGAGCTTGTGGGATCCACCCACCAAGGGGACAATGATGAAATCCTTATGCTACCAGTCCACAAGATGATCACCATAACCATGATCTAGAATGGGTTCGAACCCGGCAAAGGTCTGGGCCTAGAGCACCAAGGCATCCAGAAATCGGTGTCAATTTTGGCAAACGAGTATCGCTTTGGTCTAGGATACATACCAACCTATGAGAAAGCCGTTAATGCTGACTAGAAAAAGAGAGGTCCTCCATAATTATGCAAGACTTTTTCTGGTCGGTACCAGTCATTCCCAGTCATAATGCTAATGCACAACGACGAAGACGCAAAAGAGGGTTTGGAGATGTTGTTCTAAGTGGAAAAATGTGCCGTGATACTAGAGGAGTGCTTTGAAACACCCACTATCTGCGATGCTGATCCAGATGAGCAGTTCTCCAACTGGACTTCTATCCCACTTTTGGCTCCTCGGTAGAGAGAAATTTTAAGCTTTCAAAAATTAGTTCGGCTGAGGCCCGAACATTCACCATATATGTCTTTACTTTCCCATGTGATGTTTGAATAATGGAAATGACTCGACGTTGGTCCAAGTTAGGACCACAGTTTGTACTTTCTTTATCAAATTAATGAAAGCCTCACTTTACGCAAAAAACAATATTTTTATTTATATAACATGTTTTACGTACTAACCTCTTTTGCCTTGTTTTCAATAATAATAATAAAATTACTCGCAATGTCATACAATGTCGCGAGACGAGGAGACGATTTGGACGAACGCGGAAGCAGAAATATGAGAATACGCAAAAGCCTATTTGGACGAAACCGAAGCAATCAACCTCGTGGATGAGGAGACGATTAAAGAAACCTGGATAAGTGCAGAATTGGACGCGCCAACGAAATAAGAGTTAATAAATCTATTAAGGGAATATGTCGACGTATTCGTGTGGTCTTATGTGGATATACCCGAACTGAGCAAATACATCATAGCTCACAAGCTACCTATCAATGAGGGTTTCATCCCGGTCAAGAAAAAGATCCAACAGTTCAAACCTGATCTTAGCATAAGAATCAAGGATGATATTGAGAAACCTCTTTGTTTGCGCATAAAAGAACAAACATCGATTTCTCAAAGTGTAACTCATGACGGAATGAAAAACCAACAAGAAAATAATAATAACCCGCCAGGAATTCCACCACCAGTCTAAGTAGAAGATCAATTCGATGAATTGGCACCAAGACTACCAAACAAAAGCCTAAGGAATTATGCTAGACCATATCACTTCAACTGTGAATCTAGTGTGAGAAATCCATAAGTTACTGCTAACAACTTCAAAATCAGGACTGGATTAATTCAAATAATTCAACAATCGTGTACCTTCAATGGTGATCTAAGTGAAGATCCACATAGTCATCTGATTGATTTCTTAGAATTAGTTGAAACAACTAAATATAATGGAGTATCTCCTGAAGCAATCAAGTTAAGGCTATTTCCTTTTTCTTTAAAAAGAGATGTCAAAACTTGGCTGCGGAGTTTGCCTCAAGGGTCTATCACCACATGGGATCAGATGACTCAAAAGCTTTTGAACAAATATGTTTCCCCTACTAAAATCACAAAGTTAAGACAAGATATTACTTGAATTTATCAGGCTTAGGAAAGATTTAAAATAATGCTAAGAAAATGTCCACATCATGACATTCCTGAATATATGTAATTGTATATTTTATATCACGGACTAAATTATGGAGGGGATACGGAAGAAGCATTACAAATGATGAATGAAATCTCTGAAAATGTCATTCAATAGACATCTAACTGCGTAATCATCAAGAAAGTTGCTAATGTGAATCAAGCAGATGCTTTAAATACACCAACACAACAAATTACTTCTTTAGCACAAAAAATTAAAACTTTTCAGGTAAATAGACAACAGTCAAGCCAAGTTGAGGCTTGTGACATGTATGGAGGGAACCATCTAACTCATTCAGAATGATGAAAAGATCAATGTCATTGGATACAAACTACACTTTTGGTAGTCCATTGGCACAAAAACATCCAGGTTCAGTGGAGAAATCCAAATGGTGCCAAAAATTCTCAAAGCATTCAAAAGCAATAAGCACAGGTTCCATCAAGATTTCAGAATCAAAATCGTGGTCAACCAAATTTCATATTGTAGCAGCAACCAACTCCTTACCAACAAAGGCCTCAACAAGTTCATTCAAATTTTGAAACCTTTTTGTACAACTACATTGAATCCAATGATGAAACTAATAAGGTTTGAGATTCAGCCAAAAAGAATTAGGAAATTCAGATAAGCCAACCGGCAACTGGAGTGGACATGATCTTGCAGTTTGCCATTTTACCCTGTACACTATCTCCTCTGCATACTTGTGCTGACACAAGAACATAGTATCTGCAGAACGAGTCACTGATATCCCCAAAAAATAGCTCAACTTCCCCAAGTTAATCATACAAATTCGGATTTAAGCAATGCAATAATCTCATTTTCAATAAATCGAAGGAGGCAGTAAGCACTATGTCATCCACATATAACAATAAATAGGCAATGGTATTACCGCGATGAAAAATAAATATAGAGGTATCACATTTGCTGTATACGAACCTAATCTGCATAATGTATTATGCAAAGCGTTCATACCACGCTCAAAGGGCCTGTTTCAAACCATAAAGGGACTTACGCAGATGACATACATACTGAGGGGCTGCTGGATGTACAAAACCAGGTGGCTGATGTATGTAAATAGTTTCTTTCAGATCCCCATGAAGAAACACATTTTCACATCAAGCTGATTAATCGGCCAATGCTTACCCAAGGAAATGCTTAGAACTGTGCGAATGGTAGCCGGTTTAACAATCGGATTGAATGTCTCACCATAATCAATGCCTTCTTCCTGATTAGTGCCATTTGCCACAAGTCTCATCTTATATCTCTCCAAGTCACCATTGTCTCAGTGACAGATCACATTCACCCCCTCCGATTTAGGAACCAAATCCCTAGTGTGTTGTTTATTAAAATATTAAATTTCTCATGCGTTGCCGCATTCCAATTAGGGTCTTGTTTGGCTAATTTGGGGTTTTTAGGTATTGGGGAAATGGTTTGGGTGGATAAGTTAAATTGGATTTTGGGTTTGAAAATCCCGTGTTGGGCTCGGGTTTCCATATGTTGTGTGGGTTTAGGTGTAGGATGGTATTTAGGTGAATATATGGTGGCGGGTTACTGGTGGCAGAACTTGGGTCGCGATTTCTGTAAAATTGGCCGACGGTAAAGGGAACTGGGTGGTTGTTGTCTAATGTTGACATCGGGGGAGGTAAGGGTGGCAATTTGGGTGGAACGAAGGGGGTTGAGGCTGGTGTCGTCAGGTATGACGACGGTGGTGTGGGTCTATTTGGTCGGGTGTCGGTAGGGCGACAGGTGCTGGTGACTGGTACAGTGGTGGTGTTGGTGGCGATCGGTGACTTGGACACAATAGGCATCGATTGGGTGTCGGAGATGGTGACCGGAATCGATGGAGAGACACTAGAAACATATAATGGTGACTGGGTTGGAATAGGGGCACTACCGGCGGCAGCAGTGTCGGAGACTGGGACGGTGGCACGGTGGTAGTGCAAGAGATAATAACAGGAGGAGAGGCGGTTTCGCTATCGGGGGAACTGCCGGTAGTGGCAGCGGCATGAGTCAGTGACAGTGATAGAGTGTTGATTGTTGCCGAAACAGTGGTAGCATGTCGGAGAGCTTGGTGGACAAGAGGTGATGTGTCCGAATCATCAAGAAATTTGTAATCAGTGACTCAAAATTTTTGAATGTTGTCAAATGGGAAAACATACTCGAAAAAAGTGACGTGGCGTGAGATTATGATTTTGTCGGTGGATAATTCATAGCACAGGTACCCCCTATGGTTCGATGGGAAACCTAGGAAGGCACACAGAGTATATTTGGGTGCCAATTTGTGGGGGGTCGTGGATGTCAGATTAGAGTAACACAGACAATCGAAAGTTCTAAGATGGTCATAGGTAAGGATCCGACGGTAGAGAATTTTGGTGGGTGTCCTATTTTGAATCGCAAGGGTGGGTGAATATTGAGAATGTGTATCATTTTTAGTGCATATACCCAAAAAGTAGGGGGAAAGACACATGAAAAATGAGGGTATGAATCATATTATTAATGGTTCAGAGAATTCTTTCGGCTTTTTTCATTTTGAGCGAAGGTGTGAGGGCACGAGAAATGAAAGATCATGCCATTAGCCGCACAAAATTTATGAAATAGGGAATTATTAAACTCTCGACCATTATCACATTGAAACGATTTTATATCTTTTTCAAATTGTGTTTTAACCAGTGTACGAAACTCAACAAATTTGGAGAACACTTGAGATTTGAGTTTGAGTGGATAGACCCAAAGAAAGTGAGAGAAATCATCCAAAAATACCAGATAGTATTTGTGTCCTAAGTTGCTAGTTATGGGAGATGTCCATAAATCATCATGAATAATATCAAAGGGGGAGAAAATAGTACTCATAGAAGCCGTAAATGATAGTCTAACATGTTTCCATAACTGACACGAGGAGCAACTATGAGAAAGGTTCCCTTTGTTACATTGGATTAAATTTCGGTTTCTACGAGAATAAAAAACGTGAGAACTCGGATGACCAAGTCTACTATACCACGTAAAGGGAGATATGGTTGTTAAAACGGTGTGAGGAGTGACACTAGCAACGGATATGGGTAGGAACGGATATAGGTCCCCCTCACTATTGCATCTCGTAAGGAGTTTCCCGATACGGAGGTCCGTTACAGAAAATCCAAACGAGTCAAAATTATTTGAGACAGGATTATCAGTGGCAAATTTTCTAATAGAAATTAGATTTTTGATGATGTTTGGGGCATAAGGACTTTTTTAAGAGAGAAGTGGGGATGTGGTGATGGAGTAAGGGTGTAGCCAAATCCTTGAATTGGAATGTGATTACCACTACCGACCATAATAGATTGTGGAGTTGTTAACTGGCGCAGTTGAGGAAGATCACATGAATTGTTGGTGAGGCGAAATGTGGTGCCCGTATCCATATACCACGCATTATCGAGCTGCCGAGGAGTCAATGTGGCGAAAGTCGGGCCCAAATTGAATTGGGAGAGGCTTGGAACGGACTGCTGGGCTCCAGGAAATAGGGTCGGATTACTGTGGCCCATTGGCTGACTTGGGGCGGACTGGTAGGCCGCCTGAAATTGGGCCCAAAATTGGTTTCCAAAACTTGGGTTGTTAGGCTGCCAGATGTTGGGCCGTAGCTGTAGCACCAACTAACTGTGGGCCGCAGCGTGCCGCTCGATCGCATGTCCCCGCATATTTGGCGATCTTTGTGTCAATATTGCCAAGAATATATATATATATATATATATATATATATTATATATATATATATATATAAATTTAGTAGAGACAAAACTTTGTTCTCGGGTAAAGTAAAGAAAAGGCTAACAACTATGTGCTCGAGTAAAGTAAAGAAAAGGCAGACTAAAATTGTTGTGTTGCGGACAACTCTATAAGTAAAGAAAACGCAGACTAGACAAAGTGAAAAGAAAAATTGCTTATTGTTGTGTTGCTACAACTCTGCGCTCGGATAAAGTAAAGAAAAGCTTCTAACAGGTGGGGCTAAACAGAAGACTACTTCTCGAGTAACGTAAGAAAGAGAGCAGAGAAAAGAAGAAGTTTTGGTCTGATGTCACAAGGTGCAACCGTCGAGGTGTGGCTGCGGGTGAAAGGAAGAAATAGAGTTTAGGTTTTGGCTCTTGATACATGTCAGATTGTATTAATCTCTTTTGGGGAGTTTTTCTCATTAATACAAATATATATAATGTGTACAATGAAAAATTCTATTACAATAAGGATCCTATATTTACCATAATTATACAATACTAAATATGGCTAAATAATACACATTATACACTTTAACAGTTTTTTTTTTTTGTTTCGAGAATAACCAAAAAAGAAAATGGATTGCTTTGGATAAAATCTACATTCTCTCCTAAAGCTTTTTAGCTATAATTAGTACTAACATATATAAATGAAATCGATATTATTTCCTTTCACTTTCACTTGACAATAACCAGAAACCAAAACAACAGAGAGGCCGATGCTGAGACGACAAAAGCTTAATTATTCGTATCATCTTGTCGCTGATGATCCTTTGGAATGACTGCATTTTTATTTAAGTTGTAACCGCTGATTTATTGAAAATTTAGTATACCGCACTACATCGTAATAATGATTATTTTATTTACACAGGCAATGGAGAACAACAGTTGATCGTCGCGAAGCTCACCCCGATGTTGTAGCGTGAACCACTGCATTTTCATAGGTAGAAGCTTCCGTGTTTGATAGAAACTTGGAGTAATCGTCCAACTTAACAAAGTGTTGTAATTATCTTACCATTATGTCAAAGCAAGGACAGTGAGGCCCAGGTTGGTTCATAAAAGGATAAGTACAACACCTGCATATGAGAAGCTAACAACTCTGTACAATTCTAGGCTATTCAGTGTGTATCTCTTCAAGCACAACACTTTTACATCTGACCCATTATTTGCACAGCTACCACTGAGCCTTTGGCATTGCAAGTACATGCATCCGACCTTTTGATATAGATGTCATGCTGTGTGTTTCTCAACCAGTGAGCATTTTCTATCTCACTTAACTAAATCGTACAGACTAAGACATTGGGCCAGTGCATAGCTCGGGTATCCTCCCACTAGTATGGTAAGAAGTAAAAGAAAGCAAAAGTCATATATTATATTATATTAAAAGAAGAAGAATATAAAGACCAATTGGCAGACCCCTAAACCTAAACTTCATCTCACTTTCTCTCCCATTTAGCCTCCACCTCCCCTATTTTTCTTAGTTTCTTCTTCAACCTCAATCTCTCTTTCTAGGTATGTTTATATTTATATTTTAGTGTTTTTTATTCTACTTAACTTGGATTTTTGGTTTAATTTTACTCCAATAATTTGATAAATATATTACCTTATAAATATTGAGTAGGAATTTACCAGATTACAAGGTTGTGACGTTGAGAAAAGTCACTTTTCATCGACTATTACATCAAAATGATATTATATAATTGGGATGCAAATTCCTTAAAAGTGTATAGGTTTATTTACTTACGTTGTTGCTTTGCGTTTTTTTTTTTTTTTTTTTTTGTGACATAAATTTTTCTCTTCTCTAAATTCTATTAGCATTTTATGAATTTAACTTGCATATTTATATTAAAATTTTCTTGAATTTGCTCATTCTTTTTGTGCTAATTATTATTTCTTTTGAATTTATAAGGTGCATTTTAATCCTAAATGCAAGAAGATCAAGGATTCAACAATGATGCAGAGAGTGAAACTACGTTTTCCTTGAATACGATCGTGTGTCAACATCTCCAATTTTTCCAGATCAACTACTTAGAATTTCTTTATTTTTTGTTTTTGATGTATGCTAGTTTTACAAGAATGTGATTTTTAGTTCTTTCTTATTATCTAGCCTCATTAGCTAGTTATTCAGTTTGCAAAATTTAGTATATCTCTTGTAGAAGAGTTGTATATTGTGAATGATGTGAATTTTAGATATACAATTGTATATTTTAGAATTAATTTTCCGAACATTCAAATGTCATTTTGAGTGAAATACGTGATAACCAAAGTTTATTATATTTCTAATTTTCATAAAATATGCATGAATATGGAATATTTAGATTTTAAAAAAATATTTGATAAGGTAAAAGATATAGCTACGTACTCGTTTATTGTCACTAATAAATTAATTTTCCTCAATAAAAAGGTAAAAGAAAATCTAGTTACAAAATAAAAAATATAATTAAAAAAAAAATCTAATCACGACATTGTGATGACTTGTAGGCAGCTATGCATATTTGAATCCGTAGCTAAACAAAAAAAACTACGTTAGGAGGTTAATATGTGATAGCTACTTACTCAAATTTTTGTGGCAAAAGAAAATATATTTTTTTGCCACAAGAATTTGTGTGGTTAAGTGAAAAAATAGCTACATAATTGATTTATCGTAGCAAAAGAATAAAATCATTAGCTATGGATATATATTTTATTCGTGACAAAGGTTTTATCAATATAGCCACATTATAAAAAATCGCAGCAATAAGTATTAGTCCTTAGTCACGGATGATGTACAGTTTGAAGCTGACTTTTGCTACGCTACGTTTTGCTACGGAAATAAAAAATTTAGCCACAAAAAAAATCATATTTTGATACGATACATTCTGTAGCTATATATGTTCGAAATTTACTAAATGTGGAATTAAGTATATCCCATTATTTATGACTCAAACAATTGGGGCCCCGCACGTCGGATACGTCGTTTCCACACACGTGCACACGTAGTGCCAAGTATCACAAATTTCATTAGTGAAAGAGATATTGGTACGTATGTAATATGTTTGAGACATAGAATTATGGACGGTTATTGGCCGAATGACAATGTATTCCACTTTGGTAAAAAAAAGGAAGAAGTGTACGAAGTGTAAGATGAAACGAGTCGGAAATCACCGCGGAGCCGTGAAGGGCCGCGGCGCCACACCGTCGGAGCCGCGACGCCGGAGCGCCGCGGAGCCTCCCAGGAAGTGTCGCAGCGCTAATTGGTTGGCCAGTCACTGGAGTCGTGACGCTAATTCACAGAGTCGCAGCGCTTTGGAGGCAGAATATTGCGACGGGAAGTTGGAAAGATCTGACCTTTGGGCTGGTTTTGGAGCATTGATTCTCCATTACTTTCCACATGAATTCAGCCATTATTTGGCTGAATGTAACCCCTCAATTAAGTGTCATTACATGGCTATTGAAGGTCATTAGTTGGCTAGTTGAGGGGTCTTCTCCTTACACTATAAATTGAGGCATTTGGCTCAATTGAGAAACACAACACAACACTTAGAAAATACTCCAGAATTTTCTGAATTCATCTTCTTCCTCTCTAGCAAAGTTACTATACTCAAAGTTCTTCAAGAGTAACACTTGAGTTTCCTTTGCTCAATTGTTAAGTTGTTGTTGTATCTTGGGAGACTATTGCCCGACAACGTAAAAGGAGATATACAGGGCAATCTTGTCTTAAAGACAGAGTGTCATCACTCGACTCAGCAAATCACACAAGCAGTTTGTTAAGTTTTTAATTTCCAATTTATGTAATACTTAGTTTATCCTTTCTTACCATTGTAATAGTTAACTTACTTCCTGTTCCCTACAACAATTGTAACCCAACAATTTTAAGACAAGATTTTATTGTAAGTACTTAGAAGAAAGATGACTGGAAGAGAACAAATTGCTTCTGATTCTGCTGCTGCTGCTACTCAAGGCAATCCCTCTGCCTTCCCCACTGCTCAAGGCACACCTAATGCCTTTTCGGTTGCTCAAGGATCATCCAACGCCTTTACTGCTGCTCAAGGGAACGTTGTCGTTCCTCCACCCGCTGGATTCCACCATGAATGCCCTGAAAAGTTCACGGGCTCCAACTTTAAGAGATGGCAACAGAAGATGCTATCTATCTGACTGTTATGGGAATAGATCATTTCCTAACAGAAGATCATCCACAAGCTGGAGATGAAATGGACCCTTCGCCTACTGAAACAGTTGAATGGGGCCTAGGTATCTATGTCATTAATGGCATGAAGATGTTTCTTGATGCATAGAGTTATAATGATTTCATGTGTAAGAACTACATATTGAACTGCTTGTCAGACCCTCTCTACACGGTGTATTGCACCGTAGGCACTGCCAAAGAGTTGTGGGAGAAACTACAAATGAAGTACAACACACAAGATGCAGGTACTAAGAAATTCATCGTTGGGAAATTTCTGAAATTTCAAATGGTGGATAGTAAAACAGTGATGTCCCAAGTCCAGGAATTCCAAATGATTCTACATCACCTGGATTTGAAAGGTATGAAATCAAATGAGCAGTTTTTTGTTGCATCACTGATTGAAAAGTTACCTCCCTCGTGGAATGAGTTTATGAGTTACTTAAAACTCAAAACAAAGAAAATGACCTTTAAAGAACTTATTATCAAACTCCACATTCAGGAAGATAATAAGAAGGCATTGCCTAGGGGTAAACAACCCGTTGCGGTGGTGCTAGAAGTTCAAAGGAAACTGCCACCACTCTGGGAAACCTGGTCACATGATCAAGGACTGCCACAAGCTCAAGACTGAGCAACAAGCGAAGGCCAAGGCTAAGGGCAAGGCACATGTTAACGTCGTCAAAGACAAGTTTCTGGATGACATGATTTAGGAGTTCTCAGCAGTGGTGCTAAAAGCAAACCTTGTTGAGAATCCCATGCAATGGTGGATGGACACAGGTGCTACAAGACACATATGTTCCAATAGAGATGCCTTCTCTACTTATACATCGGTTACAAATAAGAAGTTGTTCATGGGCAACAACGCTTCCTCTGACGTGCTAGGGTAGGAAAGGTAGTCCTGAAGATGACTTCTGGAAAGGAGCTCACTCTGAAGGAGGTGATGCATGTTCCTGGGATTAGAAGAAATTTAATTTCAGGTCATTTATTGGTTAATGCTGGTTTTAGGCTTTTGAGTCCAATAAATTTGTAATCACTAAGAATGGAACGTTTGTGGGAAGAGGATTCGTCTGTGAATACCTCTTCAAAGTTAACGCCATGTCTATATTACGTACAAGCAATAATATTGAAGCTTCTTCTTACTTACTTGAGTCCTCTAATTTGTGGCATCATAGATTATGACATGTCAACTACAAGTCCATCCAAAGGTTGGTAAAGTTGGAGTTGTTGTCGTCTATCGACGTAAACCCTCAACATAAGTGTGAGGTGTGCGTAGAGGCAAAACTCGAAAGCTTTCTTTTCAATCCGTCGAAAGGAATACTTGCTCCTCTAGAACTTATTCACACAGATATATGTGATTTGAAGTTTGCACAAACTAGGGGAGGGAACAAGTACTTTGTGACATTCATTGATGATAGCACAAGGTATTGTTACCTTTACTTGTTGAAAAGTAAATATGAAGCCTTTGAAGCGTTCTGACGTTACAAAGCAGAAGTTGAGAACTAACTAAGCATACTGATTAAATCCATTCGTAGCGATAGAGGGGGAGAATACGTAGCGCCATTTGAGGAATATTGTGCCCAATCAGGCATTGTTCATCAAACGATGACTCCATACTCACCTCAGTCGAACGGTGTGGCGGAACGTAAGAACCGCATATTGAAGGAAATGATGAATGCCTTGCTCATCAATTCCGGTCTTCCCCAAAATATGTGGGGAGAAGCCGTCCTTACCACTAATACGATTCTTATCAGAGTCCCACATAAGGGTAAGGACAAAACTCCATATGAATCATGGAAGGGAAAGAAACCCACCTATAAATATTTAAAGGTGTGGGGTTGTTTGGAAAAGGTCGAAGTACCCAAGCCAAAGCAGGTCAAGATTGGGCCTAAGACTGTAGACTGCATTTTCATCGGATATGCAAATAACAGTAGTGCTTATCGCTTCTTAGTGCATAAGTTAGATATTCCAGATATCCACGGTGGTACAATCATGGAATCAAGGAATGCTCAATTCTTTGAGGATATTTTTCCTAGAAAGGAAAAAGACATAACCTCTCGCAAACGAAGTTATGAACAAAGCTCTCAGGAACCGGGAGTCGTTGACAGCCCGGATCTAGATGGTTCAGATCTAGTGACCTCAAAGTGGCTGAATATCCGGGATCTAGTGTTCCAGATTCTCAGAACTTGGAGACTCCAGAGATGGAACCAAGGCGAAAAAGGGCTAGGAATGATAAATCCTTCGGTCCTGACTTTGTAGCTTATATGGTTGATGATGAACTAAGGACAATTGCTGAAGCATTGACAACTCCAGAGGCACCGCTTTGGAAAGAAGCTATTGAGAGTGAAATAGACTCCATCCTGCATAACCATACTTGGGAGTTGGTTGATCTTCTTCCGGGAAATAAACTGTTGGGTTGTAAGTGGATACTCAAACGGAAGTATAAAGTAGATGGGTCTATAGATAAGTACAAGGCCAGGTTGGTAGTCAAGGGCTATCGGCAAAAGGAAGGCCTTGACTATTTTGACACATATTCCCCGGTGTCTCGATGACGTCCATACGGGTATTTATTGCGATCGCAGCATTGCGTGACCTTGAGATACATCAAATGGATGTCAAGACAACCTTCCTAAATGGTGATTTGGAAGAAGAAATCTATATGGAACAACCCGAGTGGTATGTGGTTCCAGGGCAAGAGAAGAAAGACTGTCGGCTTGTCAAATCTCTGTACGGGCTGAAACAAGCCCTGAAGCAATGGCAGAAAAAATTTGATAGTACTCTACTATCGAAAGGTTTCGCCATTAATGAGTGTCACAAATGTGTCTACATGAAAGGTAATGCTGACTCGTTTGTCATGATATGCATGTATGTAGACGACATGTTGATCACATAGAGCAGTCCTAGTTTGATTCTAGAGACTAAAAACATGTTGAAACAATGCTTCGACATGAAGGATATGGGTATTACATATGTCATCTTAGGGATAAAGATCTCTAAGACATCTGAAGGACTGGTCTTCTCTCAGTCTCACTACATCGAGGATGTGTTGAGAAAGTTTGGGATGTTTGACAGTTCGTCTATTAAGGCACCACTGGATAGAAATCAAAAGCTTGATAAAAATCGTGGTGCAGCCGTATGTAAGGAGCAATATGCACAAGTGATTGGTAGTTTGATGTACATAACAAACTGCACCCGACCTGATATTGCTTATGCAGTCAACAAGTTGGCTAGGTTTACCCATAATCCGAGTAATGATCATTGGAAGGCATTGAATCGGGTACTACAATACCTGAAATACACGCTAACTTACGAGTTGCATTATTTGAGATATCCAGTTGTACTAGAGGGGTCCAGTGATGCAAACTGGATATCTGATATAGAGAACACCAAGTCCACTAGTGGGTATGTATTTACAATTGGTGGTGGAGATGTGTCTTGGAAATCCTCTAAGCAAACTTGCATCGCCCGATCCAAGATGGAATCGGAGTTTATCGCTTTAGACAAAGCATGAGAAGAAGCTGAGTGGCTTCACGACTTCTTAGAGGATGTTCCTTGTTGGAACAAACTCATACCTTTTGTAATGATCCACTACGACAGCTAGTCGGCTCTAGGAAGGGCACATAATTCTATGTACAATGGCAAGTCTCATCATATTCGACGGAGACATAAGACCGTTAGGCAGCTGATCACCACGGGTATAATACCCATTGATTACATAAAATCAAATGATAACATAGCAAACCCACTGACAAAGGATTTACCCAAGGATCAGATGTTCTGTCTGTCTAGGGGAATGGGCTTATAACCCAAGCTATAAGGACCAATACGGTGGTAACCCAACCTTACTGACTGGAGATGCCAGGAATTAGGTTCAATGGGAAAAGCAAGCTGTGAAGGTTTAGTTGATAGCTTCGGTGGAAGCATGAGCACTTCGGATAGTGATTTTTGTAAAGAAATACCAAATCCAAAGTTGTTCCCACGATAGACTATAAGTGTTATCTGCAGTGTGGGTGAAGGTTAAGCTTCCAAAACCTTTAATGGTCCTCACCGGTTGAGGTTAGGTTTGGGGAAACTTTTAATGGTTCATAACACTTGTAAAGTAGGTATAGCAGGATACCTTGTAGGAGACCACCTATTTAAGTGCGAGGACAGGCCACCTCAAATGAATGCACTTAAGAATCCAAGAAGTGTCCACGGCTACAACGGACAAAACATTACGAAGAACTGAGTAAAGGAAGTTGTTGTGTTGGTACCGTTGACTTGACTTACACTAAACACTGACGGTTCAAGACATCACATTCAACGCGTAGTAAGTAAGTCCGATGGTATTCAACTATGGAAGGTTCAAAGCGTATGCTACCTATCCAGATACAACATCGGTCCGCTTAAAGGTTGCTGAAAAAGGCACCATGTGTGTGCGCCAAAATCTATTTCAAGAGGGGATTATTGGAAATTTACTAAATGTGGAATTAAGTATATACCATTATTTATGACTCAAACAATTGGGGCCCCGCACGTCAGAAACGTCGTTTCCACACGTGCACACGTAGTGCCAAGTATCACAAATTTCATTAGTGAAAGAGATATTGGTACGTATGTAATACGTTTGTGACATAGAGTTATGGACGGTTGTTGGCCGAATGACAATGTATTCCACTTTGGTAAAAGAAGGAAGAAGTATACGGAGTGTAAGATGAAACGAGTCGGAAATCATCACGGAGCCGTGAAGGGCCGCGGCGCCACATCGTTGGAGCCGCGGTGCTAATTGGTTGGCCAGTCACTGGAGCTGCGGCGCCGCGACACTAATTCACAGAGCCACGGCACTTTGGAGGCAGAATGCTGCGACAGAAAGTTGGAAAGATCTAACCTTTGGGCTTGTTTTGGAGCATTGATTCTCCATTACTTGGCACATGAATTCAGCCATTATTTGGCTGAATGTAACCCCTCAATTAAGTGACATTACATGGCTATTGAAGGGCATTAGTTGGCTAGTTGAGGGGTCTTCTCCTTACACTATAAATTGAGGCCTTTGGCTCAATTGAGAAACACTACACAACACTTAGAATATACTCCAGAATTTTCTGAATTCATCTTCTTCCTCTCTAGCAAAGTTACTATACTCAAAGTTCTTCAAGAGTAACACTTGATTTTCCTTTGCTCAATTGTTAAGTTGATGTTGTATCTTCGGAGACTATTGCCCGACAACGTAAAAGGAGATATACGGGGCAATCTTATCTTAAAGACAGAGTGTCATCACTCGACTCAGCAAATCACACAAGCAGTTTGTTAAGTTCTTAATTTCCAGTTTATTGTAATACTTAATTTATCATTTCTTACCATTGTAATAGTTACTTACTTCCCGTTCCCTACAACAATTGTAACCCAACAATATATACATTATGTTGTAGTAAATATTTTCTAAGTTTTGATAAGTTTTTCTTATGGATTAATTCAAATTACATATGCAATCTACATTAACCCAATTTTTTAGATAAACTACTGAAATTAAATTAAAAATTACACGTTAATGAATATGTAGCCAAATAAAATTTGAGCGAGTTAGCTGAATTGGACGAATTATGTTTTGGTTGAGCCAAATTTGTCATCCCAGCTTATCAGCAGCAGCAGGCAATAGCTTGCGTAAAGTATATGACTTCTCATCCTAGTTCCACGTGAGAAAGAATAGAATAGATATACAACAACATACCCAGTAAAATCTCACAATGTGGGGTCTGGGGAGGATAGAGTGTACGCAGACCTACCTCTACCTTGGTAGGTAAAGCGGCTGTTTCCGAGAGACCCTCAGTTCAAGACAAAGCACAAGCACAAGCAAAGTAAAACAAACAAAGCTACTAAGCCATGATAGCGAATTTTGAAAAAGAAGCAATAACTAATGAAGGTAAATAAGACAAACAAAATACACATAGCAGCATAAATCAAATGACAGGGGACTATAAAACAATATTGTACCTACTAGTATGATAGGCTAAGCGGGCCTACAATAATAACACTACAACTACCAGTTTGTAAGCGTAGGTAGGACTACCTACTACCCTTCTACCATAATTCGTGTCCTCCATAACTCTCTATCTAAGTTCATGTCCTCAGCGAGTTGCACCTACGCCATATCCCGTCTAATCACATCTCTCCAATTCTTCTTCGGCCTACCTCTACCCTTCATGTACCCGTCCATAGCTACCTCTCACACCTCCGTACTGGGGCATTTACGTCTCTCCTCTGCACGTGCCCGAACCATCTCAACTTCACTTCCCGCATCTTATCCTCCACTGAGGCCACACCCACTCTGTCCTGGATATCATCATTTCTAATTATAATCACTCCTTGTATGCCCACACATCCATCTTAGCATCCTCATCTCCGAAACTTTCATCTTTTGGATGTGCGAAGTCTTGACCGGCCAACACTCCACCTCATACAACATAGTCGGTCTAACAAACACCCTATAGAATTTGCCTTTAAGTTTGGAGGCACTTTTTTATCGCACAAGACTCCAGATGTGAGCCTCCATTTCATCCACCCTGCCCCAATACGATATGTGACATCATCATCAATCTCTCCATTCCCTTAGATAATAGACCCGAGGTACTTGAAGCTTCCTTTTTTTGGAATGACCTGAGTACCAAGCCTCACATCCACGTCTGTCTCAAGGTCACTCCCATTACTGAACTTGCACTCCAAGTATTATGTCTTGGTCCTACTCAGTCTGAACCCTTTAGACTCCAGAGTCTGTCTCCAAACCTCCAGCTTAGCGTTCACTCAGCTGCGAGTCTCATCAATCAGGACTATGTCGTCTGTGAATAACATACACCATGGCACCTCCCCTTGGATTTGTCGCATTAGTCCATCCATCACTAAGGCAAATAGGAATGGCCTAAGAGATGATCCCTAGTGTAGCGCCATCATCACTGGGAAGTGCTCCGAGTCTCCTCCTATTGTTCGTACCCTGGTCTTGGCTCCATCATACATATTCTTATTTGCCCTAGTGTATGCCACAAGTACACCTCTAACCTCCAAACATCTCCATATAACTTCCCTAGGGACTTTGTCGTATGCCTTCTAGAGATCGATGAAAACCATATGTAAGTCTCTCTTCCTTTCCTTAAACTGCTCCACTAACCTCCTAATAAGATGAATGGCTTCTGTAGTCAAACGTCCCGGCATGAACCCAAACGGGTTCTCGGAGATAGACACGCATCTTCTCACCCTCATCTCCACGACTATTTTCCAAACTTTCATAGTGTGGCTAAGCAACTTGATACCCCTATAGTTGTTGCAACTCTAGATATCACATTTGTTCTTGTACAAAGGAATTATTGTACTCCACCTCCATTCTTCGGGCATTCTCGCCGTCTTAAAAATAACGTTAAACAACTCCGTCAGCCACTCCAAATCTGCCATGCCTGCGCTCTTCCAAAATTCAACTGGGATCTCATCAGGACCGATCGCTCGTCCCCTACGCATTCTACGAACAGCACCCTGAACCTCCTCAACCTTAATGTTTCCACAATACCCAAAATCTCGGTACCTACCAGATTGCTCCAGATCTCCCAGCACAATGTCTCTATCTTCTTTTCTGTTCAAGAGTTTATGGAAGTAAGGCTGCCACCTCCGCCTAATATGTGCGTCCTCCACCAATACTTTGTCTTCCTCAGCCTTGATGCACCTCACGTGATCCAAGTCCCGGGCCTTCCTCTCCCTTGCCTTGGCTAGTTTGTACAACTTTTTATCCCCGCATTTTTCCTTTAATTCCATATACAGACGTTCAAAATCCGCAGTAACCGCTAGCTTTGCCTCTTTCCTCAGCATCTTATACAATTCCCTATTCGACCACTTCTCCACCTCATCCTTGCTTTCTACCAATTTTACGTACGCCATTTTTTTCGCTTCCACCTTCTCTTGAACTTTATCATTCTACTACTGGTCCCCTCGATGCCCACCACGACTACCCCGCGAGACCCCTAGCACTTCTCTAGCAATCTCCCGAATGCAACTGGCCGTCCTGTCCCACATATTGGTCGCATCCTCACTACTCCCCCAATCCCCCTTGGCCATTAACCTCTCCCCCATCTCATTTGTACTAGCCATAGTCAAACTCCCTCATTTGATTCTTAACATGTCATCCACAATCCTCCTCTTCTTCTCCATCTTGATTTCCAAATGCATCACCAAAAGCTAATGTCGGGTTGTAAGATACTTTCTCGGAATAACCTTGCATTCTTTACAAAGACCGTTGTCAACCTTCCTAAGGAGCAAAAAGTATATCTGGGTCTTAGCCACCGAACTACGGAAAGTCACCAGATGCTCCTCTTTCTTCAGGAACCTCGAATTGGCTATCACCATCTCAAAAGCTCTAGCAAACTCTAAAAGCGAGACGTCTCCCCCGTTCCTGTCCCCGAGGCAAAAACCTTCATGCACGTCGTCATAACCCCTCGGAAGTGCCCCGATATGTCCATTGAAATTCCTCCTACAAATAACTTCTCAGTGGGTAGTATACCTCCCAGCACTTTGTCCAAATCTTTCCAAAAACTCCTCTTCTCATCCTCGTTCCAGCTCGCCTGCTGAGCATACGCACTAATAATGTTCATAGTGAACCCTCCAACTACCAATTTAATCGTCATCATCCTGTCATTGACCATCCTAACATCTGCCACTAATAATGTAATAGAATAGATATATTGATGATAAAGTCAAATTGCTAATCAGCCGTTTAAAGATAAAGTTGAATTCACCTATATACTAAATAAAATAATAATGAAGCGTATGTCATCCACTTTTCACTAGTTGGCTGATTTTATTATTTTATATTAATAATTAAACAGAATGGTACAAACAAAATAACAGAGGTGGCTGAATGATGACCTCACTATGATAAATAAAGTGGAGTGATGAAATAACGATGAAAGAGCTAAAAACCTAAAATCTAAAAATGTCTGGTCTATTTTCATTTCTTTAATTTGTTGTCTCCTTAGCTAACCTTTTTTTTTTATATCCAGCTTTCCGACTTACGCCAGACTATTTATAAAGATAGTAATCCTGGTCCTTCAGCACTATTACCAGTAAATCGCGGAATGCACTACTACCAGTAAATCGCGAAATGTGTCTGAATGACCAGAGTTTGAGAACAGAGCAACTGATATCACCTATAAGATCCTACCCCAGAAGAGAGCAAATTGCTCCCACCAGGATTCAAACACAGGCTATAGGCCTCCAGCTGAATTTTAAGTTTCCTCTTTTGTCATCCGGCTATGCCCGGGGACCACCTTTTCTTTTCTATGTAATCGTTTTGTATTTGTAACTACTGAATAAACTAAGTCTAGATTCGCGAGAAAGTGCATAAATAGCCGTTTTTATAAGGACTTCTATTTAAAGAATAAATAATGTTAACAAAACAATTAAAATTTAGCAGTCTCGTAATCAACTTTATACTATCGGGTCTGAAGTATCAAATATCTAATGGGCAATGCCTTATCACGTTAACCTTAAGTCTGAAGTTTGAATACAGTTTAATTTGATCTGAATTTTAGTTAACTTTAAACCTCACTGTCTGAAATTAGCAACATAGACAGTAAAAAGTTTGCCAAAAATTGGCTAAACTTTAATAGTTTTAAAAAAGGTGGATATGCTTTAAATGAGAGTGCTCAAGCGGCTAACTTATACTATCATTCTTATGACATTCGCATAACGTATGAACCATTAAAGGAAAAGGAGAATGTACTCTCCATCACAAATTGACTGAAGTTAACCTCGAATTTGTCAGTAAAACTCATTTATACCTCCCAAGTCCCAACTAGACATGTATCATCAATCCTCCAAAATCAATTTTATTATGCCATTTGAGCATAATTTGTACAATGCTTACATCACACTTGCTCTTGAGTCTTGAGTGCGTAAACAATATCAAATAATATTTGTCTATTTTTTTAGCTTGAATATATGTGAAATATAACAATTAATCAAGAAAGAAAAAAAATAATACTCTTGTTGCCCTTCTTCTTACCTAGTACCCCTTCCCCTCGCCGTCGCCGCCACCGCCACCGCCACCGCCACCGCCACCGCCATTATCGTCATCGCCACTACCACTGCCGCTTCCACCGCCAAAAATCTGAGAGGAATGGCAAACCCGGGAAGGACATCATTTTCCCCTTTCAATAACCACAACCACCACTAGCTTCCAATCTTCACCACCACCACTGACGGTGTAAACCCATTTCAAAATCAAACCCAAATGTCAACATTGATAAACTCACTCAAATCTTTCCTCAAGAAACCACATGCTTTCCTATCTCTGTTCGTTATTATTACTCTATTAAACTACTTTTGTGTCCTTAATTAGTGAGTTTTGTTTTATTGATTTCGCCGGAGCAACGCCGGAAAAGCATAACATGACAGGGTGTCTTCTTCGGGAATTTTGAGAGTTAACGGAGAAAGGAGGGAGAGGGGCGAGCAGTGGTCATCGTGGTGGTTTAGTGGTTGCTCCGATTTACCGGAGCTAGAAGCTCCTCTCCGGGAAAGAGAGCAGGAGAAGAAGAGGGGGGAGGAGTGTTTCTGTTTGTGGAAAAAAGATTTTTTTTTTTAATTATTATTTTAAAAAAATTAAAATTCATTGTTTCTGTTTTATTGATTGTTTTGGTGTGTTAATCGGACTCATTATTTATATTCGACTGAATATATATTTTATGTTCAAGTGGTACGGTTAATATTTTTTTGGAGGATTAATATGGTATGAGACTCAATTAGAGTGTTGAGATAAATTTATAGCTGGTCAGTGGGCTGGGCTCGGGTCTGGCGGGACGGGTTTGGCGGGGTCGGGGCGGGACGGGTGAAGGGGGCGGGATCGGGGCTGGCGGGGTCAAGCGGGATTTGCCGAAGTCCCGTCCCGATCCCAATACCGTCGGAATCGAGTCGGGGGCGGGATCGGTATCGGATTCCGACGGGTTTTTTTTTTTTTTTTAATAACATATGTATAAAAAAAACTCAATAATTAAACAAGACAAGATTGTGTAATAAAAACATCTCAAGACTGTTTTGTGCCTCTTATATTATTTAATAAACATATGATTTTTTTGTAATACAAATACAATTGTCGAAATTGCAACTTTGTGGTGTTGTCCAAAAGTTGCAAATTACATAATAAAATTGTAATTAAAAAAATTACATTCTGAAAAAAACTGTTCTAATTTCTTGATAATTTCTTGTGGTTCTTCGGTTGGAATTGGTATTTGTTGGTCAAATTGATCCACGTCGCTTTCACCACCTTCGGATAAGATTTCGTTGTAGTTTTCGTCTTCTTCTTCGTTGATCTCCGGTTGACCACACCTTCTCCGCTCCGCTCGTATCCAATCTCTCGAATAATACGCAATTTCCAAGTCGTCTCCGCTAATGAGTGGTCGTGGTCTCCTATTTGATATCTGCCGGCGGAAAAAATACTTTCAGACGCAGTTGATGACGCTTGAATGTTCAAAACATCTCGGGCCATCATTGAATGAGTCGGAAAGGTTTTCCCATTCCCCCTCCAGTATTTCAGCAAGTCTTCACGTCCATCTTCATTGAGAACTTCTTGGTACAGTGCATTTAACCCCGCAAAACAAAAATATCAAACTCGCTAATTTGGTTAGTAGCGGTACGGCGCGCACACATTCTATTTCCGAGGCTTTCAATACTAGCCGCGTAAACAACATGTCTTTTGTGAGGTTGTGTTGAAGATGAAGAAGATGGTATGTAAGTTGGTAGGTTACTAGCACTTTCTTGTTGGTAAAACCTATATATTTTTTTGCATTGGTCTTCTACACTAGACAACACTTCTTCTTTAGTTTGTTCAATAGGTGGTGGGTGATTTGGATTTTTTGGACTTGGATGTGGTAGTACTGCTATACAATCGTAAATAGATTCAATAAGTGATTTAGTACCGTCTATTTTAATAGTCGATTTAATACAGCACCAATAATATAAATAGTGGGAATAGGAATAAAATATTTTTTTATTTTGATAAACATTTTTTTAATAGCTGCAATATAAGCTGGATTTTTTCATATATTACTAAGTAATAAAAATAGTAGATATAAAACAACATAATTGAAATACTAGGATAATATATACCGGAAAATTCTTTTGTTGCTTGAAAAAAATTCTCTAAAAATACAATAAGTTCGGAATTTTTTACCCAATCACTATCTACAACCATATCAGCTGGATTTTGATTATGAGAGTTAAAAAATAAAGTTATAGGTTTTCTATAGTCATAAGCAACAAGTAGTTGCTCGTATAAAGAATTCCACCTAGTGGATACTTCTTCTGAAATTTTTCACAATCGTGACAAGTTTTTTTATATTCTTTTCTTCGTTGTACTCTATTACTTTTAAAAATAAAGTTTATAACAAATTGTATTTTACTAAGAATGTCTTCAAAAAGTGATAGACCATCCATTACAATTAAGTTATATATATGACACACGCATTTTATATGAAAATGATCTAGAAAAGATGGAGTTAAACTATTTTTAAAATTGTAATAGCGTAATTGTTAGAAGAAGCGTTATCTAATGTAATAGTCATAATTTTATCAGTTATTCCGTAATAATCGCACACTTGATAAATATTTTTTGCAATAAAAGTACCAGTGTGCCTATCATCTATATATCTATACGCTAAGATACGTTTTTGCATAGACCATTTATAATCTATCCAATGACAAGTTACAGTTAAATAATCATGGTCGTTAGTACTACGACATATATCAGACGTGATAGATACTTTGCCATTAAAATGATATAATGAATAACGTAAATATTGTTGATATTCATGTGCGAATTTAAATACATCTCTCTTAACAATTGATCTAAGAAAATCATTAAAAGCAGAATTATATATATCTCTAATGTAATGAATAAAATCGGGAGATAAAGGAAATGAAAAGGGCAAACCCTCCACAACAACTAATTTTGATATTGCTTCCCTCTCTCTATGTTTATTGTATTTCGGGCCTAAAATTCCCCCCGTCATAGGATTAATTTGATCATGTACTTGGTCGGGACAGTATCAGTATGTGAACCTTGTCCCGATGGAGCGGGCGTTTGAGCACTCGATTTTGAAGCCTCGTATTGGGCATACCTAGCTGGATGAGCCCTTACTACGTGTTTCATTAAACCCCCCGTCTCACCGTGACCTTTTCCAATTTTAAATTTTTAAACATTTTTACAAATTTTACATCTAGCTACTTGATTCTCTACGTCCCTATCAAAAACTATCCATGCATCTGATTTTAATGGTCGTTTTGCTGGACCTCGTCTCATACTAGGGGGAATAGGAGGCATTTCAGTTGAAGGTGCACTAGTGGGTGTGTTGTCATCAACATTGGTGGGTGTATCATCTAGATTATCGTCTAAATTAAAGTCTTCTTGAGTTCCAGAAAATAGCTCATCGTCTAAGACTAAATCTAATGGTATTGTAGGAAAATGTTCAGTATCAACAAAATCATCATGTGTAAGAATAGGATGACTTAGAGAAGTATCATTGCCCTTGTTTCCCCTACTAGAAGATGCACCCTTACCCTTAAACATACCTTTTAATCCTTCCATTTTAATTATGATAATAAATAATTAAAGATAATAAAATTAAGTGCGCTAAATAAAATAAACAAACAATAATAATTTAATGAAGGAACGAATGTACCAAACGCCGACGTAACGACAACGTGTAATCGAGAGGTTGAAAATTGAAACTTTGCCCGATGGAAGATCCTCAAGCTAGTTGCCAACTTCACTCCCAATTCCCAAATGAATAAATAAAATTGAATATTTAGTAAACAATGTAGACTTGTACAGAGATAGATTGAGAGATTGTAGGAAGATTTGTGAGAAAGATGAAGAGAAAATGAGTTATTTATAGTTGAAAATTGGGTTAAAGTGTAAATATAATAACTTATGGATTAAAAATAAATATTAAGGGGTAGGGGGGTTGGGGGAGGGGGGGGGGGGGGGGGGCAAAAATGGCCGTTGCACAACGGCCAAAATGTAAAATGATCGTTGGTGCAACGCTTATTTTTGCAAATGGTGGGTTACGGGCGGGATCGGGATTGGCGGGACTGGGACGGGTCGGGAAGAGACATTGTCCCGTCCCGGTTCGAGTCCCGATACCAAATTTTTTATTTTATTTTTATTACTCGGATTCGGGATGGTGTCGGGCCGGGACCGGGCCAGGCCGGCCCACTGGCCAGCTATAGATAAATTTGAGTCTGTGATGACTTCAGCATTTTAAATTTCCCTATTCAATTCTAATATCCTTAATTAATGACAAAAGAATGTGTATGAACAAGACTCTTGGTGATTCATAACTAGCCTCTTCAGTAGCAATAGTAACCCTACATCTCTCTCACTCCAGTAGGTGCGCTACAACACTTGGGTGGAAATTAAAGTTTCTTAAGGTTATGCAATACTAGGAATATATGAGGTCATGTTAATTGTTAATTCCTGTCCGTGTTTTTACTTGTCATGTTCTATAATCCACATAAGATTATCTAAATGGTGCTCTCAATTTTGGTGAATTTATGATTTAGTCCATAGTTATCCCTCTTTCTCTCCAAATTTTGCTTGCGTCCCTAAAATATGACATATTTTGCAACAATCTTCAGATTAAATATTTATGACTTGCTTTAATACACAAATATTTATATTTAATGGTTTCATCTCCCAACTAAAAAATTTGGAGCTCCGGTGAAAATATATTCAGTATTGGAAATCCCATCACAGGCAAAGATATTATTATTATTATTGTTATATAATGAAGCCCTACTATGCCACGTTATTGCTTTTTGAAGAGTTAACATGTCCCACGTCTCTATATATATCCTGTCTATGGCACCTTATTTGTACAATTCAACAGAATAAGTCACTAGATATCATGTGACATGTGTGATAATTTGCTAGGTATTAAGTGATTGAAATAATAACACGAGAAACCAAACTTACCAACCAGTACAAATTTTACACAAATTTGTTTGCTACCTGGCATCTATCAATTGCATGTGACGATTTCATTTTAGGTCACGCTACTTTGTTTGTTAACATAGTTGTGGACAAGATTTTATAAGACATAAATGGTGCAGATTGCAGAATAACATACAGAAACACAACGTATTATCACATAATATATACAATTATACTATTCAAGTGAGCGAAAAACACACACCTCTATAATAACGTAACATTTTCTCAAGAATATTAATTCTTTCACATTATTCATTTGTGAGTTGTTTTAACTCATTTTAGGATACATCTTTTTTCCCCCCGCAAGGCAATTTAATCCTTTCCCCTATCAGACTACCTAACAAAGTAATGTCTGTTTAATTTGAATAACTGTAGCACCTCTATTTCCACCTCTGATCAATATGGATGTCAACTTGACACAAAACAATAATAATAATAAATACATGTATTTAAAATAACAGCATTACTCAATAATTAAACATATATATATATATATATATATAATGTCTCTTAAGATTAATTTAATTACTTGGTTTTTCCCTTTCACAAATACGTGAAAGGTCTGCTAATTAACTATATAAGGTAAAGTCAAGTCGACATCATTATCCAATGGAGTAGATGGTACAAAAGAGACCAGCTTAATACATCTAACACCCCTTTAACTTACCACTAAATTTCATTTAGACATTTGATCTATAGTTTTTTTCAATTGACCATCTGAACAAATGATAACATGTTCATATTAGTTACTTTCGGTTCATATTTTAAAAAAAAACATTTGCGTGTATTCCCAAGAGTCTATTATACAGTTAAGTTAACCATATATAATATGTCACATATTTTAATTATACACGTCAACTTCAAATAAAACATGTCTGAGGTTTTACAACTTACTGAGGCTAATGTGTATAACTAAATAAGGTGACATCTTTTAATTAGTTAGCTTATCTACGTATTGGACACTTGAAAATATGTGTAAAAAAAAAATCCAAAATGGCTAATAAGACACTTTATCACGTGTTCATAGACACGATTAAAAAAATCATAAAGGGCTCTCTGTGTATTAAACCAAAGGGATCATTAGCTAATGACCATGTATTCCTTGTGGAGTTCTCTTTTAAAATTCCTATGTCCGTCGGAAATCAGGGAAGAGGAGGAAATTGAGACAATAAATATTCAACACACATCTAGTATTTCTTTCGTCTTAATTTATGTGATGTAATTTAATTGGGTGTAGAGTTTAAAAAATAAAAGAAAATTTTTAAATCTTGTGATTTAAAACAAATCAAAGATATTTATGTGATTATAAATCATCTCATTAAGCGTGAAAGTAAAGTTTAAAATTAAACTGTTGTTAAATAAGAAAATGTATCTTTTTTGGAATTGATTAAAAAAAATGAGTGATATAATTTGGGATAAAGGGAGTAGAAATTACCGTAAGCTTCGTGATATCATTGTTAAGACTCTACTCATTGAGGAGTTGAAAATCTACTGAGTATATTCCGTTGAAATAACCTTAAACTTTTTGGTTTAGAAAATAATATTCCATTCACATTTTGAACGGGTTAAAACACGCTTTACCTCAAAGTTAAAAGCCAAATGAGATGGTCCCTAACTGAATTTTAAAAGGTCAGGAATGACTCTCAGTTAATATAAACTAGAACATATATTTTTTTCAGTAATAAAAAATTTAGGCTGTAGTGTTTTATAGAAATTAAAATTCATACTTTCTCCTTTACTTTTTAAAATTCTCAAACCACGTTTTGCTTCATTGGTGTTTTTTAATGTAGAGCTTCATTTATTAATTGTTTTAAACAGTGCTATTACTTATTATCATTAGTATTGAATTTAAGAAAGACGAAACATATATATATATATATCATTAGTATTGAATTTTACTTTACCCAGTTAAGTTTGTATAAAGCATTTTTTCTATTTTCACGTCATTTTGTCATATTCAAAAGTCATTGTAATTATTTTGAATAAAGTACTCTTAACATTTTCGAATGCTAGTATAGTTTATAGTTGTTATGATATTTCAAAATTTTGAAAACCGCCTGAAAATGTTAATTAATTTTCAAAGAAGATTCTTTAAATCATGCAAAATATGAATAAGATATTATTTAATTACCGCAAGATATTAGTGCAATTAGATGCGGTTTGCTCGTTGAAATTATTAGATGTTGTTGGATTTGAAAGTATATTTATGTCCTAGAGACAATCTATATTAGGACAAATGTACTTTATACACATTCATATTATTATTAATGGAGATTAATATTATGTCATTTGCAATTATTGAATTATTATTTGATTGTTTGTAATTATTCATTAATGTGCATCACTTGAGCTTACGTTGTCATTAATAGAGTGAGATATTCATGATAGAGCGTAACTCTTAAAATAGTATCGACTAATGATCATCGAGAATGGGATATCGATGATATGTGACAAGTCGACATGTGGTCTGCATCACATCCTTAGAGGATGTAGTATGTCTCACCTGCTACGAGTAATGGCTACTCGTGATGGACACATGGATACATTGAAAGTATTGGTATACCCTGCTGATATACTGTTTGTTATACTTGTCTAAAGTATGATCAGCATGTGGGAGATAAAAGTCCTTAGACTTGAGGTCAATACGCGCATTGTCTACAAAGTAATGTACTTTGATCCCGTCCTAAGCTCAAATGTCTTATAGGTTCAGATACGACTTGTATTGAGTACATTACGATGTGGATTGAAGGTGGTAGTTGAGCCAAGATTAAGATTCATTCCTCGAATGTATATTCGAGAGAACACTCGGATTCTCAGTAATATTAAGTTGACTAAGTCGTTGGCCAACACAATAGACATATTTAGGATATGGTCTAGTCGTCAACTAATATATATGAGATACAATGATTAAGCCATTTGGATAGACACTTAACAAATCCTAAGCTTGATCGGGTGTGTCATGAATGAAAGGATATTATCTTACCACATAAAGGTTAAGTTTACTGGATTCACGTAAACGTATTTCACATGTTGAGTTCGTCTTCCGGCGCCGTCTAGGAGTTCCGCGTAGACCTTAATTTGATTAATGTCGATATGAGAAGGCATGTAGGGTCACACTATGTCGATTGTCCGTTTCGATCTAAGAATGTATTGAGAGAGTAATTAAATGTTCGATTTGAAATTGAGATATTTAAATGAATAATGATTATTTTAATTAAGTCAAAATTGGATTTTGAATTTAATTAAGAATGCACTAAAAAATAAATCGAGACAGTGCAGGAGCACGTCGAGCTCCGCAGCACCTATACCCTAGGGTCACGGCGCAGTGCAGACGTATGTCGAGCGCCGTGGCGCCCATACCCTAGGGTCGCGGCTCCTCTGCCTCAATTTTTGGGCCAGGCCCAATGTCAAACTCTAATCCGGTTTTGACCTATTTTTCAACTATAAATAGAGGCATTCACCTTATTATTCAACACACCAATTCTGAAAATCATTCTAAGGTTTAGAGACTTAGAATCAAATACTCTTTCGAACCTCTGCCGGATTTTCTAGCTTTCCGAATGAGAATTACATTGAAGCTTGGAGCTTGTAATTAGAAGGGTAATCGCGTGTGCACCTCACAGTTGATAAAGATTCCAGATAATTATAACTTGTAAGTATATGTTTTATGTTACAAGTTTCATTGTTGTATAACCATACCAGAAATTATTGTTGGGGTAAATAAGAAACAAAACCTTTAAACTTCCGATGTGCCTTACTTATATGCTTTGTACCCAACAAAACCTAAGAGTGGTATCAAATCTCAGGCTGGTTAAATGGTTATATAACAATTGAATAGAATAATAATATGGGTTAAACATAAAATTGGATTAAATGAGGTTTCTTGAAATCCTACATGTCTTGAACAAATGTTGACCTTTTGGAATCACCCTAAATTATCTCCAATGCTAACTCGAGGAAGTCATTCCGCTCTAACTCGAACTAAGCCAAGTGTGTTGTCCAGCTCATTGCACGGTGCACGGTTAAGAATGAGTAAAGAACGGATGATGGTCGATATGGGCGTTATTGATAATGGTGGGTGATGATAAAGGACCTGTGAATTGATCCCTAAATTGGATATAGGGGTTGAACGATTTTTTAAAAGTCAACACAAAAACATTTGTAAGGACGTTGGTAGGGCACCGCGGCGCTGACTAGGGTTTCAAGGAGGCGCCGTGACTCCATGGTGGAGCGCCGCGACACTAATGCTTCGTTTCAAAATATGAACTCACTGGACAACATGCGTCGTGGCTCCATGGTGGAGCGTCGCGACGCTAGTACATTTTTTTAAAAAATTGGCGTTACTGCCTCAGTGGCGCCGCGGTGCTAATGATTGGCGTCGCGGATAGAGATGGCAGTGGATCCTGGACCCGGTCCGGATCCGGATCGGACCCGGATCCATTTCTGACGGATCGGATCTGGATCTGGATCTTGTATTTGAGATCCGTATCCGGTCCAGATCCGACCCATGGATCCGTTTTTTATTAAATATATTCATAACCTAGAATTTAATTTTATAAGTATTTTCTTAAAATTGCTAAGCACATCCTTGTAAGTTTAATTCTCAAAATAAGTTTAATTTATCCTCGCACTAACTCAAAAACCAAAAAATAAAGAGATAACTTCGATAATATAATCAATGTTATATTAGTGAATGACTAACATCTCCATAGACAAGTAGTTAAAATTATATTCACTTCATTTGTGAAGATTTCAATCACATGCAAGTTCTGCATTGTGAAAATACTAGTCAGCATTTTCCACAACTATTGTCATTGTCCAACATTTTCAATCAATAACTCACAATCAAAACGAGACAACGAACAAAATATCTCATATGAACATTTCAAAATTGAAACACAGTAAACTGTTAGCTAAGTAAAAATCATTTATCAGTTCAAAAAAAATTCTTAGCAAGGTTACATTTTTAGCCAGGCAATTTTTTTTACATGTGGATCCAGATCCGATCCGTGGACCCGGCGGATTCGATCGATCCAGATTTGATATGATTTTTATAGATCCGATGGATCTAGATCCGGATCTGGATTCAGGTATGAAAAACATATCTGGATCTGGATCTAGTAGGATACGGTCAAGATCCGATTCGTTGCCATCCCTAGTCGCGGCCCTACATGTCCAAAAATCCAACATTGTTATTACACAGTATAAGTATATTATTTATGTGCTAAATGTCATAATGTTTGTCATTTACATTTCTAGAATAGTGTTCGCTATAACTGTCTGGGCAGGCGGCGCCCGGTGTTTGATTAAACCAGCTTCTATTATGCATATTGGGTTGACGGTTCCCAAACTATATGTGTCTTTAGTTTGCATGATGTTAAGATGTCATATTGGATATGGCGTAAAAGAGTTGATCTTGGTTAGAACCTTGAATTAAAAATATTCTCCAACTTTTAAATACAAGTCTATACTAAAATGCGTCGTCCATTATAATTGTTAGAGTGCAAAATCATTTTCGGCGATACGAGTATTTATGCCAAAGCATGTGCTCTAAGTCTACGAGGACCCAGACTCTTTCATAGATGTGTTTTAATGTAAATGTAAATGATAAACTTTTATGGGTATTTACACCAAAGTGTTTGCTCACAAAGGCCAAATTTGCTTAGATACATAAACGCAGTCGTGTAATGGGGTTGACTTGCTTAAACAAATCTTGCGCCAAAGTGTCGGACTAATCTAAGGACGCAAGATTAAATGTAATAATTTGATCAACCAAGAGTTGCGAATAAGTTTTGCAATTGGTTTAGAACCTACCAAGATATGTTATTGAAGTTATCAGCCAAAGCAAACGCGGAGATAGCATAGGCTTGGATCTTGGCACATTATGACCTCAATTAATATAGGTCTGTATTCTACCATGGGGTCGTAGAAGTATGTTAAAATAGTGAGAGCTAATTAAACAAAAGGCCTTGTTGATTAGCCTAAATGAATGTGTATAATAGGAAATAGATTTTGAATTTGATTTCCGGTCTATCTAATTCTTCAGATTATAAAAGATGTCGAGCTTGTCGTTGAAAATGTTGATTGAGATGAATAAACTTACTGGACCAAACTACCTTGACTGGTTAAGGAATTTGTGAATAGTACTCAGACAAGAGAAAATAGAATACGTGTTGGACACGGTGTTCCCAACAGTCCCTGCGACAGATTCTGAAGAATATGCCTCCTTTGATAAAGTTGCTTACCAGAAACATCTAGATGATGCCATTTCGGCGCAATGTGTAATGTTGTCTTCCATGTCGATGGAACTTCAGAGACAGCATTAGAACATGGGGCCCAATGAGATGCTCGAACACTTGAAGAGTCTCTATGACTCTCAATCCCAGAAAATCGAATATGAGTTGTTAATAGAACTCTTCAAGTGTAAGCTCAATGAAGGGGGTCCGGTCTCGCAACATGTGCTGAAAATAATAGGGTTGATAGAGAGGCTTGCTTCGATTGGAATGAAGCTTGAAAAGAATGTCGCTACCACACTCATCCTGAACTCTCTCTCTCGTTCCTTTGAGAACTTCATAGTGAACTTCAACATAAATGGAATGAAGGCGACTTTTCCAGAGCTGCACAACATGCTCAAGACCTTTGAGTCGTTCACTTCCAAAGGAAAAGTTGTGCTCATGGTGAGCTCTTCTAGCCGACCCAAGTCGAAAGGCAAGGAATGGCAGAAGAAGAAGGGCAAGATAATCCCTGCGCCCTCAACTATGAAACCCATGGGAGGTGTGAAGAAGAAGGTGAACGCGTCTAAGGATAAATGCCTCAACTGTCATAGGAAGAGGCATTGGAAAAAGGACTGCACGGCACCAGGAGGAGGGAAAGCACCAGGTGCTCCTGCCTTTGGTGGACAAGGTATGTACGTCATTGAAATAAATATGTCTATAAATAACTCTCATTCCTGGGTATTGGATACCGCTTGTGGCTCACATATTTGTACAAATATGCAGGGGCTAATTGATAGCAGGAAGGTTAGATCGAGAGAGGTAGACCTAGGCGTTGGAAATGGAGCACGAGTGGATGCTGAGCGCGTAGGGACTTATAGATTAAATTTACCTTCCGGCTATTGTTTAGTGTTGAATGGCTGTTTTTATGTTCCCTCGTTAACGAGGAATATTATATCTATCCCTGTGTTGGACATGGAGGGATTTTCCTCGTATATTTATAATGGCAGTCACGTAGTGTCTTTTAATAATGTTATATGTGAAACTGCTCCTTTTGTGGATGGATTATATACACTGAATTGTAGTCAAGAGATTTTCAATGTACAAAATAAATGAGCCAAGACAAGTAATAGAAACTCCACCTACCTATGGCACTTCAGACTAGGTCATATCAACGAATCAATGATAGCAAGATTGAGGAAGTTAGACTACCTCAAACCATTTGACTTGGAGTCTTATGGTAACTGCGAATCTTGCTTGAGAGGAAAGATGACCAATAAACCACTTTCTGGGAAAGGTGTGCGAGCCAAGGAGGTGTTTGAGTTGGTCCATACTGATGTATGTGGGCCATTCTCGACTCAAGCTAAAGGAGGCTTCCCATACTTCATCATTTTTACTGACGACTTCACAAGGTATGGGTATATGTATCTCACGAGACACAAATCCGAGGCTTTTTAGAAGTTCAAGGAGTACAAGTCGGAAGTAGAGAAACAACTTGCAACAAGTATCAAGACCCTTCGATCGGATCGAGGAGGTGAGTACTTAAGCAAGGATTTTCTAGATTACTTAAAGCAACATGGAGTCCAATTTGAATGGACACCTCCAGGAATGCCACAGATGAACGGTGTTGCCGAAAGGAGAAATCGAGCCTTATTGGATATGGTTCGATCCATGATGAGCTCCTCAGCTCTACCGACATATCTTTGGGGATATGCTATACAAACCTCTATATATATTCTGAACAAGGTTCCTTCCAAGTCAGTAGAAAAGACACCCTATCAGATATGGTGTGGCAAGAATCCAGCTCTTAAACATATGAGACCCTGGGGTGCCCTACATATGTTAAGAAGATGTTCATTGACAAGTTGAAATCTAAAAGTGAGAAATATTACTTCGTGGGGTATCCAAAGGAAACTAAGGGATACTACTTCTATCTTCCTGGAGAACATAAGGTCATTATTTCCAGGAACGCAACTTTCCTTGAAGAATAATATGTCTATAAGGAACATAGTTGCACAGAGATAGAACTTGAAGAAATTCAAGAACTACAAGATAACACAGAAAATGAACCATTGTCGAATGACCTAAACAAGGATTTAGTGGGAGTATCTGGTGAAGATTGGGTACTTAGAGTATGCCTTTCATCCAGTAGGAGTGTTGTGAGAGATAGTGCAGAAATGCAAGGCTCTCATACACAACCAATGAAAGATGATACAATGGTTGTACATCATTCCATTCAGGAAATACATAAAAATGACATTCCTGAAAACTCTCAAGGTGATGGATTGTCCAACACACAAAGACATTCTCACAATCAGAATGCAACAAACACTGAAATGCATAGTACTCAACTCCGTAGGATCACTAGGACTCATCGTCCACCTGAAACACTTAATCTCCTTGTTGAAACACACAATGAGATAGATATTTCTGATGACGATGAACCTACAACCTACAGTGAATCTATGTTCGACATTGATTCGCAGAGATGGCAAGAAGCCATGAAATCTGAGATGGACTCGATGTACATAAATCAAGTTTGGAACTTGGTTGATTTGCCAACAAGGGTTAGACCCATAGGATGCAAACGGGTCTTCAAGAAGAAGATTGATGCATATGGCAAGGTACAAACTTATAAATCAAGACTGGTGGCTAAAGGTTATAATCAATGGCCTGGGGTCGATTATGATGAAACCTTTTCACTTGTTGCTAAGACTAAGTCCATTCGGATTTTGCTTGTAGTAGCTGCATATTATGACTATGACATTTGACAGATGGACGTTAAGACTGCTTTCCTCAAATGGTAATCTAGTTGAGGAAGTGTCTATGAAACAACCTGAGAGTTTTTCAATTGAGTCCAAACCAAATGATATGTGCAAGCTACAAAAGTCTATTTATGGACTTAAGCAAGCCTCGAGGAGTTGGAACATTTACTTTGACAAGGCTATCAAGTCATTTGATTTCGTCAGAAGCAAAGAGGATCCATGTGTTTATAGTAAACGCAAGGATGTGAGTATTTTCTTCATTATCATATATGTAGATGACATATTAATAATGGGAGACAATAAGACTCTCCTGCAGTCAGTCAAAGAGTGGTTGTCCAGTACCTTCATGATGAAGGATTTAGGTGAAGCCTGCTACATTCTGGGGATTAGGATCTCTAGAGATAGACCTAACAGATTGTTGAGGCTATCATAGTCAGTCTACATAGACAAAGTACTTAGACGTTTTTCTATGGAAAATTCCAAGAAATGCGGTCTACCTATGGGACAAGGCATCAAGTTATCTAAGAAGGATAGTACTTATAAATCTATAGAACTTGAACGCATGAAAAGGATCCCATATGCTTCAGCTATAGGATCGATCATGTATGCCATGACCTGTACTAGGCCAGATGTGGCATTTGCACTTAGTATGACTTGCAAGTTCCAGCAGAATCCCGGAGAAGAACACTGGAAGGCAGTCAAGAGTATTCTTAAGTATCTTAGACGAACTAAAGATTACTTCTTAGTCTATGGTGGGGAAGAGAAGCTAATATGTACTGGGTACACTGATGCTACCTTCCAGACAGATGTTGATGACTATAAATCTCAATCAGGTTACACATTCATTTTCAATGGTGGAGCAGTAAGCTGGAAAAGTTCCAAATAAGCTACAATTGCTGATTCGACAACAGAAGCTGAGTACATTGCTGGATCGGAAGCTGGTAAAGAAGTTGTCGTGATATCTGAGGTCCTGGGTTGTTCCAAATGCCACTTGTCCAATAATGGCTTATTGTGACAGCACTGGTGCGAATGCGCAAGCTAAGGAACCAAGATCAACCAACAGAAACAAACATGTACCAAGGAAGTACCATATACTCAGGGAGATGGTGGAGACTGAAGAGATTAGATTAGACTATGTTCCCACATATGATAATCTAGCTGACTCATTCACTAAACCATTAAGCTTAGTCAAGTATAATGGCCATTTTGAAAATATGGGCATTAGATATGTTGGAGATTGGCTCTAGGCCAAGTGGGAGATTAAAAGTATATTTATGTCCTAGAGATAATCTGTATTAGGACAAATGTACTTTATACACATTCATATTATTATTAATGGAGATTAATATTATGGCATTTGCAATTATTGAATTATTATTTGATTGTTTGTAATTATTCATTAATGTGCATCTCTTGAGCTTACGTTGTCATTAGTAGAGTGAGATATTAATGATAGAGCGTAACTCTTAAAATAACATCGACTAATGATCATCGAGAATAGGATAACGATGATATATGATAAGTCGATATGTGGTCTGCATCACATCCTTAGAGGATGTAGTATGTCTCACTTTCTACGAGTAATGGCTACTCGTGATGGACACATGGCTACATTGGAAGTATTGGTATACCCTGCTGATATATTATTTGTTATACTTATCTAAAGTATGATCAGCGTGTGGGAGATAAAAGTCCTTAGACTTGAGGTCAATACGCGCATTGTCTACAAAGTAATATACTTTGATCCCGTCCTAAGCTCAAATGTCTTATAGGTTGAGATACGGCTTGTATTGGGTACATTACGATGTGGATTGAAGGTGGTAGTTGAGCCAAGATTAAGATTCATTCCTCGAATGTATATTCGAGAGAACACTCGGATTCTCAGTAATATTAAGTTGACTAAGTCATTGGCCAACGCAATAGACATATTTAGGATATGGTTTAGTCATCAACTAATATATATGAGATACAATGATTAATCCATTTGGATAGACACTTGACAAATCCTAAGTTTGATCGGGTGTGTCATGAATGAAAGGATATTATCTTACCACATAAAGGTTAAGTTTACCGGATTCACGTAAATGTACTTCACATATTGAGTTCGTCTTCCGACGCCGTCTAGGAGTTCCGTGTAGACCTTAATTTGATTAATGTCGATATGAGAAGGCATGTAGGGTCACACTATGTCGATTGTCCATTTCGATCTAAGGATGTATTGAGAGAGTAATTAAATGTTCGATTTGGAATCGAGATATTTAAATGACTAATGATTATTTTAATTAAGTCAAAATTGGATTTTGGATTTAATTAAGAATGCACCGAAAAATAAATCGAGATAGTGCAGGAGCACGTCGAGCGCCACAACGCCCATACCCTAGGGCAGCGGCGCCTCTGCCTCGATTTTTACGCCAGGTCCAAGGTCAAACCCTAATCTGGTTTTGACCTATTTTTCAACTATAAATAGAGGCATTCACCTCATTATTCAACACACCAATTCTGAAAATCATTCTAAGCCTTAGAGACTTAGAACCAAATACTCTTTCGAACCTCTGCCGGATTTCCTAGCTTTCCGAAGGAGAAATACATTGAAGCTTGGAGCTTGCAACTGGAAGGGCAATCGCGTGTGCACCTCACAGTTGATAAAGATTCCAGATAATTATAACTTGTAAGTATATGTTTTATGTTACAAGTTTAATTGTTGTATAACCATACCAGAAATTATTGTTGGGGTAAGTAAGAAACAAAACATTTAAACTTCCGGTGTGCCTTACTTATATGCTTTATACCCAACAAAACCTAAAAGGATTTTCCGAATCTTTCTGAAAATTTGAATCCCTCTCGTTTCTGCATTCTGCATTATTTTCAAAAGCAAAAATGTCTCAAATTTCATCTGCTTCGTCATTTTGAGTTCCATGAAATTCTATAATTTGAAGCATCACTATTTATTGAATAGCTTTTCGTTCTATCCTGATAGTTATTAATCCAAATACATTAGATAATAGTGAGGGAAATTTCATAAGAATATACAGGAAACTCTGTTGGTTTGAAATTAATTTTCGTTCTGTTCTAACTTTTACGTGTCTGATTTTCTACTTTGAACACGGGTATAATAACAAATATTTTAGGTAATTTTTTTTTTTTTTTTGTTGAGAAAACTCATACCACAATCTATCATAATTGAAGATTATTTTTGTCAATGCATGCAATGATCAATTCTCTTTTAATTGCTGTGAATTAAGATCAAGGGGTTCACCTTCTTGTTAAAGTTCTCGTCAGCCACTAATAATATATATGTATGATATGTCTCTGTCTGGACCTTAATAGTTATGCCTATCCATATTCGCCACGTAGTAGTAAAAACGTATGGCTAACTGATTCATTAGTGTTAGACTATATAAACCGAATATCGTCCGCCAGATATTCTATCGCAACTCGCAACGTTCCAAAGGCTTTCTAGAACTTCAAGAGATGACAAGGTGTCCTTTCTGATTACTTATTCCTCTAAAATGATTTGAAACAAAGAGTATCTACATACTGAATTTATTTGCTAAAGTCTGACATTTAAGGTGTGTTTAATACGGGAAAAATATTTTTTTTAACAATAAGTGATTCTTTTACTTATTTATATTTATATTACTGATGTGTAATCTAGAAAATTATAGAGTGGACAGGGTGGGGGTTAGGTCGGTGAGCGAGTGGTGGGGTTGCCGTGAGAGGAAATAATAAATTTGAAATGCCATTTATAAAATTATTTACTCCCACTAAAAAAATCATTTTTCTGATTATTAAAGAATTTAAATTTATAGAAAAAAATATTATTTAAATATTTAATCACCCGACCTTGAAAGAAGTAAAAAAATATTTTTCCCGTACTAAACATAGCCTTAAAAATTAAACACCCTTAAAAATTGGACAGGGAAAATCAATTGGCAACCATTGTCCTCAAACTGTAATCTCATTGGTCCAACACCATATCAATGAGCAATTATCAATTAATTGGTGCAAAGAGATTAGTCCAACACCAAATCGATGGGCTTTATCCATTAATTGGTGCAATTTGTGACGATAGCTCATCCGTCGCCTACTTTTTGGCACATCTTTTTATATAATCATTTGATATACGAAACTTATTTTTTATTAAAATTTGGACTAGTTTTGGTCATATATGACCCATTATAGAGAAAACGTTTTTTTATCAGAAGTTTCTTTATTTTATAGCTCAAAACTAAAACGTCTAAGTAATACTAAAAGAGTCTCATTCATCCACTACATGTTTTAATAGTCTTTTTCTCACGTTATTTTATAATAATTTGTGCCTAACGTTGTTCCAGAAATCGACAATTGGATTGAAAGTGACTGAAGAATTCATATGAACCATGGATTTCATCAACATATGAATTCGTCAAGAATCGACTTTACAGGTGGCAAATGTTAGTGTTCCATCATAAGTAGACCTTTTAACTTGTGAAACTCCTGTCAATCAGAGAGTGGCGCTTTCGTAATGTAGTATTTAATTAAAAATACTAATTAAAAGACTTAATTACGACTTGTGTCATCGATTGGTAGAAATTATCACAAGATAAATGAATTTCTTGATTTCTACAACCTAGATATTCTCTAACAGATGCAAAGCGTATTTTGTATAGGCCTAGCTCTCATACCATATTCGACTTGTTTTTTCAACACTCATAATGATGTATTTATACGTTATAGATAAGGTTTAAGAGAAGGACAAACTAATAGGCTAATGGACTAATTTGCACTCCTTATGGGTCGACCCGACCCAATAACTATTTTTAAGACGTAGTTTTAAAAATATCAAACTTTTAACGGTCTAAATATACCGTAAATAGAAACAAAGAATTTAAGATTTAACATAATTTCTACTAATTCACCAATTTATAATTCCTAATTTTATTTGTCTGAACAAAACATGGGGGGGGGGGGGGAGATAGGTATCTAGGGGCTTTGTTGCAGCTGTAAGTTAATCAGTCTCGATTTATGTAGGCGCAACACAATGTAATGTTGGTACTGTTGAGGTGTCATCACTTGTACTTTAGGGTAGAAAAGTCTAATTTTGACTTGTATAAAGATAGCTTAGGGAAGAATGATAGATCTTATCTTGACAATTGTAACCCTAGAAACAAAAAGCTCTCAAGAAATACACTTGGAGAACCATACTATTGTACTAATTGTTAGCATATTTGTATACGATTATTTTTGCATTGTTTATACTGAAACTCTCATTTATACTTTCAGTTTGCTACATTCAATTTCTGTCTTAACGGGAGTTTAAAATCAGATACAACTTACTTGTCTTTAAACCCTATAAAATAACAAATTCAACTAGTTTTCCTAAAATCCATTTTCATCAGTAAACAGTTTGGCGCCGTCTGTGGGGATAAACAGTTGTGGTGTTGTCTCGATTCACTTCTAGAAACTCCTCTTTAAATATTTTTATCCATCCTAACCAAGAAAGTATGTCAGGCTTGAGCAGTAGTTCTCACAGAAGGAAGGATGGGCGAGTCTCAGAGTATACGGCGAGTTTGAACAAAGATAGATGAAGGAAGGAAATGGAGCTTCGAAGGAGCACACTGACGGGAAAAGGGATTACGATGATTCGGCCAAGGAAAGAGAGGCCTATTACGAGAAGTGTGGCCTTAGGGAGGAAGTCCGAGTTCGATCTCCCTCTAGGAAGAATAAGTCTTCCAAAAAAGGGAGACCCTCGACAAATGAGAGGGTGATTGCCATGGTCGCGGCACATAATGTAATCATGCAACATATGGAGAGGTTCATGACTACCCTCGCCGGTCATTCTTGGACAGGGACTCCAGTACCAAATAAAGATGTTGTAAAAGCTCTTGAAATTCCAATGCTCGTGAGGCTGGAGGCAGATGATATGCCAGAATCGTCGGATGCATTAACAAAAGGTCTCCTTAGACTTGAGAAGGAAATGAACGAGCATATGAGCCAGATACTAGGAGCCCCTCCCATGATGAAAGGCGCATGAGCAAAGAAGTATGGGGCATTGTTTTATCGATTGAAAGCGGCGCGGGTACTGATCCTGAGGAAATTCAAGATGTTGGATATACCAAATATGACGGAACACGGATTAGGAAGAGCATATATCAACTTTTGAAGTGACAATTACTAGACATAACCTAAATCGGCATGAGATTGAATCAGACATGGTCAAAAAATTTAACCAAATTCTCCTAAAGGGAGCACTTTCCTAGTATACTCATTTACCTGAAAACTCTATTTATTCCTTTGCTACTCTTGCAAATACCTTCATCAAATCCCACGCGGGGGCCCGAAGAATAGAGACACAAAAAAAAGATGTATTCTCCATAAAAAATCGAGAGGGTGAGTTGCTGTAAAGCTTCATCGAAAGGTTCCAGCATGAAAGGATAATGTTGCCAGCTATTCCATAGTTGACAGCGACTGCATTCACTGATGGCCTGAATATAAATAGTTTGGATGCATCTCAAAAGTTCAAAGAAATTCTGAGGGAGCTCCCAGCCAAAACATAAAATAGACATTCAATATGCGCCTTGAGTATGATTTCAGAAGTGCAACATCTATAGAAGTGAAAGGTTGGTCCTTTAGGAGGCCGAAACATATAACAATTGGGGCCCTAGGAACCCTCAGGGAGGCTTTGAACCATACTTAACTTGAAAACACATTATGTATAGTGCAATAGACAGCTATAACATAAACACTTAGGGGCTGGTCAGAAAGGATATCCAGCAATCTCTAAGCCGCCATCAAAGGGGGGCCCAAATTGGCGAACCATAACCTCAGAATTAACGCGATGGAACTGGTGGCAGTGACAAAAACCATGAAGGAGGCCATATTCCCACAGGAAATCTGGTCTAATCCAGACAAAAGGAATACTAGATTATGGTGTCATTTTCATAGCATGCATGATCACTCGACAAAAGACTGTGCGGACCTTTGGATAGAGGTGGCCTAACTATTCCGAGCAGGCCATACGAAGAAGTATATTAAGGATCGGGCAAAGATCAATTTGAGCAGAAACCACAAAGGAAAACCAGAAGAAGCGTCTCAGCCAGTGCACAGTATACACTTGATATTCAGTGAGGAAGAAATAAACAAGGTCACATACACATAAGTCAAGAAATCAAATATCTCTATTTTATACCAACTTCGGGGGTTCCCGAGGACTATGATATCACGTTCTCCAACTGCAATTATGCGAGCCTAGCCTACCTGCACAACGATGCCCTGGTAATATCTATTCAAGTCATGAATTATTTATTAAGTGTGTGCTAGTTGATCCAGGAAGTTCAGCTAACATTATCCAACTACGGGTTCTACAAGAAATGAATGTGACCAGCTTAATCGTGTCGGTGATCAAGGTGTTGTCAGGGTTAAAAATTATAAGTGAGGTGAGTCGAGGAGAAATTGAGTTACATGTTCATGTCGGGGACCCTAAACAGAACATCATGTTCGACATCATGGCTGGAGACATGACGTATAATATTATCTTAGGAAGACCATGGACACATTTCATGAGTACGGCCCCATCAACCCTACATCAGGTGATAAAATTTCCTACACCCCGGGAATTATAGAGATCAGATGGGACCCGGACGCTGCCCGAGAGATGGAAGATATGGTTGTGGCAGCAGCGCGAGGAGATAAGCCCACTAATAGTAATTACAGGCGCTGGACTTAAACCATGAGTCCATGGGGATTGTAGGTCCGAGAGCATAGATCGAGGCATGGGATAAATTCAAAGGATCATACATTCCAAAGGGATTTAAAATCCCTAAAGATAAAGACCCGTCTGAGTTGACGATAGAAAATCTAGAGCAAGTGACGATTTTTGAAGAATCTTCGAAAAAAGGTATACTTAGGCTCGGGACTTTCACCCGAGCTCAAGATTAAATTCTTGAGCTTTTTAAAAACTAACTCTGATGGTTTTGCTTGGTCTCATTTAGATATAACAGAGGAAGTGACCGCTATCTGTTGTAAGAGACCAGTTTGTCAAAGAGAAGATATCACACTTGCTTAATATAAGGTCAATCTGGAGAGTGTTACGCCCAGATTGGCTCACCAATGTAGTAGTGGTGCCCAAAAAAACAATAAATTATGTATGTTTGTGGATTTTTAAATATCTTAATAAGGCATGTTCGAAAGACTCTTTACTGATACCGTATATTAATCAAATGATCGATGCTATAGCAGGACACGAGTTGCTCAATTTTTTGGATGTTTACTATGGTATAACCAGATTAGGTTGTGCCCAGAGGACCAAGAGAAAACTTTATTCATGACTAACTAAAGAATTTTCTGTTATAATGTAATGTCTTCGGTCTAAAGAATGCAGGGGCGACATATCAAAGGTTGGTAAAATATGATATTTGAAAAACAAATCGGAAAATTAATGGAAGTGTACATAGATGACATGCTTGTTAAGTCTTTAGAAACAGAGAACCATCTTACCTTTTTACAAGAACCTTAGATATCCTACGTGAACATAATATGAAGTTGAATCCCAAAAAATGCTCCTTTGGGGTGGGGTCGGGTAAGTTCTTAGGCTTCCTTATTTCAAACCGAGAGATAGAGATGAACAATCCATTCAGGAAATGCCGGAGGTGCTGGAGAATGTGAAGATGGTATAGAGATTAATAAGCAAAATTGTTGCTTTAGGTATTTGTGTCACGGTCTTCAGACCGTTGCCACAAGTTATTCAAGTTTTTAAAAAAGGAAAACGGGTTCAAGTGGATGCCGGAGTGCCGGGAAGTTTAGAGGATCTTAAAAAATATTTATCACAACTCACTTGATGGCAAAACCTAAGGAAGGGCAGCGTCTGTTCATTTACATGACCATGTTCGAAATCTCGATTAGTGCAGCCCTAGTGCGAGAAGAAGAAATTGATCAAATTCCCATTTATTACATCAATAAGACTTTAACAAGGGTAAAATCCAGATATCTTGACCTAGAGAAGTTAACATTAGCTCTCGTTAAGGCTACCCAAAAGCTCAGGTCGTATTTCCAATGTCACCCCGCAATAATCCTCATGTTCTTCCCATTGCAGGACACGTTTCAGGGAGAAAATCCTACAAGTCGGATAGCCAAATGGTTCATTGAAATAAACGAGTACAATCTAACGTATCAGACCCACTCGACATTTAAATCGTGAGCCATTCCAGACATTACGCCGATTTTGACCCCAGCAAGCAACCTCGGGGGACACAGGTATGGGTTAAATTTAGTTATTTTTCCCCTTTTGTGACTAACAGTGGTAGGACCTGGACTGGCTTGGCATAAAGGAGGGTCGACTCTATAAAAATATATCAGGAATTGAAAATACATGTTGTATTTACCTGATCGAGTATTTGTCCCCATGAGAGTTTTTACTGGCAAAGTTTTTAATGAGGCAACACCAGTAAAGTGTATTACGAGCACGCATACACCGGGACTCTAGACAAGAAATTAATCGCCTAAAAAACCCAACAACCAGACCTAACACTTTGCTCTGAGTGTTGGGGTGAAGACGATGACAGAAGTAGGGGTCTTCTTTGAGAATTAGAAAAGATAGAAAGACCTTTTCTTAAATTCAGTTACTTTTTGTGCATATTGTAAAAGCCCGCAGAGGCTACATGAATTCTCATTTTTTGCGAAGACAAGGCATAACCCTTCTTAAATACAATCTTGTTTGTTGGTACAAATGGGGTTTTCAAATCCAAAAATGTCCGCTTTGACCACTTGACATGATCCAAGGGCCTAAGAGGATGAAGGTACCATGAACCTTATGCCAATTAGAATGAGTTCGAGACATCCTCCTCCTCTGCACCGAACATAAAGGGTCCTCCTTTTATTATGAACCAGATGCATAAATTCCTGGTCATAAAATGTGCATCTGTATGTTACTTTCTCAGATTGCGTGCAAAGTTTGAGCAAACTTTAAGACACAAATGAGAAAACATAGTCGTTAAACTTAAACACACGCGTCTTAAAAACTAGAACATAGTTCTGGAGAAGGGAATTTAATCGGAAAGATCCCTGCGGCTAGGTATTCTCCCTCAAAATTAGGCAAGGCTAAGCCCAATTCCTAGCATACCAACAGGACAACTCAAAAATAAAGACATTCACAAGAACAAAACCCGAGTTCAAGAGTCACAAATCAAAAGTAGTTCATACAACACATGGCTAATGTAAATTGTCAAAATAGCTACAAACCATAGGCGGATCTCGTCCAAAAATAAACATAACAATTTCTGAAATAAAGCAATCAAGAGTCTGCAAAAGCATAGACAATAGAGGATATCATCTCGGATGGAGCAAAATGTTCTTACATCACTGGAGCAGGAGATAGGGGTTTCGGCAGAAGGATACTCATTAGCACAAAGTTCAGAGGGGCTAGATCATCTGCCTCTTCCATGCCTTTGGTCGGACCCTCATTATCACTAGACCATCCATCATCATTATCGGGTTCTTAGATAGGATTTAAGGCTAAGAGGCCCACTTCAGTAGCTTCTTCTAGGAATAAAGCCTTGGAAATCTGAGCATTGATATCAGTCATCTCGTCCCAAGCTTCTTGTAGAGCAATCCTACAGGCACGGTACATGGCATACATTTTTGCAAGGATAAATTACGTTCCCAGATCCTGCATATGGGCCTTAAGCTCAGCATACTTCAGCCAGTGGCATTCCCCCACTTCCCAAAGAGAAGCATTAGTATCGGAGAGGCATTTTTTTACTCTGCCTGCTCTTAGTTCCTGGCCAACTGTTGTTGGAATCATCATTCAAAATTAGCTTTAGTTTTCTCGACAGCCAATTTCTCCCCAGTTTTGGCACTCAGATCGGCCTCAAGGGCTCGGACTTTCTTTTCGAAGGCACTCTCCCTCCCCATAAACTCGGCTATATATTCCTAATGCTTAGCCTATTTGTCCTGTATATAAACAAGGTCATCATAAAATCCAAGTGCCTCTTTGCTATTAATTTTCCTCTCCTGCTCAGCCTGAGCGAGCCTAGCTTCCAACTCCTCCGCTGCAACTAGATTCACCTCCAAGCCAGGAAGACACTCTTGCAGCCTATCAAGCTATGTTTGCAGCTCCCTACCCTCGTCAAGAGGTGGGCCTGAAACAAATATGTTATACAAATGAATGTAAGTAGAGTAACCAATGATAAAACTAAGAGAAATAGGTAGGAACCCGTGTACTTGGGCCACAACATGAGCACCATCGTTAAGAAGGAAATTGGTGGATACGTCCTTCATTTTTCTTCGATCCTTTTTAGTGGCTAGAGGCTTCAAGTAATTGGCAACTCCCATCGGCTGAGACAGAAAGTGGCATTTAGCCGGCACTGAAAAAGTAACATCTCATTACAAGGAGGGATTTAGGATTACAGCAAGGAAGCTATTACTAAACCTCCTTGGCACACATCTTATGAAGTAATTGGGGTAGGTTCGCTCTTACAATCTGGAGGTCGGGCAGTCCGATCAGAGGATGAAGGATGTGACAGCGAAGTAGCCATTGAAGATGGTCGTGGTTGTTTGCTCTTCTCCTGAGATATATCCTATTGGGTCTGCTTGCCAGCTACCTCTGTATCATCAGAAACATCGGCCAATAGGCGGACCGATGATCCCTTAGGCTGGCCCTAGTGTTAGCCTTTTTGATTGTTGCTTGAAGAGATCTCTTTCTGCACTTGGAATGAGGGATCAAAAGAATTCAGGAGATCTCTTTGCTGTCTGGCTGGAGGCGTTAGCCTTTTTTTCTCTTCTTTTTTGTGTTTTTGGCTAGGAAAGGACGGGCGCTGACGGTAGACGGTGGCAAAGAAGAAATAGCAGAATCACTGTGAGCGGTGGAGGTAGTCAGGAAAGCGCAGCCTCTGGCAATGGATGACTCAAAAGACGTGATAAAGTAAGTTGGGAGATAGGTAAGATATAGATGAAGGATCCAAGAGGAATGATGGAGCCTCTTTTCTGTAAAGTTTTGAAGAAAAAAAGTTTCGAGTGCAAAGAGAATTTTCTTTCAAGTGAAGAGGACAAAGGATTGCACATAGATGAATATAAGGTCGGGCCTCCGAAAGAGGTGACCCGTCATCATTACAAGACGCAAAGGTCAAGAAATATTTGGCCATAAGACGGGACATGTGGCAAGTGACGCCTTTGGAAAGTATAATCGATGGTTTGATTGATGACAGGACCAGCATGTTCGATAAGATGGTTAATCCATTGGAGGATCAGTGATTGGCGTGCATGAAACTAATCCACTTCCCGTGGCCGAGTAACGAAGACCCCGAAAAGTGGGGGATTATCTGTGTAAGGGAGATTCTCTCCTCGGACAGGAGTAACCATGGAAGAGAGGTATACGGGGCCTTCATTGAAGTTGTCTCCCACTACCACCATCCCAGGTCACGTATGTCAGTCTCGATTTGTATAGCCGCAATATAAAATAACGTTGACACGGTTGAGGTGTTACATACTTGTACTTTAGGGTAGAAAATTCTAATTTTGACTTGTATAAAGATAGCTTGGGGGGAGAAGAAAGAGGGATCTCATCTTGGCAACTTGTAACCCTAGAAACAAAAAGCTCTCAAGAAATACACTTGGAGAACCATACTATTGTACCGATTGTTAGTATATTTGGATACGATTATTCTTGCATTCTTCATACCGAAACTCTCATTTATACTTTCAGTTTCAATATATGTCTTCGTGAGAATATAAGATTGGATACAACTTATTTGTCTTTAAACTCTATAAAATAATAAATTGAACTAGTTTTTTTAAAATCCATTTTTAGCGGTAAACAAAACATACGTCATAATTTTTAGTTCAATTACTTTAAACTTTTTTTGGTTGTACGTTTTGAGAATAATCACTTGAATGTATCACTTTGCTACAACCTTATTTCTCGAAGAATATCAATCAATCAATCAACACTATTGTTTCCACAAAAAATTGGAAAATTTTCTATTTCCAAGTGAAATAGAGTAGGACTTGTTGTAATTTCTTTGGTGGTGATCCTCTTCGAATTCTCAGCTGCAAAAAAGTACATAAAATTTTCACTTGTTTTGGAGCCTATAATTAAAATTAGAGTCATTTTCAACGTTGGCGTTAGAGCATAATTTAAGATTACCTAAAAAAAATTAAGATTACCTCATGAAATTGCGTAAAAGAAACAAATTCTTACTGCTTTATAGAAAAATGTAATGAAATTTGCTTCATGTGTATCATTCGTTTGGATTTTTGGCATGATATTTATATTTTCAGAATCCATTAGTTTAGGATTTTTTTGTTAATATATTGTCCATTAAGTACAAGTGAGATATAATTTTCTAGAGTTATGTTGAAATTGTTATAGTTTTCTGAAAATTAAAAATTGTAATTTGATTTCTGAAAATTACTTGTCCAGAGTTAAATAGTGTGATATGATATTTCAGAATCTACTCGTTGTAGGCTTTCTGCTGATATTATTATTCATGTAAAATGGATTAAAAATAAGTGAGATATAACTTCTTAAGTTTCACAATAATTGTCAGTCTTTTTTAAAATGTATTCTGCAATTTAATTTTCTGAAATTAAAGAATCAAATTTATGTCATGAATTTTGTTAGAAACGACTTGTTGTGAGCTTTCTGTTGATGTGCAGCCCATAATAAAACGGACTTAGAATGAATTAGTTGTGATTTTACAAATTTTTGTCATATTTTCATCGTTTTCTGCAGAAAGTAGTTTACACGTTAAAGCTTAAAGTCTTAACTAAATGACATCTACTACTATAATAATTGAGTCACATGTCAATTGTTCTTTTCCGGACAAGTCAGTGGTTCGCTCATGCACGAACGAGCCAATCAATTCGGACGATGATCATTCCGATAGGAGAACTCTTCTAGACACAATTTCACAGACTTCTTAAGACTCGAATTAGAATGTAATACTCTGATATCAAATTTATTGCGATCCAAAATTATGTAATCGACCCGGAACACTATGTGACCCGTCTGAACCAACCAATACAAAAATACTCATTTATAAGCCTAACAAATTCATGCGAGAGTCTTATCAAATATCACTATTTAAACAATTAAAACTAAACATGAATACAACCTTTATGTCAACCTTTTCATTTAAATGAAAGTACATAAAGGTAAAGAGTTTCATTCATTCATGCCAAAAGAGTAACCATAGAATTACAACCACAAAGTAAGTAACTATTACTGTCTATAGAATCTCTATAACACAGAATAAAATAGTCAATCAAGACATACCCAGATGACTCAAAAGAATTATAATAAGGTCCTCCACGAGTAAACGTGGGGAGTATCACTGAAAAGTGGCAAAAAAAGATGTGAAGTTGTGTTATTCACGGTGCTCAGGTTGCTACGGTCGAGTCCTTAAAAATAAAAATGAAAGTTTGGCCAACGGGCCTAAGTTTTACATGCCCATCATGTATCATAAATCATTTAAAGAAGTGATACAAAATTTTAAAAAATCGTGTAATATGCATAGTCATTGATATAAGAAGTGTAGCACCTCGAATTTTTTTTGAAATGTTGAAGTCCAAACAAGTTGTATATGTGCTAACTACATTAGTATAAGTACGAACGAAGACTAATTATATGAATGATATTATGAGGACATGATAATAAGTTTATATTAGAAGTGATTTAGGATCTAAAGAAAGCCCTAGGACCAAGCTAAGTTGGAAATCACACTATAGACTAATGTTTCATATGAGCGCACAAGTCCTAATTTCAAACGAGCACAACTAAAGATTTACAAGTAATTTGACAGTTCTTTCTGTAAGAATTATGGGATATTTTCCTCAATCATTTTCTTCCAAAGAGGTGGTACATATACCAATATTACAAGCATAAATTAAGGTAATGAATAAGACAAGATATGCTAAAATCAAACCTTCTAATCTATTCTAATTATCTCTACCATATACATAAGATATTACATTTACTACACTAATAATAATTAATAATTGGAATATTATTAATTATGATTATGATTCTATCACTCCCCCGAAGTCGAAGCGGGAGGGAGACGAATGCTGAGACTGTCCCGAAAATCTTCAAATAGTATCAGCGGAAGACCTTTAGTGAAGATATCCGCAATCTGGTAGCGCGATGGGACATGTAAGACGCACTTTTCCGCAAGCCACATTTTCACTAACAAAGTGAATATCTAGTTCGATATGTTTAGTGCGTTGATGGTTCACCGGACTCCCTGAGAGATAGATAGCATTAGCATTATCACAGTATACCAATGTGGCTTTCAGAACTGGACAATGGAGTTCTAGGAGCTGATTCTGAAGCCAGCATGATTCTGACACTACATTGGCGACCCCTCGATATTCTGCTTCGGCACTAGAGCGAGATAGTGTGGCTTGCCTTTGGGAGGACCAAGAAACCAAGTTATCGCCAAGAAAAATACCATAACCATATGTAGAGTGTCTGGTGTCTGGACATCCACCCAATCTACACCGGTGTAGGAAACCACGGTAGAATTCGATGATGGGTATAAGTGCAACCCATAATCTAGAGTTCCCTGAATATATCTCACAATTTGTTTGAGTGCATGCATATGATCATTCATCGGATTATGCATGAAGAGGCATACTTGCTGCACAACATAGGAAATATCTGGCCTGGTGGATGTAAGATATTGTAAGGCCCCTGCAAGGTTGCGATAATGCGATGGATCAGTAAAAGGCTTACCAAAGAATGCACTCAATTTGGATTTGGTGTCTACTGGTGTTGCGGATGGTTTGCAAGAGGATATTCCAGCTCATTCAACAATCTCTGTTGTATACTTCTTTTGGGATAAAAATAACTCACCTGCATGACGTGTCACCGCTATGCCTAGAAAGTAGTAAAGAGGGCCGAGATCTTTCATTGCAAATTCTGAGGCAAGTTGTGACATGATGGACTTGCGATGAGCATCTGATGAGGTTGTTAAGATTATAACATCTACATATAACAAAAGATAAGCAATATTATTACCTTGTAGGTAGATAAATAGTAAGTGATCAGAACGACTGTTAGAAAACCCAATGTGTGCAACAAAATTCGCAAACCGCTTGTACCAGGACCGGGGAGCCTATTTAAGCCCATAAAGTGATTTCTTGAGTAGGCATACATAATTTGGATATTTGGAGTCCCGCTATCCCAGTGGTTGATGCATGTATACTATTTCATTTAGCTGGACATGAAGAAAAGCATTTTTGACATCCAACTGATGGAGTGACCATGACTTTGAGAGAGCCAAACTGAGGACCGTCCTTATAGTTGCTGGTTTCACCATCGGACTGAACGTCTCCCCGTAATCTACACCAACCTGTTGTGTCTTTCCATCACCTATAAGACGGGCTTTATGTCTCTCAAAAGTACCATCAGATTTTTCCTTGTGACTGAAAATCCACATCGACCTAATTATATTGGCATTAGGATGACGAGGTACTAACTCCCACATCCTATTTTTAATAAGAGCATTAAATTCATCATCCATAACTATTTTCCAATTCGGGTCGCTGAGTGCAGACACAGGATTGCGAGGTAAAGGTGATTTTGAGACTTGAGTGTGTAGGTTATATTTTATATTGGGTTTGACAATATCATGTTGACTACGGGTGACCGGATGACGGGTTGAAATTTCAAGTGGGCCGGTGGGTTGGGAAACATTGCTTGGTAGTTGGCAGGGGGCTGGGCTTTGTCCCAAGCCACTACCAGGGATGGATATTATACTGGGCAGTGGGCTAGCAAGATTAGGCCCAATTAGCTGGGCATTGTGCTGCGGCTGGGCCACTGTTATTGTCCCAGAAATATTTGGGCCCAAAACAGACGGCCCAGTTCGCTGGGCAATTGTGTCCTACGACTGGGCCACTTTTTCGTTGTCCAAATATTGCGGGGTGGATGAAACAATAGGCTCTGAAAAAATATGGGACAAATACAGGGGCCATCCATCATCTAAAAATGCATAGGTGGAGGGTTCAAACTTGTGAATTTTACCAAATGGGAAATTTGTTTCATTAAAAAGGACATGACGACTCACAAGTATTTTATTTGAGGAGAGGTCATAACACATGTATCCCCGATGATTAGACGGATATTTCAAGAAAACACAAGGTGTGTACCGAGGTTGGAGTTTATTGATAGTGGTGGATGGAAAAGGGGGATAGCATAAACACCCGAATATCCGTAAATGTGTATATGAGGGGTCCCTTAAGTAGAGTATTTTGAGGGGGGCCTGGTAGGATAGGTTTTTGTGAGGGAGTATGTTCAATAAATATGTAGCCATGTGAAGTGCATGATGCCAAAAGGAGGGGTAATGAGGCATGCGCAAAGGAAGTTCGAACAATGTTATTTATGGTTCAGATTTTACGTTTGGCCTTTCCATTTTGAGAAGAGGTATGTGGATAGGAAAGTCGAAAGTTCAAACCATAAGTTACAAAAATCCCAAAACTGCCGATTATCAAACTCCATACCATTCTCACATTGGATATTTTTTATTTCCAGTTCAAATTGAGTTCGGATGAATGCTCTAAATTTTAGAAATATGAAAAGACTTGCGATTTTTTAGACAAGGGAAAAGTCCACAAAAAATTTGAGTAATCATCTAATAATAGTAAGTAATACGTATGGCCTGAAGAGCTCAAAACGGGTGAAGTCCAAATATCACAATGTATAATGTCAAATGGCAATAAAGTGCATGAATTAGATGAAGTAAATGACAATTGAACATGTTTACCGAATGGACATGAACGACATTTATCCAAATTCCATGTTTAAATACAAGAAATAAAATTATTCTATTTGAGGGAGGCTAAAACAGATGCCCCAAACGTTCATGCCATAATGAATAGTTGAAAGCTGCAAAGTAGATGGTAACTTAAATTGTTGAATGGGTAAAGTGATTGGATATAGCTCCCCTTTACTATCATATCTCATTAGAATTGTCCCCGCCTGAAAATCCTTCACGAAAAATCCAAAAGGGTCAAATACAACAGACACTCAATTATCAGTAGTAAACTTTCGAACAGATACCAAGTTCTTAATTAATTGTGGGGCATGAAGCACATTCTTTAAGGTTAGTGGTGGATTGGGGGTGACAATTTAGTAGACCCATAACCTCGAATTAGAATAGAATGGTCATTTCCGACAATTATACCATTATTTTTGCTCAAATTAAAATAGGACGAGAGGTTACCTTGGGAGGACGTCATATGAGACGTTGCACCCGAGTCCATATACCAATTTGCATCGGGTGGATTGAGCCCAAGAGTGTGCATGACAGACTCAATGTCGGTTGGGCTTGCCATCATTGAATGGGCCTCCTGCCACTGGTTTGGCATTGGCCCATTACTGCCTTGTCCGTGACTGGAGCTGCTGAAAAATGTTCTGGGCCCAAAACTGCTTGGCCAAACACTGCCTGGCCCGACAGTGGGCATTCCACTTGGATGAAAACTGGGCCTGGCCCAGTTCCCAGTTGGGTAAGGGCATGGTGGCACTGCCCACGGCTACTGCCAGGCCCACTGGGCTGGGCCACCGCGGGGCTGCCACTGTTGCTGTCCGTCGGTAGTTTGCGTGCCGGAATTTCCACCACCGCCACCAGAATTTCGGTGGCCTCCATTTTTATTATTTCCGCGATTTCCACCCCGATTTTTATTACCATTTTTTCCTTTTTATCCCCGATTTTGTTGTGTGGGTTCAAAATGTATAGTACCGTAATTTGTGGGAGTAGCAATCATGGCAGAATTGGAGACGGTGGCGGCCTTTTTAGCGAAGCCCGCCTCTTCAAGTATAAGCATCGAACGTGCTTGATAAAATAATGGGAGAGGATTGCTTTGTCGGATGAATGTCCCCACACCACTATTGGCGTCGGTAAGGCCGACAACCATTTGCAAAACCAAGCGATTGTTGGTAACCGGCGAACCAATGTTTTTAAGTTGATCCGACAAGACTTTAAGGCGTTGACAATATGCCGATTCATTTGGAAAATCCGCCATATCAATGGTGGAGAATTCTTGTTCTAATGTAACTGCGCGGGAATTTTTGTTGTCTTGAAAAATGTCCTGCAATCGATTCCAAGCCTCCATGACTGTAGAATCTGGCTCCATTATTGTGTGTAGCAAATCCGAGGAGATTGTTGCATAAATCCAAGATAGAACTCTTGCATCAAGAGTTTTCCAGAGTTCTTGGTCATCAGCCGTGTTCAACTCCTTTCCTTTCCCATTCTCCGGCGGGATTATATGATCAATCACCCGGTGGGAACGACAACAAATTTTAAACAGTTCAACCCAAGTGGCATAGTGAACATTTTCCATCTCCAGGGTGATGGAAACGTGCGTTTTAATGTTTGAAACGGTAAGGGCTGGGTGAAAATTGGTTTTGGAGTCAGACATGGTTAATTGGAATACACAAAGTTGAACAAAAAAATTATGAAGAACAATAATAATGGAGATGAAACAAAAGAACAAGAAGAAATCAAAAATCGGTGGAGCCTGGCCGATTTTTGGGAGGGTATTTTGGTAGGGTAGGATCTCTTCCTAATCTCTTGATACCATGTAAGAATTATGGAATATTTTCCTCAATCATTTCCTTCGAAAGAGGTGGTACATATACCAATATTACAAGCATAAATTAAGGTAATGAATAAGACAAGATATGTTAAAATCAAGCTTCTAATCTATTCTAATTCTCCCTACCATATACATAAGATATTACACTTACTACACTAATTATAATTAATAATTGGAATATTAATTATTATGATTATGATTCTATCAATTTCTACGAGGAAGATGTAGTCCTTCACGTCTAGTTTCCAATGTTCCAAACTATTTTTTATTTCTACGAAGAGTTATACACATTTTACTGAAGTATATCAAAGCAAGCACCAGACGCATGAGGGGGCGCAATAGGCACATTCCTTAGTGTGAAAAACTGGGCATTTAAGTGACGCAAGGCAGAAAGTTGGGGATAGCGCACCAGGGAGCATGTAAGACACCAATTTGGGCGCTAGACGACTGCAATCTATAAATACCAAGTCAGGAAACCATTTTTCAATTGATTTTTGGGCAAGTCTGACAGCTCTTTGAGGAGTTTCCCGAGCAAGGAACAATATGAGGCATCCTAGATGAGTTTCTTGGTATATTTATGATAAATTACCATTCATTGATGTTAATATTAACATTATTATGAATTAAAATCCATAGGTATCACTCCTAACTTCAAGAAACAATTATAAGCTCAATATTAACTCCAAGAGATAAATTATTTATCTTACTCTCGAATATGATTATGATATGAGTATTTGAGATGTTATGTGAAGTAGGAATCACGAATCGAATTGAGATTTTTACTAGTTCTTGAAATAGGGGTTGATGAACTAGGATTCTTGATGGAGAAGAAGGTGAAAAGTAAAATTAGAATTCTTGATTAATGGTTTGGTGATTCTAACGCCTTCCATAGCTTAATTGTGATTAAGTATTGAATTGTAAGACACAAGCTATAAATTAAGGATCAATAATGATCATCTTGAAATCATTAGGTAAATGTAAGCCTCCCCAATATATATATATATATATATATATATATATATATATATATATATATATATATATATATATATATATATTGTTAGAAATTCAACTATATGGGATTGAGTTTTTCCCATCTTTAATGACTTAAATACATGGGCCCCATATGTCGGAAATATTGTTTCTTCGCACATGCCTAATATACTAAATGAGTAGATGATATTAGTGCCAAGTATTGTCAAATTTCGTTGAGGAATGAAAGAGATATTGATGCACAAACTAAGGTGTTTGAGACACAAATAGATGGATTGGTTTGGCCAAATAATAGAACTCCTACATCGGTTGAATATGAAGGGATTGAGGACTATATTAACTATAGTTTTGAGTAAGGGTTTAGGCCCCAAGGGGTGACCCAAGTTTTAAAAAGGGGGAGGACTTAGGTGAGCTTGGGTTCGAGGCTAAGCCCCATGCGCCCCACCGCGCGCATATCACGGGTCACAGGCTTTCTTCCGAAATTCTTTTTTGGTCCCCGAAATGTTCTTATTTATACTTTGATCCCTGAAGATTTCAGAAATGTTGCAACGACTCTATCTTCTCCAAACGGCGCCAGCCAACGAATCTGACTTCAACAGTCAGAATCCACCCTCTTCTTCACCTATAAATTGAACATTACTGTTCAGTTCAAACACACGAAAAAAAACAAAACCAAAAAAACCTCTCTTCTCTTTGCAATCTGTTCAATATTCATTTTCTTCACCGAAATTAACATTACTAGCTTTGTATTGTTGGTTGTTGTTGTTTTATCTTGGGAGACTATTGTTCTACCATAAAAGCATCTATATGGGGCAATTTTGTCTTAAAGAAAGAGAGTCATCTCTCGACTCAGCTTTTCCTTCTTGATTGACCTTTCTGATACACTTTTATCTACAGTTTAAGACAAAATATATTTCTAAGTGTTCGAAAGATGTCTTTTTCAACCATTACCAATGGTTCTGCTCCTGCCAGTTTCCAAAGAGAACGCCCAAAAAAGTTTCTGGGTACCAATTTCAAGAGATGACAACAAAAGATGTTGTTCTATCTTACTACGTTGAACATGTCACGCTTTCTGACAAAAGATCCTCCTTGTGGTGGGGATGCAATAGACACTCAGTCTAATACAACGACTGAAGTGGGCGAAGATATCCAGGTCACAAATGCCCTGAAGTTAACACTGGATGTCTGGAATCATAGTGATTTCATGTGCAAAACTTACATTCTGAATGGTCTGTCGGATACACTCTATAATGTGTATTGCACCGTGAAGACGGCAAAGGAGTTGTGGAAAAACTCGAGAAAAAGTACAGCGCACAGGATGCGGGTACTAATAAATTCATCGTTGGAAAGTTTCTGAAATTTCAAATTGTGGATGGTGAATCAGTGATGTCCCAAATTCAGGAGTTTCAAATGATTCTTCATCATATGGATTTGGAAAGAACGAAGCCAAATGAGCAGTTTCTGGTTGCATCTTTGACTGAGAAATTGTCTCCCTCATGGAACGAGTTCATGAGTTATCTCAAATTAAAGACAAAAGAAATGGGGTTTAAGACCTTATCATCAAACTGCAAATACATGAGGACAATAAAAGGGATATATCTAAGGGAAAGCAGCCAATTGAGGCAAAAGCGAATCTGATTGATTCGAAGGGAAACGCTAACAAAAAGGGCAAGTTCCAGGGAGACAACAAAAGCCAACCGATGGAGAGGTTCAAAGAAAACTGCCATCACTATGGAAAGCCTGGCCATGTTATCAAAGAGTGTCGCAAACTGAAGTGAGAGCAGAAGGAAAAGGCTAAGAACAAAGGCAAGGCCAAGGCTAACGTTGTACAAGACGAGGGTGGTCCTTCGAACCTTGATGACATAATTATGGATTTTTCGACTGTAGTGCTGGAGGCAAATCTGGTGGAGAATCCAAGGCAATGGTGGATAGACACGGGTGCAACCCATCATATATGCTCTGACAAAAGTGCATTCTCTTCTTACGCCCCAATCACGGGCAAAAAGTTGTTCATGGGCAACGACGCTACCTCGGAAGTGCAAGGGGTTGGAAAAGGTTGTCCTCAAAATGACTTCAGGAAAAAGCTTACTCTAAAGGAAGTGATGTACGTCCCTGACATCCGCAAGAACTTGGTTTCAGGGCCACTGTTGGTCAAGGCTGACTTTAGACTAGTTTTTAAGTCCAATAAATTTGTAATAACTAAGAATGGTATATTTGTAGGAAGGGGCTTCACGTGTGACGACCTGTTCAAAATAAATACTATGTTTGTAATTCGTTCATCTAATGAAATAAAGCCTTCTACCTACTTGCTTGAATCATCTAATTTATGACATCATAGATTAGGACATGTTAACTATAAAATCCATTCAAAAGTTAGTAAAGTTGGAATTGTTGCCTTCCTTCGACATAAACCCCTCAACATAAATGTGAGGTGTGCGTAGAGGCAAAATTAACCAAATCATCTTTCCATTCAGTCGAAAGAAACACCGCTTCTCTAGAACTTATTCGCACCGACATATGTGATTTAAAGTTTGTGCAAGCAAGAGGGGGGAACAAGTACTTTGTGACTTTCATTATTGATAGTACAAGGTATTGTTTGTTTACTTGTTGAAAAGTAAATATGAAGCGTTTGAAGCATTTAAACGTTACAAAGCAGAAGTTGAAAATCCACTAAACCTATGGATTAAGGCAATTCGTAGTGATAGGTGGGGAGAATACGTAGCACCGTTTGAAGAATACTGTGCTCAATTCGACATTGTTCACCAAACGACCGCTCCTTACTCGCCTCAGTCTAACGGTATTGCCAAGCGCAAAAACCGTACGTTAAAGAAAATGATGAATGATTTACTTATCTATTCCCGTTTAGTTCAAAACATATGGGTGAAGTGATTCTTACCACTAATACAATTCTCAATAGAGTTTCGCATAAGCGTAAGGATAAAACTCCATATGAATCATGGAAATGAAAGAAACCCACTTACAAATATTTGAAAGTGTGGGCCTGTTTGACAAATGTCGAAGTACCTAAACCAAAACAGGTCAAAATTGGACCTAAGACTGTTGATTATTTATTCATCGGATATGCAAATAATAGTAGTGATTATCACTTCTTAATATATAAGTCGGAGATACCTGATATCCACGAGGGTACGATCATGGAATCAAGGAATGTTGAATTCTTTGAACAGATCTTTCCTCGAAAGGAAAAATAAATAATTTCACGCAAACAAAGTTATGAACAAAATGCTCAAAATCAACAAGACCCGGGAGTTTCTGATTATCCTGAACTAGACGTTCCAGATCTATAGGACTCAGAAGTTACTGAATATTAAGAACTTAATATTCCAGATCTACAGAACTTAGGGGTTTCAGAGGTTGAACCAAGACAGAGCAAAAGGGCCAAAAAGGACAAAATCTTTGGTCCAGATTTTCTAACATATATGGTTAAAAATGAATCGATGACAATAAATGAAGCATGGTCAACTCCAGAAGCACCGCTTTGGAAAGAAGCTATAGAAAGCGAAATAGATTCCATCATGCAAAATCATACTTGAGAAATGGTTGAGCTTCCTCCGGGAAGCAAACCTTTGGATTGTAAGTGGATACTCAAAATAAAGTACAAAGCAGATGGAACCATTGACAAGTATAAGGCCAGATTAGTAGTCAAAGGCTACAGACAAAAGGAAGGCCTTGATTACTTCGACACATATACCCTTGTATCTAGATTAACATCCATAAGGGTATTCATAGCCATTGCAGTTTTGCGTAACCTTGAGATACATCAAATGGATGTTAAGACAGCCTTTCTAAACGGAGAGTTGGAAGAGGAAATATACATGGAACAACCCGAGGGGTATGTGGTTCCAGGACCAGAAAAGAAAGTATGTCGACTTGTTAAGTCTCTATACGGACTCAAACAAGCCCCAAAACAATGGCATGAAAAGTTTGATAATACTTTATTATCAAAAGGTTTCTCCATAAATGAATATGATAAATGTATCTATATCAAAGGGAACTCTGACTCATTTGTCATGATATGCCTTTACGTAGATGACATGCTCATCACCGGAAGTAGTCTAAACTTGATCCTGGAAATCAAGAATATGTTGAAATAATGTTTCGACGTGAAAGATATGGGTATTGCAGATGTAATCTTAGGAATTAAGATTTCTAAGACATCTGACGGGCTGGTCTTATCTCAATCTCATTACATTGAAGATGTTTTGAGAAAATTTGATATATTTGACAGTCCCCCTATGAAGTCACCAATGGATATGAATCATAGAATTGATAAGAATCGTGGTGCACCTGTATCTCAAGAGCGATATATGCAGGTCATTGACAGTTTAATGTACATTACAAATTGCACCCAACCCGATATCGTTTATCCAGTCAATAAGTTGGCTAGGTTTACTCATAATCCTGGAATTGATCACTGGAAGGCGTTAAATCGGATACTACGATATCTGAAATATTCACTGAATTACGAATTACATTACTCTAGATATCCAGTCGTATTGGAATGGTACATTGATGCAAACTGGATATCGGACATAAAGAACACCAAATCCACCAGTGGGTATGTTTTTACAATTGGTGGTGGGGTTGTGTCTTGGAAGTCCTCTAAGCAAACATGAATCGCCCGATCCACGATAGAATCGGAGTTTATTACTTTGGATAAAGTAGGAGAAGAAGCAGAATAGCTTCAAGACTTCTTAGAGGATATCCCTTGTTGGGATAAACCCATACCTTCAGTGATGATTTACTGTGACAACCAATCGGCTTTAGGAACGGCACAAAATAGTATGTACAACATTAAGTTTAGACATATTCGTCGGAGACATAAGACCGTTAGGCAATTGATCACTACGGGTGTCATTTCCATTGATTACATCAAATCAAAGGATAACATAGCGGATCCATTAACTAAAGGCCTACCCAAAGATCAAATATTATGTCTGTCTAGGGGAATGGGCTTAAAACCCAAACAATAAGAATTTGTATGGTGGTAACCCAACCTTACTAACTGGAGATCCCAAGAATTTTGGTTCAATGGGAAAACTAAACTGTAGAGGTTTAGTTTTAGCGCTTTACTAGAAGTAAGAGCACTTCAGATTATTATTCTTATAATTCCAACGTTGTTCCCGCGATAGATATTAAGTGCTACCTGCATAAATGGTAAACGATAAGTTTCTAAAACTTTTAATGATTCCTAACACTTTCTAGTAGGGTATAGCAGGATACCTTATAGGAAATCACCTATTTAAGTGCGAAGACATGCCACTTCAAATATACGCACTTAAGAATTCAAGAGTTGTTCATGGCCACAACTGACAGAATTATAAGAAGAAATTAATAAGGGGAGTTATTGTGTTGATATCATTGTCTTGGTTTACACTATACACTAACGGTTCAAGACATCACATTCATCGCACAGTAAGTAAATTCGATGGTAATCGACTAAGGAAGGTTCAAACCCGAAAGCTACCTTTCCTGATACAATATCTTTTCGCTGAAAGATTGTTGAACTTTGGCACCTCGTGTGCACCAATTCTCTTTCAAGAGGGGATTGTTGGAAATTCAACTATATGGGATTGAGTTTTTTCCATCTTTAGTGACTTAAACACATGGGTCCCACATGTCGGAAATATCATTTCTTCGCACATGCCTAATATACTAAATGAGTAGATGATATTAGTGCAAAGTATCGTCAAATTTCATTGAGGAATGAAAGAGATATTGATGCACAAAGTAAGGTGTTTGAGACACAAATAGATGGATTGGTTTGGCCAAATAATAGAACTCCCACATCGGTTGAATATGGAAGGATTGAGGACTATATTAACTATAGTTTTGAGTAAGGGTTTTGGCCCCAATGGGTGACCCAAGTTTTAAGAAGGGGGAGGACCTAGGTAAGCTTGGGTTCGGGGCTAAGCCCCATACTCACTGCCGCCACCCGCCCGGCCCGGTTCGGGTCGGGTCATGGGTCACGGGCTTTCTTCCGAAATTCTCTTTTGGTCCCTGAAATGTTCTTATTTATACTTTGGTCCCTAAAGATTTCAGAAATGTTGCAACGGCTCTATCTTCTCCAAACGATGCCAGCCAACGGATCTGACTTCAACAGTCAGAATCCACCCTCTTCTTCACCTATAAATTGAACATTACTGTTCAGTTCTAACACACGGGAAAAAAAACCCAGAAAATCCTCTCTTCTCTTTGCAATCTGTTCAATATTCATTTTCTTCGCCGGAATCAACATTACTAGCTTTGTTTTGTTGGTTGTTGTTGTTTTAACTTGGGAGATTATTGTCCAATACCGTAAAAGCATCTATACGGAGCAATTTTGTCTTAAAGAAAGAGAGTCATCTCTCGACTCAACTTTTCCTTCTTGATTAATCTTTCTGATACATATATATATATATATATATATATACACACACTCAAATTAGCCCATGAATGACGATGGGTAATATGAATGTTCAATTATGCGATTGTTGGATGTGTGAACAAAATTCAACATGAAAAACAAAAAAGAAAAATAAATTATTATAAGCAGTTGAATAGTCTAAGTGGTCATTTGGTTGCTGATTAAAGTTATGAAAGTATTAGGAATGCATTAGTAATGTAGGAATTAGTTATGCCGGGTTTAATTATTCCATCTTTCTGCATAAAATAATACATAAATTAACTCAAAATTATAAGTGTTTTAGTTATGTGGGATTATAAAATGATAACCAAACTCCGTACTTGGTGTGACAAATTTTATATAAACAACTAAAAGCTACCAAACACGGTATTAACTATGCTAGTTTTAATACATAAAAAGATTTTCCCTAATCAACAACCAAACGACCCTTTAATGATGTGAGGCCTTTTGAAATAAAAATGTGAGAACTCGACCCAAAATGAATAGCATCAACATCATTTTAAGTTATTTTAGCTCAACATATATGACATTGTATATAACCTCTTAAATATTTATTAATATTTTATTAGTAAATAACTAATATTTATACAATATTATAAGCACGCCCCTGGTAAAATATTGTTCGCCCTTTTAACCCTGTAAAAATAAAATTTGCATTGGATAAAATTATAATTTAATTATTTTTCTAATACGTAAAACTTTTAAATCAACTAATTTTTTTATTATTAATCATTTTCTTTATTTGAACTATGTAGAAAATTATAATATTTAGGACTATTGTCTTTTAATTTATATAAATCATTTGCTTTTCCGACTATAACATAACTATAATATCACTACATTATTAGAACTTTTATTTTTCTGTGTTCAAAACAGTAATTAAAAAATTCAATTTCTGTTTTAAGAACCCAAACACTATAAAGTCATTAAGGACAGAAATGTAGAAGAATCAGAATATTTTCGAGTCTACAAGGTTTTTGTGTGTCCTTAAGAAATCTAACCGTCTCACAGTTGTCAAGGTTAATGGATTAATTCCTCCCAAGATAAAACGGATAACTATTCTGCGATAGCGGCGATACAAATTGAAGAACTTCAGCTAACTAAAATGGCGATAGCAAATCACACGACTCTATGGTATTTTTGTTTTAAAAATAAATGTAGATAATTTAGAGGGAAGAAAGATTTAGCTTTTTATAGACAATAAAATGGTGAGATGAAGAGGTGCAATTCAAAAAGTGCATCTTCCATTTCCCATTCACACATTTTAAAAAAGAACTCAACAATCCCCCACAGGAATGGGAAATGACCATATATTTAAAAACATACATGAATAAATTGTGTGATTTGCAAGCAAGGATTAATCGCATCTGGATAAGTAGGTATCCCTTTGAACTTTTCGTAGTGAACATATGTCGAATATACTCGGTCAATCGGTAGATTTGATATCTTTGAATCGTCGACCTTTGGTGTATACCTAGACAATCACATGTCACACGATTAACCCTTTAACCATCTTTGGTTCTCATTGTTGTGCTCGTTTCAGCCATGAACCACACCTGATCTCGTAAGTGCATAGAGAATTGGCCTTACAGAATTCTCTTTGAAAGACTTACACTTCATACTTACATAAGTGATTCCTAAACGTATAATCCTTAGAAACACTAGTTGATATACCCTGTATCAAACTTAGAAATAGTTAAAAGAGTCTTAACGCTTTATCCTTGTTACTAAACATTGTCTTCATCATGAGAATGGACCAAAAAAATTGTTTGACAATGTTGACCGTCAATCATAACTTTGATTGATCTCCTTGAACCTAGATCTTGGGATCTTCAATCTTATAGGTAGAGTTACTGCCATATTGACTTGTCCTCAGTCATAGTCCCATTCCATTAGGTTTTTTAAGCTTGTTATCTTTCTGTGTACAAAGCAGTAATTTAAAAAAATTAGTTTTTTTTTAAGAACCCAAAAAATAGAAAAAATCATTAAGGACAGAAATGTAGAAGAATCAGAATATTTTCGAGCTCACAAGTTTCTTGTATGTCCTTATGAAATCTAATTCCTCTACAATTGTCAAGGTTAATGTATTAATTCCACACAGGATAGAACGGAAAACTATTCTGCGATAGCGGCAATGCAAATTGTAGAACTTCAACGAACTCAAATGATGGTAGCAAATCACACAACTCTACGACATTTTTGTTTTAAAAACAAATGCAGAGAATATAGAGGAGAGAAACCTTCAGATTTTGTGGTGTGTTTCAATCCAAATATGAGGCAATGCCTCTGAATTTATAGACAATAAAAGGGTGAGATGAAGAGGTGCAATATAAAAAGTGTCACTTTCATTTCTATTCACACCTTTTTAAAAAATTCAACAATCACTTAATATCAAATTTCAACTCCTTTCTTATTATTATATTATGCTTTTGCTTCTTCTATTAATTTTTTTAAAAGAATCACGACATCAAATAATTTCTGACAACTATTTGAATGTGTTCAGTATGGAGAAAAATGTTTTTCATGAAAATATTTTTCTAGAAAATGTGTTCTTGGAAAATAAGTGAGTTTCTTACTTATTTTCTTATGTTCGTTTGGTTAGTGGAAAAAATGATTTTTTACTTAATTTCTCGTGTTGGTTTGGTTAGTGAAAAAAGTGAATTTCTTACTTATTTTCTCATGTTCATTTGATTAGTGAAAAATAAGTGAATTTCTAACTTATTTCATGTTCGGTTGGTTAGTAGAAAATATTTTTCAAAAATTCACCCAAGCCCCACCAACCCCTCCACCACGCACCCACCACCGACCACCCAACCAAATCCCACCCCCACCCCACACCACCCTCGAACGCACTTCATCTTCACCCACCCCTATCCCGCACCACCACACCCACTCCATCCTACACCACCGTTCCACCCAACCCTCACCTATGTTTCTCTCAATTTTCTATTTCATATATTTGATTTTATTTTTATAAAATTTTATAAAAAAATGGGAAATTTTGTTGAGTTCAACTTTGGATTGCATAATATTATTAATTTTCTATGATTTATCAAGACTATTGCTTAAATATCGTCGACATACAAAGTAATCACGTAATTGATGGATTCTTATAACAAATTACTCCTTCAACATGAATCTATAAAAGACATAACTCGTGATTTTTTTCTTGAGATTTTACTGTTTGCCTTGAATTTTTTCTTTCTATATTTTATCCCTTGTTGCAAAATATTAAGTTAACATTAATTATTTTTAGACTTTACTTCATTCTAGAAGATATTTGGCCAACCTCTTGATTCCTAAATATCTAAAAGACCAAAAGATTCAATTTTGTATTTCATATAACAATTTTTTGAAAAATCATGATAAAATTATTTTTGTGTTGTTTATTTATTTTTAGTATTAAGTCATAAAAATAACGATGATTTTCATAAAATATTCCTACTACAATATGGTCTCACTGATATGGATTCACTCGTACCCAAAAACTAGCATAGTAAATGATGGAGTAATAATAAATATTCGTAGACGAGAACCGATGAAGACTGCCAATAACGTCTTTGTGCAAAAGATTCATTGTTTTATGCAACATCTTCTTAGCATGATGTCATGTCAAGTTTTTAGGAAAAATTGTAAAGCATCGACATTTAAATATTTAACAAAAAAGTAAAAAATTATGAAAATACTATATATACAGAATTTAAATAAAGATTACACGAGGAGCAACAACTTTGATAATTAGAAAAGAAGTTGCGCTGGTATAAAACTGGCCCAAAATCTAGAAAAGGAATCACATGAAATGTTAGAGCAAAGTTATAATCTGATATAAACCAAATCTCATTTTGCAGAAATTTGGCCGTAGGAAATAAAAAAGGAAAAAGAAAGGAAAGATACCAAAAAAGAATGAGGAATAGTGAAAAATTCTTTTAACTAATAAAAAAGTGAAAGTAATCTTACTTTCTTCTTAATCTCATTTTGTAGAAATTTGGCTGTAGGAAATAAAAAATGAAAAAGAAAGGAGAGATACAAAAAGAGAATAAGGAGGAAAATAGTGAAAAATTCGGTGGTGCATTTGTTAATTTGAAAAAAGTGTTAGAAAATTTCTTCCAAGAACTGTCAGTTTTTTCGAAGATTTGGCCAAACACCATCTTTATAGTGATGATAGCACTAAGGGGCCAAACACCATCTTTATAAGTGAAAATTTTTGGCCAAACACCATCTTTAGGAAGTATTTTGTTGGAAAATAATTTCATAAATATCTTTTACAAATTTCAACTTTTGCAAAAACTGTAAAAAAAAGATTCATTTACTTTTGAAACAAACATCAAAAATACTTTTTAATTTTTTAATGATGCATAGTTGACTATGTGGATAAAAAGTAGAGAGAAAGATCTGATAGTGAAATCTAAAGAGACCGTGTAGTGTTCGGTTCAAGTAAACTTAAGGGATGTATTTAGTTAGGATTTTAAAAGATTATTTTGGGATAAATAAATCTTATGATATTCAATTAAGATTTTAAAATCATTTAAACAAGTCTTGTGGTATTTAATCAAAATTATTATAATTTTTTAAAGAGTATAACCAAATCTAATGGTATTCAATCAGAATTTTAAAGAATTAACAAAAAGACTTTTGATATTTAAAAACTTGCTAAACAATCAGGATTTTGTGTGACTTTTTAGTGGAATGTATAAATATCAAACTCTATAAAAAAATCTCATCCTTGTGGACAAGATTTCTGAAGATTGCGAAATCTACAGAAAACTTTCAAATTCCAAAAGTCATCTCTAAACTCAGGGTTGTCGACCCTAACAGTCGTATGTGGCATCGTTGCTTGACATCCACAGGACAGCCAGATTTTCTTTGAATCAGGAGAAAAGGATTCCCCATTTTTTTGCTTGGCATACATTGTTTTGAGGCCAGTTCAGAAAGGCATATTTATAAATGAAGCTTTGACAGAGATCAAGAGTAGCATTTGCACTTGTTCCTCACATTCTGTAAAGGTTCGCTTACGGTTAAAGAAATCCAATTTAACCTAAGCCCTTATGTACCATTTGAAAATAGAACTGGCAGTGAAATGCCCTTACATAGTTCCTTTGAATCCCCACTTGCGGGATGAAAATAAGGGGGGTGTTATGACCAATTAGAGCTGCTCCTGTCCTTGAAGATCTCATGGTCACTGATTTGGACACTATTGATTAAATGTGTTCAACCATCACTTCAGGCATGTTATTCGCTGAAATATCTATACATGCAAGTTGTTCGCTGAAATACATGTTAGAGAAATTGATATGAAAAATTCATGTGGTCCTTTCAAATCTTTATAAATTTTATGATAAATCTTTTAAAATTCAAACATAATTTTGATTGTCTTTTAAAATCTGTTAAGTCATTACATTTTTAAATAGTCTTTTAAAATTCACTGGACTTATTTATCCTAAAATAGTCTTTTAAAATCTTAATTGAATACACCTCCTTAAAATTTAAACATATAATAATATAGGTATAATATATATACAAAAAATTACTATAATGTTAATAAATATTAAATTAAAGAAGCATATTTCTGCATTCCCTAAATTAAATACTCCTATTTCTCAGGAATTGACAAACGATATAGGTGGTTGATTAATATAGTAAACCTTAACAACGAAAGATCAACCTCCATACGTGTAATGAAAAATAGGATAATTAACTCCGATTGCTTGAGATATGTCAAGCTTAAACCAAATTAAGTTTACAATAATCTCTACATTATTTTCATTAATTAAAAAAGTATATATACAATTTACATCTTTCCATAATAGGAGAATCATATTCCTATTCTACTCCTAAAACCTTATTCTACTTGGACACTAACTATACAATTATGGTAATACAATTATGGTAAGTATACAATACTAATTACACTCAAATATTACCTAAACTAATATGTTCAATTCATGACCTTCATATGTACAGCAAACCGAGACCAATCAATATACATATGATATATTGTATATCATATGTATATTTAACACCCCACCCCCGAAGTCATAGCGGGCGGTCTTCGTACGCTGAAATTGTCCCTAAAATCTTCAAATAGTAGTGCCGGAAGACCTTTGGTAAAGATGTCTGCAATTTGATACCTGGAAGGGACATGGCAGACACGTACTTGTCCACGAGCTACCTTTTCGCGAACAAAGTGAATGTCCATCTCGATGTGTTTAGTCCGCTGATGCTGAACCGGATTACCAGAAAGGTAGATGGCACTAAGATTATCATAATAAACCAAGGTAGCTTTTTGAATAGGACAATGAAACTCTAATAGAAGATTATTTAACCAACAGGATTCAGAGACCACAATGGCTACCCCTCGATACTCAGCCTCGGCACTAGAGCGTGATAACGTCGATTGACGCTTTGCAGATCAGGAGACCAAGTTATTATCAAGAAACATACAATAGCCAGACGTAGACCGTCTGGTGTCTGGACAGCCACCCCAATCAACATCTGTATACGAGACGAGTGTAGATGTCGACGAAGGATATAAATGTAAGTCATAGTCAAGTGTCCCCTAGATGTACCTAATAATGCGTTTGAGCGCATTCATGTGCTCAACCCTGGGATCATGCATAAACAAACACACATGTTGTACGACATACATAATATCTGGTCTCGTGAATGTAAGATACTGAAGGGCCCCTGCAAGACTGTGATAGCGGGTCGGATCCTCATAAGGTGAGCCAGTCGCAACACCTAACTTGAGTTTAGTATCAACCGGAGTGGAAGTAGACTTACATGATGACATCTCAGCCTTCTCAATGATCTCAGTTGCATATTTCCTCTGGGATAAGAACAACCCACCTGCATGACGAGTGACGACAATCCCCAAAAGTAACTCGAGGGCCCTAAGTCTTTCATAGCAAACTCAAAACTGAGCATTGTCATGATAGACTGGCGTAATGCATCAGAAGAGGCAGTCAAGATAATATCTTCCACATACAATATATATAAGCCAAAGACGAACCACGACGATATCTGAACAATGAATTATCAGACATGCTGTGAGAGAAATTAATAGTCGAAACATAGTCTGCAAACCTCTTATAGTAAGCCCGTGGAGACTGTTTAAGCCTATACAAGGACTTCTTCAACAGAGAGACATGATGAGGATATTTGGGATCCCTAAACCCCAAGGGCTGATGTATATAGACGGTCTCATTGAGATCACCATGTAGGAAATCATTCTTCACATCTAACTAATGAATGGGCCATGCTTTCAAAAGAGCCAAGCTAAGCATAGTGCGAATGGTATCCGGCTTGACCATTGGACTAAACGTCTCACCACAATCCACACCAACCTGCTGAGTTTTACCATCACCTACAAGACGAGCCTTATGCATCGCAAAAGAACCGTCAGAATGTCCTTATGAGCAAAAATCCACATAGATCGAATTATATTAACACCATATGGATGGGGCACCAACTCCCACGTCTTATTATCAATAAGAGTATTATATTCATCGGTCATAACAATTATCCACTTATGGTCATTTAACGCAGACACATGGTTATGGGGTAGGGTGATTTAAGAACATTAGAATTGAAATTGAAATGTCTTTTTGGTTTAAAAATACCCCGTTGACTACGAGTGACTGATCTATGACTCAGGGGAGGATTTGGTGGATTTTGGGAATTAGAGGACACATGACGGACCGGCCAGCGAGTAATGGGCCCGCTGGCCCAACACTGGAATTCGGTGATCGAATCGGATCGGATACTCACACACGAACAGTGGCGTTCTTGGGTTGTGAAGCTGGCCCAGTTTTCATCACTGGTCCAGTTACGGGAACTGTGGGGCCAGCGGACAGTGGGCCCGCTGGTAGATTTGGGTGTGGGACACATTCGAAAAATGGTGAATAATATACGGGGATATATCATCACCCAAAAAATTATACGAACTAGGCGTGAGACTATTTACCTTAGCAAACGGAAATTGGGATTCATCAAATATTACGTGGCGACTAATGATGATTTTATTAGATGATAAATCAAAATATTTGTAACCACGATGATTGGATGGATAACCCAAAAACACACAAGGGGTAGACCGGCCCTGAAATTTGTTGGATGGAAATAGTGGATAACACATGCACCCAAAGACCCTAAGATGTGAATACGAATGAGTCTTATTATATAAAATTTGAAGAGGGGACGAATATGTCAAAACTTTGGAAGGAAGAACGTTAAGAAAATATGTAGCCATTAATAGAGCATGGTGCCAAAATGAAGGGGGTACGGAAGGATGAATCAATAAAGTTCGGACAATGTTATTAATGGTACGAATTTTGCATTCGGCTTTCCTATTTTGTGAAGATGTATGGGGGCAAGAAAAATGAAAATTTATCCCATTAGTAGCACAAAATTCTCGAAAGACCCCATTGTCATATTCTTTACCATTATCACATTGAATATTCTTTATTTTCCGTTCAAATTGGGTTTTAATGAATGCTCTAAATTTTAAGAAGGTGGAAAAAACATGAGATTTTTTCGCTATTGGAAAAGTCCATAAAAATTAGAATAATCATCTAATAAAAGAACATAATATCGATGACCCAACGAACTAACAACAAGATACGTCCATAAATCGCTATGAATAATATCAAATGACATTAAAGTCTGAGAATTAGAGTCTTCAAATGACAAATTAACAATTTTTCCTAAAGAACAAGATTGACAATTCGAAGTACTACGCGTACCCTTACATTAAATAAAATTATTTTTCTCTAAGGAAGACAAAATAGACAACCCCGGATGACCAAGACGAGCATGACACAAGGAAGAAGCAAAAGCGGCAAAAGCTGACGGTAAGGCTTGACTCGAAAAACCGAACATGACGTGATAGGATAAAGATCTCCCCTACTATCAAAAACCCATGAGAGGACTCCCCGTCTTGAAATCCTTCACAGAAAACCCAAATGGATCAAATTCAACAGAAACATAATTATCAGTGGTGAACTTACGGACAAATACCAAATTTTTAATCAATTTAGGGGTATGAATGGTATTTTTCAAGATAAGAGGTGGATGTGGGGGGGGGGGGGGGGAGACAACGTTTTATGACCATAGCCACGAATTGGAATTGAATTACCATTTCCAACAATTATGCCCCAAGGGAAGCTAAAATTAGAATAAGATGAGAGAGTACCTGAGTTAGATGTCATGTGGGTCGTGGCTCCGGTGTCCATATACCAATTCGGGTCTTGTGGATTTAATCCAAGTGTGTACATCGCGACTTCAATGTCGGTTGGTGTGGGGCCCGCTGCATGGTGGGCCTGCCGAGGCCCAAGCACACTGGCATGCTGTCCCGGCCCATAAGGAGGCCTGAAACCCGTGACTGGACCCGGGAAACTGGGCCTGGGCTGCTGAGAAATAGGGGCCCAATTTCCAGGGTAATAAGCTACTAGAACAACGCCACTGTTAGGCCCAAAACTGTCGGCCCACTGCCACTACATGGGGGCCCAATACTGATGTTGCTGCTGATTGCCTCGAGGGCCTTCACCGCCACCACCACCGTTCCGGGCGCCACCCGTGTTGCTGCCACAATTTTTCCCATTATTTCCCCATATTTTTCCTCTTCTTGCCTCCACAGTTGTTGAGGTTTTGGCCCAAGTTGTAGGAACCGGAAGGAGGAAAATTGGACTCGGTCATCATGACTATGGGACTCGCACCGGTAGCCGCCTTTTTGGCTAATACGGCTTCTTCGAGTGTAAGCATAGAACGAGTCTGATAAAATTGCGGAAGAGGGTTGCTTTGTCGAAGAAGTGTGCCAACACCGCTATACACCTCCGAAAGGCCTGCAACCATCTGAAGAACCAGACAGTCGTTGGTAACTGGCGCACCAACGTTGCGGAGTTGGTCTGCCAATTCTTTCAACCTTTTGCAATATGTTGAAACGTTAGGGAAATCGTCCATATTGACGTGAGAGAATTCCTGCTCCAACGTAACATCATGAGAATGTTGATTATCTTGGAATATTTCATGTACTTTATTCCACGCCGCCATCGCCATAGCGTCTGATTCGATAATAGTTTGCAATAGGTCGACAGAAATAGTGGAATAAATCCGCTGAAGAACCGTAGCATCAAGTGTCGTCCATAACTTAGGATCATCCTCGGGTTTAGGCACCGTTGTATCCGTAGGAGCCGCAGGGATAATGTGATGGAGGACTTGATGCGGGCGTGCATGAACTTTGAACAGTTCGGCCCACGTCGCATATTGAACGTTTTCTATTTCAAGAATGATAGAGATGTGATTCTTGATATTAGAAATAACAAAGGCAGAGTGAAACATGTTCTTAGCCATAATAGCAACGCAAGACATGATGTAGGGATTTAGAAGAAGAAATTTGGGAAGAAAAAAGAATTTCCAGGCATAGAAACCGAGGAAGGGGGGTTGGATTCCGAGCTGTTTGGACGGAAATATTTGGGAGAGAAAATTAACCTAGACTTCTGGTACCATGAAAGAAATAATCCCTTGATTATTTTCATTAATTGAAAGAGTATATATATACAATTTACATATTTCCATAATAGGAGAATCTTATTCTTATTTTACTCTAAAATCTTATTCTACTTGGACACTAACTATACAATTATGATAAGTATATAATACTAATTACATCCAAATATTACCTAAACTAATATGTTCAATTCGTGACCTTCGTATGTACAGCAAACTGAGACCAACCAATATACATATGATATATTTAACACTATGAGTGAAATTCAACTGATGAAATCAAAACAAAGAAGATTTTTTGGTTAAAGAACAAAACCCATTTGCAGATGCAGTCATCAACAACATACTATCCTACAAAATGAATTTGCAGATGCAATCGATAGAACAATAAAAAAAAGACCTTTCGTTTTACACAAGCGACTAATTTCCTATTAATTGTTATCGGCGACGACGGACAATGTATGTCGACTAAATGTGATTCCATTGCCAAGAACATGAAAAAGATGGAGCAATCACAACAATTTCTCTTTTTTAATACGAAGAAGAAGGTGGGTTTATCGTGGTTGATCTATGGGATTTTCTGCCAGTGAAATATGTTTAGGTTATGTGGGTGTTGAGTGGTTAATGTATGGTGTTTTATGGCAGTGAAATGAAGGAAATCGAAAAAGCTCCAAACTCCGCTCATGACGAATTTCAGATCGGGAAAATTTTTTACCGCCGAAAACGAAAAGAGGAGAATGAAACAACTACCCAGTACACTATTATCGTCGTCGGTAATTTTCTAGTTTCTCCATAAACAATAACATTGAACCTTCAACCTAAAATTTGAAGAAATCATAGAGAAATATTTAAGAAGTAAAAAAGTAAAAAAACAAAGAAGAAGTAAAATTGCAAAAAAACAAAGATTTAAGTGAAAAATACACGTCAGGTGCGTGTATTTGACCACTCAAACACAGATTTGGTGGTAGCATTTCCGGTCGGGAGAGGGGTAATAATTCATTTAACAAATAGTCGTGGTGCAGGGGAAGTACTAGGACCCCGTATCAAATTCAGTTAGGGTTTATTTTAGTAATTTTTCCAAAACCTTTTGTTGGCGAAACACCATCTTTAGGAAGTATTTGTTGAAAAATAATTTCATAAATATCTTTACAAATTTTCAACTTTTGCAAAAGCGGTAAAAAAAGATTAACTTACTTTTGAAACAAACATCACAAATATTTTTAATTTTTTTTTAACGACCAATAGTTGGCTATGTGGATAAAAAGTAGAGAGAATGACGAGATTTAAAGATACCGTCTTATTGTTCGATTCAAGTAAACTTAAAATTTTCAAGTATATATGCAAAAAATAAGTCAGTCCGGTGCACTAAGCTCCCGCTATGAGCGGAGTCCGGAGAAGGCCGGATCACAAGAATCTATTGTACACACTTACCTTGCATTTATGCATAAGACTGTTTCCACAGCTTGAATCCATAACCTCCTAGTCACGTGGAGATAATTTTATCAGTTATTTCAAGGCAATTTAGGTGTATAGGAAATATTTACTATAATTTTAATAAATATTAAATTCTAAATTCATAATTTTAAATGTACAATTCATTTAGGAGTAAACTTCGTAGTGTCAAATCCATTAAATTTAATTGTGGATATAAATAAGATATGCTCTAACAAATATTCTATGAATAGAGTGGTTAACAACTCCAATCACTAACCACATGAAGTGTTTTTGTTGGTTTACCTTTCATTATCACATGCAACTTTTAATTTTGTATAGTATATGATTATGATGAAAAAAATAAGATTATTATCTTCAGAAATAATTTGGTGTAAATAAAAAATATTAATATAAAAAAAGAAAAGAAAAAAGAGAGACAAGTAACCGACCTAATTTGTTGCAGCGAGAAATAAGGGGAGAACGTGCGAAAATCCATGTTTCTCTGGTGAGTTGTTCCCAACGAATTTCCAAAACTATCCTCAGACGTGGCATACCGTAATTGCTCTATTGACAATGCCACCAAAAAAGAATATATATATAGAATAAAAAAAAAAAAGGAGACGACAATCCTAAAGTAAAATCTATATATTGATACTCAATAAATTAATAAATTCTCAAAGATAATATTTTTTTTGATTCCGATTTGAGCTAGTTGATAAATTAATAAATTTCGATAAGATAATATATTTTCAAAAAATCGCTATGTAAATATATGATCCCATTAATATCATAAATTAATAATTATATAAACTTACACAAACATAATATAGTTTCATCCATATTAAAAACATGAACTTATCTATTTTTTCCCTTATAACCTCCAATTTCTTCTCCATGTTTTGTATATCAACCGAACCACTCTCTCCGAAATGACGAAATGACTTGATACCGTGTCGTAGCTTAAATTTCTCAAGCCAACCTTGAGAAAATTGGTGCTCAGAATCTTGTTAAGGGTTAGTTCTCCGGTCATATTCACATGATCTTGATACCGGAGAAACCACTCATAAACAACCTTCTCCATATCTGAAAATTTTGCTGGTTTGTGCCGCTTAATATCCCTTCCTATTTCTAGGTTGACTGAGAGATACTCAGCTGATTGTTTGAGTGTATTTGAGATTGTACCTTGACTAACTTTCAAATGAAACTTTTCTTCAAGCCACAACTACAAATCTTTTTGAGTGCATGTCGAATGATCTCTCTTGTACTCACATAATTCTTTGCGTATTCGTCATTATTGATTTCGTGACACCTTTTAGATAAAGAGTCATTATTGAGTGTGGTTTCAAAAAATTTCTATCTTGTTTATATTTTCTGTCGGCATCATATATTGAATGTTTTAAGTAAAAATACATGAATAATACTTAATTATTAAGAAACAATGAACATTTTTTATTAGTTTTCATTAATATTATGTACAATGAATCTATGTAATTCAATTACGTAATATGATATATGAATTTTTTTAAGATACAATGTTTTTTGATGTAATTAAAATTTAACTTTAATAAATTACAATAAATTAATAAATATTAATTTATCAATTAATTAATATTTCTATAAAATAATAAAATATTATGATCGAACAATATTAATTTATAGAGATTTTAACGTATATGAGTATCCTACGGTTTGTCCACGCCCTCAATCTACCTCAGGGGTCACTTTGTGTTTTAAATATAAGTAAGAAGATATATATGTTCCATCTCTTCTAAACCACCATCAGTAGTAGCAGAAACATAGGACTATACAAAGTTTATTTTTGTGTTTAGGCGGGGGTTCATCACTCTCAGCGCATTAATCTTCTTTTGTTTTCACCATGGATTCCGCTGATCCTGCTCGCGCATTTGTTAAGGACGTCAAAAGAATTATTATTAAGGTATTTTTTGTTTCTCATTGCATTTCCCCTCATCATTGGTTTGATTTTTGTATAATGGTGGTATTTGTGCTATGCTATAAGGTGGTTAAGCGATTTGGCCTTTCTCTATCGGTTCCTTTTTTATCCGAATCGTCTTTTTGGATGTCTGATGAATGTTAATAGTGGCAATTCTGTTTTCGTTTTTGTTGGTGTTTTTCTTGGTTAGATTGGAAAAAGGGTCGAGATTACCTATGTTTCATGTTATTTTTCTTGAATTCCTGCATTGACTATGATTTCTTTTGAGTCAGTGTCTATCGAAAACAACCCTCTACCTTCCCACAAAGTCACAAAGGCTGCGCACATCATACTTCTCCAGATCCCACTTATGTAATTACACTAGGTATTTTGTTGTTGTTGTTGTATCTGGGCCTGCTAGGGTTACTCTGGCCACCAAGGCTTAGTAAGATGGTAAAAATTCATTTAACATTTTTTTTGTGTCTGCTGGTATTTCAACCTTGGTTTTCCATGATTTTCGCACACTTCTAGGTCTGGAGTGCAAGATGTTACCTTTTTTCTTTCTGAATCTCTATTGCTAATAATACATATGTAATAATGTGTTATGTCTTTTGCAAAGGTTGGAACTGCAGTGGTGACTCGAGGTGATGGAAGATTGGCACTTGGTAGAATGGGGTCACTGTGTGAGCAGGTGAATATTATGCTTGATCAATTTCCACTAAATAGTTTCTTTGAATCAGATGTTTGCTTACAAACTACTTACAGATTCGGGAACTTACCACTCAAGGCTTTGAAGTTATTTTGGTGACCTCAGGTGCCGTTGGTGTTGGCCGTCAGCGCCTTCGATATAGGAAGCTCATTAACAGCAGGTTTCTGCTTTGTTCTTGTGCTCTTTGAAATCTTAAATTCCGATTCAACAAACCTTAATAAGAGGAATTATATTTATTTTAATTTTAAACTTATTCTCTAGATTCGTACGTTGTTTATTAATTACTTTTATAATATATGTTATCTAATATGTATATTGACTTTTGAATAATCAAATCCATATCTTATAGTTGACATTCACTTTTCTTTCGAGAAATTTTCACCAATTGTTTCAAAATGGAATAACTGTTTAGTAAATGATCATCTTTTTCTTACAATTTGTGGAACTTTTAGACCACGGTCTAAATATCGCTTTTGGCAAATTGAAAATATTTTGAGAAAATCGTTAAACCACGGTCTAAAGTTTTGTAAGTTAGTACGAACATTAGACGACATTCTAATGCTTTTTCTGTAAGATTGATAAATATATAAACAGACATTAGACGATAATTTAATGTTGTCCGGAAGGGTAATTTCCCGAAAGGCGATATTTGCACAACTTTTTAAAATAGAGAAAAAGGGCAGCCCGGTGTACTAAGCTCCTGCTATGTGCGGTGTCCAGGGCCCCGACGGACCACAAGGGCTAATATTCACCTAAAAAAGAACATTGTGTAAATCAGGCATTGTTCTTTATTAATTACTCCTACAACATAATGACTATAGCATATAATACTAAAATTTTGCCTAAATGTTTTCGAGGCCTAAGGCGGGGGCTTCAGTTGCTTTACCTTGAAGCCACCCCTGCTATTCGAATAGCTATGCAACCGCTTTCGAGTCAAATGCAACTTTTGGCATCATTAGTAAGTATGTGTATGACTCATGTTAAATGATATGTGTGAATGAGGACCTCTTACTGAAGTGCTAATATGAATAGAGTAGTGTATTTCATGGATGATCATCTTTGCCTATTGCGTTAAAAAGCTTCGGATCATCTTTGCCTATTGTATTAAAAATTTCCTGATTATCTTTGCCTATTGTAATGTTCTGATGATAAGGAATTGTATTCCATTAGCTGCCTAAATTATGGATAAAACAATACAAGAGTACACACCAGAATGTTTTGCATCTGATCTCGTGTATTATTAGATATTAGAATAGTATTATCCTTGACGGCAAGAAGCAAAAGATAATATGTTACATTTTGGCATTAACAAAATACTACTTTAAAATATCAAGTATGTCTGATTCATTATGCGCATTTCAAACACGATTTTCTATGTACTAAATAGCTAATTGGGCCTTGTAACATCCCATGGACTGCTGCTGGTTGAACTCGAAAACTTGGCTTAGGCAAATTCCATATCAGAATGGGAAGCTTGCTAATCTGAAATTTTTGTCTGTTGAGGTCTAGGTTTCCTCAAAAGTATATTTACTAATCCTTGGAAAGTCTCCTTATTGCAGCTTTGCAGACCTCCAAAAGCCCCAAGGTGATCTTGATGGCAAGGCTTGCGCGGCTGTAGGTCAAAATGGTCTCATGGCTCTATATGATACGTTATTCAGTCAGGTAAAAGCTTGGCTTTTGGAGCTTTTGTGTATATTGATATGGTGTAATACCTCATTTTGCCATTCCTTCTTTGCTCAAAGGATTGTATAGTGACTTTCTCACCTTTATACAGTTGGATGTAACCTCAGCTCAGCTTATGGTGACTGATAATGACTTTAGAGATCCGGCCTTTAGGAGACAACTCAACGAAACTGTGAACTCATTGCTCTGTCTAAAAGTTGTACCTATATTTAACGAGAACGATGCTATCAGCACACGGAAAGCTCCTTATGAGGTATCGTTTCTCTTGTTTTTATACTGTACTTGCTGTATCTGGTGTTTTCTATAAGAGTCCCTTCGCTAATAGTTCAATAATGTTGTTTATGAGAATAAAACTGACTTGCTAACTTGTGTCTAAGACCGACCAACCAAGAGTGCAACTATTAAATTCTTGAGAAATGTTTATGCAGCTGTTTCAATTATGAATCCTCTAGAACCTGCTTGCTTAGTCATTGATAAGTCTGAGACCCTGAGTTACATGTCTTCTTTTTATTTCGATGTTTTTTTTACTTTATTATTCACATCAACATGAACCCTTCTATTAAATTGGTTTTATGGCCCAAAATATCATCTTGATTTTGTTTGATCTTCAGCTTCTCTTTGTCGTGATTTGATTTTCAATTTTTAGCTAGTATCCATAGATAATAAATTTTGAAGTTTTTTCATTTTTGTTTCATCCTCGGTTCATGTTTGTCTTAAGAGTTGACAGTTTTTAGCTCTCCTCGCAGGATTCTTCCGGAATCTTTTGGGATAATGATAGTTTGGCAGCTCTATTGGCTTTGGAGCTAAAAGCTGATCTTCTTGTTTTGTTGAGTGACGTAGACGGTCTTTACACTGGCCCTCCAAGCGATCCACAATCAGAGCTAATTCATACATACGTTAAGGAGAAGCACGAGGGGTTGATTACTTTTGGAGACAAGTCTAGAGTGGGAAGAGGGGGTATGACTGCCAAGGTAAAAGCTGCTGTCTATGCAGCTTATGCTGGCATTCCTGTTGTGATAACCAGGTATGGTATCAATACTTCATTTTGAACTCTATGTACATTAGTTGAACTTTTAGCTTTCCATTGGGGTATAGAAGCTTGCGGATTTGAGTGGTAGCTGTTGTGTTGTTTTTTGTATATGCATTGACCGACCCCAAAAGTCATGATCCGAAGTTGTAGTTTGATGGTAAAAAAACTTGAAGATTTCTCTTTTGATAAAGAAGAGGTGTTTAAGAAGTTCTACAGTATTGGAAGCTTCTGCTTGATGCATTGACAAAAACATAAAATAATTAAAATGGTTGCATTAAATGAACCTCAGCCTCTGCATCAGACATCACAAAGATTAGCTAGTAAATTTAACCATTTTATGAAGTGCTTTATCTAGTTACATTAATAGGCCTAATATCACAAAGATTAGGTAGTAAATTTAACCATTTTATGAAGTGCTTTATCTGCCGCTCTACCTATCAAGGTAGAGGTAAGGTCTGCGTACACTCTACCCTCCCCAGACCCCACGGTGTGTGATTTCACTGGGTATGTTGTTGTTGTTGTATGAAGTGCTTTATCTAGTTACATTAATAGGCCAAATGAGTTTTTAAAGGTGAGACCAGAACAAGATGTTTGTAGTCGCATGAGTCGTTCAGTTGAAAACGAACAGAAATCAGTAACTGATGGAAGCATATCGCTTTATTTCAACTCTTGCTGATTGCCTCTTGCTCTTTCTTTCTGTGGATCAAGTGGCTTCGCCAACAATAATATCATCAAAGCACTAGATGGAGAACGTGTTGGCACTCTCTTTCATCGTGAAGCCATTAAATGGGCATCAACAGGGGATGTTGATGCTCGTAAGATGGCAGTTTCTGCAAGGGAATGTGCCAGGCGGCTTCAGGTATTATACTTATACGATAGCTAAATTTTAGTAGAGCTGCATGCATGGATGTGGTTACTGACAATTTCTTCCTTTAACTTCAGGCCCTCTCTTCTCAAGAAAGGAGTAAAATTTTGCTAGATATAGCTGATGCACTGGAAGCAAAAGAAGAAGAAATCCTAGCTGAAAATGAAGCTGATGTGGCTGCTGCTCAACAAGCTGGATATGAGAAGGCTATGATATCTCGGTTAGCTTTAAAGCCAGGAAAAGTAAGATATTGCTCACTTAGTGTTGTGTAAATTATTTTCACTGAATGATCATGTACTTATTTTAACTGAAACTAAATATAGATTTCAAGTCTTGCAAACTCGGTCCGTGTGCTTGCTAACATGGATGAGCCCATTGGCCGCATTTTAAAGAGGACGGAGGTAAGAATCTTGCTTTTCGGGCACTACCTTGTGCCTTTTAATGTTGTAACTTTGACTTGCAAAAAGACGAGGTGAACAAACCAGATATCAAATATTTGTACAATAAGATTGCTTTTATTGAGATTAGGAACAAAGATCAGTTTGCAGAGGAATCTTCTGAAATAGCTTCTTATGAATAACTTTCTGCAGCCCTGGACAATGTAGTGGATCAGACAATATAGTGGATGTGTCAAAGAGTGGGTTAAAAGAGTGTATCTTCCCGTAAAAGCAGAAATTCCGCAACCAAAAGACTAGCAGTGTATTCTTAGCAAATAGTATCTGTCCTATTCTTCTATCTATTCCATTTTCTATATTGAATACTTCTTTGAATGGAGTCTAGGCAGTTGCTAAAAGTAGCAACAACAGCAACAACATACCTAGTATAATCCCACAAGGTGGGGTTTGGGGAGGTAGAGTGTACGCGGACGTCACTCCTACCATGGAGGTAGAGATGCTGTTTCCGATAGACCCTCGGCTCAAAATAAAAGCAAATCACAACAGCCAGGAAAAAGAAATAATCGGTAACGAAGCCATAGAAAAATTCTAAATAAAGCATGACAAAGCAGTATGGAAAAAGAAACGATAACGTAACTACCACAAAATCGCATTCCAATCGAAGAACAAGACACAACAGATAATAACAAGAATCAAAGGGCTAGAAACTACAAGAGTAATACGAAGTGTGACACGCCCAACTACCTAGTAGCCTTCCACCCTTATCCGTGTCCTCCATAACCATCTATTTAAGGTCATGTCCTCAGTGAGCTGAAACAGCGCCATGTACTGTCTAATCACCTCTCCCAATACTTCTTCGGCCTACCTTGACCCCTCCCGGAACCATCCAAAGCCAACCTCTCACACCTTCTCATTGGGGCATCCGCGCCTTTTTTCTGCACATGCTCGAACCATCTCAACCTCGCTTCCCTCATCTTGTCCTCCACGGAGTCTACACCCACCTTGTCCCGAATATCTTCATTCCTAATCCTATCTCTTCTCGTGTGCCCACACATCCACCGCAACATACTCATTTCCATCATCTTCATCTTTTGAACGTGAGAGTTCTTTACTGGCCAACACTCTGCCCTATACAACATAATTTGTCTAATCACCACTCTGTAGAACTTGCCTTTAAGTTTTAGTGGCACCTTCTTATCACACAAGACCAGATGCAAGCCTCCATTTCATCTACCCTTGCACCAATACGATGTGTGACATCTTTCATCAATCTCCCAATTTTCTTGGATAATAGATCCAAAATACTTGAAATTTCTTCTCTTTTGAATAACCTGGGTATCAAGTCTCACGTTCATGTCATCCTTATGCGCTACTCCACTGAACTTGCACTTCAAGTATTTTATCTTGGTCTTGCTCAACCTGAATCCTTTAGATTCCATAGTTTGTCTTCAAACCTCCAGCTTAGCGTTAACTCCACCGCGAGTCTTATCAATCAAAACTATGTCATCTGCAAATAAATTACACCAAGGCACCTTACCTTGAATTTGCCGCGTCAAAACATCCATCACCAAGGCAAATAAAAACGGGTGGTGCAACCCCATCACAACCGGAAATTGCTCCGAGTGTCCTTCCACCGTCCTTACCCTGGTCTTGGCTCCATCATACATGCCCTAATAGCTCCGAATAATAGTTGTGGACAACTAAATTTTCCTTGGTCCTCTGGGTCTTTGTCACTAGTTGTATACCTGGAAATGCTAACAATTTTGTTTTATGGAAATCAAATGGTATAGACAACTATTTTTTACTCTATTGCATCTTTAACCATGGAAAAGCTTGGCCAAGTTGTTGGAATTTTAGGGAATACTGATAAAGAGCATCCATTTATGACTAGAGAACTTGATCCTTGTAAAAAACATATTACGACTAGAGAACTTGATCACTGATTTATCTTTGAATTCATTCTTGGATGTAATCTTGATTTCTGGAATGTTATCGCCTTATCCAGCTTGCCGATGGAATCATATTGGAGAAAACATCATCTCCGTTGGGTGTTCTCCTGATTATATTTGAGTCACGACCAGATGCACTCGTACAGGTAAGCAGGGCCCGAAAATGTTTACTTTTTTTTTAAATTAGTCAGAAGTTCTACTGCATGCAAGGTACTTATCTCCTTTATCGATCATTTTTTTTAAATTACCAAAACCTATCAAAAAGAAGAAAAAACAGACTGGTTGGATTTTCATGGTGTACTTATGCAGCAGCTTGTCTTTTTCTTAATGCCAGGGTGTGAGGTTATGGTCAATTGTATATTGGAGCCGATGCATGCTTGAATTGTCTATTCTTGGTTTATTTCTTCACAAACCCTTATATACTTTTTTGTGGAGCAGATAGCTTCTCTAGCAGTCCGAAGTGGGAATGGACTCTTGTTGAAAGGAGGGAAGGAGGCCAAAAGATCAAATGCAATTTTACACAAGGTTTAATTGAGAATATAATATGTCTTCTCAGACCATTTCTCCACTTGGTAACGTACAGCTTTTCACCTATTCTTCTTTCCTTTTCTTGTACATATCAGGTGATTACCTCATCTATTCCTCCAAGTGTTGGTGAAAGACTTGTTGGGTTAGTGACTTCTAGAGAAGAGATTCCTGAATTGCTTAAGGTACCTTTTTTTATAAATCGAACAGAAGTGTACATGAGACGTGAGTTTGGCTCTGATTTTTTCTCTCTGCCCCAGCTTGATGATGTGATTGATCTTGTTATACCAAGAGGTAGCAATAAACTTGTTTCTCAAATTAAGGCTGCAACAAAAATTCCTGTTCTCGGCCATGCTGGTAATTATATCTTATCTCAAATATTTATAACGTTTACATGCTATGTGCACAATTTGCTTCATTGGTAGCAAGCATGCTAAGATGCTACATTTTCTTCCTAGATGGTATTTGCCACGTTTTCATTGATAAGTCTGCTGACTTGGATATGGCCAAACGTATTGTTTTGGACGCGAAAACAGATTATCCAGCGGCCTGCAATGCAATGGTAACTTGTAATTCTTTGTCCTAATACAATGTCCAGTATCAATCATGCATGTAAGACACATTTTTAACATCATTTGTTTAATTACTTTTCTTTATAGGAAACACTTCTCGTTCATAAGGATCTGGTGCAAACTGGAGGTCTTAATGTCCTGATTCTGGAACTTCAAGAAAGAGGTGAGGCTTCTTCTGCAAACTCCTTGTACATTTAAGCTTCTAAATGAGCTCTGTTAGTCCGCTTAGCTTTAAGCAAGTAATAAAGAATCTGAGTGTAAGTTTGGTAGTAACATGTTTCCTTGATGGTTATTCTGTAATTAGTTACTTCTTCGTTTTTCTTTTTCTACTTTAAGTGGCTTTTATTATTAAAATATATCTATAGAGAACAGTCCACAGAACGTGCATTGTGTCGTCCGATTTATTGTTCAGTATGATTTGAGAATTATTCTAATTTCCTTGTTTAAACCTTTATTTTGTGGATACAAAACTAATCCATCATTTGTCATGCCTCTTAGAGACCATCGTTTACTTCATTCGTTACTTCAATTCAAGGCACCTCTTCCTTCATCCATTTTATGTTTCAAAGTGTTTCTCACCATTTTGTAACTCTCTATGTAGTTTCACGTCATCTTTGGTTTTTAGTATTTCAGCTTTTAGATGTTTGGATCTCTGTTGTCCCACAGTTCAATCAATCAATTCATGATTGCCATTCATTCATCAGCTGTCTAATATATGAATCCTATGTTTTTACTTTGCTCTATTGAGGTTAATTTAATGAACTGTCTGATCTGAGATATGAATCCTCTTTATCTATTCTGCTCTATTTAAGTTAATTTCATTCCATTTACCTAGTAAATTATCTTTTTTTTGGCAAATTAGGGTTTCTATAAAACTAGAGATCCTCTAAATCTCACTCTAAAACTACAAAATACTTCGGATTTTTACATGTTTATGGCTATCATCTGTCGATCCTTCAACATTCACCAACATGACATGAAATTTATATATTACTGAATTTGCTATTTATTGTTTTTAATTAGAATTTTCTTCGCAGTTTATTTGACCAATGTCTTTGAAGGATTTTGTTAATTGTACTTTTGTGCTCTTGCATCTCAGTTGAACTGTAAACTGGACTTGTAGTGTTCTTTTTCCTAATAGTAATTTTCAGATAATGGTATTTTCCCTATAAATCTTTAGGTGTAAATTGGTTGGAATCCTATAGATTTTAACCACATACAAGCATGAATTTTGAGGTTATATCTTTCATCAGCATACAAGTAGATCAAGTGTTTTAAAAATCTTCTAAATATTTTGTCCAATTGTTTTGCCTGAAAGCATGATGAGTAGATATGAAGAAATGTAAAATGATTTGCAGGTGTTTCTTTATTTGGTGGACCTAAAGCAAGCTCCCTGCTTAATATTCCTGAAGCGAACTCCTTCCATCATGAATATGGTGCACTGGCTTGCACTGTGGAAATTGTTGAAGACGTGAATTCTGCAATAGATCACATACATTGTCATGGAAGGCAAGTTACATTTCTCACAACTGTTCAATTTTATAGCCGTCATTTCCAATGTATTTTCTTTTATGAGAATTGCAAAATGCTTATGTGGTACTACCTCACTCGTTGACAGTGCTCACACTGATAGCATCATTACTGAAGACAAAGAAGTTGCTGAACTGTTTTTACGTCAAGTTGACAGGTATACTTGCCACTGCCTACTTTATTGCTCTTTATGGTTTTCGTTCATCCTCCTGCACGTGTAGTTTCTTGAAACATTATATACCAAGACCTACTCATGTCAGCTGTTAATGTGAGAAACATTTTACAATAATATTTGATCTTGTTAACGTAATGTTCACTTTTCAGTGCTGCTGTACTTCATAATGCTAGCACAAGATTTAGTGATGGGTTCCGCTTTGGACTTGGTGCAGAGGTCAGTATAAAAATTGATCAATAGATCCAGATTGTAATCTTTGTTCGCAGTGTAACTTAACCTGATTGTTTTTGGCTGAATAGGTGGGGATTAGTACAAGTCGCATTCATGCTCGTGGTCCAGTTGGAGTTGAGGGATTGCTGACAACTAGATGGTATCATCTCTGAATTTCGACTTCTATATCTTTCTGGCAATTACGCTGACTTAGATACAAGTTATCTGGGAACGATATTGAACATTGTGTCTTATTATTCTCCCTGCGACTTGCGTTAATGTCTGCACACGCAACACCATTGTGGTAATCCTATTTTACTAGAAATAAACAGTTAGTAGCATTTACAAAAATGCTTCTTACCACGTCTTTGATTAGTTGTCTATAGCATTCCGTTTGGCTACTTGGTTGTATTACTATTAAGTCTTATGATATAATATACAGATATGAATTTTAGTTTCTGCTTGGCATATTAAAAGATTCTGGAAGCCAAACTGTAGTTACGGTTTTGTGCTTTTAGCACATAAGAAGATTCTGTAACTTTGAACTGAAATTCTATTGGGAACAGTGAGGTAATGGTACATTTTTTGTATTTTGTAGGCTTGCAAGGGGATCTGGACAAGTCGTTGATGGTGATAAAGAAATTGTCTACACTCACAAAGACCTTAATCTGGAGGCTTGAGAGTAAATGTGTGCAACTATTATAATTATGATTATTATTGTTATTATTATCCTCCTCTGGATCTGGGAAGATGTCTTGTGTACACTTGGATTTGGTGCTTATCGTGGGATTTACAAAGCGTTTCAGCTGTGGATATTGATTTATTAATGGCAAGAAAGAGGAACCAGGGCAGGAGGATGCCTTACTGCTGGGCGCAAATATTTTTTTTGTAATTAGCAGAGGTTAATGAGGTTGGTTGGTTTAGTAGATTACTATTACTTGGTTGCTCTAGTAAATTAGCTGCCAGATTAAGAGCTTTCGATTAGTTATTATTAAAACTGTACCCCAAGAAGAATAAAGTTGAGTTTCATTATATTGTTAATGAAATTTGATACTAGTTCTTTATGATATTTTCTTCATCCTTCATATTTTCGCTTTGTAAACTCAACTTATATAGTAATTAACGTGAGATTAGCAACCTAAAAAAAGATAAATAACATTAATTGGCAATCCTCTGTGAGTTGAGCATTTGGAACGGCCTCAACTAGTCTTTGAGATATGATGCTAGTAAAAAAAATGTTTAGATGCAATTCAAGGTGATCACGTAATTGATGGCTGTCTCTAGTGAGTGGTCAGATAAAATAATAAAATTCTACTCTTTTGCTGGTGAATTGTGTCTTCTTTCATTCTGTTTGTGTTTACAAATTATAATCTCACCTCCACTATCTACGTTAAAACTTCAAAAGTGGATGTTCATAGACCTGAAAAAGAAGGTTTCTTTTGGAGCACTTATCTACGGGTCTATTTAATATTGTATGATGCAAGTTATTATTTTATGAAAAATATTTTTCTAAGAAAATTATTTTTTGATGTTTAGCTATAAGCAAGGATTTTTTAGAAGCTATTTCATAGAACTATCTTGACATTTCACTTCCTATTACATGCTCTAATACTTAGAAATTATTATTAATTTTAGTACTCAAAACTTTCATCAAAGATCTCTGACATTTGTAAATATTATTAATTTTTAATATTTTTACTCACTAAACAAAGATCGAGAAATATTTTCCATGAAAAATATGTTCGACCAAACAAACACTGAAAAGTATTTGATGAAAAATGACTTCATCATACTATACTCGTAATGATAAGTTTTCAAGCAAGCAAGGTAGTTGTTGACCTCAAGAAGAGCGTGTAATGATTCATAAAGATGGATGAGGTCAGTAACCAATTTAATCTGTATGTTGGTGTTAATAGCTATACATTTAATGACTTTAGATATTGATGGACAACGAATCGGCAAGATAGCTTTACATTTAATGAAGATATTGATGGACAACGAATCGACAAGATTCACAATCAACTTAATTAGGATGATTTTTACAAAGGAAAATGATTGTTGTACAGAAATTTTGTGGGCAGAATGGGCAGAACGAGGACATTTAAGACTGTAACTTTTTTGTAACAGTTATATCCTCACATTGAAGTTGGACGTTAATGAAGAGGGTCTTAACGCCGTCTTCTCTCTCATTCTAATAATTAACTCATCTAATCAATGTTTTAAAAAATTAAAATATGCCGCACGCCTCTCCTTTCTTCAATGGTGTATTATATACGCCTCTCCTTATTCCAAAAATACACCTCTGTATTTCCCTAATGTATATAGTAAAATAAAATCCTACTATATTATTGCACCCTGTTTTATTTGGATCTCATTTCCTCCCATCGCCATTGCCATCGCCTTCTTCTCCTTCTTCGAAAATAGCTAAGAAGTTTTATGTTGTATTTCTTGGTAGGGTACCCGGTATATACACGACATGACGCGAGTGTGAATCAATGGTTAAAGGGTTTAGTCGAAACCATTACAATTTGTACAGAACGTATGAGAAAGCCCTTGAAGCTTACAACGATTACCAGAGATCTAATAGAAGTCAAGAGAATGTTGATGTTGTTGAAGAGCAGGCTGCCAAAGTTGATATTGTTGAAAATGTTGAAGCTGACTCAATCCACATTTTACTAAGAGTGGCCGGTGGGCCGGCTCGGTCCGGCGGGGTCGGGGTCGGGGCGGGACGGGAGAAGGGGCGGGGTCGGGTCCGGCGGGGTCGGGTCGGCGGGACCGGAGCAAGTCCCGTCCCGATCCCGATCCCGTCGGGCTCGGGTCGGGTCGGGGCGGGCTCGGGGCGGGGTCGGGCTCGGGGCGGGATACGGCGGGTTTTCATTTTTTTTTTTTTTTTAAATAACATATGTATAAAAAAAACTCAATAAACAAAATAAGATAGTGTAATAAAAACATCCCAAGGTCACATTTTTGTGCCTCTTATATTATTTAATAGACATATGATTTTTTTGTAATACAAATACAATTGTCTAAAATCTAAATTGCAACTTTGTGGTGTTGTCCAAAAGTTACAAATTACATAATAAAATTACAATTAAAAAAATTACATTCTCAAAAAAACTGTTCTAATTGCTTGATGATTTCATGTGGTTCTTCGGTTGGAATTGATATTTGTTGGTCAAATTGATCCACGTCGCTTCCACTACCTTCGGTTAAGATTTCGTTGTAGTTTTCATCATCTTCTTCGTTGATCTCCGGTTGACCGCACCTTCTCCGCTCCGCTCGTATCCAATCTCTCGAATAATACTTGCAATTTCCAAGCTGTCTCCGGCTAATGAGTGTCCGTGGTCTCCTATTTGATATTTGCTCGTAGAAAAAGCGCTTTCGAGACGCGATTGACGACGCTTGAATGTTCAAAACATCTCGAGCCATCAATAAAAGTGTCGGAAAGGTCTTCTCATTCCCCCTCCAAAGATATTTCAACAAGTCTTCATGTCCATCTTCATTGATAACTTCTTGATACGGTACAGAACCCTGTAAAACAAAAATATCCAACTCGCTAATTTGGTTAGTAGTAGAGGTACGACCGCACATTCTATTTCTGAGGCTTTCAATACTAGCCGCAGAAACAACATGTCTTTTGTGAGGTTGTATTGAAGATGAAGAAGATGGTATGGAAGATGGTAAGTTACTAGCATTTTCTTGTTGATAAAATCTATATATATTTTTGCATTGGTGTTCTACGCTAGACAATACTTCTTCTTTAGTTTGTTCAATAGGTGGTGGGTGATTTAGATTTTTGGGACTTGGAGGTGGTAGTACTTCTATACAATCGTAAATAGTTTCAATTAGTGATTTAGTACCGTCTATTTTAATAGTAGGATTTAATACAGAACCAATAATATAAATAGAGGGAATAAGAATAAAATATTTTTTTATTTTGAGAAACATTTTTTTAATAGCTGCCTTATAAGCTGGTTTTTCCATATATTCACTAAGTAATAAAAATATTAGAGTTATATAAAATAACATAGTTGAAATAGTAGGATAATATATACCGGAAAATTCTTTTGTTGCTTGAAAAAATTTCTCTAAAAATACAATAAGTTCGGAGATTTTTTCCCAATCACTATCTAAAATCATATCAGCTGGCTTTTTATTATGAGAGTTAAAAAATAAAGTTATAGGTAATTTATAGTCATAAGCAACAAGTAGTTGCTCGTATAAAGAATTCCACCTAGTGGATACTTCTTGTGGAATTTTTCTAAAAGGTAGTCCACAATCATGACAAATTTTTTTATATTCTTTTCTACGTTGTACTTTATTACTTTTAAAAATAAAGTTTATAGCAAATTGTATTTTACTAAGAATGTCTTCAAAAAGTGATAGACCATCCTTTACAATTAAGTTATATATATGGCACGCACATTTTATATGAAAATGGTCTGGAAAAGAAGGAGTTAAACTATTTTTTAAAATTGTAATTGCGTAATTGTTATTAGAAGCGTTATCTAATGTAATAGTCATAATTTTATCGGTAATTCCGTAATAATCGCACACTTGATAAATATTTTCTGCAATAAAAGTACCAAAGGTGCCTATCATCTATATATCTATACGCTAAAATACGTTTTTGCATAGACCATTTATAATCTATCCAATGACAAGTTACGATTAAATAATCATGGCCGTTAGTACTACGACCTATATCGTACGTGATGGATACTTTGCCATTAAAATGATATAATGAAAAACGTAAATATTGTTGATATTCATGCGCGAATTTAAATACATCTCTCTTAACGAGTTGATCTAGGAAAACCGTTAAAAACGGGATTATATATATCTCTAATGTAATGAATAAAACCGGGAGATGAAGGAAATGAAAAAGGCAAACCCTCCACAGCAACTAATTTTGATATTGCTTCCCTATCTCTATGTTTATTGTATTTAGAGCCTACAATTCCCCCCCGTCATAGGGTTAATTTGACCCTGTACTTGGTCCGGGACAGTATCAGTATGTGAACCTTGTCCCGATGGAGCGGGCGTTTGCGCACCCGGGTTTGAAGCCTGGTATTGGGCATACCTAGCTGGATGAGCACTTACTACGTGTCTAATTAAACCCCCCGTCCCACCGTGACCTTTTCCGATTTTAAATTTTAAAACATTTTTACAAATTTTACATAAGGCTACTTGATTCTCTACGTCCCTATCAAAAAATGTCCATGCATCTGATTTTAATGGTCGTTTTGCTGGACCTCGTCTCATACTAGGGGGAATAGGAGGTATTTCAGTTGAAGGTGCACTAGTGGGTGTGTTGTCATCAACATTAGTGGGTATATCATCTAGATCATCGTCTAAATTAAAGTCTTCTTGAGTTCCAGAAAATAGCTCCTGGTCTAAATCTAATGGTATTGTAGGAAAATGTTGAGTATCAACAAAATCATCCTGTGTAGGAATAAGATGACTAGAAGAAGTACCCTTGCCCTGGTTGCCCCTACTAGAAGAAGCACCCTTACCCTTACCCTTAAACATACCTTTTAATCCTTCCATTTTAATTATGATAATAAATAAATAAATAAATAATTAAAGACAATAAAATTAAGTGATCTAAACTAAATAAACAGACAATAATAATTTAATGAAGGAACGAATGTACCAAACGCCGACGTGTAATCGAGAGGTTGAAAATTGAAACTTTGCTCGATGGAAGATCCTCAAGCTAGTTGCCAACTTCACTACCAATTCCCAAATGAATAAATAAAATTGAATATTTAGCAAACAATGTAGACTTGTAGAGAGATATATTGAGAAATTAGAGAGATTGTAGGAAGATTTGTGAGAAAGATGAAGAGAAAATGAGTTATTTATAGTTGAAAAATTGGGTTAAAGTGTAAATATAATAACTTATGGGTTAAAAATAAATATTAAGGGGTAGGGGTGCTAAAATGGCCGTTGGTCAACAGCCATAATCTAAAATGGCCGTTGGTGCAACGACCATTTTTGCAAAGGGGCGGGGTCGGGGTCGGGGTGGGGTCGGGTCTCGCGGGCCTGGGGCGGGCTCGGGTCTCGCGGGACGAGACATCGTCCCGTCCCGAGTTCGAGTCCCGCCCCGTAATTTTTTTTTTTTTTTTTTTTTTTTTGGCGGGGTCGGGGCGGGCTCGGGTCGGGGTCGGGCTGTCCCGGCCCACTGGCCAGCCCTACATTTTACAGGCTTTTATTGCTAGAATAGTTGTTGGGGCTTCTTGTATGAAGCTAAATGAATGAAGGGTCAACTTCACTTTTTATTTATTTAGTTTAAGATTATATTGATGTTCATGATTAATATCTAATCTGTGGAAAACTCTTGTCCAGTGTGTGTAATTTTGACTTACTAACAGAATCATGAATAGTTTGTCCTTATAATTTTTTTGTGATTTTCATGATTAAGATCTAATTTATGGAAATCTCTTGTCCCTCTAATTAAATTGTTGAAGCTTCAAGTAGTATAATATGATCAATCAACTAAGTGAATATCCTGAACGGTGGCCTAATATGACTTTTAATTGAACCATCAGATGAATGCATCCGACGAATCAACTAAATGAATAGCCTGAACGGGGGCCTAATATGACATCTAGTTGAACCACCAGATGAATGCATTTGACGGGTCAACCAAGTAAGATATTTGGTTAGCATTGAAAAATTACTTGAATTTTACTATGTTATGCTATATTCTATCACAAAATTATTTTTTTCATATATAACTCTTGTTATATTATAAGTATATGTAGTAAAACACTATCATCTCCTAAGGAATAACAATAATTGTTTGCAAGAATAATTTCCCTCGAATTCCATGTTCATGTTCTTGTTGTTTCAATCACAAAATGAAGCCATTATAAAATAAAAAACATTAGCAAGGCCAATACAACCGACAATCTTAAGCACCAAGTACAAGAACTACAAACATTGCTCATCATATGATGGGTGGTTCAATACACTCGTGAAACGATTGCAAATTTCTCTCTGAAAGCATGTATCTTGTTTGCACGCAAACCCTCCATGCTTTGGCTAGCCATGATGAATTAAATGAAATTCAACGAGTAGATACCACATGCTTCACCTATTTTGTCACGTGGGACACCCTTAACATGCTTAACCATCCACAGTTCGGTAAGTTTGTGTGTGGACAAATGGTTGAACTTGCCGGAGTCTTTGAGCAACTTTGGAAACAATATCTGAATGAGTTTTATTAGACCGTCAACCTTTTCAATTGAGTTTACTCTCATGTTGCAGTTGTAAACCTCAATCGTGGCATCATTATTAACGAAAACAAGGGTGCAGTAGTGTTGTTTTTTCACATTCCATACACAAAACAATCTCTCAGCACCTACCCAAGACATACCAAATGGTTGCGGTTGATCCCCTGTCACATAATCCAGATCTGATCATTGAATTCATACTTCTTCAACACATCTTCAATACTTCTCTGTGCTGCCGCACTCTTAACCACAATATCATTATATATTGCCAACAAGGCACTACAAAAAATACATCCATAATGACGTCTGATGGATCATAGTATTCATAGTAATTTATCCTACGGCTCCGAATCAACACCATTATTTCAGTAACGTGCTGCAATTTTTTTTATTCCTATCACCAAATACATGCATAAAAAATTATGTTTAGATGACTAATAGGAAATTAACTTACATCATCTATTAACCAGGAGCCGGGTCTGTTGAGGTACTTGAACCATTTAAAGTTCATGTTCACGGTATAACCAATGTGCTCTTCATCTGACCTCATGTTGATCCAGCTAAGGTAAGCTTTCTTCTTCTCAATATCAATAGGTTTGTAGAGGTCAAGTGTCTTCACAATTTTATCTGCTGAACCCTCAAGACTTTGCTCATGTATACCTCCTTTCAAATTACTCTTCCCACGTTGCTCTATTCTATGAATAATGGTATCATGTGCCACTCGAATATTTTCCACCTCTTATAGCACCTTATTTGAGGTAGGTGACTCATGGACACAATGACTGCAACCAACTGTATGCCTTGAGGTACCAACATCTCCTGCTGATACCCCTCTCTACATCAACAGAATCAGATGGACCAACTCCATCTCCTGAGCCACCACAAAAAATATCACCTACACCTCTAGCAGCTTCTGCCCTTGTTATTTCCGTCGTCCCTTTCAATTCTTTTCTCACCCTATCAATTTTTTTGTCTGGAAATTCTTAGTCAAGTGGAACAAAGTCCCTCATGAGTAGGGATAAGGAAAGGATGCACCTTCGTTTGTAGCCATCGTAAAAGAAATACGTTAACGAGCATAGAAGAAAACCAAACCACTAAAATACATCAAAATTGACAAATTAGCTTACATATGAATGGCGCATTATACCATCGCCAAATGGATCAACCTGTTGCCATAGAGATGAAGTTGTTTTTTTCTGCCATTTTAACATCCTGGGGAAAGACGACTCAGTTTATTAGATGATAAGACGTCTAATTGACGGTATAGCATCATATATCCAACACCGACATTAAAAAATTACAATCATTACCTAACGAACTTGCCAGAAAAAACAGGTAAAATCTTTCTTCTCCATGGATAAGTTTGAAAAAAAAATTATATTGTCGGCCATCCTTATCATATTATGGTCAATGTCCTTGCTGTTGGTGTGACACATGATTATGATATGAACAAAGTACACCAAAGATTATCTTTAGCCTCTCTGTTGGATTTAGTTTTGAAGACCTTATTTTCATGGATAGATCATCTGCTCGTAAGCTTGTCATTTTACCTAGGACTTTATACAGAAGTGCAACAACACTAGGACTATTCAGGACAACATCTTCCTCCTCTTGGAATGGTTCGACAGTGCAACGAAGTCCAGTCATGATAGAAAATTTGTTTAAGCTGAAACAAATTGTCTTGCTGTAGATAAGGAACCATACCTCATGTTTCTTGTCGCATTTTGTTATTCTACGGATGAGAAGATTGCGAACTAGTTGTCCGTTGAAGCTACAATCTTGGCTTATTTTCGTGAAAGGACCAAAGCACATCTCCTCGAATTCATGCATAATATTCATTTCCAATAACGTGTTTTTGAAATCATCCAACTTACCCATAGAACATCTCTGGGTCATCTTAGCTAGGGTCCACCCATGTTCATCCAAAAGTGTCTTGAATCCGTAGGAGGGTATGTCGATGGCCCTCACACAGTCAGGTACTGAGGGTTTATGTAGATCCTCTTCATTTACAACATCATCCTTTACATGTTGAGTAAATAAAAAACTTAATTAGATTGCTAATTCAATTATGTTATTTACATAGTAAAGATATATAGAAAGCCACAAACCCCATTTTAACCAATAAAATATTGAATACTTATTACCATTTTAGCTGTAAATTTTCATAAAAGCAATTCATACAACAAAGACATATTATAGGATAACCAGCAAAGTATTCACGACTCATAAAATCACGGGGAACGAAAATCTTTACCGATACTCAGACATACCTTAATGGTGGTTTATTCCCTATGAGTGGTCTCTTCGCCATTTCCACTCTCATTCTGGTCACTGGGGCCTTCATCTGATTCCTCTGCTTCGTTTACACTATCAACATTCTCATGGAAGCTTGCATCTGAGTGATCTCCATATTTCTCACCATCAACCTTTTCCTCTTCAACTACATCCACTTCATCTCCATCCCTTTCACAATTAGCCTTGTCATCTTCAACTAAATCCACTTCATCTCTATCTTTCCCACCATCAACCTTGTCATCATCACCTACATCCAATTAATCTACATCCTTTCGACCATCATCCTTGTCATCTTCATTCACATCCACTTCATCTCCATCCTTCTCACTATCAGCCTTGTCCTCTTCACCTACATGCAATTCATCTCCATCCTTTTTACCTACATCCACTTCATCTCCTTCCTTTCCACATCATCCTTGTGATCGGTGCCTCCATCAGATTCCTATCTCCCATCCCTGTCATCGGATTTTCATCTCCATGTTCAATCTCACCCTCGTCATCAACAACTACATTCTCTACACTTTCAATAGTTTTAACTGAAAGTATAACTTCGATATTTTTTCTAGATTTAGTTCTTGGATGGTTTTCCACCATTGGATGTTCCTTAACTTTCCTCTTCCTTTTCCCCTTTTATCATCATTTTTTTCCCCTTTACTCAATTTCTATCCAATATCAGGGTTCTCCGACTCTTGATTGACTTTTTTTAAAGTTTTCAAAAGAGTTACCAACGGTCTTGATGCCCCCATTTTCTGTTGCAAATTTCGTTGCGTTGTTTTACTGGTGGTTGTGGAGGATTTTTTACTGGTGCCGGTTCTGGAGGGTTTTCTACTAGTGTTAGTTCTGCAATGCAGTATCGCCATTTTATTTCTCTCATGTTCACCAGTCCTGGTACGATGTTTTTTTGTATATTTGATCTCGCCATAATAGATTAAACTTTAGTGTTTTAGCGGGTAGAGAAATCAGAGAAGGAAGAGAGAACGCCGAGTTCCAAATTGGGAGGGGAGTATGAATGGATTTGAAATAAAACACTATAGTATTTTAATGTAGCAGTAGGAATAAACCTTTTTTTAATTTCTAACTTATATTTATTGTTTTCTTTAGTTCCAACCAAAATAACTTGGTTGATCCGTCAAGCTGATTCATCTGATGGTCAGCTAAGTGAAACATAGGAAAAACAAGGAAATAGAGAATTTAGATAATAATAATCACATTTTTGGGTGTTAAAGCCACATATCAAGATATTGTATGTGATAACATGTACAACCACGTTGTTTGGTTGAGTTTTAACAACAAATTAACTACTCAAATACATTTCCTCATTTACTTAACTAACTCTTACATTAGATGAACTAATTGTGGTGTAGTAGCTTGTGCTTTGCGTGATAGTGCCATTTATCAAGTTGCAAATCTTTTCACATATAATTGTATAAAAGCATCTAAGGTCCTTTAGTGGTGTGTAATATGAGTTAATTTGATCCATTTATTTATTTAAATAATAATTTATTTATTTGGATTGCCCCACAACAAGTTCTGGATAAATACATTTGTACTAACACGACTAAACAAAAGTGGCTATTCTAGTCGAGTGGTGATGAGTCATCTATGCGACCATATGTTCTCCAGTTCGAATACGGCGAGCCTCACTTATTTTTATTTTATTAGTATTCACAACTTGGTTGATCCATCAAGTTAATTGATCTGATGGTCAGCTAAGTGAAACACAGGGAAAGGAAGGAAATAGAGGATTTAGACAATAATAATAACTTTTTGGGTGTTAAAATCCACATAATAAGATATTATATAAGATAACATGTACAATGACATTTTTTGGTGGGGTTATAACAATAAATTCAATACTCAAACACATTTTCTCATTTACCTAACTAACTCCTACTTCGGACAAACTAATTGTGGTGTAGTAGCTTGTGATTTACGTGATAGTTCCATTTATCAAGTCACAAATCTTTTCACATACAATAGTATAAAAGAATCTAAGGTCCTTTAGTGATGTGTATTATGATTTAATTTGAGCCATTTATTAATATAAATAATAATTTATTTATTTGGATTTCCCCCACAACAGGTTCTGAATAAATACATTTGGACTAACATGACTAAACAAATGTGGCTATTCCAGCGGAGTGGTGACAAGTCATCTATGCGACGACTTGTTCTTGTGTTCGAATCTGACGAGTCGCACTTATTTTTGTTTAATTATTATTCACAACTGGGTTGATCCGTCAAGTTAATTCAACTGATGGTTAGCTAAGTGAAACATAGGGAAAGGAAGGAAATAGAGGATTTAGAAAAAAATAATCACTTTTTTGGTTGTGAAAATCCACATAATAAGATATTATATACGATAACATGTACAATGACATTTTTTGGTAGGGTTATAACAACAAATTCACTTCTCAAACACATTTTCTCATTTACCAAACTAACTCCTACTTCGGACAAACTAATTGTGGTGTAGTAGCTTGTGCTTTACGTGATAGTTCCATTTATCAAATCACAAATCTTTTCACATACAATTGTATAAAAGCATCTAAGGTCCTTTAGTGGTGTGTATTATGATGTAATTTGAGCCATTTATTTATATAAATAGTATTTTATTTATTTGGATTTCCCCCACAACAGGTTCTGGTTAAATACATTTGGACTAACATGACTAAACAAATGTGGCAATTCCAGCCGAGCGGTGACGAGTCATCTATGCGACGACCTGTTCTCGTGTTCGAATCCGGTGAGTCTCACTTATTTTTGTTTGTTAGTATTCAAAACTTGGTTGATCCGTCAAGTTAATTCATCTGATGGTCAGCTAAGTGAATCATAGGGAAAAGAATGAAATAGAGGATTAAGAAAATAATAATCATTTTTGGGTGTTAAAGCCACAAAATAAGATATAATAATTGATAACACGTACAACCACATTATTTTAGTTGAGTTTTAACAATAAATTTACTACTGAAACACATTTACTCATTTACTTCACTAACGCCTACGTTGGACGAACTAATTGTGGTGTAGTAGCTTGTGCTTTACGTGATAGTTCCATTTATCAGGTCACAAATCTTTTCACATACAATTGTATAAAAGCATCTAAGGTCCTTTAGTGGCGTGTATTATAATTTAATTGGAGCCATTTATTTATATAATTAATAATTTATTTATTTGGATTACCCGCAGAACAGGTTCTGGATAAATACATTTGGACTTACATGACTAAAACAATGTGGTTATTCCAGCCGAGTGGTGACGCGTCATCTATGCGACGATCTGTTCCCGTGTTCGAATCCGTAGAGTCACACTTATTTTTGTTTTATTTGTATTCAAAACTTGGTTGATCCGTCAAGTTCATTCATCTAATGATCAACTAAGTGAAACGTAGGGAAAGGAAGGAAATAGAGGATTTAGACAATAATAATCACTTTTTTGTAAGTTAAAAGCCACATAATAAGATATTATATATGATAACATGTACAATGATATTTTTTGGTTGAGTTATAATAATACATTCACTACTCAAAACACAATTCCTCATTTACTTAACTAACTCCTACGTTCGACGAACTAGTAGTGGTGTAGTAGCTTGTGCTTTACGTGATAGTTCCAGTTATCAAGTCAAAAATCTTTTGACATACAATTGTATAAAAGCATCTAAGGTCCTTTAGTGGTGTGTATTATGATTTAATTTGAGACATTTATTAATTTAAATAATAATTTATTTATTTTGATTTCCTCCACAACAGGTTCTGGATAAATACATTTGGACTAACATGACTAAACAAATGTGGCTATTCCAAAGAAGTCGTGACGAGTAATCTATGAGACGACCTGTTCTCGTGTTCGAATTCGACGAGTCTCACGATTATTTTTGTTTTATTAGTATTCACAACTTGGTTGATCCGTCAAGTTAATTCATCTGATGGTCAAGTAAGTGAAACATGGGGAAATGAATGAAATAGAGGATTTATACAATAATAATCACTTTTTTGGGTGTTAAAAGCCACATAATAAGATATTATATATGATAACATGTACAATGACATTTTTTTGGTTGGGTAATAACAATAAATTCACTACTCAAACACATTTCTCATTTACTTAACTAACTCCTACGTTGGACGAACTAATTGTGGTGTAGTAGCATGTGCTTAACGTGATAGTGCCATTTATCAAATCACAAATCTTTTCACATACAATTGTATAAAAGCATCTAAGGTCCTTTAGTGGTGTGTATTATGATTTAATTTGAGCCATTTATTTATATAAATAGTATTTTATTTTTTTGGATTTCCCCCACAACAGGTTCTGGTTAAATACATTTGGACTAATATGACTAAACAAATGTGGCTATTACAGCCGAGCGGTGATGAGTCATCTATGCGACGACCTGTTCTCGTGTTCGAATCCGGTGAGTCTCACTGATTTTTGTTTTATTAGTATTCACAACTTGGTTGATCCGTCAAGTTAGTTCATCTGATGGTCAGCTAAGTCAAACATAGGGAAATGAATGAAATAGAGGATTTATACAATAATAATCACTTTTTCGGGTGTGAAAAGCCACATAATAAGATATTATATATGATAACATGTACAATGACATTTTTTTTTGGTTGGGTAATATATATAAATTCACTACTCAAACACATTTCTCATTTACTTAACTAACTCCTACGTTGGACGAACTAATTGTGGTGTTGTAGCATGTGCTTAACGTGATAGTGCCATTTATCAAATCACAAACCTTTTCACATACAATTGTATAAAAGCATCTAAGGTCCTTTAGTGGTGTGTATTATGATTTAATTTGAGCCATTTATTTATATAAATAGTATTTTATTTATTTGGATTTCCCCCACAACAGGTTCTGGTTAAATACATATGTACTAACATGACTAAAGAAATGTGGCTATTCCAAATAGAGTGGTGACGAGTCATCTATGCGATGACTGTTCTCGTATTCGAATCCGGTGAGTCTCACTAATTTTAGTTTTATTAGTATTCACAACTTGGTTGATCCGTCAAGTTAATTCATCTGATGGTCAGCTAAGTGAAACATAGGAAAAGGAAGGAAATAGAGGATTTATACAATAATAATCACTTTTTTGGGTGTTAAAAGCCACATAATAAGATATTATATATGTTAACATGTACTATTTCATTTTTTCGTTTTGTTATAATAATAAATTTACTACTCAAACACATTTACTCATTTACTTCACTAACTCCTATGTTGGACGAACTAATTGTGGTGTAGTAGGTTGTGCTTTACGTGATAGTTCCAGTTACAAAGTCACAAATCTTTTCACATACAATAGTATAAAAGCATCTAAGGTCCTTTAGTGGTGTGTATTATAATTTAATTTGAGCCATTTATTTATATAAATAATAATTTATTTATTTGGATTTCCCCCACAACAGGTTCTGAATAAATACATTTGGACTAACATGACTAAACAAATGTGGCTATTCCAGCCGAGTGGTGACGAGTCATGTATGCGACCACTTGTTCGAATCCGGCGAGTCTCACTTATTTTTGTTTTATTAGTATTCACAACTTGGTTGATCCGTCAAGTTAATTCATCTGATGATCAACTAAGTGAAGCGTCGGGAAAGGAAGGAAATAGAGGATTTTGACAATAATAATCACTTTTTTGTATGTTAAAAGCCACATAATAACATATTATATATGATAACAAGTACAGTGATATATTTTGGTTCAGTTATAAAAATACATTCACTACTCAAAACATATTTCCTCATTTACTTAACTAACTCCTACGTTTGACGAACTAGTTGTGGTGTAGTAGCTTGTGCTTTACGTGATAGTTCCAGTTACAAAGTCACAAATCTTTTCACATACAATAGTATAAAAGAATCTAAGGTCCTTTAGTGGTGTGTATTATAATTTAATTTGAGCCATTTATTTATATAAATAATAATTTATTTATTTGGATTTCCCCCACAACAGGTTCTGAATAAATACATTTGGACTAACATGACTAAACAAATGTGGCTATTCCAGCCGAGTGGTGACGAGTCATCTATGCGACCACCTGTTCGAATCCGGCGAGTCTCACTTATTTTTGTTTTATTAGTATTCACAACTTGGTTGATCCGTCAAGTTAATTCATCTGATGATCAACTAAGTGAAACGTAGGGAAAGGAAGGAAATAGAGGATTTAGACAAAAATAATCACTTTTTTGTATGTTAAAAGCCACACAATAAGATATTATATATGATAACATGTACAATGATATTTTTTGGTTGAGTTATAACAATACATTCACTACTCAAAACACATTTCCTCATTTACTTCACTAACTCCTACATTGGACGAACTAGTTGTGGTGTAGTAGCTTGTGCTTTACGTGATAGTTCCAGTTATCAAGTCAAAAATATTTTCACATACAATTGTATAAAAGCATCTAAGGTCCTTTAGTGGTGTGTATTATGATTTAATTTGAGCCATTTATTTATATAAATAGTATTTTATTTATTCGGATTTCCCCGACAATAGGTTCTGGTTAAATACATATGGACTAACATGACTAAACAAATGTGGCTATTCCAGCCGAGCGGTGACGAGTCATCTATGAGACGACCTGTTCTCCTGTTCCAATCCGACGAGTCTCAATGATTTTTGTGTTATTATTATTCACAACTTTGTAGATCCGTCAAGTTAGTTCATCTGATGGCCAGCTAAGTGAAACATAGGGAAATGAATGAAATAGAGGATTTATACAATAATAATCACTTTTTTGGCTCTGAAAAGCCACATAATAAGATATTATATATGATAACATGTACAATGACATTTTTTTTTGGTTGGGTAATATAAATAAATTCACTACTCAAACACATTTCTCATTTACTTAACTAACTCCTACGTTGGACGAACTAATTGTGGTGTAGTAGCATGTGCTTAACGTGATAGTGCCATTTATCAAATCACAAATCTTTTCACATACAATTGTATAAAAGTATCTAAGGTCCTTTAGTGGTGTGTATTATGATTTAATTTGAGCCATTTATTTATATAAATAGTATTTTATTTTTTTGGATTTCCCCCACAACAGGTTCTGGTTAAATACATTTGGACTAATATGACTAAACAAATGTGGCTATTACAGTCGAGCGGTGCTGAGTCATCTATGCGACGACCTGTTCTCGTGTTCGAATCCGGTGAGTCTCACTTATTTCTATTTGTTAGTATTCAAAACTTGGTTGATCCGTCAGGTTAATTCATCTGATGGTCAGCTAAGTGAATCATAGGGAAAATAATGAAATTGAGGATTAAGACAATAATAATCATTTTTGGGTGTTAAAGCCACATAATAAGATATTATAATTGATAACACGTACAACCACATTATTTTAGTTGAGTTTTAACAATAAATTTACTACTGAAACACATTTACTCATTTACTTCACTAACGCCTACGTTGGACGAACTAATTGTGGTGTAGTAGCTTGTGCTTTACGTGATAGTTCCATTTATCAGGTCACAAATCTTTTCACATACAATTGTATAAAAGCATCTAAGGTCCTTTAGTGGCGTGTATTATAATTTAATTGGAGCCATTTATTTATATAATTAATAATTTATTTATTTGGATTACCCGCGAACATGTTCTGATAAATACATTTGGACTTACATGACTAAAACAATGTGGTTATTCCAAATGAGTGGTGACGCGTCATCTATGCGACGATCTGTTCCCGTGTTCGAATCCGTAGAGTCACACTTATTTTTGTTTTATTTGTATTCAAAACTTGGTTGATCCGTCAAGTTCATTCATCTAATGATCAACTAAGTGAAACGTAGGGAAAGGAAGGAAATAGAGGATTTAGACAATAATAATCACTTTTTTTGTAAGTTAAAAGCCACATAATAAGATATTATATATGATAACATGTACAATGATATTTTTTGGTTGAGTTATAATAATACATTCACTACTCAAAACACAATTCCTCATTTACTTAACTAACTCCTACGTTCGACGAACTAGTAGTGGTGTAGTAGCTTGTGCTTTACGTGATAGTTCCAGTTATCAAGTCAAAACTCTTTTGACATACAATTGTATAAAAGCATCTAAGGTCCTTTAGTGGTGTGTATTATGATTTAATTTGAGACATTTATTAATTTAAATAATAATTTATTTATTTTGATTTCCTCCACAACAGGTTCTGGATAAATACATTTGGACTAACATGACTAAACAAATGTGGCTATTCCAGCCGAGTCGTGACGAGTAATCTATGAGACGACCTGTTCTCGTGTTCGAATTCGACGAGTCTCACTGATTATTTTTGTTTTATTAGTATTCACAACTTGGTTGATCCGTCAAGTTAATTCATCTGATGGTCAGCTAAGTGAAACATAGGGAAATGAATGAAATAGAGGATTTATACAATAATAATCACTTTTTTGGGTGTTAAAAGCCACATAATAAGATATTATATATGATAACATGTACAATGACATTTTTTTGGTTGGGTAATAACAATAAATTCACTACTCAAACACATTTCTCATTTACTTAACTAACTCCTACGTTGGACGAACTAATTGTGGTGTAGTAGCATGTGCTTAACGTGATAGTGCCATTTATCAAATCACAAATCTTTTCACATACAATTGTATAAAAGCATCTAAGGTCCTTTAGTGGTGTGTATTATGATTTAATTTGAGCCATTTATTTATATAAATAGTATTTTATTTTTTTGGATTTCCCCCACAACAGGTTCTGGTTAAATACATTTGGACTAATATGACTAAACAAATGTGGCTATTACAATAGAAGCGGTGATGAGTCATCTATGCGACGACCTGTTCTCGTGTTCGAATCCGGTGAGTCTCACTGATTTTTGTTTTATTAGTATTCACAACTTGGTTGATCCGTCAAGTTAGTTCATCTGATGGTCAGCTAAGTCAAACATAGGGAAATGAATGAAATAGAGGATTTATACAATAATAATCACTTTTTCGGGTGTGAAAAGCCACATAATAAGATATTATATATGATAACATGTACAATGACATTTTTTTTGGTTGGGTAATATATATAAATTCACTACTCAAACACATTTCTCATTTACTTAACTAACTCCTACGTTGGACGAACTAATTGTGGTGTTGTAGCATGTGCTTAACGTGATAGTGCCATTTATCAAATCACAAACCTTTTCACATACAATTGTATAAAAGCATCTAAGGTCCTTTAGTGGTGTGTATTATGATTTAATTTGAGCCATTTATTTATATAAATAGTATTTTATTTATTTGGATTTCCCCCACAACAGGTTCTGGTTAAATACATATGTACTAACATGACTAAAGAAATGTGGCTATTCCAGCCGACCGGTGACGAGTCATCTATGCGATGACCTGTTCTCGTATTCGAATCCGGTGAGTCTCACTAATTTTAGTTTTATTAGTATTCACAACTTGGTTGATCCGTCAAGTTAATTCATCTGATGGTCAGCTAAGTGAAACATAGGAAAAGGAAGGAAATAGAGGATTTATACAATAATAATCACTTTTTTGGGTGTTAAAAGCCACATAATAAGATATTATATATGTTAACATGTACTATTTCATTTTTTCGTTTTGTTATAATAATAAATTTACTACTCAAACACATTTACTCATTTACTTCACTAACTCCTATGTTGGACGAACTAATTGTGGTGTAGTAGGTTGTGCTTTACGTGATAGTTCCAAAGCACAAAGTCACAAATCTTTTCACATACAATAGTATAAAAGCATCTAAGGTCCTTTAGTGGTGTGTATTATAATTTAATTTGAGCCATTTATTTATATAAATAATAATTTATTTATTTGGATTTCCCCCACAACATGAGTTCGAATAAATACATTTGGACTAACATGACTAAACAAATGTGGCTATTCCAAATGAGTGGTGACGAGTCATGTATGCGACCACTTGTTCGAATCCGGCGAGTCTCACTTATTTTTGTTTTATTAGTATTCACAACTTGGTTGATCCGTCAAGTTAATTCATCTGATGATCAACTAAGTGAAGCGTCGGGAAAGGAAGGAAATAGAGGATTTTGACAATAATAATCACTTTTTTGTATGTTAAAAGCCACATAATAACATATTATATATGATAACAAGTACAGTGATATATTTTGGTTCAGTTATAAAAATACATTCACTACTCAAAACATATTTCCTCATTTACTTAACTAACTCCTACGTTTGACGAACTAGTTGTGGTGTAGTAGCTTGTGCTTTACGTGATAGTTCCAGTTACAAAGTCACAAATCTTTTCACATACAATAGTATAAAAGAATCTAAGGTCCTTTAGTGGTGTGTATTATAATTTAATTTGAGCCATTTATTTATATAAATAATAATTTATTTATTTGGATTTCCCCCACAACAGGTTCTGAATAAATACATTTGGACTAACATGACTAAACAAATGTGGCTATTCCAAATTTAGTGGTGACGAGTCATCTATGCGACCACCTGTTCGAATCCGGCGAGTCTCACTTATTTTTGTTTTATTAGTATTCACAACTTGGTTGATCCGTCAAGTTAATTCATCTGATGATCAACTAAGTGAAACGTAGGGAAAGGAAGGAAATAGAGGATTTAGACAAAAATAATCACTTTTTTGTATGTTAAAAGCCACACAATAAGATATTATATATGATAACATGTACAATGATATTTTTTGGTTGAGTTATAACAATACATTCACTACTCAAAACACATTTCCTCATTTACTTCACTAACTCCTACATTGGACGAACTAGTTGTGGTGTAGTAGCTTGTGCTTTACGTGATAGTTCCAGTTATCAAGTCAAAAATATTTTCACATACAATTGTATAAAAGCATCTAAGGTCCTTTAGTGGTGTGTATTATGATTTAATTTGAGCCATTTATTTATATAAATAGTATTTTATTTATTCGGATTTCCCCGACAATAGGTTCTGGTTAAATACATATGGACTAACATGACTAAACAAATGTGGCTATTCCAGACGAGCGGTGACGAGTCATCTATGAGACGACCTGTTCTCCTGTTCCAATCCGACGAGTCTCAATGATTTTTGTGTTATTATTATTCACAACTTTGTAGATCCGTCAAGTTAGTTCATCTGATGGCCAAATAAGTGAAACATAGGGAAATGAATGAAATAGAGGATTTATACAATAATAATCACTTTTTTGGCTCTGAAAAGCCACATAATAAGATATTATATATGATAACATGTACAATGACATTTTTTTTTGGTTGGGTAATATAAATAAATTCACTACTCAAACACATTTCTCATTTACTTAACTAACTCCTACGTTGGACGAACTAATTGTGGTGTAGTAGCATGTGCTTAACGTGATAGTGCCATTTATCAAATCACAAATCTTTTCACATACAATTGTATAAAAGTATCTAAGGTCCTTTAGTGGTGTGTATTATGATTTAATTTGAGCCATTTATTTATATAAATAGTATTTTATTTTTTTGGATTTCCCCCACAACAGGTTCTGGTTAAATACATTTGGACTAATATGACTAAACAAATGTGGCTATTACAAAGAGCGGTCTTTGAGTCATCTATGCGACGACCTGTTCTCGTGTTCGAATCCGGTGAGTCTCACTTATTTCTATTTGTTAGTATTCAAAACTTGGTTGATCCGTCAGGTTAATTCATCTGATGGTCAGCTAAGTGAATCATAGGGAAAATAATGAAATTGAGGATTAAGACAATAATAATCATTTTTGGGTGTTAAAGCCACATAATAAGATATTATAATTGATAACACGTACAACCACATTATTTTAGTTGAGTTTTAACAATAAATTTACTACTGAAACACATTTACTCATTTACTTCACTAACGCCTACGTTGACGAACTAATTGTGGTGTAGTAGCTTGTGCTTTACGTGATAGTTCCATTTATCGTGTCACAAATCTTTTCACATACAATTGTATAAAAGCATCTAAGGTCCTTTAGTGGCGTGTATTATAATTTAATTGGAGCCATTTATTTATATAATTAATAATTTATTTATTTGGATTACCCGCAGAACGTGTTCGGATAAATACATTTGGACTTACATGACTAAAACAATGTGGTTATTCCAAATAGAGTGGTGACGCGTCATCTATGCGACGATCTGTTCCCGTGTTCGAATCCGTAGAGTCACACTTATTTTTGTTTTATTTGTATTCAAAACTTGGTTGATCCGTCAAGTTCATTCATCTAATGATCAACTAAGTGAAACGTAGGGAAAGGAAGGAAATAGAGGATTTAGACAATAATAATCACTTTTTTTGTAAGTTAAAAGCCACATAATAAGATATTATATATGATAACATGTACAATGATATTTTTTGGTTGAGTTATAATAATACATTCACTACTCAAAACACAATTCCTCATTTACTTAACTAACTCCTACGTTCGACGAACTAGTAGTGGTGTAGTAGCTTGTGCTTTACGTGATAGTTCCGTTATCAAGTCAAAACTCTTTTGACATACAATTGTATAAAAGCATCTAAGGTCCTTTAGTGGTGTGTATTATGATTTAATTTGAGACATTTATTAATTTAAATAATAATTTATTTATTTTGATTTCCTCCACAACAGGTTCTGGATAAATACATTTGGACTAACATGACTAAACAAATGTGGCTATTCCAGCCGAGTCGTGACGAGTAATCTATGAGACGACCTGTTCTCGTGTTCGAATTCGACGAGTCTCACTGATTATTTTTGTTTTATTAGTATTCACAACTTGGTTGATCCGTCAAGTTAATTCATCTGATGGTCAGCTAAGTGAAACATAGGGAAATGAATGAAATAGAGGATTTATACAATAATAATCACTTTTTTGGGTGTTAAAAGCCACATAATAAGATATTATATATGATAACATGTACAATGACATTTTTTTGGTTGGGTAATAACAATAAATTCACTACTCAAACACATTTCTCATTTACTTAACTAACTCCTACGTTGGACGAACTAATTGTGGTGTAGTAGCATGTGCTTAACGTGATAGTGCCATTTATATCAAATCACAAATCTTTTCACATACAATTGTATAAAAGCATCTAAGGTCCTTTAGTGGTGTGTATTATGATTTAATTTGAGCCATTTATTTATATAAATAGTATTTTATTTTTTTGGATTTCCCCACAACAAAGTTTCGTTAAATACATTTGGACTAATATGACTAAACAAATGTGGCTATTACAAATGAGCGGTGATGAGTCATCTATGCGACGACTGTTCTCGTGTTCGAATCCGGTGAGTCTCACCGATTTTTGTTTTATTAGTATTCACAACTTGGTTGATCCGTCAAGTTAGTTCATCCGATGGTCGCTAAGTCAAACATAGGGAAATGAATGAAATAGAGGATTTATACAATAATAATCACTTTTTCGGGTGTGAAAAGCCACATAATAAGATATTATATATGATAACATGTACAATGACATTTTTTTTTGGTTGGGTAATATATATAAATTCACTACTCAAACACATTTCTCATTTACTTAACTAACTCCTACGTCCGACGAACTAATTGTGGTGTAGTAGCATGTGCTTAACGTGATAGTGCCATTTATCAAATCACAAACCTTTTCACATAAAATTGTATAAAAGCATCTAAGGTCCTTTAGTGGTGTGTATTATGATTTAATTTGAGCCATTTATTTATATAAATAGTATTTTATTTATTTGGATTTCCCCCACAACAGGTTCTGGTTAAATACATATGTACTAACATGACTAAAGAAATGTGGCTATTCCAGCCGACCGGTGACGAGTCATCTATGCGATGACCTGTTCTCGTATTCGAATCCGGTGAGTCTCACTAATTTTAGTTTTATTAGTATTCACAACTTGGTTGATCCGTCAAGTTAATTCATCTGATGGTCAGCTAAGTGAAACATAGGAAAAGGAAGGAAATAGAGGATTTATACAATAATAATCACTTTTTTGGGTGTTAAAAGCCACATAATAAGATATTATATATGTTAACATGTACTATTTCATTTTTTCGTTTTGTTATAATAATAAATTTACTACTCAAACACATTTACTCATTTACTTCACTAACTCCTATGTTGGACGAACTAATTGTGGTGTAGTAGGTTGTGCTTTACGTGATAGTTCCAGTTACAAAGTCACAAATCTTTTCACATACAATAGTATAAAAGCATCTAAGGTCCTTTAGTGGTGTGTATTATAATTTAATTTGAGCCATTTATTTATATAAATAATAATTTATTTATTTGGATTTCCCCACAACAGTTCCGAATAAATACATTTGGACTAACATGACTAAACAAATGTGGCTATTCCAAAGTGAGTGGTGACGAGTCATGTATGCGACCACTTGTTCGAATCCGGCGAGTCTCACTTATTTTTGTTTTATTAGTATTCACAACTTGGTTGATCCGTCAAGTTAATTCATCCGATGATCAACTAAGTGAAGCGTCGGGAAAGGAAGGAAATAGAGGATTTTGACAATAATAATCACTTTTTTGTATGTTAAAAGCCACATAATAACATATTATATATGATAACAAGTACAAGTGATATATTTTGGTTCAGTTATAAAAATACATTCACTACTCAAAACATATTTCCTCATTTACTTAACTAACTCCTACGTTTGACGAACTAGTTGTGGTGTAGTAGCTTGTGCTTTACGTGATAGTTCCAGCTTACAAAGTCACAAATCTTTTCACATACAATAGTATAAAAGAATCTAAGGTCCTTTAGTGGTGTGTATTATAATTTAATTTGAGCCATTTATTTATATAAATAATAATTTATTTATTTGGATTTCCCCCACAACAGGTTCTGAATAAATACATTTGGACTAACATGACTAAACAAATGTGGCTATTCCAAATGAGTGGTGACGAGTCATCTATGCGACCACCTGTTCGAATCCGGCGAGTCTCACTTATTTTTGTTTTATTAGTATTCACAACTTGGTTGATCCGTCAAGTTAATTCATCTGATGATCAACTAAGTGAAACGTAGGGAAAGGAAGGAAATAGAGGATTTAGACAAAAATAATCACTTTTTTGTATGTTAAAAGCCACACAATAAGATATTATATATGATAACATGTACAATGATATTTTTTGGTTGAGTTATAACAATACATTCACTACTCAAAACACATTTCCTCATTTACTTCACTAACTCCTACATTGGACGAACTAGTTGTGGTGTAGTAGCTTGTGCTTTACGTGATAGTTCCAGTTATCAAGTCAAAAATATTTTCACATACAATTGTATAAAAGCATCTAAGGTCCTTTAGTGGTGTGTATTATGATTTAATTTGAGCCATTTATTTATATAAATAGTATTTTATTTATTCGGATTTCCCCCGACAATAGGTTCGGTTAAATACATATGGACTAACATGACTAAACAAATGTGGCTATTCCAAATTTGAGCGGTGACGAGTCATCTATGAGACGACTGTTCTCCTGTTCCAATCCGACGAGTCTCAATGATTTTTGTGTTATTATTATTCACAACTTTGTAGATCCGTCAAGTTAGTTCATCCGATGGCCGCCTAAGTGAAACATAGGGAAATGAATGAAATAGAGGATTTATACAATAATAATCACTTTTTTGGCTCGAAAAGCCACATAATAAGATATTATATATGATAACATGTACAATGACATTTTTTTTGGTTGGGTAATATAAATAAATTCACTACTCAAACACATTTCTCATTTACTTAACTAACTCCTACGTTGGACGAACTAATTGTGGTGTAGTAGCATGTGCTTAACGTGATAGTGCCATTTATCAAATCACAAATCTTTTCACATACAATTGTATAAAAGTATCTAAGGTCCTTTAGTGGTGTGTATTATGATTTAATTTGAGCCATTTATTTATATAAATAGTATTTTATTTTTTTGGATTTCCCCACAACAGTTCCGGTTAAATACATTTGGACTAATATGACTAAACAAATGTGGCTATTACAAATGAGCGGTGCCGAGTCATCTATGCGACGACTGTTCTCGTGTTCGAATCCGGTGAGTCTCACTTATTTCTATTTGTTAGTATTCAAAACTTGGTTGATCCGTCAGGTTAATTCATCTGATGGTCAGCTAAGTGAATCATAGGGAAAATAATGAAATTGAGGATTAAGACAATAATAATCATTTTTGGGTGTTAAAGCCACATAATAAGATATTATAATTGATAACACGTACAACCACATTATTTTAGTTGAGTTTTAACAATAAATTTACTACTGAAACACATTTACTCATTTACTTCACTAACGCCTACGTTGGACGAACTAATTGTGGTGTAGTAGCTTGTGCTTTACGTGATAGTTCCATTTATCAGGTCACAAATCTTTTCACATACAATTGTATAAAAGCATCTAAGGTCCTTTAGTGGCGTGTATTATAATTTAATTGGAGCCATTTATTTATATAATTAATAATTTATTTATTTGGATTACCCGCAGAACAGGTTCTGGATAAATACATTTGGACTTACATGACTAAAACAATGTGGTTATTCCAGCCGAGTGGTGACGCGTCATCTATGCGACGATCTGTTCCCGTGTTCGAATCCGTAGAGTCACACTTATTTTTGTTTTATTTGTATTCAAAACTTGGTTGATCCGTCAAGTTCATTCATCTAATGATCAACTAAGTGAAACGTAGGGAAAGGAAGGAAATAGAGGATTTAGACAATAATAATCACTTTTTTTGTAAGTTAAAAGCCACATAATAAGATATTATATATGATAACATGTACAATGATATTTTTTGGTTGAGTTATAATAATACATTCACTACTCAAAACACAATTCCTCATTTACTTAACTAACTCCTACGTTCGACGAACTAGTAGTGGTGTAGTAGCTTGTGCTTTACGTGATAGTTCCGTTTATCAAGTCAAAACTCTTTTGACATACAATTGTATAAAAGCATCTAAGGTCCTTTAGTGGTGTGTATTATGATTTAATTTGAGACATTTATTAATTTAAATAATAATTTATTTATTTTGATTTCCTCCACAACAAAGTTCGGATAAATACATTTGGACTAACATGACTAAACAAATGTGGCTATTCCAGCCGAGTCGTGACGAGTAATCTATGAGACGACCTGTTCTCGTGTTCGAATTCGACGAGTCTCACTGATTATTTTTGTTTTATTAGTATTCACAACTTGGTTGATCCGTCAAGTTAATTCATCTGATGGTCAGCTAAGTGAAACATAGGGAAATGAATGAAATAGAGGATTTATACAATAATAATCACTTTTTTGGGTGTTAAAAGCCACATAATAAGATATTATATATGATAACATGTACAATGACATTTTTTTGGTTGGGTAATAACAATAAATTCACTACTCAAACACATTTCTCATTTACTTAACTAACTCCTACGTTGGACGAACTAATTGTGGTGTAGTAGCATGTGCTTAACGTGATAGTGCCATTTATATCAAATCACAAATCTTTTCACATACAATTGTATAAAAGCATCTAAGGTCCTTTAGTGGTGTGTATTATGATTTAATTTGAGCCATTTATTTATATAAATAGTATTTTATTTTTTTGGATTTCCCCACAACAGTTCGGTTAAATACATTTGGACTAATATGACTAAACAAATGTGGCTATTACAAAATAGAGCGGTGATGAGTCATCTATGCGACGACTGTTCTCGTGTTCGAATCCGGTGAGTCTCACTGATTTTTGTTTTATTAGTATTCACAACTTGGTTGATCCGTCAAGTTAGTTCATCCGATGGTCAGCTAAGTCAAACATAGGGAAATGAATGAAATAGAGGATTTATACAATAATAATCACTTTTTCGGGTGTGAAAAGCCACATAATAAGATATTATATATGATAACATGTACAATGACATTTTTTTTTGGTTGGGTAATATATATAAATTCACTACTCAAACACATTTCTCATTTACTTAACTAACTCCTACGTCCGACGAACTAATTGTGGTGTAGTAGCATGTGCTTAACGTGATAGTGCCATTTATCAAATCACAAACCTTTTCACATAAAATTGTATAAAAGCATCTAAGGTCCTTTAGTGGTGTGTATTAATTTGAGCTATTTATTTATATAAATATTATTTTATTTATTTGGATTTCCCCCACAACAGGTTCTGGTTAAATACATTTGGACTAACATGACTAAACAAATGTGGCTATTCCAACCGAGCGGTGACGAGTCATCTATGCGACGACCTGTTCTCGGTTTCGAATCCGGTGAGTCACACTGATTTTTGTTTTATTAGTATTCACAACATGGTAGATCCATCAAGTTAGTTCATCTGATGGTCATCTAAGTGAAACATAGGGAAATGAATGAAATAGAGGATTTACACAAAAATAATCACTTTTTTGGGTGTGAAAATCCACATAATAAGATATTATATATGATAACATGTACAATGACATTTTTTTTGGTTGGGTAATAACAATAAATTCACTACAAAACACATTTCTCATTTACTTAACTAACTCCTACGTTGGGCGAACTAATTGTGGTGTAGTAGCATGTGCTTAACGTGATAGTGCCATTTATCAAATCACAAACCTTTTCACATACAATTGTATAAAAGCATCTAAGGTCCTTTAGTGGTGTGTATTATGATTTAATTTGTGCCATTTATTTATATAAATAGTATTATATTTATTTGGATTTCCCCCACAACAAGTTCTGGTTAAATACATTTGGACTAACATGACTAAACAAATGTGGCTATTCCAGACGAGCGGTGATGAGTCATCTATGCGACGACCTGTTCTCGTGTTCGAATCCAGTGAGTCTCACTGATTTTTGTTTTATTAGTATTCACAACATGGTAGATCCATCAAGTTAGTTCATCTGATGGTCAGCTAAGGGAAACATAGGGAAATGAATGAAATAGAGGATTTACACAAAAATAATCACTTTTTTGGGTGTGAAAATCCACATAATAAGATATTATATATGATAACATGTACAATGACATTTTTTTTGGTTGGGTAATAACAATAAATTCACTACAAAACACATTTATCATTTACTTAACTAACTCCTACGTCCGACGAACTAATTGTGGTGTAGTAGCATGTGCTTAACGTGATAGTGCCATTTATCAAATCACAAACCTTTTCACATAAAATTGTATAAAAGCATCTAAGGTCCTTTAGTGGTGTGTATTAATTTGAGCCATTTATTTATATAAATACTATTTTATTTATTTGGATTTCCCCCACAACAGGTTCTGGTTAAATACATTTGGACTAACATGACTAAACAAATCTGGCTATTCCAACTGAGCGGTGACGAGTCATCTATGCGACGACCTGTTCTCGGTTTCGAATCCGGTGAGTCACACTGATTTTTGTTTTATTAGTATTCACAACATGGTAGATCCATCAAGTTAGTTCATCTGATGGTCAGCTAAGTGAAACATAGGGAAATGAATGAAATAGAGGATTTACACAAAAATAATCACTTTTTTGTGTGTGAAAATCCACATAATAAGATATTATATATGATAACATGTACAATGACATTTTTTTTGGTTGGGTAATAACAATAAATTCACTACTCAAACACATTTCTCATTTACTTAACTAACTCCTACGTTGGGCGAACTAATTGTGGTGTAGTAGCATGTGCTTAACGTGATAGTGCCATTTATCAAATCACAAACCTTTTCACATACAATTGTATAAAAGCATCTAAGGTCCTTTAGTGGTGTGTATTATGATTTAATTTGTGCCATTTATTTATATAAATAGTATTATATTTATTTGGATTTCCCCCACAGTAGGTTCTGGTTAAATACATTTAGACTAACATGACTAAACAAATGTGGCTATTCCAAATTAGAAGCGGTGACGAGTCATCTATGCGATGACTTTGTTCTCGTGTTCGAATCCGTGAGTCTCACTCGATGTTTGTTTTATTAGTATTCACAACATGGTAGATCCATCAAGTTAGTTCATCGATGGTCACTAAGTGAAACATAGGGAAATGAATGAAATAGAGGATTTACACAAAAATAATCACTTTTTTGGTTGTGAAAATCCACATAATAAGATATTATATATGATAACATGTACAATGACATTTTTTTGGTTGGGTAATAACAATAAATTCACTACTCAAACACATTTCTCATTTACTTAACTAACTCCTACGTTGGGCGAACTAATTGTGGTGTAGTAGCATGTGCTTAACGTGATAGTGCCATTTATCAAATCACAAACCTTTTCACATACAATTGTATAAAAGCATCTAAGGTCCTTTAGTGGTGTGTATTATGATTTAATTTGTGCCATTTATTTAAATAAATAGTATTTTATTTATTTGGATTTACCCACAATAGGTTTTGGTTAAATACATTTAGACTAACATGACTAAACAAATGTGGCTATTCCAACCGGGAGGTGATGAGTCATCTATGTGACGACCTGTTCTCGTGTTCGAATCCGGTGAGTCTCACGATTTTTGTTTTATTAGTATTCACAACATGGTAGATCCGTCAAGTTAGTTCATCTGATGGTCAGCTAAGGGAAACATAGGGAAATGAATGAAATAGAGGATTTACACAATAATAATCACTTTTTTGGGTGTGAAAAGCCAAATAATAAGATATTATATATGATAACATGTACAATGACATTATTTTTGGTTGGGTAATAACAATAAATTCACTACTCAAACACATTTCTCATTTACTTAACTAACACCTACGCCAGACGAACTAATTGTGGTGTAGTAGCATGTGCTTAACGTGATAGTGCCATTTATGAAATCACAAACCTTTTCACATACAATTGTATAAAAGCATCTAAGGTCCTTTAGTGGTGTGTATTATGATTTAATTTGTGCCATTTATTTATATAAATAGTATTATATTTATTTGGATTTCCCCCACAATAGGTTCTGGTTAAATACATTTAGACTAACATGACTAAACAAATGTGGCTATTCCAGCCGAGCGGTGACGAGTCATCTATACGATGACCTGTTCTCGTGTTCGAATCCAGTGAGTCTCACTGATTTTTGTTTTATTAGTATTCACAACATGGTAGATCCATCAAGTTAGTTCATCTGATGGTCAGCTAAGTGAAACATAGGGAAATGAATGAAATAGAGGATTTACACAAAAATAATCACTTTTTTGGTTGTGAAAATCCACATAATAAGATATTATATATGATAACATGTACAATGACATTTTTTTGGTTGGGTAATAACAATAAATTCACTACTCAAACACATTTCTCATTTACTTAACTAACTCCTACGTTGGGCGAACTAATTGTGGTGTAGTAGCATGTGCTTAACGTGATAGTGCCATTTCTCAAATCACAAACCTTTTCACATACAATTGTATAAAAGCATCTAAGGTCCTTTAGTGGTGTGTATTATGATTTAATTTGTGCCATTTATTTATATAAATAGTATTATATTTATTTGGATTTCCCACATAACAAGTTCTGGTTAAATACATTTGGACTAACATGACTAAACAAATGTGGCTATTCCAAATGAGCGGTGACGAGTCATCTATGCGACGACTGTTCTCGTGTTCGAATCCGGTGAGTCTCACTGATTTTTGTTTTATTAGTATTCACAACATGGTAGATCCGTCAAGTTAGTTCATCTGAAGGTCAGCTAAGGGAAACATAGGGAAATGAATGAAATAGAGGATTTATACAATAATAATCACTTTTTTGGGTGTGAAAATCCACATAATAAGATATTATATATGATAACATGTACAATGACATTATTTTTGGTTGGGTAATAACAACAAATTCACTACTCAAACACATTTCTCATTTACTTAACTAACTCCTACGTTGGGCGAACTAATTGTGGTGTAGTAGCATGTGCTTAACGTGATAGTGCCATTTATCAAATCACAAACCTTTTCACATACAATTGTATAAAAGCATCTAAGGTCCTTTAGTGGTGTGTATTATGATTTAATTTGTGCCATTTATTTATATAAATAGTATTATATTTATTTGGATTTCCCCCACAACAAGTTCTGGTTAAATACATTTGGACTAACATGACTAAACAAATGTGGCTATTCCAGCCGAGCGGTGACGAGTCATCTATGCGACGATCTGTTCTCGTGTTCGAATCCGGTGAGTCTCACTGATTTTTGTATTATTAGTATTCACAGCATGGTAGATCCGTCAAGTTAGTTCATCTGATGGTCAGCTAAGGGAAACATAGGGAAATGAATGAAATAGAGGATTTACACAATAATAATCACTTTTTTGGGTGTGAAAATCCACATAATAAGATATTATATATGATAACATGTACAATGACATTATTTTTGGTTGGGTAATAACAATAAATTCACTACTCAAACACATTTCTCATTTACTTAACTAACACCTACGCCAGACGAACTAATTGTGGTGTAGTAGCATGTGCTTAACGTGATAGTGCCATTTATCAAATCACAAACCTTTTCACATAAATTGTAAAAAAGCATCTAAGGTCCCTTAGTGGTGTGTATTATGATTTAATTTGTGCCATTTATTTATATAAATACAATTTTATTTATTTGGATTTCCCCACAACAGTTCGGTTAAATACATTTGGACTAACATGACTAAACAAATGTGGCTATTCCAGCTAAGCGGTGACCAGTCATCTATGCGACGACCTGTTCTCGTGTTCGAATCCGGTGAGTCTCACTTATTTTTGTTTTAATAGTATTCACAACATGGTAGATCCATCAAGTTAGTTCATCTGATGGTCAGCTAAGTGAAACATAGGGAAATGAATGAAATAGAGGATTTACACAAAAATAATCACTTTTTTGGTTGTGAAAATCCACATAATAAGATATTATATATGATAACATGTACAATGACATTTTTTTGGTTGGGTAATAACAATAAATTCACTACTCAAACACATTTCTCATTTACTTAACTAACTCCTACGTTGGGCGAACTAATTGTGGTGTAGTAGCATGTGCTTAACGTGATAGTGCCATTTATCAAATCACAAACCTTTTCACATACAATTGTATAAAAGCATCTAAGGTCCTTTAGTGGTGTGTATTATGATTTAATTTGTGCCATTTATTTAAATAAATAGTATTTTATTTATTTGGATTTCCCCACAATAGGTTTTGGTTAAATACATTTAGACTAACATGACTAAAAAATGTGGCTATTCCAACCGGGAGGTGATGAGTCATCTATGTGACGACCTGTTCTCGTGTTCGAATCCGGTGAGTCTCACTGATTTTTGTTTTATTAGTATTCACAACATGGTAGATCCGTCAAGTTAGTTCATCTGATGGTCAGCTAAGGGAAACATAGGGAAATGAATGAAATAGAGGATTTACACAATAATAATCACTTTTTTGGGTGTGAAAAGCCACATAATAAGATATTATATATGATAACATGTACAATGACATTATTTTTGGTTGGGTAATAACAATAAATTCACTACTCAAACACATTTCTCATTTACTTAACTAACACCTACGCCAGACGAACTAATTGTGGTGTAGTAGCATGTGCTTAACGTGATAGTGCCATTTATCAAATCACAAACCTTTTCACATACAATTGTATAAAAGCATCTAAGGTCCTTTAGTGGTGTGTATTATGATTTAATTTGTGCCATTTATTTATATAAATAGTATTATATTTATTTGGATTTCCCACATAACAAGTTCTGGTTAAATACATTTGGACTAACATGACTAAACAAATGTGGCTATTCTAGCCGAGCGGTGACGAGTCATCTATGCGACGACCTGTTCTCGTGTTCGAATCCGGTGAGTCTCACTGATTTTTGTTTTATTAGTATTCACAACATGGTAGATCCGTCAAGTTAGTTCATCTGATGGTCAGCTAAGGGAAACATAGGGAAATGAATGAAATAGAGGATTTACACAATAATAATCACTTTTTTGGGTGTGAAAATCCACATAATAAGATATTATATATGATAACATGTACAATGACATTATTTTTGGTTGGGTAATAACAATAAATTCACTACTCAAACACATTTCTCATTTACTTAACTAACACCTACGCCAGACGAACTAATTGTGGTGTAGTAGCATGTGCTTAACGTGATAGTGCCATTTATCAAATCACAAACCTTTTCACATAAATTGTAAAAAAGCATCTAAGGTCCCTTAGTGGTGTGTATTATGATTTAATTTGTGCCATTTATTTATATAAATACAATTTTATTTATTTGGATTTCCCCCACAATAGGTTCTGGTTAAATACATTTGGACTAACATGACTAAACAAGTGTGGCTATTCCAGCTAAGCGGTGACAAGTCATCTATGCGACGACCTGTTCTCGTGTTCGAATCCGGTGAGTCTCACTGATTTTTGTTTTATTAGTATTCACAACTTGGTAGATCCGTCAAGTTAGTTCATGTGATGGTCAGCTAAGTGAAACACAGGGAAATGAATGTGATAGAGGATTTATACAATAATAATCACTTTTTTGGGGTGAAAAGCCACATAATAAGATATTATATATGATAACATGTACAATGACATTTTTTTTGGTTGGGTAATAACAATAAATTAACTACTAAAACACATTTCTCATTTACTTAACTAACACCTACGTCAGACGAACTAATTGTGGTGAAGTAGCATCTGCTTAACATGATAGTGCCATTTATCAAATCACAAACCTTTTCACATAAAATTGTATAAAAGCATCTAAGGTCCTTTAGTGGTGTGTATTATGATTTAATTTGTGCCATTTATTTATATAAATACAATTTTATTTATTTGGATGTCCCCACAACAGTTACGTTAAATACATTTGGACTAACATGACTAAACAAATGTGGCTATTCCAGCTAAGCGGTGACCAGTCATCTATGCGACGACCTGTTCTCGTGTTCGAATCCGGTGAGTCTCACTTATTTTTGTTTTAATAGTATTCACAACTTGGTTGATCCGTCAAGTTAATTCATCTGATGGTCGACTAAGTGAAACATAGGAAAAGGAAGGAAATAGAGGATTTATACAATAATAATCACTTTTTTGGGTGTTAAAAGCCACATAATAAGATATTATATATGTTAACATGTACAATCTCATTTTTTGGTTGGGTAATAACAATAAATTCACTACTAAAACACATTTCTCATTTACTTAACTAACTCCTACGTTGGGCAAACTAATTGTGGTGTAGTAGCATGTGCTTAACGTGATAGTGCCATTTATCAAATCACAAACCTTTTCACATACAATTGTATAAAAGCATCTAAGGTCCTTTAGTGGTGTGTATTATGATTTAATTTGAGCCATTTATTTATATAAATAGTATTTTATTTATTTGGATTTCCCCACAATAGGTTCTGGTTAAATACATTTAGACTAACATGACTAAACAAATGTGGCTATTCCAACCGAGCGATGACGAGTCAACTATGCGACGACCTGTTCTCGTGTTCGAATCCGGTGATTCTCACTGATTTTTGTTTTATTAGTATTCACAACATGGTAGATCCGTCAAGTTAGTTCATCTGATGGTCAGCTAAGTGAAACATAGGGAAATGAATGAAATAGAGGATTTACACAAAAATAATCACTTTTTTGGGTGTGAAAATCCATATAATAAGATATTATATATGATAACATGTACAATGACATTATTTTTGGTTGGGTAATAACAATAAATTCACTACTCAAACACATTTCTCATTTACTTAACTAACACCTACGCCAGACGAACTAATTGTGGTGTAGTAGCATGTGCTTAACGTGATAGTGCCATTTATCAAATCACAAACCTTTTCACATACAATTGTATAAAAGCATCTAAGGTCCTTTAGTGGTGTGTATTATGATTTAATTTGTGCCATTTATTTAAATAAATAGTATTATATTTATTTGGATTTCCCCCACAACAAGTTCTGGTTAAATACATTTGGACTAACATGACTAAACAAATGTGGCAATTCCAGCCGAGCGGTGATGAGTCATCTTTGCGACGACGTGTTCTCGTGTTCGAATACGGTGAGTCTAACTTATTTTTTGTTTTATTAGTATTCACAACTTGGTTGATCCGTCAAGTTAATTCATCTGATGGTCAACTAAGTGAAACATAGGAAAAGGAAGGAAATAGAGGATTTATACAATAATAATCACTTTTTTGGGTGTTAAAAGCCGCATAATAAGATATTATATATGTTAACATGTACAATTTCATTTTTTGGTTTTGTTATAATAATAAATTTACTACTCAAACACATTTACTCATTTACTTCACTAACTCCTATGTTGGACGAACTAATTGTGGTGTAGTAGGTTGTGCTTTACGTGATAGTTCCATTTATAAAGTCACAAATCTTTTCACATACAATTGTATAAAAGAATCTAAGGTCCTTTAGTGGTGTGTATTATAATTTCATTTGAGGCATTTATTTATATAAATAATAATTTATTTATTTAGATTTCCCCCACAACAGGTTCTGAATAAATACATTTGGACTAACATGACTAAACAAATGTGGCTATTCCAGCCGAGCGGTGACGAGTCATCTATGCGACGACCTGTTCTCGTGTTCGAATCCGGTGAGTCTCACTGATTTTTGTTTTATTAGTATTCACAACATGGTAGATCTGTCAAGTTAGTTCATCTGATGGTCAGCTAAGGGAAACATAGGGAAATGAATGAAATAGAGGATTTACACAATAATAATCACTTTTTTGGGTGTGAAAAGCCACATAATAAGATATTATATATGATAACATGTACAATGACATTTTTTTTGGTTGGGTAATAACAATAAATTAACTACTAAAACACATTTCTCATTTACTTAACTAACACCTACGTCAGACGAACTAATTGTGGTGTAGTAGCATCTGCTTAACGTGATAGTGCCATTTATGAAATCACAAACCTTTTCACATAAAATTGTATAAAAGCATTTAAGGTCCTTTAGTGGTGTGTATTATGATTTAATTTGTGCCATTTATTTATATAAATACAATTTTATTTATTTGGATGTCCCCCACAACAGGTTCTGGTTAAATACATTTGGACTACCATGACTAAACAAATGTGGCTATTCCAGCTAAGCGGTGACAAGTCATCTATGCGACGACCTGTTCTCGTGTTCGAATCCGGTGAGTCTCACTGATTTTTGTTTTATTAGTATTCACAACTTGGTAGATCCGTCAAGTTAGTTCATGTGATGGTCAGCTAAGTGAAACATAGGGAAATGAATGTGATAGAGGATTTATACAATAATAATCACTTTTTTGGGGTGAAAAGCCACATAATAAGATATTATATATGATAACATGTACAATGACATTTTTTTTGGTTGGGTAATAACAATAAATTAACTACTAAAACACATTTCTCATTTACTTAACTAACACCTACGTCAGACGAACTAATTGTGGTGAAGTAGCATCTGCTTAACGTGATAGTGCCATTTATCAAATCACAAACCTTTTCACATAAAATTGTATAAAAGCATCTAAGGTCCTTTAGTGGTGTGTATTATGATTTAATTTGTGCCATTTATTTATATAAATACAATTTTATTTATTTGGATGTCCCCCACAACGAGTTACGGTTAAATACATTTGGACTAACATGACTAAACAAATGTGGCTATTCCAGCTAAGCGGTGACCAGTCATCTATGCGACGACCTGTTCTCGTGTTCGAATCCGGTGAGTCTCACTTATTTTTGTTTTATTAGTATTCACAACTTGGTTGATCCGTCAAGTTAATTCATCTGATGGTCGACTAAGTGAAACATAGGGAAATGAATGTGATAGAGGATATATACAATAATAATCAGTTTTTGGGGTGAAAAGCCACATAATAAGATATTATATATGATAACATGTACAATTACATTTTTTTTGGTTAGGTAATAACAATAAATTCACTACTCAAACACATTTCTCATTTACTTATCTAACTCCTACGTTGGGCGAACTAATTGTGGTGTAGTAGCATGTGCTTAACGTGATAGTGCCATTTATCAAATCACAAACCTTTTCACATACAATTGTATAAAAGCATCTAAGGTCCTTTAGTGGTGTGTATTATGATTTAATTTGAGCCATTTATTTATATAAATAGTATTTTATTTTTTTGGATTTCCCCACAATAGGTTCTGGTTAAATACATTTAGACTAACATGACTAAACAAATGTGGCTATTCCAACCGGGAGGTGATGAGTCATCTATGTGACGACCTGTTCTCGTGTTCGAATCCGGTGAGTCTCACTGATTTTTGTTTTATTAGTATTCACAACATGGTAGATCCGTCAAGTTACTTCATCTGATGGTCAGCTAAGTGAAACATAGGGAAATGAATGAAATAGAGGATTTACACAAAAATAATCACTTTTTTGGGTGTGAAAATCCACATAATAAGATATTATATATGATAACATGTACAATGACATTATTTTTGGTTGGGTAATAACAATAAATTCACTACTAAAACACATTTCTCATTTACTTAACTAACTCCTACGTTGGGCGAACTAATTGTGGTGTAGTAGCATGTGCTTAACGTGATAGTGCCATTTATCAAATCACAAACCTTTTCACATACAATTGTATAAAAGCATCTAAGGTCCTTTAGTGGTGTGTATTATGATTTAATTTGAGCCATTTATTTATATAAATAGTATTTTATTTATTTGGATTTCCCCACAATAGGTTCTGGTTAAATACAGTTAGACTAACATGACTAAACAAATGTGGCTATTCCAACCGAGCGGTGACGAGTCATCTATGCGACGACCTGTTCTCGTGTTCGAATCCGGTGAGTCACACTGATTTTTGTTTTATTAGTATTCACATCATGGTAGATTCGTCAAGTTAGTTCATCTGATGGTCAGCTAAGTGAAACATAGGGAAATGAATGAAATAGAGGATTTACACAAAAATAATCACTTTTTTGGGTGTGAAAATCCACATAATAAGATGTTATATATGATAACATGTACAATGACATTTTTTTTGGTTGGGTAATAACAATAAATTCACTACTCAAACACATTTCTCATTTACTTAACTAACTCCTACGTTGGGCGAACTAATTGTGGTGTAGTAGCATGTGCTTAACGTGATAGTGCCATTTATCAAATCACAAACATTTTCAAATACAATTGTATAAAAGCATCTAAGGTCCTTTAGTGGTGTGTATTATGATTTAATTTGTGGCATTTATTAATATAAATAGTATTATATTTATTTGGATTTCCCCCACAACAAGTTCTGGTTAAATACATTTGGACTAACATGACTAAACAAATGTGGCTATTCCAAATTTAGAGCGGTGACGAGTCATCTATGCGACGACCTGTTCTCGTGTTCGAATCCGGTGAGTCTCACTGAGTTTTGTTTTATTCGTATTCACAACATGGTAGATCCGTCAAGTTAGTTCATCTGATGGTCAGCTAAGGGAAACATAGGGAAATGAATGAAATAGAGGATTTACACAAAAATAATCACTTTTTTGGGTGTGAAAATCCACATAATAAGATATTATATATGATAACATGTACAATGACATTATTTTTGGTTGGGTAATAACAATAAATTCACTACTAAAACACATTTCTCATTTACTTAACTAACTCCTACGTTGGGCGAACTAATTGTGGTGTAGTAGCATGTGCTTAACGTGATAGTGCCATTTATCAAATCACAAACCTTTTCACATACAATTGTATAAAAGCATATAAGGTCCTTTAGTGGTGTGTATTATGATTTAATTTGAGCCATTTATTTATATATATAGTATTTTATTTATTTGGATTTCCCCACAATAGGTTCTGGTTAAATACATTTAGACTAACATGACAAAACAAATGTTTCTATTCCAACCGAGCGGTGACGAGTCATCTATGCGAAGACCTGTTCTCGTGTTCGAATCCGGTGAGTCTCACTTATTTTTGTTTATTAGTATTCACAACATGGTAGATCCATCAAGTTAGTTCATCTGATGGTCAGCTAAGTGAAACATAGGGAAATGAATGAAATAGAGGATTTACACAAAAATAATCACTTTTTTGGGTGTGAAAATCCATATAATAAGATATTATATATGATAACATGTACAATGACATTATTTTTGGTTGGGTAATAACAATAAATTCACTACTCAAACACATTTCTCATTTACTTAACTAACTCCTACGTTGGGCGAACTAATTGTGGTGTAGTAGCATGTGCTTAACGTGATAGTGCCATTTATTAAATCACAAACCTTTTCACATACAATTGTATAAAAGCATATAAGGTCCTTTAGTGGTGTGTATTATGATTTAATTTGAGCCATTTATTTATATATATAGTATTTTATTTATTTGGATTTCCCCACAATAGGTTCTGGTTAAATACATTTAGACTAACATGACAAAACAAATGTTTCTATTCCAACCGAGTGGTGACGAGTCATCTATGCGAAGACATGTTCTCGTGTTCGAATCCGGTGAGTCTCACTTATTTTTGTTTTATTAGTATTCACAACATGGTAGATCCGTCAAGTTAGTTCATCTGATGGTCAGCTAAGGGAAACATAGGGAAATGAATGAAATAGAGGATTTACACAATAATAATCACTTTTTTGGGTGTGAAAAGCCACATAATAAGATATTATATATGATAACATGTACAATGACATTATTTTTGGTTGGGTAATAACAATAAATTCACTACTCAAACACATTTCTCATTTACTTAACTAACACCTACGCCAGACGAACTAATTGTGGTGTAGTAGCATGTGCTTAACGTGATAGTGCCATTTATCAAATCACAAACCTTTTCACATACATTTGTATAAAAGCATCTAAGGTCCTTTAGTGGTGTGTATTATGATTTAATTTGTGCCATTTATTTAAATAAATAGTATTATATTTATTTGGATTTCCCCCACAACAAGTTCTGGTTAAATACATTTGGACTAACATGACTAAACAAATGTGGCAATTCCAGCCGAGCGGTGATGAGTCATCTATGCGACGACCTGTTCTCGTGTTCGAATACGGTGAGTCTCACTTATTTTTGTTTTATTAGTATTCACAACTTGGTTGATCCGTCAAGTTAATTCATCTGATGGTCGACTAAGTGAAACATAGGAAAAGGAAGGAAATAGAGGATTTATACAATAATAATCACTTTTTTGGGTGTTAAAAGCCACATAATAAGATATTATATATGTTAACAAGTACAATTTCATTTTTTGGTTTTGTTATAATAATAAATTTACTACTCAAACACATTTACTCATTTACTTCACTAACTCCTATGTTGGACGAACTAATTGTGGTGTAGTAGCATGTGCTTAACGTGATAGTGCCATTTATCAAATCACAAACCTTTTCACATAAATTGTAAAAAAGCATCTAAGGTCCCTTAGTGGTGTGTATTATGATTTAATTTGTGCCATTTATTTATATAAATAAAATTTTATTTATTTGGATTTCCCCCACAACAGGTTCTGGTTAAATACATTTGGACTAACATGACTAAACAAGTGTGGCTATTCCAGCTAAGCGGTGACAAGTCATCTATGCGACGACCTGTTCTCGTGTTCGAATCCGGTGAGTCTCACTGATTTTTGTTTTATTAGTATTCACAACTTGGTAGATCCGTCAAGTTAGTTCATCTGATGGTCAGCTAAGTGAAACATAGGGAAATGAATGTGATAGAGGATTTATACAATAATAATCACTTTTTGGGGTGAAAAGCCACATAATAAGATATTATATATGATAACATGTACAATGACATTTTTTTTGGATAGTTAATAACAATAAATTCACTACTCAAACACATTTCTCATTTACTTAACTAACTCCTACGTTGTGCGAACTAATTGTGGTGTAGTAGCATGTGCTTAACGTGATAGTGCCATTTATCAAATCACAAACCTTTTCACATACAATTGTATAAAAGCATCTAAGGTCCTTTAGTGGTGTGTATTATGATTTAATTTGAGCCATTTATTTATATAAATAGTATTTTATTTATTTGGATTTCCCCACAATAGGTTCTGGTTAAATACATTTAGACTAACATGACTAAACAAATGTGGCTATTCCAACCGGGCGGTGATGAGTCATCTATGTGACGACCTGTTCTCGTGTTCGAATCCGGTGAGTCTCACTGATGTTTGTTTTATTAGTATTCACAACATGGTAGATCCGTCAAGTTAGTTCATCTGATGGTCAGCTAAGTGAAACATAGGGAAATGAATGAAATAGAGGATTTACACAAAAATAATCACTTTTTTGGGTGTGAAAATCCACATAATAAGATATTATATATGATAACATGTACAATGACATTATTTTTGGTTGGGTAATAACAATATATTCACTACTAAAACACATTTCTCATTTACTTAACTAACTCCTACGTTGGGCGAACTAATTGTGGTGTAGTAGCATGTGCTTAACGTGATAGTTCCATTTATCAAATCACAAACCTTTTCACATACAATTGTATAAAAGCATCTAAGGACCTTTAGTGGTGTGTATTATGATTTAATTTGAGCCATTTATTTATATAAATAGTATTTTATTTATTTGGATTTCCCCACAATAGGTTCTGGATAAATACATTTAGACTAACATGACTAAACAAATGTGGCTATTCCAACCGAGCGGTGACGAGTCATCTATGCGACGACCTGTTCTCGTGTTCGAATCCGGTGAGTCTCACTTATTTTTGTTTTATTAGTATTCACAACATGGTAGATCCGTCAAGTTAGTTCATCTGATGGTCAGCTAAGTGAAACATAGGGAAATGAATGAAATAGAGGATTTACACAAAAAATAATCACTTTTTTGGGTGTGAAAATCCACATAATAAGATATTATATATGATAACATGTACAATGACATTATTTTTGGTTGGGTAATAACAATAAATTCACTACTAAAACACATTTCTCATTTACTTAACTAACTCCTACGTTGGGCGAACTAATTGTGGTGTAGTAGCATGTGCTTAACGTGATAGTGCCATTTATCAAATCACAAACCTTTTAACATACAATTGTATAAAAGCATATAAGGTCCTTTAGTGGTGTGTATTATGATTTAATTTGAGCCATTTATTTATATATATAGTATTTTATTTATTTGGATTTCCCCACAATAGGTTCTGGTTAAATACATTTAGACTAACATGACAAAACAAATGTTTCTATTCCAACCGAGCGGTGACGAGTCATCTATGCGAAGACCTGTTCTCGTGTTCGAATCCGGTGAGTCTCACTTATTTTTGTTTTATTAGTATTCACAACATGATAGATCCATCAAGTTAGTTCATCTGATGGTCAGCTAAGTGAAACATAGGGAAATGAATGAAACAGAGGATTTACACAAAAATAAGCACTTTTTTGGGTGTGAAAATCCATATAATAAGATATTATATATGATAACATGTACAATGACATTATTTTTGGTTGGGTAATAACAATAAATTCACTACTCAAACACAATACTCATTTACTTAACTAACACCTACGCCAGACGATCTAATTGTGGTGTAGTAGCATGTGCTTAACGTGATAGTGCCATTTATCAAATCAGAAACCTTTTCACATACAATTGTATAAAAGCATCTAATGTCCTTTAGTGGTGTGTATTATGATTTAATTTGAGCCATTTATTTAAATAAATAGTATTATATTTATTTGGATTTCCCCCACAACAAGTTCTGGTTAAATACATTTGGAATAACATGAGTAAACAAATGTGGCAATTCCATCCGAGCGGTGATGAGTCATCTATGCGACGACCTGTTCTCGTGTTCGAATACGGTGAGTCTCACTTATTTTTGTTTTATTAGTATTCACAACTTGGTTGATCCGTCAAGTTAATTCATCTGATGGTCGACTAAGTGAATTATAGGAAAAGGAAGGAAATAGAGGATTTATACAATAATAATCACTTTTTTGGGTGTTAAAAGCCACATAATAAGATATTATATATGTTAACATGTACAATTTCATTTTTTGGTTTTGTTATAATAATAAATTTACTACTCAAACACATTTACTCATTTACTTCACTAACTCCTATGTTGGACGAACTAATTGTGGTGTAGTAGGTTGTGCTTTACGTGATAGTTCCATTTATAAAGCCACAAATCTTTTCACATACAATTGTATAAAAGAATCTAAGGTCCTTTAGTGGTGTATTATAATTTAATTTGAGCCATTTATTTATATAAATAATAATTTAATTATTTGGATTTCCCCCACAACAGGTTCTGAATAAATACATTTGGACTAACATGACAAAACAAATGTGGCTATTCCAAATTTAGCGGTGACGAGTCATCTATGCGACGACTGTTCTCGTGTTCGAATCCGGTGAGTCTCACTGATTTTTGTTTTATTAGTATTCACAACATGGTAGATCCGTCAAGTTAGTTCATCTGATGGTCAGCTAAGGGAAACATAGGGAAATGAATGAAATAGAGGATTTACACAATAATAATTACTTTTTTGGGTGTGAAAAGCTACATAATAAGATATTATATATGATAACATATACAATGACATTTTTTTTGGTTGGGTAATAACAATAAATTAACTACTAAAACACATTTCTCATTTACTTAACTAACACCTACGTCAGCCGAACAAATTGTGGTGTAGTAGCATGTGCTTAACGTGATAGTGCCATTTATGAAATCACAAACCTTTTCACATAAAATTGTATAAAAGCATCTAAGGTCCTTTAGTGGTGTGTATTATGATTTAATTTGTGCCATTTATTTATATAAATACAATTTTATTTATTTGGATTTCCCCACAACATGACTTCGGTTAAATACATTTGGACTAACATGACTAAACAAATGTGGCTATTCCAAATAAGCGGTGACAAGTCATCTATGCGACGACCTGTTCTCGTGTTCGAATCCGGTGAGTCTCACTGATTTTTGTTTTATTAGTATTCACAACTTGGTAGATCCGTCATGTTAGTTCATCGATGGTCACTAAGTGAAACATAGGGAAATGAATGTGATAGAGGATTTATACAATAATAATCACTTTTTGGGTGTGAAAAGCCACATAATAAGATATTATATATGATAACATGTACAATGACATTTTTTTTGGTTGGGTAATAACAATAAATTCACTACTCAAACACATTTCTCATTTACTTAACTAACTCCTACGTTGGGCGAACTAATTGTGGTGTAGTAGCATGTGCTTAACGTGATAGTGCCATTTATCAAATCACAAACCTTTTCACATACAATTGTATAAAAGCATCTAAGGTCCTTTAGTGGTGTGTATTATGATTTAATTTGAGCAATTTATTTATATAAATAGTATTTTATTTATTTGGATTTCCCCCACAACAGGTTCTGAATAAATACATTTGGACTAACATGACTAAACAAATGTGGCTATTCCAGACGAGCGGTGACGAGTCATCTATGCGACGACCTGTTCTCGTGTTCGAATCCCGTGAGTCTCACTGATTTTTGTTTTATTAGTATTCACAACATGGTAGATCCGTCAAGTTAGTTCATCTGATGGTCAGCTAAGGGAAACATAGGGAAATGAATGAAATAGAGGATTTACACAATAATAATCACTTTTTTGGGTGTGAAAAGCCACATAATAAGATATTATATATGATAACATGTACAATGACATTTTTTTTGGTTGGGTAATAACAATAAATTCACTACTCAAACACATTTCTCATTTACTTAACTAACACCTACGCCAGACGAACTAATTGTGGTGTAGTAGCATGTGCTTAACGTGATAGTGCCATTTATGAAATCACAAACCTTTTCACATACAATTGTATAAAAGCATCTAAGGTCCGTTAGTGGTGTGTATTGTGATTTAATTTGTGCCATTTATTTATATAAATACAATTTTATTTATTTGGATTTCCCCCACAACAAGTTCTGGTTAAATACATTTGGACTAACATGACAAAACAAATGTGGCAATTCCAGCCGAGCGGTGATGTGTCATCTATGCGACGACCTGTTCTCGTGTTCGAATACGGTGAGCCTCACTTATTTTTGTTTTATTAGTATTAACAACTTGGTTGATCCGTCAAGTTAATTCATCTGATGGTCGACTAAGTGAAACATAGGAAAAGGAAGGAAATAGAGGATTTATACAATAATAATCACTTTTTTGGGTGTTAAAAGCCACATAATAAGATAATATATATGTTCACATGTACAATTTCTTTTTTTGGTTTTGTTATAATAATAAATTTACTACTCAAACACATTTACTCATTTATTTCACTAACTCCTATGTTGGACGAACTAATTGCGGTGTAGTAGGTTGTGCTTTACGTGATAGTTCCATTTATAAAGTCACAAATCTTTTCACATACAATTGTATAAAAGAATCTAAGGTCCTTTAGTGGTGTGTATTATAATTTAATATGAGCCGATTAATTATATAAATAATAATTTATTTATTTGGATTTCCCCCACAACAGGTTCTGAATAAATACATTTGGACTAACATGTCTAAACAAATGTGGCTATTCCAGCCGAGCGGTGACGAGTCATCTATGCGACGACCTGTTCTCATGTTCGAATCCGGTGAGTCTCACTGATTTTTGTTTTATTAGTATTCACAACATGGTAGATCCGTCAAGTTAGTTCATTTGATGGTCAGCTACGGGAAACATAGGGAAATGAATGAAATAGAGGATTTAAATAATAATAATCACTTTTTTGGGTGTAAAAATCCACATAATAAGATATTATATATGATAACATGTACAATGACATTTTTTTTGGTTGGGTAGTAACAATAAATTAACTACTAAAACACATTTCTCATTTACTTAACTAACACCTACGTCAGACGAACTAATTGTGGTGTAGTAGCATGTGCTTAACGTGATAGTGCCATTTATGAAATCACAAACCTTTTCACATACAATTGTATAAAAGCATCTAAGGTCCTTTAGTGGTGTGTATTATGATTTAATTTGTGCCATTTATTTATATAAATACAATTTTATTTATTTGGATTTCCCCCACAACAGGTTCTGGTTAAATACATTTGGACTAACATGACTAAACAAATGTGGCTATTCCAGCTAAGCGGTGACAAGTCATCTATGCGACGACCTGTTCTCATGTTCGAATCCGGTGTGTCTCACTCATTTTTGTTTTATTAGTATTCACAACTTGCTAGATCCGTCAAGTTAGTTCATCTGATGGTCAGCTAAGTGAAACATAGGGAAATGAATGTGATAGAGGATTTATACAAGAATAATCACTTTTTTGGGGTGAAAAGACACATAATAAGATATTATATATGATAATATGTACAATGACTTTTTTTTTGGTTGGGTAATAACAATAAATTCACTACTAAAACACATTTCTCATTTACTTAACTAACTCCTACGTTGGGCGAACTAATTGTGGTGTAGTAGCATGTGCTTAACGTGATAGTGCCATTTATCAAATCACAAACCTTTTCACATACAATTGTATAAAAGCATCTAAGGTCCTTTAGTGGTGTGTATTATGATTTAATTTGAGCCATTTATTTATATAAATAGTATTTTATTTATTTGGATTTCCCCACAATAGGTTCTGGTTAAATACATTTAGACTAACATGACTAATCAAATGTGGCTATTTCAACCGAGCGGTGACGAGTCATCTATGCGGCGACCTGTTCTCATGTTCGAATCCGGTGAGTCTCACTGATTTTTGTTTTATTAGTATTCACAACATGGTAGATCCGTCAAGTTAGTTCATCTGATGGTCAGCTAAGGGAAACATAGGGAAATGAATGAAATAGAGGATTTACACAATAATAATCACTTTTTTGGGTGTGAAAAGCCACATAATAAGATATTATATATGATAACATGTACAATGACATTTTTTTTGGTTGGGTAATAACAATAAATTAACTACTAAAACACATTTCTCATTTACTTAACTAACACCTACGTCAGACGAACTAATTCTGGTGTAGTAGCATGTGCTTAACGTGATAGTGCCATTTATGAAATCACAAACCTTTTCACATACAATTGTATAAAAGCATCTAAGGTCCTTTAGTGCTGTGTATTATGATTTAATTTGTGCCATTTATTTATATAAATACAATTTTATTTATTTGGATTTCCCCCACAACAAGTTCTGGTTAAATACATTTGGACTAACATGACAAAACAAATGTGGCTATTCCAGCCGAGCGGTGATGTGTCATCTATGCGACGACCTGTTCTCGTGTTCGAATACGGTGAGCCTCACTTATTTTTGTTTTATTAATATTAACAACTTGGTTGATCCGTCAAGTTAATTCATCTGATGGTCGACTAAGTGAAACATAGGAAAAGGAAGGAAATAGAGGATTTATACAAGAATAATCACTTTTTTGGGGTGAAAAGACACATAATAAGATATTATATATGATAACATGTACAATGACTTTTTTTTTGGTTGGGTAATAACAATATATTCACTACTAAAACACATTTCTCATTTACTTAACTAACTCCTACGTTGGGCGAACTAATTGTGGTGTAGTAGCATGTGCTTAACGTGATAGTGCCATTTATGAAATCACAAACCTTTTCACATACAATTGTATAAAAGCATCTAAGGTCCTTTAGTGGTGTGTATTATGATTTAATTTGAGCCATTTATTTATATAAATAGTATTTTATTTATTTGGATTTCCCCACAATAGGTTCTGGTTAAATACATTTAGACTAACATGACTAAACAAATGTGGCTATTCCAACCGAGCGGTGACGAGTCATCTATGCGACGATCTGTTCTCGTGTTCGAATCCGGTGAGTCTCACTGATTTTTGTTTTATTAGTATTCACAACATGGTAGATCCGTCAAGTTAGTTCATCTGATGGTCAGCTAAGTGAAACATAGGGAAATGAATGAAATAGAGGATTTACACAAAAATAATCACTTTTTTGGGTGTGAAAATCCATATAATAAGATATTATATATGATAACATGTACAATGACATTATTTTTGGTTGGGTAATAACAATAAATTCACTACTCAAACACATTTCTCATTTACTTAACTAACACCTACGCCAGACGAACTAATTGTGGTGTAGTAGCATGTGCTTAATGTGATAGTGCCATTTCTCAAATCACAAACCTTTTCACATACAATTGTATAAAAGCATCTAAGGTCCTTTAGTGGTGTGTATTATGATTTAATTTGTGCCATTTATTTAAATAAATAGTATTATATTTATTTGGATTTCCCCCACAACAAGTTCTGGTTAAATACATTTGGACTAACATGACTAAACATATGTGGCTATTCCAGCCGAGCGGTGATGAGTCATCAATGCGACGACCTGTTCTCGTGTTCGAATACGGTGAGTCTCACTTATTTTTGTTTTATTAGTATTCACAACTTGGTTGATCCGTCAAGTTAATTCATCTGATGGTCGACTAAGTGAAACATAGGAAAAGGAAGGAAATAGAGGATTTATACAATAATAATCACTTTTTTGGGTGTTAAAAGCCACATAATAAGATATTATATATGTTAACATGTACAATTTCATTTTTTGGTTTTGTTATAATAATAAATTTACTACTCAAACACATTTACTCATTTACTTCACGAACTCCTATGTTGGACGAACTAATTGTGGTGTAGTAGGTTGTGCTTTACGTGATAGTTCCATTTATAAAGTCACAAATCTTTTCACATACAATTGTATAAAAGAATCTAAGGTCCTTTAGTGGTGTGTATTATAATTTAATTTGAGCCATTTATTTATATAAATAATAATTTAGTTATTTGGATTTCCCCCACAACAGGTTCTGAATAAATACATTTGGACTAACATGACTAAACAAATGTGGCTATTCTAGCCGAGCGGTGACGAGTCATCTATGCGACGACCTGTTCTCGTGTTCGAATCCGGTGAGTCTCACTGATTTTTGTTTTATTCGTATTCACAACATGGTAGATCCGTCAAGTTAGTTCATCTGATGGTCAGCTAAGGGAAACATAGGGAAATGAATGAAATAGAGGATTTACACATTAATAATCACTTTTTGGGTGTAAAAAGCCACATAATAAGATATTATATATGATAACATGTACAATGACATTTTTTTTGGTTGGGTAATAACAATAAATTAACTACTAAAACACATTTCTCATTTACTTAACTAACACCTACGTCAGACGAACTAATTCTGGTGTAGTAGCATGTGCTTAACGTGATAGTGCCATTTATGAAATCACAAACCTTTTCACATATAATTGTATAAAAGCATCTAAGGTCCTTTAGTGCTGTGTATTATGATTTAATTTGTGCCATTTATTTATATAAATACAATTTTATTTATTTGGATTTCCCCCACAACAGGTTCTGGTTAAATACATTTGGACTAACATGACTAAACAAATGTGGCTATTCCAGCTAAGCGGTGACAAGTCATCTATGCGACGACCTGTTCTCATGTTCGAATCCGGTGAGTCTCACTCATTTTTGTTTTATTAGTATTCACAACTTGCTAGATCCGTCAAGTTAGTTCATCTGATGCTCAGCTAAGTGAAACATAGGGAAATGAATGTGATAGAGGATTTATACAATAATAATCACTTTTTTGGGGTGAAAAGACACATAATAAGATATTATATATGATAACATGTACAATGACATTTTATTTGGTTGGGTAATAACAATAAATTCACTACTAAAACACATTTCTCATTTACTTAGCTAACTCCTACGTTGGGCGAACTAATTGTGGTGTAGTAGCATGTGCTTAACGTGATAGTGCCATTTATCAAATCACAAACCTTTTCACATACAATTGTATAAAAGCATCTAAGGTCCTTTAGTGGTGTGTATTATGATTTAATTTGAGCCATTTATTTATATAAATAGTATTTTATTTATTTGGATTTCCCCACAATAGGCTCTGGTTAAATACATTTAGACTAACATGACTAAACAAATGTGGTTTTTCCAACCGAGCGGTGACGAGTCATCTATGCGACGACCTGTTCTCGTGTTCGAATCCGGTGAGTCTCACTGATTTTTGTTTTATTAGTATTCACAACATGGTAGATCCATCAAGTTAGTTCATCTGATGGTCAGCTAAGTGAAACATAGGGAAATGAATGAAATAGAGGATTTACACAAAAATAATCACTTTTTTTGGGTGTGAAAATCCATATAATAAGATATTATATATGATAACATGTACAATGACATTATTTTTGGTTGGGTAATAATAATAAATTCACTACTCAAACACATTTCTCATTTACTGAACTAACACCTACGCCAGACGAACTAATTGTGGTGTAGTAGCATGTGCTTAATGTGATAGTGCCATTTATCAAATCACAAACCTTTTCACATACAATTGTATAAAAGCATCTAAGGTCCTTTAGTGGTGTGTATTATGATTTAATTTGTGCCATTTATTTAAATAAATAGTATTATATTTATTTGGATTTCCCCCACAATAAGTTCTGGTTAAATACATTTGGACTAACATGACTAAACAAATGTGGCTATTCCAGCCGAGCGGTGATGAGTCATCTATGCGACGACCTGTTCTCGTGTTCGAATACGGTGAGTCTCACTTATTTTTGTTTTATTAGTATTCACAACTTGGTTGATCCGTCAAGTTAATTCATCCGATGGTCGACTAAGTGAAACATAGGAAAAGGAAGGAAATAGAGGATTTATACAATAATAATCACTTTTTTGGGTGTTAAAAGCCACATAATAAGATATTATATATGTTAACATGTACAATTTCATTTTTTGGTTTTGTTATAATAATAAATTTACTACTCAAACACATTTACTCATTTACTTCACTAACTCCTATGTTTAGGATTTTTCTTTGATTTTTGAAAAACCCATTTAACTATGGTTTTCCTAATTTTCCATATAAATTATGTGGCGACTCTAAATAAAATAAATCCAGGAGTCCACAAGTTATCTAGTATATTTTATGCCCCGCGTAAAAGTGAATCGTAACAGTTATACTCTATATTTCGCAACCATCTTTGAAATATTGATCACATGATTTGCTCGTCTTAGATCATATCTTCTCAATTACTGCAGTATTTTTGATGACTACTCTGTTGTCGGATGTGCTGACTACTCAAATGGGAAGAATTATTAGCGAATATTCTCAGAATATTCGCCGTATATTTTGTAATTATGATATATGTATATTTAAGGTAACTTAGGATTCTAATTGTATTGGGAATCAACCTTTGTAAGGTAAGTTAGGATTCGTACCATATTAGGAATCAACCTTGTACAGCTATATATATTGTGAATAATGAAAGAAATTCCTAAGGGAAATTATTCTATCTTTCATGGTATCAAGAGCCTAAAACCTAAATCCTCATTCCCGGCCGAAATCAGAATTTTTTTCTGCTTTCACAGAAAAAAAAATCTGGTTTCTTCCTCCATATTTCGGCCAAACCAGAAAATTCCCTTCCCTCGACAGGCGGCAACCATGTCTTCCCCCATGAATTCCGCTTCATCCACTGGCACACTTGAAACCCCTCTCAACGTTCAGTATCTTCTTTTCATCCAGCATTCGCCGTTAACAACATCAAGAATTTTATCCCTATAATTCTTGACCAAGAAGACTGTCAATATTCCATGTGGATGGAACTATTCTACATTCATGCATGTGCATACAACGTGCTCAATCACATTGATGAATTTGTTCCTCGTCCCACCGATGTTACAGACTTAATCTGGCGTCGTCTTGACGCCATCGTCAAACAATGGATCTACGGCACCATCTCCAAAGATCTGTTATGCACTATCATGAAAACAGGTGCTACGGCACGTGAACTTTGGGTCCGGCTAGAAGAAATCTTTCAGGACAATAAAAATACTTGGGCTGTGTATTTGGAAGAGCAATTCAACAATACCCGCCTCGAGAATTTTAACAACATGTCCGAATATTGTAAGCAACTGAAACTCATAACCGATCAACTATCCAACGTCGGGACTTCGTTTCGAAACCAAGATGGTGCTTCAACTTGTTGCGGGTTTACCGAAAGGTGAATATGACACACTCGCAACAATGATTCAACAAGCCGACCCTCTCCCAAGTTTCAACAAGGCGCGTTCACAACTATTGTTGGAAGAAACTAGACGTGCTAAACAAGAGGAACATAACCAAAAGGCGTTAGCCGTTGACGGGATGGCAACACTGCGGCGGCGAAGAACCAACGGCTTCAAGCGGCGGCGGAACGAGAGAGCGAGAGGTCGGTCGTGGCGGCGAGAGGTCGCAACAACAAAGGCAAGGGCCGCGGAAAGGGCCAACGCAACTAGTGGACGGACAACGGCCCAACCACCGGACAAGCGGCGGCGGGGTCCAACCCGCGGCGAGTGGCCCAACCAGCGGGCCGGGCCTCGCTCGCATGCCGTACCCGACTGCAGGGCCCGGTTCCGGCGGCCTTGGTCGGCGGCTGTTGGGCCCTACCCCGGCCACTGTGCAGCCACCGGCAAGAAGCGAATAGCCCACTGACGATTGCGGTCCGGAAGAAGCGAATCGCAGCTGCGGCGGCCCATTGCGATCCGGCGGAACGCGCACTGCGACTTAGCCCGGCTGCCGGCAAACAAAGCACTCGCAAGCCAAATACTTAGCCCCGACCGATTTGGGCCGGGCATACACCACCGTGAACCTTCAACAGCCCGACGACAATTAGTACATGGACACCGGAGCCACTTCTCACCTCACCCGGTCGTTAGGTAACCTATCTCAACTACGTCGGCTAAAGTGTCCTCAATTTATTACTGTCGACAATGGTAATCGCATTCCAATTGAAGGTTACGGTAACACACACACCAAACATCCACACCCATCTTTCTCCCTAAACCACGTCCTACACACACCTAACATCATTAAAAACTTAATCTCTGTTAGAAAATTCACTAGCAATAATTCTGTGTTTGTCGAATTTGACCCTTTTGGTTTTTCTGTGAAGGAACTCAATACGGGAAAAATTCTTACACGCTGCAATAGTGTGGGAGACCTCTACCCATTCACTCAATCTTCCGCTATCAGACCGCAAGCACCTCTATCCCTTGCGGCGATCTCACCCTCAACTTGGCACAACTGACTCGGACACCCCAGAGACCCAGTTTTTACTTTTCTTAGGACTTCTAAGCATATTCAATGTAATAATGGGAAAATTGCCCAACACTATTTTTCTTGTCCACTAGGCAAACATACTCGTCTTCCCTTTATGTCATCAAACAGTGTTACTTTTTCTCCCTTTGATATTGTTCATGCTTTCGATTTGTGGACATCTCCGATTGCTAGCTCTTTGGGTCATAAATTCTATCTAGTATTCTTGGATGATTTTTCACATTTTGTCCGGATTTACCCACCGAAATTCAAATCAAGTTTTTGCAAAATTCCTCGAGTTTCAAAAATTCATTAAGACACAATTTCAAAAACCTATTAAATCATTCCAATGTGATAATGGACGTGAATTTAATAACTCGGCATTTCACAATTTCTCGTTCTAAACAAGGCATGGTTTTCCGTTTTTCTTGTCCCTATACTTCTTCCCAAAACGGAAAGGTTTGAAAGAATTATACGTACCATCAATAACATGGTCCGCACACTTCGTTTCATGCCCGCCTACCACCGCCTTTTTGGGTCTATCTTTGTCAAAATGGTAGAATCCCTTCTAAATATTTTACCAACTAGCACACTCCAAAACAAAACCCCTACGAAATCTTATACCGTAGGCGACCATCATATGATCACCTACGCATTTTTAGATGCTTATGCTACCCCAACATAGCCTCCACCGCACCCCACAAACTTGCCCTCGCACTCTTCCATGTGTCTTCCTTGGTCTATCTCCTAATCATCGGGGCTACTTGTGCTATGACATTGCTACTCGCAAAATCATCGTCTCCCATCACATTACCTTTAACGAGACAACCTTTCCTTTTTCAAATCTCCGGAAATTTCAGACCACCGATTACATCTTTCTCGATGAACCGAGTTTGTCTCCGGTCATCCAAAATCTGTACTGCCACAGCGACTCACTGTTCGACGCCATCGCTCGCCTCCGGCAGTGTCATCGACCCTCCCGCAAAGAATGCGCCACCCATCCAGCTCTCCCACACCACCCATGCAAAGCACCTGTCGAGTCTAATGCACCACCCACACCGCTTCCACCGGCAAATCCAACAACCTCGTAGAGTCTCCTCGCGTCTCGGCAAAGAACACCGCCAACCAACCGCGGCCAGTGCCCTACCGATCCCCGACCTCCCACTGCTTCCCCCTCACCGCATGGAGACTCGTACACAACACGGGATCTTCAAACCCAAGGTTCACTTCAATCTCTCCACACAAACCTTATCACCCATTCTATAGAATCCAAAACTAGCTAAATTGGACCCCAATTGGAATGCGGCCATGTGCGAGGAGTTTAACGCTTTAACCAAGCGAACACTTGGGATTTGGTACCTAGACCAAATTTGGTGTGAATGTTATCCGGTGTATGTGGCTATTTCATCACAAGTTCGAGAGACAAGTGGTGACTTAGAGAGGTATAAGGCAAGACTAGTTGCAAATAGCACTAATCGGCGGGAGGGTATTGATTGTGGTGAGACATTCGATCCGGTTGTTAAACCGGCCACTATTCGTCTTGTTCTCGGTATTGCTATGGGCTTGCATTGGCCGATTCATCGACTTGATGTCAAGAATGCGTTTCTTCATGGGGATTTGAAAGAGACTGTGTACATGCATCACCTCTTGGTTTTGTTCATCCAAACACTCCACGGTTGTGTGTCGTCTCGGAAGTCATTGTATGGATTGAAACAGGCCCCCGCGCTTGGTATGATCGGTTCGCCAGTATCTTCGCAAATTGGTTTTGTATGTAGCGGGTGTGATACCTCTCTCTTCACTTTTCACCGAGGTAGCAAAGACCGCATATTTTCTATTATATGTCGACGATATTGTTCTTACTACCTCATATGACGGGTTGAAGAATGAAATCATTGCTCTACTCAAAACCGAATTTGCTATGACCGACTTGGGGAAGCTAAGTTATTTTTTGGGTATATCGGTGACTAGATCGATGCCAATATGTTCTGTGTCGGCGAAAGTATGCGAAGAGAGATAGTGTACGGGGCCAAGATGGCAAATTGTAAAATTATGCCAACTCCGGTGGACTCAAAATCCAAGCTTAGTGCCAATGACGGTGCGCCGCTTTCGATCCCACTCTATATCGAGTCTAGCGGGTGCTCTTCGATCTTACATTCACTAGGCCGGATATTGCATATGCCGTTCGGCGGTGTGTGTCTGTTCATGCACGACCCCGAGAGTCCCATTTTTCCGCCCTCAAACGTATTATCAGATATGTTAAGGGCACACTTGACTTTGGCTTACATCTATACCCCTCTCGCCCCAACCAAATTGCTAGCCTACACGGATGCGGATTGGGCGGGATGCCTCGACACACGTCGCTCCACCTCCGGTCTTGTGTATTTTTTTGGGGGATAATCTTATCTCATGGTCCGCCAAGCGGCAGGCCACGCTGTCCCGTTCGAGTGCTGAAGTAGAATATCGCGGAGGTGCTAATGTCATCGCTGAGATCTGTTGGCTCCAAAATCTTCTTTTGGAGCTCCAGTGTCCATTACGCAGGCGTCTATCGTCTATTGTGACAACATATCTGCTATCTATATGTCTCATAATCCAGTCCAACATCAGCGGACTAAGCATATTGAGATGGATATCCACTTTGTGCGAAAGAAGGTTGCTCGTGGTCAGGTCAAAATTTTACATGTGCGTTCCTCGTATCAGTATGCAGATATTTTCACAAAGGGACTACCGCGACAGCTCTTCACCGACTTCCGATCCAGCCTTAGCATTCGGCCTCCTCCCGCTCCGTCTGAGGGGGAGTATTAGCGAATATTCTCAGAATATTCACCGTATATTTTGTAATTATGATAAATGTATATTTAAGGTAACTTAGGATTCTAATTGTATTAGGAATCAACATTTGTAAGGTAAGTTAGGATTCGTACCATATTAGGAATCAACCTTGTACAACTATATATATTGTGAATAATGAAAGAAATTCCTAAGGGAAATTATTCTATCTTTCAAGAATGATGCTCTCTCTCGCCCTGGTAATATCTCAGGGTCCCACAACGGTTGGAACACATACTTAGCCTCGACATCCCCGCTCCATCTTTTGTTATCTCCAAGGCTAATATTCGTTTAACTTGTCTTTATGATAGAACTGTTATAGAATAGGGCTCTGTCTTCTTGTTCTTCTGCTATTAAGGGTGATTTTATAATGTTCTGAGTCGCAATTTCTATAATTATCTAAGTCTAATAATTAGACTTCTGAGTTGCTTAGTTGATATAACTCTCGAGTTTCCTCTTCTTTCTCATCCTTTAAGTAGACTTAAGTGCCTTTCAATACGAGGCTCAGGGTAGTAGCTTAGTACATTAGCCTTTCATGGACTGCATAGGACATCCAAGCTTTTGTCTGGGACATGGACCCATTTTTTTCTTTTAAAAGATGTACGAAAATCTCCTATAGCTGTAAGAGTGTCCACATATATTCTGCGTAGAAAATATTTCAAATCTTAAGTGTATTTATAACACATCTAATTCTGGGTCATAGGTCGAGCAACTCCTTTCGTGCCTTTTTAGCTATCTCGAAGCGTAAGAAATTACTTTTCCTAGTTCGTCCTGTCACTTGCGGCCTGAATACTTGACTTATCTTAGTGCCCACACATCTTGGGCCTTCCTGTAACTCATATCATCTCGAGTAACACTCTTGATTCTACCTTCTCATTCTCTAGCCACGATAGGTGCTACTATCTTATGAGACACACACAATGATCTACCGAGAGTGTTGTTACAAGATTGTGATGCTTATATTGAGGCCCTCTTTCTCATTTCTTCGACTAGTCTTCCATTGTGGTACTTAGGAAAGACCCTATGATTCTTGAAAAGCTGCGAGCCCATTACATCATATACCCGATGGAATTCTTAATGATTTTACCCGCTTATACTTATCCTTAGTTATTTACATTTGCCCCTTATGCTCATAGGGTTACTTTTGAACTCAAATTCTAACTATTTGACTCTTCTGTAGGCCCAATAGCATCCTCTTCTACTTCTATACACTTACACAATATCTTTATCTAATACAACTCCTATCTGAATACTTCTGGATGAATATTATCTTATTTGCAAGACTGAAATTTCATATGTTGGGGTTCATTATACTTATTCCGCATAATCTGATGAATTACATGTGACCTCTTGTTTGACTATAACTAGGATCTTCATACCTCAACTACTAACCATTTGCCGATCCTTTCTCTTATTTATGCTTCAGGGAACCTCCCCCGAATTCTATCTTTTATCTTGATTTGTCTCTTGTACTATCTCTTCATGTATCAAATTTATCTTTACACTTACTATCGATTGACATCTTTTGCCTCCTTTCAGACGTCACTCTTACATAATGTTCTGGAGTCGTAACATATCTGTAGGGTTGAATGAATACAATCACATTCGTTTTCACCTTTGGTTGCATTTTTCCTTCACCATTCTATATCGAAATCCCGACTTAATACCATATTGGATCATCTTTCCACTTTATGGGAATACTAACATTTAATGCTCTGGAGTTCTACTTGTAGATGTTTTACCCCTTCATTTTCAGTGTCTTTTTTACATTTTCAATGACCTTTAAAGGTTACTCTTCTATCGTCCCGTTTATTATTGCTAGTATGCCACCTTTATAATTCTCTCGATGTCAACTACTATTGAAATCCTCAGGGTCCTTAATTCATGTTCGGTTATCTTATTGATTAGTCCATATTAATTTATGTTACCGTGGGAATCTAATTTAGCCTTCCGATAATCTTATTGGAGTCATCAATTCAGTTCTCGAAATAAGGATATAACCCTATGGCTTATACTCACTTATGATCTTAAAATTCGTCTTCTCTTATCTTCTCATTTACTTAGCTATAAACTTTGTCATCCTGTCATATTCTGACATACTATCATCACCCATTTATCACGTCTTACTCGTAATGTTTCACTTATTCTTCTACTATTCTTTTACTAATGTCTCCGTCTTTTGCCCTATTCTGGAAAACATCAACAAGGCATTCTTTTGCTTTCAGCTTCCCTTACTTAATCTCATTTTGTTCTTCGGGTCACCTAACATTCTCTATTTACTAGGAAATGAAATCATACTAAGGTAAATACTTATCCCTTCTAGGATTCAAATACCTAACTTCTGAACTTTCTAAACATTCTAACAACCATATTTGGATGCACTATTCTAGAGTACACCACCTAGACATCTCATACGAGGAACTATTATCATGCTTCACAATATCTTTCAAAAATGTCATCTAGTGTTGCAGTCTATTGATAGCTTTGGGCTACTCTAACCCCAGCTAAATCCTGGAATCCCATCATTTTCTTAAGCTATGGCTGTTAGTCCTCACCAAGCATAACTAAAGTGGGTGCAGCTAATTGTACGTACCTCTATTACTGTTGAAAGTGGACTCACAATAATCATATTTCTCTATCTGAATTATAAATACTTATAATATTCACTAAGTGGGTACCGTGTACCCTATTAACCTTGGCTCTTTTTCCTGCTGAAACTTATACTTTTCCCTTCGGATACTCTCATGGCCTTTTATCCATGGGGGTGTGTTAGATATTCTCTTCTCAGGGCCTTAAACATGAAATCTGCACCTCCGATATGAGCAATCTGATAGGGCCTCATACTAGGCCACGTTATCTGAAACTCTCTCTACTAGTGCCCTTACATGCTGTTGTATTAGTGCTCTGGCTAACTGTAAGCTTTCTGATGGCAAACATCTTTGTATGTCAACAACAAACGTAAGTCCTGACTCAAACTCTTATGACTCAGCTCTATATCACGATTTGGATTTGAAAGAAGGGTAACATACTCTTAAATGCCATGTAGCTTCCTGTTTATATAATGTGGTGCACAATACACTTATAAACAAGACTCTACTAGACACGACTTATAGACTCCCTAGAACAGAACTGCTCTAATACCAATGTGGTGCACAACACACTTATAAACATGACTCTACTAGACACGACTTATAAACTCCATAGGACAGAACTGCTCTGATACCAAGTTTGTCACGCCCCAACCTGGGAGGCATGGCCGGCACTCGGTGCCTTACTAAACCCGAGCGAACCAAGATGTAACTGGCTTACTCTAAGATATTTTCCGAACAATCTGGCTGACGAGGCCCAACTGTAAATCAATCAACATTATCTGAAGCCAACAAGACCGCCCTGAATATTTGTAAATAGCAAATCCCAAGAAAAGATATACACAAGGGCCGACAAGGCCACGATACTGACATACTGAATGTACAGGACACATCTACAAGCCTCTAGAGAGTAATAGTTGTACTATGTTCGGGACAGGGCCTCGACCTACCCATCATTTGTATATATATACCAAACTCTAGACATAGCAACTCCGGATGACATGGAGCTTACCACTTAAGCTGATACTAGGCAACATCTGCTATAGAGGTCCATCTGGATATCTTTCAGGACCTGCAGGCATGAAATACAACGCCCCCGACAAAAGGGACGTCAGTACGAAATAATGTACCGAGTATGTAAGGCGACTGAAATAACTGAATTGAGTATAAGATATGCTGAATATAAATTGAGTCGTCGATGGAAATCTGGAGGTATACTTACCTGTCTCTGACTCCTAATATTTGTACAATACAATAGCAACCTATTTGGCCTCGTATGAAGTATCTAAACATGTGTAAATAGCCCAAAGGCAAGTGCATAGCCCCGAAGGAAATCTGTATATGTATAGCCTCGAAGGTAATTGTATATGTATAGCCCCGAAGGCAAGCACGCATTTATATAGCCCCGAAGGCAAGTGAAGTGAAATAGCCCCGTATGCAATGTGTAACTCTATATGTTCTATAGTCATATATCCTATCATAACCAGCCTCGTATAGGGCTCGGTATATCTCTTATCGACTTGAATAGCGTCGGTGTATTTTTGTACTGTTAGTATAACGGAGTGTAAAATAAACCCTTTTCACATAGTAAATAGTAAGGGTGGCCAGTGGGCCGGGCTCGGGTCTAGCGGGGTCGGGGTCGGGGCGGGATGAGCCAGGGGGTCGGGGTCGGGTCTAGCGGGGCCTAGCGGGGTCGGTTCTGGCGGGACCTGCTCCAGTCCCGTCCCGATCCCGATCCCGTCGGTATCGGGGCGGGGCGGAGTCGGGTCGGGCTCGGGCTCGGGGCGGGGTACGGTCGGGTTTTCCTTTTTTTTTTTTTTTAAATAACATATGTATAAAAAAAACTCAATAAACAAAACAAGATAGTGTAATAAAAACATCCCAAGGTTGTTTTTGTGCCTCTTATATTATTTAATAGACATATGATTTTTTTGTAATACAAATACAATTGTCTAAAATCTAAATTGCAACTTTGTGGTGTTGTCCAAAAGTTGCAAATTACATAATAAAATTGCAATTAAAAAAATTACATTCTCAAAAAAAAACGTTCTAATTGCTTGATGATTTCCTGTGGTTCTTCGGTTGGAATTGGTATTTGTTGGTCAAATTGATCCACGTCGCTTCCACTACCTTCGGTTAACATTTCGTTGTAGTTTTCATCATCTTCTTCGTTGATCTCCGGTTGACCGCACCTTCTCCGCTCCGCTCATATCCAATCTCTCGAATAATACTTTGCAATTTCCAAGTCGTCTCCCCAATGAGTGTCTCGTGTCTCCTATTTGATATCTCGCTCTGCGAGAAAAAGCGCTTTCGACGCAGCTGATGACGCTTGAATGTTCAAAACATCTCGAGCCATCAATGAAAGTGTCGGAAAGGTCTTCTCATTCCCCTCCAAAATATTTCAAAGCAAGTCTTCTTGTCCATCTTCATTGATAACTTCTTGATACGGTACGAACCCCGCAAAACAAAAATATCCAACTCGCTAATTTGGTTAGTAGTAGAGGTACGGCCGCACATTCTATTTCCGAGGCTTTCAATACTAGCCGCGAAACAACATGTCTTTTGTGAGGTTGTGTTGAAGATGAAGAAGATGGTATGGAAGCCGGTAAGTTACTAGCATTTTCTTGTTGATAAAATCTATATATATTTTTGCATTGGTGTTCTACGCTAGACACCGCTTCTTCTTTAGTTTGTTCAATAGGTGGTGGGTGATTTAGATTTTTGGGACTTGGAGGTGGTAGTACTTCTATACAATCGTAAATAGTTTCAATTAGTGATTTAGTACCGTCTATTTTAATAGTAGGATTTAATACGTAACCAATAATATAAATAGAGGGAATAGGAATAAAATATTTTTTTATTTTGACAAACATTTTTTTAATAGCTTGCCTTATAAGTTTGGTTTTTCCATATATTCACTAAGTAATAAAAATATTAGAGTTATATAAAATAACATAGTTGAAATAGTAGGATAATATATACCGGAAAATTCTTTTGTTGCTTGAAAATTTTTCTCTAAAAATATAATAAGTTCGGAAATTTTTACCCAAGCACTATCTAAAATCATATCAGCTGGCTTTTTATTATGAGAGTTAAAAAATAAAGTTATAGGTAATTTATAGTCATAAGCAACAAGTAGTTGCTCGTATAAAGAATTCCACCTAGTGGATACTTCTTGTGGATTTCTTCTATAAGGTAGTCCACAATCGTGACAAGTTTTTTTATATTCTTTTCTACGTTGTACTTTATTACTTTTAAAAATAAAGTTTATAGCAAATTGTATTTTACTAAGAATGTCTTCAAAAAGTGATAGACCATCCTTTACAATTAAGTTATATATATGGCACGCGCATTTTATATGAAAATGGTCTGGAAAAGATGGAGTTAAACTATTTTTTAACATTGTAATTGCGTAATTGTTATTAGAAGCGTTATCTAATGTAATAGTCATAATTTTATCGGTAATTCCGTAATAATCGCACACTTGATAAATATTTTTTGCAATAAAAGTATCAGTGTGCCTATCATCTATATATCTATACGCTAAAATACGTTTTTGCATAGACCATTTATAATCTATCCAATGACAAGTTACAGTTAAATAATCATGGCCGTTAGTACTACGACCTATATCGACGTGATAGATACTTTGCCATTAAAATGATATAATGAAAAACGTAAATATTGTTGATATTCATGCGCGAATTTAAATACATCTCTCTTAACGAGTTGATCTAGGAAAACCGTTAAAAGCGGGATTATATATATCTATAATGTAATGAATAAAATCGGGAGATGAAGGAAATGAAAAAGGCAAACCCTCCACAACAACTAATTTTGATATTGCTTCCCTATCTCTATGTTTATTGTATTTAGAGCCTACAATTCCCCCGTCATAGGGTTAATTTGACCCTCGTACTTGGTCCGGACGAGTATCGGTATGTGAACCTTGTCCCGATGGAGCGGGCGTTTGCGCACCCGGTTTTGAAGCCTGGTATTGGGCATACCTAGGCGGATGAGCACTTACTACGTGTCTAATTAAACCCCGTCCCACCGTGACCTTTTTCGCTTTTAAATTTTAAAACATTTTTACAAATTTTACATATGGCTACTTGATTCTCTACGTCACTATCAAAAAATGTCCATGCATCTGATTTTAATGGTCGTTTTGCTTGGACCTCGTCTCATACTATGGGGAATAGGAGGTATTTCGGTTGAAGGTGCACTAGTGGGTGTGTTGTCATCAACATTAGTGGGTATATCATCTAGATCATCGTCTAAATTAAAGTCTTCTTGAGTTCCGTAAAATAGCTCCTGGTCTAAATCTAATGGTATTGTAGGAAAATGTTGAGTATCAACAAAATCATCCTGTGTAGGAATAAGATGACTAGAAGAAGTACCCTTGCCCTGGTTTCCCCTACTAGAAGAAGCACCCTTACCCTTACCCTTAAACATACCTTTTAATCCTTCCATTTTAATTATGATAATAAATAATTAAAGACAATAAAATTAAGTGCGCTAAATAAAATAAACAGACAATAATAATTTAATGAAGGAACGAATGTACCAAACGCCGACGTAACTTCGACGTGTAATCGAGAGGTTGAAAATTGAAACTTTGCTCGATGGAAGATCCTCAAGCTAGTTGCCAACTTCACTCCCAATTCCCAAATGAATTAATAAAATTGAATATTTAGCAAACAATGTAGACTTGTAGAGAGATATATTAAGAAATTAGAGATTGTAGGAAGATTTGTGAGAAAGATGAAGAGAAAATGAGTTATTTATAGTTGAAAAATTGGGTTAAAGTGTAAATATAATAACTTATGGGTTAAAAATAAATATTAAGGGGTAGGGGGGTTGGGGGAGGGGGGGGGGGGGGGGCTAAAATGGCCGTTGGCCAACGGCCATAATCTAAAATGGTCGTTGGTGCAACGGTCATTTTTGCAAAGGGGGCAAAAGGGCGGGGTCGGGGTCGGGGTCGGGACGGGCTGGGGGCGGTCTCGGGTCAGGCGGGCTCGGGACGGGGTCGGGTCGGGGTCGGGCCGTCCCGGCCCACTGGCCAGCCCTAGTAAATAGTAAAATTAACCCTTTCCCGAAATAACATACATTAATCTGTGCAACCAAGGAGACTGTTAACATACATTAATCTGTGCAACCAAGGAGACTGTTTACCATACAAACGGAAACAATCATGATTTAGTCAACCATGTAACGATAAGAAGAGATCATATTAATTCAGAGACCATCGCCTTCTTGAAGAGGAAGAGCAACGAAGTATCCCATTTTAAGCCACGAGAAATCAACCAGTCAAGTTCTAAAGATTGGAACCACAAATTTATACATGATTAACCCAAAGATTTAAAGAGAACCTCTAATAGAATTCTTTATTTTTATATACACCGAAAATTACAGACAGACAAACCTTCGATATCGCATATGTAACACATTTCACAACAGCTATCCTTCAGCATATTACCTTACATCACTCACTTTTCCATACTTTTACAACTGAAGAAGATGAAATTGAAAAACCAACCAAATAAAGGAAAAGAAAAATACATTTTGAACAAACTGAAAAATATAACTTATTGCACTAGAAATTACCCTCACATCACTATTTCTGGTTTAAGGATGCTAGATTTGATCTCCTTGTGGGGTAAGACTACTCCACCATTGCTGTAAATTTCATCACAAACATGGACGTCTTCTCCGAGAATGGTCATATTCTCAACACGAGCCCATTGTCCAACAGTTGAGTGCCAACCAATGATGCTACTTGAGATGCATGCGTGTTTCTTAACACGGACTCCACGCATGACAGTGCAACGAGAGAGTCTAACCCCAGACTCAATCACACAACCAGGGCCTATCGCAACATCTGGTCCAATCAAGCATCCTTCTCCAATTTTTGCAGTCTCATCCACTATGACATTTCCAACAATGAGAGGACCTGATGCCAGTTTTGGTGAAGATATCTTCTTCAGAGAATCTAGGTAGAGTCTAAGACCAGTGATGTAATCCCTTGGCTGTCCAATGTCCATCCAAAACCCAGGTAGGACCATAGCAAATAGCTTTTTCTCGGCAGCAATTTTTGGGAAAACTTCTTTCTCAATAGACGTTGGTCTTAATTGAATTCTCTCTAGAACGCAAGGGTCCAGCAGGTAAATACCAGCATTGATCTTGTTGCCAACAAATAACTTAGGCTTTTCGACAAATCTCTCAACTTGGCCAGTGGATTCTTCCATGACGACAACACCATATTTGGAAGGCTCATCCACCTGTGATGTTTACCTTTTATACTCAACCATCATCCTCAAGAATCTTGATTCAAACAGAAAATGTAACTAGGAACTCACCTTAGTCACCATTAAAGAAGCCTCGCCTCCATGGGATTTGTGGAATTCAATCATCTCCTTGAAAGGATATTCACTGATAACATCACTGTTAAGAACAAAAAATGGCTCACCAGAATCATCTACCAGCTTGTCTCTAGCCAAAGCAAGGGGACCCGCAGTCCCAAGTGGTTCAGTTTCTTGAGAACATGTAATCTTAATCCCGAGCTTTGTCTCAAATTCTTTCAAGAAGTTCAGCATCACCTGTGTGGCGTTTAGATATTCTTTTAGTTGCTCATTATATGTAATTAAGATGTCTAAATGGAAAGAAGCTGACCTCAGGCTGGTAGTTAATAGCCAAGATCACTTCAGTCACTCCAACAGCCTTGAGAGCCTCGATCTGACATACAAAAAGACGAATGCTTCAGCATAATTTCTTTTTCACCAGCAAAAAGGAAAGGAGAACATATAGAATGTGAGCAAGGCACAAGTAAATTCTTATTTAGATTTTCCATTCCTGGCAGAGGGAGGGGTAATTTCAGGACATAGGACACGTGAAACTCTGAATGAGGAAGACAAGGTACGCCAAATCATTTTATCTAATATAAAGTCCAAGTAGGAATTACAGAGCTGAAGACCTCAAAATTCACCATAACTAACTAAAAGGATGGAAAGCAATATGACGAATTTGCTTAAAAGGCACATAGAATGATCATTATAAAGAACCATCCATATTGACTGTAAAATAAATTAGGTTAACCAGGAGTTGTGATAAATGTTACCTGATGCAAAATCATGGGCTTGTTGGCAAATTCAACCAGTGGCTTTGGGACACTAAGAGTCAATGGCCTCAGCCGAGTACCAAAACCTCCAACAAGAATAAGTGCCTTCATCCTAATTTCTCAAAACTCCTGCTAATAATAAGACTTTTATTCAGCACAGTTGATCATAACACATTAGAGAAGAAAACATGTACTGAATTTAAAAAATGGGCACTATCCTCTCCACATTTATCCAGCCAAAAGGAAGATACGTGCAGGACTATGTAACCTTATATTGACATCCGTACAGAAGAAGCAATGACGAAAGCTTCACTATTACTCTCACCTTTATGTAAAGTCGGTTGTCCATGACAGGTAGCTTATAGAGATAGTCACACATATAATGTTCAACTTGGAGACTCATGAAAATGTCCAAAACTTATACATGAATCTTGAAATGAGCTGAAGTCATAAAGTGGTTCAGGAAAGTCAGTCGAAACGGAGTGTTTTGCTGGAAAGAAGACAAAATTCCAGCTACACCCTAGGCTGGATCACTTAATGAGTGGCAATTCCATCCAATTTTTCATATTTTTTTGTAAATACAGTAGATTGGATTAGACAGTTTAAACTGAGTTACATAACACAATGCCTCTGAAATTTTACAGTCACAGATTCACACTATATCAAAAAAGAATTGAAGATGCTACTCTCTCCGTCTCCTCAAAAGGGGAAAGGTGTTGGACGGAAATCACACTTTTAGTCATGGTTACCCTTAACAGCTTCAAAGTTGAATCATTAAACGAGTTTTGTTATTCACATTTTGTACCTGTTATTTTCCTTGTATATTGTCTTAGCTATACAATTATCTTACAAAGGGCAGCCCGGTGCACTAAGCTCCCGCTATGCGCAGGATCCGGGGAAGGGCCGGACCACAAGGGTCTATTGTTCGCAGCCTTACCCCACATATAATTATCTTATAGAAATATAAAATTGAAATTTTATCCTTAACTTTAAACAGAGGCATCAAAAATACATTTCCCTTTCTCATTTTCTTTCGCTGATAATTGAGCTACAAGGCCCACAACTAGGCTTTGAACATATCAAAATATATAACAGGTGGAAAAGAAAAGGTTAAAAGACTATTGTGTTTGGTATTGATGAGAACATTTCCTGGAAAAAAAAATGATTAAAAGACTATGGGTATGTTTGATATGGAGAGAAAATGTTTTTCAATTTATCCATGTTTGGTTGATTAAATTTTTTCTAGGAAAATAAGTTGCTTTGCCACATGTATTTTATATCTTGCTATTTGCTGTGTCCGGCAGGTACTTTTCTTCTGAGCCGGGGGCCTACGGGAAACAACTATCTACCTTACAAAGGTAGGGATAAAGTCTGCGTACATGCTACCCTCTTCATACCCCCACCTTGTGGGAACACACTGGGTTTGTTGTTGTTGAAAACAAGTTGCTTAAAAATCATAAGAATAATCACTGGAGGAAGTAGGAAAAACAAGTGTCATATGTAGCCTTTCCATACCCAAAACTGAACATGTGAAAACATGTTCCTTCATAGCCTATATCTCTTTTAGGAAAAAAAAGGTTAGAGGACAAAAGGAAATGTACATCAGCTGCACTGGATAGCGGGGACAGTTGGGGAAAGGAAAATAGAAGTAGCGAAAAACCTCACCTCATTCCCAGCTGTAACCCGGAAACTCGGGCATAAAAGCAAATTTCATAGCTGCAGAAGATGACATTGAAGTTGTAGAGGTGTCTAAACGACAAATAAGATTACATGGAATGTAACATTTGTTATACCGTAAGGAAGGGGGGGGGGGGGGGTAAAAGACAAAGACAAAGACAAACACACAACATCAGATCACACTATTAACTAAACGGAACACATACATCTCCCATCAGAATAACTCATTAATTAGGCATCCACAGAAACCAAAACATCAAATAAACACAAAGAAATGCCAAATTAAGAGCGCATTATCAAATTAGCGTAGAGGCAAAATGAAATCCATATACGCATGAATACGCAAATTGAGAAAGAGAGGGTGAAATTCACCTTGGAATCACATATCTAAATATTTCAAAGACTCCGTTGACTCAAGTCAGGATAAATTTCCCTGAAACCCCAAACAGTGACTGTCGGGTTGTGTGGTGTTAGAAAAGACTAAAGAGTCACAAGAAATACAAAATCAATTCAATATATATACATATGTATAACATACAAATCTGTATGCGTATTGTAATGTAGTAAGTAATAGTGAAATGTTTCAATCATAAAAAAAAATGTAGTATACTGGAAAGTGAACCGACATCTTTAATACAAAGTTTTAGATTTTACCTTCAATATCGAACTTTCTAAAATAAATTAGAATTAGCTGTGAGTGGAAATAAATACCAAAAAGATGAACCAAATCAAACTAATTTGGTTTTTAAATTCGTTTGATTCTCAATTTTAAGATCCCGAAATACCAACTTTTATCACATAAGTTCAAAAAATATAAATACTGTACATTAGGCCAAAAATATGCTGATTAGATGTGATCCAGTAACTTGCAACACAAGCCCATTCCTAATCCCTTTAGTTTCATATTTTCTAAGCTCCAATTTGGCCATAGATTTTAGAATTATTTTTTTTCAAAAGTAAGTTTGAAACATTGTTTGTCCATGAAATTTGATCGTTTTTGAAAATTGAAGAAAAATTTTCAAAAACTGGTTTTGGATCAATTTTGGGTGAATTTTTCAACTCAAAAAACTTTAAAAATGTTCAGATAAAATTCATGTTCAAACACAACTTCAACTTTAAAAAACTATTTTCCAAAACAAATTCAAAAAATCTTTTTTTAAAGTTTTCACAAAATTTATGATCAAACTTTAGCCAAGTCTAATAGAATAAACCCTAGCCTTCTCCCTTATCGGCTTATGATTAGTTCCTCACTTATGAAGAATGAAGAGCGAAGAGAGTGAGACTATGAGCTTTGAGCGACTGTGATTGCGACCAGTGACTAGCGATGACTGAATTTAGATTATTATTTATCAAGGTACACATTTCTCTCTTATCTCTTTGAATTTTTTAATTTTATTTAGTTGCAGTTGGCTTGAAATGAATTTTTTTGCTTGATTTCTGGCTTGATATTTGGAACTTAGTCTTATATTTAGATTTTTTCATGGACATGTGAAATCTTTTATTATGATTTCTGTTGAGCTGATGCCATTATTTTCTTTAATTCTTGATTTTGCTATACATCCTCATTGAATAATCAATGTGATCGACTCGTTGTAGTTATCGGTGTCACCTCATAATTGTGTATGAGGCTATAACTCATGTACGATTTGTTGTTAAACTAAAAACTATGTCTTAGTTCCTGATTGATGACCCTGCTCGAATATAATTTCATTTTCTCTCTTGATAATTTAGTGGAAAAATTGTTTAGTATGTGCTCGAGACATAATGAGAAGAATGTATCGCTCATTATTGTTTAGATACATTGTTGCAGTGTGTTTTTCATCTGGTTGGCTTGTTCATCTTGTTTTTATTATAATGTTTAGTTGGTGTTGATCTCAAAGAGTATATGTAAAACATGAAAGAACTAATGTGTGGTCTTCTTATTTCAACTTTTTGCCCCTTATGGTCTCTTAGTTCCTGTTTTAAAATTTTCATATATGACGGTTGAAAGTAGAGTAAGTGAGGACGGTTCAACTGACAGCTTTGTTTAGCAGTTGCCGACTCAATGATTGATTATGAGCTTACATTGAAATTTTGATGATTTGGCAAATAATTTACTCAATAACAATTAAGGGAGTTATAAGGAAAGATTTATTGAGAGCCAGACATCCAAGCAGATCTCCAAATGATGCAGTGAAGTAATCATATCATCAAAGGAACTGCTCAAAGGATTTGATCCTTACTCATGCAACTGGAGACTGGAAGTTGTTTCATGCCGACATTGAAGAAAACAAAATATTGACCGACTCCTATTAGATAAAAAGTTGAATTTCAAGTTATAGTAATATTTTCATAAAATACCACAAATTGATCAACATGGAATTAGCATTAAAGTAGGACAAGAAAGCTGACGCACGTACAAGGAAAGAAGGAAGATTCAAGTCAACAAGGTTTGATTTTTCAAGTACAATTATGAAATAAAAACTTGGTTGGATTCTACAAGAGGTGGCAACTACTTTTATATATAAAAAAGCAGCACGAAAAGTTTTGGAGCTTGACAATTACCACAACTCACAACATTCCAACGAGAGGGTTAGTGAGCGCAGTCAACACTAGTCCTTAGAAGAACCAACTACACGATGACAAATAACCGAGCTTATCAAGATTTATCATTCAGTTCTTTAGTGTCACACCACAACTTAGAGGAGGTGGACAGTCACCTAGTGACTTGTTACGCGAGTGACCCATTTTGTAAAACTGATAACTTACTGTGTTTGAAATATCTGCAACCATATACATATATATATGCATGGGCCTATAAGGCCTCAACCCTATATGAACTCTCTGTTGACATGACATAGCTGACCATAGGTATACATAGGTCTCCAAAAAGCCTCTAATAGTATCTGAGATCATAACTTGGTCGGGACCTCGCCTACCCATGAAGTCTATAAACATGATATATCAACTTGATGACTAGACTTGGCTGCACTCCGGATGAAATGAAGTCTTACCGATCCTCAACTGAATATCAATTGTTGGCCTTAACACATCTGAGTTGTGTTGATTAGTTTTGATGATTGACAAGCTGAGTATGCAAGATGTCAGGTCTAGATACATGTGATAAGTGAACTAAGATAGACAGATGACCGAGATATAAACAGAGGTTCCAAACACACAGAAATGTCAAGAAGGAACGAGTAGGGTAAATATAACTGGTCTAAATACATGTTCTATTGCAAGAATGGATACATGCATGACAACGTATGAATCAGGTCCTAGCAGTGAATGACTCAGATTGGCAAAAGGGTTTCCACATCAGAATTGGTAACGAAGTATATGAACTAGGTCTATGGAAGTGTTCCATCATGGAGACAGATGCAGACGATAAAAAGGAAGAAGAGATGGACAAGCCAAGAGAGAGCAGTTCGATGATGACTAAAACAAGTACGTAAAATGTTATATCTCACGAGGTCAACAAGTGTAGTGGTTGAATGAGCTACACATGATAGAATGAAGTGATCAGGAGTAGAGGTGAAGAAAGCAGTTGAAGAGAAACAGACACACAATAACACATGATGAATGAAACAGGTTTGTTAACATATTCCATCCAACTTGTCATAAGCAGGTTAGAGTTAGATGCTATGTGTACGAGAGGAGATCTATGGAACAAGTATTTGAACATGTTCTGGCTCAGAACAGTCAGAAGACTCAGAGGCTGGAGTACCATGTGGTTGAATCAGGTCCTACAACATGTTCCAATGAAATTCTGCAATGACTAGGATTTGTGTGTCTTTATAAAAATGTCTTGGCATGTAAGGCGGCAGGATTCAGTACTATACTTATCAGGATTCTGCACCATACTTATCAAGATATTTTAGAGTCCTACAAGGATACTAAATATGCGAGAAGGTGTAAGAATCCCAATCAACCTCAAACCCTATTCTATCTTGATGGGTTGTATCAAGCAGGGCTTAGGTCAGCCACAGTGATGATGTCTAGTTGCTATATACACCAAGTCTTAACATGAAGATTGTTGAGCACTCACGGAGAGAAATCAAAATATATTGAGCGAAAACTCTTTATGCTATATCGAGAGTTCTGATTCAAAGAAGTGTCACCCTAATACGTCGAATCATGATTGAAGAAGTTGTGTTAAAGAGTTTATGCTTACAGTTTTGAGTCGAGATTTGTGTATTAGGTTTTGTTTATCGAGTAGTATCTTTATCCGCTTTCTTAGAAGCATACAGTTATTTACATGACGTTGTAAATTCAACTTCAAGTTAGAGTTTAACTTGAATATTACTTGCTAGTCAAAGGTTGATTAGTATGATAGGAATTAAAGTGTAGTTCCTACGTTGCACAAGTTGTAACTTGAATTATAGAGGCTCACCGTTGTAGTGGAGTTTGGGGATAAATCCTAGAGAGGTGTAGGTCATGGTTTTTACTGCCCTTGTGAGCTAAGTTGTTTCAATATAAAAATATGGTGTCCTCTACTTTGATGTTCTTTATTATTCCGCAGATGCTATCCGTGAAACAGGTAAAGTAACGTGTTCTATCCTTATATGAAAATCGAGTGTTACGTAGGATTGACAGTAGGTCGTGCAAACTATCAATTGGTATCAGAGCATGTTCTCTTCAAAAAAGTTTAACACCTTAAGAGAAAGATCATGATGAATGTTGCACGACCTACATGACACTCTGAGGATCAATCAATCAGAAAGCCACCGCTATTTAATGGATAATACTATCAATGGTTGAAGGCTCGCATGAAGGATCACCTGCAAGATGAGGATTATGAGTTATAGGAGAGGGTTATAGAGGGACCTAAATATCCCACAAAGTAGGCAGAATATGGAATAGAGGTAAAGATGGAAAAGACTAAATATATTAAGAGCGACTACAAGATTCTTGAAAAGAATCAAAGGCCAAGAACACTTTAATATGTTGTCTTGGACCTGCTGAATACAACAGAATATCTTGGTGTACAACAACCAAGAAAATATGGGATGCTCTACAGAATGTACATGAAGGCACTAGATAAGTGAGGAAGTTTAGGAAGGCCATGCTGGCTATTGACTATGAGAACTTCGTGATGAAACCTAGAGAAATAGTTGCTGAGAAGTTCACCAAGTATACTTCTATCGTGAATGAGCTGACATCTCTTAGTAAGATCATTACCACCTAGGACAGTGTTGATAAGATTCGGATGACACTTCCAAATACCTTCAAGATGAAGGTCATCGCAATTTGGGAGGCTAAGGACATAAGAAGTATGCCCCTTGATAAATTAGTAGGCAACCTGAAGACATATAAAATGGATATGGAGAACTCCATGAATCAGGAAGCAAATATAGGGAGGTCCTTAGAACTCAAGGCTTCTGAAGTAAAAAATGAAGAGGAGATGTCCTTCATTACCAGAAACTTCTGAAGGTTCCTCAAAAGGGAAAAACAATATGGCGGTGGTGAACATCTGAGAAGAGAAGGAGATCTCTGACAAGCCCCATTTCAGTGGATGCTTATATGATAAAATGGATCACATGATTAAGGACTATCCGTTGTGAGAAATTGAGTGGAAGAAAAATAAAGCAGAGAAGGAAAAGAAGAAAAAGTTGGCCAATGAAAAGAAGGAGACCTCTAAAGATATAATGGTCGTGTGGCAATAAGATGATGAATAATAGGATGATAATGGTCATTGTGAGCTTGTGGATATTGAAGACCGGAACTCCGATGGTAAAAAGGAGGAATCGAGGACGACTTGCGGTATGCGTAATTGAATCGGAGGACAAGTTGGACCCTTGTTCAAAGAAAAGTCTCACATCATTAATACTCACTATAAGTGGTGAATATCTGGAGATGAGCACAAAGAGGATGTCGCTCAGTGAACTTACAACCCTTAAATAACTACTAATGAAGTGTGAAGATAGTAGAAATAAAAGTGAAAATAAGAATCGGTTGTTGAAAGAACAAAGTTGCTCAACTTGGTTCATTCGTTTTGGGTCTTCAATCCGAGGTTCTAAAGCTGACTATCAAATCAAAAAAGTGTGATTTGAACGATGAGCAACTTAATGTTGAGTTTGAGTTTAAATGGGTAAAAAGAGAGCTGCATCTGGAAAGGGAAAAATCCAAAGACATTAGTTCAAAACTGTTTAGAGCTGAGCATGATCTTGAGCGAGCAAATATCTAGACTCAAACTTATCTACTAATTTCAAATCTCACAAGTCCAGCACACAATATAACTACCTGACTGGGATTTGATGAGGCTCGCCGAACATGAAGGGTCGAAGAGGCATTATGCACTCTTTGTGATAAGATGGGATATTGCAAGATTGAATGTCCAGTTGATATGAGCTATAGGATGAGAAACTTGAAGATTTCAACTCGAAACACCAAGCCAATCAAGAAAAGCACAATATGTGTTGGAAATAGGTTCACGTGGGCGTTACCTGAATGGACAAAGAAAGAGTTGATCCATCCGATGGTCAAAGGAAAAGGACCCAAACTTTCTTGGGTGCCTAAAATTAACATTTGATTGTTTTGCGGGTAAAAGGAGCGAGGGAGCAAGCTATGATGATATATGAATAGTGCTTGTTCAAGTGATAAAAAGAGTTTCTATATAAATTCTTCTCTCTTAGAATGAAGGGAAGAAAAAGTGCTTTGCAAAAAGAGTCTATTCAACTTATTGAAAAAGAAGGCGATCGGACAAGAGGAACCTTTGATGAAACGTGTAAATGAACTTGGTTCACCACTAAAAGTCCTCTAGAGAAGATGCACGATGCGAAGACAGTGGGAACACATGATATAGCCATCTTGAAGAAAATCAAGCCATAGGGGGAATCATGCTTACAAGATACAAGTCTCATATGAATGGGCTATATGGAACAAGGAGGAGGCTTCTATCTACAAGAGCAAAATAGAGTATCTTCAGAATTATGCATGTTTATGTGCCTATGAAACAGGTAGGAATCTATTCCTTCAAGTGATGGAAGACGATAAACTGGAACAAGTAGGTCTACTGCGAAAAATCAAAGTTGAGATTCTGGATCATTAAAGAAGCAAAATCATGAGGACACATTCTTAGTGAAAAGTAAACATGTGGTCAGATTTTGTTCTGCAATTAGCTTATATTATGGCTAAATCTAAGGAGTCTAGTATGTCTGTAGCGTGAGTCATCACACAAACACTGCTAGAACTCCAGCTTAACTCAAGGTTATTTGTCACACTAAAGGGGTTGGTTAATCCCTCTAGCAGATTAAATTGAAAAGGCTCTCCCAGATAGCATGTAAAAACTATGATAGAATCAGAAATGATTAAAGTTGCACATATGTTTCTTAAAATTTGCTAGGAAGGTTGTCTCAGACTTTGTGGTTATTCAAGTAATTAAGATATTATACTCAGTCTTGTACACAGAGGCGGAGCCATGATTTCAGGTTTGTGGGTTCAAAATTTTAAGACAGGACAACAACCTCAAGCTAATGTATAACAACCGCCAAACTAACGAACAAGTACGAGTGAACGTTTTGTTCTTTGATTTTCGGTTATTCGAATGTGTGTACCAATTTTTTTGAAGTTCGGTTCGATTTTTTCAGTATAAGGCTTGATTAATGAGCTATTTTTCTACTTGTAAAATGAGCTACTTTTTAAACTAAAATGGGTTAATTATGTATACCCAAAGAACTAGACAATTTCTAGCCAAAGATAGCAACATGAATAACAGAGGAGTCTATTTTATGTATATATATATTTTTAAAGAGAGTACATAGAAAAATCCAAGAAGAAATGATGGAGCTGCATTTCAAACCCACATCTCATAGGGAATATGGGGCTTTGCTAACCTCTTCTGCACCACTGAACCATCCGCTATTTTTGTAATTGGGTACACACGTAATATATTGAATGTATTCACTAGATTTTCTAGTACTAATACAGGGTCTACACAAAAGCTATTGGGTTCATGCGAATCTCTCTATTCTACTGTAGCTCCGCCCATGCTTGTACATTTAGTTGTACATCTTATACCAAAATAAGTTCACGATCTCTCATAAAGTTTAACATGATGATTGTCACAGAAACATGCCTTAAATCAAGAATTGCATAAGGTTAGCCAATGCTTCAGGTTAGCCAATGCTTCAGGTATGTATTATTTTCCCTACATTCAATTATATACTTAGATCATGAAACAACTTGGACAACTTGTCCTCTATGTCCTTGTCAAACCCAACCACCATTGAGAAAAGAAAAAGTGTATCATGATGGCAATCCTAAAAAGCCTCCATAATCAAATCACTCTCTTCCCAAAAAGGACTCTTCATCTTCCACTCTGATCACTACATAAACGTCGCTACTCCTTCAAATCTCACTCACCTCAGCTCACCAAAAAACCAAATAAAAAAATGTGTCTAATTTCGCTTGAGGTTCTGATCACCTTTTACTTTCACACACTCCCTTAATTCCACAAAATCAGACTATTTACTCCACTTTACTCTCACTAACCCATCTTTCCCTATCATACAGATGTATACACCAACTGGAAAGGTGAAAGGAGAAAGAAAATTGGGTGGAGCTCATAAAGAGGGGAAATATGTTAAAAGCCCTAAAACAGGGGAAAGTGTGCTGGAAATTAGTGGGACAACAACTTCTCAAGAAAATGAGTTGTTTGACACCGCTAGCTTATCTCTGAATGATGCATTTGGGTCATTACAAAAGAGGAGTTATGGAGATACGAGGGTTCATGAAGAATTATGGAAGGTTGAAACAGAGAGAAACCGTCAGTCATTCTAACAAAGAAGAATAGTCTGGATCTGGGTCTTTATAGGCAAAAATTGGCGAACAAGGATAGTGGATCTTCTTGGGGTAAAAGGTGGACAAAGATAGAGATCTACCCAAAAGAATGGACTGATTCAGACAGTGATTACGGGGAAATAGACGAAGAAGATATATCCTCCCTTTTCCAATCACAGTCAATCCACACCTCTAGCTAAAACTTCTCTGAAATTAGACCTAAACTATAACCTCTACATTGGTCATATTCACTAGCAAAGTGACTAGGTTATCCCTAATTTTATCCATGTATTCGTCTTAAAATGTAGTTCCAAGTCTGTTGAAATGATCTGTTGTATATGGTTGTAACCAGGGATTTGAATTGTACTTATTGAAGTTAATGAAAAATAACTTTTGCTTTTCACAAATTAGTGCCTTATTTGTGTGATACAAATGTTCTTTTCTATATGAGTGACTGATTATTGTCTTGTGTATATGTGATATCCCTAGTGGCCATGAGTTCAATATCGATCATTAATTACTGGATATAATTTGAGTTAACTTTTTAATGATGCCAAAAGGGGGAAGATGATCACTACGCTTACTAGATCACTGTGATTACTTGCTTATTGACCTTTTATGTTAACATAGTTTTAATCTTACCTCATAATTCAATATTGCGAGTGTATGGAACAAACTGCCTCTGACGTGAAGAATATGGGGTTTGTCATCATAAAAAAGGGAGAATTTATTGGCATTAACACATCCTAGATGAGTGAATTAAGCTAGAAATATGTCCTAGATACAAATAGAATTTCCAAACACAAAGAAATACCGAGCAGGAACAGGCATGGTAAATATAATGGGTCAAAAGACATGTTCTACTGCAAGAATGGCTACAGGCATGGCAATATATGAATCAGGTCCTAGCAGTAAATGTCTCAGATTGGCAAATGGGTTTCCACATCAGAACTGGTAATGAAGTATATAAACCAAGTTCATGAAAGTGATCCATCATAGAGACAGATCCGGATGATACAAAGGAATGAGAGATAAACATGCCAAGAGAGAGCAATTTGATGATGAATAAAATAACCAAATGAATGTACTATCTCACGAGGTCAGCAAGTGTAGTGGTTGAATGAGCTACACATGGTAGAATGAAGTGATTAGGAGAAGAGGTGAAGAAAGCAGTAGAAGAGAAATAGACACACAGTAATACATGATGAATGAAATAGGATTGTTAAAATATTCCATCCAACTTCTTAGAAGCATGTCAAAGTTAGATGTTATGTGTACGAGAGGAGATCTATGGAACAAGTATTTAAATATGTTACAAATCAGAATAGTCAGAAGACTCAAAGGTTGGAGTACCGGATGGTTAAACCAGGTCCAAATATATGTTCCATAGAAATTCTGCAACGACTAGAATTTGTGTGTCTTTATGAAAAAGTCTTGGCGTGTAAGGCGGCGGGATTTAGTATTATACTTATCAAGATATTTCAGAGTCCTACAAGGAATCTAAATATGCGAGAAGATGTAAAAAATTCAATCAACCTCAAACCCTATTCTATCGTGACAGGCCATATCAAGCAAAATTTAGGTCACCGTAGTGATGATGTCCAGTTGCTATATATACCAACTGTTAACATGAAGAACTTTGAGCACTCACAAAGATAAATCAGAATACATTGAGAGAAAACTCTTTATGTTATATTGATAGTTTTGATTCAAAGAAGTGTCGCCCTAATACATCGAAACAAGATTGAAAAAGTTGTGTTATAGAGTTTTTGTTTACAGTTCTCGAGTCTAGATTTTTGTATTAGGTTTTTTTATTGGGTTGTATCTTTATCCGCTTTCTTAGAAGCATACGGTTAGATACAAGATGTTGTAAATTTAACTTTAACTTAGAGTTTAACTTGAATGTTGCGTGCTAGTCAGAAGTTGATTAGTAAGATAGGAATTAGAGTGTAGTTCCTAGGTTGTAACTTGAATTTGCAGAGGCTTACCGCTGTAGTGGAATTTGGGAATAAATCCCACAGAGGCGTAGGCCATGGATTTTACTACACTTGTGAGCCGGGTGGTTTTCATGTAAAAATATTATGTCATTTACTTTACTTTTCTTTATTATTCCGCATACGCTATCCATGGAACAAGTAGAGTAATATGTTATATCCGAAGATGAATATTGAGTGTTGCGTAGGATAGATAGTAGGTCGCGCAAACTACTATCAACCCGACTCTTTGTGAGGGCTTGTTGAACTAGCTACCCGAACCTTTAGGCATGAAATACAGCTCCCCCAAATTAAGGGACGACAATACAAAGAAATGTCTTGAATATGTCAAGCGAGATAGCATAAACATAACAAGCACCGAGCCTCCCGAACATGAATAATTTACGTTAAAGATAACCCTACCGGAAGAATAGAATGATTATACCGAATGCTTTAGGTCGGATTACCATACCACTGGTCATTTGGAACCATACGATCATTTTGTCTATGTCGTTAGAACTTTTATATGTAATGACGCTCTCGTGAGTAACGTATATCGTACCCTTTGTTTTATTTGCTTACCTCATCTAGACCATAAACCGTCAGGAACTTACTTGTACATAATACTTTATATCGTGAAACAACCGTAGCATACATGGGAAATAAGGGTGGAACTTACGTGTAGCAAGGCGGACCATCCGTAAGGCTCACTTAGTATATGAGTTGGGCTATGCGTGATGATGGACCGTCCATAACCAACTCTTATAGGGCGCCTATGCATTCATCTAAAGACCACCCATTGGGTTCATCTCTATTTACGTTGAACTACGCGTGTCATAGTTCGTCCATAGTCAATGTTCATGGGGCACCTATGCATTTCATAGACCATCCATAGGGCTCGCATCACAAGTATATGCAATATCAATCATAACATAAAATGTAAAGCTAATAATTGACAAGCTAAAGAATCGTGGTCTTTCATTATGAAATCGTTCGCATCTTATTATATTCTTTGCTTCACTTCTTTTTCTACTAGATTTACGAGTTCATAGAACTATTTCTGCTATAGGGGAATCATTATCAACAAACGTCATACGCCCCAAAAAATAATTATAAGCTTAATCGCTCTATACACTATATGATACTTCTATTTCGTTATGTTATTCATATGGACACCATGAATACTAGCATTCATAAGCTTAGTCATTTATATACTATGAATTACTTCTTAATCCATTATACTATTTACAAAAAGAGGTGGCCTATAATCCAACCTTTTGATATCTTATAGATTACATATTCTTATGAAAGGCTCTATTCCCCCTTGCGGTATACATGAGGTATTACAATTAGAGGGAGGTTCAACAATCTTATGTCCTATATTTACAAGAACCCATTATCTGAGATCAAACTTTCGAAATAGAGGATCTACGATAGCTCATACTTTAAATCCTTTAAAGGGAGGATGTATCTGATGTATCATGTGGAATCATACCGAAAATAAAGAAGGAAGTCCTTACATACCTTGGAATTGAATCTTTAATGACAACAATAAAGCTCGCCTACTCACAACCAGTCTACAACACGAAACAATACTATTATCAACAAGAAGGAACATACCAACTAACTATCGAGCGACAAACTCGTTTTACAACAAATAGGGCAACATTTCCCCTATTCTTTACATCCCTCAAGTCAAGAACAACATCAACACAACAAAAATCAACAACTATATGTCCAGCATATGAAGAACAACAAGAACAACCCCTCAAAATGTCACACAACAACACCCTTAACCCAACTTCAACATAGCCACATCTATTTGCAATTTCATCGCCATCCAACCCATCTAAAACTTTATTAAGCTCAAATACATGAAGAAGAATAATAATATTACTTGAATAGAAAGAACTAGATATCCTTAACCTTACTTCAACTCGAAGGAATCTCTATCTCACAAGGAAAAAACAAGCTTATACTTGCACTTCTATGATCTTCAAGGGAGAAATCACTTCAATCTCTTGTAGAACTTTATTTATATGATATGAAGATGTCTTGGGAGTATTTTGGAAGTGTTTAGGATCCGAAATATTGAAAAATGAAATCCCAAATATGAGCCACCTCTTTATATACAATTGGATAAGTTTCCACCGCCTATGTGGGTCTCAAATGGAGCAGTTTGTGCAGTCTCGCAAAAATTTAAATATCTCTCTACTCCGACATTATATTGACAAATGATTTAATGCATTCAAAATTAGACTCGTAGACCTTCGATATGGTGGTGGATCACCCTGTAACTCCAAGTAAATTTGGAGAAAAGCTCAGTGACATCTAACCCAAATTTCAGTATATTTATGAACGTAAGTTACGATAACTTTTGCCAACTTTTATTTTACAACTTGCTTGACTTCAACACTAAACGTACGGAAATTATATGATTCAAATACCTCATAACACAACCTTCTTATCACGTTAGGCAATCCTAGTACTACCCCAAAAGTGCGGGCTATAACATTGGCCCGTATCTCTAATGTACGGTCCGTAAGTCACTCCATAAGTTGGAAATTTTGTGAAAATTCACTCGCTTTGGTTCGTTTAACCTCTAATACTTTGGTAACTTATTAAACATGGTATTATCACCTTATAACCTTGAAGATACTCTGCTCTCTGAACTTATGATCACTAGTTCACGACATAGTTAAACGTATGAAAGATATGGGTTGTAACATTTAGTTTGTCTAGGTTAGGTTTTGTTGTGGTTCGATCTATTCACCTTTTCAAGTATTGTGTAATAGGTGCATGTTGGTTAAACTGTTACTATTATGATTTAGTCGGGCTGTTCAATGGAATATGTCCTTAAGTTATTGTAACATGTTCAAAGAGTTTTGGATTATAGTAAAAAGATTTGGTAAATCCTATGAAGATAGGTCGTGGTTTTTGACACCCTTAAGCAGGATGTTTTCTACGTGAAATTCTTGTGTTGATATTTTACATTCCACTGCATTACCTTCTTACGCAAATACTCTAAAACCCAAATTCTTAGAGTGTATAGGAGTAGCTCGATCCTAACAAGCTTACCTAATATAAATGATAGCAATGACATCACACCTGAAACTCAAGTTACAAAGAAAAGAAAAGGGATACAAGCCAGATCAAAGGTTTGAGATCATTTTGATAAGATTGATGAAAATAATATTAGTAAAGCAAGGTGTAGGCATTCTAAGCAGGACTATTGTGTTAATACAAGTAAAAATAGAATAATGTGATTGAAAAATTATTTGAATGGGTGCAAAGTACATCAACTTTATACTGAAACTGCTAATACTCCAATAAAGATATCCTTTCTATCTTTCCAATAGGATAGGCCGCTTTGGAGATTTGACTAAAATGTAGTTAGGAGGGCTTTAGTTGAGATGATAATTATGAATGAACTACCATTTAGCTTTGTATAGAACGAAGGCTTCAAGAAGTTTATAAGTCAACCCCAACCTTTATTTTGACTTCTTTCCGGTAGAACAATAACAAGGGAAGTGCAACAAAAAGGATGCCTTACCATAGACACATGAAAATGTTGCAAAGAATTAATTATATGTGTTTATTTACTCATTTTATTGATAGAGATTAAAAGTTTCATAAAAATACTCAATTTGGCATATTTCTAGTAATAAGGGTGAGAAAATGACAAAGATTATTCGTAAGTGTTTGCCTGAATGAAATTTGGACGAGGTGTTCTATGTTATTATTGATAATTATTATTCACATGTTGTTATGGTTAGAGATTTATCTAAATAGTTAAATATGTGAGAAACTAATATAATAGGTGGTAAGCATCTTTATCAGAGATGTATGTGTTAGTTTTGCTACAACCTATACACTCAAAGAACCTGAGGTAAGGTTTCGGTTAAGTAAATCAACACAAGAATTAGCGTGAAAAACTCCTTGCTCAAGGGAGAAAAAATCAAGACCTACCCATGTAGGAATTTTTCCAACTTCTACTAAACTCGAGCAACTTGTTTAAGGTCAATGGCTCCGACTCCTAAGGAACTATTCCAAACAATTCCTATCCCAACTTTCTCTCCATCTAAAAATTCCAAATTGTTGACTCTCTCTTCAATGACTCTACCCAGTCAGAGAAGACTCTTACAACCCGCTACATACCTATTACAATTACTAAGAAAAGTAAATAGATGGAACCACACAAGAATCGAATTATTAAAACTCAAAAACTGAATGATATATCTTGATCGGAACAAGTTCTTTGTTGATGCTCTAGTTGGCTCCTTCGAGGCTCTGGTGTTGATTTTCCTCTCACTCTAGATGTCTCTCTCTTTGGTTGTGGTCAAGCTTCAAAGCATTTTGACGTGTTGTATTTATAGGAGTGAATTGCCGCCTTAAATTCTCCAAATTCATTCAAGAGTTGGTTTCATAAGTTCTACTAAAGTCAATCCTTATTTGATATGGATTTCTCTCTTTCTTTGTTTACATGCATACGATTTCTTTCTCCTATTTCTAAGATAATTCCACGTGTTTACTTTATGATAATGTGTCCATAACTCAAACTCCGGTTCCTTTTCGTATAGGAATGAGTCAAAACATCCATTGATATTTCCGATAGGTTAACTCAAACCATTGAGATTCCTATGCGAGAATGGGAAGTGATTTATATGGATTTCATTATAGTATTACCCCATTCCTATTGGTAATTTAATTCTTACCGAGTTGTCATTGACGGAATTATAGAATCATCTCATTTCTTGTTAGTTAAGACCACTTCTTCAACAAAAGATCACGTGAAGTAGTACATCAAGGGATAGAGCGGCTCCATGACATTCTGTTGTCTATTATATCAGACGGAGGAGTACAATATACAATGAATTTCTAGAAAACCTTGCGATAAGGATTGAGGGAATAAGTAAATCTTGATATGGCTTTCCATCCGCAGACAGAGAGTCAAGCGGAGCGCATGATGATGCCACGATTGTGTGTGATAGGCTTTAAATCGAGCACTTATATGGTTTGCTCATAATGACATTTACTATCCTAATATCAAGATGGATCCTTATGAAGTCTTAAGTGGACGTAAGCACAAATCTCCTTAGATGATTCGAAGGAGGCAAGTCAGAGTTATTGCAACTAGATTTAGTCCAGTAGACCGTAGAAAAAGGCAGTTGATAACGAGCCAAAATACCGAAAATCATAAGCTAAAGTGCAATGCCGAGATTTAGAAGCTCCATTTTGATAATAGAGCTTTCCTAAATATATCACCTATGAAAGGCATGATGAGATTCGTGAGAAGGAAAAGCCCAACCCAAGATACATTGGATCTTACAAAATTAATGACAACGATCTTAGCCCAAGATACATTAGACTTTATACAATTATTCAGAAGAAAGGTTGAGTGGCCTACGAGCTAGATTTGTATTCAGAGCTAGAGTTTGTTCATCCAATAATATACATATCAATATTGTGAAAGTGCATCGGATACCCTACTCGAATTACCCAGTGCATGACATTTGGATTACAGAAGAATTACCCTACAAGCAAGTTCTAGTGTCTATCTTAAGATCGAGTAATCCGTAAACAAAGAATTTAAGATATAGCTTCCATAAAGGTGTTGTAGAGGCACATGAACGTTTGTAAAAAGACATGGAAAGCTGAGAAAGAAATGAAATCTAGACATGTCATACTAATCCCCATCCTATGATGAGACGATATTCGAATTGCAAAGTTGTAGCATGAATTAGACACAAAAAGGTATACATAAGAGAAGTTACAGCCTGAGGTGTTTTGATTAACGTTGATGTCCGTGTGGAGCCCAAAATTGTTATCAGTTGATTATGGCCCTATATGGTATATATACTATATTTTTTTATTGCATGACAGGTTGGGTATATCCCCATAAGCATGGGAGACTTTGACAAAAAAAATTGGAGAAACTATAAGGACCGATCATTTCCCTAGGTACGCCTTTGCATTCGAGGATGAATGTTCTTAAAGGGGAGGATGTTATATCCCGTACTTTTGATGTCGAGTTTGTCGTGAGTTAACTAACGTAGGCTCGAGGTGATTAAGATCCCTCTACAAGGTTAAGGAAGGTTTTAAGCACGTGTTGAGTAAGTATTGTAAGAGTTTGAGGCTAAACAAATCGAAGGAAATAAGTTCATCGAAGTTCGGAGTGGGCAGGCAAGTTTCACAGACCATGAAACCTATTCATAGCCCGTCAATTGGACAACCTCCACCATAAATTTCTAGGCAGAATCTGGAATTTTTGGAGCCATTTCATGGCCCATGAATCCACCGTGAAGTTAAGGTGGTGCCAACCTTATATAGGGGTGTTGAAGCGGTAGGATTCATTCCACATCTCATTTTTTACCTCCACAGCTCCCCTAGGTTCCCAAGCACCCTCTAAACATTCTCCTAAGGTTTCAAGGTGATATTAAGGGAAAGACACCCAAATCCAACATCAAAAGTCTTGTGGAACTTGAGGGAAGTACTTTTATGGTGTTGTTGTGTTGAAGATTCATCCAAGTTGAAGGAAGCTTTTGTTAGAGGTTTTTCTTATTTGATCAAGGTAGATTCTACTTCATCTATGTATATCTAAGGTTATGCAAGTCATGGCTAGCTTGTTGAAAATTCATCACGTAAAGGTCAGAAATCATGGTTGTGTTGACGTTGTATGTTGTACTATTTGGGGACATAACTATGCCCTTATATTGCTGGAACTATGAATAATAACTTAAATATATTTTCTTGGTTGTCAATGAGATATTTTAAATGAGGAAGAAGTGATAGAGGATCGTAGGTTGTTGTTACAAGACAAGTTTGTCACTCGGTTTATCGTATCCTAGTTCCCTTAATTATTGATAGTTCTACTGTTGTTTTATTGTAGATTGAAGTATTATACAACTTGAGTACGTCACTGATTGTATCGGTTAGAAGATGAAAGGTATGTTAAGGCCATACTTTCCTTCTTTTTGGCATGAATCCGAACAGAATGAACGTAAACAAACGTCCCTCCAAAAAATGGTTTTATTCATGTTAAGCTAGAGATGTTCATGTTCTTCATTCTATTGAATTGTTGCTTGAATCATGTTTGTCCCTTGTTGGGAGTACTTTTCATGTCATCAGATGTATCTTTCATTATACTATGTCATTTTCTTGTTGACAATGAAATGTATGATGACTTGATAGTTACATAATGATAGTCGAATGTGTAATGACCTTACATCACTCTGACGAGTTCAGAATGTTCCTTATGGTCTTAATGTATGTATATATGTATGTATATAGTATCTGAGATGACCAACGCGATATATATGTATAACACCACTGATCAGTTAGTTATGATGATGTCCACATAGACTGATGACATTATATATACATATATAAGGTACATGTATCTCAACGATTTTATATACACATATATATTGTATTTATGTATATAATGGCCCTCAGTGTCAATTTAGAGTTCCAGATTGACTCTTATTGTCTCTCACTTATGGTCATGTATTTATGCTTTATCTGCCTTACATACCAATACATTTTTTCATACTGACGTCCATTTGCCGGGGCACTGTATTTCATGCCCCCAGGTTTAGGTAGATAGATTGACGGACCTCTTCAGTAGGATATCTAGCTCAATAGTGGTGTGACACACTCCATTCTTCTTAAAGTTGTTGTAGAGTGTCGGTATGCTATGAAATCTATGTACATATGAATTTTGGGTATGGCGAGGCCTGTACCGACCTTCTTGTCAGACATGATGCTCTTAGAGGCTTATCGACTTGAGTTGTATATCTAGTTATCATGTATGTCCTTGCCAACCTCTTTATTGGTCAGTGACCCATACTATGGTCTTGTCGGCCTTATGTATATATATATATATATTTTTGGGTTGTTCACTCCTTCATGTTGTATGTACAGATTGTCTTGACGGTCATTTTGTGGCCTCATCAGCCCTACATGAGTTATTATCGTTCTATCGATGGATTAGATATGTCACGACCTTGTCGGTCCAAACTTTCTATATGTTCAGAGTATGACTTCAGATGTGGTTCGCTCGGGCCATTACTTCATCGGGTGCTGGCCACACCCTCCAAAGTTAGGTCGTGACACTATTGCGGATAAGATGAGGAAAGCGAAGTTGAGATGGTTGGGCCATGTGAAGAGGAGGTGGCAGATGCTCTAGTTAGGAGGTGTGAGAGGTTGGCTATAGTAGGTTTTAGGAGAGGTAGAGGTAGGATAAAGAAGAACTGCGGGAGGTGATTAGACATGACATGGTACATCCTCAGCTTACCGTGGACATGACCCTAAATAGGAGGATTTGGAGGTCGAGGATAAGGGCAGAAGGATAATAATTAGCTGAGTGTTGTCATACTTTATGTGGGAGAGGAAGGGGGTTTCCTCTTCTCATCTTCTCATTATTTAGTTGTATTAGTTAGTATTCACGTAGTATCTTATTCTTCTAATTTTCACTACCTATTACTTCATTTGTTCTGCTTATCTTGCTATTTTGCTGTCGGTATTTTTTTTCTATCATGCTTTAATTACACTTCTTTTGAGACAAGTGTCTATCAAAAACAACCTCTTTACCCCCACAAAGGTAGGAGAAGGTCTGCATGCGTACATCCTTCCCCCATACCCCATATGTTGGGTTACACTGGGTATGTTGTTGTTGTTGTAATAATGAAAGTATTACTAATTGTTTGTAAAATTTTATGACGCGCTACAAGTACCATAGAAACAAAATGACTTTTTGAGATCTCCCTTGATATTCGTGGAGTTTTCAACAGTAGACATGAATCTCCTTATAATTATTGGTGCAAAAACACTTATAGTTGAAATTAAAAAAAAAATCTTCAAATTGAGGCACATATATCTCTCTTTAAGTAGATTCAATCTCACTAAGAAAGAATATTCACGGGTCCAACAGTAATTCTCTTAACTAATTTCCTCCAAAATACAATAGTTTGACAACATCATTTCACTGGAAATACTTTGGACATGTTGTTGAGTCCACTCTACCATTAACAACATCGCCTTCAACAAAATAAAACTCTCATTTTCCCTCAAATGTACCTCACTTTTTGTGCATTCTAAAATGTGTTTTATGGCACAATACAAGGATGAAAGGCTCCTATTTATAGGTGTATGTTGGTGTTCTTCCATGGAGTTACTATAACGGTAGTGAGTTAAAAATTTGAGAAAAACATAGGAGATCATTGATTGGTGGCTAGTTATGTGGCCTTTGTTGGGTTAATGATATCATAGTACATTGGGAGAGTGGTTACAAAGACTTATGACCATGATAATTAGTTAGTAGGAATTATGTCCACTTTCTACACTTAATGGTCATGATAAATTATACAAATTAATATTATCATTTTAACATTAAAATATAATATTCTTCAACAATTTCTATTCCCTTGTGGTGGGTTTTTTTCAATTCTCATCCGGTGTTCTATATTCTTGCCATAACTTTCATTAGTGCTGTCGTTAGCATGAAATAATGAATAGAATGCAATAACACACTAATGGCGGAAAGAAGACCAATTTATAAAATTTTAAATTAATCAGAAATGTTTATCAAGTAACCAAATAAATGGACGAGATTTATTCATTATTAAATGTTATGGGCTTAATCTTATTGTGCCACACATAACAAAGAAAATCTAATATAGGCTACTTACTTTGAAACAATAGCTTGGAAGAATTTTCGGTTGTGAAATCATGTAGCAGAAAAGTCAGTTTTAGAAGCCCAAAAGAAATTCTACCACTGTCTTACATGGAAGAATGTATGTAATGACAACTTTTTAATAATATTGCTTTGTTTATAGCTTCGAATTGTTTTTTTTTTCAAAATGCTTCAAGTTGTTGATATAACAAAAGATTGTAGAATGCACGTTTATATGTCCATTCGACGTGATATTTTCTGACTTGGAATATATAGCCACACTGCCCCCACCATCCGGAGCAAGAACCAGGATCGACCAAAACGCTAGTTTTATTTTGGAGAATGACAAAACTTCAAGAAAAAATTGTTGAAGAAAGAGACTGAATGAGGTGAATAGTTCGTGCCATGTGATATGAGTGCTCATCTTTGGAGTGAGGTTGTTGAAAGTTGGAGTCATGTGACAAAGGGGATCATAAAGAGTGTCTTTATTTCAAAATTAGGGTAATGTATGTTCAAAGGACTACATTATTTTTTAAATAATGTCTCACCACATGTCTATGTGATTCATCTGCCATTGGGACTCAATGTTTAGCTTCAAAGTTGAAAAACGATATAAAAAAAGACCCCACCACCCCACCCAAAAACGCCCATCCCCACTCTTAATTTCATATACTACTATCAACTTCAGAGCTTTGGATTCTAAAATCATGTGATTTTTGACTAATCTTATATGCAGAGATACCACAAGACAGAAATATGGCATGGTGGGTGATATTTGGCACAAATATCTATATTTCGCATCACTTCACCTCTAACTCTTAGTATTTTAATTGCATTATTTATAGTGAAATCGTTGTATTCGAGCTTATGTTGGTATGTTTGTGTATTTAGGTACGAGGACAAACGAAGAAAAATCAAGCAATTTTGGAGACATTTGCACATGAACGAGGTGACGAGAGGATCGCGCGACACGTGGAGCGAATTTTGGAAACTGAAGGACAATATGCGTTGAACACGCGTTGCGGATGCAAGTATTACATGCGTTGAGCCTGCTTGTGGATGCATCACGCAGGAATCAACTCTCTGATTCTCGCAAGTTTTGGTCTGATAGACACACCCGCGTTGGACACACGACACGGGTGTAACGCAGGGATTCACCTAGAAATCCCAATTCGTTTGAGATTTGATCTACTTATTTTAGCTTCTAACCTAGACTATAAATAAACTAATTTTATTTTAGAGAGGCATGCTGGGATATTATTTTGAGACTTTGTAAGCCGCCATCCCCTCTCCTTTGTTATTTTTTACTTTATTTTCTCCATAGAACCCTAGTTTATTCATTCTTCTTTTCTCGAATCATGAGTAGTTAAATTCCTCTTTTCTAGGGTTGAGGCAAAGACATGAAAGTTAGTTTGATAATAGTTTTTACCTATTAGATTTCCGTTATTTGGGTTGCTTATTTATTCTTGTACTTAATTATTTAATTACTTGATCATTAATTAGACACTATCTGTAGTGTGCGAATTGAACTAGGGATATGGAATTTGTATACGTAATAAGAATAAAGAGCTTGTTCAAATAATCGTTTCACTAATGAGGATAGGAATATACCCTCTAGCCTTGCTTAGTTGATTACAGAGATTTAAATGCGTTCTTGTTATTTTCTTATGACCATAGGGATATAGGCGTTAGAGTGACTTGAATAGACTTGTGAGCAACTCGGAAGATACTCATAAAGTAATAATTAACCCGTCAACTAGTAACCCAGGAACCTGAATTTCATTCTCATATGATAAACTCAAAAGTCTCGTCCCAGTTTCCTTTGTCACAAATTGCTTATTTTACTACTTTCTATTAGTCGATACGTTAGTTACAACAACCCTCTTGATTTTTACTCTCTTGGATAGTTACATAAGAATTTGAATTAGTTGAGCAGTAGAAAATATAAGTTCATGTGGGTATAATATCTGGACTTTAAATCTTATATTATTTGTATGACCGTGTATACTTATTTGCGCGTTTGGGAGCAAAAATGGCTAATTTTTTGGATTCTACTCAAAAATTACCCAAAAATTAGCCCTCTATTCATTTTTTGAAAAAGACATGTACTTTTTTGTTAAGAAAAAGTAAAGCACAAATATACACTACATTTGCAGCTCCAAAAACATCAAGATTCTTTGGAGTATAGTTATTTTTCATTTTCAAAACGTTATCTTTAAAAGTTACTACTAACCGGGCACAAAATTTAAGAAATATGGGAAAACTTTATTATATTTATTAAATCACTCTTATTTTAGTGTCTATTTTTGTTGATTTTTTTCACAATAAGTACATCTTTAAAATTAAGTGGGATCCAATAAGGGTAAAATAAGGATGGTGTCATTAAATAGTTATCAAATAAGAAAATGTGATATTTATTTTAGGACGAATTAAAAAGAAAATTGTGTCACATAAATTGGGACTAAGGGAATATTTTTTAGCTAAATATGAAAATAAGACGTTGAAGTTACGTAATGATATATCATTGGTTTCCAACTTGAATTGAATTTTCAGCTAAAGATTGTAAAAGTTAATATGGGACTTATTAATCTTTTCACTTTAATTCGAAAAGGGTAAATTTCGAGCAATTTTCTTTACTTTAGGATTTCCATGGGGTCGAGAGACTATACGGTAAAATCACTTTATTGTCAGGCACTGTTTCATTCGTAATGAGTGGAATGGACATATATATTACTCAACTCAATGCCTTAGTTTTATATGATGAATTGATGATCAACAACACAGAGAGGCAAGGCAGTTTTATGATCACTGCGTTAGAATAGTGTAATTCTTATATATAGTTATTTATAATTACAAAATTTATTTGGAGAATGATCTCTAAACCTAATTGGAGAAGAATCTCTACTTTACATAATTACACTAGAATAATAATTACAAAATATATGGAGAATATTAATATATTCTCTATCACCCCCCTCAGTCGGAGCGGGAGGAGGCCGAACGCTGAGACTGGATCTGAAGTCAAGGAACAGTTGCCGAGGAAGTCCCTTAGTGAATATATTTGTGTACGGATAGGAAGAGGGAACATGTAACACCCGAACATGCCCAATGGCAACCTTCTCACGAACAAAATGAATATCCATCTCAATATGTTTGGTTTGCTGATGTTGAACCGGGTTATGAGACAAGTAAACAACATATATGTTATCACAGTAGACAAGATATGCCTTACGTAAGGGACAATGAAGCTCTAGAAAGAGGTTTCTGAGTCAACAAATTTCGGCAACAACGTTTGCAACACCTCTATATTCTACTTCTGCACTCGAACGGGAAAACGTGGCTTGCCATTTTGCAAACCATGAGATGAGGTTATCACAAAAAAATACACAATAGCTGGAAGTAGGTCGACGCGTGTCTAGACAGCCGCCCCAATCTGCGTCAATATATAATATCAGCCTGGTCAATGCAGATGGATAAAGATGTAACCCATAGTCAAGAGTACCCTTAACATACCGAATGCTATGTTTAAGGGTTGTGAAGTGAGGCTCCCGGGGATCATGCATGAACAAACACACATGCTGAACCGCATAGGCCATATCGGGCCTAGTAAAAGTAAAATATTGAAGTGCACCAACGAGACTCTTATAAAGAGAAGGATCAAGCATCAGATCTCCATCATCCGCGCTAAGCTTCGACTTTGAGTTGACTGGAGTGGACATGATTTTGCAGTTTGCAATTTTAGCCTTGTAAACAATCTCTTCGGGATACTTATGCTGACATAGAAGCATTGCATTCTCGTATTTGGTCACAGAAATTTCCAAGAAATAACTCAACTTACCCAAGTCTGTCATGGCAAATTCAGATTTTAGCATGGTAATGATCTCATTTTTCAGCACATCAGATGAGGCAATCAGGACAATATCGTCGACGTAGAGCAAAAGGTATGTAGTGTTTTTACGTGGATGAAAAATAAAAAGTGAGTTATCACTTTTGCTGCATGAACCAAATCTGCAAGATGTGAGTGGCAAAATGGTCAAACCAAGCCCTGGGCTTGTTTCAAGCCATAGAGTGACTTTCGAAGCTGACAGACATAGTGAGAAGCCGAAGGATGCACAAAGCCAGGTGGTTGATGCATGTATACAGTTTCTTTCAAATCCCTATGTATGAACACATTTTTCATATCAAGATGATGAATCAGCTAATTCTTTCCCATAGCTATGCTCAAAACAACGCGAATGGTGGCTGGTTAACCATTGGACTGAATTTCTCACCACAATCAACTCCCTCTTCTTGCCCCATTTCATTAGCCACAAGTCTCGCTTTATGGCATTCTAGCTCACCATTACCTCTAAATTTTTGACGATATAGCCACATGCAATGAATCACATTCACCCCCTCTAGTCTCGGGACAAGATCCCAAGTGCTCTATGTAGTGAGCATATTAAATTCCTCACGCATGGCCGCATTCCAATTCGGGTTAAGCTCGGCTAATTTTGGGTTTTTAGGTATAGGTGAGATGGTCTGAGTCAATAGGTTAAAAAGGACTTTTAGTTTGAAAATTCTGTGCTGAGCACGGGTTTCTATACGATGAGTCAGAAGTGGTACTTTTAGGCTGACGGGAAGTGGGGGCAGTGGAGATGGCGAGGGTTGTGGCGCCATTAGGGGTAGATGGGTAGTTGACGGGTGTTACTGGGATGTCGGCGAGGGGTTGGGACAGTGAGGCACGAGACTGGTCGAAGGAGGCAGGGGGTTGGGGCAGTGAGGCAGGAGACTGGTCGACGGAGACAGAGAGGCCGTGATCGGAGCAAGGGTGGGGTGGTGTTTGACGGGACTTGGGGAAGTGATGGGATAAAGGGGAGAACCGTGATGGAACAGCCGAAATATTAGCACTATGTATGGCATTTCACAGGAGAGGGGAAATGTCCGGGTCATTAAGGAAGTCGTAATCAGTGACTTGAAGTTGTTGGAAATTTGCAAACAGGAAAACGTTTTTCTCGAATGTGACATGGAGAGAGACTAGAATTTTATGCGTGGACAAATCATAGCATAAGTACCCCCTATGGTTCGACGGGAAACCTAAGAAGATACAAGGAGATGTGCAAGGTGCTAATTTGAGAGGGGCCATGGAGGTGAGATTTGGGTAGCATATACAACCGAAAATCCGAAAGGTGATCATATGAAGGGATCTGACGGAATAGAATTTCGGTAGGAGTTTTATTTTTAAGGGTACGGGTAGGTAATATATTAAGAAGGTACTCTACCATTTTAACGCGTATACCCAAAAGGTAGGGGGAAGAGAGGCATGAAAGAGCATTGTACAGATCATATTGTTAATAGTGTGGAGTACTCTTTCGGTGTTACCATTTTGAGGTGAAGTATGGGAGCACGAGAATTGAAACACCTTGCCATTATCCGCACAAAATTTATGAAAGGGTAAATTGTTAAACTCATGACCATTGTCACATTGAAATAATTTTATGGCCTTTTCAAACTATGTTTTAACATATGTTCGAAATTCAAGAAACGTGGAGTAAACTTGAGACTTATATTTGAGCGGATAGACCAAAAGAAAGTGAGAGAAGTCATCTAATAATACCAAATAATATTTATGACCCAGTTTGCTAGTAATGAGAAATGTCCATAAATCCGCATTGAATGATGTCAAAAAGAAAAAAAAGTAACACTTGAAGATGACGAAAACGGAAGTCTAACATGCTTTTCTAGAGGACAAGAATAGAATTTTTTTTGGCAAATTTCCCTTTATTATATTGAATTAAATTGTGACTTCTAAGAAAGTTAATAATTGGAGCTCCCGGGTGTCCAAGTCTACTATGTCAAGCTGATGGAGAGATTGCAACTATGGAGGTAGGCGGATTGACACTTGCAGTGGAATTGGATGAAAAAGGATATAGGTCCCCCGCACTATTACATCTCGTAAGAGTTGTCCCCATATGTAAGTCTTTCACGTAAAAACCAAAAGGGTCAAACTCAATAGATACGTAATTGTCACTAGCAAATTTTCTAACAGAGATTAAGTTTTTAATGATGTTAGGAGCATATAAGACATTTTTAGGGTAAAGGGTGGGTGAGGTGGTTGTGTTTGAGTGGTGCCGTAGCCTTGAATTGGAATGCGATTGCCATTGCCGACCAAAATAAATTGAGGATTGTCCAAATTATATAGGTGAGGGAGATTACCAGAGTCGTGAGTGAGGTGGGATGTGGCACATGTATCCATGTATCATGAGTCGTTGGGCTGTTGGAGATTCATAGTGTTGTAAGCCTGACTCAGTTTGGCAGGGGCCATGGGACCGTAGGCCTGCTGTTGGGCCATGGAGAAGTGGGCCTGATGTTGGTGGCCCGTGTATTGTGGGCCTGGAGGTGGGCCCAGGATGCTGGGCTACAACGAGAAATATCGTGCCATGTTCGTGGATGGTAGGGTAGATAGAAAGACGAGGTTGTTAAAGAACCCTAAAAGCGAGCAATACGCTTTTTAGGGCAACAAAAAGTTATCGGAATCCATTGATTGGAGAGAGAAAGGTGTTGTTGCAGGAATAAATCAAATTGTAACGGGGGAATTGATTTTCCTAACCGAGAAATAATACTGAATTGGTCTAACCACCGGTGAATGAGACGTTGAAGACGCAAGCTGAAATATGTAAGGTGACTGGACTTACTGAGGTTACTCTTCGTAAGGTGTACAAGGAGCTTTCGAAGAACTGGGATGATCTCATACGAGTAAGCAAAATTATTAATCAAGGAAAAAGGGAACTCTGTAAGTTGCCTGAGGTATTCTTTGATGTCAAAGCACTGAATGTGTTGAATTTGAATGGATTTAAGATTGAATTACCCTCTAATGGTAGTACTAGTATAAAGTTGTCATCTTTGAGAGAGTTGCACCGCTGTGATGTATTTTGGAAGATAAATTTATTCAATTTATGAAGAAGAATTGCAAATCCACTCGAAGAAGAATTGCAAATCCACTCGAAGAAGAATTTCAAAGAAAAGTGAGGGATTTCAGAGAGAAGGGAGGGGGTAGGGTTTTGCTTCTGATACCATGTAAAATAGTATAATTCTCCATCATTAGAGGCTTCTCATTAATGCAATATATATGTGTGTGTGTGTGTTTACAATTACAAAACCTATTTGGAGAATGATCTCTAAACCTAATTGGAGAAGGATCTCTAAATCTAATTGGAGAAGGATCTCTATTTTACATAATTACACTGAAATAATAATTACAGAATATATGGAGAATATTAATTACATGATCTCTAAACCTAATTGGAGAAGGATCTCTAAATCCTATTGAAGAAGAAACATAATTACACTAGAACAATAATTACAAAATATATGGAGAAACTATTTTGTTTATTGGGATTTATGACCACAAGCATGTCGATTTGATGGTATACAACAAAATATATTAAGTGATAGAAAAAAAAAAAGAAGAAGGGGTTTCGACTAATCTTCACTTCAATTTCAATGGAAATTAAAGGCGAAAAAGATAAATAAAAACTTCATATCTGAGAACTTCAGGTGAAAACTGTTCCATACAATATGTTGAATATTTATTGCCTTGACAATTGTGCGATTCTTGTATGATGAGACTCTTTGTGATCCAATCATAATTTATTTTTTGTTTATTGAAATTGAAAGGGGTATTGCTACTTACTTGTTACGAAATGATGCTTTGCAATTGAAAATGATTCTACGAATTTGACTTATAAGATTTCTGGAATAGAAGGCAAGACCCCAATTGGCTATATATCGGATCTCATGTAAATAGCTCCAAAGGATGAGTCCAAAGGCATAGCATGATCCTAATTCACTGTTAATTTATTATGTGAAAATACAAATGAAATAGGATCAATGCGATCCCTTTGGACGCCTCCTTCAGTTGCTGGGATTTTCTGATTTCTTCTTTTCTATCTCTCCTTCTCTCTCTCTGTTGAAAGGGCCTAAAGGAGGGAAAGAGGAAGAGGGGAGACAGAAGAAAGTGGTCTAAGAGTGACTCAAATGTATAAATAAAACTTCAAGTGCTCTTGCAACGACTTTAATTCATGTGTAAAACACTTAGTTTATAGTCTTTCATTTCTTGGCAAATCATGAGAATATTTTTTTTTCCCATTCCTCTTCTAAAGATATTTTTTTAATTGTAGACCCCATCTCTAACAAATCAGACAGAACGGGTCCAGCAGCGTCCCTTCTTAGCTAGAAATTCCCAACAAGTTGGACAGTAATAAACTTAATGCATTTCTCTGATGATATAATTGTTTTGTTTCATGGTCTTGTTTAAATTGGTCCCATTCCAGTAATAGTTCTCCCCACCCCCACTCGTAGGCACCCAAACTTTCATAGATATTATGCATGCTTATTTAACAAGGAACGTCAATATTCTATCTATTTCTTTATACATCTAATTCAACTGATTACAAATTAATAGAATGAGTTTAATTTAAGCTAAATAAATAGTGATACCTTTATTATGTTATCATATAATTGAACAAAAAATATATAACAACAACATATCCATTGAAATCCCAAAAAGTGGGGTCTGGGGAGGGTAGAGTGTACGCATACCTCACCTCTACCTCGGGAGGTAAAGACGTTGTTTTCGGAATACCCTTGGCATAGGAGAAGCAATTCAAAGCAGTATGAAAAAAGGAAATAAAGAAAATGAATAAAGCATGGCAACATATTATAAAATAATGATAGAGGAGTAAAAATCATAAAAGGAGCAATAACAACCACAAAGTAATATGATAGCCAAAGAACAAGAAACAAGAAATAATAGCTGTAGCGACTCATCCGATCGTTTTTATCTTAAGATCCTTACTTGACTGTTTTACCCTTCCCATAGATTCTATGTGGGATCTGTAATCCGCGGGGATAGGTGGCACGGATCCTGGAGTCCATTTATAGGAGTTTCGTATGAAAAACCCAAAACTAGAACCTTGGAGTTGAATAGTTTGACTCAAGGTTGACTTTTGAGTAGATGAGTTCTTTTCAGGTTTTATCGCTTCCGGTAGCTCCGGAGGGTCATTTATGACTTAATAGAGTCATTGGTTCACTTCTAGAGGCAATCAGATGTATCTTGTAGTCCTATATTTAATATATACATATTTGGTTATTCTGGACGATTCTTTAGAAGAGTATATCTTAGCTCAGTTAAATGGAAAATCTGAGGGTACGAGTGAGTTCGTAGCACTTTTTATCCTAGACGAGCATGTCTGGTTTGCTTTCGGGGGGTCTCGAGAGTAGTTTAGGTGGTTGATGGAAGTTTGGCATAGTTTTCATGCTGCTGGTGTTTGGTGTCCGCCCCAACGACACTGTGTTTGCTACTGCATGACTGCCTCTACGGAGGTTGGCTCGCAGAAGCGGGTAAAGAGCATGTGATGAGTTTTCGCTTTGGCGGAGGGATTTTCCGCAGGGGCGGGTGCGCCTCTGTGGGATCGGGTTCGCTATGGCGCTGGGGTGAGCTGTCAAGTGACTGGGCCCCAGCGAAGTTAATTTTCACGGGAGCGAGACCGCACCAGCGGAATCGATTTCGGCAGGGCGAAATCACCGGACCGAAAACTTAGATAAATGCATAGGTTGAATCACTTTTCCAAAATTAGATTTTCTCGAACCTAGAGCCACAAAGAGGGGTTTTCTAAAGATTAAGGGTGCATTCATCCTTGAGGTAAATGTTTCCATCCTTTATGATTTGGTTTCATGATTTAAGGTCCTTAATGAAGTTATAGTGTTCATGTGAATTGGGTAAAATGAATTATGGTTTTCATATGAGTTTAAGAGAGTTGTATCCTTGATTAAAGGGTGTTTGTGGATTAGTATACTTTAATTTTTATGAATTAGTGATGGAATATGTTAGATCATCATGTTGTAAAGCTTAATTTGAGTATAGAAACTCATTTGATTTGGGGGGAAATTTTAGGATTTCCAAATTGGGGCTTTTTGTATATTGAACAATTGAAGGTCTAAATGAGTATAGGTTTCAAAAAACATTAAGATATGATTACCAAGTATGTACTGATGTTTTTCGAATATTGAAGTTTGAGTCTTGACGACATGGGCCCGCGGTTGATTTTGGGAGTCTTGCTTTGTTAAGGATCATGTCCTTGTATATTGTGTAAGCCTATATTCAGGAATAGCATATGCGTGAATAGACTTCGATTATCACGAGGCACAGCGGAAGGGCAAGGCTAGCGCAGAGATGACCGTTCGAGGCTCTTGTTCGGCCTAGAGGTAGGCTACGTTTTACTTTCACTAGAATCCGATAGAAGTACGTAAATTGATATAAATATTAAGGGGTATTGGTCATGTTTGGAGGTCCCACTCATCCTATTGTGATGAACGTTTGAGTGTGTACCGGTGTTGATCTGTGATGATGGGTGATTTTGGGAATCAGTCTTATGCTGGTTCCGACTGCTGATTGATTTGGCTTGTCGCCATATTTGTTATTGTGTGTTGATTCATCACACATGCTTTCCATATGATATCCATATTTGTACTTGGAGTGTATATTGTTGAATTCTTGAAAGCATGTGATATTCATCTCTATACTTGGTTGCCTCTTAATACATCATGATTTCTTGCCTTATATTGTCATTGCATCCATACACTCGTGGTTCTGTGAGATGTGAGAGTGGTATGGAATATTGTGGGTCCAAGAGACTAGAAAGGTAAGAATACTTATGAGATTATGACAATATTTGAGATGATGATGATGATACACGGAGAACGAGTTGCATGCCTGCAATAGTTATTCGACCAAGAGTTGGGCTCCATGAGAAAATTTTGGAGTATATGAACTTCGCGGATCCGCCATGGGTGTGCGGTTCGTAAAATTTGAACGCATATATCTTTGGAAATGAAAGGTACATGGCATATGTATTGCATTCATTCCATACATACCTCATTTGATGCTTATATGTTCATGGATTAAGTGTTGGACTTGTAATTGAAGACTTGGGTGATTTATGAATTTTGTATGATATGAACTAATCATTAAGTACTAGAATACTTAATGAACATTTCGTAATTGGATACTAGTTAAGTATGTGAAATTTCATATGAATGAGTGACTTGTAACTTCAATGACTTGTATGAACTACGTGACTTATTTGGGTATTGAACTATCTAGCATAGGATTATGTGGTGTCAATTCAATATTTATCTCTTTTTACGTATCTTCCATCGTTGTCGGCCTATGATGTCTACAGGGGTACTTTGTGTACTCATGCTACATTTGTTGTATCTTTTACGGTGTAGACACGGATCCCACTACATGTTCGCGAGTTGGAGTGTGAGTCCGAGCAGGTTGCTTATAGCGTCCAGGATAAGGATGCTTCTTCCGGCATGCCCCGGGATGCTTATATCTCTATCTATGTCTTTATTTGATTTTGGAGACACATTCATACATTTCTCATTATGATTATTCAGTTTTGGGACTATATGTTGCCCTTGGATTTCGGACTTGTATCGGTTTATTAGTGTTCTTGTATTCACATACCAGATTTTTGAGGGATTTTTGTATTAGTCTTTAGACTTATATTTCCGTATTTATATCATGAGACGGACTTATATAGTATTTACTATCCTTCCTCTTTTGTTTATATTATATCATGTGAATGATTCGGGAGTGGTTCACCTACCGGTGAGAATTGCGTATGTGTCACCGCGATCCTCAAAAGGGTCGTGACAATAGCATAAATTAAAGGGCAAGAAACCACTACAGTAATACTATGACTACAAGTATGGAAGGCTAAGTGGGGCAATGCTCAACTAGCTACTACCTTCTACTCTACTTTGTGTCCTCCAAAAACTTATTGCTCTCAAACGCACACGCAAGCGCACGTAGTCGTACAAGTAATAGAGTGATTTCAGAAATCTAATGTCGCACCCACATGGACTTATGATTAATCGTCACCTAAATTAAATTAATGTTAATTATGTATTCAAGTGATAAAATTCAAGGTTATAATTAGAAACTACCTGAAATAAAAGAAAACAAATAATGAACTTCAACCACGAAAGAGCGGTTTTTTATATTATCAATGATATGATACCGATCTAGGGATATGGGTTATCTAACAATCACATTGTATTCATCAATTAATTCAACTTCTTAATTTATCCAGTTTACTGATTGACATGGTTGATATTACGACTACGAATCTCTCGCGTCCTCTAGCTGCCTATTCGTATTACTTTCACACCAATATCTCTATGGTCATGAACCTTAACACGAATACATTTATATTTCCTGTATTCCAACCAAGCAGGATGAAACTAGGTATATCTCTATCCCAGACGCAGATCTGGTCCCCGATGCCCAGGATGAGATCCTAACCCTATTGCTATCCTAGTATTCATCTCTCCAGTTCAATCTAAGAATCAAAAATAGTATTCGATTGGTGATCAAGCAACCAAATAATTAAACTCGGGATTAAATAAATAAACTACTTAATTGAAATCAATATTTGAATAACAACGTTACCATAAACCTTGAACGAAAAGTTTAGCTCCACATAGACATGGAGGAAATACAACAAATCATCCAAAGAAATTATAAAAATGAGTAGTATGGAGAAGAAAAGGTAAAATCCATTAATCTCTGGCCTCCACGACGGCTTCTAGCTCTCTCTAGGTCAAAGGTCCTGAACTCAGGGTCACAAGTTAACTCAAAGTTATGTAAAAATCATATAAAATATATATTTATAGGGTATCAAAAGATCTGAACTTTTCAAAACCAAATCCAGAAAACTCGGACTGGGAAAAAAATAGCTGGCTTCCTGCAAGTAGCGCGCAAACAGGAAAATATTCAGAGAACTGTATTTGGCGCGATAGGCGCGAGACGCGCACTGATCGCCTGCCATAGGAATTCAGGTACGTTTCATCATTTTTTCAATAGCTTTGATTTCTACTTCTGTATGTAAATTAATATCTCCAATCATTGGAGAATGATTGTGTCCCCCTTTCATGAGCATTAATTACTCCAATCATGAGGCCACTAGTGCTTTTCTCCTCTCTTTTCTCCTTTCTCTCGTGTTTTATTTAATTTTTGCTTTAAATAAGCACAAAGTAGTATAATCAATTGTAAAAAGATAATAAAAAATATTAAATGTGAGGCAAACAATGAATAAATATATGCATTTTAGGTCAAACATTACCGGGATTGCGTCATGCTCTTTCTAATCACCTCTCCACAATGCTTCTTCGGCCTACCTCTACCTCTTCTAAAGCCATCCATAGCCTAACCTCTCACACTCCTCACTCGGGCATCTATGCATCCTCTTCACATGCTCAAACCACCTCAGTCTCTCTTTTCACATCTTATCCTCCACCGAGGCCACCCCCACTTTATCCTGAATATCAGGATTTTTAATTCTATCTCTCCTAGTATATATACCCACACATCCATTGTAGCATCCTTATTTCGCTACTTTCATCTTCTGAACATGAGAGTTCTTAACTGGCCAACACTCTGCACTTTACAACATAATTGATCTAACCACCACTTTGAAGAACTTGCCTTTAAATTTTAGTGCAACCTTCTTGTCACATAAGATAAGCATGTCAAATGGGTCGGGCTGGCCTAGCACAGACCCGGCTAAGGGAGGGTAGGGCTGGGCTAGGTAAGTTTCATTAGGGGGATGGACCGAACAAGGTGAACTGTCACCAGTGATCCCAGTGACCCAACCCACTTTGAATATTGTTTATATTCGAAAATATTATCATTTGAAGACGCGGGGTTCGAACCCCATACCACTCGCATGTAAAACATACTCTCAACCATTGAGCTACATCCTTATTTGTTAGCTAAAACAATTAGCAACATATATGACCATTATAAATAAATATGTTTTTTTTAAAAAAATCAGAGCCTTTCGGAGTGCGGCCACCAACGGTCCAATTAATCATCAAACAGCTATATAGTCGTTTTTACCCTCCCCCACCCCCAAAGCATCCCCTACCCTCCCAAACTTATTTTTAACCCCAAACTTTAATATATTACAGTTTGAGCCTATTTTTAAACTATAAATACCCCTCCATCCTTCTTCATTCTTCATTCTTAAAGTTAAATATTTAATTTGGAAACCATTTACCTTTAAGCAGTGATTTATAACCACACAAAATATATGTGACTCATTTAACACCACAAGATTAAAAGTTTTCTCTACTTTATTAAACTATGTGTCCAGTCAAATAGACATATCAACAACTACAAACAATTTAAAATAAAACTTTAAAATTAAACTGATAACATTGTAAATTCAAAAACACACAAACTTGAACGGCGAAATATTGCAAATCAAAAGTTCAAACATACAAATTAAACGACTAACATCGATTGGAAAATTTAAAGAAGAGATAAAGTTCATAGTTCAACTTCATGCCTTTTCACCAAGTGCCTACGCAACACATCGGTACCCCCCCCCCCCTAACACTCGATGCTCCGAACTTATGGAGATATATGTCACCACAATGTTGACATTTAACATGTTCCTCATCTACTCGCACAAAATGCACATACTGCACTTGAAGTTGATATTCGAACTCGAGGAGAATGTGGAGGTGGAGGATTATCCATGGAAGTTGAAAGTAGAAATGTACACTAGTTGAATAGAAAATTTAGATAAAGAGAGAATTGTGAAAGAATTGTGCGAAAATGAAGAATAATTTAGGGGTATTTATAGTTTGAAAAGGGTTCAAATAAAATTGGCAACAACTAGCTTTTTAAATTTACAACAGCTAGCTTTTTTAATTGGACAAGCACTAACTTTATTTAGTTTAGCAATTTGATCATTAGATGTAAAATGTTAATTTTTATTATTAGTAAATTTAGATGTCTATTTTAGTATTAGTTTTTTTTTTAAAAAAAAAAACTAAAACCCGGCCCGACCCACTAACTAAAATCTGACCCGGTTAGGCCACTATGTACCCCTATCCGGGTAGGGGCTGGGCCGGACACCATTTTCTCTACCCAAGCCCAACTCCCAATCCGGCCCTTAACAACGACCCAACCTGGTCCCCGAACCGGCTCGATGTGGCCCACATTAAAATGGCCTTGCCTGACCCGGCCCGACCCACTTGATAAGCTTAACATAAGACTCATGATGCGAGCTTTCACTTCATTCACCCTGCACCAATATGATGTGTGACATCATCGTGAATCTCCCCATTTTCTTGGATAATAGACCCAAGATACTTGATACTTCCTTTCTTTTGGATGACCTGAGTACCAAGCCTCACTTTCACACTAGCCTCAGGCGTTATGCCACTGAACTTGCACTCTAAGTATTCTATCTTGGTCCAACTCAAACTGAACCCTTTAGATCCAGGGTTTGTCTTTAAACCTCCAGTGTAGCGTTAACTCCGCTGCAAGTCTCGTCAATCGAATTATGTCATCCGCAAATAACTGTAACATCTCGTAACTTTGAGCTATGATTTGAATCGTACGATGAGAAAATGATGGAATCAAGATAAGGAGTGTAGAAAGTGTTTTAAAATCTAAAATCAAGGCATAAGAAGATTTTTAGAAAAAATTAGAGTCAAAAGCTATTCTATGGATTATGTTTTAAAGTGACTTTGTAGAAGGGCTCATTTCAAATGGGGTTATAGATATATATATATATAAGGAATTTGGAAAAATCTCTTTAATGTGAGTTGTATCCCACTGAAATACCTTTCCCTAGATATAATGACCACGTCAAACGGAGTTCTATACAAGAAGTTATAGCCGATTTACTGAAGACATGTAAAATAGAAATTCCGATTCTTATAGGACTAGGTTTTAAGGCCCAAACCTTTATGATAACCTATAAATACAATCCTAAAATATTTTATGTAAAGATTTTCGACCAGTGCTACTACCAAACATATAAGGCGAGTTCTTAATTCAAATCCCTATGTCAATTATCTTAAGTTAACACTAGATTAACACCGAATCATTATTTGGAACCGCTAGATTTTGGAAAATCCATTCAAGGGCGAATTTGGAATGAAGCTTTGGAATTTCTTCAAAAGGTAACCCCCTCAATCATTAATGGATTATATGGAGTTATTATTATGTTTTATACATTTAATAATTGGTATAGTCGTAAAATAGGATTGATTTAGATGCACTCCATCAAACGTAAAATTCTATTAATTTTGCTATAGATTTTCCCTCCGACCAGCCAGACTTCCTTTGGAATATTCAAATAGTTTAACCGTTGGATCAAACCCAAATTTTAACTAAGTGGTTACAATATATAGTTCTTAAATGTGAATGGTGAAGATCGGATTTGGAAGTCTGGAGTAGTGTGGTTTGTGCTATGAACAATAGCTACGAAAATCGGTGAAAACTCTTCTCAAAATTTCAAGTTCAAAGATTTGAGTTTCTTCTTCGAAAGTTCAGATCTTTTCTTTAAGTTTTGGAGCAACTAAGTTATGTAGAGATTCTATCAACGTGTGGGAATATCCATGTCCTTCCCCGCGCTATGCTTTTTCATGAAACATGAATTCTTCATAAGATTAGGGTTATATTCCATTATCATGATAACACTAATACATGTAATATTATTATACATCATATCTATATTACAAGTCATCAAGTGTATTCATCATAGGTCATTATAATTGTCATGAACCTATCCGTAATTCATAAACGCATGCTTTGAATCTCATGAGTTCTTAAATACAAGTTCTAATTACTATTACTCGGTTTCCATGAAATTATACATGCTTTTCATGATTTATGTAAGTTATATGATATATCTTTTCACATGTTAAACTATAATTGCAAACCATGTTGTACGAGTTATTTTCATGAAATTCAAGGACTTACAAGCCAACTATTTTCAAGTACATGTTTTGGGAGTTGCATAGGTTCTTGAGAAGGCTCGGACAACCTTGAAACTACATATGCCAATGTATGTTAAGGGTCGCTCCTCCCGGAGGACGATACCTTCGATTTTTGATTGGATCATTTCATGTCATGTCCATGTCTCATATCTCGGTAAGGTGTAGGAGCGCTATGCTGGCTGGGTCAGGCGGGGTACCAGACTCCACCTACCCACATGGTGATTTCATGTTGTCGGTTATACTATTGCTCTCCTCACAAATATACAAGTTTACAAGATTTCATACATGTTGTTTTATTCATGTCAGATCATGTTCATGTTTCAGTTTCATGTTGTCATTATTTCACGTGTCTTCTTATTCTTTCAGTCGCTTTATATAAAGTACAATTCAAATGTACTTACGTCCCTTTGCCCGGGCATGCGCTTCACGATGCAGGTACTGAGTTTTAGGACGATGATTTGCACGATAGGACTTCACTTGTATCAGCTAATGGTGAGCCCCATTTCATTCGAGATGTCAGTTGATTATTTTTCATGATTATATTTTAGAGTAGAGGTATGTCAGGTCCTTATCCTAGTAAAAAGTTTTGCGGTCAGACTCATGTTCAAAGGTTTCATAGACTAGACTAGTTTATCATGTCATGTCAGATTTGAGTACTCAGATTTATTATGTTTTCAGACTATTTTCGCAATATACTTTCAGACTATATTTCCAGTATTATGTTTTAAATATTTTAAATCATTACTGTAGCATGTTTTGATGCCCATGTTAATTTAACAAGCCATGTGGTTCGCTCGGCTACATGCAGTTAGGCACCGAGTGTCATATTTCGCCCAGGCCATGGTTCGGGGCGTGACAATAACATACACCATGGCACCTCACCTTGAATTTGTTGCTTCAATCCATCCATCACCAAACAAATAAAACCAGGCTAAGAGCTGATCCATAATGCAAACCCATCAAAATAGGAAAGTGTTCTGAGTCTCCTCCCACTATCCTTACCCTGGTATTGGTTTCCTCATTCAAAAGGGTTTTTTCCTTCTTGAAGGAATTTTAGGAAGCATTTGTTGCCTTTTTATTTATGTTAGGAAGTTTAGGGATGTTATTTTTCTTTCGAGGAAATTAGAATTCTTAAAAAAAATTGAACTATGTCTTTCACTATTTTATCCTTTTTTAGTAACACTAAATACTCGTACAAGGCACGTGCATAAGAAGTAACCAAACAAAACCATATAAAGGAAATCTTTTCTATTGCTGATAAAAAATATTTTCTGGTTTTGAAGTTCGAACGGTGGTTATCTATTTTACTTCCCCGTTCATTTTTACTTGTCCACTTTTGATTTTGCACGTCTCTTAAGAAATAATAATTGATATGGATATTTTATCACAATGCCAACAATAATTGATGTTGAAAACTATTTGGGGAATAAATAATCAATGCTAAGAGTAAAACATGAAAAAAGAATTGTTTTTTAGTATAGTGAACAAGTAAAGTGAACACAAGAAATACTTCTTTAGTTTTTCCTTTTCCGTTTCTAGGAGTCTCTTGAAAATTTTAATTTCCAAATCTTTTGTTGCATTCAATTATTAATTAACGCATTAGTAAGTTTTCACAATTTTTTTGTGGTTGTAAACATCTGATGTACATACCATATTTCTGCATGTTTGGTTTTGTCAATGAACCACAATGATTGAGAACATAGCATGTCATAATAATTAAGTAGCTAATTTGTTACCAAATTAAGAAGTACAAATACGTTTAGTGCACAAATATTTATATGATCATGTCACTTGTAAAAGAATTATAGCTAACTGTATTTATGGTATTTTTTCTTAATAGACTGTAGAGCCTAAGCACAAAATCACAAACTAAAGAGCATTTGACCTCCCAACCACCTTCTAGGAAGGGTGCCAAGAGTATCAAACCTCAAGTAACTAAGTACAAATAGCTTCCAAAAACAACTATACGTTTTCTAGCTTTCTTTGCTCGTATGAACAAGCCTATCCTTTCTTTCACTATGAATTTTATCTGTTGGACTACAAAACTTGTATGTACAGTAAGCTCTCTAAATATCTTTCAATTTCTAGCCTGTCATGTCCAGTAAATCATAGCTCCATGAACTGCAACAATTGTTTCCTTCTGCATTTTACACCAATGATGCCTCTTGATACATCTTAAGACCATATTTGATTGCAATAGAGGCATCTACAGTCCCAACCACTGATTTATTCCTGCATATAGTCCCTAAAATTATTCACACTCTCCAAATAGATGCTGAGAGTCTTCCATCACTTCCTTGCCACACAGTACACAGTCAAATGTAGTGCATTGAATCCCCATTTCAGCCATCCTGACGTTTGTGAGGAGCTTGTTTTGGAATGCCAACCACAGGATAAATATATGCTTAGGCTGTCGCATTTTACTCCAAATCAAATCATGACTATCCATTCTTGTTCCTCTCCCAACTAAGGAAAGATAACTGTGAGATACAGAATACTTACCATTGCCAGTGAATATATTTAGAGAGCTTACTGTAAGACCATCTTTGTTTCGAGACGGGCGTTCCAACGTTGGATAATTGGTGCTGCGACCAGTTTCAACTGTTTGCAATATTCAGACATGTTCGAAAATTTTTCAAGACGAGTGTTGTTGAATTGTTCTTCCAAATACACCGCGCGAGTGTGCTTGTTGTCTTGAAAAATTTCTTCCAAGCGTGTCCATAACTCATGAGCGGAGGCACCAATTTTCATAATGGTGTGAAGTAAGTCCTTAGAGATTGTGCCATAGATCCATTGTTTGATGATGGCATCGAGACGACGTCAAGTTGTGTCATCAATTTCAGAGGGGTGAGGGATTGAGTCATCAACATGGTCAAGCACGTGATATACACATGCATGAATTAGAAACAGTTCCACCCATGACCAATATTGGCCATCTTCCTGGTCAAGAATTATAGGAAAAAAATTCTTGATATTGGTAACTGCGATAGCCGGATGGAAAGATGGTGAGGAGGGGGTCATGGGCGGTGTTTGAGTGACGACGCCGGAGGAAGCGGAAGCATCGGGGGAAGAGGAATCCATTAAAATCCATTATGATAGATGTATATTTAAGTTAACTTAGGATTCTTATTGTATTAGGAATCAACCATTTAAGGTAAGTAGAGATTCTTATTGTATTAGGAATCAACCATTTAAGGTAAGTTACGATTCTTATTGTATTAGGAATCAACCTCTGTACAACTATATACATTGTGATTAATGAAAGGAATCCTTAAGGGTAATTATTTCAATATTACATGGTATCAAGAGCCAAACCCTAATCCCTTCTCTCGGCCGACCACCCAATTTCTCTTTTTCTCGGCCGACGGCAACACCATTGCCACCATGTCTCGCCCTACTTCCCCCACCAATTCCGGTTCTTCCACTGGCACACTTGACAACCCCCCTTAACGTTCATCGTCTTCTTTTCATCCGGCATTCGCCGTTATCAACATCAAGAATTTTATCCCTATCATTCTTGACCAAGAAGACTGCCAATATTCCATGTGGATAGAATTGTTCTATAGTCATGCATGTGCGTACAATGTGCTCGACTATATTGATGATTCTGTTCCTCGTCCAACCGATGTTGCAGACTCGACCTGACGTCGCCTTGACGCCATCGTCAAACAGTGGATCTACGACACCATCTCTAAAGATTTGTTGTGTACTATCATGGAAACAGGTGCTACGGCATGTGAACTTTGGGTGCAGTTATAAGAAATTTTTCAGGATAATAAAAATACTCAGGCCATGTATTTGGAAGAGCGGTTCAACAATACGCGTCTCGAGAATTTTAACAACATGTCCGAATACGTAAACAATAGAAACTCATAACCGACCAACTTTCCAACGTAGGGATATCCGTTTCAGAAACTAAGATGGTACTTCAACTAGTTGCGGGTTTACCGAAAGGTGAATATGATACACTTGCAACGATGATTCAACATGCCGACCCCCTACCAAGCTTCAATAAAGCACATTTGCAACTTTTGTTGGAAGAGACCCGCCGTGCTAAACAAGAGGAGCACAATCACAAGGCATTAGCCATTGATGGCATAGCACCACCGACGGCTACCTCCACCCGACCACCACCGCAAGACCACCAGCGGCGAGGTCCCGCGGTGGAGGGCGTGGCGGCAGAGGGCGCCGTAACAACAATAAAGAGAAGGGTTGCGGCAAGGACCACCAGAACCAGCAGCAGCCAAGCCCAGCACCTGCTGCCTACTTTTAGTGGGATGGACAGCCCCCTTGGCCCAATACCGGGAACTGGGCCTCACCTGCATGCCCCCTACCCGACATCAGGGGCCCAATTCCAGCAAGGCTGGCAACCAGGCCTCTTGGGCTCCGCCCCCGCCAACCGACAGCCCACCACAGATGAGGCCCATCCGGTAGCGATCAATCGGCACCGCAAGGCGGCGGCGGCTGGCCCCCACCGATTTGGGCCAGGCCTTCAACAACCCGACGATAATTGGTACATGGACACCGGAGCCACATCTCACCTCACCCGGTCGTCAGGTAACTTATCTCAACTACTTCGGGTATAGTTTCCTCAATTTATTACTGCAGGCAATGGTTATTGCATTCCAATTAAAGGTTACGGTAACACACATACCAAACATCCCCACCCGCCTTTCTCCCTAAATCACGTTCTTGACACCCCTAACATCATTAAAAACTTAATCTCTGTTAGAAAATTCACTCACAATAATTCCGTGTCTGTCGAATTTGACCCTTTTGGTTTTCTGTGAAGGATCTCAATACGGGGAAAATTCTTACGTGCTGCAATATTGTAGGAGACCTCTACCCCTTCACTCAATCTTCCCTGTCAGACCGCAATCACCTCTATCCCTTGCAGCTATCTCTCCTTCAACTTGGCACAACAGACTCGGGCACCCCGGAGATCCTGTTTTTAATTTTCTTTGGACTACTAAGCGTATTCAATGTAATAATGGGAAACTTGCCCAACACTGTTTTTCTTGCCCTCTTGGCAAGCATACTCGTCTTTCATTTATGTCATCCAACATTGTTACTTTTTCTCCTTTTGATATTGTTCATGCTGGTTTGTGGACATCTCCGGTTGTTAGCTCTTTGGGTCACAAATTTTATCTAGTATTCTTAGATGATTTTTCACATTTTGTCTGGATTTACCAACTGAAAGTCAAATCTGAAGTTTTTGCCAAGTTCCTTGAATTTCAAAAATTCATTAAAACACAGTTTGAAAAATCTATTAAATAATTCCAATGTGATAATGGACGTGAATTTAATAACTCGACATTTCACAATTTCTGCTCTAAACAAGGCATGGTTTTCCATTTTTCCTGTCCCTATACTTCCTCCCAAAATTGAAAGGCTGAACGAATTATACGTACCATCAATAACATGGTTCGCACCCTTCTGTTTCATGCCTGTTTCCCACCGCCTTTTTGGGTCTATGTTGTTAAAATGGTAGAATCCCTTCTTAATATTTTACCAACTAGCACTCTCCAAAATAAGACCCCTACCGAAATCTTATACCGTAGGTTCCTATCCTATGACCATCTCCGTATTTTTGGTTGCTTATGCTACCCCAACCTAGCCTCCACTGCACCTCATAAACTCGTCCCTTGCACCACGCCATATATCTTCGTTGGTCTCTCTTCTACTCATCGGGGCTACCCGTGCTATGACATAGCCACTCGCAAAATCATTGTCTCCCATCACGTCACATTTGACGAGATGACCTTTCTTTTTTCAAATCTCCAAAAAATTCAAATCACCGATTACACCTTTCTCGATGAACCGAGTTTGTCCCCAGCTATCCAATCATTGTACCATCGGCAACCCACTGTTCCAACAGAGCCTGCGCCAGAAGCTCCGTCCCTGCCACTGTCCGACATCATCTCCGACCAGACACCTCTCAGCTCTCGGTCGAACACCCCACTGCTCTACCCGACTATGTCTTATGCCCATCCAGTACCACTGCTTCCTCCAGAACCCGACAGCCCACAGCTACAAAATCCAGACCACCCACTATTGCCTACCCACGGTATGGAGACTTGTGCACAACACAGGATTTTCAAACCCAAGGTCTATTTTAATCTCTCTGCACAAACCATATCACCCATTTCAAAAAATCCAAAACTAGTCAAACTGGACCGTAATTGGAATGCAGCCATATACGAGGAATTTAATGCTTTAACCAAGCAGAACACTTGGGATTTGGTACCTAGACCGGACGGTGTGAATGTTATCCGGTGCATGTGACTATTTCATCACAAGTACGAAGCGGTGGTGACTTGGAGCGGTATAAGGCAAGACTGGTTGCTAATGATACTAATCGGCGAAGGGGGTATTGATTGTGGTGAGACATTTAGTTCGGTTGTTAAGCGGCTACTAGTCGGACTATTCTCGGTATTGCTATGGGCATGCAATGGCCGATTCATCACTAGATGTCAAGAATGCATTTCTTCATGGGGATTTGAAAGAAAGCGTGTACATGTATCGACCCTACGGCTTTGTTCATCCGGCGAGTTCCGCGGTTGTATGTCGTCTCATAAAGTCATTATATGGCTTGAAACAGTACCCGCATTTGGTATGATCGCTTTGCCATGTATCTTACGCGGATCGATTTATATGTAGCAAGTGTGATAACTCTCTCTTCACTTTTCATCGAGGTAGCAACACTTGCTTATTTACTATTATATGTGGATGACATTGTTCTTACGCCTCCTCTGCTTAGGGTTGAAGAATGAAATCATTGCTCTACTCAAAACTGAATTTTCTATGACCGACTTGGGTAAGGCTGAGTTATTTCTTGGGTATATCCGTGACCGGATATACAACTATTATGTTTTTGTGTAAGCGCAAATATGCGGAGGAGATAGTGTACAGGGATAAGATGACAAATTGTAAAATTATGCCAACTCTGGTTGACTCGAAATCCAAACTCAGTACCAATGAGGGTGCACCAGTTTCTGATCCCACTCTATATAATGGAGTCTTGCAGGTGCCCTTCAATATCTTACATTCACTAGGCCTGATATTGCATATGTCGTTCAGCAGGTGTGTATGTTTATGCATGACCCTCGAGAGTCCCATTTTGCGGCCCTCAAACGTATTATCAGATACGTTAAGGGCACACTGGACTTTGGACTGCATCTCTACCCCAACCAAGTTACTCTCCAACACAGATGCAGATTGGGCAGGATGCCCGAACACACGTTGCTCCACCTCAGGCTACTGTGTAGTTCTTGGGGATAATCTTATTTCATGGTCCACCAAGCGGCAGGCCACGCTATCCTGTTCGAGTGCTGAAGTAGAGTATCGCGGAGTTGCTAATGTCATTGCTGAGATCTGTTGGCTCCGAAATATTCTTTTGGAGCTCCAGTATCCACTACGAAAGGCATCTATAGTCTACTGTGACAACATATCTGCCATCTATATGTCTCACAATCCGGTCCAACATCAGCTGACCAAGCATATCGAGATGGACATTCACTTTGTGTGTGAGAAGGTTGCCCCTGGTCAGGTCAAAATATTACATGTATCTTCCTTCTATCAGTATGCAGATATTTTCACAAAAGGACTACCGAGACAACTCTTCACCGACTTCCGATCCAGCCTTAGCGTTCGGCCTCCTCCCGTTCCGACTGAGGGGGAGTATTAGCAAATATTCTCCAAATATTCACTGTATATTTTCTAATTATGATAGATGTATATTTAACGTAACTTGGAATTCTTATTGTATTAGGAATCAACCATTTAAGGTAAGTTAGGATTCTTATTGTATTAGGAATCAATATTTGTACAACTATATATATTGTGATTAATGAAAAGAATCCCTAAGGAAAATTATTCCAATCTTACAATAACATTTTACTCCAAATCAAATCATGACCATCCATTCTTGTTCCTCTCCCAACTAAGGAAAGATAATTGTGAGATACAAAATACTTACCATTGCCAGTGAATATATATGCACCATTGTTGTACCACTGCTGCATCTCGAACATCATCTTGTTGAACTTTCTCCGGGTTTCATATACACTCCATGAACTCATTTCACCCACAAAGCCTCCTTGTTTGTAACTAGTAACCAAATCAATTTCCCCACATGTGCAAAATTTCACTTCTTACTACCCCTTATATTAAGACCACCTTGCTTCTTAGGTTGACATATTTTCTCCCAAGCCACAAGCGAAACTTTCTTTACCTCCTCACAATTGGAAATTTACTAATGTGGAATTAAGTTTATCTCATTATTTATGACTCAAACAATTGGGGCCCCGCACGTCGAAAATGTCGTTTCCACACTCGTGCACTCGTAGTGCCAAGTATCATAAATTTTGTTAGTGAAAGAGATATTGGTACGTAAGTAAATGTTTGAGACATAGAATAATAAACGGTTATTGGCTAAATAACAAGTGTTCCACGTCGGTAAACAAAGGAAGGATTGTGCATAGTGTAAGATGGTAAGGGACGGAAAGGGCCGCGGCACCACCCGGACGAGAATTCCAAAAGTTTGGCTGATTATGAAGAGGTTTTGAAGCATTAAATGACAGTTTTCCTCCATAAATCAGCCATTATTTGGATGCATTAATTGGTGAATTAAAGGGCCATTACATGGCATTTAAATGGCCATTACATGGGCACTTGAAGAGGCTATTTTTGCACTACTATAAATTGAGGTCTTTGGCTCAATTCTACACACACTTTTCAAGAACAACAATTAAAATTCTTGTTGCAAATCCTCTCCTCTTAGCAATCTTTTGTTATTTGTTTTCTTCGCTAGAATCACTTGTGTTTGCTTTGCACAAATGATAGTTTGTTGTTTTATCTTGAGAGACTATTGTCCGCTAACGTAAAAGCATATATACGGGGCAATCTTGTCTTAAAGATAGAGTGTCATCACAGACTCAATACAGTTGTAACACTTCCAGATTTAGTATGTCTTGATTTCAGGTTATCAAGATTCAAAGAGCTTTATGCAAATTGGTATAAAGATTCAAGACTGATTCAAGAACTCAAAAAGTTTGTTGTTGTCACAATTCTTATTTACTACAAGTTTGTTGCTATTGTAATCTTTATGGTTAATCCTTTCGAAGCACTTGTAATAGTTATTTACTATTTCCGTACTACTTTGTTTCCAACAATTTTAAGACAAGATTGTATTAGTGTTCGAAAGATGTCGGTCAACGGTTGTGTGACCAAATCTAGCTATGGTTGTGGTTTTACGGTTGAAGATAGTTCCATTAACGGTATAACATTTTTTACGCCAAAAACTAGACTATGGTTCGATGTTGAGGTTCGAGCGCTTATGTTGATCTTGTTGTTGACGATCAAGGTGTTGATGGTGTCACCGCTCCCGAGAGTAGTGGAAACAAGCGTCCACGAGAGGCGAGGATGTCAACTGAGACAAGAGGAGAATGATGAAGATGTTGTTATATATTGTAGCGAGAAGGCATATGTCTGTCCCGGACAAAGGATCCGAATTATGGTAAGGAGGAAATGGACAATCGATCGGCGAAGTGGGCCGAGAATCCAAAAGGTCTAAGTTAATTATCCTTCCTTGTCTATAATGTATTTAGATAATATCGAATAAAAGTGTGTAAAGCAAGGCTAGAAATATGAAAGTGTTTTCATTAAGAACTTATATTCCCTACACTCTAAAATCGAAATTAGATCTCCCTCCTTCCGGTTAAATATTGGTGGTGGAAAACAAAATTTAAAAGATCCGTTCTTTTGGGTGTAATTATTAAAAGTGTGTAAAGTATGTTCGCACATACGAAGGAGAGACAACTACGGCGTACGAAAAGCTGTTACCACTCTTAAGTAAGCGTCGAGAATTGTCGGGCACCAATCTCAAGGGAAGAAGACTAAAACATAATGGCTTATCTTAAGACGTTAAACTGTCACACTATCGACGACGAAGATCTTTCATTTGATAGGATAGTATTGGACACTCAGTCGTACAAATCCTATGGGCAACTGGAGTGGTCCAGAGTTTTCAGGTCATAAATGATATGAAGGCCAAAAGAAAGGCAGAAAAGAAATTGGACACTCAGTCTACAAAAGCAACTGGAGTGGGCCAGAGTATCCAGATCACATATGATACAGTTACGCCCTAACCACGGGCAAGAGGTTGTTCATGTGAAGCAAAGCCACCTCTAAAGTAGAAGGGGTTGGAGAGGTTGTCCTTAAAAAGGACTTTAGGGAATGGGATCACTCTAAAAGGAGGTCTGTAATAACTAAGAATGGTATAGTATATCTGTAGCTAAATGAATGATATATTTGTAATCCATATATCTATGCCATTATAGATTAAGACACGTTAAATAGAAAGTCATTTAAAAGCTAACTATGTTGAAATTGTTGCCTTCTGTCGACATAAACTGTCAAATGAATGTGAGGTGGGCGAAGAGGCAAAATCACCTTTTCATTCCATCAAAGGAATAACGAAAGAAGCACCGCTCCTCTAGAACTTAGTCATACCTACATGGATGATTTCAAGCTTGTACAAAATAGAAGGGGGAGACAAGTACTTTGTGACCTTAATTGATGATGGTACAACGTATTGCATCATTTGTTTGTTGAAAAGCAAAGATGAAGTTGTTGAAGCGGATAAGCTCTACAAAGAAGAAGTTGAAAATCAACTAAGCCTACGGATTGAGGAATTTGTAGTGATAGAGGAGGAGAATGTGAATCATCGTTTATCAAACGACTGCTCCTTACTCACCTCAGTCTAACGGTGTTAGCCAAGTGTAAAGTCATACGCCCAAAATATGTGGGGCAAGGTGATCCTTACCGCTAATGCGATTCTCAACAGAACTCCACATAAGGATAAGGATAACCCTCCATGTGAAACATGGAAAGGATCCCACCTACAAATGTTGTGATTTGGGGTGGCTTGGTAGAAGTTGGAATACCACAACAGGTCAAGTTGGACCTAAGACTGTAGATTGCATATCCACTGAATCTGTAAATAACAGTAGTGCTTATCGCCTCTTGGTGTCAAAGAATGTTGAATTTTTTGAAGACATCTTTCCTTGAGAGGAAAAGAAATAATTGCTCGAGGTTAACAAGAACCCGCGAGTGCCTGATTATCCAGAACCAGATGTTCCTGATCTACAGGACTCGAAAGTTGCTGACTATTCGAAACTTAATGTTCCAGATCTACAGAACTCAAGGATTCTAGATGTTGAACCGAGACGGAGCAAAGAGGGGACAAAGACTTGTTCCAGGCCTTCTAGCTTGTATGGTTGGAATCGAACCATGGACAATTAACAAAGAATTGTCATCTCCGGAAGCGCGATTTGGAAAGAAGCTACGATTCCATCGAATAGAACCATACTTGTGTAATGGTTGGCCTTCCTCAGGAAAAAAACCTTTGGGTTGTAAAAGTGGATACTCAAATTGAGTACAAAGTAGATGGATCTACTTGACTAGTATAAGTCCTCGGCTACTTGGACATGTGCTCCCGTGAGAATAGCTTAACATCCGGGCCGTTGCGGTCTTGCGTGACATGGATGTTGAGACGATCTTCCTAAGCGGAGAGTTGGAATGGGAGGAGATCAACGTTGGTTTGTTGGACTGTTGGGCTTCTTCTGAACTTTCCTTTTGGTCATTGAAATGTTTAAATTTTGGTCTTGGAAAGTTCGGACGAAATAGAAACAATGAATCGACAACGAAACATTGACTCGAAGTTAGAAAGTCAACGGTTGGAAAACCAACGATCGAAAGTGGAAGTCGTATTGAAACAAAGTCTCGTTATGAAAGGATAAAACTTTTGGTCCCGACTTTGTAGCTTATATGGTCGATAACGAATCGAGGACGATTCTTTGAAGCATTGTCTTTCCCGAAGCATCGCTTTGGAAAGAAGCTATTAAGAGCAAAATAGACTTCATCCCGCAAAACCATACGTGGGAGTTGGTTGATCTTCCTCAGGAAACAAATTGTTGGATATAAATGGATATTGAAACGGAAGTATAAAGCGGATGAGTCTATAGATAAGTACAAAGCCAGGTTGGTAGTCAAGGGCTATCGGCGAGGAAGGAAGGCCTTGATTATTTTGACACGTACCCCGGGGTCTAGAATAACGTCCATACGAGTATTCATTGCTATCGCAACGTTGTGTGATCTTGAGATACATCAAATGGATGTTAAGACAACCTTCCTAAATGGTGATTTGGAAGAAGAAATTTATATGGAACAACTTTGATGGGTATGTGGTTCCGGGGCAAGAGAAGAAAGTCATCGACTTGTCAAATCTCTGTACGGGTTGAAACAAGCTCCAAAGCAATGTCACGAAATATTTGATAGTACCCTACTATCGAAGGGTTTCTCCATTAATGAGTGTGACAAATATGTCTACATGAAAGGTAACTCGATTCGTTTATCATGATCGCATGTACGTAGATGACATGTTGATCACGGAAAGCGATCTAGCTTGATCCTAGAGACTAAGAACATGTTGAAACAATGTTTCCACATAAAGGATATGTGTGTCACGAGATGACATCGTAGAAATTGGGGTTTCTAAGACATCTAACGAACTGGTCTAATTCCAAACTCATTTGTGAGATAGTTGACGATCTCGTTGAAGCCACCAATGGATATGAATCATAGAATTGATTGGAATTACGGTGCACCCATATATCCCGGGAGCGATATGTGCGGGTCACATATAGTTCAATATATTTTACATACTACAACCGACACAGTATCGGCTTACAAAGTAGATCGGTTGAACTAAGGTTCACTCGTGATTCTAGAAATGATCGATAGAAGGCGTTAAATCGGATATGACAATATCTAAAATATTCACTTATCTACGGATTATGGTATTCTGGATGTCCAGCGGTTATGGGAGAACACAATGATGCAAACTGGACATCGGACTTGAATAACACTAAAGCCATAAGTGGATGTGTATGGTGTGTCTTTGAAAATCCTCTAGCAAACTTGCATCAGCCGATTCATGATGGAATTAGAGTTTATCGCTTTAAACAAAGCATGAAAAGAAGTTGAGTAACTTCACGACCTCTTAGAGGATATCCCTTATTGGGAGAAAACCATGCCTTCGTCAGTTATACACTGTGACTAGCCATTCGGCTTCAGAGAGGGCACGGATGACGGCGTTTGGACATATTAGTCAAAGAGATAAGACCGTTAGGCAGTTGATCATCACAGGTGTCACTTCCTTGATTACTAATAAAAGGATATAGCAGACCCTTTAACTAAAGGACTACCCGAAGATCAAGAGTTCTGCCTATCTAGGGGAATGGGCTTAAAAACCAAATAATACGAACCTTTGTGGTGGTAACCCAACCATATTATTTGGAGATCCCAAGAATTTGGTTCAATGTGAAAACTAAGCTGTAAAAGGTTCGGTTGAGCGCTTTGTTGGAAGCAAATGCACTTCAGATGATGATTTCTATAAAGAAACATGAATCCAAAGTCATTCCCGCGATAGACATTAAAGTGCTACCTGCATGGTGGGTAAAGTTAAGCTTCCAAACCTTTAATGATCCTCAAACGGTTGAAGTTAAGGTTGGGGAAACTTTTAATGATTCTTAATACTTGTGAAGTGGGGTATAGCAGGATACCTTGTAGGAGATCACCTATTTAAGTGCGAGGACAGGCCACCTCAAATGAATGCACTTAAGAATCCAAGTGTCCACGGCCACAACGGATAGAACAATAAGAATGAAAATGAATAAAGGAGAGGTATTATGTTGGTACCGTTGTCTTGGCTTACATTAAACACTGACAGTTCAAGACATCACGTTCACCGCGCGATAAGTAAGCTTTGATGGTATTCAACTAGGGAAGGTTCAAAGCGGAAGCTACCTCTCCTAATGCAATATCTTTTCGGAAAAAGATTCTTTGAAAGTAAGCACCTTGTGTGTGCGCCAAAATCTCTTTCAAGAGGGGATTGTTGGAAATTTACTAATGTGGAATTAAGTTTATCCCATTATTTATGACTCGAACAATTGGAGCCCCGCACATCGGAAACGTCATTTTCACACACGTGCACTCGTAGTGCCAAATATCATAAATTTCCGTTAGTGAAAGAGATATTGGTACGTAAGAAAATGTTTGAGACATAGAATAATGGACGTTATTGGCTAAATAACAAGTGTTCCACGTCGGTAAACGAAGGAAGGATTGTGCATAGTGTAAGATGGTACGGGCCGGAAAGGGCCGCAGCACCACTCAGACGGAATTCTAAAAGTTTGGCTGATTATGGAGATGTTTTGGAGAATTAAAATGATAGTTTTTCCTCCATAAATCAGCCATTATTTGGATGCATTAATTGGTGAATTAAAGGGCCATTACATGGGCACTTGAAGAGGCCATTCTTACACTACTATAAATTGAGGCCTTTGGCTCAATTCTACACACACTTTTCAAGAACAACAATTCTGAAATTCTTGTTGCAAATCCTCTCCTCTTAGCAATCTTTTGTTAGTTATTTTCTTCGCTAGAATCACTTATGTTTTGCACAAATGATAGTTTGTTGTTTTATCTTGAGAGAATATTGTCCGCTAACGTAAAAGCATATATACGGGGCAATCTTGTCTTAAAGACAAAGTGTCAACACTCGACTCAACACAGTTGTAACACTTCCAGATTTAGTATGTCTTGATTTCAGGTTATTAAGATTCAAAGAGCTTTCTGCAAATTGGTATAAAGATTCAAGACTGATTCAAGAACTCAAAAATCTTGTTGTTGTCACAATTCTTATTTACTACAAGCTTGTTGCTATTGTAATCTTTATGATTTATTCTTTCGAAGCATTTGTAATAGTTATTTACTATTCGCGTACTGCTTTGTTTCCAACACTCACTACTTCCACAAAGAAACTCCCTTCATTTCCTATACACATCCTTCAAAATACTCTAGGACATATAAATACAGCACCCCAAAAGTTATGCACGGAGAATAGGATGGAATTAATGACTTGCAACTTCCCAGCATATGACAGATGCCTCACAGACACTGCTCTAATTTTCTCAGTGATCTTCATGCTAAGTTGATGAAAATCCAACTTATTCCATTTCTTTGGAGACAAAGGTAGCCCTAGATACTTCATAGGAAAGGAACCAACCTGAAATCTAGTTGATTCTAACAGCTGCACTCTAGTAACATCATCTACACCAGCCATATAAATGCTAGACTTATCAAAATTTGAACCAAGTCCAGTAGCTTGTGAAAAGTGATTCAAAGCTTCCATGATTCTCTGCAGGGTACATTACCTTTGCAGAAGATCATAAAATCATCTGCAAAGGTTAGGTGAGTAAGTTGCAAGTCTTTACACATATGATGGAATCTAAAGTCAGCTCATCTGCTTCAAGATCCTAGTAAGATATTCCATCACTAAAACAAATAATAGTGGTGAAATAGGGTCTCCTTGTCTCAATCCTCTTCTCCCCTCAAAATACCTACAGCTCTCACCATTAACCTTCATTGAGAACCTAGTTGTTGTCACACACACCATCACCAGTTGAATGAATTTTGGAGGGAAACCATAACCTACAAGCATTTCCTTCACAAAATCACTTTCCACCATATCATAAGCCTTCTTCAAATCAATCTTCATAAGGCACCTAGAAGAAGCCATCTTCCGATTGTAATGCCTCAGAATATCATGACACATTATGACATTATGAGTCAGAGATCTGTCTTTAACAAATGCAGCTTGTGTCTCACTAACCATAGTGGGTAGTACTGCAGCCAATCTACTACAAAGTGACTTTGAAATGCCTTTATAGAGGACATTACAACAAGAAATGTGCCTAAATTGACTAGCATGAGCATTTATGGTATTAATTGGTAATCTTTAATAAATTTAGTAATGCGTTATAATTGGTAATTTTTAATATATGACAAGTAACCTGCTATAATAGATTAATGATATATTATTATAATATTAATATATATAACTCAAATTCAATTAAAATAAATAAAGTAACAATATAATAAGGCAAAAAGGTTTCAGAAGCTTTCATACAATGCAACCTAATTTTTCTCTTAAACATTGACCTATTTGACATAAAATACTATGCTGCTAAAGCATTACTGCTACTAAATACTCTCGAAATTTCCTGGTTGACTTCATCCTCCGTTTCTCATTAAATAATGTTTATAGGAATTCTTAACTAATGGGTCTTTTCAACATCCCTTAAACTCATCAGTTCTAAGCTTGCATGTAATTATTTATTACGATAATTGGGGTTAAAAGAATTGCTCTACAGTAATCTCTTATTCTTCTTTATTTAATTTACAGGGTAGAAACGAAGAGAGATGGAGAAAACCATGCGGATGACTCCTGAATTTTATTCAACAACATTGAAGAGGAAAAGAGTCATGGTGGAGCAAGAATATGAGTATTTTTTGAATATATCAGTGCACGAGGGTGAAGACATTGATTGTGTCACAAGACATTGGAATGGCGAGACACGGATATATAGAGTTTTTGGATGGGTGAATCCTGGAGAAGAATTCGTGACTCCAGCAGCACAAGGATTGCCAGATCCAGCGTGGAATATAAAATACCAAGTTCCCTTAGGGAGGTACGATCCCTACAACTACTTGAAATTGGAAGTTGTTCGAGTTACGTCAAAATCCAATCCTGGTACATCAAGTGGTTGTATATTGGTAGGAAAGGCTCAAATTCCTTTGCCAAAACTTGGCCAGAGAAAAGGTGGGCGTCACGGCCTCGTAGCACCGCGGCGGACGATGGACTCGGGCATTGTGGCTGATGGCCACATCACCCTTGCCATGGAAGTGATGAGGCGACCAACCTATTTTTATGCTACGTAGTTTATGTTCTAATGTTATTCAACTCCTGAAATACGTAGGAAATTATTCCTTCAGTATTTCATTTCATCCATTGAATATATATACAATCATGGTATGTAGTAATAATGTAGGTTACCTAAAATACAAGATGCTAATTACTACCTAATTGATTTGTCTAATAATTATAATATTACTAATTGATTATAATTACATGATTTATGGTGGAGGATGATAATATGAGATTTCTTCCACAATTATCGTGTACTAACAGTCCCACGCAGTCTTAGCGTGAGGTTCACGGATGTTGAGACTGTCCCTGAAATCATCAAAAAGTACGTGCGGAAGCCATTTGGTGAAAATATCAGCAATCTGATAACGGGACGGGACATGGAGAACTCGGACTTGTCCACGGGCAACTTTTTCGCGGATAAATAAAATATCAATTTCAATGTGTTTTGTGCGCTGATGCGGAACAGGATTGCCGGTTAATTATATCGCACTCACATTTTCACAATAAACCACCGTTGCCGTTTCAATCGGACAATGTAGCTCCAATAGTAGATTATGGAGACAATATGATTCAACAACCACATTGGCTACACCTTTCTATTCTGCCTCAGTACTAGACCGAGACAATGTGGATTTTCGTTTGGACGATCATGAAATAAGATTGTCCCCCAAGAACACACAATAATCGGAAGTGGAACGTCGTGTGTCCAGGAAACCACCCCAATCTGCATATGTGTAGGCTGAAAGATGCTTGATGGAGGACTTATACATATGGAGGCCGAAATGGAGAGTACCCTTCACATACCAAAAAATCATTTTTATAGCCCTCGTATGCTCATCCTTCGGATCATGCATGTGTAAACGGACTTGCTTTGAACCGCATAGAAAATATCGGATCTTGTAAAAGTCGAATCTTTGTAAGGCTCTGCAAAGGCTTCGGTAAAGTGTCGGATCACTATATGGAGTACCGGTTGTGTTACTCAATTTCATCTTTGTGTCAACTGGAGTATGTGATGGTTTGCAGGAAGACATCCCTGCTTTTTCAATTATTTCTTCGGCATATTTCTTTTGACTCAGAAATAGACCACCTGCATATTGGGTGACTGTAATGCCAAGAAAATAATTTAACGTACACATGTCCTTCATTGCAAATTCTACTGCAAGAAGAGACATGATGGACTGGCGAAGTGAAGTGGATGATGCTGTGAGAATAATATCATCAACATACAAAAGTATATAGGCCATGTCAGCGCCCTTTCGATAAATGAACAACGATTGATCAGACTTGTTGTGAGAGAACCCCAACTTGGCGATGAATCCTGCAAAACAATTATACCATGCTCTAGGGGCTTGTTTCAAACCATATAAGGATTTATTCAATAGACAAACATGATCTGGACGTGAATAGTCTTGAAAACCCAACGGCTGATGCATGTACACTGTTTCCTGTAAGTGGTCATGTAAGAATGATTTTTTAACATCTAACTGATTAATGGACTAAGATTTGGAAAGATCCAGACTGAGAACCGTCCGGATAGTTCCTGGCTTAACCACCGGATGAATATTTCACCACAATTGACCCCAACCTGCTGAGACCTGCCATCACCAACAAGACGAGCTTTGTATCTCGCAAAAGAACCGTTAGAATTCTTCTTATGACAAAAACCCCACATAGACTGAATGACATTCACATTAGACGGTTGTGGTACTAATTCACACGTCTTATTATTAATAAGAGTATTAAATTCATCTAACATGGCAGCTTTCCAATTCGGGTCGGACAAGGCCAATTTGGGATTTTTTGGTATAGGTGACGGTTGTTCAGTAGATAGTAGGTTAAACTGACGTTTGGGCCTAATGATCCCGTGCATAGCTTAAGTTTCAATGGTCCGAGGTTGTTCGAGAATGGTAATGGGCTGAGGGGGAGTGTGATGGCCGGTGTTGGGCTGGTTTACAGGTGTAGGTAAGGTAGCAGTGGGCTTCTCCACTCGGGTATGCACGCCACGAGAACAGGGCTGGGCAGAGACCCTCGGAAACACAGTTGTGGTCTCCGGTCCAGTCCCATTTTGTGGATGGACTGAAACATGTTGGTTGTTTTGGAGAGGTGGTTCCACATGTGATTGGGTATAGAGATGTTGGTGTAAAATCAGATGTAGTCCATTATTCAAAAAATCATATGAAGGTGAAGATGCCACATGAGACTTGGCGAACGTGAATTTAGACTCATAAAAAATCACATGACGACAGATAACTTTTCCCATTCATCAAATCATAACATTTATATCCCCTATGATTTTGTGAGTATCCCAAAAAACACACAAGGAGTAGACCGAGTCTACAATTTGTTAATGGAAGTATAAGGAAACAAAGGATAACACAAACATCCAAACACTCTTAAATATGTAACTGACGGGAGACGATGATATAACATTTGTGTAGGAGACACATTGGATAACAATTTACTAGGAAGAATATTTAAAATGTAGGTAGCCATTTGAAGTGCATGGTGCCAAAACTTTGGTGGTGTGGAAAAATGCACAAGAAGAGAGTGAATCATATTATTAATCGTTCAAATTTTTCTTTCGGCTTTCCCATTTTGTGGTGAAGTATGTGGACACGAAAGATGCAAAGACATCCCATTTTGGTGATAGAAATCAGTAAAATGAGCATTTATGAATTCCCCCCATTGTCACATTGAAAACTTTTAATGCTTTTGCCAAATTAAGTTTTAATAAAAACACTAAATCATTTTAAAATGGTGGATGTTTGTGATTTATGTCCCAATGGAAAAGTCCATAAAAAATTCGAATAATCATCTAGAATGAGCATATAGTATTTATGACTTGCAGAACTCAAAACGGGTGATGCCCACAAATCACAATATCAAATGACATGTAAGTATGAGAATGAGAAAGAGGCAAAAGGAAGCTTAACTTGTATACCAAACACGCAAGATTGGCAAACGAAATAGTCCAAAGGTTTATTACACAAAACCAAATTAGTCTTCCTAAAATTAGTAAAAACTTGTGCTCCTGGGGTGTTCCAAACGATTGTTCCATAGAGTAGGAGAAATGGCAGCAAAGGTTGATGGTTTGTTCATGCTACTTTTGGAAACAGAGGTGTTGGGATATAAGTCCCTCGTGCTATTGCATCTCATAAGTGGCATCCCCGTCTAAAAGTCCTTCACAGAAAAGCCAAATGGATCAAAACTTACAGAAACATTATTGTCAATTGTAAAACGTCTAACAAAGATCAGGTTTTTAATTATATTTGGCACATGTAAGACATTTTTCAGGTGTAAAGGTGGGTGTGGAGAGGGTAGTGTTACCTGACCAATACCACGAATTGAAAGTTCCTACCCACTACCGACAATAATATTTTTATTATTTCTCATATTACAATAAGACGAGAGATTACCTTGAGATGCCGTCATATGTGACGTAGACCATGTGTCCATGTATCATGACTCATCGGGAACACTTAGATACATGTTATTCATGGCTTGTTCAATGTCAGTGGGCGCATAGCCTACCGAAGATGGTGCCTGAGCCGTAAACGCATGTTGGGGACGAGATCCTAGAATTCCGAGTTGGCAAGTTGAAGGTGGAGGCCTGGCCCACGAAGAAGTAGGGTACGGACATGACAGGGCAGCCCACTATGGGACCCAGGCCCATGGTGGGAACTAACCCCACTGATTACCATCGCTGCTGCCTGGACGCTACTGCCCCTACCGTCGGCGGGTTGGCCACCGCCACAGCTTCATCCCTTTCCATCATTATTTATTCCTTTGTTATTGGTATGGTTTGAACCCCGTTTTTTGCCATTATTTTGACGATTATTATTGCTCCCCGAACCAGAATTTTGGGGCTCCGAATTCGTGGAAAAAGAGTTGGTGGAGACGAGAGCGGTGGATGCTCCAGAAGATGCTTGTTTTGCCTTCCTTGTTTCCTCTAGAATTAACCTCGAACGAGCCTCATAGAAAGGAGGAAATGGATTACTTTGTTGAATGAACATAGCAACCCATCATATTGTTCATTCAATCCGGCAATCAACTGAAGGACTAACCGTTGATTTGTCACGGGCGAACCAACGTTGAACATTTCATCCGCAAGCATCTTTAATTCTTGACAATAGGCTGAGATGTTGGAAAAGTCATCCAATTTAACATTCGTAAATTGGTGTTCAAGATAAACGACCCTAGAAATTTTGTTATCTTGAAAAATGTTTTGCAACCGTTCCCATGCTTGTTGAGCCGTAGAATTGGGTTCCAAGATGGTATGAAGAAGATCATTTGAAATGGTTCCATAAATCCATTGAAGGACTATAACATCTAATCGAGCCATAATTTCTTGTCCACCGTAGTGGTATCCGACGGTGATTCGGACGGATGGATATGGTCAATCACCTCATAAGCACGACAGTGAATTTTGAATAGTTCTGCCCATGAGATATACTGCCCTTTTTCCATTTCAAGAGTTATGGAGATGAAGTTCTTGACGTTATTAAAGGCAAGAGCGGGATGAAAGGTTTGTTTTTCGGCCATAAGTTCCACTTAGAATCAAAAGAAGAGAAGAAATGGGAGTTGTGTTTTGATGGAAGTGGAGAAAAAACAAGAAAACCCTTAGGGTTTGGGATGGTAGTTTTGCCGAGGGAGGGGGGGTTGGTTGAATTCGGCTAGGGTTTTTTTTTTTTGAAAGAAAGGTTTAGGATTTTTAAGTTAGGGTTTCGGTTGAAAATATTAGGAGAAAGGGAAGAAGAAATCGTGTAAGGAGATAAAGAATTAGGGCAAGGATCTTTTGGCTCTTGATACTACGTAGGAAATGATTCCTTGAATATTTCATTCCATCCATTGAATATATATATATATATATATACAATCATGGTATGTAGTAATAATCTAGGTTACCTAAAATACAAGATGCTAATTACTCTTTAATTAATTTATTTAATAATTACAATATTACTAATTGATTATAATTATATGATTTATGGTGGAGGATGATAATATGAAATTTCTTCCATAATTATCGTGTAGTAACAAAATAGCCTATTGATTTTCTTTTGAAGTATTATATAAGGTAGTAGTATTAGATTGTGACTCCAATTGACTCATTTTCCATGCCGACATAGCTTTGACGAAATAGTATAGTGAACAACATATGGTCAAGGATTTTTGTCAATCAACCACCTAAACAGAAGTTTCAAGGTAGATTTAATACAAGTTGAAAGACATAGCACTGCCTACCCTGGAAAGTATTTATCATTTCAAAATAATATTTCCTGTAGATTTAATTTCTTTATCAATATGCTATGGTGCGAAAGGTAAATATTACCTATCCGGCTTGAATTAGAAAGTTTTTGCTTGTAAATGGAGTGTTTATTTCCAGCACACGCTTTGTTCTTGGGAAATCAAATCATATGCTTTCTAAAACTTAATCAAACATAACAAAAACAGACTTTCAGACTGCATAATGGAAACAACCCTGTTTGAAATCCACATTTTGAAACTAGAATGTAATATAAATCATGATGAGCAGTAGTCCACGTAGATATTTATAAGGTTGAAAAAAAATTGTTCAGTAATTTATATATTTTAGGGAAAAAGCTCAAATGTATCATCGAACTATTAGAAATAACCTATTCATGCCACTCGTTAGTTGGACATATGAATGTCATCGCCGCGACACATTTGGTTCATTCGTGCCACTAACCAGTAACGGAGCTCTACTGCTACCAAGCCAGATTTTTCCAGGTAACATTATCTAAACCCTTCATTACTTACTAGCTCCCCACCCCTCTCACGCCCTTTTACCAAAGGCATATGCAAGTCATTTCTTTAAGTTCAGTGGCAGATTTAATCTTTTTTTTCAATTCTTTATCACGTTCCAACCTCTATTACCACCCCAAATATCACCATGCAAAGACATATATACTCTTAATTCACACACTCATATGTACTTCCACACCCAACTACACCTCATTAGTGTTCTCTCTTTTGAACACGTCTTTTTATTTTTCTTAAATAAATTTTATGTCGTTTTCCCAAGCCAATATAACGTCTCAACCACTGTAACACACCAAATTCTACCATGAAAACATATAAATACTCTTAATCCACACACTCATATGAACTTTTCTTAACCAGCTATACCTCATTAGTGTACTCTCTTTTAATCTCGTCTTTTTTTATTCTTAAACAAATTTTATTTCCTTTTCCCAAGCCATCACCATGTTCCAACCACTGTAATAACCCTTATTCCGCCATGAAAACACATATATACTCTTAATTCACACACTCATATGTATTTTCCATATCCAACTACACCTTTATTAGTGTACTATCTTTTGAACCCGATTCTTTTTGTTTCTTAAAAAAATTATGTGTTTTTTAAATCTTTTTTTAAGAGCCATAAAATACGTGAAAATTTTGAATAAGATAGTAATAAGACTAGATTCATAATCCAATTAAATAAGAGAGTATAGCGTTTTATGTAAAATAATAATGTTATTAGTGTAAGAAACAAATTTATCCTTATAAGTTTGTAACATAAAATTATTAAAAAAATGAGAATTTTATATTGGAATATGATTCTAAAAGGTTGAATGTCATGCATTAATGATAAATAGAAAAATAACATAAATTAGTTTTGTTACCCAATAGAGTCATGTATTATATAAAATTGGGAAAAGGCTCAAATATGACAATGACCTTGACTAAATAGCTCACACATACAACTGGTAAAGGGGGTGAGAGACGTGGAGACTGGTAAGTAATGAACAGTGACGTACATATGATTTTTCATAAGGGGTGTCACCAGAAAAATGAATAAACAAACTTTCTAATGAATTGTGCCCACTGTGCATGGGGTTTTTAGTTTAAGTGCCAGTTGAATATAAATGAAAGTGTAAGAGACTAAAAAATGAGGCCAAGCAGGTTCGACCCCACGACCTCTCATGTAAGTTGGAACGACCACTAAGCGAATGCACAATAATGTTTACAAGCAGTGTCCTTCTACCTTGTATTTCATTTTTATATATATATATATATATATATATATATGCATGTCTAGTAATAAAAATCGAAAAAGCAGTGTCACCCCTCGGGCCAAGGTAAATCTCTCACTAGTAATAAAGGGTTTAGATAATGTCACATGACAAAATCGAGTTATGTTAATGGTTAGTGGCACGAATGAACCAAATGTATCACGAAGATAGTACTTTAAAGCCCAAGTATTAACGAGTGACATGAATAGGTCATTTCTTATAGTTCGATTTGTAACGATCCGTCCAATCATTTTTAGCTAAAGACCCTTAGTTTCTTATCTGACAGGGTTTGTGATGCACGGGGATGGGTGATACGGATCCCGAAGACAATATATATGCATCTCGGATGGAAAACCCAAAACTAGAAACTTAGAGTTGGATAGTTTGACTCAAAGTTGACTTTTTGCTAAATGGATTCGTTTCTGAGTTTCGTCACTTTCGGTAGTTTCGGATGGTCATTTAGGACTTAATCGAGTGTTGTTTCACTTCTCGATGCAATCGAATGTAATTTGTGGCCTTATTTGTAAAGTTTGAATTTTGATTTATTCTGGATGATTATTTAGAAAAGTATATCTTAGCTTGGTTAGATGAGAAATCCGAGTGTTCGTCGAGCGAGTCTGTATCACTGTTTACCTTATGTGAGCATGTCTGGTTTGTGTCTAGAGGGTCTCGGGAGTGTTTCGGGCGTTGGATAGGAGTTTGGATTGATTTTCCCATTGTTGGTTTCTGGTGTCCACCCCGGCGGCACCAGTTTCCTCTCTGGTGTGTCCGTTTTGGCATATCCGCATTAGCGAGAGGTTGGCTCACCGAAGCAGAAGATTGGGAGATGGTGGGTTTCTTCCATAGCGAAGGATTTATCCGTCGGGACGAGTCCACCACCGCAGAGTCGTGTCCACTGTAGCGATGGGTGAGGTGTCAAGTGATACCGCTCCAGTGAGGGTTTGGTCTACCGCAGTGGGTCCTCTCCAGCGGAGTCGATTCCGCTGGAGCGGAAGTACTGTATCAGGTGCCTATAAATTCTTTTAGGTTAGAAATCATTTTCCAAAATAGAAAACCTCGAGACCAGAGCCATCATAAGATGATTTCCAAATATTTAGGAGCAATTTCATCTTTGAGGTAAGTAATTCTCCCTTTATGGATTAAGTTTATGCCTTTAAGTTCTTTATTAATAGTCATATAGTATGAATAAGAGTTGGGGGAGATGAGTTATGCATGTTTGTGAGATTAAGAGAGTTATGTTATTGATTAATGGAGGTTTATGTGTTATTTTACTTGTATTATTGTAAATTAGTGATGATATGGTTAGAAGATCATATTTAAGGCTTAACTTGGTTGTAGAAACTTATTTCAATTTGGAAAAATTTCTAGGGTTTTAAATTGGGGTTTTTTTATTATTGTCCAATTGAGGGTTTAATTGTGTATAGATTTCCAATTAACTTAAGGATGTGACTACCTAGTATATAATCTTGGTAATTGTGTATTAAAGTTCGAGTCTTGGTAATGTGGATCTGAGATGGGTAATTAAAGTCTTGCTTTATGTTGTGTTAACTTTATATTAACGATATAATATGTGTGAATAGACTTTGATTATCAGGAGGCACGGAGGAAGGGCAAGGCTATCACCAAGGCTTGATTGTGTAGCGCTCTTATTCGGCTCAAAGGTAAGCTTTGATTTAGTTTTTTGAGACTTCAATAGAAGTACGTAATTAGTTATAAATATTGAGGGGTATTGAGCGTATTTGGGGGTCCCACTCAGCCAATTGTGATGAACGTTTGAGTGGGTACCGGTGTTAAACTGTGATGATGGGGTAGATTTGGGGGATCAGCCTTGTGCTAGTTCCGACTGTTGTTATTTGGGCTTGTCATCATAATTGCCATTGTTTGTTTACTCATGACACATACTTTCGATATGATATCATGACTCTGAATTGGATTTACCTATGTGTTATTGAATTCTTGAAAGCATGTGATATGTCATCTTTATACTTGATTATATCTCATTATATCATGATATCTTGCCTTACATTATCATTGTATTCATACACTCATGGTTTTATGATATTGATGTGAGAGTTGTATTGATATGTTGTGGTCCAAGAGACTAGAAAGGTAAGAGTACTATGAGATTATGACACATTGAGATGATATTGATACGCGGGAAGAGGAGTTGCACGCCTGCAACATGATTTAGACTTGATAAATGAGTCATGGGCTCTAGTTAGATTCGTGTGTGGAATTCGACGGCTAGGAAAGGTATATGGACTTCACGGGTCCTCCATTGGTGTACGGATCATAATAAAACCTTGACATACTATATACCATGTTGAGAAAGGTACCTTACATATGCATTGCATACATACTTATGTCATATCATTGTTAAACTTTGTGATATTATTGTTATTGAGTGATTGTGAATAACTTGGCTAGATGCTGGAATTGAAAGTACTATCGATTCTACTTGATCCCTGATATATTGTTGAACTCTATGAACATCATGTTGACTATGCTATGTACTTGGTGTATTGAACTGTTAGTATAGGATTACTTGGTGTCAATTCGGTATTTATATCGATTATGTATCTTTCGTCATTGTCGGTCATGATGTTATATGGGAGTATGTTGTGTACTCATGCTACACTTGATGCGTTCTTTTTGGATGCATATTTAGTACCTTCAGCTCTGTAGGACCATGTGGCTGAGTCAGAGTTGCTGACCTTCAGTGTTCAGGGTGAGGATATTTCCTCCAGCATACCCTTGGCTACTGTTATTCTATTTACTGTATTTTATTCATATTTGAGAGACATGTTGATACTATGTATTCCGTTTTAGCCTCGTGTGTCGATTTTCTCGGACGTATTTCATATTTGCTAGCGCTCTTGTATGCACAGACACACTTGGAAGTATTTCAGATGTATCAGACTTATGATTTTCTTCCTCGATTATATTATGAGACAACTTATGTAGTAATTTGTTATCTTCCACTTTTATTGTATTATATCATGTTGATGATTTGGGAATGGTTCACCTACTAGTGGGATTATGTAGGTGCCACCACGATTCCTAAAAAGGGGTCGTGACATCGATGGCATACTTGAGCCTTTTTCATATATTTAATAACCAAGAATATACAAAACACTTAATAAATAAAGAAAAAAATAACAAGCTTCAACCGCTATTGCAATTCATCACTTTAGGAAGTAAAGCTTCTCTGTGATAGGTTTTAGAATATATGAACAAATTAAGTGGAGGTGGAGGAGAGACCAAATAGAAGATGGAATTGTTAGAGATATAGATATAAGGATATCATCCTATTCTCAAGATATGATTTGATTATAATCCCTTGTAATCTGGTTGTCACTAACTTGATTAGGATTTCATTCCAATTATGATCTTCTATATTTGATAGGATATCTCCTACTTTCTTGTATAAATACTGAAACATTGAATAATAGACAAAGAATACAACCATCTTCTAAATCCTTCATGGTATCGGAGTTGCTCTCCGTACGGCAACTCTAATTTTTTCCCTTAATTTCAGAATCCTCCAGTATCATCTTTACACATGGAGAAAACCACGCAGTCTTCCATTGCACCAACAATGACCATTACCAGTTCAGCTAACCTTTCAGTGGCATCACTGTTAACGTCATCCGCAACTTTTCATCTTTCTCCAGTTTCCACTACGACATATGTCATGTCTACCCTTTCATGCCTTCCTTTTATTATAAATACCCACTCTACTGTCATAACTTCCATACCACCCATGAACACCATTTTACCAGAAAATGACCAGCAACCTATATCTGTTAATACCAATGCTCAAGCCCTGTGAAGCTTTCATCCTCCAATTACCAACTTTGGTACTCTCAGTGGCGTTCTATCTTTATTGGTTATAACTTCACTTCGTATGTTGTTTCTCCTCCTACAGAACTGCAACTAACCTCTTTGTATTGGGTTTGACAAGACCAATTCCTTCGAAGTGCACTTGTAGTTTCTCTCACTATAGAGGTTGCAGCGTCTGTGCTTTCAGATGCAACTTCCTATGCTCTGTGGACAACTCTCCACAATATGTATGCCCGACCTTCGCGTGCTCGTCTCCTTACACTCAAGGAGTCTTTGACACGAGTGAACAAAGGTACTAAATCTATGGCTATGTACCTTCAACAAGTGAAGTAGCTTGTTACAACTTTGAATGGTGCTGGAGAAAATCTAACGATGGGTAATGTTACCATTCATGTCCTTAATGGACTGCCCTCTAAATATAAGATGATATCTGCTGTGGTTCGTGCATGAGAAACTACTCTCTCTTTTCACGAACTTCATGAAAAGCTTTGTGATCATGAGAGCAGTGTTATTCACGAAAATTCCTCCAATTCTGTTCTAATAATGAAAAATTATACTTATCACAATGGTGGATCGAACAGACACACCAACCGCACAAATCATTCCTCTGCTTCTAGAGGCCAACCGATCTCAAATCAACAACAAAATCAATTAGCTCATCAACGAATCAGAGAGATGGTTCTAGCGTGATTTGTCAATATTTTGACAAGACTGGACTTATCGTGAAATAATACTAGAAGTTATTTCCTTGGTTGAAGCAATCTGCCATGCATGGCTCGAGTTCCTCCACTGCTGGAAACACAAGGGCTCCTCCTAGAGCAAATTTTGCTCAAACCTCCAACCAAAATAACTCTAATTGGTTGGTAGACTCTGTTGTATCTCACCACGTGACTGTGGATCTTCAAAATCTATCAATTCATTCTGACTTTGATGGTGGTGAAGATGAAATATTGGGTGATGGTAAAATTTTGGTAGTGACACTCCGGCTCTACTTCTTTACCTTCTCGCTCAAGGCCTTTATATCTTAATAATGTTCTTTGTGGCCCTCGACTGAAAAAAATTCTGATTTCTGTTTATAAATTATGCTTATTGAATAATGTTACTGTTGAATTCTCAATCTTTTTCATTTGTTGTGAAGGATAACAATACAAGAAAGCCTCTGGTAGTGGGAAAGCCTAAGGATGGTGTTTACGAGTGGCCATTATTACCTCATACAACATCTACTTCTTCTGCACCAGCTGTCAATTCCACGAAACTGTCACTATTTCACAGTGGCATTTTCGTCTTGGCCACCCTTCTTCCCCTATATTGCGTCGAACTTTACAACTGATTAATATTCCTATTCTAATAAACACTTGTAAGTTTTTTGTAATTCTTGTAAGTGCAATAAAATGCACAAGGTTCCTTTTCAAGTTTCTTCAATAAAATCGACGCGACGTTTGGAATTTATTTATTCTGATGTATGAGGTCCTTCACCTTTAGATTCTATTGATGGCTTTAAATACTATCTCATTTTTATGGATCATTATACAAAATATGTTTGGCTCTATCCTATGAGAAGGAAATTTGAAGTTGCGCATATTTTTCCTAAATTTAAAGCCATCATAGAGAAATTCTTTAATCACTCTATTGTCTCTTTTTACTCAGACAATGGTGGTGAATTTATCAGTGTAAAGGATTTCTTTGCTTCTAATGGAATCTCTCATTTTTTTACTCCTCCTCACACTCCTAAGCACAATGGCACAACCGAAAGACGACATAGGCATATTTTTTAAACAAGTATCACTCTTCTTCATATTGTTAATCTTCCATTATCATTTTGGTCATACATTTTACAGACTGCCGCATATCTGATATAAAGAATGCCCGCTCCTTTATTGAATAATGATTCACTATACCTTCGAATTTTTGGATCTCTTCCAAATTATAAGAAGCTTCATGTTTTTGGTTGTTTGTGCTATCTTTGGTTGAGACCATATGCACACGAACTGCTGAGGAGCCGCAGCCCAGTTGTTCTGCGATCTCTGTTGCTGTTGCTGCTGTTGGTTCTGTTGACCGCGACCCTTGCCACGACCACGGCCTCCTCTACCGCCGCGGCCTTTTCCACCCTTGTCGCCGCGGCCCTGCCGCTGTTGGGAGTTGTCTGGTGGCGTCGATCTTGAGGTTGCGTGTCGACAGCTAACACTTGCTCTGGGCGTGCTCATCCTGCTTAGCACGACGGGTTTCTTCGAGCAACAATTGTGAGCGAGCTTTGTTAAAACTCGGTAGCGGATCTGCCTGTTGAATAATGGTGGCCAAAGTATCATATTCGCCCTTAGTAAGGCCAGAAATCATTTGTAGCACCATTTTATCGTCAGTGACAGGCGCGCTGATGTTGGAGAGTTGATCCGCTAGAAGTTTAAGCTGCTTGCAGTACTCAGAGACATTAGAGAAGTTTTCAAGACGTGTTTTGTTGAACTGTTCTTCCAAATACACGGCACGAGTGTGCTTGTTGTCCTGAAAAATTTCCTCCAAACGATTCCACAAGTCAAGAGCTGTGGAGTCGATTTCATGATAGTAAGGAGCAAATCCCGAGAGATACTACCATATATCCATTGTTTGACGCCGGCGTCGAGACGGTGCCGGATAGAATCATCAACCTCCGTAGGCGCGGAATAGTGTCATCGGTATGGTCAAGCACGTTATAGAGACATGCATGATTGCGAAAAAGTTCAACCCGGGGAGAATACTCGGTTGTTTTCTTGATCAAGAATAATGGGAATATGGTTCTTGATGTTGGAAACAGTAAGGGCGGGATGAAACGGGGGTGATGACTTTGTGGTGGGATTTGTGGAGGTAGAGGCGTCAGAAAGTGTGGAAGAATTAGGGATAGCCATTTAGAGAAGAGAAGAAAGGAAGAACAAAACCCGAAAAACAAGAAGAAAATCCGAGAGGGCCGCGGTGTAGGAGAGGCAGCCGACGGCTGTGGAAGAGAAAGGTTTTTAGGGTTTTGTTTATTTGGCTCTTGATACCATGTAAGATGATGGCAGCCTCTACTAATACTTCAAGTTTTGTTAATAATTCGGGCCAAAACCATAATAATGGTGGCGGCAAGAATAATCGCAAGAATAATAACAAAAACCGTGGGGGAAAACGCGGAGGTTCTGGTGGAGGTTCCGGTGGTCAGCAAACAGGCGGTGGGTCCCAGCCAATGAACAGTGGCCCACCACCCCCATGGGCCCAGTAGTGGGGCCCATGGCAGTGGAGCAGTGGCAATGGGCCGTGGGCGAGCAGCCCCACAACCGAGCGAGGGAATTCCGGCGGCCGGTGGGCTACACACACGGTCCGTGCCCAATACCCGGCGGTGGCGGCCCATCGGCCGGTGGCCCGGCGGCGGCGGTGGCGGCGATTACGGGCCGGGTCCAAGCACGGCCGGGAGTTCTTGGGCCCCGACCTCCGCAAGCCCATCATGCAGCAGGCCCTACTCAGACTGATATCGAGGCCGCGATTCACACGTTGGGATTGACTCAACCGGACCCAAATTGGTACATGGACACCGGGGCCACTACTCACATGACTTCCGACTCAGGTACTCTCTTATCTTATTCCAATTTGAGCACCCCTCGGGGGATAATTATTGGTAATGGCAGTTCTATTCCAATTCTAGGGTATGGTCAGAAAACGTTGTCTCTCCCCAATCCACCACTCCTTTTGAAAAATACTTTAGATGCTCCTAAATTGATTAAAAATTTAGTGTCTGTCCGAAAGTTCACAAATGACAATTATGTTTCTGTTGAATTTGATCCTTTCGGTTTCTCTGTGAAGGATTTCAAGACGGGGAGTCATCTCATGAGGTGTGATAGTAGGGGGATCTATATCCTATCATGCCGGTTTCACCATCGAGTCCACCTTGCCATCGGCTTTTGCAGCCATCTCTCCTTCCATGTGGCATGCTCGTCTGGGTCATCCGGGATCTTCTATTTTATCAGTTTTAGATAAAAATAGCTTTATTTCTTGTAAGGGTACGAGTCGTACTCCAATTTGTCTGTCTTGTTCATTAGGAAAAATTGTTAAGTTGCCATTTGTAGACTCCAATTCTCATACTTCTATGCCATTTGACATTATTCATAGCGACTTATGGACATCTCCTGTTCTTAGTTCAATGGGTCATCGATATTATGTTCTCTTTTTAGATGATTATTCTAGATTTTTGTGAACGTTTCCAATTGCGAATAAATCACAAGTGTTTTCCGTCTTCATAAAATTTAGAGCGTTCATTCGTACTCAATTCGAAAGAGAAATAAAAAATATTCAATGTGATAATGGGAAAGAGTATGACAATAGGGAGTTTCGAGAATTTTGTGCTACTTAGGGGATAAATTTTCGTTTTTCATGTCCTCATACATCTTCACAAAATGGAAAAGCCGAACGCAAAATTCGTTCCATAAATAACATTGTCAGAACTCTCTTAATTCATGCCTCCATACCTCCCTATTTTTGGCATCATGCTCTACAAATGGCCACATATCTTTTTAACATACTTCCGTCAAAAGGTCTGACGTATTCTTCCCTCCTCAAAATCCTATATAATAAGAACCCGTCTTATTCTCATCTTCGGATTTTTGGGTGCTTGTGTTATCCGTTATTCCCATCCACCACAATTAACAAACTTCAGGCTCGGTCTACCCCGTGTGTATTTTTGGGTTATCCATCGAATCATCGTGGTTATAAGTGTTTTGATTTATCCTCCAAGAAAATCATTATAAATCGTCATGTCATTTTTGATGAAACTCAATTCCCTTTTACGAAAGTTCATACTCCCGAGCCTAAGTCGTATAATTTTTTGGATGACCAAATATCCCCGTATATTATTCGGAATTTTTCGGACAACTCCCGTGCCCAAAATCCTCCAACAGGCCCACTGCCCGCTGGTCCCACGATCTCGTCGCCCCTTGCTTGTTCCGGCCAACCACCGGAACAGTTCCACCTATTGGGCCAGTCCAGCCCACTTCTGGAACTGGTCCAGAAACCGAGCCCAGTTTTTACCGATTTGGGCCAAGGCCCACTGCTTGCTAGCCAGTCCGTCCCGAACCCGGAAAATTTCCAAAATTCCATCACTTCTTCCTCGAGTCACGTAGTCAGCGGGGTATTTTTACACCTAAAAGACATTTTAATTTACATTCTAATGTCTCTAAATCCCCCTTGCCCCGCAATCCTGTGTCCGCATTAAATGACCCTAATTGGAAAATTGCTATGACTGATGAATATAATGCTCTTATTGATAATAAGACGTGGGAGTTGGTGCCCCGTCCTTATGGTATTAATATTATCAGGTCTATGTGGATTTTTGCTCATAAGGAGAATTCAGATGGGTCCTTTGCTCGGCATAAGGCGCGACTTGTTGGTGATGGTAAGACTCAGCAGGTTGGTATTGATTGTGGTGAGACGTTTAGTCCGGTGGTCAAACCGGCTACCATTCGCACTGTACTTATCTTGGCTCTTTCAAAGACTTGGCCGATTCATCGGTTGGATGTCAAGAATGCTTTTCTACATGGAGATCTCAAGGAAACGATCTATATGCATCAGCCGTTGGGTTTCAGGGATCCCAACCGCCCTCATCATGTCTGTTTGTTGAAGAAGTCATTATATGGGCTTAAGCAGTCTCCACGTGCCTGGTATACACGATTTGCTGATTTTGTTTCGACTATTGGGTTCACTCACGCGCAGTCGATAATTCTTTGTTCATCTACCGTCGTGGTTCGTCATTGGCCTATATTCTGTTATATGTGGATGAATATCATCTTGACTGCCTCCTCCGATGCTTTGCGTCGGTCTATCATGGCCATGCTCGGTTCGAATTTGCTATGAAGGACTTAGGGCCGTTGAGTTATTTTTTGGGGATTGCCGTCAAACGTCATTCAGGTGGCTTGTTTCTGTCTCAACGGAAGTATGCTGCTGAGGTCATAGAGAGGGCTGGGATGTCATCCTGTAAGTCCACTTCCATGCCTGTTGATGCAAACCCAAAGCTAAGTGCCATAGCAGGTGCACCATACGAGGACCCGACCCGCTATCGTAGTCTTGCAGGGGCCCTCCAGTATCTTACCTTTACCAGACCGGATATTACATATACAGTTCAGCAGGTGTGTTTATTCATGCATGATCCCAGAGTTGAGCACATGAATGCAATCAAACGCATCATTCGGTATATTCAGGGGACACTAGACTATGGGTTACACTTGTGTCCGTCATCTACATCCACACTTGTTTCCTACACGGATGCTGATTGGGGTGGTTGTCCCGACACCAGACGGTCGACTTCTGGCTACTGTATGTTCCTCGGCAACAACTTGGTCTCTGGTCGGCCAAACGTCGAGCAACTCTGTCACGCTCAAGTGCCGAAGCGGAATATCGAGGGGTAGCAAATGTGGTCTCCGAATCATGTTGGCTACGTAATTTGCTTTTGGAGCTTCATTGTCCCATTCAGAAGGCAACCTTGGTATATTGCGATAACATTAGTGCCATCTACCTGTCAGGTAACCCAGTTCAACACCAACGCACCAAGCATATCGAAATGGACATTCACTTTGTCCGAGAAAAGGTTGCAAAGGGTCAAGTTCGCGTCTGCCATGTCCCGTCTCGTTATCAAATTGCAGACATCTTTACAAAGGGTCTACCAGCGGTTCTCTTTGAAGATTTTAGGGACAGTCTCAGCGTTCGAAAACCGCCCGCTATGACTGCGGGGGTGTGTTAAACAGAGCAATATACATGTGATATACACTGAATATATATCACATGTATATTGCTCTATGAGGATCCGACAACACGCCCGGTTGGGCCTCTCGGCGGCCCGGCGGGCAACAAACCCGGAAATGGGCCTCGGTAGCCCGAAGAACGGTCACCACTTTGTTAGGCAAAAATAGTGGACAAATACTTGTATATTAAGGAAAGTATATTGTGTGTATATTATTGTATATTTATTACCATAATTAGTGTTATACACCTACCATAATTGTAGAGTTAGAATTATGGTAGAATAAGGTTTTAGGAATAGATTAGGAATAGGATTCTCCTATTTTGTAACTTATATATATATATCTATTCAATCAATGAAAATAATCAAGGGGATTATTTCTTTCAAAAACAAACAACAACATAGCTCATCTCCATGTGAATTTCTTGAGTATTCTTTAAATCAAAGTGCATATAAATGCTATGATCTAGTCACTTCGAAATTCTTTATTTCAAGATATGTAGAGTTTGTGAGAATGAGTTTTCCTTTAAAAACCAACCAACTTAGTGATGTTAGGGTGAGTGATGCTACTGTTGACAATTGGACTCCCCATTTCATTGTTCCACACTTACCCCTTTCAAACCCACATATTTCTTTCTCCTCTACTACTGGACGAACCCTTTCTTCTAGTCCAAATTCGATCGGTTGTGAATATCCTTCCCCTGGTCCAACTACGCCAGTGGCTTCAAACGACAATACTATGTCATCAAATGAGTCATTGAGATCACCAATACATGATTCATGTATGAGCTCCTCACCTATTTTCTCTCCCACTCTATTATTTTCTAACCATGACAGGGACTTACCACGAAACACTCATCCCATGATCACCCGAGCAAAGAATAATATCAACAAACCAACGCAAAAGTTGTGCCTGCATATCTCTTTTTCAGGAACAAAAGTCAATTCTCTCATCCAAGCCAACTGCACTCCATTCAAATCCCCTGCCAATACATCCAGCCATGATTCGTCATCTTCTTCCATTCCCTCTAGGGTCCAGCATGTTGTACTGCCTGAGCACAACTTACTGCTCAATATCAAAACCGAGCCAAAATCTATGTCAAAAGCTCTATAAGATCCTGATTGGAAAGCAGCCATAGAAAAAAAAATTGAAGCATTACAGAAACAAGGTACATGGGAGCTCGTTCCATCTACCGCAAAGCAAAAATTAGTTGGCTCTAAATGGATTTTTTGAGTCAAGCTCAATTCTGATGGGTCATTAAAAAAATATAAAACATGTCTTGTTGCTCAAGGATTTACACAATGATCGGGCATTGATTATATTGAGACATTTTCTCCAGTTGCCAAGCACACTACAATTCGAGTTATTTTAATTGTAGCTGTCACACAAGATTAGCCTTTACATCAATTAGATGTCAATAATGTCTTCTTGCATGGTCATCTAACAGAAGAGGTCTATATGGCTCAACCTAAAGGTTTTATTGACCAAACAAGGCCTACACATGTTTGCAAACTCAAGAATGCAATTTATGGCCTTAAACATGCACCACAGACTTGGTATTCAAAACTACGGAGTCATCTTCTAACCTTGGGTTTTCAAGTTTCTCATGCTGATCACTGTCTCTTCATTTACAATGAATTGGGCATCACTATGTACTTGGTCATTTATGTTGATGATTTGATTGGTACTGGGAGTAATCCAAATGTTGTCAATCAGTTTATTTGAAACTTGGGCAATGTTTCTCTATCAAAGACCTTGGCTCTCTTAATTATTTTTCTGGTGTTTAAGTTGTGAGAACTTCTGAGAGGCTCTTCTTATCTCATAAGAAGTACATTAATGACATAATTTATAACGCATAGATGGCTGGTGTGAAAGCGGTCAATACCCCTATGTCTACTGGAAATTCATTGTGCTTGGATGAAAGTACACATTTTAATGATGTTAATCTCTATCGTACTATTGTTGGTAGCTTGTAGTATTTGGCATTGTCAAGACCGGATATATCCTTTGTCGTAAATAAGCTAGCACAATTCTCCCATCGTCTGACTGAAATCACTGGTCTGTAGTCAAACGCGTTGATCGTTACTTTTTTGGAACGATGAACTATGGTCTCTTTCTGCATCGTAAGTCTCCACTTGATCTTCATGCTTTCTCAGATACATATTCGGAAGGAAATAAGGACGATAGTTCTTCCACTATTACCTTTCTTGTCTATCTTGGTAAAAACATGGTCCCCTAGAACTCAAAGAAACAACGAAGGGTAGCTAGACCATCAACTTAAGTGGAATATCGTTATGTTGTCTCTGCTACTACTGAAATTCAATGGATTCGTGAGATTTTTGTTTCATTACGAAGGCAGCCAGTTGTCTATTGTGATAATTTAGGTGCCACTTACCTCACTGCTAATCCGGTTTTCCATTCGCGGATGAAGCATCTCAAGGTTGATTATTATTTTGTTCGCACTATGATTTAAAATGGCCAGCTTCGATTTTCTCATATTTCTGGAAAATATCCACTTGCTGATTTACTTACAAAAGTTCTCCCTAGTTCTTCGGTGTAAGATTGGCATTTCTAATCGATCTCCATCTTGATGGGGCGTATAAGGATATCATCTTATTCTCAAGATATGATTTGGTTATAATTTGATATGATTTGATTATAATCCCTTGTAATCTGGTTGTAAATAACTTTATTAGGATTTCATTACAATTAAGATATTCTATATTTGGTAGGATATCTCTTGCTTTCTTGTATAAATACTGAAACACTGTGCGAATAATAGACTTGGAATACAATCATCTTCTAAATCTTTCAATAGATTGATGTATTTATAATTAATAAAGAGATTTTATTTATTTTTTAAAATATTCCACTAGACATCAGTCTAGTGGCTATGATACATAAAACAAATCAAAAAGAGTCTTTACAATAAAAGCAAAAACAGCAAACAGAAAAATTAAAAGGAAAAAGCTAAAGACTAACAACTTACCAATAAGCAGATATTACAGTGTTGTAATTAAGAATTGTCTCCCATCTCCCTTGGCTATTTGATGAAGAATTTAGTTTGTAGGGCCAGTTATATTTCATTATTTATTCTTATTGTATTAGAGTAAATCACTTTGTAACACCTCGTATTTCCGGACTAAGGATTGCATCATTGAACTAAACGAACTAGAAATTATTCAAAGTGTAGAGCCCAAAGAAACTTTGCGACGCGAGGCCCATAGCACCAAATTTGGACTCCATGGAGGTCGCGCCGTGACAGGGGAGGTATGCCAAGTGGAAAATTAGAAAAATTGGCTAAAGTATGGGAGACCGGGGAGGCACGCGGCGCATGCCCCATCGCGTGGCCCTTGACCGCGATAGAGCTGAGAGCGTGGTGCGGGCTGGGGGTGTTATTTCCCGTATTTATAAATACAACTCTTGTGCATTTATTTCGATGTTGACAACCCAATCTTCATTTTAAAAGACCTAAGTAGTGGTTTTATTCTCCTCTTATCCTCCCACGTCAAGAAATGATCCTTCTAACGATTTATTTCGATTCTAAAAACATGATTAATAACGTGAATCATCATCCAAAATATAAGATTTCCAAGGTAAATCATTCCCAAGAGCTCAAAGCAAGGCTTTAGTGTTCTTGGTCAGAGAATCGATTTAGTTCATTAGATTGGGGCGATCAAAGGTATGTAAGGCTACTCTCTATGTACGGGAACATTATTGTTCTTTCTCATGCTATGTTCTCCTGTGATTACCATGAAATTATCATCAAAAGCAGACTTATGCCCTAGTTCATGAACAACCTTAATGGCACTATACTTTAAATAATAAAGTTTCATATTTAGTTCATGTATATCATTCCGAACATCATGAACTCACGTAATCCATGTATAGCTTTGATTTTCAAGAGTTTCAATTCATGAAACACGAAATGCATATGAACCATTATTGCTCCATTTCATGAATTCTCCATGATTTCATATCTCATTTAAAGTTATATTATACATGATAAAACTATGATATGAAATATGTTATGAAAACCATGGGCTTCTATGTCATCTATGTTCATGTTATATTTTGGGAGGAGTAATAATACCAAGAAGGTTAACACCTGAAACTACATATGTCAGCGTAGGATAAGGATCGTTTCATTGGTTTGGGTGATTCCTTAATGCTACCCATTACGGGTTATTTATGGATCCACTCATGTCATGTATATCTCATACACTTGCAAGGTATGAAATGACTTAGCTGATGGGGCAGGGATCAGATGAAATGTATTCACATGGTGGTTATATGTCAGTTCTATTAAGGCTCTCCCAGATAAAATGATTTAATCATGTTTATGATATCATGTTCAGATTATGCTCATGTTCAGTTTTAGTTCAGTAGTTCAATTATGACTTATATTATTGATTTGGGTTGCTCTTTTCCTTGAGCACTTCATTTAATATTCCTTCATTCAATGGTTTTAAATACAAGTATTATTCCACAGTACTTCCCTTTTGTTGGGGGCGATTGTTGAGTAGTTTCTGCATCAATAATATATTATGAACTTACATTGAAGTTTTGATGATTTGACAAATAATGTACCAAATGACAATCAAGGGAGATATAAGGAAGAATTAATTGAAAAGCTAGACATATAAGCAGATCTCCAAAGGATTCAGTGAAACTGCTTTATTAATAAAGGAACTCCTCAAAAGAACTGATCCTTACTACCACATAACTGAAGATTGGAAGTTGTTTCATGCCGAAGTTGGAGAGAATGAAATATTGATTGATTCCTATTCAATGAAGAGTTCCTTGAAGTTAAAATCTCCCTTCTAGCTTGTATAATAAAAAGAAGTAGTGCTTAAACTTAAGGGGAAAAGGTGTGATTAGGATTGATGGGTGGTTGAGTAGAAAAAGTTCATTGGTAAAGGAATTGTGCTAGAATGATCACGTTGTATGTATTAAAGTGCTAAGGGAGGATATTCCCTATTTCATCCAAATGTATCATATCCATCCCTTAGCTTACATCACAACCCCTTCAAGTCCTACTTAATCTTAGGGTCGACACACTATATTAGTGAAGCGGTTACAATAAAGGCAAGCTTATGGTTCGTGGTATATTGCATGTGATGTTCTTTGTGAGAGGGATCGTAATTTGCTTAATTCTATGTCCATTAAAATAATGGAATAAATTCATATGAGATATACAGACAACTCTCTTTCGGTGAGGGCACATAGTTAACAAATGATAGGTGAGGTGTCAGCTTCTCTGTTAGGTAACATGATTGTTTTGCTTGAAGTGGTGTCTTTGAGTCAATTTTTTAGGATAAGTCATTTTGAGGAGGTTGTTTGTGAGATTTGTGTGTTGAAAATATGTATATTGGCATGACTAGAGTGAGAATTGGCTCGATGATTGGTTTGTGATACTTTGGAAGAGCCGCATTAGCCAAAGCCCGAGCAAACCTGTTCGAATTGGTATATCATTGGTACTTGTGTTAGGTTGGTGGTTGTCAGTTATTTTCTCGAGGGTGAGTAAAGTCTAAGTGTGGGGTGGTGATATTTGATAAAATATCTATATTTCGAGTCATTTCCCCTGATATTCTTAGTACTTTACTTGAACCTTTGCGCAAAAAATGTCGTATTTGAGCTTATTCCATTTTGTTTGCAATCTGTAGGTTTAATGAGCAAGAATGAATTAATTCTGAGCTTTTTGGTGAAGTTTGGAAGTATTGTGCACGAGGACGAGACGACAAGAATATCACAACACACTTGGAAAAATAAAACAACTGAAGTTTGCTTGATGGGACTGTGATGCGGAGGTGCCGCATGCAGGCCCTAACTCTGAATATTTTTTGTTCATTCGCAATGGCCACACGACGCAGGGGTGCCTCATGCAGGTCCATCCTCTAAACATTTTTTGTTCTTGTGCTATGGACCCGCGATGCACAGGTGTCGTACATCGGTAGTAAGTTTTCCTATATCGTGCGGGATTGGTCTAATGTTTGGAGACTTAACCCTAACATATAAATACAAGTCTTTAACGACAGTTGGACATTATTTTGAGGAAGTTGAGAATGCTTGAAGCTTTTGGGGGAGATTCTACCATCGGTTTATCTCCTTTATTATTTATTTTCATTGAAATTTATGTTTCAAAACATTGTTACAAACTGTTGTATGAACATGAGTGGATAAATACTTTAATTATGGGGTTGTGGTATTGACATGAACGTTGTAGTGTGACGCTCATTTCTATATATTAAATTTCCATTATTAAGTTGCTTATTTATTCTTGTGCTTAATCGTTTAATTATCTGGCTAATAGTTGAACCCTATCTGTGGTGCGTGAATTGAACTGGAGAAAGAAAATTTGCATACGTAATAAGAATATATAGAGCTTATTTGTGACTCCAAAAGGATAATTGTTTCTCTAATGAGGATAGAGATATACGCTTTAGCCTTGCTTAGTTGAATATGGAGATTTTAATGCGTTCTTGTTATTTTATAATGATCATAGAGATATAGGTGTTAGAGTGTAACGACCCATTTGGTCATTCAGGTATTTTACCCTTTTACCCCTATTGACCTAATATGCTCAAATTTACCTAATTTATGGCGTAAAGCGGACGTTGTCAAATATAGTAACCCAACAAGGTTGGGGTCGAATCCCACAGGGAATATGATGAGAAAAGGTTACTATCGTAGTGTAATACTTGACGAAGGTCTTTGTTCTAATTCCATAAAGGTTGTAAAAGGTTGTGTAATACTAACAGCTATATTGACTTGATTGAAATTTAGATAATTAAGAAACCGAAATTGTGTCCCCGCTAGGTTAGATGTTATGCTCTGGGTATTAACATAATATACTCCTCATGAATTGTGTATAGTATGCACTTAATCTCTATATGACTTCCTAATATTTTCCATTATTTAGAAAGTATTTGTCTTCATGATTTTCCCAAATATAGAAGATTGATATTAAGAACCACTAATTATGTCAAGTAAAACTCCTTTTATTTCTAAGTGAGTTTATTAAACGAGAGTTAACGTCCCGAGTCCTTGTTAATTATTCCTACCAAACCCTACTCACCTTCCCAAGTAAAGTAGAATTGATGGCTTTGATTAATGTTTGCAACCACTAATCTATATGAACGAACAAGAAATAATTAAATACTAACAATCCACGATTCGTATATTAATGTCAAAACCCTATTTGCATAACACCCACCATTGGGTTAACAATCTCAGTATGATATTTAGCAACTCATGATATTAAAGATAACGAAAAGCTTTAAAATTTTCATTGAAACTTACAATTGAATAACAAGATTAAAAGATTGGAACTTGTTCTTGAAAGCCTCAAAATACCCTAAGTACCTGATACTATCAATACTAGCCTTGGAACTAGTGATCAATAAATTATAAAACCCTAAAAAGTATTTACACAAGTCAAAAACTCATAATTAAAACCAGACAAAAATACTCATGTTGCTAAATTCGACGGACCGTACAATTACGTACGGTTCGTATAAACTCTGATGGTGAACTTTGACAATCATCTTCGATGGTCCGTAAAATATTATCCAGAATCGTAAAAATCTCGGATACTCTATCTTCTTGCAGTACTTAGAAAGGACTACAGAATTATCCGATCCGTCAAAATATTTATAGACCGTCAAATCCTACCGCCAACTTCCTGTTTCTCTTTCAATGTTTCTGCCAAGACCATCTGGGGATGGTAAGATTATGCGGTCTGTATAAATAATTACGGTTCGTATAAATCCAACCTCAGGGGACTTTTAACTGAATTTCCTAGTTTTTTCTCTTCTATCATCAATTTCCTAAAACCTAAATAAAACACATCAAAACAACACAAACTTGCTTAAAAATAAGTAAAACTTATAGTTAAAAAGCATCAAATGTGTCGTAATTCTACGACACATCAACACCCCGAACTTAAAGTCTTTGCTTTTCCTCAAGAAAGTAAAAAACACACAATACAAACACAAATGCTCAAATATCACAAAGTAAAAATGTCTACAGTGGTTTTGGCAAGTAACTACCTGCACATATCTCGTACAAACATGACCCCCTCCCCCCATATCCACATTACTTAACACGACGTATGACTCAAAACTATTGTAACTAACAATGAAGCTTCAATTAGTGACATCAAGTTATTAAAGGAACCATTGCGCGCATGAATCTCAACTTACGGGAAACCAATCACTTTACCAACTTTTATGCCCTCACATAGACCAAGAATGTCCCAACACACGTATATACAAAAGAAGACTATAAAGAAGAGAAACACTCCCACTCACAAAGAAGTTCTCAAGCTATACATGCAAAGACCATATGCTTGCCCTTATTTTCAGTACCTTCGATTTCAGACAGTTCGGATGTGATCACATTAGGACTTTTTCTGGGTTGTAAAGGCTTAGGGATGGGTAGGATGTATATTTGGATAATATTGACTTACCCTCCTTGAACACTACACTTATTTCACTTTTATGACCTTTCAATTTCTTTTTGTACACATTTTTTAGCATTTTTCTTATTTTTTCTATTTTTTTCATTATCTACAACAACCACACCGTATCATTAACTAGGCAACTAGCATCTACCTAACCTATAGGTATAAATCTCATTTTTTCATATCTCACACCTCACCTCCAACTTAGGCTTTTAACCTATTTTTCATCATTTCTAAGCGTCATGAGGGATCGGGTGCAAAAATAGGGATATTCATGACAAATGGTATAGGCTCAATCGCGGATAGTTCCACACACTGACTAACCAAAGATCATTTCACAGCTCAACTCATCATAAGAAATAAGGCACGACTAACTAGGCAAGTTCTAGATTGAACATATAACAGGAGAACCGATACAAAAATCTTACAACACACTGGCATAAGGATTATTCCACACAGTGACTTCCCCGTTATGCATTCCACACACAAGGTAACTCAATACTATAAATGTATTGGGGTGGGGGGAGTACTTAAAACATCGAACATGCCTTAATTTACTCAATCCACTACCACATAAGTCATAATTAATTTACTTTATCTAAACACGACCTAAACATTCCAAGTTTGACAGAAATAAAACCCCTTTGGAAAAGAATCATGGAAAAGAAAACACGAGGAGGTTCTAAACACATATTTACACTACATAAAATCAAATAGCCCCACCCTAACCAAAAAATCATGCATCGTCCCCAAGGCATCAAAATAAGTACAAGGGGTAGGAAGTACCTGAGGCGCTCTAGGCGCGCTGCTCATGTCGAGGAGATGTGGCCTCCGAGGCATCTATCTCAGCACCAACAATACTAAGCTCTAGCACTGGCAGGAGTAGGGGCGGAGGCAATGTCACTCTAGCCGAAGCACTACTGGTCGAGACACCTCTTGCCTTACTGGAAACTGATATGGGGTAGTTATTGGAGAGGGGCTTATGCAAGGCTAACTGTACAACACGCTCCTCCTCTCGGTGCAACCTAGACCGAGTCACCTCCAATAGCTCATCATACATCTCATCTAGTTTCCTCTTTCCGCTAGTAACTGTGGGAGTAGCAATAGGAGAATTATCATCATCAATCAAGTGTTGAACATAGACATATGCGGCCAAGTCCTCCTGTGTGGTTGGAGTCGGATCCTCCAACACAACCTGATCATGAGCATGTGGTGCCTGTATGGCAGATTTCAACTCCTGTAACTCCATCCTAAGTGACCCAGCGTCACTACTCAAACCTGACCTCTCAAGTGTTTCTAGCCTAATCTCTTTTGCAAGTAATGAGATACCATTGTGGTTTTCTTTAATGGCTCAAGGGTTGTACTAATCTCTTTTGCAATAAACTTACGGAGCTGCCTCATAATAATAGTGGTCTACCGATCTGCCCTCTCTTCTTTGATAGCAAGTTGTCTTAAATTATCTCTGGTTAGGGCAAATAAATTAGTAACTCTAGTTGCAACATGTGGTTGTGTGGTGGTAGGAATCTGACTCGAAGATATACTAGGTGCAGCTGCAGGTGGTGGCACAATGGCAATGGTAGGTATAGCCTCCGAGACAGAGGTATTAGTGGCAGGCGACACCTCTATGGTGGTATTATATGTGGCCCTAAATGTCTGATCATCTTGAGGCTCCTCATGCCTCTCATGTAATACTTGCTATCACGACCCAAATCGGAGGGCCGCGACGGGCACCGGACCCCACCCATCAGGTACCGCTAATCGTACAATCAACTTCTAATCACAATTGAATACGGACTAAGCAGAAAGAAAAGTATGAAAAATTAGGTAACCAGCTTATATATATATACATACCCATACCAAGGCCGATAAGGCCATACAAGATCACTATCTACAGGACACCTGTTTACAAGCCTCTAAGAGTAGCAACATCAAAGGTCAGGACAGGGTTCCGCCATACCCATATATCCAAGCAAAAATGTATCGTACCAAAATTAGAGCAACACTCTGAACAAGGGGAGTGCTCCAAAAATCTGCTGGATCCGCAATCAACTAACGTGAACCGTCACCCTACCTATGTGAACCTGCGGGTATGAAACGCAGCGTCCCCCACAAAAGGGACGTCGGTACGACTGATGTACTGAGTATGTCAGGCATGAACAATAGTATAACAGAGGTATCACGGTAACTGAAACAGAAACAACCGACCAGCAGTAAATGCCTTTATAGACCCTAATACACATGCCTTAATGTTATGCACAATGTAGTATACATATACATCAGCCTCTTCGGGCATCTTGCTTACCATAACAGCCTATGTGGGCACCATACCATGTAATGATTAATGAATGTATGCATAACGCAAATGCGATATACTAATGTCCACACAGGAATCCTCTCATAACCGCCTCTGTGGGCATCAGGTTATATCATATTGGCCACACATGCATTCATATCATCTTAGCCACACATGCATCCACTTTGACCACACAGGCTCGATATGTGGCCTCTTAGGGCTCTTTTGTGATAGTCTGTACCAGCTGCAGGTGGTGTGCGTATATAACGCCTTTCCCTTTTCCCACATCCCCTACATATTTACACAATATTTACCATATATTAGTGTGCGTAGCACAAGTGGTCCAGGGTAATATATTAATGCAATACAAATGAAAATGCGTGAATGGTAATAAAACCTTCTTTGAATTTACAGGATGACAATAATATCCTTGCCCCTTTAGCTAACATTTAATATTTAGCATGTACCTTCAGCTTACACTGTAAATATTAACATCCTTTTTCATATGCCTCAATAAGAACTTAGACACATATTTAGACATGCTTTTAGCATAGGAATCAATAACATGAATATTCTTAACTACTAGGAGTAGAATAAATTATGGAGCAATATCACGGTTATATTTCGTTACATGGAACATGCCAAAAGAAAGAAATAACTTTTCTTAACATACCTCGATTCCACTTAATATTATTTGTTTGCTGGAATCGTTGCTTTGAAACAATGTTGCACAAGGTTTCTATTTCCAGAAAACTTACTGGCCGACTTCTCCTTTCCCAAATAAACCCAAAGTTAAATTGTAAAATGGAGGTAGGTTGCTCTTGGTTTAAGACGTTGCAATATACAAGAATTGGAATTGCTTCCTTTAGTCTTAAGAATTCTCAAAGCCACAAAATTCATTCCCAAGGTAAGAACAAAATGGAGATATGCCTAACTTAGGCATTAATGGTGGTCATCATTCGGTCCCCCACTTAGCCAATCTTGGCGGTGGGGAGCTTTATTTAACGCCACATTGCTTTCACATGCACAGTCACTTAATTAAATTAAGTGACCTGCCTCCGTATAATTTTTCAATCACACACATAATTAATTATGTAATCCCAATTCACTTAAATCTTGGTGATTTATAAAACATTCATATCCTCAATGTCCTAATTTGTGTGATATGATACTAGTCCATAACCTCTTCATGCACATACCAAAATTATTTCCGATCCCCGTCGTCATACTTGTTACGTCCAAAATTATTTCGGGGTTTAATCTTTTTTTATGCCAAGCTCTTTATTAGCACACGTAAATATAATATAAATTTTTCCAACGCTCGGGTCTATTTACAAACGCTTAGCGATTTAAACTGTGATCCGAAAGTACGGGATGTTACATTGGCAATATATCCTCAGCATCCTGGCCCTTCCTTAGGGTCTCATCCCTGCTCTTATGCAGATCATAAACATGTGAAGCTGGGATGTGGTAGTCTTTGTTCGGTAAAGTATGAACAAGTGCTCACCGACAAAGCTCGGTAATCAAGTATGGTAAAATCAAGGAAGTGGATGGCTGGGATGCACTCAACTGGATTTCCTCCGCCATACACCATCCAAAGTTGACCAGGTACCGGGATATCAATGTTGCAACTACCACAGCTCGATCCAAGGTGAGTACATTATCGGCCTGAGTGAGAAGGATTCTGAATTGCACAACACTCCACCAAAAATTTGCCTTGAGAGTCAGAAAGCGTTTGAGTATTCTTTGCCACCTATTCGTTATCCAACTCTGCTTACTAGCTTTTGTGATCACTGAAGCCACCCACTCACGTAGACTCTGCGACTTTATTCGGGCCTCTTTATCCGTCAACTCAGCCTCCTAGGCTGGTGTAATATAACAATCCCTAAAGTAGACCCTATTGATAGCAGCAATGGCTATATCTACTTTCACGCCATGTACCTCAATCTCATTATGTCTCTTAATCTGATGTGTCTATTGGTTTGGCTTCTTTATTTTGTTTAGAATAGAACTATAGGTAGCATAGAACTCCCGAACCAGAACAGTACAATACTCCCCTGGAGCGTTGTCTAGAAACCCCAGCTGATAAAATCCAAGGTCTCAATAGTGCATGGAATGATCTCTATATAAACTTTGATGGTAAACTTTGATGATCAACTTCGACGGTCCATCAAATATTATCTGGAATCATAAAAATCTCTGATACTCGATCTTCTTGCAGTACTTAGAAAAGATGACAAAATTATTTGGTCCATCAAAATATTTACGGACCGTCAAATCCTACCGTCAACTTCCTATCTCTTTTCAAATGTTTCTGCCAAAACCATATGGGTGACGGTCAAATTATACGATCCATATAAATAATTACGGTCCGTATAAATCCAACCTCGTGGGACTTTAACTGAATTTCCTTATTTTTGCTCTCTTATCTTCAACTACCTGAAACATAAACAAAACGACACAAAGTTGCTTAAAGACAAGTAAAACTTATAGTTAAAAAACATCAAATGTGTCGTAATTCTACGGAACATCATGACCCTTCCCCTAGAACCGTTAGAGTGTATTTGAATTGTGGGGATTGATGGAGCGGTCCATGAGATATTCTGGTGAGTCTTGGTTGATTTTGAGGAAATTAGAAGTTTTTAAGTTGAATAAGTGAAAAAGGTGTTGACCAATAGTTGAATTTTGAGTTTATGGATTCGTTTCCAAGTTTCATCGATTCTAGTAGGTCCGGAGCATCATTTGTGACTTAGTCGAGTCTTAGGTATGCTTCTAAAGATTATCGAATTTGTTTTGAACGTTATTTGCAAATTATGATATTTGCAGAAAGTGAGTGGATTTGTAGAAAAGTGGACTTTAGCTTGGCCGTATGAGAATTCTGAGTGTGCGAGCAAATTCATATCATTGATTATAGCCTCATATCATTGGTGTATCCAAAAAGTCTCAGATGAGTCTCAGGTTTCAAATTGAAGTTGGTGAAAATCAGGTTTCTGCTGGTTTCTGGTGTCCTGCATATGTGGAGTGTGGGGCCACACCTACGGGATCGCTTTTACGAGGCTTGATCCGGAAGTGCGATAACGAGTGAGGTCAGGCAAGTTCCGCCTCTGCAAGATATTTTCCGTAGGATCGGGACCGCCTATATGGATATTTCCCCACATTTGTGAGCTTAAGATATTTTAAGTGAGTCCGCCACAATGGGTGTTTTTCCGCAGAAGCGATCCTGCATCTGCGAGGGAGTGTCCGCAGATGCAGAATCGCTGAATCAGAAAACATGTCTTATTTCCAACTTTTCCAACTTCGAACCATTTTCACCCAAAATATTTTCTTAGACTATGGAACTCGACGGGGAGGTGAATATTGAAGGTTTTCATCATTGTTCTTGGGGTAAGATTTATATCCCTTTCCATTCCTTTATCATGATTATATGCTAGGATCTAGGTTTATTTCCTTGTTTGGGGTAGAAATAACCTAGAGTTCATAAGAGGCTTAAACCATTGGATTAGAGGTTATGTATTAATTATTATGTCTTGATATTGTAAATAAGAGTTGGTTAATGATGATAGGATGTATTGTAATGCTCAATTTGGTGATTGAATTCCATTGGAAATTGGGAACGAAATTAGGGTTTCAATTGGGAGATTTTGCCTAAACGTGATTAATTTTCAAATTAAATTAGGGTTAAGACTCTACAGAGTATTTTCAAGGTTTTTGAATAATAAAGTTCTATTTTTTACCTTCACAGGCCCGGGGTCAATTTGGGGGTTGGACTTGTGATTGCTTTTAAAGGTTAAGCCTTTATGCTTGTACTAGATTACTTTATTAACGTAGAATCTATGTGTTAGACTACGATTATTTGGAGGTGCTTCACAAGGGTAAGGCCTTGGCTAAGGAGTAGTGTTCGTGACACCCGCTCGGCTTCGAGGTAGGCTACGGTTTAACTCTTTTAAACTCTGATAGAAGGACGTAATAGTTTTAAATGATGAGGGGTATTGGGCATCTTTAGGAGTCCCACCTTAGTTGTTGTGATGAACGCTTGGGTGAGTACCGGTGTTGAACTATGTTGATGGGTGATTTGGGGAATCAGACTTAAGTTGGTTCAGACTGCTGTTGTTTGGGCTTGTTTCCATTATGTGGGATTGTCACCATTGTTGAAAATTATTGTGTTTATTCATCACATTGCTTTTGATATGATAGATTGATTTACGTGGAACTACGTGTTATTGGGTTTCTGGAAGTGAGCATTTCGACCAACCTTTCATCTTCTTGGTGTCTTCCATATGGTTAAATACATGAACTTGTTAGTTCATAAGTTCTCCCTTTGGAAGCCTCAACTTCTAGATGCTTTTTGTCCTTGTCCTCTCGGCTTGATCAGTTCACACGGCCTAGTCACCTTATTACAAGGCTGGGTCATTCCTTCTTATTACATGGCTCATTAAATGTGTCCTAAGAAGAACTAAAAGCTATGCTAAGAAATAAAAAGAAGCTAAAAGACAAACATGGTCTCGGCCAAGACCAACAAGAAGGCCGAATAAAATATTTTCTTCTTAAAATATTCAAGTCCAATCTTCAATCCCGCTCCATATTCCATGGCATTTTAGGCATCTAGTCGTGGATTGATGGTTTATTGTTGGCATCTTCGGCATTGAACTTATCAACTCAACTTGAGGGTTCAAGTCCGTAATCTTTATTTCATCACTTTGCCTTTCCTTAATGCCTCAGAATAGTCCCAATCTATTCAAATTTGGATAATACGTACACGATTCTATCAATACCCATATTGCTACATAAATCTTCCGGATCCAAAAGTCACTCAAAGTAGGATCTCGAGTCTCGAAGGGCGAAACGGGGAATTTATTCCAAAATTAGTTCACCCAACCCCTAGGGAGTCTATATACCAAGAATCATCCATTTCATGCTTAAATTAAGAATCCCCAAATTCTATCTTAGGGTTCATAAGCCCATGAAACCCTCATCCCAAATCATAATTTCTATCATGAATTTTGTTTCTAATCAATGTAATAATCATAAAAGGAAGATTAGAATCTTACCCAATTTATGTATCTAGAAAATCCCTAAAAAATCTCCTTAATCTGAGCTCTCAAATCCAATAAATGAGTAATGAAATATCTAAGTTTATAACTTTTTAATGTCTGCCCAGTGATCCTCGCACTTGCGATGAATTTCTCACATCTACGAGCCCGCTTATGCGGCCTAAAGCCTCGCAGATACGAGGCCCACAGATCAGCCCCAGCTTTGCAGGTGCGGCCTACTCACAGATGTGGCTTCACACCTGCGAGCTCCTCCATCGCAGATGTGGCCAAGACCAAGGCCACCTCTCATTGCACCTGCGACCTATCTCTCGAAGATACGCCCTTTCAAATGCGAGCCTAAACTCACAGAAGCGAGACACTAGAAAATAGAAACTCTAAACTAAGCTCAAGTTTCAAAGCAACACCCGAAACTCATATGTGACCTCCCGAAAACAACCAAATATGCAAACCACTTCTAAAACATGCAACTGACTTGCTCGCACACTCAAAATACTCATACGAGGCCCTCTTGACCCATTGTTGACTATGTTCAACTCCAATTTCCTTAAATTACTATAATTCCAACCAAGTGTTCAAAATACACATGAGTCCCTCGGAAACCGAACCAATGACTCGACTAAGTCATAAACGACATTTCGAACCTAATGGAATCAATGAAACTTCAAAAAAGACTCAATTGCCCTCGATGTTAACTTTAGTCAACTAAAACTTATTTCTTAACTTGAGAACTTTCCAAAATTCACAAACTTAGCCGAATCACTCGAGACTCGTTCCAACCATCCCCCTAAGTCAAAAATCACATTCCAGAGCTAATGGAACCATCAAAATTTGATTCTGAGCACATCTTCCCAAAAAATAACTCTTAGTCAAACTTCTGAAACTTAAAACTTCCAAAACTCAAAACTTAGATTTTCTTCTATCATTTTCATCTGATTGCCTCGAGAATTGTGCCACCCATCTCCGCATATCAAATACAACAAAACAAAGCTAGGAGAAGGGGTATTTATGAAAAAACAAGTAAAATATCCAAAATGACCTAACGGGTCGTTACATCATGCACCACTTAAACATATGTTTATCCTCGAATGTAAGAGAGAAAAGAAGTACCTGAATCTTCAAAAAGCTAAGGATATCTAGTCTGCATATCCGTCCCAGTCTCCCAGGTAGCCTCCTCAACCAGACGATGCCTCTATTGAACTTTTACCAAAGCTATCTCTTTGGATCTCAACTTTCGAATCTGCTTATCAAGAATAGCAACCGACTCTTTCTCATAAGTCAAGTTCTGATCAAGTAGTACTGAATCCCACTGCATCACATGAGAACTATCTGAACGATACTTCTTGAGCATAGAAATATGAAACACAGGGTGAACACCAGACAATCTTGGAGGTAAATCCAACTCATAGGCTACTTCACTAATACGCTGCACAATCTCAAAAGGACCAATGTTCCTGGGGTTCATCTTGCCCCCATTTCCAAATGTCATGACACCCTTCATGGGCGAAACTTTCAACAGAACTCGTTCACTAACCATGGACTCTAGATCACGAACCTTCCAGTCCGCATAACTCTTTTGCTGACTCTGAGCTGTGAGAAGTTTATTCAGAACCCACTTGATCTTGTCCAAGGAATCATGCAACATAAATATAGCCTAAGGCCTAACCTCAAATGCATCAAACTAACCAACTGGAGAACGACACCTCCTATCATATAATGCCTCAAACGGTGCCATCTTAATGCTAGAATAATAACTGTTGTTGTAAGCAAACTCATCTAAAGGTAGGAACTGATCCCAATTATCACTAAAATCAATCATAGAGGCCCGTAACATATCCTCAAGGACCTGAATAGTCATCTCAGACTGACCATCCGTCTGAGGGTGAAATACTATGCTAAGCTCCACTCGGGTCCCAACTCATTCTGTATAGATCTCCAGAAACGGGATGTAAACTGTGTGCCCTGATCCAAAATAATAGAAATAGGCACCCATGCAATCGAACTATCTCTCGGATGTAGATTTTGGCTAACTTGTCTTAATTATAAGTAGTCTTAACCAGTACAAAGTGAGGCGACTTTGTCAACCAATCCACAATCACCCAAATAGAATCAAAATTTCCCAAAATCCATGGTAACCCCACCACGATGTCCATAGCGATCCCCTCCCATTTCTACTCAAGTATAGGTATCCGTTGAGTAAATCCACCAGGTTTTTGGTGCTTATAATTCACTTGTTGATAATTCAAACACCGAGATACAAATTCCACGATGTTTCTCTTCATACTACAACACGAATATTGCTATTTCAAATCTCGATACATCTCCGTAGCTCATGGATAGATAGAATACCTCAAACTATGAGCCTCCTACAAGATCAACTTAATCAAATCCTTATCTCGAGAAACACATATGCGACCTTTGATTCACAACACACCCTCTTCATCTAGATTGCCTCCGTGGCCTTTCCTTTCATCACCTTGTCCCGAATCTTGCACAACTTAGTATCATCAAATTGTCGAGTCCTAATATGCTCCAATAAAGAAGACCACACCTCCACACAAGCTAGAGCCTTGCCAAGCTCAGAAATATCAAGTCTCACCAACCTATTTGCCAAAGTCTGGACCTTCATAGCCAGAGGTCGCTCCCCAACCTGTAAATATGCTAGGCTACCCATACTCATCTCCTTTTGACTCAAGGCATCCGCCACTATATTGGCCTTTCTCGGATAATAAATTATCGACATAGCCTAATCTTTGAGAATCGCTAACCACCCCCTATGCCTCAAATTGATATCCCTCTGATTGAAAATGTGCTAAAGACTTTTATGATCGGTAAACACCTCACAATGAACACCATAGAGATAATGCCTCCAAATCTTTAAAGCAAATACCACCGCCGCCAACTCCATGTCATGAGTAGGCTAATTCTTCTCATGTACCTTCAATTGCCTCAAATCATAGGTTATAACTTTCCCTTGTTGCATCAAAACACAAACAAGACCAATAAGCAAAGCATCACAATAGACAGTAAATCCCTCTCCTACCATGGAAAGAGTTTAAATTTGAGTTGTAGTCAATCAGTCTTAAGCTTTTGAAAGCTTGCCTCACACTCATCAGACCACTGAAAAAGTACATTTTTATAAGTCAATCTGGTCAAGGGAGATGCAATAGATGAGAACCCTCCATAATACGCTGATAATAACTAGCGAGGCCAATAAAACTCTAAATCTTTGTAACTGAAGTAGGTCAAACCCAATCACGAACTACCTCAATCTTTTTGGAATCCATCATAATACCATGCTTAGTCACCAAATGGACCAAGAATTCCACAAAACTAAGACAAAATTCACACTTCAAAAACTTGGCATAAAGTTGCTTCTTCTTCAGAATTCCAAGCACGATCCTTAAATGCTACTCGTGCTCTGCCTCACTCCGAGAGTAGATCAATATATCATCGATGAAGAAAATCACAAAAGAATCCAAGTATGGTCTAAAGACACCGTTCATCAAATCCATAAACGTTATTGGGGCATTAGTCAGTTCGAAAGACATAAACAAGAACTCATAATGACCATAACGGGTCCTGAAAGCTATCTTTCTTCCGCCCTAATCTTCAACTAGTGATAATCGAAACTCAAATCGATCTTCGAGAAGACACCCTGAAGCTGATCAAATTAGTCATCAATCCGAGTAGTGGGATACTTATTCTTGATTGTGACCTTGTTCAACTGTCGATAGTCAAACCCATTCATTCTTCTTTATGAACAACACTGGAGCACTCCAAGATAAAATACTCGACCTAATAAAATCTTTACTCAGTATATCATGTAATTTCTCCTTCAACTCTGCCAACACCATTCGATATGGAGGAATAGAAATGGGCTTGGTGCAGCTCCAAATGAATACAAAAATCAATATCATGATCCTGTGGAACACACGACAAATCCTTCAAAAACACCTCGAGAAACTCCATACTACTGGTATTGACTCAAGGGGGGGTGTATCAACATTAGTATCCTAAACATACGCCAAATAAGCCAAACACACTTTCTAAACCATTCATCTAGCCTTAAGATAAAATATCACCTTCTTCGGTGCATGACTAGTAATACCCTTTCACTCCAACCTAGGAATTCCTGTCATAGTTAACGTAACTATCTTGGCATAACAGTCCAAGATCGCCTGATAAGGAGACAACCAATTTATGCCTAAAATAATGTCAAAATCTACCATCTCTAGAATTATCAAGTCAGCCTAGGTGTCATACCCCTCATCAAAGTCACAATACATGATTGATACACCCGATCCACCACTAAGGAATCCTAACAGGAGTAGACACACTAACAGGGAAGTCAAGCGACTCAAATAATGATATAGCTGGACGACGACAAACTGAAATAGTACATGTGATGATAACATCGAACCTCTGCCTCTGGTCTACCAAGGAAAGCATAGCACTGAGCATGACTACCCTCAGCCTGAGAACCCTCGCGACTACCACAGCCTGAATAAGAACCACTCGTACTTGAATGGGAACCTCCTCTACTACTCTGCACACTGCCTCTAGTTGGATGTGCTGGTTCCTTAGATCCAGAAACTTAAGAACTGGAGTGCTGACTACTCTACCTGAACTTGGGGCAATCCCTCGCAAAATGTCCTAACTCCCTACACTCATAACATGCACGAGAAGACATAGGCAGTTGGGATGAGCTGGAATAACCAGAATGACCACCTCAACCTTCAGGTCGGGAATAGGAACCTCGAGAAACCTGACCTGAGCTATAACCACCATGACCTTGAAAACCACCGATAAAAGTCTGTATCACTACCTAAACTGGCCTGCTGAACTGGGGCGATAACCCCTACCATGATAACTTCTACCTCCAGGTGATGTACCTATATAACTGCCTAAGCTGGGTACTTCTTGCCCGACATATCCCTAAACTCCTGACGCTTGATACATCAACACTATTAGAGGCATCTACTACTGCCTAAAAAGTACCTCCTGAAGCTATCACTTGTGTCGCTGCAACCTCAAGATGATAGGACAAACCAACTTATGAATCTTCTATGTCTCATCTAACAATAGAGTTAAAATATGGTGAGATAATGAGTAGAACATCATCTCGTATTCAGTTACAATCATACCATTTTTCTCTAACCAGTCGAACTGCTCTCGCCTCTTATCCCTAAAGCTACGGGGAACCCACATCACCAAGAATACTCTAGAAAACTCAGCCCAAGTAAGTGAAGGTGACTCAGTTGGCCTAGTCAGCAAACACCCTCCACCACTGCTTGGCAGGGCCAACCATCTGCATAACTATGAAATTAATCCTGTTGGACTCAACTAACCCCAAATTGTGCAACCTCTCAAGAAAACTCACTAGGAACTATAAGCATCATCATTAGGATGTCCATCATACTATGGTGGCTTCATCTTCTCAACTTATCTCACTTCTTCTACTCATCAACTGTCATAGTAGGCTGAATAACTGGACGGATAGTAATGCCCTGAGCTGGATAACCCAGAAATTGAGGAGCCACAATAGTAGTTGGATGTGCTCTTGGGGTCCTATACCCTATAACTGTCTAATCAGGAGTCTGACCCCCAGCTTTGGTCTATGAACCATCTGGAGAGAATTGTAGTGCTCCTAACTATATTCAACCCTCAAAGACGCTCATAATATACGCCAGGGTATCTTGAAGAAGAGGATTAGCAATGAATCCCTTAGGTACCTGGACGGGTTCAATATCCTCTGCTTGCACAGGCTCCTCATCCGGACCCTCATCTAGCTCCAGACTCAACTCTCTAGAATGGCCTGAGCAGCAGCTGGTGCTCGACCTCTGACTGGCGTAGCAACGCGGGCCGCTACCATGACTTGTACCGCATCCCCTGCCTCTCCCATGAGAAACAATACCGATATTAGTGCGGGCTCCTAATCTCCGACTGTAGTTGTACGTGTCCTTACCATCTTTGAGAAAAGAAAACAAAAAAACACTTAGAAACCATTAGAATCAAGTACGCACGATAAGGAATGAAAGATTAGGGTTTTTCTAGATGTCCTATAGCCTCTCAAAGATAAGTACATACGTCTCTATAGAGATCTCAACACTCTACTAGATATTGTTCTTATACTTGTGAGATCGATGAACCTAATACTCTGATACCAATTTATCACGACTCCAAATACTGAGTCGTGATGACACTAACCCCAAGGGTCAGTAAGCTAACTGTTGGGTCCGGGGCTACGGATAAGCAAGAATATGTAAGAATAAAAAAGTAATAGCTAAAGCAATTAAAACAATTTCTGGTTGTTGCCTTCAATGTTGTGTCAACATATGAGGCAACGTTGTGATAAAACAGTTATAAACCTTTATAGAGTAAATGCAGCGGAAAAGTAAAGAGACACAAGGTTTATATTTTCAAGGGTATATATTAATATATCCCTTGATGGTCAATGACCAAAGAATTGTATAAATTATATATAATTACAAATGAATTTCTTTTTACAAGATTGAACAATAAATGCGAAAAAGAAATTACAAACAAAAATGAAGTCGCAGATGACTTCAGCCTAAAGTTAAAAGATCTAAAAAGATAAATACAACATCTTCATTACTATTGCTTGAAATATAAGCATGATCTAGAATCTGAGCAGCAGTAGTAATGTGGGACTAGATGTTGTTATACAACTTTAGGCTAAGAGTGTTGATCCAGTTTCTAAGGTGAATATCTGAGAGTTCTCTTGGTGATTCTTCTCGTTTAATTCTGGATATCGATACTCTGAAGTTCCCTTCTATTTATAGTGTGGAACTTCCCTTGAAATCCTTACTAGTTGGTTGCGGAGGCTGAGTAAAAGAAGGCTTCAGCTTGGACCGGTTTTTGCTCCTTCAAAAGCTCAACGTTCTGGACTTGGTCTTCACGCTGCTTTCTCTCCAAGCTTTGACTATTTCTTTTACCACGTTTTAAACACAACATCATTGTTAGTTTGCCTAGATCATTTTTTACTCATAGTAACACAACCTGTTTTGGCCGGAAGAATAGGCAAAATCGTTACAGGGATGTTATCAGGAATGTTGTCACAACATCGCAGGCAACATTCTTATTTTCATAAGATGTTGTCCTGAGCATTTACAGATGTTGTCACAACATCCATCCAACATCAACAATCTCCCCCTTTTTGCCTTTCTTCACAAAACTCCATACGAAGCGAAAATGACTAGGATACTGATTCCTGATGTAGTCCTTACATTCCTAGAATCGGTAGGATCGGTGTTATGCTCCCCCTAACTGCGGTAGCAAATTTCAAGCAGTGTTGTATCGATGATTTGATCAGATAGGAGTTATGTTCAGTTAGTCGTGACTTACTTATGGCAACTGCGTAATCAGTCTATAGTAACCATTCATAACAATTCACATCAGGAAAACATATATAAACAGCTTTTGAAAGCAGTCACAATGTCTGCAAGAACAGACCAAATGTCTCAAAGTAAAAAAATACAAACACAAATAATATTCCAAATGTCAGTAATGTCAGTATAGTCCACTATTCAAATAAACATTCATTATTAAATCAACACTCCATCAGCATAATCATCCTTGACTAGAGTAATCAAGTCACAATAGCTTTCAACCGCTTTTTGTGATCAATCACTATGTGCAGCACCATCTTCATCTCCATGGCTTCAGAAGTAGTTAGCAATCAATCATCTCACCTCCTCTCCCCTGCATCATTACCTGCACCCTTATTAGTAGCAGCTCCCCCTGTTTGTCTACTTCCAGCAGCAGCATTATCTCCCCCTTTTTGTGAAGAAAGTAAGCCCATGTAATAGTTCCTGGCTCGCACTAGTTCTTGAATTTGTCTGTCAAGTTCAGCAATGTGCTGTCGTAGCCAGTCTTTGGACATTGGGACCTGTCCTTGAGCAATGTTGCCAGAAGTGTCGGCAACATCCTTTGATGTGTTAGTGTCGCATTCATCTTTCTTCCAAGGCAGGTCAATAACCATGTCCCTGCTGTTAACAACTGCTCGTTGTACTGAGTAAACCTCTAAGGCTGGACTCAACTTTTCTCCTTTTGGAGTCTTAAAACCTTGGTTGAGCAAGATTTGAAAAATCAAGTAGGGGTATGGAAAGGCAGAGTTGCTTTGTTTTTCTGCCAAGTTGACAGCATGGTTGAATATAAGTGTTCCTAAGTCAACTTTCTGATTCCTTCCAATATTAAAAAGCAGTGATGCTTGATCAAGGGTCACTACTGTCTCATTGAGAGAGTGTTGCCAGTTGTATAAAGCAAGTTTGTGCAAAGTGGCAAACAAGGCAGTGAGTTTCGACACAGGGCTGCGAGGAGCCCAAACTGTGATCAAATTCCCTGTAAGGTACTTGATCATTGAATTGAGTTCCTCCACAGTGGGGTTTGGTTGATGATATTAGGTGTAAAATTGTATACCTTGTTGTATAGGTACACTTTCCTAAATTTTTTTGAGGTTGTGTCCTTAACAGCAAGCATCAGATTAGCATAGAACACCTTAATCACCTTCTCACAATAAGGATTCTTACTAGATACAGAGCTTAAGATGTTTCGATTACTTAAGAAATCAACTAAACAATTTTTGGAGAATGAAGTTAGGTCAATCACCTTCTCCCCTCTAACTCCTCTAATCTTAAACCAATTTCAATTGCTGGAGCATGATTTAGTTTGAAACATGGAAGAGTAGGGAATTACCTCAGAATCTATTTCAGATTCTGTGTATACTTGTTCGGATGAGGTGGCTGCAGGTGTTTCCTCGGATGTTGGGGCAACATAGTCTGGGTCCATTTTCTATTCTGTTGCCTTTGATGTTGAGGCAATATATTTATCAAAATTCTAGTATGTTCTATGGACCCCTTTAGGAATGAAGTTTCGTAGAGGTGTGTCATCAGACATCTCTTATTCTTCTTTTTTCCTTCTCAGATTCTGCTTGTGGAGTGGAAGTTGATGGAATTCTGGAGGAACTGGCATACTAAAATTGGTGTCAGTGCTGCTGCTTATGGTAGTAGCAACAGAGAAAGTCGACTCTTCCCTGGATCTTTTGGCAGGCTGGTATTCACCGAATTGGTTTTCAAAAACCCTCTTTGACCTTTGCGTCGGAAATGTCAATTTTGAGGCAAGGTTCGAGAAATCGGATGTTGCATCAACATCGATTGGGTTTTCATTATCGCCTAGGTAGCTCACCTGTAATGGCTTATCTGAACCAAGCAGGATCATAGCCTGTGTGCAGTCCTCCTCGACAGGTCTCAAGTCATTGATGTAAGTATAATGCTTGTATACCTTGTCGTTATTTGCTGGACTAGTCGACATTGGAGAATAATCTTTGGTGTTTGTTGATTTTGGGGACACAGACATGGGAGAGGCTTTTGAAGGATTGGGCGTATTGGAGAAGCTTTGGGTTTTCAAAAATGACGGTGTTGTTTGGGCTGCCATGGTTTAATGGGTTGGTAGTCGGCTGATGTGACAATTCCAAGACAAAAAATGGGAGGTTTTATTATGGCAAAGTATACTTACACTTAAACTCATTTTCCTTAAATTTAGATTGTATAGAAGAATAAAAACTCTTTACACACCTAAAATAGGATTTTCATAGCACATATCATCATTTAAAAAAAAATGGTCATCCAGAATTTTTGGACTTTCAGTTAAAAAACAGAGACGTTTTAAATACCAAAAACATGAATAAAATAAGATAAGCCAGTTTGATCAATGTACTGGAACACGATGTTGTTGATGATGTTGGCAACATTTCAGAGTTAAACAAGCATTATGAGACTCCAAGAATTTTCTGATTTGGCAGATAATATTTCTGTACATGTTCCCTATGAGACTGATCGTTGGACTAATGTAACATTTTACCATTGTCCTTAATCAACTAAGTTGAACACATACAGATTAAAAAAAATATTGAGGAATTTTCAACCTTTTTGAACACGTGGTACTCCTATAGAATAGGAACGATACCAAACTTAGAGCTTTGCTCTTTTTGTATACATCCAAATCTTTTAGTCCTTTTAGAGTCATGCTTGAATCTTTTTTTTTTAAAAAAAATGCAACATCACTACAACACTTATCCTGTATATTGACTCAACAGTAAATGTTACCCAGAATGTTATGACAACATTTCGGACAACATCTACCTAGTCTGTTTTATTTTCAAAGAAAACAGAGACCAAGATATTTTTTCAAGCTAGAAAATCTCTCATGATTTAAAGGTTTGGTAAAAATGTCAGCCATTTGAAAAAAAGTATCAACATGTTTGATTTGAACTAGTTGTTTTTCCACTAAGTCTCTTAAAAAATGATGGCTTATGTCTATGTGCTTTGTACGTGAATGCTGAACTGGATTTTTGGAAATATTTATAGCACTCAGATTATCATAGTACAAAATCATGGAGTTATTAGATATGCTATAGTCATCTAGCATATGTCGTAACCAAATCAGTTGAGCACAACAACTTCCGGTTGTCACATATTCAGATTCGGCAGTCGAGAGTGATACACAATTTTGTTTACGACTGTACCATGAGACTAGATTGTTGCCAAGATAGAAACACCCACCACTAGTGCTTTTTCTATCGTCTACATCATCGGCCCAATCCGAGTCACTATATCCTATTAGATTAGGATTAGTGTCTTTGGAGTACCAAATTCCCAAGTCACTTGTACCGGCAACGTATCGAATGATACGTTTCACATCATTAAAATGAGATACCTTGGGACTGGCTTAGAACCTGGCGCAAACACATACGCTAAACATGATATCGGGGCGACTGGCAGTAAGGTATAGAAGTCTACCTATCATAGATTGGTATAATGTTGGGTCAACATCTTGTCCAACATCGTCTTTACATACCTATTGCGCAGAGCCCATTGGAGTCTTCATGTGTTTAGCATTTTCCAGACCAAATCTCCTAACAAGATTCTTGGCGTATTTGCTTTGAGATACAAAGATCTCATCTTCATTCTGTTTAATCTGCAAGCCTAAGAAAAATGCTAGTTCTCCAATCATGCTCATCTCAAATGTTGTCGACATTGCTTCGACAAAAGACTTTACTAGTGATTCTGTAATCGAACCAAAAACAATATTATCAACATAGATTTGAGCTATTATTACATCTACACCGTGTCTTTTAATGAATAATGTTCTGTCAGCTTCTTCACGGGTAAAACCAAACTCCACAAGGAAGTTGGTTAGACGACCATACCATGCACGTGGTGCTTGTTTTAGTCCATACAAGGCTTTCTTGAGCTTGTACACATGATGTGGATGGTGAGGATCCTCAAATCCCTTTGGTTGTTCAACATAACCTTCTTTGTCCAAGTATCCATTGAGAAAGGCACTTTTAACGTCCATTTGGTGCAAGGTAGTCTTTAGATAGCAAGAAATAGTAAGAAGTAACCTTATTGACTCAATTCTAGCCACAGGAGCGAAGGTCTCGTCATAGTCGATACCTTCTACTTGTGTATATCCTTGAGCAACAAGTCGAGCTTTGTTCCTGACAATCTTCCCTAACTCATCTGATTTGTTTTTGAATATCCACTTGGTCCCAATAACATTTGTGTTGTTGGGTCGTGGTACCAAGTCCCAAACCTCATTTCGGCCAAATTGTTCAAGCTCTTCTTGCATGGCTTGAATCCAAAAAATATCTTTTAATGCTTCCCCAATATTTTTAGGTTCCAAAGTAGATGTAAGACAAGAGATACTTACATGTTGATTAATGGTGGACATGCACACATACCTTACCATTTCTCGGTAATTTACTGGCTCTTTCCATCTTGTATGCCTCTCCTCAAAAACTCCCCCTATCACCTGGTCGGGTGGATAGTTCCTTATAATCCTCGATGGAGGGTCTCTTCTCACTTGATCATTCAGTTCAGTAGCAGATCCCTTCTCGATTTCGTCCCCTTGTTCTCTTTTTGAGGTTCAGATGTTTCTTCTGATGTTGGGACAACATCTGGGACTACATCTGTTTCTTCTGTGGGTTGCTCCTCTTCAATTGTAACCACAATGTTGTTTTCTGAAGATCTATCAGATATATCCAGCAGGTCATCAAAATAACATTGACTAATTCTTGTATGGTCTTTGTCCGAAGATTGTATATTCGATAAGCATGGCTATTCTGAGAGTAGCCAACGAATATTCCCTTGTCACTCTTAGAGTCAAATTTGGTCAGTTTATCCCTGTCATTAAGAATATAGCACACACACCCAAAGACATGAAAGTACCGCACTGTAGGTTTCTTTCCATTTAACAGTTCATAGGGTGTCATCTTGGTCCCTGGCCTTAAATAAATTCTATTAGTTATGTGACATGCCGTGTTCAAGGCTTCTGCCCAAAACCTTTTTGACAATTGCTTAGAACTTAACATAACTCTAGCCATTTCTTGTAGAGTTCTGTTCTTTCTCTCGGCAACCCCATTTTGTTGTGGTGTTTTTGGTGCCGAAAATTTATGGAATATGCCTTTCTTTTCACAGATTTTTGCAAAGATTTGATTTTAATACTCCTTTCCATGATCAGATCTAATTCTGAAAATTGAAGAACAAAACAGATTTTTAATCCTAGAGTAAAGTGTTCTAAACATCTCAAAGGTTTGTGATTTTTCTTTTAAAAAATAGATCCAATTGAATCTGAAAAAATCATCTACTATCACATAAGAATATCTCATTCCTCCTAGGCTATCTACCTCGTTGGACCCATAAGATCCATATGCAATAATTGAAAACAATGAGACGTACCTAAATGTTGTCTGTCACGTTGGACAACATTATGAGAGACTAGGGTTTGCTTTCCTTTCAAACAATCTTCACACAATGTTTTATCTTTTGGATCCAGTCTGGGAATGCCTCTGACAGCTTCAAATGAGATCAGCTTCTCCAAGGTGCTGTAGTTGACATGTCCCAACTTTTGATGCCAAAGTGTCAGGTCACCTACCTTTGCGGAGTTGCAAAACTCTTGTCTACCGACTAGATAGCAATTATCTCCCGTTCGGGTTCCTGACATGACACATTTATCTGCAGAATCTGTAACCTTGCATCCAAGCTTTTGAATTTCACCTCGAGATCATCATCACATAGTTGGCTTATGCTAAGAAGATTAGCAACCAAACCTTCTACATGAAGAACATTTTTCAAGGCTGGTACATCCGGAACATTACGAGTTCCTTTACCAATTATCTTACTCTTACTTCCTCCTCCAAAGGTCACGTATCCTCCATTGAATGCTCCATACTCCTTCAATAGGCTTTTGGTATCTGTCATATGACGTGAGCAACCACTATCGAAATACCAAGACCCTGTAATGTTAGTACGCAAAGTAGTTATGCACACATTACATTTCAGATTCAATTTGGGTACCCATTCCTTTTTCTTCCTTCTGCTTTCAGGCAAGTTGCTTTGAATGTTGTCAGTGATGTTGGGCAACATTGCTGACGACATTTTAGGCAATATCTTGAGTGCAGAGTTTTGAAGTTTGTAGTAGTAGGGCATAAGATGTCCTAACTTTTTACAGAAGCTACATATAAACTTCGATCCAATTTCAGTGATCTGAGAGTTGCTCGTATTTTCTTTGACAAATTTTATCCTCTCAGTTTGACTATGGATTCTGGAAGTATTTGTTTTGCTAGGAGATTGGTACCCAAGCCAAGCCCTTGTATGATTATTGAAGTTTAATATTTCATCCAGTTTGGAGGTTCCCATGTTGAGCCTTTGAAAGGTGGTCTCAGCTACGTTCAATCGTGCACGAATCTTACCAAGCTCTAGGTCCTTCTTGGTAAGTACCACCTCTAATCGGTTGATTGTGCCTTTCAGATTTCTATTCTCAAGAGCCAATAATTTTACTTTTGAGTCTAGTTGCTCAGATTCAGTGATTAAGGCTTTACACAGATTTTGTAATTCCTTTATTACGTCGTCTTTGGAGTCAACTGGATCTAAATTTATAGCCTTAGATGAAGAAATAAATCCACTAAAACAATTTACATCAGAATAGTGAAAGTATACATACCTCTCTGATGTTGAAGACATTCCATATGTTGAGTCTGATGTTGTCGCAACATTGTCAATAACATCTTCATCGTCGGACAGTGAATGTTCGAACATGGCTGCCAGCGTTGCCTGTGGTTCTTCTTCTTGATCTCCTTCCTCCTCTTCGTTCTCATCATCACTGAGAGTTACCCACATAACCTTACCAATTTTTCTAAGGGTGTTTGCACACTCATTAGCATAGTGTCCCCAACTCGAGCATGCATGACACTGCACTCCCTCGAGTTGCTTGGGATTGAAATTGGTACTGTCGGAGTTAGATTTCCTCAGTGGATTGTGATTTCTTTGCTCAGAAGGTGACCTATTCGGTTGTTTATTAAAGAGTGGGTTTTGATGTTGTTTGTATTTGGCTTTATTGCGATCAATGTTGATCTTTCTCACCATCGAATTGAATCGACGAGTAAGTAAGGCAACAGTTGCACCATTTTCCAATTCCTCCAAGTTTTCTTCCTCATTTTCCAATTCAGTTTCCGAGGTTTGTCCTTGGAGTGCCAAAGTCTTGTCTTTATACAGATCTCTTTGGCTCTTCATGTTCATCTCATATGTTTGAAAGATGCTCATCAAGGCATGTAGATCCATAGTAGCAAGATTATGGGTCTCTTCAATAGCACAAATCTTAGTATTAAACCTTTTAGGAAGAGATCTGAGAGCTTTATCCACAAGTTGTGTGTTGGTTAAAGGAGAACCAAGCACTTGACACTGATTAGCAATGTCAATTAACTTTTCAAAATAGGATTTTATGTCTTCAGATTCTTCCATCCTTAAGCGTTCGTATTGGCTCAAAATCATGCGAAGCTTTGTACGTCGTACACTTGAGGTACCTTCACAATGAGTTTGTAAGGTCTCCCAAGCGTCCTTGGCCATAGTACAATTCTGGATTAGTTTGAACATATAGAGATCTACCCATCCAAATATCGCATTTAGGGCCTTTTCATTGAAGCTAGCACTGTTGATCTCTTCCGCGGTCCATTCAGATTCGGGTTTGGTAAGTACATCACCATCATCGTCTGCTGGGTACTTGGGAATCATATAGCCTTCGGAAACTGATCTCCAAGCTCGAACATCAATGGATTTGATGTGCGAACGTAGTCGGATTTTCCAATAGGCATAGTTAGTTCCGTCAAAAATTGGAAGTCTACCAATGTTTTGTATAGCTGAGTCCATAGCCGTAATATTCAGAATCAAACACTTATTGTATTAAGTGTTGGCTCTGATACCACTTGTTGGGTCCGGGGCTACGGATAAGCAAGAATATGTAAGAATAAAACAGTAATAGCTAAAGCAATTAAAACAGTTTCTGGTTGTTGCCTTCAATGTTGTGTCAACATCTGAGGCAACATTGTGATAAAACAGTTATAAACCTTTATAGAGTAAATGCAGCGTAAAAGTAAAGAGGCACAAGGTTTATATTTTCAAGGGTATATATTAATATATCCCTTGATGGTCAATGACCAAAGAATTGTATAAATTATATACAATTACAAATGAATTTCTTTTTACAAGATTGAACAATAAATGCGAAAAAGAAATTACAAACAAAAAATGAAGTCGCAGATGACTTCAGCCTAAAGTTAAAAGATCTAAAAAGATAAATACAACATCTTCATTACTATTGCTTGAAATATAAGCTTGATCTAGAATCTGAGCAGCAGAAGTAATGTGGGACTAGATGTTGTTATACAACTTTAGGCTAAGAGTGTTGATCCAGTTTCTAAGGTGAATATCTGAGAGTTCTCTTGGTAATTCTTCTCGTTCAATTCTGGATATCGATACTCTGAAGTTCCCTTCTATTTATAGTGTGAAACTTCCCTTGAAATCCTCACTGGTTGGTTGCGGAGGCTGAGTAATAGAAGGCTTCAGCTTGGACTGGTTCTTGCTCATTCAAAAGCTCAACGTTCTGGACTTGGTCTTCACGCTGCTTCCTCTCCAAGCTTTGACTGTTTCTTTTACCATGTTTTAAACACAACATCATTGTTAGTTTGCCAAGGTCATTTTTTACTCACAGTAACACAACCTGTTTTGGCCGGAAGAATAGGCAAAATCATTACAGGGATGTTATCAGGAATGTTGTCACAACATCACACGCAACATTCTTATTTTCATAAGATGTTGTCCTGATCATTTACAGATGTTGTCACAACATCCATCCAACATCAACACTAACCATAACCCTTTTAACCTAAATAAAGTAGAGATTTAAATGCGAAAATAGTTAAGTAAATTGAATTAAGTTTTAAAAGGGTACATAATAAAGATAATATGAAAATACAGTGAATCCCCAAGTATGGTGTCATGTCTGGAAAAAAATCCCAATAATACATAAGTTATTTGAATGTAAAAGACAGGAAATGAAAGATAAGAAGGAGGATTTTATGCCAGGAATATCTATAACGGTTCACCTTGAGTCGTCCGATCAAGCTCCTAAACGGGAAGGGTAATCACGCGTTTCGCTGGCACTAGGAACTGAACCTGCACACAAAAGGATGCAACAAGTGTAGCGTGAGCACGAGAAATAATGTGTATACAACATCATCATCAACCGACCCTATCTTAAACGGAGATGAGGGTTAGCCTTCCGATTACTACTTCCACACTAACTGCCATTAGTTTATCATAATCATAATAATATACTACTTCGCTGAATCATCAACCTAAACCTAGGTTATAACATCTATTTTCTCAAGTCTGATAAGGTTTCCACATAGACAAGACAATAGATACTAATCCACAAAACAAGTACTAACCATAGAATATGGATGAAATGAGATGAGATGCAAATCAAATACAATGCAATGCAAGGCCTTTCCATCACCGGCATACACACGTTCAAATATTAATAAATTATGACTCATCTGGACTCGCGAGGTCCATATACCACCCGAAATCCTTTCCATTCGGGTTCTCAGCCATTTCTAGGCTCATAATCACATCACTTAGCCAAATGTAAAATCACAGTACCTATCTCTAGCCATCCAGGCTCAAATCAGCACATTACTTTGTCCGAAATCATTTTTACTTCGGACACATATATGTATCCTCAAGTATAACATGCATGAGATACCATATGAAGCATGAATATGACATGCACAACATTAAGAGCCTATGATATGCAATAAAGATTCTATCTTTAATCAATTTATGCCATAAAGATCCGACCTTTAGCCATTTACATAATAAAGACTCGATCTTTTGCTTCTTTTTCATTTTTAAACGAGTGATAGGAACACACAGTCACATACAAGACATGCATATAATAATGATGCGGAAAGTACGGGCTTCATACCCAAATCACAGATCCAAAAGATCATACTATTCTATCAGCTAATGCCCAAAGCATGTCATTCACTACATAATTTAAAGGCGCAAGTACCCATAACATGTCACCGGCACCCGATACAAGTGCTCATCACCTCACAAGTATCGGGACCCCCTTATTATTCTTATTCTGCCCTCTTATTTAGTTAATTAGACCAACCATGACACTTTAAATAAGATACAAAATCTCAACTTGTCTAGAATAGGAGTCCGCTAATCACCCCAAAGTTTTGCCTTTCTGTAATGCCTCTGAATTGTCCCAATCTATTCAAATATAGATAATACGTTAATACACGATTCTATCAATATTCATATTGCTATATAAATCTTCTAGTCCCAAAAGGTCACCCAAAATAGGATCCTGAGCCTCGAAGGATAAAACGGGAAATTTATTCTAAAATTAGTTTACCCAACCTCTAGGGAGTCTATATACCAAGAATCATCTAAATCTAACATTAATTTCATGCTTAAATCAAGAATCCCTAAATTTTATCTTAGGATTCATAAACCCATGAAACCCTCATCCCAAATCATAATCTTTATCATGAACTCCATTACTAATCAACGTAATAATCATAAAAGGAAGATTAGAAGCTTACCACAATAGATGTATCTTTCAAATCCCTAAAAACATTTGCTTAAACCGAGCTCTCAAGTCCCAACAACAACAACATACCCAGTGAAATCCCACAAATGGGTAATGAAATGTCTAAGTCGAAATAGGACTTTTTAATGATTGTCCAGTAATCCTCGCACCTGCAATGATTTTCTCGCATATGCGAGCCCTTTTCTGAGGCCCAAAGCCTCGTAGATGCGAGGCCCATAGATCTACCCCAGCTTCGCATGTGTGGCTCATTTCACATATGCAGCTTCGCACCTGCGAGCTCCTCCATTACAGGTGCAGCCAAGACCAATGCCACTTTTCCTTGCACTTGCGGCTCATTTCTCGCAGATGCAGCCTCGCTTGTGCGAGCCCAAACTCGTAGAAGTGAGACACCAAAAACTCCAAACCAAGCTTAAACTTTAACTCAACCCCCGAAAGTCATTTGAGATCTCCTCGACACAAATCAAATATGCAAACCACTCCTAAAACATGTAATGGACTTGCTTGTGTACTCAAAATACTCATAAGAGGTCGTCTTGACCTGCTGTTGACTATTGTCAACTCTAATTTCTTTAAATTACTAGAATTCCAACCAAGTGTCCAAAATACATCTGAGTCCCTCGGGAACCAAACCAATGACTCAACTAAGTCATAAATGATATTTCAGACCTAATAGAATCGACGAAACTTCAAAAAAGACTCAATCGTCCTCTATGTTTACTTTAGTCAACTAAAACTCATTTCTTAACTTAAGAACTTTCTAAAATCCACAAACTCACCCGAATCACTTGGGACTCGTTTCTACCATTCACCTATGTTTAAAATTACGTTCTGAAGCTAACGGAACCATCAAAATTCGATTCCAAGTGCGTCTTCTCAAAATTTAACTCTTAGTCAAACTTCTCAAACGTGAAACTTTCAAAACTCAAAACTTAGATTTTCTTCCATTGTTTTCATCTGATTGCCTCGGGAATCGCGCTATCCATTCCTGCACATCAAATACAATAGAACAAAACTAAGAGAAAGGGTATATATGGGAAAGCAAGCAAAAAGTTTAAAACGATCTAACGGGTCGTTACAGTTGTCCTATTCTCCATACAACTGTGTAATTACTTGAAGATTATAGGGAAATAATTGGTTCTTACTAATTTCTTGTCTTTACTAATTAATTTTTGGATAATTTCATATACATCTTACCAAGTTCATAGACCTCCCGTATGATTTATGATATTAAGTTTACCTGTCTTCTTTTGATTTTTCGTGTAACATAATTTTAATTTATTATCACTAATATAGAGAGTTACAGTTTGACCAATTTACCCTTTTAAATAGAATTGGACTATTTTGATTAATTAATTTCACGTAATTATTGATCTCTCTCAGAAGTTCTCTGCAAAAGCAAACCATTCATCCTCTCTGAAGCATGATCATGCTCTATACCATCTCAATCTCCTCCACAACAATTTGTTATTGTCCATTAAGATAGAATATTAGTATCGCCCTTCAATATCCTGCCTTTGAATCCCATGAACAAAATCTTAAAAACCCACATCAACAACTGCATTCTGAAAAGGAGATTATTACTTTTTCTTTATTCATCACTTAGAAAAGAAGGTACAATCATGAAAAGGAGATTGCAAAAATTTGAGAGGAAACTGATTTGGTCTTCTAAACTATGGTTTCCCCCCCCCCCCCCACCCCCTTAAATTATATATGCATTGGGTACTTTGTGAACTCAGATCTCCTTTTATATCCACTCTTCCCCATTCCATTTGTATCATATTAAGAGGATATTATCCTATTATTCAAGAAATATTAAATAATGCAAAATCATTCATGATCATTCAACCTTGATTCAATCATCTCTGGACGCCTTACCTCAAATAGAATCGATAAGTGTAATAACCTATATTTTTAGCGAGGAATTATTTTGTCTTTAACCAAAGGAAAAAAAAAATCAAGATATTAACCAAAAGAAAAAAGAAGAAGTAATTGCCTCAGGGCACACGCGAGTTGGTAAGTGGTAAGGTGATTGGGGTACAACCACTCCGACGTCGCGGGTTCGAATCCGTGTGGTGACAGTCTTTGCTGAAATATTACAAGGGTTGTTGCTGGGTTCGTGTCCCGTTGGTCATCTCCCTTGCAGGACTGTCACTCGCGCATATCCCTCGATTTACATCTCACTTGGCCAAGGGGCCTCTAGTACAAGTGGGGGATTTCGCCTTCGGAACTTTCCCCTTCACAAAAAAAAGGAAGAAGTAAGGTTTAAATGTATCAAGTGGGTCAAGCCCAAAGAAGAGAAAAAGAAAGAAGGGAAATTAAAGTCTTTTGGATACTAAAGCCATCAGACGTGAGAATAGCGCAGAAGCAGAAGGAAGGAAAACAAGAAAAATGCAGTAGAAAAAAATAGAAGAAGAGGAGAAAAACAGGAGAAAAATAAGAATTTTCCATCCAACTCATCAAGTAATGACTCTAATTATTTATTTGAGTTTATTGCATGATTATAAGAGATTTTTTATGGTAGAAACATGGGAAAATTTTGAGGATTTGAGAAAGTTTTGCTCTAGGATTCTTCAACCTAAATTATTGATTTCAAAGGACATACGATATCGGATTTTAGACATCTTTATATCATTGACATCGTCTCATCACGAACTTTCCGAAAACATATGACTTGTTCAGTTTTGAACCCGTTGATCAGAGGGAATTTTTGTCCTTTAAAGTTTGACTGACCGTTTAAGCCTCCCAAAATATAGAAGTGGTCTACCCTAAGGTTTTTCACTATCCTGAATCCATTTTTGAATAGATTAGATCGATTAGAAGATTCAATGATGCCGAACTTGATCTCAAGAAAACCGTTCGAGCTTGGACTTGAGGTAAGTGAGACTTTAAGCTTTGGATACTTGTTTTTCAAACTCATTTTAAAAATATGTTGTCTTCCCGGTCCATGTATTGGGACGAGAGTGTGCTTGGCAGAATCGGTGGTCCTTGAGGACAGTCGCGTATATACTATTTTCAAATACTGTAACACTCTCTTTATAAAAAAAATGTGATGTGATGCGACTGTTAGCCATGAGATTGAGACATTGTGTATGCTTCCCTGATCATTGTGTATGCTTCTTGACTTCATTGGGACATTGTGTATGTTTCTCCAAGCATTGTGTATACTTTTTGACTTTATTGGGACATTGTGTATGTTTTAGTGGACTCACGGTGTTGATTAATTTCTTTAATTGTGGTTTATGACAAGTTATTAGTGTAGATTTTGTTGAAGTATATACCATTCTTGACAAATGAAGGTTTGGAACTTGTTGGATATCATATTATGATATAATTCATGTACATATTATTTATGTGCTCGTTGTGTGTTATATTTTCTAACCCTTGTTCCAGGGGTATTTACAGTGGCAGGTCGAGGATTTTACTGAGTTATATTTATGTATAACTCACTCCTTACCTGTATGTCCATGTTGATACTATTGGTGACGACAAAGCTAGTAGCTGACGAGTTCATCCAGTTGTTGAGGTGAGCCGCCGCATTGTTCATGGAGGCTACCAAAAGAGTCTTTATTATTTATTTATTGATGTCTTTCCTTTCGATATTTATATATTCGCGTCTTTTGAAAATCTCTTAGATGCTTCATGCTCTAGTGTGGGATTTGGGCAAGAGTGGTATATGAATATTATGAGATACAAATTATCAGTAATTAATTAATATATTATTTAGATTCTTATTTAATTCATTACATCTTGCAGATTAATGGTTAAGATATGAAGTTTGGTTTTCCTGGCTAGTGGTGTGTGCTGGGTGCCAATCACGTCTAGAGGTAAGTTGAGACGTGACAAAGTTGGTATCAGAGTTTAGACTTGTCCCGGGTCATGGAGCAGTCTTTAGTAGAGTCTTGTTCATGGGTATGTATACGTCCATACTTATGACCTTGAGGCTACTGAAAATCTAGGATGTTTTCTCTTCTTTCATTCATTATTCGTGCGTTAAGATGGATTGAGTTTAATCTTTGGGATGTTCCCTTTGCAGACAGCTAGGACACACATATCCTACTCTGCTAAATGACATAGTTGACTTGAAAGTTTTTAATACCATATATGCAATTGAGAGTGGGATTGAGTACATGAAATATTGGGTGCATTGGTTATAATTGAGATTGGACAGGTTGTACGCTTTGGACATCTCTATTTACAAAGGTTCTGCCAAAGTTTTAAGAAGTTTGAGAGTTAGTGAAATATTGAACTTCAAGAATTCACGTGAGTCGAAAAGTATCCGAATGATATGATTTTTGTGTAAGACCGACTATTCAAATCTGAGGTTGATGTATAACTCTCTATTATGAGTCTAATCAGTAAAGGAAGGAGTGTAGCGAGAAAGTAATGAGTTTAATATTATACTCACGCCAAATTTATTGGGCTTTATGGTGAAAGATACTTTGAGCAAAGTGCTCATATGGTCTTAAGATTAATGCCTCTTAAAGCAATTTTCTATTTTTTTGTAATATTGTGATGGTGATGTCATAAGCCTGACTTTGGCGTAATAATATATCATTTAAACGTATTAAGAATGAATATGATACTGACACTACGAGATGCACAACTTGTTCGTGCAGTAGGTCTGTGGATGAATTCCAGACTGTGACCGAGAATAGACTTAAATGTAAAAATTTATGAACCAACATGGTAAGCAGTTGAGTATGAAACTCAGTGTATGGTGACATGATTAGTTGTTGAAGAGAAAAATATTAAATATTAAGACGATCACGCACCATAAAAATAACTGAATCATTAAAGAAGTTTGAGTAAATGAAAATGACATGACTGCCATAGAGAAAATAACCAGTTCGCGCAATTTTATTAACATATGTTGAATTCGATAAAGCACAAGCTTGAGGAAGATAAACAACACGTTAATGAGATGATAATTTAGATGTGGATAAACAGAGAAGTTGAGTACTTTAATGTACCATTTGGTTTTTCAATCTAAGTGGGGAGTCTACTATTATTGACTAGTCTATCGAACATGTATGGACACAGTTAAGAATTATGATGCACTTATGTACTGTTATAACTTGACATAAATTGATCTTGAGGTCATCTTTGATTTGGATTGGACGACTTCATCTTCTCCTACGCTTGATTGCCATGAAAATAATGTTGAATTTTCTATTTCGGTTGAGCCGGTATTGCTTATAAATGATGCACTTTGTATATCTATGGGCTAATATACCCCATCAGTAATGGTTGAACATACATGATAACTAAAGGGCATGCATTGTATTCAATTATAATCTGGCGCACCAGAGTTGAAAAGTAGACTATTGAGTTAATCTCAGTGGTTAAGGAGTCTCCTGATGTGTTTTGAGAACTTACACAATGTACCACCTGAAAAGTAAAACTTGAGTATATATATTGTCTGAAAGATAATTTATTTTTATTTGGTATAATATAATGACTTTGTGGAGTCAAGCAAAACAAATATAATTTACAAGGCTTTGTGATTAAGAGGTCACCATATCAAGCATATCATCTTGAGATATTAAATTTATGTTGTTGAGAAGAACAGTAGATCAATGCAGATGTTTATCGATAACAGACAAATGATGTAAAGTGCCATGAAGGACAAATATCTTTTTTTCAAACACATATGATTTGTGCCCTCAGTTACAGAGTGTTACATGTTATTTTTAGATAGACTTGTGATGGAGATATCATAAGTAGGATGAGAAAGTGTTGAATAGTCTAAAGACTTGTTCTAAGACTCGTGGTTACCGTGGAAATCTAGTGACATCTCTTGGATAGTGAAAGAAATTAGTAATCGACATGGACTAGATGAATCGAGTATTCAAATTGTTATAGTTTGTGTAATTATATTCACTAATGATATATGAGAATATTTCATAGTAGACATAAGCATATCTAGCAGTTGAAGAGGGTTGTATGGACATCGAGGTAACGTTGATTAAATATCAAAAGTCACAAGTGTGAATTGTATTTCAATACTGTGATATTTTAAGCCTTGTTTTAGCTAGTAAATACATGAAAGATTGATGGTATGAACACTAAGGCACTAGCATGTGTGACGTTACAATAATCTTTATTTAAGTAGGCAAAGTTGATCGGTACGAGAGTCCTAACCTTATTTGGGTTATTGTAATTTTTTTGCGGAGTACTTGTTAATGAATAAAAGAGTAATATGTTCAAGAGTTGAATGTGCATACACATATGGTGGGTGACTTGAGATTTGTACTCGACAAGATGCAATGTTTTACGAAATTTAGTACCATTGAGATCTACAAATAGGTATTGGGATCAGAGAAACAACCAACAATGATATAGAGTGGTATGAGATATCACAAATGTTATTCTTTAATATTGAAAAATGTTCATATGTTACCGCAAACGTGTTAGTCTATAAGAGAAAGTAAAATAGATCATTATAGAATTTGTAGCTGGTCTATGCATTTATTCAGGAAGTTGTGATCCTAGCTTGGGTGATATTGATAGGCTTAGAGATAGTGAAAACCTGATTCAAGTTGAACTTCTTATACTCAACAAGCCTATGTGACGATATGTTTGAGAGATAGTGCAATGACATGAGATGCCCGTATTGTCATGTGTGATAAGAGTAACAATGCATTGGAATATTTATGTAGGGGTGAATGGATGTGTTTCAGCGTTATTGTACGTAATAGTGTTACATAGGGGTATATGGATGTGTTCCAGTACCGCCTTATGTCTGAGCAATATGTAGAGGGGTAAGGATGTGTACCAATGATGTCGTACATTAGAGTATCATGTAGGATTATTTGGATGTGTTCCATCACTGTCATATGTAAGGATGGTGGATGTGTTCCACCATAGGACCGTGCTCGTGTCACTTTGATGTGTTCTTACGAAATAAGGGCATAAAAGGGTATAGATATGCAATCTCAACAATGGCCAAATGGACATGACATAGAAAGTGGTTCATGATCAGTTGCATCTGATCGAGCTCGTGTGTGATAGTAGTTTACTAACTCAGTATGCATATCTTTTCAGTTTAGATCTTATGTGGATGTTGTATTACTCTATCTAGTTGGTTTAATATGGTAAGTCATGGTCACTGAGTCCAGATTTGATTTAACGAGTCTTGAAAAAATATTGTGTTGAATGTGAAAATGACTTAGGACATCATAGAGTAGCAGAAAAGTCTTATGGAGATAAGGAAGCTAGTGGTATGAAGATCAACGAAGGGCAAAAAAACATTTTGACCCCATGAAGGGAGTTATGAGATTCGATAAGAAAGTAAACTAAGTTCAAACTATGTTGGTCCATATGAGATTTGGATCGGATCGGATCAGAGGCATATAGACTTGCTTTGGCTTCAGAATATTCGATTGTTTTTTTATGTGTCCACAATTAGAGGATATGTTCATGATGAGATCCATACGTTTTAGTCTGTGACCGTGAAAACTATATGAGAATTTGACTTGCGAAGAAGGTGCAATATCTATTGTTATTAGACAAGTGTGGCAATTGAGATCGAAGAAAGTTGATTAATTGAAAGTATGGTGCACAAGCCTTGTGTTTGCGTTTTATGTGGATATTGATATTGTTCACTAGTTGAGCATCTCGAACTTGAGAAGACAGAGCTAAAGTATGAAGAAAATTAGTATGATAGTCCTTGAATAAGGTTGATGGGTGACCGTGTGTTTATAAAGGTTTGTTTTACCGTTAGTGATATCGTGATATATGTAAAACAAATAAGTTGGGGCCCAAGCATATTGCTTGTGAGGTTTTGGTAATAGATTGTTGTCGTAGCTAAGACACTTGTTATGCTACAAGAGGATTATGTTATATTGTGAGAATACGTATGGAGAGTATATTTATGACCCGACTCATATTATTTAGATTGAGAGAGCGTTAGTGGACGAGAATTGCGCTTTAAGGAAATCACTATTGCATTTTTTAGTATATGAATTTGTTAATTAAGGACAAAGATACATTATGTGGTCAAAGTATTATAGTAGAGCTATCTACAAGAAATGACTACTTGAGAGTACGAACAAGACCCACGTAGTGAGTATTTATATCCTGACACTTTCAAAAAGATTTTGGATACGCTCGAGGATGATCGTTATTTTAAGTGGGGAAGAATGTAACTACCTATATTTTAGCGAGGAATTATTTTATCTTTAACCAAAGAAAAAATATATCAAGAGATTAATCAAACAAAAAGGAAGAAGTAAGGTTTAAATGTATCAAGTGGGCCAAGCTCAAAGAAGAGAAAAAGGAAGAAGGAAAATTAAAGTCTTTTGGCTACTAAAGCCATCAGACGTGACAACAACGCAAAAGTAGATGGCAAGAAAACAAGAACGCAATAGAAAAAAATAGAAGAAGAGGAGAAAAAGAGAGGAAAAGAGGAGAAAAATAAAGATTTTTCATCCAACTCATCAAGGTAATGACTCTAATCATTTATTTGAGTTTATTGCATGATTATAAGAGATTTTTTATGGTAGAAACATGGGAAATTTCTGAAAATTTGAGAAAGTTGTCCTAGCATTCTTCAACCTAAATTATTGATTTTAAAAAGCAAATGATATCAGATTTTAGACCTCTTTATATCGTTGGCATCGTCTCATCAAGAGTTTTCCGAAAACATGACTTGTTCAGTTTTGAACCCATTGATCAAAGGGCATTTTTGTCATTTAAAGTTTGATTTTGACCGTTTAAGCCTCTGAAAATATAGAAGTGGTCTACCCTAAGGTTTTTTACTGTTTTGAATCTATTTTTGAATAAATTGGATTGATTCAAAGAGTTAATGATGTCGAACTTGATTTTAAGAGAATCGTTTGAGCTTGGACTTGAGGTAAGTGAGAGTTTAAGCTTTGGATAGTTGCTTTTCAAACTCATTTTAAAAATATATTTTGTCTGCCTGGTCCATGTGTTGGGACGAGCGTGTGCTTGGCAGAATCGGTGGTCCTTGAGGCCAGCTGTGTATATGCTATTTTATAATACTCTAAAACTCTCTTTATAAATTGTTTTGTGATGTGATATGGATGTGAGCCATGAGATTGGACATTGTGTATGCTTCCCTGAGCATTGTGTATGCTTCTTGACTTCATTGGGACATTGTGCATGTTTCTCCAAGCATTGTGTATACCTATTGACTTTATTGGGACATTGTGTATGTTTCAGTGGACTCGTGGTGTTGATTAATTTCTTAAATTGTGGTTTACGATAAGTTATTAGTGTAGATTTTGTTGAAGTATATACCATTCTTGATAAATAAAGATTTGAAACTTGTTGGATATCATATTATGATATAATTCACGTGCATATTATTTCTGTGCTCGTTGTGTGTTAAATTTTCTAACACTTTTTCTACGGGTATTTAAAGTGGCGGGTCAATGATTTTACTGAGTTATATTTACGTATAACTCACTCATTACCTGTATGTTCATGTTGATACTATTGGTGTCGACAAAGTTAGTAGCTGACGAGTTAGCTAGAGTTCATCCAGTTGTTGAGGTGAGCCGCCGCATTGTTCGCAACATTATGATTTCTGTTCACAACATTGACAACATTATGATTTCTGTTCGCGAGTATTGTTGATATACCAGAGTACGTATAACAATGTACAAATGTAAAATTAAATTTTTTATGTTGTCAATGTTCAAGGAAATGACAGAAGCTTGATTTTATCTCTAACGAGGTTCATAATTTAAGGGGAGAAGATCAACATCATATTCTACAGCTTTGAGCCTATTATTTTTGGGCTAAAGCTTTGCAATTTAAGTTATGGGCTATACTTTTGTTATGTAAATCAACATATTGTGCTTTCGTGGAATTTTTCCTTTATTTTGGTATGTATGTCAATTTGTCAATTTCTTTGGAGAAAAATTAGAATTATTGACCTTGGGAGCAAGTTAATTTTTTTCTATAAATGGAGGAATTATACTTCATTGTATAATTATCCCTTAAGTGAAATAAAGAATTCTCATCTCTTCTCTCTTCATCTACAATATTCTTCTTTTATCTTTATATTCTATAACACGTTATTAACATAAAAACCTAATCAACTTAGTAATTGGACATTAATATAAAGCCGCCGAATATTTTCCACTTACTCGTCGTTCCAAAGGTATGATTTGTATTATTAATTTATTATGTTGATTCTTAAAGTATTGTGGGGGAAGCAAGTCATATTGCTGAGAATTTTGAAAATCTACCACAAGATAATTCCAGAAGATAAAATTATATAGAGTTAGTAAAGTTTTGTCATTATACTAGGTGGAAATAGCCCGTGCACGCACGAGCCCAGCATTTACCGTAGCTGAAAGATTGTATTCTAAGGTAATTTTATTATTTACACTGGATGTTACATGGTATATATATATATATATATATATATATATAAAACTAGCGTAATTAACTGTTTGGAGCCATCCAAAATTGGGGACTGTTAGGGTCCCATAAATTCGATGTAGTTCCTGCGATGTCATCATTCACAAACACCAGAGGAACTGCCATCACCTTGATTTTTCCAAAAAAATTCCCTTGTGCTCCTTCCTTTGTCAGCAGGTCCATCACCTTATTCTGCTCTCAATATGTGTGGTTGATCTTTGGACATCCGAGCTTTTGCATCAATAACCTACATTCATGAAGAATAAGTGTTCCTTCCTTTAACATTCTAATCACCTCAAGAGAATCAATGCGCACTTCTAGTGGAACAGTTTTCTAATCCAATGCTAATTTAAGTCCCACATCAAATGTATTAATTCAGTAAGAGTGTTAGTAGCATAGGGAGTTCCTCCCATAAACCTCGCAATCCAGTCACCTCTGGTATTTCTGATAACTCCCCCAAAACCTACCAACTCCTAGATTCTGAAGAGCAGATCCATCAGTGTTGAGACTGAAGGAGTTTCTGTTAAGAGGGTTCTATTTTAGGCACACTGATATTGTAGTCTTATTATTTCATTAAGTGGTTATGATGTGAAAGGCTTCTAGTGGAGGTGGATGCAATGTCTTTCTTTTTATTGAAAAGATTGTTGTTTCTGGTTAGCCAGATGTGCCAAAATCAAAAAGGAAGAAGAGCTTCCCATTTTAGACTAGAGTTGTACTGTTGTTGATGGATGTTGTCCCATGTTATTGCCCAAGTATTGTAGTTAAATTAGAGACCATGTTTGCAGTTATCATTGTCAAAATTTTGGATGATGTTGTGCCAGAATAGTTGGGAATTGGGACAGTCAAAGAAGATGTGTCTGATGGTCTCAACTCTCAAGAGATTTGCTACAGGAGCAATTTGGGTTCACATTGAGGCCAATGTTATGCAGGTATGCATTTGTTGGTAACTTTTCATGGAATAAGAGCTAGAATTTTTTTTGATCTAGTTTTGAATTTTGAGTTTCCAAATCCAGCTAAAGCATTTAATGTTGGTACTAGATTTGGGGTGTGTCATATGGTCAATAGCCTGGTAGGCAGAGCTGGTGAAGAAGATGCCATTAGAAGTGTCTCCCCAAAACATTGTCTTCTCTACTGGAAACATTTGGAATAAAGTACTGTTAAGTACTCCCATTATCTGATTAGGAATGGGCAGGGAAATTTAATCAGTGTTCTAGGAGTCATTAGAAAAAATGGAGTCAACGTTAAAATCTTCATCTTGGGGGGTTAAGGGCCCTTGGATCATGCTTCTGATGGAGTTATGATAAGGCAGCCAGCTATCAGTAATAAACTTAAAAACATTAGAGCCAACAGTTTCTCAACATGTCTAATAAAAGATGCCTGAGGCCATCTGGACCACTTGCACTATCACCTGCAAGTTCAAACACTGCATGTTTAACCTCCTCCATAGTTGGGATAGCACAAATACTCTTGATAGATCATTTCAGGAATATGATCTAGTACAGAAAAACCAGTTTGTTCTTGTTCCATCTCTTGAGTGAATTAATTCTGATAAAAAGGAGATTGCCTCAGTAGCAAGATTATCAATTCCTTCTATCCAGTTTCTTGCTGCATTTTGGATTCTTTTTATTTGAGTTCTCTTCCTTCTCCCATTCACAATGTTATGCAATAACCTGGTGTTTTTATCACCTTCAGAAAAACAGTCAAAGCCAGATTTCTGTCTCCAAAATTCCTCCTCATAATGCAAATATTTCTTCAATTTAGCTTGTGCCCTTTGTAGAATCATTCTATTGGTTTCAGTAGGAAATTCTTCAAACAACTCCTCCTTGACTCTAACAACGTCTTCCCTGATACATAATTGCTTAAAGATATCCTTAAAGGTCTGCTTATACAATAATGACAAAGCAGATTTCACACTTTTCAGCTTCTGCTTAAAGGATAAGAAAGCATCATCTCCTGAATTATCAGCTTGCTAGTGTCGTCTAACCAATTCATGAAAGTTCTCATGCTCAGTCCAGAATTTTAAAAATGTGAATGATTTAACAAATTATTGAGTCCGAGTACCACAAGACAATAACATATGGGCATGATCTGAGTTAGTCCTGGATAGATGATCAACTTCTAATTGTCCAAACCAATTTTGAAAAGATTCATTGGTAAGAATCATGTCTAATATTTTAAAAACACATTCCCAATCAGTTCTTCAATTCCACCAAGTGAAAGGGCTACCTTTATAGCTAACTTCAGACAATTCACATGAGTTAATGCAAAAAGTAAATTCCTTATATTTATTAGGATAAACTGGAAGCACTCCAATTTTCTCCTCCTCATTCAAAATCACATTAAAATCACCCCCTATCAGCTAAGGTACATTCATCCCTTCAGAAATATAGTTCAAGCTATCCCACAGAGATAATCTCTCCAAAGCATCACATTTTGCATAGTAGCAACCATAGTAGCAACCATAGTACTATCCAGCTCTTGGAAGTGTAGTTTGCTGGTGATCTATTGCTCATCATTCTCCAAAATATCCACCTCTATATTATCATTGACAAAGAATCATATTTTACCATTACAATTGTAATAAGCATACTTCATTATAAGTTTCCTCCTATATTGTTGTATGTGTCTATGCAAAATTGATAGAAAGTAGTGATGAGGTGGAGAAGTGGACGAATAGGGAATTGTATAAGATGGCGAGGAAAGAGGCAAAGCTAGCAGTTACGGTGGCGAAAACGTCAGCTTTTGAATGCTTGTATATGGAATTAGAGGAAAAATGCGGGGATAAGAAGTTGTACAAACTAGCCAAGGCGAGGGAGAGGAGGGCTCGTGACTTGGATCACGTGAGGTGCATCAAGGATGAGGATGGAAAAGTCCTGGTGGAGGACGCGCATATTAGGCGAAGGTGGCAATCTTACTTCCATAAACTCTTGAATGAAGAAGGAGACAGAGATATTGTGCTGGGAGATCTGGAGCATGCTAGTAGGTACCGAGATTTTAGGTATTGTAGAAGAATTAACATTGAGGAGGTTAAGGGTGTTGTCCGCATGATGCGTAGGGAATGAGCGACCAGGCCCGATGAGATCCCAGTTGAATTGTGGAAGAGCGCAGGCATGGCAGGTTTGGAGTGGCTGACTGAGTTGTTTAACGTCATTTTTAAGACGGTAAGAATGCCCGAAGAATGGAGGTGGAGTACAATGATTCATTTGTACAAGAATAAAGGTGATATTCAGAGTTACAACAACTATAGGGGTATTAAGCTGCTAAGACACACTATGAAAGTTTGGAAAAGGGTCGTGGAGACGAGGGTGAGAAAAGACGTGTCTATTTTCGAGAACCGGTTTGGATTCATGCCGGGGCGTTTGATTTCAGAAGCCATTCATCTTAATAGGAGGTTGGTAGAGAAATATAGGGAGAGGAAGAGAGACTTACATATGGTTTCCATCGACCTCGTTAAGGCATACGACAAAGTCCCTGAGGAGGTTCTATGGAGATATTTGGAGGTTAGAGGTGTACATGTGGCGTACACTAGGACGATCAATGATACGTATGATGGAGCCAAGACCAGGGCACGGATAATAAGAGGGGATTCATAGCTCTTCCCAATGATGATGGGGTTGCACCGGAGATCGGTTCTTAGTCCATTCCTATTTGCCTTGGTGATGGATGGACTGACGCGACAGATCCAAGGGGAGGTGCCATGGTGTATGTTATTCGCAGACGACATAGTTCTGATTGATGAGACTCGCAATAGAGTGAATGTTAAACTGGAGGTTTGGAGACAAACTCTGGAGTCTAAAAGGTTCAGGTTGAGTAGGACCAAGACAAAATTCTTGGAGTGTAAGTTCAGTAATGGAAGCGACCTTGAGACAAGCGTGGAGGTGAGGCTTGATACTCAGGTCATTCTGTAGAAAGGATGCTTCAAGTACCTCGAATCTATTATCTAAGGTAATGGAGAGATTGATGACGATGTCACACATCGTATTAGGCCAGGGTGGATGAAATGGAGGCTCGCATCTAGAGTCTTGTGGATAAAAAAGTTCCACCAAAACTTAAAGGTAAGTTCTATATGGTGGTGGTTAGACCGACTATGTTGTATGGGGCGGAGTGTTGGTCAGTTAAGACTTCGACATCCAAAAGATAAAAATTGCGAAGATGAGGATACTGAGATGGATGTGTGGGCATACAAGGAGGGATATGATTAGAAATGATGATATCCGGGATAGAGTAGGAGTGGCCTCAGTGGAGGATAAGATATGGGAAACGAGGTTGGGATGGTTCGAGCATGTATAGAAGAGAGACACAAATGCCCCAGTACGGAGGTGTGAGAGGCTGGATATGGACGGGTTCAAGAGGGGTAGAGGTAGACCGAAAAAGTATTGGGGAGAGGTGACTAGACGGGATATGGCACAGGTGCAACTTACTGAGGACATGACCTTAGATAGGGGGTTGTGGAGGACACAAATTTGGGTAGTAGGTAGTCGAGTGTAGCCCTACTTACGCTTACAAACTGGTAGTTGTAGTGTTATTATTATAGGCTCACTTAGACTATCATACTAGTAGGCGCAATAGTACTTTATAGTAGAGTTTGAGTTCTACTGCTATCTATTCTTTAATGTACTTTATTTATCTTATGTACCTACATTAGTTACTGCTTCTTTTTCATGATGCGCTACCATGGCTTATTTTCTTGCTTTGCTTGTGTTTATGCTTTGTCTTGAGGTGATGGTCTCTTGGAAATAGCCGCTCTACCTATCAAGGTAGTGGTAAGGTCTGCATACAGTCTATCCTCCCCAGACCCCACGTTGTGGGACTTCACTAGGTATGTTGTTGTTGTCTATAACATTGGAAGGGTTCCATAAGTGCTATCAGACTTACTTTGTGATGTATATGAAGCATTTGCACTCTATGAAAAGCCTTCTAAATTCTAACTGCTCTAATATTCCAAAAGAGAGTTTTAATAATCATTTAAGACTGGATTTAGCAACCCTCTTTGATACCACCCTGGTAGGCTGACTATCATTGTTTCCATGTTTTCTAGAGTCCTTGTCCCATTCAAATGAGACTTTGGTGAAAGTCCTGCTTCTACTGCAACGTGATCAAAAGCTTGTGAAATAACTTCTTTTACATCAGTACTTTTGAAATATGCTATCCTCTCAGTTGCACTGTCTTCTACAATTGCTTCCTCTATATTGTTAGACACAAGATCATGCAAATCCTTCATGAGGGAAGTTGTTCTCCCACTAATGATCTGTTGATCCTCTGGGAGCTGTATAATTGCTTGGGATTTAGAGTGTTCAATCCTTATGCTAGTATCATGCTCCAAATGTTGGTCCACCACTTTAAAACCATCTAACCTTTCTAGAGGATCATCAGCTTAAATATTGTCTTTTGGTTGATCAATCACCTCCATTTCATCATTTTTATCAACTAAAGAATCATAATCCTTAGATAATTCAATTTCATGTACCTGTACTTGGTCAGACTCAACTACATTCCTCTGCTCCTTATCAGAAATATTCTCTAGGACATGGGACTCTCCCTCCCTATGTTCTCTTGATTGTGCTGTGTCCACCAAATCTTGGTTATTGTGTCAATCACCACTTCAACATCATCAGTGCCCTCAGTAGATTTCACTCTAGTTTTATGCACATGAAAGGAATTTTCTACCCATTCTTTTGTATTGATCTCAACAGAGTTCATGGACTTTGTTCCTTCATCATCATCAACTTTTGAAATCTCATAATTAAATGTTCACTCCCTCCATCAGTGTTCTTTGGGCTTCACCTCTGCATAATTCATGGGCTTTGAATCTTCCTCAATATCACCTTTGTTATTCTCCTAACTTAGTTGTTCACTTCCTCCATCAAACTTGTTGCAAGGTACCTCATTCTCAGATGTGTTGATTTCATGGTTGACCTCAATGGTCTGCTCCTCTACTTGTAATACATTAAACTTATTTTGAGCAGACACTTCATTAGTTCTCTGCCCCTTTGAAACTGCGGTTTTAGCTGAATCATCAAAAACTCTATTGAAGGAGATGGCATCTGAATTATCATGGTATAATCAGAAAGGATGGATTCCTTACCATAGTTTTTGAATTCATTATAAAGGGTCTATTTAGCGAGATTTTTCTCCAGTAGAATTTGTCTGTACGAGTGGTTGACGTTTTAGTCTTCTTCTATTGAATTTTCACTTATCTGGTGGGTCTGGTGGGTCCAGTAGGACTAAGGTAGTCGATGGGTCGTTTGGAGGGGGTTGGTGCTTATCCATGGTTTATTTGTCGGTTTTAGATTTTAGAGAGTGGTTAGAGAAAAATGGGTCATTCTCACATGACTGACTCATTCTTTACATCCATAATTGCATTGTTCATATTTACATATTTATAGAAGCTTATATTGACAAAAGCCAATACAGTAACACAGTCAACCACCATGTTATTGCTAGCAATCTTCTTATTTCTAGGTGTAGTTGTAGCCATCTTGTTGCAATATCTGACATTATAATGTAGAGGAAAGTGTGTAAATGGAGATGGTAGAGAGAATAGTAGCAGTAAAGTTGGGTTCATTAATTGTGACAGACATACCTTTTTAGAGAATTTTTTATCATATATGTTCTTTTCTTTCCTTAGCGCAACTCCCAAAAAGGAGGTCGCAGTTTCAAATTTAACCTGCTTCAAAAACATCTTGTATGGGGAGTAAAATTGCGAGAATACACAACCTTTAAATCATACAAAATAGTACAGTTTTAGTTCAACTCTAACTGTGTTGGAGTTAATGATAGGCTGAAATTTGAAGGACGACCTTAGAGTCTAAATGTTTTAGGTTAAGCAGGACGATGACGGAGTACATGTAATGCAAGTTTAGTGACATGAGGAAGGAGACTGACGTGGAAGTAGAGGCACAAGTTATACTTAAAAGAGAAAACTTCAAGTATCTTGGATCTATAATTCAAGGAGATGGAGAGATTGATGATGATGTCGCACACCGTATTGGAACATGATGGATGAAATGGAGGCTCACCTCTGGGTGATTTGCGATAAGAAGGTGTCGTCAAGGCCGAAAGGCAAGTTCTACAGAGTAGTGGTTAGACCAACATTGTTGTATGGGGCAGAATACTGAGCAATCAAGAACGCCCACGTTCAGAAGATGAAGGTAGCAGAGATGAGGATGTTGAGATGGATGTGTGGTCATACTAGGAGAGATATGATTAGGAATAAATTTATACAGGACAAGGTAGGAGTGGCCTCTGTGGAAGATAAGATGAAGGAAGCGAGACTGATATGGTTCGGACATGTGAAAAGGAGGTGTGAGGATGCGCCAGTCAAGAGGTGTGAGAAATTGGTGGTAGTAGGAGTTCAGAGAGGTAGAGATAAACCAAAGAAGAATTGGGGGGAGGTGATTAGACACGATACACAACTCTAGCTGACTAAGGACATGACCTTAGATAAGAAGATTTGGATGTCGAGAATTACAATAGAAGGTTAGTGGGTAGTTGAGTTTTTGTCGTAGTGTGTGGGAGAGGTAGGGGGTTAGCCTCTTCTTCTCCTCTTCTCCTTTTATTAGTCGTATTGTTTAGGTATCGCATAAATTCTCACTCTTTATGTGTGTATTACTATGTGTTGCTCTATTTGCTTTATATCTGGATTTTTTGTTGTCTTATTTTCCTTGCAATCCTGCATCTACTACTTTCCTTTTGAGTCGAGGGTATATCGAAAACAATCTCTCTACCCCATAGAAGAGCGAGGTAAGATATGCGTACATCCTATTCTCCCCAGACCCCAATTTTGTGAGACTACACTGGATATGTTGTTGTTATTTAACTCTATCTGTGCTACTAAAAGTAACGAAACACACAAAAATTGTGACCGATAACTTTAGAAATGATAAATGTTAAAAATAAATATGAAATAGAATATATATACTCCATTTATTTGGAAACTTAGGAGTTTAACAATAAAATAACATATTCATTGTTGAGTAATCTTTATTTTAATAAAATAGTTTAAATTAGTTGTTAGTTTCTTCTACGCTATTATTGTCATAAAATTCATAATTAATAAGGAAGACGATGAATTCCTTCAAACAAGAAAAAAACTAATTCCTAATAGAAAAATATCATATGTAAAGATTTTAAAGGGTTTTTGTAAAGGAAAAAAAAGGTAGATGCATATGGAAGAACACCATGATACTAATATAAATCATTCGATATCACATAAAAAGAGGAGAATCTATATCATCATTGTGTACTAATTTTTTTTTTTAAAATTAAATATTATTTATGTTAATCTTGTAATATTATTTGGGTGAAAAATATTTTTCCCTTCAATCCTGCTTTAAAAAATTACATATCTCCCAATTTAGAATAATAATTGTTCTTCCCCTTTATCTCATTTAAAAATTGTAGTACCTATCTTACTCTCTACTAGAGATGACAATGGATCGGATCTGGATCGGATTCTACTAGATTCAGATCCAGATCCGTTTTTCATACCTGGATCCAAATCCAGATCCATCGGATCCATAAAAAACAGATCCAAATCCGGCCGGATTCACAGATCGGATCTGGATCCACATGTAAATATTTTTGTCTTGAATAATATTTTCACCTGTTGAAATTTTTTTGACAAAATGAAACCCAATTTGATTGAAAAAAATGATTGAGTTCATTCAATCTACCAACACAAACATGACAAATTTAGAAAACACAATGAGTATATTGGAAGATATGACATACAACAAACAATAACCCACCATCACCAATCCCAGAACCAGTGTACACCCATTAAAGTACATTTAAACTTCTCTTGAAGTAAAAGAACCACATTAAAGTGACAAAAGATGCTTGATATGAAAATTGAACTCCTCTTTTTACAAATGCAAGAAATATATAGCAATAAGGATTTCAAATTTTGAAAGAAAAAGTAATGAGCGTTTCTGATTTTGAGAATTTTTTACTGTGAAAGTCGGAGTCTGGTAGAGTTTCTAATTTTGAAAGAAAAAGCAATGAGGGTTTCTGATTTTGAGAATTGGAGGCTTGGAGCTTGTAGGGTTTCTTTTGTTAGAGATATGTTTCCGCTTAGTTTTTTATTGGGCCTTTTGAGAATTATGAGCTTAAACGTATGGACCATTTAAAAAATAAAGTCTAAATCTGAATGTAAAATACATAAATTATGAAAAAATTTAAGAAAATACTTATAAAATTACATTCTAGGTTATGGATATATTTAATAAAAATGGATTCACGGGTCGGATCTGGACCGGATATGGATCTCAAATACAAGATCCAGATCCGATCCGTCAGAAATGAATCTGGGTTTGATCCGGATCCGTCGGGTCCAAATTTTGAAGATCCATATCCTATAAAACGGATCTGGATCCACCGAACCCGGACCGAGTCCATGATCCATTGTCATCTTTACTCTCTACTAGGGATGGCAACGGATAGGATCTGGATCGAATCCTACTAGATCCAGATCCAGATCCGTTTTTCATACCTGAATCCAGATCCGGAACCAGATCCATCGGGTTCATAAAAATCAGATCCAAATTCAGATCCATCGGATTCACCGGGTCCACGGATCGGATCTGGATCCACATGTAAAAAAATTTGCCTTGCTAAGAATGTAACCTTGCTAAGAATTTTTTTTTGAACTGACAAACGATTTTTACTTAGCTAACCATTTACTGTGTTTCAATTTTGAAATGTTCATATGAGATATTTTGTTCGTTGTCTCGTTTTGATTGTGAGCTATTAATTGAAAATGTTGGACAATGACAATAGTTGTGGAAAATGCTTACTAGTATTTTCACAATACTGAACTTGCATGTGCTTGTGAATATAATTTTAATTACTTGTCTATGGAGATGTTAGTCATTCACTAATATAACATTGATTTTATTATCGAAGTTACCTCTTTATTTTTTGGTTTTTGAGTTAACGCGGGGATAAATTAAACTTATTTTGAGAATAAAACTTGCAAGGATGTGCTTAGCAATTTTAAGAAAATACTTATAAAATTACATTCTAGGTTATGAATATATTTAATAAAAAAATGGATCCACGGGTCGGATCTGGACCGGATATACAAGATCCAGATCCGTCAGAAACGGATCCGGGTCCGATCCGGATCCGTCGGGTCCAAATTTTGAAGATCCATATCCTATAAAACGGATCTGGATCCATCGGATCCGGACCGGGTCCAGGATCCACTACCATCTCTACTCTCTACGTTAATACTTTTCATTTCTTTTTACTTTTAAATATTATGGTTTTTTTAATCTATATTATGAACTTACCTGTAGGACCAAAACAATCTAACTTACGAAGTAAAAAAAAGTTAAAAATAGTTGGAGCTATTATTGTTCTGTGTAAAAAAATAGGGGATGTTTTAACTCAAAGTCCAGACTTAAGGGACTAATTTAGCTCTTCTTTCAGACTTAAGGGACTATTTTTTCTCTTCTTTCATACTTAAGGGACTATTTTAGGTCTTCTTTCATTTTTAAAGTGATTTTTTCCATTGTTACTTTGTAAGATAAATGTATAAACTTGAATGACCATATGAGAAATAAAACAAAATGAATGACTTAACTAGATAATATACTTAAGTTGAATGATTATATGTGGAACTGACTTAAATAACAATTTTCCCTCCGTCAAGCATACTCGTAAAATAAATATGCCGATGAGGAATAGTAATGCATAATGTGAAGTAGGGAGGAGACACCATAAAATGATGTAGTGTAGTGGATGGGGGCTGCTCCTCTCTTAATTAGAGATCTCGAATTTGAGTCCTGAGTATGAAATTTTTTTAGTAGAGAGCAATTTCCCCGAATGAGTCCTATGTTGTGCGAACACAAATATAATTGAACTCTAATGCGAACACCGAATGAAAAAAAAAGAGTAGGGAGAAGATCGAAATAAGTGGAATAACAGACTCAGCAGCAGCTAGCCTCTAAAAAGTAGAGTGGTAGGTCAACTTGGCCCACTTGCTCACTCTTTCTAATTTGATCAGTCCAAAAAAACTAACAATTCCTGTCACATACTTTGGAATATCAAAAAGTGCAAACTGACAACGTAGATAGAACTAGGGCTGGACAGTGGGCCGGGTCGGCCCAGTCCCGACCCGGTCCCACCCGACACTGCCCTGGTCCCGCCCCGACACTGCCCCGGTTCCGCCCCGAACCCGAGTAGTTAAAAAACAATTGCGGTATCGGGACTCGAACCGGGACGGGACAGTGTCTCATCCCGACCCGTCCCGGCCCGCACCTGTCCCGCCTGTCCTGGCCCGATCCCGATCTCTCTCCGATCCCGACCCGATCCCGCCCAAAATCCCCCCTTTTGCAAAAATAACTGTTGCACCAACGACCATTTTACATTTTGGCCGTTTTGCAACGGCCATTTTTTGCCTCCCCCCTACCCCCTTAATATTTATTTTTAACCCATAAGTTATTATATTTACACTTTAACCCAATTTCCAACTATAAATACTTCATTTTCTCTTCATATTTCTCACAAATCTTCCTACAATCTCTCAATCTATCTCTCTACAAGTCTACATTGTCTACTAAATATTCAATTTTATTTATTCATTTGGGAATTGAAAGTGAAGTTGGCAACTAGCTTGAGGATCTTCCATCGAGCAAAGTTTCAATTTTCAACCTCTCGATTACACGTCGACGTTACGTCGGCGTTTGGTACATTCGTTCCTTAATTAAATTATTATTGTCTGTTTATTTTATTTAGCGCACTTAATTTCATTTACTTTAATTATTTATTAGTATAATTATAAATTTATAATGGAATGATTTAAACGTATGCTTACGGGTAGGGGTCAGACTTCTTTTAGTAGGGGAAACAAGGGCAAAGGTACTTCTTCTAGTCATCCTATTCCTACATAGGATGATTTTGTTGATACTGAACATTTTCCTACAATACCATTAGATTTAGACGAGGAGCTATTTTCTGGAACTCAAGAAGACTTTAATTTAGACGATAATCTAGATGATACACCCACTAATATTGATGACAACACACCCACTAGTGCACCTTCAATTGAAATGCCTCATATTCCCCCCTAGTATGAGACGAGGTCCAGCAAAACGGCCATTAAAATCAGATGCATGGATATTTTTTGATAGGGACGTAGAGAATCAAGTAACTAGATGTAAAATTTGTAAAGATGTTTTAAAATTTAAAATTGGAAAAGGTCACGGTGGGATGCGGGGTTTAATGAGACACGTAGTAAGGGCTCATCCAGCTAGGTATGCCCAATACGAGGCTTCAAAATCGGGTGCGCAAAACGACCACTCCATCGAGACAAGGTTCACATACTGATACTGTCCCGGACTAAGTACAGGGTCAAATTAACCCTATGACGGGTGGAATTGTAGGCCCTAAATACAATAAACATAGAGATAAGGAAGCAATAGCAAAATTAGTTGTTGTGAAGGACCAAACGATCATTCGAAACTGGAGCACCAATGTTGCGAAGTTGGTCCGCCAATTCCTTTAATCTTTTAAAATAAGCTAAAACGTTAGGGAAATCTTCCATATTGACGTGGGAGAAATCTTACTCAAGTGTAACAGCCCTAGAATTTTTGTTATCTTGGAATATATCACGTAATCTATCCCAAGTGGCCTGCGCCGTAGCGTCAGGTTCAATAATCGTTTGCAAAAGGTCGGTAGAAATTGTGGAATATATCCACTGAAGGACGGTGGCATCAAGAGTCGTCCACAACTTAGGGTCATCCTCGCGTTTTGTCACCTCCGTATCCTCAGGAGCCGCGGGGATTATGTGATGGATGACTTGATGCGATCGTGCGTGGATTTTGAACAGTTCGGCCTATGTCGCATATTGGACGTTTTCTATTTCAAGAACAAGAGGGATGTTATTCTTGATGTTAGAAACTGCAAGGACAGGATGAAACGTGTTCCTTGATGTAGACATACTGATAGAACAATATGTGATTGAGGGATTTGGAAGAAAAAAATTTGGGAAGAGAGGAGGTACCAGCGGGCACGAAATCCGAGAAGAAGGCTAAAAAATGAGGCAGATCGCCGGAAGTTGGAGGTTTTTTAGAGAGTGAATTTTAAGACCTAGACTTCTGATACCATGAAAGAAATAATCTCTTGATTATTTTCATTAATTGAAAGAGTATATATACAATTTACATAATTCCATAATAGGAGAATCATATTTCTATTCTACTCCTAAAACCTTATTCAATTGGAGACTAACTATACAATTATGGTAAGTGTACAATACTAATTAGACTACAACATTACATATTTGTACATGGAAAGATACACCATAAACTGCCCACGGATGGGCAGTAACCTACCGAGAACAATATACCATAAATATACATAATATACACATGTATATTATGTGTAAATTATGTATATTTAACATTAATCAATAATAGGAAGATTACATTGTTCTCTTCCACTGATATTCCATACCCAATGATTCGAGCATCTAGGAGTTGAAATGGACCAGATTGATTTTAAACTTTATTTTTAGAAGAGAGGAAATGATAATTCACAAGTTTGTATATAACTAAATACATGTACTAAAATACAATCGAAGAATCTGATGGGATAAATAAGATCTCTCAATTATAATAAGAAGTTTCAGATTCGAGTCTTGAAAATGAGAACCGTTCATAATTTAGGAAGGCTTTCCCCTGTAATGGCCTGTTGGGTCGGGTAAGTGTGTATGGGAATATCAAACGGTGGTTAAAAAAAAAAAAAGGAAAGAAGATATGTCCTAAGACGCGTGTAGTAAAATTTGTTAAGTGTGCAGACAAAGAACCATGTATACATGAAAATTAAAAGAGACAAGAGGCAAATATATTAAGAAGGATTTCATTTGTGAAGTTTGAAATCATCACAGGGCTGAGACGGCGCCTAACAAAAAGTAAAAACCTAGATTTACATCACAAAGAAAAATCCAACATCTTCATAATTTTGATCTGATCAGCCCCATATCTGATATGTTGTTGTTGATTGGAGGTGGAGGTGGAGCTGCTGGGAACTGGCGTTAGCAATATCGATTCCATATCTACCCCGAGACAGAGAATCAAGAGAACTGCTGTAAGATGATCCAAAAGCCATTAAAGCAGCTCCATCATTAGATTTCTCTGAAGATAGTAACTTGTTGTTGTCAAGGGACAAGTCGATAGCGGTAAGATTAACAGTGGTAATATCATGGATGCTAGGTCTCCTCTTATCTTTCCCTCCTTCAAGCTGCCTCAGATAGTATTTCTGAGCATGGCTGGCCACCTGTGTTGGGGTTTTCGAGATCACAAAATTCCTAGATATGTTCCTCCAGTTCCCTTTGCCATGCTTCTCAAGACCCATCAGAAACCGCCTATATACACCATAATTATATTATTGTTAACATTAACTCAAGATCAAAGTTCTAATTACTCTATCTGTTCCAATTTATGTGGCACCTTTTGAAAATCCAGATTCAAATGAGTTTTTTTTTTTACCATGTTTTTATATGCTTTTTTAAAAATATTTTGAGTTTTCGATCGTGATGACTTATAGTACTTTTTATGTAATTTTCAAATATGTAAATTTTATTTTTCACACAATAAAAGATTATACTCCATCCGTTTCAATTTATGTGACACTTTTCAATTTTCGGGATTTAAACTGTATGAAATTTGACCAATATTTTAGAATGTATTTTCTTACCAAAATGATACGAGAAAAGTTGCAACTTATACTTTTCATGTAATTTTAAATTATATAAATTTTAAAATTAAAATATTGAGTTAATTTAATTCAATTTAACTTGAAAGTTTAATCAAATTGACTCTCGAAAAATGAAAAGTACCACATAAATTAGGATATAGAAAGTATGTAAAAATTCACAATCAATCGATTTTCGAAAAGTGCCACATAAATTGACACGGAGAGAATATGAAATTGGAATGAGAAGATAGGTATGAATAGAGTGGACCTGTGCTCTTCCTCTGTCCATGGCACACCTTTCTTTCTTTCTTGATCACAACACCTGCTGCTGCCTCTATTTCTAATTAATGTCGCTTGACGACGATGATGATGATCCTGCACCAACTCAAAGTCCTGAGGAATTGGGACTAATCCTGCTTCTATGTCACTTACATCTGCTGCTAATTCGTTGTACTGGTTCATCACATCGTACACACTCTTCCCAGGGATCAAATTCGCCACCTTAAACCATCTATTTGGAGTTCTCTCATCATATATCGCAAGTCCACTTTCAAATCTTTTGTTCTCTTCTTCTGTCCATTCACTGCTCTTCCTCTTCATCATCCACCTTGAACTAATTGGTATTAACCAACTACTACTAGTTTCCATAATTACTACTGTATTTCCTTATTACTTAGACAACACTACTCGTGGAATCATATACTGGGAATAAGAATACCAACTTTAGTAAATAAACAAAGATCATCCAGACAAAAGAGTGATCCTAAGAAACCAAACACGAAGAAGGTATTCTCGTGTTTGCTATTTGTGCAAGCCAAAGGCAAGAAGAAACAGACGAGAGTGGCAAAAAAGAAGCTGAATGTTCTGTATTAGTGGTCCTAGTGTATATTATGAACCAAGATGATGGAGAGTGGAGCTAAAATATGAAAAAGAAAAATGCTACGTGAAGGAATACGAGTTGTTGAACAGTGAGTGGGTACTCCTTTTTTGCAATAATACATGTCAAACGGTATCTGTATACTCCCACCCCAATCTATTTGACACTTTCCGTTTTTTCTAGAATGACCTGTGTTTCAACGCAGAATTTTTAGATTTTTTAAAATATAATTTATATATTTGAAAGCTACGTAAAAAGTATCATAAATCACATAATGAATAGTTTAAAATATATATTTCAAAATTTCAGTGAAAAAATAACTCATTTGATTCTCAAGAAACAAAAAATATCAAATAAATTGGAACGGAGGAATACTAATTATTTCCCACGAATTGGTTTTAAGATTAGTGTGGCTGCTACCAAAGGTAGTGTTGGTTTCCCAATCATAATCACTTTTTAAATGACAGCTCAAAGGACAAAGATAAACATCTCTTTTTCTTATTTCTTTTCCATGGAGCCAGTGACTTCTTTTTTAGGATAAACATCTTTCTAGCTATCTAATACTCCCTCCCATTCAATTTATGTGACATTGTTTAATTTGACACGAAGTTTAAAAAAAAAAGCCTTTTAGAATTTGTGGTCTCAAATAAATTTTAGATTTTTATGGGCTTATAAATTATATTCATTAAGGGTAAAAATAAATTTTTTAAAGTTAAATTATTTTTAAATATAAAAATATGACATTCTTTTTGGAACATATTAAAAGAAAATGACTGCTATATAAACTGGGACATAGGGGCTATCTATTTTTTGTTTAGTCATTCGTTTTTCGGAGGGGGAGCTTTACCGAAGAACTTTTTGCGGTCCGCTAGCAAAGTGTCTCAGCCCCAGCCAGACTAAGAGTATAATGTATGAGGTCCATGAGGGGCACTGCGACAATCACTTAGGTGACCAATCTTTCGTTAGGAAACTCATACGTTCCGGATATTATTGGCCCCAAATGGAGAAAAACACGAAAGATATATCAAAAAGCATGGCAAGTGTCAACGGTTCACGAGCCTCAAATATCATCCCCTTGAACCATTACACTCCGTACTTGAACCATGGTCGTTTGAAATGGGGAATTGATATAGTGGGACCCTTACTAACAACCCTTGAAGAGATCTGCTACTTGTTGATCCTCACAAATTATTTATCCAAATGGGTCGAAGCCGAAGCTTTCTCCCAAATTCGGGAAAGAGAAGACAACAACTTCATCACCAGGGTGTGACAAAAAAGATAGCACGTTAGTTCATCGTAGCAAAAATCACACAGTTCTTCGAAGGATGGTCAATTAAAAGAGTTACTTCAACACCATATCACTCGAGGGACCATACTCATTTTTTAAAAAAATGGATGGAAAAGGATAAAGGTTGAGCCAGAGGAGTTTCCCACGATTCTATGGGCTTGCTGAAAAACAACTCAAAGCAGCATAGGAGAGACACAATTCTCCCTAGTGTACGCAATGGAGGCCCTAATTCCTATGTAAGTAATGAAGCCAACTCTCAAATATACACATGCAACCGAAGAGTCCAACAAGGAAGCAATGGAAATAAGGTTAGATATCCTGGAATGACGCCGGGAAATGGAACATCTCCGGATGACTGCTCAGGAGAAAAGGATTAAGAGGTATTACAACATGAAAGCTAAACTCTGATACTTCAGACCCAAGGACTTCATACTCAGAAAGGCATTCCTAGATATCGTCGAAGGGAATACTAGAAAGCTTAGACCTAACTGGGAAGGACCATAGATGTGCCGTTGATGGGGGAGCTCCTATCAAACAACTAGAATACATCCCATCTAAAGCGCTACTACATATAAAGGTGAATCTGATGATCCATCTTTCTTTTTCGTCAATATCTCTTATTATTATATTTATGTGTACTAACGTTTTTTATGAAGGACCTAGTTGACTTAAATGGTGATTAAGGACTCCCGAGAGACTATGAGAACACCAGTTGTTCCTTACCGGAAAATAGTCCCTAAACGTCTTAACAAATCAACACTTACTTCATGAAAAAGTAATACACCCCGCCCTATCTGTCTCATTTTTAGGAGCAGGACCGTGCGAAAGCACTCCTTGTATGATAATAAGGTCAATATGCACCCAAGATGACAGACTAATGCTAGATGATCTTAGTGTCTGAATCCTCGTACCTTGCACACAAGCACTCGGGGGATGTATGGGGATAAGAGATAGAAGACTCGATGAAATCTTAGCACTCTACAAATTCTCATGACAACCGAGATAAATCCTTAAAGGAAATGTCAATAGCGAATTTCTAAGATATAAACAGACGAAGGCACGCATCATCCCAACATATTTTTCCTGCAAAGTTTTTAATGTTGGAAATTTGCCTTTGGCGTGAGTTGCATCCGACCAACTTTAACGGCTTAAACACTAGTGTTACGCATGTTGAAAAATCCGGTTCTTCATACGTGCATAATCTACTAAGTAAGTAGAAAACCGTAGGGCCAAGGATCGTCAAATTTCGTTGAGAAATGAAAGAGATATTAGTCCACGAAGTGAGGTGTTTGAAGCATGGAAAAGTGTGGTATTGAGATCAATTATCCCATGTGGTCCGGGTCCGGGTTCCGGGTTCCGGGTTCTCGAGTCGTGGGTCGCGGGTTGTGGGTCATGGGCTGTGGGCTGTGTTTCTTCTGATATTATCTTTTTGGACCAGAATTCCTTCATATGTACAGTTTGGACCAGAATTCTTTCATATGTACAGTTTGGTCCCTGAAGTTTCAATATGTACAGTTTGGTCCCTGAAGTTTCAATATGTACAGTTTGGTCCCTGAAGTTTCAATATGTACAGTTTGGTCCCTGAAGTTTCAAGAAAGAAAGTCAGATTGGGCAGAGAACAGAACGTCAATAGCACTCAATTTAGCCATTTATTTTGGCTGAATTACTCTTCCTAAATGACATCCGTTGCACATCAAATTCACCATTTATTTTGGTGAATTACTACTTTCATAATTGCCATTACTTGACCAGTAATGACACTTATATGGGCAGTTCATGAGTCTCTCCTTCAATTATATAAAGGACCCTTTGTCACCATTGTTGAGGTACACGAAAACACAAGCAGCCACACATAAACAGAAACAAAATCAGTCTTCCTACTATCTTCCAGCATCATTTCATTACTCAAAATTATTCACGGTAACACTTGAGTTTCCTTTGCTCATTTGTTCACTTGTTGTTTTATCTTGGGAGACAATTATCCAGGACGTAGAAAGGATACATACGGGGCAATATTATCTTAAAGACAGAGTGCAAACACTCGACTCATCATACCGAAAATTGTTCCAGTTTATTCTTCAAGTTCTGTGTAATTTTCAGTTTGTTGTTGAATTGTAATTTCAGTTCTTGTAATACTTAGCAGTTACTTGTAATTTCCATTTCCTGCATCTTTGTAACCAACAAGTTTAAGATAATATTTGCTTACTGTAACTGCTGCAACATGGCTGGAAATATGACTGATTCTACTGCTGCTGTTGCTGCCACTCAAGGCAACAATGTTGTCTTCCCCGCTACTGCCGCTACTGTCCAAGGCAGCAACTCTGCTTCTTTCACTGTTGTTGTTGCTGCTGTTCAAGGCAGCAACTACGCTGCCTTCCCGACTGCTGCTGCTCCACCTTCTGCCTCCCACCATGATCGCCCTGAAAAATTCATGGGCTCAAACTTTAAGAGATGACAACAAAATATGTTGTTCTACTTGACAGTTATGGGCATGGCCCGGTTCCTAACGGAAAATCCTTCACAAGCTGGAGATGAAATGGACTCTTCTCCTACTGAAACGGGTGAAGGGAGCCTTGGTATCCATGTCGTTAACGGCATGAAGATGGTTCTTGATGCGTGGAATCATAACGATTTCATGTGTAAGAATTACATATTGAACTGCTTGCCAGACGCTCTCTACACGGTCTATTGCACCGTTGGCACTGCCAAAGAGCTGTGGGAAAAACTGCAAAAGAAGTACAACGCACAAAATGCGGGTACTAAGAAGTTTATTGTTGGGAAATTTCTAAAATTCCAAATGGTGGATAGTAAGACAGTGATGTCCCAAGTCGAGGAATTCCAAATGATTTTACATCACCTGGATTTGGAAGGAATGAAACCAAATGAGCAGTTTTTGGTTGCATCGCTGATTGAGAAGTTACCTCCTTTGTGGAATGAGTTTATGAGTTACTTGAAACTCAAGACAAAGGAGATGACCTTTGAAGAGCTTGTTATCAAACTCCAAATCCAGGAAGATAATAAGAAGGCCTTGCCTAGGGGTAAACAACCTACTGAGGCAAAGGTAAATCTGGCTGAGGCCAAAGGGAACTCAAGCAAGAAGCGGAAGTTCCAGAAAGACGGCAAGGCCCACACAACGGAGATGTTCAGAGGTAACTGTCACTACTGTGGGAAACCTGGTCATAAGATTAAGGAATGCCGCAAGCTTAAGACTGAGCAACAACAGAAAGCCAAGGCTAAAGGCAAGGCGCATGCTAACGTCGTCAAGGACACGCTCCTGGATGACATGATTGAGGAGTTCTCGGCAGTGGTGCTAGAAGCAAACCTGGTTGAGAATCCGATGCAGTGGTGGATGGACACAGGTGCTACCAAACACATCTGTTCCAATAGAGATGCCTTATCTACCTACACACCGGTCACCGACAAGAAGCTGTTCATGGGCAACAATGCTTCATCTGACGTGCTGAGGGTAGGAAAGGTGGTCCTGAAGATAACTTCCATAAATGAGCTCACTCTGAAGGAAGTGATGCACGTCCCAGAGATTGGAAGAAATTTAATTTCTGGACCTTTATTGGTTAATGCTGGTTTTAGGCTAGTGTTTGAATCCAATAAGTTTGTACTCACTAAGAATGGTACTTTTGTGGGGAGAGGCTTCGTCTGTGAAGGCCTCTTCAAAGTAAATGCCATGTATGTAATGCGTCCAAGTAATAAAGTTGAACCTTCTTCTTATTTGCTTAAGTCTTCTAATTTATGGCATCATAGATTAGGACATGTTAACTACAAGTCTATCCAAAGGCTGGTAAATATGGAGTTGTTGCCGTCTATCGACGTAAACCCTCAATATAAGTGTGAGGTGTGCGTAGAGGCAAAACTCACCAAGCTTCCTTTTCAATCCGTCGAAAGGAATACCGCTCCTCTAGAACTTATTCACACAGATATATGTGATTTGAAGTTCGCACAAACTAGAGGGGGGAACAAGTACTTTGTGACATTCATTGATGATAGCACAAGGTATTGTTATTTTTACTTGTTGAAAAGTAAGGATGAAGCCTTTGAAGCGTTCCGACATTACAAAGCAGAAGTTGAGAACCAACTAAGCCTACAGATTAAATCTATTTGTAGCGATAGAGGGGGAGAATACGTAGCGCCATTTGAGGAATACTGTGCCCAAGAAGGCATTGTTCATCAAATGACGGCTCCATACTCACCTCAATCGAACGGTGTGGCGGAACGTAAGAACCGCACATTGAAGGAAATGATGAATGCCTTGCTCATCAATTTTGGTTTTCTCCAAAACATGTGGGGAGAAGCCGTCCTTACCGCTAATACGATTCTTAACAGAGTCCCACATAAGGGTAAGGACAAAACTCCATATGAATCATGAAAGGGAAAGAAACCCACCTATAAATATTTTAAGGTGTGGGGTTGTTTGGCAAAGGTTGAAGTAGCCAAGCCAAAACAGGTCAAGATTGGGCCTAAGACTGTAGATTGCATATTCATCGAATATGCAAATAACAATAGTGCTTATCACTTCTTAGTGCATAAGTCAGATATTCCAGATATCCATCAGGGTACAATCATGGAATCAAGGAATGCTCTATTATTTGAAGGTACATTTCTTAGAAAGTAAAAGGACATAACCTCTCGTAAACGAAGTTATGAACAAAGCTCTCAAGAATCGAGAGTCATTGACGGCCCGGATCTAGATGATTCAGATCTAGCGGATCTCGAGGTGGCTGAACATCCGGAATCTAGTGTTCCAGATTCTCAGAACTTGGAGACTCCAGAGATGGATCTAAGGCGAAGTAAAAGGGCTAAGAAGGATAAATCCTTCGGTCCTGACTTTGGAGCTTATATGGTTAATGATGAACCAAGGACAATTGCTAAGGCATTGTCAACTCCAAAAGCACCGCTCTGGAAAGAAGCTATTGAGAGTGAAATATGCTTCATTCTGCATAACCATACTTGGGAGTTGGTTGATCTTCCTCCGAGAAATAAACCGTTGGGTTGTAAATGGATATTCAAACGGAAATATAAAGCAGATGGGTCTATAGATAAGTACAAGGCCAGGTTGGTTGTCAAGGGCTATCGGCAGACAGAAGGTTTTGACTACTTTGACACATACTCCCCGGTATCCCGGATGACATCCATATGAGTATTCATTGCGATCGCAGCTTTGCGTGACCTTGAGATACATCAAATGGATGTCAAGACAGCCTTCCTAAATGGTGATTTAGAAGAAGAAATTTATATGGACCAACCCGAGGGGTATGTGGTTCAAGGGCAAGAGAAGAAAGTCTGTTGACTTGTCAAATCTCTGTACGGGCTGAAACAAGCTCCGAAGCAATGGCATGAAAAATTTGATAGTACTCTACTATCGAAGGGTTTCTCCATTAATGAGTGTGATAAATGTGTCTACACGAAAGGTAACTCTGACTCATTTGTTATGATATGCCTGTATGTAGACGACATGTTGATCACATGAAGCAGTTCTAGGGTAATCCTAGAGACTAAGAACATGTTGAAACAATGCTTCGACACGAAAGATATGGGTATCGCAGATGTCATCTTAGGGATAAAAATCTCTAAGACGTCTGACGGACTGGTCTTATCTCAGTCTCACTATATCGAGGATATTTTGCGAAAGTTCGAGATGTTAGACAGTTCACCGATAAAGTCACCAATGGATACAAATCAAAAGCTTGATAAAAATCTTGGTGCACCTGTATACCAGGAGCGATATGCACAGGTGGTCGGTAGTTTGATGTATATAACAAACTGCACCCGACCTGATATTGCTTATGCAGTCAATAAGTTGGCTAGGTTTACCCGTAATCCCAGTGATGATCACTGGAAGGCGTTGAATCGGGTATTACAATACCTGAAATATACATTAACTTTCGGGTTACACTATTCGAGATATCCAGCTGTACTAGAGGGGTACAGTGATGCAAACTGGATATCTGATATAGAGAACACCAAGTCCACCAGTGGGTATGTATTTACAATTAGTGGTGGGGCAGTGTCTTGGAAATCCTCTAAGCAAACTTTCATCGCCCGATCCACAATGGAATCGTAGTTTATCGCTTTAGACAAAGAAGGAGAAGAAGCTGAGTGGCTTCATGACTTCTTAGAGGATGTTTCGTGTTGGAACAAACCCTTACCTTCGGTAATGATCCACTACGACAGCCAGTCGGCTCTAGGAAGGGCACGAAATGCTATGTACAATGGTAAGTCTCGTCATATTTGACGGAGGCATAAGACCGTTAGGCAGCTGATCACTACGAGTATAATATCCATTGATTACATTAAGTCAAAGGATAATATAGCAGACCCATTGACAAAGGGCTTACCCAAGGATCAGATGGTTTGCCTGTCTAGGGGAATGGGCTTAAAACCTAAAATTTAAGGACCAATACGGTGGTAACCCAACCTTACTAACTGGAGATCCCAGTAATTTGGTTCAATAGGAAAACTAAGCCGTAAAGGTTCAGTTGATCGCTTCAGTGGAAGCATGAGCACTTCGGATAGTGATTTCTGTAAAGAAACACCAAATCCAAATCCGTTCCCGCGATAGACGTTAAGTGCTATCTGCAGTATGGGCAAAAGTTAAGTTTTCAAAACCTTTAATGATCCTCAACAGTTGAGGTTAGGTTTTGGGAAACTTTTAATGGTTCCTAACACTTGTGAAGTAGGGTATAGCAGGATACCTTGTAGGAGACCACCTATTTAAGTGCGAGGACGGGCCGCTTCAAATGAACGCACTTAAGAATCCAAGAAGTTGTCCATGGCCACAACGGACAAAACATTACGAAGAAGAGAGTAAGGGAATTTGTTGTGTTAGTACTATTGACTTGGCTTATACTAAACACTGACGGTTCAAGACATCACGTTCACCGTGCAGTAAGTAAGTCCGATGGTATTTAACTATGGAAGGTTCAAAGCTGAAGCTACCTCTCCTTATGCAACATCGGTCCGCTGAAATATTGCTGGAAATGAAAAGACATCATGTGAGTGCGCCAAAATCTCTGTCAAGAGGGGATTGTTGGAAATTTGCCTTTGGCGGGAGTTGCGACCGACCAACTTTAATGACTTAAACACTAGTGTTACGCATGTTGGAGAATCGCCTTCTTCACACGTGCATAATCTACTAAGTAAGTAGATAACCGTAGGGCCAAGGATCGTCAAATTTCGTTGAGAAATGAAAGAGATATTGGTCTACGAAGTGAGGTGTTTGAAGCATGGAAAAGTGTGGTATTGAAATCAATTCTCCCTCATCGGTGGAGGAGGAAAGAATTGTTTTGTTTATAAGTCTCAAAGTTGGCTTGGGGTTTGGGACCCTAATGGGTATCCCATGTGTTTAAAGGAGGGAGGACCTAGATTGTGCTTCGGTTCGAGGAAAGCCCACACGCGCGCCGCTGCCGCCCACCAGTCCCGTCCGGTCTGGGTTCGAGTTCTCGGGTCGTGGGCTGTGGGCTGGGCTTCTTCTGACATTATCTTTTTGGACCAGAATTCAGATTGGACAGAGAACAGAACGTCAATAGCACTCAATTCAGCCATTTATTTTGGCTGAATTACTCTTCCTAAATTCCATCCATTGCACATCAAATTCACCATTTATTTTGGTGAATTACTACCTCCATAATTGCCATTACTTGGCCAGTAATGGCACTTATGTGGGAAGTTCATGAGCCTCTCCTTCAACTATATAAAGGACCCTTTGTCACCATTATTGAGGTACACGAAAACACAAGCAGACACACATAAACAGAAACAAAATCAGTCTTCCTACTATCTTCCAGGATCATTTCATTACTCAAAATTCTTCACGGTAACACTTGAGTTTCCTTTGCTCATTTGTTCACTTACTGTTTTATCTTGGGAGACAATTGTCCAGGACGTAGAAATGATACATACGGGGAAATATTGTCTTAAAGACAGAGTGCAAACACTCGACTCATCATACCGAAAATTGTTCCAGTTTATTCTTCAAGTTCTGTGTAATTTTCAGTTTGTTGTTGAATTGTAATTTCAGTTCTTGTAATACTTAGCAGTTACTTGTAATTTTCATTTCCTGCATCTTTGTAACCAACATTTAATGAGGCAATGACCTATATCGTATTATAATAGGGCACGACCGATGATAAAACTCTAGTATGTGAATCCTCGTACTTCGCATCCCAACACTAAGGGGAGACTGAAAGAAATAATCCCTTGATTATTTTTATTAATAAAAGATTATATATACAATTTACAATTTCCATAATATGGAAAATCCTATTCCTATTCTATTCCCAAAACCCTATTCTATTTGTACAAGAATTCTACAAATATGGTAATGTACAATGCTAATTAAATACAACAACCTTTCCTAAAATAAGCCTCCAAACCGTGATATACACGGTTATATGTAACATGTATATCACGGTCCAAATCAGCCGAATATGGTATTCATTACACCCCCGCAGTCATAGCAGGCGGTCGTCGTACGCTGAGACTGTCCCTAAAATCTTCAAATAGGACCGATGGAAGACCCTTAGTAAAGATGTCTGCAATTTGATACCTGGACGGAACATGTAAGACGCGTACTTGTCCACGTGCTACTTTTCGCGAACAAAATGGATATCCATCTCAATATGTTTAGTGCGTTGGTGCTGAACCGGATTCCCAAAAAGATATACAGCACTAATATTATCACAATATACCAAGGTAGCTTTTTGAATGGGAAAGTGAGCTCCAAGAGAAGATTACGTAATCAACATGATTTAGAAACCACATTAGCTATCCCTCGATACTCGGCCTCTGCACTGGAGCGTGATAAGGTAGCCTGTCGTTTTGCAGACCACGAGACCAAGTTATCACCAAAAAACATGCACTAACCAGACGTAGAGTGTCGGGTATCTGGACATCCACCCCAATCAGCATCGGTACACGAGACAAGTGTAGAGCCCGATGATGGATATAAATGCAAGTCATAGTCAACTGTCCCCTGGATGTATCGGATAATGCGTTTGAGCGCATTCATGTGCTCCATCCTAGGATCATGCATAAATAAACACACTTGTTGTACGACATATGTAATATCTGGTCTCGTGAAAGTAAGATATTGAAGAGCTCCAGCAAGACTGCGATAGTGAGTAGGATCCTTCCTTGTAAGGTGAGCCAGCCGCATCACCCAACTTGGGCTTAGTATCAACGGGAGTGGAAGTAGACTTACACAAGGACATACCAGCCCTATCAATAATATCAGCGGCATACTTCCATTGGGACAAGAATAATCCACCTGCATGATGAGAGACAACAATCCCCAAAAAATAACACAAGGGCCCCAAGTTTTTCATAGCAAACTCAGAACTGAGCATGGTCATGATAGACATGCGCAAAGCATCGGTAGAGGCAGTCAAGATAATATCATCCACATATAATAGAATATAAGCCAAGGAAGTACCACGGCGATATATGAACAATGAATTATCAGACCTGCTGTGTGAAAATCCAATAGATGAAACATAGTCTGCAAATCTCTTATACCAAGTCCGTGGGGCCTGTTTAAGCTCATACAAGGACTTCTTCAATAAACAGACATAATGAGGATATTTGGGGTCTTGAAAACCCAAAGGCTGATGCATGTAAATGGTATCTTTAAGATCACCATGTAAGAAAACATTCTTCACATTTAGCTGATGAATGGGCTAAGCTTTCTAAAGAGCCAAACTGAGAACAGTGCGAATGGTAGCTGGTTTGACAACTAAACTAAATGTCTCACCACAATTCGTGCCAACCTGTTGAGCTTACCATCACCTACAAGACGAGCCTTATGCCTCGCAAAAGAACCATCAAAATTATCCTTATGACTAAAAATCCACATAGACCGAATATTATTAACACTAGAAGGACAGGGTACCAACTCCCACGTCCTATTTTCAATAAGAACATTATATTCGTCGTGCATAGCCAATGTCCAATTCGGGTCATTTAATGCGGACACTGGGTTATGAGGTAGGGGGATTTAAGAACATTAGAATTTAGATTAAATTATCTTTTTGGTTTAAAAATACCCCGTTGACTACGAGTGACCGGTCTATGACTCAGTGGAGAATGGGGTGGATTTTGGGAGGAAATCGGATGGAAGACATGAGCCGAGGCAGAAGCATTGGAATAGTAGCCGAGGCAGAAGCAGAAACTGAAGCTAGAACAGTGTCGGGATTGGGCTGGGCAACTATCCCAACTACCGATACTGGGGCAAAAACAATACTGGAAATAGTGGGAGATGGCGGAACGGTATGGCCAGCAGGCAGTGGGCCCGCTGGCGGAGTTTAGGTGCGCAAATCAGCCGATAAATGATGGACAAGATACCTCATCATCTAAAAAAGTATACGAACTAGGCACATGATTACTCACTTTAGAAAATGGAAATTGGGTTTCATCAAAAATAACATGGCGACTAATGATGATTTTAGTAGAGGATAAATCAAAACATTTGTAACCACGATGATTAGATGGATAATCCAAAAACACACAAGCGGTAGGCCGAGCTTGAAGTTTGTTAAAGTAGTTCATGGGAAAAGCGGATAACATAAACACCCAAAGACCTTAAGATGGGAATACAAAGGATTTTTATTATAGAGGACTTTAAGAGGAGACACATATGCCAACCCTTTGGTATGAAGAATGTTAAGAAGATACATAGCCATTTGTAGAGCATGATGCCAAAAGGAAGGGGGTACGGAAGCATGGACCAATAAAGTGCGGACAATATTATTAATGAAATGAATTTTTCATTCAGCTTTCCCATTTTGTGAGGAAGTATGAGGGCAAAAGAAGCGAAAAATATGCCATTAGTATCATAAAAATCCCGAAACAACCCATTATCATATTTCTTTGCCATTATCACGTTGAATATTTTTTATTTCCCGGTCGAATTGGGTACGGATGAATGCTCTAAAATTTAAGAATGTGGAAAAAACTTGTGATTTTTTCGCTAACGGAAAGGTCCATAAAAATAGAAAAATCATCCAAAATAGAACATAATAATGATGACCCACATAACTTAAAACGAGAGATGTCCATAAATCCCTATGAATAATATCAAATGGCCTTAAAGTACGAGAAGTAGAGGCTACAATAGGTAATCTAACATGTGTTTCCTAAAGGACATGATTGACAAATTGGAGTACTACGTGTACCCTTACAAGTAAAATTATTTTATGCAAGGAAGAAATAATGGACGACCCAGGGTAACCCAAACGTGCATGCCACAAGGAAGGAGTTTGAGCTGCAAAAGTAGATGGCAAGGCTTGACTCGAGAGACTGGAGGCGGGCGTGATTGGATAAAGATCTCCCCTACTTACATCTCATGAGAGGTATCCCTGTCTTGAAATCTTTCACAGAAAACCCAAAAGGATCAAAATTAACTGAAACCCAATAATCAGTGGTGAATTTACGGACAGACACCAAAATTTTAATTAAGTTAGGAGAATAAAGGGCATTTTTCAAGACAAGAGGCGGATGTAGGGAAGACAAAGTTGCATGACCATAACCATGAATTGGAATTGAGGTGCCATTACCAACAATTATGCCATGATTTTTTCTCAAATTGGAATAAGACGAGAGATTACCTTGGTCGGACGTCATGTGAGAAGTGGTACCGATATCCATGTACCAATTAACATCCGTGGGATTTAATCCAAATGTGTGCATAGCGGCTTCAATGTCGATCGGAGTGGGGCCTACTGCATAATGGTCCTAGGCAAGCCGAGGCCCAAGCACCCTTGCCTGTTGCCCCAGCCTAGATCCTGGTCTTGGACTGAACTGTTGCACTGGAAAATTAGGCATGTTGGGAAATTGGGCCCAGTTTCTCGGGTTAGCCGATGGCGGATAATAGAGGCTAGTGGGCCAAGGGCCATGGACCCCAGGGTTGCGGCCAGTTGGATTGCGGCACATTGCCCTGAGGTCCAACCCCATTATTCCCATCTCGGTTTCCGCCATTATTTTTCTGATTTTTACCATTTTTGCCTCCACCGTTGTTGCGATTTTGGCCTGAATTTTTGCAGAAGGACGGAGAAGCGTCGGATGATGATTGGATTTGCACTTGTAGCTACCTTTTTAGCCAAGCCGGCTTCTTTCAATGTAAGCATGGACCAGGCTTGATAGAACTATGGGAGAGGATTACTTTGACGAAGGAGAGTGCCAACGCCATTATAAGCCTCGGATAGGCCAGCAACCATCTGTAGAACAAGACGATTATTGCTAACAGGCGCCCCAACATTACGGAGTTGGTCCCAACTCTATCAGTCGTTTGCAATAGATTGAGACATTCGGAAAATCTTCCATGTTAACATGAGAAAATTCCTGCTTAAGAGTAACAACACGGGAGTTTTTGTTATCTTGGAATATGTCACACAACCTATTCCAAGTGTCCATCGTCGTAGCATCGGGTTCAAGAATTGTTTGCAAGAGGTCCTTAGAGATAGTGGAATAAATCCACTGCAAAATGGTAGCATCAAGAGTAGTCCATAATATTGGGTCATCTTCTGGTGTAGGCTCTTTGCCTATGGCTGAGGGAATGATATGATGAAGAACTTGATGTGAACGGGCATGAATCTTGAAAAGTTTTGCCCACGTCGCATATTAGACGTTTTCCATCTCAAGAACAATAGGGATGTGGTTCTTGATATTAGAAACTGCAAGGGCAAGATGGAACATATTCTTTGACGTAGACATAACGAAATAACTATAGGTGAAGAAGGGATTTGGAAGAAAAATTAGGGAGGAGAGGAGGTAATTAGGGCACAGATTCTGAGAGAGAAGCTGGGAAAATGAGGCTGCAGAAAAAAATCAATAGGATTTTGTGAACCTAGACTTCTGATACCATGAAAGAAATAATCCATTGATTATTTTCATTAATGAAAGAGTATATATACAATTTACAATTTCCATAATATGGAAAATCCTATTCCTATTCTTTTCCCAAAACCCTATTCTATTTGTACAAAAATTCTACAATTATGGTAAGTGTACAATGCTAATTAAATACAACAACCTTTCCTAAAATAAGCCTCCAAACTGTGATATACACGGTTATATGTACCATGTATATCATGGTCCAAATCAGCCGAATATGGTAGTCGAATATCAGCCGAATATGGTATTTATTAGAGACTATCCCTACCGATATGAGGATGAATAAGTTCGGCGACACTGGGATTATACTATCGGGATAAAATTTTGGATTTTGAAAAGCTTTAAGTCAAAAGCATATAGCGACGCCGGGGACTGCCTGGCCAGGTTAGGCTAGCCCATATACATGTCACTGAATTGATCACACTGGATGAAAACCAAATCATTTTGCATTTGTAATCTCTCTTTGAATATTTATTGTAATCACACAGCAACAAAAAAGAATAAATAAAGTTCCCTCTTTTCACACAAACCTTTGTTATTATAAATTAGTTTGTTGTCTCAATTTATACAGATGTTGTTTAACATACCAAACATTTGTGCCGATATGATATGATACATTTTCTTCAAGAGCACCATAAACATAAGGGGTCTCTCTTATAAAACTAAACCTTCATGATCAAAATATTGAAAATCGAACCTTGATGTTTTCAGCTAAAAGCATTAACCGAACAAAGAGTTGCAGGACTCAAATTATTGAAAAGGGTTAGCAAGTCCTAAGCTTGTTGGAATAAACTTCCTAGTCATAAGCTAATTAAAGGGTCCAAGGGCCTTAGTATTTTAAAACTTTTAAGGAAAACTTTGCAAAGCAGTTCAGATTGAGGCAGGACCATAGAAGTCCGGAGACTTGCAAGGGAGATTTTAACGGACGAGTTTCTCGAAAATAGTAGTAAGGAAATAGTGAAGACACTCTTGCTTCATACAAAATCTTTGGAAATAAATTAAGCATGAAATATGAGTATTGCAAGACACAATAAGTTGCGATGTCGGATTTTTCATTAAAATCTCAGGCACAAAAAGGGTAAAGATACAAAGGCTTTTAAGTTGTCGTTTTAAGGGAGTCACAAGATTTGAGGTTGGAGTTTCAGGAAGTGGAGGTGTAGGATCCATTGAAGCCACAGAGGTGATATCGGCCATAGGATCAGGGTCTTCAGTTTGTGCGACTAGAGGAAGTTCATCTCCCTCAACTCGGGACTCCTCTTCACCTTCTTCTTCGGAGGAGTCATACTCATATTCGGTAGTGTTCTGATTTTCCTCTGGGCTTTCCACAGACTCAAGTTCTAAACTCGAGGCTTTGGCATGTTCTTGGCCTCGATTATTTTGGCCTCTTGTTTGAGATAGACATTCTCCTGCGCAAGGGTCACATTGGATTCAGACAATCTGTAAGATTGTATTAATCTCCATTGGGGAGCCTTTCTCATTAATATAAAAAATATATAGGTGTACAATCTGGAATTCTTATACAACCTGGAATTCTTATACAATAGGGATCCTAATTCTACCATAATTACAAAATACTAAATATGGTATAATTACATAATACACGTACAAAACACACCCCTTCAGTCTGAGTAGGAAGAGGTCAGACGCTAAGACTGGATCTGAAGTCAAGTAAGAGCTATCTAGGTAGACCCTTTGTGAATATATCCACGTACTGATATGAGGAAGGCACATGTAAGACTCTGACATGACCGAGAGCAACTTTCTGACGAACAAAGTGGATGTCCATCTCAATATGCTTGGTTCGCTGATGTTGAACCGGATTATGAGATAGATAGATGGCGGATATGTTATCACAATAAACCAAAGACGCCTTACACAACGGATACTAAAGCTCCAAAAGAAGGTTTTGGAGCCAACAAATCTCAGCAACAACATTGGCAATGCCTCGATACTCTGCTTCTGCACTCGAACGGGATAAAGTAGCTTGCCTCTTGGTAGACCAAGAAATTAGATTATCTCCTAAGAACACACAATAGCCGGATGTGGAGCGTCGCGTGTTCGGACAACCTGCCCAATCGGCATCCGTATCTGATAATAACCTGGTCGGTGTTGAGAGGTATAAATGCAATCCATAATCAAGCGTACCCCTAACATATTGAATGATACGCTTAAGGGCAGTAAAATAAGGCTCCCTAGGGGCATGCATGAATAAGCATACCTGCTGAATAGCATAAGCAATGTCAGGCTTAGTGAAAGTAAGATACTGTAGTGCACCTTCAAGACTTCTGTAAAGTGTGGGATCGGACACTGGATTACCATCCACAACACTAAGCTTTGATTTAGAATCAACTAGTGTGGACATGATCTTGCAGTTTGCCATTTTGGCCCTGTACATTATCTCCTCTGCATACTTACGCTAGCACAAAAACATAGAGTCTGTAGTATGAGGCACTGATATCCCCAAAAAATAGCTCAACTTTCCCAAGTCAATCATAGCAAATTCTGTCTTTAGTAAAGCAATAATCTCAATTTTCAATAAATCTGAGGAGGCAGTAAGTACAATGTCATCCACATATAATAGCAAATAAGCAATATTACTACCTCGATAGAAAATAAATAGAGAAGTATCACATTTACTGCATATAAACCCAATCTGTAAGATGTACCGTGCAAAGCGGTCATACCACGCTCGCGGGGCCTATTTCAAACCATACAGTGACTTACGGATATGTCATACATACTGAGGAGTTGCTGAATACACAAAACCAAGTGGATGGTGCATGTAAACAATTTCTTTTAAAGCCCCGTGTAGAAAAGCATTTTTACATTAAGCCCCTGAATCAACCACTGGTTAAAGCCCCATTCAGTCATGTTGTCAGAACAGTGCGAATTTTTAGCCGATTTGACAACATGACTGAATGTCTCACCACAATCAATGCCCTCCCACTGATTAGTGTTGTTAGCCACAAGTCTCGCCTTATACCTCTCGAGCTCACCACTGTCTCTTTATTTGTGATGAAAAATCCACATGCATCGGATCACGTTCACCCCGTCCGACCTAGGAACCAAATCCCAGGTGTGCTATTTTATTAGAGCATTAAATTCCTCACACATAGCCGCATTCCAATTCGGGTCTAGTTTGGCTAATTTTGGGTTTTTGGGTATTGGTGACACAGTTTGGGTGGACAAGTTAAACAGTACTTTGGGTTTGAAAATCCCATATTGAGCATGGGTTTCCATATGGTGGGTGGGGGCAGGGGTAATTTCGGTATGTTGAAGGAGTTGCTGGTTAAGGGACAGAATCGGCTAATTGGGTGGGGAACAGAAACTATGGTGGACGATGTGGTGGGGTCTCGGGTGGGTACCTTCTAGGCATGATAGTGGTTGTGATATTGTGGGGGTATCGATCGGGGCTTCGGGTGGGTTGAGGGTTGGATGGGTGTTGTTGGATATGGCGATGACGGTGGATGGGTCGACGATTGAGTGGTTTGGGATTTTGGTGACGGGAGATAGGTCAGGGGAAGGGTGTCGAACTGGAGAGTCAGCTATGGTGGAGACACATCGGCTGGGCAATGAAGGTTCCGGTGACTGGTAGAGTGGTTATCGTCGGAGCATCGGCTGCCAGTGGTGGCGACAATCGGCGACGAGGGAGGTTGTGGCAGAGACGGTGACTGTGGTGGAATGATTCTATCAGAGTTGACAGCGGTGGGTGGCAGTGGTAGACTGGTGGTTGTTGGCTGAGGCAACTGACTGAGGATGACGGGGGATAAGTCTGACTCGTCGAGAAAGGTGTAGTCCATTTTTTGGTATTTTTAGATATTCGAAAAAGGGAATATGGTTTCGTTAAACGTAACGTGACGTGAGACGTGAATTTGACGAGTACGCACGTCATAGCACAGATAGCCCCTATGATTAGGTAGAAACCTTATGAAAACACACGGAGTGGTTCGAGGTGCTAATTTGTGAAGGGCTGTGGAGGCAAGGTTTGGATAGCAAAGGAAACCAAAAATCCGTAGGTGATCATAGGAGGGGATTCGACGATATAAAATTCCGGTTGGGATCATATTGTGAAGGGTGCTAGTGGGTAAAATATTAAGGACTTATTCTACTATTTTGACCGCATAAACCCAAAAGGGGGGAGGAAGAGAGGCATGAAAAAGGAAGGTACGAACCATGTTATTTATAGTGCGGATGATTCATTCAGCTTTACCATTTTGAGGAGAGGTGTGGGGACACGAAAATCGAAAAACCATGCCATTGCTTGTGCAAAATTTGTGAAACGTGGAATTAATAAATTCACAACCATTATCACATTGAAAAGATTTGATGGCTTTTTCAAATTGCGTTTTGACAAAAATACGGAACTCAAATAATTTTGCAAAAACCTTTGATTTGAAATTGTGGATAAATCCAAATAAAGTGAAAGTAATCATCTAATAAGATGAGATAATACTTATGATCAAGAGAGCTAGTAATGGGAGATGTCCATAAATCAGTATGGATAATATCAAAATGAGCAAACGTAATACTGAGAGATGACTTAACGGAAGACGAACATGTTTGCCTAATTGACAAGAAACACAATTTTGTGTTAGTTTTCCATTACAATGAATAAAACTATTGCTTCTAAGAAAATTAAAAATAGGAGCTCCTAGATGGACAAGTCTATTATGCCAATTTGACGGAGGATAGCATCGAGAGAAATGGGAGAGCACGAGCTGGCAGCGGAGGTGGAGGGGAATGGATAGAGATCCTCCGTGATATTGCATCTCGTAAGAGGTGTCCCCGTACGAAGATCCTTCACAGTAAAACCAAAAGGGTCAAATTCAACAGAGAAGGAATTATTACGAGTAAATTTACAGACAGAAATCAAATTCTTGATAATGTTTGGAGCATACAGGATGTTATTAAGGGAAAAGGGTGGGTGAGGCGGCTGAGTGTAAGTGGTACCATAACCCTGAATTGGAATGCGGTTACCATTACCAATGGTAGTTTATTAAGGATACTTCAAACAAGACAGTGTGGGAAGATTACATGCAGACCGAGTGAGGTGAGACGTGGCCCCCGTATTCATGTACCAATTTTTATCGGGTTGCTGCATTTAGGGAGTTGAACTCCTAACCCAAATTAGTGGGGTTCAGGCCCACTGGAGAGAACTGCTGCTGAATCGTGAGGTGGGCCTGCTGCTGGCCTGGTCCAGGTGTGAAAACCGATCTCTACCTTGGGCCTGGTCCAAGGCCCAATAGACCCATAGAAGGGTAAGTCGACTGGGCCATAAACTGTTGCTGCTGGAACGAAGCCCACTGTGTGTTGCTGGGCCACTGGCCAGAATTGGGGTTCTACTGCTGGCCATTTCCACCGCGGCCATGACCGAAACCCTTTCCACTGTTTCTACCGTGTCCGCCTATGCCACCGCGGCTGACTGTCTAGTGGTTGTGGCTGGGCGGTGGCGATGTTTTATGGCTGCGTGTTTTCAACTGCTAATGCCTTTTGGTTGTGTTTTGGCACATCTGGTTTCTTACAAAAGTAATTGAGAGCGTGCCTTGTTAAAACTCGGTAGTGGGTCGCCTTGTTGAATCATAGTGGCGTGAGTATCAAATTCTCCTTTTGGTAAACCCGTAAGAAGTTGTAAAACCATCTTTGTGTCGGAAATGGGTGTCCTCACGTTCGATAATTGGTATGCAACTAGTTTCAATTGTCTACAATATTCAGACATGTTGGAAAAAAATTCGAAACGTGTATTGTTGAATTGTTCCTCCAAATACACTTCTTGAGTATTTTTATTGTCCTGAAAAATTTCTTCCAACTAAATCCATAATTCACGAGTTGAGGCATCTGTTTTCATAATGGTGTGGAGAAGGTCTTTAGATATGGTGCTATAGATCCACTGTTTTACCATAACGTCAAGATGATGCCATGTCGAGTCTGCAACATCGAGAGCGCGAGGGATAGAGTCGTCGATATGATCAAGTACATTATATACACATGCGTGGATAGTGAATAGTTCAACCCACGAGGAGTACTGACCGTCTTCTTGATCAAGAATTAGAGGGATGAAATTCTTGATGTTCGTGACGGTAAAAGCGGGTGAAAGGAGGATGTGAAGGAGATAGAGGGATACTTATCGACGACTGTGGATGATGCAGAAGCTTTGGGAGAGGTGGGAGTAGACATGGTGGCTACATAATGAGAGAAGAGATGCTAAAAAAATAGGGGTTTTTGCCGATGGCTGCTGCCCGTGAGGGGGGGGGGAGGCGGCAGCGGCGGGAAAAGAAAATTAGGTGTATTAGGGTTAGACTCTTGATACCATGTAAGATTGTATTAATCTCCTTTAGGGAGCCTTTCTCATCAATACAAAATATATATAGGTGTACAATGTGGAATCCTTATACAATAGGGATCCTATTTCTACCATAATTACATAACACTAAATATGGTATAATTACATAATACACGTACTAACACAATCGTATGTGGTCCTGATGATGCTCCTGGTTCTTGTCCGCAATAGGTTAGTCGAGCCTATAGCTTCTCATTCTTGTTACACGTGTTTTGACTTTCTCAATCTTGGCCCTGAGGGTTTTTTCAAAAATCGAACGTCCGCTTCATGCGCGGACACTCTATCCACAGTAGCAGTGGCACCCTCCCAAATGGATTGCTTAGAAACCCCTTTGGAAGGGTGCCGCTTACGAAACAAAGATAATTTAATACTAACAACGTTCAGAAGAGATTAATTTAAAAAGACATTCATAATAATTTAGTAGCGAAAATAGGCCCATGCGATAAAGGTTTCAAGTGCAATTTTTTATATAAAAAGACACTTCGTAAAATTTGTTTAAATGAAATACCATATCAAAGTATCAAGATAATGTGACACCACTCTTCTTGAATAATCAACACGTTAAAGAAACTTCTGAATAAAATTATATTTTTCGTTCAACATCACTATAGGTTCGTATTGTACATGAATTTCAAACTTGTGAGTATAAAAAGGAGAACTAGTATTCTCCTTTATACATATTTACAAGACAAAAAATAAATTTAGCATATTATAAGACTTGGGTTATTAACACACCCTAAAGCAGCAAAACATGTCACCAAATTCAAGTTACAAGCTTATGGTCTTGAGATCCAACACCTCGAAAATTACATAAATAAGCATGACACATAGATCATGTACAAGTCCCAAAACTATACAAAATCTAGATGCATATGCAAATGTGATCTCCACAAAAGCTCCCAAAAAGTCTACTCCAAAAGGCATTCTTCAAATCTCTTCTCCCAGATTACCTACGATAGAAAATAACTATCGCTAAGCATAAATCTTAGTGGCATATAAACTTTGGGCTTGGAGCCATTAGATTCTCCAATTTCCTTATCAGTCATATAGATAGCTCAAATGAGACATAAATATAAATCAAGTAAGAAAATATATCAAAAGTATCTAATATCAAACCTTGAAGTGTTTCCAAATATTAATATCAATGTTCAAAGATTCAAGTGTCAAGAAAGCTTATAAAATCAATCCAAGAGAGTTTGCCAAATATCAAGATGTACGTCATGCCATCACACTAAGCATAATCAGATATCAAGATGGACCGAAGCCACAAATCAACCAGCGTTGAAACCCAATAATCAAGAGAATCAAGAAACATATTAAAAATGGCTTTCTAGTTCGTACTTAACACGGACAAGTTCCATAATTAAGACGAACCATAAATCCAAAGTCAAGATGGAAAAAGATGTGAATAAAGAGGCATGCAGATATAGGTGACAAATTCACTGCCACAAGAAGGACAAAGTCCCAACAAGGATGCAAAATAATCAAGCAATCTATACAAGTGGGAAATTTAGCAAATATCTTACAATATTGAGATAATACCAATAGAACGATATAAAGTGAAGAGAAAGAAAGCAAAAGTTCAAGTTATTTCCAAATATCCAGCAATTAAAGATATTTCAAGATCAAGTTTATACAAAAACCTTGGTGTTTATACCCCCTTAATACTTATTTTTAACCCATAAGTTATTATATTTACACTTTAACCCAATTTACCAACTATAAATACCTCATTTTCTCTTCATCTTTCTCACAAATCTTCCTACAATCTCTTTAATCTCTCAATCTATCTCTCTACAAGTCTACATTGTCTACTAAATATTCAATTTTATTTATTCATTTGGGAATTGAAAGTGAAGTTGGCAACTAGCTTGAGGATCTTCCATCAAGCAAAGTTTCAATTTTCAACCTCTCGATTACACGTCGACGTTTGGTACATTCGTTCCTTCATTAAATTATTATTGTATGTTTATTTTATTTAGCGCACTTAATTTCATTTACTTTAATATTTATTAGTATAATTTTAAATTTATAATTGAAGGATTTAAATGTATGCTTACGGGTAGGGGTCATGCTTTTTCTAGTAGGGGCAACAAGGGCAAGGGTACTTCTTCTAGTCATCCTATTTCTAGACAGAATCATATTCCTACACAGGATGATTTTGTTGATACTGAACATTTTTTCCTACGATACCATTAGATTTAGACGAGGACTATTTTCTGAAACTCAAGAAAAATTTAATTTAGACGATGATCTATATGATACACCCACTAATGTAGATGACAACACACCCACTAGTGCACCTTCAACTGAAATGTCTCATATTCCCCCTAGTATGAGACGAGGTCCAACAAAACGAACATTAAAATCAGATGCATAGATATTTTTTGATACGGACGTAGAAAATCAAGTAGCTAGATGTAAAATATGTAAAGATGTTTTAAAATTTAAAACTAGAAAAGGTCACGGTGGGACGGAAGGTTTAATGAGATACGTAGCAAGGGCTCATCCAGCTAGATATGCCCAATATGAGGCTTCAAAACCGGGTGCGCAAATGTTCGCTCCATCGGGACAAGGTTCACATACTGTCTCGGACCAAGTACAAGGTCAAATTAACCCTATGACGGGGGAAATTGTAGGTCCTAAATACGATAAACATAGAGATAGGGAAGCAATAACAAAATTAGTTGATGTGGAGGGTTTGCCTTTTTCATTTCCTTCATCTCCTGGTTTTATTCATTACATTAGAGAAATGTGTAATTCTGCTTTTAACGATTTTCCTAGATCAACTATTAAGAGAGATGGATTTAAATTTGCACATGAATATCAATAGTATTTACGTTATTCATTATATCATTTTAATGAAAAAGTGTCTATCAGTTCTAATATAGGCCGTAGTACTAACAACCATGAATATTTAACGATAACCTGTCATTGAATAGATTATAAATGGTCTATGCAAAAACGTATCTTAGCGTATAGATATAGAGATGATAGGCACACTGGTACTTTTATTGCATAAAAAATTTATAAAGTGTGCGATTATTATGGAATAACTGATAAAATTATGACTATTACATTAGATAACGTTTCTTCTAACAATTACGCTATTACAATTTTAAAAAATAGTTTAACTCCATCTTTTTCAGATCATTTTCATATAAAATGTGTGTGCCATATATATAACTTAATTGTAAAGGATGGTCTATCACTTTTTGAAGACATTCTTAGTAAAATACAATTTTCTATAAACTTTATTTTTAAAAATAATAGAATACAACGAAGAAAAGAATATAAAAAAAACTTGTCACGATTGTCAACTACCTTATAGAAAAATTCTAGAAGAAGTACCCATTAGGTGAAATTCTTTATACGAGCAACTACTTGTTGATTATGACTATAGAAACCCTATAACTTCATTTTTTAACTCTCATAATCAAAATCCAGCTTATATGGTTGTAGATAGCGATTGGGGAAAAATTTCCGAACTTATTGTAATTTTAGAGAAATTTTTTCAAGCAACAAAAGAATTTTCTGGTATATATTATCCTACTATTTCAACTATGTTGTTTTATATAACTCTAATATTTTTACTGCTTAATGAATATATGGATAAACCAGCTTATAAGGCAGTTATTAAAAAAATATTTATCAAAATAAAAAAATATTTTATTCTTATTCCCACTATTTATATTATTGGTGCTGTATAAAATCTGACTATTAAAATAGACGGTACTAAATCACTTATTGAAACTATTTACGATTGTATAGTAATACTACCACATCCAAGTTCCAAAATCCAAATCACCCACCACCTATTGAACAAACTAAAGAAGAAGTGTTGTCTAGCGTAGAAGACGAATGCAAAAAAAAATATAGGTTTTACCAACAATAAAGTGCTAGCAACCTACCGGCTTTCATACCATCTTTTTCTTCTTCTTCTTCTTCTTCTACTTCTTCAACATAACCTCACAAAAGACATGTTATTTCTGCAGCTAGTATTGAAAGCCTCATAAATAGAATGTGCGGCGGCCGTACCGCTACTAACCAAATTAGCGAGTTTGATATTTTTGTTTTGTAGGGTTCTGTACCGTACCAAACAGTTCTCAATGAAGAAGGACGTGAAGACTTGCTGAAATACTAGAGGGGGAATGAGAAGACCTTACCGACACTTTCAATGATGGCCCGAGATGTTTTGAACATTCAAGTGTCATCAACGGCGTCTGAAAATACTTTTTCTGCCGGCAGATATCAAATAGGAGAGCACATACACTCATTAACCGGAGACAGCTTAGAGATTGTAGTATTATTCAGAGATTGGATATGAGCGGAGCGGAGAAGGTGCGGTCAACCGGAGATCAACGAAGAAAAAGACGAAAACTACAACGAAATCTTATCCGAAGGTGGTGGAAGCGACATGGAGCAATTTGACCAACAAATACCAATTCCAACCGAAGAACCACAGAAAATTATCAAGAATTTTAATTACAATTTTACTATTAATTTGCAACTTTTGAACAACACCACAAAGTTGCACTTTTGACAATTGTATTTGTATTACAAAAAAAATCATGTCTATTAAATAATATAAGAGGCACAAAAACAGCCTTGGAATATTTTTATTACACTATCTTATTTAATTATTGAGTTTTTTATATATATGTTATTTTTAAATTAAGTGAAGAAAAAAAAACCGCCCCGGATCCCGATCCCGCCTCGATCCGATTCCACTTCCTCAAACACTTCCCCTTAGCTTTTACAAGGGTTTATATATAGTAAATACATAATCAAATATCTATATAAGCTCAGTGATTTCAACGTGTTGAACTAAACCTGATATCGGTGAAAATCACCCTAAAATTTTAAAATATTAATTCTTGACAGTACCATTATCTTGTGTTGTGGTTCCGTTTTGAAGAGGTAAAAGGTAAAACTAAACTTTGTGGTCTTCATGAAAGTTGTAGATAAAAGTCTTGGGGTTTCAGATAAATTTAAATCACCTAAAGATCAGATTTTTACAAAAGGTTATGCTCAAAATACTAACAGTAGTACATGGAGGGTTTGTAAAATAGAAATCTAGACATCACCTGCCATGTACTTCATCACCTGCCATGTTTTGGGTAAACACAAACAATTATAGGTTTTGGAGCTTTAACAAAAGTTGTATATCTATGAAATAGCTTTCCAGATCATCTTTTCTCACTTAAAACATTTTTTTATACAAGGAGATATGATAAAAACACTAACAATTGTCTAGTGTAAAAACGAGTTTAGTAACTTACCACAAAAGAGAGGAGCAACTTGTGGTTTAGCAAGAACAATAATTGATGGTTGGTTTAGTTGAATAACCTGAAGGTTTTGGTGTAATATTGCTAAAGATAATAAGGAGCTAGAATTGGAGCTTTCTTTGGCAGGAAGGAATTAAAATGAGAGGTGCTTTTCTCACAAAAAGGGATATATATAACTTGGATAAAGATCAAGAAGTGGGCTGACCCAAAATTCTTAATTCTATTATATTTCATACTAATTCAACAAAAATGATAATAAGGGTGTTCTACATAACAAAACCATGACATCTCCTTATAAATATGACCACAATATAAAATAAGCAATTTTCGAATATCATCAAATTCAAGTTTAGAAAGTACGAAGTAAAATATATATCCTTACTATAAAGATATAGTCAATTAAAATATAAGTATTAGTCTAAAGATTTCAGGGTGTTAAAGTAGCGGTCAAAGAGTCCTGAGCCTGACTCCACTCTTCCTTCCACTCGTTTAGTTGAACTTGGAGAAGGTCGGCCTCTTGACTGCAAGCTCTTCTCCGCTTCAAACTTACTTTAGCTTGGCCTAGAGCTCCTCGACTTATGAAAGTCTAGCCTCAGCGGCCAACATACGTTCTACGGCCGCGTCTCTCTCAGCAGCCAACTCGGCCTTCTCGATAATCATCCTCTGAAGCCCATCGAAGACGATGAGACTGGACTGAAAAGGAAATTTAAGTTAACATAAAGAGGGAAATAAATAAATGTTCAATAGCAAAGGAAAAAGAAGGAAGTTACATGTGCGACAGCGTGCATCCCGACATTAAGGACACTCGGAGAAAGATATTTTCATTTTCTCCTGGACCTTCTCAGAGGCAACACACTTCATGTAGTTTGCCACACCAACGGGCTTCGAGAGAATGTGACATTCTAAAGGCACCAAGAAAGAAACACCTCCCATACCGAGGGGATCTTGGATAGGGGCCGGATAGTGATCCATCAGTTCTTCCTGGTGGACTGTCAAGCTGATCTTCTTCAGGGATCAGAAGATGGAACAGTCTGTGAGACTGGTGCTGCCGAAAAAAATGGGGTCGAAAATTGAAGGGGGCATGTTCAAAGGCGTAGCACCCATGGACGCACTCCCTAAGCCAACAAGAGCAAATAGAGCCCAGGCATCCGAGCCCTAATGTTCCATCACATCGAGTTCTTGGAAGAACAAAGGTTTTCTTTGGGAAAAGCAATGGGGACCTCGGGCTTGTTCCTACTCTCACCCCTTGCAAAGGGAATTTCATCCTCAGTTTCATCATCATCTAGGTCATCCACTTGAGGAGGAACTTTGGTAACCGGGGCTTGAATCTTTTCTTTAGAGACCCAAAGAGGATCCCTACTTGACTCCCCAAAATGCCCAGGGGTGTTCTTCTTAGCCCATTTGGCTCTAGACCAAGGACTGGCAGAAGGAACCCCACATACTATATTCTATTCCTTTTCCCGTTGCACGATGCGGCTGGCCTCGGTCAATCAGTTGACACTTTGGCCACGAGAGTTGTTGAGGAAACCTTGGGCAAACTTGGAAAAAAGAAACAAGGGAGTCAGAGGCAAGTAATCTTGTCTTATTGGGGCTCTCGGGCCCTAATCACCAATTCTGAAGATGATCATGATCGAGGGTGGTATGACCAGTTCTAGATAATCCATACCTACCACTTCCATGATGCTGATCTCGATCATTTCTCAGAGTAGTGGAATAGTGACCGTGAGTATCAGTGCCTTAACTTCTCGTATTCTTTTTACTTCTCTTCTAATCATATCATGTTTTCTTTTCCAACAGCTCCAGTGGTGCATGAACCCTTTCCTGACATCTTCGACTAGGTGATGGGATGGCTCCGGGATTCTCATAAGGCCGAGCGAACTTGGAGGGCTATTTTTGCTGATAAATAAAGAGGGAAAAGCCATGGTAAGTTCCTCATCGTCATCTTTGAGGTTCCACTAATTAAGTTTCTAAAATGTCGTCCTTATTTTTCCTTTTCCCCTCTTTTAGGTCTCCCCGCCCGCCGAGGTTCTACCAAGAATATGCCTTCTCATGATGAGGCTCTGGTCCATATTAATAGGGCTGCTGCGGAGGCAAGAGACAGAAGAAAGCGAAGGCTTCCAGGTGAGACTAGGGCATCTTCCTTCAGAATTTGCTCACATGTTAGAATGCGCCGCCGATTCAATGAATATTGGAGGGAGGATATGCAGTGGGTGGTCCATGTGGAAGATGATAAAGAAGAAGCCACAGAACCTGAGGACGCGGGCCCCCCCTCCACTGAAGCCTTCAGAGAGCCGGGAGTCATTGAAGGAAAACCCGAGATCATAAAGAGTGGAGACACGGGTGATGGCTCTTTGATTCGTTCCCCTTCTGCTATTGGTTTTGACCTTGGTTTGGAAGCCTCCCTAGCCCATCTTGCGGGCATCTTTCTTCAGGTAACCTAAGTCTTTTTTTCTCATACAATTTATCTTTAGGGTGAGTGCATAAGCTAAGTTTTTTCCATCTGATCTTCTTTCAGGGGCATGCCGACATCTCTTCCACTATCGAGCTTTTCAAGAGCATGCCATCATCTTCTCAGGACGTGGAGAGGCTGACAAAGGAAAATCGGTGCCTCCGGGATGAGATTGCTAGCTCCGATCTGAGCATACAGATCTCATGTAATGAAGGGCCACCCTGGAGGGTTGGCGGGAAGAGCTAAGCAGGCTCTGGCAATTTGGGAGGAGAATTTCCAAACCATGACCCATGCTCGCAAATTAATGGGGGAGAGCTTGGTCCACGCTGAGCTTGACCGTGATGCTGCTTGGGCACGGGCGCAAGCACATGAGGCTTTCCGTGCTCGGTTTTGAGCCCAAAATCAGCTCCTTATGCTTCATCGAGAGGCTGATCAGCAAAGGGCCACCTTGCTTTAGGACTATGCTATCCTTCAAACCTGGTTCGAGGTCTTGCAAGACATAAAGAAGAGGAAAATTGATGTCTCATCGGCCCTTATAGATGAAGAAGTGGATTTGGGAGTGGTTGTGGAAGATATGGATGAGTTACGTGAAGAGACACATCCCTGCTCTGATGCTTCTATTGGCTCCTCTAATGGCGATGGTGCACCCCCTCGGCTTAGCTTTGTATGTCTTGAGCCTTTGGTCATTAGTTTGGAGGCCTTCCAAGGGTTTGTTCCTGCAACGATGATCAGCACCGATGTCGGAGGCTGGTGCCACTCTTTTCAGTGCTAGTGAATCTATGATGGGCGGTGTGCCCTTTTAATGAATGTTTCTGTGATGGACCTTCGTGTCCTGTGGTGAAAGTTTTTTTATTACCGTTTCGGCTTGTGCATCATACGGTGTCCAGTGGATACTTTCGAGCCCCTGTGCCCTTTGTTGTCCTAGCTTTGAGCCTCTGTGCTCTTATTTTGTTGGATCTTTGGGGCCCGTACGCTCATTTAAAAAGAAATGTTTCTATTTGAGCATTTCACACTTCTTTTGTATTAATGACAATTAATAGTTCGCTTTCAGTTTTACTTTCCCATGTTTTGACATGTGCTTTGTTTTTTGCAACAATTGTGATCATATAATGACCTGTTGGTTTTTTAATTTGCACTTAACCATCGAGGCATGATTGTCGCGCTCGTCTACCAGAACTATGCTAATATTCAAGCATTATTGTTTAAGCCAAGGTTTGACGGCCGGTGCACGCTTATGTAATTTTTACATTTTGTATTTGAGGTCGTCTTTCCTTGACCTAATCCGGGAATGTCATATTCGAGAACGCTATCGCAAAATTGGGATTTAAGACATCCAATTTAGAAATAAAGGAAGATGCTTTATTTTCGGTATTGATAGGAAAGACGTTTCAACCCCATGTAAACGCACAAAAGGTACAAAGAACTTGCACGTTCGGACGCTCTATGGTCGTGTCGTGTCATTTGAAGCAGTTTTATGGAGCCGTATGACTTTCGAGTTCGGTTTTTCCCTGAACATTCTTTCAATGTACAACTTAGTCAGAAAAATCAGTGAAGGCTTTTCCATTTCATTCTTTTTAGATTACAAGGGATGACTTATCGTGCAAATACATGATCCCTCTTTGGGGTTTTTACAAGATTACAAAAAAGAAATTGCGCACGTGTAGTGACTGCTAGCAGTCCCAGTTTGAGCAAGTCTGTACTCAAAGAGATTTCGCCTTCTGAACATACAAACCCATTCTCTCCCTCTGGAACAAGAGTGTGAGGTACCGAGGAGTCAAGTTTTGAGATGCGATACACCAGGCCTGATGTGCCTTTAAATTGTTGCCTCATGAAAAACGTTACTGGAAAAACCTAATTGGGACAAAACCTCAGTCAAGGAAAAGAGTGTAATGTGTATGCGTCCCTTCTGGGGAGACTACGATTTTGCGAGCCGTCCCTGTCAAGAAAAGAGACAATTAACCAAAAGTAGATGTTTTTTTGAAGACAAAACATGCATGCCTCCCTTCAAAGGTAAAATCTCTTCAAGTGACTAACGTTCCAGTTGTTCTTCAGTTTTTTTTCGGACTCATCTTTGATCCGGTAGGATCCTTTTCCCCTGATTATTTTTATTTGATATTGTCCTTCCATATTTTCTTGCAGTTTACCCGCGTTCAGATCTCTTGTTGTAAGAGTGACTTTTCAGAGGACGTGGTTCCCGATTTTAAAATACCTTAAATTCGTCTTCATGTTAAAGTACCTCTCTACTATTTGCTTTTGTGTAACCAAACGTACGAAAGCCAATTCTCTGTGTTCCTCCAATAACTCCAGTCCTACCGCCATGGCTTCTTTGTTAGATTCTTTGGTGGCCTGGGTGTATCGGAAGATGGGTTTTCAACTTCTATAGGTATCAAGGCCTCAACTCCGTAAACCATAGAGAAAGGGGTTTCTCCGGTGCTTGTCTTGGTCGTGGTCCTGTAAGCCCACAACACCCCGGACAGCTCTTCTGGCCACTTTCCTTCCGATTTTTCCAACCTATTCTTGATGCTCTAGATGATAGTCTTGTTAGTGGACTCTGCTTGCCTATTTGCACACAATTGATAAGGTGATGATGTGACTCTTTTGATTTTCAACCCCTCAAAGAAATTGGTTACTTTCTTTCCCACGAACTTCCAACCATTGTCATAAGCAATCTCCTTTGGTATTCTGAACCTACAAATAATGTGGTCTCGATGAAGTCTATAACCTGGTTCTCTCGGACCTCTGGGTATGCTTTAGCTTCCACCCATTTCGAAAAATAGTATGTCAGGATCAACAAGAACCTTACCATTCCTATAGCTCCGAGTAATGGCCCTACGATGTTTATCCCCCATTTCATGAATGGCCACGGGACCACCATCGAATGGAGTGGTTCGGTGGGGTGATGTATCATAGGAGAGTGGTATTGGCACTTTTCACACTTTCGAACATAGGCCTTGGCATCATCTTCCATCCGAGACCAGTAATATCCGACCATTTTTATCTTTTTCACCGAGTCATATCCGAAATGATTTCCGCAATTGCCCTCATGTATCTCCTTCATCACATACTCATCCTTCGTTGGTCCTAAGAATTTATCCAAGTGCCCGAGGTAGGATCTTTTATACAACTCTCCATCGTGCATGCGGTATCTAGCCGCCTTGATTCTTAAAGCCCGAGCCTGTTTACCGTGTTTTGGGAGAGTCCCGGTCTATAAATAATTAATGATGTCATTCTGCCAATCCCACGTTAGGCTGGTGGAGTTTAACTAGTGCAGTCCAAGATCTAAGACAAAACACAGGAGATGGACCATGGATTTTGACTCTCCTTTAGTTGCCCTAGTCAGAGAGCTTAGGTTGGCCAAGGCGTCAGCTTCAAAATTCATTTCTGGATGGATCTGCACCACCTTCCACTTCCTGATTTAAGTCAGAGGAGTGGTGGCCTTGCTTAGGTATCTCTACATTCGGTTGTCTTTGGCCTCATATTTTCCCAGTATTTTATTAACAATCATCTACGAGTCACTTTTGAGCTATATATTTTCGGCCCCAATTCCTCGAGCCAATTCCAAACCTGGAATTATGGCCTCATACTCGGCCTCATTATTAGTCAAAGAAATATATTTAATCGCTTGCCTGATTGTATCCCCTGATGGAGTAATTAGGACAATCCCTTGCCAGGTACCCTTCATACTTGTGGCTACATCCGTATATAGGATCCCGAACCGCTATATAGGATCCCGAACCGCTATTTCGGTTTCCCAAATCGCCTCTGATAGCAGTCCGTGGTTGATAAGTGATGTCATACGTGCAAATTTCGATTGACCAACTTGCTAGCCTGCTCAAGAGTTTGATTTTTATGCAAAATATTCCTTAGAGGAAAAGTGGTGACTATACATATGGGGTGACATCGAAAATACGACCTCAGTTTTCGAGATGCGACTACCAGGGCCAAAACCAACTTCTCAAGGTGAGGGTAGTGGGCTTCGATCTCGGTTAAGGCCTTGCTAATTTAATAAACAAGAGATTGCGTACATTTTTCCTCTCGAATGAGCACAACACTTATAGCAGTTTCAGATATGGCGAGATAAATCAATAAGAGTTCTTCTCCATCTGGCTTCACGAGTAGAGGTGGGTTGGTCAAGTTTCTTTTCAAATCCTTCAGCACCTATTGGCATTTTGAGGTCCACTAAAAGTCTTTCTTTTTCTTCAGCAGGCCGAAACCTTTCTGACATTTCTCCAATGACCTCGATATGAATCTCCCAAGCACAATTATTCTCCCAGTCAATCGTTGTACTTCTCGAGCATTAGTGAGCACATCCGATACTTGCTCGATTTCTCGGATATGATCCAGATTGGCCTCAATGCCCCTATTTGATATTATGAATCCTAGGAACTGTCCTGATCCGAATGTGAAAACGCACTTCTCAAATTTAGCTTGAGGTTATATTTGCGGAGGATCTCAAATACCTCCTGTAAATGTCTAATGTGTTCCTCTATTTCCAAGGACTTAACGATTATGGCATATAAGTAAACCTCCACGCTTCCACCCAAATGATGTTGAAACATCCGTTGGGTCAGCTGGTGGAAAGTGGTCCCTGTATTTTTCAAGCCGAATGACATGACATTATAACAGTAGGTATCGTCCTCCATTATGAAGAAAGTCCTTTCCGGGTCCAACGGGTATAACCATATCTGCTCAAATCCTGTAGAGACGTCCAGGAAACTGAGTAACTCGTGTCCGGCCACCACATCGATAATATGGTCCATGCTGGCCATTGGGTAAGAGCTCCTTAAGCACGCTTTGTTCAAATATTTTAAATCTAAGAACATTTGGGAAGTATCAGGTTTCTTTGGAAGTACCACTACATTTGCTAGCTAGTCGGAATATTTTACCTCCCGGACCACTCCTTCTTTGACGAGTTTGGACATCTCTCTTTTGACAAATTGGTTGCGTTTTGCTGACACCGGACATCTCTTTTGTTTAACGTGTTGACATTTCTGGTTGACACGCAACTTGTGCATGGCCAGTTCTGGAGGCACGTTTGTAATATCCATTGTGAGCCAAATGAAGCTTTTCATGTTATCATTTAAAAATTTAACTAAATTTTCTTGGAACTCGGGGATTAAACTCGAACCCAGGTATACCTGCTCCTTGGGTCGGCTTGGATGGCAGGTAGTCAACTCAAGGTTTTCTACCGTGGATCTCCTTGCATCTAACTCCTCTGGCACCACAAATCCCCGTGGTACCCGATCTCTCTGATCCTCTAGACAGAGGTCTCCTATCAATCCCTTTTTCTGCTCGATTTTTGGGTTAATCCCGAAACTGGGCATCTGTGATTTCTAGATGTCGTTTCCAACTGGCTCTCCTTTCTCAACGACCAAGGTAATTCCTGCTTGATCGGGTTCCGCATTGCCTTGTATTTCCATTTTCCCCTAAAGTGTCATGAATTTCATGACCTGATGAAAAGTAGACGGGATCGCCTTCATGGCATATAGCCAAGGCCTCCCAATTACTAGATTATAAGGTATTCCTCTCTCGAGGACATCGAATAGGGCCTTCAGCGAGAATCCCTTCACGTGAGTGACCAACTCAATTTGTCCTCGGGTCGTTTCACTGGATAGGTTGAAACTAGTCAAGACCTTTATTATTACGACCATTTGCCCAGGCAGTTACATCTCCTTGATTACACTTGATTACATGTAGTTGCACAACGTTCACAGCGCTACCTGGGTCAACAAGCACATGCTTAATATTAAATTAAAATATTTAGATAGGGATTACAAGGGTATCAGCGTACGGGTTCTCAATGCCTTTTCTTTCCTCTCTGCTGGATGTGATAGGCTTTTCGAGCTCATCCCTTATCCTTTTTTTGGAGGGATGTGGCCCCTTGTGTTGTTATATTTGAGACACTACCCTAATTATATCTCCTTCAATGATCATGTTGACCGTTCCCTACTGCACTGGGCATTCCTGCGAAGTCCCAATCCCCTTCTCTCTAGCGTACTTAGATCGACTGCTAAAAAATTCCTTTAGATGTCCCATTCTCAGCAGATTTTCCATCTCATATCTCAAGTGCTTGCAGTCTTCTGTTGAATGGCCCAGGATTCTATGGAGCTTGCACTAGAGCTCTATGTCCGCACCTCGCTTGTTCGAGTTAGACCGAATCGCCATCAGGAATCAGGCTTCCTTCATTCCTTTCATTGTCATGACTAGGTACACGATCTCCATGTTAAAATTGTAGGAGGTCACACTTAGTATCCCCGAGTCGCTTTTGGACTTTTTCTGTGTCATATCTTTTTCTCTCCTAGGCTGATATTGATCATACCTTGGCTTATTCGGTCGTCCTTCATGTCTAGGTGGCAGTCTATATGGGGGATCATTCCGAGGTCTCCCCTACTATCCTCCTCCGACTTTCGTTCGGCGTTGGCCCTATGATCATCTTTTATCCTTATCTTGGCAGTATATAAGTTATTCAATTCATTCCAGGACTTAGCCGGGAACTCCCTTAAACTTTTCTTGACGCGTCCGAACTATCAACATTCAGGCCATCGGTAAATGTTGCGGCAGCCCAATCCTCAGGAATTGCTGGTAACAACATTCTCTCCCATTGAAAACATTCTACAAAGCTGTGGAGCAATTCGTCCTTCCTATACTTCATAATGAAGATGTCCTCTTTATGGGTTTTGACCTTCCGAGCCCCAACATAGGCTTTTATGAATGCAACTGCAAGAACAACAAAGGAATCAATAGGATTTTCAGGTAAGAGAGTATACCAAGAAAGTGCTCCATTTGTGATCGTTTGGCTGAATTTCTTCAACATAACAGATTTAATGTAGTGATATTGCAAGTCATGCTCGGTGACTGCAGCCTCAAAAGACACGATGTCTTTGTCCGAGTCTGTGGTGCCATCATATTTGGATATATCGGGCATCTTGAATTTTTTTGGGATGGGTTCCGGAGCCACTTCTTCCCTGAAAGGTATCTTCCCGTATTTCCTATCCCCTGCTCATTTTAACATATGTGGCCTCCTAGTATCTGACTCATTTGCTTGTGAAGCTTCTTTTCTAGTGTAGTGAGTCTCACCAGGTCTGCCTCTGGCGCTGCAGGCTCTGCCTTCTCCGTGTTTGGTGCAGACACCCAAGGCGCTCTCGTAGATTCCACATTGTCTAGCGGGTGTCTACCCGGCCCTGCTTCAGATAATGAGGTCAATAATTTTTCCATGCGCTCCATTATGGCGTTGTTTGATGCTAAGACTGCGGCTAGGGGCCACCTCTAAGGGGGTATTGTCTCCTCTGAACATCCCATCTATATTTGAGTGAGGGCACTTTTTTCTCTTCTTAGGGTACCGCTCTTCAGTTGTACATCCTTGCTCTCCGCCTAATAGCTTTGAATGTCTTCCTCGTCTAAGGGTTTGTTAGGGGTTGTTTTTGCCGAATGGCTTCTCAATGTTTCCGAACGGCCTGTCAGGTCCTGATGTTCGATGGGTACATGTTCCTCCCTAGTTTTCTGCGATCCGTGAGCACTGCCGTTTTGACCTGACATGCTTCTCTCTTTTCTTTTGAATATAGTGACTCCATTCAATTTTTTTCAAAGAGATCAGATACAAATCGAGACAACATCGCAACTGTCTATCCCCACAGACGACGCCAAACTGTTTTCCTGTGAAAAAATGATTCTAACCAAAAATACAGTTAGAGATTTGTATTTTACGATTTAAGGACAAGTATGTTGTATCGGATCCAGAGACCTCCTCAGTGAATCCAATATTAATGGCTATGTGTTATTTAGTGGATAAGTAAGTATAGAAATAAACAAGCAAGATTAGCTAGATTTGGAACAAACAATGGGAAATAATGGACAAATGCTCTATTTTTTCTATTCGTTTGAGAGAGATCTTGGTTACAAGTGTAAGCTTAGAGAGAATACAATGTGTATTTTCTTCACTTCTAAGTCTTGTTTATATAAGACAAAACTAGACTATAATGCCACCCTAAAGTTATGACGACGCAAGTGTGCTGATGTCATTGTGCCCACGCGCGCCGCGACACTCTGATCTAGGACAACTGATGTGACGGGGATTATTGGGAGTGGAAGACAACTGTATGAAGCTCCGGAACCATTAGGCTTCTCGAATACGCTAATGCACCTAGAGACATTTCTACCCAATACAAAATTAAAGGGTTAGGGATCACACCCATAATATTTTTGAAGACATATTTTCAGAATAAAATAAAGTATGAAAATTAATTGAAATAAAATACGCAAATTAAATGCAAGAATTAATAAATTAAAGGATGGAACGAGTGTACCAAATATCTGCGAAAAGAAGGCGTAACTGTAAACGTAGAATTTGAGACTTGGTCACTTGAAGCTTGAAAGTTGCTCCAAAATTGCCCAACTCACAAATTATTTTTTATAGAACTTGAATAGTGGAATGATTAGAAAATATTAGAGAGAAAAATAGAGAGAATTGTGTGAAAATGAGTAAGGGTGGAGGGATATTTATATTTAGGAATAGGGCCAAAATATAATATGTTGAAGTTTAAGATTAAAAATAAGTTTCGGGTAGGGGGATAGGGGCTGTTTTAGGGGCGGGGGAGGGGTTAAAAAGGGCTATATAGCGTTTGGGATCTAAATGTTTTTTAGAAAATAATTTTTGCGCACTAGACCGAGACGGGAATAGGCTTGTCCAGTCCGGGCAACCAAGCTTTCCCTGGGATCTCGCCTCGTCCCACGTCCCCCTACCCTCATCCCAATTTGCTCCCTCCCCCAAACCGATACCAACAGCCTTATTCAAGAGTATTGTAATGATCTCAACAGTTCCCAATTACGAAAATGGAAATTATATTGATATCTTTTCAGTAATCCAACAATTACAATTCCAAAACAGTAAATGCGCAACAATAACTACTAGATTCACCAATAAACCAACTACAACCAATTCGATAATATAAGGAAATTATAATTAAGGAACTAATTTACTACGATCACAGCCACAGACTCTAATTAAGCTTGAATCCATTCATCAACTCGAAATTAGCTCAACATACCTGAACAATAGAAATTGTAGCTGTAGTAAGTAACCTCCAATGTCATAATTAGGAAAGGAGAAGAGAGAATATCGGATTGGAGAAGATTAGTTATAAAGAGGGAGAATGAGAGAGAGAGTGTGCACGAGAAATGCATATCGAAATTCTTCACACCCTTTGCACTGTACTCCTTGCGTATATATGTGTTCAGCTATTTGAATCACAGCCATCCGCTACGTTTGATCTGGGCTGTTTATTTTTATTAGCTGGAACTTAAAATAAAGTTATAATAGATACTACCCGTAGGACGTAGCTTTCATTTAATTGTTTCTCCCATTTCGAACCCGGATCATAACATTCCTTTCCCCTTCAAAACATTCTTTTCCTCAAGAATGTGTACTTTGTTGCTGAATGAAATCTGGGAACTAGGCTTTGGTTAAGGACCAGTCCTCCCAAGTAGATTCTTCAGCAGCAAGATTTTCCCATTGACTGAGAACTTTCACAGTCACTGCTTTTTTAACCTTGATCATGCGCCTCTGAAGTATGGCTAGAGGGTTAACAAGTATCTGACCATACTCTCCTACTATTTGTAATTGTTGTTGAGGGGTAACAGTTGGGCCAATTCTCCTTTTGAGCAATGACACATGAAAATTAGATGTAATAGAGCAGTATCAGGGAACTTAAGTTTATATGCAACAGTGCCAATCCTCTGTTCTATCAGGTAAGGGCCATAGTATTTTGGACAAAGTTTGATGTTCTCCTGAGTGCTATAGAGGTTTGCTTATAGGGTTGTAGCTTCAGATATACCCAATCTCCCACATTTAACTGTCTCTCAGTCCTGCCTTGATCTGTATAGTACTTCGTTCTAGCTTGAGCTTGAGCTAAATGATCCCTTCGTACCTGCTAAAACTAAACTTTGTGCTGGATTAACTCTTCAACACTTGTTACTAGATTTTGGGCATATGGGCTCATGGGAATTTGTGGTGGATCATAACCATATAGTGCATGGAATTGGGTGCACTTTAGTGATGAATGATAATTGGTGTTGTACCACCATTCAGCCAGATGCAACCAATTTGCCCATTGTTTAGGCTTGCTTATTGTCATAGCTCTAAGGTATCCTTCCAAACACCTATTCAACCTTTCAGTTGGGCCATCAGTTTCAGAGTGGTATGATGTACTCATGCATAAGGTTGTCCCAACTGCCTTGAATAGTTGTTGCCAAAAAGCACTACTAAAGATCTTATCTCTGTCTGACACCATGGTACTGGGAAATCTATATAGCTTATAGACTTCTTTTATGAATACATTAGCCACATTCACAGCAGTATAAGGATGTTGAAGAGGGATATAGTGAGAATACTTGGTGAATCTGTCCACCAATACCAGTATCACATCCTTACCTTGTGATTTGGGAAGTCGTTCAATGAAATCAAGGCTAATATCCTTCCAACCTTATGTTGGTATCTCCAGTGGTTGCAGTAGGCCAGGGTGAGCCACATTTTCATCCTTACTCCTTTGACATATGTCATAGGTAGATACAAAGTCTTGCACATCTCTTTTCATGCCTGGCCAAAAGAAATACAGTTGTAATCTCTTCAAGGTACCCTATTGTCCTAAATGCCCTCCAATTTCTAAAGAATGCACAATTTGTAGGATTTGTTGTCTTAATGTTGTAATTCTGCCCACATACAACTTGCACTTGAATCTCAAAACTCCAGCTACAAAGCTGTAATCAGGGTGAGTGTTTGGATCCACTGTTAGTGTAATGATGAGCTCTTGAGCAGACTCATCCCCTTCATAACTCTTCTCCACTTCTTCCATCCATGAAGGTTGCACCCCAGACATAGCATGAGCTTCACCCTGATCTTCTTGTACCCTTGAGAGTGTATCTGTCACCCTATTTTCTTTCCCCTTCTTGTATTATATTTCATAGTCTAGGCCTAGCAGTTTCGTCAACCCCTTTTGTTTGATTGCAATGCTCACCTTTTGCTCCATCAAATACTTTAAACTGAAGTCATCATTCTTAATAATGAAGTGCCCTCCTTTAACATAATGTCTCCACCTATCTACAGCTGCAATTACTTCCATACACTCCTTTTCATACACTGACTTACCCAAATGCTTTAGTGTTAGGGCCTTGCTATAGAATGCTATTGGTTTGTTCTCTTCGGTTAACACTGCTCCTAGTCGACAATGACTAGCATCAGTCTCAATCATGAACTTCTTAGTATAATATGGCATGGCAAGCACTGGTGTTTGACTCATGGCTTGCTTAAGCTGTTGAAAAGCTTCCTCAGCATCTGAATTCCAATGGAATGCATTTTTCTTGAGCAAATGTGTCAATGGTTTGCATATGCTGCTATAATTCTTGAAAAATCTCCTATAATATTCTGTCAACCCCAAAAACCCTCTCAATCCCTTGAGACTCTTTGGTTTTGGCCAATTCCTTATTTCTTCTACCTTGGAAGGGTGAGTAGCAACACCATGGACAGTGATTATGTGTCCTAAGTATTCCACTTGGTTTCTGGAAAAAGTGCATTTGGACTTATTTGCAAACTGACAGTGTTGTTGCAGTACTTCAAAGGCCTGCTTAAGATGTTTTACATGCTCTATTAATGGCTTGTTGTACAATAATATAGCATCAAAGAAAATCAATATGAACTTCCTTAAATAGGGGCCAACAAGGAGTTCATGAGAGCTTGGAAAGTGGCTGGTGCATTTGTCAAGCCAAAAGGCATGACTTTGAACTCAAAATGACCATGATGAGTCCTGAACCCTGTCTTGTGCACATCCTCTGGTTTCATTCTTATCTGGTGATAACCTGCTCTTAGGTCTAACTTAGAAAAATAGCTATACCCTCCCAGTTCATCCAAGAGATCATCAACAATGGGGATAGGGAACTTATCCCTGATAGTAATCTTGTTAAGCTCTCTGTAATCTATGCAGAATCTCCAGTTACCATCCTTATTCTTAACTAGTAGTAATGGTGAAGAAAATGGAGAGTGGCTTGGTTGAATGATGCCTTGCTCTAACATTTCTGTCACTTGCTTCTCCAACTCAGTCTTCTAGTAGTGATTGTACCTATAGGGTCTCAGTGACACTAGACTGGCACCTGGTACAATGAGTATATCATGGTCATAATCTCTGGTTGGGGGCAATGCCTTTGGCTCCTCAAACACATTAGCATAAGTCTCCAGAACTTCATGTACTTCCTTGGGAACCTCCTCCTCATCTACCACCTCTTGACTCACCATAGTGAAGAAGTGTGCAATAAATGCTTGCCCTTTCTTTAGCAATTCCCTACACCCTTGGTTGTAATCTGATGGATTTCTCCATGTCTTAGATCTCCCTTTAGTGTCACCATCTTCCCATCTTTCTTGAGTTTCAGCACATAGAGCTCATAGTCAAAAGTGACTGGAGTATGAGCTCTCATTCAATCCCCATCTAACACCATATCACAACTATCACGTTAAGTAGTCTGAATTTATCTGTGAATTCCACCCCACTGGCCTTTCATTTGATTGTAACACTCTGATGACTGTACATCTGTTGCCCATTTGCTACTGTCACTCTCAGAAGTTTGTCCATCTGTGCTATTATGCCAAGTTCCTTGGTTGCTTGACTGTCAAGGAAGCTATGTGTACTTCCTGAATTCACTAAAATAATGATAGACTTCTTCTTGATTTACCCCCTAAGCTTGAAAGTATTAGGCTCAGGAGTCCAAGACATGGCATTCAAACACACTACTTCTTCTTCACCTTCTATCATTTCTTGTGTGATCTCCATATCCTTGGGTAGGGGCACCTGTTCTTCCTCTTGTGGACCCTCCTCAATTTGCTCTTCTTCTACTGCAGACATGGCATTGAGTTGCTTATCTTTGCACACATGACCAGGGTGATACCTTTCCCCACACCTTCAGCAAGCACCAGGAATTCTCCTAAACTCTGACTTGACCTCTAGCTTGGTAGTAACCTCAGGTCCCTTTCTAGGAATAAAACTGTTTTTGACTGGACCCTTGTTGAATGGTACAATAGTTCCCTTGTGCACCCACTTGCTGTTCTTATCCCTAGCATTGATAATTCTCTCATGCTTTCTGGCTAGTGACGCAGTATGAGAGAATGAATAAAGTTCATGCATCTTGATCGTCTCCCGAATTTCCTCCTTGAGTCCACCAATGAAGCATTCTAGCAAAAAGTCTTCAGGTACCCTTGGATTCCTCATCAATACTAATGCTCTGAGATCCTCAAACTTTTGTAAATAAGCATTGAAATTGGTAGTTTGAGTTAGCATCTTGAAATCATTCACAACCCTTTCACTGTTCTCATCAGCATATCTGTTGATCAGCTCCTCACAAAAGTCCTCCCACCTCACTTGCCTATTAGTAAGTGTATAAGAGAAATATCAATTTTCTTCATCACCCTCTAAGTGAAGTGTTGCCATCTCTTGCTTTTTAGCTGCATTAGTGATTTTGTACACATTGAAGTACCTCTCACACCTTCTTAACCAAGTTCTAGGCTCAACACCACTATAACTTGAAAACTCCAATTTCTGATGAAACTCAGCACTACCTCCATTTCCATGACCATTATTAGCCCCATTATGATTGAACTCCACCCCCCTAGGTCTGGGCAAAAGCCCATCCCCTCTACTACCTTGTCCTGCTTCTGTAGTTTTTCCTAAGTCTCTTTTAAGCAACCTCATCAGCCCAGCATTGGTTTCCTCCATTATTTGTTTCATCCCTAACTGAGTAGTACTCATCTCAGTCATCCTAAAATCTAGAGCTTCAAACTTAGAATCAGCTTCCCCCTTATTAGCTTGAATCTGAACCTCAATTTTCTTAAACTGATCTTCAGCTTTCCTAGCCCTCATAGCGTCAGCCCCAGTCATTTTTCCACAGGTATAATGAAAATCGATGCTCTGATATCAATTGTAATGATCTCAACAATTCCCAATTACGAAAATGAAAATCATATTGATATCTTCTCAGTAATCCAACAATTACAACTCCAAAAAAGTAAATGAGCAACAATAACTACTAGATCCACCAATAAATCAACTACAACCGGTTCGATAATATAAGGAAACTACAATTAAGGAGCTAATTAACTACGATCACAGCCACAGCCTCTAATTAAGCTTGAATCCACTCATCAGCTCAACATAGCTGAACAAAAAAAATTGTAGATGTAGTAACCTCCAATGTCGCAATTAGAAAAGGAGAAAAGAGAATATCGGATTGGGGAAGATTAGTTAGAAAGAGGGAGAATGAGAGAGAGTGCACGAGAAATGCATACCCAAATTCTTCACACCCTTTGCATTGTACTCCCTGCATATATATGTGCTCAGCTATTTGAATCTCAGATATCCGCTACGTTTGATCTGGGCCGTTCATTTTTATTAGTTGGAACTTAAAATACCGTTATAACAGACACTACCCATACAGCGTCCCTTTCATTTAATTGTTTCTCCCATTTTGAACCAGGGTCATAACAAGTATATATTTTTAGAAAGAAAAAAGTGAAACAGAGAGGAAATTTGCACGCACCAGTTGCTATTCAGAAACATTTGTCATTGCATTTTCGAAGGAGAAACAAAGATTGAAGGAGAACCTTTACCATTTCAAAAAGACAAGTTAGAACAAAGGGATGCCTGAAACAGAGATGTAAAGAGAGTCTGAAGTAATAGAAACCAATTTCTTCCCCCAGAATCTGAAGCAATTTTTGCAGAATGAGGGCGAGAAGGAATTTCTAAAAGGATAAAACACTCTGCTTTGCTCGATTTACACATAGGGATTTTGCTTCTTGTCTCAGCAATTCTAAGACCGTTGCATGGTGATGTTAGGGGTTCTCAAGTATTGGCAGGATTCGTGAGAAAAATTGACCAGACCCCTAGTTACTATTGCAGAGCTTGGACTGCATGATTTAGTTAGCTTAATTTATATGTTCTTTTTATTTTCTTAAAACAATATCTTTTTCATAATGTCTTGATAAACTAATTAAAGTTGAGGCACAAATATATAAAGGAAATAACTTAATGCACTTCTAGAAAAAAAGATTTGTGTGATAATTATGAACTTAATTATCATCGTATCTTGCAGAAAGTTTCAAACTATTCATTTTAAAAAATGTATTGAAGCAACAGAGAAAGTTAAACTATTCTTGTACAAGCTTCTAGGAAAACAAATTTGTTTAATAGTTATGAACCTAATGATCATCTGATCCTAAGTTTTAAAATATTTTTGTTCACACTTTTTGCCTAATCAGCATCTTCGTTCTTTACAGTAATGTTTTTCAGTTTCGTTCTGTACTTTGATTTAGGTTGTTGATTTTGCATCCATATGAAGAGAGATGCACATTGGCAAAATTTAGTTGAGAGAGCAGTGAAAGGAAATGCGCGCTTACAAGGTTAGATAAGCATTATCTTTTAAGCTTTTAGCTGTTAGAATTGTGAAGAATATACCACTGTCAAACCTGAAGAAACACAAAACATGATGAAACATATCACATTTTTTGTATAGCACAAATATAAATGACTTACAAGACTAATTTGCTTCTAAATTGAAACGATTGGGACAAATATCTGATAATTAAATTAGCGGGACGTAAGTGGATTATTTGGTACAAATGCAGCTACATAAATGCGATTTTTCTAGACCATGTAGCATCAAACAAGTGTTTCAAAGTTATATTGCAGTATATATATAATATGGTTCACAAAAATAATCAAGAATGGAGTAGTATTTCACCAATAGACTGGGAGACTTCCCATCATACATTCAGAACTATCAAACTTGTGGTCCAAAAATCTTTTATGCATTCAACTTCGTTCTCAACCACTTCTCATGTGTTCAATTTTCTCTAGCATTTTGGATAGTCAGTTGGAGGAGGTAAGATTGATTGATTAGGGCCTTCTCCATTTTCCACCAAAAATGCCATCTTTAGTCCCCATGTTGTATGAACCTCCAGATGACAGTGCAGAAACCAAACACCTACACATCAAATTCATATTTATAAACAAACAAACGAAAGCTTCTCTAAAGGACAACTATCTCTTCAGTGGATGATTTAGAATTTAGAATCAGGTTGTATGTATATGTTACCAGGGTTATCTGCTCGGAATCTAATGGCAGCCCATCCAGCTGTTGGTACACTCATAGTGTTCCTCTCAACAGGGTCCACAAGGTTGAACTTGTTTGGATCATTTTTAGGATCATAATTGCCGACTCCTTCCCCAACTACAAAGAAATTAGATCCATGTAGATGGGTTGGATGGCTCTCTGGTGCGATCATAGAAGTTCCTTGGAGCACTACCTGGATAGTTGAATTAAAGGCAACTTTGTAAACTTTTGTACCATTTTGAGTCTGCAAATTTTTTGGTGGAATGCCAGTATAGTTGAAAGGGATTGCTGGATTTCCAGGAAAATCTGTGGTGTAGACTCCACTTATGTTATAGTAATGTGCTTGGAGTATAGCGGTTGTAGGCATCACAAATGTAACATTATTGATATCTGCCACCACTTTGCTTCCATTTTGGCATGTCGCACAAGGATTAACACCAATACCCACAACAAGAAGAAGAGAATGATCAATAGTCAATGGGACATTAGCAGGGTACTTTTTGGAGTTTAGGCTCCTTAGGGAGTCTACAAAAATGTTGGTTACTGGGGTAGCATTTCGAGGGGGAATGGTAGTGAGAGCTGTAGGGTAAAATTCCTCAGTTCCTTCATAGCTCACAGTGCCAGTTGCAGTGAGGTTATCAGTGGCTACTGTGGTGTCCATGAAAGGACAAACGACTATCAGATGCTTTCCAGCATGCTGATCAGCAGTGAGAATGGCATTTGTTGTCTGTCCTGGAGCGATGAAAATGGTGTCCGTCTTGAAGGGCTTAACATAAGACGCGTCAACCTCAACAACAGTCAGATTGTGCCTTGCAATCTTGAAAAAGAGCTCTTTGTTCAAACCTCCATTAATGATACGCAGCAAGTAGGTCTTGCCACTCTCCACATACAGGGAGTAACCTGCATATTACCGTAATCTCAGTCAATAGATACCAATTTGATTTTCATCACTTATAATCAGGCCAACTAGCCTTATACGTTAGTGAATATTTTTTTTGTATCTTTGGCATGCTATAACTGCATAGTTTGATCTTAATTCGATGGAAAAAGCTGCCCGAAGTGTTTGCAAGTTCTCCTGTATAATTTCCACGGCTTTTTTTGCATGACATAATGTTGAAACAGATGAATATCTCTTTGATAGATATTCATCAATAAATCAATAGATATATTTCCTTATGTTTTCCCTACAAGGATGTTTTGCTATAGTACTTTTATCCAGTTTATAACATTGTTGGTATAACGCATGTCGTTACCCTTTGAAGAACAATTTGGTGCAGGACCAGGATGGCCGTTGATGGTGTGTGCATCTGATACATTAGGAGCCACTCCTATTTTCATAGCTTGGTTGATTACTGCCTCAACATCTGATTTCCACCATTCTCCTGCAATTCAAGACTTCCGTTAGAACAAAATTACCGAAACTGTCCCTTATAGTATGGATCTTGTTTTTTCTGCATACATCCAAAACAATAATAATCATTGAGCAAAACGGAGTCAAAGGAAAATAAAACCTTGATGTTACCTAATATTATAATTTTTTCCTTTTCTGGCTTGGGAAATGGATATGGAACACCTCGTTTGGGGAAGATGACAATGACACCATGTACTGTTGCCCTTTGCCAGTTAATATGTGCATGCCAGAAAAGGGTACCTCTCTGCCCTGTGAGGGTGAAGTTGTAGAGATAGCTTTGCCCTGTCTGTATAGGGCACTGTGTTATATATGCTGGTCCATCGGACCATCCTGTTCGAAGTTGTCTCACTCCATGCCTGAAATTTACTATCACATTATGACCTCTGTGTTTGTTTATGCACTGACATGAAAGTCAGTTGTTTATTTCATTTAAGTTTAAGATGGCTAAAATTAATAGTTTAGTTTATCATACCAATGGATCGTAACATTGTCTTGGAGGTGGTTGACAACCCTTACAAGCACTGTATCATCTTCTCTAGCATAGAGAGTAGGCCCTGGAAATTTTCCATTTACAGTGATAATGGGCTTAGTCGCACACAACCTTGTTGTATTTTTCCTCACCAGCTGCATAAACTAGCATAATGCTGAATTTTTTTCAATCCCCTAATCTTATGTTTGAATTTTCATAATTGTTAATTGTTTTAACAGAGTAAGATATATATATATATATATATATATATATATATATATATATATATGTATTTTATGCATGCACTTACAGTGAACTTGTAATGACGAACAATCGATTCCACAAATGCAGGAAAAATTGAAGTTGCAAGAGCTACCAGAACAACAGCTCGAACCAAAGATGCCATGCGACTACCCTGGCTTTGCTATATGTTTGTCTTCTTTCCTATCTGTTTGTCTGTGTCTCTCTCAGTATGACTCCTGCTAACACAGAAAATTGACCCTGATGACATTATAAAGGAATGAAGTATATTGATGCTACGTCATTTTTACCTGGTTAGGTGAGTGAACAAATGCACAAATTTCTTGCATATTACATAAAGTAGTCTTCTCTCAACTAAGTACAAGTTGGAACATAGCCATTTATCGTTTCACCCCATTTTCAGATGTATGAATCCAGGCTTTTTCAGATATACCTTATCTGTATTCGTATCTCAGAGTACATAGTTGGGGTCAAATTCATTGTTGAGATTGTTCAAATGTTTCAGTCACTTTGCATTTCAAAAGAAGAAATCTTGAAAATATGTTTGAATGTGGAAAGCAAATATAGTTTGTATTTCATTCTTAAACAGCAGATAAGACGAGACCCTTCTATTCCTTCGACAAGTCAGATATATTAGTCCGTATATTGTATATACTGCAGTGAGAAAATGAAAGCAAAGATCTTGCTAACCAGGACTTGAAGGGGATGCAGCCTTTGTACAATGGTCTCAACTGCACCTAGTATTTTCTACATAATAACATAAATATATACGGGAATAACTACTAAAACCTCACCAAATATGAAATTCAAAAGTAGAACGAACTCAGTTTAAAAAATTTAAAATTGAACCCACCAAGTTTAAATACTAAATCTCCTCTAGCAAGGTCCGTAATGCATATTATGAAGTAGTTTATACTATTAAGAGCAGGCAGTGACTACAGTTCTTGGAAATATATTCACTTCCAGAAGAGTTTACTGTATAAAAGAAGGTGAAATTGAAACTGAAACTATACAAAGGTCTGTACATACTATTTCATCTAGAAGGTTGTTACTGATTAAGCAGTCTATTAGTTGAAAAATATTTTTCATTGATAAGGAAAATCCTTCTATAATTGCCATTTAAATGATCTAAATGAGGATTTGTTGGGAAATTAGATGTGTAACACAGTAATAGCTCATCTCTCGTCCCCACCCTCAAAATCAACTTTTGTACCCACAGTAACAAAAGACATTTGAATCTTTTCCAACCATCTGAAGTAGATGGATAAGAATACACAAGTATGATAATTAACTATTTGATGATTCACTCAGGTTAATACTAATTAACTAAAACCATAGAATAATTCTAGCCAAGAGGCAGATTCTTTTAGGCTCAGAAATCAACCTTTAATGACATCTTATTGATTTTGGTATCTGTCAAGGCAGCTGAAATATATGGTCAATTTACTCTCCAGTACATTCACTTTGAGAGGAGGTATCTATAGCACACTTAATTTTATTTATACAAGATTTATAAAGAAATCCCAAGTAATCTATGATTGTGTCCTTAGAGGCACCTTCCAGTGGATTTATTTCAAATGTCCAGTTGACAAGAGTTGTATCATCTTCATAGTCAAAGAGATTTAGTGAATTTGTGGATCCATCAAGACCTACATTGCTTGCTTCCAATTTGTAAACATAACTATGTGATGAAGTGTCCATAGTAACAAGCCTTTCCTTGATCCAGGACCTGTCTCCATCCTTTTGGGGTAACATGAAACCAGAAACTAGACGGACGTATCCCGGGAGTCCTTCTTCACCAGCTAAATCACTGCATCTTTCCACCATTGGCATCCATTCAGACACTCTGCTACTTTGTGATACTAAGTTCCACACTTGGTCCATTGGAGCCTCCACTAAGCCTCCAACTGATCCACGCCATTTCTCATCATTCTTCTGTAAAAAAATTGAACAGTTTAAATATGAGCTTTAACTATTCTATAGCAACAATAAATAGAATAACAACAAACTCCACAGAGGAATTAATCTGCTATTTGAAAAAAAAAAATTATTGAAAAGAAATGCATACTGTTTAACATGTTTTGAATTGAGGGACCAGGCAATTTATTTGATTAGAATTAAAAGCACGTCTGCAAATATCTTTATTTTACACTGATCATGTAGGGCTAAGGAAACCAAATGATGTGCATAGTGTTGTACCATATCCATGTTTTTCTTCAATCAGTCGTGAAACGGTATGCCTTTGGACTGGTTTGCTATGGAATCCCTTATGGGAGAAGGCTTCAAATAAGCTGCCTGCTTAATATTGATGTAATAGGTTTCAAAGTTTTCTTGTTACAGTATCCTAAGAAACATTGGTATTTGCCTATTTGGACTATATATGTTTTCACAAGGAGTTAGATAACTTCAAGGCCATGTTCTATAGATACTTTCAAGTACCCAACAAATTAAGTACGCTACTTCCAATGTTTTACAGGAAGATATCAAATAGCTACTGAAGCAAGGAAAGGAAAGGAAATTACCCTTGTAATTTTCTCCGATATCACAAGTTGGTGCTTCTGTATGAAATGAGTTTTAGATTAGGTGAGTCCTCTTACTATGACATTTCATTCTTATTTAGGCAAAAAAACAAAAATAGCCAAATCCATGCTTGTGATCCTCTATCCGAAGTCTCACCCGTGCGTTAGTTAAAAACAAAAGTAGAGTCTGATTAGAAAGTGGATGAAGGTGCATTAACAAATTTATGACACTTCAATGTAAACCAAATGATACAGCCATAAATTGTCTCTTTTTGTGCCCTCCAGCATTTTAGGAGTTGTTCAGAAAACAAAGACTCACCAAGAAAAATATAGAAAAAGAAAATTGCTTGACTTCACAAATTTGACATTATATTGTGATCATCTTAAACTTCCTCCATCTGTACTCTGATAGAACATCCTTGAACTTTACACATGGATATTTAGATATTTAGCCTCAAGCAGCAGCACCAACTGGTTGAGCAGCCTTGAGCCTTGAAGATCCATAGAGTGTTTCTTCAAAGCGGATAATCTCATTCTTTGAGCCATAAGCTACCTGAGTCCTCTCATCAAGACTTGCGATCACCTTGTCAAGAACTGACTGTTTCCCGTCACTACTGTAGCCTCCAGCTTTCTCGATCAAGAATCCCAAAGGCGCCACTTCAAACAACAGTCTTAGCTTAGCTTTGGCAGATGGGGATGTCACATTTGTGAAAATGCCTTTCTCCTTCACAATTATCTGCACATTTCAAAGTATGAATCTACCATTTAAACAACAGCCAAGGAGATCAAGGGATGTACTTGAGTCCTCAACAAAAATACCTGGTTAACATCAGGCACCATTCCTCCAGTGTATCTCAAGGTGTATTTCTCTTTGACATAGTAATCAATCAGCTGTTGCAATGAATGGAATATCAGAATGAGTCTGAAACCCAAATGTGAGTAGTTGAAAACAAAACTGAATATTGATAGTCAAACCTTGGCATAATCAGGATTGTCAAATGTGGCTCTCAAATTTCCAGGGGAAAACATTTTTCCTTCTCCAATTTCTGTGGTGTCCTTGACATGTTGCCATTTTCCTGAGAACACGTGGTTAAAAGAATCTTGAGATAACAGGAAAGCATTAAATATTGACGACGTGGTGAAAAAGAGGAGCATATGGTGAAAAGTTGGGGGATGTTAACGTTGAAACCTTCATCAAGGAGGAGGAATTCATGGGTGCCAGGAGCGTCTTTCAGAGCAAGAACATATGTAGTTCGAGGTCCAAATATTCCCATGGCTGCAGCAACTTGGTATCTTCCTGTGACCCCTGTTAGCTTATCTCCAGGCCACACACCAAAGATGGTTCCAACTGTGAAGTTTGTGTCCACAATACTGGATCCATCAAGTGGATCAAAGGCAACACTAAATCCTCCTGTTTGATATAAACAGATTCATCACCTTTTATGGAAATTAATTTAGTGCTAAATATATCTTTCAGCCAACCTTCAGCAGGGCCTCCCATGTCTTGGAGCTCAGGGACTTCCTCAGAACAAGCGTATTTGCAGACGTGTGAATAAGTCAAGGCCTAGCCATCATTTTAAATTTTGTCAGTACTGTCATTATAATGCATACATGAAACTAGACCTACACTAAGCCAAGAAGTGTCACAAGTTTGCTAATTGTCATTTTACCGTACTCAACCTGAACTTTGGGTCCAACTCAATCTAAAAAATAAACTCAGATGGTCTAAGAATACATAATTATAAGGAGATAACAGCACATGTGGGACAACCAATCACCAGACTAGCATACTCTTAATTTCCGCGTGAACCTTAGAAAATTTAGTAGTATGTCATCTAATAATTCAGCCAAAAACAGTATAAACCTCAAAAAGGAGCTTGTCTGCGAGCATATCGACAGCGAGCTGCTCATCTCCAAAGGAGTTGACACAGGCTGTTCCTCCACAAGAAGCTGTTCTGACTTTGAAGGCAATTGTTCTAAGAGCTTCTCCCATGCTCATCATCAGAGTGATCAGCCCCTTATCTGACGTTGATTTTGTAAGAAACTCTTCCTACAACATACACATATATATATCATTACTTAATTCTCCAATTTCTCAAACTTAAGTATCGATATTGAAAGACCTTACCAAGCTATCACCAATCTCACATTTAGTCACCAGGGAAGAGCTTTTGGTCTTTGAAACATTGAGTGACGATTTAGCGGCAAAATGCAAGGATTCCCCAAATAAAGAGCTTGATTTCAAACCCTGCAAAAAATAAATTTATGATTATTCTCTATATATATGTACACACCTGTGTGTATATATACTCATAAAGTTAAATTATTTTTTAAATATAGAAATGTGCTAATCTTTTTGGAATAAAGAAAGTAGGACAATCTTTTTGGACAGTGAGAGTATAAGATGTACGTACCCTGACGCTGAATGATGAGGAAATGGACCTAGGAGCTGCTAGTGTAGTTGAATGTTGAGAAGAAACATTTGGGAGGACAGCTGCACGTGCGAAGCATGTGATACTACTCTCCATAGTTGAGAATTATGCTTTTGGAGGCCGGAGAGAATGAACTGACAAATACTACTACAAGAGATTGAGAAGAAACATTTTTGGTGCATGGACACAGGGGAGATAAGTAGTTAATGTGATGATGCCACGTGGATGATACTGTACAGATACGCTGATACATAAACAAATGTATGGGATGAGATTAACGACCATCGCTCATATGTTTGTGGTTCAAATATCTGTAATGCAAAAGGGATATGGTACCTAATTCATTTTGTTTTTACTTGGCAATTTGACATGCATGCCACTGTTAAGCTCCCTGTCACGTTATTAAAGTTAGTGATTTTAGGAAGTTGGAAAAACTACTACTCTGTACATCCTAATTTACGTGACACTATTTCATTTTTAGTTAATCCTAAAGGAATTTTCTTTTTATATTCAGTAATAATATAATTTTACACTTCTTATATTTCTCCTAATGAAATGATTTATAGCCACAAAAATATCTTTAGCTTGTTTAAACTGAAAATTTTATTTTATTCTTAAACTTCGTGTCTAATCAAATATCATCACATAAATTGAAATAGAGAGAAAATTAAAGGAATATGTTCCCTGTCTTTTTATTCATTATTGTGTATAATATATAGTAGTACATGTTTATTGACAAAGCTACAGTTAAGCTACAAACTAGGTAACTAATTTGACTAATTATAATTAGAATATTAACTAACCAAATATAAAAGATATACAATGATATGTCAATATTCTATCACACCCTCGCAGTTGAAGCGGGAGGTTCTCGTACGGTGAGACTGGCTCAGAAATCATCAAAGAGTATGCGTAGAAGTCCTTTAGTAAATATGTCAGCAATTTGATACCAAGAAGGGACATGAAGGACACGAACTTGTCCACGAGCAACTTGCTCACATATAAAATGAATATCCATTTCAATGTGTTTAGTGTGCTGATGTTGAACGGGATTGCCGGAAAGATATATCGCACTTACATTGTCACAATAAACCAATGTAGCCTTGCAGATTGGGCAGTGAAGTTCCAACAGAAGGTTGCGTATCCAACAAGATTCGGAAACAACATTCGCTACTCCTCTGTACTAGACTTCGGCACTAGACCGAGACAAAATAGGTCGTAGCATAGGATATATATGGTCTCGTGAAAGTGAGATATTGTTATGCTCCTGCTAAACTGCTATAGTTAGTGGGGTCGTCATATGGAGAACCCGAAGAGGCACTAAGTTTGGATTTAGTGTCCACCGGTGTTGGGGTAGGTTTACAAGAAATCATGTCAGCTCGTTCAAGAATCTCTTCGGCATAATTTCTTTGACAAAAACAATAAGCCACTTGCATGTCTCGTAACGGCAATGCCCAAAAAATAGTGTAGGGGCCCCAAATTCTTCATAGCAAATTCAGAAGCAAGGAGTGACATAATGGATTGGCGAAGTGCATCAGAAGAGGTAGTTAGTATGATATCATCAACATATAACAGAATGTATGTCACGTCATTACCCTTGCTATAGATGAAAAGTGAATGATCAGATTTTCTATGTGAAAAGTCAATAGAGAATACAAACTCAGCAAACTGTTGATATCGTGCATGAGGAGCTTGTTTCAGTCCATATAGTGATTTATTCAAATGACACAAATAATCTAGATGAACCGGATTCCTGAATCCCATAGGCTGATGCATACAAACGGTTTCTTCAAGGATAAGTCTCGAACAAGCCTCATAGAACGGAGGCAACTGAGTGCTTTGTTGGATGATTGTAGCGACACCATCATAATTTTCATTTAAACCTGCAATTAGTTGCATGACCAACCGTTGATTTGTGACTGGTGCACCAATGTTGAAGAGTTGATCGGTAATCATTTTGAGTTCTTGACAATTGGCCGACGCATTAGAAAAATCATCTTGTTGAATGTCCTTAAATTGATTTTCTAAATACAAGGCACGTTGTATCTTATTGTCATGAAAAATGCTTTCAAATCGCTCACATATTTGTCGTGCAATAGCGTCGGTTTCAATGATTGTATGTAAGAGATCGTTCGAGATTGTGTCGTAGATCCATTGTAGAACAACTGCACTAATCGTGACCAAATTTCTTCATCAAAACCATCATGTTTCTCCATGTGCTCGTCAGTGGGATTGGGTTTAAGAGGGATGATGTGATTGATGACTTTGTACACACGACAATGAATCTTAAATAATTCTGCCCAAGATGAATACTGAACTTTTTCTATCTCAAGAGTTATGGGAATGAAATTCTTGATGTTGTTAACTACAAGAGCATGATGGAATTTAGGTTGTTCAGCCATTGAAAAGTGGGGATGAAGAGAGAGGGAGAGGGCTTTCGAGAAGAGGAGGAGGAAGATGACGGAATAGGACGATGGCCGGGGGGGGGGGGGGTAGCCGACGCCTTAGGGTAGTTTTTAGGTTTAGGGTTTGGCTTGATACCATAAAGAAATATGTTCCTTGCCTTTTCATTCATTATTGTGTATAATATATAGTAGTACATGTTTATTGACAAAGCTACAAGTTAGGCTACAAACTAAGTAACTAATTTGACTAATTATAATTAGAATATTAACTAACCAAAATATAAAAGATATACAATGATATGGCAATATTCTATCAAAAATAACATTTTCAAAGGTCTGCAAATGCTCAAGGACTTATGCTTTCTGGGCTCGTAGTCATATGCTATTGCAAAGTATTCTGTCTTTTTTCTTTTTTCTTTTTTTGGTTCAAGCGGAATATTATTAAACACTACTTGTAAAACATTTAGAGTAGAAATGCCCTTTTGCGCAATAAGTTCCCAAAACGAGCCAAGATATTACATGTCAAAATAGAAGTTTTTCTAGTAGTAATAGTCCTATTGCTATTGCTCTCCAATAGTGGTAGGCAAAAGGTAGGGGGAGGTTAGATAGATAGTAGAACGGAAAAGGATCAAAATTATCCCTAATCTATTGAATTTGGCTAAAAAATATCTTCCTTTCACTTATTGGATCAAAATATTTTTAACGTTATTTTTTGGCTTTAAAAAGTCCTTAACCTACTGAATTTTGTTAAAAAGTACACTTATTTCACCTATTGGACTAAAAATACCCTCATAGTTATTTTTTAGCTTAAAATTCCCTTAAAACTAATGATTAACTAGTTGACGAAAGGAGTCTTTATTAAAATGTACATCATAGATCACTTTTCTTTTTCAATCTTGCTAATCAATCTTAATTATATATTTAAATCTCTTATATTCTCAAAAGTGAGTACTGGAAAAGTTGGGAGTCTGGAACCTAAATGATGGGAAAAAAGACCGATTGGACCGAATATTGGACGAAAAAAGAGTTGGCATTATATATCTTTAGGTAGAAATTTACTGCCTTATATGATCATTAGAAACTGACCAGGCCTAATAGCCGATAAGATTAGTGCAGGAAATTCCTGCATTATACGCCTCATTAAAAACACATAATTATTAGTTTTTTATTTATTAGGGTTTAGGGTTAGTTATTAGTTTATTTAGTAGGGTCTAGGGTTAGTTATTAGTTTATTTAGTAGGGTCTAGGGTTAGTTAGGTTGTCTATTCATCGATCCTATTTTATGTTGATTAATTAACAAGGTTATTTATTATTTAGTAGTTTTAAACGAACCTGCCAAACGTCCCAAGTAAATGCATAATTTCGTTTCAAATATGTAATAATTTTTATTGTTTACTTTTAATTTAGGATGTCACGCAAATTAGTAAAAAATGGATAATAAAAATTAAGATAATATTTGTCACTAAGAAATAGATATGCAAAAACAATATAACATTTGGTTTAAACTATAAACTTAATACCATATGTCGTGCCCTATTTTGAATTGGTCAAAATATAGTTTGCAGCATCCGGCTCTTCTACTTGATTTTAAAAGGTTTTAAGTCGCCACCTAATTTCTAAGGGTATATTAGGAAATTTATTTTTATTTATATACCACTTTATTAGTCTGCAAAATCTATGAGATTTTAAGTAAGAATTTTTTTATTCCGAGGGGATCGTGTTAGGCATCTCTAGGAACTTATCCTAAGATAGTCCTTAAACTTAATTTAACTACACTAAAGAGAGATTCATTTTATTTTTTTACCTGTTTTTAAAGAAGGTGAAGAAAAGAAGTATTTTATAAAGTGAGTAAAACATATGATAAATTAATATTTTAAAACATAGGTATAAATTGCTGTATTTAAAATAGTGCTAAAAATATTATATGCATATGATATAAGTACAGATGGCAAAATTAGCCCATAAAATCATAATCTACCCCAAACATGTCTAAGTTTGGGATGGTTATTGACCCGCTCATTTATTTGCTCATTTCATCCCATCAAGATTTGGGTTGATATTAGCTCAAATTGATCCATGAGAAATATTATCAAAATATTTTCAATTTTTTAAATTTGATATGTTATATATAATAATAATAATAAAGAAAAATAATAATTCTATTAAGTACTAAAAAATTATAAAAAAAAACAAATAAAGTAATTAAACTTCGAAAAAGGACACTACATGATACATTGAAAATAAAATAAAGACAAAATTAGCCACTGAATCTGTGTTTTTGGATGTGCGATTTTCGCCGAGACATCTCCTTCTCAACTATGCTCTATACCGGACCTCTTTCTCACATCTTAATCGTTTGCCCACTCTGGTAAAAGCAAGGGTGGTTTGGTTTTCCGACCGAGATCCAGTGATTCAAAGCGGAGGGATGGTGGTCGACGACGGTTAAAAACAATGGTGGTTTAGGGGCTATTCTACGATTGAAAACATGTATATATATGTGTGTGTGTGTGTATATATATATATATATATATGAGTTCATATGACATAAGGATATTTGTATATTATATGTATATATGAGAAATAGTATGTGTTTATAAGGTTGACAACGGTCTTTGTAAAGACTGCAAGATTATTCCGAGGAGTATCTTACAACTCGACATAAGCTTTGGGCGATGAATTTGGAGATCAAGAGGGAGAAGAAGATGAGGGTTATGGATGACAGGTTAAGAATCAAATGGGGGAGTTTGATCATGGCTAATGAAAAAGAGATGGGGGAGCAGTTGATGGCCAAGAGGGCTTGGGGGACTAGTGGGGATGCGACCGGTATGTGGAATAGGATGACTAGTTGCATTCGAGAGGTAGCTAGAGAAGTGCTTGGGGTCTCGAGGGGTAACTGTGATGGGCATCGAGGGGACTGGTAGTGGAATGGTAAAGTTCAAGACAAGGTGGAAGCGAAGAAAACGACGTATGCGAAATTGGTAGAAAGCAAGGATGAGGTGGAGAAGTGGACGAATAGGAAACTGTATAAGAAGGCAAGAAATGAGGCAAAACTTAAGGTTACGGCAGCGAAAACTGCGGCTTTTGAATGCATGTATGTGAAACTAGAGGAGAAAGGCGGGGATAGGATGTTGTACAGACTAGCCAAGGCGGGGGAGAAGAGGGGCGAGGTGCATCAAGGACGTCAAAGTATAGGTGGAGGACGCGCATATTAGGCGGAGGTGGCAGTCTTACTTCCATAAACTCTTGAACGAAAAAGGAGATAGAGACATCGTGCTGGGAGATCTGGAGCAATCTGGTAGGTACCGCAATTTTGGGTATTGTAGAAGCATTAAGGTTGAGGAGGTTAAGGGTGTTGTTCGCAGGATGCGCATAGGACGAGCGACCAGGCCTGATGAGATCCCAGTTGAATTTTGGAAGAGCGCGGGCAGGGTAGATTTAGAGTGGCTGACTGAGTTGTTTCATATCATTTTTATGATGGTGAGAATGCCCGACGAATGGAGGTGGAGTACAATGATCCCGTTGTACAAGAACAAAGGTGATATCCAGAGTTGCAACAACTATAGAGATATCAAGCTTCTAAGCCACACTATGAATGTTTGGGAAATGGTCGTGGATATGATGGTGAGAAGAGGCGTGTCTATGTCCGAGAATCAGTTTGGATTCATGTCGGGGCATTCGACCACAAAAGTCATTCATCTTAGGAGGTTGGTGGAGCAGTATAGGGAGAGGAAGAGAGACTTACATATGGTTTTCATCGACCTCGAGAAGGCATACGACAAAGTTCCTAGGGAGGTTCTATGGAGAGGTTTAAGGTTAGAGGTGTACCTGTGGCATACACTAGGGCGATCAAGGATATGTATGATGGAGCCAAACCAGGATATGGACAGTGAGAAGAGACTCGGAGCACTTTCCAGTTGTGATGGGGCTGCACTAGGGATCAACTCTTAGCCCATTCTCATTTTCCTTGGTAATGGATGGGCTAACGCGACAAATTCAAGGGAAGGTGCCATGGTGTATGTTATTCGCAAACGACATAGTCCTGATTGATGAGACTCGCAGTGGAGTGAATGCTAAGCTAGAGGTTTGGAGACAGACTCTGGAATCTAAAGGGTTCAAGCTGAGTAGGACCAAGACAGAATACTTGGACTGCAAGTTCAATAATGGGAGCACTCTTGAACTAGACGTGGAGGTGAGGCTTGGTACTCAGATCATTCCAAAGAAAGGAAGCTTCAAGTACCTCGGGTCTATTATCCAAGGGGATGGAGAGATTGATGATGATGTCACACACCGTATTGGGGCACGGTGGATGAAATGGAGGCTCGCATCTAGAGTTTTGTGCGACAAAAGGTACCACCAAAATATAAAGGCAAGTTCTATAGGGTGGTGGTTCGACCGACTATGTTGTATGGGGTGGAGTTTTGGCTAATCAAGACTTCGCACATACAAAAGATGAAAGTTGCGGAGATGAGGATGTTGAGATGGATGTGTGGGCATACAAAGAGAGATAAGATTAGAAATGAAGATATCAGAGACAGAGTGGAAGTGACCTCGGTGGAGGATAAGATGCGGGAAGCGAGGTTGAGATGGTTTGGGCATGTGCAGAGGAGAGACAGATGCCCTAGTGTGGAGGTGTGAGAGGTTGGCTAGGGACGGGTTCATGAGGGGTAGAGGTAGGCCAAAGAAGTATATGAGATATGACGCAGATGCAACTTACTGAGGACATGACCTTAGATAGGAGGTTGTGGAGGACACAGATTATGGTAGTAGGTAGTTGAGCGTAGTCATACTTAAGCTTCCAAACTGATAGTTGTAGTGTTACTATTATAGGCCCGCTTAGCCTATCATAATAATAGGCACAATATTGTTTTATAATCTCCTGTAGTTTGATTTCTGCTGCTATGTGTCTTTTAGTGTACTTTGTTTAGCTTATTTACTTGCGCTAGTTATTGCTTACTTTTTCGGAATCATGGATTATTTGCCTTTGATACCAACATTTTCATACTACTTTAAAAAATTTGACCGGGTCTGACTGTTTCTCTTGCTTTGCTTTTGCTATTGCTTTGCTTGTGCTCTGTCTTGAGCCGATGGTCTCTCGAAAATAGCCGTTCTACCTACCAAAGTAGAGGTAAGGTCTGCGTACATTCTAACCTATCAAACCCCACGTTGTGGGATTTCATTGTTGTTGTTGTTGTTGTTGTTGTTGTTTATAAAATAAAGTAGTTCATTATGATATAGAGATGATGCGTATATGCATGTAATAAAAAATGATTTAAAAGGAGTTAATGAAAATAAAATAGTGTATTTGAAAGTATGAAAATAATGTGTGTCTAAGTAGGATATATACCTTATAGCTTTTGTACAATAGTTAGGGCCAACAGCTAGTTTGGGTTGAACCTTTTAGAGATCTTTGGGCCCAAAAGTGAAATTCTGGAAGATTTCTCAAATGTTTCAGCTTATTGTAAACGGCTCAAGGAATTGGCGGACCAACTCCATAACGTTGGCGCGCCTGTTACCAATAATTGTCTTGTTATACAAATGGTTGTAGGCCAATCTAAGGCCTATAATGGCGTTGGAACTCTGCTCCGCCAAAGTAATCTACTTCCCCCTTTTATAAAACCTGTTCGATGCTCACGTTAGAAGAAGCCGGCTTGGCCAAGAAGGCGGTTACTAATGCAAATTCCATGGCCATGATGACTACGTCCGATAACTCACATGGTTTTGTTGACAATTCCGACCAAAACCGCAACAACGGTGGCGGCAAGAAGGGTCAAAACCGTAAAAATAATGGCAAAAATTATGGCGGCAACAACAACAAGCGGCGGAACGGAGCAACGCCGGCAACGCGGTGGGCCTCGGGGTACTAGGCCTATCCGGTCTTAGCTCCCCTTGCCTATTAGTTATTTCCTATTGCTCGCCTAGTTATTTCCCGGGAAATTGGGGCCCGGTCCAGCCTAATTTTTCAGGTCCTTACGACAACTCCCAGCAGCGATCTGGGTCGGGTCAGCAGGGCGGTCCGCTTGGGCCTCAGCCTCCGCAGGCCTTCACTGCTGCGGGCGCGAATCCGATCCTGATACCCACTGATATTGAGGCCGCCATGCATACACTTGGATTAAATCCTCCAGAAGTGAATTGGTACATGGACACCTGCGCCATTTCTCATATGTCGTCCGACCAAGGTACTCTCTCGTCTTATTTCAATTTGAGCAAAAATCGTGGCATTATTGTTGGTAATGGCAACTCAATTCTAATTCGTGGTTACGGTAATACAAATTTGTCTCCCCCACATCCACCTCTTGTCTTGAAAAATACCCTTCATGCCCCTAACTTAATTAAAAATTTGGTGTATGTTCTCAAATTCACTACTGATAATTGGGTTTTTGTTAATTTTGATCCATTTGGATTTTCTGTGAAGGATATCAAAACGGGGATACCTCTCATGAGATGCAACAGTAGGGGCGATCTTTATCCAATCATAACCAACACTTCCTTGAGTCAAGCCATGCCGTCGACTTTTGCTACTCTAGCTCCTTCTTTGTGGCATGCACATTTGGGTCATCAATTATTTTTTCCTTGCATAATAATAATTTTATTTCTTGTAAGGGTACGCGTAGTACTCAGTTTGTCATTCCTGTCCGTTAGGAAAATATGTTAGATTACCATTTGTAGCCTCTACGTCTCGTACTTTAATGCCTTTTGACATTATTTATAACGATTTATGAACGTCTCCAGTTCTAAGTTCTTTGGGCCATCGTTATTATGTGTCTTTTTTTGGATGATTATTCTAATTTTTATGGACTTTTCCGTTAGCGAAAAAATCTCAATTTTTTTCCTCATTCTTAGAAACTAGAGCATTCACCCGTACCCAATTCGAACGGAAAATAAAAAAATATTCAATGTGATAATGGCAAAGAATATGATAATGGGTTATTTCGGGATTTTTGTGCTGCTAATGGCATAGTTTTTCGTTTCTCTTGTCCTCATACGTCCTCAGAAAATGGGAAAGCCGAACGAAAAAATTGTACCATTAATAATATTGTCTGAATGTTATTGGTCCATGCTTCCGTACCTCCTTCTTTTTGGCATCATGCTCTACAAATGGCTACTCACCTCCTTAACATACTTCTTACCAAAGGGTTAGCATATGATTCTCCCCTTAAAATTTTCTATAATAAAAATCATTCGTATTCATATCTTAGGGTCTTTGGGTGTTTATACTATCCATTTTTTCCGTCACCTACAATTAACAAACTTCAAGCCCGTTCTACCACTTGTGTATTTCTAGTTTATCCCTCTAATCATCGTGGTTACAAATGTTTTGATTTATCGTCTAATAAAATCATCATTAGTCGTCATGTGATTTTTGATGAAACCTAATTTCCGTTTGCCAAAGTTAGTAGTCCCGTGCCTGGTTCGTATAATTTTTTAGATGATGAAGTCTCACCCTACATTATGCACCACTTAATGGGCCAATCCGATGACCACAACACGCCAGCAGGTCCACTGCCTGCTGGCCCACAAAATTCCACTGCCCATCCCTTCCCCATCCCAGGTCCAGCCGTTAGTCCAGCCCACTATCGCGACTGCTTCAGCCCCTGTTATTGATCCTGTACCGCGTCCAGTTTCCAGTGTTGGGCCAGCAGGCCCACTGCCTACTCTCCAGTCCGTCACCCATCCAAATTTTCCCAAAAATCCACTCAATTGTCTCCCAAGTCACAGACATGTTACTCGTAGTCAACGGGGTATTTTTATGTCAAAAAGACATTTTAATCTAACTTCTAATGTTCTTAAATTCCGACTACCCCGTAACCCAGTGTCTGCATTAAATGACCTGAATTGGAAATTGGCTATGAACGACGAATATAATGATCTTATTGAAAATAAGACGTGGGAATTGGTACCCCGTCATTCTGGTATTAATATTATTCGGTCTATGTGAATTTTTACTCATAAAGATAATTCTGATAGTTATTTTGTGCGACATAAGGCTCGACTTGTAGGGATGATAAAACTCAATAAGTTGGCGTGGATTGTGGTGAGACATTTAGTCCAGTGGTCAAACCGACTACCATTTGCACTGTTCTCGGTTTGGCTCTTTCAAAAGCATGGCCCATTCATCAGCTAGATATGAAGAATGTTTTCTTATATGGTGATCTTAAGGAGACAATTTACATGCATCAGCCCTTGGGTTTTAGAGACCCATATATTCTAATCATGTCTGTTTATTGAAGAAGTCCCTGTATGGGCTCAAGCAGGCCCCTCGGGCTTGGTATAAGAGATTTGCGGACTATGTATCTACTATTGAGTTTTCTCACAGCAGGTCTGATTATTCTCTATTCATATATCATCACGGTACTTCCCTGTCATATATTATATTATATGTGGATGATATTATATTGACCGCTTCTTCTGATGATTTACACAAATCCATCATGACACTCCTCACTTCTGAGTTTGCTATGAAAGACTTGGAGCCCTTGAGTTATTTCTTGGGGATTGCTGTCACTCGTCATGCAGGTGGATTATTCTTATCACAAAGGAAGTATGCCGCTGAGATAATTGAGCGAGCTGGTATGTCCTCATGTAAGTCTACTTCCACTCTAGTTGATATTAAACCCAAGTTGGGTGCTGCGACTGGCTCACCTTACAAGGATCCCTCTTACTATCGCAGTCTTGTAGGGGCTCTTCAGTATCTTACTTTCACGAGACCGGATATTACGTATGTCGTACAGCAGGTGTGTTTGTTTATGTATGATCCTAGGGTTGAGCACATAAATGCGCTCAAACGCATTGTACGATACATCCAGGGAACAAAGACTATGGCTTGCATATCCATCGTCGGCCTCTACACTTGTCTCGTATACATATGCTGATTGGGGTGGTTGTCCAGATACCAGACGCTCCACGTCTGGTTATTGTATGTTTCTTGGTAATAACTTGGTCTCGTGGTCTGCAAAGCGACATTCTACATTATCACGCTCCAATGCAGAGGCCGAGTATCGAGGGGTAGCCAATGTGGTGTCTGAATCATGTTGATTACGTAATCTTCTCGTAGAGCTTCATTGTCCCATTCAGAAAGCTACCTTGGTTTATTGTGATAATATTAGTGCGGTCTATCTTTCTGGTAATCCGGTTCAACATCAGCGCACTAAATACATCGAGATGGATATCCACTTTGTTCGCGAAAAGGTAGCTCGTAGACAAGTACGCGTCTGCCATGTCCATTCTAGATACCAAATCACAGACATCTTTACTAAGGGTCTTTCCTCGGTTCTCTTTGAAGATTTTAGGAACAGTCTCAGCCTACAACGATCGCCCGCTATGACTGCGGGGGTGTGAAAGTATACAATAATATATACGGTATACATGAAATTTCCAATTCCTTGTGTATACCGTGTATATCACGGAAACCCATGACAAGTGGGAGACTGTGATATACACGGTATACACAGCTGTGTATATCTCTATTTTTGGTAACATATTATTTGTATTTAATTAGCATTGTACACTTACCATAATTGTAGAATTCTTGTACAAATAGAATATGATTTTGAAAGTAGAATAGAAATAGGATTTTTCATATTATGGATATTGTAAATTATATATACTCATTCATTAATGAAAATAATGAAGGGGATTATTTCTCTCCCTCTTTGATATTGAAATTGGAATACTGACGATGGAAAGAAGCAAGGAATGAGAATAACTTTAATCTGTTAACTAATCTGAAGGATTACACACTTTTAAATAAAATTTACACCCCTTTAAATAAAAATTACACCCCTTCAAATAAATTTCATATTTTTATTTATTTATTTGTTTATTTTTACTAAGTAGGGTATTTAGATTAATAGCAAGGGTATTAAGTAATTTAACCTTTGACTTAAATGCTTTTCACTTTTAATATAATATGATATAGATATATAGATATAGATATGCATCAAAATCAAAGTAAATGATTTTTTTTTTTTTAAAAAAAATGCCAAAGATTCAGAAAAGTAACGTGTATATAATCATCAATTGAATTAGTAAAAATACACATAAATTGAAGGATTATATTATATTAGAACTCACAATTCACTAAGATATAAGAGGATTTATTATATTGCTGGTGAAAAAATGAAATGCTTACAATTGATTAAATCATTTCACAAGAAAAGATGAAGAATGAATTCCTTAATGCAAAAGCCTTCAAAAAAAAAAAAACAATGGATTCTATAATTCTTACTCCTCACTTGTGTGTTGATGACAAACTTGAGAATGCATGCGCAGCATTAATGTCCTTTAAATAAGGAAGAAAAATGTTCTTTAGCAGTGAGGGATATGTTTATTTACAAAGTATTTCGGTAAGAGATGATATTTAGTTATTAGTAGTATTTAGTCAAAAGACACAACCCTTTAGAATGGCACTTTAAATTAGAATAGTTTCTTCCTACTAATAAATATTATTTTTTATTTGTATGTATTTTCTATAAATAGTATATCCAGGTTAATACCAAGGATATTTTAGTAATTTAACTTTTGACTTAAAGGCTTCTCACTTTTAATATAACTATTTTCCAAAAGGTGGAACTCCCACCCCAGGAGCCCCCACACCCCGGTCCGACAGGTTTGTGAATGAGGTAAATCATGGTGACTCAATTGATTTCAAAGGTTAGACCAGTACCACGCTGCGCACAAGGGGCCCTCCTTTATTTCAAGAAGTAACCCCCACACTGCCGCTGACGGAATTCGATCCTTGGCCATTTTCCAAATATCCCCTTGATAACCAATTGAGCTGCCCAAGCGGACCACTTTTAATATAACTAGTCTCTATGTTCGTGCGATGCACGAAATTATATAATCATATAAGACTTGACAATAAAGATTACATAACCATGTTTTTAACCTCAAATTACAGAGTAATTTTTTAAGAATTGAGTATTTAAAAATTTCTGCAGAAGTTTAGTTGAATTATAATTATCTCTTGAATGAATAATTTAGCTTTTAGGGGTGTAAAAGTCGTTTAATATTTGAAGAATATTTTGGTCAATCAATATTTATATTCATGCTTTTATAATAATATAAATATAGATGAAAGTATAAAATAAAACTTAAAAAAATCTATTCAAAGTATTCTCAAATTTTAGGACATTTTCAGGTTAATTTCATATGCATATTATTTATGTTGGGCATTGAAGGGTTGAAAAAAGGTATACAGAGACAAAACTTATTTATTAAGTACTTGATCATTTTCTTACTGGGTGGGTTAAATGGGTATAAAGAATACGAGTTAAATGAATTTTATCCTTAAGAAAAGGTTTTAAATATGATATGACATGACATGTTAAATAGGTAATTTTTATTTTTTGAGTTAAATAATAATTAGGTGACTTTGTTGTCCTAAAAGAAATAAAAATGATTTTGATATGTAATTTCCATAAGTTGAGTTACCATATAAGGAATTAACTCCGAAATATATATAGAGAACGGACGTTGCAATAAAATTGTTGCAATTAAAATAGCCGTTGAAGAGAGTGTCACGACCCCTTTTAGGGACCGTGGTGGCACTTACGTAAATCTACCGATAGGCGAATCACTCCAATCATTCACATGAATGATAACATAAATAAAAGCGAAAATATAACAGAATACTATACAATCTGTCTCATGATATAAATGCGATAAATAAGTCTGAACATCAAACAACATTCCCCAAAGATCTAATCTGTGAATACAAGAGCGCTACAATCTGATACAAGTTTGAAAGTAAAAGGCAATATGGTGCCAAAACTAGATACAAAAACTGAAACTGTCTGACATGTCTCTCAAATGCAATAAAAGACATAATAGAGATAGAACATCCAAGGGCATGTTGAAGGTAACATTCTCACCCTGAATACTAGAGATCGTCCATTCGAACTCAGCCACGTTGTCTCGTACTAGTAGAGGGCACAGAATCTGCACCAAAAAAGATATAGCAAGTGTAGTATGAATACATAACGTACCCCCGTAGGCACCATAGGTCGACAACGACAGAAGATACGTAAAAAGAGATAAATACCAAGTTATGCTAAATAGTCATATTCTAACAGTTAAATATCCAAGTAAAATAACATTGTTCGCAACATATTTCATAAAATTTCACAATTCCCTTCTTAAATAAGATTTCATAATCACCTAGATCATCCAAGTTCAGAAGAGTTCAATAACAGCAATCCGAGTATCATTGAGTAAGTAACATGCTTCTCTTATTCCAAAAATTCAATCAAGTCATCAATAATCAATTCAACACTTGTTTCATCAACGGATAATCCATGAATGATATGTGTATGATATGTTATGAATGAAATGCAAATGCATGTATCTTGATCTTCCAGTATACAAGAACTCAAGTGTTTATTATGAGACGCACACCCATGGGGGACCGCAAAGTCCATAGACTCATCCAGAATTTCTCATCGAAGACCAGCTCCTGACTAAATAGAATCATGTTGCCGGCATGCAACCCGTCCACTCAATTATCATCATCATCTCAGTGTTGCCATGATCTCATAAGTAATCTCAGATTTCCGTTCTCTTGGACCTACAACATTCCATACCACTCTCATATAAATATCTCAGAACCATGAGTGTATTAATGCAAATGACAATATAAGGCAAGAAATCAGGATGTAATGAGATGCAACTAAGTATAGAGATGAATATCACATGCTTCCATGGATTTAACAACATAACAATCCAAGTACAAATCAAGATACCATATCGGAAGAAGGTGTGATAAATAAACAAATAATAGCAAATACGACGATAAGCCCAAATAAATCAGCAGTCGGAACAAGCACAAGGTTAATTCCCAAAATCACCTATCAACCTAGTTCAACACCGATACCCACTCAACTGTTCATCACAACCGATTGAGTGGGACCCCCAAACATACCCAAATACCCCTCAATATTTATAACTAATTACGCACTTCTATCAAAAATTTGTAATAGTAAACCATAGCCTACCTTTGGGCCGAACAAGAGTGCTAACCAATCAAGCCTTAGTGATCGCCTTACCCTTTCACTGTGCCTTGTGATAATCGAAGTCTAATCACTCATAAACTATTCATTAACGAAGACCTTACACAACATACAATGATGTAATCTTTCACAAGTAAGACTTTAATTACCAACCCCGGGTCAACGTCACCAAGACTCAAACTTTATTATCCAAAAACCAAGAACACACACTAGGTAATCATAACTTTAAGTTAATTAGGGAACTATACACATTTGAGCCTTCAATTCAACAATATACAAAAAGCCCCAATTTGAAACCCTAGAATTCCCCCCCCCCCCCCCAATTGGATTAGGTTTCTTTATTCAAATTAAGCTCTACAACATGATAATCTAGCAATTCCCATCACTAATTCATAATAATCAAGTAATTTAATCCATCAACACCCTTTAAAGCCCATGTTTTAACTCTCTTAATCTCATAAGAACTTACAATTCATCTTCCCCAACTTACAAACATACTATATCACCATTAAAGGACTTAGAATCATAAAATGAAATCACAAGGGAAGGAAAGAAATATGCCTTAAGAAATTAAATAGGACACCTGATATAGTGATCTCACCCCAGCGTAATCGACTCCGTTGGAGCAGATCCGCTACCGCGAACCATTACCACTTGAGGCGTTATCACTTGACACCTCGACTCAGCGCCAGATCATGCCCGACTCCGCAGATGCAGACTCGTCCCTGCAGACAATCCCTCCGCCAAGGTGAAAACTCCCAACCTCCCAACCTCCGAACCGCTGTTTCTATGAGCCAACCTCCTACCGAGGTAGACCTGCAAGAGAGGACAGGGATGCTGCCGAGGCGGACACCATACACCAGAAGTGGGAAGCAAAGTCAAAACCTCTACCAAACACTCGAAATACTCCCCAGACCCCTGGACAGAAACCAGACATACTTGTTTAAGGCAAACAGTGCTATGAAAAACTCACTCGTACCCTCGAATTTCTTTTTTGATCGAGCTAAGGCATACTTTTCTAAAGAATCGTCCAGGAAAACCAAATATCCACATTTCACAAATAGCACCATCCATAAATCTGATTATCTCAAAAAGTGAACAAATGACTCGACTAAGTCATAAATGACCTTCCAGAGTTACCGAAAGCGACGGAACCCTGAAATGAACCCATCTAGTAAAAAATCCACTTTAGTCAATCTATCCAACTCTAAGTTTCTAATTTGAGTTTTTCATCCGAAATTAGCGAGGTTCCTGCTATGGTGAAGTGAAAGATCCGCGGGAAGGTGAACTTTGCAAAAGTGTTCTAGTTGTATATAGAATTAGCCAGATCGTCTGAAGCATGAACAGAATCGCCTTTGTTCTGAAGGCCTAGCGAGTTCCTTTTTTTTTTTTTTTCAAAGGCGGTCCTTTTCTTTCCTCGGACCGATGACTCGCTTGTTCGATCGCTAACTATTATAGGAGGATGCCGCCCCCTCGGGACTACCGGTAGCTTCGGTTGTTGAATCTCGTGCAAGTTAGGTTGTGGTTGTATTGGCTGCAAGCGGAACGTAGGCGCTTTAGGTGTGTGTTGACCATGCACTCTCGCTTCGTGTAATGTCGTATGTATGATAGAGGTAGTGTGGTGATTGACCTCAATGCTAATGGTGATCCCCAAGGTTCAACGAATGAATGAAGCTATGATCGTACCCGGATAGAGATGATGGTCTTCCTCTGATGGGCCGCCGAGCCCAACAAAAGAGGCTTGATTTTACCTGGGCCAAAGACTGTCCCCTCTGCTCTTCCGGGAAAAGTCGCTTCCTTTTTTCGGGGACTTTTCCGCAACTCCTTATCACTATACATAATCTATGAGAAGGGTAAAATAGTCAATTAGAGGTCTCAGGCAAAAAATGACCGGACAGGTCATTACATTAGATACCAATTAAACAAAAGTTCATCCTCGAACAGAGAGAAACGAATAGAGGAATGTACAGGAAGTAGTAAACCAGTCAGGATATTTGCTCCGCATGTCGAACTTTGTATCCCAAGTCACCACCTCAACAGGACGATGCCTCCACTGAACCTTCACAGAAGCCATCTCCTTAGACCTCAATTTTCTCACCTGCCTATCCAAAATAGCCACATACTCCTCCTCAAACTTTAAATTTTGATCAAGCAATTCAGAATCCCACTGGATGATATAAAAACCATCATCATGATACTTCTTCAATATAATCACATGAAAAATTGGATGAACACCCGAAAGATCGGGTGGCAGAGACAACTCATATAACATCTCCCCAACTCTCTGCAGAATCTGAAAAGGTTCAATATATATTAGACTCAACTTCATTCTCTTTCTGAACCTTATCACACCCTTCATGGGTAAAACCTTCAGAATAACTCTGTCACTAACCAAAAACTCCAAGTCTCGGACCTTCTGGTCTGCATTCTCCTTCTGCATGTTCTAAGCTGCCATGAGCTTACCCTAGATTACCTTCACATTCTATAAGGAATCTCTCAATAGATCGGTACCCCAAGGCTAGACCTCGAACACATCAAACCAACCAATCGAAGATCGACATATCCTACCATACAAAACCTAGAAATGTTGCCATATCAATACTAGAGTGATAACTTTTATTGTACGCAAACTCTGCCAAAGGTAAGAACTAATCCAACAACTACCCAAATCAATCACGTAGGCTCGTAACATATCCTCTAAAACCTGAATAGTTCGCTCGGATTGACCGTCGGTCTGAAGGTGAAATTTTGTACTAAGATCCAAGCAAGTACAAAACTATTTTTGCAAAGTCCGCCAGAAATGCAAAATAAACTTAGTCCCCGGTTTGAAATGGTAGAAACATGAACCCCATAAAGACGAATCTCATAAATGTAGATCTTACCCAACTTTTCTATATTATAAGTCATCTAGACAAGAATGAAATGCACGGAGTTGATCAAACACGTGTTGAAGACTACGGTGGTCGGTATACACCTCATAATGAACACCATATAAGTAATGCCTTCAAATCTTCACAGCAAACACAACGACATCCAACTCTAAATCATGAATAAGGTAATTATTTTCATGCACCTTCAACTGCCTCGATGCATAAGCAATAACCTTACCATCGTGCACCAATACACAGCCCAACCCAATCCTGAAAGCATCACAATACACATAGAAGTCCATTCCATCTACCTAAAGGGATAAAATCAAGGCTATGGTCAAAATAGTGTTGAGCTTTTGAAAGTTCTCCTCACACTAGTTAGACCACTGAAAAGGCACTTTCTTCTGAGTCAAATATGTCAGATGAGAAGCAATAGAAGAGAAACCCTTAATGAACCGACGATAGTAGCTAGCAAGACCCACAAAACTCCCAATCTTTATCATAGAAGTCAGTCTAGGGCAGTCCCCGATTGCCTCTATCTTTTTAGGGTCAACCATAATCCCATCCTTGGACACCACGTGTCCTAAAAATACCACAAAACTCAACTAAAACTCACACTTTGAGAATTTCGTGTACAAATTCTTCTCCTTCAATAAACCAAGGACAACCCTCAAATGCTGCTCATGCTCCTCCGATTCTTCGAATAGATCAAGATATCTTCAATGAACACAATCACAAAAGAATCCAAATATGGCTTGAATATCCCATTCATCAAATCCATGAATGTTGCGAGGGCATTAGTAAGCCCAAAAGACATCACCAATAACTCATAATGACCATAATGAATTCGGAAAGCCGTCTTGGGAACATCCTCAGCCTGGATCTTCAACTGATGATACCCAGACCTCAAGTCAATCTTCGAAAACACTGAAGCACCCTGAAGTTGATCGAATATGTTATCAAACTAAGGGATCAGATATTTGTTTCTGATAGTGACCTTGTTCATTTTTCTATAATCAATGCATATACGAATGGTGCCATCATTCTTCTTCATGAACAAGACATGAGCACTCCATGGAGATACACTTGGTTGAATGAAGCCTTTACTAAACAAATCCTAAAGTTGCTTCTTCAACTCTCTCAACTCGGCTGGAGCCATATGGTACAGAGGAATAGAAATGGATCGAGTACCTAGCTTGAGATCAATATAGAAGTTGATATCCCTGTCTGGCGGCATACCTGGTAAATCTGAAGGGAACACGTCGACAAACTCATTAACTATCAGAACAGACTCAAGAGAAGGAGTCTCTACACCCATAACCCAAATATGAGCTAGGTATGTCAAATGAAAGAAATTATCTTCATAGGAGCAGGGCTGGGAGCACATCTCCACTCTAACCTCGGAAGTCTAGGCATCGCTAACATAACTATTTTGGAATAACAATCAATCCAGAATTGCATGATATGGTGATAGCCAATCCATCCCCAAAATAAGATCAAAATCAACTATTTCCAGGATCACCAAATCTACATAAGTAGCATAACCCATAAAAGTAACCAAACAATGTCGATAGACTCAATCTACAACCCCAAAAACACTGCCCGGTGTAGACACACGAATAGGGACATCAAGCATATCACACCATATATCCAAATCACCAGAAAAATAGGCAGACACATATGAGAATGTACACCCCAAATCAAATAACACTGAAGCAAACTGATGACAGACTAAGATGATACTTATGATAATTGCATCCGATGCCTCAACCTCTGGTCTACTTGGGGAAGCATAATAATGAGTGTCCTCCCTCGGACTGAGTACATTGCTGGCCACATCGGCCTGAACGAGCTCCATATCTCCCTAACTAGGATCCACAATGATCAATCTAATAGCCACCACGACCTAACTAAGATCCTCCTCGGCTAACTTGACTACCACTCATAGATGGCTGTGTTGGGGTCCTGGGTGCACCGGATGCACTCGATACAGATCTGGGGCAATTCCTTATGAAATGCCCAACCTCACCACATGTGTAATAGGTCCTAGCCGCTGAGGGCTGATGAATAGAGATAGAAGAACCTGAACCACCATGATCAGAATACTGAGACTGAGAACCCCTCAAAGACTGGCCCCCACCATAACCACTCTGCCCCGCAGAGATATCGGTAATCTAAACGGTTGCCTGAACTGGTCGACCATGCTGCGACTGTTGATAACTACCATGTTGACCATAACTACGGGAAGTAGATCCCCTGAACTATCCATGTCACCTCTCCATCTTATCTGACTCATATTTGGGCATTTTTCCCCTTATAGACTCCACCATCCTCACATGCTCAGCTACAGTCTCAAAAGAAACTCCAGCTGCCACTAACTGTAACATAGCTAACTGAAGGGGAATACTCAACCCTCTAACAAAACATCTCACTCGCTCAGCCTCTGTAGGTAGAAAAGGTGTTGCATAGCATGATAAGGCGTGGAAGCAAGTCTCATAATCTGTAACAGAAGAACCCCTCTGCTAAATCCTCTGAAACTCATCACACTTGCTCAGACGCAAGCTAAAAGACACATACTTCAAAAAAATATGCGATAAAACCTATAAAACTGGAGGTGACCCCCTAGTCGATAGTCAATATAAGCTCTCCACTATTGTTTAGTATCTCCCAAAAGCTAAAGGGCCACAAAACTAACTCCGTGCAACTCGACAATACCCAAGGTATGCAACCTCTCACAGCTGCTTACAATATACACATAAGCATCCTCCTCTGGATGACCATAGATTATCAAAGGCTTCATATTCAAAAAGTGCTCTCATATCTTCCGCTCATCGCATGTCATAATTGTCCCTATAATCGGTCTGGGACCAAACTATGGAGTAGGAACCTCATTAATATGGGGCATTGACTTCACCGTAGGTTGAACCCCGAGAGTACGAAACTCGAGAGTTTAAGTCTGTCCCTCTCCCATATGGGTCTAAGAACCACCCGGAGTAGTTGGAAGCACACCCGCCTAGGAAAACCTATCAAGAACACTCAACATTTTGACCAACGTGTCCTGTAGAACTAGAGTAGCAACAAATCCAGGATAATCCTAGGCCGACCCCATTTTCTCCTAGAGTAACTCATCTTGAGGCTCAATAACTCGCTCATGGGAGACTGATCTAGGATGACCCTGACCGACTTCATATGCCCCACCCCGAGCTACTACCGCTCCTTTGGCTCTACCTTAGCCTCGAGTATGTCCTATACCGTGACGCACACCACTAGTGCCAGTGTCGGCACCGGTGCAGGTGCATCTTCCCTCATTGCATCGACACGAGTCCTCACCATCTGTGAGAGAATATGAACAAAGGTCAGATGCTAATTTGATTCAACTTAGCACGAAAGGAAAGAAAAAAAATGAAATGTTTTAAATGTCACGTAGCCTCTTGAAGATAAGTACGGATATGTTCACACCGATCAGCAGGACTCTACTAAACATTGCTCTTATATTCGATATCGTTAACCTAAAGCTATGATACCAACTTTGTCACAACCCCTTTTAGGGACCGTGGTGGCACCTACTAAACCCACTGGTAGGCAAACCACTCCCAATCATTCACATGATATAACATAAATAAATGCAGAAATATAATAGAATACTATATATGATATAAATGCGAAAATATAACAGAATACTATATATGATATAAATGCGAAAATATAACAGAATACTATATATGATATAAATGCGGAATAAATAAGTTTGATATCAAGCAACATTCCCCAAAGATCTAGTTTAGTTTGTGAATACAAGAGAGCTACAATCTGATACAAGTCTGAAAGTCAAAGGCAATATGGTGCCAAAACTGAATAAAAAAATTGAAATTGTCTAACATGTCTCTCAAATGAATAAAAGAAAGAATAGAGATAAAACAACCAAGGGCATGTTGAAGGTAGCATCCTCACCATGAATGTTAGAGATCGCCCATTCGGACTCAGTCACATTGTCCAGTACTGGTAGAGGGCACTGAATCGGCACCAAAAACGATACAACAAGTGTAGTATGAGTACATAACGTACTCTCATAGGCATCATAGGTCGACAACGATATAAGATACGTAAAAAGAGATAAATACCAAGTTAATGCCAAATAGTCCTATTCTAATAGTTAAATATCCAAATGAGATCACATTGTTCACAACATATTTCATTAATTTCGCAATACCTTTCTTAAATAAGATTTCATAATCACCTAGATCATCCAAGTTCAGAAGAGTTCAATAACAGCAATCCGAGTATCATTGAGTAAGTAACATGCTTCCCTTATTCCAGAAATTCAATCAAGTCATCAATAATCAATTCAACACTTATTTCATTAACAGATATTCCATGACATGTTATGAATGAAATGCAAATACATGTACCTTGATCTTCCAATATACACGAACTCAAGTTTTTATTATGAGACGCACACCCATGGGGGACCCGCAAAGTCCATATACTCCTCTGTAGTTTCCCATCAGAGATCAACTTTTGGATAAATAGAATCATGTTGCAAGCGTGCAACCCATCCCCTCTAATATCACCATCACCATCTCAGTGTTGCCATGATCTCATAAGTAATCTGACCTTTCTGGTCTCTTAGACCCACAACTTTCTATACCACTCTCATATCAATATCTTAGAACCATGAATGTATGAATGCAAATGTCAATATAAGGCAAGAAATCATGATATAATGAGATACAACCAAGTATAGAGATGAATATCACATGCTTCTATGAATTTAACAACTACAATCCAAGCACAAATCAAGATATAATACCAGAAGTATGTGTGATAAATAAACAAACAATAGCAAATATGGCGACAAGCCCAAATAATTTAGCAATCGAAACCAGCACAAGACTGATTCCCTAAATCACCCATCAACACAGTTCAACACTGGTACCCACTAAACTATTCATCATAACTGGCTGAGTGGAACCCCCAAACATGCCCAATACCTTTCAATATTTATAACTAATTATGTACTTCTATCAGAGTCTTGTGAAAGTAAACCGTAGCCTACCTTTGGGCCAAATATGAGCGCTAACCAATCAAGTCGATCGCCTTTCCCTTCTACCGTACCTCGAGATAATCGAAGTCTAATCACGCATATACTATTCGTTAATAAAGAGCTTACACAACATACAAGGATGTAATCCTTAACAAAGCAAGACTTTAAACATCAATCCCGGGACCACGTCACTAAGACTCAAACTTTATTACCCAAAACCAAGAACACACACTAGGTAATCATATCCTTAAGTTTATTGGGGGAACTATACACATTTGAGCCTTCAACTGAACAATATTCAAAAAGCCCCAATTTGGAAACCCTAAAATTTTCCCTCAATTGGAATAGGTTTCTATATTCAAATTAAGCTCTACAACATGATAATCTAGCAATTCCCATCACTAATTCATAATAATAAAGTAATTTACCATCAACACCCTTTAAAGCCCATGATTTAACTCTCTTAATCTCATAAAAACTTGTAATGTATCTTCCCCAACTTATAAACATACTATATCACCATTAAAGGACTTATAATCATAAAATGAAATCACAAGGGAAGGAAACATTTACCTCAAAGATGAAATCACTCTTAATCTTTAGAAAACTCTCCCTTGGTGAATGTAGGTTCGAGGATATCTATTTTGAGAAAGAAATCTGACTTAGGGAATCAAATAGGACACCTGATACAATGATCCCACCCCAGCAGAATTGACTTCGCTAGAGCAGATCCACTGCTGCAAACCATTACCTCACTGAGGCAGTGTCACTTGACACCTCGCCTCAGCGCCACTGCATGGCCGACCCTGCAAAGGTGGACTCACCCCCGTGTACAATCCCTCTGCCATGGTCGAAACTCACAACCTCCTAACCCCTACTTCTATGAGCCAACCTCCAGTTGAGGAAGACCCGTAGGAGCAGACACGGGTGCCGCCGAGTCAGACACTAAACATCAGAAATGGGAAACATAGCCAAAACCTCTACCAAACACCTGAAACACTCCCAAGACCCCCGAGACACAAACCAGACATGCTTGTCTAAGGTAAATAGTGGTACGAACTCACTCGTACCCTCGTATTTCTTATTTAACTGAGCTAAGATATAATTTTCTAAACAATCATTTGGGAAAACCAAATATCTACATTTCACAAAATAGCACCACCAAATCCATATGATTGTATCGTAAAGAAAACTAATGACTTGACTAAGTTATAAATGACCCTTCGGAGCTACTGGAAGTGACGATACTTGAAAACGAACCCATCTAGTCAAAAGTCAACTTTGAGTCAAACTATCCAACTCTAAGTTTCTAGTTTTGGGTTTTTCATATGAAATTCATGTAAATTGACCTCAAGATCCATGCCACCCATCCCCGCACATCACAAACCCCATACAAAGTCTATGGGAAGGGTAAAATAGTCAAATAGAGGTCTCAGGCTAAAAATGACCGGACGGATCGTTACACAGAGAGTAGAAGAACTAGTTGTTGCAAAGAAAGTATAAAAAGCTAAAGAATGTAAAGGTTATTTTTGTAAACAACCAATTTATATTTAAAATTATGCAATAGACATGCTATTTTTAATACACTAAACCACAATGGATAAGAAGTAATCTCAGTATAAGTAATGTCAACATAACTAATGTCATCATTACTAATACCAGCATTACTAATACACCATATTTAGCATTATTCTTATACACTCTACCAAACTACCCCTTACTAGTTTAATGGTATGCCCTTTGTGCGTATTCCTGTATTAATAAGTAAAAATTACATAAATATCTTTAATAAATGTGTCTCCCACAAAAGTCTTCAAATCTCTAATTTTGATTTTTGTCTTTGCCTCTAAATAAAGGTACCTGATTGTGTAAGTATATTCAATATCAAAAAATCAAATGATAAGTGTTTACCGGTAAAAAATATTTTTAGGATATTCAATAAAAAATTTTAGACAATGAGGTTGAAGACAAGTGGGTCGAGTTTGATCGTTAATACCCTCGATCTATTCGTGATAAGACCAGAGGCTATAGATAGAAAAACACAAGCAGGATAATAGAAAATGATAGGAAGAACTTAATTAAGAAGCACGACACTGATGCATTATATTTAGAGTTTGAGAGTAAAAATGGTGTTAGGGTTACATATGTGGAAGATGAGATGTGGTTCCTTCTCTAAGAATGTATATTTATTTACACAAACCCTAGACTTTTCAATATGCAAGTACAACTGATGGGACTGTTTCACAGAGGTAATCATCCCTCATGTCAGTGTTGCAGAGCTTGAGGAAGGTGGATGTGATGTTGGTTGTTGGGCGTCGGAGTTACACAAGAATTAGAAGTACATTAGTTTTATTTCAAAAGTTTGTTAGAGTCCAAAATTTAGTTAGGCCACGTCAGCAATTCTATTAGAGTACCGTTAGTTGGTTATCAGTCGATCTCTTGTAATCAACAGTTAGTCATTTACTTCAATTCATATAAAAGGTTGTAATACATCATACTTGAATCATTTATGAAATTACAGCTCACAAATTGTATCCTAATTCTACTTTAATCTTCTCTCTTCTATTTCCTTAGCTAAGTAACTCGAATCTCCTCTGTTGAGATCATTTCTTAGCTTTGAATTACTCGAATCCTATCTAAATTCCTGTAATTCTGTAACATTGGTATCAGAGCTTGAAGATTCTCGGTAATGATGGTGAAAAGAACTAGGTAAACTAGTGATCCCACTAATAACATCACCACATAATGAGGTGATATGTGTGAAATGATTATGAAAATGATTGTAGACATTGAAGTACTCCATGGGGAGGTCGTAAGCTTGAAGAGACTGGATCAAATAGTTGCGTAGTTAAAGGAAAGCATAGATAGCAATCAAAGTGATGCTTAACCTATCACGCCCCAAACCTGGGGAGGCATGACTGCCACCCGATAGAAAGGTGTGAAGTACATTGTTGAATTATAACTTTGAGAACTCATCTTTCATTGATAAGTAATAGTTGTAGTTAATATTGGTTTGAACCATTGGGTTGTCGTTATCTTGATATTATCCATATTAACAGATGAAAAGGCAAAAGAGTATGATTGACTAATTGTAGTCTTACCAAGATTTGAATACGGGTATGTAAAGGATATATTTCTTTGTTTGACATGAATAGTTAACCGAGCAAGTTTCGCCAAAGCACACAAAGAAGTGTCATTCATAAAGATCTCATGTCTATGTCAGTTCATGATATTCTCATAGTAGTTTCCTTTTCAATAGTCTACTTCATTTTAGCATTGTTACTTATCTAGTTAAGAAATAGAAAGCATAATTATAGAGTTTATATAGTTACACACTTGCCTACGGGGCTATCTATTCATATAGTTGCTTTCGGGGCTATTCAATTATACATTTACCTTCGGGGCTATATAAATGTGCGTTTGTATTTGGGGCTATACACATACTTTCCTACGGGGCTATTCACATACACGCCGAGACTTATAAGAGGTCATATATTTAATTAGGTGTTATTCTATTGATATTAGTCAGAGACAGTAAGTATACACCTAGATTATCATTGACTCCTCAGCTTACATTCAGTGTATGTTGTATCTCAATTCAATTTAGTTTCAGTTATTTAGTTGCCTTACATACTCGATACATTATTTCGTACTAACGTATGTTTTGCTAGGAGATGCGGCATTTCATGCATGCATGTCCTAACAAACACGTAAACATGCCTTTTTTGTAGACGTTGTCGAGTTCCACCTTGATTGGTTGGTAAGCTCCTCTTTATCCGGAGTTACCAAGTTTAGAGTCTTGGAGTTATACAATATACATGAACATGACGGGTAGGCTGGGGCCCTATCTCGATAATAGTTCAGTTGTATCATCTCTAGAGGCTTGAAACCATGTCATATATGTTCAGTATGTCATCATGGTGGCCTTGTCGACTCTTGTATGTAACTATTGTAGCTTTTTCTATTGTAGACACTTATGGTGGCCTTGTCAGCCTACATAGATGTATTTATGTTAGGGTGATTCCCCCTTTCAGCTGAGACAGTTATCCACAGATTATAGAGAGCATGGCCTTGTCGGCCTTGATTGTTAGTTATGTGCATAATTCGTGAGTTACAGAGTCGTACGCTCGAGGTAAAGTATGGCACCGAGTGTCGGACACGTCTCTCTAGGTTTTGAGCATGGCATAACCAGTCAAAAATTATGTAGGAACTGCAAGGGAAAGACAATCAAGAGAATGACAACCAATTGAAGAAAAACTAAAACACAAGAACCCTATAAATTATCAGAACTATCACCCAGGAATATCTCGCTATTATAAGGTTGATTTCCCTAAATTTTTTGGCGAAGACATGAAATCTTGGTTATTCAAGGTTGACCACCTTTTCAGTTTTGATGAAATAGCTATGGATCAGAGCGTAAGCCTAGCAGCAGTACATCTGGAAGGAGTGGCGATTCAGTGACACCAATACTTTATGAGGTACATGCAATATACTTCTCCTCTTAGTTGGAATGAGTATGTAATGGTATTAGTGGAAAATTTTGGGATTGACTATGATGATCCAATGGAAGAAATTAATAAAATTAGGTAAACTGGATCTGTTAAAGAATATTAAGCTTCCTTTGAGAGCAAATTGACTAGAGTGAATTTGTCTCAAGAAAATGCAAGTAGCTCTTTTTTTGGGAGGACTTAAGGTTAAGTTAAACCTTGTTGTGAAATCAACTAATCCTACTACATTGTCTCAGCTATACAGAACAACTAGGATGTATGAGGCTTACTTGAATGCTCAGGCTAAAGCTTACAAACAGACTTCTATTATACCTAACAATATAAACATTACATATAGGAGATTAAGCTGACAGGATATTAATGAAAAGAGATCCAAAGGACTTTGTTTTTTTGTAATGAGAAGTACATTCTGGGTCACAAATGTAAGAACCAAAAGCATCTCTATGTGTTAGAAGTAGAGGAATGGGAATAGGAGTAGGAATTGGTTGAGGAAGACATAGTAGAAGGACATGAAGTGGAGTTACACCAGCCTATGGAATAGATGGAAATATCTATCCATGCTCTTAATGGTTCTTTGGGTTATAGAATACTGAGAGTGATTGGTTATCATTCCAACATGCCTTTGCACATTTTAGTAAATACTAGAAGCTCATATAACTTTATTAATCCTGAAGTGGTGAAGCAATTGGGATGTCCAACTAGAACAACAACACCATAGTTAGTTGCTATAACTAATGGTAACAATTTGAAGGTGGACCAGATCTGAAAAATCTCTTGGCTATTATAAGTAGTTGAGTTTACTAGTGAATTCCTATTACTGTCTCTTGGGTCTTGTAGTGTGGTGCTAGGGGTCCAATAGTTTCTCACATTAGGAGATATTAAGATGAATTTCAACAAGCTTACTATGGAGTTGTGTCTAAGGGGAAAAACATTTATTGAGGGGTTCTAGGAAACAAATCTCAACCTCAGGTGTGGAAAAGTGATGGTAGGCTAGAAACACTAATTGTTAGCTATATTGTACACCTTTATTGACTACACTTTAATCGTGTTTGAGCTATAATAAAGTATTTTATATTTATGACGTGTATTTTCTTGTAAACAGCCATTTTTGAAGCTTAAAAGGAAATTTTAGCACTTTGAAGTCTGAGTAGAAGTGCAACGATTTGATAACGACTCAAAAAGTTGTTCTAGTGTTTTTAGTAGAGACCCATTAACTACCATCTACAAGCCTTTATATTGCTTGCTTGTGACTTATGGAGATGGATGACACAATTTTTGAGGTGATCAGGTAGGTTCCGGACCCATTTTGTTAAGTTTGAGAAAATCCAAGTTAAGAGAATAGAAGAGTTTGACCTATAGTTGACTTTTAGGTAAATGTGCTCCATTCATTGTTTCGTTAGCTCCAAAACGACGTTTATGACTTAGTTGAGCCTTTGATTCGGGTCCCGAGGTAACCCGGTGTGTTTTGGGGGTTAGTTTTTAAAATTGTGGAATTAGAACTTAAGAGTTGACTTTAGTCAAACCCAAACCATACAGACCTTTTCCAAGAAATTTGAGTGTGTGAGCGGGTCTGGAATATATTTTCTTATAAGGTTGTATCTTTAGTTTATGTCTAGGAGGTTCCAGGAGTGTTTTAGGTAGTTGATCGAGGAATTGATATCCTTAGACTGCTGTTGGTTACTGGTGTCCGTGCCGATGACCAGGTGTCCACTTCGGCAGGTCGCCTTTGTGGGGGCCAGGCTCACCGAAGTGAGGTTGGACTAGGTGGTATTGATCTGCTTCAGCGGATGGTTTCCTCGTCGAGGCGCGTGCACCTCAGGGGAGCTTGCCCCGCCCTAGTGAGGGACGAGCGTTTAAGTGACTTTCGACCAAGCAGAATTGACTCTGTCAGAGCGGATACATTGTTCAGGTTATAAAAGTTTAAAGACCTAGAATTAATTTATTCCCCAAATATTCTCCTTAGAATTAAGGCTCGACTAGTAGAGAATTTTTAAGATGCCAAGTGATAGTTCATCCTTAGAGGTATAATCTTACCCTTCCCTTTAATTATAGTGTATGGGTTAAGTTTTCATCTTAAGCATGTTTCTTCAATGGGGGGAAATGGTAGAAATGACTTGTTGAGAATAAGAAAGTTATATTGGAGATTGATTATTGATTCATTGATGCCTATATTATAAACTAGTGATATATTAGACTAGTAGATGATGATTAGTTGATCAATTTCATATTTAAACCCTTTTGGGAATATGGGAAAAATCTAGGGTTAGAATTGGGGGTTTTACTATTTCATGAAATTGAGGTTCCTTTTGGGCTTAGTTGTTAAATTAACTTGGGATTATGACTATCTAGAATGTATTAGTGCTAATTGAGTAGAAAAGTTAGTATTTTGATATTGTGGGCCTGGGGTTCCATTGTAACCTAGCTTGAGGATTATGGATGATGTTAGACAATAATTTCATATACTCGATATGATTGATCAGAGTGAGCTTGTGAGGAGGCTCATCGGAAGGGGAAAGTGATTGCGTGAGTTCTTCGACTCAATTCAGGCAAGTTGAGACTTTCTAGACTTTAGTATATCATATTTGTGTGGGTATGATTGTAATGAACTAATGAGAGTAATGGGAATTTTGGGGTCCTATATTAGTGAGGTGGCGAGTACTAATACGGGTACTGGGTGAACTTAATTGGGTAATTAATGATCTAGAATGATGCATGTGAAGGAGTTTATGTGTTTAGCCTTTGGGCCACGAGTGCGGTGAAAGAGTCCGCTTAGGATGGTATGATTGTTGTTTACTTGGGCTTGTAGCCATTTGATGTGATATTCTGATTTTACTTGTCATGCATTAATCATTACACATCTCGTCTAAACACTTGAATATAACTAATAAATATTGATTATGCTGATTGTATGGTGTATTCATATCCATCTAATTCATACATTATACTTGGCATTGGCTTACTGATAAATCACTGAGAATGACTTGGGAAGTCGGATTAAGGGATATGGTACCATGGTTATGAGAGTGATAACTGATATGACACTTCAGCATTCGTGTTGGGATCTGATAGGATCAGATGGATATATGGACCTCATGAGTCCCTTATGGGTCACGTGGCAGCTACTGCAGCACCATGTGTATACCAGGTACATATGACCACTTGCATTCATACATATCATCTTGCGTTGCATTCATTTATATCATGGTAAATGATTGATGCCATATATGCTCGGATTGAACTCTATTACACTTGTGATCTTTAGGCTGCTAGAAGAAATACTGTTAGTTTATGCTTAACCTTGTTGTGAGACTTGAATAGAGAAGCTTGATGGATCTAGACGCCCTGAACGGGGTTTATGATGGACTTGTGCGATGTGTGACTTGAGAGTACTTATGCTTAATTGAACTGTAGACTTACTGTAGGTTGGTTAATTGAATTATTCTTATACTTAAGTAATTAACTAGTAAAGAGAGGTATCAGAAAGTACTAACTTTCACCATCGTTATAGCTAGGGTCAGTCGACAATGTTGTTGAGTACACGTGTTCCCCATACTCACTCTACGCTTGATGCACTCTATGTGCATGTACTAAGCTAGGTAATGATACCAGGGCAGCTTGATCTACATCTTGGAGAGATTGATCGTTAGAGTCCAGGGTGAACCGCTGATGCATTTCCGGCACTGGAACTCTTATTTACCTTCCTTTATGATTTATGTCTCTGCTACTTTCAGACAGTTTATGTATTTCCTATTCAGACTTGTATTCGGATATTTTTAGAACTTGTACTCATGACTACCGGATCTAGTTGGGGTTTCTTCAAACTTATGTATTTGAGATTTTTGTCTCTGGAACTCTTATTTACCTTCCTTTATGTATTTTTACTTCCTTAATTTCGCATTATATTACTGTTGTATGTTGGGTTCGCCTACGGATTAGGGTAGGTGTCCTTACGGCACAACGGAATTTGAGGTCGTGATAAATTTAGTCGGGATCAAGTTCGGGATAGATCTAAATTAAGTTTTCATAAATGAGAGGTTGCCTCACGTAGAATACATGCGCTTTAGTGGAAGACAATTCAATTTTGTCTACGTGGCATAACAAGTAAATAAGTGGCCTAATATTTTAGAAATTATTATGTAATGATTGGGGAGATGTTTGTATAATGATGGGATAAAATAACGATTGCAATAAAAAGCAATTGAAGGCCACAATTTTTGACAGAAGAGTGGAATTCGTAAGAAGCAGATCACGACTGAGCACCAACGCAGTCCTTGACGCACCCAAGGCTATTTCACTTTTTTGCAATTTAGTTCAGACTGGGTTATTTTGTTTAGGACTTCTCCTACACTTATAAATAGTCTCTAACCATATTTTAGAGGACTTTTGACCTACGAAGCATTGACGGAGTGTAGAAGAGGATGTAACCGTCGAATTCGTTACTTCCCATCACTATTCGATTCAATATCAGAATTTGGATCAATCGTCGGTTGTAATATTTTCTAGTTCTACTTATTCTATGTTCTTTTATTCTATTATAGAGTATTTTTCTTATAGGGGTTTGACATACATGATGTATTGATTGACGTTTCTAGATTCGATTCTTGTTTTATTGCTTGAATTCGTTAATGGAGTTTTTAATTGAATTGCCGAATTATTTACTATTTTATTTAATCGAAAGAGGAATAGTTTGATGAATATCTTTGCATTATTTTGTATGATTTTAATTTGTGATTATTTTAAGCAATCGAAGAGCTTCTTGAATTATTTGGTTGAACCAAGAGAGGAAAATATTCGAAAGACATTTTCCTTTAGACTAAACCCTTAATGTTTTCTTGCATATGTTCACAACGCTTGTCATTAGTCTTGAACTCATGGATAGTAATTTTACTTGATTGTTGAGATATTCTTGGATGCTTTAATCGCAAGAAGAATTGTTCTGTGAATTATCTTAATATAAATATAATTTAGCTCTTGATTAAATAATTTTGTTGAGTATCGGAAGAGACTCTTCAATATTTATCTTGGGTTATTAGCTTACGGTATTCATGAGAAATCGTCCGAAGATCTATTTTTATGCATAGTTTTTGATTATTTTCGGGGCTTGTATTAGTTTAATGTGTGAAATCTTAATAGATAATCGGAAGAGGTTTATCAGATTCTTGAGTAAACTAATTACTTATTGAATTTGAAAGACTAAATAAATATTTGAGGCGAATGATAAAATGAATCGGATATAATTGCTAAAATCTTGCATCTGTCTTGTTTACTACCCTTACTTCTCATATTAATATTAATTAAATTATAGTTTATAATTGTGGTTTATAACCCCAATAACATAAATTTTGTTCACATGAATAATACTAAGCAAGTTTTTATTTGAATAATTGTTTGTACCAGTCCCTGTGGAGACGATCTAAGTACTGTACTATCTTTGATTAGCGAAACACTTAAATTATATTTTGTCTTGTGCTCATCAACTTTTGGCGTCATTGCCCGGGATGGGTAACAAATACTCTCTCTGTCCCAGGAATAGTTTCCTTTTTAGTCTGTCCCAAAAAATATCACCTTTCTATATTTATAAATAATTTAAATTTATGAGATGATTTACAACACACAAATATCTAAAGGTTGTTTCAGACTACAAATTTCAAAAGTCTTCCTTTCAATCTTAAACTCCGTGCCAAGTTAAATTGTGCCACATAAATTGAGGCGGAGAGAGTAATATTCAATTAGAATCTTGTGTATTAATTTAGGAATGTATATTTTTATTTTTATTTTTTCCCTGTAAATTATATTTAAAAAACTAAAAAATATATTTTTTATTTTTATTTTTTTTTATTTGATTGTTATAACTTGTCTTCAAGATTTCTTTTGTCGTACCTGACAAGTGCTAGGGAGGAACGTTTTAAGAAAATATTCTTGAATATTGAACTCGAAGTGCTTAAAAACAGAGCACAATCATGCAAGAAAAATAATTGTAGAGTTAGATGTTGAATCTTATAAAAAGTTTGTTATCTGTTTTAAATTTAGTGAAAATCATCAACAGTTTGATTATCAAGCATGTATTTATTCATATGGTTCATCTTCTGAAAAGTATCACTCTGTTTCTAGTGCTTACACGAATGATGTTTCACATGAGCACAATTCTAACTCTGAATGAAATGAATATCCGGATTATGATTGGAATGAGAGCGAAGTGAGATAACCACCTCAAGAGAAGGATAACTTAGAAGAGCTTATGTATAAGTTCATAAAATGTGTTGAATAGAGATTTGTAGCCACTGAGAACCTAACAATGCAACTGTCAATTAGTAAGTATGATGTCAGAAAATTTATTGTATTGTGATGGTGAATATATGAAGGAGACACCACATGAGAATGAGCCTACCCAAGAGGATGACTATTTGAGAGAAGTTGCTACTCTACAAGAGGACTTTAATTCGATTGATATGATTAAGGATGACTAGACTTTGGTTTATTGTGAAGCAATAGAGGAAGAGTTCAAACCATCATCTATCCTTCCACGTTTACAACCCTCATTGGAGGAGAATGAGAAACAAATGGTGCTGAACATCGAGGAAGAATATTCTCATGACCTTTCTTCTTTATTTTCTTATTATAACCTTGACCATGTGGATTTATTTTTGGGTATTTTAAAATAAGGGTGGCTAGTGGGCCGAGACGGCCCGACCCCGACCCGACCTCGTCCCGAGCCCGCCCCGGTACCGCCCCGACCCCGCGTAGAAAAAAAAATGGTAGCGGGATTCGAACTCGGGATGGGACAATGTCTCGTCCCGCCAGACCCGAGTCCGCCCCAGGCCCGCCACACCCGACCCCGCCCCGAGCCCGTCCCGAGAGCCCGTCCCGACCCCGAGCCCGAACCCGCCCGAAAGCTCCCCCTTTGCATATATAACCGTTGCACCAACGGCCATTTTAGATTTTGGCCGTTGGGCAATGGCCATTTTAGGCCTCCCCTCTCCCCCAACCCCCTACCCCTTAATATTTATTTTTAACCCATAAGTTATTATATTTACACTTTAACCCAATTTTTCAACTATAAATAACTCATTTTCTCTTCATCTTTCTCACAAATCTTCCTACAATCTCTCTAATCTCTCAATATATCTCTCTACAAGTCTACATTGTTTACTAAATATTCAATTTTATTTTTATTCATTTGGGAATTGCGAGTGAAGTTGGCAACTAACTTGAGGATCTTCCATCGAGCAAAGTTTCAATTTTCAACCTCTCGATTACACGTCCGCGTTTGGTACATTCGTTCCTTCATTAAATTATTATTGTCTGTTTATTTTATTTAGCGCACTTAATTTTATTGTCTTTAATTATTTATTATCATAATTAAAATGAAAGGATTAAGAGGTATGTTTAAGGGTAAGGGTGCTTCTTCTAGTAGGGGCGGCAACCAGGGCAAGGGTACTTCTTCTAGTCATCTTATTCCTACACAGGATGATTTTGTTAATACTCAACATTTTCCTACAATACCATTAGATTTAGACGAGGAGCTATTTTCTGGAACTCAAGAAGACTTTAATTTAGACGATGATTTAGATGATACACCCACTAATGTTGATGACAACACACCCACTAGTGCACCTTCAACTGAAATGCCTCCTATTCCCCCTAGTATGAGACGAGGTCCAGCAAAACGACCATTAAAATCAGATGCATGGACATTTTTTGATAGGGACGTAGAGAATCAAGTATCTATATGTAAAATTTGTAAAAATATTTTAAAATTTAAAACTGGAAAAGGTCACGGTGGGACGGGGCAAACCCTTAGTGAAAGCCTTAGCAGCCCATTCGTCTGGAACTGCTAGTAATAACATCCGTTCCTTCTGGAACCGTGTAACAAATCCCTAAGCGATTCGGATTCTCCCTCTGTTATACGGAAGATATCAGCCTTTCTAGTTTTAACCTTTTATGCTCCCGAATGGGCTTTGATGAACATATCAGCAAGCATGGAGATCAAATTGATTAAGTGCTCGGGGAGACGAGAATACCATGCCAGCATGAACTTTAGTCAAAGTCTCAACAAACTTCTTGATCAACATCGACTTTATTTTCTTTCATGTCGTTTTCCTTAACAGCCGTAGTATAGGCCATTACATGTTCTTGTGGATCCATCATTTTCTTGTAGTTTGGAATAATGGGCATTTTAAACATTTTGGGAATTAGTTCTGGCATGGCCTCTGTCTTATACGACAACTAAATGTATTTTTTCACGTTCGGTCCTTCTATAATCGGAGGATCCCCCGGTATTTGATCCAATAGGTCACTGAAACTCCTTGGTATTCTTTTCTGCCTTTTGGGCATTTTTATCTACTTTGCATGTTATATTCTTCATAAATTTTAACACTTGTGCTTGGAATGGGTTTTCAGGCACTGATTCGCTTCCCGAAGCATTGTCATTTCTTGGCTTCGTTTGGCCACTCCCGATAACATTAGTCATTTGTAGGTGGTTCCGGTGCATCTCTTGGCGCCGGAGTGCTAGCGGCAAGTTGGATGCGAGATCAGAGAGGAATTTCCTTATACTGTCAATTCATCCCTTCCCATAAGGTTTTGTGCCCTCAGGTTCTGCATAGCCTCTTCAGGAGTTCCATCAGTGGGAGTTTGGCCTCTATAGGGCTGAAAATCTCTCGAAGCGACTTCCTTGGCATCTCTTGGATTTTCTTGCTCGGGATTTGGGATAGGAAGGTCGTTCGGTCTGACCTGCTCATTCTCGACAGTGTTCTCGAGAATCTGGTTGTCTTCAAGTCCTTCCATACCTAAATTTGTTTCTTAGGAAAAACAAGGCTAAAGAAAGGATTAGATTAAGAGACAGGGTCACTTGTGACACCATTATTGCTCAGGCCCCGTGGTGGGTGCCAAACTGTATCAGTAAACTAGTACAATTGAATTTGAACACGTGGTCAAGGACACGTGGGTCTCAAGTGACAATAACAAAATAATTAGCAATTGAAAGTAAAAAGAATGGAATTTAAAAGAGAGATTAAGATCAGGTTAGCCTGGGCCTTGCAGAAGCATTGGATAGTGACTTCTGGTCAAGATGTGGGCAACAATATCGATGTACTAAATTGAGACAAAATCTTAGAATAGTGTAAAGAGTGAATATGTATTATAATTCTTGGCTCTGATGTCCTTACAATGAAGTTATTGGTGCTATTTATATTTGGACTCATGGGTACACTTTCCACAAATTATGCCTCTAATAACGTTAGTACATCAATGCTGTAATAACTAGAAAATTAGTATGTCCATAATTGCCTTTAATTCTCTCTTGAAAGGTGTACAGACATAGTGCTAACGGCTTCCCGTTGGGATTGGAAATGATCCCTTAGCCTTCTTACTTCTGGTACATGTGGCTCTTTGATGCCTCTGGTTTGTTTTTCGCACATTTGGGGATGCTGAAGGCTGACCTGGATTTGAATCATCCTCTTTGCCACGTGTCATGATATAATCCAATCATTTCTACAATATGAAGTTTATCCTATACCGGGTTGTTATCCACCAAAAAGTTACTTGGATTGAAATGCGCCATTTGCACTTTCCCTCTATTTTATGATGTTCTTTGATTTTTGCCCTTCAAATGGGCTAGTTTTTATTTTTTTCCCTTCAAAACTAAACTTCTATCTACAGGGGCATAAGTTACATATCGTAATATCTATAAGTTAGGTAAAGAAGTTATGCCTCTGTAGGCATAAGTTTTATTTTGAAGGGCAAATATTAAAGACCAAGTCCATTTGAAGGGACACCGTGCAATTACTTGCTAAATGGGGGTCATAACCCTACTCACCCAAATCATACTAAGTTTTAATTGCTTTATTTTAACTTTTATAAATTTTTAGTATATTATAAAATTATTAATTTTCTTTATTATGGATATATATATCAAATAAAAAAATTGAAAAGATTTCACATGAGTCAATTTGGGCTACATATCAGCCTAATTTTTAATGGACTGGAATGAACTGAGTTAATAAATGGGTGGGTCAATAACCTGCTCAAACTTGAACAGTTTGGGAGAATTATATTTTTATGGACTCATTTTTCCACCTATAGGCGTTGGAGTGTGACCAGGACGCTAATTCACCCACCTTTCTTTGCAACTCAATATATGAATTATAGCTATGAGTGCTCACAAAAAATATGGTAGCTTGAGTTCGTTTGCTCCACATTTGAAAAAACACAGGAAGTGAGAAAGAAAAACTCAGTTAGGAAATAGAAGGTTAGGTCGATTATTTTACAAGAGCGACAAAAGTTAATTCTACGTCCTATCCTTTCAATCAATGTTTGTCAATTCGTAAAACTTTGGTGGGCCAGCCATTTTAAAAGGGATTTTTACGTTGTATCGTTGTCCATCAAAATAATAATTAGTAAATATATTTTTTATGTAATTGTAGTATGCAAAATATATATTTTATATACAATTATTTTTTTTATATATTGTGCACGATCTAGAGTGAGAAAGAAGTGAGACAATCCATGTTTTGGTGGTCAACTATTTACATGTGTGAGTGCCTCACACACATAACTAGACACGATTTCATAGATTCCCTAAAGACACTTGAACCTAGGCTCTGATACCAAGTTTTGTAACGCTCTGAACTATGGTCTGGGTAAAACACGGCACTCGGTGTCTAACTGCATATGACCGAGCGAACCACATGGGCTGCTAAATCAACATGGTCATCGAAAGAATAGAATAATAATAAAATTAAAACATGTAAAACATAATTCTGAAATTATATTGTGGAAATATATGAAATCATGATAAGTTTGAATACTGAATCTGACATGGAAGACTAAACTAGTCTAGTCTTTGAAACCTCTGAAACATGAGTTTGATTGGAAAATTGTTTACAAGGACAAGGCCCTGCATACCTCTACTGCAAAACATAATCATAAAAATAATCAACCGACACCCCGAATGAAATGGGGCTCACCAAATAGCTTATACAAGTGAAGTCCTAGTATGCAGATCCTTCATCCTGAAACCCAGTACCTGTACCGTGAAGTGCAGGCCCGAGCAAAGGGATGTTAGTACATTTGAATTGTATCATAAGTAAAGCAACTTGAAGAATAAGCAGGCACATGAAATAATAGGAACATGAAACTAAAACTGAACAATGTACATGATCATGATTTGACATGAATATCATAACATGTATAAAATCTGTAAACTATATATCTAAATATTGTGGGAGAGCATTAACAAAGTCGACATGTAACCACCACGTGTGAACATGGCGTCTGATCTCTGCCCGATCAGCTAAGCCATCTCATACCTTGCCGGGATACGAGAGATGAACATGACATGATGGATCCAATAATCCCACAAGGGGTAACATGAAGGTATCGTCCTCTGGCAGACCAATCCTTATCCTACGCTGGCAAATGTATTTTTAGGCTGTCCGAGTCTTCTCGGTAATCTGTGCAACTCCCAAAATATGAATATGAAATATAATTGGCTTGAAGCCCATGGTTTGTAAAATCATGACTTGTAAACATGGCTTATAAGTATAAAATATATCATGAATATAATTACTTACTATACTTTGAATAAAACATGGAAAACGTATAGAATTCATGAAATTACATAATATAGGTTTATGCCTCATGTTTAAGGACCCATGGAATGCAAGACATGTGTATCATAGATTACAAACGGATTCCCAATAACCATAATGGAATATCAAGATTACAAAATGAATTAGTAATATAAATATGGCATATCATAATACATGTAGTTCAGGATTATCATAAACTTGAAATAAAATCCTAAGTTATAGCAATTCATGGTTTCATGGTGACGTGGCATGGGGAAGAACAATGATGTTCCCACACATAGATGGAAACTCTACATACCTTAATTTCTCCAAAACATGTAATAAAAATCTGAACTTTGAAGGAGAAACCCAAAGCTTGAACTTTAATCTTGTTGTTTGAGTTTTCTTAAAAACCCTTGGTTAAGAATCAAAGATTTCACTTAGGAATTGTGTATACTTTATTAGAATCGCATAGAAATACATGAAAAAGGCTTTCCTTGATGTAGGACAAGGTTGGAAAGAGAGGAACTTCATTCTAGAGCTTGAGAGTATAAAAACTGATTTTTCAAGACTAAGTTGCGTATTTATATTATTCAGTCATCGGGGAATTTTACGGGCGTATTACACGGTCTATATAATTTTCTACGGTTTGAGCATGGATCGTAAAATTATGTCACTGAGGGGGTACTAGCCGTATAATTTTGTAGCGGCTAAGCCGGCAAGAGAAATGGAAAGAGCGGATCGCTATCCTGCTTCCCAAATGCCTTGACTTACTAAAGACTGGAATGAACCATGAAATTGAGTTGGAATGAGATTTGGTATCTACTCTAGATATGATCTTTCCCATAAAGCTAGGCATGCAAGTCCGTCCAAAACAATTGTCACCCAATGCCAACTTACCAATGACGTTCATAAGCTGACAGGAATCTTACTGTTAGAAAGGACGGGTCGTATAAATTTATACGGTACGTAAAAACACTACATTCCATCATTTTCAATGACAACATTTATGGTTCAATTCGATAGTCCGTAAAACTTATACGGTCCATAAAACATGGGCGTAAAATTGAGTCTGCAGAACTGAAACTGGTTTTTGACTTCAAACTCCCCGCCTTGATTTCCTAACTCTTGAATCATGAACATGGCTTAGTTTGAAAATATGAGGTGTTACACCAAGCTAGCATAATCCTTCCATCATCACTCAATACACTTTTAAGATTACCACAATCATATTCTACTAGATTGAGTCCATACTTTTCTCAAGAACTTAACTAAATCAATACAACAACCAATATGCTCAACTATGGAGTTTATCTTAACTTTCCATAGATTACTTTTACCAAATGATCACTCTTAGAAATAACCAACATTAAGGGTGGGCGTATATCGGTTCGGTTCATTTTCTTATCAAAAAAATATGAACCGAATAAAATTCGGTTATTAAAAAAAAACTTAATCAAACTTTAAAAAAAAAAATGATATATCAATTTATATCACCAAATGTATCGGTTTATATCACCGAATGTATCAGTTTATATCACCGAATGTATCGGTTTATATCATTTTTTAAATTCAAATATAAAGTAAAAAAATAATTTAAAGTCCAAAAACATAAAGTCTGCATCACATATATTCTTATGGCAGTTTGACCGGTCGCTTCTCGAAAAAATCCGCAAAATCAATTTTTTTTGGGTACAACGGACATACGAGCGCAGAGTTATGACCATTTAAAGTTGCACCAATTTACAACTACTTTCTTTTCCTACATTTTATGGCAATGCTTCCGTGATATGTTACTTAAGTTCATGCAACATTCGACTTCCATAAAAGCTTCATAGATTGGCTTCAATGGCTATGATTCAAGAGATAGCAGTAGCCTAAAATCAAAAATAAGATTAATTATATATTTGCCCCCAGTTTTTCAGTTAGGTTCATCCCCAATACTAAAGAACCGAACCGTTTTTTTAATCCTGATTCGGTTCGATTCTTTAAAGAATCATTTTTTAAAAAAATGAATAAAAACTGAACCAAACTGCCGGTTCGGTTCAGTTTTTTCGGTTCAACGGGTTTTATTCCCACCCCTAACCAACATGGAAATTCCAAGCTAATCTAGTCTTTATAATGGATGATTTGCATCATAAGTTTGTGGGAATGACCTTTAATGGTGTGGGAACCTTGGGAGAGTGTTTGAGAGCTCAAGGGGTCGGAGGAGTGAGAAATGGAGGTGTGGAAATGAATCCACCGCTTCCTCTTATTTAAATAGAGATGGCACCGCCATTGGTCTGTATCAAGGTCTACAATGCAGAACCCATTTGCGGCTCCAGATTCAAGGGCTGACTGAGGTGGATCACCATTCCATGTGCAGCTTGGATATATGCCCAAATTTGCATGGCGGATCCCATCCACGATGCGAAACGCTTAACGTATCGACCGTCTTCGTCAAACTTCATCGAGGGATATCTCATTTAATCTGAATGACTTCTAACCTTCCATAACCCTTCTTGACCTCCATCTAAGTCGTAATTGACCTTCAGAAAGGGTCTTGAGTAACCAAAACTGAAGTTGACAAGTTGTGCCTTCAATTGCACATAAGGTGATGGGATGTAACATGAAGCCTCTTGGCGTACTTTCAAACTTGCCCAAAACTTTCCTTAGATTTCCATAGGCATCATATCCTTATTTCAACTTGGATTAGCTTATCACAACACGCTCGAGGTAAGAAATATAAGCACATGTGGCATAGAAACGCTTAAACTTTGGTGGCCTCTGAACGATTTAACTCAATATCTTTGATTATCTTCTTTAAGAACAACCTCTCTCTTGTCTTACTTCTAATAACTTACAGTCATTCAATGTATGAAGGTATGGGGTGTAACAAAGTCCCCCTTCTCTTTAATCATACACAAAGCAAGAATCACCACTATTAAAGATTATTTTACGAACACTTTTTTACTTTTTTTTCCACTCCTTTTTAGAGGATCTCTAATTTTTTTAAACATTACACCTTTCTCCATTTTTCTAAAGTTCCACTCAAAAAAGAAATCAAACCTCTGTTAGATTTTAAAAATATTTTAATAACATCAAGTGCTCATGGGAGGTTAAAAGTTCAAAAAGATAGGGAAATTGAATCAAAAGGGTTAGGCTTGTAGTGTGGTTGCCAAAGAAATAGGATCACAAGCTCAACAGGACTTACTGGAATATGTGCAATTAGGTGGGTCAAAAGCATATCTGGCTCAACAAAGAAACAATTATATTACTTCCTAGACTGATTAAGATTTTCATTTCACTTTGCACACACTCGGGGCAAGTTCTAGACATCAAATGACATACACAAAATATCAACATAAAACCTCACACACACATTGGCACACGACTCACTCAAGACAGAATTTTCGGACATTCTCCTAGAACATATTAAGACAAAGTAATTATCTCTAGTACTTATACATGAGTTAAAACATGAGCCTAGGCATCACAAACAAGGTCACTCATTATTCTCAAGGCATAGACAAAATTTAGGAAGAACCCTCTAATTTGCACAAAAGCATTGAATTTTTTACTCCTAAAGAAATTAATTATACCCGGTTTAAAGAAAATCAATCCTCGAAAAAGAACTGCGGCACAAAAAAAAAATCAAGGGGTTATTACCTAAAACATTAAGAAAAAAAATTATGTAAAAAATAATAAAATAAAATAAAAAAGAAAAGCAAACACATATTTACATTTTCCACCCCACACTTTAAATTTCATTATGTCCTGATGAAACTTAATTAAAAGATAAGAGGTAAGTATATTCCCCTGAATGTTTTCCTTCTCCGAGAACTTATGAAAGCATTTCTTGTTTTCACTCCTTGGGATTTTTTATAGATCTCATTAGGCCAAATTCTCCCAAGAATAAATGTAAGACTCGCTCTTTTCTTTCTTTATTGGCCTAATTTTGAGCGATGAATTGTTCCTGCAGGATGATTCACAATTTGTACTTGCATTCCTTCACAGGATCAATCCATCCATCTTTTTTAAAATAGAGGTGGCCAGTGGGCTGGGCTCGGGTCTGGCGGGGTCGGGGTTGGGGTCGGGGCGGGACGGGCGAAGGGGTCGGGGTCGGGTCTGGCGAGGTCGGGTCTGGCGGGGTCGGGTCTGGCGGGACTTGCTCCAGTCCCGATCCCGATCCCGATCCCGTCGGAATCGGGTCGGGGCGGGGTCGGGGCGGGTTTTCCTTCTTTTTTTTTTTTAAAATAACATATGTATAAAAAAAAACTCAATAAACAAGACAAGATAGTGTAATAAAAACATCCCAATGTTGTTTTTGTGCCTCTTATATTATTTAATTGACATATGATTTTTTTGTAATACAAATACAATTGTCTAAAATCTAAATTGCAACTTTGTGGTGTTGTCCAAAAGTTGCAAATTACATAATAAAATTACAATTAAAAAAATTACATTCTCAAAAAAACCTGTTCTAATTGCTTGATGATTTCCTGTGGTTCTTCGGTTGGAATTGGTATTTGTTGGTCAAATTGATCTACGTCGCTTCCACCACCTTCGGATAAGATTTCGTTGTAGTTTTCATCTTCTTCTTCGTTGATCTCCGGTTGACCGCACCTTCTCCGCTCCGCTCGTATCCAATCTCTGAATAATACTGCAATTTCCAAGCTATCTCCGGCTAATGAGTGTCTATGGTCTCCTATTTGATATCTGCCGGCAGAAAAAGCGCTTTCAGACGCAATTGATGACGCTTGAATGTTCAAAACATCTCAGGCCATCAATGAAAGTGTCGGAAAGGTCTTCTCATTCCCCCTCCAGTATTTCAGCAAGTCTTCATGTCCATCTTCATTGATAACTTCTTGGTACGGTACGAACCACCGCAAAACAAAAATATCCAACTCGCTAATTTGGTTAGTAGTAGAGGTACAGCCGCACATTCTATTTCTGAGGCTTTCAATACTAGCCGCAGAAACAACATGTCTTTTGTGAGGTTGTGTTGAAGATAAAGAAGATGGTATGGAAGCCGGTAAGTTACTAGCATTTTCTTGTTGATAAAATCTATATATTTTTTTGCATTGGTGTTCTACGCTAGAAAACACTTCTTCTTTAGTTTGTTCAATAGGTGGTGGGTGATTTAGATTTTTGGGACTTGGAGATGGTAGTACTTCTATACAATCGTAAATAGTTTCAATTAGTGATTTAGTACCGTCTATTTTAATAGTCGGATTTAATACAGAACCAATAATATAAATAGTGGGAATAGGAATAAAATATTTTTTTATTTTGACAAACATTTTTTTAATAGTTGCCTTATAAGCTGGTTTTTCAATATATTCACTAAGTAATAAAAATATTAGAGTTATATAAAACAACATAGTTGAAATAGTAGGATAATATATACCGGAAAATTCTTTTGTTGCTTGAAAAAATTTCTCTAAAAAATACAATAAGTTCGGAAATTTTTATCCAATCACTATCTACAATCATATCAGCTGGATTTTTATTATGAGAGTTAAAAAATAAAGTTATAGGTTTTCTATAGTCATAAGTAACAAGTAGTTGCTCGTATAAAGAATTCCACCTTGTGGATACTTCTTGTGGAATTTTTCTATAAGATAGTCCACAATCGTGACAAGTTTTTTTATATTCTTTTCTACGTTGTACTTTATTACTTTTAAAAACAAAGTTTATAGCAAATTGTATTTTACTAAGAATGTCTTCAAAAAGTGATAGACCATCCTTTACAATTAAGTTATATATATGGCACACACATTTTATATGAAAATGATCTGGAAAAGATGGAGTTAAACTATTTTTTAAAATTGTAATTGCGTAATTGTTAGAAGAAGCGTTATCTAATGTAATAGTCATAATTTTATCGGTTATTCCGTAATAATGGCACACTTGATAAATATTATCTGCAATAAAAGTATCAGTATGCCTATCATCTATATATCTATACGCTAAAATACGTTTTTTCATAGACCATTTATAATCTATCCAATGACAAGTTACAATTAAATAATCATGGCCGTTAGTACTACGACCTATATCAGACGTGATAGATACTTTGCCATTAAAATGATATAATGATTAACGTAAGTATTGTTGATATTCATGCGCGAATTTAAATACATCTCTCTTAACAGTTGATCTAGGAAAACCGTTAAAAGCAGGATTATATATATCTCTAATGTAATGAATAAAACCGGGAGATGAAGGAAATGAAAAAGGCAAACCCTCCACAACAACTAATTTTGATATTGCTTCCCTATCTCTATGTTTATTGTATTTAGGGCCTACAATTCCCCCCGTCATAGGGTTAATTTGACCCTCTACTTGGTCCGGGACAGTATCAGTATGTGAACCTTGTCCCGATGGAGCGGGCGTTTGCGCACCCGGTTTTGAAGCCTGGTATTGGGCATACCTAGCTGGATGAGCACTTACTACGTGTCTAATTGAACCCTTTGAGTTCAGACACCTAGAGAAAGCTTCCAGAAAATCTCTTAGAATTCCAGGCCACAACATGGGAGGACATCCACAACTGTTACGAGTCAAAGATTCGAGTAGAAGATGATTTGTTGGGGACTTCAGCTGGAGAAATTTCTCGAAGGACAGACATGGGAACTCTACCATATCATAATTCCTTGAAGAACCGCTTCTATCCTTAACTGCAACCGAAAAATTGAAAGGCGGTCAGTGCTTCCATTCTCTTGAAAAGCCAAACACCAAGGGAAACCCCGACAGAAATATTCAAGGCTTGGTGAATCAAGACAGAGGGACTCACCTGGTTATCTGAAATTCTCTGATTACAACTTCAGTATAGATAAATCCTATATGGTCATTGCGCTGAAGACTGTTAAGTCTGTTTAAGTACTATTTTAGAGTGCGGTTTAGGAAGTCTTGTGTTACTCTTTAAGTTGTTTTGTACCGTGTTGCGCTTGTTTTTGTTTTGTTTTCAGGATAAAGCGATACAGAATGGAAGTGAGGCGGATGTTGAGAGAATAAGCGGATATTAAGGATAAATATACCGGTTTGGTCAAAGAAACGGTTCAGAGAAAGTTCGCGAGGCAATTGAACGTGTCTCGGATAAGAAAATGACAAATGAGTTGCGACGCCTTGGAGGCAGAGAGACCACGATTCTGGAGCGAGAGCGCCGCATCGCTCTCTGGACTGAGCCGCGACGTTTATTGAAATTTGTAAATGAGCTGCGACGCTTGTGTCTATATGGATTACGGGAAATCATTTTTCACAGAGGCAAAAAGGTCTTTTCAAAAGGGAAAATTATGGTTGCTATAAAAGGACAAAGAGGAGAGAAAAGAGGGGACAAGCAAGGAGAGAAAGAGGTTTTGGAGCCTTAGAGGAGCCATTGGAGATCAATTCCTCAAGTTCTTTTTCTTTGGCTTGAAGTATCTTTATGTTAATTTTCAGTTTATGTGTTAATTTTAGAATGACTATGAACTAATTCTTCTATTAGGGTTCTCAATTAAATCACTTGAACCTCTATCATGAACTAATGCAAAGTTATCTTGTCTTCTTCATCTATTAAGGTGTTTTCAATTGTGTGGTTATTGAATGAGAATTGATTGGCCATTGGTTTTCGTTTATCTAAATGAGTTTAAATCAAAATCTGAAAGTGAGATTTGAATATGCTATAGTTGAATTGACATAAGCTTAATCTTGAACGAGAGTACCACGATTGCTTGTGTAGCTTTTAGGTTGTTGATCTTAATGCTTCCTAAATGATGTAATTTATCATAGAAATATAGAAAATTCTCATTTAGGTTGAGTTTTATATGTCGTAACTGAATATAGAACGTTTTTGTTAACCTGCTATCTTAATAAGAAGAAGAACTGTTAATCTTGCATTAGTAAATGGTAGAGTGGATAGTTGATGAGATTGGAATTCCTAATTGCTCTCATTCTCGAATTAAACTCGTGTGTTTCTGTTGTTAGTTTATTTTTTGCATTTTACCTTCATTTATGCTTTCTTTATTTTAATCTTTACAAATCAAGATTCGTTAGCCAAATAGAAACTATAGATTAATTATTTGATAATTGATAATTCAGTCTATGTGGGACGATACTCGGTCTTATCGAAAATGATTACAAATTGTGATACGTATACTTGCGTAGCTCTAAAATCGGCAACAAAGACTCACCCGGTATCTCGGCCACCAAAACCCCTACGATCTTATTTAAATTCTAGAGATCAGATAACTTAGTTTGATTTCCATGGCACCCACGACCTTAAAAATGTGGACTGTAGAAACCTTCGGGAGGAGGTAGCAAGAATGCTTAGTAGAGGTCACTTATAGGAGTGCCTAAGCAAAAGGGCCTACAATAATTATGAAAGAGGGGGTCCGACTGGAGAAAAAACAACTCGGACATTCTGCCACACGTTATAAACATGATCTTTGGAAGATCAATGATCGCGGGCACATCCTTCACCGTAGCTAAAAAGATGACAATTTCAATTACAAGGGAAACAAGATTCCAGGAGGTGCCAGATGAAAGTATCATTACCTTTACTAACGAGGATGCGACCGACGTCACCTTTCCACACGACAACGCTCTGGTAATTATTGTCCCCATTGACTGCTTCCAGGTAAAACGGGTGCTAGTTAACCCCAAAAATTCTGCCAATATCATTCGATGAAAGGTGGTCTAGAAGATGAAAATGCTGGATAAAATTATACTGGATGCTAGAACATTTTCGCTGGATTTAATATGTCGAGTGAAATCACCAAAGGAGAAATTGACTTACGGGTTGAAGCCAAGGGAGTCGTGAAAGAGACAAAGTTTTATGCCATTAATGGTGACATGAGATACAATGAAATATTTGAGAGATAATGGATTCACGATATAAAATCGATCCCTTGAACATTACATTTACTACTCAAGTTCCCAATGCCGGAAGGAATAAAACAAATTGGGGGATAACAACCAACGGCCAAGGAAATGTTTGCCATTGAGGAACCGAAGGTTGTCACAAATCAAAAATATCAATTAAAGAAGGCGCAGTCAGTCCTGGATGTGGTTCAATAAACTACGTTATTAGAAATAGATCAGACAGATATGGAGGATGAGTTCATAGATAGGCATTATGTCCCTAGGTATTTCCAAGTGGCAGATGATTCTGACACCACCAAATCAACGGTCGAGGAACTTGAACAAATCACTTTGCATGAGGAGACTCCAAAAAGAAAGTATACCTGAGCACGGGGCTGACCCCAGAGTTCAAGGAGTCTATTCTTCAATATCTTATATCTAACAGTGGATGTTTTTCCTGGTCCCATAAAGATATGACAGGCATTCCTCCATAAGTCGAAACTCACAAGTTAGGCCTAGATCTTAGTTTCCCTGCCATGCGATAGAAAAAGTGGCCAATTGCCGAGGTCCGCAACAGGTTTGTAAAAGAAGAGGTATCTAGACTACTTACCATAGGGTCAATTCGGGAAGTCAAATACCCAGATTGGTTAGCCAACGTAGTTGTAGTGCCTAAAAAGGGAAACAAGTTTAGATTATGTATTGACTTTAAAGACCTTAGTAAGGCCTACCCTAAAGACTCATTCCCACTGTTGAACATATATTAAATGATCGATGCTACAGCTGGGCACGAAGTCATGAGTTTTCTCGATATATATTTTAGGTATAATCAAATTAGAATGCACCCGGAAGATCAAGAGAAAATATATTTTCTAACTAATTTTGGTACTTTTTGTTATAATGTTATGTCTTTCGGACTAAAAATGATGGAGCTACTTACCAGAGGCTCGTAAATAAAATATTTAGAAAACAGATTGGAAAACTATAGAAGTTTATAAGCATGAAATACTTGTTAAGAGTCTTCATGCAGAGGACCATTTATGTCATTTGTAGAAAATATTTGAAATTTTGAGAAAGTTCAACATGAAGCTTAATCTCGAGAAATGCGCCTTCGGAGTAGGCTCCAAAAATTTCTTAGGTTTCCTGGTTTCTCAAAGATGGATTAAAGTAAACTCAGATAAAATTAAATCCATTGAAGATATTCCAGATACTCTTGACAACGTAAAGGGGGTGTAAAGACTGATCGGGGGGATAACAACTCTTAGCAGATTCATATTGCGATCTTTGGAGAAGTGCCATAAGTTCTTTTCACTTCTTAAAAAGAAGAATGACTTTGAGTGGACGCCCGAATGTCAATAGGTCCTTCACGAGTTGAAGGCTTATTTGTCCAGTCCTTCACTTATGTCAAAGTCGAGGGATGGAAAATAACTTCTCGTGTATCTAGCCATCTCAAAAGTAGCGATAAGTGCGGTTTTGGTATGAGAGGAAAAAGATACATAATTTCCAGTTTATTATGTTAGTAGGATCATGTCAGGAGCCGAAACATGGTACCCATTTCTTGAAAGACTGGCCTTTTCATTAGTAATGGAAACACGAAAGCTTCAGCCCTATTTTCAATGTCGCCCTATAGCCATAGTTACAATGTTTCCCCTGCGGAATGTACTGCACAAGCCCGAACTATCAGGGCGAGTGGCTAAATGGGTGGTATAGTTAAGCAAATTTGATATTAAATTTAAACCCCAGACTGCGATTACGTCTCAGGTCCGAGCAGATTTTGTTGCTGATTTCAGTCTAGGAGTAACCTCATATGAGGAGAAAGAAGTCGCTTTGATCTCAGGGACTACCCCCGGGGTTTGGATGCTTTCACACTGATGGAGCATCCAACGTTAAGGGGGCCGGTCTAGGAATAGTGTTGCATACTCCGATCAGAGAAGTTTTAAGGCAGACGATTCATAGTATACCTCTAACTAATAATGAAACCTAGTATGAGGCTCTGATTATAGGTCTTGAACTAGCTCGGGGACTGGGGTCAGAGATAATTGAAGTCCAATGTGATTCCTTGTTAGTGATAAATCAGGTTCATAGAATGTTTGAAGCTAAGGAAGAACGCACGTCAAGATACCTCCAAATGGTTCTGAACTGCTCTCTAGGTTTCAGGAGTGGACCATGGTACACATACCCGGAGAGAAAATATTGAAGCTGATACACTTGCAAATTTGGGCTCGTTAATAGAGGCTGAAGTCTAAAAAGCTGAATCAATGGTCCAGTTGCTTCACTCAACGTTGGGTCATGCGGGGTACGATGAAGTGAATTCGACAAGCCTAGTTTAGAATTGGAGGAATGAGCTTATAGACTACCTCAAGCATGGAAAGCTAACTGAGGACCTGAAAGCATCAAGAGCCGTGAGGACTAAATTTGTTCGATGCAGCATTATCGATGGAAACTTCATCGGTGGTGCTATAACGGTCCGCCGGCACAGTGCGTGGGTCTGAAAAAACTGACTACGTGATGAGAGAAATTCATGAAGGAATTTGCGGAAATCATTCAGGTGCAGAGTCCATGATAAGGAAACTAATGAGGGATGGATATTACTGGCCCTGGATTGAAGAAGACACAAAGGCATTTGTGAAAATATGCGACAAGTGCCAACATCATGCAACTATTGCACCAACCGGGAGAAGAATTACATCCGGTGGTATCCCATGCCATTTATGAAATGAGGGATGGACATAGTTGGGCCTTTGTCTTCTTCACAGAGACAGGTATCACATATATAATTTATGACTGACTATTTTTCTAAATGTGTTAAAGCAGCGGCCTATCAGAAGGTTCAGGAGAAAGATGTGATAGATTTTATTTGGTAACATATTATTTGCCACTTCGGTATCCTAAAAGAAATAGCCTATGACAATGGCCTACAATATATTAGGGCTAAGATTACCAAATTCCTCGAGGATTTGCATATCAAATGCAACACCTCTACCCCTTATCATCCCAGTGCAAATGGTTAGGCAAAATCAACATAAGATAATAATCCAAAATGTAAAGAAGAAGTTGGAAGCTGCTAAGGAGTCGTGGCCTTCTAAGCTGCCCGAGATTTTATGGGCATACAGAACTACGACAAAAATGAGTATCGGAGAAACTCATTTTTTCCTAGTTTATGGCGCCGAGACATTGATCCCGGTTGAAGTAGGGACTCCGAAAGAACAAACAAATTTGGAATCAATGATAGTTTAATTAGATTTGCTCGAAGAACATCGAGATATTGCATACGTCCTGATGGTGGCTCAGAAACAACGAATGGAGCGGTTCTACAACTTTCGTGCCAACCTCCGACATTTCAAAGTCAGGAACTTGGTACTCCGGAGGGTAACACAAAGCACCCAAGAGCGAAATGCAGACAAGTTAGACTCAAATTGGGAAGGACCGTATCGAGTCACCGAAATTACTGGTAAAGGATCTTACCAACTAGCATATCAAGAAGGGAATCAGCTTCCAAGCAAGTGAAATGTAAGTCATTTTAAGAAATATTATACTTACTAAGGAAAATATGCGTTGCACTCTTTTTTCCTTCGACCGATTTTTATTCTAATTGAGTTTTCCCGACAAGGTTTTTAATGAGGAAGCATTATAAAAAGCGTATTAAGTCTTGCTATGGTATCTTATTCAGTGCTTGGATCCCACGTATGAACACCCAAACACTAGGAGGGCTATATATACTCGTGCTAAGGCTAAAGTAATTTTTCTCCAAAAAAAAGTTGGATCCACGAAAAGACCCTGTGTTTTCTGTGCAAATGAACCCACGAAAAGGCTTACATGTAATCACCAATATTATAAAATTTGATTCCATTAAGAGCTTCAAAAATAAAAGCACAGTATCACCGGGGAATGCCCGGACCATGAAATTTTACACATAGGTAACCACATTGACCACACTAGATGGCAACCGTAGTATTTTTACATTTGTTTTCGCATTTACAAGTTAAAGGAATTAATAAAGCTTTCTTTTATGATCAATTTTGTCATCGAAGGCATAAGAATTAATTAAACGGATGTTATTTAAGCATACCACTTGTGCCGTAATGAAAATGAGACGTCCTCTTCTAAAGCACCATAAAAATAAGGGCCCTCTTTTATTCAAAACCTTTATAAATAAAAGGTTAAACTTTGGTTGCTTAGCGCCCAAGTAAAAATCAACCAGGACTGACATTAGCTTGGGATTAATTAAATGGCCATGATAGCCCAAGGAAAGAAAAGAACGTCTTTTTGAAGGATGGTTCGACGAGTATTTTTTTCAAAATCTTTACGGGTTCCGAACTTAGAACATGGAAATTGGCAAAGGCAGTTAAACTGACTTTTGTTTCCACTTCAAGTATGGAAAACCTATGAAATTGCCTATTGTGTCTAAAAAGCATCATCACAAGGCTTACGTTTTTATAATAAACTAAAAAAACATTTTCCTTACGATGGAAATATAGGCTTGCGAACAATGGAGTATTCAAAATGGAAAAAAGCTTCATTCATTAATATTAATATATAAATCAGGCCTAAAAGTGACCCGGGAACAAAATAAACTCAAGCGTAAGGCAATGACATGTTCGTTCCATGATCCGCCAGGGATGTTTCCAAAATAAAGTAACATAATCAATTTAAAGCTTGAGAAGTTGGGGTTGAAGGAGGTAATTCAGGTGCTGCAGCTTCCGGGGCATCATTGGGAACGTACGACAGGGCTACCTGGGGCTCGATGGAAGGAAGAATCTCTCCTTCCGAAAGATTTTCATCTTCCTCTTCCCCATCAGTCGGTGCAACCTCTTCGTCTGCTAGAAGAGGCTCATTTTGCTCTTCTGCCGAAGCTAGTTCCAAACGCAGAACACATGTCTCATCATGACTCTACAGCTTTCTGTCAATCAAGTAAAATTGAAAGGTTGTCGTCATTGCATAGTGGTGATGATTGGTATGATGAGTTAATCGTCGGAACATTTCCATTTTCCCGCAAAAAAGTTCTTTGGAGTCTTAAGCAAAATTCAAATTCACTTCCCGGGCATGCAAGGGAAACACGCTGGAAAAGTTGTATAGGATAAAATTTGTATTGTACAAATGGCCGAATTATATCATGACACGTGGCAAAGAAGATAACTCACATTCAGGTCAGCCTTCAGTATCCCCAGAAGTGTGAAAAGCGAACCAGAGGCATCAAAGAGCCACAAGTATCGGAAGTAAGAAGGCTAAGGGACCATTTCGAATTCCAACGTTACCATTATGTCCTTACACCTTTCAAGAGAGCATTAAAGACATTTATTGACATATTAATTATATGGTTATTACAGCGTTGATGTACTAACATTATTAGGGGCATAATTCGTGGAATGTATACCCATGAGTCCAAGTATAAATAAGACCAATCACTTCATTGTGAGGACATCATATCCAAGAATTATAATGCATATTCATTGTTTATACTATTTTCTAAGCCTTTGTCTCAATTTAGTACTTCGATATTGTTGCCCACATTCCCAGAAGTCACGATCCAAGGCTTCTACAAGGCTCAGGCTAATCTGATCTTAATCTCTCTTTTAAATTACATTCTTATTAGTTTCGATTGCTAATCATTTTCTATTTTAGTCACTTGGACACGTGTACAAATTCAACTGTACCAATTTACGGATAAATAAACCCGCTCATTTATTGACTTAGTCCATTTTGACATGTCCAAATTCAGCCCAACCCGCTCAGTTGATACCTCAACGCCTAATATTTCTGGGTCATTCGCACAAATGCCCCTATTTTGGGGTGGTCTTTAATTTTTGTCATTCAAATTTGAGTTCTTTAATTTTTGTCCTTTATTATTTTTTGCGTGACATAATTAAAATTTCGCTTGATATGATTAGTGTTTATCTTCGGCATATGAATCATACACAACCCACCGATTTTGACGGATAATGCATAACTGTCAACACTCAACATAATATGAAAAAAGACATAATTTCAAATTTTAGCGAGCATAATTAGCATTTAATTTCAACATATGTATCATAACATACACACAAACCATGCCGAATAAAGTATAATTTTCAACACTCAACATAATTTAAAAAATTATTATAAAACTATGTCAGATAACTTAATTCCTACATAATTTATGCTGTGCGAGGCAAAATTTCAGTTTTTTAAAAAAAATATTATAAAGACTGTTTTGTGAAGTAAATCTGAATATTTTTATCAAATAAAAAGAATGAGCAAAAATTAAAGAGGGGCAATCCGCACACAAAAATGATATGTTCTCCCCTATCCATCTTACCAATCGCGCGTAACGCAAAAGCCTTTCTTTCGCCGGTTAAAAACACATTCTCCCTCCTTTCTGAAAAAGTGAATATAGACACAGGTCAATTTGAAACTTGCAACTGCCAGCTTCACTTTTCCCCTTTACATCACAAATCCGCCTCAGCAGATTCCTCAACTTCTCTTGTTTCCCTCAAGCCAAGAATAATGAGAGATTCCATGATGCCTTTCTTCTTCCTCTTCTACTATCCCCATTCTTTCTCTCTCTCCCATACTACTATTCCTTCATCCCATGTCTTCTTCTTCTTCTTCTTCTTCTTCTTCAACTCTCAAAAATCACAATGGTAATCTTCTTTCACACTAGTTTTGCTTTGGTTATTGTCTATTGTGTTTCATTTTGTTTGTTCATATGCAGAGAGGAGGAAGTCAAGGTTCATGAGATGGTTCAATAAGCTTTTCAAGGGCAATAGGGCTGTACTAGCAGAGGTTAGGCTGCTAATCGCCCGCCCTTAATCATCAGCATCAATTTTAAGTTATCATACTCATACTTGAAATAAATAATGTGATTATTCAGGGGGGAAAGACTGACTCGTAAGGCGAAAAAACTTATCCTTTTGCAGTCAAGGGAGAATAGAATCTAGGAAGGTGCTTCTGCTTGTAAAATATTTTCGTAATATTGGTAATCTGATTACCAGCTGGGATAGATGTCTTAATCCAATAATATCTGCAAAATAACTTTTTATAGTCTTATATCTCAATAATGATCTCATAAACCTAGTCTTATATTTCGATAATGATCTGATAAACAACTAGTGGAGACCAGATCACTATGCAGTTTTTGTGATAATAGCCATCAGGCTTGTTTATGCACTTTTGTTTCCCATTTTAATGCTCTATTGAAAATAATGTTAGGGAGCATAATTTTCTGACAGACAGATTTAGATAGGAACAGTGTGTATCTTGAATAGTTTCTTTATGATAATATTATTAGTCTGCTCCCATTTCTCTGTTATTCCTCTTTTGTTATTTTCTGTCTCCTTACAATCTTGCTGAGTCCTCCTCCTGTAAAAAAACCAATGTATACTGCAATCAGTGGCGGAGCCAGAAATTTTGGCAAGGTTGTTCAAATGTTGAAGAAGTAACATATAATATATATATTAAGGATGTTCAATATGTAATATATATATATATATCTATACTACGTAATAATTGCATGTCTACACGGTATAATTTTTCAACCACCCTTGCTGGGCTGTGGCTCCGCCACTGACTGCAATGGCAAATGTGGTCAAACAGAATGCTGCTCAAATACTCTTGTCTGCTGTTTTTGAGCTTTTAGATTTTAGTCTATAGCCATGATAGGATGTAGTACAATTTTGTTTGCGTCTAAAGACATTCCCTATATAATTAGCTAGTTTATGTCTTTTGAAGACTGGAATATGGATATTTACTTGTGTTCTTCATTTTATCTTTCTAGCTAACGAATTTTAACTACATTAAAGGCGACTTGAAAAGCTGATAATTTGTATTTCCAAAATCATTGATATTTAGTCAAGTTCTTGAAGTTCTTAAAGATACATTGCTGATTAGATTTAGAAAAAGAAAAAGGCTTTTACATTCTTCCACTCTCAAGTTAGATCATTGATTAACTGTTAGTATCATCAAAACTGATATTCGTCATATTTTTATATTGAACTGCATATCATCTTTGATGGAATAGTTTGCTAATGCTTTATAGAAGTTAACAGGACGATCACTCTTGGGCCAGTAAAGAGAAAGAGGAACGAGATCGATCAGTTGCACGCTCTCTAGGCAAAGATTCGAAGAGACCAAATGGTATCTATATTTTACTAGTCTATGGAGCATGATCTGTTCTTTTCCTTTTAAGAGTACTGTCAGTTGTTTGTTCACTGTAATATATCAATGTGAGTGTATTGCTCTTTTTCACAGGACAGAGACGGCAGACTGACAATGATGAAGACCTAGCACGACCGCTACATGATAACCTAAACTCATCCAAAGAACCTCCACATCCTCCTTCATGCGCCCCGTGGGAAGACAATGGCAGAGGTTGTAGGTAATTGGTTTATGCTTACAAGATTTAGATGTTGATTTTGCATTATATCATTTGAGATTTGAGTACCATTAACAATTGATACTCAATATATTTTGGGAGACTGAGAAAATTGGCAACTAATAAGATATCAGTTCTTTAGTTCAATAAGGAAATATCCTAGTTTTATTTTGTTTACTCCATCTCCTCTCAAAACGAATGACTGGGTTCAAAGAACAACATACCTAGTGTAATTCCAAAGGTGGGGTCTGGTGAAAGTAGGATTTACGCAGACCTTACCCCTACCTTTATGGAATAGAGATGTTGTTTCCGGTAGACCATCGGCTCAAAAGAAGTGCAATCAAAGCAAGGAAAATAATGACAACAAAATACCAAGAAGTACAGAGAAAATAAAGCAACATGTAGTAGTAAAGTTTGGAGAATAAGATCCTACACCAATACTAACTAATACTACCAAATAGGGAGAAGATTAGGAGAGATGACTATCCCCCTGCCTCTCCCACAAAAAGTCCTACGACACTCAGCTGCCTATTACCTTTCAACTAATCCTCGAGCTCCGTACCTTCTTATCTAGGATGATGTCCTCAATAAGTGTTGAATATGTGACTATCCTGTCTAATCACCTCCCCTCAGTTCTTCTTTGGCCTGCCTCTGCCTCTCCTAAACTCTGCTACAGTCAACCTCTCACACCTTCTTACTCTGGTGTAAAGTATGATGGCCAAAGTCTCTGATTTTTCTCATGAAAGATGATATCGATTCATTAATATCTTTATATATAAATTCTAAATACAATAGATCTTTCCAAACAGTGTTCCTCCATTTGGTTTTAGGTCTACCTTGCCATGGGGAAAAATATTGCTTTCATTAAATATTAGAGATTATTAGCTTGCGCAATATTAGTTAGTAAGGTTTACTAACTTACAATTATCTTCTACAATATGATCAATCAATTTTACACTCAATTCCAAACCCGGCTCTATGAATTGTATTCATTTTAAGATGATTTATGGAATTTGACTATTTCTATGTTGACTGTCAACCTACTGCAAATCTCATCCTTTATTTGGGCTTAGGACTGGCTATTCAAAGCTCACACGGAGTCGATTATCCCCTACAATTATGTATTTGATTCATCTGTCTCTTACACTGATAATGAAGCAGCAGATTAGATAAAATACAGAAAAATTTGCTTCTTATTAACTTATGGTGGATTTATTACATAAGATGCTGAACAGCCTTTGTTTTGGTAAAATTCTTTTGCGATCAGTTCCAAGTAATTAATTAGAAAAAAGTTTGATCATTAATTAGAAAAAAGTTTGATCAATGTTCTGTCAGATGTTTGCTCAAATAGAATACTTTGACATGCTAAAAGGTATCACATGAAAAGTTCAATCCATTCCTTGATTCTTTGGTGAGATATACATAATTTAAACTTCAATGATGATTGGATCTATTTGTACTTTACAAGTATATGCACACATAAAACAAAGAAATTGTCTGCGTATATACTATCTTAGTTTTGGAGTGCTGAAAATCCCAGTCCCTTACTCTGGTAGTAAACTGCTACTTGCATGGCCAAACACATAGATATCTCAGGATGAGATAAGTTGATACATTGTACATTCGTCTTGAGGATGAACACTATATGATGTTAGAACTATCTCTTCACTATGAAAGAAATTATGAGCATGCGTATAAATTGCAGAAAATGTAGTGGCTGCCACAGGGATATTGGTTCCGGCAATTATTTGGGATGCATGGGAACTTTCTTTCATCCAGAGTGCTTTCTTTGTCATGCCTGTGGTTTTCCAATTACTGAGTACGAGGTACAATCTTGTCCTTGGTGTTAATCATTTCTTCCAACTGACCCCTCTTTCAGATGTGGAAAATATATCAAAACTCGTCTTTATTGAAAAATCGAAAAAAAAAACACTTTCATTAGAAGTATGAAAGAACCTTTCTAGAAAAAAAAGAAATTAAACATTGTAATTGCAACTCTTGTACAAGCTAACTACATTTGAACCTATTCTTATGTTTAGCTCATTGGTTTTCTTTGTTGAATTCAAGTTTTCCTTGTCAGGGAACAATTCATATCATAAATCATGCTTCAAGGAACTGACTCATCCCAAATGCGAAGTGTGCCACCAATTTGTAAGGATAACAGCTTCTCTGTGTGATTTTGTTACTGCAACCCAAATTTTGGTTCATGGTTTTTGTTCTGTCGCATCTGCGGATTTAGACCCCTCTTATTAAGAATCACATTAGGGATCCAAGAACTTGATAAAGAAAAATCAAGAACTTAAAGAAAATTCAAGAAACATGCACAAGCTAAAAAGAAATATAAAGAAACGAAAATAAATAGAAAATAAATAAATTTCAACAAAGTGAATCTTGAATTCAAGATGTATCAAGAAATTCAAAAAAAGAATTCAAGAATTTTGTGACATGTTTATTCTCAGAATTGACTCATAACAACTACAATTAGTCAACAAAGAACTAATCACCTTTTGGTGGATAATTAATCTAAGAAATATATTTTGAAACCCCACTCTTTTAGAGTAATGAAGAACAACAATAAGCCTAAATTTATCATCTTTCTTGAATACCTAAAAGTAACTTAAGTTTCAAAGGAATTAAACTTACCTCATAGTGTAGATTTGAAGGTTGAAGAATAAATCCATGAGTAGCCACATGCAAGAGGTGAAAGAATATCCTCTCGATGTTATTAAATAATTATCTGAAGTTGGTGAAAAATAACAAAGAAACATCAGTATTTGTAAGCATAGGAGGTGCCTAAAGCAAGTCCTAAAAACGTAGGAAATAAGACCATTATCTAACTTGGATAACGAAACCAACATCCTTATGAAAAGGAAAAGTAATCCTAATTACCTAGGAAAAGAAATAAGGGAAGTATGGGAATGTGCTGATATTACATTTACTAACTAACTAGGAAATAAATAAGGAAAGTTTGACTACTCCCTAAAATTAAGTGGGGCTCCTAAAATCATGGAGAAGCTCCTTGATTATGGCTGATTTTTAGGCTCCACTCTCCCTTAGCATGGTCCACGATAAGCCTCTTTTTAGGCTTTCTTGGACCCCCAATTCACTCCATTTAAAAGCCCATAATTATTAACGTTGAAGCCTGGACTTGAATTTTAGGCAATTTTGGGCCTCTTCCCTTGGATTTCTTAAGTGCTGCAATTTAGGACTCTAATCATCATCATGTGGACTTCAATTTGAGCGACAATCTAATTGTGACATTTGCATAATGATCTTCCACGGCTTGGACTCTTCTTCCACAACACGACAATTCTAATTTGCAAGTGAAGTTCAGTTAGCTTGTTTTGAAGTTCGTTTATGTTGAATCTTGTCATAAGCAGTCTAGAAGCTTCCAAAGCTTGGTCATTGGCCTTCAGTAGGTCTTCAATGGATGCTATCATTCCTGTCTTGAAAAAAATACATTTTCGAATTAAACCTAACAAAATAAAGAAGATATGCATGACATCCACTAATCATAAATAAATACTGCAGGAACAAAATAAGATAGTGACCTTCCAAAGCTTGGTCATTTGCAATTGAAGTCCAGTTAGCTTGTTTTGAAGTTCGTCTGTGTTGAATCTTGTCATAAGCAGTCTAGAAGCTTCCAAAGCTTGGTCATTGGCCTTCAGTAGGTCTTCAATGGATGCTATCATTCCTGTCTTGAAAAAAATACATTTTCGAATTAAATCTAACAAAATAAAGAAGATATGCATGGCATCCACTAATCATAAATAAATACTGCAGGAACAAAATAAGATAGTGACCTTCCAAAGCTTGGTCATTTGCAATTGAAGTCCGGTTAGCTTGTTTTGAAGTTCGTCCGTGTTGGATCTTGTCATAAGCGGTCTAGAAGCTTCCAAAGCTTGGTCATTGGCCTTCGATAGGTCTTCAATGGATGCTATCATTCCTGTCTTGAAAAAAATACATTTTCGAATTAAATCTAACAAAATAAAGAAGATATGCATGGCATCCACTAATCATAAATAAATACTGCAGGAACAAAATAAGATAGTGACCTTCCAAAGCTTGGTCATTTGCAATTGAAGTCCAGCTTAGCTTGTTTTGAAGTTCGTCCGTGTTGGATCTTGTCATAAGCGCCTAGAAGCTTCCAAAGCTTGGTCATTGGCCTTCGATAGGTCTTCAATGGATGCTATCATTCCTGTCTTGAAAAAAATACATTTTCGAATTAAACCTAACAAAATAAAGAAGATATGCATGGCATCCACTAATCATAAATAAATACTTTGCGCAGAACAAAATAAGATAGTGACCTTCCAAAGCTTGGTCATTTGCAATTGAAGTCCAGTTAGCTTGTTTTGAAGTTCGTCTGTGTTGAATCTTGTCATAAGCGATCTAGAAGCTTCCAAAGCTCGGTCATTGGCCTTCGATGGGTCTTCAATGGATGCTATCATTCCCGTCTTGAAAAAAATACATTTTCGAATTAAACCTAACAAAATAAAGAAGATATGCATGGCATCCACTAATCATAAATAAATACTGCAGGAACAAAATAAGATAGTGACCTTCCAAAGCTTGGTCATTTGCAATTGAAGTCCGCTTAGCTTGTTTTGAAGTTCGTCTGTGTTGAATCTTGTCATAAGCGAGTCTAGAAGCTTCCAAAGCTTGGTCATTGGCCTTGAGGGTCTTCAATGGATGCTATCATTCTGTCTTGAAAAAAATACATTTTCGAATTAAACCTAACAAAATAAAGAAGATATGCATGGCATCCACTAATCATAAATAAATACCGCAGAACAAAATAAGATAGTGACCTTCCAAAGCTTGGTCATTTGCAATTGAAGTCCGGTTAGCTTGTTTTGAAGTTCGTCGTGTTGAATCTTGTCATAAGCGATCTAGAAGCTTCCAAAGCTTGGTCATTGGCCTTCGATAGGTCTTCAATGGATGCTATCATTCTGTCTTGAAAAAAATACATTTTCGAATTAAACCTAACAAAATAAAGAAGATATGCATGACATCCACTAATCATAAATAAATACTGCAGAACAAAATAAGATAGTGACCTTCCAAAGCTTGGTCATTTGCAATTGAAGTCCGGTTAGCTTGTTTTGAAGTTCGTCTGTGTTGAATCTTGTCATAAGCGATCTAGAAGCTTCCAAAGCTTGGTCATTGGCCTTCGATGGGTCTTCAATGGATGCTATCATTCTGTCTTGAAAAAAATACATTTTCGAATTAAACCTAACAAAATAAAGAAGATATGCATGGCATCCACTAATCATAAATAAATACTGCAGGAACAAAATAAGATAGTGACCTTCCAAAGCTTGGTCATTTGCAATTGAAGTCCAGTTAGCTTGTTTTGAAGTTCGTCTGTGTTGAATCTTGTCATAAGCAGTCTAGAAGCTTCCAAAGCTTGGTCATTGGCCTTCAGTAGGTCTTCAATGGATGCTATCATTCCTGTCTTGAAAAAAATACATTTTCGAATTAAACCTAACAAAATAAAGAAGATATGCATGGCATCCACTAATCATAAATAAATACTGCAGAACAAAATAAGATAGTGACCTTCCAAAGCTTGGTCATTTGCAATTGAAGTCCGTTAGCTTGTTTTGAAGTTCGTCCGTGTTGAATCTTGTCATAAGCGGTCTAGAAGCTTCCAAAGCTTGGTCATTGGCCTTCGATGGGTCTTCAATGGATGCTATCATTCCTGTCTTGAAAAAAATACATTTTCGAATTAAACCTAACAAAATAAAGAAGATATGCATGGCATCCACTAATCATAAATAAATACTGCAGGAACAAAATAAGATAGTGACCTTCCAAAGCTTGGTCATTTGCAATTGAAATCCGAGTTAGCTTGTTTTGAAGTTCGTCGTGTTGAATCTTGTCATAAGCGATCTAGAAGTTTCCAAAGCTCGGTCATTGGCCTTCGAGGGTCTTCAATGGATGCTATCATTCCTGTCTTGAAAAAAATACATTTTCGAATTAAACCTAACAAAATAAAGAAGATATGCATGGCATCCACTAATCATAAATAAATACTGCAGGAACAAAATAAGATAGTGACCTTCCAAAGCTTGGTCATTTGCAATTGAAGTCCAGTTAGCTTGTTTTGAAGTTCGTCTGTGTTGAATCTTGTCATAAGCAGTCTAGAAGCTTCCAAAGCTTGGTCATTGGCCTTCGATGGGTCTTCAATGGATGCTATCATTCTGTCTTGAAAAAAATACATTTTCGAATTAAACCTAACAAAATAAAGAAGATATGCATGGCATCCACTAATCATAAATAAATACTGCGGGAACAAAATAAGATAGTGACCTTCCAAAGCTTGGTCATTTGCAATTGAAGTCCGGTTAGCTTGTTTTGAAGTTCGTCTGTGTTGAATCTTGTCATAAGCGATCTAGAAGCTTCCAAAGCTTGGTCATTGGCCTTGAGGGTCTTCAATGGATGCTATCATTCTGTCTTGAAAAAAATACATTTTCGAATTAAACCTAACAAAATAAAGAAGATATGCATGACATCCACTAATCATAAATAAATACGCGGGAACAAAATAAGATAGTGACCTTCCAAAGCTTGGTCATTTGCAATTGAAGTCCAGTTAGCTTGTTTTGAAGTTCGTCGTGTTGAATCTTGTCATAAGCGATCTAGAAGCTTCCAAAGCTTGGTCATTGGCCTTCGGTAGGTCTTCAATGGATGCTATCATTCTTGTCTTGAAAAAAATACATTTTCGAATTAAACCTAACAAATAAAGAAGATATGCATGGCATCCACTAATCATATATAAATACTGTAGGAACAAAATAAGATAGTGACCTTCCAAAGCTTGGTCATTTGCAATTGAAGTCCAGGTTAGCTTGTTTTGAAGTTCGTCTATGTTGAATCTTGTCATAAGCGAGTCTAGAAGCTTCCAAAGCTTGGTCATTGGCCTTCGCAGGTCTTCAATGGATGCTATCATTCTGTCTTGAAAAAAATACATTTTCGAATTAAACCTAACAAAATAAAGAAGATATGCATGGCATCCACTAATCATAAATAAATACTGCAGAACAAAATAAGATAGTGACCTTCCAAAGCTTGGTCATTTGCAATTGAAGTCCGAGTTAGCTTGTTTTGAAGTTCGTCGTGTTGAATCTTGTCATAAGCGAGTCTAGAAGCTTCCAAAGCTTGGTCATTGGCCTTCGATGGGTCTTCAATGGATGCTATCATTCCTGTCTTGAAAAAAATACATTTTCGAATTAAACCTAACAAAATAAAGAAGATATGCATGGCATCCACTAATCATAAATAAATACTGCAGGAACAAAATAAGATAGTGACCTTCCAAAGCTTGGTCATTTGCAATTGAAGTCCAGTTAGCTTGTTTTGAAGTTCGTCTGCGTTGGATATTGTCAGAAGCAGTCTAGAAGCTTCCAAAGCCTATTAGGTAAGAATACCTCCTAAAAAAACACATGGACATCGTCATTCCAATAAAATTAGACCTACCCATATAAGCATACTAAAATCTCTTCTAGATGCATTAAACATATGACATACGCTAGATAAACCTAATGCATTAAGGAAATAATTATGAAAATTCATCTTCCTAAAGATATAATCTCTAGGCTCAATGTGGATATCATGCCAATTCTCAAACTGGTCTAATTCTAGTTTTAAGTATGATCTCTTGGCATAAATTAAGAATGATTCATCAAAGTTAATATAGAAATAACTAAAGAGTGAATACTAGAAGTAGTGTTCTAATAGTTTGCTCCCCTTTTCATTCTTGAAATTCTCCTCTTGATCAGAAACTTTCATCCCTCCATCAAAATCGTGAATTTAATGAAAAGAAATAGTAGGTGGATCAAAAAATTCATTCTTCCTAACCAAATAAGGGTGGGGAATCCTAATAAGAATCATATCAAAATCAAGACTAGATTGAGAATTACTAGTCATGGAACACAATTAAGAAAGTAAATCGCAATATTCCTCCAATGATGGTTTGTCTATCTTTGCCACTCCAAAAGTTCCTACACGAGAAACAAAATAACTAGAAAAAGAAGGATTAGAAATATTAGAGTTAGAATAAGAAATAACCTCACTTAAACTCTCTTGTTTACGTTTATCTACCTCATGGCCATCCCTCTCCTTTACTATCACATGGTCATCTCTCTTTTCTTGTCTCTCTTTTTTGACACTTGACATCCCCTTCTCTTCACTCAACAAAGCTTCTCTTTATTCTCTCTTGGATGTCAACATGCACTCCCTTACTCCTCTCATTCTTTTCTCTCTCATATTTCTTCATATTCTCTTCAAGTATTTTGTCATTTTCACATATTTGTGAAAGAGTCAAAGGACCAAGAATGATTTCTTCACATTCAACTCAAGAGTCTATTTTTTCCCATGCTATATGAAGTCGTTCTATAAACATACCATGGTATTCCAAACAAGATTTGACAAGTATACATTAGGATCACATCATGCCAGATTTCATCCAATAGAGAATGGCAATAACACCCTTTTATGTACCTTTACTTCTTTCAACATGTAGGGTGAAATATGCTCAACACACAAGGTAAGTTTAATCTCTTAGCAACATGAGTGCTAATTAAGTTATAGTCAAACTCTTTGTCAATTCTAAGAGCACATATCTTAGATAGCACTTTAACTCTAGTCCAAAAAATGATTTTACCTTAATCCTCTACATCTCCAACCGACTCCTTTTCTTGCACCTTAGGATCTTGGACAACTTGTCTCCTAAATTGAGGCTTGGGGTTTTGATTTTCTCTTCTTAAATTGTCTATAGGGGCATTCATCTCATTTTCCCTCCTTAAATCAACTAGGTTGGTATTCACGACAAATTGTGTGGTCATCATTAGGAAAATATCATTTAAGTTAATATCGTTTTGTCCATTCAATTTAGCCTCTCTTCGTGCCACTCTTTCTTTATCACAACCCTATAAATGCATCTTAAACAAACAGATTATAAAGCAAGTGTATTCTCACAATTTTGGTTTTTCCCTCTAATAATCTCACCCCTCTTGCTTTTTTCCACTCTTAATTGGTATCCTTTAAATTTATTAATAAACATGAGTCACAACTTTAATTGATAAGTTTAAGAAGTTAGAAAAAATAGAAGGAAAGTGAAAATAACCAAAACCTAGAAAGAATTGAATTGGTTAGTAGAAATAAGAAAAAAGAATTAAGAAATTCAAACAAGTGCGTGTAAAAAATGCTCCCAGACATGTTCACCACGGCTTTCTCTCTCCTACTTCCTAGGATTGTAGAACAGCCTCTTTCCGACACATTCTCGCTGGTCTTCAACCTGATTGGCAACTCAGTTTTCACCCACTGTGATCTCCGATCAAAATCTTCTTTCTCTTTCTTCTCTTTATTCTTTTCCTCTCTTCCCAGATTTCGATTAATTAGAACATGGAGGATGAAAAAATCTACTTCAATGGCGGGTTCAAATCCTTTGATATTACCATATGGTCAGACAGCAATGAGAGCTGGTATGAATGGGTCGAAAGTAGTCGCAATATGATGAGACGATCAAGTCTTAGCATAAAGGTCATGAAATGGATTTGTAACATTCTCAAAGAGGCATCGAAAGATAAGAAGAGTTTGATCAGTAGGTGGAAAATCAAGGACAAGCTCTCAGAATTTTTCTGTACCAGGAAATTTAATGAGCATGGCATGTACATGAGCATCCTCTCACTTCAAGGGAAAGACAAGTCTATAATAATAATCCTTGAGTTGGCATCAAATAGAGGATGGAATGAAATAGCCTTTAAGATTGAAAGGTTCATTAAATGCTACACCTAACTGAACATTGTAGAACCACACAAAGCATTTAAGGAGAATTACTCGTTTGCTAAAGCAGTATGAGAGAGTAAATGGCAATCAAATACTCTCATAGACTCTATAGTTTCTGCCAGTAGAGGAAGTATCCATATTATAGAGGCAACTGGGGTGAAGGAAAATGCCTTACACAAAAGATGGTCTCGTAAAGGTAAGATACTGAAGGGCCCCTGCAAGACTGCGATAGCGGGTTGGATCCTCGTAGGGTACATCAGCCGTAGCACCAAGCTTGGGTTTGTATCAACAGGAGTGGAAGTGGACTTACAGGATGACATTTCAGCCCTCTCGATGATCTCAGCTGCATACTTCCGTTGAGACAAGAACAATCCATCGGAATGACGAGTGACGGCAATCCCCAAAAAGTAACTCAAGGGCCCTAAGTCTTTCATAGCAAACTCAGAGCTGAGCATGGTCATGATAGACTGGCGTAAGGCATCTGTAGAGGCAGTCAAAATGATATCATTCACATACAACAGAATGTAGGCCAAAGACGAACCACGACGGTAGATGAACAAGGAATTATCCGACTTGCTGTGAGTGAACCCAATAGTCGAAACATAGTCAGCAAACCTTGTATACCAGGCCCGTGGAGACTGCTTAAGCCCATATAAGGACTAGTTCAACAAACAGACATGATGAGGATATTTGGGATCCCTGAATCCCAACGGCTAATGCATATAAACTGTTTCCTTGAGATCACCATGTAGGAAAGCATTCTTTACATCTAACTGATGAATAGGCCATGCCTTTGAAAGAGTCAAGTTGAGTACAGTGTGAATGGTAGCCGGCTTGACCACCGGACTAAATGTCTCACCACAATCCACCCCAACCTGTTGAGTCTTACCATCACCCACAAGCCGCGCCTTATGTCGTGCAAACGAACTATCTGAATTTTCCTTGTGAGCAAAAATCCACATAGACCTAATAATATTAATAGTAGAAGGACGGGGCACCAACTCCCACGTCTTATTATCAATAAGAGCATTATATTCATCGGTTATAGCAATTTTCCAATTGGGGTCATTTAACGCAGACACAGGAGTACGGGGTAATGGTGATTTAAGAACATTAGAATTTAAATTAAAATATCTCTTTGGTTTAAAAACACCCTGCTGACTCCGAGTGACCGGTCTATGACTTGAGGAGAAAGATGGCGGATTTTGGGAATTTTCTGGGCTCGGTATGGACTGGTCAGCAGGCAGTGGGCCTGCTGGCCCAAGACGGTAGCGGATATCGGAACCGGACCGGTTCCGAGTGGACCGGATCGGCCCAATCGCTGGAACTGATCCAGTGACAGTAGGGTGTGATTGACTCGTAGGGCCAGCGGGCAGTGGACCTGCTGGAGAATTTTGGGTGCGGGACATGTCCGAAAAATGGTGAGTAATATATGGGGATATACCATCATCCAAAAAATTATACGAACTAGGCTCGAGAGTATGAACTTTAGTAAATGGAAATTGGGTTTCATCAAAAATTACATGGCGATTAATGATGATTTTCTTGGAGGATAAATCAAAGCATTTATAACCACAATGGTTGGACGGAAAACCCAAAAACACACACGGAGTAGATCGGGCCTAAAGTTTGTTAATTGTGGTGGACGGAAATAACGGATAACACAAGCGTCCAAAAACCCGAAGATGAGAATAAGAATGAGTTTTATTATATAAAATTTGAAGGGGGGGAAAATATGTCAGACCTTTGGAAGGGATAATGTTAAGGAGATATGTAGCCATTTGAAGAGCATGAGGCCAAAAATATGGGGGTACGGAAGCATGAATTAAGAGAGTGCGGACAATGTTATTTATGAAACGAATTTTGCATTCGGCTTTCCCATTTTGTGAAGACGTATGAGGACAAGAAAAACAAAAATTGATCCCATTATTTGCACAGAACTCCCTAAACGCCCCATTGTCATATTCTTTGTCATTATCACACTGAATATTTTTTATTTCTTGTTCGAATTGAGTTCTAATGAATGCTCTAAATTTTAAGAAGACGGAAAACACTTGAGATTTATTTGCAATTGGAAATGTCCATAAAAATTTAGAATAATCATCCAAAAACAAAACATAATACCGGTGACCAAGAGAACTCAGAACAGGAGATGTCAATAGGTCGCTATGAATAATATCAAATGACATTAAAGTATGTGAATTCGAGTCAACAAATGGTAACCTAACAATTTTTCCTAAAGAGCAAGACTGACAATTTGGAGTACTATTCGTACCATTACATGAAATAAAATTATTTTTAAGTAAAGACGACAAAATAGAAGATCCCGGATGACCAAGCCGAGCATACCACAAGGAAGGAGCAAGGGCTGCGAACACTGACGACAATGCTGGACTCGATGGACTGAAATCGGGTGTGATAGGATAAAGATCTCCCCTACTATCACACCTCATGAGAGGACTCCCCGTCTTGAAATCCTTCACAGAGAAACCAAAAGGATCTAATTCAACAAAAACAAAATTGTCAGTCGTGAATTTTCGGACAGACACTAAGTTTTTAATCAATTTGGGGGCATGTAAAGTATTTTTTAAGATAAAGGGAGGATTGGGGGGAGATAGAGTTTTATGACCATAACCCTGAATTGGAATAGTTACCATTACCGATAATTATACCACGAGGGTTGCTCAAATTGGCATAAGACGTGAGAGTACCTTGATCGGAAGTCATGTGTGTCGTTGCGCCGGTGTCCATGTACCAATTTGGATTCGGTTGCGTCAACCCAAGTGTGTGCATTGCGGCCTCAATGCTTGCGTGGGCCGAGGCCCAAGCAGTCCACCCTTCTGCCCTGGCCCAGTGCTGAAACGAGAAGTTGCCGCTGATTGTTAGGCCTGAAGTGAGGTTGTCCAGCCAACTGGCCGCCGGAAGGGCCTGGAAAATAGGGGTTGTTGGCCCACGGCCCATTGCCCCAGCCCCATTGCCATGGCCCCACGGCTTGGACCAGTAGGGAGGAGGCCCACTGTTGACTGGACGGGGCCCACTGCCGGACTGCTGACCACCGGAACCGCCGCGTTTGCCCCCGCGGTTTTTGTTATTATTCTTACGATTATTTTTGCCGCCACCATGAGTATGGTTTGGCCCGAATTATCAACAAAACTTGAAGAATTTGTGGAGGATGTCATTAGGACGACGGGGCTTGCTCCGGTAGCCGCCTATTTAGCCAAACCGGCTTCTTCCAAAGTAAGCATGCAGCGGGCTTGATAAAAAGCGGAAAGTGGGTTGCTTTGACGAAGGTGAGTCCCAACGCCATTATAGGCCTCCGAGAGACCGGCAACCAGTTGTAGAACCAAACGATTATTTGTCACAGGTGCGCCAACGTTACGGAGTTGGTCCGCCAACTCCTTGAGTTTACGCAGATACGTTTGGAAATTCTTCCATGCGAACTTGAGAGAATTCCTGCTCGAGTGTGACAACACGTGAATGTTGTTTATCTTGGAATATGTCACGCAATCTATTCCAGGTAGCCATAGTCGTGGTATCCGGCTCAATAATCGTCTGTAAGAGGTCAACCGAAATAGTGGAATAAATCCACTGGAGAACGGTAGCATCAAGAGTAATCCATAATTGAGGATCCTCCGCGGGAATAGGTGCAGCGGGAGGAATTATGTGATGGATGACTTGATGGGAGATAGCGTGAATTTTAAACAATTCTGCCCACGTCGCATATTGGACGTTTTCCATCTCAAGAACAATAAGGGATGTTGTTCTTGATGTTAGAAATCATGAGGGCAAGATGAAAATTGTTCTTAGACATATTGAAAGAACAAAGGGAGAGGAGGGGAAATTTGGGAAGAGTGGAGGTTAATAATATCACGAATTCCGGTGAAGGGGTACGGAATTCGGCGACGGTGGTGGCCGAGAGAGGGCACAAAAACCGAGAGCAATGCGGAAGCAAGACCTAAACTCTTGATACCATGAAAGAAATAATCCCCTTCATTATTTTCATTAATTGAAAGGTATATATACAAGTTACATATTTCCATAATAGGAGAATCTTATTCCTATTCTACTCCTAAAACCTTATTCTACCATAATTCTAACTATACAATTATGGTAAGTGTACAAGACTAATTAAGGTAACTTTTACACTACAATATACCACAAATATATATACCAAATATACAACCTGCCCGTTATGGCATTCTGTCCGAGATATGGGCTCTGTCCGAGCTGGGCCATTACCCGTGATATACACTTCTGTATATCAAGTGTATATCACGGGTATATTACCTTGTTTAACATGATTTTCAGACTTGATCTCAGATCTGATTGAGTCAAAAGTTTTCAGATATATTTAAAGTGGTTAGATCTGGGGGGGAAAATGCACTTAACTGCGGATATCTGCATTTAGATTCAGACCTCGGTTAAGTGCAAACAAATGAAGCCTTAGATAAGTCTATTTTCGGAATAGACTCCTGACAACAACAATTAGTGAACAAAGAATTGATAGTCTTGGTAGAGAATTAATCTAAAAACAGATTATGGAACCTGATCCCTTTTAAAATAAAGGAGAACAACAATAAGCCTAAACTGCCTTTGTTGAATACCTTAAAATAACCTAAGTTTTCGGAGGAATTAAATTTACCTTAAAGTGGAGACTTGAAGGTTAAATAAATCTAAGAGTAACCACATACAAGAGTTGAAGGTCTCAATATTATTGAATAATAATCTGAAGTTGGTAAAAAAAAACAATGAAGCAGCCCTATTTATAAGCATAAGCACCTAAAACAAGTCCGAAAAAGCTAGAAAAAAAAATCATTATCTAACTTGAATAACAAATTCAACATCCTTAGGAAAAGGAACAGTATCCTAACTACTTAGGAAAAGAAATAAGGAAAGTTTGACTAATTCTAAAATTAAGGAAGTGAGGCTCCTAAAATCAATAAGCTGCTTGATCTGTGGCTGATTTTTAGGCTTCACTCTCCCTTAGTCTGGTCCACAAAATTAAGCCTCGTTTTAGGCTTTTTGAACCCCAATTCACTCCATTTAAAAGCGTATAATTGTTGACTTTAAAGCTTCTTGTCTTTGACTTGAATTTAGGCAATTTTGGGGCTTTCTTTTGACTTCTTTAGTGCTGAAATTTAGGGCTCTAATTATCATGATGTGGACTTCAATTTGAGTCAAAGTTTGTAGCACTTGCACTAATGATCTTTCACGGCTTGGACTGTTGTTCTAATACAAGACAAGTCTAATTTGCAATCGAAGTCCAAATAGCTTGTCATATTCACTAGAGGTGATAGCACCCATGGAAGCCTAGTGAAGACCAAGGACCAAGCTTTGGGAAGCGGCTAGAAGGCCATTGGCTTTGTTCACTCTTACATCTTAGACCCTTGTAGTCAAATTGTCTATTTAGTGTTTATTGTTATCAGAAAACAGCTTCAATAATATTAATGTTTGTGCTGGAAGGCAAACATGTCCATTGTATCTGTTATCAGTCATGTTCAGATAAATTATGAAATTCTAACTTTTCTATTTGCTAACCATTGTCAAAACAAAAGTAACATTGTTCTGTACTACCTAATATATATATCTACGATCATTTAACACTCATATTTTCAGATCCCAACAAATGGAGCTGGATTGATAGAGTACAGATGCCACCCGTTTTGGTCTCAGAAATATTGTCCTTCACATGAGAATGACAACATCAAACGGTGTTGTAGTTGTGAACGTCTTGAGGTAGATATTTCAGATAAAATGGAAAATGTTGGGTTACCTCTCATTCAACTTATATATATGCTTGTTTATATTGTTTTTTTATCTTCTTGAAGTCACGTAACACAAGATATGTATCACTTGGAGATGGTCGGAGCTTATGTCTAGAGTGCATGGAATCGGCCATCGTGGACACTTGGGACTGCCAACAACTTTACCATGCCATTAGAGACTTTTATGAAGGCATGAATATGGCAATAGATCAGCAAATTCCTATGCTGCTTGTTGAAAGGCAAGCCCTTAATGAAGCCATTGAAGGGGAGAAGCATGTATGAATGATCTCTAATTGTAGTTTTCTCTATTCTGAAGTCTGCAAATATTTATGACTGGAATTTCTGTTAGGGTTCCCATCACTTTCCTGAAACCAGAGGTCTATGCCTATCAGAAGAGCAGACAGTGACCAGTGTAAGATCTTCAGTCACTTAAAATCATCTTTGCTTATTAAAGTTCCTCATGACCTACTGAAATGTCCTATACCTGCTATGACATTCTATTTGAACAAATCCAGGTACTCAAGAGGCCGAGAATGGCTGTTCGTGGACTAGTAGGAATCAGAACACAGCCTCAGAAGCTCACTAGAAAATGTGAAGTTACAGCTATCCTTGTCTTATACGGGCTTCCTAGGTAACATCTTTTTTTTAATAATTTATTTCTCCTTACCTCGTTGAAAATGGTTACCAACATGTGGTATGTTGTATCCTCCCCCACACCCCCAACCTCTGGGGAGAAAAGGAAAGAGAAGGTTGCTGACAAAAAGGGTAAGGGATTATAAGAAAAGAACTTTCTACAGGATTCAGTTCAATGTTTCAATTAACATCTATTAAGGTAGCTGTACTCAGTAGGGTGTCGAAATTAGTTGTTTTTCTGGGGGATTCTAGCCTATAACATACATAAGACAAGTATAAGGCTCTCAAGAGGAGGATTGAAATAGTTTTGTTGGATGTGCTTTGTGAAATGAAGTTTGAAGCAGATGCAAAAATAATCATTGATCTACATTTTTAGTTTATCCTTTGCCTGCTCTCTGCATATCCTGGTTGTGACTAAGGTGTACTTGTAGTTGTCCATTAATGTTACCATTGGATTCTAAAGCATGTTAAGGCCAGAAGTAGTAACCATTATCTTTCAATATGCAGATTACTTACTGGTGCTATTCTTACCCATGAACTGATGCATGCCTGGTTACGTCTAAAAGGTAATACCATTGTTGCTGTTTTTAACTGCGTCTGTGTGGGGCAAGGATTCTAAAAATGTAGGCAACTAAGACTGCTAGATGCGTCATTACCAAAACTTCATGATGCGCTGATTTCTGTTTAAGTGAGAATGTTGAAATTTGCAGGGTTCCGTAATCTTAGTCCCGAGGTGGAGGAAGGAATATGCCAAGTGCTTTCTCAGATGTGGCTTGAATCAGAAGTGGTGCCTGGATCCAGAAATATGCCGTCCACATCCGCTGCTTCATCCTCTTCGACATGGTCATATTCCAAGAAAGGTGGAAAGTCAGGAGTGGAGAATAAGTTGGGTGAGTTTTTCATGCATCAGATCGCCCATGATGCTTCTCCAGCATATGGTGCAGGGTTTAGAGCTGCTAATACAGCCGTGAATAAGTATGGTTTGCGACGTACCTTGGATCACATTCGGTTGACAGGAAGCTTTCCTTTATGATGCCTGACTCTGTCCATGATCATTGAAGATCATTGAGTCCCTCCGGTGAGGACATAAGTCGATCATGCAAATCTGAACCTTTCTGTTTTCGGGGAGGGGGTCCCTTTTGAAATACCACATATCCTAGAAATTAGGAGGAACATGTGTCTCCGTGAAATATTAGCTTGAAAATCTGTCTTGTAATGAGGGTCTGGTGCATTTGGACTGCATCCTGAATGCTCCGGGATCATTTCCAATGTCTCGGACAAATATTGTTGTGAACGAAATCCTACTAAGCTGTGCCTGTTACAGTTGTTATTTTTGGAGTGTGTACTACAGAAGGGTGAACTAAATTGTGTTCATTAATTTCTCCCTTCAATTATTTCAGAACAATTGATGTACCAAATAGCAAACACAAGCATTTTGTCAGGTAGATTGTAAAGATTTCTGAAGCAAAACAAGGGGATAGGATACAACTGGACCAATCATTTATACTTAACAAAAAGGATTACACTTTGTATGCCTTGATCTGTTACCTAATATGGGTTTTTCTTTCTATTATAACTGAGATACGGATGAACAGGGTAAGATTAATTTAAATCTTTTTGTTATAAGTTGTAGTTTAATTTGTTAAATCATTACAGATTCTTATGCCGTGTAAACCACAAGGCTACCGTTAGCAAAACAACAAGTGTGATCTGATCTCAAGTTAAGCATATTATAAAATAGTCACAAATTATTATTCTTGTTTTTAATAGAGTTAGAAGGACGTGTTTTACAATCGCATGCTCCGATAATAGCAAATTAATGGGGCCAAGAATTTGGTATCGTTACCATATATTAGGTAACATAACATTTGTGCTTTTGCTTTCTTGATAAGATGTATTTTTCCATTACTTATTGCATTCTACTCGAAAGCGAATCTCATTTTGTCCATGTTATTGTTTTCAAATTCAAAAAGTTATTTTTCATTCTCATTTAACTAAAGCCATCAGAGATTTTATGGTTCCAGTTACTGTAACATCAAGTATACATCTTAAATACTACTCCCTCTTATTCAATTTATGGGACAAGCTTTTCTTTTTAATTTGAAGGGAAGCCTTGAAGCAACAGTAAAGTTGTCTCTGAGTGACCTTATGTCTCTAGTAGACTATCTACATCACGCCCGCCCCTTGGGGTGCGACCCTTCCCCGGACACTGCTAACGCAAAATGCCTTGTGCACCGGATTGCTCTTCTTTTTTTTCCCTTTTTAGTTTGTTTTTAAAAAAACGACCCTTTCTAAATTTAGAAAACAACTTACCTTTAAACTTCCCACTTGTCCTAATAAGATGATTTATAATCACATAAATTTTTTTAAGCTATTTTATACCACAAATTTCGTAGGCCGTTCTTTCCTTTTTAAACTTCGTGCTCAATAAACATCACATAAATTGAGATTGAGGAAGTAAGATATTTCCCAAGTTTATGTTCTGAAAGATCTGAATATATCCAGTAGTATATTACATAAAAATTTGAACAATACAATTTGACTTTGTTCACATAACGTTTGCAATAAAATATGCTACGTCCAAATGTGACGTGTCAACATTAGTTACAGATCCAATCGCCATTGAATTGATCTATTTATCCTTGACGATGCTCAAAAGAACCTTTGCTATGCCCAAATATGTGACGCTAAACATTATTCTCAAAGATAAATTTGCGATGTCTGTTGCCTTAATTTTTCAGCAATGCTTGATAAAGTTGAACAACATAACTGGGCGTACCATAGGCATGCGAACGATGTCCTTTTCCGCCATCAGTAGGATGCTACTTCTGAATTCTTCAATTGTACTGCTTCATGTTTCTCATCATTCTTTTTCTATTTTTAATGATGATTTATATTATTTGGTGAATGATTAGTATGATCATCACGTTTGCTATAAATGATCAAAGGGAAGTTACTCCTTTTCTCTGAGGTAGGAGAAAGTTTGGGGGGAGAGGACAAAAAGTGTACTAGTCATAGATAAAAGGTCCAAATGATCGACACAGATTTTATGTTATACTAGAAAATGTTTTGTTTCTGAAGTTACTTTTGAAACACGAAACTTCAGGGCTTAGGCTTATACCAAAGGCACCAAAAAGAATCATATGAATACATGAAATTGAATTGTATTTTAACTACTGCACATGGTTGATAAACTTGTCGCTTGTTTTAACCATCTATACAACATGAATGTGTGGATTTACATCGACAACTACAGATTTCCAAAGAATTACAGACGCCTGGTTTATAATATTGAGATGTCTTGTACCTCTAAGTTTACTCTCCAAGTACGTCAAGCCAACACATCAGTCAATATCTGAGAGAAGCTGCTTCATTTTCTCATATGTCATAAAGACGATACCAATACTAGGCACAACCTTGTAATATTCGGGCAGAATTCCTCTATATAAACCACGTAGCCCCTCTGTCTGGATAATATGACTGAATGTACCAAACAAACCAGTGTTGTAAACACGGGCCCGACCACCTGCTCCTTCCAATTGCATTCGCCGTCTCACCAGATCCAAAGGGAATGTTACTGCAAAAGCATTCATAAACATATAGATGAAACAACTGCAAATAATAAGCATTTCATGATCTAAATAACTATTTACCACCGGAAAGCACATTTGGGATTCACATTACCCAGCTTTAAATGATGCAAAACGAGATGTAACTTTTATGTTCTACTTTTATTAAAAAGCTACAAACATTGACCAGGTTGAAGGGATGAATTCAAAAGCAATCAATCCACTTACGACAATCAACAATATCAAAATGAAAACAATGGAAAGGATTGCCCATCCACCAGACATCCAAATAAATTAGAAACCAAAATATGTGCAAGTTAGTGTTAGCCATCAAGTGCGGAGGCACCATGAAGTGCAGATATGGTGCCTCAGTAGGACAAAGCAATGTGATTCTAAAAGAAGTGCTTGCTAGGCAGGAGGTGTGAGCTTCTGTCTAGATTTCAGTTGTACTTGTGTAAGATGATGAAAAATACAAAAGGAGTCTAGATAACTAGATTACTATCTGAAGAAACAGATGTACAGGCAATAGAACTTTGTATGCTGCTACAAAATACAAGAAAAGGTGGAGAACAAAATAGGTCCTAAACGACCTTTCACTTTGCTCCAGGAAGGTTCAACGTCTTCTTTTTTGATGATTCAAAATTCCATCACTATTTTGAGCTTTAGTGAGTTAGATATGAAGGAAAATGTTTTATTTGAAAATAAGTGAATTTCTTACTTATTTTCTTGTGTTCGGTACATAAGCAAATTATTATGCCAAAAAAGATAGTTGACAAATGTTATGGGAGGTGGGGTAAGAGGGTTGGTAGGAATGGGGGCTAAGGGGGTGGGGGCGAAGATGAGGTGTGTTGGAGGGTGGGGAGGATACAATCAATGTGTGCCACTTGTGGAACTTGTTTTCCTCACTTCCACTAGGAAAGTCATTTTTCTCATTTTAAGGAACTTGTTTTCCTAGAAAAAATGTTCTCCAAAAATTTTGACCAACCTAACATGGGAAAATTAGAAACAATTTGTGGAAAATGTTTTCCCCTACACCGAACACACCCTAGTTTCTTCTTTTTCTCCCTCTTCCTGTAATTGTTCAGCTTCCGTCTCTGATTTCTTTTCTTCTTGTTGCTCATCATCCTCTCTGCTTTGATCATTTCTCATATTCCTTTCTTCTATTCTGCTAGCTTTCTAAGCTACAGTGAGGGCAACCGGTGCACTAAGCTCCCGCTATGCGCGGAGTCCGGGGAAGGGTCGGACCACAAGAGTCTGTTGTACGCAGAACCTTGCACTTCTGCCAGACGGTTTCCACGGCTGAAATGCAAGGTAAGGCTGCGTACAACAGTATGTGTGCTTTTGTTCCTCGTTTTTTCCCAACCACCTTAGGGCGGCTTTTTAGCACTTTTTGCTTTTAAATCACTGGTGCTTGTTCAATGGAATACCATAAAGCCAATTGGGCAACTCCAACTTCTTTTATATTCAAATCTGATCTCTATTAGTCAGACATACAAGTTTCTATTCTTTAGACTGAAATAGCATAAATACTGGGATCATGTATGTCATCTGGTAGGATGACAACAATAAAGCATGCTCCACAATGCCCGAGCCTCCTATCCCATACCAACAGATGCATGATTGGGACTTCAGACATGCAATGGAAGAGGAACAGAATGCAATAATGAACTTTTTATATATTTTCTCCTTTCTATTTGTTAACTTGTGATTTAGTAGGCGCAATTTGACATTCCTTTAGTTACCCAGTGCCATCCATGTTATTTCACTGCTGTCTCTATCTTCGTTTTCAGGGTTTCTGCGAAGTACATGGAATGACCCATATTTTACGCACAAAGACCAGCATAAACACAGGTAATTCTTGATTGGTCCTACAATCAATTTTTGTAACATAACATTTCAAGCCTAATTGAGAAGCATACCTCAACGAGGAAGCCTCTCACTTTTTGATAACTGCAAATACATATGGCTCCCATGCAAATATCCACCATGGTGGAGCCAACTGCATGTTTGGAGATTCAAATTATCCAATTAATGAATGAGACGAAAACTATGTCTGACATTTCGAGCCAGAAATAATAAGTTAGTGCCAAGAAAGACAAGCAAGGAAATCATTTTTTTGGGGTTAATTTTCTTACTAAATTCAAATGCCAGATAAAAGTGCTCGGTCTTGGGCTCTAAGAGTCGGTCCAGTTAGAAACTTAGTGAGAAGCCAGCACCTCAACCTGCTTCTCTGCATCAAAAGCAATGAGACAGCTACATGCATCAACATCTACTTTCAGATACCAGAAAGTTTGTCTAAGAGTATACTAGTTAAGGCCTAATACTGTATCTCTAGAACTAAGTAGTGCCCCACCAATTTTGAGCTGGAGAAATAGTTTGTTGAACACAATGTCAGCTTTTATATTTCTTCATCTATTTTGTGAAGAGTATGTGGAATCACAGTTAGATATTCCATTAAAATGTGGAGAGCTACACAACACATTTATCGAAGAGGAATATAATATAGATAAAGCTGCACATAAGGTGGCAGACTGCCAGGAGAAATAGCCCAGAGGAAGATAAACAAGGCTTTTCTTCTTCCCTAACACATGGGATAGGAGGATGTAGAAATTGAAAGCTTTGGCAATAACACACTAAAAGAATGCGGTGACCAACACCCAATAAGCTGGGGGATATTAGACAAGATTCAAGAAATATAGGTAAGAAAATACTTTTCTCCATCACTATTTCCCTGAATAGGAAATCAAACCATAATTGGAAGCTAAAAAATTTCTACCACCTTTTATGTTACATCAGATTACTAACCTGTTGATGATGCAACACCTGAAAGACTTCCACAAGCAAGGCTGACCAAGACAGTTGAATCATCTGGTCTGATATCCAGAAGTGTGTTAATATAATTCTATCTAGTGGTTAATACACAAAGGGACAAACTTGATAACTATCAGTGAATGAAAGCAGATTTCGTCGATAATTATCAAGAAAAAAATGAAAACAAGAGAACAGACAGTACACGCTCATTACCTATGAGACTGCCAGTACGATCTCACAGTGTCATAAACAGAAAAGCTGATTGCCAAATTCGGGCCAACCCCCTTCATGAGATTCAGATATTCATTCAGCATAAAACAGGAAAAGCACAATTCAACAGAGATAGAATCTCAGGGACAGAAAGAGATACCAATAAAGTAGCACCCATTCCTTTATAAAGGCCGGCTATCCCTTCTTCCCTACTGATTGTTTGTAATGCATGACATATGCCTCTGTAATATATTACCTTTGTCTGCAAAACTCAAAATGAGTCAAAACATATCGAAAAGGATCTAACGTCTCTGAAAAGGAACGAATTATCACAGAAATAAATAAGAGAAACGATTAATTATTTTTGATAATTACAGAACTATATCCAAAGATAAGAGAATACTATGAATTTGACACCAACAACTCTGGCATCATGCGGCTGCTCTAGACTAATGCTTTCTTATTCGAGTAAGCAAAGCATTTGCGTCTCACCAAAAGTTAGGATAATAGAAAGTTCCGAGCTTTCAACCAAAAGAATAAAATACAAGACATCACTTAAAGGATAGAGCAACCGGAGCTCTTCGTAAAATAACTAAACCAGGTCATAATAATGTTTGTAACTAAACTATGTAAGAGTAGACAGATTTTAACATCTTGTAAGGAGACTGGTGGAGCAGTACAGAGAGAGGAAGAGAGACTTACACATGATGTTCATCAACCTAGAAAAGGCATACGATAAAGTCCCAGGGGGTTAGAGATGTACTTGTGGCGTACACTATGGTGATCAAAGACATGTATGAGGGAGCCAAGACCAGGGTAACGACAGTGGGAGGAGACTTGGAGCACTTCCCAATTTTGATAGGGTTGCATCAGGGATCCGCTCTTAGCTCGTTTTTATTTGTCTTGGTGAAGGATGGATTGACGCGGCAAATTGAAGGTGTGGTGCTATAGTGTATGTTATTTCCGGATGACATAGTTATGATTAACGAGACTCGCGGCAGAGTTGACGCTAAGCTGAAAGTTTGGCGACAAACTCTGGAGTCTAAAGAGTTCAGGTTAAGTAGGACCAAGACAGAATATTTTGAGTCCAAGTTCAGTGACGTAACGTAGGAGGCTGGAGGGGAAGTTAGGCTTGGTACACACGTCATCCAAAAGAAAGAAAGAGTTTCAAATACCTTGGGTCTACTATCCAAGTATGCCCAATTATTCAAGGAAATGGAGAGATCGATGATGTTGTCACATATCGTATTGGTGCAGGGTGAGTAAAGTGGCGGCTCACATCATGAGTCTTGTGGGACAAGAAGGTGTCACCAAAATTCAAATGCAAGTTTTATGAAGTGGTAGTTAGAACAACTATGTTATATGGGACAGAGTGTTAGCCAATCAAAAACTCTCGTGTTCAGAAGATGAAGGTTACAGAAATGAGGATATTGCGATGGATGTGCGGGCATATTAGAAGAGATAGGATTAGAAATGACGATATCTGAGACAAAGTGAGAGTGACCTCGGTGGAGGACAAGATGCGGGAAGCGAGACTGAGATAGTTCGAACATGTGAAGAGGAGATGCACGGATGCTCCAGTGCGGAGGTTGACTATGAAAGACTTCAGGAGAGGTAGAGGTAGGCCGAAAAAGTACTGGGGAGAGGTGATTAGACAGGACATGACGCGGTTTCAGCTTACCGAAGACATGACCTCAGATAGGAGGTTATGGATGACACGAATTAGAGCAGAAGGTTAGTAGGTAGTGGGGCGTTGTCCCGCTTATCCTTTCATACTAGTAATCATAATATTACTTTTGTAGTTTCTTTTTCTTCGATCCTTGCTAGTATTTGGCGTTTCTTATACTTTGATTATCATATTAATTTGTGGTTGTTAATATCATGTTTTGTGTGTTTGATACTGCCCTATCATGCTTTTTATAGTATTTTGACACGGCTTATTCGTTCTCGCTATTTCTTTTTAATAATGTTTTGAATTGCTTGTTCTTATGCTCCCGGTCTACCGGAAACAACCTTTCTACCTCCCAAAGTAGAGGTAAGATATGTGTACGCTCTACCATCCCTTGACCCCACTTTGTGAGATTTTACCGAGTATGTTGTTGTAAGTACAACTTATTTACTAGTGAACAATTAAAGAACAGAGCCTCCTAAGGCTAACATCTGATCTATGTTAAAACTATTTCTTAAACAAGTGTTGTCAACGGTTTACCTAAAGCGCTTAAACCCTGAAACCGGTTGGAAAACAGACTAAGTGCAGGTGTCGCTTAATTGGTGCAGGGGCGAAGCCACCAAGGCTCTAAGGTATAAGTCTCACTACCAATAGGCATTATCATTGAAGAGACGACACTAAACAATAAATATTTCATCTTATTGGTTTTAGAATAAGTAGAAGTAAGACTGAATACATGCATTGTAAGCTTAGTTAGGATGATAAGAGTGATGTTGAGGTGGATCCTTCCTCTTAGATATCTAAGCTCCTTGTTCCAGGAAAATGCAATGATAGATGGAGATGTTACACATAGGATTCCCTCTAGGGTTTTGGTCTAGTGGTAAGAGCACTAGTGTTATCAAAAGCAAAAAGAGCAAAAAGGTCTGAGGTTAGTTGGGACTTTAAGCGCAAAGCGCAAATAAAGCATGGGCTTTTAATGAAAAACGGCGCAATGGTACAAAAATACAAATACATTTATATGTTTAGACCAAGACTAATAATAATAAGCATGAATAACAAATATATGGACAAAGAAATTGTAAAAACATTATGATAAAGTGAAATATCATATATCTAGTGTCTCCTCTTCAAGAGAGGCTCATTGGCAAGGAAAATTATGTCTTAGAGCCTTGATAATGACACAAAAGCGCACATAAAGCGAGTTGAAGCGTTCAATGTGTTTTGAGCCTCGCTTCAGGGCTTAAGCACACTTTAAGCGCGTCGTTGACAACACTAAAGAGCACACACATAATGTGGAGGTTAGGCACACGTCTCAAGTTCAAGTCTTGCTACTGATGTGCCGTGAAATTACGGCCCATTTGATGCCTTTTTCGAAGTTTTGATCATTCTTAAGCTTGTTTCGTGTCATTTCTCATGTTAATTGCTTGGTTGTAGGTGTGCGAGTTCAAAATGGCAAAAACAAGGAAAAGTTGCATAAAAAGCAGAGTTTCGAAGTTCAAAAAATCAGACAGATTTAACGGACTGTCGATCAGATTAACGGTATGTTGATCCACCGTAAGTTCCTATCCAGAAATCATGCTCTGATGAAGTATCATTGACGGCAGACATTCACGGACCATAGAACATTTCTATGGGCCGTGATTCTTTTGTGAATCCTTATCCAGAAACTGACTCAGCTGAAGACCCAAAGCACAGCAGGAATCACGGACCGTAAATCATTTTAACAATCCGTCAAAGTGAGCGTGAAAGAAAATGTAAAGATGAAGATTTCAATTAATGATGGCCAATATCAACTTTGAGGATCGTAGAACAGTTTCACGGTGCGTCAAAATTTATGTCGGGGTATTTTTGTCACAATTATTTCCGCGTTTTTGGACCATTATATATAGTGTGTGTAGGGCTTTTGTGGGTCATCTTGTTCAGACTTTTCCTCCACTTTTTAGAGCATTGAAGACACCATTTGTAGGCTTTTGAGAAGAATATTCCTTCGATTTTGTCATCTTCCATTGATTGTAAGCTTTAATGCTTTGTATTGTTTCAAAAACCATGAATAGCTAAGTTTAATACTAAGGTTGTGGACCCAGTGATAGGTGATAGGTGTTATATGAATGGGTGTTTAACATAGAATATATGTATAATGGGTTATTTGTTTCTAATTATTTTTTATGTTTTAAAGTTGGTTGGTGCCATAAATCATTTCTTTACTTGGGAAGGTGAGTTAGGGTTTGGTAGAAATACATAACAAGAACTCGGAGCGTTAATCCTCGTTTAATAAACTCACTTATGGATAAGTGGATTTACTTGGCATAAACTAATCATTCTTCATATCAACTCTCTTATATTTTGGAAAATCATAAGAAGGAAATACTTTCTAACTATTGGGAAATATTAGAGAGTCATTTAGAGATTAAGTGCAAGCAATACAATGACCCATTAGGAATATATCATATTAACACATATAGCATTACATCTCATCTAAAGGGGATACAACCTTGGTTTCCTTCTCCAATTAAAGTATCTTCAAGTAGAAACAACAATTCTTTTCACAATTAACCGGGATAGAACGACTAGAGTCAAGTAACACACCACCGAAGTAATCTTTTCACACCTTATTCCCGGTGGGATTTGACCCCAATCTAGTTGGGTCACTATATTTGACCTTGACCGCGTCCGCTTTCCGCCGTTATTTAGATGTAATTTGAGCGTATCAAATTTTGGCGCAGTTACCGGGGAATACGGTTTGAAATTACTAAATAGTGTGCTTTACTTCGAGTCTTTCTATCCCATCACACCTTGTTCGTTTTGTGTTGTGAACCATGTGATTATGGCAGGACGAGGAGCACGTCGTGGAGCAAATGGTGGGTGGGGAGCAAATGTGATTGCCACCGGATGAACATGAAGAAGAAAATGTATTTGTCAGATCTTCTCCAAGAGGTTGAGTACACATCCGCTATTGTTCCTCTAAGGGTTGGTGCAGCGAATTTCAAAATTGATAGTGCTATCTATCAATTGCGGAAGCCTGATGGTTATTTTTTGGAATTCTACCGACGATGATCCGCATCAACATCTGAAGAATTTTATAGGTGTGTGTCAGACACATACCCAGAATGCAGTAACTCCATATGCAATCCAGTTGATAGTCTTCAAATACTATTTAGCCGCGAAGCAAGGGCTTGGTTGGAGAAATTGCCCCCACAACTCTATTCATACCTGGGCTGAGTTAATTAATGTCTTCCTCAAGAATGGTTTCCTCCAAGTAAGAAAGTCCAACTTAAAGACAAGATCTTTGAGTTCAAGCAACTTCCGGGGAACAACTTTATGAAGCCTGGGAGAGGTTCAAGCAATATTTGATGAGGTCTCCAAATCATGATTTTCCGGATAATATTTTGATAGCGAAGTTTTATATGGGGTTGGATGCTATGACTCAATCTGCGGCTAACAATGCGGCCGGTGGGTGTTTCATGGACAAGACTTTTGCCCGAATCACTCAATTGCTTGACAAACTGACATAATCAAGCATGGTACTCCGGTGGCACAGATGGTGTGGCATATGGGACTCCGTTGCTAAATTCTATGGTAAAGGAGAATTAAGAGGGGGACCAAATAATTGCTCAACTTGTTACCAACATTAGCTTGTTAACCAAGAGGTTTGCAGATAATGATACCAAGAAGGTGAATGTGGTAGAGGAGATGCAAACCCTATAAAACACAAATTTGAAAAGTCCAAACCAGATCTAGTGTGAACTTCACTCTCTTTTGAAGTGGCAAACCAAGAAAATTAAATAGAAGATACATTAGCCCCCCCCCCCCCCCCCCCAAAAAAAAAAAAAGAGATACATAAGAAAATAAAAAGAAAATGGTCAAAATCTGACCCAAAAAATACAAGAAATAGATAGGATGAGGTGGTGGCCAGAGGATGAGGTGGTGGCAGCAGCCAATCTGAAGAATGAAAAGGAGGTGGTGTTGTTGGCAACGACAGTTGAATCTAAAGAAGAAAAAGGAGAAAATGATGGGCAATAAGCTAGAATGGTAGTGGGGTGATAGCCAGATCTGAAAAGGAAGAAAGAGGTGGCAGCAAGAAGGCTTCTAATAACAACTCCCCTCAGTTGTTCGACCGATATTTGTTAGGGGCATGTGAGCAGAAATGACCTCAATTGCAAGTCAAAAACCATCAACAACTGCCACTGCAATTAGAGCCAGATCTAAAGCAGCAAGAAGTCCAATATCATTAGGATCTCCCAATCCTGTTAGGAGCCGAAATGGGGTAGTGCAGACTATAGAAAATGGTCAAATAGTTGCCATCATTTGTGAGAACATGGAAAATGCAGGGACTACACAAATCATTCGCGATGCAGAGAAACTATTAACAATGACATTGGAGAATTCTTGTGCACCTTCGACAGTCTTTTGACCCCTCAGATATTTAGCTTGACAAGCAAATTCTTAAGATATTAACAGGGTCTTTGATGATCCTTGAAGTACTCTGAATCATGTTATATTAAATTGTGATATATCACACCATAAGCACTGAATCATTAAAGAGGAATAAAGGAATTGAAGTGATGGTGTACTGGTTTTCAGTAGTGGATGGAGCTGTGAGGAGGTGGTGGCAGAAGAGAGTGGGAAAAAGGAGGAGACTTTTTTTATTAAAAAAAAAAAGAACTCATACACTTGGCATTATTGTAGAACACACAATGTGCCATGTGAGCAGAAAGTGTCTAATATGTACAGATCTTGAGTGATGTAGGTGTTCGATAGGTACTAGTGTTAGTTTAAGTGTCAAAATGAAAATATCAAACAAATTTAGAGGGGCACTTATGTATTTAGCCAAAAAGAAATAGGAGGAAAATATTCACATCCAGCATACTACTCCTAGGAGTAATTACACAAATCACTTTGCTGAAGGCAAATTAGGACATGATGAGAAAGAAAAAACTATAGGAACAAATGAAATAATAATACAAACCATTAGCCAGAGTACTTGACTGCTTTCAAAACTGAAACACATGGTTCATGTTTTCAGGATCATAACTATTCAGTACTTTTTCCTAGTACACAAATTAAAAATAGCTCTTTTGATCTTTTTTTCTTCAAGGCATTTGTGGAATACATTAATTAGCAAATAAACATGGTTCCAAAACCAAAACTTTAACCGAATTACATCAAAACACGACTGACCTGAGCTGCAAGACGTGTCCTAACAAGATCCAAGGGGTATGTAAGAGAAGCAGCAGTTATTCCAGCCAAACCACCACCTAAAAGTCGTATACAAAGGTCTGCAGTTATATTCTCTCCTTGGCTTTCAACTCCCAAAATCAACTGTAACACCTGTTGCATATATAAAGAAAACAATTTAGACAGACAAGTTACAGAAATTATCGGCATTAATATTTTGAAATATATAGGTATTCACAGAACGTTTGTACCAACATTCTTGTAGCGTTCAAATGCATAAAAGCTGATAGATGAATATGGAAGGCGATGAGCAATTGTGACCAAATTGCCCTTCCAAAATGCCCGATATCCTTCTTCACGTACAATACGTGAAGCCTCTTGCCATATACTAGGGCTTTTTAAGGTAGCAGCATCCGCGTGCATTCCTTGCAGCTGTTATACACGAAAATGTGCATCAGCTACGAATGAATGAATGAATTCATATGATAGATTTATCCAAGTTTTACTCCGAATTAGTAGGCGTTTGGCCATAGAAATAAAAAGAAATCATTTTTTTTGAAATTTTTGAACTTGGTGTTATGTTTGGCCATATTTTTTGCAAATAATATTTTGTTGTTGAAATATACTTTTAATAAAAGGTTTTGATTGTGAAAAAAATAAAAAAATAAGATTTTAATTATTTTTTAAATTCTAAATACAACTTCAAGTTCTGAAATTATCATGGCCAAACACAGATTTTTCAAAAAAGTAAAAAAGAATTCCGAAAAAAGTGAATAACTCTTATGGCCAAACGGGCCGTTAGACTAATCATCTCACCTGAAAGAGAATAGTAAGGCGAGCTAGAGGCGCAGTGCATGTCTTGCTGATGGCACCGGCAACACCACCGGCGAGAAGCTGAGGAACAGTTCCGATATGAGACTGTTGACGGCGCTGAGTAATCAATTTCCGAGATGCTCCGCCGTCAACCACGGATCCTCCACCACCGCCGCCGCTGCTTCCTCTTTCATCCACCACTACTCCTACCCTGGCTTCAGTCTGCATCGTTTCCGTGGATTGTTTTGCTATCCTGGTTTGACAAAACGGCGTCGCCCTCACTTGTCTGGTGAGTAGAGTAACAATATTCTTTTTGGAGAAGAATAAAAGAGCGGCCCGGGCCTAATGGGTGCGACTCAGCATTAAAGTCATAACTCTACGCGAGTAGGCATTTCGTAAGTTTGCTTTTCCCAATTACTTACACACCGACCTTAACGTGCTCTCAAGTAATCCACCATTTTTCCAACGGGAGAGGGCCAAAAATACACTCTAAAAATATGGTTAAAAAAAAAAACCCCCGCCCCCACATTACACTACTATCGTGTACCATTTTCAAACCTAAAGTTCAATTTAACTTACCCACCCAAACGATTTCTCCAATTCTCAAAAATCAAAATTAGTCAAACTGAACTCTAATTGGAATGCGATCATGTGTGAGGAGTTTAATGCATTAACAAAACAGCACACTTGAGATTTTGTTCCTCGACGGGATGGGTAAATGTGATTCGGTGCATGTGGTTTTTTCGTCACAAATACAGGGATAGTGGTGACTTAGAGAGCTATAAGACTAGACTTGTGGCCAATGACACTAATCAGCAGGAGGGTATTGATTGTGGTGAGACGTTCAGTCCGGTGGTTAAACCGGCCACTATCCGCACAGTTTTGAGTATTGATATGGGTAAGCATTGGCTCATTCACCAACTGGACATGAAAAATGTGTTTCTACATGGTGATCTGAAAAAAACAGTTTATATGCACCAGCCGTCTGGTTTTGTCCATCCAACAGCCACTCAGTATGTATGTCGTCTTCGTAATTCTTTGTATGGTTTGAAACAGGCCCCTCGAACGTGGTATGATCGCTTTGCACAGTATATCATGCGGATTGGGTTTGTCTGCAGCAAGTACGATGATTCTCTTTTTATTTTCCATCGCGGTAGTAGCATTGCTTATTTGTTGTTATATGTGGATGATATTGTGCTTATTGTCTCTTCTGATGTGTTAAAGAATAAGATTATTGCACTTCTTAAGGCCGAATTTGCTATCACTGACTTGGGGAAGTTGAGCTATTTTTTGGGCATATCAGTGACTCGTTCTGCAGGTTCCATGTTCCTATGTCAACGCAAGTATGCAAAGGAGATAGTGTATAGGGCTAAAATGGTAAACTTCAAGATCATGTCCACTCCGGTTGATTCTAAATCAAAGCTTAGTGATGTTGATGGTAACCCAGTGTCCGATCCCACTCTTTACAGAAGTCATGCAGGTGCACTCCAGTATCTTACCTTCACCAGGCCTGACATCGGTTATGATGTTCGGCAGGTATGCTTGTTTATGCATGCCCCATGGGAGTCTCATTTTACTGCTCTTAAACGCATCATTCGATATGTTAAGGGAACCTTGATTATGGATTACATCTATACCCCTCAGCACCGATCAGATTGTTAGCCTACACGGATGCTGATTGGGCAGGTTGTCTCGACACACGTCGCTCCACCTCAGGCTACTGCGTATTTTTAGGGGATAATCTCATTTCTTGGTCTCCCAAGAGGCAAGCCACATTATCCCGTTCGAGTGCCGAAGCAGAATATAGAGGAGTTGCAAATGTTGTTGCTGAGATCTACTGGCTCCGAAATCTTCTTTTGGAGCTTCATTGTCCTTTGCGTAAGGCGCATGTTGTCTATTGTAATAATATATCCACTATTTATTTATCTCATAATCCGGTTCAACATCATCATACCAAACATATTGAGATGGATATATACTTTGTTCGTGAGAAGGTTGCACTCGGTCATGTTAAGGTGTTGCATGTGTCTTCCTCATATCAATACGCGGATATCTTCACGAAAGGTCTTCCTCGACAGTTGTTCCTCGACTTCAGATCCAGTCTCAGCGGGAGAGCGTTCGGCCTCCTCCCGCTTAGACTGAGGGGGTGTATTAACGTGTACCAATAGGTTTAGAATCCTAATTCAATCCCACATCCATAATTAGAATTATGGTAAGTAGATGATTCATTATTGTACTAGGATTCTACACATTGTACACTATATATATTTGTATTAATGAGAAAGTATCTCCAATGGAGATTAATACAATCTTACATACACTTAATCTTTATTTTTTTTAAAAAAAAGAGTATCTATTTATTAAATTAAGAAAAAAATTTTTATTTTTAAAATTTATTCTTATTAAATTAAATATTTGGTGATTAGATCTTAATATCTATTTAATTAAAGATATTTTAATCAAATTACATATACCTAGAAATTATTTTTTTTAAAAGTGTGTAAATGACTAAAATGGACACTTTTTTTTATTAGGAGGGAGTATTTGTTCACGAATCTCCTGACCTTCTTTTTTTGGCTAAAAAATATCTCTCAAATTAATAACCTAAATTTTTAAAAAGGTCTCATAGTTCATTATGATTTATCACATATTTAATTTAAAAATTAAATAAACCAAATCCACTAACTCGTTTAATCCGATCCGTTTTTAAACCTAAACTTAAAGAGCCACATTTCATTGACGACAACTACCGGAGATAAAAGAATCTTTATTATTATAGTATTAATACATTGTTCATCTCCTTATTCTGTTTTCAGCTTTTCCTACTGTTTAATCAAACCAACAAAAGAATTAAGAAAATCAGAGAAGAAAACAAGATGTTTTCATATTGGTACTATCCATCTACTTTGATTCCTGAAGGGCAAACAAGAAAATCCCCAGAAACATTCTTGATTCTAAGGTGTCTATTTTTTTTTCTTTTTGGTCCGTGTTAAGGGGAATCAAACATTATTTCAAAACTGTGAGTATATATTTGTGGGTTTAAATTCTGACAAATCGTCAGAATTGACAATAAAATCATGAGAATCATTATAACTATTGTAAAAGTTTCACCAACATGTTTTTGCTTCAGAAATAGTCCAAATCAATTTCAAGTACCTCCAAATTTGATATATAACCTTCTCATATCAATCTCAATAATTTTCAATGATTAGATTCAACTTAAACGTTAAAAAATCAATAGACGCACTTCTTCAACAAGTATTTTTTTAAGCTCAACAATGATGTTCTTCAATTTTCTTCACCAAACCAATCCAAATCATTAAGGATAAGATAATATAAGCTCAATGAACATTACCCACTCAATTTCAACTGCAAATAAGTAATGCGTCTTCAATTTTCTACAACATAAAGAAAGAGGAGAAGAAAAATTATGACGAAAGTTTTAAATTGTTTAATATTTATTAACATGGTCAAAAAATGAAATGGGACTTTAACATAGTAGGCCGCTCAGCCAAAATATTTAAGAGCATCTTAAACCTTTAATCTTAATTACAAGTTGTAGACGAATAAATATTAAATCTGCTAAAAAGAGAACCCCATATCCACTGATTCCAGCACCATAAACACCAAACAACGGTAAAACTGTTGGAAATAAAGCAGTACGGGAATAGTAAATAACTATTACAAGTGCTTCGAAAGGATAAACAATAAAGATTACAATAAGAAGTTGTCAATCTTTTAATCTTGTACTTGAACTTCAAATCTGGATCTTGTATTCAGAAATACAAGAACATGAACTGCTACACTTGTGGCTTGTAGAACCGTTGAGAATCCGAACAGTTAGAGTTCTTTGAGTTTCAAGTTCACACCTGAAACACTTAGCAACCAATTAGATAATCACAACACCACAGGCTGAAGTCGAGAGACGACTCTTTGTCTTTAAGACAAGATTGCCCTGTATATATCTTTTTATGTTAGCGGGCAATAGTTTCTCAAGATAAAACAACAACTAATCAACACTACAAAGCAAATACGTTGATTCTGACGAAGTTAACAAACATGAAATGACTTGCTGAAGAATGGAAATTTAGAGGAACAAGAAGAACTTTTCTGGACTGCTCTTGTTCAAGAGTCTTCTCTTTCTTTTTTATGTCTTCTTTCTTATCTTTATACTGCTCTCAAATAAGAGTAAGGTCTCAATATACAGTGTTTAGGAGGATGATCTCTCAACTAGCCAACTAATGGCTTTCAATAGCCATGTAATGACACTTATTGAGGGGTTACAATCAGCCAAATAATGGCTGAATTCAAGTGCCAAGTAATGGAGATTCAAAGCTCCAAAACCATCCCAAGAGGCAGAAACTTTCTGCCTTCCGCCGTAAGCCTCTTCCCAATTTTATCTTTCCTGAAACTCAAGGGACCAAACTGTAAATACTAAGTAGTTTAGGGTCCAAAAGATAATATCAGAAGCCCGCGACCCGAGCCCGGACCGAACGGGCGGGCGGCAGCGGCGCGCGTGTGGGGCTAGCCTTGAACCCAAGCATACATAGGTCCTCCCTCATTCCAATACATGGGTTACCCCTTGGGGTCCCAAACCCTTATCCAATTTTGAGGCTTATAAAAAGAACAATTATTCATTTTCCCACCGATGTGGTAGATTTGTCCCACACCATATTTTCATGCCTCAAACACCTTACTTAGTGGACCAATATCTCTTTCATTTCTTAACGAAATTTGACGATCCTTGGCCCTACGGTCATCTACTCACTTAGTAGATTATGCACATATGAAGAACCAAAGACTCCAACATGGGGAACCCGAGTGTTTAAGTCATTAAATATGGGTGGACGCAACCCCATCAAAGGCAAATTTCCAACAATCCACTCTTGAAAGAGAATTGGTGCACACAAGGTGCCAAACTTCAGCAATCTTTCAGTGGAAAGATATTGAATCAAGAGAGGTAGCTTCTGCTTTGAACCTTCCCTAGTTGAATACCACCAGACTTACTTACTGCGCGGTGAACGTGATGTCTTAAACCGTCAGTGTTTAGTGTAAGTCAAGACAATGATACCAACACAATAACTCCCCTTATTCGTTTTCATTCTTATTGTTCTGTCCATTATGGTTGCGGACACAACTTGGATTCTTAAGTGCGTTCATTTGAGGCGGCATGTCCTCGCACTTAAATAGGTGATCTCCTACAAGGTATCCTGCTATACCCCACTTCACAAGTGTTAGAAATCATTAAAAGTTTCCCCATCCTTAACCTCATTTGTTTGAGGATCGTTAAAGGTTTGGAAGCTTAACCTTTACCCACCATGCATGTAGCAATTTAATGTCTATAGCGGGAACAACTTTGAATTCATATTTCCTTATGGAAATCATCATCCGAAGTGCTTTTGCTTCCACTGAAGCGTTCAACTGAACCTTTTGCAGCTTAGTTTTCCCATTGAACCAAATTCTTGGGATCTCCAGTCAACATGGTTGGGTTACCACTGCAAAGGTTCGTTTGGATTTTAAGTCCATTCCCCTAGGCAGGCAGAATTCTTGATCTTCGGATAGTCCCTTAGTTAAAGGGTCCGCTGTATTATCATTTGATGTAATCAACGGGAATGACACCCGTGGTGATCCACTGCCATATGGTCTTATATCTCCGACAGATATGTCCAGACGTCGTCATCCGTGACCTTCCTGAAGCTGACCAGCTAGCCACGGTGTATAACTGTCGAAGGCACAGATTTCTCCCAATAAGGGACATCCTCTAAGGAGTCGTGAAGTTACTCAACTTCTTCTCATGCTTTGTTTAAAGCGATAAACTCTGATTCCATCATGAATCGGCCGATGCAAGTTTGCTTAGAGGATTTTCAAAGCACACCATACACATCTACTTGTGCCTTTGGTGTTCTTCAAGTCCGATGTCCAATTTGCATCACTGTGTTCTTCCAGAACCGCTGGACATCCAGAATATCATAATCCGTAGATAAGTGAATATTTCAGATATCGTCATATCCAATTTAACGCTTTCTATCAATCATTTTTAAAATCATAAGTGAACCTTAGTTCAACTGATCTACTTTGTTAGCTAATACCAGGTCGGTTGTAATTGTAAAATACATTGAACTACATGTGACCTGCGCATATCGCTCCTCGTATATGGATGCACCATGATTCCAATTAATTCTATGATTCATATACATTGGTGACTTCAACGAGACTGTCAACTACCTCACAAATGAGTTTGTAATTAGACCAGTCCGTTAGATGTCTTAGAAATTCCAATTCCTAAGATGTCATCTTTGATACCCATATCTTTCATATCGAGACTTTTATTTCAATGTGACTTCCACTTTCAGACTGTTAGTTTTCCAATTGTTGTCTTTCTAACTTCAGAGTCAATGTTTCTGTTATCAGATTCATTGTTTCTGTTTCACCTGAAATTTCCAAAACCAAAATGTAAACATTTCAGTGACCAAAAAGAAAATTCATAAAGAAGCCCAACAGTCCAACAAACCAACTCTGATCCTCCCCTTCCAACTCTCCGATTAGGAAGGTTCAAATTTACAGAACTTAAGGATTCTAGATGTTGAACCGAGACTGAGCAAAGAGGGTCAAAGACTTGTTCCAGGCCTTCTAGCTTGCATGGTTGAGAATGAACCATGGACAATTAATAAAGAATTGTCATCTCCAGAAGCACTGCTTTGGAAAGAAGCTGCAGAGAGAGAAATAGATTCCATCATATAGAACCATACTTGTGTAATGGTTGACCTTCCTCCGGAAAAAGAACATTTGGGTTGTAAAAATGGATACTCAAATTGAGTACAAAGTAGGCCTTGGCTACTTGGACATGTGCTCCCCTGTGAATAACTTAACATCAAGGGCCATTGCAGTCTTGCGTTACAGATAGTCAGCAACTTCCAAACCTGTAGATCTGGAATGTCTAGTTTCGGAAAATCAAGCACTCGCGGGTTCTTGTTAACCTCGAGCAATTGCTTATTTTTCCTTCTCAAAGAAAGTTATCTTCAAAGAATTCAGCATTCTTTGCTCCAAGAGGCAATAAGCACTACTGCTATTTTGCAGATCCAATGGATATGAAATCTACAGTCTTAGGTCCAATTTAACCTGTTTCGGTATTCCAACCTCTACCAAGCCACCCCGCATCACAATATTTGTAGGTGTGATCATTTTCATGTTTCACATGGAGGGTTATCCTTATCCTTATGCGGAGTTCTTCTGAGAATCACATTAGCGGTAAGGATTGCCTTGCCCCACATATTTTGGGTGTACGACTTTGCGCTTGGCTAACACCGTTAGACCGAGGTGAGTAAGGAGCAGTCGTTTGATAAATAATGTTTCACATTCTCCCCCTCTATCACTACGAATTCCTCAATCCGTAGGCTTAGTTGATTTTCAACTTCTGCTTTGTAGCGCTTATCCACTTCAACAACTTCATATTTGCTTTTCAACAAACAAATGATGCAATACGTTGTACCATCGTCAATGAAGGTCACAAAGTACTTGTCTCCCCCTTCTATTTTGTACAAACTTCAAATCACCCATGTAGGTGTGACTAAGTTCTAGAGGAGCGGTGCTTCTTTCGCTATTCCTTTGATGGAATGGAAGGGTGATTTTGCCTCTTCGCCCACTTCACATTCATTTGGAGGGTTTATATCGATAGAAGGCAACAATCTCAACTTCGTTAGCTTTTGAATAACTTTCTATTTAACGTGTCTTAATCTATGATGACATAGATGCACGGATTACAAATATATGATTCATTTGGCTACAGACATACTGTACCATTATTAGTTATTACAGACCTGTTGGACTAGTCTCAAACCAGCTTGATCAACAACGTCCCTGAAACCAAGTTGGGACATGTATCACCTCCTTTTAGAGTGATCTCATTCCCTGAAGTCCTTTTTAAGGAAACCTCTCTAACCCTTTTTACTTTAGAGGTGACGTTACTTCACGTGAACAACTTCTTACCTGTGGTTAGGGCGTAACGGGATCATATGTGATATGGATCTGGCCCACTCCAGTTGCTTTGCCAGACTGAGTGTCCAATTTTTTTCTGCCTTTATTTTGGCCTTCAGATCATTTAAGACCTAGAACTTTGGACCACCTCACTAGGTGTCCATTACTTTTCGGCCTTTCTTCTGGCCTTCAGATCATTTAAGACCTGAAAACTTTGGCCCACCTCACTAGGTGTTCATTACTTTTTTGCCTTTCTTTTGGCCTTTAGTTCATTTAGGACCTGGAAATTCTGGCCCACTCCAGTCGTCCGTAGGCTTTGTACGACCGAGTGTCCAATATCATCCTATAAAATAAATTCTGGCCCACTCCAGTCGCACGTAGGCTTTCTACGACTAAGTGTCCAATATCATCCTATCAAATAAATTCTGGCCTGCTCCAGTCGCCCGTAGGCTTTGTACGACTGAGTGTCCAATAACATCCCATCAAATGAAGGATCTTATGTCAAATAGTGTGACAGGTTCAACGTCTCAAGAAAAGCCATTAGCTTTTAGTCTTCTTCATTTGAGATTGGTACCCAGACAATTCATGGCGCTTACGTAAGAGTGGTAACAGTTTTCGCACAGTCAGTGGGTCTCTATCCTTCGTATGTGCGAACATACTTTACATATTTTTAATAATTACACTCAAAAGAACGAATCTTTTAAGTTTTGTTTTCAATAGTCCAATCGTTAACCAGGAAGGAAAGAGACTCAATATCTGATTTTAGAGTGTAGGAAATATAAGTTTTTAATGAAAACACTTTCATATTCCCAACCTTGCTTTACACACTTTTATTCAGATATTAACTAAACACATTATAGATAAAGAAGGATAATTAACTTAGACCTTTTGGATTCTGGCCCACTTCAGTTAGACTGAATGTCCATATCATTCTTATAATAATTCAGATCATTTGTCTGGGACAGATATAGGCTTTTGCTATATGATAGAACATCATCTTCAGCCTTCTCCTCTTGTCCCAGTAAACATCCTCAGCCTCTCGTGGGCGCTTGTTTCCACCACCCTGAGAGCGGTGACACCAACTCGTACTTGATCTTTAGCCGCACTAGCATGACTATCAGCAGTATCTTGAAGCTCAACATCAGATCCAGAGATCCCTCATTTGACGGTAACAGATTTGTAACTGTCGTCAAAGAGAACAAAAAATAGGACCAGATTTGAAAGCACGATTGTTGACAGAGGCAGTGTTTGAATTGTTAACAGAATTGTCAACAAAACTGTTTTCAAGAAGAAAACCACAGCCAGATTTGGGACCATATTTGCTGGCACACATCTTTCGAGCACTACCACAATCTTGTCTTAAAATTATTGGATATGTAAAGCACGTACGGGAATAGTAAATAATTATTACAGTGATCGAAAGGATAAACAACAAAGATTACAACAACAAGTTGTCAATATCTTGATCTTGAATTAGAACTTCAAATATGGATCTTGTATTCGGAAATACAAGAACATGAATTGCTACACTTGTGGCTTGTAGATCCACCGAGAATCCGAATGGTTAGAGTCCTTTGAGAATCAAGTTCACACCTGAAACACTTAGCAACCAATTAGATAATCACAACAACACCGGCTGAGTCGAGAGATGACTCTCTGTCTTTAAGACAAGATTGCCCCCGTATATAGGCTTTACGAAAGTGTGGACAATAGTCTACCAAGATAAAATAACAAACTATCAAATGTGCAAAGCCTACACAGATGACCTCAGTGAAGAACACGAACAATGAAGATTGCTAAGAGAAGGATTGCTTATCAGGAAAACTGATCTCTTTGTGGTGTTGTATACGTGTATGTGTATTGTGGACATTTTCTGTTTTTTTTGTTCATCTATAGAATTGAGCCAAAGTCCCCAATTTATAGGTGTGCAAGATGGCCTTTCAAATGCCCCATAATGGCATTCAATTGCCATGTAATGGATGACATTTAACCCCCAAGTAATGCAACAACATAATGGTCCAAGTAATGGTCATTATTGGGTGGATTCAATGCCATTGAAACCACCTCCACATCCAAACCTTTGGGATTCCGTCGAGCAAACACTGCCTGGGAAGCGCTGCGGCATTGCAGTATTTAGCGCCGCGGCTCCAGAAGCCAAACATGGAATTAGCATCGCGGCACTCTGGCGTTGCGGCCTAGTCCGGGAGGCGCGCGGCCCTTCTCGGCTCCGCGGCCCTTTTCGACCCGATCCATCTTACACCTCGCATAATCCTTCCTTCGTTTACCAACGTGGAACACTTGTTATTTATCCAATAACCTTCCATCATTCTATGCCTCAAACATTTCACTTACGTACCAATATCTCTTTCATTAACGAAATTTACGATACTTGGCACTAAGAGTGCACGTGTGTGGAAATGACATTTCCGACGTGCGGAGCCCTAATTGTTTGAGTAATAAATAATGGGATAACCTTAATTCCACATTAGTATATTTCCAACATATTCAAATCCATACAAAAAGATAAAATGAAATATAAATGCAAAGAGAAGAAAGAGAAAAGTAAAAGATACTGAAAATAAGAGATTTTGGGGAGACATGGGAAAGGCTGAAGGGATAAGTTGCATCGGGAAAGATCTTTGGATGCCTATTGGGCTATCATTTGTTAATAGGTACTTCAAGCAAGAAATATATCTAAGATTTATTATTGGGTTAGTCGAAAATCAAAATTTATCAGAAGCCTGATCTAAAATTCCTGAAAAATCAACTTTTTATGATTACATCGGCAATAATCTGATAAAAGGATCAACCTAATTTAAGACCTACTTCAACAACAACAACCTGATCCAAATCCCCCGCTTCAACTTAGTATCGTATCTTAAAAGCAGCTATCAACCAAAATCTCGAATACTTTTTCTAGTATTACAACCCTTCGTGTAGGAAGGTGTAGGAGCGAAGCCACTCTTGCCCCTTCGTCCACTAGTCTTAGAACTAGGAACTGGGAAAGAGTAATCGAGAAAAGGCAAGAAAGAAGGAAGCTCTTAGCCCTCCTTTTGACCGGGTGAGGATTGAATAAGGAATTGACTTCTCTAAATATATAAAGGAGAAAAAGAATTTCATCTGAATCTGGCATTGCTTTACTTGGCTTATCTAGTAGACTGTTTTTAGCTTTCACGTGTTGAGAGGGATAAAACCTTTAGTTTTTTTTTTTTAATATGAAAAGAGACCCGTCAGCTTTTAGATGAAAGAAATGAGGCCTTTCTTTGTAGGAATAACTTTCTAAACTATTCAAAATAATATGAGACCACCAAGGCCTCCCAAAAGATTTTATCTAGCGGATATTACATGTATTTATCATAAAATGGGGCCAATATTTATCTTATTTATTTTTAGAAAAGGGTAAAAAATATCCTTAAATTATGTGAAATTGAGCAAAATTGTCCTCCGTTAATAATATGGTCCAAAAATGTCTTTACTGTTAATAATTTGGTCCAAAAATACCCCTATTATTACTTAATCGGGTCAAAAAAGCTCTTTTCCTAATTATTAACCGAGGGCATTTTTATTCAATTTCGCATAATTTAAGAGTATTTTTGACCAGTTCCTGTTCCCTTGTTTCAACAATACTACCAAATAGAGCTCCCCTCAAAATGTATACCTCTATCGGTGCAACTAACCCATAATCCAAATTTCTAACAGTTCATACAAACTTATCTTAGTTGAGTATAAATTAAGGGTGGCCAGTGGGCCGGGACGGCCCGACCCCGACCCGACCCCGTCCCGAGCCCGACCCCGACCCCGTCCCGACCCAGCTTAAAAAAAAAAGAACGGTGGTGGGACTCGAACTCGGGATGGGACAATGTCTTGTCCCGCCGCACCGAGCCCGACCCCCGCCCCGACCCCGTCCCGAGCCCGACCCCGCCCTTTGTCCCCCTTTGCAAATATGGCCGTTGCACCAACAACCATTTTAGATTTTGGCCAACGGCCATTTTAGGCCTCCCCCCCTCCCCCAACCCCCTACCCCTTAATATTTATTTTTAACCCATAAGTTATTTTATTTACACTTTAATCCAATTTTTCAACTATAAATAACTCATTTTCTCTTCATCTTTCTCACAAATCTTCCTACAATCTCTCTAATCTCTCAATATATCTCTCTACAAGTCTACATTGTTTGCTAAATATTCAATTTTATTTATTCATTTGGGAATTGGGAGTGAAGTTGGCAACTAGCTTGAGGATCTTCCATCGAGCAAAGTTTCAATTTTCAACCTCTCGATTACACGTCGACGTTACGTCAGCGTTTGGTACATTCGTTCCTTCATTAAATTATTATTGTCTGTTTATTTTATTTAGCGCACTTAATTTCATTTACTTTAATTATTTGTTAGCATATAATTAAAATGGAAGGAATTAGAGGTATGTTTAAGGGTAAGGGTAAGACTTCTTCTAGTAGGGGCAACCAGGGCAAGGGTACTTCTTCTAGTCATCTTATTCCTACACAGGATGATTTTGTTGATACTCAACATTTTTCTACTATACCATTAGATTTAAAAGAGGAGTTGTTTTCTGGAACTCAAGAAGACTTTAATTTAGACGATGATCTAGATGATACACCCACTAATGTTGATGACAACACACCCACTAGTGCACCTTCAATTGAAATACCTCATATTCCCCCTAGTATGAGACGAGGTCCAGCAAAATGACCATTAAAATCAGATGCATGGACATTTTTTGATAGGGACGTAGAGAATCAAGTAGCTATATGTAAAATTTATAAAAATGTTTTAAAATTTAAAACAGGAAAAGGTCACGGTGGGACGGGGGGTTTAATTAGACACGTAGTAAGTGCTCATCCAGCTAGGTATGCCCAATACCAGGCTTCAAAACCGGGTGCGCAAACGCCCGCTCCATCGGGACAAGGTTCACATACTGATACTGTCCCGGACCAAGTACATGGTCAAATTAACCCTATGACGGGGGGAATTGTAGGCTCTAAATACAATAAACATAGAGATAGGGAAGCAATTTCAAAATTAGTTGCTGTGGAGGGTTTGCCCTTTTCATTTCCTACATCTCCCGGTTTTATTCATTACATTAGAGATATATATAATCCTGCTTTTAACGGTTTTCCTAGATCAACTCGTTAAGAGAGATGTATTTAAATTCGCGCATGAATATCAACAATATTTACGTTTTTCATTATATCATTTTAATGGCAAAGTATCCATATTATGTCCGATATAGGTCGTAGTACTAACGACCATGATTATTTAACTGTAACTTGTCATTGGATAGATTATAAATGGTCTATGCAAAAACGTATTTTAGCGTATAGATATATAGATGATAGGCACACTTTGGTACTTTTATTGCGGATAATATTTATCAAGTGTGCCATTATTACGAATAACCGATAAAATTATGACTATTACATTAGATAACGCTTCTTCTAACAATTACGCAATTACAATTTTAAAAAATAGTTTAACTCCATCTTTTCCAAATAATTTTCATATGAAATGCGCGTGCCATATTTATAACTTAATTGTAAAGGATGGTCTATCACTTTTTGAAGACATTCTTAGTAAAATACAATTTGCTATAAACTTTATTTTTAAAAGTAATAAAGTACAATGTAGAAAAGAATATAAAAAAACTTGTCACGATTGTGGACTACCTTATAGAAAAATTCCACAAGAAGTATCCACTAGGTGGAATTCTTTATACGAGCAACTACTTGTTGCTTATGACTATAGAAAACCTATAACTTTATTTTTAACTCTCATAATAAAAATTCAGCTGATATGATTTTAGATAGTGATTGGGTAAAATTTTTTGAACTTATTGTATTTTTAGAGAATTTTTTTCAAGCAACAAAAGAATTTTCCGGTATATATTATCCTACTATTTCAACTATGTTGTTTTATATAACTCTAATATTTTTATTACTTAGTGAATATATGGAAAAATCAGCTTATAATGCAGTTATTAAAAAAATGTTTGTCAAAATAAAAAAATATTTTATTCCTATTCCCTCTATTTATATTATTGATTCTGTATTAAATCCTACTATTAAAATAGACGGTACTAAATCACTAATTGAAACTATTTACGATTGTATAGAAGTACTACCACCTCCAAGTCCCAAAAATCTAAATCACCCACCACCTATTGAACAAACTAAAGAAGAAGTGTTGTCTAGCGTAGAACACCAATGCAAAAAAAAATATAGATTTTATCAACAAGAAAATGCTAATAACTTACCGGCTTCCATACCATCTTCTTCATCTTCAACACAACCTCACAAAAGACATGTTGTTTCTACGGCTAGTATTGAAAGCCACAGAAATAGAATGTGTGGCCGTACCTTTACTAACCAAATTAGCGAGTTGGATATTTTTATTTTGCAGGGTTCTGTACCGTATCAAGAAGTTATCAATGAAGATGGACATGAAGACTTGCTGAAATACTAGAGGGGGAATGAGAAGACCTTTCCGACACTTTCATTGATGGCCCGAGATGTTTTGAACATTCAAGCGTCATCAACTGCGTCTGAAAGCGCTTTTTCTGCCGGCAGATATCAAATAGGAGACCACAGACACTCATTAGCCGGAGACAACTTGGAAATTGCAATATTATTCAGAGATTGGATACGAGCGGAGCGGAGAAGGTGCGGTCAACCGGAGATCAACGAAGAATAAGATGAAAACTACAACGAAATCTTAACCGAAGGTAGTGGAAGCGACGTGGATCAATTTGACCAACAAATACCAATTCCAATCGAAGATCCACAGGAAATCATCAAGCAATTAGAACAGGTTTTTTTGAGAATGTAATTTTTTTAATTGCAATTTTATTATGTAATTTGTAACTTTTGGACAACACCACAAAGTTGCAATTTAGATTTTAGACAATTGTATTTGTATTACAAAAAAATCACATGTCTATTAAATAATATAAGAGGTACAAAAACAGCCTTGTGATGTTTTTATTACATTATCTTGTTTTGTTTATTGAGTTTTTTTTATACATATGTTATTTAAAAAAAAAAAAAAAGGGAAATCCGCCGGACCCCGCCCCGACCCGATACCGACGGGATCGGGATCGGGACGGGACTGGACCCGACCCCGCCAGACCCCGCTAGACCCGACCCGACCCCTTGGCTCGTCCCGCCCCGACCCCGCTAGACCCAGCCCGCCAGACCCGAGCCGGCCCACCGGCCACCCTTAGTATAAATTAGGGGCCGGCCGGTGGGCGGGCTCGGTCGGGCGGGCCGGTCCGCGTGTCGGGGTCGGGGGGACGGGACGGGAGAAGGGGCGGGGTCGGGTCCGCGGGCTCTGCGGGGTCGGGTCCGGCGGGACCGGAGCAAGTCCCGTCCGATCCCGATCCCGTCGGGCTCGGGTCGGGGCGGGCTCGGGGCGGGGTCGGGCTCGGGCTCGGGTCGGGATATGGCGGGTTTTTTTTTAAAAAAATAACATATGTATAAAAAAAACTCAATAAACAAAACAAGATAGTGTAATAAAAACATCCCAATGCTGTTTTTGTACCTCTTATATTATTTAATAGACATATGATTTTTTTGTAATATAAATACAATTGTCTAAAATCTAAATTGCAACTTTGTGGTGTTGTCCAAAAGTTACAAATTACATAATAAAATTACAATTAAAAAAATTACATTCTCAAAAAACCTCGTTCTAATTGCTTGATGATTTCATGTGGTTCTTCGGTTGGAATTGGTATTTGTTGGTCAAATTGATCCACGTCGCTTCCACTACCTTCGGTTAAGATTTCGTTGTAGTTTTCATCATCTTCTTCGTTGATCTCCGGTTGACCGCACCTTCTCCGGTCCGCTCGTATCCAATCTCTCGAATAATACGCAATTTCCAAGTCATCTCCCGGCTAATGAGTGTCTGTGGTCTCCTATTTGATATCTCGCTCGCGAAAAAAGCGCTTTCGTACGCAGTTGACGACGCTTGAATGTTCAAAACATCTCGAGCCATCATTGAAAGTGTCGGAAAGGTCTTCTCATTCCCCTCCGTATTTCGGCAAGTCTTCATGTCCATCTTCATTGATAACTTCTTGATACGGTACGAACCCCGCAAAACAAAAATATCCAACTCGCTAATTTGGTTAGTAGTAGAGGTACGGCCGCACATTCTATTTCTCGAGGCTTTCAATACTAGCCGCAAAACAACATGTCTTTTGTGAGGTTGTGTTGAAGATGAAGAAGATGGTATGGAAGCCGGTAAGTTACTAGCATTTTCTTGTTGATAAAATCTATATATATTTTTGCATTGGTGTTCTACGCTAGACAATACTTCTTCTTTAGTTTGTTCAATAGGTGGTGGGTGATTTAGATTTTTGGGACTTGAGGTGGTAGTACTTCTATACAATCGTAAATAGTTTCAATTAGTGATTTTGTACCGTCTATTTTAATAGTAGGATTTAATACGAACCAATAATATAAATAGAGGGAATAGGAATAAAATATTTTTTTATTTTGAGAAACATTTTTTTAATAGTCATTATAAGTTTGGTTTTTCCATATATTCACTAAGTAATAAAAATATTAGAGTTATATAAAATAACATAGTTGAAATAGTAGGATAATATATACCGGAAAATTCTTTTGTTGCTTGAAAAATTTTCTCTAAAAATACAATAAGTTCGGAAATTTTTTCCCAATCACTATCTAAAATCATATCACCGGCTTTTTATTATGAGTGTTAAAAAATAAAGTTATAGGTAATTTATAGTCATAAGCAACAAGTAGTTGCTCGTATAAAGAATTCCACCTAGTGGATACTTCTTGTGGAATTTTTCTAAAAGGTAGTTGGCAATCATGACAAATTTTTTTATATTCTTTTCTACGTTGTACTTTATTACTTTTAAAAATAAAGTTTATAGCAAATTGTATTTTACTAAGAATGTCTTCAAAAAGTGATAGACCATCCTTTACAATTAAGTTATATATATGGCACGCGCATTTTATATGAAAATGGTCCGGAAAAGACGGAGTTAAACTATTTTTTAAAATTGTAATGGCGTAATTGTTACTAGAAGCGTTATCTAATGTAATAGTCATAATTTTATCGGTAATTCCGTAATAATCGCACACTTGATAAATATTTTCTGCAATAAAAGTACCGTGTGCCTATCATCTATATATCTATACGCTAAAATACGTTTTTGCATAGACCATTTATAATCTATCCAATGACAAGTTACATTAAATAATCATGGCCGTTAGTACTACGACCTATATCGACGTGATGGATACTTTGCCATTAAAATGATATAATGAAAAACGTAAATATTGTTGATATTCATGCGCGAATTTAAATACATCTCTCTTAACAACTTGATTGATCTAGGAAAACCGTTAAAAGCGAGGATTATATATATCTCTAATGTAATGAATAAAACCGGAGATGAAGGAAATGAAAAGGCAAACCCTCCACAAAGAACTAATTTTGATATTGCTTCCCTATCTCTATGTTTATTGTATTTAGAGCCTACAATTCCCCCCCGTCATAGGGTTAATTTGACCACAGACTTGGTCCGATATCGATATGTGAACCTTGTCCCGATGGAGCGGCGTTTGCGCACCCGGCTTTGAAGCCTGGTATTGGGCATACCTAGTGGATGAACACTTACTACGTGTCTAATTAAACCCCCGTCCCACCGTGACCTTTTCCGCTTTTAAATTTTAAAACATTTTTACAAATTTTACATATGGCTACTTGATTCTCTACGTCCCTATCAAAAAATGTCCATGCATCTCGATTTTAATGGTCGTTTTGCCGGACCTCGTCTCATACTAGGGGAATAGGAGGTATTTCAAATGAAGGTGCACTAGTGGGTGTGTTGTCATCAACATTAGTGGGTATATCATCTAGATCATCGTCTAAATTAAAGTCTTCTTGAGTTCCGTAAAATAGCTCCCGGTCTAAATCTAATGGTATTGTAGGAAAATGTTGAGTATCAACAAAATCATCATGTGTAGGAATAAGATGACTAGAAGAAGTACCCTTGCCTGGTTGCCCCTACTAGAAGAAGCACCCTTACCCTTACCCTTAAACATACCTTTTAATTCTTCCATTTTAATTATGATAATAAATAATAATTAAAGACAATAAAATTAAGTGATCTAAACTAAATAAACGTAGACAATAATAATTTAATGAAGGAACGAATGTACCAAACGCCGACGTAACGTCGACGTGTAATCGAGAGGTTGAAAATTGAAACTTTGCTCGATGGAAGATCCTCAAGCTAGTTGCCAACTTCACTACCAATTCCCAAATGAATAAATAAAATTGAATATTTAGCAAACAATGTAGAATTGTAGAGAGATATATTGAGAAATTAGAGAGATTGTAGGAAGATTTGTGAGAAAGATGAAGAGAAAATGAGTTATTTATAGTTGAAAAATTGGGTTAAAGTGTAAATATAATAACTTATGGGTTAAAAATAAATATTAAGGGGTAGGGGGTTGGGGGAGGGGGGGGGGGGGGCTAAAATGGCCGTTGCCAACGGCCATAATCTAAAATGGCCGTTGGTGCAACGGTCATTTTTGCAAAGGGCGAGGGCGGGGTCGGGGTCGGGGCGGGCTCGGGGCGGGCTCGGGTCTCGCGGGCCTGGGGCGGGCTCGGGTCTCGCGGGACGAGACATCGTCCCGTCCCGAGTTCGAGTCCCGCCCCGTAAATTTTTTTTTTTTTTTTTTTTTTTTTTTTTTTGGCGGGGTCGGGGCGGGACCGGGGCGGGCTCGGGTCGGGGTCGGGCTGTCCCGGCCCACTGGCCAGCCCTAGTATAAATTATGATTGCGTGCTTCTCCTCATCCATAACTTAGAAAGAGGGGAAAAAATCAAGCGAACAAACAGACACAGTGTGTACATCACACAAGGATTGGAGGTGTAAACAAATAATCTCAACTATTATGTAAAACAGCACGTGATTGGTGAAATACAATAAAGTCCAGCAGAACTATCTATCCTTTTGCTCTCTATTCATTCCTAATATTGAACAACAAATCAGCGGTCTATTGATCGTAGACCTTTTCCAGTTTGAAGGCAAGAAGATGATAGCTCTGGACTTTGAATGTTGTCACAACTCTTGTTAGAAATTGAAGCAAAGGCTGTCTTTGCTTCACAGCCAAGATAATTTGACAAAGCTCTCTTCACTCCAAAGCCACGTCGAGCCAGTTTATTAGTATTTGCAGTGAGGAATGGAGTTCTCTCCCCCCTTGCAGGACTTATCAGAGGCACAGGTGAAATGTTTGGTGTTCTATATGGAGTGCCTGAGACCTTTTTGTGGGCAATTGTTGACAGCTTATCAGACTGCCTAGTTAAGTCGTCCACGTATAGTAGATCATCGATGCGTGCCACAATATTGAAAGCCAGACTCTCAAGGACTCTTGAGTAGCTCTCTAAGATAGACGTTCCTACATCCTGAAATGATACAAGAAAACCTTGTCAATACATTATATGAGAGAGAGAGAGAGCACCAGGGAGAAAGCACCTTGTAACAAACAAACCTTGTTGTACTGAATCTTGCTGGCATCTAAAGTGGTTTGGGTTAGGCCAGGGAATCGCTGCTTCAGGCAAAGCAGGAGGTTTTCAGCTCTCTCAGCAAGCGACTCCCTCTTGTCTCCATCAACCACTAGATCCCTAACCATTTCCCAAGATGATTTTGCTGTAGAACGATTTGGATTAGTTGGATGATGTCTTCTTCTCCACACGTAAATTGAAGCCTCCACACGGTTTGCTATCTCTAAAGCAACATATTCAGTAGACAGATCAAGACAATCAAGCAAGCACTCAGAGGAGAAGTGCTCTGAAGTGATGTAGCGGTAGATGACTTCCCCTAGACAGGCTCTTCCATTCTAGATACAAAATGATAATCATCAATATCTAGCTTGCCTTGACATGTTAGTTGAAACGCAAAAAACAACATAACCATGGTGAGGCAGACAACAGAGAATAAATAGTTCAACGGAAAGCAGGTTGCGTAGAGTTAGCAACTCAAAGGCTATTGAATTGGTCCACATTAAAACTCAGGAGAAAGTGTCAAAGATGTACCTTTGGAATAATAACAACATTTAAAACTCAGGAGAAAGTGTCAAAGATGTACCTTTGGAATAATAACAACATACCCAGTGTAGTCCACAAGTGGAGTTTGGGGAGGGTAGAGTACACGAGACCTTACACCCCTACCTTGGGAGGTAGAGAGACTATTTCCGATAGACCTCGGCTCAGGATAAAGCAAAAACAAAGCAGATCAACAAAGAAAGGAACAGTAACTACAACAAAATAGTATGCTAAGTGTACAAGCGACAATAGATAGTAACAGAAATCAAAGGATAAGAAACTGCATCAAAGGATAAGATGTACCTTTGGAAGAGCATCCAAATATGATTCAGGAACTTCCATGTCAGCTAATGTAATGCTATTTATTGACATGGAAGCTTTCAGAATTTGACTAGCACATTCACGTTTGTGATTTAACTGCTTCCTTGTGTCTTCAAGCAAACCACCATGAGGCACCCTTGGAACAGGCAGCCACCACTTGTCTTGTTGGCGCTGGATAGCTTTCCGAAAAGAGGCTGAACCATCATCCTCTGCTGCCATTATCCCTTGATCCACATACCAAAACTCTGTATTGGTGAAGCTATCTAGTATTTCCTGCAACATCATGGATCATGTGAAAGATCTATTCCATATATCTACAGGTCAGGTAGTACAAAGAGCTTCTTACAATAAGCATATTGTCAAGTTTCCGGAGAGCTGGAAGATTAATAAAAAGATCTGCTCTTGGTCTACTAGTCATGACCTGGAGACAAAAAAAGAAAATTAAATGTGAGATTTATCACTTTAATGAAATATTCAGAAAGACATCGCACACTTGCATTCGTAGTGGCAGCCTCAGTCACAAGAAGTTCATGATTGAAAGTATTGGCTAAACTCAAATCACTGAAGCAAGTTGCAAATATTGTTGAAACAAACATATTCGTCACTACTAGAAATAGAGGTTTTTCCCACCGACACTCGGTGGAAAATTTGTGTTATAAAATATGATTTTCCCACTTCATTCTCACTGAACCAGTTCACTGGTGGGAAAAAAGTTCTCATTGAAACGCTAGGAAACATCCTAATTTTTCCATGTGAAAACACAACTATTTAGCTGTGGGAAATAACCACTTAACATTTTTCAATGCGAAAATAGAGTCCCACATCGGAAATGGAATGGGAACATGGACTCATTATATCCTTATATGGACTTGAACAATACTCACCCTACAAGCTTTTGGGGTGAGGATTGTCCAAGTCCATATAAGGAGTCCATGTTCCCATTCCATTTTCAATGTGGGACTCTTAACCCTCCCCGCACGCTCAGACCTCGTTAACTGGAGCGAAGTCCATATAAGGAGTTTATGTTCTCATTCTATTTCCGATGTGAGACTCTTGACAAGTAGTGCGTATTAGGTTGAGATAAGTACCTCAAGCTTAGTTCCATCAGGAAATGTTTGCCAAGAAGGTTTTAATTCAACGATGTGGTCGCTTACAGAAACAAGCCATTCCATCTCTCTTCGCCACATTGATTTCTTTTCCAGAGGCACCGGTTCTAGTCTCCACAATTGTCCAAATATAGTTGCTACACAATTCAACTTTGGTCAAAGTTTTACAAAAAGTAAACCATATTTAGAAGAGAGGGGGCGGGGGGGGGGGGGGGGGGGAGCTAGTACTTACCACATAGGTTGGTTATGGCATTTGAAATGGCCAATGATGTGGAAACCCCTTTCCCACTACCAGACATGTCTTCACCCAGCAACAATTTTGAAAATCTCTCTTTCATCGTCTCCAATTCTGTTCAACAGACAATTTTCTAATTGAGAGTAAACTTGACCGCTATGAAACATTCAAATTTGAATATGAAAAAACAGAATGTGTCCATTTAATAGATACTTGTGTGGTAAAAAAGAAAAGAAAAGAATGTGTGTTTTTATGTTTACAAAAAAGCAGTAATGAACCAAGTGAAAGGCGTGGAAAAAGTGTTTGCTTGGTAGAGCTAAAAGGCATGAGGTAAAAAAAATTCAAATTGTGAAAGAAGAAGAAGAAGATGCGAACCTGAAAATTTTGAATCAAGCTTATTCAAGTTGAAATTATGCACATCTTTTGTGGTGATTTGGGCCTTGAGAATAGGCCATCCGAGTGAAGAACAACAATCCTTCCCTTTGCTTTCATCAGAGGATGTGTCACAACTCGATCTACTCGTACTCGATGTCTCAGACCCACAAAACCTACTCTCTTTTTTGCTTTTCTCAGCTATATTTTCCATCTCACTTCCAAAACTTTGAAACATACATACGTATGTATGCATTCAAAGCTTTGACGAAGATTGTTCAGATCCGGAGATTTATTCTCTTGTTTTATGTGTGTGTATTTTGTCTGCAATCTTTTTTTTCAAATTTAAAGGTAACTGTCAATGCCCAATTGCCAACGTCTCTCTCCTTTTAAAATATTATTAAAATAATAGGTAGTTCGTGGCCATAGCTGGAGGACAAAGAGGGGAATTTAAAATTAAGATGGAGACCTCCAGCGTAAGTTCGAATCTTGATGGGAGCAATTTGCTCTCATATGGATATGATCTTGTAGATGATATCAATTGATCTGTTCTCAAATCTTGATTATTCAGGCACATCCCGCGCCTTCAATTTATTGATAGTAATGCTGAGGGACCGGGATTATTATCTCCAGTAATAGTCTTACGTAAGTCGGAAAACTGAATATAAAAAATAAGCCGGAAAAATGAATATAAAAAAAATAGGGTATCACAGCTGTAGGTTGACGCTGACGGACATGTCAATACTTGAACTAATTTATTTACATTTCAACCTTAGTACTAGCACATTATTACATTACCAAAAAATAAAAATAAAATAATCATGGAAGTGCCTTACAGTATGTTTACATTCCTACCTTAGTAAGATGAGTATATCAAATTAGTTGAATGTTCGTAGAGCCGTTTGATGAAATGGTCTTTAATGTTAATTACCCCCAATTTAAATAAAATAATGACTTTGAAGGAAGATTATTCCTTGAGTATTTTTCATTCTCAAGAATACAATATATACAACTCTAACAATTAAGACTTGTGTCACGATCCAAACCGGAGGGCCGTGACACGCACTCTGGCCTTACTTGTCGAGTACCACTAATCATGTATTTATTACCTAACCGTAATTAAACATGGCCACGAGGGTCGTTACGAGGTAACCTGTAACAAATAGAAATGATAAACTGGAACGGAGCTACATAAAATCTTACAAACAGAAGAACCCAATCTATGCATATATAGATACTAAGGCCGACAAGGTCATACACGACTACTATACACAAGACATCTGTCTACAAGCCTCTAAAGAGTACGTAACATCATAAGGTCGGGACAGGGCCCCGCCATACCCATATGTATATGCAAAAAAATATCGTGTTGAGATTAAACCGTAACTCCGAAATAAGTGGAGTGCTCCAATATCCGCTGAATCAACAACCTACTAGTGCAGACCGCCGCCTTGCCTACCTGAGCCTGCGGGCATGAAACGCAGCGTCCCTCGACAAAAGGGACGTCAGTACGATTGATGTACCGAGTATGTTAGGCATGAAGAATAGCATAACAGAGACATGAAAGTAAACAGAGACAAGAATAATATGGCTAAGTGTCATGCACAATGTGGTCATATATATATAACGTCGTATCCCATCATATCATTTCGGACTTTGTGGGCATGATCATCATCATATACCAGCTGATCAGGTGGTGCGCGTATATAACGATGTATCCCTTTTTCCATCCCCTACATATATATATAATGCATATCATATAGTAGCGTATATAACGCATGTGGGGTCCAGGGTAATATATGAATATAATGCATGAATGATGCCGAGACACTCTGAATTTATCGGAGTGACGTAATGTCGTTGCACCTCCGATTAACATTATGAACATTAACATATTTCTCATATATCTCAATAGGGATTTAGGAACATATATAGACATGCTTTGAAAATAGGAATGCTTAACATGAATATCCTTAACTACTAAGAGTAGAATCAGACAATATTACGTTCATGTTTTGTACTTAAAACATGTTAAAAGAAGAAAGAATTTGCCTTAACATACCTCAAATCTATCTTGGAATAACTACCACAAGTCAATCTTCAATAGAAATCCAACCTCAAAAAAAAAATTGGAGAAGACTTTCACTTGCCGAGAGTTTCCAAAAAGAACTATAAACATAGAGCAACTTCCTCAAATGGAATTATTCTAAGGGAACAAATATTTCCTAACCTCCTTTTTTTCTCTCCTCCAAAGTGAAATGTCTCCCTCCCAAAATGAAGATAAAAGTTGTTGGAATGTTAATGAACTATCACCAAAGGAAAATGTTACTTTAATTAAACATTTCGTGAATTATCCCGAAGTAAAAAAAAAAGGATTGTTGGCAACATTTTATTCATATGTGCTAAAAATAATACACGTAAGGTCCCTATTAGTTATATTAAAATACTATTAGCATTAAGTGGTCCCTTTTCATATGTGTACACAAATTGTACACGTAAATGTATACTAATACTAATATTCATAAAGATGAAGGCATTAATAGAAATTATATCTTACCAAATTCCAAATTTTCCAACCTAAAATCAAGAGGACAATTTTTTGTACAATAAATTCTCAAAACGGGAAATTATAACTCTCTAATATCCTACTTATCAAATTTTTACTAAAAGTTCTAATTTTAAAAGAAGTTATACACCACGTTTGTCACACTTATTAAGTTCTAAATTATTTCGAAACCACATCCTTTTATATCCTAAGCTCTTTATTTGCATACGTCTAGATGCTCAAACCATCGCCCGAAAGTACGGGATGTTACAACTTGCTATCTATAAGATTATAGTAATTAATATAATTGATCTAATCAATCCTAATTGATGATACTAATTTATAATTATAATATTCTTGACAATCTCATAATTGTCTTAACAGTTCCCCGCAGTCTTAGCAGGATGTTCTCGTATGCTGAGACTGTCCCTGAAATCATCAAATAGTACGCGTGGAAGACCTTTGGTGAAAATGTCGACAATCTGATAATGGGACGGTACATGGAGAACACGAACTTGTCCACATGCAACCTTTTCTTGGACAAATAATATATCAATTTCTATGTGTTTTGTGCGTTGATGCTGGACATAATTACCGAATAAGTATATAGCACTCACATTATCGCAATAACTCACGGTTGCCTTTTTAATGGGACAATGGAGTTCCAAAAGGAGATTACGGAGCCAACACAATTCAGCAACCACATTGGCTACCCCTCGGTATTCTACTTCTGTGCTCGACTGAGACATTATTGGTTGTCGTTTGGATGACCATGAGATAAGGTTATCTCCAAAAAACACACAATAACCTGAGGTGGAACTTCATGTGTCCGGACAGCCACCCCAATCCGCATCTGTATAAGATGAAAGACTCAAAATGGAGGACATAAAGATGCAGGCCAAAATGAAGAGTACCTTGATATACCATAGAATTCGCTTGAGAGCCCCCATATGTTCTTCTTTCGGATCATGTATATGTAAACACACTTATTGAACCGCATAAGAGATATCAGGTCTCGTGAAAGTGAGGTACTGCAAGGCTCCCACATGGCTGCGGTAGTGTGTTAGATCACTGTATGGGGCCCCTGTAGCGTTGCATAATTTGGCCTTTGTATCAACATGTGTGTGTGACGGTTTGTAGGAGGACATACTAACTTTTTCAATGATCTCCTTGGCATATTTCTTTTGACTAAGAAATAGACCACCTACATATTGGGTTACAACAATTCCCAAGAAATAATTTAATAGACTCAAATCCTTCATCACAAATTCTGTTGCAATGAGGGACATAATAGACTGGCGAAGTAATGTAGATGAGGTCGTGAGAATGATGTCATCCACATATAAAAGGATATAAGCCATGTCGTTGCCCTTCTTGTAAATGAACAAGGATTGATCGTACTTGCTGTGTGAGAAACCCAATGTGGATACAAATCCTGCAAACATGTTATACCATGCTCGTTGATCTTGTTTCAAACCATATAAGGATTTTTCAATAGGAAAACATAATCCGGATGTGTAGAGTCTCAAAAACCCAATGGCTGGCGCATGTAGATTATCTCCTGCAAATTGCCATGTAAGAATGCATTTTGACATCCAACTGATGAATGTACCAATATTTTGATAGTACCAGGTTAAGAATCGTCCTGATAGTTGTTGGCTTAACCACCAGACTGAATGTTTCACCACAATCCATGCCAACGTGTTGAGACCTACCATCACCAACAAGACAAGCTTTGTATCTCGCAAAGGAGCCATCAAAATTCTTTTTATGACAAAAAACTCACATGGACCGAATACTGTTGACATTATATGGACGGGGCACTAACTCCCGCATCTTATTTTTAATAAGAGCATCAGTTTAATCTAACATGACAACGTTCCAATTTGGGTCTGATAGGGCTGCTTTGAGATTTTTTTGGTAGAGGTGATAGTTGGACCGAATATGTTAGGTTAAAATGGCATTTGGGCTGAAAGATCCCATGCATGGCATGAGTTTCAATGGTCCAAGAATGGGCTAACTCCGTTATCTGGGAATTAGGGGTCTCAGCCAATGTAGTGGGCCGAGAGGGGGTGGTGTTTTGGGCCAAGGTTGAATTTAGTTAGAATTGGGTTTCTGTTGGGTTATTAGGCTGAGAGTTTTGGGCTTGGTTTACGGGTGAGGGAGCAGTGGGCCCCCTCAATTGGGCCTGGCAGCCACTTGAAGAGGACTGGGCTGAGACCGACGTTAAAGAGGCAGTAGCCTCTAGGTCGCGGACTGGTCCAGTCCCATTTCGTGGTTGAGCCGGTCCCATCAGAATTTGGGTGTTAAAATGGTATTGTAAAATTGGATGTATTTCGTTGTCCAAGAAATCATATGAAGGGGGAGATGCCACATGAGAATTAGCAAACGAGAATGTAGACTCATAAAAAACTACGTGATGAGAGATAATGATCTTTCCGTTCATCATATCATAACATTTATAACCCGTATGATTTTGTGGATATCCCAAAAACACACAAGCAGTGGAACGAGCCTGAAGTTTGTTAATGGTAGTGGACAGAAACAAGCAGTGTCCCAACCGATTATGGCATACTATAGGGGAAATAACTGTAAAGGTTGATGGTTTGGTCACATGATTGTTCGAACCGGTAGTGATGGGATATAATTCCCCCATGATATTCCATCTCATTAGTGGCATCCCCATTTGAAAATCCTTCACATAAAACCAAAATGGTTCAAAATTGATAGAAATGTTGTTGTCAGTTGTAAAACATCGTACATATACCAAGTTTTTAATCAGTTTTGGTGTATGTAAGACGTTTTTCAAATATAATGGTGGGTGTGGAGGGGGGGGGGGGTTTTACCTGATCAATACCACGAATTGGAATTTCCTGCCCACTGTCGACAATAATATTTTTATTGTTGCTCATATTAAAATAAGACGAGAGATTACCCTGAGATGCTGTCATATGTGACGTATCCCCCGTGTCCATGTACCATGAATCATATGGAACATTCAGATTCATGTTGTTCATTGCCTGTTCGATATCGGTTGGAGCATAACCGACGGAGAATGGTGCCTGGGCTGCAACGTTTGTTGTGGACGAGAACCTAGAAGTCTGGGCTGTCGGATTGAAGATGAAGGCCTGGCCCACGAAGAGGTAGGGTAGGGGCATGGAGGGGCATCCCACTATGGTGTCCAAGCGTACGTCGGGTACTGCCCCAGTAGGTCTCGCCGGACTGGGCTGGTGGTTGCCGCTGTCGTCGGTGGGTTGACCGCCACCCCTTTTGCGTCCCTTTCCGCCATTATTTTCCTTTGTTGTTATTTCGATTGGACCTTCATTTTTTTACCATTTGTGTTGCGATTGCCGGTTCCTCTGGAATCGGAATTTAGTGTCGCAAACTCCACTGAGGTGGAGACGAGTGTCGTTTCGGCGGTGGCTGCCCCGGAGGTTGTTTGTTTTGCCTTGCGGGTTTCTTCGAGAATCAATCTCGAACGAGCCTCATAAAATGGAGGCAAGGGATTACTCTGTTGAATGAATGTAGCCACCCATCATAGTTTTAATTCAACCCTGCAATCAATTGAAGAACCAATCTTTGATTTGTCATCGGCGCATCAACGTTGGAAAGTTGGTCGACAAGCATCTTTAACTCTTGACAATAAGTGGATACATTTGAAAAATCATCCAATTTGACATTGGTGAATTGGTTTTCAAGATATAACCCTAGAAAGTTTATTATCTTGAAAAATATTTTCTAAACGTTCCCATGCTTGTTGAGCCGTAGAGCCGGTTCCAAAATAGTATGCAAAAGGTCGTTGGAAATGGTGCCATAAATCCATTGAAGGACTATAGCATCTAGGCGAGATCATAACTTTTTATCAACAACGGTGTTGTCCGATGAAGACTCAGGAATAATATGCTCAATAACCTCGTATGCCCGGTAATGTATTTTAAATAACTCCGCCCAAGAGGAGTATTGTCCTTTTTCCATATCAAGAATTGCCGGAATAAAATTCTTGACGTTGTTAACGGTAAGAGCGGGATGAAATTGTTTTTGGTCGGCCATGGTAACCACACAAACTACAAGAAAACGAGAAAGAAATAGGTACAAAGAAACCCTAAATGGAATTTGGAAGAGGAAGCCAAGGGGAGGGTGGTATTGTGGCAAAAAAATAGGTGGTTTTGGCTAGGTTTAGGGTTAAGTTTAGGAATAGGAGAAACCCTGATTAGGGTAGCCGAATGGTTTTAGGGTTTGTGGGGTGGTTTTCCGATAAGAGGGGGGGGGGGGGGTTGGCCGAGTAGTAAAAGATTTATTTTAAATTTTGGCTCTTGATATCATGAAGGAAGATTATTCCATGAGTATCTTTCATTCCCAAGAATACAATATATACAACTCTAACAATTAAGACTTGCTATCTATAAGAATATACTAATTAATGTTGATCTAATCAATCCTAATGGATGATATTAATTTATAATTACAATATTTTTGATTGATTTTGGAGACTTAACAGACTTAATACCTATATTTTGTGTGTTGTTTACAGTATCAATTCCTGCGCCATTTGTTTTTACCAATTTTTACAAAAATGAAAAAATATATTAAAAATTTATTGGATCATATAGAACCTACTTCGCCGAAATGTTTTACCATTATTTAATCTAGATTTTCTTTCTAGTAGCCGTTTATGGTATATGCTTCTTAAAATTAAACGTTAATGACTATAAAGTTGAAGTAAGGTTGGACGTTAAACCTCAAATCATATATAGTTAACGTAATTGATTGAATACATACAATAACATATATATAATCGTGCCTCTTTTATTTCATCATATAAAATTAAAGGCGAAAAAAAGTTGTGTTGAATTTAATAACGGGGTCCAATTAATTGTTAGTCACATATGTGATAGTACAGCTTTGACGAAATTATTTTAGATCCGTCTATAATGGTGCATCATAGAAACAAAAGAATAAATATGATAAATGTTATAAAATAATAATAAAAATCAAGTTAAAGAAGATTGGGGGGGGGGGGGGGGGGGGTTGGGGGAGATTATTTATAGAAGAAAAGTTGTTACGAGGCTTTTTGGGAACTGTTTGCAAGCTACCTGCTTGAGTTACTTGCAAGTTTTATGTTTAAATTTACTTACAAATTGTCTGATTGCAAGTTTGAAGAAGTTGTTACAAAGGCTTTCAAGAGCTGTCTGCTTGATTGCAAATTTGAGAAAGCGTTACAGGACTTTTCATGGAACTGTTTGCAAGTTGAGTACTTAATTGGAAGCTTCTTCGGGAAGGTGTGGGAATACTTGAGTATCCACAATATGTATTTGTAACACTCTCCATTAAATGTTCATTAATAGATAAGGTATCTCGTTAAAATCTTACTAAGAAAATCCAATTGAAAATTTTTTAGAAGATAAAAGATTACATGTATCTAGTAATATGCATTGCTCCCTCATTGGGAATGTTACAAGAAAAATTCAATGAGATAAAATCTTGGTTAAGAAAAAAGAGTACAACGTGTAATTTACTCCCCTAATTAAAGCATCGCATAATTTTTGAAGATAATGTACTCGGATCTTGTATATCAGCTTATCATATATTGAGGTTGGCAGTACACATTTGTATTACTTTTGCTTGAGAAATTCAGAGGGGAATATGATTTATACACAAGCAACGGAAATAAGAAACATGACAAATTCTGAAGCTGAAACTTTGACAATTTTGGAAGCTATCAAATATTGCAACACCAATAACAGAAATGAATATCAAATCTGTACAAAGACAAATTTTATCAGTATCTGAAAGCACATCAATAAATCACAAGGCAAATCAAACAATGGAGGATGGCACAGCAAAAATTCCAACAGTCAAGCACCAACAAAGAAGAATTTCAGCGAAATGAAAAAAATAAAAAGAGGCGGCTCTTGCCGGAGTTGATTCAGTGGGTTTGGAGAAGTACAAGACATGAATAAATGGAGTAGAGCTCCGATTGGAGAAGAATCAACAACAATAGCACCATTGAGATAGGAATAGTGAGAGATCAAACAACAACGAGGAGCATCGAAGAAGTGGAGCACATCATAATCTTTTTCTTCAACTTCGCACCTCTGCAGCGATGAAAAGAATCAGATTTCAGCTTCAATTTGCACTAAGAAGAGTATCCCGATTTGCACAGAAAAATGAAGGTTCTAGAGTGCCGACCAAAGATAGAGATAGGATTATGCAAATTAATTTGTTGCTGCACTTTACTTGCCTTTTGCATTTTTTTGCTTTACTGTTAGACCCCATTTAGATTTATTAATTTATAAAATTGCACTTGTTTTTTTTTTTTTTTTTAAAGATAGAGACTTAAATACTATTCAATTTCAAAATGACATACAAATGAACTGAATTGACTTGATATTTATAGAAGAATAAAAAAAAGTGAAATGTTTAAAGATGATATAGAAAGATATCGTCTCCATAAGGATTAGTTCAAACAATGTTTAAATAATTCTTGACTTAACACTATTCAGGACAATAAATTCTTTAGATTGAGATGGTTATAAACCACAAGTAAATGACTAAAATTGTAAACTAATAAAATTAATCACAGGAAAACTGAGAGTTAAGCAACAACAGTTAATTATAATTGAATAAGTAAAGGTAATTAACAACATATGTGAAAATAATTATATGGGATCTAATTCTGTTCAACATTCACTTTTAATGTTCTATTGATTATTACAAATTCAACAGTTAATTAGATTATTCTTGAAGTTAAAATTCTTCTTTTCAATGAATTTAATCTCTACGGAATAAACTAATGAAAAGCGAACATATGCAAGAAGACATTAATGAGGTTTTTGCAGGATAGCCCTTCAAACGCAATGGTCTTCAAATTTTGTCAATTATATTTGCGGTCTTTAATGTTTGTCCTTGCTGAGATATGCTTCATTCGGCATAAGTTCTGTAACATTTATTTTCGAAATCTGAACCTTTTCCTCGCTCGATATATGTTTTGTAGGAATTAAGTTATGCGGCATAAGTTATGTAGTATATTCAAAATTTATTGTAGTGTTCATAAACTGAAGTTATTCCTTTTGGGGCATATGGTTTTTATTCCTTTTGGGGCATATGGTTTTTATCCCTTTTTCGTTCCTATTTTTGTGGAGTTTGATGTGTTTGGGACCATTTTTATGTTGAGTTTTGAAAGTTTTGTCGTGTCTTGCATAACTTGTGGGAGAAATGTCAAACTTATACCGAGCGAAATCTAAACTTATGTCGTGCGAAGGCGTTGAAGGAAAAAAATTAAAGACCACAAATTTGAGGGGCAAAAATTGAAGACCACCCTGAAATAGGGCATTTGTGCGAGTAATGGTTTAGACTCCAGGAAAACGTCTCTCTAATATTTTTCTATCCTGGTTCAACCAATAATTCAAGTAACTCTTGCTATTACTTAGAAGAAACACTATTTAAAACCAAACAAGATATTGCAAAGATAATCACCAAACTATTCATCTATCGATTAAATAAAATAGTGAAAACTCTGCAATTTAATTCAAAACACCATTAATAAATTCAAATAATAAAATAAGAGTCAAATCCACAAATAATGTTTAAAACACTATGTCTGTCACAATCCTAAGGATAACTACTCATAGATGAAAAAACACATCATCTTAAAGTATGAAAATTAGAAACATTACAACCAACTTTCGAACGAAACTCGTGTATGAATTAATTGTCCATGAATGAATCCTTATATTTGGCCTTAGCCGCTCTCTCAAAGCTCCCTCGGTCGATGTCCACTCAAAAACGTGTTTTCGGTGTATTTATATCATGCACTAAAGTTTTCGAACCAAAATACTCTTAATTTGATGAAGTGAAAAAATCTGCAGAAAATAAGTTTGGCGCTACTCGTGGCGCTTAGCACTAGGCTTAATTTCCAAACGGTGGATTCTTGGCAGGGGCAAAAAATTGACCTGGCGTTATATGTGACGCTTAGCACTAGGTAAAAATCTAGAAGGTGCGATTTTTTCATTTTTCGCATGCATGCTCAGTCCTCGAGCCCTGATTGAAATTCTTGAACTTCTACTCAGATTTTGAAGTGGCAAAGCATCAGTTTCAGCTCCAAAAGTGATTCTTAGCTCGGAAACAAGTCCTACACATAATAAGTATAAAGTATTAACATTAAAGCTCAAACATGATTAAAGTACAATAAACAAAAGGTGAAATGTATCTAAAAATTCATATTTCTATCTTATCATAACGAGACTTTTCAGAAAATGCTAACAAGCTACCTATTTGAGCTATTTGCAAGCTAATTGCTTAATTGCAAGCCTGAGGAAACTAATGCAAGTATAAACACGTAACACATAATCTCTAGCTACACATATAACTTTTTTCTACAATTTTTAGTTTGCAATTCTTATTAAAAAAAGGTTCAAATCTCCATCAAATAACTTCAAACTTTGTTGATAGCCTCATTAGAATATTTCCAACAAGTTTAAACAAGGCCTACTCAAAAATTAATTTCTCATAAAAATTATATTCGAAATTCAAACTCACTTCTTCAAGTTTGGTCAATAATTGTGTGTTACCTTTCTAATATGATTTTTACCACCTGAATCCCACGACATCAGTACTCTAACCATGATTTTAGCTCCAAACACAATAATATATCGTGTTTGTCAACTAACAATCAAGAGACGGATAAGTTAAAGGAGAGATTTAAGGAAAGTGATCTAACTTTCAAAATTATATACAATAGCGGATCAATACAAGTAAAGGCTGAAAAATATAGCTCATTTTGCTTATAAACTTGAGCCAGGTAACTGAGTCGGTGGTAAAAATCTCATAATTGTTGCATCTAATTAATTGAACGGTAAGACTACGTACAATATATCCTTGTGGTTCGGCCTTTCCACGGACTCCGCGCATAGCGAAAGCTTAGTGCACCGGGCTTCCCTTACTAATTAATTGAACGGAAGATTTTTTCCCTCTCTTATTCAATTTATTTTCCAGTCATTACGGTTTATTTCACAGTGAATATTGTGTGTATAACTAGCTCCAATATTGTATACACAAATAGAATATATAACATATATATACACACACGTGACAATCAATACATCTGGGGTACTGAAATTACATTTAGCAGCATATAATATGGTCAATATATAGATAAATATTGTGACTGAGGCTGAAGTTGCGGCACATGCGTGCGTGCTTTTGTGTGTCCATGCATGTGTTTACGAACGTTATAGTCCCTGCCAGCTTTTATAATATTTTCAAGCGACACACAGATCATACTTCAAGGATATTTAAATAGTTAGATTAGAAGGCACAACAGTTGAAACTTAATTAGTCTAGCGGTGAACAGTTTTGTGTATTTTCAGTTTAGTTGTCTAAGAAATTTGAGGTTAATCCATTACAATAGAGACGATGAAGGTTGGCTTAAGAAAGACAAGACACAAACACTAGAGAGAAACTTAGTCGTATAAGAAAGTAATCAATATATGAAAGAAGAAATTTTTAATATTATAGATTTGAGTAATAAAACTTTTTGGGTGGAACATAAGAAAAAGATAATCAATGTAGGTTTGAGAAGTACTCCTCGTGTCAAAATAGCTGCCACTTTTTGCTTATTGAAAGTACCACTAATTTTCGAAGTAAAATTAGATTAGATTAATTTAATATTTTTAAATTAAAATTTGGATATTTAAAAAGTATACAAAAAATACTATCAGTTGAAATTCTTCTAATATTAAGACGGTCAAATAATATTTTAAACTATTGATTAAAATTTATATAATTTGACTTTCGAGAAATTAAACTAAACAAGTATTCCCTCCAGATTAAAAGGAGTGTCCACTTAACATTTATTTTTTTGTTAAAAAAGAGTGTCCACTTACCAAATCAAGAAATAATTAACCTTATTTTTTCAGATTTGTCTTTATTAAGTGTTAGGTGACCAAATCCGAATACCTATTTAATTAGGGACATTTTAGTCAAATTGTCTATTTTTACCTAGAAGTTATACTTTCTTAAGGGATGTACAAATGACTAAGTGATTGTTTGGTAGGAGGGATATGATGAGATTAGATTATTAGTCCTATAGGATTGGAATTAATCCATGTTTGGTTGGTGTGATAACTTCTTTGATATCCCACCTAATACAATCTACATGGAATAAAAGGTGGGATAAGTTATACCACATAGAGAGTGATATTAGTTATTCCATCATATTCCACCCAATTCCATTTATATGAGATAACTTATCTCTCCTACTAAGTGGACACTCTTTTTTATTCGGAGAAAATATTTTAAAACGGACAAAGTAAAATTTATTAGGTGGGACATACATAACAGCATTCACCTATATGAACGTGAATGCATTTTGTTCCATGTTGGAGGAGCGTTCCATTAAATATAGTCACAAGTACTTTTCGTGTGCACCGCTAGGGATGTCAATTGGGCGGGGTGGGTACCCCCTCCTCTACACTCGTATCCGCCAGAAAATTTTATATTCGTCACTATCCGCCATTCGTGGCGGGTACATTTTTAATATCCATATCCGCCTAAGCGGGTATATTCCTAAATCTACAGCCGCTCCACCACTCAAGTGGATATTCGCCACCCGTCAATACCCGCCTGTACCCGCCAACCATATTATGTAATTAATTCATTTGTCATTTTGTCAACCTGCCAATTCATTATTATTGGGCTTATGAGATGCTAAAATTTTGTGTGCCAAATTATTGGGCTTTAAATATAAATTGTACAAATAAAATTATAGTTGGCGGGTATAAGGCGAGTGAGTGGATTTGAGACGGGCGGTTGGATGCGGGGTGAGACAGACGGGTATAACTGCAAATCCACCACCTACCCATACCCGCCTAATACCCTTCAAAGTTATACCCATACTCGCCTACTACCCCCCAAAGTTATACTCATACCCGCCACAACTGGGGGAGGGGGGCGCAAAATTGTACCCGCTTGCCATCCCTACACACGGTCTTAATTACCATCACATGGCATAATCTTGAGGAAAATACACTCTAAATTTTTGTGTTGAAATTATGTCACGCCCCGACTTTTCTCAAGTCTTTCTTTAGGACGTGATGGCACCTGGACAACTATCCCTTTCCAGGCGAACTATATACTTCATTTTCTTCCTAAATTAGACAGGTATTTGCGGAAATAATATATATAATAATCAATTTGAAGTTTACGAAGAACAATCTCATGTGGGGCATTCCCCGAGATAATAAAACTTTAATTCTGTAAACAAACTTAGTCTAGAGTAACTTTCACCAAATCCGAAATAATGGATTGGTGGTACGATGAGGCTGCGGGACGATCGATAGCCCTCTTGCGGAGCTTTTCCTCTATCGCGCCTTCCTGAAATATGTTAAATGAAAGAGTCAGCCCTACATCCGGGGCTGAGTGGGACTCTCACCTTACAGTCCAAAGTAACCTCACAATATTTTTAATTACAATCACATTATAAGAAAATAATAAGCATGTTGAAATAAACAGATTACAACCCTTTTATCAAATAAATCAATAAATATTCATGTGCAAAGTTTTCTCCCCACCCGTCTTAGAAAAAAACAACTTAGTTTAATCAGTACTCCTGCTTTTTCCCATATAACATATTATACATTCGTGCAACCCGATCCAGTGCATGCCATCACGTCATACAGAAAGACTTGAGAAAAGTCGGGGTGTGACAAATTACTCATAAACACTATTCTGTTAGGATAAAAAAGAGTGTCTATTTAGCATTTATTTTTTCATGCAAAAAGAGTGTCCACCTATTAAATAAAAAAATTAATTTTACTTTTCCAAATTTACCCTATGAAGTGTTAGGTGACCAAATCTCAGTACCTATTTAATTAGAAGTATTTTAGTTAAATTACCTATTTTTGTCTAAAAGTTAGTATTTTCTTAAGGGGTGTACAAATGACTAAGCATACACTCTTTTTTATCCGAAGGGAGTTATTAATACTTCCACCGTCTCAAATTATTTATCATTTTTTCATTTTACATGTCCCTTAAAAAATATTAATTAGGAGGTGTATTTGATTAACTTTACCCTTAGTTATGTCTAAGTTATAATCTCTCTCCATTAAATGTTTACTCTATTTATGTATTTATCTCTATTAATGACAAGATTGTCCTAAGGGCAAAATGGAGAAAAAATAATTAATTGTGCCTTGAACTTCAAAAATAATAAATAATTTGAGACAACTATTTTTAATAACCACGACAAAGATTTTGAGACGGAGGAAATACTTATAACAAACTTCTGAAAATCGTAAAGTACACTCAAATTATACTCTCCCGTCTCAAAATACTTGTCATTTTCTCATTTAAATGTCTCTTAAAAACACAAAAAGTAGGAGGGTGTTTGACTATTTTATCCTTATTTATGTCTTATATAATTTATCTTCATTGAAATTTACGTGTTATAATTGAGGTGTTTGTAGTTCTTCAAGAACAATAACTATTAAGGTAAAATGGTGAAAACATAATTAATTTTGTCTTAAACTTTTAAATTGACAAGTATTTTGAGATAAATATTTTAGTAAGGACGATTTGAGACAATGAAAGTAATTATTACTGTATTTATAAGTACAATGAAAAATACATTAAATTCCTCTTAAACTAAAATAAAAACTTACTTGCATTGGATGTTTGCATCAAATTAATAAATGCATGCTATGTTTAAAAAGTCTCTCCTATTGTAAATAACATAAAAAGTCGATAAACATTTTTTATAACCAAAAAGTCACTCAACTTTGTCCCTAAGTATCATAGAAAGTGTCTCCTGACGACTTTTTGTGATACTTAGATGAGGTTAAGTGGTTCTTTAGTTATGAAATATAACTTAATGACTCTCATGATACTTGAAGATAAAGATGTTTTCTTTGTTACAAGAAATAATTTAAAGACTTTGGTGCAATAATTTAATAATTGAGTGATCTCCATGAAATTGACCTTTTACTCTCTCCGTTCTAAATTATGTGATTTACTTTTATTTAACATGTATTTTAAAAAATAAATGAAGATTTTTGAATTTTATAGTCTAGAATAAGCCAAAGATATTTGTGTAGTTATAAATCATCTCGTTTTGCGTAAAAGATAAAATTTAAAGTTAAATTATTATCAAATAAAGAAATATATCATTCTTTTTTAGATGAATTAAAAAGAAAAGTGAGTCATTCTTTTTTAGACAGATGGAGTATATATATGTACCCACATGTACAATAGCAAAGCGTGAGTATGTTTAGTTCGACAACAATCATTATTTCTGGAAAACCATTTTCCTGCGAAATATTTTTCATAGAGAATACTTTCTTGAAAAAAAATTCAAATATTTGATTGGTCAGTGTAAAATATCTTTTAAAATTATTTATCCCTAAGACGAATATTTCTACTTAATCGGAGAATGTTTTGATAATACTCCGTAGTACTTAATGAAAAGAATTAGAGTACACAAACTAGGGGTATATTTTAAGTGTTGAAGCTCGAGGTTGGATATGGATTGACTATTTGTCGTAATTCCTTAGATAAATAGCATGATTAATTTGAAGTAGTCGGCTGATTACTTGGACTATCTACTTAGTCACATTCTCTAATCACTTCGCTAGGATTTGTACGTACCTTTGTGACTTGATCTTCACCCAGTATTTAAATACTACAACATTCTTCGAGATTTCTTGCCTTAAAACAACGGTCTTGAGCTGTTGACCATTTAAGCAACAATTAAATAAATCAATACTTCCTTCGTTCATTTTAACTTATGAAAATATACCATAATATACACGGTATACTATCTTGTGTATACCGTGCATATCACGGAAACCCAAGATAATTGGGAGACCGTGATATACACGGTATACACACCGTGTATATTATGGTTTTTGGTAATATGTTATTTGTAATTAATTAGCATTGTACACTTACCATACTTGTAGAATTCTTGTACAAATAGAATAGGGTTTTGGGAGTAGAATAAGAATAGGATTTTCTATATTATGGAAATTGTAAATTGTATATATACTCATTCATTAATGAAAATAAGTAAGAGATTATTTCTTTCATGGTATCAGAAGTCCAGGTCTCACATACCTCTTTCCCCAAAAGCTTTCGCTACTCTCGGCTTCCTCGAAATCCGAGCCCCTTCCTCGGTTTCCGAGCCAATTTCTTCCTTCTCTCTTCCCAAATTTTCTTCCAAATCCCTCATTCACATATTGTTCTTTCGTTATGTCTATGTCAAAGAACATGTTTCATCATGCCCTTACTGTTTCCAACATCAAGAACCACATCCATGTTGTTCTTGAGATGGAAAACGTCCAATATGCGACGTGGGCGGAGTTGTTCAAAATTTACGCCATCTCACATAAAGTACTCCATCACATAATTCCTCCCGCTATTCCTACACCCGCGGAGGATCCTCAGTTATGGATCACTCTTGATGCTACCGTCCTTCAGTGGATTCACTCCACTATTTCTAACGACCTTTTACAAGCGATTATTGAATCGGACACTTCGGCTATGGCTACCTAGAATAGATTGTGTGATATATTCCAGAATAACCAACATTTCCGAGTGGTCACTCTTGAGCAAGAATTTTCACAAGTCAACATGGAAGATTTCCTGAATGTCTCAGCATATTGTAAACGACTCAAGGAATTGGCGGACCAACTCTGTAAATTTGGCGCCCCTGTTACCAATAATCGTCTTGTTCTACAAATGGTTACAGGCCTATCTGAGGCCTATAATGGTGTTAGGACTCTCCTCTGTCAAAGTAATCTGCTTCCACATTTTTATCAAGCCCGTTCGATGCTCACGTTACAAGAAGCCGGCTTGGCAAAAAAGGCGGCTACCGGCGCCAGTTCCGTGGCGATGATGACTTCATCCGATAACTCTCACGGGTTTGTTGACAATTCGGGTCAAAATCGCAACAACAATGGCGGCAAGAAGGGTTAAAACCGTAAAAATAATGGCAAAAATCATGGCGGCGGATGGAACAGTAGCACCGCCGCCAGGAACACTACCAACATCGGGGGTGGGCCTCGGGGTTCTGGGGCCCAGCCCGCCTGGTCCCAGCTTTGGGCCCCTTGCCAGTAGGCCTGGACCAATAGCCAGTGGCCCAGTCCGGCCTACTGCCTTCTCCCAATTATTTCCATCCACATTGGGCCTCGGTCCAGCTCCATAACAAGCCCAATTACTTGGGTTCTTACCAGTAGTGTTACGGGTCGGGTCAACAGTCTAGTGTGCTTAGGCCTCGGCCCTAGCAGGCCTTCAATGTTGTTGGCCCAAATCTGATGCCGACACCCACCGACATTAAGGTTGCCATGCATATACTTGAATTAAATCCTCCAGACGCGAATTGGTACATGGACACCGGCGCCACTTCTCATATGACGTCCGACCAAGGTACTCTCTCGTCTTATTCGAATTTGAGCAAAAAACATGGCATTATTGTTGGTAATGGCAATACAATTCCAATTCGTGGTTACGGTAATACAACTTTGTCTTCCCCACATCCACCTCTTGTCTTAAAAAATGCCCTTCATGCCCCTAACTTAATTAAAAATTTGGTGTCTGTCCGAAAATTCACCACTGATAATTGAGTTTCTGTTAATTTTGATCCTTTTGGATTTTTTGTGAAGGATTTCAAAATGGGGATACCTCTCATGAGATGCAATAGTAGGGGAGATCTTTATCCAATCACGCCCGCCTCTAGTCTCTCGAGTCAATCCTTGCCATCAACTTTTGCAGCTCTAGCTCCTTCCTTGTGGCATGCACGTTTGGGTCACCTTGGGTCATCCATTGTTTCTTCTTTGCATAAAAATAATTTTATTTCTTGTAAGGGTACGCGTAGTACTCCAATTTATCATTCCTGTCCATTAGGTAAACATGTTAGATTACCATTTGTAGCCTCTATTTCTCGTACTTTGATGACTTTTGATATTATTCATAGCGATTTATGGACTTCTCCCATTCTCAGTTCTGTGGGCCATCGTTATTATGTTATATTTTTGGATGATTATTCTAATTTTTTATGGACCTTTCTAATAAGAATCCTTCATATTCACATCTTAGGTTTTTGGGTGCTTATGTTATCCACTATTTTCGTCAACTACAATTAACAAACTTCAATCCCGTTCTACCGCTTGTGTGTTTTTGGGTTATCCATCTAATCATCGTGGTTACAAGTGTTTTGATTTATCATCTAATAAAATCCTCATTAGTCGCCATGTTGTTTTTTATGAAACCCAATTTCCGTTTTCTAAAGTAAGTAGTCCTGGGCCTAGTTCGTATAACTTTTTAGATGACCGGTCTCCCCATATATTATCCACCATTTATTGGACTTGTCTCGCACCCAAAATTCACCGGCGGGCCCACTGACCGCCGGCCCTACTGTTCCATCGTGTCTGCCCAGTGGGCCAAACACTCAGCCTAGTACCGATCTCGGCACTGTTCCAGTGGTCCAGCCCATTGCCCCAGTTTCCATTCCAGCCCACTGCCCCAGTTTCCGTTCCAGCCCCTGTTTCCATCATTGGGCCAGCAGGCCCACTGCCTGCTGGCTGGTCCGTCACCAACCCACCCACTGCCCAAAATCCACTCGCTTCCTCCTCGAGTCAAGGGCCAGTTACTCGTAGTCAAAAGGATATTTTTAAACCTAAACGGCATTTTAATCTCAATTCTAATGTCTCTAAATCCCCTCTACCACGTAACCTAGTGTCTGCCTTAAATGACCCGAATTGGAAATTGGCTATGAACGACAAATATAATGCTCTTATTGAAAATAAGACATGGGAGTTGGTCCATCGTCCTTCTGGTGTTAATAATATTCGGTCTATGTGGATTTTTACTCATAAAGATAATTCTGATGGCTTTTTTGCGAGACTTAAGGCTCGTCTTGTAGGTGATGGTAAAACTCAATAAGTTGGCGTGGATTGTTGTGAGACATTTAGTCCGGTGGTCAAACTGACTACCATTCGCACTGTTATCAATTTGTCTCTTTCAAAGGCATGGCCCATTCATCAGCTATATGTGAAGAATGCTTTCTTACATGGTGATCTTAAGGAGATAATTTACATACATCGGCCCTTGGGTTTTCGAGACCCCACATATCCTAATCATGTATGTTTATTGAAAAAGTTCTTGTATGGGCTTAAGCAGGCCCTACTGGCCTAGTATAAGCGATTTGTAGTCTTTGTATCTACTATTGGGTTTTCTCACAGACGGTCTGATAATTCTCTGTTCATCTATTGTAGTGGTACTTCCTTGGCATATATTTTATTATATGTGGATGCTATTATCTTGACAGCTTCTTTTGATGATTTACGCAAGTCTATCACGACACTACTCACTTCTGAATTTGCTATGAAAGACTTGGAACCCTTGAGTTACTTTTGGGGATTGCTGTCACTTGTCATGCATGTGAGTTATTTTTATCCCAACGAAAGTATGCCACTGAGATAATCGAACGAGCTGGTATATCCTCATGTAAGTCTACTTCCACTCCAGTTGATACCAAGCCCAAGTTGGGTGTTGTGGCTGGCTCACCTTACGAGGATCCCACTTACTATCGCAGCCTTACTGGAGCTCTTCAGTATCTTACTTTCACGAGATTGGATATTACGTATGCCATATAACATGTGTGTTTGTTTATGCATGATCCTATGGTGGAGCACATGAATGCGCTCGAACGCATTATCCGATACATCCAAGGAACACTTGACTATGATTTGCATCTATATCTGTCCTTAGCCTCTACACTTGTCTCGTATACCGATGCTGATTGGGGTGGCTGTCCGGACACCAGACGCTCTACATCTGGTTACTGTATGTTTCTTGGCGATAACTTAGTCTCATGGTCTGCCAAACGATAGGCTACCTTATCACGCTCCAGTGCAGAGGCCGAGTATCGAGAGGTAGCCAATGTGGTTTCTGAATCATGTTGGTTACATAATCTTCTCTTGGAGCTTCACTTTCCCATTCAAAAATCTACCTTGGTATATTGTGATAATATTAGTGTCGTATATCTTTCTGGGAATCCGATTCAACACTAGCGCACTAAATATATTGAGATGGATATCCATTTTGTTCGCGAAAAGGTAGCTCGTGGACAAGTACGTGTCTTACATGTCTTTCCAGGTATCAAATTGCAGACATCTTTACTAAGGGTCTTCCTCGGTTCTGTTTGAAAATTTTAGGGACAGTCTCAGCGTACGAAGACCGCTTGCTATGATTGCGGGGGTGTGAAAATATACCATAATATACACGGTATACTATCTTGTGTATACCGTGTATATCACGGAAACCCAAGACAACTGGGAGACCGTGATATACACGGTATACACACCGTGTATATTATGGTTTTTGGTAATATGTTATTTGTAATTAATTAGCATTGTACACTTACCATACTTGTAGAATTCTTGTACAAATAGAATAGGGTTTTGGGAGTAGAATAGGAATAGGATTTTCCATATTATGGAAATTGTAAATTGTATATATACTCATTCATTAATGAAAATAAGCAAGAGATTATTTCTTTCAACTTATCCACTATGTTAAAATTAATTTTTTTTTATTATTTATCTACTTTAGCATATCAAGAAAGACCATAATACTATTTTCATGTTTTACGCTTAACATTAATTACTCATTCCTCAGATTATTTTTACTTAAGATTATATATCAATCAATATGGATATTATGACAAAATATACACTTTACAACTCCGTTTACTTTTAGTTGTCCACTTTTGACTTTGCACGCATTTTAAGAACTAATAAATGAAATATGTATTTTATCATAATACCCATATTAATTGATGTATAATTTCAATAGACTTGAACAAAATTTGAAAATGAGTAATTAATGTTAAGGGTAAAACAAGAAAGAAAAAAAATGTTTGTCTTTCTCTTGATATGCTAAAGTAGACAAGTAAAAGTGAAAATTTATTTTTAGTATAGTGAACAAGTAAAAGTTAACAATAGGAATATTATTATTTCTTAAAAAATGTACAAAATCTATTGTAGACAAGTCAGAATGAGCAGAGGGGGTATTTTAGAGTAAATATTGTTGAATTCTGCGACAGATACTTTTCTTCTGAGCGAGGGTCTACCGAAAACAGTCTCTCTACCTCACAAAGATAGAGGTAAAGTCTGCGTATATCCTACCCTTCCGAGACCCCACCTTGTGAGACGACACTGAGTTTTTGTCGTTGTAGTAAAAATTGTTGAGTGAGTTTTAACTTATACAATCAAGAAAAGAGAAGGTATTGTCCTCCGGGGCATAGTCCAGTGGCAAAGCCTGGGCGCTATAAGGCGCTCTGGCATGGGACAGCGTGGGTTCGATTCCCCGCAAGCACGAAGAAATTCTGCATGTTGGGGAATTTGACCTTGTCTCATTGATCGGTTGTACGCTCCCAGAAAACTAGCCACCGGAGCACATCCCGCGATTTACCTGGTGATAGTTGTTGAAGGACCGGTGCTATTACCTCCAGGACGTCTGGGTAATACCAGTGAAGTAGTCAGGCGCAAGCCTGGAAACCTGGATTATCAAAAAAAAAAAAAAAAAAAAAAAGAAAAGAGAAGGTATACTGGTGACCTGGGCCTCGGATACCCAAATAATCATTGGATGTAAGAATATACTAAAAAATTTCGTTCCCCAAAATTCCCAATAATCAGGAAATGCTCGATTTGATACGAGAAAGGATCGAAAAATTGTAGCGTAGAAATTATGAAATAAAAAAAGAAAGAAAGTAATGTAAAAACATGAGAGAAACGCCACCAAAAGGTTTTAAAACTATCTAAGAATCTACTCGCAATAAGTATTACATCAAATTAATACATAAATAATATATATTCAAATATATATATAGCTATTAATTAACAATTAACATGATTAATTAATAAATATTTTCACTCTATTTAATCAATTAAGCATGATATATCTTGAATTGATTTGGTGTAAAGCATCCGTTGCTAGTATTCACCATGTTGCATCCACATAGCCACTTTTTCAGTTTACATCCGTATAACCAATATCTTCTTTGTTGTTTTATACTATTATACATTACTAGTTTCTCGACATGTGTGTTCGTGTATGTCGAGTCATGTAGTATGTGATTTTATAAAATAATATTAATATTATTAAATAAATATTTGAATAAATATTATTATTTGACCTTGTGCTTTGTTTATCATAATTACAAAACAGTACATGAAAATTTTTTCTGACGAATTTGAAAGGATATTTTTTATTTTCAAGGGGAGAAAGTTGAATTCTTAGAATATACATATATTTTGTAGCAGTTGACCTGTCGTAAGTTCTGCATGTATGGCATAATTGTCCAATCTTTTAGATATTGTCCTAGCTTATATGTTGCATAAGCCATTTGAAGATTCCAAATTACTAAACAACATGATAGGTCCATTCTCTTCAAATCTAATATGTTCAAGAAAACATAAGGTGTACAACAAAATTGGTAGGGCTCTAGTCAAGTCTACTTGGATGATGAATATAGCTATGACTAGTGTGACTGCTATGGCCCCTTTATTTTCAGACCATTCTCCTCTAAGCCTATTTGCGAGTATGAAGAGTAGAATAGCCCAGAACAAGATCAGCTGTTTAAAAACTGATAATGGAAGCCTTGTGTATACAGATGAGGAGATCGAGCAGGAAATATGTGGTTTCTATGGAAAATTGCCTGGATCCAGAGCCACTTCATTGCCAGCAATTGATCCAGGTGCTAGAGGATGGGCAATATACTTGACAGGACAAAACAGCTGCAATTATTAAGGCCCATAACTGCTGAAGAGGTGACAAAGGCACTTCATGATATTGATCAATGGGAAAGCACCAGGGCATGATGGTTTTGATGCATACTTTTTCAAGAAATCTTGGTAAGTTACTGGAAAGGACATTACTGCAGCTACTTTAAGGTTTCTTGAGGACAATATCATGCCTTTTGAAGTCAATTGTACCAGTGTCACTTTAATACCCAAAGTAAAGAACCCTTTGTCTGTGAAGGAGTATAGGTCTATATCTTGTTGTACTGTCATGTACAAAATCATCTCAAAAATTCTTACAAAGAGGTTACAATGTGTAATGGAGAAGCTGGTGGAGAATAATCAGACTGCTTTTGTCCCTGGGAGATTGATTAGTGATAATATCATTTTGAGCCATGAACTAGTTAAAGGTTATGGAAGGAAAAACATATCCCCCAAATGTATGCTCAAGTTAGATATGCAGAAAGCATATGATTCAGTGGAGTGACCCTTTCTTGAACAAATCCTCATCAGTTTTAACTTTCCTGATCAATTTGTTAAATGAATTATGGTCTGTGTTACCACTGTTACTTATTCTATTGTGATTAATGGTAAGCTGTCCAAAGCTTTTCCTGCTAAAAAGGTTTGAGGCAAAGGGATCCTTGATCCCCTTTCCTGTTTGAGTTATGTATGGAATATCTGAATAGTGTTGAAGCCTCTAGGCACTGATCCTGACTTTAATCACTACCCTAAGTGTGCAAAAATGAATAAAGTGCAGCTTGGGTTTGTAGATAATCTACTGCTTTTCTGTAGGGGTTCTATAAAGTATATGATTGCTTTCTAAAATTCTAAATAGCCTCTGGTCTTATAGAAAACACTAGAAAGAGTTCTATATGCTTTGGAGAGATGGACAACTTAACTCAACAAGCTATTTTGGATAAATTGAATTTCAGCAAAGGAACTCTACCCTTCAGGTATCTTGGGGTGGCCTTGAGCACTAAAAGACTCTGCTATGCAATGTATGCCACTAATTGACAAGATGATGGGGAGAGTAACACATTGGACATCAAAGATTTTATCTTATCCTGGTCGACTACAACTCGTGAAGACTGTCTTATTTGCTGTCCAAACCTTTTGGGCCTAAATTTTCATTCTTCCAAAGAAGGTGTTAAAAGCGGTGGAAACTATATGTAGGACTTTCCTATGGACAGGGGATACTGCAGCTTTAAAGAAGGCTCTTATTGTATGGGAGCAGTTGTGTTTGCCCATGGTAGCTGGTGGACTTAACATTCTACATGCCCAAACCTGCAACAAAGCAGCTATATGCAAGTTGTTATGGAATTTATGCAGGAAGGAGGATAAGCTGTGGGTCAAGTGGGTGCATGCTTACTATCTAAAAAATCAGAGTGTATGGAGCTATTTCCCAACACAGGCTTCATGGATGCTGAAAAAGATATTTAAAGCTGTGCAAACTTTGGAACAAGCAGGAATAGATGCAAATCAGTTCAGAGACTATTCCACTTTCATAAAGCAAGTATATCTAAAACTGAGAGTTTATTGTAACACCTCGTACCTTCAAACTAAGTCATAGTTATGATTCAGGGGTTTAGGAAACCAAAATGGGAAATTAAAGTTGAAAAACCACTTTCAGTTCTGAAAACCCAAATTTACGCCCAAGATTGATGAACTGTAAAAGATTTATGGACCGTCGAATGAAACCGTACAATTTGTTTTTGAAATTTATGGAACACAGTAATTTTTACGGACCGTATAAAATTATAGGGCCTGTCATTTTCGACCGTAACGTTCCCTCAGCTTTTGGTAGTAAATGTTTAATTACACTTGGGTGATGGTCCTTTATACTGACCGTATAAAATTATACAGTCCAGACTCAGACCTTAAAAATTTTGACAGACTGTTGATTTCGGCCATCAAAGCCCCCGACGACTGAACATTATAAATACGCAACTCAGTATTGAAAAATCAATTTTCATAATCTCCAAGCCCTAGAACGAAGTTCCTCTCTTTCCAACTTTCTCCTACATCAAGGCAAGCCTTTATCATGTAATTCTAAGTGATTCTAACATCATCCTTATGAATTCTAAGTAAAACTCAATTGTTCTTAACCTAGAGTTTTCAAGATAAACCCATTCCAAGGCTTAAGGTTCAATCTTTAGACTTCTTCTTCAAAGTTCAGATTTTTAATACAAGTATTGGTGCGAATAAGGTATGTGAGGATAACTCTCTATGTGTGGGAATGTCTTTAATCAATCCCACGCCTCGTTCATCAAGATTACTACAAATTACTTCAGAATTTGAGATTATGCCCTAGTTCATGAAAAGACTAGAACATCTATCTTTAAGATTATCACTTTGATTGTTGTGAACTCAGTACATATTATTTATAGACTCGTGTTTGATATTCCATGAGTCTCAGTCTCAGACTATAAAAATGTTGTAAAGAAAGACTACTCTAATATCTATGAATAGTTCATGAATCCATGTCCCATATCGATATAGAAGTAGTCGGTACTTTATATCAGACCTTCAGTATGAATTCATGTTCAGTATCTCATATTAGTATAATTCAGTATTCTAGTATCATGTATTACAATATGAATTCTCAGATCCTTACTGTAAATTGTTTATGTTGAACACCTTTATTTGGGCCCAAGGCCACATATGTATTTGAGCTCAAGGCCACAGTTTATGTATACATATACTTGGACTCGAGACCACATATTTGTGCACATATATTGGGCCTAAGGTCATAGTTTATTATTACAGTTAAACATGTGATTCTTCATTTCAGAACATGAAATATCCATATTCTTTACTTCTTTTGTTTACTTCAGTTATCAGTTTCAGTACATTATCTATTTATTGATTTGGGTTGCCCTTTCCCGAGCACCCCACAACTATTTATTCTTTCAGTTGGTTTTACATACTAATGTAATTCAAATATTAAATTATGGAGTGCATGTTGTTAACAGATGAGACTTGAAGTGATATTGAAAGTGGGACAAACTGCATAATTACTACAGACTAGGGCATAACCTTATCATAATGTACAAAAGTAGGTATCATGTTTCATGACTATTAGTTTACCTCATTTACCAGTTATGCAATATTTCAGTTAGCGGGGCTATGGTTATTCAGTATGCCAATATTCAGTTATTTAGTTATCAGATTTCTCATTTTCAGTGTATCCAGATTCTTGTGACTTGTGAGTATATACAGTGGTGCCATTGGGTGTTGAAAGAAAGTGTAGGTAACCGTGACTATAGCAAAATATTTGTATGTTCTAAGTCTGGGTTAAGGCCCAAGACTCGCCGAATGGCGCATGAAGTAAATTATCAAATAATGATACACTCTGAAGGACAAGTTGGTGGATGATAGTATATACATATGTTCTATACCTCACAGAATAATTTTATTTTTAATTTTTGGACGTGGAGCCACATGTATGGTGATGATAAATCAGATGTCAGACCCCACAGGTAACACGTTAAGAATTTAGCTACAACGGGCATAGAAATTGATCACTATGATTTTGAACAGAAAATAGCTTAAGGAAAAAATTGAATATGAGTCAAGATGTGTGATAAATGATATGTGTTTATATGACTCATGTACATCGATAAGGGGATATGGTGTACGAATTGAGAACAAAAGACAGACGATAGGGAAATTCAGGGAATTCTTTTAATTGTTCAAGTTTATTCAGATTAGAACTAGAAAGTACAATGTTAATAAGTTACTACAAGAAGCAGATATTACTATGAGATAAAAGATATGACGGTTTCCTCTTAGGTTATGTGATTAAGTGTTTACCCGGATGTGTATAGTCTGATATGATTTTGAAGTGTATAGAAACTTTGGGTTAGTTGTTCTAATTGTTCATTTAATATAGATGAAATTTCCCTAAGTGTGATCTATGTTTATAGTTCAGAAAAGATAGTCTACGACTGTAGAATAGCGTTGGATGATGAGGGAGATAGAAATAACCTTATGCTTCACTTTAGTATTTAGAGAAGAATAAGAGAACATGATGCTAGCAGGTGGTTAACGAAAGAATAGTAAGTAAGTTTTGAGTGGATACAATGCCTAAGCAATTTTAGTAGTGTTAGTAGAGGTAAGATTTGATTTCCTCAGTAAGACGAACACTAGTAAGTGGGCGACAGTTTGAATACATCCGAATGTGTGTTAAAACCCAAGGGTTTCAGTTAAATTCGAGGTATAGTGATTAGTGGAAGAAGAAATCAGCTAAATCGAAAGAGAGCAAACTACGAAAGAATAACCTTTAAGAGTTATCGAAAAGGGGTTTCCCTAAGGTTGACAGTGTGAGCAGAGTTAAGTCATTAACATTATGTATGATAGTTGCAAATACATTACCTTTCCGTTTATGTAAGTAATTTAGTTTTCATGGTAAGAAAGATTGCTCATACGTGAGACAAAAAATGAGTCATCAGTGATGTAAAGTGCAAAGGAATTGCAGAAGGTAAGGAACGTTGTTCAGACCCCAAGAAAAGAGAAGGATTTGCAAGTATAAGACCTTAACCTTTGGTCTAAAGGAGAGATATGTAAGTCGTCAGTAGGTCTAGTTGGACATTTGAAATCCAAATAGTTAGCATGGGATATGAAGAAACTCAGTTTAGTAATGAGGGCAATATGATATAATCGCCATAAAGAATGTGCCTAGCGTGTGTAAGAAACACAAAGTGAGTAGAATGATCATCGAGATTGGTTATTATTGGTAAAACGATCACAAAAAAGTTATAAGATCATAATCGGATATGTGTCACAGTGGTGATGCCATTGCACGAGACTCTAATTTTCAGAGTGCTAGTCAAAGACCCAGTGCATAACAATACTTAGGGGTATTTCAGGTACCCTCTTAGAAAGAAACTATGTACAGGGAGTTTAGCTCATGTTGAGGTATCCAGGAGAACCATATCGAGAGCAGTTCATTATATGGAAAACCTAGGAGTCCAACTCTTGGACTCTGAAGATGGTGGCATTATTGTTTAGAGTAGGGCTGAATCCTCCTTAGTAGCCAAAGTGAATGAGAAATAGTTTGGTGATCCCTACTTATTGCAGCTGAAAGAGAAGATTCACAAACTCAAGATGATGGCTTTTGAACAAGGGTAGATGATAGTACTTTGAAATATAGAGACATACTAGGTGTTCCAGACATAGATAGGCTGAGAGAGCGGATTATGTTTGAAGCCCACAATTCCAGGTATTTCATTCACCCAGGTTCCACAAAAATGTATCATGATCTTAAGGAGATTTATTGGTGGAACAATATGAAAAAGAACATAGCAGATTTCATGGCAAAGTGTTTGAATTGTCAGTAGATAAAACCGAGTATCAGAAACCTGTTGGTTTAGCACTGAATGCACATAGTCTTAAGTGGAAATGATAAACATGGACTTTTTACCAAGGTACCTCACTAATTTAGAAAGCATGATTCAATTTGAGGATTGCAGAGCTACATACTAAGACAACACACCCTTTCCAGTGAGGACCACAGATTCGGCAGAAGGCTACGCTAAGTAGCATACTCAGGAAATTATTAGATTTCATGGGACTCGAGTGTCAATTATTTCAGATTGAGGTGTACAATTCACAACAAACTTTTGGAAGTCCTTTCAGACAGGATTGTGTACCAAAGCAAGTCTCAGTACCACTTTTCATCCTTAGACAGATTTTCAAGTAGGGCACACTACCAAGACGTTTAAAGATATGTTGAGAGCATGTGTCCTAGACTTTAAAGGTAATTGGTATGATCATTTTCCTCTCATTGAGTTTGTGTAAGGTTATAAATATCATGCTAGTATCAAGATAGCACCGTTTGAAGCCTTGTACGGGCAGCGGTGTAGATCAACTATTGATTGGTTTGAAGTTAGCAAAACAGAATTGCTAAGGACAGACTTGATCCATCAGGCTATGGAAAAAAAGTCAACTTGATTCAGAAGCATTTGAAAATGACTACGTTTCATCTGAAGTCATATTCGGATGTGTGGTGCAGAGATTCAGAGTTTCACGTTAACGATAGGTTGTTTCTTGAAAATTTTGCCTATGAAAAGCGTCATACGATTTGAGAAGAAAGGCAAGTTTAGTCCCATATATATCAGACCATACAAGATGAGCAAGCTTAGTCCCATATATATCAGATCATACATGATGCTACGAAGGATCGATCAAGTGGCTTATGAGCTAGAATTACCACGAGAGTTGGTCTCTGTACACTCAGTATCGTGTTATAACATTCACGTTTCTAGCATACAGATATTCATGTCAGTTCAGTGCTTAGATACTCATGTCAGTTCGGTACTCAGATATTCATGCCAGCTTAGTAATCGAGATCGATGTCGGTTCGATATTATCCGATTCGAAGATCCCTTCGCCGGTATTCACATATTCATTCAGTTCAACATCCATGTGTTAATGTCAAACACCATTCATGATAGATAGTATTCACGTATTCATGTAAGCTCAGTATTCATGTTAGTCACGTCTATATTTTAGTTACCATGTTATGTCATGTCATGCGTGTCGCGCCCGTTTTTGACTTCGACCCGCGGGAGGTCGGAGCGGAGCACAGACTATTTGGTGATTCCTGGGTAAAAAGGGTTAAGGAGTCGCCACCTAATTATTTTTACGGTGAATTAGGACACCTAAATATTAAACTAAATGCTGCAATGTAAACTCCGATTTTAAGGTTTGCGAAACTAGTGAGATTCTAGGTAAGGGTTCTTTATTATCCTAAAGGGAAGGGGTCAGGCATCCTTTAAGATCCGCTAACTTACGGTTATCCGGTCAAACTCAGGTTAATTATTGCTTAAGAGAAAATGCATGTTTAAAAGTATGCTAGATTAAAAAGATGTTTGCAAATATAGTAAATAATGCATTTTATACAAGTACGCACTCGGATGACATAAAAGAAAGATACATGTAAAGTTTGAAAAATATGCATTTGTAACAATTGATATTTATAATGCCAAAGAAGTAATAATTTTGAAAATCATTGAATTGCAAATTGGCAAAAAAGATAAACTTGTTTGTAAGATTTAATAAAGTGAATAAAAGATGACGAAAGTTGTTTTGAAAATCTAGAATATGCGTGACAAGCCTAAAATAAATAACTAGCGGAGGGTTTCTAAGTTTGAAGTTACCCTATGAATTAATCCTAAGTTTGCCTATTCTAATCATTTCAATAATTTACATAAGTGCAATAAATAATTATTACAATACTGAGCGAGATAAAACTGAATTAACAAAGGACAAATAAATAGACTCCGAGGAGTATATGCCTTTGTTTTCTTTATTCCCTGCAAGCTATCAAGAACAAACAGTTAGAAACAGTTAAATACAAATAACTTCGAATCTGTGTCCAAAACAGTAAATGTTTTGATCACGGAGGGCTCAGACTTAAATTTTGAAAAGACCATCCCAATCACGTCATGGCTGCAAACATATGACTCAGTGATTATTTTGATTGCCTCGCCTACTAAACGTGTTGGTCTCTCGGATGAAATAAGAAAAGATCACTATAATCACGTCGTGGCTGCGAATATATAACTTGTCGGTTATTTTAGTCACCTCGCCTACTAAACATGTTGATCTCGGATGAAAAAAAAGGTTTAAGCCTCATACTTGCCCGAAGTTATATTTTCCGTCTTTATAACTATGGAGGCCTCAAAATCGACGGATATTTTTCATCGGCCAGTGTAGTATCGTGTTCAAATCAGCAAAATTAAATCAAAGCAGTAAGCAGAAAAAAAAAGCAGAGAGGCAATTTCCGAAAAGAAGCTATGTTTAGTTTAAAACAGTAAATATCCGTTGCCCGGATGTTTAAAACAGTGCTAAAAAATAGAGAAACGAAATGAAAAAAAAAGCGCGGCCTCGAATTCAATTTCATTGGCCTAAATGCGATATTAATAAAACAATAAAACAGTAAAACAGTAAGATATCCGTTGTCCGAATGTTTAAAACAGTGCTGAAAAATAGAGAAACGAAATGAAAAAAAAGCGCGGCCTCGAATTCAATTTCATCGGCCTAAATGCGATATTAATAAAAGCAGTAAAATAAACACTATAGCCGCATACAATAGTCAGTAATTAAACGTCCAACCCGATCATGAACAGTGACCCGAATGAAATAGTGAACCAGTTCTGAAAACAGACCCGGAATCGGAATCAAAATTCAGATTTTTCAGATAACCAGCAACATGATGTGAAAATGCCATAATCTGGAAATATACCCAAATCGGGTCGACCCGACCCGGGTCAGTGACCCGACCAGAATCAGATGTCAAACCCGAATCAAATTTTTTGCACCAATTTCAGATAACCAACATGCAAAAATGCGAAATGCAATAATTCTGGAAATACAACCGAACCGGGTCGACCCGACCCGACCCGACCCGGAATCAGTGAAGAACAACCCGAATCGAGTAATTCAACAAAATTCAGATAACCAATATGCAAGATGTGAAATGCAAGAATTCTGGAAATATATCCAAATCGGGTCGACCCGACCCGAATCAGTGGCGAACAATCCGAATCAAATTTTTCAGCAAATGCAGATAATCAATAACAACAAGATATGAAATGCAAGAAATCTGGAAAATCCAACCCGGGTCGACATGACCCGGGTCAGTGACCCGACCCGAATAAGAGAAACAAAGACAGTGGAGAACAAACCTTTTCTTCCGATTTTGGATTTTATTTTCGGACTTAATTCTTGAATAGCAAGGAAGGCAAATGTTTGAAATCAAGGACACAACCAAAAATATTTTGTATGGAAATCGGACCTCCGAAAAATCCTCCGAAAAATTCCTCTTAAAAAATCCCCCCTTAATGTAGAACAAAAGGGGGTATTTATAGGTCGATTCGCACCCCTTTGGTGTTCAAAACGAGTTCAAATTTCAAAATAAAGGAGCCTAAAAATCGCGGATTTTAGGGGTATGGGTCGCGGATTTTGGGGTATGGGTCGAAGGGTTGGTGGCAGGGAGTTGGTGGCAGTTTGGGTGAGGTGACCGACAACGTGGGGTCGCCGGTATGGGGGTGTGGGGTCGGGTGCGGATTTAGGGTGTTAGGTTTTTTTGGAATTTTTTGTTTTAAGGGTTTGTTTGGTTTAGGGGAATAAAAGGGATGGGTTTTGGGCTTCGGGTGGACCGATTCGGTTTGGGGTGTGGGCTGACCGGTTGGGCTTGGGGAAAATAAGGGTGTTTTGGGCTGGGGATTAAAGAGAGATTGGGCAAAGGGGTATAAGGGAAATGGGTTGGGGTTTTGTTTTGATGTGTTGGGTATGGGAAATAAAAGGAAAAAGGGCTGTTAGGCCGACCGAATTGGGTTTCGGTGGGTTTCGGTTGGGCTTGGAAAATGGAGGGTTTGGGTTTTGGGTAAAATTATTTTGGGTTGAGAAATAAGAAAATGAGTTATGGGTTTAGAATATAAAAAGGGGTTTAATATTAAAAAATGCATTGGAGAAAAATGGTAAATTATTAAAACTAAGAATATAACGATGTGATAATAAATAAAAAAATACAATATTTGCGATATGCTTAATGCTTTTAAAAATGGGTATGCGATGCAATTTTGCGAAAATAAAATAACATAGAATATTAGGGTAAAAACTATGATCATGATTTAAAAAGGCAAATGATAGTAAAACATGCGAATAATAAGAATAATAATAATAGTATATAATGATATAAAAAATAAAAAATATATGTATATATTCCTATATTAAAATTGTTTTTGAGGTGCCCAAAAATATTTAAAATTGCGAATAAATAGGAAAAGACGGGACAAAATTGGGTGTCAACAATGCGTATTAAGATGCCATGTGAGGCTTGTATTGTGATTTGGTTAGCTGGAAAGTGTTTGAAAATCTATAATTTTTTTTGGGATAGTCCTATTTACAGAGGAAACCATGCCGAAAGTTTTTTAAAATTTCAGAGTTAGTCATACTCCTAACCATTAACCATTATTCGAGGACGAATGATCCCAATGGGGGAGATATTGTAACACCTCGTACATTCAAACTAAGTCATATTTATGATTCAGGGGTTTAGGAAACCAAAACGGGAAATTAAAGTTGAAAAACCAGTTTCAGTTCTGCAAACCCAAATTTACGCCCAAGATTGATGAATTGTAAAAGTTTTATGGACCGTCGAATGGAACCGTACAATTTGTTTTTGAAATTTATGGAACACATTAATTTTTACGGACCATATAAGATTATAGGGCCTATCATTTTCGACCTTAACATTCCCCCCAGCTTTTGATAGTAAATGTTTAATTACACTTGGGTGATGGTCCTTTATACGGACCGTATAAAATTATACAGTCCAGACTCAGACCTTAAAAAATTTGACGGACCGTTAATTTCGGGCATCAAAGCCCCCAACGACTGAACATTATAAATACGCAACTTAGTATTGAAAAATCAATTTTCATAATCTCCAAGCCCTAGAAGTTCCTTTCTTCTCAACTTCTCCTACATCAAGGCAAGCCTTTATCATGTGACTCTAACATCATCCTCATGAATTCTAAGTAAAACTCCATTGTTCTTAACCTAGAGTTTTCAAGATAAACCCATTCCAAGGCTTAAGGTTCAATCTTTGGACTTCTTCAAAGTTCAGATTTTTAATACAAGTATTGGTGCGAATAAGGTATGTGAGGATAACTCTTTATGTGTGGGAATGTATTTAATCAATCCCACGCCTCGTTCATCAAGATTACTACAAATTACTTCAGAATTTAAGATTATGCCCTAGTTCATGAAAAGACCAGAACGTCAATCTTTAAGATTATAACTTCGTAGCTGTTCATAATTATCACTTTGATTGTTGTGAACTCAATACGTATTATTTATAGACTCATGTTTGATATTCCACTAGTATCAGTCTCATACTATAAAAATGTTGTACAGAAAGACTACTCTAATATCCATGAATAGTTCATGAATCCATGTCCCATATCAGTATAGAAGTAGTCAGTACTTTATATCAGATCTTTAGTATGAATTCATGTTTAGTATCTCATATTAGTATAATTCAGTATTCCAGTATCATGTATTACAATATGAATTCTCAGTTTCTTACTGTAAATTGTTTATGTTGAACACCTGCATTTAGGCCCTAGGCCACAAATGTATTTGAGCCCAAGGCCACAATTTATGTCTACGTGTATACTTGGGTCCGAGACCACAGATTTGTGCACATATATTGGGCCTAAGGCCATAGTTTATTATTACACTTAAACATGTGATTCTTTATTTCAGAACAGGAAGTATCCATATTCTTTACTTCTTTTGTTTACTTCAGTTATCAGTTATTAATTATTAGTTTTAGTTTCAGTACATTATCTATTTATTGATTTGGGTTGCCCTTTCCTGAGCACCCCACAACTATTTGTTCTTTCAGTTGGTTTTACATACTAGTGCAATTCAAATGTACTAATGTCTCTTTGCCTGGGGCCTGCATCTCGCGATGCAGGTCACGATTTATAGGTTGACGACTCAGCTTGCTAGGTTCCAGTCTCAGTTGATTTGGTGAGCCATAGTATGTTGGGGTAACAACCAGTACTTCATTATTCTTAAAGGCTTTATACACTAGAACAACAGTCAGTCAGTACTTAGCAGGTTTGTGTGTTAGCCATATCGGCTACATTCATATACTTCAGACTTATTCCGCACTTTGATTTATATCATTCAGACTTACAGTATATCAGCATGTGCTTGTTTATTTTCCACATTCAGTATGTTATGATATCACATGTTGATTCAACCAGCTAGTGGTCCGCTTGGTCACATTTAGTTAGTCACCGAGTGCTGTGTTTTGTCTAGGCCCAGATTCGGGATGTGATAGTTGTCATCCAAAGGTGACCTGGAGAAGGCTAGCCTGCAATGATCATGGCGCTCCTAAGTGGGTGGTCATCCTTTATTTGGCTTTAAATAGAAGAATCTATACAAGAGACATGCTGAACAAAGGCTGAACAAGTGGGGAATCACAGATCAGCTCACCTGTCCCTTATGTGAAACTAAAAATGAGACTGTAGATCATTTGTTTTTCAAGTGTAGTTTCTCTGCAATGGTGTGGGAAGCATTGTTGAATTGATAAAGATATAAGATAAAGGCAATGTAGTGGGCAAATGAGATGCTATGGATGTGTTCTCAGGTGAATGGTAAAGCATACTCCTCCCAGGTCTTCAGAATGGTGGTTGCTGGATGTGTTTACTACCTATGGCAAGAGAGAAATAATAGAATCTATAATTGCAACCAAAGAATTCCAAGAGTGCTTACTTGGAAGATTGTGCAGGAAGTAATGATAAGAGGAAGCATGCTACCAAGACTAGCAAATCGACTGACTCAGCTGGAGCATTATCCCATTTAGATGGTTTTGTTTTGTTTTAGTTTGATGTGTAGGTTTTGTTGCTAAGTAGTGTTGGAAATTTACCTTTGGTGGGAGTTGAGTCCAACCATATTTAATGGCTTAAACACCAGTTTTCCGCATGTTGTAAACTTCGGTTCTTCACACGTGCATAATCTACTAAGTAAGTAGATGACCGTAGGGCCAATGATCGTCAAATTTCGTTGAGAAATGAAAGAGATATTGGTACACGAAGTGAGGTGTTTGAAGCATGGAAAAAAGGTGGTAAAGACCAATCCTCCCTCATCGGTGGGGGAAGAAAGATTTGTTTAGTTTATAAGTCTCAAAGTTGGCTTGGGGTTTGGGACCCCAAGGGGTATCCAATGTGTTTAAAGGAGGGAGGACCTAGATGTGCTTCGGTTCGAGGAAAAGCCCACACACGCGCCGCCGCCGCCCGGTCGGGTCTCGGGTTATGGGCTGATATTATCTTTTTGGACCAGAATTTTTTCATATTTACAGTTTGGTCCCTGAAGTTTCAAGTAAGTCAAAAGGTGTTGGTTTTTGTAATGTCAACCAGCCTTAATATGCACTCAATTCAGTCATTTATTTTGGCTGAATTACTCTCCCTAAAGGCCAATCCGTTGCACATCATTCACCATTTATTTTGGTGAATTACTACCTCCATAATTGCCATTACTTGGCCAGTAACATCAATTATGTGGGCAGTTGGTAAGTCCTCTCCTTCAACTATATAATGGATCCTTTGCACAATTGTTGAGACACACAAAAACATACAAACGAATCAGATTCTTCCTACTATCTTCTAGCATCATTTCATTACTCAAAATTCTTCAAGGTAGCACTTGAGTTTTCTTTGTTCAATTGTTCAGTTGCTGTTTTATCTTGGGAGACTATTGTCCAGAACGTAGAAAAGATATATACGGGGCAATCTGGTCTTAAAGACAGAGTGCCATCACTCGACTCAGCATATCAAAACTGTTCCAGTTTCTTGTTCAAGTTCATTGAAATTTCAGTTTGTTGTAATTTCATTGTGTTGTAATACGTAGCAGTTACTTATTTCCTTTTCCTGCACCATTGTAAACAACAAGTAGGTCAGGACCATAAGACTTTGTCTTTGTCCATGGCATGGCCATCCTCCTGATGAGACTCCGTACATAACGTTCACTTTTGGTTAATAAAATACTTGTTTATAAAAAAAAACATAAGAAAATATATATATATATATATATATATATATATATATATATATATATATATATATGACATTATTGATTGAAAAGAATAACCCTTTTTGAATGAATGGTTGGTTTCCAACAAATACTAGACTTTGTAAATAAATAATTACCTTAAGCCTTACCTTAGCCGAAACAACATAATCTTTTAATGTGGTGCAATGCTTAAAGAAGCATAACATACGCTTATTGCAAATGTCTTTATAAATATAAATTAATGAAGCAAAAATAACCAATATGTTTAGAAAAAAAGAAGAGATATACGAAATTATCCAATTCTTATTAATTTTTCGCCAAGGTCGAATAAACATACGTTTTCATGCACATTGTTTAAGTTAGTCCCATACAGTACACATAAGTAAAACAAATACTGTATATATGATCGACATACTATGTAAGTTAGCTCCTAACATATCCTTTTTAACGGTTTTAAATATGAGGCTAGTTAATTTCAAAACCTCTACCTTGTCTAGTCAACCATCTATTTCTACTTTTCTTTTCCTAATCAATTAATCGTCTGACTTCTGAAAAATATAATTTATATCTACCAACTTATAACACTAAGCCAACACTGTGAAAAAAAATGTTATAACTCTCTGAACTCATGCAAAAAAAAAAAATGTTGATACAATACTAAGTAATTTGAAAGGAGAATTTTTGTGATTATGACGTAATGATAGAACATATGTCAATACTAAGTATTTTTCCCTATTTTACCCTTATATCAATAGGCCCATGTTATGGCACACATATCAAAAACAAATTAGCCTCGTGCTTTTAAAAATTTATTGAGGAGAGATTAATGTGAAATATTTTAAGAGGATAAAATAATCAAAACACTATCTTTATAATATTCTTTTAAGAAACATGTAAATAAAAAACACCATAATTATTTCAAAACTGAGGAGTAAAGTGGATCGAAAGGAATATTAAAATATAGTCCCTCCGGATAAAAAAGAATGTCCACTTAGTCTTTATTTTTTGAATAAAAAATAGTGTCCACTTATAAAATCAAGAAAGAATTAAATTTATTTTTCCAAATTTGCCCTTATTAAGTGTTAGGTGATCAAATCTCAATATCTATTTAATTATAGACATTTTAGTCAAATTATTTATTTTTACCTAAAAATTAATATTTTCTTAAAGAGTGTGTAAATGGCTAAGTAAACATTATTTTTTATCCGGAGGGAGTAGAACTGAGTAGAAACGTGTATAAGAGTTGATGCACTTTAATTGAAACTTGTGAGCACAAAAGAGAAGTAGCTCGAGAATGTAAAAGTCCCAACGGATAGATGATTTTTCTATTTACTTGAACCAAAGTTGGAAAAGTTCAAAGAGAAAAGGTAAAAAAGCCTTCATGTCCTTTCTCTTTACCGTTATTCATAAAATAAAGCCAAAAAGTCACCAACATTGACTTTTTGGCATGTAAATGGTGATTCCTTTTATTTTTCAAAATAAATCAGAGAATTAATTAGAGAATCCACAAAGGGTAAATGTACTTATGGTTGCCTGCGATTAACAGTAGTGGACATGTTCAGTTGATCAGAGTCTCATCTATTAAAAAACAGTTTAAACATGCTAAATTAAAGTTAAACTCATGAACTTGCCTATGCTTGTACCCTCTCCAAACTTATTGAAGAAAAAATTAAACAGTAATTAGATCTAAAAATGATACTAACATTAATATATCTATTAATTAAAATAAAAGAAAAAAAGTCTCCTCATTAAGTCAAGTGGCTGCATAACACTTGGCACTTTAAGGACAAGTCTGCTAAAAAAATTGATTAGAAAATAATTCAATTTTTGAATTCAAAGTGGTTACAATTTCTCAGCATTTTATTCGCAATATTTTTCTCAAACATGGCCGTCATTGTAGAATTCTGTTGTTTCAATTTTCATCTATCAAACTTTGTTGACATTTTGAACTCTCAAATATATATAGGTTGCCGCAACAACTGCAAAAAACAAGATGTGTTGCTCTTTGAAGTAAGATTTCCGTACTTCCTTGCTCTCGACAGTATTCAATAGTTTGATATGACATATTAATTATTTTTTTGAATTCTGTTCTATGAAAATCTCCAACCAGCCTCATTTAATATATGTTATGCAAAATAAAGTTAATGATATATTTATTTGTTCATTTTTACTTGTCCATTATATTTAAAAAATATTCATTTTTACTTATTTAGTTTAGAAAATCAAGAGATAATTTACCATTTTATACTAATTTTACCTTATTATTAAGTTATAATTATTTTCAATCCCCAATGAGTGAGATGGCCTATTATCTAATAATTAGAGTGATACTTTAGTAAAATTAGCTTTTCTATTTAGCTTAAGGAGTGTGCCAAAACAAACATGAATGGAAGGAATATTAATTAGCTGCCTGATTTTTGTTTTAAAATTTTAACCCTAAAGGGGGAAATATGGAGAAAACGTAAGGTTCTTTTATGCTTTTTTATAAATTAAACATATTTCTAGATACACGATTATTGTATATAATTTATTTATTATGAGGCTTTAATTTTGGAATGAATTTATCATGGGTTCTCATAGTATAACATGAATCACTTTTATAACGTTAAGGACATATACGGACCCACTGTATAACATTAAGGGCATATATGGACTGATAGTATAACTCGTGACAATTTAAATTTTTTTCAATAGTAAAGGGGCAAATATTATCCTTTTTCCTTAAAAATATCAACTCAATTAAAGACTTGCAGATAAGTGAATAATTGAGTTTGATAACTCAACGGAGATAACTTAATGTATTTGATATCTAAAATATGCTGCGATTACTTTTTTTTTATCAACAACGTTTATTGCGAGGTACAAATAATAGTAACTTTTAATAGTAATTTCGTTCACGACTCATGACTGTTTTGAAATGTAAGTTGCACCAAAGGTTCTCTTTTCATCGAGTTTAGACTTTAGTTAGGTAATTGTGCCAATGCAGCAACCTCATTGTGGGTCTAATTTTCTTACTATCTTTCTGCTTTTAGTTTTCAAACTGCAAACGCAAAAGGTATAGCGTCTCTTTTGCTGCTGATCTGCAAAAGATTTGAATTTTGCCACAGTGACATCATGTTATTCAAGTGTATTTTTTTTTTTTGCCAAACAAAATGTAAGGTCATTTTCTTTCTTTTTGTCTATTTCTTGCGGTCTAAGTTGCACATGATCATACTAGCTCAGCCTATCTCCGCATGTTCGAAAAGGCATAATGACCTAAATGGGACATTTGCAAATATGACCGTTTACTCATTATGTGTAATGACGAATTGAATTTGGGAGATTTCAATAGATCTTTATAATTTGATCCACGGTGCATTTACATCGAGAGAATCACAAAATGGTCATTTATATCGTAAGCTGAAAATAGTCCCTTAAGTATCACTTAAACAGTTTTGGTCCTTTAAATTACCAAAGTGAGCACGTTTGGCTTGGATAAGATATTTACTAAATTCTTATGTAGTGAAAGAGGTTAGGAGGGTCAATGACAAGATGATGACGATTAAGTTAGTCACTGAAGGGTCCACTTTAAATATTATTAGTGCATACATTCGCAAGCGGGTTTGGACGAGGTGGAGAAGAAGCGCTTTTTGGGAGGACTTAGACGAGGTGGTGGGAGGTACACCACACACTGAAAAGTAATTTATAGGAGGAGATTTTAATGCTCACATCGGGTCAGCTGCGAGGGGCTATGATGATGTGCATGGAGGTTGCAGTTTCGGAGACATGAATGAAGGAGGAGTCACACTTTTGAATTACACAAAAACTTTTGGGTTGGTGGTTGTCAACTCGAGTTTTTCGAAAAGGGATGAGCACTTGAAAACCTTCTGTAGTTCGGTGGCTACAACTCATATAGACTTTTTACTTATGAGGAAAGACGATAAAGGTCTATATAAAGACAACAATGTTATTCCGAGTGAGAACATTGCGACCCAACATAAGCTCTTGGAAGAGAAAGAGGAAGAAGAGAATTATGGATGATTGACAGAGGATCAAATGGGGTAGCTTAATCATGGATAGTGCTCAGGATATGGAGAGAAGTTGATGGCTTTGGGAGTTTGGAGGTGTAACGATTCGTTTGATCGTTTTGAGCTTTTAAACTTTTTTTCCTCAAAAATACCCTTTCCTTGATTCACCTCGGTATTTATGACTTGCGGGGATAGATGGCATGATTCCCAAGACAACCGGGTGAGTTTCAGATCAATTTTGATAAAGATGAAAGCTCTTAAGTTATAGAAATAAAGAAGTTTGACCAAAAATTGACTTTTGGGTAAATACGTTATTTTCGAAGTTTCATCGATTTCGTTAGGTCCGAATATGAATTATGACTTAGCCGAGTCATTGGTTTAGGTCCCGAGGGGCTCGGGTGAGATTTGGATATTCGATAGAGGTTTATGTCATTTAAGGAAGTTATAATGTTTTTATGGATAAACGTGTCTTAACAACCTCTATACGGGTGTTTCGTCGACTCGAGCAACTTCTTAGCGTGGTTTATAATCAAGTTACACTGTTGATTGGTGTTCATGGGTTTCTGAACAAGTTTTGGGTCGTTGGTGGAGAAACTAGTTAAAGTAGAATTGTAGTTAACCACGGTCAACATTGAATCAAGACAACCTTTTTTGGGTATTTTGAGTGCACGAGCAGGTCCGAAACGTATTTTATGACTACAATGCATATTTGGTTTGTGTTCGGGAGGTTCCAGATGAGTTTCGTGTGTTAAATCAAAGTTTTGGAAGCAAAAATGGATATTTTCTGATTTCTAGTGTGATTTGGTCGGAACGCAATCACGATGAAGAAAATTTTTGGCAAAAAAAAACAAAAAAATTGGCTTTGCGATCGCAATGAATAAATTTTCCTGGACAGTGTATCAAAATCCAGACCTCAATTTCATTGTATTTTGGCCATAATTTAAGCTCTAGAGCTCCGTTTGAGGTGACTTCAGTGGCTAAATTCTCATATGCAAGATAGGGTAAGTATACAAACTTCATTTGTGTATTTTCCCATAATTATTTCCATTGGTTATCAATTTTATCCGGATTTGGATTGTAGAAATTAGGATTTTTGAGCCCTAGAGTTGAAAAATGATATATATTCGATTTGAGGATCAATTCATGGATGAAATTAGTTGATTTTATGAATTTATAACATATGGGCTATGTGTAACTCCATTTTATAATGAAATTACAATTTTGACCTTCGTGGCTCGGGATTGACTTTTTAGGTTCATTTTTGGGTTCTAAAATAAAGTATATTAATATGGGTATCATTGGACTCGTCTAAGTCTGTAGATTGAGTTTTTGATTATATTAAACTCGTTCATTGATTTAGACGCTGTGGAGCTTCCGGAAGGTTTAATCTTCGCGCGGATCGAGCTTGGAATCGTTCGTGAGCTATGAGACTTCAAATATAAGGCAAGTTGAGACTTACTACACCTTAATGTAGTATCGTGTGTTGGTAATTAACTAATTAAGGGTATAATGTGAATTTAGGGGTCCCGTACTCGTGAGGTGAAGAACACTTGTGCAGGTACCAGTGTACTTAAAGTGTAATTAAATGGTAAAGTATGTTGTACATGACAAAGATTATGTGTTTAGCTTTTGACCCATGAGTGTGGTGCATACATCCACTTAGGTTGATATGTATGCTGATTATTTGGGCTATGCTAGCCATGTTTGATAATTGTGTTATTATGACTTATCATGCATTCATCACTCTACATCTCGTGTAATCTTAAAAAGGAATTGACAAATGTTAAATGTATTGATTTATGCTTTTCCATGGTGTACACATATCCATTTCATTCATTCATATTATTATCGACATTGAACTATTCAGATACTGATAAATAGGCTTGAAAGCCAGTTATTGAATATGGTATATAGTAAGAGTGATGATTGATGATGATACTACAGCCACAGAGCTGAGACCCAATGGGAAATTTCGGATGGGTATTTGGACCTCATGAGTCCCCCACCAGTCACGAAACATATACTGCATGAGCATGTGTATACCAGGTACATATGGCCATTGCATTGCATGCATATCATTTGTATTGCATCTCATTCGTACTATTGACGTGTAATCATTTTGCTTTTAATGGAAGAAATAGTGAATATTTACAATTTATTCTTGATGTAAGACTGAAATATGGAACTTTATGAGGTTGGATCCGATAGTAGTAAATTGGCTTCACTTTTGTAAAGTTGGGAACTTTAGAATGACTTGTTAATAATGAATGTTCTAAAATGGTAGAAAGACTGAATCTTTATTAATATATTGCCTTAAATAGTGTAAAGGTCGAATCTTTATGAATGTATGTGTCTTGATTGATGCAAGGGTCGGATCTTTAAAGTAAACTTGATTAAAGTGATGAAAAGGTGGAATCTTTTGGGTTTACACGCCCGATTCGGGTATAGGTTGGAACCTTATTGCTAAACTTATCGTAATTGAGGTAAAGTTGGAACTTTAACATGATCCTTGAAAATTAATGTAAGTTATGACTCGGGTGGTTGTGAAATCTTTAGGTAAATGGTTGTAGTACTTATAAGTTGTATATTTTAACTAGCTAAGCAAGAAGAGAAGTATTGGGAGTACCAATCCTCTCCACCGTTATAGTTAGGGTTGATCGACGATGCTGCTGGGTATACATGCTTCCTGTATTCACTCTACACTTGTTGCACCTTCTGTATGCAGGTACTGATCCGGATTTGAGTAGACCGTAGTGGCGTGAGCCTATATGGAGGGCTTAATTGGAGTCCAAGGTGAGTTGTAGATGCCTTCCCGGCATCGTACTTCCTCTATCTTATCTTTTTACTTTATGTCTTAAGTATTTTAGAGAGTATGTTGTATTAAGTTTTAGACTCTGTATTCTACTTAGTAGCTCATGTACTCATAACAATCAGATTTTAAGGATATTTCTAGTTTCACATATTAAGCATTTTGATACTTGTCAGTACTTTGGGTGTCTTTTACTTTTTCACATTATATATATTATTTACTTTGTCTTGTATGGATGGAGTTCACCTACGGGTTCATGGTAGGTGCCCTCATGATACAATTAGGATTTTGGGTCGTGACAGGAGGAGTAGTGGAATATGATAAATATAATTGTCAATTGCATTAGGGAAGTATCTAGAGAGGTGTTGAGGTCTCGAGAGGTAAATTTGGTGGGCATCGAGGGGACTGGTGGTGGAATGAGAAGTCCAAGGGAAGGCGGAAGCAAATAAGGTGGCGTATGAGAAGTTGGTGGATAGTACAGATGATGAGGAAATGCGGTCGAACATGGAGAAGTATAAGATGACAAGGAAGGAGGCAAAGCTTACGGTTACATCGACCAAAATGGCAGCTTTTAAACTCTTGTATGCAAAATTAGAGGACAAAGACAGGGATAAGAAGTTGAACAAGCTAGACAAGACGAATGAGAGAAGGGCACATGATTTGAATCAAGTGAAGTGCATCAAGTAGTATAATGGTAAAGTAATCGTGGAGGAGACACTCATTATTCGGAGATGGAAGTCATACTTCTAAAATCTCTTGAACGAGAAGGGGGATAGAGTAATTCTATGTTGAGAGGCATGGAGATTTTTCGCTGAGAAGTTCAGTGAAGAGACACGCGACATAGTTAACTTGGAGTGAAAGTTCAGTGAAGTAGAGTATGAGGTTGGCGTGAAAGTGAGGCTTGATACCCAAGTCATTCAAAAGAGAGGAAGTTTCAAATATCTTGGGTCTATTATCTAAATAAATGGAGAGATTGACGAAGATATCACACATCGTATTGGTGCATGAATGATGATAAGAAGGCTTGCATCTAAAGTCTTGTGTGATAAGAAGTTGCCTCCAAAACTTAAAGGAAAGTTTTATAGAGTGGTGGTTAGCCAACTATGTTGTATGAGGCGGAGTGTTGACTAGTCAAGAACTCTCATAAAGATTAGTGAATATATCCGGGACAAGTTAGGGGTGACATCGATGGAGGACAAGATGAGAAAAGTGAGGTTGAGATGGTTCGGGCATGTGAAGAGGAGATGCACGGATACGCCAGTGTGAAGGTGTGAGATGTTGACTATAGATGGTTTCAAGAAAGATAAAGGTAAGACGAAGAGTATTGGTGAGAGGTGATTAGACATGACATGACATGACACAGTTTTAGCTTCGCGGACATGATCTTAGATAGGGGGTTATGGAGGACACAAATCAGGATAGAAGGCTAGTAGGTAGTTGTGCGTTGTCACGCCTAGTGGCACATTTGTAGTTTCTTGTCCTTGATTTCTATTAGTATATTTTGTTTCTTGTACTTCGATTGTCGTATGATTTTGTGGTAGTTAAATTATTGTTTCTTTTTCAGACTGTTGTATCACACTTTATTTAGTATTTTGCCATGACTTCTTTATTTATGTTATTTCTTATTCCAGACTGCTGTGGTTTGTGTTTTTTCGAGCTGAGAGTCTATAAAAAACAACCTCTCTACCTTCTAATGCAGGGGTAAGGTATGCGTACACTCTACCCTCCCCACATCCCACTTTGTGGGATTACGCTGGATATGTTGTTGTTGTTGTTATAAAAATAAGAAATATTTAATGGGAATTCACATTTTGAAATGACAAATTTTATAGTTTATGTTCTTTTTGGTCTATTTCAAGAGTTTGTGTGGTCTGCGGGCTATTGCATAGCAGCGGATTTACCCTGTGAGCACCACTGCGACTTTCTTGTCATAAACAAAAAAAGGAGTTTGGTGCAACTTTTTTGAAGTGCAATTTATATTATTAATTCTCTATTTTTGTGTCTAGTGTAGTCTTTTATGATTCAATTTCTGAATTTTTGACACAAATTTATGATAATTTTGGTTTTTTCCACAGTTCCGGTTTAATCTAACAATAATAATTTGGTAAATATTTGTTGAAGACTAAAGTTGCTAACGTTTGATAAACTTCAAGAACTAAAACTTCTCAATTGAATACTTAAGAAGTTATTTTTGACCTATTACTGAAGATAAATGACCATTTTTGTTATTTTCTCCGGTTACATCCACAACTTGCTCTTTCAGCATTGGCTTTCATGTTTGTTAAATAACTCAATATTAATTAGATGTTAAGAATTAGTCGCCTTTAGTACTTATAAAATATTCAAACGGGAGGTATCTCCGTCCAATCATAACCAATCCGCTATGAGAATTGTCTTAACAATTACTCTATCCGTACTATATTAGTTATCATGTTCGTTTCTCGAGAATCAATTTGACTAATTTTTGAAGTTAAATTAAATTAGAGTTAAATCAATATCTTAAAATTACAACTTTAATATAAAACAACTACACGAAAATTCTATAAGTAACAAGTCTTCTCATATCAATATGGTGAAAAAGTATATCTTGAAATGCCGATCAAAATTTATATAGTTTAACTCTTGAAAAGTGAAACATGTTGCTAAACATTAATTTAAAAAGTTTAACTATTTGAGATTACCAACGATTTAAGTTCTATTTACTAAAGTTGTTTAAGGGCCCGTTTGGCCATGCAATTTGGACCCTAAATTTGAAATTAGTGTTTATTTATGATATTTGAGCAGAGAATTTTTAATTTCAAATCCCAAATTCACTTAAAAGGTAAGATCTTAATTCCAAGTTTGTGATTTCAATTTTTTAAAAATTTAAACTTAACTCATAAGTTTATATTTAGCAAAACAAAGATCTATAATTTCAAATTTAACAAAAAAGACCCATGCTCGATATGAAGAAATTATATGTACCACATGGGAAGATTATAATAAAGAATAGATAGGTACTACTGTTGATACCTAATTTTACCCTCCAATAATTTTATTTAATTATTCAGGATTCCCGAGTCACAGATTGTAACGACCTGTTCGGTCGTTTTTAGCTAAAGACCCTTATTTGATTGTTTGACCCTTCCCGTAGACTCTTTGTGGGATTTGTGATGCGCGTGGATGGGTGACACAGATCACGAGGTCCATTTATATGCATTTCAGATAAAAACACAAAACTAGAAACTTCGCGTTGTATAGTTTGACTTAAATGACTTTTGTCTAGATGAGTTCATTTCTAGGTTCCGTCACTTTCGGCAGCTCTGGAGGATCATTTATGACTTAGTAGAATCATTGATTCGCTTACCAAGGCAATCATATGTATTTTGTGGCCTTATTTGTGAAATTTGGATATTTGGTGTTCCCAGACAATTCTTTAGAAAAATATGCCTTAGCTTGGTTGGGAAATCCGAGGATACGAGTGAGTTCGTAGCACTGTTTACCTTAGATGAGTATGTCTGGTTTGTGTCGGGGGGGGGGGGGGGTCTCGGGAGTGTTTCAAAGGTCAATAGGAGTTTTGGGTTGTTTTCCCATTGCTGGTGTCTGGTGTCCGCATCGGCGACACCAATGTCTGCTCTGGCGTGTCCGGCCCGACAAGAGGTTGGCTCACCGATCCGGAAGTTTGGAAATTGTGGGTTTTCGCTGTGGCTGAGGATCTGTCCGTAGGGGTGTTCATTGTGGCGCTGAGGTGATGTGCCAAGTGACACCACCTCGGTGAGGGTCTGGTCCGCCGTAGTGAGTCCACTCCAGTGGAGTCGATTTTGCTGTGGTAGAATCATTGTTCAAGTGTCCTATTTATTCCCTTAGGTCAGAAATCTTTTCCCCAAATAGCAAGTCTCGGAAACAGAGTCGTCCTAGTTTATGGATTAGTTTACTTGTTTTATTGTGAATTAGTGATGGATATTGATAGATGATCATGTTTTAAGATTTAATTTGGTTATAGAAACTTATTCCAATTGGGAAAAATTTCTAGGATTTCAAATTGAGGCTTTTTGTATATTGTTCAATTGAGGATTCAAATATGTATAGATTTTCAACTAACTTAAGGATATGACTACCTAGTATATATTCTTGGTAATTGAGTATTAAAGTTCGTGTCTTAGTAGCGTGGGCCCAGGATTAGTATTTAAAGTCTTACTTTATGTGTGTAAGTTTTATATTAACGGTGTAATATGTGTGATTAGACTTCGATTATCATGAGGCACAGAGGAAGGGAAAGGCTATCATCGAGGCTTGATCGTGTAGCGCTCCTATTCGGCCCAGAGGTAGGCTATAATTTAGTTTTTCGAGACTTCGATAGAAGTGCATATTTAGTTATAAATATTAAAGGGTATTGGGCGTGTTTGGGGTCCTATTTATCCAGTTGTGATGAATGTTTGAGTGGGTACCGGTGTTAAACTGTGATGGTGGGTGATTTGGGAAATCAACCTTGTGCTAGTTCTGACTGCTGCTTATTTGGTATTGTCATAATATGTGGGCTTATCGCCATATTTGCTATTGTTTGTTTAGTCATCACACCTGATTTTGATATGATATTTTAATTATGACTTGTATTATATAAATGTGTTGTTGAATCGTGGAAGCATGTGACATGTAATCTCTATACTTGATTGCATCTCATTATATCTTGATATCTTGCCTTGTGTTATCATTTGCATTCATACACTCATGATTCTATGATATTGGTATGAGAGTGATATGGATATGATGTGGTTCTAAGAGGCTGGAAAGGTAAGAGTACTATGAGATTTGGCAACATTGAGATGAGAAAGATAATTGGTATGGCTCGACAAATGAGTATTGGGCTCTAGTCATATTCGTGTGTTGAATTTCGGCTGGCTAGGAGCGGTATATGGATTTTGCGGGTCCCAAGTGCCTTGCATTCATACATACTTATCACATTTCATTGATAAATTGTTAATAAACTTGTGTTGATTTGATTTTTGATAATTGACTGGATTCTAGAATTGGGAGGATTGTACGTGCTACTTTATACTTGAATTATTGTTGAACTCTGTGAATAGTATGTGGGTCATGTGACTTACTTGAATTAGTGAACTATTAGTATAGGATTACTTGGTGTCAACTTGGTATTTATCTCTAATTATGTATCTACTGTCGTTGTTTTCCTATGATGCTTATGGGGGTATGTTGTGTAATCATGCTACACTTGCTGCATTCTTTTTTTGGATGCAGATTCATTACCTTCCACCTCTACAGGATCATGTGGATGAGTTTGAGTAGTTGACCTTCAGTATTCAGGGTGAGTATGCTACCTCCAACATACCCTTAGATGTTTTTTCCCTATTACATTCTTTTATTCGTATTTGAGAGACATGTTTAGAGTATGTATTTAGTTTTGGTACTTCGTTGCCAATTTTAGACTTGTTTCGTATTTTAGTGTTCTTGTATTCACATACTAGATCACTTGGGGGTTGTTGGATGTATTTGACTTATTTTTTTTGCATTTATTTTATGAGATATCGTATGTACTATTATGTTATCTTCCACTTTCATTTGTGTTATGTCTGGGAATGATAAGGAGTGGTTTGCATACTGGTGGAATTATGTATGTGCCACCACGATTCCTAGAAAAGGGCCGTGACAAAGTTGATATCAGAGCCCTAGGTTAAACGGTCTTAAATACAAGAGCAATGTCTAGTAGAGTCTTGCGGATTGGTGCGGAGACATCCATACTTATCTTTGAGAGGCTATGGGACATATAGGAAGTTTCACTTTCTTCTTCTTTTTGTGCTTAGTTGAATCATATTGGTATCTGTACTTTGCTTCTATTCTCTCTCAAATGGTGAGAACTCGTGCTGATGTAGCAATGAAGGATGCACTGGCACCGACTTCGGTGGTGCGCGGTCGCTGTAGAAGATGTGCTCGGGGCCGAGGTAGAGCTAGAGCAGCGGCACCAGCTTGGGGTGGAGCATAGAGGGCCGATGTGCTAGATTTATTTCCCTTGAGCCGGTTATTGAGCCTTAGGATGATACGCTAGAAGAGGATATAGGGCCAACCCAGGATCAACCTGGATTTATTGCTACACCAATTCTATAGGACACACTGGTCAAGTTATTGAGTTTTCTTGATGGTTTTGCTCAGACAGGCGTACATCCTACTACTCCGGGTGGTTCTCAGACCCTTATAGGAGAGGGGCAGACTCATAGCCCTGAGTTTCATACTCCCGGGGTTTATCCAACAGCGATGTCAATGGCCCGTATTGATGAGGTTCATGCTCCAAAGTTTGGTCCCCGACCTAAAGTCGCGATAAGCAAAAGATTTGGGAGCACTATTCGAACATGAAGCCTCCGGTATTTTATGGACATCCCGATGAGGCTGCATATGAGTTCATCGTGAGAAGCCATGAGAGGTCGCATACTCTGGGTATTGTTGCGTCATATGTAGATAGTTTTGTGGCCCTTCAACTTTTGGGAGATGCAAAATAGTGGTGGAGGGCGTATGTTGATTGTTTACCTGTGGGGTTGCCTCTATTGACATGGGTTAGGTTCTATCAAGTGTTCTTGAGAAGTATGTGCCTTTGAGCTTCCGTTTTGGCAAGCGTGATGAGTTTTAGAAGATTGCACAGGGTAATTCTACAGCTGCATAGTTTAAGACTCGCTTTCATGCCTTATCCCGTTATGCAACACCTTTGTTACCTACTGAGGTGGAGCGAGTGAGATGTTTTATTAAAGGATTGATTGTCCTACTTCAGTTGTCTACGTTGCATTTTGTAGCTACTGGAGCTTCTTTTGATACTGTAGCTGAGCATGCTAGGATGGTAAATTCCGTGAGGGGTAAGATGTATAAACATGAACCTGATAAGAGGGTGAGATAACATGGATAGTTCAGTAGTTCTACTTTTCGTGGTTATGGGTATCAAAGTAGATATCAGCAGTTGTAACCTAGTCGACCAGTTCATGCAGCTCTTCAGATTCCTGGCGGTGGGGGTCAGTCTTTGAGGGGTTCTCAGTCTATATATATTCAGACCATGGTGGTTGGGGTTCTTCTATCTCCATTCATCATCCCTTAGTGGCTAGGACTTGTTATGGCTGTGAAGAGGTTGGACACTTCAAGAAAGATTGCCCAGATAGTTTTTGAGTGCCTCTCGTGCACGTGCACCTAAGACCCCAACACAGACATCTAGAGGTGGTAGTTAGACTAGACGGAGAGGATCTCAGTCGGGTCATGGTGGCCATAAGCCTGGTCATGGTGGATCCTAGTCGGTGAGAGATGGAGCTCATTTAGGCTGAGGTATCGAGCAGGGTATCCAATCTGAGGTAGGGCACACTCATTTCTATACATTGCCTGGTAGGGTTGAGGCTGAGGCATCTGATGTAGTCATCACATGTATCATCTTAGTCGATCATTGGTTTTCTACTCTATTATTTGATCCGGGGTCTACATTCTCTTATATGTCTGTATACTTTTCTGCTAAATTAGAGATGTGGTGTGATATTCTTGATATTTCTATTCGTGTGTCTACACCAGTCAATGATTATAGATAGAGTTTATTGCATGTGTGTAGTTACTTTCATGGGTTACGACACTTGGGTAGATCTGGTCATCTTAGATATAGTGGATTTCAGTGTTATATTGGGTATGGATTGGCTATCACCATATCATGCGATTCTGGGTTGCTATTATAAGACAATCATATTAGTTATGCTTGGTCTTCTGAGGTTAGAGTGGAGAGGCGCTCCCAGCCCAACTCTTAGGAAGGTTATTTCTTATATCCGGACTAAGAAGTTAATGGACCAGGGTTGTTTGACATATCTTGCTCACATTTGGGATATTAGTACAGAGACTCTTTCTCTTGAGTCAGTTCATGTAGTTAGTGAGTTTGTTGAGGTCTTTCCTTCAAACTTACCGGGTATGCCACCAGACAGAGATATTGATTTCTGTATTGATCTTGAGTCGGGTATGCGACCCATTTCTATTCCTCCGTACCATAGGGCTCCAGCTGAGTTGAGAGAGTTGAAGGAGCAACTTTAGGATTTGTTGAGTAAGGGCTTCATTCGACCGAGTGTATCTCCATGTGATGCTCCTATCTTGTTCGTGACGAACAAGGATGGCACTATGTGTATGTACATTGATTATTGACTGTTGAACAAGGTTACCATCATAAATAAGTATCTGATTATGTGTATTGATGATTTGTTCTATCAGCTTCAGGGTGCTTCTATGTTTTCGAAGATTGACTTGAGGTCTGGGTATTATTAGCTGAAGATTCGGGCTGAGGATGTTCCCAAGACAACTTTCTGGACTTATTATGGGCATTATGAATTAATGGTGATGTCATTTGGGCTTACCAATGCCCCTGCATCAATCATAGACTTGATAAATGAGATATTCAAGCCGTATTTGGATTCATTTGTGATTATGTTCATTGATGACACCCTGATATATTCAAAGAGTCAGGAGGACCATAAGCATCATCTTAGAGTGGTTCTTGGTTTGTTGAAGAAGAAGAAGCTATACGCTAAGTTTTTAAGGTGTGAGTTCTATAGCATTCTTGGTACATGTGGTGTCCAAGGATGGGATCATGGTTGACCCAAAGAAGATAGAAATAGTCAAGGACTGGCCTAGACCGACTTCTGTGATGGATATTCAGAGTTTTGTAGGTCTTGCTAGATACTATCATCGGTTTGTCAAGGGTTTCTCTTCTATTGCTTCACATTTGGCGCATTTGACTCAGAAGGATGTGACTTTTCAGTGGTCCGATCAGTCTGAGGAGAGCTTTCAAAAGCTCAAGACTCTTTTGACCACAACCCCAATTTTTTCCTTTCTAATAGTGAGGAAGAAATTTACCATGTATTGTGATGCTTCTAGGATTGGGTTGGGTTATGTGTTTATGCAGGTGGGTAAGGTTATCTCTTATGCATCGAGGCAGCTGAAGATGCATAAGAAGAATTACCTTATTCATGATTTTGAGTTGGATGTTATTGTGTTTTCCTTGAAGATTTGGAGGCATTACTTGTATGGCGTTCATTGTGAGGTGTACACAAACCACAACAGTCTTTAGCACGTGTTTAATCAGAAATATTTGAATTCTAGGTAGCATCAGTAAATGGAATTATTGAAGGATTATGACATGACCATCCTATACCATCCAGGCAAGGCCAATGTGGTGGCGGATGCCTTGAGTCGAAAGTCAGTCAGCATGGGGTGTTTAGATTGTTTGGTTGTTTCTGAGTGTCTTTTGGAATTAGAGGTCCAGTGTCTAGCCAACCATTTTGTGAGACTTGACATTTTGAATTCGGGTAAGATTCTGGCTTGTGTGGAGGCGAGGTTATCTCTTTTGGTCAGATTCAGAGTTACCAATATGATGAGGTGAAGTTGTGCAAGATTTGAGATAAGGTAATGAGTGGTGAGGCCAAAGAGGCCATGATTGATAGTGAGGGCATTTTGAGGATCAAGGGTAGAGTGTGTGTGTGCCTCGTGTGAGAGACTTGACCAAATTAATTATCGTGAAGGCCAATAGCTCTAGGTATTTAATTCATCCTGGTGTTACTAAGATGTATCGTGATTTGATGCAGCACTATTGGTGGGCTACGATGAAGAGAGACATTGTTGATTTTGTGTCTCGGTGTTAGAATTATTAGCAGGTCAAGTATGAGCATTAGCGTCCCGGTGGTATGTCTCAGAGGATGTCCATTCCCTAGTGGAAGTGGTTGAGAATTGATATGGATTATGTTATGGGATTGCCCAAGACTTTGGGCAAGTTCGATGCTATTTTGGTCATTGTTGATAGATTGACTAAGTCTGCACATTTCATTCTAGTTCAGATGACGTATAATGCAGAGAAGTTGGCTAAGATCTACATCCGAGATATTTTTCGTCTTCATGGGGTTCCTATTTCTATTATCTCAGATTGGGGTACTCAGTTTACTTCGTATTTTTGGCATACTTTATAGAGAGAGTTGGGTACTCACTTAGATTTTAGTACAATATTTCACCCTCAGACCGATGGCCAGTCCAAGCGGACTATTCAGGTATTGAAGGACATGTTGTGAGCTTGCGTGATTGATTTTAGTAGTCTGGGATAGGTTCTTATCGTTGGGAGGGTTTGCGTACAACAACAACTATCACTCCAGTATTGATATTGTAACGTTCGAGGCCTTGTATGAGAGGATATGTCGATCTCTGATTGGTTGGTTTGATGCATTCGAGGTCCATCACTAGGGTACTAATTTGTTGAGGAATTCATTAGAGAGAGTGAAGGTGATCCAGGACAAGCTGCTGATAGCACAGAGCAGACAGAATGAGTATGCGGATCGGAAGGTCCGAGACTTAGAGTTTATGGTTGGTGACAAGGTTCTTCTAAAGGTTTCACCTATAAAGGATGTGATGAGATTAGATAAGAGAGGGAAGTTGAGTCTTGAGGTATATTGGACCCTTCAAGATTCTTCAGAGAGTTGGGGAGGTGGCATATGAGTTGGCTCTGCCACCAGGTCTTTCAAGCGTTCATCCAGTTTTCCATGTGTCTATGCTGAAGAAGTATCATAGCGATGGTTCTTATATCATTTAGTGGGACTCCGTGTTACTTGATCAGAATTTGGATTTTGAGGAGGAGTTTGTGACTATTTTTTATAGACGTGTGATGATGTTGAGGTTGAAGGAGATAACTTCTGTGAAGGTTCAGTTGAGGCATCATCCTGTTGAAGAGGCGACTTGGGAGACTGAATCTTATATGCGGAGCAGATATCCTGGCTTGTTCACTAATTCTGATACATTTTCTCTGTTCGTTATATCTATTAGAGGAAAAACATTATTTTAATTGGTATGTGATGTAACGATCTGTCATGTTGTTTTTAGCTAAAAACCATTATTTCTTTATTTGACCTTTCTCGTAGACTCTTTGTGGGGTTTATGATGTGTGGGGATAAGTGGCATGGATTTTGAAGTCCATTTATATGCATTTCGGATGAAAAATCCAAAACTAAAAACTTAGAATTGAATAGTTTGACTCAAAGTTGACTTTTGACTAGATGAGTTCATTTTCAGGTTCCGTCGCTTCCAGTAGTTCTGGAGGGTCATTTATGACTTAGTCGAGTCATTGGTTTGCTTCCCGAGGCAATCAAATGTATTTTGTGGCCTTATTTGTGAAATTTGGATATTTGGTTTTCCCGGATGATTCTTTAGAAAGTATGCCTTAGCTCAGTTAAATGGGAAATTTGAGGGTACGAGCGAGTTTGTAGCACTGTTTACTTTAGAGAGCATGTTTGGTTTGTGTAGGGGGTCTCGGGGGTGTTTTGGGGTTAGATAAGAGTTTTGGTTTGTGTTCCCATTACTAGTGTCTGGTGTCTAGGTGTCCGCCTCGGCGACAACACTGTGTGCTCCGACGTGTCCGCCTTGGAGAGAGGTTGGCTCGCCGAAGCCAGGGTTTTCGCTGTGGCAGAGGATCTGTCCGTAGGGGCATGTATGTCGATGCGGAGTCGTGTTTGTTGTGGCATTGAGGTGAGGTGTCAAGTGACACTGCCTCAGTGAGGGTCTGGTCCGCCGTAGCAAGTCCGCTCTAGTGGAGTTTATTCTGCCAGGCGGAATCACTGTTCAAGTGTCCTATTTATTCCCTTAGGTGAGAAATCTTTTCCCCAAATAGCAAGTCTTGAAACCTGAGTCGTCGTAGAGCATTTCCAAAGGTCTAAGAGCGATTTCATCCTTTGAGTAAGTGATTCTTCCTTTGTAAATTAAGTTTATGCTTCTAAACTCTTTAATAATGGTGGTTTAGCATGATTATAAGTTGGGGAAGATGAGTTATGCATTCTTGTGAGAATAAGAGGTTAAATCAATGATTAATGAAGAGTTTATGGAAAGTTTACTTGTTTTATTATGCATTAGTGATGGATATTGATAGATGATCATATTTTAAGGCTTAATTTGGTTATAGAAACCTATTCCAATTGGAAAAAAATTCTAGAATTTCAAATTGGGGCTTTTTGTATATTGTTCAATTGAGGATTCAAATGTGTATACATTTTCAATTAACTTAAAGATATGACTACCTAATATGCATTATTGGTAATTGAGTATTAGAGTTCGAGTCTTGATAGCGTGGGCCTGAGATTAGTATTTAAAGTCTTGCTTTATGTGTGTAAGTTTTATATTAACGTATAATATGCGTGATTAGACTTCAATTATCACGAGGCACAGAGGAAGGGCAAGGCTATCACTGAGGTTTGATCGTGTAACACTCCTGTTCGGCCCAGAGGTAGGCTATAATTTAGTTTTTTAAGACTTCGATAGAAGTGCGTATTTGTTTATAAATATTAAAAGGTATTGGGCGTGTTTCCGGTCCCACTCAGCTAGTTGTGATGAACGTTTGAGTGGGTACCGGTGTTGAACTGTGATGATTGGTGATTTGGAGAATCAACCTTTATGCTGGTTCCGACTGCTACTTATTTGGTTGTCGCCATTTGTGGGCTTGTCACCATATTTGCTATTGTTTGTTTACTCATCACCTCTGCTTTTGATATGATATCTTGATTCTGACTTGGATTATATAAATGTGTTATGAATCGTGGAAACATGTGACCTGTCATCTCTATACTTGATTGCATCTCGTTATATCATGATATCTTGTCTTGTGTTATCATTTGCATTCATACACACATGATTATATGATATTGGTATGAGAGTGGTATGGATATGTTTTGGGTCCAAGAGGCCAGAGAGGTAAGCGTACTATAAGATTATGACAACATTGAAATGAGGAAGATGATTGGTAAGGCACGACAAATGAGTCTTGGGCTCTAGTCAGATTCGTGTGTTGAATTACGATTGGCTAGGAGCGGTATATGGACTTCGCGAGGCCCTCATGGGTGTATGGATCATAATAAAACCTTGACGTACTATATATCAAGTTGAGAAAGGTACACTGCATACGCATTGCATTCATACATACTTATGCCATTTCATTGATAAATTGTGAATGGACTTGTGTTGAAGTGATTTTTGATAATTGACTGGATTTTGGAATTGAGAGGATTGTACGTGCTACTTGATACTTGAATTACTGTTGAACTATATGAACAATATGTGGGCCATGTGACTTTCTTGAATTATTGAACTATTAGTATATGATTACTTGGTGTTAACTTGGTATTTATCTCTAATTATGTATCTACCGTCGTTGTTGTCCTATGATGCTTATGAGGGTATGTTGTGTAATCATGCTACACTTGCTGCATTCATTTTTTGGATGCAGATTTAGTACCTTTCACCTCCATAGTACCACGTGGCTGAGTTTGAGCAGTTGACCTTCAGTATTCAGGGTGAGAATACTACCTCCAGCATACCCTCAGATGCTTCTTCCCTATTACATTATTTTATTCGCATTTGAGAGACATGTTCATACTAAGGCTGTCCAGTGGGTCGGGTGGCCCGATCCCGCCCCGCCCCCGTCTCGGTACCACCCTGACCCCCCTTTTAAAATATGAGATAAAATATGTCGATAGCGGGGTTCGAACTCGGGATGGGACTAGGGCTCGTCTCAACCGTCCTGATCCCGCCCCCGACTCGTCCTGCCCCGTCCCATCCTCTTTGCAGAAACTAACCATTGCACAAATAACCACTTTTAATTTTAGCCGTTGGCAACGGCTAGTAACTGCCATTTTGGCCCCCCACACCTCATAAACCTCCTACTCCCTTAATATTTATTTTTAACGCTAAGTTAGTATATTTACACATTAATCCTATTTCTCAACTATAAATACTTCATTTTCCTCTTCATTTTTCTCACAAATCTTCCTACCATCTCTCTAATCTCTCTCTCTCTTTCTAAGTCTAAATTGCACACTAAATATTATATTTCATTTGCTAATTTCTATTAAAGTTCAAAAATTGGGAGTGAAGTTGGAAACTAGCTTGATGATCATCGAGCAAAGTTTCAATTTTCAACCTCGATTACACGTCGACCTCGATGATCATTAATTCTATTTCTCAACTATAAATACCTCATTCTCCTCACTTTTCAACCTCGATTACACGTCGACGTTACATCGGCGTTTGGTACCTTCGTTCATTCTTTTATTTAAATTATTATTATTACTTAATTTTAATTATAGTACTTAATTTTATTTACTTTAATTATTTATTTGCATAATTATAATGGAACGAGGTGGACGTTTTTCTAGTAGATGTATTAGGGGTAATAGGGGTAAGAGTGTATCTTCTAGTAATTCAAATTACGATGATTTCACTCATGTAGATGAAATTGATCTTTTTAATGTTAATATTAATATACCATTAGATCATGAGGTATATTTTGCATCTGAATCAGTCTTTGATTTAGAAAATGAATTAGAAGATAATTTAGATAACACACCCACTAGTGCACCTCCACCTCAGGATCCGACTGAGTCTCAGGCTGAAACTGAAACTGGAATCCTTTCTATTCCCCCTAGTATGAGAAGAGGACAAAAACAACGAAAATTAAAATCACCTGCATGATATTTTTTTTTGAAAGGGACATTCCTAATCAACTAGCTATTTATAAAATTTATCGCGAAGTTTATAAATTTAAAACTGGAAAAGATCAAGGTGGGACATGAGGTTTAATGAGACATGTATAAAACTCTCACAAAGCAAGGTATAATCAATACTTGGCTAACAAAACGGGTGTGCAAATGCCTTCTGAGTCGGGACAAGGTTCACATAGTGTCCCTGACCAAGTACATGGTCGAATTAACCCGATGATGGGGGTAGTTATAGGTCCGAAATATGATAAACACAAAGATCGGGAAAATTTAGCAAAATTAGTTGTTGTGGAGGGTTTGCCTTTTTCATTTCCTTCCTCTCCTGGTTTTATTCATTACATTCGAGAAACATATAATCATGCTTTTAACGATTTTCCTAGATAAACTATTAGAAGAGATATTTTTAAATTTGCGCATAAATATCAACAATATTTACGTTAAGCATTGTATCATTTTAATGGCAAAGTGGATATCACTTCTGACATAGGCCGTAATACTAATGGTAATGATTATTTAACTATTACATATCATTGAATAGATCACAATTGGTCTATGCAAAAACGTATATTAGTATATAGATATATTGATGAAAGGCACACTGAGTTTTTATTTCAAAATATATTTATGAAATTAGTGAATATTATGGAATTACTGATAAAATTATGACTAATACATTAGATAATGCTACTTCTAATGATTATGCTGTAAACATTTTAAAAACTCGATTGACTCCATCTTTTCTCCATATTTTTCATGTTAGATGTGTATGTCATATTTATAACTTATTTGTAAAGGATGGCCTAAAACTTTTTAAAAACATCCTTGATAAAGTACAATTTGCTATCAACTTTATTTTTAAAGGTAATAAAATACAAAGACGCAATGAGTATAAAAAAAATTTATCATGATTGTGGATTACCTTATATAAAAATTCTAGAAGAAGTTGCGATTAGGTGAAATTCTTTGTATGAACAATTACTTGTTGCTCACGAGTATAGAAGACTTATAACTTTATTATTTAACGCCCATAATCAAAATCCAACGGATATGATTGTAGATGATGATTGGGATAAATTTTTGGAACTTATTATATTCTTAGAGAAAATTTTTCTAGCTACTAAGGAATTTTCTGGTATTTGTTATCCTACTATTTCATCTATATTATTTTATATAGCTCTAATATTTTTATTATTTAATGAATATATGAAAAAACCAACTTACGCTCCAGCTATTGCAAAATGTTTGTAAAATTTTTTAAAAAGTTTTTACCTATTCCCACTATTTATTTTATTGGTGTTGTATTAAATCCTACTATTAAAATATCATCCCATTCCGAGGACTCACAGAAATACCCCGGGGATGTAATTCCCTTATTGCAACGATTTATGAATGCTTAGAAATACTTCCAACAGACCCAACCGAAGAACCAACTTACGAACCAACTAAAGAATAAGTTATGTCTAGCATACAAATACAATGCAAAAATATGTATATGTTTTACCAAGAGCAAAGTGCAAATAATCAACCGGCTTCTGTACCATCTTCTTCTACTTCACTTCAAACTTATATAAACACATGCGGTTTGTTCGTCAAGTATTCAAGGCCTTCGAAATAGAATGTATAGTGGTTTAAGTTCTTCACAAATTAGCGAGTTTGATGTTTATATTTTGCAGGGTGTTGTACCGTTCGAATCAATTGCCAACAAAAATGGATGTGAAGACTTGCTAAAATACTGGAGGGAGAATGAAAAGACATTTCCGACTCTATCATAGATGGCCCGAGATGTGCTGAATATTCAAGCGGCGTCAATAGCTTCTGAAAGCGCATTTTCTGATGGAAGGTTTCAAATAGGAGGGAACATACACTCATTGGCGGGAGATAGTTTGGAGATTACAGTTTTATTTAGAGATTGGATTAGAGCGGAGCATAGAATGTGCGGTCAACCTGAGATTAATGAAGAAGACGACTACAACTACAATGAAATCTTATCCGAGGGAGCAGGAAGCGACTTTGAACAATTTAACCAACAACTTTCAATTACAACAGAAGATCCTCAAGAGATTGTCAGAAAATTAGAAAAAGTATGGTTGAATATGTAATTTTTTTAATGGCAATTTTACTATGTGATTTGAAACTTTTGAACTACGAAACAAAGTTGCAATTTTGAAATTGTATTACAAAAAAAAATCATATTTCTATTAAATAATATAAGAGGCAATTAGCCTTGGGATGTCTCCCCAAATCCCCCTACCCGACCTGACCCGTCTCGTCCCCCCAAATCCCGTCCCCTCTGCCGGTGGGATGTGGGACAATACGAGACCTCTTCTCGTCCCCCAAATCCCATCCCGTCCCACTGGCCACCCTTAGTTCAGACTATGTATTTAGTTTTGGCACTTTGTTGCCCATTTCAGATTTGTATCGTATTTTAGTGCTCTTGTATTCACAGACTAGATCACTTGGGGGTTGTTGGATGTATCAGACTTATTATTTTTTCCGCTTTTATATTATGATACAACTTATGTAGTATTTTTTAATCTTTCGCTTTCATTTGTGTTATAGCATGTGAATGATAGGGAGTGGTTCACCTACTGGTGAGATTATGTAGGTGCCACCACGATTCTTCAAAAGGGGTCGTGACACAGACAAAAAAGATTATGCCTTTTACAAGACGAAAATCATTTTACAAAACTATTCCGGAGATATTTTGTCACTTTATTGGACTCCTCAATGGCCGGTGAAGTTTGAAGATCCGCTCGTACTAGGAACATAATCTGCATACAAAAAGTGTGCAATAAGTATAACGTGAGTACAAGGAAAAACGTGTACTCAGAAGCATCATCGACCGACCCTAGTTATAACGAAGATGACGATTGGCCTTAAGGATACCACTTCAACACTAAACCAATATTAGTCTGATATAATAATTATGTACAATAATCACAAGTCTTAAGCTTAGATATAAGAAGTCTCTAAGTTTTCAAGTTCACTTCAAATAGTCAAGTATCATGATAGTCTGATTCAATGAGAAATTTAGGCAAATCAATAAATAAGGAACAATGAGATAAAATGATATGTAAATGCTATACAATGCAAGACCTTTCCATCACTGACACACACACGCTTTTTCAATAGGGAGCGCGACCCATGGGGGACTCACGAGGTCCAAATACCACCCGAAATTAATTCCCTTTGGGTTCCTTAGCCAATATTAGGATCGCATTACCTGCCTCTAGCCACTCGGGCTCATATCAACGCATCACTCTGTCCGAAATTATTTTCTCTCAGACCCACATATATATCCGCAAATATAATATGCATGAGATACCATATAAAGAATTAATATGACATGCACAACAACAAGAAGCCAAGATATGCAATAAGGATTCAATCTTTAATCAATGTAAACAATAAATATTCGACCTTAAGCTTTTTATCCACTTTTAGACGAAGATTATAGAGTGATGAGAACACATAATCACAAATAATATAGGCATATAATTAAGGAGACAAAATACCAATCTCATACCCCAATCACAGGTTCATAGAATTATTCTATCTATCACCTAGTGCCCAAAGCATGACATCCAGACCGGACTATACAATTGAAATTGCAAAAATATCCATGATATGGCACCGGTACCCGATACAAGTACTCGTCATCTCACAAGTATCGGAACCCCCTTAGTATCCCCATTACACCCTCTTAATTAGTTAATTAGACCAACCATGGCGCATTAATTAAGGTCAAAAGTCTCCACTTGCCTGATTTAGAAGTTCGACGGTCACACTAAAGCCTTTCTTTTATGTAGAGCCTTCGAATGTTCCAAATATATTGAAATACGAATAATACGTTAACACACAATTCGGTAGACGCCCATATCACTATATGCAATTTCGGACCCAAAAAGTCACCAAAAAATAGGATTTCGAGCCTCAAAGGGCAAAACAGAAAATCAGTCAGTCTAAAACTTAGTTTACAAATGGTTAATGGAGTCTAAGCACCAAATATAAACAAAATCTAATGTCAAATCCAAGACAAATTGAAGAAATATCCATTTTTAACCTAAGGTTCATAAGCCAAATTTTCCCAACTTAAATCATGATTTCTAGCATGGAGATCCTTAATAAGCAATGATGCATTCATAAGCGAGTGATTAGAAGCATATCTACTTGAAGAATCTGGAAAATCCTATAAAAAGCTCTACAAACCGAGACCCCAAGCTCCAAATATGAGAAAGAAATGAATGGGATCATTTTTGGGGCATTTAAAATCGCTAAATAGGACCTTTATCGCAATCACGAAGCTTTGCCCTGACTTGACCCAAGACTAGCCTTTACTAACGCAACCATGGTCCACACAATCGCGTGACTTGACATTGAGAAACATTGCGATCACGACACGTGTCCTCGCGGTTGCGAAAGAGAAAACCAGAATTGGACACCATAAAAATCTGGTGTCCTCCGAACTTTGAATTAATAGCCGATCTCATCTGAGTCCCCCAGACACAGACCAAATATACAAACAGGTCCTAAACACATGCAACAAACTTGCTCGCACACTCAAAACAATCATACGAGGGTTTCTTGACCCGATGTTGACCAAGGTTAACTCCAATTCTCTTAAAACTAGATTTTCAACCAAAAGTCCAAAACACCCTCGAGTTCCTCGAGAACCAAACTAATGACTCGACTAAGTCATACATGATATTTCAGACCTAATAGAATCGACAAAACTTTGAAAAAGATTCATTTACCCTTAATATTGACTCTTGTCAACCCAAATTCTTCTTTTAACTTATGAACCTCCTCAAATCTCCATCATTGTCTGAAACTCACCTAAATCACTCGAGGCTTACTCCAACCATCCATCTAAGTAAAAGAGCACGCTCCAGATCTAATGGAACCATCAGAATCTGATTCCAAGCACATTTACCCAAAAGTTAACTCTTAGTTAAACTTTTTAAACTTAGAACTTCCAAATATCAAAATTTAGACTTCCTTTTGTTATTTTCATAGGATTGCTCAAGAATCGCGCCATCCTTTACCCCAAGTCAAATACACTATAGTGAGGCTAGGGGAAAATAGGAAAAGTATCCAAAATGACCTAACAGGTCATTACCTCATGCACTACTTAAACACATGTTCATTCTCGAATATAAAAGAAAAAAGAAGTATGTGAATCGTAGAAATACTGGAAATATCTACTCCACATGTACAACTCGGTCTCCTAAGTAGCCTCCTCGACTGGATGATGCTTTCATTGAACCTTTACCGAAGCAATCTCCTTAGATCTCAATTTTCAAATCCGTCTATCAATAATGGCAACTGCTCTTCCTCAAAGGTCAAGTTCTGATCAAGCGACACTGAAAACCCATTGGATCACATGAGAACCATCCGAATAGTACCTCTTGAGCATCAAAATATGAAATACGGAGTGAACACCCTTCAAGCCAGGAGGCAAAGCCAACTCATAGGCTAACCTCACCAATATGCTGAATAATCTCGAACAAAACAATATACCTAGGGCTCAACTTACCATTTTATCAAAATATCATCACATCTTTCATGTCTTAAACCTTCAATAGAACCTGCTCACCAACCATGAACTCGAAGTCATGAACTTTCTGATCCGCATAACTCTTTTGCCTACTCTGAGTCGTGAAAAGTTTCTCCTGAATGAACTTGGCCTTTTCCAAAGAATCCTGCAACACGTCTGTACCATAAGACCAAACCTCAAATGCATCGAACCAACCAATGGGAGAACGACACCTCCTACCATACAATGCCTCAAATAGTGCCATATCAATGCTCGAATGATAACTATTATTGTAACCAAACTTAGCCAAAGCGAAGAATTGATCCCAATGACCACCAATATTAATCATACATACCCGCAACATATCCTTAAGGACATGGATAATCCACTCAAACTGACCACTCGTCTGAGGGTGAAATATTGTACTATACTCCACCTGAGTACCCAACTCCTTCTGCATAGATCTCTAGAAGGGGATTTAAACTGCATGCCTTGATCTAAAATGAAAGAAATGGGCACCCCATGCAATCAAAATATCTCTCGGATGTAGATCCTGGCCAACTTCTCTAAATTATAAGCAGTCTAAACTGGTACAAAGTGAGCCGGATGGATTCCAGCTTCAGGAACACATAGTAACAAGGATTAAGAATTTTAAAGATAAACTAGCTCATCAAAGAACCATGTAATTCAATTACGTGTTATATCAGCATAATAGCATAATAATCCGGCTCAATATGATTTATCACATAAGCCAAAAAAGATATTAGCATAACAAACATATCAACAGAAGAAGAAAAAGATGAAAGAATTAGAACCAAAAGAAAATACGTTAGGAGAAAAAATAAGAGTACTAAGGGCCTACTTAATGAGAAAGTGCGAAGAATACATATTACAACAAAAAGTTAAAAAAGATAAAAAATTAGGACTAAGAGAAATATGTGGATTTACAGAAAAGAGATTAGTATTTGGATGTGATAATCAAGAAAAAGAACGTAAATATAAAAAATGAAAGAGAAAAAGATGAAAGAGACAAGTGAAAAAGAAAAAGATGAAAGAGAATCGGCCAACTTCTCTAAATTATAAGCAGTCTAAATTGGTACAAAGTGAGCCGAATTCATCAACTGATCCACAATCACCAAACGACATCAAACTTTCACAAGGTCTATGTTAACCCTACCACGAAGTCCATAGTGATCCACTCCTATTTCAACTCGGGTATAGGCATCCTCTGAGTAATCCCACAAGGATTTTGGTCTCGTACTTCAATTGTTAACAATTCAAACACCGCAATACAAATCCCGCAATATCCCTCTTCATACTAGACCACAAATAATGTTGTTTCAAGTCTAGGTACATCTACGTAGCCCTTGAATGAATAGAGTATCTCGAACTGTGAGCTTCCTCCATTATCAATCTAGTCAAAATCCCCCACTTAGGGAACACATATGCGTGCCTTGATTCCCAACACTCCCTTATCATCAATAATTGCTACTCTTGCCTTCCCTTTTAACACATTTTCCTGAATGTTGCACAACTTGGCATCATCAAACTTTAGAGCCCTAATCTTCTCCAATATGGAAGACTATGCCCCCACACAAGATAAAACCTTGCCAGGCTCAGAAATATCAAGTCTCACCATACTATTTATCAAAGACTAAACATCCATGGCCAAAGGTCATTTCTCTACCTACAATGATGCTAGGCTACCCATGCTTATAATTTTTTGACTCAAAGCATCCACCACAACATTGGCCTTGCTCGGGTGATAAAGAATAGTCATGTCATAATCCTTGAGCATCTCTAACTGTCTTCTTTGCCTCAAATTTAGATCCCTCCTATTGAAAAGGTGCTCAAGACTCTGATGATCAGTAAACATCTCTCAATGTAAACCATAGAGGTAATGCCTCAAAATCTTCAAGGGAAATACTACCGTTGCCAACTCCAAGTGTAACATACTATAAATTCAGATTAGGTTTGATTATGTTAAATGAGTATTAATGTGACATTTTAGATATATGAAGTCCTATCAAGATGAGTTTAGGTGAAAATATTTTATCTAAGATCACGACAAATAGTGGAGTGCATAAGATCCGATAAAATCAACTAAGTTTAGGGTAGGTCTGATTTCCAGCTTGTATACGTACAAATCCATTGAGAATTTGAGTAAACATAAAACTTTCAAATTGTAGCCCTTTGAAACAAATGTCCAACGATATATGGTCCAACTCAAATGGAGCTTTGTGCTAGGAGTCATTCCAATTGTACTAAACACTGTCGACTATCGCGACACCTGTGCATCGCGTGGGTGGCACGAGCAGAACCCATTACTGAAATTTGTTTGTCTTGTGCAATGGTCCCGCAATGTAGAGCCAACGCACGAGCAGAGGCTTATGATGGGGGTGTAATATGGAGGTGCTGTGTGACCCCATATTTCTGGTTCTGAACCCTGTAAGTTTAAAATTTTGATATAACTTTTCCCCATTTTACTGTGGATGACATTTTGAGAAATAACAACCCTAAGGATCCCCCAAAAACATCTAAAATAAGTTATTTATCAATGCATATCATTACTACATCAATATAACATAAAATTAATACTAATTCGTCCCTCAAACCCTTAAATTCTTGAAACTCAAGAAAGAGAAGAAAAAGGGACGTTTGGGCATTTGGGATTTCCTTCAAAATGGTATGATTGTTGATTTTTCTGATGTCATTTAGAGGATTTAGACTAGTGTAGGGTATTAGAAATAATGAGAATCCACGGGTGATTCATTGGAATTCGAGAACACGTTTTGGGGCATGAAAAAGCCCTATTTTTACGATAAGGGTAGGAACTCTTAGAATTTGGTTAAAGCTCTAAAATTTATCATTAATAGTCATTGTAGAATGATTGTTAAACTTGGAGGAATACGTTTGAGTGAAAATTGAGGTATGTCTATGTTTTTGAAATCTTCTTTGAAGTATGTCTATATTTTTTAAAACGTTTTGAAATGCATCAATACTTTAAAAATGTCTTTTGAACCATGTGTAATTTTAAGAATGTTTTTGAAAGTGTGATTGGTTTTTAGAATCCTCATTTTGGTTGTTGTACATGTTTAAACCCTAGTTTGGTAGTTGTCCTTTGTGGAACTTGTTTTCGAATTAAATATGATATTTGAACAAGGTCATGCGCGTGTAGGGTCAAGCCTGCATCGAACCTTATAGGAATTATATTAATGGAATGAACGTGTTTTTTCCCCTATGGGATGATTGAATTTATTTTCTAAAGATTGAAGATTTCAACGTGTTTTGCATTTGAATGGGCTTTCTTGAACTAGAAACTTAATAAGTGATTTGAATAAGGTTTTTGAATTGATAATGCCATGACATGTATTTGTTTGTGTTTGGGCTTGTATGGAAAAGTTGTGCTATTCCAGAAGACGATTAGCCATTATAGATCCTAATGTATTGCTTTTGAGCATTTTATGTCAGCCAAGAGAATGATTGACCTCCAAGGCATGTAGCCCAGTGTATATTTTGTTGTGCTATTTAAGAAGAGAATTAGCTCAGTGTGATAAAGCCCTATTATATTGAATGATTGTTCACCCGTCAGTTGGCACATGTTGATCTTTTGGTTGCCTGTGAGTGGCAGTGGTGATCTTGAGTTTCTTAAGTGAAAAACTTAATGAGATGAACGATATAATAAGTTGAAATTGTTATATTCATATGTCTTGGCTTTTACTTGTGATTTTTCTAAGTTTGATGATTTACTCTATCTCTAGATTTCAACTGTTTTCATTGATATTATTTTACTGATTTTACTATCTTATGTTGATATGTTAACTATTGCCCCTTAGACACTAGCTGAGTACCCAGTACTCAGGCATACCGTTGTTGTTTTTGATGGTATGTTTGGTAACGAAGAAGAGCAGCTTCGTGATACGCGTACGGAGTAGGAGAACTTGCTATTTTTTAGACGTATTAGTGAGCCCACATGCTTGTTCGTGGGACACCCCTTCTCTTAATTTTTTGCTTTACTTTTCGGGATGCGTCCCAAAGTTATACACTTATTTTATTATCTTAGAAGCTCCATAGATAGTTGTCGGATTGTGAGTAGATATTAAAAGTCTAGTATGACTTATTGGGGAATTCGCCACGTTTTACGACTGGTTATTTAAATTAGACTTCCGCTGATTATTATATAAGTTTGAGCATGATTTCATTTAGCTATTTATGACTTGTAAAAATGGAAGAATATTAAAAAGAGATTAGTGATCCTTTTGCTTTTAAGGTGATTTCGATGTGGTTTTTGAGCATCGCATGCCTGTTCTATCCATGGTGGATTTTAGGGTGTCACACCAAGTCATGAGTGGGGTAGTTCTTCTCGTGCACCTTCAACTGCGTCAAAGCATAAGCTATAACTTTCCCTTTCTACATTAAAACACAACCAAGGCTAATCCATGAAACATCACAATATACAGTAAAGCTTTCTCCCTCCACGGGAAGAGTCAAAATCGGGGATATTGTCAACAATATCTTAAGATTTTGAAATATCGCCTCGCACTCATCCGACCATTGGAAGGGTACATTTTTATGAATCAATCCGGACAAAGGAGATGCAATAGATGAAAATTCCTCCACAAAGCACTGATAGTAACTAGCAAGGCCAACAAATTCCAAATTTCAGTGACCGAATTACATCTAACCTAATCAAAAACTTCCTCGATCTTCTTGGGATCCACCATAATACAATCTTTGGTCACCACATGACCCAAAAAGTGCCACAGAACTAAGCCAAAATCACACTTTAACATGGCATAAAGTTGCTTCTCCTTCAGAATTCCAAGAACGATCCTTAAATGCTGCTCGTTCTCTCCTCTACTACGCCGGTATATGAGAATATCATTGATGAAGACCATCACAAAGGAATCCAAGTACGGTCTGAAAACACCGTTCATCAAATGCATGAAAGTTGCAGGGGCATTAGTCAGCCCAAAAGACATGACCAATAACTTATAATAACCATAACATGTCCTCAAAGCTGTCTTAGGAATATCCACTGTCCTAATCTTCAACTGGTAATAATCAGATCTCAAATCGATCTTCGAGAAGACCGATGCACCCCGAGGCTGATCAAATAGGTCATAAATGCGAGGAATGGGATACTTGTTATAAATTGTGACCTTTTTCAATTGTCGTTAGTCAATACACATCTGCATAGACCCATCATTCTTCTTCACAAACAACACCGGAGCACCCCACGATGAAACACTAGGTCTAATGAACCCCTTACTCAATATATCCTAAAATATCTTCTGTAACTCCTTCAACTCTGCTAGCACCATCCTATGCAGAAAAAAAAAAGGCTTGGTGCCCGGCTCCAAATCAATACAGAAATCAATATCACGATATGGGGAAACATCCGGTAAATTTGTTGGAAACACCTCAGGAATCTCCCTCACTACAGGCATTGACTCAAGAATATGAGTATCAACTCTAGTATCCTGAACATACGCCAAATAGGCCAAACACCCTTTCTCAACCATCCGTCTAGCCTAATGATAAGATACCACATTCTTCGACGCATGACTAGTAGAACCCTTCCTCTCAAACCTAGGAATCCCCAACATGGTTAAAGTACCTATCTTGGCATGACAGTATAAGATCACATGATAAGGAGACAACCAATTCATTCCTATAATAATGTAGAAATCCACCATGTTCGAAGTCATCAAGTCATCCAAACGAACAATGTTAATGAAATCTTTCAATTTCTTATTTTACTATTCAACTCTATGTATTCCTCTATATGTAGAGTATATTTCTTGTGCAAAAATAGCTATAACAGAGTTTCTATTATTCGTATTAACAACTACTCTAGCCGGAATGTTTTTATTCGGTGCTAACGATTTAATAATTATCTTTGTAGCCACAAAATTGTTCATGCCCAAGTGTTATACCCCATCAAAGTCACAACACAGGATCAATACACTCCACCACTACAAAATCCCCAACACGATTAGAAACACTAACAGGGAAGTCAAGCGACTCACACATCATACTCAGACCCGAAACAAAATAAGTAGACACGTAAGAGTATGTAAAGCTCAGATTAAATAATGTTATAGTCAGCTGATGACACACTCCAATAGTACATGTAATGACTGCATCAAACACCTCTGCCTCTAGTCTACTTGGAAATGCATAGTACTGAGCACGACCACCCTTGGCTTGAGAACCTCCGCGACCACCACCACGACCTGCTTGAGAACCACCTCTACCTAAGTGAGGACTACCTCTACCACTCTGTGCACCGCCTCTAGTTGGTTGTGCTACTACTTTATATGTAGAACCCTGAGAATCGGAGTGCTGAAAACTCTTTCTAAGTCCGGGGAAGTCCCTCATGAAGTGTTTCACATTACCACACTCATAAAATCCATGACATGACATATGCTGCTAATAAGAGTTTGAATAGTCAGAATGACCACTTTGACCTCCAGTTCGGGCATAAGAACCCTAGGAACTCTGTCCCAGACTATGGCTACCACAACCCGAAGAACCATTAGTTGAAGTCTACATTACTGTCTGAACCATCCTGCTGAACTACGGTCGATGACCCCTACCTCTAGATGAGGAACATCTATAATTTCCTGAGCTGTGGGGCTTCTCTTGATCTATCCCTGAACACCTGACACCTACTAGACTCAACACTCCTAGCAGCATCCACCACTACCTGAAAGGTACCTCCCGAAGTGGCAAACTGTATTGCTGCAACTCTAAGGGGATAAGATAGCCCCCTAACAAACTTCCTGGTCCTCTCAGCCTCATCTAAAAAAATAGTCAAAGCATGGCGAGACAAAAACTAAAACCTCATCTCGTACTAAGTCACAGATATCCAAATATGCTGCAACCTATCAAACTGCTAACATCTCCTCCCTTAAAGTACAGAGAACCCACTTCTCCAAAAAACACGATAGTGAACTTAGCCCAAGTAAGTGGAGGCGACCCAGTTGGCCTAGTCTCAACAAACACCCTCTACCACTGCTTTGCAGGCCAATTATCTAAATAACTGTGAAATTAACACCGTTCGACTCAAACCCCAAATTGTGAAACCTTTCATGGAAAGTCACTAGAAACTTATAAGCATCATCGTCAGGATGTCCATCATATTGTGGTGGCTTCATCTTCTCAAACTTATCCCACCTCTTCTGCTCCTCTACGGTCATAATGAGCTGAATAACTAATTAAATGGAAATACCCTAAGCTAGTAAACCTGAAAACTAAGGAGCTACAACATCAACTGGTTGTTCCTCTGCAGTCCTATACCTATAACAACCATCTAATCGGAGTCTGACCTCCAACTCTAGCATAGGAACCCTCGAGAGTAACTGCTAGAGTGCCGACTTGATTCCAACCCCCAAAGATGCTTAAAATTCTCGCAAAGGTGTCCTGACGAAGATGAGTAGAAATGAGTCCCTCTGGTACCTGGGCAGGTCCAACCTCATTCAACGGAAATGGGTCCTCATCTGGATCGTGCCTCAAATCCCAAGCACGGGCCTGAGCAACAGCCGTTGCTTAGCCTATTGCTAGTATAGAAACACATGCTCTAGCCCTGCTTCGACCTCTAACATGTCACCTGCCTCTTCCTTGAAAAATGGTCTCGGTAGTAGGAATGGGAATATGTGCAGGCTTCTGATCTCGAACTGCAGCCAAACATGTCTTCACCATCTATGAGAGTGAAATAAAGAAATTCTTAAAAACTATTAGAATGAGGTATGCACGATAAGGAATGAAAGACTAGAGTTTTCTTAAATGTTCTATAGCCTCTAGAAAATAGGTACGAAGCTCATCATACAGATCTGCAAGACTATACTAGATATTGTTCTTGTACTTGAGAGATCGGTGGACCTAAAACATAGATACCAATTTGTTACAACCCAATTTTATAAGCTGTGATGGCACTAACTCCCACTAATTCAGTAAGTCAACCACAACCAACTTAAACAATTAATTAAAGAAGATAATGTGGAATAGTTAAACAAGTCAATTTAGAGTCTTAAATAAAAGTACAAGTCTAGGATACATTCGGAAATACATAAACTTTCTAGGAATATAAACGATAGGAAATAAATATAGATAGGGAAATCTGGTGCCATGGATCACACTAGTGGCTCACCCCGAATCCTCCAGATGTCCTCCTCAACAGTCGGTGAAGTACCGAGATCCACTCGTGCTAGGAATGGAATTTACACACAAAAATAGTGCAACAGGTGTGGCGTGAGTACGGGGAACAATGTGTACTCAATAGCATCATCGATCGACACTAGTTAAAATGAAGATGAGGGTTCGCCTTATAAATACTAATTCCATACTAAACCGCTATTAGGCCGATATAATAATAAAGTCAATAATCACAAGTCTCAAGCATAGATATAAGAAGTCTCTAAGTTTTCAGGTTCGTTTCAAATAGTCAAGTAGCATGATAGTATGATTCAGTGAGCAATTTAGGCAAATCAATCAACAACGAACAATGAGATAATAGTGATACGCAAATGCTATGCAATGCAAGGCCTTTCCATCACCGGTACATACACGCTTCTTCAATCGAGAGCACGACCCATGTGGGATTCGCGAGGTCCATATACCACCCGAAATCATTTCCCTATGGGTTCCTTAGCCAATATTAGGCTCACATTACCTGTGTCTAGCCACTCGGCCTCATATCAACGCATCACTGCATCCGAAATCATTTCCCCTCGGACCCACATATGTATCCACAAATATAATATGCATGAGTTACCATATAAATCATAATATGACATGCGAAATAATAAGAAGATAAGATATGCAATAAAGATTCAATCTTTAATCAAAGTAACCCATAAAGATTCGTCTTTTAGCTTCTTATCTTGTAACATCCCAGAATTTTGGACAATAATTTGAGCACCTAAATGAAGGGAATAGACCCGAGCGTTGGAAAACTTTATGTTATATTTACGTATGCTAATAAAGAGATTAGTATATAAAAGAATTAATCCCCGAAATAATTTTGGACGTAACAAGTGTGATAATGAGGAGTGAAAATAAATTTGGTGTGTGCATAAAGAGATTATGGACTAGTGTCATATTACAAAATTATGATATTAAGTATATGAAGGTCTTATAAGTTATCAAGGTTTAAGTGAATTGGGATCACATAATTAATTGTGTATATAATTGATTAATTGTGGGATTAATTTTAATGGAGGGGAAAAAGTTTAGTGGGAGTTATGCACGTGTAATCTCCAAAGGTTTTACCTAATGACTAAGCCTAAGAAATTAAATGGTGGAAACAATTAGAAGAGTTTAATTTGGTTACTGGGAGACGGTTAATGCTCCACTATGTGATGTTTTGAAAAGTAAGGGATTTTCACATTCCATTAGTTGCTTTTATTCTTGTGATTGCACGAGAACTAATGCATGACCTTCATATCACTTCATTGTTCTCCTCTCCTATTCGCAGGGTGAGAGTTCTATTTTTGTAATCCAGTTTCAGAGAATATTTTCTTGTATAATTACATGGCTTTCCTTTTTATGCATTTGGTACGATCAGGCGTCCTCATTTATGCAAATAGACTCCTTCGTGATGTGAATCTTGGTTGTTAGTCAGAATGTTGTGGTCTATTTATTAAGCTTGGATTAAGGTATGTTAAGGCAAATTATTTCTTTCTTTTGGCATATTCCACGTATGAAACATAACCGTGATATTGCTCTATAATTTATTCTACTCTTAGTGAGTTAAGGAATGTTCATATTATTGATTCCTATGTTAAAAGAATGTCTAAATATGTTCCTAAGTCCTTATTGAGGCATACAAAAAAGATGTTGATATTTACAGTGTTAGCCGAAGGTACAAGGAAATTATGTCATTCGGGATATTTTATTGTGATTCATGCATTTTCATTTGCATTGCTTTCATGTTTCACCCGAGACTATATATTGGAGATGGGAAATGGGATACGTAAACCACCTGATCAGCTGTGATATGATAATGATAAAGCATGTGTGGCTTAATAAAGGAAGATGCCAGATGAAGGGTTAAACTATATATATATATGTTGTGGGGAGGAAGATGCCCTTGTGTGGCCAGTATATATGTATTTACCGCATTATGCATGACATTTAGACATTATTCCCACAGAGTCCGATATGAAGTGATTCCCACAGAGGCTGTTATAGTAAGGAAGATGCCCAATGTGGCCGATGTATATGTATACTGCATTGTGTATAACATTTAGGCATATGTATTAGGGCCCTCAGAGGCATTTACTGTTGGTCGGTTGTTTCTGTTTCAATTGTTGTTATATCCCTGTTATGCTATTGTCCATGCCTGACATACTCAGTACATCAGTCGTACTGACGTCTCTTTTCTCGGTGGACGCTGCGTTTCATGCCCGCAGGTTCAGTTAAATAAGGTGATGGTTCACGCTAGTAGGTTGCTGGTTCAGCTGATGTTGGAGCACTCTATTTGTTTCAGAGTTGCCATCTGGTCATGGTACAGTATTTCTGCATACGCATATGAGTATGACGGGGTCCTGTCCCATCCTTGTGATGTCATGTATTCTTTAGAGGCTTGTAGATATGTGTCTTGTGGTTAGTTGTCATGTGTGGCCTTGTCGGCCTTGGTATGGGTATGTATGTATGAAAATTGGATTTCTGGTTAAGATTTTTTATAATCTTTTCTTCTTAGTCCGTATTCAATCATGATTAGAAGTTGGTGGTACGATTAGCGGTACCCGGCGGGTGGGGTCTGGGTGCCCGTCGCGGCCCTCCGGTTTGGGTCGTGACAAACTTGGTATCAAAGCATGTCTGTCCTAGGGAGTCTACAAGACGTGTCTAGTAGAGTCTTGTTTATGGGTATATTGTGCACCATGCTTATAAACAAGAGGCTATTTGACACTTTAGGGATGGTTTCTATTATTTCATCTCATAAATCGTGCAGTAGAGCTGAGTCTTAGGAATTCGAGTTTGACTCGCTCCTTATACCGTTTCAGTAATGCCGGTTACCAAAAAGACTTCGGTTAATTTGTACTCGTAGCCAGTAAATGAGCGATTTCTACCAAGATGATGTATACGCCAGAAGGTGCAGTATTATTGTTAAAATTTTAGATTATGAGAAGTTGTCTCACTCATATACGGAAGATGGAAGAAATAATGCAAGCCTAGAAAGTGAAATGTTTAGTCAGGTAAATGAAGTATTAAGCATCGGAACGTAGGAGATTCTAAGGATTTTTCTTTGTAAACTTTATCGTATTTACGAATACAGCAGTACCTTCTTCCAGAAGGATTATGATTAGGGAGATTGAAGTTGGACTGAGTGTAAATACTAGTGTTATGCTAACCATTGAGGACGAGAAGTATGGCACAATCAAAGAATTGTGGTAGGGAATATGAAAACAGTTAATGGAATGATATGATTAAGTATCAAGGTAGACATGTTTTTCCGCTTAGTGACGAATAGAATGAAGGATTACAACAAAAAGGATAATGGTGAAGGAGGTTATAGTTATGCGGGTCTCATAAAGGTATGATTATTTTAAAACGGCGTAAGGATCAATGCTGGGGGAGGGACAAAAGGAACTCTACGACCAAATGTGGTGATTCTCTGTTGTTCAGGAATGGGATATGAGAGGTATGATATAGTGATGTAGTGATGTATGAATGTAGTTGTATTCGCTGGTTACGCGACAAGGATCAGATATGTCACACCAACATTCGAGGACGAATGTTTCTAAGGGGGGAAATATGTAACATTCCAGAATTTTGGACAATAATTTGAGCACCTAAATGAAGGGAATAGACCCGAGAGTTGGAAAACTTTGTGTTATATTTACGTATGCTAATAAAGAGATTAGTATATAAAAGGATTAAATTCTGAAATAATTTAGGACGTAACAAGTGTGACAACGGGGAGTGGAAATAAATTTGGTGTGTGCATAAAGAGATTATGGACTAGTGTCATATTACAAAATTATGATATTGAGTATATGAATGTTTTATAAGTTATCCCGGTTTAAGTGAATTGGGATCACAAAATTAATTGTGTGTATAATTGATTAATTGTGGGATTATTTTTAATGGAGGGGACAAAGTTTAGTGGGAGTTATGCACGTGTAATCTCCAAAAGTTTTACCTAATGACTATGCCTAAGATATTAAATGGTGGCAGCAATTAGAAAAGTTTAATTTGGCTAGTGGGAGACAATAGTTAATGCTCCACTATGTGATGTTTTGAAAAGTAAGGGATTTTCACATTCCATTAGTTCCTTTTATTCTTGTGATTGCACAAGAACTAATGCATGACCTTCCTATCACTTCAGTGTTCTCCTCTCCTATCCGCAGGGTGAGAGTTCTATTTTTGTAATCCAGTTTCAGAGAACATTTTCTTGTATAATTACATGACTTTCCTTTTTATGCATTTGGTACGATCAGGCGGCCTCATTTATGAAAATAGACTCCTTCGTGATGTGACTCTTGGTTGTTAGTTAGAATGTTGTGGTCTAGTTATTAAGCTTGGATTAAGGTATGTTAAGGCAAATTATTTCTTTCTTTTGGCATGTTCTACGTACGAACGTAATCGTGATATTGCTCCATAATTTATTCTACTCTTAGTGAGTTAAGGAATGTTCATATTATTGATTTCTATGTTAAAAGAATGTCTAAATATGTTCCTAAGTCCTTATTGAGGCATACAGAAAAGATGTTGAGATTTACAGTGTTAGCCGAAGGTACAAGGAAATTATGTCATTCATGATATTTTATTATGATTCATGCATTTTCATTTGCATTGCTTTCATGTTTCAACCGAGACTATATATTGGGGATGGAAAACGGGATACGCAGACCACCTGATCAGCTCGGATATGATAATGATAAAGCATGTGTGGCTTAATAAAGGAAGATGCCTGATGAAGGGCCAAACAATATATATATGTTGTGGGGAGGAAGATGCCCTTATGTGGCCAGTATATATGTATTTACTGCATTTTGTATGACATGTAGACATATTATTCCCAAAGAGGCCGATATGAAGTGATGCCTACAGAGGCTGTTATGGTAAGGAAGATGCCCAATGGGACCGATGTATATGTATACTGCATTGTGCATAACATTTAGGCATATGTATTAGGGCCCTCAGAGGCATTTATTATTGGTCGGTTGTTTCTATTTTTGTTGTTGTTATATCCCTGTTATTCTATTGTTTATACCTGACATACTCAGTACATCTGTCGTACTGACGTCCCTTTTGTCGAGGGACGCTGCGTTTCATGCCCGCAGGTTCAGTTAAAGAAGGTGATGGTTCACGCTAGTAGGTGATGGTTCACGCTAGTAGGTTGCTGGTTCAGCCGATGTTGGAGCACTCTATTTGTTTCAGAGTTGTAGTTTGGTCGTGGTACAGTATTTCTGCATACGAATATGAGTATGGCGGGGTCCTGTCCCGTCCTTGTGATGTCATGTATTCTTTAGAGGTTTGTGGATAGGTGTCATGTAGTTAGTTGTCATGTGTGGCCTTGTTGGCCTTGGTATGGGTATGTATGTATGAAAATTGGATTTCTGGTTAAGATTTTCTATAATCTTTTTCGAGTTAGTCCGTATTCAATCATGATTAGAAGTTGTTTTTTTTATTAGCGGTACCCGGCGGGTGGGGTCCGGGTTCCCGTCGTGGCCCTCCGATTTGGGTCGTGACATATCCACTTTTAGATGAAGAGTATAGAGTGATGAGAACACACAATCACGAATATGACAGGTATGGAATCAAGGAGACGGAGAATACGGCCTCATACCCCAATCACAGGTTCATTGAATCATTTTATTTATCAGCTAGTGCCCAAAATATGTTATTCAGACCGGACTATATAATTGAAATGCACAAATACCCATGACATGGCATCAGTACCCGATACTAGTGATCGTCATCTCCCAAGTATCGGGACCCCCTTAGAAACCCCATTACACCCTCTTAATTAGTTCATTAAACCAATAATGATGCTTTAATTACGTTAAAAGTCTCAACTTGCTTGATATAGAAGTTTGATGGTCACAATGAAGCATTTCCTTTTCATAGAGTCTTGAAATGGTCCAAATCTATTCGAATACACATAATACGTTAACACACGATTTTGTAGATAGCCATATCACCATATGCAATTTCGGAACCAAAAAGTCACCCAAAAATAGGATTCTGAGCCTCGAAGGAAAAAATGGGAAATCAGTCTAACAATTAGTCAACCCATGGTCTAGAGAGTCTAAATATCAAATATCAACCAAATCTAACATCAAATCCAAGACTAATTGAAGAAATCTCCATTTTTAACCTAGGGTTCATGAACCTAATTTTTCCAACATAAAACATGATATCTAACATGAAAATCCTTAATAATAAATGATATAATAATAAGAGAGTAATTAGAAACTTACCCACTTGAAGAATTTTGAAAATCCCTTCCAAAAGCTCTCCAAACCGAGACCCCAAGCTCAAAAGAGAAAACCAGAACTGGACAACAGAAAGATCTGGTGTCCTCTAAACTTGGAATTGACACCCGAAACTCGGGTGAGACCACCCAGACACAAACCAAATATGCATATCAGTCCTAAAATATGCAACAAACCTGCTCGTGCACTCGAAACAATCACAAGGTCATCTTGACCGATGTTGACCAAGGTCTACTCTAATTCTCTTAAAAATAAATTTTCAACCAAAAGTCAAAAACACCCACGAGTCCCTCGGGAACTATGTCAAAGATCATGCTCTAGGTCTAACAGAACCATCAAAATCTGATTTAGAGTGCATTTATTCAAAAGTCAACTCTTAGTCAAACCTCCCAAACATAGAACTTCCAGATTTTAAAACTTAGACTTTCTTATTTTATTTTCACATGATTGCGTCGAGAATCGCACCACTCATCCACGCAAGTCAAATACACCACAACGAAGCTTGGGAAAGGGTCCTATAGAAAAAAATAAGAAAAATATCAAAAATGACCTAACGAGTTGTTATATCATCCACCACTTAAACACATGTTCGTCCTTGAACATAAAAGAGAAAGGTACTTTCTAAATCATTGAAAAGCTGGTGATATCTTTAGCATGTATGACTCGGTCTTCTAAGTAGCCTCATCGATCGGACGATGCCTCCATTAAACCTTTATCCAAGCAATCTTTTTAGATATCAACTTTCAAATTTGCCTATCAAGAATGTCAACTGCCTCTTCCTCAAAAGTCATGTTCTGATCAAGTGATAGTAAATCATATTAAATCACTTGAGAACCATCTGATTGATACTTCTTGAACATCGAAATATGAAATACGGGGTGAACACCCGCCAAGCCAGGAGGCAAAGCTAACTCATAGGCAACCTCACCAATATGCTGAACAATCTCAAATGGGCTAATATACCTAGGGCTCAACTTTTACTTCTTTCCAAACCTCATCACAGCCTTCATGGGTAAACCTTTAATAAAACCCGCTCACCAACCATGAACTCTAAGTCACGAACCTTTCGATACACATAACTCTTTTAGCTACTTTCAGCCGTGAGAGGTCTCTCCTGAATCAACGTGATTTTGTCTAAAGAATCTCGCAACAAGTCTGTACCCCAAGGCCTAACCTCAAATGCATCTAATCAACCAACGGGAGAATGACACCTTCTACCATACAATGCCTCAAATGGTGACATCTCAATGCTCAAATGATAACTATTGTTATAAGGAAACTCAACCAAAGGCAAGAACTAATCCCAATGAACAGCAAAATCAATAACACTAGCCTGTAATATATCATCAATAACCTAAATAGTCTACTAGGACTAACCATCCGTCTAAGGGTAAAACGTTGTACTAAGCTCTACCCAAGTACCCAACTCTTTTTGCATAGATCTTTAGAACTGGGATGTAGACTGTGTGTCTCAACAAAAATGATAGCAATAGGCACCCCATGCAATCAAACTATCTCTCAAATGTTGATCCTGACCAACTTCTCTGAATTATAAGTAGTCTGAATTGGTACAAAGTGAGTCGACTTCATCCACTGATCTAAAATCAACTAAATGGCATCAAACTTTCCCATGGTCCGTGTTATGGTTCACTTTTACTCGGAGGCATAAATTCTACTAGAAGGTTGCTGGAACTCTAATTGGATATTTAATTTTTAGAGTCGCCACCTAATTTATAGGGAAATCAGGAAGACCGGGTAAAAGGGTATTCAAAATATATGAAAATTCTTTTGAATCAGAGTTCGAGGTAAGGGTTCTGGTGATCCTCCGTGGAAGGTGTTAGACACCCCTATATTAAGGATCCGTAGAATACTGGTGACTTTCTGGTTCTATAGCATGTTTATTTGTTAAAAATAGCTTTAGAAATGTTTACTTTTACAAAGTCATTAACGACAATTCATTTCTTTTCAAATTATAAAGGGGTTTGAAAAACCAAAGAGTTGAATTCCGCCTAAAAAGGTTTGTATAGGGATAATTTTATCAATCCATTTTCAGACAAAAGAACATTCAAAATTAAATTTGAGCAGAACACTATTTTAGCCCAATGACTTGTCCAAATATTTCCTATACATTTTCTTAAAAAATCCTCAAAGAAAAAGAGTATAGTTTTTTTAAAATGACATGCTAAGGGTTTAAAAAAATAATACAAGTTTTTTCCTTTTATTGACATTTGAAGGTCAACTCATATCCTACTTCCTAAATCAATATCTCAATTCAAGTTCCTTCAGACTTATTATTTTTTTGGAAATCAACTTGGTTGGGCCTGACCCAAAATAGTCTTTTAACAATTTAGCAAACTTAGCCCAATTTTCATTAAAAAGGTCAATTTTGAAACTCAATTTTTGAAATTTAATTCATTTGCCCAAGTTTCAGTTTTGTTTTCTCAAAACACAGTCCAAATTCTTCATTGTTCAGTTCAGTCTCGTTAAGGTCAAATGTCCAGATTTACAACAGCCCAATTTCATCAAAACAGTCCAGTTTTAGTCCAAAACAATTAAAGTTTAAACCTTTAGAAATCAGTCCATTATTCAAAATATACAAGTTCATTTGGTCCGATTTGAAAATCAGTTTTGGTGATTCTATTCTTCTAAATGATGTACGTATCGTTTTTGCCTCATCCTAGGTCATAACCATATGGATTCCAATATTAATATCAAGTATTTTTACAAGTATGAATATATGCAATGCAATATATAAATGAAAAAATGAGAATAAGTTAGGCCGGTGGGCCTATCGAGCCTACCAGTTAGCTATTTTTACTCATAACTAGGCCTTCAAGCGCAGGTACAACATTAGACCCGATAAATAGGAATTGGTTGGCCTTTTGGCCCAACTGTTTGGAGATGTATTGGCCCAAGTGGCCCGTCATGGTGTTTAGAAGGAAATGAAAGGGGGAAAAAGAAAATATAAGTTAGAATACACCCATACTTATCGAATTTAAATGCATGCTATTTTATATGATATAAATAAACAAGCAGCAGTCAAATAATATTCAAATCCTGAATTAAAGTAAATAAAGACAACCCTAGGGCAATACACATTATTGTAATGTACACAGACAAGATGGGCTAAGCCCAACTTGAAGAAATAATGGCATACACAAGATAAACATCAATATATGTTGGGCCTGGCCCAACAACTATTAACAATAATGGAGAAAACCAAACAAGGAAGTTCAAAGAGAAATGGGCCAAAGGCTAATATATGCATTAAACAATCAGAACAAGAAAGACTTTAACATGCAAGGCATTGGACCGAAGCCCATCGAACACTTACTTAAGGGAATTTTAAGTGATATACAAGGAGTATATTAAATTTGTATACCTGGTATACCAAATATGCTAGGTATATAGTCAATATATGCCCCTTGTATATCACACAGACATATACAGCCAAAGTATAGAAATTAGGAGATAGTAGGGGTTATGAGAATGTTACACAAACAAACCCCCTAACTTCCCTTCTTCCTATAATTTTAAGACAGTTAATCCCAACTTAATTACCAGTTATCACCTTGAAGCTCAACTCAATATATACAACAAAAAAATAGCAACCAGTATATGCAAAACATGGCAGATATATTCATGCCATTTCTAGATTTTCAAGTCATGCTATACAACCAGTATATTCATGCCATTCCTATGTTAACTTACATTATAACTAACTCTTCTTGTACAATCAAGCAGTTCAACCAAATACGGAAGAAGAGGTTAAATTACACATATTGAAGGCATTCTGGACAGGATTAGCATGCTTTCCTATTTCAGGCTAGTGTTTAGGGAAACAAACATGGTATTTGGATAAATTATAGGCATACAAGACAGTCATGATAGGAGAAAACAACTCAGTTCACATACTTGCTCCTATTCAACTGTTACCTGCCTAACTCTAGACTAGACAAACAAGCATGATTTCTATGATGAAAGCTTAAAACCACATCTAATCCCTTTAGCTATTTTGGAAGACTGTTTTGATGAGGCTTTTAACTTTATTTCATGGTTTAAACACATAACATTGAGGTGATAGTCATATGCTAGCTTTCACACAACCTCTAGTCTCAGACAAGTTAACAACACTGGTTCATGCATAGCATAAGCTGATCATCAGACAATCAGGTTTGAACTGAAGTACTTCTCAAACTATTTCAGAAGCATGATGTTCAGTGTGCCTATTAGAGCGCAGGACAGGGAAATCATAACATTCTAGACAGGAAAGAAACATACTTAGTACTTAGGGAAGTAAGAATGGGAAGAAAATCAAGTCTTATGCCTAGGGTCCTTATCCTAATTTCACAAAGCAAGCAATGATCATTCAAATTTAATCCTTTTGCAACTATCACTCTAAATGTACATACATGACTCAACTCATTTACTTTTTAAACAAGACAACTATTACACCCCGTAGTTGTTACATCCTTTATTTTCTTTCAATATAGGTATGACCAAGGGAAAGTTGACGAATGCACTTAACTGTGAGAAATGAGATTTTGGGCAAATAAAAATGAGCTTCTTGATTTACCCGAAATGAGTTACTTGCTTACCCGTCCTACATGCTTGAGTTACTTAACACATGTCATAATTATTAAACGAGGATGAGACATGTGTTTAATTGGGATAAAGATAAGCAAGTAGCACTTTAATTAAGCAAGTAGGTGCATCACCTACTTGCTTAATTAAAGGCCACAATAAAGTCTCCAAAAGGCAAGGGTGAGGTGGCCAAAGAAGGCCATTACAGGGATTGATTAAGTTTATTCTCACCATCATTGTTTTAGATCATAATACATGGGAGAACCCACGAAAATTCTCTATACAAAGCCTATGTGATTTCAAGGGTTACAATTGATTCTAGTGCCGAAAACCCAAAATTCTTGATAGTTTCTCTTCCTCTTTCTTGTAGCTGAGTCAGAGGTTATTCCAGGTGAAAAGAGCCTACGTTTTGGCTAGTTCTGATCAGTTCAAGGCGAGTTTAGGCTTCCCCTTCCCTTGTCTAAGCTTCTACGAGCTGCAGCTCGATTGTAAAGACTAGAACTTGTAAGTTTTTAAAGAGTTAACATGTTGATTGTTGTTGGTCCATTACTGGGCTATTGTTAGTGTATTTATAAGTTAAATTGATGGATGGTTTACATGATAAATGGCTTATTTATGTACGGTTGTCATAGAAGTGTGTTCTATTCATGAGTTGATTGTCTCTTGCGGGGAGTACTTTTCTGTCTCATATTATATCCTATCTAGGTTGGGTTGCTTGCTGATTTTCTGAGTTTCTTATGCTTTCTTATTCCTCCCAAATGGAGTGTATCTGAAGATTTATAGGTAAAGTCAACCAAATGTTGTCTAAAAGTTAAAAAAAGAGTTCCTAAGAGTAAATAGAGCCAAGAGTGCTATCTCTACATATGTATAAAAGTTAGAATTACCACCAAGCTATAATTGGTGGGCGATGGCCCCTATGTGGCATATATTCATTGATTAAACACCACCAGTTGGGCGACATACATTTATACATATAAGAACACCACCGAGCTATAATCGGTTGGGCGATTGACATTTATACATATAAGAGCACCACCGAGTTTTAATCGGTTGGGCGATGGACATTTATATATACATTTATACCATCGAGTTATAATTGGTGGTTGATGGATATCTATATATATGCATCTAAGTTTCAGTAAGTGTTCCAAGTTTCTTTATTCTCCCTAAGTGGCATTTTAGGTTATCCGGTTGTTTCTTTCACCTTGCTTTGCAGTTTATGTTTTCATATTGTTATTCATGCCTTACATACTTGTACATTTATTCATACTGAAGTCCCTTTTGTCAGGGGTGTTGTATGTAGGTTCCAGTAGAGGTATAGTTATACCTCCCCAGTAGGAGCTTCTTGAGTTTAGTTGTTGGTTGGTAAGCTTAACTCTTTTTGAGGCTATCGAGTCAAAGGTCGTGAGCTGGGTCTGTTGTTGTATATGTATAGATGATGTATAGGTCAGGGCCCTGTCTTGACCATATCACATTCATGCTTTCTTAGAGGCTTGTAGACCTGTTATATTTGGTTAGACATCTTATACGGTCTTGTCAGCCTGGATGTTAGTTAGTTAGTCTACACAATGTCCTTGCTGGTCTTTTATATGTATATATATATATATATATCTATTTTATGTTTGTTTACCCTACTTGTTGAGTTATCTAGACGACGCGCTATGTTGCCAGCTTGTGGTTGTGTCGGCCCTGTATGTATGTTGGTTACACCTTCATACTTATCATGATTATTATGGCCTTATCCGTTCCAATTTTCATATGTTCAGGTGTTGTGTCTCTGTGTGGCATGCTCGAGCGGGGAAGGCACTGAGTTTCAGCCACACCCCTAGTTTGAGGTGTGACAAACTTAGTAGCAGAGCAAGTTAGTCATAAAGAGTCTACAAGCGATGTCAAGTAGAGTCTTGTTTATGGGTATGTTGTGCACCACACTTATAAGCGAGAGGCTTCTGGGCATTTAGGGATGGTCACTACCCTTTCATCTCGTAGATCATGCTATAGAGCTATGTTATAAGGATTCGAGTCTAATTTGTGATTTATCCCTTTTCAGTGATGGTGGTTACTAAGAAGACTACTTCTAGTCGATGGGCTAGTGTAGATAGGGGCGAGGGAACTAGTAATGCCCTTCTTGGCCAGAGTAATAGAGCTGAGGTGCAGAATGAGTTTCATTATCAAGTATCACCTACTCCACCCCATTAGAGAAGATCAGTACCTCCTACTCCTTATGATACAGTGCCACCAGCTCTTCAGAATCCAGTTCCCCTAGTTCCTCCACCCGATTCTACTGAGTAGGTGTGGCTAGTGCCATGCAGTTGTTGGCATAAATTGTAGTTACTCAGCAATGGTAGATAAGGGCTTTTACAGGTGTCAAGTCTGTTGATAGTGCGGGGAGTTCTAGATTCTAAGACATCCTCAGATTGAGGCTGCCAGAGTTTACCGGTACTAACCCATATGTAGATCCTCAAGATTTTATTGACCAAATGCAGAGGGTATTGAGGGTTATGTATGCTTCAGATATTGAGGCGGTAGAGCTGACATTCTTCAGGCTACGAGATGTGGCTATCTTATGGTATGAAGCTTGGGACCGGTCTAGAGGTCTAGATGCACCTCCAGCAGTATAGGAGGAATCCTTAGATGGCTTCATTGATATTATTTTCCACTAGAGGTATGAGAGGCTATAGTAGAGTTGTTCTTGAACCTCAAGCAGAGGGGTATGAGTGTGCGAGATTACAACCTTCAATTTGATTCATTGGCTAGATATGCTCTAACTATCATGGACACAATGAGGGCCCAAATCTACTAGTATGTATCAGGTCTTGACCCACACTTGATTAGGGAATGTACAATAGTTTCCATGAATAAGGATATGGATATGTCCCCGATATAGGAATATGCTCAAAATGTAGAGGATCGTAAGTTCCAATTTCGAGCTGACAGAGATGTAGAGAGGGAGCTGAGTAACAATGCTAGATTTTTAGGTATTTTGGAGAGAAATCTAGTAGTTCTAGGCAGCGGTTCCCTAGGCGTCTACCTCTGTTTGCTAACAATGCTCCACCTTAGTTTCAGGGGCCTAGATATAATAGGTATGCACAGTTTGGACAAAGTCAGAGTTCGAGGGCTTCTGGTTTTCAGGGATACAGAGGTTCAAGTTAGATGAGACCCCTTTTACCGCCTTGTGGCCGTGTGGTAGGGCACATCCGAGACCATGTCATCATGTTTCAGATGCTTGTTATTGGTGTGGGCGTCCTGGACACATTATGCGATTCTGCCCGAATTGAGGAATGGGTAGTATGTCTCAGCCGACTGTGTAGTGTACGTCTGCCAAGTAGTGGACTACATACCCCAGTTGGTACAGATGAAGGCAGAGGGGGAGCGTCTAATTCAAGCGATGGTCAGAAACTGTATATACGCTCTATCAGGTCGACATGACTTAGAGTCATCTCTAGATGTTGTCACAGGTATACTATCCGTCTTCACTTATGATGTCTATGCATTGATAGGTCCTGGCTCCACTTTGTCTTTTGTTACTCTTTTTGTTACTAGAAATTTTAGAATAGAGCTAGAGTTATTAGCTAAATTGTATGAAGTGGCTATGCCAGTTGGCCATATAATTATGGTTAGATGCGTTTATCGAGATTGTACAATGACAATTTGTAACTGTGATACTTTAGCTAACCTATCATAGTTGCCAATGGTTGATTTTAATGTTATTATGGGTATGGATTGGTTGGCTTCATTTTATGCCAATGTCAATTATCGAACAAAGACTGTCATATTCTGCTTTCCACGTGAGCCAACCCTAGAATGGAAGGGTAATTCAGTATCGCCAATGGGCGGGTTTATTTCCTACCTTATGGCACGGAAGATAATTTCCAAAGGCTATATCTATCACTTAGTACGATTCAAAGATGCGGATGTAGGGCCTCTGACCCTTCAGTCTGTTCCTATTTTGAATGAGTTTCCAGATATCTTTCCAGAAGAACTCCCGGGTATTCCTTTAGAGGGAGATTGAGTTTACTATTTATGTGCTTCCATACACTCCACCGATATCTATTCATTTTTATAGAATGAATCCCGCTGAGCTAAGGGAGTTTAAAGAGAAGTTGCAAGATCTATTGCAAAAGAGCTTTATCAGGTCTAGTACTTTTCCATGGTTATTTGAGGATGTGCAATGACTATCGGTAATTGAATAAAGTTACTATCAAGAACAATTATCGACTTCCCAGGATCAACGATCTATTTGATCAATAGCAGGGTGCTAATTACTTTTCGAAGATTGATTTGATATTTGGGTATCACCAGTTGAGATTAAAGGATAAAGATATACCCAAGACAACTTTGAGGACCAGATATGGTCACTTCAAGTTTCTTGTGATATCTTTTGGCCTTACTAATGCACTAGCAACCTTTATGTACATAATGAACCGGGTCTTCAAGCCGTTCTTGGATGTCTTTGTGATTGTACTCATTGATGATATTATGATATATTCCCGTACGGAGGAGAATCATGCAAATTATTTGTGAGCGGTGTTACAGATGCTCCAGGATCAAAAGTTGTACGCCAAGTTTTCTAAATGTGAGTTCTGGTTGAACTCAATAGCATTTCTGGGTTATATAGTCTCTTCAAAATGCATTAAAGTGGATAATCAAAAGATTGAGGCTATAAAGAATTGGCTGAGGCCCTAGAATCCTACCGAGGTACATAATTTCTTGGGCTTGGAAGGTTACTACGGAGGCTTTTGGAACACTTTTTTCTATCTCCTCACATTTGACAAAGCTCACGCACAATGCGGCCAAATTCCAGTGGTCATATGTGTCTGAACAAAGTTTCAAAGAGTTAAAGAATAGGTTGACATCCGCGCCTATCTTGGTACTTCCAGAAGGTACTGAAGGGTATGTTGTTTATTGTGATGCCTCCAGAGTTGGCCTAGACTGTGTTTTAATGCAGCATGGAAATGTCATTGCATATGCTTTGAGATAGTTGAAGAAGCACGAGCTGACCTATCCGACTCATTATCTTGAGTTAGTGGCTGTTGTATTTTCCTTGAAGATATGGCTTCATTACCTATGTGGAGTTTATGTTGATGTGTTTACCGATCATAAGAGCTTATAGTATATATTCCGGCAGAAGGAGTTGAACTTGAGGCAGAGAAAATGGCTTGAGTTGTTGAATGATTATGATGTTGATATTCTATACCAACCTGGCAGGCTAATGTTGTAGCTGATGCCTTGAGTCATAAGTCCATGCGTAGTCTGAGCCATGTTGAAGCTGACAAGTTAGAAATGACCAGAGATTTGTATCGATTAGCCAACTTAAATATATGCTTACTTGATATTGGTAATGGAAGTGATCTGGTCCAGAATACCGCATAATCATCCTTGGTAACAGATGTGAAAGCAAGATAGTTTGATAATCCCGAGTTAGTTAGAATGAAAGATGGAATTCCTCTACAGAAGAAGCCAATGTTAGAACTTACGGAATATGGGGTTCTAAAATACTGAGGCCGGTTATGTGTGCCATATATTGGAGGGCTACGAGAGCGGATTATGGTAGAATTCACCACTACAGGTATTCTATTCATCCTGGTTCAACAAAGATGTACCATGATCTCTAACAAGTCTACTGGTGGAATGATATACAGAGAAACATTGCAGAATTGCAGTTCAATGTCCGAATTGTCAATAAGTTAAGATTGAGCATCAGAAGCCTGTGGGATTGACTCACAACATAAAGATTCCGACGTGGAAATGGAAGATGATTAATATGGATTTCATTATAGGTTTGCCTAGTTATTATTGGAAAAGCTTACTAAGTTAGTACATTTTCTACCCGTCAGAACTACTAATTCGGCTGAAGATTATGTCAAATTATAAATTAAGGAGATAGTCTGACTTTATGGGGCTCCAGTCTCTATTATATCTGACAAGGGAGCCCAGTTCATAGATATTTACTGGAAGTCCTTTAAGAGGGTTTTGGGCACTCAGGTGAACCTTAGTAAGACTTTCCATCCACAGAAAGACGGTCAGGCCGAACTCACTATTCAGATGCTCGAGGACATGTTACGAGCTTGTATATTGGACTTCAAAGGTAGTTGGGATGATCATGTTCTGCTTATTGAGTTTGCTTATAATAATAACTATTATTCTAACATAAAGATGGCTCCGTATGAAGCCTTGTATGGGTGGAAATGTAGATCTCTGATTGGCTGCTTTAAAGTGGGCGAAGCCGAATTACTATGCCCTAATTTGGTGCAACAAGCGGTAGAGAAAGTGAAACTAATTTGGGATTGATTATTGACTGCCTAGAGTCAGAAAAAGTCTTATTCAGATGTTCGACATCAAGATTTGGAGTTTGTTATTGGTGATTGGGTATTCTTGAAGGTGTCACCTATGAAGGGTGTAATGAGATTCGGTAAGATGGGCAAGCTTAGCCCTAGATACATCGGACCGTATAAGATTGATCGGAGAATCAGCCAGGTAGCATATGAGCTTGAGTTACCTCCAGAGTTAGAAGCGGTCCATCCTATATACCATGTATCTATGTTGCGTAAATGCATAGGGGATCCCTCTTGTATATCGACGATAGAGGATGTTCAAATTACAGATGACTTGTCTTACGAAGAAGTCTTAGTTGCTATCCTATATCGTCAAGTTCAGAAGTTGTGGACTAAAGAAGTTTCCTCCGTTAAGTCTTATAGAGGAATAATAGCGTAGAAGAAATGACATGGGAGGCTGAGGAGGACATGGAATCAAGATATCCTCATTTATTTTTTATGACAGGTTCATGTTAACATTCGTGTGATACGATTTCCTTATTCTTAACACATCGTAATAAACTTACCGTATATACGTTGTATAAGTGATAACTATGATAGAGAAGTGATAGATGCAACCCAGACTTCGAGCATAAATGTTTGAGGTGAGTTATAGCTTACCCTGTTGAGTTCTTCATAGTTTGATGGTCGTGTAAGGCCAGCATGATATTGTTTATGTTGTTTCTTAGACTTGTGAGGCATTCGTTGTGTATTCTGGCTATGTGACAGGTTTGGATAGTCCTATTTATAGAGGAAACTCTACCAAAAAATTTGGAGAAATCTAAGAGTTAGAATCCTAAGCTATGTTACCCCAACATTCGAGTACCAATGTTCTTAAGGGGGAAGGATGTTACACCCCCTATTTGTTACATCCCGTATTTTCTTTCAATAAATGTATGACCAAGTGGAAGTTGACGAATGCACTTAAATGTGAAAAATGAGATTTGGGACAAATAAAAATGAGTTGTTTGCTTACCCGTCCTACTTGCTTGAGCTACCAAGTGTGGGTATATGGCCGGACGTAGATGAAGTTGAACCAAGCATCTCTATAGTCATACCAATTATAGGTTTGAGGTTTATGAGGTCTGGATAATGGAACTGGTGTATGTAGGTGATCTACATACCATTCAAAAGGGCTTAATATCTTTTTAATTGTAAATTTAGAGTATTCGATGGCCTCTGGATTATTCCTAAAATAACTATGCTCATTTTTTATTGATTATGTGTCAATAAGTATGAACTCCTAATATTTCCTGGTTTTAATTGGGTCCTGAGTATCCACGTACTGGAAGTTGGTGTAACAGGGCTTCAAGAGTTCTTCCACTCTAAATCCCTCATATTGTTTATCAATTGCCATTATTGGCTAGAATAACTTTACTATGAATTCCCACTTTGGTGCGGGACTGCTGGCGATATTCTGTGCTTCATCCTTCTTTTGAGGAGTTACTGACTTAACTGCCTCTGAGTATGTCTCAGGGTTCTGCATCATGTAGTTATCTTTTTTCTGTACTTGAGAAGTCAAGGGAGAGGCCTTGAAAGGCTGTGCTCTTGCTTCTCTGTTTAGTCGTTCCTTTGGAGGAGACTAAACTGTTCCTGTTGGTAATCTGGGAAATTCTGCTAGTCCCGAGAATTTATTCTCAAAGTTAGGTGTTACTGGGTAAGGAGCTTTGGGTTTTTCTGTTTTAAAGGGCTGTTTCATTCTGTCTTCTGGCTTAAGCTGAAATGGGGGCCTCATTGGCCGTATTCCTGGGATATTGGGCCTCATGGTTTCCCTATAGAAATTCTCTAGTTAAGAAATCGGGTAGAGAATTATAAAGTCGAAACTTGATAAAAGTGCTTTCCATCTGGCGAAAATTTGCTTTGAAATAAGATTTTTGACATCTTTTTGTAAAACATCTTTGGCTGCTTTGGAGTCGACTCTTAACAAAAATTCTTTATTAATCAGATCATCCTAGAATTTTGTGATACATAGCGCTATAGATAAAAATTCCTTTTTAATAGTACTATAGTTCTTTTGGGCCGTATTCCAGACCCCAGAAGTGAATCTTACTAATTGCTTAGTAGATTCGGGAGATGTTTTTTGTTTAAGAATGCCACCATAACCTATGTCGGAGGCGTCAGTTTCAACAATCATAGAGGCGTCTAGGTTTGGGATTCCTAGACATGGAAGTTTTTGGACTATTTCTTTTACCCTTTTAACGGCTCTGGTTTGTTCTTCAGACTAGGGGGTTGGGTTTTTTCTAAGCCGTTTATAGAGGGGCTCGCAGATTTTTCTGATATCTGGAATAAAGTATTCTACGTAATTAATACTTCCTAAAAATCTTTGTAACTGGGTTTTATCCAGTAGTTCATCAGGGAACTTAGTTGAGAACTCGATGGCTCTACAGATTGGTTTATAGGTTCCTTGATAAAGGTCATGGCCTAGAAATCTTATAGAAGTTTGAAAAAGCTTTACTTTCTTGGCGCTAACTGCTAAACCATTTATTTTGATTACCTTTAAAAAGGTGTTGATATGTTTAAAGTGCTGATCTATTGTTTCTGAAAAGATAAGGACATCGTCTATATAGACAATGGAGAAAAGACTATAAGGGTTGAATATGTTATTCATTATGTTCTGGAATTCTGAGGGGGCATTTTTTAGCCCGAAAGACATTACATTCCACTCATATTGTCCAAAAGGGACATTGAAAGCGGTTTTATACTTATCTTTCTCATCTATCTGTATCTGCCAGAATCCTGATTTCATATCAAATTTACTATAGATGGTTGCTTTGTAGGTTCTTTTTAAAAGGTCTCTTTTATTAGGAATCTGGTACCTTATTTAAAATTTGATTAAGAGGTTTATAGTTAATAACTAGCCTTGGGGCTCCCCTTTCCTTTTCGACACTGTTGTTGACATAAAATGCGGAGCAACTCCATGGGGATTTGGAGAGTCTGATAATTTTCTTTTGTAATAAGTCATTTATTTCCTTTTTGCAATATTCCATAAGCTCATGATTCATTTGAATTGGTCGAGCTTTGGTGGGGATTATTTATTCGTTGAAATTATCTAGATAGGGTAATTGTACCGTATGCTTTTTCCTTTCCCAGAAGGCATTAGGTAAGTCGGAGCAAATTTCTTTCTCAATTTGAGAACTTAAGATCTTTATCCTTTCTGCCATCTCCGGGGTTTTTAAGGAGGATTCAATCTTTTTGATGTGGATATCTTCTTTAAGATAATTAATTTGGTTGGATAATAGTTGAATTCGAAAGACTGTTTTATGTTTGACATAATTACTTTCATTTATTAAAAGGGGATTTAAATAGGGAAAGACTACTTCTTTTTCCAGCGTTGTGGTATAGATACCATCTAGTTTTGCCGTATAAGGTTTTATTTGGGTTGCGAAAGGAATACCCAAAATGATTTCTTCAGTTATATATCTTGTAATCACAAAGTCGTTGATAAAACAGACTCCGTTGTTACAAACATGGGCTTTAGTTAATTTGTAATTAATCTTTAATTTTTCTCCTGTAGCTGAATATAATTTTGAAGTACTTTTTTCCAAGTATTTTGTTGGGATTAATCCCTCTGCGATACATTTTTGATCTGCCCCAGTGTCAAATAGGGCAATCTTATTAAGGACGACATTCTTATTAATGACAAGTTTAATGGGAATATGGTAGGTCAAGGCTTTCACTTTGGAAATAAGTTTTAATCCCGACTGTTCTTGGTTTGAAGAGTCTTCTTCTTCTTCTGAGCTAACTTCCGCTATTCCTCTAGAGGTAGTAGGTGCATACATATCCTCATTGGCTTCCTTAATTATTTTATTGGCAAAAGACTCTAATTCAATAGAACTGAGCTATCTTTAATTTCTTGTTTTAGATTGGATACTTCAGTTTGTAAATCTTGTAGAGTGGTATCTGTCTTGGCAGACTTGAATTTGTTTAAGACATGTTTCATATTGAAAGGCTCTACGATGTTTTTGCTTTCTTTATGATTAATAATGAGTTTCTTTAGTTCTAATAAGTATCGCTTTCTAAGCTCTTCATTATCTATCTGTTCAATCATGTCGAAGAAGAATTCCTGACTTTCTTTTGAAATGACATTGACAGATTTGGATTCACAGGTACAGAAGGTTCCTATGCAATTGCATTCATTGCTAGAGTAGGAGCTATCTGAACTGTAATCAACGTTCAGTAGTTCTTCATCGCTATATTCTTCGGTTTCAGAAGACTCGCTGGAGGGTTCTCCAAGGATTGTAAATAGTTTTTCTTTTGTTTCAGGATTTAATTATAGTAGGTTTATTTTATCTTTCTTCTTATTGGGAGCCTTGCAGTTATTGGCCATGTGGCCGATTTTCCACAATTCCAACATTTGCTCTCTTTGGAAAATATTTTTTTGTTTTGAAGAACTCCTGGGTTTATAAGATCTCCTCTTGTAATGCTTATATTCTCGTTTGGAAGAGGTACTGGTTTTCTTATGCCTTTAATATCTTTTGGTAGCTTCCCGGGAAGGAGAACTATCTTTGTGTAGTCGTGGAGTCCAGGACAAGTTAAATTGTTTAAGATTTCTAAGCTTTTTTCTTGAAATAGCTTAGTTTCTCCTATAAAATATTCGGGAATACTATAGATAATGGTAGCTGTTGCGTCTTCTTTGATTTTTTCTTCTATAGTTTCATCTATTCTGACCACCTGTGTTATAGAAGTAGCATTCATTATACCCTGCCTAAGTTCTTCAGTGAGATAGTTATCCCACCAGTTTCTTAGCATCCCGGTGAATCCCGAGATTATCACAGTAGCGCATTGTTTATCGCTATTATTTTTTATTTTATGGACTGTTATGGCTATACCCATCTCATGTAATTTACTATAGATTTGACCTTCTGCTAGGCCATCAATGTTCCATTCTGCTATGTCCGTTCCAGAATGTGAGGTATGAGATAAGTACTCATTTTCTTCATATTGCATATCTGGAAAGGTTGGTCGAGGATAATAATTTTTTCTGTTGGTGTGACGGGATAATCTGTTTATATCGTATTCTTTATTAGTAATTGTTTTAATAGCATAACCTTTATCGGTAAGACTTTGTTTTAATTTAAGGTTTATTTTGTCTAAAACCTTGTCGCTTATCTCTACCGTTTCTTTAAGACTTGGATAATTACCAGCTGTGAATTCCGGTATTTTAAATATAGGGTTGGTGGTTCTGATCTCACTTTTTAAGGAATCTGGTTTATTTTTAAAGATTGATCTGTTACTAGCATGGTTGAGCTGGGTAGAAACTACGTGTAGTAGTTGATTAGTATAATTGTTTTGTTGGATAAGCTTATTGACGTCGTTATTAGTTGGGTTCCCAGTAGCGTCCCTTGTTTCTGTTTTAAAGGGGGCGGCTTCTATAACTTCTCCCTCTACCGGGATACTTATCTTTTCTAATGGAGGAGTTATTGGGTCTACTGTTTTGGTACGCGTGTACCACTTGTTTACAAGAGTGTTTAAGGTTTCAGGTTCACTACCTAATTGTCCTGTGATTTGGAACCACTTAAAGAATTCTATATTATACCTTAATCTTTTCATGTCAATAATCCAAGATTTTCTAAAGGATAATCTTTGGCTTTCTGTGTACGTTTCTACATACCATTTTCTTTTAATGTCATGTTCGGGGCTTATCCATAGATTTCCTAGGAGTTTGAAATCTATTTTAAAATTATTTTCTATCTTGATCATGCCGAGTGATCCCTCTGTTGGACCTTGCATCTCGCTTAGGGTAGGCCTACTTGTCCTAATGACTGATTCATAGTGAACTTTGGGTATATTTTTGGTAAAATCTACCCCTTTTATTTTTTGTTCTATTTCGTTGAGCAAGGTCTCCTCTTCGTAGTTCTCAATCTCCTCTCGGGTTTTGGAGGAATATGGTCTACTAAAAGAGTATCTTCTTGAGGAAGACTCTGCTCTGGATTTTAGAAATTTCAGATCAATTGACCCATTGGGATGTTGAATAATTTGTTCAATGTTTGAACTCTATGGTTCTAATTTTGGTTGGGTGATTGCATCAAAGTGCCATTCATCTTTTGATAAAATTTCGTTCCAGTTGAGCATTTTGGGGACAAAGATATTGCTATGCTCTTGGTTTGCTTCCATGAGCATAATAACTCCTTTGTTACTCATCATCTTAGCTTTTGGAGCTAAGGTAGTCTTCATTAATCTATAATAGATTATGTATATAACAGCTATCTCTTTAGTGTTAATTTTGTTGTTCATATTTTTAGTTTTGATATTTAACGTCAGAGTATCCATTACGTTCTGATCATTAATATCAACAGAAAAGTTTGGGTAACAGTTAAAGTATACCGGACCTCTGGCCAGGTTACTTTGCAAGACCCCTAATAGGGAGTCGTCGAAGTTTAATAACCTGGCGTCTCTTAGTAAGAGACAGATAGGCGTGTCTAAACCTAAACGGTATAAAGGTTTGACAGGTACTTGGACAAGTCCTATATGAAGAAAATTATAATCTTTTTTATAATTATTTATATCTTGGGCCGCTAATAGCTTAATAATCTCTTTTGAGTTATTGATAGTTACTGTGGACTCACAAGTTTTGATATTATAGTTTCTTATAAAGTCGAACCTTCCGGTTTCGTAAATGGATTTAAAGGACTCCTTGGGGATATTCCAGTTTTGTAAATCTCTTTCTACTTTGGCTATCCTTGTAGTCGAAGTAGAGAGGTTTTCACTATTTAAAATACTTTGATTTCCATAGTTGTTCATTTAAAACTGGGCCGTATGTAGACTTAGTATAAAATCAGAATTATATATTAAATATTCTTGTCTCTCTACTATATGTCCTAGATGAATGATTTTTTTATATAAATAAATCATTTTATTTACTATTACCTGTCTAACTATTGTTCGACAGTATGGGTCTAGTGACTCAGAGGGTAATAGAGACTTATAATAATTTAAATCTTTTCTAGATTGATTTATTTCTTTTGTAAGTCTATTCTTTTCTGTTATACATTCTAATTTCATACGATTAGCACTCCTAATTCTTTCAAAGGAAGGATGGGTTTTCATAATAGAAATTTTTTGAAAAGATGTTTAAGGTGTTTCAATGGAGGTGACTACTATCCTTAGTGCTATTGTTCTATTGGTCTGAGATTATTGATATTTCGTACTGTTCCTTACTCTATCTTAACCTTAGCGATTACTCCTTGTTTTAACCTAGTTGTTCTTTAGTGGTAGGTAAAAGGTAGGTATCTTTTTTCATAAGTGATCTTGGCGACGGGATCACATGACCGGGTCCGGCTCTAACCTTGAGCTAATCCAATGGTAGATTTAGGCTAGCCAACGTCTAATTCGGGAATTATTCGGATACCTCAACTATATGAATGAGAATAACAACCTTATAATGTAGACTCAAGAATACAGGTTTTAAACAGGGAATAAGAACAAGGTAGAGATGGAGATGAACAGTAACAATGAATCAAATGATCATGACCTCTAGACAATGGTGCTCTAAGGCAGTAGTATAAGTTTAAGGCGGTAGTAACAATGAATCAAATGCGTCCTTTTTGAACAACTAGAGGATAGTTTCCACAATTATAGTAGACTACACTATGAAGCGTCCAATGTAGTTTAACCTTCCCAGAAAACTCATGACGTCTTTCTTTGTCTCTGGCGGTGGCAATTATTAGATGCATTTGATATTTGAGGGATCTAGTTCTATGCCTCTGCGGCTGACTATGAATCCCAACAAATTTTTGGCAGGCACTCCAAACGTACACTTGGCCGAGTTCAGCTTCAGATTTAACTTTTGAAGTTTGTCGAAGAACTTTCGCAAGTGCATGATGTGATCTGAACTCTCTTTCAATTTGATTATGATGTCATCCACGTAGACCTCTATCTTTTATGCATCATGTGGTGGAATATTGTGTCATTGCCCATATGTAAGTTGCACTGGCGTTCTTGAGGCCGAACAATATTACTCGGTAGTGGTATACTCCCCATGAAGTGATGAATATTGTCTTCTGTGCATCTTCTTCGCTCATCATAATCTGATCGTAACAGGTGAAACATTCCGCAAATGATTGCAACTCGTGCTTCGCACAATTGTCAATAAGTATGTTGATGTTCGAAAGTGGAAAATTGTCTTTGGGACTAGCTCTATTGAGATCACGGTAGTCCACTCAAATCTAATTTTTTTTTATCTTTCATCGGTATAGGCACGAGGTTGGCCAACGATGTTGGATACGAGGTTACATTCACCACACTCGACTTGATCTATTTTTTGACCTCGTCTTTGATTATGATGCTCAAACCTAGCTTGAGCTGTCGCATTTTCTTCCTGATTGGAGTGAATGCCTTATTGATAGGCAACTTGTGGGTCACTATGTCTATGCATAACCCAGGCATGTCCGCGTATGACCACGCGAAGATGTCAATGTATTCTCTTGGCAGATATATCAATTCCTCTTTCTGGGGCGCTTCCAAGTGCGTGTTTATCCTAGTTTCTTTAACTGTCTCCTCATCCCCGAGGTATATTACTTCGATCTCATCTAAGTTAGTTTTGTGCCTATTCTTATATTGGTCTATTTCCTCGATAAGATCCTCAGGCAACATGGTCTCCTCATCGTATTCCTCATATTCTCCTTATTTTGTGTCACTCGACTCACTCGTCTCGTGATATGTCATGAAATTATGAGTTATTTTATTATTATTACTAAAAAACCAGGCAAAGCACGGTAGTATAAAAACATATAATTAAAGGAGAAAACTATTTTTCATATAAACTGAGGCTTTCATTAATTTTTATAAAAGAAGTACAAATTGTGGTCCTGAATCAGATAAACATCAAGTCATTCCATTTTTTCAAACATTACAAGGAAAATAAAGATGCAAATAATAATGTTCGGGCCTTATCCAACTTTCACCTATTTTTGAAAGTAAATTAAACTCATCATCTCTGCCAAGAAGTCGAGGGTGGGTAGAGGTCCACTTGGATAATTGCTCGCTCGGATCAGCATTGCGGATGGTGGATGCTTCAGAGTATTCCTCCAGTATCACGACACAATCTTTCCCTCAGAACATCATCCTTAACCCTTCTTCTGCATTTCCGCTACTGTGCATGGGCATTTTGACCGAGAATGACTGGTACATATTCGAAATCAGCTTGTATAGATGTGGAGGACCCCTCTTCTTCTGATCGGCTGTAGAGGCTTCTTCAAGTAAGGTATATGAATCGATTGACGCCGAGAAAGACTAAAGATGAGAGAGCATGCACATACATCCTCGGGAAAGCACTAATGAACTACGCCATCCCTGACACTTATGCGGTGAGATACGGTTTGGGACATACTAGGGGCCAAAATGGAAACCATTTTCTAGAATAAACACTAGTTTTTTATACTCTGTAGATCTCTTCCTAGCCCTTTACAGGGTTTGAACCTATTCAGAAGTATGGTGGAGGTAATTATTTTGTAGACCGGTGGTGACATGGGACTCTGCTTGTCATAACCTTTATGGGCGGCTCCCACTAATTCTACCACATGGAAATCCGTGTCCTTGGTGACTTCCTCAATCACTGGCACGAAATTTTTGGAGTAGTTATGTATGCTACCTTCTCCGTGAATTACTACTTCATAGTTCTCCCACACAAATTTCAAGGGGTGTTGCAGTGATGATGTTACTACTACGGCCATGTGGATCCAAGGCCTACCCAATAGCAAATTGTAGTTGGCGGTTATCGCCATGACTTGGAATTCTATAGTGAATTTGGTAGGCCCCATTTGGATATTGAGGTGTAACTCTCCAATGGGATCACGTTGAGCTCCATCAAAGGCTCTCATATTCATATGACTTTGGCATACTTCCCAATATCATAAGCCAATTTCTTGTGTGTATATTCGAGGCATATGTTGAGACTGTCCACATTGCCTACCAATACTCTAGCAACAACTTTGTATTTGCATTTAACATGATATAGAGAGTTTTGTTGTGTGTCATTCCTCATTTAGGCGATTCGTCTGGAGTGAGAAATCTTATAGACCCCGATGTCGGCCAAAGTTTCACTACTTTTGCCCGCAGGGACTTGTGCCTCGTCCAATATTCTCATTAGAGTCTATCAGTGTTGTGATGAACTTAGTAGTAGTACTATTACCGATATCTGGGCTGGAATCTTCTTCAAGTGCTCAACGATGGAGTATTCTTTTCGCTGCATTCTCCGACAGAAGTCTTTGGCCTCTCCTTCGGTAATTGGCTTCCTCCGATTCCCTTCTTTTCAAAGCGCTCTTTACGCTAGTTCTTCGGTATTATAACACCTCCCTAATCATGCCATTCCATGAGCTACCACTGCTTGGAAGATGAATTCTTTCCTTGGTGCTCAGACTAGCTCTTGTGACACCTGGGCCTTGACAAGTACCGAGATTAGCACTTTGAATCGAGGTCATTCCTTCAGGGTGAGAGGGGCAACAGATTATTCCAAACTCTCAATAGATCCTTGAATTAATGGCTTACAAATGACCCAGTCTTCTTCTCGCTAAATCATGTGGTTGTGATTAGCATTGTGATTGGGTAGAGGATTGGTGTTCATGTTTGGCATTGCTGTCTACAATGTGATATCTCTTTTGTCGATTAAATTATATATCTTGTGTTTTAGGTTGACAGTTTTTGGTATTGTATCCACTTCCTCCAGAGTGGTATGTACAAGTTTGGTTTGCTCGGTAGCAGCGACTCCCAGGATTGACGGGTTTGGGTGAAACCATTTATATGATTCCAGCAGCGCTCATTCATTCGAATAACTTGGTTCGAGTCTCGAGAAGTGGGGTAAACACTCGTGGAGGCTTAATTTCAATGTTTGGGCATAGCAAATCATATGTGGTTAGAGGCATCTAATTTTGGTGATTTTGAGGAACTCGGTAAGCAAGTGCGCTCGTTTCATAATTTAGTTGTGAAACTTGGTAAGTAGGGACCAGTGCTAAGTAGTTAGGTTGTGTGTAGAAGACCGGTACAAGGCTGTACGTAGAGGGTATGTAACTTCTCAGTGGTGGAGATTGATATATGTCGAAAAAAGATTGTGATCCTTCTCTTCATTCGGATTTTAGGGCTAGGCATGTGGGAGACGTTTTCCACTTCCTTTTTTTTTTCTCATAGCCCTGGCGGTGCTCGGTTGACCGGCCTTATTGGCCATGCTGATAATTCCTTCTAATTTGAGGTTGTCTTCAATGGCCTTACCTATTTTTACTAACTCAGAGAATGGCCTCCTGGCCATAAATAGCATGCACTCATAGAAATCCAACTATTGCGATAGAACAAACACATAAACCAATTCTTCCTTGCTCATTGGCAGTTGCACTCGGGTGGCTTCAACCCTTCATCTACTTGCGTATTCACGGTAATTCTCCATGGACATTTGTTTGACCTTTTCTAGGTAGTATCGGTTAGGCACAATATCCACATTAAACCAGAATAGTTCCATAAAAGGCTCCCTCCATGTCTTTCTAGGTGTTCGAGCGATGTATATCTCGCACAGTAAACCATTCAAAGTCCTATCTGGTCATGCTCCAGATATATTGCCTCATGATCAGAGCCTGGTTTTTTTTATCCCGACCAGTTGGTTGCAGTATGCTCTTAAGAGAGCCTTAGGATTTCCTATCCCATTAAACATCTCATATTTCGGCACCTTGAAGCCTTCGGGTATGTCCAAGTCCGGATGCATGCAAAGATCATCATAGCTCAAACCCGTTGCCTTTCGAGAGCCTCTGTTAGACTTGTTGAGCAAATCCACCATTTTCTTTTCCATCTCTTTAACTCGCCTGTCATGTTCGACTCTTCATGCCCTTACCATCTCCTAGTAGTGATCGAGTTCAGGTGAGGAATTAATTGAAGTGATAGAGGTGTGGAAGGATATTGTGTGATGTGTTTGGTGATTTTTGGGAGTGCTAGTAGTTCTGGGTATTAGGTGAGTAGCAACATTTTGATGTATGCTTGGATTATTATAAGTAGGCAGTGCCTGATATGAGGGCATCGAACGAGAAGTCTAGGGTATTAGAGTGTTGTTGGTCGGTGATGGAGCTTGGTATGAGGTACTAATGTGGGCAGTTTATTTTGAGTTTGGGTGGCTGGAAAGTGCTCAGGTATCGATGAACTCATAAATAGAAAAGGCGGTGGAGGCCTTCTAGCTTTAGTGGCCACTTCTCTATCGGCATTAGCCATTTCATTTCGTGCGACATGTTCCTAGAGGTCCGCAATCCTTCAAAATAACAAATTGTTCACAGCCTCGTGGTGTGATGGATCTTGGGGGTTTGAGGTGCAGGGTCCTCTATAACTAGTGGTTCTTTATTACATTTGTCATCCAAAGTACTAGTCACGTTTCATAGATTCTGTTTGGGAAGGGATGTTGTTGGAAATTTAGATCTAGTAAAGTATGCATGCGTGATTCGACACGGATCGACCCCCTCTTTAAGATAAGAAAAACTCAAAGGCAAATGACATTACTAATGTTAGTGAGAAATAATAATATAAGATATCATAGATAGATTATACATAAAGCACAGAGACTCATGCGTTTGACCCGAGCACTTAATTGATTTTTCATTTAGGGGTTATTTTGGTCATTTTGACCATTTTAGTTTTTGAAGGTTTTGTTTTGAAAGTCTATGGTTAGTTTGCTACCATGACGTTGTCGAGACCAACCTTTTTGAACCTTCTATTAGGGGGAGGGGGAATTATAATTTATATAATACAGGGGTTGAGTCTTACGTAGAGTGCCTACGTATCCCTCCAGGGGAGGTCAGGCCCTTCTGTAGTTCGGTTTACATAGAAATTATCCCTAATTTCATTCTACCTGAACAAATTTCCAGACCAGGCCCGATAAGGTCTTCCTATGTATCCCTCTTAGGACATCAGGTCAAACGTAGTTTCTTTTACCAAAATAAAGGGAAGAGATAACATTTTATTGAAAGGAAAAGGGATGCCAGGATCTACCCAAAGATGACTTATCCCTGAAGCCATGGCGGGTCATCATCCTTATGACCGTGCATTCTCCTAGTGACTTTTCTTTGTAGTGACAGGGTAGAACTACCAGATCTGATCGGTATTGACCAAATGCTCTAGCTCGAACTTGAAAGCCTTACATTCTTCAATGTTATGTCTCGGTGCTCCTGAATGGTATAAGCAGATCTTTCTCCTCTCCATAGTACTCGTGAGGGTTTCCAAGTAGTCTTGACCGGACTGATTTACCGGTGCTAGCTAGTATGGAAAATAGGCTTGCATATGAATCTTCAAAGACAATGAAGTCGTATCGCCAAACTTGCGTATCAATGATGATTCCTTCACCATACATGATAGGGTCATAAACCAGTAAGGAATGTGGCCCCCACAAGTTGTGAATAGTCTTGTCATCGATCAATCGTATGATCCTTTTCTTGAAGTCCAAGCACTCGTCAGCGGTGTGGCCAGGCTGGTTTTTGTGAAAGGGGCACCTCTTGTGAGCATAGATGAGTGCATAAGTTGGGAGGACATCGTGGCTGAAACACGATGCTCTGGCAGCTATCAATCCTTCGAACACTTCGATACTTCGCACCAGCCTTGGTGCAACTCTAAAGGGAGAAGTGTGAGCTTTGAGGGAAATTTCCCACCAAATAGGGGATGATTTCTGGAATGGCCCTTGTGGCGTCCCTTAGTATTTAGCAGCTTCAGAAGCATTGCGGGTAGCTCTCTCAAGTGGTCCACTTGACTCCCCGGTGTATGGCATATGATCATCATTGGGTACCTCAGTCTCCCGCTTAGGTGTCTTGAATAGTGGGATGTGGTTTTTATGGTAATGTTCTTGTTCGGTAGTCCCTTTCGGAGGGGTTTCTACCAAGTCTAGAATCTGTTCGACCTCTTTCATCTTGGCGTTAGCCCGGCAAATCTTCTTTTCTATGTTGTGGATCTTTGCCCTAATTGACTCTTTGGTTTCCTCTTCACTGATCAAGTCCACAAATAGAGTCGTGCCGCTTTGTCTATCTTGGACGTCCATTGATAACAAATCAAACTTTAAAGAGGTGCAAATCATAGTTAAGTTTTAGTATTTTCTTGTGTTTTCTTTTGGGTTAGAGTCCAGAATGTTGGACCAATCAAGAGTTAGGATGGAACACATGAAAGCATATAAGCAGTAATATCACATAATCAACAATTGTAATATTCATGTTCCTAAACCTTTTTGCACCAAGGTTTACTAAACAATTTGAAACATAATTGTGCCAAATATTGATTCAAACCATTGTCCCCATAATCATATTTCATTAATAATAAAGTTTTTCTCAGTGGGGTTACAAACCATTGATAAATAAGTAAATAATATATTAATAAAAGTCGCCTCCAGTTGCGGTTGATAAAGCTCTGTATGTCCAATATTTCTTGGCCTTTCGAATGGCAGTTTGAATCCGGAGGTGAGTCGACATCAGAAACATATCAGCCCAAAACCTTTCTATGTGAAGTTCATAGGTGCAGTTCATCCATCACTCTCCTTATCTGAGCATCAAAATCCTCTAAGCACTCATGAGTGAAGTATAACTCCTCCATTAAACTAGTTATGATGGTCTGATCATGCTCCGTCTTCTTCAACTACCTGGTATTCCAGTCATTAGCTTGCCTTTTGATACGGTGTGCCTTTGATCTTAGCTTTTAAATACCTGTCTTGGTTGCACTGATAGTGGTTGGTCCCCGGAGTGAGGGTGCATTGTAAATGTGTCATCAACTAGTCGACATAGTCTTCATCACAACCCGAATGGAACCTATCTTCGAGAAAAGTCTCTAGACCCCATCTAACTCGACCATTCCACTTTCGGATGATGTTAGTAACCCTTTTGATCCTATATTCCTCATAGTCGACCACGTACTCCCCCATGTTTCCTACATGGGGTATAACTTCTCTCCTTCCGAACTTTCTTAGGACACTAATAGGTACATATGGGTGAATTCTTCAGATTCCCATAAGTGGCAAGAAAGGACATTTTCTACCTCTGACCACAATACTCTCAAATATAATGTCGGGGAACCTCCACTATATTTTATCCTATCGGAGTCTTGAAATGATGAAGACCTACCCCTTTTTGGTTTGGTTCCAAAATTTGGACAATGGGCTTGTAGGTTATCATTTCTACATTCTTTGTCTTAGTACGAGGGACCCTCGAATTTGTTGAGGTGTTTGATGATCCACCATTGTAGTAGTAGGTTACACCATTGGAAGTACCTATGTAGTTTTCGACATTGACCTAAAGCTCGGTATATATCGGCTAGGATGACAGGGACTAGGTCAAAGTATTTGGTTTCTTCGTTTGAGGTCATTCCATGAAAGATAGAATGGGTGACATAAAGAAAATGGGTATCTATGGCAAGGTGTCGATCATTGGGGGAAACCATGGTTCCTAGTAGACATATAGAAAAGGCTAGAGGTCAGGTGGATTCCCAATTGGCATAAGTCTGAAACTAAACTGAGTGTTAAAAGTACCCTCGTTTGGACCCAAAGCGGTTGAAAATTTTCCCTAAAGGCTACGATTGGACCGAAGATCCAATTGGGGCTGGCTAGGGATAACTGTTTCATTATCTCTTCGGGAGTGGGGCTATGTGGTACTAAAAATTACGGTCGGGTTTCTTCCTCCTTCAAATACAGGTCACGTTGCTATCTATGAAATCCCGAGTCTCCTCTTAAGTTGGGTCATCTCTAAATCCCCGAACCTAAACAACATTCTATCACAGTCCCAATATCCAGTAGGACTTCTAACAATTTGCTATTCCCTTTCATGGTCATTAGTGAGAGTAGGTGTCCTAGGCATTTCATAACTTCTATTTGTTGTGGGGCATCTAGCCATGACCACCAAAATCTTAGCAGCTCAGGTTCTTCCAAAACCATATCAAACTTGAGGTCGGTATGCGTCTACAAAACAGAGCACGGTTAATTCCCTCCCACCCCCACCCCAAAAGACAATGGTTTATCACATAAGGCACAATTACGTTTCCACATAGCAAGAAGTTGGATGCAGTGCCATCAGTCATAGATTGTAAAGACACGAGGTAGTCTTCTAATGGGTCCAGATACGTCTAAAATATCCGAACCTGTCTAGGTAAGCATGCTCTAGTTCAGCAGGGATGTGGCTTCACTTTATCCTAGGCAAACTAAAGTGGTTTTTGAATGACTGGGACTCGAGCGGAATTCTCGAGGTGAACCACTGTCAACTGTTGGATGACCACAAACCAACTCCGTCTTTAAAGTAATTAGGTTTTTACTGGAGAATGATTGCGAAACCGCATAATCATCTTTGTGCACTAATGCGAGAGTGTGTATGTGCCATTTGGCGGAATAATGAGATGCATTAATGACAATTATATTTTTCGGAAAGGTAAATATGTAAGCAATTTATAACAATTAAAAACATGTTGTATTGGAACCCTTATGGTTAGAACCTAGGATTATCCCCAATGTAGTCACCATTTGTTACGGTTCACGTTTACACGGAGGCATAAAAGATACTAGGAGGTTGTTGAAACTCTAATTGGATATTTAGTTTTTAGGGTCACCACCTAATTTATACGAAAATTAGGAAACTCGGGTAAAAGGGTTTATTCAAAATATGCGAAAAATCATTTTGAACTAGAGTTCGAGGTAAAGGTCAACCGTATTAAGGATCCACAAAATACGGTTGACCTTCGGATTATATAGCATGTTTGTTTGTTAAAAATTGCTTTAGAAATGTTTACCTTTTGTAAAATCATTAACATGTCATGTCACACCCTAACCTTGGGGTGTGGCCAGCACCCGGTGCCCTAAGTCTCGAGCATACCAATCCTAATATATGAAACATACTCAACAATATATAAGGCGACAAGGCTTCTGGCGAGTGATTTCTTGATTAAAATACACAATCACATGTACGCAGACAAGGCCCAACATAGACATATATATACAATCAGGCCGCCAAGGCCGACATAAACACAACGAGACTACTTATAAGGATGACAAGGCCGTACAAGACCACTATACGCAAAACGACTATCTACAAGCCTTTAGAGAAATATGTCAACAATATTTGGTCAGGAAAGGACCTCGCCATAGCAAACTATGTACATATATACGACTACCATACCTATTAGTTCACCAGACCGCTCCGGAAGAAAGGAGTGTGACAACCCTCAGCTGAATCGAGTCACCTACTGCGAGGTATCACCTGAATATCTATTTGTACTTGCAGGTATGAAACGCAGTGTCCCCGAAAAAGACATCAGTACGAAAGATGTACTGAATATATAAGGCAGGAAATACGAAGGAAAAGTTTAGAAGTCAACCTAAAACTCATAAATAGCCTCTAAGGGAATACACTAACACAATCATTAATATATATATATATATATATATATATGTGTGTGTGTGTGTGTGTGTGTTTGTAAAATATCAAGCCACTCATCAGGGCCATATATATATAATATAATCTAAGCCACTCTTTGGGCAAAATCATTTCGTATCATATCGTACTCGACCTCATAGAGGACTCGGTCGTACCTGACCCAGATATGGGACTTGGTAATATCAAACCAACTACAGTGGTGTGCGCAAATAATTATCGTGCCCAACCGACTATAGCTTGGCTCGATAAGAAAATATATACATATATATAAGTCCAATGCAAATGACTACTCTAAAGGGCCTTATGTATACCCTCAGAGTGACTTGAGGTCATTATCCTCCAAGTATCGTTATGTAACTGCATCTGTATCAATTGTTGAAGAGTCAACTAGGATTATAAGATGACATGAGATGCATAAAGCTATTAAGATTGGAAGTGTTCCCGATAAAGGACGATAATAAGATCCATGAAACATAGATTGATATGCAAAAATAAGGTCCACGGCCTTTAATCTCCATAATAGATTTCCTTTTTGGGGTGACATCATTATGGTTACGTTTAGTCATAGTTAATGCCAGAAGAATGAAGGAATGAACCTTACATACCTTGTTAGTAGGGAAAAACTACTCCTATGACATCTCGCTCATCATATAAGCGTCAACCTAAACAATTAATACAATTCATATCAAAATCCATTCAAGAGCTTCAAGAATTTATCATTGTGACATTTCGTCGAAAACTTAGCGTTCATACTGTAATCCATCGTATTACTATGTCCATTTAAACAAAATTCATCTCTTTTACAACAAAAACAATACTATCAATATTACAACAACCACACTCTATGAAATATGGCCATAATTATCTCAAGAATCTCATGACACTATCCAATAACCAACACACCAACTATCATGCTTAACCATGAAGTTTATCTCCATCTATCCATGTGATACTTTATCCAAAAGATTACATTAAGGTATAATAATTTAAGGATACGAGAGGTAGCAATAACCTTACCTTAAACCAGCCAGGTGTTTCCTACACAAGCTTCAATTTTATCTCCAAGAAATCCATACCTTTCCTAAGCCAACTAGAGATGATCTCAAGATATTCTTGATCCTTAGGAGAAATAACTTTAGGCACATATGGAGAAGTTATTCAATTATGTATAGGGTTTGGAGAGTGTATGAGAGGTGTTGGGGGCTCAAAGGGTCAATAAAATGAAATAGAAGTGAAGTTGGCCGAAATTGGCTTTAAATTACCAAATCCATTATCTCACATATGCGGCGCATATGACCATATGCGGCCGCATATGCCATTACATATGGTGACAGTGAGGTGGAGGAAAATATGCTTTCGTCTGTGGCCTTATCCGTGAGGCGGATTGGGTTTCGTAGGGGCGAAACGCTTAACGTATCGTCCTATCTTCGTCAAATCTTGCCGAGATGTGATTCCTTTTATCCCAATGACTTAAAATCATCCATAAACCTTATTAACATCCATTTATGCTATAACCAACCCCCGGAATATGGCTTGGGTCGTTGGAAATTAAATTGGTTAATCAGGTTCTCAAATATGCGCGAAATAACGAGCATGACTTGGAATACTTTGGATATACTTACAAGTATTGTCCCAAGGCCTTTCTTATTATTTTTATGGACATTATAGTATTTTATCATACCTCATCTTGACACAACACACTCAACATAATGATTGCAAGGAAGGGATTAACGACTCTTGAAACTCTTGTGACGTTCTTCGGGTTTCAACTTGACCATTCCTTAATCTTTCCAATGGAACCTAGTTCCTTATATTAGGCTTCTTAACATAAGGTATATTCAATATGCAAATTTACTCGGGGATGGTGATTCTTAAGAACATTCCTCCTCGAATGTTGAGGCATCATACTCGGGGATGGTGATTCTTATATTTCTCTAGTAACTTTGGAAAAGTTTCTTCTATAAATAGAGTTATCTCCACCTGTTACACAGTCAGATGCAATAACTATCACCTTAAAGGACTACTTAACAAATATTAGTACAATATCAAACTCACACAATCGTACATCTCCTTTTACAATATCACATAGTATACTTGTATGAGCCATCGAATCCTGAAATCTGAACTATGTTTTTCAGTCCTTTGTAATGATTTCTATCTACGATAGGATATATGTGATAGGAATTCATAATCATAGAGCATAGGTAGGGACATAGTCTTGCACGATGATCGTCATAGGTCAAGAGATAGGAATCTCTGAGTTCACTTCTCGTTCTACTCTTCTTTTCCATCCCTATTTCCATCCTTTTTGTACATTCATTTCTTAACTTAGTCATATCGTCATACTGGTAGATGGCACAGTTAGGGACATACTTGGTCGATGTGTCATTGCGTTCCTTAGTCAAGTTTGGGTACCACGATCACTAATATTTCAGTCAAATTTCATCCGATTCTTTCCATCAAGTCCTTTAAAACATCCTCCTCTAGCTTGAGCATCTTCTCATTACTTAATATATTAAATCCAACACCGCTAACACAAATCGCTTCCTTCTTTGCTACTCGTTAGGGGTATTATCCATCTTCCTCATACGAAGACGTATATATTGGCATGTTAGTACCCCACATAATAGTTATCGTTATTCCAAGTCCAATACGTCTACACACAACATATTTTTTGGGGTCTGGATCTTTTTTTTTACTAGCTCCTTGGGACGGAGGTGGGGCTAAACCTAAACATCTAAAGTCCCATCCAAACTGGTTTCTCAAAGTAATTTTCCATTGAAAAGGGCGCTTATATAACGACTTGAGATAACTCCGAAAAAATAGGCAATCTCTTAATATAAATATCGGCTAATCCTTTTTTATATAAGAAGTCTTGACTATTACAATGTAACCTGACGAGTCAGTTATACTTTGATCCTTTAAATTAGGATAACTTACCATGACAATTCTCATACTAACCAATAGTCCTTAGTTAAGTCCTTTAACTCCGAGTGGGTATCTCCTTATATGTTGTCGAACAATTTACTTACTCCCTAATCGCAATAGGATTTTCATCACTATCATCATTCCATATCATAATGCCTCTTGATGAATTCTAGACGAGCTCTTTGTCTTGGGTTCTTTTGCATTTTGCTTTATGGAATTATCATCATCTGGATTCTATTGCGGTTGGTTATGTATTATTTTCTTGAGTTGAATCCTTCCCTTATCCTTTATATTAGTCCTCTTACTAATGGTACGCGACCATATCATCCATTATCTCCTTGTCCAACATGTCAAAACCTCTCTTTTCTTATAACACTTCAAATTCGAATACTTTATAAACTATGCTACGCAGTCTGAATCAGGCTCATCATTCCTTAATCGTCTCCCATTCGCTCAAATATCTTTTCATGACTCGTATCATTCCCTTTCTATTACCTTACTTTCCCTTTTTCCTAAGTATTGGAAACAAGTCATCCTTTCACATTCGACGCTTTTTCCCTTAATCGGCCTTATCTCTTAGGCATTTACTATTTTTGCTAACTCCGGACTTGTTCCCCTCTGAAAGCAACATTTACTCCATAATAAAGGTGCAATACTCGCTTCTCATAACTTCAAGATCTTTTTACACATCATCTTAGACTAGTCTTCTGCTGGGTAGTTATCTTTCTCAAGAAAAACCTTCGACATAATCATATTGTTCTTCGATTGCTTATGCTACGGGTCATCCTACCCTTTTCTAATTGGAGGGTCCATTACTGCAAGGCGATGATCTGCCCGATTCACCTTTGTTATCGTACTTGAATTAATATTTCTACCTTTATTTCTTGACTCAGGCCCTATTTGCAACCAATGTCTCCAGATCTTATAGTCATTATATTATCCACTTCGTGGAGTTTCTAGTCGGTTTAACAAATCCAAAATTTTCCATTATTCGCCTCCTTATATCCTTATGAATCCTTATTTTTTAACTTCTTCCCTTAATATTTGTCTTGGATCATTGATATGGGCTGACCATTTTATTATATTGCTATGTACTCACATTGGGCTTCCTGCGTTATAGTCCCACTTGCCTATCCTTAAACATTCTGCTGGTATTTATAGCAAATCTAGTGATTGACATATTTAATTCAAATCGTATCTCGGTTTCAATTTACTACCGATTCGGGCTTCCCCCCTTATTAGGTATTAGATCTCTTCCACGCCTCTATTCGATCCTTTAACCTTTACCTTTCCGGCTTGAATTCCCGTAAGGGTTCTTTGTCTTCATGTACCCTTTGTACTCATCACGTCTAAACATTGGGGTTTTACACTTTTGGCTGGGAGGACCTAAGTATTGTTCCTTCGCTATGATCTTTATCTTCAAGGTAATCATATTGTTGTGGTTTCTTCCCTAGTCTTGTTATCCTTTGGCCTCATTACTTGTCATAACATTCTTCTTGCGCTTGCTGAACATCCATCTACCACTTATAGTCATTCTTCTGTCATATCATAAACTTTATCGTAACTATCTTCAACCAGTTGTTCTTTCCCGGTAGGCTCATCGAACCACACCACAGAACTCAAAGTCCTTATCACCCATCATTGGAAATCTACAATGCTTTGCTACCACCAACGCACGAGGTTGTTAACAATAAATGAGGTATGATCTTTCTGCCTCTAACTGACAAAGTTTATTCTGTCCCTACGTCTCCATAAATAGTCCCGTCCCTATGGAGGAGTTGGGGTTACTAGATGGGCATGACATTTTGCGCTCTTTTCTTTAAATAATTCCTGAAATGAAGCTTCATGTATCTCAATTCCAGAAATCCATTTTTGTTATCAACCTTATGGGGTCCCCATCCTTCCTAGGGCCCAGTTTACCTTTTAAATCACGTATTCATAGCAGTTTCTCTTATTCAAAAAGACGTAAATCACTAAGAGGCGAGAATGGTCCTCATGACGTTCCAAACTCTCTGAAAATCCCTTTTTGCCTTACCTTTGATTTTTCATTTGGTTTCATTTAGCTTAAAGTTTGTTACCCAAATCCTAGGGCTTTCATACAATCATCAGATAATATCTTAACACGAATTCAGAGTTCATCTGATGTAGTCATTCGAAAACATGTCACATATTTCAGCATCGGGTTGGGTTAGGTGCTCCATATCCCTTCCATTCACAACACACACACGTAATTTCATTTGTCCATTAGACTAGAAGTTTTCTCTTCAGTTAGTATCACTACGTCAATGATACTTTCTTATCGAAATATCTTATTCCATGAGAAATTTAGGAAATCGATCCCTAAATGATGTCACTCTTCTAGAGTATAAAACAAGTCCATTTCGCATATGTAGAAAGTAAATAGATAAATAAGAAAGTCAATAGCATACTTGCGCTCATCTACTCTCCTCAGGTAGAATCAGAACACGAGGTTACATCCTCGCTCCCCTATTTCCTCCTATGGACCAACCCGGGACACTCTCATATCTTGTGTTCTCGACTACCACACTAATAACAACCTCATGTTCCCTTACGACAAGGCACATCATCCATCTGTCCACACATATTATAATATGGCCTAGACAACCTCACTCAACCTGAACCATCCATATTTTGTCCCTGAAATATCGAGGGTTGTGACCCCTGTCTCTACCTCACCCGAAAACTCTAATTGTACCTAATCTGTTGTGAACATCTGTCATGCTGACCATGCATCTAAAATACTTCCTCACTCTGTCCTCCACGATAAGCACCAACCACCATAGTTCTCTTATTCATTTCTTTTTCTCCATCTGTCCACACATCTTATAATAGTCCTCCACGATGGTGATGACTTCACAACCGGCGGCATGACGACTGCAATTATTTGATGCTTGTAATTTTACCCGGCCAACGCCAGTCGTGAAGAATGAATTCAAAGAAAATCTCTTAGCTCAAAAAGGTAAATCGCTCTCTTATGTCGCTCCTTGTACGAAGGAAGGTAAAATCTATGTGACTATTGTTGAGGAGGACTTAAAAGAACCAAAATATTACTGAAAATCTGCTCTCATAGGGTATGTAATTGGGGATAGTCCTTATGCTAAAACAATAGAGGGATATATTACGAACACCTGGAATTTTGTTGAAAAACCTCAAGTATTACATGATGATGAAAGGTACTTTATCTTTGGGTTTGAGTCAGTAGAGGACTGCGTGAAAGTTATGGATGCAGGACCGTATACTTTTCACAGTAAACCTTCTGTCCTTCAAAACATGGAGCTCAATTTTGAATTTGACCTGGATTACATCACAACCATTCCTCTATGGGTTACTTTCCAATGGTTACCTATAGGGTATTGGTCTGGTGATGCACTGGGGAAGATGGCTAGTGCAGTTGGTAGGCCTCTATACACAAACAAATTCACAGCCAGTATGGAGAAAATTTTGTATTCTAGAATTTTAGTTGAAGCTGATGTTTCTCAACCTCTTCTAAATACTATAGAGCTTCTTACTCTTGCTGATTCATTTTAACAATAGATTGGCTATGATTGGAAGCCAAAATTCTGTACTGATTGCATGAAGAGAACATTGTAATTGATTATTGGAATACAAAGGATACTGACCAAGGGGCAATGAGTTCCAAGAGGTCAAAAAGAGGAAAATAAAAAGGAATAGGCAGAGGAATCAACAACAAAGACATGATTGGCAAGCTAAGGGAGTGGTGAAAAAGGGAAAAGACAAGAAGTCTATTGATCCAGTTGCATTTATTGAGGTGCTTGAGGCATCTATTAGCAGTAGTGTTGTTGAGCCTGTTGTTGCTCCAACACAAACTAAGCAAGCTGATATGACTGTTGTCACCACAATAGGAAATGAAATGGTTACAATTGCAAATGTTCGGACAATAAATGGTTATGGTTTTCTTCAAGAAGAGGATGATGCACACCTGGAGGATCCTGGAGTTCTCAAAGACCCTACATGATCTTGTCCACCTGGAATATTAGAGGGATGAACCATCCATTTAAATAGAAGGAGTTGATGCCCCTTTCTGCAGAATAATAAAGTAGATGTAATGGGTGTAATTGAGACTAAAGTCAAGGAGCAAAAATCTGGGAACATATTGAGAAATGTAGCATATGGTTGGTAATATTGTTGTAATTATCCTATATCCTACAATGGTAGGATATGGTTGCTATGGAAAAGCTCTATCCAACTTCAGGTAGAGGTAATTCATGAGCAATTTGTGCATTGCAAGATAGAGGACACAACTGGCCATTTCTCTGCTTATTTGACAATGATCTATGCTAAGAATGAGCTCCAACATACAGAAGTACTTTGGCAAGATCTTATGCAACTAGGTGTGAGAGTTCAAGGATCTTGGTTACTATGTGGAGATTTCAACAATCTATTGTCCACAGGGGACAGAATTGGGGCACCTGTAACTATAACAGAAACACAAGGCTTTCAGAACTGTATTGTCAATCTTCATCTCACAGCTATAAAATCTACATGTTGTTTCTTCACTTTCTGTAATAAGCATGATTTTGACACTAGAGTATATTCAACAATTGACTGGGCATTTGGAAACCTTGATTGGATAATATCCTATGGCCATGTGGGAGTAGACTTCATGAATCCAAGAGTGTCTGATCATTCTCCCACTCTAATTCCAATTTGCCCTCAGCCTCAGTCTAAACCAAAGCCATTCAAACTATATAATATTGTCCTACATTATCCAGATTTTGGAAGGATAGTGGACAAATATTGGAGGGTCAGTTATAAAAGCACAATGATGTACCATCTTTGGATAAAGTTGAAGAATGTAAAGTGGAGTTAAAGGGCTTGAATTCTTATTTGTCTTATTATAGTCAAAGGTTCCAAAAAGCAAGGAAAGGGTTGGAGGTGGTGCAAGCTTAGATTGCCTCACAACCTCTGAATCCTCTATTAATTGACCAAGAAAAGGAGCTACCATGTGACATCAGGAAATGGAGTGACATTGAGTAGCAAGTACTTCAACAAATGTCTAGATAAATCTGGATCACTTATGGGGATGGGATTACCAAGTATTTCCATGCTCAGATAAAAATCAGGGCTTGTAGGAATGCTATCACTTCTATTTGTGATGACATGGGTAATACAATGCAAGATTCAAATCTGGTAGAAGCTAAATTCATTAATTTCTTTTCAAAACTGACTGTTTTATCTGCTGATATGCTTCCCTTCCAAACATTGAGGTTATAAGAAATGTCCTTTGCCTCTCATACCAAAAAAATGCCATTTAATCAGGCCAGTACATAAGGAGGAGATTTTTAATGCCATCAAAGGCATGCCTCATGATAAGTCACCAGGTATAGATGGCTTCCCAGCTTAATGTTTTATGTCTAATTGGGCTCTGATTAAATAGGATATTATTAATTTTGTCCAAACAAATTTCACAAATGCAAAGTTACTGATATTACCTAAGGTGACTACTCCTACACATGTAAAGGACTATAGACTCGTTGCTTGTTGTATAACTATTTATAAGGCCATAACAAAAGTCTTAACAAATAGAATTAAGGAGTTCATTAGTCATATAGTCAGCCCATCCTAGTCTACTTTCAGATAGGGGAGGAGTATAATTGATAACATTTTATTTAGTCATGAGGCCTTAAAGTAGTATTCTAGGAAAGTCTTGTCTGCAAGGTGTGTGATGAAGGTGGACCTTAGGAAATCGTATGACTTCATTGAATGGAGCTTCTTAAAAATTATGCTTGCTGAGATAGGTTTCCCTTATAAATTTATGCAATGGATCATGGAGTGTATCTCAACTGTTTCCTATTCCTTAGTTTTCAATAGTGGTATGCTAACACCATTCCAGGGCAATAATAGAATCAAGCAGGGGGATCCCATCTCCCCTTACTTATTTGATATTGCTATGGAATACCTCCAAAGGGAACTCTCAATGTTAAAACTGCAGAAAGAGTTTAAGTTCCATCCAAAGTGTAAAAAACTGGGTGTAGTGCATGTCTGTTTTGTAGATGATCTATTAATGTTATGTAAGGCATATGTGAGGACCATTCAACTACTGCAAGTAGCATTCCAAAGATTCTCGTATACATCTGGTTTGGAGGCAAATGCTAAGAAAAGTTCCATATATATGTCTGGTGTCAAACCTAGCCTGAGGCAAGAGATTCTGCAAATGTTTGGTTACAAAGAAGGAGCAAGTCCATTTCAATGCTTGGGTGTCCCTCTGTCATCTAAAAATCTCACAATGGCTCAATGTATGCCTTTAGTGGAGAATATCACTAAAGGAGTCAAATTTTGGTCAGCAAAACTACTATCCAATGCTGGGAGAATTCAGTTGATAAAATCAGTAGTCTTTGTAGTTCAAACCTACTAGGCACAAATCTTTGTTCTTCCAAAGAGAATCCTAAAGTTGATTGATAACACTTGTAGAACCTTCCTTTAGACAGGTGAAATCAACTCAAAAAAATGCCTTGTTTCTTGGGACAAAATATGCTCACCTAAAGTGGCAGAAGGTCAGAATATACTAAACTTAGAGATGGAATCAAGCTGCTATAATAAAGCAACTCTGGGCAGTAAATGAGAAGGAAGATTGTCTGTGGGTTAAATGGGTATATGAGTACTATATAAAGAATGCAACAGTGGAGTCTTGTACTTTTCCAGCAAATGCAACTTGGGTAATAAGGAAGATTTTAGAGTCAAGGAAGCACCTACAGTAAGCAACTTTACTGTAGGGTGATCTCTCAAGCCAGTTAGCTTTAGTGGTGCTTCAAGGCAAGTTCTCTATAAAAAAAGTTATACCTCCAATTGTTACCTATGTACCCAAAAGTCACCTGGAAGAACATTTCCTTCAGCAAAATATACATCCTAGACATATGTTTAACTTGTGGCGTGTAGCATGGAGGACACTAGCTACAGTTGATAGACTGCTTAAGAATGGTATCCATGTTCCTATGGATTGTATCTTCCACGACACTGCCATAAAAACTCTAGATCACCTATTATTTGAATGCCATGTTACTCATATTTTTGGGTTGACTGCTCAGCTGGTTAACAATTCATAAAAGGATTGGCACTTGGAAACAAGAGCTATAATGGTCAAATAGTTGGGAAGAAGGAAGTATGGTTGTGGTGAAATTACCAATTGTAACTTTGCTATGGAAGCGTCACTGATCTGGAGAGAAAGGAACAACATGAGATTTCAAGCTGATCATTTCCATTGTGATAGACTATGTAGAGAGGTTGCTTTGCATATCTATATTAGGGGAAGAGACCTGCATAAGTGGAAAACTGCATTGACTATCTTGAACACTATGCCTTAGATAATTGTATTCTTAGCTACATTGCTATAATTTTCTTTGGTTATAATTATAGTTGAGTAATAAAATAGTAGCACTAGTTTTCTATATTTGTAGTCTTTCAATCCTATACTTTATTTTGAGAAATGGGAGGTGTGCTCCTGTTTTGTATTGTAACTCTTACTTGGTATCAATAAAATGATTGTTTACCAAAAAAACATCTTCAATGGGGGTCATGCGGGAGGGATCACTTAAGCACTTACGAAGCATATATAAGTGACATACTAGATGAACTGCCTTCTAACTCATGTGGTAAGTCATGTTTGTAAGCCACTTGGGTAATTTTTTGTATATCTTTTATGGTCTGACATACCTAGGATAAGCTTGCCCTTTTTGTCGAATCTCATTATACCTTTCATAGGCGATACCTTCAGAAACACCCAATATCCTACAACAAACTCTAAGTCTCGACATCGGTTATTTGAATAGGACTTTTGCCCACTCTGAGCCGTTAACAACTGTTCCTGAATCAATTTCACTTTCTCTACTTCTTATTGTACCAAATCAGGCCACAACAATTTTTTTTCACCGACATTGAACCAATCGATAGGGGATCTGCACTTCCGCCTGTATAGAGTTTCATAGGTTGCCATCTAGTTACTAGAATGATAGCTATTACTATAGAAAAACTCAATCACCGGCAGATGATCTTCCTAACTCCCCTTGAAATCCAAAATACATGCGTGCAACATATCCTCGAGCATCTGAATAGTGTGCTCGGCTTGTCCGTTTTTCTGTGGATTAAAGGCTATGCTAAGGCTAATCTTAGTACCCAACCCTTTCTGAAAGGATCTTCAGAAGTTAGTTGTAAACTGGGCACCTCTATCAGATATAATAGAAACAGGAACTCCATAAATTCAGATTCTTTCTCTGATATATAATCTGGCATAATCTTCAATTGAGTAGGTAGTTCCAACAGGTAGGAAATGGGCTGACTTTGTAAGTCTATCCATGATAACCCAAATGGAATTGAAATTTTGATGAGAAATAGGTAATCCTGTAATGAAATCTATGTTGATGGTTTCCCATTTCCAGATCAGAATCTTAATATTCTGAAGCAATCCTCTAGGTTTTTTATGGTCAACCTTTACTTGTTGACAATTTGGACACTGAGCGATAAATTCTATAATATTCTTCTTCATATCACTCCACCAGTATATCTGTTGAAGGTCATGATACATCTTAGTAGAGCCAGGATGAATAGAATACTTGTACTGGGGAATCCATTATAATTTTCCCTCGAACTCCTTCTCTCATTCTGACTAATTCTGGATCGTCGAATTTTTTCGCCTTCACTTCGGTCACTAAATACGAGTCGGTGGCATTTTGAACTATAGTGCCCCTTTTACCTATATCAAGCAATCGCACACTCAAACCAACTAGTCGATACAGATCTTTAGTCATCTCTAACTTCTCAACTCCCACATGCCTCAGGTTGTCCATAGACTTACGACTTAACACGTCAGCTAAAACATTCGTCTGGCCAGGATGGTATAAGATATTAACATCATAGTCTTTCGGCAACTCAAGCCATCTTCGTTGTCTCAGATTTAATTATTTCTTCCTGAATATATATTGTACGCTCTTATTATATGTAAACACGTTAACGTGACTTCCTATAAATAGTGGCACCATATCTTCAGAGCAAATATAACAGCCGCCAACTCAAGATCATGAGTTGGGTAATTCCTCTAGTGCTTTCTTGGTTGTCTTAAAGCATATGCAATAACCTTGTCTTTGCTGCATCAAAATACAGCCCAATCCACTCTGAAGCATCACAATATAAAACTTAACCCTTTGATCTTTTAGGAAGTGCCAGAACATGTATTGATGTTAAACTACTATTCAACTCCTGAAAACTGCTTTTGCAAGTATCCGACCACAAAAACTTAGCCGCCTTATTTGTCAACTTTGTCAAAGGAGCGGCAATGGAAGAGAAATTTTATACAAATCTCCTATAATAACCTACCAAGCCCAAGAAACTACGCACCTTCATAGGAGTTGTGGGCCTCAACCAAGTCTTCACTGCCTCAACTTCTGACTATCAACTTTGATGCCCTTATATGATATTATATGCCCATGAAAGGCCACCGAGTTCAACCAAAATTTACATTTAGAAAACTAAGCATACAACTTACAATCCTAAAGAGTCTACAACACCACCACCAAGTGCTCTGCATGTTCTGCCTCTGAGCTAGAATATACAAGAATATTATCGATAAACACGATTACAAAGATATCCAGAAATGACCTGAACACCCGATTCAACAAATCCTTAAAAGTTGTCAGTGCATTTGTAAGATCGAAGGATATAACAAGGAACTCATAATGACTGTATTTGGTCATAAAAGTAGTCTTAGGAATATCCTTCTCCTTAACCCTGAACTGATGGTATCCGAATCTAAGATTGATCTTTGAGAAATATTTGGCACCCTGCAACTGATCAAACAGGTCGTCAGTCCTAGGAATCAGATATTTATTCTTGATAGTTACCTTGTTTAGATGGTGGTAATCAATACACATTCTCAATGAATCATCTTTCTTACGAATGAATAACACTGGTGCACCCCACGAGGAAGTACTGGGCCTGATAAAGAGTTTGTCTAGAAAATCTTTCAATTGAGCTTTCTATTTTTTTAATTCAGCGGGGGCCATCCTATACGGAGGAATAGATATAGGTTGGGTGTTAGGAAGCACATCGATAAAAAGTCAATTTCCCTTTCAGAAGGAATGACTAGAAGCTCGTCAAGTAATTCATTAACAACAGGTACAAACTGAAGAGTTTGAGGGTTCGCCTCCGCATCCTGCACCTGAACCAAGTGATAGATATACCCTTCGAAACATTTTCTGAGCCTTAAGGTAGGAAATAAACCTCTCCTAAGCCACTGGAGCGTTACCCTTTCATTCTATAATAGGCTTACCTGGAAAATTAAAGCAGACAACTTTCGTCCTACAATCTACATTGGCATAGCAAAAGCCAACCAATCCATGCCCATAAAACGTCAAAATCGACCATCTCCTATTCATTTAGATTGGTTGAAGTATGATGATCATAAATCATCACATCACACACCCGATACACCAGTCTAACGATTACAAATTTACTGGTTGGTGTTGACATTTCAAATGACTTATGCAATATCTCAGGTTCCTTACCACACTTACCAGCAACAAAAGGAGTGGTATAACATAATGTAGAACCTAGATATATCAATGCATACACATCAAGAGAAAAGACAAATACTATACTTGTAACCACATCCGGAAATGACTTCATATCCTGTCAACCCGATAATGCATATATGTGGTTTTGATGATTGCCTGAACTGCATGCTCCATCGATGACTCTACCTCTACTAGCTGACATCTGTGTACTTTTCCTGGGAGAGTGTATATTTGTAGAATAATCAACTACTGATCCTGTCGGATGTGCCATTCCACCCCCTCCTCTCGCTGGACAAAACTGTATAATATGACTGGCTGCCCACATGAATAACATATATCTAAACCCTAACAACATTATCCAGAATGAGATCTACCACATCAGTCATAATAAGGTAATAAATATATGCTTCATCTGACTAGACTCACCTCTATAATGTGAGTTGGATGTCCGTAAACTCTGACCCTGACCAGAATAAGTGGTTCGGTCATGACATTGACCCTAAAACTACGGTGGTGCACTGATTGCCGGATAAGATGGCCGCCTAGGAAACTGTGGTCTAACCCCACCTCAGAGTTCTCATACATCAACTATAGGCCGAGCTCTCTTATGTTGGCCCATATCCCGCTCTCGATCAACCCGTTGCTGCCTCTTACGATCCTCTAAATTTTACGCATAGGCTTGAATGTCAGCTATATCTATATTTAGATTCAAGGATGATGTAGTACACTTATTAACCAAGTGCTGCCCCAAACCGCCAACGAATAGATGTACTCAGTCATTTATCTCAACCACAATCGTAGGAGTGTACCTGGACAAGTAGTTAAATTGTATGCTATACTCCCGAACACTCATATTGCCATGCTCCAGCTATAGAAACTTGTATTGCCTAGCTGAGCAGAGCTCAATAGACAAATACTGTTGCAAGAATGCCTCAGAAAACTCTCTTTATCCAGCTGGTGGAGCACGAGGTCATGAGTTTTCTCCCAAGTCCAATACCATGTTGCGGCAACATTCTGCAACCTATAGGAAGCAAACTCTACTGACGTAGCATCGGTGGCATGCATAACTTGTAGGATCTACTGCATCCGATCCAGAAAATTCTACGGGTCCGCATTTGGATCTGTCCCCGTGAATACTGAAGTGTCTAGGTTGATGAAATTTCGAACTCTCACACTGACTGCTCTATCAGAAGTGCTAGTGTCTAACGCTGGGCCTTAGAGGCCACTAGTCGAGTCAATAACTAAATAGCACTTCACATATCCATACCTACTTAGGAGCAACCGGGAGATGGACTTAGGGTATATCAGCTCCCATATGCCCCTTAGGTGGTGGTGGTGCTCCGAAAGCCTGAGAGTCGGCCTCATTCTGAGGCTCATGCTGATCTACATTAGTGGGTAGTACCCGACTGATGCCCTCTCCCGCCTCTTTATCTAACCTCTAAATAGTCATTTGTCTTCTAGTATTAGGCATTGCTGAGAATGTAAACAATATGAAGGTTAGGAGTGAACACTTATGACTCAGCTCTATCACACGATCTAGATCAATAATAAAGATAACCATACTAAATGTCATGTAACCTCCTATTTATAAATGTGGTGCACAACACATCATAAATAAGACTCTACTATACACGACTTGCATATTCCCTAGGACATACCTGTTTTGATAGCAAGTTTGTCACACCCCAGCCATGGAGGGAGTGGCCGGTACTCGGCCCCCTAAGGCTCGAGCGAACCAACTGTAGTACATGAATGCTACAATATGAAACATGGGCTGACAAGGCCTCCAAATGACAAATATATGATAGAAAGTAACAAGAACCTGGACACAGAAAAGGCCCAACATAATATATATATACATAAACTAAGGCCGACAAGGTCATCACGAGAATATCAACAGCTAAAAAGGGCCAACACGGCCACACAAAACATATATAAAGTAACCTCTAGTCTGCAAGCTTCTATGAGTTTTAACATATGCCATCAAGTCAGGACACGACCCCGACATACCCAAAATAGATATATACATATGGAGTAGCTCCTACCGACTTTGTTTAGCAACTCTAGAGAAGTGGAGTGCGACACCCAACAGTTGGAATAGGTACCATACTGAGGAGGTATATTGGTCATTATATCTATACCGGCGGGCATGAACATAGCGCCACAGATAGGACGTCAGAACGAAAGATGTACAGAATATGTAAGGCAAGTAAAACATGTAAATAAAAGAAGTAAAAACAAATAAAAGGGTATAAATTCAACCTGTAACTCAGAAAAGGCCCCTAAGGGCACACAACTGACATAACCATAAATATATGCATGTAAGTGAAGTTGGGCCACTCTATGGGGCCATATAGTATCATAGCAAGTTCTTTGTGGGGTAAGCTTATAATAAACTGTCCGGCCATATAGGACGCGGTAATACCTAACTAATTAGGGGTATGCACATATAGGTGCCTGCCCGGCCAACTATACTACAGCGCGGTAACAAAATAGATACATATATATAAGTGCAATGCAAGACAAACCTCAACAGATATCATAATCAGAGTCGAAATGACCTATGGTTGTTATCATCTTACTATCATTATTCACGCTACGTTCTTCAATACCAATAGGATTTATAGGATTCAATAAGTTCTCCCGACTATAGACGATCATAGGATTGGGTTAGTTCAATAGCAAAAGAGACATGAATAAAATATTGCAACAAGAAGATGTCGTCTTTTTTGAAACACTTGTATCAACTATGCCAAAGAAATAAGATAGCCCTACATACCTTGTTGTCGAAGCTAAACAAGTTCCACGAGTCCTCATAATCTATAGGAATGATTATCTACATTATACGAATGGTTTGTATCAATATCGAATCCATAGCTTATAAAGAAGTTCACTTAGACATTTTATCGAATAACTCACGTGCGTAACTTTATAGGATCATTTATAGCTCAAATTCTACGCATAACCTCAGAACAATCTTCATTATTACTCGTACTCATCACCACAACTCCACAACTTCATATAGCATCCTCAAATCATGTAAAATAGTCCACAACAACAAGACATAACTTAAAGATCTTACAAATAATTGTTCTTTAAGAATCCTCCAATAATTCCATCCTAAACACTTGTAAAACCTTAAAAGATCATGTAGACGATGAAACTTACCGTAGGGTGTAAGAAATACGCCAAAACAAAGATTGCTTCACGGCTAAGATTTCCCCCAAAGATCAATATGAAGCGAAAGGCGATTCTATGATGTCCACGAGATTCCTTATGTCAAACTTACGTAGTTTACCTGGGATTTTTGTTTGGAACACTTAAAGAATCTTAAGAAATATTTTCAAAGAGGGGTTTGGACTAGAAAAGGAAAGGAGTGAAGGTTTTGGTTGAGCAACATGTTTTATATACATGAAAAATAAAAGCCACCGCCGAGATGTGAGGTTCGTACATTTATGTATGGTCCATACATTTGGACTGTGTATCCAAAAAAATTGAAAATTTGCAAAAGAATTATGGCCAAGGTTACCAAATTGTACGGTCCGTACATTTGGACCGTATTTCTGAAAAGTCCATGAATTTTGTCGAAATATATTCTCTTCGATCCGTTTAACTTCTATATACCCCGATACTTCTATAAACAAGCTTTAAACCCTCATTATCCTTCCGTAAGGTCTCATATATTCTAAGGATACCGGTGTTAATCGACGGCATGACTAGATGAGAAATTACAAGGACTAACACAATCACAAGCGAGAATTCAAAATCAAAAGAGACAAGAACAATTAAAATCCTAGCAAACACATGGAGAGGGGTAACCTCACCTTAGTGAGGGCTGGTGGCACCTCTGAAGTGTACCGTCAAGATAAGGGCAAGATCAATTAATGCTCATGCCCAAAATGTACGAGCAAAATACTGGTAACGTATTACTGCTTTTTTCCAATCTTGGCAATGAAGAAGATGACAAGGAGGCGACTAGTGTTCTTCAACAATTTAAATACGCAAAAATGAGAAACGAGGTTGGGGCATCTGCAGATAAACACAATTATGGGTCGGGTCACAATCGTTTGGGCTAGACCCGACCGTCCTCTTTAAAAAAACAATTGGCCCAATCGTTGGCCTTTTAAATTTAAATAGAAAAATGTGGCCATTTTTAAATTAAGAAACGACCAAATATTTTCAATTTTGACCGAATTAAATTAAGAGCTTTAAATTGAGCCCAAATTTGACATAATTTGAAAATTGAAATCTTAAAATCAAGCTACAATCATTTTAATTAACATAAAATGATTTGGAATTGAGATGTAATTCAATTGTCCTATTTGATTAAATATTTTCCCAATTTTGATGGAATAAAATATTGATCATATTTATATTGAGAATTTGAATAATTAATTGCACAGTTATCTTTGATTTAATTTAAAAATTACAATTGATGATCAAATAGTGTAAAATAAGATATGTTGTAGAATAAGTATACCGGATGATATTTTATAAAATAAAAATAACAAAATATTTCCGGAATAATTTTGTAAAATCATTTTTGTCTTGTAAAAAGTAATATTTTACTTCATCTATGACTCGGGAATCTTGAATAATTAAATAAAATTATTGGAGGGTAAAAATTAGGTGGCACAACCCGTGTTAACCCTAACACGAAGTCCATAGTGATCCACTTCCATTTCCACTCGAGTATAGGCATTCTCTGAGTAAGCCCACCAGAGTTTCGTTGCTCGTATTTCACTTGTTGAAAATTCAAACACTTAGATACAAATCCTGCAATGTCTCTCTTTATACTACACCACCAATAATGTTGTTTCATGTCTCGGTACATCTATGTAGTCCCATAGAGGAATAGAGTATCTTGAACTATGAGCCTCCTCTATGATCAATCAAGTAAAATCCCCCACTTGTGGAACACAAATGTGACGCTTGATTTGCAACACTCCCTCATCATCAAGAATTTCTTCTCTTTCCTTCATTTTCCATACTTTATTCTAAATCTTGCAAAACTTGGCATCATCAAATTGTCGAGCCCCAATCTGCTATAATAAAGAAGATCATGCCTCCATACAAGCTAGAACCTTGCCAGGCTCAGAATTATTAAGTCTCAATATACTATTTGCCAAATACTGAACATCTACGACAAAAGGTCGCTTCTTTACCTGAAATGATGTTAGGCTACCCATGCTCACTACCTTTCGACACAAAGCATCTATTACTACATTGGCCTTGCCCGGGTGATAAATAATATTCATGTCATTATCCTTAAGCATATCTTACCATCTTCTTTGCCTCAAATTGAGATCCCTCTGATTGAAAATGTGCTAAAGACCCTGATGATCAATAAACACCTCACAACGCACACGACAGAGACAATGCCTCTAAATCATCAATGCAAATATGACCCCCGCCAACTCCAAGTCATGAGTGGGGTAGTTCTTCTCATGCACCTTCAACTTTCTCAAAGCACAAGTTATAACTTTCCATTTTTGCATCAAAACACAACCAAGTCTATCCATGAAGCATCACAATGTAAAGTAAAGTCCTATCCCTACACATGAAGAGTCAAAATCGGGGTTGTAGTCAACAAAGTATTTATCTTTTGAAAGCTCGCTTTACACTCATCTGACCATTGGGAATGGTATATTCTTCTGAGTCAATCTGGTCAATGGAGATGCAATAGATGAAAATCCCTCCACAAAGTACCGATAGTAACTAGCGAGGACAATAAAACTCCGAATCTCGATGACCAAAGTAGGTCTAACCCAATTATGAACTACCTCAATCATCTTAGGATCCACCATAATACCATCCTTAGTCACCACATGGACCAAAAATTCCACAAAACTAAGCCAAAACTCACTACGAAAACTTGTCGTAAAGTTGCTTCTCCTTAAGAATTCCAATCACGATCATCAAATATTGCTCGTGTTCTTATCTACTATGAGAGTATTTCAGAATATCACCAATGAAGACGATAAAAAAGGAATCCAAATGCGGTCTGAAGACACCCTTCATCAAATCCTTGAAAGCTACTAGGCATTAGACAGCCTGAAAGATATGACCAATAACTCGTAATGACCATAACGGGTCTTGAAATATATCTTGTGGTTATCCCCCATCCTAACCTTAAATGGGTGATAACCGGACCTATAATCGGTCTTCTTATCGATGCACCCTGAAGCTGATCAAATAGGCAAGAACTATTCTATAAGATCCAAGATATCTTGGGTTAGGATTTCCCTTATTACTGAATCTTATCACACCTTTCACATGTGATATCTTCAAGAAAACTCAATTAACAACGTGGACCTTCAAAATATCGGCATTGCACTTTAGCTTATGATTTTTGGTATTTTGGTTCATTGTCAACCATTTTTTTCTACAGTCTGTTGGACTAAATCTGGTTGCAATAACTATGACTCGCCTTCTTTGAATCATCTAATATGAGATCTATGCTTACATCAACATAAGGCCTTGTAAGGAGCCATCTTGATATTTGGATAGTAATTGTCATTATGAGAGAACCCTATAAGCGTTCTCTTTAAAGTCTAGCACATACAGTCATGGCATTATCATGTGCTTTGCTTGACTCTCTATCTGCGGCTGGGAGGATATATCAATATTTACTTATGCCCTCAAGCCCTATCACAAGGTTTCTTATAAATTCATTTCATATTATACTCCTCTTTTGATATAATAGACCACAGAATGTCGTGGAACCGCTCTATCCCTTGATGTACAACTTCACATGATCTTTTGTTGAATAAGTGGTCTTAATTGATAAAAAAGGGGCTGGTTCTATAACTCATTCAATGATCACTCAGTAAGAATTAAATTTCCAATAGGAATGGCGCAATACAATAATGAAATCCATGTTAATAATTTTCCATTCTCGTGTCGGAATCTCAATGGTTTGAGTTAACCTATCATGTTTTTTATTCTCCCTATTTCCCTGCTAAATTATGCTATGAATTCAGCAATACTCATTTCCATATTATTCCACCAAAAAGTTGCCCCTAGCATTATATATCGTAGTTGACCTTGGGTGGATAGAATGACACGAATGATGTTCCTCTATCATAATCTGATTTGGGAGCCCCGCTACATTCAAAAAATACAATCGTCCTTGATACCTCGAGTTCTCACTATTACTTACCTAAAAGTCCATTACTCCCTTCAGTTACATTTTTCGCTTGAACTGTACAAAAGTATGATCTCTACCTTGTCGTTCTTTTACTTCTTCTATTAATGATGATTGTGTTGTGGTCTGAATAAAAACCATACCGTCATTTGAGTCTCACCAAACAGATCCCCAAACTAGCCAACGCATGCATCTCCCAAGCCAACTCTCTTTTCTTTGCCCCCAAATTAGCCAGGCTGCCCATAGCTCTATGGCTGAGTGCACTGGCTACAACATTAACCTTACCCAGATGGTAAAAGATGTTTACCTTGAACCTTTTAAGTTACTCAAGCCATCGTCTTTGTCGCCTACATAGCTCATTCTGCTTAAGGGCGCACTAGAAACTCTTATGGTCTGTAGATTCTTAGTATGAACAACATATAAATAAAGCTATCATATCTGAAGTGCGTGTATAAATATGGTTAAATCTGATTCATGGGTCAGAAAACCTTTCTCTTACTTTCTCACTTCCATTAATTGTAAGTAATTTATTTTCCTTACTCATTTTGACACATGCACTACACATATACTAATTGTTACACCCCGTATTTCATGTGTCGTTATTATCGTAATGTTAGCTGACATAGGCTCGAGAGTTGGTAATATCCCTCCAAGTGACTAATAAATGTTTAAAGAAATGTTGAGTAAGTTTTGGGAAGGTTTAAAGCTAATCAGATCAACAGAAGTAAGTTTCAACGAAAGTTCGATAAGATGCCAACGTCTGAGGCACTTTGAGAATTGCAGAGCATGACATGCGACTTGCAGGAAGTGTATGTGAGATGTAAAAATATCGTACAACTTGACAGAGCATTGGTGTCGAAGGGCAAATCCTGCGACATGGCCTGTGAGACGCATGCAGTTGTTGTGAGTCGCAGGACCTGTCATAGGATAGGTCAGTGCCAACTTTTCTATAAATTTACCCCATTCGACCCTTATGTCATTTATCATATTTGCAATCCTAGATATCTCATAAGCCCTCTCCAATCGATCTCTCATGATCCTATACCAAAACCAAAGGCTAACGTAAGGAATCCCATGGTTATCATTAGATCATTCTTCTCCTCATTGTGCTGATTTTGGTGAATCTATTGAAGTGAAGAAACCCTTGATTTACAGTAAATCTAGTGAATTGAGTTAAGTTATAAATTTGATAAATCCAAAGTTTAACATTATTCGTCAATTCATATATTTATCTCATCATCATTATTCTTTAACTCATTTCCTTAACGTCTACCTTGGAACCTTGATATTTGTTAACCATCTTATTATTTCGTGATATGCTAACATCGGGCTTAATTCGTCATCATTTCTACTGACATATCCTCAAATGTCTTGCTGGCATTCGTGGCGAAACTAGTAATTAACATATTCAAATTCAAATCGTATCCCGGGTTTAATTTCCTACTGATTCAAGCTTCCCCCCTTAATGGGTATTACATCTCCCCTTAATCGCAACTCGATCCTTTAACCTTTATATTTTTGGTTTGAACTTCTCTTAGGGTCCCTTGTCTGCATGTATTCCTTGTACCATTACTTCTGAACATCGGGGTCTTACACTATTGGCTAGAAGGGTCAAAGCATCATTCCTTTCTTATGACCCTTATCCTCAAAGTGATCATACTATTGCGGGTTTCACCCTAGTCTCATTATCAATATCCTTATCATCATAATCCATTCACATGTTTGTCCTTATGAGGAATATCCTTCAACCTCATTACTTTTTCATAACACTCTGCTTGCACCTACCAAATATTCATCGACCATTTATTGTCCTTCTTTTGTGATGGCGTGCTCTTTATCGTAAACTATCTTCAACCAACTGTTCTTGCCTAGTCGGCTCGTAGAATCACCCCATTGAATTAAATTCCTTATTACCCATTGTTGGAAATCTTTGATCCTTTCCTGCCATCCACACACATAGTTGTTAATAATAAATAATGCATGCTCCTTTTTTTCAATCGATGGAACTCCTCTTGTTTCCAGTCCTCATAAAAAGTCTGATCATTGAGGAGGAGTTAGGGAGACTAGTTAGCGTATGACGTTTTGTGCTCCTTTATTTTAACTATTTCCTTACTTAAGCTTTATGTGACATGATTCCGAAAATCCATTCTTCTTATCAATCTTCCAGGGTCCCCCTCCTTCTTGGGCCCAGGTTACTTTTAAATCACACATTCATAGAAATTTCTCGTATTCAAAATGACGTAAGTCACTAAGAAGAAACACAAATCCTCATGATGTTTCAAACATTCCAACAATCCCGTTGTTTTACATTTTCCTCCGGTCTACTTTTTGCTTTCTATTTCTTACCCAAATCCTAGGACTTTTACATAATCATCGGATGATATATTATCTTGAATTTAGAATTTATCTAGTATAATCATTTCAAGACATGCCACACACTCCGGCACCAGATTAGATTGGGTGTTCCATATTCCATATATTTTCTATTCACAATTCACATACACGATTTTAACTGCCCACTGGACTAGAAGTTTTTCTCTTCAGTTGATATAATTACATTCACGATTATTTCTTATCGAAATATCTTATTCCGTGGGAAATTCAGGAAATCGACTTGTAGAATGGTGTCACTCTTTTAGCGTATAAAACAAGTCCATTTTCCACATGTAAAAAGTCGATAGATGGATAAAAAATTAGAAGCATACCTACGCTAGTCTACCCTCCTCGGGTAATATTAGAACTCGAGGCTACATCCTCGCTCTCCACTTTTCTTCTGTAGGCTACTTTGAGACACTCTCATATCATGTGTCCTCGGTTACCAAACTAATCACAAACTCTTATTTCCTTACAACAAGTCCCATCATGCATTCATCCACTAATCTTACAACATGGCTTAGATGGTTGCACTCAATCTGCACCATTCTTATTCTGACTCTGAAATGTCGAAGGTTGAGACCTCCGCCTCGGCCTTAACCGAGAACTCTGATCGTACCTGATTTATCATGAATATCTCTCATGCTGATCACGTATCCAAAATACTTCCTCAATCTGTCTTCCCTAATAATCACTAACCACATTAAGCCTCTTAATCCCTTCATTCGCTCTAACTTAGTCAAAATCTATCAAATATCAAATGTCCCCGATCCACGGGATACCTAGGTTGTGAACTCTCTAACCCTTCCAGGGGTCCACTATTGTCAATAATATCGGGGTGGTATCATGCCTAAGAGACGGCTTGATCAATACTGAACCGCCTTCCTAACATCTTTGTCATATGGTGTTCGAGGTATATCTAATGGTACATATGATATTACGGAGGTCTCTCTTGGCGCCCTCGATCGTATCTGGGTTAAAGACTTATAGGGAGGTACCTCGCTTGTATCCTCCGACAGATTGGTATCGATTGAAGGTGTATACGTTAAATAAGGCATCGTTGAAATCGTAAACACAGTGAAGTTAAGAATAAGATAATTACAACTCGGTTCTATTGCACGATCTAGATCAAGAAAGAAAGAAACCATCTGAAATTCCATGTAGCCTATTGTTTATAAGTGTGGCGCGCAACACACACATAATCAAGACTCTACTAGACATGACTTGTAGACATCCCTAGGACTAACCTACTCTGATACCATATTTGTCACACCCCAACCTTGGCGGGGTGGCCAGCACTCGGTACCCTAGGGCCCAAGCGTACCAACCCTGATACCTGTAGTATACCCAATATTACTGGGTCGACAAGGCATTTAACGAGTGATTACCTGATCACAAGACATAATCACTTACATGCAAAAACGGCCTAACATATATACATATATACAATAAGGTCGACAAGGCTGATACAAACACATCGGTCAACTAGAAAGGCCAACAAGGCAACATAAGACTACTATATACAAGACGACTATCTACAAGACTCTAGAGATTATAACTACAACTCCTGATCATGACAGGGCCTTTCCATACCCAACTATGTACTTAGATACATCTACCATACCTATTAGCTTACTAGACAACTCAGAAAGGAGCGTGACAACCTTCAGTTGAGTCGTCATAAACAGTCTGATCCTTGAGGATGAGTTATGGCCAATAGTTCGGGTATGACGTTTTGCGCCCCTATCTTTTAACTATTTCCTTAAGTGATGCTTTTTGTGACTTTATTCCGGAAATCCATTCTTCTTATCAATCTTTCGGGGTCCCCCTCCTTCCTTGGGCCCAAGTTATTTTTAAATCACACATTCATAGCAATTTCTCGTATTCAAAATGATGTAAGTCACTAAGAAGAAAAAAATCCTCATGGTGTTTCAAACATTCCAACAATCTTGTTATTTTATATTTTCCTCCATTCTACTTTTTGCTTGCCATTTCTTACCCAAATCCTGGGACTTTTACACAATCATCGGATGATATATTATCTAGAATTTAGAGTTTATCTAGTATAGTTGTTCGAATACATGCCACATACTCAGGCATCAGATTAGATTGGTATATTTTCTATTCACAATTCACACACATGACTTTAACTGCCCACTAGACTAGAATTTTTTCTCTTCAGTTGATATTATTACACTCATAATTATTTCTTATCAAAATATCTTATTCCATGGGAAATTGAGGAAATCGACTCATAGAATGGTGTCACTCTTTTAGAGTATAAAACAAGTCCATTTTGCACATGTAGAAAGCAGATAGATGGATAAGAAAATCAGTAGCATACTTGCACTCATTCACCCTCCTCGGGTAGTATCAGAACTCGAGGCTACATCCTCGTTTTCCCCTTTCCTCATATAGGCTAATCCGGGACACTCGTGTATCTTGTGTTCTCAATAAAACCTCTTAGTTCTTACGACAAGTCCCAGCATGCATTCATCTTATTTTCTTACGACAAGTCCCATCATGCATTCGTCCACTCATCTTACAACATAGCTTAGATGGTTGCACTCAATCTGCACTATTTTTATTCTGACTCTGAAATACCGAAGGCTGCGACCTCCGCCAAGACCTTACCCGAGAACTCTGATCGTACATGATCTATCGCGAACATATCTCATGCTAATCACATATCCAAAATCCTTCATCGCTTTGTCTTCCCCAATATCACTAACCACCTTAAGCCTCTTAATCTTTTTTTTTCTCTAACTGAGTCAGAACCTGTCGAACATCAATTGTCTCCGATCCATGGGCTCCATGGGTTGTGAACTCCCTTACAATTCCAGGGGTCTACCAATGTCAATAATATCGGGGTGGTATCATGCCTAAGAGGCAACCAGCTTGATCAATACCAGATCTGCCTTCCTAACATCTTTGTTAGATAGTGCTGTAGGTATATATAATGGTATATCTAATATTGTGGGGGTCTCTCTTGGCGCCACTGATCGTATTTGGGACGAAAGCTACTGGGGAGGTACCTCACTTGTATCCTCTGACAGGTTGGTCTCTATAGAAGGTGTATCCCTTGAAGAATGAATTATTAAAATCGTAAACACAACGAAGTTAATAATAAGATACTTACAGCTCAGCTCTATTGCACGATCTAGATCAAGAAAGAAAGAAACCATCTGAAATTCCATGTAGCCTATTGTTTATAAGTGTGGCGCACAACAAACACATAAGCAAGACTCTACTAGACATGACCTATAGAGATCCCTAGGACTAACCTACTCTGATACCATATTTGTCACACCCCAACCTTGGCGGGGTGGCCAGCACTCGGTACCCTAGGGCCCAAGCGTACCAACCCTGATACCTGTAGTATACCCAATATTACTGGGTCGACAAGGCATCTAACGAGTGATTACCTGATCACAAGACATAATCACTTACATGCAAAAACGGCCTAACATATATACATATATACAATAAGGTCGACAAGGCTGATACAAACACGTCGGTCAACTAGAAAGGCCAACAAGGCAACATAAGACTACTATATACAAGACGACTATCTACAAGACTCTAGAGATTATATCTACAACTCCTGATCATGACAGGGCCTTTCCATACCCAACTATGTACTTAGATACATCTACCATACCTATTAGCTTACTAGACAACTCAGAAAGGAGCGTGACAACCTTCAGTTGAGTCGTCATAAACAGTCTGATCCTTGAGGATGAGTTAGGGCCAATAGTTCGGGTATGACGTTTTGCGCCCCTATCTTTTAACTATTTCCTTAAGCAAAGCTTTATGTGACTTGATTCCGAAAATCCATTCTTCTGATCAATCTTCCGGGGTCTCCCTCCTTCCTTGGGCCCATGTTTCTTTTAAATCATGCATTCATAGAAATTTCTCATATTCAAAATGATGTAAGTCACTAAGAAGAAACACATCCTCATGATGTTTCAAACATTCCAACAATCCCGTTGTTTTACATTTTCATCCGGCCTACTTTTTGCTTCCCATTTCTTACTCAAATCCTGGGACTTTTACACAATCATCAGATGATATATTATCCTGAATTTAGAGTTTATCTAGTATAGTCGTTTGAAGAAATGCCACACACTCCGGCTCCAGATTAGATTGGGTGTTCCATATATTTTCTTTTCACAATTTGCATACATGACTTTAACTTCCCACTAGACTAGATGTTTTTCTCTTCATTTTATATCATTACATTTATGATTATTTATTATCGAAATACCTTATTCCATGGGAAATTCAGGAAATTGACTCCTAGAATAGTGTCACTCTTTTAGAGTATAAAACAAGTCCATTTTGCACATGTAGAAAGTAGATAGATGGATAAGAAAATTAGTAGCATACCTGCACTCGTCTGCTCTCCTTCGGTAGTATCAGAACTCGAGGCTACATCCTCATTCTCCTCTTTCCTCCTATACGCTAATCCGGGACACTCTCGTATCTTGTGTCCTTGGTTACCACACCAATAATAACCTCTTATTTCCTTATAACAAGTCCCAACATTTATTCTTCCACTTATCTTACAACATGGCTTAGATGTCTGCACTCGATCTGCACCATTCTTATTCTGACTCTAAAATATCGAAGGTTGCGACCTTCGCCTTAGATTTACCCGAGAACTCTGATTGTACCTTACCTATCACGAACATATCTCATGCTAATCACGTATCCAAAATCCTTCCTCTCTCTATCTTCCCCAATAATCACTAACCACCTTAAGCCTTTTACTCCTTTCTTTCGCTCTAACAGAGTTAGAACCTGTCAAAAATTAACTGTCTTCTATCCACGGGTTCCCTGGGCTGTGAACTCCCTGACCCTTCTAGGGGTCTACCACTGTCAATAATACAGGGGTGGTATCGTGCCTAAGAGGCAACCAGCTTGATCAATACCCGAACCTCCTTCCTAACATCTTTGTCATATGGTGATGGAGGTGTATCTAATGGTATATCTGACATTGTGGAGGTCTCTCTTAGCACCCCTAATCGTATCTAGGTCGAAGACTAGTGGGGAGGTACCTCTCTTGTATCCTCCAACAAGTTGGTCTCCATAGAAGGTGTATCCTTTAAAGAAGGCATCACTGAAATCGTAAACACAGCGAAGTTAAGAATAGGATACTTATAGCTCGGCTCTATTGCACGATCTAGATCAAGAAAGAAACCATCCTAAATTCCCTGTAGCCTCCTGTTGATAAGTGTGGCGCGCAAAATACATATAAGCAAGAATCTAGTAGACACGACTTGTAGGCATCCCTAGGACTAACCTACTCTGACAATAAGTTTGTCATACCCCAACCTTGGAGGGGTGGCCGGCACTCGGTATCCTAAGGCCCGAGCGTACTAACCCTGATACCTATAGTATACCCAACAATACATGAGCTGACAAGGCCTCTAACAAGTTATTACCTAATCACAAGACACAATTACCTGCACGCAGAAAAGGCCTAACATACATAAATATATACAACAAGTTTGACAAGGCTGATAAAAACACATCAGTCAACTAGAAAGGTCGGCAAGGCCACATTAGACTACTATATATAAGATGACTATCTACAAGACTCTAGAGATTATATCAACAACACCTGGTCATGATAGGGACTTGCCATACCCAATTATGTACATATATGCAGCTACCATACCTATCAGCTTACTAGACAGCTTAAAAAGAAGCGTGACAACCTTCAGCTGAGTCGAGTCACCTAGTACGAGGTATCTTTCTAATTTATATTTATACTTGTTGTCATAAACTGCAGCACCCCCAGCAAGGGGTCATCAGTACGAAAGATGTACTGATTATGTGTGGTTGAAACTGTAAATAAGTGCATTACTGTAGATAGAGCATAAAGCTGAAAGTGCGGTGATAATAAACAAGTTAGAGAAACAACCTATACTCTGAGTGCCTATGTTGGCAAGGAATATGCATACTTTGCTTTAAAACTCATATATAGGTATATAAGTATATATACGCCATATATGGAGGCTATCTCATCATCACTAAGCCGATCTTTGGTGATATAATCATCATAAACTTCCCAACTATAGTAGTATGCACATATAAGTGCTTGCCCGACCGACTATAGTGCGACACAGTGTCACAAAGTAGATACATATATATATAATACATGCAATGACTCTGGAGGGCATTATGGACCTAATCGGAGTGACTCAAGGTCGTTATCCTCTGATTATCATTATATAACTGAGTTTGTATCAATTATTTGAGACCCAATAAGGATCATAAGAAAGCATAAGATTCAAGGTACTATCAAGGGGGAAATGTTCCCAACAAAGAAAAATAGTAGGAACCATTAAATATGTCAATGTGAAATAATAATGTTCCTAAACTTGAAACTTAAGAATAGAGTTCCTTTTCGAAGGGACGTCATTACGGTTACATGTATTTGTAGGTCATGCCAAGAGAAAGAAAGAGTGAGTCTTAAAATACCTTGTCGATAGCCAACACCCCTCCTATGGCGTCTCGCTCATCCTACAATCGTCAACCTAGGCAATAAGGATAATTCGAGTCAAGATCCAAGCCATAGTTTCAAGATTTAATCGTTGTGGAATTCTGTCAAACACTTAGCATGCATCTTTCATCCCATCTTATTTCCATAGCAACTTAAGCTATTCTCACCTCCTTTACAATAACAACAATATCCTCAAGACTACAAAAACTATACTCTATGAAATCTAGCCATATTAACCTCAAGGACTTCATCAAGACCATCCAAAACCAACACATCAACTACTATGATCAACTATGAAATTCATCTTAGCTTTCCATGGATTATTCTTGAAAAAAATAACTTTTAAACTAGGAGAACTTAGAATACTCAAGAAAAACAAGAATCATACCTTAATCTAAAGCAAAAAATTGTAATTCATCCTTGTCTTTTCTCTTACCCACCCTTGACTACTCTACTTTGCCATATATGCATCATCTTTCATCTAAGCAAGATTTTGGTGCTAAAATATGATGGGTTTACTTGGTAATCACCCTTACACCTTGGTAGAAAGTCTAGGGAGGATTTTGGGGGTGTTAGGGATATGTTTGGGTCGAAATAATGATCATATGAGCAAGCCACCGCTTAAATAAACCAAGATGGTCGGCCATTGCCTCTGATGTGTGTTGGCATCTGCGACGCATGTGCCATATGCGGCTGCAGATCTAAGGGAATATCAGTAAAGTGAGTTGGACTTAATTCCCTAGCCCATATATACCCCTTTCCACGAGAAGGATCCCATCCGAGATGCAAAATGCTCTAGCGTATCGGCCAATCTTCGTCAAACTTTATCAAAATGTGATCCCTTTCATCCCAATGACTTATAACCATACACAGACCTTCTTAGGATTCATTTATGTCGTAAATGACCCTTGGAGTGGGTATCGAGTTGTCGGAGCTCAATTCGATTAACCATACTCTTAAACATGCACAAACGACGGGTGTAAACTCGAAATCTTGTAGACATACTTCCAACCATGTCCCCAAGGACATCATTATCCTTTTATGGGAATCATAACTCCTTTCATCTTACCTAAGCTTGACATGACACGCTCATCATAAAAATTTCAAGCACGAAAGGCTTAGCGGCTCTAAAACTCTCACGACTTCTTCGAGTTTCAACTCGTCCATTCCTTATTCTTCCCAAGGGAACCTTCTTTCTTGTCTTAGTCTCCCTAACATAAGGTATGTTTGATGAATGAATTTATGGGGTGTAACACATATGAGTATATGAAGTGTGTTAAAAATGATTAATATTTAACTAAAGTGGGAGACAAAATGTTTAATTACAAATTGAGGGATTAGTGTAGGGGTTGTCATGTCCACGTGGGACAATGACAATTAGAGTGACATTTGATGATTCATAATGTGTAGAATCTGTTAAGTGGGCACCTATGGAATAAGGATGCATGATGATTATTAAAGTGGACATTTGTGTAGATCCCACGGTCCACCAAAGATATCTTTCCGATCTAATTTTTTTAGTAGCTAGATCTATAAGAAATATTAGATAGATATATGCAGCAACATTTGTTTCTAATTCGAGTGAGCATTAGAGATATGTTGTTCAAGAAAGAAATATCATGGTTCGATGCACAAGATATATATATATATATATATATATATATATATATATATATATATAGAACGACTTTGAAGTTATGTTCTTGCCAGTTACGTTATTCGAACGCTGGTTTCCCCTGGATGGTAGAAAATCGGAGATTTCTTTAAAGTGAAGTAAAGTATAAGAAGAGTAGTTCTTGACATATAAGGTAAAAATTCTCCTCTTCTAGATATATTTATATTCGTCCTGGCCATAGCTAAATTATGAGATGAGAAATATGGAATGGATAGCGGGAAATCGTATAAGGTATTATTATTATCGTGTGGGTGTTGTGCTGCTCGAGTTTGGGTGGTATTATGATGTTAAAAATTATAGAAAAGACATGTTAAGGGAGTTATAGTAATGAATGTTGAATTGGAATTGAAAAGAAATGGGAATACGGGAGAAGCGTCCTGAATAGTAAATTGTGAATAGTGAACTTATCTAATAATTTGAGTTAAATTATTGACTCTAGTATTGCTAACATTCATTGTAGAATGGCAGATAGAAGAAATTGAACTCGATACCACACGATAGAGTATCATCACAAAGGTATGTAAGGCTTATCCTTTCTTTTGGCATGATCTTGATTAAAGCAAAAACTAGACAAAACGTTATTGATCAAACTCCATTCTTAATAGCTTGATGGCCTTGTGTTTCCATTTCTTTAATGCTTATGGTTATTGTATGTTCCTTGTTGGAACTCTTACTCGCATCTTATGATATTTCTTATGATACGATTGATTCAGAGAATTAGGGTTGGATTGTAACATTCGCTATATATGATTCCATAATGATAGTCAGAGGATAACGACCATGGGTCACTCTGACTCTGTTCATGGTGTCGCTTGAGGTCTGTCTTGCATTGTACTTATATTACATGTTTCTATTTTATTACCGCATCTTGCTATAGTTGACCGAGCAAGCACTTATATGTACATACCATTGATCAATTGGGAAGATATTACCGCGTCCTATATGGCTGGGCAGTTTATTATGAGCTTACCTGATAGAGCAACTTGATATGATACTATATGGCCTCATAGAGTCGCACGACTTTACTCACATGCATATATTTAGTGGCCTTTTCTGAGTTACAGGTTGATTCTACACCCTTTACTTTGGTTTTACATCTCTTATTTACATGTTTTACCTGCTTTACATATTTAGTACATCTTTCGTACTGACGTCCCTTCTGGGACGCTATATTGATGCCAGTAGGTACAGATAGGCAAACTGATGTACCTCCTCAGTAGGGTACCTATTTCTAGTTGTTGGTTGTCGCACTCTAGTTCTCCAGACTTGAACAGAGTCGGTAGGTGCTAATTCATATGTATATAGCTATTTTGGGTATGTTAGGGCCCTGTCCCGACTTGATGACGTATGTTAGAACTCATAGAGGCTTATAACTATAGGTTGCTTTATATCTGTTTTGTGTGGCCTTGTCATCCCATGTCAATTGTTGATATACTCATGAAGGCCTTGTCGGCCTTAGTTTATGCATATATGTTATGTGGGGCCTTTTCTACGTACAGATTATTATTACTTTTTATCACATATTTTTCATTTGGAGGCCTTATCGACCTAAGTTTTGTATCGTGGCATTCATGTACTACAGTTGGTTCGCTTCGGCCTTAGGGTGTCGAGTGCTGTCCACACACCCCAAGGTTAGGGTGTGACAAACTTGGTATCATAGTAGGCATTTCCAATGGAGTCTGCAAGTCGTGTCTAGTAGAGTCTTTTTTATGGATGTGTTGTGCACCACACTTATAAATAGGAGGTTACAAGGCATTTAAGGATGGTTTCTATTCTTTCATCTTGTAGATCGTGCAGTAGAGCTGCGTTATAAGAATTCAAGTCTAACTAGTATTTTATACAGTTTCGATAATTTCGATTATTAGAAAACTCCTGCCATTCTATATTCTTGATAAGTAAATGAAAGACCCCTCCCCCAATAGGTTATTAATACACCAAACCTGCAAGTGGTATACTAAAGTCTCAGAGTATGAGCATTTGGTATACGAAAGAGATAATGAATGCCTAGAAAGGTAAAGCGCTAATTTTAGAATGTAAGAGAAATAAGGTAAAGGAGGTACCGAGTACCTGAGTGCAGGAGGTTGTAAGGAGATTGATATTTAAATGGAAAGATATAAGTATTGTTACCCATTTTCTGTAGTGGTAGGACCACAATGAGAAGTACCGATAGAGATCTCGAGATTTAGTAAAGGTTAGAACAATCCTCAGTATGAACAGTACTGGAGGATAGTACAATCATTTCGAAGGCACTTATTTGGACCATGTATACATGATGTACCCAGAAATTGTTGGACGAATATGACTTTCTAAAGAATCTTGAAGTTCCATGGGCCAAGCATTGAACTCCTTGTATGCAAGGTAACTATTTCCCATAGAAAGGCTTTTATCTTATCAAGCAGAAATAATAAGTGCCTAGGAGATAAGGCCAAATAAAGAAGGGGAAATTATAAGTGAGGGAATGTTTTGTCATGAGTATTTAACCCGAGGTAAGAAATGAGGTGGATAATAAGGAGATGGTACCAACATAAGTGGGACACTTGAGCAAATAGAAAAGACGACTGAGATTTATAAATTAAGATATGTCAATGTGATGTAAGAAAGCCTGTGGACTTAAACTCCTGACTTGAGATGTTAAGTAGCTTGCCAAAGATGCCAACAAATCACCATCAACCTATGGTTAAATGCCTCAAATGGGATGAAATGTGGAGTAGAATAAATGGCATCATGTGAAGGTTTAAGAAGATAACTTTTTTTTCGGCTTTGTACGTAGGTCTTGGCCGAAGACCATTTTATTTCTTTTAGCTTATCTTTAATTCTTAGCTTAGCTTAGCTTTTAGTTCTTATTATGACATCATTAATAAGCCATGTAATAGAAAGGTATGACTAGGCTATGTAATAAGGTGATTAGGCCAAAAAGCCTTCGGAGAAGGTGATTAGGCCAAGGGTAAGAGGATAAGGTGGCAAGGACAAGAATGATCTAAAAGATGAGGCTTCCAAGAAGACAATTCATGAACCAACTTGTTCATGTATTTGGATATATGGAGGACACCAAGAATATGAAGGGTTGGTCAAAATATTCTCCCATTCTCATTCGGCCAAGGCACAAATGCAAGGAATGGAAGCTTCCAAACATATTCCAAGAAGATGAGATTTATGAGGAGCCAAGTTCATTCTTTCTTCTACATGGGAACCACAAAGAGGTGTGAAAATATTGAATTCATCCTTGGTCATCAAGGAAGGCCGAAATCTTTCCCATTTGTGGAGTTGAAGCCGAAAACCACCTTGCTCCCAAAGCAAGGCCGAACCCTTTTCACACTTGTCCCCACATGGCCAAAAACCTAAGTAGTTTGTCCTTTAATTTGTCTTCTAGAAAGGTCCATGTACTCCTATAAATAGGAACCTTAGATATTGTAAATAGATGAGAGTTGATTAATGAAAATTATTTGAGTTTTACTCAAAAGCTAAGGTATTCAACCCAAGGTTGTATACATTAGTTGGTCCTTCGGGAGGGCCTTGGTTCTTGTGTGAGCCAACCCCTTAGTGTAAGTTGAATTTAGGACTTGTGTGAACTAGTTAAACCCAAGCTAAGGTCCCTTCGGTGTAAGTCTTGGTTAGGACTTGTGTGACCTAATCAAACCCAAGCTTAAGGAACCCCTTTGGTGCAAGTGGATGTTGGAACTTGTGTGATCCAACCAAACTCAACCCTAGGATCTATCTTAAGGTTACCGGCCACCCTCACTTGGCTTGTTTACAGGCTTGTACTTAGCAACCCCGATCTAGAACTTATCCAATTGGCCAAATTCTACTTGGTGTTAACTCGAGCATTAAAATCCTCGTGTCATTATCCTTGTTTGTATTGACCGTCCAATACTTAGATTGTACTCAAGATTGTACCTCGCAACTCGCGTTCATTCCTTATCCAACCCACTATCTTCCTTCCACCACCATATCCCAAAATACTTCCCTAACGTCCAACACAAAGGCCACCAATCGAAACCCCACATATACAACTGTCCAAACCTGGCTACACCAAACTGTCCACATAACGCACCTTACCGAGAACCTCACTGTTTCAGTTCTGTTTTGTCGCATTTCCACCATCATACCACTAATACCCGACCATAAAAACAACCCTAAACATGTCTACAATGACCCACAAAACGTCTAAACACAACTCTCCCTGAAGTTACCCAAAACAGCCACAAAACACCACACTGCCCGACAGAAACGTTCCACCCGGCAGCCTACTTTCGATCCCATTTTTGTGTCAATCTGTGTCCAACCAAACTCTGACCTATTTACCCATTTACACCCCTCCTTATATACATCACAATAAGAAAACTTCATAGTTAAATAAACCAAAGACAAGGAAAAATAAATACTAAGTTGTGAAGATAAATATGTTATGAGACTAAGTGCCTACTATGAGATTTGAACAGCCAAACGTTAACAAAATATATCGATCAGATGATCTAGCCTCCTGAATTAAGAAGTAATAACATTGGAAACGTTCCCTTGGTTAAGTGGAATATGAGTCGAAGATTTGAAATTGCAAGGTAAGTAATCATGCAGTAAAAGGATAAATAGCAAAAGAATGACCTTTAAAGATTATCAAGGAAGAAGCCCCTAAAGACTAACGTTGTTAGAAGATAAAGAGGGGTATTTTGATAAGTGAGTATGCCAGTTATAAACACGTAATCTTGTATCCATGTAAACAATTCGATAGTCCCCAGTGAGGAGAAATTATGCTGGAACAAATGGCAAGTTGTTAAAATATTATAGAAATGTAGAAGATGTTGAGACGATAATGTGACTTTTTAGAAAGGTGAACCTTTGAGCTTAAATGTGCGATCCTCCTCCCAATATGGAGATGATGTGACATAAGAATCGACATAGCCCCACATGGTAGTTTAGTTAGTTGATAAAGGAGTTACAATGAAGAATTTAAAAACGAATAAGATTATGTTATAAAAAAAATTGCGGATATGTTAAGACTATCAAACAGTGTGTAGGTATCGACGCTAAGTAAGGAATGGTGGCGATCTTTTGTTTAAAGGGATTAAGTAACAATAAGAGCTGCCAAACCCATGGGGCTCAGAAAAGAAAGTGTAAGGAATAAACAACGACGGAGGCATACGTAGGCCCAAGAGGGGTTATTCAAAAAATAATTAAGAATGAAATAGTAATTCAAGTTACATCGATACATAATGTATATAAGTCTAGAAGAAAGCCAGTTTAGAGGTCGGGCGAGCCATCTGTCGACGTAACATTTCATATTATAGAATGAATTTTGAGATTAGAGTTTTAACTTTTATAGGTAAGTGATCATAGCTCTTAGAAATGTTTCAGATAAAAAGTAATGGCACAAGGGGCTATTATAAATGGATTAAAAGCTGAGGGGATATGAAGCCTAGAAATAAAGGCCAATAATTAAATATTGTACTCAGAGTAGGTATAGTCAGAAGAGAAATGGGAATGAGAGGAAGAAGGATAACTACAGATAATTAAAGATACCAAAACCCTATGGGGATATATGATGATGATATTACAGTTCATTACTATACAATGTTAACTAAGAGAAAAGAGAGGAGAATTTGCTCCAATTATAATGGTTGAGTATAGGTTACAGAAAGATTGACCAATAATGTAAATTCCTTCAGAGTATGGGGGTGTATTCAATGAGGAAATATGTCAGCAGCTTATTGTTAATTGTGTTGGTGGAACAAAGATCCAAGATTGAAACCCCAATTGGAATCTAAAGCCAGATATATAAGAAACTCCCAAATGATAGAGGTCGAGATAAGTCAATTCATTGTAATGTATATGTTCAGAATAGATAAGGTAATGAGGTCATTACATGTAAGAGCGAATTGGGAAAGCAAAGAAGGATTTTGGATACGTGACTTAAAATTGGTAGTAGTGAGCACGCATTAAGAGTATGATGTGATATCTTTAATAACCACAAGAACCTCCATAACACCTTTAGACTACATCAGCCGAATTTGAAGTTGAGCTTCTCTTGTTAGTAGTAAAAGCATTCTCTAGAACGAGTCGCTATAATATAGGGACCTATGAGTCTTCTTAAAAGAATATAACAATTCTTGGGATTAAAAGGTGATAAAAGCAATCTTAGGTGGTATAGTGAAGTGTGGTCCTACTTGAGAGGGGAACAATTTAAAAGCTAGAATACCGAAAATAGATAAGTGTCGATATAACAATGTAAAAAGAAACATTGCCGAGTTTGGCACAGTGACCCAATGGTCAACCGGTAAAGCTAAGAGCATCATAGGTTCAGAAGGTCTAGCATGGGGGATACAGATCTTGACTAGAATGAAAAAGCGGTTCAAGGATAATGTTGGTATGAAACTGCCCCGTCCTTAACGAGAAAATATTATTGCAAATGGTTCATGATCGATAGAGTTACAAGGTTGTTCTGTTTTGGTCCAATGATATTATTTGCACAACCAAGGGTTATACAAGGAAAATAATGAGAAGACCGTACAATTTCAGAACATTTTGATGTCCAAAACGATTTAGGGGACGTGGAACCCTGTTATGATTTTATCCCAAGTAGGTGCAGGAGGAATGTATAATTCAAACGCTCGCGGACATGTTTCGGGCAGGCATAATAGTTTTCAAAGATGAGTGGGATGATTATTTCCCCCATAATGAGTGAGTGTTATAGCAGTTATCACCTCATCATCTAGAAAAATCTTTATGAGACCTTGTATAGCTAAGACTATAGACCTTCTATCGGTTGATTCGATGTGAAAAGAAAATAGTTGATTTAGGGTCGGTGTTAGTTCACCAGGCTATGGAGGAAAAAAGAGAAAGAAAATATTAAACAACCAAAGGTTAACTGATTGAGGAAGGGAGAAACTAAAAGCGAAATAACAACTTATTGGAGTTCCCCAAAATAAGGTGAAATAGTGAAGTTAGGGAAAGATTGGTAGAATAAGTGTTGAGAGTAAATATGAGGAATGACTAAATCTTGTAAAGCTGAGTATGCCAGTGTGACAAGAATGGTGGCCAAGTAGAAGAAAAGGACAAGAGAGAAAACAAGTGTTGAGAGTATGAAGGAATACAAGTATGTTCATACTTCAGAATATCCGGAGAACATACGCTAATGTGTTACGCCGATTTAAAGGATAACGTTAAAGATTGGGTGCTCTTAAAGGTTTTTCCCCTATTAGTGTAATGAGGGTTGATTGGAAAAGCAAACTTAGCCCCAGATACATCGGGCCATATGAGATTACTCATATACTAGCCAAGAAATCTATGAGCTTAAGATATCTCCAGCTATTAAATGGATTTCATTCAGCTTTCCACGAAGCGATATTATGAAAATGTGTAGAAGCTTCCTCTCGTATGTCACTAATCGATAATATTTGAGTTATAGAGAATTTCACGAAGATATTTCAATTACTATTCTAGATTGTTGGGTCCGGGAGTTGTGGATTAAAGAGATAACCTTTGATTAAGGTATAGTGGAAAAGCAATAAGATGAAAGAGATGAATTGGTAAGTAAGGGAAGGTATGAAGTGTATACACACTCGTCCAACTATAAAGTTTACATTTATACTCATGCGATATAATTTTTCCCTATCATATATACGAAACTTATCTTGTATACCTTGTATAGGATATGTTGTTGAAAAAGATATGGCAGAGGCATCCCAAATTTTGATATTTGATAGTTGAGGTGAGTTATGCTTAACTCTTTTGTTTACTGGGTAGAAAGAAGGTTGTGTGGGATCGATATTCTTATGTTATGTTGTTAAATATCCCTGTTTGGCATTGGTTATGTATTCTGGCTACTTGATAGGTTTTGGATAGTCTTATTTACAGAGGAAACTCTCCCGAAATTTTAAAAAATCTGGGGATTTAGAATATTTCTTAATATTCGAGGACGAATGTTCTTAAGGGGGAAAGGATGTTACTCCCCCTATTTTGGGTTATGTTTTGAACCTCTTGACATATATAAGTAGACCCGATCCCTAGAAAATTTTGTCATATTCAAGTATGCGGATCAAGAGCTCGGTGTATAAAATGATGAAGTTCCGAAATGATTTAGGACTTAACAAGTGTGATGACGGTGATTGGAAATAATATTTCGTGAGTAGAAAAAGAGGCAATGGGCTAGTGTTATACCACATGATTATCATATGAGAATATGAAGTGTGTTAAAAATAAATAATATTTAACTAAATTGGGAGACAAAATGTTTAATTATAAATGAAGGGATTAGTGTAGGGGTTGTCATGTCCAAGTGGGACCATGACAATTAGAGTGACATTTGACGATTCATAATGTGTAGGATCTGTTAAGTGGGCACATATGGAATAAGGATGAATGGTAATTATTAAAGTGGACATTTGTATAGACCCCACGGTCCGCCAAAGATATATTTGGGATCTAATATTTTTAGTAGCGCTATATGAAATATTACATAGATATATGCATCAACATTTGTTTCTAATTCGAGGGAGCATCAGTGATATGTTGTTCAAGAAAAAAATATCAAGTTTACATGCACAAAAAAAAAATATACACAGAATGACTTTGAAGTTATGTTCTAGCTAGTTACGTGATTCGAACGTCGAATTCCTCTGGATGGTAACAAATCAGAGATTTCTTTAAAGTAGAAGAAGAGTAGTTCTTGACATATAAGGAAGAATTATCCTCTCCTAGACATATTTATATTCGCCCAGGCTATAGATATACTATGAGATGAGAAATATGGAATAGATAGCGGGAAATCGTATAAGGTGTTGTTATTACCGTGTCCTATATGGTCGGGTAGTTTATTATGAGCTTACCTAATAGAGGGACTTGATATGATACTCTATGGCCCCATTTAGTGGTCCGACTTTACTTACATGCATATATTCACGATTATGTCAGTTATGGCCCTCAATGGCCTTTTTTGAGTTTCATGTTGATTCTATACCCTTTTCTTTGGCTATACATATCTTATTTACATGTTTTACATGCTTTACTTATTCAATACATATTTCGTACTGACGTCCCTTCTAGGGAACTGTGTTCATGCCCGTAGATACAGATAGACAGACTAACGTACCTCATCAGTAGGGTACCTATTTCCAGCTATTGGTTGTGGCACTCTAGTTCTCCAGAGTTGCTATACATAGTCGGTAGGCGCTACTCCATATGTATATAGCTATTTTGGGTATGTTGGGGCCCTATCTCGACTTGATGACATATGTTAGTACTCGTAGAGGCTTGCTGACTAGAGGTTACTACATATATGTTTTTTGTGGCCTTGTCAGCCCATGTCAATTGTCGATATACTCATTACGGCCTTGTCGGCCTTTGTTTATGCATATATGTTATGTTGGGACTTTTCTGTATGCAGGTTATTATTACTTTCTAGCATATATTTGTCATTTGGAGGCCTTATCGGCCTAAGTTTCATATCATGGCATTCAGGTACTACAGTTGGTTCGCTTGGGCCTTAGGGTGCCGAGTGTTGGCCACACCACCAAGGCTGGGGTGTGATATCTAGTGCCCAAATCATGACATTCAGATCAGACTATACAATTGATATTACACAAATACCCATTGTTACACCTCTAGTTTTTGACATGTCATCTCATCAACTAACCTAAGTATCCCGAGAAGGAATGAGACTTTATGGAATGATAATGAGGGTTTATAATGTGTTTATTATAAGTATCATGATGTATAGAAGTTAAACAAATCAAAGAGAATACATTTTGACGAAATTCGATAACTTTCCTAAATGTACTCTACCATGTACAAATCGTACATTTATGTACAAACCATATATTTTGACCGTTGGGATCGTATCTAGCCTTGCCCTTTTTGAAATTTTTGGCCAAGAATGTACAGCCCTAAACACTCTCAAGAAGGTGTCTTATGATCCTAGACTAGAAATAAAAGGTAAACTACGTAAATCCGACATAGAGAATTCTATGAACATCATTAGATCATCTTCTTCCATGTTATATCAATTTGGAGGAAAGTTGGTGGTGAAGTAAGCTTGGAATTTAAGTATTTCTTGTGGTTTAAGGTAATTTTCACCCCCCCCCCCCCCCTCCATTATATTCTTAAAATTATGCAAGTGTTTAAGATAGGAATGTTGAAGGATTCTTGAAAAAACAAGTGTTCATGGATCATGAGAATAAGCTAAGTTGTTGTGGGTTGTTTAATGTCATTTGAATTTCTATATAAAGTTATAAGGTTATGGATAGAGTTATGGTACTGAATAGGAGTAGTGGTGAAGATTGTTGTGCTGATATGTGTAGAGCTTAAGCTACAAACGATCTTACAAAGTTACGCACACAAGTTGTTCGACAAAATTTCTAAATGAACTTCTTTATAAGCTATATATCCGATATTGATACAAATCATTCGTATTATGTGGATAATCGTTCATAGAGCGTATGAGGACTTGTGGAATCCATTAAACAAAGGCAACAAGGTATGTAGGACTAACTTCTTCCTTTAGCATGATTGTGGTATAAATGTTTCCTTACAATGACTCTCTTCTTGTTAAGTTTGAGATGACCATGTTCCTTTCTTGTTGTAGTAGTTCATGTCCCTTGTATACCCCTTATTAGTAGTACTTCCGGGCTCTATACATCTATTGCCAATTGGTTGAAGGTTGATGAACGTAGCGATAATAATGATAGTCGGAAGATAACGACCATAGGTCACTCCGACTCTATTTATGGTGTCCCTTGAGGTTTATCTTGCATTGCACCTATATATATGTATCTATTTTCTTACTGAGCCGTGCTATAGTCGGTTGGGTAGGCACTTATATGTGCACACCACTGCAGTTGGGTATGACATTACCGAGTCATATATGGTTGGGAACGTTATGATGAGATTGCCCCATAGAGAGGCTTGATACTATACTATGTGGCCCCATAGAGTGGCCTGATTTTACTTATATGCATATATTAATGATTATGTCAGTTGTATGCCCTCAACAACCTTTTTTGAGATTCAGGTTGACTTATGTATCCTTCTCTTACATATTCTACCTGCCTTACATATTTAGTATATTTTTTAGTACTAACGTCCCTTTCTGGGGCACAGTGTTTTATGCCCCACAGTAGGGTATCTGTTTTCATCTTCTGGTAGTCACATTCCACTTCTCTAGGATTGTTGTACAGAGTCGGTATGCATTATCATATATGTATACGATTATTTTGGATATGTCAGGGCCCTGTCCTGACTTAATAACATATGTCAGTATTCTAAGAGGCTTGTAGACTAGAGATTGTTGTATATACATTTTGTGTGGCCTTGTCGGCCTTTATCAGTTGTTGATACGTTGGTTACGGCCTTGTACGCCTCAGTTATGTATGTATATGTTGTTGTTATTAGGCTTTTTCTACATGCGCAATATTGTTGTATTCTATCCTATTATTGTTATTAGGAAGTCATGCTGGCCCAAGTCTTGTATCATGTGGTTCAGGTATTACAGTTGGTACACTTAGGCCTTATGGTGTTGGGTGTCGGCCACACCCCCTAAGGTTGGGGTGTGACAAATATGGTATCAAAGCAGCTATGTCCTAGGGAATCAGCAGGCTATGTCTAGTAGAATCTTTTTTATTGGTGTGTTGTGCACCACACTTATAAACGTGAGGTTACAAGACATTTAGGTTTGTTACTTTTCTTCTTGATCTAGATCGTGCAATAGAGCCGAGTCGTAAGAGTTCAATCCTTAATCCTTATCTTGTTTATAATTTCAGTGATGTTTGTTACTGGATGACAGATGACTATTTGAAGGTTAGATGAGGAGGTGAGAGAGGGTACTAGTCAAGTGACACCCGCTAACCTAGGGTAGTAGGAGAATCAAAATCAGGCTATGTCTCTAGCCTCCATGTCTCCACCCCAACCACCTCCATACCCTAGTTCCTCCCCAGGTCGCTCTTGAGCAGGACTTGATATACGGAGCACTGTGCGGTTGTTGACTCGATTAGTAGCCGCCCAGGCCTAGCTTCAGACTACTGGCCCTTCTGATAGAGCAGTCAGTGTGAGTGTTCGAGATTTTAATCTGGACCCTTCGGTAATCACAGGATCAGACCTAAACGCGGACCCGCAGAACTTTTTAGATCGGATGCAGCATACTTTGTGACTAATGCATGGTACAGATCCTGAGTCAGTGGAGTTGGCTTCTTATAGGTTGCAATATATTGTCGTGACCTGGTATGAGACTTGGGATCAAACTCGAGGACCTCGTGCCCCACCAACAGGATGGAGGGAGTATTTTGAGGCCTTCTTATAGCATTTTATACCAGTTGAGCTCTGTTGAGCAAGGCAGGATAGGTTTTTTATTCTGGAGCAAGGTAATATGAATGTCCGAGAGTACACCTTGCAGTTTAATTTATTGGCCAGATATGCTTTGAAAAATCATAGTTGAGATGAAATATTGGGTACACCTGTTTGTTAATGGGTCGGGGATGCATTTTGTTAATGACTGTACTATGGCTTATCTGAATTAGAATATAGATATCTCTCACATTCAGGCTTATGCACAAAATATAGAGGATCGTAAGAGGAAGAAGTGGATTGATCGAGAGCGAAATAGGGGCCAACATAAGAGGGACCGGTCTACAGGTGATATGGGAGAGTTCAGAAATGGGTATAGGCCACAGTTTTCTAGGTGCTCATCTTATCCGGTAGCTTATGCACCATAACACTTTTAGGGTTATATCATGATCGAACCACTTATTCTGGTCAAGGTCAGAGTTCACGAGCATCAGGCCCGCAGTATAGAGGAGATTCCAGCCAGATGAGACCTCCTATGTCGTATTGTGATCTATATGGTAGAACTCATTCTGTGTAATGTCGTTTGGGTTTATATGTGTGTTATTCTTGTGGGCATCCCGGTCATATTATGTGGAACTGTCCTTTGTAGTATAGCAAAGTCGACAGAATCTGTAGATGTTTTTTCTTCATCTATACTCCATCATAGGCAAGGTACGTAAACATTGGTTAGTAGAGGTAGAAGCAGAGGTGGAGCATCTAGATCAGGCGGTCATCAGAATTGTATCTATACACTGTCAGGTCGACGTGATCTGGAGTCATCTCCTGATGTGGTTATAGGTATATTATCCATCTTTTCTCTTGATGTGTACGCATTGATAGATCTAGGTTTGACTTTTTCATATATTACTCTATTTGTTGCGAGTAAGTGTGATAAGGAACTAGAGATATTTCATAAATCATTTGAAATGTCTATGATAGTCGGTGAATCCGTGATTATTAGGCGGATGTATCGGAGATGTGATGTAATGATTTATGATCGTTATACTTTAGCTGACCTATATGAATTGGAGATGGTCGATTTCGATGTTATTATGGGTATGGATTGACTGGCTTCTTGTAATGCTAATGTGGATTGCTGAATGAAAGGAGTTCGCTTTAGTTTTTCCAGTCGAGCCCATTATTGAATGGAAGGGTAATGGTGCAGCGCCCAATGGAGGTTTATTTCCTACATTAAGGCATAGAAAATGATTTCAAATGGATATATCTATCATCTGGTACGAGTATAGAATGCAGAGGCAAAACCTCCAACCCTATTGTTAATGAATTTCCTGACGTATTTTAGGACAAAGTTCCAGGCATTCCTCCCGAAAGGGAAATTAATTTCGCTATCAATGTGCTTCCTAACACCCAGTCTATATCTATTCCCCCATATATGATGGCCCTTGCTGAGTTGAAATAATAGAAGGCGCAGTTGAAGGACTTGTTAGAAAAAGGCGTTATTAGGCCCAGTACTTCACCCTGGGGCGCAACTGTATTTTTTTTTTGTAAGAAAAATGACACGTTGAGGATGTGTATTGATTACCGTCGGCAAAATAAAGTCACTATCAAGAATAATATCCGCTTCCCAGGATCGATGACTTGTTTGACCAGTTGTAGGACGCTAAATATTTCTCAAAGATCGATCTTAAGTCTGGATACCATCAATTGAGGGTTAAGTAGAAAGATATTCTGAAGACCTCCTTCCAGACCATATACGAGCATTATGAGTTCCTTGTTATGTTTTTTGGTCTTACTAATGAACCAACGACTTTCATAAATTTGATGAATCGAGTGTTTAAGCCATTTTTTGATATCTTTGTGATCGTGTTTATAGATGACATCCTAGTGTATTCTTGATTAGAAGTGAAGCATGTGGATCACTTAAGAGCATTACACACGCTCCAAGATTGCAAGTTATACGCTAAGTTCTCTAAATGTTAATTATGGTTAAATTCGGTGGTCTTTGTCGGGCATAAGTATCGGATGAGGGTATTAAGGTTGATAGTCAGAAGATTGAGGCATCATCCATAACGTTCTCTACTCCCTTCTTATACTGAATTTCAAAGCTCAAGCCCATCAATTTTGTCAATCCCTTATGTTGTAAGGAAGTAGTGATTTTCTGTTCTTGTAAGAACTTCAGGCTGAAGTGATCAGTCTTGATGATAAAGTGGTGTGGGTGCAAAAAGTGTCTCCATCTTTCCACTACTTGTAGTAAAGCAATCAATTCCTTCTTATATGTGGACATTTCTTGGTGTCTTTTGCTCAAGGTTTGACTCATGTAAGCTAAGGGCCTTTTATTTTTCATTAGTACAGCACCAATGCCAGTATTGCATACATCTACTTCCAAGAGAAAAGGTTTTGTAAATTCATTTAGGGCCAAAACTAGTGTACTAGTCATGGCTACCTTTAGTTTGTTGAAAGATTTTTCAGAATCGGGATTCCACTGAATTCCCCCCTTTTCACCAAATTAGTCAATGGTTTGCTAATTTGTGCATATCTTTTCAGAAATTTTTTCTAGTACCCTGTCAATCCCAAGAACCCTCTTAAGTCTTTATCATTTTTGGGTTGTGTCCGTTCTACCATACCAACCACTTTTCCCTGATAAATACTCACACCAACCTCATTAATAATGTGCCCCAAATATTCAATTTGTGATTGCCCAAACTCACATTTACTTTTTTTGGCAAAGAACATGTTTGTCTTCAATAGTGTCGGCACTGAATTCAAGTGAGCTAGGTGATCCTCCATTGTCTTTCTATATATTAGTATATCATCAAAGAATCTAATATGAATTTCCTCAACTGATCTTTAAAAACAGAGTTCATGAGTGATTGAAAGGTTGTTGGGGCATTTGTCAAACCAAATGGCATAACTTTAAACTCCCATAGACCATGATGGGTCCTGAAAGCAGTTTTAAATTCTTCCGCAACCTTAATCCTAACTTAGGGATAGTTGTAACGCCCTGAACCATGGTCTGGGTGAAACACAACACTCGGTGCCTGACTGCATATGACCGAGCGAATCACATGGCCTGCTGATTGACATGGGCATCAAAACATACAATATTAATAGTAATTAAACATGTAAAATTGTATACTGAAAATGTAGTAGAACAAATAGTCTGATAAAATATAATAAGTCTGAAAGTGATACCGATATGATTGACATAACAAGATAAATATTCTAGTATATGAAACCTCTGAAACATGATCTTGACTGCATAACTGTTTACCAAGAATATGATTGACATAACACCCCGAATAAAATAGGGCTCACTAATAGCTGATACTAAGGCAACTCCTAGTGAGCAGATCCGTCATTCTAAAACTCAATACCTGCATCGCGAAGAGCAGGCTCCGAGCAAAGGGATGTTAGTACATTTGAATTGTACTGTATGTAAAACAACTGAAAGAATAAGCAGGTACATGATATAATAGGAACATAAAACTGAAACTGAAACTGAAGATGAATTTAGATATAATATGACATGAGTATGATAACATGCATAAAATCTATATAACGGTATATCTGTATATATGTGAGGATAGCATTAGTATAACTGACATAACCACCAAGCGTGAACGTAGAGTCTAATTTTTGCCTGATCAGCTAAGCCATCTCATACCTTGTCGGGGTATGAGACATGAACATGAACATGATGAATCCAATAATCCCACAAGGGGTAACATGAAAGTACCATCCTCTGGGCGGTGTGATCCTTATCCTACACTGGCAAACATAGTTTTAGGTTGTCTGAGCCTTCTCGGTCATTTGTGCAACTCCCAAAACATGAACATGAATATAGTTGTCTTGTAAGCCCATGAATATCATGTAAACAACTTGTAAAACATAGTTTGTAATTTATAAGTTAACATGTGAAGGGATACATAATATAACTTATATAAATCATGAAAACATGTATAAATTCCATGGATTGAGTGACAATGATTCATGACTTGATATTTAAGAACTCATGGAATTCAAAGCATGCATTCATGGATTACGGACAGGTTCATGACATTCATAATGGCATATCATGGATACAATTAACTAGGACAAGATATAACATGAAATATAATTGTACATATATAGGGTCATCGTGAACTTGAGTAAACCCTAGGTTATGGAAATTCATGGTTTCATGGATAATCATTGCATGGGGAAGAACAATAATGTTATCACACGTCGATAGAAACTCTACACACTTTATTCACTCCAATACTTGTATTAAAAAACTGAACTTGGAAGAGTAATTCCAAAGCTTGAACCTTGAAACCTTGAGATGGGTTTTCAAGAGAAAACCCTAGGATAAGAAGAATGGATTTCGCTTAAAAATTGATTATACTTGATTAGAATCACATGGAAATATATGAAAGAGGCTTACCTTGATATAGGAGAAAGTTAGAAAAAGAGGAACTTCGTTCTAGTGCTTGAGAGTATGAAAATGGATTTTTATAACTAAATTTCATATTTATGTTGTTTGTTGCATCCAAGAAAATACGGCCATATTCGACGGTCCGTCGATTTTTCTAAGGTCTGTGAAAGGATGGTATAATTTTGTACAGTCCATACAATCAGATTGTCACCCAAATGTCAATTTTTAGTGATTTCAAAAAGCTGGAGGGAATGTTACGGTGAAACGGTCTCTGTGCCTCACATTCGTATAAGACTTTTGGTGACTCTAAGCTGTCTTTAAACGCTCCTAAATCAACCGGAAACTCCAAGTCTCTATGCCTCACATCCGAATATGACTTTTGGTGACTCTGAACTGTCTTCAAACGCTCCTAAATTAACTTGACTTTCTTCATAGCCTGATGGACCAAGTCTGGTCCTAACAATTCTGCTTCACCAACTTCGAACCTATCAATTCGTGATCTATACCTCCACCCATACAGAGCTTCAAACAAAGCCATCTGGATACTAGTATGATAATTGTTATTATAAGCAAACTCAATAAGAGGCAAATAATCATCTCAATTACCTTTAAAATCAAGAATGCATTGCCTCAACATATCCTTAAGAGTCTGAATAGTACGCTCTGCCTGGCTGTCTGTCTGAGGATGAAAAGTTTTGTTGAGATTTACCTTGGTACCCAATTCTTTCTGGAAAGACTTACAAAAGTGCTTTGTGAACTGAGCACCACAATCCGAAATAATTGATACTGGGTCCCATGAAGCCTGACAATTTCTCAGATATATAACATAGCATAGTCTTCTGCTAAATCGGTTGTCTTAACTGGCAAAAAGTGGGTTGATTTAGTAAGTCGGTCCACAATCACCCAAATTGAATCATAAATTCGGGTTAAGCGAGGTAGACCTATTATGACATCCATATTTATCATCTCCCATTTCCAAATAAGAATATCAATATCTTGAGCAAACCCACCAGGCCTTTGGTGCTCGTCTTTCACCTACTTACAATCCGGACACTTGGCTAAAAAATCTACCACATTCCTCTTCATATCATTCCACCAATAAATCTCTTTAAGATTATAATACATTTTTGTAGAATTGAGTGAATAGAATACTTGAAATCAAGTGCTTCTGCCATGATTCACTATCTGAGTTCTTCCACATCTGGAACACATAACCTATCTCGGTACCTCAAAGTATTGTTATCTCCTCCTTGTTCAAAAGTAGTAGTCTTATGATTTTGAATCCCCTCTTTCAGCTGCAATAAGTAGGGATCATTAAATTGTTTCTCCTACCTCGGCTACTAAGGAGGATTCAAACTTGTTTTGAACAACAACAACACCATCTTTAGAGTCCATGAGTCAAACTCCTAGACTGGCTACTCGGTGAATCTCCTTCGTCATGGTTCTCTTATCTTCTTCAATATGAGCTAAACTTTCCATGGATCACCGACTAAGAGCATCGACTACCACATTCTCTTTTCCTGGATGGTAGAGAACATCTACATCATAATCCTTTATCAGTTCGAGCCATATCCTCTGCCTAAGATTCAACTCCCACTGCTTGAAAATATACTGAAGGCTCTGGTGGTTTATGAAATGTCAACGTGAACTCCATACAAATAGTAGTGTCATATCTTGAGCGCAAAAATCACGGCTGTCAATTCTAAATCATGAGTCGGATAGTTCTTTTCATAAGGCTTAAGTTGTATGGATACATAAGCTATAACATTTTCATGCTGCATTAAAACACATCTAAGACCAATATCTGGTGCATCACAATATACTATGAACCCATTCGTTTCCTCTGGCAATGTTAACACTAGATAAGAAGTCATTCTCATTTTCAATTCTTCGAAACTACGCTCACATACATCTGACCACTGAAATTTGACTTTCTCTTGAGTCAATCTGGTCAAAGGAGCTGAGATGGAAGAAAAACCTTCTACGAAGCATCTGTAATAGCCTGCTAGAACCAAGAAACTTCTTATCTCAGAGACTAAGGTGCGTCTGGGCCGATTCTTCACAACATCTATTTTCTGAAAGTCAACTTGGACGCCTTCGCCTGAAATCACATGGCCTAAGAATGCTACTGACTTTAGTCAAAATTCACAATTGGAAAATTTTGCATAGAGCTTGCGGTCCTGAAGTGTCAACAATACTATTCTGAGATGTTCTGTATAATCAGCCTCGCTACGGGAATAGACTAGAATATCATTAATGAAAACAATGATGAAAATGTCAAGAAAAGGCTTGAAAACCATGTTCATAATATCCATGAAAGTAGATGGTGCATTGGTCAATCCGAACGACATGACACAAAATTTGAAATGACCATAACAAATTCTAAAGGCGGTATTCGGAATATCAACTTTCTTAACCTTAAGCTGATGATACCCTGATCTGAGGACAATCTTGGAATAACAATGGGCACCCTAAAGTTGATCAAATAAATTATTGATTCTGGGAAGAGGATATTTGTTATTAATGGTGACATTTTTCTACTACCGCTAGTCAATGCACATACGTAGAGACCCATCGTTCTTTCGAACAAACAGGACTGGCGAACCCCAAGGCGAAACATTTGGTCTAATGAATCTCTTATCAAGGAGATCTTTCAACTGGGCTTCCAATTTTTCTAACTTTGATGGAGCCATTCTGTATGGCATAATAGATATAGACTTAGTGACGGGAAGTAGATCAATTCCAAAGTCAATCTCCCTATTGGGAGGAATTTTGGGAAGATCTTCTGGAAAGACTTCTGGACACTCATTGACAACTTGTACCGACTGAAGAGTCAGGGCCTGGGTATCTGCATCCATAACCCAAACTAGATGGTAAATATACCTTTTGGATATCATCTTTCTGGCCATAAGATAGTAAATAAACCTACCTATGGGTGCTACTACATCACCCTTCCATTCTATGACTGGTTCACCCAAATATTTAAAATGACAATTTTGGTTCTACAACCTACTGTGGCATAACATGAAGACAACCAATCCATATCCATAATTACATAGAAGTCTATCATTTATAACTCTACCAAATTGACTATTGTAATGCGGTGATAGACTTTAAATTGACAACCCCTATATACCCGTCTAGTTGACTCACCAACTGGAGTGGATACTTCAAAGGATTCATGCAATTTTTCTGGTTCTATCCCAAATTTCTTAGAAATGAATGGGGTTACATATGACAGAGTGGATACAGTATCCATAAGGGCATAAACGTCAAAACTGAAAATGATTAGTATACCTGTAACAACATCTACATGAGCCTCTGTATCCTGATGACCTGATAGTGTATACAAGCAGTTTGGACCTCCGCATATGTTATCGGACTTAGCTGGACCACGCCATGATTGGACTTGAGAGTTATGAGGAACTGCTGAATTTGTGGACTGAGCCACAATACCTCTTGTACCCTGCCTCATTGATGGGTAGTTTCTCTGGAAGTGACCTTGATGACCATACCCATAACAGACATCCATACCCAGGCGACACTCCCCCAGGTGCCTCTTACCATACTTACCATAAACTAGATTGTTGAAGGTACTCTGACCCACATTGGCCTGTGACTAAGAGTCTGATGCTCTGAAGTTCTGTTTCTTATTATCATTCCTAAATTTTAGGGTTGGGGCACTAGCTGAAGATGGAGCAGGTCCTGATGACCTATTTTTGAAGAATTGTCTGCCTCCACCTCCCCCATGACTGAAGTGACCTGAAGACTTAGCTCTTTTATTGAACTCTTTGTCTTTCTCTTTTTGTAACATTTCTTCTTCCTTTATTATGCTTTTATTACCTTGAACAAAAGCAATCATCTTAGTAATAGTCATTTCCTTGTTTTGAGCAGTAATATTAGCAGCATCAAACAACTGGGGATCCAGACCATACACAAAACACCTAACTCTGGCCCTCATGTCTGTAACCATATGTGGAGCATACTTTGCCAAAGAAATAAAGTGAAGATAGTACTCATGCGCACTCCTTCCGTTCTGTTTAAGCTTCTCAAACTTAATTGCCTTTGCCTCCCTGGCCTCTATTAGCATGAAGTGTTCAAGAAAAGTATCAACAAACTCATCCCAAGTTACAAGAGACACATCTTTCCCTCGGAACTATTCCCACAATTCATACCATATATTAGCAACATTCTGCAACTGATAAGCTCCCAACTTTGTTGCCTCTATGAAATTATGTGGATCCTCTGTCTTACTAGACCTCATGAACACCCAAGGGTCCATACGTAGGAACTCTCGAGTCCTGAAACTGGATGGCTCTCCATTAGTCCCTGTACTTGGAGTCGTTCCCTGACGTTGGGCTTGAGAAACCACAATTTGGGTAAGCAGTTGAATAACTCCCCTAACATCTAGGACAATGGAATTGTGTGGCTGAACTAGAGTACGAACCTCCGCGGCCCCCTAATATTAGGTGGGGGTATTGTTCTGGGGTACGAGACATGAACATGAACATGAAGGTATAGTCCTCTAGGCGGTGCGATCCTTATCCTATGCTGGCAAACATAGTTTCAGGTTGTCTGAGCCGTCTAGGTAATTTTTGCAACTCCCAAAATATGAACATGAATATAGTTGGCTTGTAAGCCCATGAATTCATGAAAACAACTTGTAAAACATAGTTTGTAATTTATAAGTTAGCATGTGAAGGGATACATAATATAACTTGTATAAATCATGAAACATGTATAAATTTTATGGATTGAGTGATAATGATACATGACTTGATATTTAAGAACTCATGAAATTCAAAGTACACATTCATGAATTACAGACAGGTTCATAACAGTCATAATGGCATATTATGGATATAATTAACGAAGACAATATATAATATGAAATATAATTGTACATATATATAGGGTCATCACGAACTTGAGTAAAACCCTAGATTGTAGAAATTCATGGTTTCATAAATAATTGTGGCATGGGGAAGAAAAATAATGTTCCCACACATAGATAGAAGTTCTACATACCTTATTCGCTCTAATACTTTTATTAAAAATCTGAACTTGGAAGAGTAATCCCAAAGCTTGAACCTTGAAACATTGAGATGGGTTTATCTTGAAAACCCTAGATTAAGAATAATGTATTTTGCTTTGGAATTGATTATACTTTATTAGAATAGTGTGATACATGAAAGAGGCTTACCTTGATATAGGAGAAAGTTGGGAAGAGAGAAACTTCGTTCTAGGGCTTAAGAGTATGAAAAACTAATTTTTAGAACTAAGTTGTGTATTTATGTTGTTTGCTGCATCAAGGAAAAGACGACTGTATTCAATGGTCTGTCAAATTTTCTACGGTCTGTGAAAGGATCGTATAATTTTGTATGGTCCGTATAATCGGACTGTCACCCAAATGTCAATTTCCAGTGATTTCTAAATCTGGAAGGAATGTTACGGTGAAAAATAATGGTCCATACAAATTTATACGGTACTATAAAAGTCATTGTGTACCATCAATTTCAAAAACAACATTCACGGCCTATTTTAATGATCCATTAAATATTTTACAGTCTATAAATCCTTGGCGTAAAACTAGGTCTGTCGAACTGAAACTATTTTTTTCAACTTTAACTCTCCATCTTGGTTTTCTAAACTCCTGATTCATAAAAATGGCTTAGCTTGGAGGGTACGAGGTGTTATAATAATCAGCCCTCATGCCTATTTTGGAAAATACAGTGGCACCAAATAATTCATCTAACATGTCATCTATCATGGAAATTGGGTATTTATTCTTAACAATTAATCCATTCAACCTTATATAATTTATACACAATCTCCATGATGAGTCCTTCTTTTTTACCAGTAATACAGGTGAAGCAAAGGGAGACTAACTTGGTGCAACAATATCAGCCTTGAGAATTTCAGCAATGATAGATTCAATTGCATTCTTTTGATCATAAGAATACCTATACTGTCTCAAGTTGAAAGGTTAAGTCCAGTTACCAAATTGATCGCATGATCACAGTCCTTTTGGAGGGGGGGGGGGTAATTCAGTGTGTTCTTGAAATACCATGTTGTTTTCTTGAAGTAACGTAACAATGTCATGATGCACTTTTTCTTGTTCCTTTATAGTGACTCCAACTGTTATCATGGATAATTCAACAACAATTGTGTGGTCCCATACTGTAGCATTCTTCTAAGTTCATCAGTATCCAATGTGGTTACCTCAATTCTATCAGTTTCTCCATATAAGGTAATCATCATCCCATCACACATGAAACTCAAACTATAAGGTCTAGTATGCAATATTAATGGTGTCACCATGTCTATCTAGTCCATGCCAAGAATCATATCATATACACCCACCTTCATCAACCTTAATTTGAAATTGAATTACTCTTATTGCATTTTCCAATTGAAAAAGAGGCTTTCCAGTTGACAACTCATCACTTGGCCATTGGCAACAATTATCTTCATTGGTTTCCTCATAGGTTGGACTAGAAGCCTTAACAGTTTAACAATATGAGGGTCAACAAAAGAGTGGGTTTAAATCAATTAAGACAGTCATAGTCATCTTGCAAGCATATCCTATGATTTTAATTGTTGACACCATACCCGTGGAAGAACTCAACCCCATTATTGCATTCATAGAAATTTCTGCAAGTTCCTCCACAGGCTCCTCTAAGTTTTCAGGAACATATACAAACTCTTCTTCATGTTCTAGTTCTTTCTCAGTCTCTAAACCCTACATAGCATGTATTGGCCTATATTTACATTGATGACCAGGATAATACATCTCCTTACACCTATAGCACAACCCTTGCTCCTTTAAGGCCTCTAGGTTAGGTAAAAACACATTTGGTTTGAATGGAGACATGGGTGGCTGTTTTTGGTTTGGACATGTGATTCTCAAAGGTTGTTGGTTATTGACAGTAGGGTTAGCAGGGTTTCTATTGGAGGTATTATTTGGGTATCTGGGATAGGTAATAGCTAAGGGTCTAGGATTGTTGTTTTGTGGAGCTCTAGTGGGATAGTTTATGGTAACAAGAGGGGTAAGGTCTCTGAAAGATTCTTCATACAATTTTTCCACTTCATAGGCATCTAACACAGTAATGGGGTTGGCTAATTTTACTAAGGGTTTGAGCTTAAGCATCAGACCATTGATAAAACTAGAGATATTGTGAGTTTCATTTAGCAAAGGTTCAAAATGGTCATGTAACTAGTTAACTCCTTAAACCTATATTGATATTGATCTACAATCCCCAACTACATTATTTTATTGAACTCATAAACAATATCTAGCGGTCTAAGGTTTCCAAATTACCTACATACCTCAGTACAGAACCTAGACCAAGTCAAGACTCCCATGTGGTTCATCAAGTAGCCATCAAACCACACATCCACCCTATCACCAATATTCACTAAGGCATAACTCAGCTTTTCATGACCAAGAATGTTATATACTTCAAAGAATTTCTCACATTTACGTAACCAACTTCGAGGGTTGCTACCATCAATCTTCGGAAAATTAATCTTAGGGTTGGATAAAATTGGGGGTGAACTTGAATAAATAGGAGATAAAGTTGAATAGTTATGGTTTATGAAAATAGAGGGCTGGAAAAGCAGGGTGCCGGAGAAAAAGTAAAACCCCTTCCGACATTGAAAGTGGATGGTGTTTTGCTACCTGATTGTTGACCCGATTCGTATATCGCCGAAACTTGAGGAGTGCCGTCCAGTGTCATATTTAGAGTCACATTCATATCTGCTCCGATTGAGGTTACTGGTGGAATTGAAGATGGGCTTGCCAGCTGGTTCAATTTCAAGCTCGATAAAATAAGTTCGAGCTTCTTGTTGGTCTCGTGAGCTTCGTCTAACTGCGATTGGAACTGAGTTTGGTTCCTTTCCACGGATTCAAACTTTTTTCGGTATCCTCTGCGAAGACGGAGAGCTGAGTTTGGATAGCTCTTATGTCGTCACGAAGGTTTTGAAACTCCGGTGACTGAGCCATGGTTGGCGGCGGAGAGTGCTCTGATACCATTTGTAATAAGAGGAAGAATCTCTATTACTATGGAGAACTTGCAGAGAAAGAAAGGGAGAAAGAAGAGAGAAATTAGGAAATTTTGTATATTCTCAATAATCAATAAAATAGTACTACAACGGATATAAAGGCAACATAGTGATCACATTCCTAACAAATTAGGGACTAATTAGCAAAGATTAATTAACTAACTCTAGGGACTCCAACATAAATATATAAAAAGACAACAAAAGACTTAGAGACCTAAATATCATAATAAAAACTTAGCTATTTTTAATCATAATACACAATTGTGACACACAGTTTGAAATTTCAACAGTCAATCAGGTTTATTAGGAGAGAAATTTCTTTATATGTCTTTTAAATATTTGGGATAATTTCGGACACCTTCCCTCATGTTCGACTTCATTTCACTCACCTCCTTTGTGATATACGATATTACGTTTACCTCTTTTATTTTAATATTTTTATGATAATTCTTTAACTTCATTATTATTAATATAAAAAACACAATCTGACTAATTTGTTTTGGAACCAAACGAACCCTTAAGAGTAATAGAGTATGAAGCTTAATTGGGGTTGTAGTATGGAATTTATAGTGGAGAAATAAGATAGTGGGACCCAGAAGCGCTCAACAAATGGAATGTTGAGGAAGGCGTAGCGAAAAGAGAGAATTTGGCCGAACAAAGACGCCCGCCTTTCTGTCAGTTCTTTTCCGCTTTCATTCTCCTTACTTTTTCTGTAATTGATCATATATCTATTTCTGTACTAGCGATAAGGTAATTGATCATATATCTATTTAAAATCGTTTTTTTTTAAATAATAGTGGCGGCTTGTAGTCATCACTTCTTATTTACTAGTACCTGCTACTATCAGTGGTACGGTCTTCCGTATTAGTGTATCAATATTTCGGTTCTTCGTTAAACTTCTTTACTAAATAAACATTTTCATGTTTTATGGCTATAGCAATTAGCAAAGGGATTTCGATGCTCCTATCTGGAAATATAGTTCTTGTTCTGTTGTTTATTCCAATTGTCTTTCATCAAACTTGAAATATAGCTGTTTTCAAGTTTATAAGAACATAGATTAAGGGAAAGCTTTAGTTGTAACGTTTTTGTTTCTTTCATTTGGACATTATGGAATTATATGGCTTTAGCCTCTCTACCTCCCAAGGTAGGGTTAAGGTCTGCGTAAACTCTACCCTCCCCAGACCCCACTTGTGGGATTACAGTGGGTATGTTGTTGGAATTATATGGCTTTAACATATGATCGAACAATGTGTTCCCTATAGAGCAATTGAAATTAAAGATGCACCGGGTAGATGAAGAAGGAAATTTGCTGATTGCAATACTGTGATGAGAATGCCATGGATAAAAGTATCACATGCTTATGTAGAACTAGTATATATAACTACTAAAGAGTATAGGACTATTTTCTTTTGAAATGTTTGATGACGAGAATGAAAAATGAAAGAGAACACATTTTTTGTTATTCCAAACAACAATTGATTAATTGAGGCTATCAATGCTTTATCTCAAGTGAAAGGCTAAAAAGTCAGTAGTGAGATTTGCCACGGATAAAAGCATCATCTTTTCTTTTGGGCTTTAGTTGAATATATGTATTATGTGTATATGTTTATACATGCAAAGTGGTATCTGAAATACCAAAACCGTACTGAAACAGTACCGAACTTAACAAGAAATACCAAACCGTACCAAACTAACTTTTGTAAGATATTTGGTATATACCGTTGATAAACCAAATACCGAGGTACCGAACACCCACCCCTATCTGTTAGGAGCACGTTGCTACCTCCAAGTAGGGGTGGATGCAACTTTATAGCATCGGGTTCATCTGAACCCAATACTTTCTATGTGGAGTAAAAATGTTATGTGAAAAAATTTAGTAAGATTGCATCAAGAGTAGGTATAAACCGATAATTTTAAAATTTTAATTGGTTCAACACTAAAAATCTTAAAGGTTAAACTCATAGAGTTTGAATTCTGGATCCGTCTCTTCCTATAAGCATCACAGGTACCCGATGATTCTTTCTGCTGATACTTAGGCAGATGAGAAAATCACCTAACTTTTCCTTCTCCACTGAGATTTGAAATTGCATCTGCAGGAATAATGTTGTCCTGTAGATAAATGTATTTTCCTGTAGCCAGCAAATGCGTAGCCATTTAATTAAAATGGTACCTACATTGTATGCAGCCACTTGTGGATGTGGATATCCTGATCACATTTGTTGGAGTGGAAATTATTCCCTTTTTTTTGCTTCGATAACGGTGGTATCCAGCCAGGTTGCGCGCACCTTGTTCCATCGGGTACCTTCTACCACCAACACAAGTAGCGGGTAACTCTGCCCACCATAGCTTAGGTAAAGGGGAAGAAATCACTTAGTGTTTCTTGTCTTCTCTGGGAGTTGAACCTGAGACCTCATGGTTCTATGATTTCATTGACCACTAGGCCACACCCTTGGGTGCAAGTGGAAAGTATTCTATATTCTATAATGTTTCTATATGATAGCATGGAGAAAAGAACTATGTAAATATCTGAACTATTATGCAATATTTCTGGTTGCAGACCCTGAATGCTTTCTGAATGTTGCTGCATCCTCCTGCCATCTCATATTAAAAGTGTATCTGATAAGACACAACAGGTGAAGACTTGAGATTCTCCATCAAGTGACAATTTGTAATTTGCTACATAAGGTTTGTGTTTTGAGATGTTTTGCTACTTCATTAGTCTATTAGTTGCAGATGTGGCCTTTGTATGTTCTCTTGAGTAAGTTTTCGAGGACAGGAGAAGAAAGAGCTCAAGGATCTGGAAGGGATCATCTAAGTTGGATAGAGTACTTCCTTTATAAACGTTCAGCTGGCACAAACAAATGCCCCAATACAGTTCTCTCATGTTCATCCTTTTGTGAAGTGAGTCTGTTTTCTGTATTCACAATCTTACCATTTGTGTTTCTTTTGCACTTTTTGAATTATTTTACTAATTTTAAATTTTGGATATTGGCTAATATGTGCATATAATACCACAGTTATCAAAACGAAAAATATTTCTACCATTTATAATTTTAAGGCATACTACATACACAGGCCCTCAAACTTGGTCTCATCTGGAAAGTATGCCCTCCAACTTTGAGTGTGCACAAGTAGGCACCTCAACTTGTATAAAGTTGAACACGTAAACACAAATGTTGATGTGGCACTGACGTGGAAGTGATGTGGCACATAAATTTTGAGGTGTCTAGATGATCATTTTGTAAGTTGGAGTATTCAACTGACAAAGTGGAGACAAGTTGAGGTTGCCTACTTGTGCATACCCAAAGTTGGAGGGCATACTTGCCAGCTGAGGCCAAGCTTTAGGGCATGTTTATGTATTACGCCTTTTAGCAAGCATCTTGTTGATATATGCGTAGTTGTCTTTCCAGTTTTAACAATCAGGCTGTCCTTGTTAATATAGGTTCCACACCTTAACCAATTACATACATGGGATTGTGGTCTAGCTTGTGTTTTAATGGTTTTGAGGACTCTTGGGATAAAGGATTGTGATATGCAAGAACTGGAAGAGCTCTGCTGCACTACAAGGTACTTATTTTGAGAGAGATAAAAATATACTCCTCGTTCTATAAGTACTTCTTTTGCACTGTTGTGAGAGTAAATATCACGTTTGACTCTACTTCATTCATCTTTTCGTATTTTGGTTTGGCTTTATCTAATTATTTCTTGGGAATTGCTGTTTTGCAATAATAGAAGTAGAAACACTTGAATTCCACATTCCTTGAAAGCCCATAGTTGTGTATCATGTAATATCCAATGTCTTACCTCAATTTTGCATGTTTCTCCACGTGTTCGGATCTTCAGAAAGATCAAATAACTGTCAATTAGGTGCTGTATGTAAAGAGTTACAACATATGTGGGACTAGAGGGCATTAGAGCAATATAGACTGTTGCTAATCACTACATTGATGTACATAATGATGAGTTCCTTTGATATACGTGAAAAGGAAGTACACAATGGCCTTCGTACTATGAAAATTAAAGCCTGACACACTGATTGGTGAATCAACCATGCTATGCAAGAAATGCTTCTTTCCAAGGAAGATTGAATCAAATCTCCTAGATTTACTTGTCAATCACGTTTCACCTGACACACTTAATATGGTGGAACTTTGACTAATTGGTTGGACCACTTATGGAGGTAACAGATGGTGTTAGAGAACATAAGAGATTGGTTCTTCCTTGGGTTGGCCAAATCCTAGAAATTTTTGGTTCCAGGGTGTGGTATGTACCTCGTATAGACTTTGGCATTAGTTAATTAATTGATCTGGGAATGACCATTCATTGCAGCTCAGCTGACCTTCTACTATCCATGTCTAAGCTTGTTTATCTATCTGCCTTGTCTCCCCTTAAATTATTTGGAAAAGAATTCTGAAGCGTGACTAGTCATTTTTGAATTTTTCTGCCTTTACTTCTGTTGTTCATGTCAGAAACTGAATTCAGCATATTATGTACATCTCAAAAGTATTAGTACACAAACACATCCTCATTTTACAGTGCAGATCAATTAGCTGTGAAGAGATTTCTTCATTGATCATGTCTGGGAAATTCATTGGGATCGCTTTAGTTGACCAGTACAAATTAAGGTAGAATCTTCTGCATACACATTTTTAATCTTCTTTCTCCTTAAATCTACCACCGCCCAACCTCACCCGCCACAGAGGATTCAGTGTAAAAGAGAGATTTCTTTAGAATACATTGTAACCAATGAGGGTTATAATGCTTAGTTCTGCTTTTCCCTTATTGTAATTCTGTCTCTCTTTTTGTTTTTTTCTTTTGCAGTCACTCTTGGCTGGAAGATATTTGTATATCAGACTTCTGCAATGACCACCCAGGTTATTCTGGTGAGAAGCATCTTCTTGTAGTTTATGCTTTTCGTGTGTTTGTGTCAGCTTTTCCTATCGAGTGAGCTATATATCTTGGAAAGTCAAATAGTTCATTAATGTCACACCAAGTCATTGTCACCATGCAATGTTAGTTTATCTGAAAAGACAATAAAACTGCCTATACAATGTTAAATATCCTTTTTACACCAAAATACAAATGAAACAGAAAGGATCTCTTTTCTCTTTGCAATGGACTTTCTGTTCCTTCAAAAACTTTTCTATTCCTTTCTCCCCATATCTACCAAGAATCAGAAAGGTAAAGACTCTATACAACTCCTTCATCACATCCAATATCTTCATTCTTCATTGACCTAGGTTGCACTCAGGAGTGTCAAACATGGGATATACCTAGGGCCATAGTTTTATGGAAAAGCAAGGGATAGCAATATATGGCCCTCATCATCCCCATTGTTCTTGAGCAGGCAACACCAACTATATATTATTCTCCTATAGTTGCCCGTCTTTAGGATTGGATACCATGCTGTGCCTCACATGAAGAAAGCCACCTGTTTTGTGCCTTTTATCTTCTTTTTCAGTTTCCACACTAACATTGGATCCCTTAATCAATAGACAGTATTATAAGACTTGATAAAGAATTACCCTGATATGTTACTCTCCAAATAACCTAATCATCATCCAAAATCAGTATAGTTATAGATCACCTGGAAACGAATCATTGATCTTATCCCATTCCCGTGCTTGAACGTGATTCCTACAAGATATATCCAACGTCACATGACACCCACCTCTTCTAAGAAATCAGCTACTATGGGCCTCCCTGACAGTGGTGATAAAAATAAACGAGGAAAGTTGTCTTCAGAGTTGAGAGCTAAACATCCAACCAAAAGTGAACCCGATTACCATTCCAATTGTGAAGCTATTCATTCTAAAGAGCTTATTCCATTCCTTCATAATACATCTCCAAAGACTCATCTCAGATGAGGTTGTTATCTTCTACGGTAACCACTTATTCCATTGTCTAATTTCATCATAATTACCTTTCTCCATTATGCTTCTTCCTGGAAGAGGAATCATGTAATTATTTCCCTGAAAGAGATTGGTTGAAGATGTATAATATACAGATGTCCAAACCGCCTAAATCTAGGGGAGCAGTTACCTTATCCCAACTCACCAAATAAAGCCTCTCAACACACCGCACAACAATTTCCTCTTACCTTATGATTCTTTTAACGGTGAACAAAGATGAGGTAAATGAGAATACTAGAGAATATGGATTTTATTTAGGGTGATTCTTCCACTTTTTGACAAATACTGCATTTTCCATCTCGCCGATCTTCTGAATTACAGGTTGTTGGAGTTCACTATTTTTTATTCTTCCTTCCAAAGGCAACCCTAAGTTTTTAGTGGGATGATCTCTACCTTGCAGGGGCAGACCTACATTAAATTTAATGGTGCTCCAGCACCCGTTAAACCCGACGCATACTAGGTAAGTTATATAGAAAATAAATAAAAATTGGGTATAAAAACTTGAAAAGCACCCACATAACCAAAAACATAGTTGGTTGCTTTGTTTCCGGGCGAAACTTTAAAGCTTTGGGTTGTTGGGGAACCTGGATTCGAACATCCGCTCAGGATTTTAATTTCATTAATTTATGACGCACCCACAACTCTTAAATCCTGGATCCGCCACTGCTACCTTGCACCCAATGGCGGAGCTATAGTGTCCCAAGGTAGTCAAGCGAATATCCTTCACCGATAAAAATATAATGTGTATAAAGGTCAAATACCACTTTATATAAGTTTATATTTCACTCTGAACACCCTTGCACAACTGAGTGTCACAACCCAAAATCCCACCTAGTTGTGATGACACCTAACCCTACCCGATAAGCGAACCAATCTAAGTAACCATGACACCAAGATAATAAACCCAAGTAAAGAACAATGAAATTATATAAATAAAGAACCTTCAAGTTAATATAATGCTGAACTATTTTGTACAACCCCAAGAACTGGTGTCACAAGTCATGATGAGCTACTAAGACTAGGAAATACAACTCGATTACTAAAGATACAACATCCAAATGAAATTTATTACAGAAATGAAGACTAAGCTATCACAGACTAACTGGCAGCTCAATCTTAGAACGCTGGAATAATTTTTGATGCTCTCTCACGAACCCGCAACATATCAACTTAACCTGCACACAAAGATGTAGCAAGTGTAACATGAGTACAAAAATTAACGTGTACTCAACAAGTATCATTGGCCGACCCCAACAAGGTAGTGGCGTGGGTTGACCTTTCAAAATACTTGTTTGCCATCCCGATCAGTTTATATAATCTCATAGATAAAGAAAGCACTGCATAAAAGTAGATTTATACGAACAATGTAATAGAAAGCATCGAATCAACATTTATAGATGATATGCATAAATCCAACCAACCAATAAAATGCACAAAATCAACTTATGTAGATGATATGCACATATTTAGCCAAACAACAAAATAGAATGCACAGAATCAACATATGTAGATGATATGCACAGATTCAACCGAACAACATATAAATGCACAGAATCAGCGTATATAGATGATATGCATAGATTCAGAAAACACAGTACCAACCAGTGCTCTCAGCCCTCTACGTACACCTGGTCCAGCTGGGGGTTGCATGACCAACGACCCATGGGGGCAACCGCGTTGTCCATATGCCTCACGAATGAACACCACGTGTTGCATGGACAATCTCAACATGCATATCATATAAATGACACGGACAAACTCAATGTGCATATCTCATAACCAGTACGGACGGATTCCACGTGCATCATAAACAAAATCAAACCTCATGTGCAATCGCACGGCATATCAATGAAAATATGATCATCAGCTAAACATGTTAACTACATGCACATAGCTTGCAATAAATCTTGGGCAAATGCATAGACGACCCCTTGAACTTGTCCGGATATTCCATCTAGCCACCTAAAGTAATCATATTTTCATGTGAACACTTGACCTATATTTAAACTGTGCCATTTATACATAGTTTATTTTACGTGTTTTACACCTCCTTTGACAGCGTGAATACCTACAAATTGTTGTTGATTTGTCGTAGGGACAAGTGTTAATAAAGGTAAAAATTAAAAGACAAATAAAATTAAATAAAGACATTTTTATTTTTACTTGTCTCCTTTATGATTTGCTCCACCGTGTTGACCTCTTCAACCATGCTCATTGCAACTACTAGTTCCACAACCGTGCCGACCTCCACCATCATACCAACTACAACCACTAGAATCTCTTTATGGACCATTTTTATATGTTTTTTTGTGTCATAGAGGTCCAGATTGAAGTGAGGTGCTCGATTTATTTTTGTTTGTCGCCGAAAAAATATATTGCCGGAATAAATGGAGATACCCGAAATCTTTTTTAAGGACCCAATCCAAACTCCTCTTTTTCTACCAGAACAAAGACAAAGCATTTAGATGAAGAAGCAATCTTACTTGTGCACAATAATCATCCACTAACATGAACAGAAAAAACAGTAATCAAATTCAAGGTACATAAAGAAATGAAAAAATCAAATCGAGATTTGATCATGGAGAAATAATCAAATGGTAGCACTGATAAAGGTGGTGGAGTTGATGAAGATACAGGGGAAAGAATGAAGAAATTTTATTTTGGGAAGAAGTAGAGAATTGGGCTACTTGAAGAAGGAGAAGAGGTAGGTCAAAAGAAATTGTATTTTGTCAGAAGTTCAGAGGAAAAAAATCAAGAAATTCTTTTCTCTTTTTCTTTAATACCAAAAGCTTATTTAATTTGATTATTTGAAATTAAAAGGGCCACCTGTCAATGTTTTTGGGTGTTTTGCCACAGCATGGGTGTGCTACATGCATTACATTTTGTTGATTCTTTGAACAAGAGGTGTCTAAATGGAATAGTTTCAATATAGGTCAAGTGTTCCATATGGAAATAGGTTTATTTTAGGTGGCTAGATAAAATATTCAGACAAGTTTAGGGAGCCATCTACGTATTTGGCCTATAATCTAACATGGTTTCAATGCCTACAACATCTCCCTAGCATGGTATTATGCTCAATTCATATAATTCAACCAAACAGTGCATATAAGACACCCTGACATGTCACTTTGTACCTTCGTGCTCGTCACCTCGCGTATATGGCATCCTCTTACCCTTAATCCATTTCATTAATCAATTAGTTGGGAAAACATTCCCTCCATTGAAGTCAATGTCTTAACTTACCTCGGTTTGAGCGAACCTATAATCTTCCCAAAAGCTTTATCACATTCGGAATCCATCAAAAGAGTCCAATCTAGTCAAAATGTTACTCTATGAGGTTACACGATTCCAACAATACCATATGAAAATATAAAAAGATTCAGACTAAAAGGTCAACCAAAAAGTAAAACACAAGCCCCGGAGGCAAAATTGTAACTTTATTTCATAAGGACGTTATACATACTCATACGAATTCAAAACTAGGCTCAAAACTCAAATTCGTTATCAAATTGTCCTTCAAATCCTCAAAATCCATACTTTTTACACCCAAGGCTAAAATTTCAACTCATTTAAATCCATGAATTTAATCATGACAATTAATGGTGATCTTGCAAAATGATAAAAATTGAGGTAGAATCTGTTATGCAACGTTTATACGAGAACATCACTTCGAAAATTGCCCCAATCTGAGCTTCCTAGCTCCTGTAATGTTGAAATGACCAAAATCCCGAAATCTATCAACTTTTATACAAGGGGGTTATTACTATTGCGGACATAATCCTCACTTTTGCAGTCTTCACAATTGTGTTCACCTTAAAATAAGAGTACGCATGTGGCTATTTTAGGAGGTACTTTTCAGGCAGTAGTGGATGTCGCTAGGAGTGTTGAGGCTATCATGCATCAGGAGTTTGGGGATACATCACGCAAGAAGACCAACAACTCAGGCAGTTATAGAGGTACCTCATTTGAAGGTAGAGGTTATCATGGTAGGGGTTATCACCCCTAATTCATGCAGCGATGTAGACATCAAATGGTGGTTCTTCGGGTTGTGCTGGTTACAACTAGGGTCAGGGTTATTGGGGTTCTTATTCCCGACCTAGAGGTCAAGGTGGTCATTCTAGTTATTCTAGCTCACTCCAATCGCCTATGTATTCTCGTGCATGTGTAGGAAGTTGGGATATTTTGTGAGAGACACTGCCCTAGGCTCAGGCATATTGGTCATCACTCTAGTTCTTAGGGTTCTGGATCTAGGGCACTAGTACAACCTACTAGAAAAGGTGCTCAGAGTGGTAGATGAGGTCCCCATATAGGTAAGGGTGGTTCTCATTCATGTCGTGGCGGAGGTTGCGGAGGTTCTCAAGCTGAGAATGGTCATGCTTAGTGCTATACATTCCCAGTTAGACTATAGGTAGAGACTTTTAATGTTGTCATTACAAGTACTATTTTAGTTTGTCATCGGCCGGCTATAGCATTATTTGCGTCATGCTCTATATACTCTTATGTGTATACTTAATTTTCTTCAAGTCTAGGTATGATGTGTGAGTCTCTTGACTTCCTTGTTAGTGTTTCTACTCCTGTTGGGGATTCTGTAGTGATGGATCGGGTGTACCAATCCTATGTATTGACTTTGATGGAGTATGACACTTGGGCTAACTTGATGATTCTAGACATGGTAGATTTCGACATTATTTTAGGCATGAATTAGTTGTCTTCTTATCATGTGATCTTAAACTATCATTCCAAGATAGTTACGTTAGCCATGCCGAGGATTCCTAGGTTGCAGTGGAAGGGTGCTGCTAGTTATGTGCCAAAGAAAGTGATATATTACCTTAAGTCTAGGCGGGTGGTTGAGAAAGATTGTTTGGCTTATTTGCCGTATGTCTGTGATACTAGTGTTGATACACCCCTTAAGTCAGTACCATTAGTTAGGGAGTTTCCAGAGATGTTTCTGATGGATTTGCTAGGTGTTTCACCAGATCGTGATATTTATTTATGTATTGATTTAGAGTCGGGCACCAAGCCCATTTCTATTCCTCCATATCGGATGGCGTCGATAGAGTTGAAAGAGTTAAAGGAGAAATTGCATGATATGTTTAGTAAATGGTTCATTAGGCGGAGTGTTTTGAGCATACTTAATATTATTTCTTTTTGTTTGTTTTGTTGAAAAATTAGCGTAAGATTATGTGGGGTAGTCGCGGGCATGTCTAATTTCAATTTCGGGTTATAAGTATATTCGTAGATTAATTTCTGATTGGTTAATTAAAATGATGCTTTGTTTGGTATTGTTATGATGGACGATTGGTGAATTAATTACCATTTGTTTGCTCTAAGATGTTGGTTTTGTTTTAAAATGTTGGTTAAGATTAGTATGGGCTTAGAAAGAAACTATGGTTGGTGAAATGTGCTTTGATACTTAGCTTAGTATTTATGCCTAAATATGTTATGGTATGTGCGATCCAAGCATGGTTTCAATATTCGTTTATTAAAGATGATGATTAGCTAAGTCCCTACATTTGGTTAAGTTTATTTTAAATGGTGGTTTGTTATACTCAAAATCTAGTTAGTAACCATAATGACAATGTTATGTTGCGATTTAGAAATATCACTACGTTTAATGTAGAGTCTAAATGTTTGTGTGTTTAGTTTGAGTCAAAATGGTTATGTCTATTTGAAAATGCTATGTTATTTGATTATTTATCCATTTCTATTTTTATGTGATTGTCAAACTAGTCGTATAATATCTTATCTAGCTAAAGTCGTGATGCTCATAATTTTTTAAGTTGATGAAGTGTGTAAGGTAGAAATGATCTTAGTACGTCATGTTGTTATTGAGATGACCAAATTTATTCGAATGCACTCCTTCTATTTTGTTAATTGTATGTAAATATGGAAATAAATTTGTTAAGGTTTCTTTTTCTTAGTTTCTGATCCAAAGCAGACCCTTCTTTCTTATTTGAACATGAATTTGTCTTTGTGTGCCTAGTATTTTACTTATTCACATGTGATATCATTTATGTGGTTTTCAATTGTAATATGTATTTTTTCCACTCTTTGTGTACAACCTGTGGGCCTGTGGCCCATCTCACATTATTCCTTCGCCATCAAAGTATGACATAAATAAAGAATCAACAACATATTGCTTTCATGAATCATCTATTTATATTCTTGATATATCTATATTTTTCGTCTACTAATTCATTTATTTTCTTTTATTTACATTAAATGCATCGGGAGCAACGAAGAGTCTCGTTACGAGACTTGTCGTAACTTTGCCAAACGAAGCCTGCGTCTATGTTATTTGCATTCTCCGGCCTCAGAACTTCAAAACAAATAGGGCGCGATGATATCGTCATCCGCCCTAGTCGCTACCCTATTTATTTTCTAATCTGTCTTTCATTTATTCGGGTTGTAATAATTATTTAATTCCGTACTGTCATTAGAATGCTTAGAATAATTAGGCCGCGAATAGATGAATGAATAGGATAGTTTAACTGTCGTTAGTTTATTTCTTAGCCTCGGTTAATTTGCAAACCCCTCGCTAGCTTTATTCGTTTAGGACCGTCATGCATGTTTTAAACTCAGACGTTGGTTATTTTATTTTAGGCTCGTTATGCATGTTATCTCTTTCAAAACAATTTGGTTATCTTTTACTCACCTTTTTTTAAATCCTAAAAAATAAGGTTTGCGTTTTATCTGATTTGTAACATTGAAAGATTTCCATAAAATCATCTCTTCATATTATAAATAAAATTTTGCGTCCTCTATTATCAAATCGTCAAATACATATTTTTGTAAACGAATAAACTTTACATCTATTTTTATGAATAATTTCATATAAAATGCATACTTTTCTCAACTCTACATGTATTTTATAAATAATCCTTTACAAATGTATGCTTTTATGTATTCTAAAAATAAATGCATGTTTTTTCAAAATCAACTTCACATATATACAAAATGCATACTTTATGTGTATAATGTATACTTTTCATCAAAATCAATTTTACATGCAAACGCATGCTTTTCATCAAAATCAATTCACATGCATCTTGTAAACGATGTTATACAAGTGAATGCACTTTTATTCTACATGCATCTTATAAGCCATGTCTCACAAATGCACGCTTTTTCAATCCTATAAGCTATGCCATGCAATTTGTCAAAAAATATATTTTTAATTAATTATTTGCAATATCATTTTCTTAAACTTCATACTTTTAAAGATACATTTTCAGCATAATAAATAACCTGAGTTTGACCGGATAACCGCAAGTTAGCGGATCTTAAAGGATACCTAACCCCTTCCCTTTAGGATGATAAAGAACTCTTACTTATAATCTCACAATTTCGTAGACCATAAATCAGAGTTTTTTTGTAGCATTTATGCTAATATTTAGGTGTCTTAATTCACCGTAAAACAAATTAGGTGGCGACTTCAAAAACAAGCTTTAGAAGCTTTCTAATTTTAAACGCACAAAGAATTCGGCCGGGTGCAGACGCCGGGTTAAAAAACGGCGCGCACAATGATGATGATGATGTTGATATTATAGCATACGGGTTGGTACTCGATGTGATCTTGGAGATCTGGTATTCCGAGTGGGTATATGGACATCATGAGTCCCCCATGGATCACGTGAAACCTACTGTAGGAGCGTGTATATACCGGTGCATATATCCATTGCATAATATATATCTCACTTGCATTTCATGCCATTTTTACTTGTTGATATGATTTTGTGCCATACGTGTCCTAAATGATATATGAGATATTTATAACTATACTTGCTTAAGATGATAGGAAGATAGTCTTTATGACTTTCCTTGACTTTAAATGATGGAAAGATTGAACCATGAACGTTACTTGTCATGGAAATATTGAATCTTTAATACTCCCTCCATCCAAATTTATGTGACAACATTTGACTAGGCATGGAGTTTAAGAAATAAAGAAAGACTTTGTTATGTTTACTAAATTACTCTTACTTTAGTGCCTATTTTTGTTGACTTTTCTTTAAATAAGTATATTTTTAAAATTAAGTGGAATCCAACAAGGTTAAAATAGGGATGGTGTCATTAAATAATTGATAAATAAGGAAATGTAATATTCTTTTTGGGACAAACTAAAAGGGAAACGATGTCACATAAATTGAGACGGGGGAATAATATATTGTCTTAAATCATATTAAGGTTGAGTCTTAGTAACAATTCTTGCCTTAATATGTGTAAATATTGAATCTTTACGGACACATGTGCTCTACTTAATACAAAGATTGGATCTTTGCAGCCATAACATGCTTAAAATGTAAAAGGTGGATCCTTTGTGACTGTACGTGGAAAGTGATGAACTTTATAGCTTGATTTAGTTGTACATTCTTTACTTAAAATATTGAAATGCTTATAAAGTAAACCTACTAATGCTAACGAAGAAAGTAAGTGAGCGTCGGGAGTACCAACCCTCATCGTCACTATAGTTTAGGGTCCGTCAACGACACTGCTGGGTACACATGCTTCCCGTACTCACTGTACACTTGCTGCACCTTTTGTTTGCAGGTACAGATTTGGGCACGAGTGGAGTTCGAGGTCCGGGCGACCGCTGAGGCGAGCTATCTTTGGAGTCTGGGGTGAGCTGATAATGTTTCCACAACACTAGACTTCCTCTTATCTTTATTTTATGTCTTCATTTGTTTTAGATAGTACTATGTAATATTTTCCAAACTTGTATTCTTATTTGCAAGCCCTTGTACTTGTGAATTCCATGTTTTCGGGAGTAGTTCGACTTAGACTGATTTTTATTTATGTTATAATTTAAGTACTTTCGAGTTGTTTTACTTCTATTTCCGCACTTATCTTCTTTTTGACTTATGATTGCTTAGAGTTCACCAACGAGTTTAGGGTAGGTGCCCTCACGGCACAAATGAGTTTTCAATCATAATAGATAGATAGCCCGATTGGCTGGTTGCTCGATATAAAATGGATTCAGGTGGGTGTATGAACCTCGCGAGTCCACATAGGTCATGACTCTCTTTTAAAGGAGTGTGTATACCGGTTGCATATAGCCAGTGCATTGCATTTCATATCATCTTTACTGACTCTATGCTTATTTGTTTTACTTGGAAGTCTGAGATATTAGCTGATTCCGTCAAATTATTTGTATCTTATCTGTTGCTCTTTATTTATTTTATGATTGTTAAGACTCACACTAGCTAAGTGTAGAAGCATTAGTAGACCAACTCTCACCACCACTTCAGTTTAGGGCGATCGATGATGATGCTGAGTAGACGTTGTTTCCCCCATAATCATACTATACTTGTTGCATCTTTTTGTGTGCAGAGTCCGATTTTAGTACTAGTGGAGCGCGTGGAGTTGTTGATCGTTGAGGCGACTAGTTGGAATTTTTGAGTGAGCTGCTTGGCTATCTTGCAGTACCAGAACTTTCTTTATCTTATTCAATTCTCTATTTGCGAGACAGTTGTATTGAGACGCATTCTATTTGTATTCGAATTTTAGGAGCTCTTGTACCTACGATACCAAATTTTAGGGGTGCACTTTCTAATTCCACATGTTTATTACTATGAGACTTAGTTTGTTGACTTGTTATCGTCTTCACTTCACTTTTCCGTGCATTAATTGGTTAAATGAACTAAAATTAATTTTAAGGTTCGCCTACTAGGTTAGGGGTAGGTGTCATCACGATTGGCATGATTTTTAAGTCGTTACTTCGCAATTATTTAGTTTTTTTATTTCTTGTTTAGATGCCATGACTATTTATTTAACTATTATTTTTTTCCTTTTCCAGGCTAAATCTATAAAAAAGATACTTGGTTAAAATTGTAGAATAATGAAGTTTCAACTGTATAAGTTTTATTGTATCTTATTTAGATGTAATGATTATTTATTTTAATAATGTATTTCTTCTTTTCGGGAAAAATTTAAAGAAAAAGATTATAATTATTCTTATCTAAAAAGTGAAGTTCTAGCATAGTTTTATGCTAATTTGACTCGAAAAAAAATCTAAAAAACAAATAAGTTTTTAAAAGTAAAAAAAATATTTTATTTTTAAAAGTGTCATGTGGACAAAAAATTCACATAGCAAACGAGTTTATCTCACCCTTTTAGAATGTGATTACTCGGGGAAGACGGTAAAGAGTAACAAATAACCAAATTTAAGAGGCGTCTTCAAATATTTTGGCTTGAACCGACCCATGGGTCCCGACCTGTACCCGAACCGGTCAATGCGGGTAATTACCCGCTTTGATCGACTCATGGGTTGGGTAGGGTATTAACCCGACTATCTGAGGGTGGATTAGGGACGGGTAAGGATATGGCTGAACCCTACCCGTACCCTACCCTACCCTACCCTACTCATTCCTACCCTACGCTACCCTACCCGACCCGATCCATGTATATATAATTATAATTAATTTTAATTATAAAGATAGTATATATCCTATAAATATAATATATATATATATATATATATATTGTAATTAATTGTAATTATAGAGTAATTATATATATAATATATATATATATATATATATATATATATATATATATATTATAATAAATTGAGGACCTTAATTTAATTATTTAAGTATCAATATAGATAATAATAATAAACTATATAATAAAAATATATAATCCTTAATAGTAATAGATAATAGTAATAAACTTTATATTCATGATTCATATTTTTTTTAATCGTGTGATTTTATTTGTAGATGAAGTTCCTAGTACTACATCATCAAACTTAGTTGAATGTCCAACCATTTGTGTTGACGAAGATGTGGATGATTAAGGTATGAAATCTTACCTATATTACTTATTAATAAATGAAGGTGTAATTTTTTCTATTTGGTTAATTCATTTAATTTTTTATCAATGTTGTAGATCCTTTGATAATACTTTGAAGATTTTTCAAAAATGGTCAATGTAGTGCTTTGTTGTTCCAAATGTATGACTTTATTGTTGTGTTCCCCCCCCCCCCCCTTTATATTGAGATATAATTTTTTCTATATAATCTTTTTTTATCATTTTTCTTTTATTTTTCATAGATTTATTTAGAAGCACACTAAAAGTTTGAAGACATGTTTGATGTAATTACATTTTGTTTTTGAGATACGACAATTTTTTTCATAGAACTTTGATTGTATTTGGTAATTATGAAACTTATTTGGTAATATATTTTATAAAATTTGTAGAATTTTTGTGTTTTATTAGAAAAAGTGTATAACCCGCGGGTACCCAATACCCGAAATGGGCAAATAAGGATATGAAAAGTATATACCCATTGGGTAATGTGTAGGATATGAATGACACATTTGGGAGGGTGAGTAGGGTATGGAAATCCCAAAACCCGCTCCAAACCCTACCCACTGCCACCCCTAAATGACACCCTGCCCTCCAAAGTGATTATTGTGGTAATCGTAGTAACTATTGCGGTGCCTGGTATTAGGGCTGTCAATTTCACCATAACCCGATGGATATCCATCCACCCGACCCGATTATATGAACGAAAAATTGATAAAACACGAATTTTAATTGGGTCGGATTCGGGTAGACATACATCCAACCCACCACCCGACCCATCCATCCACCCGTTTATAAATTAGTTATTTTTGTGTAGTTCAGTGATAACATACCCCTTACTCATGCCGTTACTAGTACTTAGTTTTATTTCCAATAGTTGTCTTTATTTTTCTAAAGTGAATGAAAATTCTTTTTCAATTTCAACATGACAATAACAATGATTCCTAGTATCAAAAATATTATTTTTGTACTACGTTATACATAATTGACATTTTATATGTTGAACATCACTCTATATATGACGATAACTGTTAACAATATAATAGGTTCATGAATATTACAATGATATCAAGATCAAATTATAATGGTAAAACAAGATAGTATGAAAAATAAGATAGTATGAAAAATAAGATAGTATGAAAACTGAAAAATAAATCAAAAGTACCAAATTGATTGTGCTATAATTTTCATCCGCGAAGCACCCGATCCACCCGATTCACCCGTGGATGATGAGTGGATCGGATGTGGATGAAGAAAAAATAGGGTGATGGATGAATCGAGTGGTGGATGAATGGTTGGCGGGTGAATGTGGATTGAACTTCACACGATCCACCTCCTATCCATTGTCAGCCCTGCCTGGTATACGCCAGGTGGCAACTGATTTGCATTAGAAAGGACAAATGTAATTGCTACTGTTTCCTATTAATTGCATGAATTAAGGGCAACTTTCTCCTTAGACCCCCTACTGAGTGGAACAACCCCACTACCTTAACACATAACGGTGGAGAAAAATTGGGGAAAGCAAATTAGCAAAATAAAGAAAGAAGACAAAAATTGGGGAAAGCAAAATAAAGAAAGAAGACAGACCAAAGGCAAATGCAAGAAAACGCCATTTGATTTTTGAAATGTGTCTCAAATTAACCCTGAAACCTTAATAAAAGCAAACCTCCAGTGTCCTCAACATTCCTTCACTCCCCCCCCCCCGCCCCGCCCCGTTTTCCTCTTTTTTCTCTCTCTTTGCCTTTTGGGTTCCTCTCTCTCATCATCCTAAAATACATTCGGTGATATCAGTTATTTTATTCTTAAATTTTAATTATTCAGATATATTTCACGATTTACTGATTATTCAGATATATTATACGATTCACTGATAATAGTGTTGAATAATCAAAAATATTATCTTCATTAATAGTCTGGCGTAAATCGAAAAGCTGAATATTAAAAAATAAAAAAATAAAAAAAATCCACACTTGCCTTCTCATTATTATATCTTTCTCAATCAGCAACCCCCATTACTTGTCTTTTTTTTTCTTTCTGTCATGGCTAATAAATTTGAAGAAGCAGAGTTTTGGTTGCCATCTGAGTTCCTAACGGACGACGAAATACTCATGGGACATGCGAACTTGTTGAAGACGGAGGGACGCATGAATGAGTTCTCAGGTTCTCCAGTTGAATCATTTGTTGGTTCCACTGAAACAGATAGCGATGAGGAAGACGCTCTTGCCGGGTTAATTCGTCAGTTAACCCGCACAACTCTTAACTCAAACCAACCTCAGCATCAGATCGAGGTATATGCTTCATACATACTTTTACTTTCCCCCTTCTCTTCTTTGTTCTTCTATTTCTAATTCTTGCATTTTGTGGCGACTCAGAGAAATTGGGTGCACTGTGGTTCTCCCCAGTCAACCCTAGCCCAACTAGGAAGCTGGTCTGGGTCTAGCAATGGTAGCCCTTCGCCTCCAACTACGCCGCTTGGTGCTCAAAATGACGCTTGGAGTTTGATATATGAAGCAGCAGGTCAAGTTGCAAAGCTGAAGATGCATGGCGGGTTTGGACTCACAAAAAATCAAGGCATTCCAGGACCACCTAGGAGTGTCTACCCTTCAGCCCCCAACTCTTGCTTCACTAGTACCCATGTATGCTACTCCCTCTGTCCCAATTGGTTTCTTTTTAGTTTGTCCTTAAAAAAAATGATATATTTTTTTATTTTGTAATAATTTAATTTTAATATTTATTTTTTATTATCTAATGAGATGATCTGTAACAATACAAATATTTTTAATTTATTTTAGATTATAATAATCAAAAGTCTTCCTATATTTTTTATACTCAGTGCCGAGTTAAACTATAGATGGAGGGAGTATTTCTTTGTGTGCAGTGCATGGTCAATTTTTCTAATTATTGTGTTTTTTTTTTCTGTTGTAGTTTGAGCAAGCCCGAATGGAACAAATGGCGAGGCAACAAAGCAGTGCCATGTTGAATCGGCAAGTTAAGAATGGATGGCCTGACTGTCAAAATAGAGGCTTAAGGTCTGGTTTTGGAGTTGAAGGTTTTGTGGAGAACAACGGGTGTGGAAGGGTAGTGGGTCAAACTGTATGGTCTGGTCTGCCAAATCAGTATCAAGGGCAAGTTGGGTCGGGTATGCGGGTGGGTCGTCTTGGTGGATCTGTTAAGAAGAGGGAGTGTGCTGGTACTGGCGTTTTTCTGCCTCGGAGATATTGTAGCCATAATCCTGCTGATACTCGCAAGAAGCCAGGTACATCGTTTCTGTTTCAGCTATTTGTCATTTCCTCAGTCCCTTGGTGGTATGAGCTTATTAAGTAGGCGATAGACCATGAAAATCAAATATTCTTCCCTTTATTTGAATTTTTGAAGTTAAAGTTGTAGATTTTATTGTGTTTAATTATAATTTTTACAAAAAATATTTGGTTATTTGAACTAAAAGTAAAAACAATATTTTAAATATTCTCCAAATGAATTTTAAAATGAAATTATTTGCCAGGAAAAAAGTGAAAAAATTTCTATGGACAAACGGGGCTTAAATCTTTGTGTAGTCTGTTGTTGCTGCTGAAAAACCCCGACCCAGGAAAGTAATAACTTGTCCAATCAAAATCAAATAAAGATATGCAGGTTTTTTCCCTCGTTCTTAGCTAGGTCCTGTATCTGTTGCTGTCAAGTCGTAGCTGCTACTTTGCAGTTTCTTTTTCTGTTGTTTTGTCCTTTTTCCTTGTTGAATCTGAGCTGGTTTTGGATGATATTATCACTCTCTTAACCCCCCCCCCCCCCTCCCTTTTGTCTAATAGTGCTCACTACTTTATGACTTGTTGCTGCATAGACATGTATTTTTCATTTTGCTTTTCTATTCAAAATTTTGACAAAGACAAGTTAATTTTTTTTTAAAAAGTAGCAACCACCTTTGTTAAGTACACGTGACACCATTTCTATTTTAGTTTGTCTAAAAAATAATATCACATTTCTTTATTTAATTTTTTAATGACATCATTCCTAGTTTATCTTTGTTGGATCCCACCTAGTTTTGAAGATGTATTATTGTGAAGAAAAATCAATAAAAATAGGTTTAGTAAAGTCAATTTAGTAAACATAACAAAGTCTTAAACTTCGTGTATCCAGTCAAATAATGTAACATAAATTGGAACGGAGAGTAGTAAATTTTTGTTTTGGTAAATGTCATATGCCTTGTTTTACAAAGCAAAATATTGTATTCAATGCTGTGTTTTCTGCCTGCTGTATACAGGGTGTTCCATTGCTTGGCTTCCTGCTAGGGTTGTTGAGTCTTTGAACAATAAGAAAATTGATGATTTCAATGCCGTTCCTCAGCACAAGCCTCATACTCCGATCCAACACCGGTTCAATGCTGGATTACTCTCTGATTACGGTATGGAACTAAACAGTAACAAATGAATCTTTAGTCTGGCATTATTTATGCATCCAACTCATTGTGGGTATTAATATTGCTAAAATGCAGATGTATTAATGGCTCGGAGAAATGCTGTGCTTGCACAACAGAGGAGAAATCTGCAGCCAGAAGGATCAATGAATTTTGAAGTGCGCCTTCCTCAGGAATGGACGTACTGACTGAGATACTTTAGCTTCAAATGTTTACTCGGAAATGGTCCTATAGGTTATCTTTGGTGTTAGGAAGGTTGTTAGTAAGAAGTAGACAATTCAGTGATAGAAAATCCAAATTAAGTATAGACCTTGACGGGCTGAGCACTTGACCAGTTGGTGATGCAATTGGCAAGTGAACAACGAGTCTTGGTTGAAGACTCAAGCTTTTGTTCATTCAGGGCAAAAACAAAGTCTCTGAAGTTGTTCCAAGACAATGGTTCCTGGTAATCAGAAGAAAGGCAATAAGTGATGTTTACGTTTGTTTGCTTTTAAGCTATTAGGTATATAGTTTTAATGACGATTGTTTTTATTTTGGTTCCTGATCAAGAAGCACATAGTGGGGCGGTGATACAAGGAGGATCAACTCTTTTTTACCTTAATTTTTGTTTGTAAAATAAGTGGAGTGCTTTTCGTCTTTGGGGCTTGGCCTAGGAATTGGGAGGTTGATGAAGCCAGTTTTTAAAATGTTTTCTAGTCTTGTTTCATGGAGAACTACTCCCAATCATTAATATGATATAAAACAAATAAAAGCAGAAGATAACACAATACTACATAAGTTGTTTGATAATATAAATGCGAAGGATAATAATAAGTTTGATACATTCAAAAACAACTCCCAAGCTATCTAGTACGTGAATACAAGAGGACTAAACCAAGTGCCAAAACTAGGGGCGGGCATATATCGATTTATATCAGTTTTGTATCCGAAAAATATGAATTGAATAAAATTGGTTTTTTTAAAAAAAATCGAATAGAATTTTTTTTTAAAAAATACCGATATGTTCGGATTATATCGGTTTTTTCTAGTGGGCCGAGTCGGGAATTTTTTTTTTTTTTTTTTAATTGAATTTCCAAAACTGAAATTGACATTCACACTTACACTATCATGAAATTTCGACGTTGAAATCTATTGTGTATCGTGAGATGTTTACTAAAGAAAAAGAAAATGAAAAAGGAAAATTAGAAATCGATTTGGGGGAAAACACAAATTGATTGGGAAAACAGACGTTTTTCTAAAAATTGGCTGCGCCAAGCTGCCTTTTGGCTAGGGGTGGGCGTATATCGGTTCGGTTCGATTTTGTATCCGAAAAATATAAACCGAATAAAAATCATTTTTTTTTAAAAAAAATCGAATACAACTTTTTTAAAAAAAAAACAGATATGTTCGTTTATATGCCGAACGTATCGGATTATATCGGTTTTTTCTAGTGGGCCGGGTCGGGTTGGGGAATTTTTTATTTTTTAAAAAAATTGAATTTCCAAAACTGAAATTAACATTCACCTACACTATCATGAAATTTCGACGTTGAAATCTATTTTGTATCGTGAGATGTTTACTAAAGAAAAAGGAAAATTAGAAATCGATTTGGGGGAAAACACAAATTGATTGGAAAAACGGACATTTTCGTAAAAATTGGCGCAGTTTGGGCCATCCCCGTCTCGAAAAAATACGCAAAAAAAAAATCGGGTAAAACGGACATCCGAGCGCAGTGTTATGACCATTTAAAGTTTTATCAATTTACAATTATTTTTTCTCCCTACATTTTATGTCAATGCTTCCGTGATATGTTAATCAAGTTCATGCCGCATGCGACTTCCATAAAAGCTTCATAGATTAGCTTCAATGACTATGATTCAAGAGATAGTAGTAGCCTAAAACCTAAAATAAAAAATAAAAAAGTATATATATTTAATTCGGTTTTTCGGTTCGGTTCGGTTCGGTTCGGTTCGTATCCAAAATTAAAAAACCGAACCGAATCACATCCTGATTCGGTTTGATTTTTCAAAAAATCGGTTTTTTAAAAAAAATCAAGAAAACACCGAACCGAATTTCGGTTTGGTTCGGTTTTTCAGTTCTCATGATTTTTTGCCCACCCCTATTGCAAACTATCTTGGATTCGTTTAAAATAGGGCGTAACAAGTACAAAATAGTAATGAACAAATTTTAACATGGAAACCATGTGGCAAAGATCCAAAACCCTATTAAAGAGCCTGAGAATTAATTCAAATTATAACTCTTAAATATATAAGACATAACTCTAAGACTTAAATCCAACACACATCTTATTGTTACAGTTACTCTTGTCCCAAAGGTAACCACTCCTAAATATGTGAAGGAATTCAGGCCTATTGCATGTTGTTCTACCATATATAAGTTGATAGCCAAGATTCTGACTACTAAACTTAAGATTATGGTTGATCACTTGGTGAGGCCATCCAAGTCAACATTCATATAAGGAAGAAACATATTGTATAATGTCATTATGGCACATGAATTAGTTAAAGGATATGGCTAAAAATATGTGTCACCTAGATGCTTTATGAAGATAGATATAAGAAAAGCCTATGATTCTGTGGAATGGGGTTTTTTTAGGATGGTACTGGTAGAATTTGGGTTGCCTTCAAAGCTAGCAGGCTAGATCATGACTTGTGTAACAATTGTCGGTTATTCGATGCTCATAAATGGATCACTAATTTGGAGATTTCCAGCTAATAAAGGACTCAAGCAAGGGGATCCTATGTCCCCTTACATGTTTGTTCTAGTTATGGAGTACCTCAATAGATCCCTTAAACAATTAAGGCATGATCCAAATTTTAATTATCATCCCAAGTGTGAGAGACTACAAGTGGTGCATATATGTTTTGCTGATATTTCATCATGTGTTGTAGAGCTAACAGGGGATCTGTTCAACTGTTATTGAGAGCTTTCAATCACTTTTCATCAGTTTCAGGGTTACAAATTAATCTTGATAAAAACTCTTTCTATGTTACTGGAGTACCAGATGCTTTTAAGGAACAAATCTTATAGGAGATGCAGTTTACTAGGGGGAGATACCATTCAAGTACCTAGGAGGTACCTTTGTGCTAAAGAAAACTTAACATCTAGAGTGCTTACCACTAGTTGAGAAGATCATTGCCAGAATCAGATGTCGGTCCTCAAAGCTTATTTCATACATTGATAGGTTGCAGCTAATCAAAAGTGTACTCTTTGAAATGCAAACATATTGGGGTGAGGCATTTCTCTTACCTAAAAAGATTATCAAAATGGTTACTATTATTTGTAGAGTGTCTTTATGGACTGGCAACAATGAGAGCTCTAGGAAAGCCTTAGTAGCTTGGGATACCATATGCTTGGAATAAAAGTGCTATATGCAAGCTACTCTGGGCACTCTCATACAAGAAAGATACTATCTAGGTACAGTGAGTTCACAACTTTTATATAAAAAACAATGATCTTTATAGCTTTGCTACACCTAAACAGGCATGTTGGCTTGTTAGAAAGATTTTTTATGCCATAGCATGGTTCACAAATATGGACCCCATTACTCATTTCAACCAGTTCTCAGTTGGAAAGAAATACAACATCAAGAAGACTTATCTTTCTCTTAGCCTTCAGCATCCCAGAGCAACATGGAAGAATCTAGTTATGTCCACAAGTGGATTATCAAGACATCAGTTTATACTTTGGCTAGATGTACATAATAGAATGGCCACTGTGGACAGACTTGCTAAATAGGATATTCAAGTTTCTCGGATTGTGTACTCTGCAACTCTAATGCTATAGAGATAATGCAACATCTATTTTTTGACTACATGTATTCTAACTTCATATGGACTACAATATTAACATGGCTGGGCATTACAAGACAAATAGAAAGTTAGAGTGCAGAAGTGAATTGGCTATCCCAAAATGTTCACAAGAGCAAGTGTGATAGGGTTCCTTAGTATTGTAGTGGTTTACCATATCTAGCAAGAGAGAAATGCTAGAAGATTTCAATTCAGACACAGGACTACAGTGCAGATCATTAGAGATATCATCATGCAACATATTAGAGGACAGAAGATGTGTAAATGGAGTAGACTTCTTAATAGTCTTCAACAGTACCCTGTCTAAGCTTCTTTCAATGCAATATCTTTTTCTGATAACTTAGTATATGATTCTTTATGATCTAGTTCTACAGTCCAAAAAGAGCTGGTGGTGTATAATTTGTTTCACTTGGTTGAACAAAATTGTTCATTTGTCTAAAAAATAATTTCATTGAATCATGTGTAACGTTTCCATAAGTTAATGAACAAAGATCCCGAGAATGATTGCTATATACTCTTACATACATGTTATACCCGGGATGATTGTTTGCATATTTATATGTTACATGTCCTACGACGGACTGGTGAAACACATAGATTTACAGTAAATATTGACTATGGATGGTCTAGTTAAACACATAGTTCAACCCATGTAAAGATGAGCCCTATGGATTGTCTGGTGAAATGCATAGGTGCCACCTTTCCCCCCCCTTCATTTATACATATGGTTACATTCATATTATATATTATATCCCACATATGGCTTATATGTCTCATTTGTTCTAAAAGATGAGTTTAAAATATGAATGATCCCAGAACATTGCTACATAAAGCAACCCAAGGATATAAACAAAATGATCCAAAAGAAGTTCAGAATGTCTAAGTACGGTAAGACTTGACATGTGATCCTATAGGATGTTTCTTAGCCTCTTGATGTACTTATTTGATTGTGTTACGTTCATCTCTTATACGAGCTACATTATTTTCATAAGTTATTTTGTCTGACTTACATACGAGTACAATTCCTTCTGTACTCAAGTGTCTTTTGTTAGGGGCAATATGTTCATGTCGCAGGTTCAGGTACACGGGATGACAGATATCCTCATTAGGTGGTTACACGTGTTCACCGGTTGTTCGGTGGGCTCCATTTCTACCTGAAAACTAGTCGAGTCTAGTCATTTTTTGTTATACATATGTACATACTTCATGAGTAGGCCGGGCTTGTCTTGATAGTATCACTGTAGTCATACATTCATAGAGGCATTATAGACTTACACATGGTATTCATTGACTTAAAAAAGACATGATAAAATCTCTAAAGAGAAGGTCCTTTAGAGATGTTTGGAGTTCAGAGATATATATGTCGCATATAGTAGAGTTATTAAAGACATATATGATCAAGCCAAAACTCGGGTTAGGACAGTAGGAGGTGACTCAAAACACTTTTCGGTCGAGATGGGGTTGCACCAGGGATCAATCCTTAGCCCTTTCCTTTTTGTTTTACTAATGGACAAATTAACATGATATATCCAATGAGATGTGTCATGGTGTATGTTATTCACAGATTACATAATATTGATTGATAAGACACAGTGTGAAATTAATGATAGGTTGGAAGTTTGGAGAGATGCCCTAGAATCTAAAGGTTTCAGGTTACGCAGGACTTTGACGAAATACCTAGAGTGTAAGTTCTGTAACGTGATGCATGAGGCAAGGGTGGAAGTGAAAACATATACACTAGTCATACCTAAGAGAAATAACTTCAAGTAATTGGGTTCGTAATTCAAGGTGATGGGACAACTAACGATGATATCGCACACCATTTTAGGAAGGGGTGAGTGAAATAGAGGCTCGCTTCTGGGGTACTGTCTGATAAGAATGTGTCGCCAAGGGTTAAAAGGTATTTCTTATAGAGTGGTGGTTAAACTAACACTATTGTATGAGGTAGAGTATTGGTCAGTCAAGAATACCCATGTTCTGAACATGAAGGTAGTGGAGATGAGGATGCTTAGATGGATGTATGGGCATAATATGTGAAATATGATTAAGAACAAAGTTATATGTGACAAGGTGGAAGCGACCTCTGTGACAGACAAGATGAGGGAAGCGAGACTGAGATGGTTTGGACATGTGAAGAGGGCCTGAGGATGCGCTAATGAGGAGGTGTGAGAGGTTGGTTGTAGCAGAAATTAAGAGAGGTAGATGTATGCCGAAGAAGAACTAGAGGGAGTTGATTAGACGGGACATGTCGCAACTTTAGTTGACTGAGGGCATGATCTTAGATAGGAAGGTTTGAAGGTCGAGGATTAGGGTAAAAGGTTAGGTAGGTAACTGAGTATTTTTGTACTTTTAGTAGTATGATTTAAATATCGTATTGTTTCTTTTTTGCCTATATGTTTTGATATCTGTTGCTACACTTATTTTGTACATTACTATTTGTTGTGTACTTTTCCTTATTTACTTTTTTGTGCGGTTACATTTCTCTTGAACCGAGGGTCTATAAAAAATAATATCTCTACCCTACAAAGGTAGATGTAAGGTCTGTGTACATCCTACCCTCCCAGACCCCACTTGTGGGATTACACTAGATTTGTTGTTGTTGTGTCCATATCCATATAGAAGTGTTGAAAAATAAAAATAAAAAGATAGTCAAAACAACTATAGTCCAAAATTACCAAGGACAGAAGCAAGCTACAAGCCTTGCAACCTCTTTCTTGTAGATCTTATGTAAAGAAATGAAGCAACAAATGAAACAAGACACTAAAGGGTCGTTTGATAGGGTGTATAAGAATGGTACTGAATAGGGTGTATTAATAGTGCAGGGATTAGTAATGCAGAGATTAGTTATCCTAAGATTATTTCTTATCGACTGTTTGATGTGGTGTGTTAAAAATAACATACATTGCATAATTTCTAAGAAAATTATTTGTATACAAAATACCATCCACATTCTTTAGCTTTAAGGGACTTCAAGGATAATTTTATCTTTAATCATGCTTATGAATGTATTAATTGTCTTGACATTGCTAATATCATGGTTTGTATGTATTAATTATACATAGAATAATATCAAATAGGATGTATACATATGTTATAAAATTGTACCAAATAAGAGATTAGTAATACCAAAACTAATACATGCATTATGTTCTCTAACACATCCTACAAAACAACCCCTAAGGATATTTTGGTAGGAAGGAAACTGTTTTTCACGAAAAATATTTTTTTCTGAAAAATAAATGTGTTTCTTACTTATTTTCTGATGTTTGGTAAGTAAGCAAAAAATATTATCCTAAATGTATTTATATATAATACGGACAAACGCTATGCGGGGTTGGGGTGGGGGAGATAGGTTGTATGGGGGTTGGAGTGGGATGAAGTGTATTAAAGGATGGTTGGAGTGAAATGTCACTTAAACGTATTTGTTTTTCTTATTTTCATGCGGAAAGTCATTTTTCTTATTTAAATTTTTTTTAAAAAGTCCAAAATTCTTTATCAATCAAACATAAAAATTTGAAAAATATTAAAATATTTTTTTTCCTTCATACAAAAAATACCCTAAATTGTTGCCCTAACTCACTAGTGCCAAGAGAGTACAATGAAGGTTATTGTTAGGAAGCATGTTTGTTAAATTATCAAAAGTAATAAAAACAAAAAGAACCAATGTGAAATTTTTTGGTTTTGTTTTTGGTAAAATTCTTTTGTTTGGCTTTGAGAGGTTTAACAGGGATCGGCCACCATCTTATTTTGGGAGGGTTTATCCTGTGAGATGTTAATAGAGATAGGGTCTCGTCTTTCAATGGCGATGGGTCTCCTTCAGTACGGCTACTCAGTACCCCTGGCACGGGCTTTACGCTCTCGCACTTTTACAACCGCCTCCAGCACCGTGACAGTACCCACACTAAAGAAGGCTAAGGAGGAGTCGCGCCTACTCCTTGGCTTGTCTGAGGAACAACTTCAACAACTTGCCCTAGACTTTGGTCAGGTTTGTTCATTTATTTACCAATACACTTAAAACATCAACCTACTAGTAATTAATTACCTCTCTTTAATGTTCATAGAAAAGTTTTAGAGGTAAACAACTCTATCATCTCCTCTACAAGAGAAAGGTCAAAGACATTCAGGAATTTAGTCAGCGTGAGTTTTTCTTTTTTAACTTTGGAAATCTTTTTTTTTTTAGTTTTCTTTATTTTATACTTTAATTTTTATGTTTATATTTTTTTTACTGTTTTCTGTTAAATTGGATAGTGCCGTTGGCATTCAGAAACGATTTACAGGAAGCGGGATGGAGGGTTGGGAGGTCCCCAATTCATCAAGCAGTCACTGCAGCTGATGGCACCATCAAGGTGAACATTGTTGCATGATTATATTTTGGTTATGCTAGTGTAGTGGTTTTGTCGTCACTTTCATTTAGAATTATGAGGCTATGGATATTCTTAGGTAATTAATTTTCTTGTGTGCTTAACTTTGGTTGACTGCTTAGTTTGGTGTAATTTTAGTTAAAAAGAAAAGGGCAGCGTGGGGTCCGGGGAGGGGCCGGACCACAAGAGTCTATTGTACGCAGCCTTATTCTGCATTTCTGCAAGTGACTGTTTCCACGGCCTGAACTCATGACCTCTTGGTCACATGGCAGTAACTTTACTAGTTACGCCAAGGCTCCCAGAAACATTGGTGTAATTTTAGTGATTGTGATGGCCAGCTGGAGCTGGTCCCTAGATTGTCAATATACCTATACACGGCATTTTGTCTGTCTGGTGCCTCCATCATACCATGGAGTGCAGGCCTTTTGCATTATGAAAAGCAAAAGCACAAAAAAAAAAGATAGAGCTCATGGGACTTTAAGTGAAAAGCGAGAATCAAAGTGCACACGTCTTCGAAGTAAAGTGCATATTTTCCAAAAATACAACAAGTACCAAATATATGTTTATAAGTTGCTAATTTCAGCATCCAGTATACAATAATGACAATATTAATTCTAATCAAACAATTCTTATTAAACATTAGAATATAAATTCACTAACAACACAGAAAGATAACTTCAATCACAAAATTAATTCTTATATTTGGCTAGTCAACTATTAGAAAAATTAAGTTGCAGTATTCGACCTATAGTCAATTACCTTAGTAATTGAACTAAGATAGTAGAAGAAAGAAGCAATAGAGAAGTAGCAAGAGTATTTGCGTATGAAAATTTTCAAGTAACAGAAGTTGGAAGTTGTTTAGAGAAGAAAACTAAGACAAAGAAGCAAACCAAAGAAAGAAGAGAAACAGTAGAAGAAGAGGGGTTCCAAAGAAGAAGAAAACAACGAGGGCAAGAAACGTTGATGCGTAGGTGAAGAGGAGACCTAGTACATAGCAAAAGGTCATAGCTTTCCCGTGCATAGTTTTCCATTTCTTAAAATCGAATTCTAAGAACTGATCAGTTTTTGCTGAAGCAATCTGCGCCTCATTTTTGAAGCATGCTCTTCTCATTAGCGCATCGATTCACTCATGAGAGCCCCTGCTTTGCATTGCCGTGTCCCTTCAAGTCACGAAGTGATGATTTCTAATAACACTGGCTTTTCAACCTCCTTTTTTAACCTTCAACAGAAGTCGATTTTCTTGTAAATGGATTCCATAATATTGTGAGTCTGTCTTGCCATATACCATCTAATGTTAAACCTGCTCTGCCGAAACACCCCACTAGCCCTAAAATATACAGATAAGTGGCTTAACTTCATTGTAAATGGATGAAGAAGTATCAGACAAAAACTATAGTTAGTGTCAAATAACTACTTGAATCAAGAGTAGCATAGAAAGTAATTTTAGTAGAACTAATAATATGTCTGTGCGTTGGTGTTTTGAAGACAATTATTTTTGTGTGTAAAATTGATTTTGATTTTTGCTGATTAATTGAATGTGACATGGGGGCTTATGGTGGTACCAAACATCCATAGGAACTTGTTTATTTTTCAATAACCAACAATTCTTATTAGCACAAGGGTTGCCTTCTGGAAGAGACATCATGAAGATTTAATCTGGTGCTAAGGAGCTATTAGAACTGGAATTAACCCAAGACATAAGTTAGTAACCAAACTTGTCTTGGCCAGAAAGTGCAGAATTACATTGGCACTACTGAAACAAGATCCTTGCTGCCATCTCCATGACTGGTGCCAACAAATAGCTTGAAGCCCTTACAGTGGCATACACTGCTTATGTTCTATATATTGCTTTCACACCTCGCTATAACAACCCAAGGCCCCAAAGAAAAATTAATCCTGATAAAGCAAAACTTTAGTCCTATCGTATGGAGTGAGCCAAGCATGTGGGAACAGTACCACTGAGGGAACATGAGGATGCCTGGTTTGACAGTTTGTTGCACGGCAGAGGTGTCTCTATGTCGGCCTTCTTCCAAACAATACCATGAACCTCCCTTGATTGATGCACATCGCGTTGGCCTTTTAACTTGTGGGCTTCTGACCCAGATCTGCTCCCTTGGTTTAAAGCTGTCTTCCGGTTACCTGTTTTGGTCAAGGTGGGTCCAGCCAATTATTTTACCAACACTGTTGAGTTGGTTTGTTTCTATCTAGGAAAATGGAGATATTAATGCAAATGAAATCAGATAATCAGAGTATATATGTAATGTATGTTGGTGTTCTGAATTTCAAAAGCTTCTTTCCCTTCCTTCGTTTGAAGGAATGAAAGATGTTAAAAATTTCCAGCTAAATTTTTTATGGACAATACTGGCAGACCCTGTTTTTTTTTCTTTTTGGGTGACATAACTCTGTAACATGGAAGGATGTCGTGCCACATCTAGCTACTGAAGGAGTGAAACTTGGACGAGTCAGATAATGGACTTCAGACATGCTATATACGAGTTGTGGTTTTGCCCTGAGACGGCTATCTATTTTATTCGTCTTGATGTTTTTAGGTTAAGTCTTTCAAAATATTGTTTTTTTAAACTGATTTTTTTTTTCAGTTCTAATTATTATTTGGAAGGTTAAATTCTTTTGTGCAGCACATATCTCTTTCTTCTACCCATCCTTCCCATCTTTCACTAACTTAGGATTCCTGCAAATAAACTTCAGTTGTTAATAAAACTTGAGGACAACCGATTGGTTGAGACTGTTGGAATTCCAGTTAAAGACAAAGATGGTTCATATCGCTTGACAGCATGTGTTTCATCTCAGGTAATTCATTGTGGTCATTGATTAAATATATGCTCTCATCACTAACTACAAAAAACCTATGTGGTGTTTAATCATTTTCTGCCACCATGGTCATTCATTTTTGTGATAATCAGGTGGGCTGCCCGTTGTGCTGTTCATTCTGCTCAACTGGCAAGGGAGGATTCTCAAGGAACCTTAAGAGCCATGAAATTGTTGAGCAGGTTTTCTTTGCATCTCTGTTATGCTAATATTTTTATCCCTAATATAGCGGCATCTTCATAATTACTTTTCTGTAGCTATAAACGCTACAATGTGGGATTTTCAATAGATTTTCTGACCATCATTTTGCTTTACGGTGCATGATAGAGATGTAGATGGCCTGTTCACATACCATAGTTGCTAAAAGTAAAGCATCATTGTTAACTTTTTACCTTAATCAGTCATGATTCTGAGCTCTAACTTAATCACCGTCAAGAGGATTGTGTGGATGGGCTTGTTTTGTTTTTTGTTTTGTGGTGGATGCCAAATTCAAGAACATGGTATGTCTTTGTGGCATAAACTTGTGGGGATAATTTTTATTTGTAATTACCTGGTGCAGGTCTTGGCAATAGAAGAGCTATTCCAGCAGAGAGTGACCAACGTTGTGTTTATGGGTATGGGTGAGCCAATGTTGAACATGAAAGAAGTCCTTGAAGCACATCGTTGCCTGAATAAGGTATAGTAACATCCTTGCTTTAAGTATTTTCTGTCCTTTTTCTGTAAGTATGTGTTTTATATGTTTTTCCTGGGATAAAAGACTCCTTGCCTTCATGAATATTGACAGATTCTTAGATTAAGGGGTGTGTGGATTGCTTAAACATGCATGCCATTGCATTACTGGCTTCTGTTTGAGTAGCTTTTGATCAATATTCACCTTTGAAAGATTAGGGGACTTGGTTCTTACTCCTTTTCAGAGAGTAAAAGTATCTCAAATATGCAAGTCATTTGAGAGATCTATTTGTTCGTGCTAGAGAAATGTTTCCCTTCAAATGTAAATCGAACTTGATGAAATAATATCAAGGAATTGGACAGCCTGTGGCAAGAGTGGATGCAAGAATGATGGGATTGGAAACTACCGAATTTCATATTCTTCCATATAATTGACCTTAAAGTTCTGCATGAAAGCAGCATATCGCTACATGTTATTTCATAGCTAGAATTTTTAAGAGTTATGTAGTATGAAATTTGAATTATTTGTTTTCTTGTAAGGATATTCTGATTGGGCAAAGGATGATTACGATTTCAACGGTCGGAGTTCCAAACACCATAAAGAAGCTTGCATCTTACAAACTTCAGTCTACGCTGGCGCTCAGGTAGTAGTTTCTCCGTCTGCTTCATCACCCCCCCCCCCCCCCCCCCCCCCCCCCCCCCCCCCCCGCCCAAGAGAGACAGTTGATAACCCATTTAGTTTCAGAGTAGTGTGGCCAATAGAACTTGACAAAATGTAACAAAGCAAAGTGTACCGAGATTGTGTCCTGAATCTTGTTTTCTTACAATTCATAGGAACACCGGATTTGGAATAGTTAAAGAGTGATTATGACTCAAAGGTTTAGGCAAGGAATTTATAAGGGACTTTTCAGATATTGGTGGAACTTGATCTCTCGTGATGTGATTAGTTTTCATCTTTTCACTGGGACCTCGTACCTTTTTCTTTTCGGGAACACCAAGTTATCTCAAGATGCTGCATATTAACACATACATTCTTTTGTTCCCTGCTAATTTGTCCTTAGCTATCTAGAATTTCTGATCTCTACTTGTTTCACTGTTGTAAATCAGCTTACATGCTCCAAATCAGAATCTTCAGGAAAAGATTGTACCAAGTGCAAAGTCCTACCCTTTGAATGCAATAATGAAGGATTGCACTACTTCCTGGAAACTAAAAGAAGGGTTTCCTTTGAATATACACTTCTAGGTGTTCAGTGAATCCTTTTCTCTTTTCCTTTGTGGTAGACTGTTCCTCCCAGTTCCCTTGCTCCGGAATACATGTGACTTTTCAATTATTGCTTTTTGGCAGCTGGAGTGAACGATTCGGTCGAGCATGCAATTGAATTGGCAGAATTGCTTCATGAATGGGGTCGTGGTCATCATGTTAACTTAATACCATTCAATCCAATAGATGGTTCGGAGTATAAGCGTCCATCCAAAAAATATGTATGCTTCATCCATCTCTTCAATGGCCAATCCTTTGCTGATGGGTTTCCTCATTTATCTTCCTAAACACTCCATCTCTGTTTTCCTTTAATGCATTTCACTGTGAATTTTTTTGCTCAGGTTTCTGCATTTGTCTCTGCTCTTGAATCTCGTAAAGTAACTGCTAGTGTACGTCAAACAAGGGGACTTGATGCAAGTGCTGCTTGTGGACAGTTGAGAAATGAGTTTCAGAAGAGTCCTTTGCTTACTGAAAGTATAAATCAGGAATCTCATTCTGAAGTTGCACTTGCATCTTGATATTGTAAAAGTTGTGCAAGCCTTGCTGAAATTACTCCACTTGTGTGCTTAACCGTGTAAGCAGCGCTTGACAGCTTCTTAAGAGCAGGTCCTTTTTGGCAAAAGCTGCTTTAAGATGAAACAGTCCACCACTCTTTGGTACCTGAAGTGGTCTCATGTTCGCAGGCCTTGTGATTTTGGTGAAATTATAGGACTTGTTTTTGTTGGAGGATGTGTTGATCAATCTGTTGACCTTGTTCTCATGGACGTCATCCTGTCTCGAAGTGCTCCTCGGTGGTTCAGCAATGCAGGTGCTCAATACTTGAGAGATCAGAAAGGTAATTTTGGATATGGTACTAATATTGTCCTATTGTAGATCCGGAGAACTTTTTGTTTCTTATGCTAAAAGTCGATGTATAAATTCTAATGCAGTCAGATAACAATACGATATTGTGTTGTAAATCTCTCTATTTGAATAAGGGAAAAGGGCCAAATATATCGCTCTACTTTGTTTTATTAGCCAACATTATCCTCCGTTAGTGATTGTGAACAAATATACCCTCTACAAAGTTTATATTTTTACCCCTATTTAGATGAAAAACCCAAATGAAATTAAATTACCCAATTTAAAAAAAAATACAATCCCTTCCATGACCCGCCCTGAGGCAGCCTCGATTTCATTTTCTTCTCCAAAAATGTCAATTTTTTTTTATTAAATCTCCTTCAATTCTCAATCAAATGAGCTCAAATTTGAGATGCAACTTCCTTAAAATTCAGTGAATAAATCCCAACCACTAATTTCTTCTAACAAATATGGAATCAACACAATCTATTTTCAAATTTTTTATTCAAGCTTCAAACTCTAACAATGGCTAATAGGTCTTTGGGTTGTTTTTTCTTGCATATTCAATTAGAATTCTTCAAACTTTAGCTCAACAATCAAACCAACAATTTTCAGATCTAAAAGCACAAAAAAAAATTCTCAGATGCTAAATCATCGCAGGTGCTTTACAAATGCAGCGACTTACATGAGCAATCAGGAAAATGGTGCTCAGCCTAAATTAAGCATATATATTTTGGGTTAATCCGTCAATTACACGACTCCCGCGAGCAAGTAATCTACACCAACAATCACTTTTAATAATGTCACAGAAAAGGAGCTTCAAAATATTGAATGTCTTTTGCTATTAGACCAACGTAGTAAGCAATGATTATTATGAGAGCTCTTTCTTTAAGCAATAATTATTGTAAGAGCTCAAGCTTTTTATTCCTATAAACACTTGTACAAATTCCAAGAATCATCATACCCCTTTTTCTAAATTCAAAAAATTCCAGGATTACAAATCTTTCAAGAATCTTTACCAAAAAGCAAAAGTGTCAAACGGGTTTGGCAGTAAAAGGTTTAATTTTTATGGAGTTGCAGTGACAAATTCATCAGTAAAAGGTTTAATTTTTGAGCATTCTTTTTGAGAAGAAGATGAATTGACTGGGTCGAGGTGGGTCAGGGTAAGGATTGGGTAATTTAATTTGATTTGAGATTTTTCATTCGAATAGGGGTACATGTGTAAACTTTGTAGACGGCAGAGATATATTTATTCACTATCACTAACGGAGGATAGGGTTGACTAATAAAACAAAGTAGAGGAACATATTTGATCCTTTTCCCTTTGAATAAACTTGAGTGGGAGTTATTGCGCACAATTCAATAAGCATGACTCCTTTGTAGTTGATCAATTTTAAACCTACCATACTTGTAAAAAAAGTAACCTGCAATATCATTAAAAAATAATAACAGAAGATAAATTATTAATCTTATACGTTGTTTGTACATATACAACATGGATCCCAACGTTCACCCGGGGCCCTTCGATAAATCCGTACTTAGACTAAAGGATACGCATATGTCTGAGCTACAGGGGGTTTGCATATTGGTTGTGTTCCATCCACGCTGCATGGATATGGGGTGGCGGGTTTTAACAGATCACCCCACATGCCCCCATATTAGAAATAATGTATCGAGGCGGTATTTGTGATTGCGTTAGGCTTGGTTTGGTACAACAAGATCGGGCCCTTATGACGATCATGGTTGAGCAGCGGAGGCTAGAGACGCACACCTTTCATCTCTGCACCAATGAGACCAAAATCGCGCTGCAGGATGTGGAGATTATGTTGGGGCTGCAAATAGATTGAGATCCATTATACAGTGGTTAGGAGCCGCAGGTTGGGACTTGGAGGGGGCCAGAGTTGACTAGGCTCACTTACTTTTAGCCGCAGGACACTCATATATCAGGTATAGTCGAGTGTGTGTAGCTTCCCTCTGCGCACACTTGCGTGAGCAGGCTATCATGGAGGCTATTACAGATGGTACTCAGAAGGTAATTATTGATCGTCTTCCCCACTTCTATTTACTGATTATATTCGAGAGCATCATGTTCATGAACTCATCGGGTCACTTCATGATCTTATACTAACTGAGCTTTTTGGTTCATCTAGACCGCTTGGTACATTTGGGGCATTGCTATTTTGGCGTACCTTTATAGACATCTATGTCGGGCATCTATTAGCGATAATACTGATCTCTATGGGTTGAACAAGTAGGATCATATGGAGACGCACCATGCCCTTCTTCCATACAGAGATTAGCTTAATCATATGACGAACGTGAAAGTTAATTTTATTTTTACATTTTACTTTAATCTTTAAGATTTTGCAAAACAAGAATAACGCAGAATATAAACATTCTATTTCTCTCTTAACTCCTTAAAGATATTTTAACTCACATATTCAAGAATTCACTATATTTAGACGGAGCCAGGATTTTGAGTTACGAGTCTTGAATTCTAAAAAAAAAACATATTGGGTTCTTCGAACCCGTAGTTTTCTCTCTAGCTCTGCACCTGCTAGATTAGACACTTTGATCTTCTCAACTAATGCTAAAACTCTGATTCCCTCTTGCAGAACATATTTACATTTCATTCTCTCATCAAGACATATTTGCAAATATTTGTATCAGTTGCTTTTGCAGTTCTGGAATTAAGACTGCTTAGGAAAGGAAAACATCTGCAGTCGACGAAACAAAATAGTTATTCTTTCAAAAATTCTTTTAGAAAGCAATAATCTCCAATATCTTCTTTCGAAAATTCTTTTTTGTTCATAGGAAGATACTCTTTTGGCTTTCTTGGTTGTGTGATTGTTGGTACTTGGTTGAGCTGAGCATTTGAGCCCAAGATCCGAAAACATTTCTAGCGTGCCGATCTCATCTCTGGCGACAGTTAACGCGCCGATCTCCATTTATGGTTTGTTGCATTGGATCTTAGTCTTCTCAGGTACTCTTATCGGCAATTCATCTCTCCGGTAAGTCGCCCTATTCGACAGCTCGTCCCTTTCCGACAACTCATCCATTTCAGATCTGATCAGGTTGTTGGTTGGAAAGGTGCTTCAGATCCGATTCTCGTTGCTTTCTCTCTTCTTCTCTCTTTTTTTTTTTTCTCCTCTATCTACATAGGTACTCGACTTTTGGTGAAAACTCAACTGAATAGTACTTTCGGTGTCGGTGAATAGTACCGGTGACAGTGATTTCCAGCGGCAAACATGTTCGATTCAACTGGAGTTGGTACCTCCAGTTGACCGTATCCATTCTTTGTACTTATCCTTATTGTTAAATTTTGCCGCTTCGCTGTATTGATTCGTGACTTTACATTCTTCCATTTACCCTTTTTGTGTTTAGTTAAAGCATTTTTGGCGTAGTGGTTTCACTTGCCTCTAAATTCTTGTTAACTTGTGCTTTCACTTTGATCCCTTCCTATGTTAGGGTAAACGTTTGAGTAGTCTATTAGTTTATTATTTTTTATTTGCTTTAGTGGCTTTGATAACTAATGATAGACTAGGGTCATGTTCTCGATCAGGGACAGGGGCGAGGGTTAGGGGGTAAGTGGGGTAAGGGAGATGCTAGGCTAAGAATAGGGTATTGGAACATTGAGACTTTAACGGGGAAGTCCATAGAGCTAGTTAAGATTCTTAAGAAGATGATGATTAATATAGCCTGTGTCTAGGAGACCAAATGGGTAGGACCTAAGGCTAAGGATGTGGATGGGGTATAAGTTATGGTTCTCGGGTAGGTCGAGGCATAGGAATGTGGTAGGCATTTTAGTAGACATCGAGCTAAGGGATCAGTTAAAAGAGGTTAGGAGGGTCAATGGGAGGATGATGGCGATTAAGTTGGTAGTTGGAGGATTCACTATGAACATTATTAGTGCTTACGTGCCACAAGCGGACTTGGACGAGGAGGAGAAAAGGAACTTTTGGGAGGATTTGTATGAGGTGGTGGGTTTCAATGGACATATCGGGTCACATTCGGGGGGTTATGACGACTGCGTGGAGGCTTTGGCCCGGGGGATAGGAATGGGGGAGGCGTCTCACTTTTGGAGTTCGCTAGAGCTTCTAGGATGGTGACAGCCAATTCGAGGTTCTTGAAGAAGGAGGAGCACTTGGTGACTTTCCGTAGTTCGGTGGCTAAGACTCAAATAGACTTTTTGCTCCTTAAGAAGGTTGATAACGGTCATTGTAAGGACTGCAAGGTTATTTCGAGGGAGTATCTTACAACCCGACATAAGCTTTTGGTAATGTGTTTGGAGATCAAGATGGAGAAGAAGATGAGGGTTGTGGATGATAGGTTAAGAATCAAATTAGGAAGTTTGACCATGGCTAGTGCAAAGAAGATAGATGAGAGGTTGATGGCCAAGAGGGCTTGGGAGAGTAGTGGGGATGCGACCAGTATGTGGGACATGATGGCCAGTTGCATTCGAGAGGTAGCTAGAGAAGTGATTGGGGTCTCGAGGGGTAGCCGTGGTGGGCATCGAGGGGACTAGTGGTGGAATGATAAAGTTCAAGAGAAGGTGGAAGAGAAGAAATCGATGTATGCAAAATTGGTAGAAAGCAAAGATGAGGTGGAGAAGTGGACGAATAGGGAACTGTATAAGATGGCAAGGAATGAGGCAAAACTTGTGGCTATGGTGGTGAAAATGATGGCTTTTGAAAGCCTGTATGTGGAATTAGAGGAGAAAGGCGGGGATATAAAGTTATCCAAACTAGCCAATGCGAGGGAGAAGAGGGCTTATGACTTGGATCACATGAGGTGCATCAAGGATGAGGATGGTAAAGTATAGGTGGAGGACACACATATTAGGCAGATGTGGCAGTCTTACTTCCCTAAACTCTTGAACGAAAAAAAAGATAGAAACATTGTGCTGGGAGAGTTGGAGCAATCTGGTAGGTATTGGGATTTTAGGTATTATAGAAGTATTAAGGTTGAGGAGGTTAATGATGTTGTTCATAGGATGCGCAACGGACGAGCGACCAGACCTGATGAAATCCCAGTTGAATTTTGGAAGAGCGCAGACATGGTAGGTTTGAAGTGGCTGACTGAGTTGTTTAACGTCATTTTTAAGACGGTGAGAATGCTCGAAGAATGGAGGTGGAGTACACTGATCCCTTTGTACAAGAACAAATGTGATATCCAGAGTTGCAACAACTATAGGGGTATCAAGCTGCTAAACCACACTATGAAAGTTTGGGAAAAGGTTGTGGAGATGAGGGTGAGAAGAAGTGTGTCTATTTATGAGAACCAATTTGGATTCATGTTGTGGGGTTCGACCACATAAGCCATTCATCTTATTAGGAGGTTGGTGGAGCAGTATAAGGAGAGGAAGAGAGACTTACATTTGGTTTTCATCGACCTCGAAAAGGCATACGACAAAATTTCTAGGGAGGTTCTATGGAGATGTTTGCAGGTTAGAGATGTACTTGTGGCGTAAACTAGGGTGATCAAGGATATGTATGATGGAGCCAAGACCAGGGTACAAACAGTGGGAGGAGACTCAGAGCACTTTCCAGTGATGATTGGGCTACACCAGTGATCAAATCTTTGCCCATTCTTATTTGCCTTGGTGATGGATGGACTGACGTGAAAAATCCAAGGGGAGGTGCCATGGTGTATGTTATTCGCAAATAACATAGTTCTAATTGATGAGACTCGCATCAGAGTGAACGGTAAGCTGGAGGTTTGGAGACAGACTATGGAATCTAAAGAGTTCAGGCTGAGTAGGACCAAAACAGAATACTTAGAGTGCACGTTAAGTAACAGGAGTGACATTGAGACATGCGTGGAGGTGAGACTTGGTACTCAGGTCATTCCAAAGAAAGGAAGCTTCAAGTACCTCGGGTCTATTATCCAACGGGACATAGAGATTGATGACGATGTCACACATCGTATTGGGGCATGGTGGATGAAATAGAGGCTCGCATCTGGAGTCTTATGCGACAAAAATGTTTCACTAAAACTTAAAGGCAAGTTCTATAGGGCGGTGATTAGACTGACTATGTTGTATGGGGCGGAGTGTTGTCCAGTCAAGACTTCACACATCCAAAAGATAAAAGTTGTGGAGATGAGTATGCTGAGATGGATGTGTTGGCATACAAGGAGGGATATGATTAGAGATGATGATATCCGGATAGAGTGGGAGTGGCCCCGGTGGAGGATAAGATGCGGGAAGCAAGGTTGAGATGAGTTGAGCATGTGCAAAGGAGAGACACAAATACCCAGTGCGGAGGTGTGAGAGGTTCGCTATGGACAAGTTCAAGAGGGGTAGAGGTAGGCCAAAAAAGTAGTGGGAAGAGGTGATTAGACGGAATATGGCACAAGTATAACTTACTGAGAACATGAACTTAGATAGGGGGTTGTGGATGACATAGATTATGGTAGAAGGGTAGTAGGTAGTCGAGCGTAGTCCTACTTACGCTTGCAAACTGATAGTTGTAGTATTAGTATTGCAGTCCCGCTTATCCAATCATACTAATAGGCTCAGTATTGCTTTATAGTCCTCTGTAGTTTGATTTCTGTTGTTATGTGTCCTTTAGTGTTCTTTGTTTAGCTTATTTACCTACGTTACTGCTTATTTTTTTGGAATGCGCTATTATGGCTTATTCACTTTTGATACCGGTATTTTCATTCTGCTTTAAATTTTTCTCTGACCGGGTCTGACCATTTCTCTTATTTTGATCTTGCTTTGCTTTTGATGTTGCTTTGCTTGTGCTTATGCTCTGTCTTGAGTCGAGAGTCTCTCGGAAATAGCCGTTCTACCTACCAAGGTAGAGGTAAGGTCTGCGTACACTCTACCCTCCCTAGACCCCACGTTGTGGGATTTCACTAGGTATGTTGTTGTTGTTGTACTTTAATCTTTAGGTTTTTTTCTATTGATCACTAATTTCTTTTGTTTTTACAACAGTTTGTATAGACGTCATATGATGCAACCATGCAAGCATTGCTGCACTTTGGCAGGGTTGGTTAAGGCATGTGGATGTCACAGGTTCATTTGATACATATAATATTATGGATGAGCACGTTCCCGATCGTAGTTTATAATAGTTTAGGCATGCACATGATATACCTAAAGCCACTAAATGGGACATACACCACCATGAGCGGGACGATCGATCGGTAGTTGACGTTGAATTATTATATGGATGGACATCTAGCTCGAACATTGGGATAATAGGTTGCAGAGGAGAGTAGAGGTCTACAAGGTAACTCCGATCAAACAGTACATGGAGTGGTACCGCTAGATCACACGTTCCTTAATTGGCAATCCTTTTTAGATCAAACATTACATGTTATGTGTCATTTAGTGTTCTTTGTTTAGCCTATTTACCTGCGTTAGTTACTGCTTATTTTTTCGGAATGCGCTATCATGACTTATTCACTTTTGATACCAGCATTTTCATTCTGCTTTAATTTTTTCTCTGACTGGGTCTGATCATTTCTCTTATTTTGATCTTGCTTTGCTTTTGCTGTTTTTTGCTTGTGCTTATGTTCTGTCTTGAGCTGAGGGTTTCTCGAAAACTGTCACTCTACCTACCAAGGTAGATGTAAGGTCTGCGTACACTCTACCCTCCCTAGACCCCACGTTGTGGGATTTCACTGGGTATGTTGTTGTTGTAGTTGTACTTTAATCTTTAAGTTTTTTCCTATTGATCACTAATTTCTTTTTTTTACAACATTTTGTATAGACGTCATATGATGCAACTATGCAAGCATTGCCGCCCTTTTGCAGGGTTGGTTAAGGCGTGTGGATGTCACGGGTCTATTTGATACATATGAATATTATGGATGAGAACGTTCCCAATCGTAGCTTATAATAGTTTAGGCATGCGCATGATATACCTGAAGCCACTAAATGGGACATACACCACCATGAGCGGGATGATCAATCGGTAGTCGATATTGAATTATTGTATGGATGGACATCTAGCTTGAACATTGGGATAATAGGTTGCAGAGGAGAGCAGAGGTCTACAAGGTGACTCCGATCAAACAGTACATGGAGTGGTACCGCTAGATCACACGCTCCTTAATTGGCAATCATGTTCGACTTGTTACAGATAGTAGATGATATGACTCACTTTCAAGGCAGTATGAGGTGTTAGTAAGTCTCACTTCGTGTTTAATAGTCTTAGAGCCTAAATTTCTTTTAAAGATAACTAATTAATATTCAAAAAACATGTAGCTTAGGGGCATAAAATGATTGCCCCAATTAGGGATAGAAGTTATGGCAATCCCTAAGAGCGCATATTGGCTCGGGATGTTGTTGATATATTTATGGATACTATGAGGCAGGAACGAGAGGCCACACATATACATGATCGTGTACCATTGGGTTAGTATCAGCCCGCGTGAGAACCCAAATGTCATGGACGCAGACATCGTGGAGGACAAGGAGTATAGACATGTAGATGAGGTGGTGGCCTTCAGTTGGTAAATGAGTCTGATGATGAGCATGACACTCCCGCTCTAGCTCCAGTTCATCACAAGCATCGACTTCATCACAGGCGTAGAATTCAGCCCTGTTGTTGACTTCAGCCCAATCATTGACTTTATCACCCCCATTTGTAGAATTGAGCTTAGACTATTACTTCTGTAATTTCTATCTCTGCTTTCTTTGCTTCCATACCTGCTAAGGTCAGAACAAACATTTCTTGGGCTGAAAGTTTATATCCTCGGATTTGCCTCACGTCATTCAGTGTTGAAATTTTAGAAACAGATGATAAGTTGACGGAACAACCTTCATGTTGTGAATCCATGGTTTTCCGAGGATCACATTATAACTCATATCTCCATCTATCATCTCGAATATGGTGTGCTTGACTACCACTCATAAATGGGAAGCGTGATCTCCTTCTGGGTAGTCACACTTGTCAAATTGAATCCAGCCAAGAGCCTTGTGGCCTGGACTATGTCATTGGTTAGATTCATTTGCTTGAGAACCCTCAGTTGAATAATGTTATCCGAACTCCCTGGACCCACTAGCACATGTTTAACTTTGAAGTCTAAAATATTTAAAGACATTACGAGAGCATCATTATGAGGAATTTTGAGACCATACGTGTATTCATCAGTAAATGTAATCCCGTCATCGTCCGATGATTCACGAACCCTCTTCCTGTGAGTGATAGACACCTTTGTCTTTCGTGCCTCCTAGATTGTTACACCATTGACCTCTGCTCCCCTAAATATCATATTAAATGTGTGAACAGGAGATGCTGGCTTTGCTAGTTGAAATCTGTCCCTGTTGTTGTCGTAGTTACTCTTACTTCCGTCACTCAATAACTCCATCACATGTCCGTTCTTGAGTAACATGGCCACCTCATTTCTGACTATGAGATGCCTGCAATCCGACATTCTATGCCCGTGCGTGCTGTGTAAATCACACTTCACGCTAGTGTTCCTTGAGTTTGGGTCTGACCGGAAGGGTTTTGGGAACTGTGCCTCCTTAATGCTTCTCATGACAACTACCAAAGATTTGTATCCCTGACGGTTATGCTCTTGCCCCATCTGAAAATTTGGCCTTTCGTAGAGGAAGTAGGGTTGAAACTAATTCCTAAAAGTCTTCTGGTCAAGATTGATGCCTCTGCTTGATTTTCCTAGTTTTTGGATCTGACTGGTCGAAGGACACACCTTTTCATCATTGATCCGTATTTTAGACTCATACTAGTTATGCACATCTGCCCATATCATTGTCTAGAACTTTAACAATTTTTTTTGAGTTTACGTGAGGGTGTAGACCTTTAGTGAAGGCCTCAGCCGCCCACTCATATGGCTCCGCAGTTCTGATATCTGATAAAAACTCATAGAGTAACTCGGTATCACCCTGTGATATATGAAAGATATCTATCTTCCGTGTTTGAACCTTCTGGGCTCTAGCATATGCTTTAATGAAGGAATCTACAAGCATGACAAAAGAATCAATGGAGTGTTCGGGCAAAATAGAATACTAGGTCAAGGCTCCGCTTGCTAGTGTCTCGCCAAACTTTTTTTATCAAGACTGAATCGATATCATTTGGCCTAAAGTCGTTCCCCTTGATGACCGTGGTATGAGCCATTATATGCTCCTGCGAATTTGTCATTCTATCGTACTTGAGAATGTTAGGCATCTTAAACCTTTTCGGGATCAATTTTTGGGCGGCTTCGGGTTTGTAATCTAACTGAATGTACTTTTTGGAATCCGGCCCTAGTAGGGTCGACCAGAGTGTTTTCATTTCCAGAATCGTCTCCCGGAACTTCCAGTCGACTATCTTCTGACTGCAGTTTTACCCCCAAGGTTACGTTACTGATCAGTGGGCTTGAATGTGCTTTTGGGGGCACTCCGACTCTTTCATTGGGATTGTTTGAAGCCCCCGACAATGCTCGTTGAATCTCGGTCATTACTTAGTCTTGTCGCTGAAGATGGTCCATATCATCCTCTATTGCGCTATTAGAATCTGCATTATTTCCTCCACGGGCTCATCGATGTGGGTTCTCTCTAGTCATTCCCTGGGCGTGGTCGTTTCCTTGAGTTAAGGTTTCCCCCTTCATCGTGCGGAGTCTCATCGATCAAGTTCTCCTCCGTAGGTAGCTGGGGTCTGAGGGGAACGCAATTCAGATTGGTAGTATTGACTTGGTCGTTGTTTCCGTTTTTCTCCATAGCTGAAATAAGATTTCTTGAGCGAGAAACTTAAATGAGTTAGTGTAAAAAGAATGGGTTACAATGATATACAATTCTCCAAGCCCACGGCGGGCGCCAAACTGTTTACTTGTACACCAATATAGTTGAATTTGTAATGTGGTTATGAACACGTGGATCAATATGACCAAATTTACAAGATAACAAGCAAGAAATGTTACGATTAAACTAAAATGAGATGAACAAATGTTGCTCAGAGTAAAGAAGCCTGAGCCTAGATGACGCCGTGAGCTTGAGTCTCTGGGCGAGGTTACGGCAAAGCGTGAGAGTTCAATTAAGAACAAGAAATCACAAAGAAATCATCAAGTATGTTTTCTTGCTTATGTAATTCAGAGTATGTTACAATGAAATGAAAGCCTCTATTTATGCTTAAGCTATGGTAAACATGATCCACAAATCGTGCTCCTCTTAATTGTAAATATAAATGTTAGCAAAAATATGCAATAAAGGTGAGAGGAAGTCTCGGAATCTCTCGTAACAGCTGTCTAATTGGCCTGCTATATTGGACTGGTGGACTGGCGAGTGTCTCCGGATCCTTTGCCTCCGGATCCTTTGCCTCCGGAGATGGTGAACCAACTCTGGCCCTTGACCGATCACAAGTGCTTGCCCGAAACCTTTCACTCACTGACTCAAATCTAATCTGTCGCTCACCATCACGTGTCAACATCTAATTTGACCGCTTGGTCGCTCCCGATTTTGCCCAATATAGGGGGTCGAAGAAGTTGTTCTCACAACAGAATATTTCTCCTTTAACACGATTTTTATACTTTAATTTTTATTTTAAGATGACTAATTCATATGAATGAGATGTTTTACTTATAAGGGGCACGAAATAAAATGATTTTGATATTTCTAATTTTCTGTCAATGGTCAAAGCTGTTGGGAGATTTTGCTCTATGGTACTTTATAAAGCAGTACGGGAAGTATTTAACTATTACAAGTATTCGAAAGGATAAATAAAGATTTCAATAATTCAACTAGAAATCTGAAAATTACAATAGTTACACAAGTAAAAACTGGAAATTCCAGTTTTATAGAAGACGGAAAAATGGAAACTGGTTTATGCTGAGTCGAGTGTAGCACTCTGTCCTTAAGACGATATTGCCCCGTATGTATCCTTTATACGTCCTGGACAATTTGTCTCCCAAGATAAAACAGCAATGGAACCCTTGAGCAAAGGAAACTCAAGAGCTACCGTGAAGAATATTGAGTAACGAAATGATGCTTGGAAGTTGTAGGAAGAAGATTTTTTCTGGTTGTGTATTTTCGGGCATATCAAGTGTGCTCAACAATGGTGTAAGGGGGTGTTTATATAGGTGAAGGAGGGGGATGAAAACTGCCTCCATAATAGCCAAATACTGGCCATTATGGAGGTAGTAAAGTCACCAACATAAATGGTGAAAGACCAACGGATTTGGCCATTATAGGAGGAGTAATTCACCAAAATAAATGGTCGAATTGAGAGCTTGGACGTTTCTCGCTTTGATCGTCGAAATTCCAACTTTCGAAAACTTCGGGGACCAAACTGTACATCTTGAAACTTCGGGACCAAACTCGTACATCTTGAAACTTCGGGACCAAACAAGACATCCGAAAGAATTCGGTTCAAACGTACGTCCGAAACTTCGGGATCAAACCGTACTTCGGCAAAGTTTTCTCGGCCCAAAAAGATAATATCGAAGGCCCACGGCCCCGCGTGGACCACGGCCCCACGGCCCACGGCCCGTGACCCGTGAACCCGAGAACCCGGAACTCGGAACCGGAACCGGACCGGACGGGCGGGCGGTTGCGGCGCGCGTGTGGTCTTTCCTCGAACCGAAGCACATCTAGGTCCTCCCTCCTTTAAACACATGGGATACCCCTTGGGGTCCCAAACCCCAAACCAATTTCGAGTCTTATATACACAACAATTCTTTCTTCCTCTACCGATGTGGGAGAATTACACACAATACCACACTTTCCATGCTTCAAACACCTTACTTCGTGAACCAATATCTCTTTCATTTCTCAATGAAATTTGACGATTCTTGGCCCTACGGTTATCTACGTACTTAGTAGATCATGCATGTGTGAAGAACCGTATTCTCCAACATACGTTACACTAGTGTTTAAGCCGTTAAAGTTGGTCGGTCGCAACTCCCGCCAAAGGCAAATTTCCAACAATCCCCTCTTGAAAGAGATTTTGGCGCACTCACATGGTGTCTTTTCATTTCCAAAGAATATTTCGGCGGACCGATGTTGCATAAGGAGAGGTAGCCTCGGCTTTGAACCTTCCATAGTTGAATACCATCGGACTTACTTACCGCGCGGTGAACGTGATGTCTTGAACCGTCGGTGTTTAGTGTAGGCCAAGACAACGGTACCAACACAACAAATTCCCTTACTCTCTTCTTCGTAATGTTTTGTCCGTTTTGGCCATGGACAACGTCTTGGATTCTTAAGTGCGTTCAATTTGAGGCGGCCCGTCCTCGCACTTAAATAGGTGGTCTCCTACAAGGTATCCCGCTATACCCCACTTCACAAGTGTTAGGAACCATTAAAAGTTTCCCAAAGACCTAACCTCAACCGTTGAGGATCATTACGAGTTTTGAAAACTTAACCTTTACCCATACTTGCGATAGCACTTAACGTCTATCGCGGGAATGGCTTTGGATTTGGTGTTTCTTTTCGAAATCACTATCCGAAGTGCTCATGCTTCCACCGAAGCGATCAACCGAACCTTTACAACTTAGTTTTCCCATTGAACCAAATTACGGGATCTCCGGTTCGTAAGGTTGGGTTTCCACCGTATTGGTCCGTATATTTTGGGTTTTAAGCCCATTCCCCTAGACAGTGCGAACGCTTGATCTCCGGGTAGTCCCTTAGTTTGTAAACAAGGAAGTGACACCCGTGATGATCAACCGCCATACGGTCTTATGTCTCCGACGGATCCCGACGAGATATGTCCGTACGCCGTCATCCGTGTCCTTCCTAAAGCCGATCGGCTAGCCACGGTGTATAACGATGAAGGCACGGGTTTCTCCCAATAAGGGACGTCCTCTAATGAGTCGTGAAGTTACTCAACTTCTTTCATGCTTTGTATAAAGCGATAAACTCCGATACCATCATGAATCGGTCGATGCAAGTTTGCTTAGAGGATTTTCCAAGAACCACCATACACATTTACTTGTGGCTTTGGTGTTCTTCGGATCCGATGTCCGGTTGCATCACCGTGTTCTCTCGTAACCGCTGGACATCCGAATACTATAATCCGTAGATAAGCGAATAATTCGGATATCGTCATATCCGACTTAACGCCTTCTATTGATCATGTATTAAGATCATCGGTGAACCTTAGTTCAACTAATATGTTTGTAGGACGATACCAGGTCGGTTGTAGTGTGTACAATACATTGAACTACACGTGACCCGTGCATATCACTCCTTGTCTATGGGTGCACCATGATTCCAATCGGTTCTATGATTCATATCCATTGGTGGCTTCAACGAGACCGTCAACTATTGACCATCCGTTAGATGTCTTAGAAATTCAATTCCTAAGAAGTCATCTGTGATACACATATCTTTCATATCGAGACTTTGTTTCAATATGATTTTCACTTTCAGACCGTTGGTTTTCCAACTGTTGGCTTTCTAACTTCGAGCCAATGTTTCGTGGTCGATTCATTGTTTCGTTTTATCTCGAGACTTTCGGGACTAAAATGTAAACATTTCGGGGACCAAAATGAAAGTTCGGAAGAAGCCCAACAGTTCAAAGAAACCAATTACGATCCTCTTCTTCCAACTCTCCGGTTGGGAAGGTCATTTCAACACCCATGCCATGTAAGATTACAATGGCCCTGGATGTGAAGCTACTCACAGGGGAGCACATCTTACAACCCAAAGGTTCTTTTCCCGGAGGAAGATCAACCATTACGCAAGTATGGTTCTATATGATAGAGTCTATTTCTCTCTTTGTAGCTTCTTTCCAAAGCAGCGCTTTTGGAGATGACAATTATTTATTAATTGTCCATGGTTCGTTCTCAACCATACAAGCTAGAAGGTATGGAACAAGTCTTTGTCCCCTCTTTGCTCCTTCTCGGTTCAACATCTAGAATCCCTGAGTTCTGCAGATCTGGAATATTAAGTTCCGGATAGACAAAGAACTTTCGAGTCCTCGTAGATACGGAACGTCCGCTTCGGACAATCGAGCCCTTGCGGGTTCTTGTTAACCTTGAGCAATTACTCCTTTTTCCTTTTTCAAGGAAAGTTATCTCCAAAGAATTCAAGCATTCTTTGACGCCAAGAGGCGATCAACACTACTTATTTTGCGGATCCAAAGGTGGATATGCAATCTACGATCTTAGGTCGAACTTGACCTGTTTCGGTAGCCCATCTTTTACCAAGTTACCCCTCATAATTTGGGCGTACGACTTCGTGCTTGGCTAACACCGTTAGACTGAGGTGAGAAATGAACATTCGTTTAATGAACGATGCTTCACATTCTCCCCCTCTATCACTACGAATTTCTCAATCCGTAGGCTTAGTTGATTTTCAACTTCTGCTTTGTAGGCTTCAACAACTTCATCTTTGCTTTTCAATAAACAAAGGATTCCATACGTTGTACCATCATCAATGAAGATCACAACGTACTTGTCTCCCCCCTCTATTTTGTATAAACTTCAAATCACCCAACTAGGTGTGACTAAGTTCTAGAGGAGCGGTGCTTCTTTCGCTATTCCCTTGACGGAATTTGGAAAGGTGATTTTGCCTCTTCGTCTACCTCACATTCATTTTGAGGGTTTATGTCGACAATAGGCAACAATCTCAACATCGTTATCTTTTGAATGACTTGCTATTTAACGTGTCTTAATCTATGATGGCATAGATGCACGGATTACAAATATATCATTCATTTGGCTACAGACATACTGTACCATTCTTAGTTATTACGTACCTTTTGGACTAGTCTCAAACCAAACTTGACCAACAAATACGTCCCTTAAACCAAGTTAGGGATATGTATCACATCATCTTAGAGTGATCTCATTCCCTGAAGTCCTATTGAGGACAACCTCTCCAACCCCTTCTACTTTAGAGGTGGTGTTACTTCACATGAACAACCTCTTACCCGTGGTTAGGGCGTAACCGGATCATATATGATCCAGATACTCTGGCCCACTCCAGTTGCTTTGGCAGACTGAGTGTCCAATTTCTTTACTGCCTTTATTTAGGCCTTCAGATCATTTAGGACCTGGAAACTCTGGCCCACCTTACTAGGTGTCCATTACTTTTCCAATGAAATGAATTCTGGCACCACTTCAGTCGCCCGGAGGCTTTCTATGACTGAGTGTCCAATATCATCATATCAAAGGAATTTTGGCCCACTCCAGTCGCCCGGAGGCTTTATGTGACTGAGTGTCCAATATCATCCTATGAAGGATCTTCTGGCCAAATAGTATGACAGGCTCAACGTCATTAACTTTTAGACTTCTTCCGTTATGATTGTGCCCAGATAATTCTTGGCGCTTACTTAAATGTGGTAACGAGTTTTATACACGCTAGTGGATCTTTCTCCATCGTATGTGCGAACATACTTTACACACTTTAGCAATTACACTTAAAAGAACGGATCTTCTTAAGTCGTTTACAAAGTCCAATCTTTAAACGGAAAAGAAGATGAGATTAAACTTCTGATTTGTTAAAGCATAAGGAATATAAATTATTTTCATATTCCTCCTTACTTTAATCCATTTTTTAATCAGACATAATTTAATCTTTATTCTTGACAAGTAAGAAAAATACTTATCATTTAATCCTTATTCTTGACAAGTAAGAAAAATACTTATCCCAATTTCGGATTCTGGCTCACTTCAGTCACTTCATCAGACTGAGTGTCCATTTCCTTCTCACCATTATTCGGATCCTTTGTCTAGGATAGATACAGGCCTTCTTCTGCAAGATAGAAGTACATCTTCAGTCTTCTCCTCTTGTCCCGCTTGACATCCTCGGGCTCTCGAGAGCGCTTCTTCCCACCGCCTTGGTAGCGGTGACACCATGAACACGTTCATCATCGTCACTCTCTTCTACCAGAAAACCATTGCCATATCCAGATTTGGTCACACAATTTTTGACCGACATCTTTCGAATACTAATAGTAATACAATACAAATATTGTCTTAAGTTGTTGGGAGATTTTGCTCTATGGTACTTTATAAAGCGATGCGGGAAGTATTTAACTATTACAAGTATTCGAAAGGATAAATAAAGATTTCAATAATTCAACTAGAAATCTGAAAATTACAATAGTTACACAAGTAAAAACTGGAAATTCCAGCTTTTATAGAAGACGGAAAAATGGAAACCGGTTTATCTTTGAGTCGAGTGTAGCACTCGTCCTTAAGACGATATTGCCCCGTATGTATCCTTTATACGTCCCGGACAATTTGTCTCCCAAGATAAAACAAGCAATGGAACCCTTGAGCAAAGGAAACTCAAGAGCTACCGTGAAGAATATTGAGTAACGAAATGATGCTTGGAAGTTGTAGGAAGAAGATTTTTTCTGGTTGTGTATTTTCGGGCATATCAAGTGTGCTCAACAATGGTGTAAGGGGGTGTTTATATAGGTGAAGGAGGGGGATGAAAACTGCCTCCATAATAGCCAAATAATGGCCATTATGGAGGTAGTAAAGTCACCAACATAAATGGTGAAAGACCAACGGATTTGGCCATTATAGGAGGAGTAATTCAGCCAAAATAAATGGCTGAATTGAGAGCTTGGACGTTTCTGCTTTGACTGTCGAAATTCCAACTTTCTGAAAACTTCGGGGACCAAACTGTACATCTGAAAGAATTCTGGTTCAAACTGTACTTCTGGCAAAGTTTTCTGGCCCAAAAAGATAATATCAGAAGGCCCACGGCCCGTGAGCCCGAGAACCGAACTCGGAACCGGACCGGACGGCGGGCGGCGGCGGCGCGCGCGTGTGGTCTTTCCTCGAACCGAAGCACATCTAGGTCCTCCCTCCTTTAAACACATGGGATACCCCTTGGGGTCCCAAACCCCAAACCAATTTCGAGTCTTATATACACAACAATTCTTTCTTCCTCTACCGATGTGGGAGAATTACACACAATACCACACTTTCCATGCTTCAAACACCTTACTTCGTGAACCAATATCTCTTTCATTTCTCAATGAAATTTGACGATTCTTGGCCCTACGGTTATCTACGTACTTAGTAGATCATGCATGTGTGAAGAACCGGATTCTCCAACATACGTTACACTAGTGTTTAAGCCGTTAAAGTTGGTCGGTCGCAACTCCCGCCAAAGGCAAATTTCCAACAAAAGCATGATAGAAGAATATCACATGAATTCCTATTTCTTCTTTAGAAAAATATTAAACACTGCTTATTCTCTATGGAAAAACTAATATGAAGATTGATAATTTATTTCAAACTCTATAAGCTAGTGTAACAAAAAAATGTATCAACGATGTTAGTAAAATCATGCTTCGTCGAACACACAAGATATTTAGACAATTTTGTTTTAGGTCTTTTATTGTTGTGTCGTTATAGTTATGTCTTTTTATTTTTACTTCTTTGTTTAATATAAACTTGCAGGTGAAGTTTTTCTTAAGTTTTAATTTTTTCTTTTGCAAAATAAATATAGACTGAAATTACAAACTTTTATGTTTAGATAACCTTTTGAAATAAAAATTAAAGATAACTTTAATTTGTGGAAGCAATAATTTTGATTATTTTTAATATTTAAATATTAAAATAGATAAAATATTTAATAATGTAATTTACGATTGGGTGAAGCGCTGGTTATAATGTTAAAGGAGAACTTGAGGGTGAATCTTTTTATTCTTTTGAAATTTCTTACTTTTGAGTTTCCATAAATTCATAAACAGAGTTCACCTACAAAGTATATTAATTTCTTAAATTAGTTTTCTCATAGTTTTACTTGGAGAACTTTTTGAGGAAATATATTCGTTGTGACTTGCTACAAGTTCTTCCGAAGAAGTTTAATTGTCAACCTTTTTGTCTAATGTCGATTTTGTTTTACTTCAATTTTGCAAACAAAATGTTGGGTAAATAACTTTAAGGAAAAGATACGCTCTTCCATTAGATTTTGGAATAAAAACTCAAGAGCATTTAAAAACATTCCTAAACAAAATGGGTTATTACCCAATGTCTTAAAAGGAAAATGCTTATCAAATTTAAAAAGAAATCTTAAACAGGATTAGATCAATCTCGTAACATAAACCAAGTCGAGCAATTATTTCCGTTTCTTACAAACAAGTCCTAATACGTAACACCATTTAGAAGCTGTAATAAAATAAATTTAGAAGTTGTAATAGCCTAAGGAAATGCCAATGACTCATCTTTATTACTACTTAATTGATAAAACTCGTTCAATGAGTGCTTGAAAAGTCCTTTTTTTTTTTTTTTTTAACGAAAAAGGGCCAGATATACCCTTAGCCTATATGATTATTTTTTTTGGTAACTAAAATAGATTGTATTAATCATCAAAGTAAACATTACAAAACTGTAGCTCAATCATCACAATTGGCTACCTTCTAAAGTTAAAAAATAAACACTACAAACAAAGCTAGCTGGATCTAGTTACATTTACAAAACATAAGCTGAGACACATAATTACTTATACCCACTGGGGCTCTAACATTACAAAAATAAGTTATATCTCTTACAATATGCATCCAATCTCTTCTCCTTTTCTCAAACACCCGCTGATTTCGTTCAATACATAAGGCATACACAGCTTCAGTATAAGTCAACTTGAACAGTTGGGCTGCTTGAGTTCTGCCTTTGGTTTTGTTATAACCCATTGTACATGTTGTTGCCAGTTAGAATCTTCAAAATGAGGCTGCAGTATCCATGTCATTAACTTGAGCCATACTTACAAAGAATAAGGACACTGAATGTATATGTGATCTGTGGTTTCCTGATGACTATCACATAGTAAACACATCTGATTAACATCCATTCTCCAGTGACTCAACCTATCTGCAGTGAGAGGTGACCCTGCATCTGCAACCAAAGGGTGAACTGAGCTTTTGGTCTGGCTGGATTGTGAAAAACCAGACACTTCCATGTTATTCTTGGTCTGTTACCTAGTCTATATTATATTAAAAACATGAACTTCAAAACTTAAAAGTTAAATTATTTAAATATCCTTCTAAATAACCTAAATTTTCTATTTATCCTATTTATATAAATATAAAAATAAATAAAATAAAATCCCAGCCTTCATACCTCTTCACTAACAGTCATATCCATTCAATTCCAAAGCCATATATTACTCATCCCATGCCACAATTAAACGGCCTCAACCGTTTCTAAACATAATTTTAGAGTCTGAAGCTTCCTTACTAGAGTGCTCTTGTCGCATGGAGATCATATATAGTGTAATGTTTTTCATTTGTAAATTCATTTATTTTCTCTATTCTTGGATAAAAAGGAAAAAATACTGGCAAGAACCTACTTTTTTAGTTGTGAAGTCTTCAATTGAATTCATTCTCTTGCTTTCTTATATTATTTTACGACAGATTTTCAGTTTTATGGTTACACTATTCATCTTAAACATACTGTCTTCACAATAGATATATGTAGTTAACCGCTAAATTTTGAGTATTTTTTTCAAATGGTACTTAACTTAATGAAATTATGCAGTAAAGTCACTTATCTTATTTTTATATCAACAAAATCACTAACTTATACCTTATTTTATACAGAGTAACTTTAATTGAAAAAGACACTATCTTCACCGAAAATTTTAATTAATTCTTCTGCGTGATTGATCTAAGTATTCAAATTTGTTTGAACTAAAGTATTTTAACATATATAAGAAATAAAATTTTGAACAGGGTTGGAAGACATTCTTACCGTCCCTTTCTTATAAAAGATAAATCACCATTTGAATTAAGTTCAATTTCAGAAAATACACTAATTTGATTTAATTTAGATTATGATTAGTTAGTTTATCAGATGATTTAGTTGGGAATTGTTAATAATGATCAGTTGTAGTATTCATACTTAGTGTAACGGAAACGTTATTAACTATTTTTATATCTTGCGCTCCTGTTATATATAGTACACCGTATTACAATAATGTTAAAAAATATTTTGTTCAAATTACTGAGTAAATTGTTGTCCATGTATGCAATTTTTCTTTTACGACTGATATAGCACAGTATAGTAAATAGCTTTACGATTGGTATAGTATGCATAGAAAAAGATGGAAACTTAAAAAATCTCAAATAAAAAAGTTTGATAGGAGTAACTAACACCGAACAAGAACTAAACCAATAGTTACACCTACTATCTATTCTTATTTATTAAAAAAAATAGTTTTCTGAAAGATTATTAGTGGTAGGACTCAAGATTTTGGCTGAAAGAATATTAAACTTATATACTACTTAATAATATATTTAAACTCTGACCGGAGTGGGTGGTTCCTGGTTTGGGTTATAAATGTTTTCAATTCGGTGGGGCCTGTCAAAGTCAGAGTTTTTATTTAAAAAATAATGTATAAATTGAATGATTTTATTGATAAAAATAAATAATTTACTACACTATATTATTATATTGAGTGATAATTTGAGAAATTTACTCCTAAATTTTGTATTAATAACTTTTACCTCGCATGAAAACAACAAAAGGAGCTAAGATTATCTTTAGTTATCAAACAAAAGGTAAAAGAAGAGCCAAATTTCAAAAGACAATCAACGATAAACTAACTCAAGGCAGTTCTCTTAATCCATGATGTCCTTTCATATTGTCATAAATAATTTTTGTACGGTTTATCTTTGCGGTGGCAATAAATAAAACACACGATCAGATAATTTTTTATGTCAGATTATATTTATCATAACATATGTTCTCACATAGACAACTTTATGTTGTACTTTCAATATGATATCAATGTAGATAATAAGAATATTGGTCATGACATAGGAATCAAAATCCAAAATGGATGGAAGGAACATATACCAGGAATATCGTCTATAAAAAAGTATTATGTCAAATACGATTAATTACATGTTGTACATCATAAATTTAGTATAATTAAAAAAATTACATATATCTAATTAAACCTCGATTGTTCATATTCATAGGTTCAGAAAATATTTAATTATATTTCCCTCGCCACACAAATCATCATACCTATCCATATTGATTATTCAATTCACAGAAACTTTACTTTTTTCTTTCGCGTATAATTATATATTTACTCAACATGTTAATTTAACAATGTTAATATTATTAATAATAATAATGTTAACACTCAAAAATACTTTTAGTGTTTAGCCGAATCAAGTAGCAGCCGAAGGTGGAAATCTCAAAATGAGAAGGCAACAAAATTCTAAGCCGATAACCGAACTGACTCGTAGACAAATCTATTAGTCCTAGCCCTCAGCTAGAAAAGCTCCATCGACCATTTCGGTAACCTGGCCGAATCATAATTCCAAGGAATGATTGGGACCCACACATATTTGGACGCCTCGAAGACCAAGTCAAAGCACCTTCTAGACCCCAAAAAACATAAACAAACAATCAACAACTAGAAGGAAGTGCCGTCAGTCGTGCAAGAGGAAAACAAGGAGCAAAAATTGGCACCACCTCCTCATAATTGGCTAGTGGATTTAGTGGCTAACATAGGAGGATCACGTCTTATTTCTTGTAGTATAAATGTAGGATTACTTGTACAGAATAAGAACAACACAATCAATCAAAAAACTGATATTTACATATCTTCATTATATCTTTATCGCCTTTATTGCACTTTAGCTGTATTTATGTTTCTTACCACTTAGTTTACTCAATCACCATCCTAACGCTTTCTGGAGTAGTTGGGGAACCCATTGCTGGAAGTTAGAGTTCCGCTTCCAGCCTAAATCGCTTAGTTAAAGAATCAATTTGTCATTCGATTTCGTCAGCCGATAAAACGATAAACATTTCGGACGGGAACAAATTTGGCACGCTCAGTGGGACTATAGGTGATCTCATAGCGAAGTTTGATTCTCCAGGTCAGGATCACGCTTGGCGTATGCGCCTAAGGTCTGGTAAGAAAATGAACCTAGAGTCCACTCCACACCCTAAATAGAATCCTTCCGGAAGGAACAACGAGCCACCACTTTCTTCGGGTATGCATACATCGGTTGATACCCATCCACTTCCTCCATCAACCCAAGTTGTGGGTGAACTTAGTCAACCTGAAGGTCCAACTATCATGAACACATAATTCATTAGACAACAGATTGACTTAGGCATCCACGACATTATGTACTAGGTTTCCAAACAGTTGGCTGACATTGTCAAGACAATTGTGCATAATGAGGTTCAGCAAGCGAGGGAATTGAAAACCAATCGACTGATCCAGGAGAAGGTTTGGCTAGTTCTGCCATCCCTCTGACGAGTGGCGCTGTGCAACATGAAACTGTGACTCTAGGTGTTGTTCCTCAGCCGAATGTGTATCAGTCAGTGCCTACTCAGGTACAACCGATATCATACCTAGGAGCACAAGCCTAGTCGCTTAGCAACCAGTCTACTGTATGGTTGACACCAAACACTGGGGGGGCAAAACTGTGCCACTCGACCAAGCGAATCTGCAGTAGGGGCAAATCAATATGGCTCAGAGACCAGTTCAGGCATCTGGAAAACTTGGTTTGCCGCTTGTTATGCGGTACGCTCCTCCAAACGACCCTACAGTGTAGGCGACTAGTGTTGGCCAACCAAATTGGCAGTCGGTGGCCCCTGGCTATGACCCTGCTAGGCTATCTGGTGATGCTGTCTACAGCGGGACACCATTCCAGTAGTCACAGTTAGTACCTAATCCATACTATCCAGGAAGCGCAAACTTTCTAAGAATGACAGATGTCTGGGGAGAGCAGACATGGAACACTGTTCCATCTTATCCTCAGGCTCCGTCGGCAGTTCCAGAAGCTTAGGTTGCAGGCTTTGGTGGCTATGCTCAACCGCAGCAATGGGGATATCCCCCACCTATTGGTAATAGCCAGCAGAATACCTATAGCTTTTAGAACCCTGTTCAACAAAGTATAGAATGGAGGCCTCCAGTTCAGAACGCCTACCAGCCGGTCCCAGTTGAGAATCGACAGAGGACTTCACAGCTGATGTACCATGAAACTATCGCAAATACCATAAAGAGGTACTTTGGCATCCAACTGAAACCCTTGGACATGCCTGTTTATAGGAAGCCCTACCCCGATTGGGTAGATCGGGTAGCACCATTACCAAGAGGCTTCAAAATGCCTAATTTCGCCACCTTCTCGGCTGATGACGACAAATCTACCATTGAGCACATCGACATATTTACCGCCTAACATGGCAAAGTTAGACAGAACGAGTATCACAAGCTGCAGTTATTCCTCGTTTCTCTAATCAAAACAACATTTGCCTGGTACTCATTCTTGACCCCCGACTCCGTACAGAACTTGGCTGACATGAAGCGTTATTTCTATGATAGATTTTATTGGCCCCAACCTCAGGTCACTGTAACCGACCTGACGAATCTCAAAAAACATATCGATGAGTCATCTATCGATTATATCGAAAGATTCAGAAAGAAGGTTTGGAAATGCACTGTACACTTCCCTGAATCAGAATGCGCCCATATGATAATCAACAATATGCATCCTCAGCTAAATGAGAAATTAGTGGGACAATCCTGCTCTAACTTAAGTCAGTTAGCCAAGAAGGCTAGCCAAATAGAGCAGTATATCCAGGAGAATGAGAAAAGAAGAGCTAACCAAAACCAAGGTTCCCATTTGGTATTTATTAGTGAGGCAGATGAGTCTGACTCAGAGTCTGCCAGAGTCAGCTGATTAAATGGCAGACACAATGGTAGCCGAGATTGTCAGGGGTAAGGTTTACTCTTGCCCAGCCCTGAAAGCTACAAAGGGCAATGAGATGAGTTCGACGGATGATAGGGTCGGTTACTCGTTTGACATTACAAAGGCAGATTAGACCTTTGATCATCTACTTAAAGATAAACAGATTCGACTGCTTGATGGCCATAGGATTCCGTCTGCCGAAGAACTCAAGGATAAGAAGTACTGTAAGTGGCACAATTCATATAGCCACACTACTTCTAATTGTGTGGTCTTTAGGAGGGCAATTCAAAAGGGCATCAAGGAGGGCAGGTTCAAGCTAGCCGATAGAAGCATAGCTAAAATGTCTGTTGATACTGACCCTTCCCCGCAGTACCGATATCTATGGTATCATTTTCCATGCCAGATCAATCAAATGTCGTCAAGGGGAAACAACCGATGAAAACTATATGGGTTCCAAAGAATCCCACTGGTAAGGAGGAGGTCACAAAACCTCTGTGTTTGATCTGCTATGCAGCTTACGAGACATCTATGAGGACACGGACATGCAGCCAACTAGAAGCAATTTTCGTGGCCGCCCTTATAAACTAGAGCACATTGATTGGGAACCTCACAAACAGTAATCGGTATTCAAAAGGGACCCAGCAGACCTTAGGAGCAGGCTTAGAGGGCAAACATGGCTGCCAGTCGATGAGAAGTCGAGCGTGCCCCAGATAGGCGATAAACCACTACTATTGCTAAACAGAGGGTGGCTGAGTTCAACGTGAAGGAAGACGTTTCTTCCTTGCGTATCACAATGAGGGATGAAGGTCAGCTGAGACCCCGGAGGATGATTAAGCCAACCACCAATATAGAGGAAGGAAAGTTGTTCGTCAATCAGGCTTCTGGAAAGAAAGAGGCACGCTGGGTGTCATATTCAGGACGCAGAAAAGAAGGATGCAGCGTGCCAAAGCCTTGCGCAAGATGAAGCTAACGTTTCACATGATATCCAGCGATGAGGAAGTCGATAATCAGGAAATTCCTCAGTCTGCCGTAGCTGAGGCTATCGAGCGGGCATTTGGCGAAACCTCTTCAGAGACAGTGTCGCATGAAGGAGAAACTTTGGACCAACCAGAACTGAACAGCCATATGACAACCCAACAGAGGAACCTCGACGGGAAACTAATATTCTAAAGGAATCCCTAGCCGAGATGATTCCACAGGTCGCACGAAGGATCCAGGCATTAGAACCCCAGCCGATTCCTATATGCCTCCAGGAGATTGAAGATATTAACTTCCCGTCAACCGAATTGGACGAGGTAGGAGAATCCATCCTTGATTTATTCAAGCATGATTCAGTCGATGAGATTTGGGTAGCCATTGAAATGGTCAGCCTGATTCTATGTGAGTTTTGGGTTGGCCGCTCTAAGCTGGATAGCCTAGAAGGCGATGTGTGTGTGGAATACACTGAATGTGTGACATTAGCCGATACTACGGCTAGGGACACTTTGAGAACTGTATTTGGTACACCTACGGAAGAGATGGTTAAACACCTCAAACCCCTCTATGTTAAGGGTTACATTAACGGTATAGCTTTCAGCCGAGTGTTCATCGATAATGGGGATGTGCTGAATGTGATGTCGCTGCTTACTTTGACAAGCCTCAACAAAACCAGGGAGGATCTCATCCCAACTAACATGAAAATGGCTAGCTTTATGGGAGAGGCCTCTAAAGCTTTGGGGATGTTAGTAGCAGAAATCACCGTAGGTCATAAGACGATCAGATCTGCCTGCTTTGTGATAAATGGTAAGCCATCCTACACCATCCTGTTGGGCAGAGACTGGATTCACACCAGCCGATGCCTTCCTTCCACCATGCATCAAATGCTCATTTTCTGGGAAGGAGACAAGATAGAAATCGTCCCAGCCGATGATAACCCATTACAAGCAGAGGTTAAGAACTTGGAGGCTGTCTTATATTCACCCTATGTGGCTTCCATAGCTATCACAGAGCAATACGAAGAAGGATATTGGGAATATTGCAATTTTACTTCACGAGGTTTTGAAATAAAATAATTAGTCAAACCCGGCTTACCTTGGAAGAGTTAAATGATTGAGGATACCCAAATCATATATGATCTGTGGCATCGGCTGACTGCTCTAAGTTCTGAAGCCAGGATAGTCGAGGCATCACAGGTAGGACACTAAGACAGAGAACCAACACTAGCAGCCGATGACATTGAGTTGTCGATGGAACTTGAATCACCCATAAGAAGGGCTATGCCTAGTTTTGAATCACATGATCCCTTGGAAGATATCAACTTGGGTACTGAGGAAGTCCCTCGGATAACACTTATTAGTGGCTTGCTGAATGAGGAGGATAAACAAAGCATAACAGCTCTTCTACTGCAGTATAAGGACTGCTTCGCATGGGATTATCATGAGATGCCTGGGTTGTCACGTATTTTGGTAGAGCATAAATTTCCAATTAAGGAGGGTTTCGCACCTCATAAACAACCTCCCAGAAGATATCACCCTCAGCTTATGCCTCAAATTAAAGCTGAGATTGAACGAATGTTGAAGGGCGGGTTTATCAGAACGGCTAGGTATGTGGAATGGTTGGCAAATATTGTGCCAGTCAAGAAGAAGAATGGCAAGGTTCGGGTATGTATTGATTACATGAACCTAAATCTAGCCACTCCCAAAGATCAATACGTCATGCCCATAGCCGATATACTATGCGATTTGGCGGCCGCTAACGATGTGCTGACATTCATAGATGGATACTTCGGCTATAATCAGATAGCAGTAACTGAGGAGGATACTCATAAGATTGCTTTTAGGTGTCCAGGAGCCTTGGGTATTTACGAGTGGGTAGTTATGTCATTCGGTCTGAAGAATGCTGGTGCTACTTATCAGAGGGCAATGAACACAATCTTCCATGATTTGATCGGCAAGACTGTGGAGGTCTACATTGATGATGTGGTGGTGAGGTCTAATAACTTCAAAGAACATTTAGTCGATCTGGAACAAGCACTAAAAAGAATGAGGATTCATAATCTTAAAATGAATCCAGCTAAGTTCATGTTCGGAGTATCGGCTGGCAACTTCCTTGGCTTCTTGGTACATAAGAAAGGTATTGAGATAGATCAGAACAAAGCCCGGGCAGTAATGGAGTCGGCACCACCCAGAACAAAGAAGGAGTTACAAAGACTACTAGGGAAGATCAACTTTCTAAGGCGGTTCATATCTAATTCAGCTGGCAAAATGAAGGCTTTCTCACTTTTGCTTAGGCTTAAAGGGTCAGAAGAGCTAGTATGGGGCCCGGAACAACAAGAAGCATTTGACCAAATTAAAAAGGCCCTGGAAACTCCTCCTGTACTGGTACCTCCCATGCCAGGGAAACCGTTGAAATTGTACATATCGGCTGTAGATTTGTCTATCGGCTGCCTGTTAGCACCGGATGCCGATGATGGAACCGAAAGGGCAGTTTACTATCTTAGCCGAATGCTCAATGAAGCTGAAACTAGATATACTCCTATAGAGAATCTTTGTTTGTCCTTATTCTATGCTTGTACAAAACTTGAACATTATTTAATGTCACATGTGGTTCACATTTTGTGCAAGATTGACATCGTCCGGTACTTATTGAATAGACCTATTTTGCAAGGACGACTAATGAAATGGGCATTCAAGCTCACTGCATTTTCTCTCGAGTATAGGCCACTCAAGGCTGTCAAAGGTCAGGCGGTAACCGATTTCTTGGCAAACCACCTTTGTGTAGATGTGGAGGACCCATGCGCCCCCTCTACTGCATGTATGGACGTCATCCCTTGGACGCTAACTTTTGATGGGTCAAGAACCCAGAAAGGAGTCAGAGCCGGAATAACGATAACCGATCCTAGAGATGAAACGTGGAGGTTCTCTTATCAGTTAGATTCTGACTTGACAAATAACCAAGCTGAATACGATGCTCTCATACTAGGACTCAAACTCCTAGTTTCTATGAAAGCAAAGTGCATCAAGATTCATGGAGACTCTCAGTTAGTTATCAAGCAGTTGGCTGGGGAATATGATTGCAAAGATCTAAATTTGTTGGTCCGTTAAGAAATGGCTAGCAGGCTACTTAGTAGGTTGTCATCATTTACGTTAAGTTATGTTCCAGAGGCATGAATGTTGAGGCTAATGACTTAGCACAAGAAGCTTCTGGCTTTAGGAAGTCTCTACTCACCCTAGAGTATAATGATCTGCCAACCGAAGTGTTAGTCATGGACCAGATTGACTCGTGGAAGTAGGTATTAATCGGCTACTTAAAAAATCCTTCCACGTGCAAAGACCTTAAGGTTAAGAGGAGGGGTGCTACTCAAGTGCATCGATAAGACAGAGGCCTTAAGAGTTATATGAGAAATTCATGAAGAAATCTGTGAATCACACAGAGCCAGGCCAATGAAGTGGTTGATTTAGCTTCTGGCTTTAAGAAGTCTCTACTCACTCTAGAGTATGATGAATTGCCAGCCGAAGTGTTAGCCTTGGACCATATTGACTCGTGGAAGTAGGTATTAATCGACTACTTAAAAAATCCTTCCACATGCAAGGACCTTAAGGTTAAGAGGAGGGGTGCTACTCAAGTGCATCAATAAGACAGATGCCTTAAGAGTTATGAGAGAAGTTCATGAAGAAATTTGTGAATCACACAGAGCCGGGCCAATGATGAAGTGGTTGATTTAGCGTCATGGCTATTATTGGCCTACCATTATGACCGATTGCTTTCAATACTCAAAAGGTTGTGAAGAGTGTCAGAGACATAACCCAATCCAATGGGTAGAGCTGAGGTGTTACACCCAATCGTGAAGCCCTGGCCTTTCAGAGGATGGGCTATAGACCTCATTGGCAAGATTCATCCATAATCGGCTAAATGACATAATTTTATTATTGTGGCTACCGATTACTTCACTAAATGGGTAGAGGCACAACCTATGAAGAGGGTTCATCAGACAAATGTCATTCAGTTTATCCAACACCAGATCATATATAGATATGGTATTTCTGAGACGATTACAACCGATCAAGGGACGGTGTTCACTGGTTCTAAGGTGGCAGCCTTTGCTGAGAAGTTTGGGATCAAGATGATCACATCTTCGCCTTATTATGCACAAGCGAATGGACAAGCCGAGGTAGCTAACAAGCTTATTATGGACATAATTAGTAAAAATGTGGAGGACAGACCGGAAGTATGGAATCTCACTTTGGATGAAGCTATTTGGGTAATCAGAAACTCTAAGTCTACTGCTACGGGACAATACCTTATCGGCTAACCAATGGCCAGGATGCAGTGTTACCCCTGGAAATTAATGTCAAGTCATTACGGGTGGCCAAACAATATTCTTTAAGCTTGGAAGAATATCAGCAGGCCATGCTAATGGAGTTAGATCAGCTAGATGAATATCGACTGATGGCCCTGGAAAGAATCGAAACCGGTAAATGGAAAATGGCTAAAGCATACAACAAGCATGTTAAGCCCAAGAGGTTTGCCGAAGGAGACTTGGTTTGGTAAACCGTATTGCCGCTTGGAATGAGAGATAGTAAATTTGGCAAATGGTCGCCAAATTGGGAAGGACCCTTCGTAGTAAGCCAACAGATTGCTGGCAATGCGTACCGACTAATAGACATGCATGATGAAGAGCTTGACAGAAACGTAAACGACAAGTACTTAAAAAAATATTACCCTTCGATTTGGGGTATGCATGAGTAAGCAACAATGACAGACTGGCTGCCTAGCAACACAAAAGAAACTAATTCCCTTCGATTTGGGGAATACATGAATGTGTGACAGCCACATATCGACGGCCTGGTCACAGTCACATAAAAAGGCGAAAAGTACTTCCCTTCGATTTGGGGAATGCAAGAGTAAAGACAGCCACATACCGGCTGCCTGGTCACAAAAATAGACCCTTCGATTTGGGGTCAATAAAACTAGAAAGCCAAGTTGGTTGGTGTTTCGCTAGTTGGGGGTTGCGATACATTATCAGTTACAAAAATCTCAAGATTAGCCGAATCCACGACTGCTTGGTCACAAAAAAACAGACCTTTCGATTTAGGGTCAATAAAACTAGGAAGGCAAGTTGGTTGACAAGTTACCAACTAGGAGTTGCGCTATATCATCAGTCACAGGGGTCCCAAGAATAGCCGAATCTATCGCTGCTTGGTCACCCTGGATAGCCGTAGTCTCTTTCTCATCCTCAGCCGCACCAATGGCTACTACATCATTTGCTCTTACTTCTTCAAGAAACCCCCTTTACGCATCAGACAAAGGCTCAGCCACCACCACTAATGGGATCTCGGAAAAAACTTGAGTGTCGGCAGCTAGAATGTCCTCTGGCTACTGTTAGGCTGCTGGCAATACTTCTTGAGTACCAGAAGTAGTGATGCCTTCGGACTGCAAGTCCATAAGGATGTCTGTTGACAACTGTGCAACGGGATCAACCGGCAAAGGAGTAGCCATAACTGAAGAATAAGTTCCCTCGGATGCTACTTCGAAAAAACTAGCATGAAGTGCTGTCGTTGCTTGAGTAAGTCTGTTTTTCCACACAGTCCACTCATTCTCCAGTTGGGCCAGCCATTCACTGCCCACTTTATGATCCAATTCTCAGACTACCTGTTGGTTACCGAGTTCCCGGATCTTGTTATCCAAATGAATGCCCTGCCGAAACAAAGAAGAGCGGAAAGAATCTTGGGTCTTAATAGTCGACTCCAAGGCGTCTATGGCTGGAGTAATAGCCTTTATCTCCACCTAGATCCTCTCCAACTCAGCTCGCAGTTTTGATAGCTGCTCCTGCAATTCATTCCTTCGGCTGACATTCTGCTGCCTTTCTGCATTTACCTCATTGAAAGAAGTCTGAATGTGTTTCTTCTCTTACCGAAGAGACCCCAAGTGTTGTAGAGCAGTGACCGCCTCATCATGACTATATTTGGCCATTTTGTGTAAAGAAAATAAGTCATTTAGAGCCAAGGCCATGTCATTATAGGAGGTTGCTAAAACTGGAGAATCATTTGTTTCTTTTGACAGTCTGAATAGAGAAGCCCTCAAAGCATGAAACTCTTCTTTGCTGGTCGGAATCCCCTTGGCAAGAGACTCCTCGACTCGCTCCCGATGAATGCCAATAGGCAAAGATGGTGCAGGTGCAATATCGACTGATCCAAAATATTGCAGAAGCACGTCTTTTGGGACAATCTCAACTGACACTTCTGAGCATCAACCGTATTAGCTTCAGTCGGGGGATTATCTCCAACCATCTCCTGTACGAAAAGGGCAGGTTCAGAATAGAGGCAAGGGTTTGGAAATCGTAAAGCACTAAGCATAAGAGAAATGATAAACCTCTAAGGCTGCATCAACATAAAAATCTTCGGTTGCCTCAATAAGTGAAATTTTGTCCTTGGGGACAACCGATAATGGATCCTGCGGATGCGTGGGAGCATGAGCCGATGAGGACGATCCAATATGAAGAGGGGCACCGAATGCTGTTTGCGACCATATGCGTTTTATGAGTTATGGTCCCTGAAGGGCAAACAAAAAACATGAATACTGAAAGATAGCCGATACAGAGGTATTTAAGCTAGACAAGGGATATACCTCAATTTCCTCATCTTCCTCGGCTGAAATAGGAACTCTGGTTCTATGGGGGCCTTCCTCACTATGATCTCGGATGACAACCCCTCCACCTCGTCTGGGTTGCTTGGGAACAAATTTCCTGGGTGACGGGGATTCGTTGTTGGAAGTGGTCTCCAAATCGACCAATGTTGGGGAGATTGAGTTACTGAAAGACACATGAAAGATGTTAGCCGAAAATTCACAAGATTAATCTGGCCGACACATATGTAGAAAATAATTTACCTTTTCTCTTCGTTTGCCGCAACTTTGACAAGACCTTGACGGAAGACCTTTAAAGAGCCGGGGCATGTTTATCGCTTTTTCTTCTTTGATTTAAAAGGGGAAGAATTTCTCCTTGGCCGTTTCCACCAATCGTCAAAGGGTGTTTGCCTCTTTTCTCCCTCACTGTTTTGCATCAAGAATGCGGCGTTGGGTTAAACAAACAATACTATCTTTGGGCCATGGTATGTGCTTGAGTGAGACTACAAAGTTCGGTGATAGGGCTCCGTGGTCAACTTATTATTCCTAGACCTAATCATTAGGGAGGGCCATGGCCTATCTCTCAAGGGTGGCCTATCTCTCAAGGACTGGTTGCCAATCTGTATAATGGTCTCGAGACAGACCATGCAGGGTGGAGACTATAGTAAAAACGTCATGGGACACTAACGGTTTTTTTTCGAAGAGTATCGGCTAGCACCGGCGGGTTTTATGGAAAATGGCGGTCATAAAAACCATCAAGAATAAACTCTGGGAAATACAGGGTGATCCACAGCTGAAGGAACCACAGGGGACCGACTAAGGTATCCAAATTTCTGGAGTCCCTTAACCTTGTTTGGGCATCGTCAAGAGCCATATAAAGATAAGTCAGGAAGAGAGATGCCCAGTTGATATCTTCCCTCAAAACGGCTAGCGCCGCATAAATATCCAGTTCCTACACGACTGCACAAGATCATGTGCAGACAAAGTATCGGCTGAACCAAAAAAATAGGAAAGCATGATGCTCAGCATCATCAACAGAGAGAGGCGATACTCGGCTGTTGTTGGCCATAAAGTGGCCATAGCCTGAAGAAGTCTTTGAAACTTTGATGCCCAAATCAGCAACATCTATATTGCCAAAGACAGGCACTTTGGCTCCCAGTATCGGAAGGCCAAGAATCGCCATCACGTCGAGCAGTGTGGGGGTCATCATCCCCCAAGGGAAAACAAATGTGTTGGCAGTGGTCGACCAATAACGAAGGAAAGCGTATACGAGACCAATGTTACAAGGGAGGTCAAACTCCGACAATGCAATGGCGTCATAAAGACCCATGCGTCTCTATTCGGCCTCTCTGGCCGACTTCACTCGTTCCAACCAACCAGAATAGTTGGCAAACTTGGCCGGCCAGGTACGCAGGCAAGTCGGACAACGGTCACCGGTGAACCAATCACAGGTGACAGGAAGGTCATAATTTGTCGAGCTAAGATGCCGAGAAAGAAGTAGGTCGCCATGTTCAGATGTACCGTAAGGGGCAAGAACCAAATGTTCATCGATGAAGGCAAAGGTAGGGGTTAGGTCACCAGCAGCCAAATCGGCGCTATCTGATCCCTGAGATAGAGAGGAAGATGAATACATGGTTTTCTGATTAAGGAAGTAGGGTTTCTTTGGAGGAGAAAACGAATTTGGGAACGACTGAAGAAGTATATGAGAAACCTCTGGGGGAACTTCTCTCCTAAATCATTTTCCTTTTGGAGATGTGGTTGACACGTGTCGGGACTACTCTCTTTCAAACATGCGGCTGAAGTACGTCAGAATTTATGTGTGGTAGTCGAGACGCCTAGGTTAAAAGGAATTCAGAGAAATTCATCATTGCACGCATTTAGGGCAAAAATGATTGAAATGACACCCGCGGCTGCCACACGAAACGATAACTATTTTTGAATACATCAACTCAACAACTGTACTCGAGTTAATGTAGAGGGCAATTGTTAACACTCAAAAATACTTTTAGTGTTTAGCCGAATCAAGTGGCAGCCGAAGGTGGAAATCTCAAAATGAGCAGGCAACAAAATTCTAAGTCGTTAACCGAACTGACTCGTAGACAAATCTATTAGTCCTAGCCCTCGGCTAGAAAAACTCCATCGGCTATTTCGGTAACCTGGCCGAATCATAATTTTAAGGAATGACTGGGACCCACACATATTTGGACGCCTCGAAGACCAAGTCAAAGAACCTTCTAGACCCCAAGAAACAGAAACAAACCATCAACAGCTAAAAGGAAGTGCCGTCGGTCGTGTAAGAGGAAAACAGGGAGCAAAAATTGGCACCACCTCCTCATAGTTGGCTAGTGGATTTAGTGGGTAATTTAGTGGCTAACATAGGGGGATCACGTCTTATTTCTTGTAGTATAAATGTAGGATCACTTGTACAGAATAAGAACAACACAATCAATCAAAAAACTGATTTTTACATATCTTCATTCTATCTTTATCACCTTTATTGCACTCTAGCTGTATTTATGTTTCTCACCACTTAATTTACTCAATCACCATCCTAACGCTTTCTGGAGTAGTTGGGGAACCCATTGCTGGAAGTTAGAGTTCCGCTTCCAGCCCAAATCACTTAGTTAAGGAATCAATTTGTCATCCGATTTCGTCAGCCGATAGAACGGCAAACATTTCGGACGGGAACAAATAATATACATTACATGACTCGACATACACGTGCATGCACGTGCCGAGAGACTAGTAATTGTAAATAAATCTATCTGGTGAGGCTTTTAGGAGATGCATGAGTAAGTTGAACCTGCTGCATTGTGTCTCTCATTTCTAATAATTTCCTCACCATCTTTGAAGCCTGCTTAGGTATTGGAGCATTGAAAAAGTCTCGACCTTTGATATAAGAAAGCATGTATCCACAATTTGATCTTGTTTATTTGCCAAGTCCCAACATGTCTTAACTAAAGCTGCTTTGTTCCACAAATAAATGTTGATCAGATTCAAACCACCTGTTGTTTTGGAAAGGCAAACTCTGTCCCAAGTAACCAGGGCTTTTTTGGTCATGGTATTTGCACCAGACCACACATAGGATCTACAATAAGCATCAAAGCCTTTAGCACCTTTGATGGAATAACAAACAACTGAGCTTGTATTCCAAACAAAATTGACTGTACTAGTTCAACCCTTTCAGCATGAGACAACTTTTTGCAGTCCAAAATGTGATTCTGGCTACAATCTTTTCAATTAAGAGGATTCATTGCACTAGTGATAGCTTTCTAGTAGATAAGGGAATGTCTAAATATTTAAAAGACAACTCCCCTTCTGTAAATCCCAGCTGCTGTAGGATAGTACTCCTTTCCACAGTAGTAACTCCACCAAAGTACACACAACTTTTACCCATATTTGCTTGTAAACCAGAAGCATCAGAAGGGGTCATAAAATATTTATAGGGTGCAGATATAGAAGATTGGTCTCCTCTAGCCAAAAGCAGTAAGTCATCTGCAAAACACATATGAGTTATACCCAGTTTACCACACTTAGGATGATATTTAAAAGCCTTGTTACTCCTAAGTTCTCCTAGTAATCTACTTAGGTACTCCATGGCAATGGCAAACAGGTAAGAAGAGATGGGGTCTCCTTGCCTAAGTCCTTTCTTTGCATCAAAAGGTGGGGTGGGTTCTCCATTTATAAGAATTGAGTAATGAACAGTGTGAACACATTCCAAAATCCAAGCAACAAATTTTGAGGAAAACCAAGACATATCATCACTTGCTCCAACTAAGACCACTCCACTGAATCATAAGCTTTTTGAAAATCTATTTTAAGAATGCATCTAGGAAATATATGTTTTCAAGTGTACCCTTTAACTAACGCTTGGGCAAGGAATATGTTATCTACAATTTTTCTACCTGGTATAAAACCAGATTGAGCTTGACTTATCACAGATTCCATGACACCTTGCATCCTTGCAGCTAACACTTTTGTTACTAATTTATAAACCACAGTGCAACAAGGAATAGGTATATACTCCTTGACACTAGTTGGATTTACCATTGTTGGGAGTAATGTTACAACAGTACAATTACAAAACATTTTATCAATGCTAAAGAAATGTTGAACTGCTTTGATAATATCTGCCTTGATCACCACCCAGACCTTCTTGTAGAAGCAAGCATTGTAACAATCCACTCCTGGAGCTTTGTCTTTACCAATAGCACATAAGCCTCTATAGATTTCTTCCTCAGTAACCTCTGTACATAGATCAAGCCTTTGTTGTTGGTTAAGAATTGATCCATATCTAATAACAGTTATATCAACAGCAGGTAGAGTTGACTTTGAATGCCCATCAAACTTCTGTAGAAATCTACAATTTCCTCTTTAATATTTTCTGAATCAGTTATAGTGATGTCTGTCCTTGTTGCAATTGTAGAATTTATTTTCTATGTATCCTTTCTTCGATCATAGCTGAAAAGTACTAAGAATTGGTGTCACCTAATTTAATCCATTGTGCTCTTGATTTATGCTTCAAAGCACTTCTTCTAGTAGTGGCCACTTTTCCAATTTAACTATGGTAGCTTTTTTCAGATCCTGCAATGCATCAGTATACTGTACCCTCATCTGTTCTTGTATGATCTGCAACTCCTGTCTAGCACCCACAATTCTCTGAAAAAATTCTTTAAACTCCATTGTATTTAGTTCCTTAAGAATAGGCTTGAAATGATGCAGTTTCTCCCAGATGATCTGCATACAGTTACCCTTGTGAGTTTTTTTCCAGCTTCTTGTAACCAAATCCAAAAAATGAGGATGTTCAGCCCAGATATTAAAAAATTTAAAAGGAATTTTGGGACTCCATTGCACCCCTTATACATTTAAAATCATGGGAGAATGATCGAAATTGTGTGGGAGAGCATATTCAGTACAAATGTGACCCTAAACAAGCATCCATTCATGATTCTTGAAAGCCCTATCAATTCTACTGCATACCCTATTCACACCATGTGTCTATTGTTTCATGTATAATAATTCCCTTTCCACTTCAATTATGATAGGTGGAGGTCATTCACACATTCAGCAAAATCTTTGATTTCAGTATAAGAGACTGGATTATCAAATAGTCTATCATGAGGGTGAAGTACAACATTGAAATCACCACACAATAATCAAGGTGTAGTGATACCTTGAGCTAGTGTGTGAAGTGATTACCACAGTGCTTTCCTTTGTTCCACACTATTATAATCATAGATAACTGTCAACAAACATTCAAATATCTCATTTATACTAGTAACAGAACAATGCATTGACTGGACCTCAGAACTGATCAACTTGACATTATAAACTGAAGTATCCCCAAGTAACCCAAATTCTACCATTTGAAGCTTCCTGATAGTTTGTATGCAACCCCCATTTAGCAGTGATATTAGTATGAATACTCTTGCATTTGTGAGCCTTAACTCTAGTCTCTATGATACCAGCCAACTTTATTTTATTTGTAACTATATAATTTCTAAGCTTCTTTTATTTATACCACTTATTTACACCTCTAATATTCCAGAACAACCAATGCATTATATTTTTGTAGCCCCCCTCCTTTGTCTAGGGACACAAACACCTTACTCTTATCACCAACTTGTCTCTTCTGAGTAGCTCCCTTTTTATTCTTCTCAGATAATACTGGCAAAGCAAGAAAATTTTCTGCATTAAATATTGGGCTTTGTTGTTCTGGTAGAGCAGCTGATTGTTCACCACTTGATTTCATAACTGTGGCTATCCTACTCTTCTGTGTATGCACATTATGATGATATTGAGGTACTGAGACCTGTTGACTTTCCTGCTGAGCTACAAAGGTTCCAGGTACATCACTAGTAGCAGTTGCTTGTCCTCCCAGGGTAAAATCCTGAACCACACCTCTAGATTGCCACTCTTGAACCAGTTTCTTAGGAGGTTCTCTTGCCCTTCCAACAGGTGTAACATGACACTTATGTCTCACTTATTGGCATTTATCACAGTATTTAGGCCTCCAGTCATAATCAACACTTGGAAGAAATTATTTCCCCTGTGGATCCTGCACCATAATCTCTTCTGGCAAGGGCTGAGTAATATTAATTTCTATGAGATTTCTAGCATAGGAGATTCTGGTTTGCTTTATAGTGCATTCATCAGCATAGACTGGTACTCCAATCGCACTAGCAATCCTACTCAATGAATTTATATCCCAACATGTCATAGAGAGCTTAGGGAAAGTGACCCACAAATGTATCTCAGTAGGGTATTATTTAGAGAAATTAAAGTCACTAGTCCATGGATTGAGGATGATAGGTCTGTTATTGATATAATATGCCCATGAATAAAACACCTCATTCATATAATCTATAGATTGAAATTTTCTCACATAATAACTCTCATCATGTAAATATAGTTCTGGTTCTGCAGCATTGGACCAGTTTTGATTCATAACTTTTTCATCATGTTATAACCAGGAGTGTCACCTATGAAATATACTATTATAGCACTACTCCATTTCTCCACCTCTTTATCATAAGCCTTTTTATCTATTTGCACCATTGGTTTACCATCAACTATCTGAGGAGGAATAAAATTCAGTCTCATACCATTAGAAGCAACTCTGTTCTTGGTGAATAAGTTGATCCATGGTCGATTAACGCCCCTTTCAGTCTGCTCCTCCACAATATCTTCTGCATGATGGACTATCAGAGAAATTGCAGGTAAATCAACCAGAATTGGCATCGGCATAGGTCATTTCCCCGAATCTCGTATTACTATTCCATTAGTGGTCTGAGTCACCGGATTTGACTGATTCATTGTGCGATTAGCTCCATTAACCTTCGTTGTAGTCATATCTCTTCCTTCCAATTGCCCAGCTATCCTACACGATGACATCGACATACCATTATTCGGTTTCATCACTTGCACCAGGGTTTGAACCCTATTCTTTACAGCTCGTTCCACTGGTGGTAGCCTAACTCCAACTAAGCTACCAAAAGCAGCAATCGGTTTTTTTCGTGGCCTTCCTCGAAGTCTTCCTTGTCCTTTCGCCATGGCTATACACTTTTGGCGCAGTTTAACTTAACGTGCGCCGAGGGCTCATGAGAGAGAAACGTTTCTCATTTACAGAAGGTAACATGCATGTATTCATGTTTAACTAAAGTTCAATTAGCCTATATGATATTGGGCGCGTTTTTTCTCATTTTAAATGTTGTCCCCTTTACCTTATGTTTTGTTTATATTCGTGACCTTTGATTTAACAAAAATATATTTGAGGACATATTTATTCAATTTCGCATAGTATAAGAGCATGTTTAATTTATTGAAATTCTTGAATATTATGGCACAAAATATCATTGCATTCTAAAACATAAAAAATATTTGCAATTACAATTCATCTACCATTACATTACATCTAAATTATACAACTAAAAGATAAAATGCAATTACATCCATCTTATAAAGATCATTTTCACTAATAAGAGCACTATTTTTCCTTTTCAAAAAACTGTTTTCACTAATGATTATAACATCATTTTTATTTTCCAATATTTTGATGACCTAGATAGTTTTTGCTGGAAAATTTTCGTCTTCCAAGCGCCTATCTACACGATAATGCATGCAACAAAAATCACAAGGGAAAAAATCTCCGCAAAACAACATAAACATAAACATAAACATAAAAAAGAAATCACATATCTGCCACAAAAAATCAGAAAGACAAAAGGATAACTTGCATCAGACTTATGAAACATGAAAAAACGTCTCCCACAGTGTTGAAATTTTGATAATAATAATAGAGAGAATATCACGGGTTAAGAATTTATATAGTTTCTTACATAAATTCAATGTAGTCTGGCCCTTTCGAAACATTTTTTACATAAAAACGTCTCCCACGCGTGATCGAAATTTAGTAGAATTATTTGGAGTCCATGATGTGAGATGGAGTGCAGCAACTCCACATCCACATACCCTTCCACGACTATTTGGAAAACTCCAAGCTTCCGACATTTCATAAGCAAGTGAAAGAATAAGAGAGCAAAGTGTGGAGTAGCACGATAAGTATGGAGTTTCAAAATGCAATATCAAAAAAATATTGGCTAGCATAAAATGGACTATAAAAAATAATTTGAGAACTATTGGTACAATATGTTATTCAAGATTTTCAATGGATCAATTTTTTCCCTATACTATGGGACAATGTTTATTTTCAAGTTTCAATTAAATCAAGGGCACGAGTATAAGCAAAACATAACAGTAAGAGCATAATTGGGACAATGTTTAAAATAAGGGCAAACACATGCAATATCATATAGGCTAACGGTAGATCTGACATTTTTTTAACTCAAGAACCTCCTCTTTTCCTGCCCTATGTAATAAAAAGAAATACAAAAAAAATCAAAGGACCAAGCAATAAAGGCGATGTCACTTTCAAATAGAGAAATACTATTAGTACAAGTGCTTCAAGAATTATTCCAAAATTTATATCATCAATTTTACCCCGTACTGTATCTAGAGATTATAAGAAGATTGCTCGGCCTTGGGCGGCGATTATCAAACAAGAATGCAGTAGTGTTGAAGTCCACAGATTTCCTATCACAGTAATCATTAAGGAGAATCTTATGTTGTGTGCCTCTTTTGATATAGAAAACATCTCATTGACATTAATGTGAGTAGCCTGAGCGGCGGGCTTCTTGTTTTCCATTTGTTGAGAGACTCTTGATATTTTTATCTCCCATTTTTCTTCTATCTTATCGGTTCTAATTATATTCCTCGACAGATGTAGAACATAATTTTTAGATCACAAGGATTCCTAGCTGCCTTTTGCATACATTTTGTATTTTATTAAGAAATTCATGAAATATATAAATATGTCATCGCGAATTCAGTTATTAATTCATATTTACTTGAGATTAATAGGGACATAAAAAGAAAAAAGCACATGCATTGCACGTTCTTAATTGTAAGTTATTTTGGGTAGAAAAATAACTTGAGTTCACTGATTTAGAATATATACTCGGAATAAAAAGATTAGAAATTAAAGGCAAAATATCTATCGTATAATTCTCCATAGTAATTTTTAAATTAAATTTACAACATGTAACTTATTAAAATACAACAACAACAACATGTAAAATCAAATATCCACTAGTCTGATGCATTATAACATTATTTTTATCCCCATACTTTATCTCAAGATCATGAGGAGATTGCTCGGCCCTGAGGCCACGACCATCAACAGGAATGCAATCGAGTCAAAGTCCACAGATTGCCTACCACAGTAAGCATTCAGGAGCATCTTCAATTGTGTTCCACTTTCCATCCAGAAAAATACCTCATTTATGTACTAGCCCTTGAATTTGAGAGATTAATGTGAGCCACCTGAGCGACGGACTTCTTGTATTTTTTCTTGTTGAGTAACTCCTGATAGTTTTACCTCCATTTGTTTCTTCTTCTCTTCTCGGTTTTAACTCTATTCCTCAGTGAATTTAGAACGTAACTTTTAGATCACAAGGATTTCTAGCTAGATTTTGCCTACATTTTATATTTTTATTACAAAATTTATAAAATATGTAAATATATGATCATGAACTCAGTTATTAATGCATATTAACATGAGATAAACATGGACAAAATGAAAAGAGCACGTGCATTAGACGTTCCAAATTGTTAGTTATTTTTGATAGATAATTCTTGAGTTCATTGATTTAACATATATACTTGGAATAAAAAGAATAGAAATTAAAGGCAAAAGATGTACGTATAAATCTCAATAGTAAATTTTAAATTGAATTTACAACAAGTAACTGATCAAGATACAAAAATAACATAACCAGTGTAATCCCAAAGATCCACTAGTCTGATGCATCATATCATTATTTTTATCCCATACTCTACCTGGACCTCATCAGGAGATTGCTCATCCATGAGGCAACAACCATCAAACAAGAATGCAATAGAGTTGAATTGCATAGACTGCTTATCACAGTAAGCATTCAAGAGTATCTTGAATTGCGTGTCTCTCTTGATCCAAGAAACACCTCATTTCGCACTAGCCCTTGACTTTGAGATTAATGTGATCATCCTTAGCGTCTAAGTTCATTTTGGTTAAATGTTTGGGATGATTCTTGGAGTTGGGTTGGAGAAGATGTGAAATTGGTGGATTCACGTTAAATATTGAGGTATTGAAATGGGACAAGTGAACCCATTTTTTTGCAACACTAGAGAATAATCTTTTTGTAGATGCATAGGGTTTTTCGGTTGTTGAGAGAGGTTTTGTTCATGGAAATGCAAAAATAAGAGACTGACAGTGTGAAGAATAAAGGTTGACGGAGTAGAAAAAGGAAGAAGAATTCAGAGTAGATTATTATAATCTGATTATGCGCAAAATTCTCGGGTAGATATTTATTAGGGATAAAGTTTATTTGTATTATAAATGATTAAATAAATTTATATTTGTGAAGAGACTCCTGACATTTTATCTCCCTTTGTTTCTCCTTCTGATCTTGGTTCTAACTATATTTCACGGTGGATTTAGAATATAATTTTGAGATCGCAAGGATTCCTAGCCGTCTTTTGATTACATTTTATTTTATTATTAAAAATATACATAAAATATATAAATATGTGATCTTGAACTCAGTTATTATTGTATATTTACTTGAGATCAATAAGGACAAAAACAGAAAGAGCACGGGCAGTGGAAGTTCTTAATTATCAATTATTTTGGATAGAAAATAAACTTGAGTTCATTTATTTATCATATATACTTGGAATAAAATGAATAGAAATTAAAGCCAAAATATCAACTGTATAAATCTCCATAGCAATTTAAAAATAAATATACAACGTACAACTGATCAGGATACAATAACAACAACATACAAAGTGTAATCCCAAATATCCACCAGTCTGATGCGGCATATCATCAATTTTATCCCCATACTGTATCTTGAGCATATAAGAAGATTGCTCGGCCTTGGGCGGTATTATCAAACAAGAATGCAGTAGTGTTGAAGTCCACAGATTTCCTATCATAGTAATCATTAAGGAAAATCTTCTGTTGTCTGCCTCTTTTGATATAGAAAACATCTCATTGACATTAATGTGAGTAGCCTGAGCGGCGGGCTTCTTGTTTTCCATTTGTTGAGCGACTCTTGATATTTTTATCTCCCATTTTCTTCTATCTTATCGTTTCTAATTATATTCCTCAACAGATGTAGAACATAATTTTTAGATCACAAGGATTCCTAGCTGGCTTTTGCATACATTTTGTATTTTATTAAGAAATTCATGAATTATATAAATATGTCATCGCGAACTCAGTTATTAATGCATATTTACTTGAGATTAATAGGGACATAAAAAGAAAAAAGCACATGCATTGCAAGTTCTTAATTGTAAGTTATTTTGGGTAGAAAAATAACTTGAGTTCACTGATTTAGCATATATACTCGGAATAAAAAGATTAGAAAATAAAGGCAAAATATCTATCGTATAATTCTCCATAGTAATTTTTAAGTTAAATTTACAACATGTAACTTATCAAAATACAACAACAACAACAACATGTAAAATCAAATATCCACTAGTCTGATGCATTATAACATTATTTTTATCCCCATACTTTATCTCAAGATCATGAGGAGATTGCTCGGCCCTGAGGCCACAACCATCAACAGGAATGCAATCGAGTCAAAGTCCATAGATTGCATATCACAGTAAGCATTCGGGAGCATCTTCAATTGCGTTCCACTTTCCATCCAGAAAAATACCTCATTTATGTACTAGCCCTTGAATTTGAGAGATTAATGTGAGCCACCTGAGCGACGGGCTTCTTGTATTTTTTCTTGTTGAGTGACTCCTGATAGTTTTACCTCCATTTGTTTCTTGTTCTCTTATCGGTTCTAACTATATTCCTTGGCGAATTTAGAACGTAACTTTTAGATCACAAGGATTTCTAGCTAGATTTTGCCTACATTTTATATTTTTATTACAAATTTATAAAATATGTAAATATATGATCATGAACTCAGTTATTAATGCATATTAACATGAGATAAACATGGACAAAATGAAAAGAGCACGTGCATTACACGTTCCAAATTGTTAGTTATTTTTGATAGATAATTCTTGAGTTCATTGATTTAACATATATACTTGGAATAAAAAGAATAGAAATTAAAGGAAAAAGATGTACGTATAAATCTCAATAGTAAATTTTAAATTGAATTTACAATAAGTAACCGATCAAGATACAACAACAACATAACCAGTGTAATCCCAAAGATCCACTAGTCTGATGCAGCATATCATTATTTTTGTCCCATACTCTATCTCGACCTCATTAGGAGATTGCTCATCCCTGAGGCAACAACCATCAAACAATAATGCAATAGAGTTGAATTGCACAGATTGCTTATCATAGTAATCATTCAAGAGTATCTTGAATTGCGTGTCTCTCTTGATCCAAGAAACACCTCATTTCGTACTGGCCCTTGACTTTGAGATTAATGTGAGCATCTTGAGCGTCTAAGTTCATTTTGGTTAAATGTTGGGGATGATTCTTGGAGTTGGGGTTGGAGAAGATGTGAAATTGGTGGATTCACATTAAAGATTGACGTATTTAAATGGGACAAGTGAACCCATTTTTTTGCAACACTAGAGTATAATTTTTTTGTAGATGCATAGGGTTTTTCAGTTGTTGAGAGAGGTTTTGTTCATGGAAATGCAAAAATAAGAGTCTGACAGTGTGAAGAATAAAGGTTGACAAAGTAGAAAAAGGAAGAATTCAGAGTAGATTATTATAATCTGATTATGCGCAAAATTCTTGGGTATATATTTATTAGGGATAAAGTTTATTTGTATTATAAATGATTAAATAAATTTATATTTGTGAAGAGACTCCTGACATTTTATCTCCCTTTGTTTCTCCTTCTGATCTTGGTTCTAACTATATTACTCGGTGGATTTAGAATATAATTTTGAGATAGCAAGGATTCCTAACCGTCTTTTGCGTACATTTAGTTTTATTATTAAAAAAATACATAAAAGATATAAATATGTGATCATGAACTCAGTTATTAATGCATATTTACTTGAGATCAATAAGGACAAAAACGGAAAGAGCATGGGCAGTGGACGTTCTTAATTATCATTTATTTTGGATAGAAAATTAACTTGATTTCATTGATTTATCATAAATACTTGGAATAAAATGAATAGAAATTAAAGCCAAAATATCTACTGTATAAATCTCCATAGTAATTTTTAAATTAAATTTAAAACATGCAACTGATCAGGATACAATAACAACAACATACAAAGTGTAATCCAAAAATATCCACCAGTCTGATGCGGCATATCATCAATTTTATCCCCATACCGTATCTCGAGCTTATAAGAAGATTGCTCGGCCATGGGCGACGATTATCAAACAAGAATGCAGTAGTGTTGAAGTCCACAGATTTCCTATCACAGTAATCATTAAGGAGAATCTTCTGTTGTGTGCCTCTTTTGATATAGAAAACATCTCATTGACATTAATGTGAGTAGCCTGAGCGGCGGGCTTCTTGTTTTCAATTGGTTGAGCGACTCTTGACATTTTTATCTCCCATTTTTCTTGTATCTTATCGTTTCTAATTATATTCCTCGACAGATGTGGAACATAATTTTTAGATCACAAGGATTCCTAGCTGGCTTTTGCATACATTTTGTATTTTATTAAGAAATTCATAAAATATATAAATATGTCATCGCGAACTCAGTTATTAATGCATATTTACTTGAGATTGATAGGGACAAAAAAAGAAAAAAGCACATGCATTGCACGTTCTTAATTATCAATTATTTTGGATAGAAAATTAACTTTAGTTCATTGATTTATCATATATACTTGGAATAAAATGAATAGAAATTAATGCCAAAATATCTACTGTATAAATCTCCATAGCAATTTTTAAATTAAATATACAACATACAACTGATCAGGATACAACAACAACAACAACATGTAAAATCAAATATGCACTAGTCTAATGCATTAAAACATTATTTTTATCCCCATACATTATCTCAAGATCATGAGGAGATTGCTCGGCCCTGAGGCGACGACCATCAACAGGAATGAAATCGAGTCAAAGTCCACATATTTCCTATCACAGTAAGCATTCAGGAGCATCTTCAATTGTGTTCCACTTTCCATCCAGAAAAATACCTCATTTATGTACTAGCCCTTGAATTTGAGAGATTAATGTGAGCCGCCTGAGCGACGGGCTTCCTGTATTTTTTCTTGTTGAGTGACTCCTGATAGTTTTACCTCCATTTGTTTCTTCTTCTCTTCTCGGTTCTAACTCTATTCTTCGGCGAATTTAGAACGTAACTTTTAGATCACAAGGATTTCTTGCTAGATTTTGCGTACATTTTATATTTTTATTAAAAAAATTATAAAATATGTAAATATATGATCATGAACTCAGTTATCAATGCATATTAACATGAGATCAACATGGACAAAACGAAAAGAGCATGTGCATTACAAGTTCCAAATTGTTAGTTATTTCTGATAGATAATTCTTGAGTTCATTGATTTAACATATATACTTGGAATAAAAAGAATAGAAACTAAAGGTAAAAGATGTACGTATAAATCTCAATAGTAAATTTTAAATTGAATTTACAACAAGTAACTGATCAAGATACAACAACAACAAAACCAGTGTAATCCCAAAGATCCACTAGTCTGATGCAGCATATCATTATTTTTATCTCATACTCTATCTCGACCTCATAAGGAGATTGCTCATCCATGAGGCAACAACCATAAAAAAAGAATGCAAAAGAGTTGAATTGCATAGATTGCCTATCACAGTAAACATTCAAGAGTATCTTGAATTGCGTGTCTCTCTTGATCCAAGAAACACCTCATTTCGTACTGGCCCTTTACTTTGAGATTAATGTGAGCATCCGGAGCGTCTAAGTTCATTTTGGTTAAATGTTTGGGATGGTTCTTGGAGTTGGGGTTGGAGAAGATGTGAAATTGGTGGATTCACGTTAAACATTGAGGTATTGAAATGGGACAAGTGAACCCATTTTTTTGCAACACTAGAGAATAATCTTTTTGTAGATGCATAGGGTTTTTCGGTTGTTGAGAGAGGTTTTGTTCATGGAAATGCAAAAATTAGAGACTGACAGTGTGAAGAATAAAGTGAAAGAAATAATCTCCTTGATTATTTTCATTAATTGAAAGGCTATATATACAAGTTACATATTTCCATAATAGGAGAATCCTATTCCTATTCTATTTCTAAAACCTTATTCTACCATATTTCTAACTATACAATTATGGATAGTGTATAACACTAATTAAGGTAACCTTTACACTACAATATACTACAAATATATATACCATATATACAAGATTGTGTTGTCCTCAATCTGTCCAAAATGGGCCACCGCCGAGAGCCCATTTCTCGGGCCGATCTTGAAAGCCCACTGCTAGCCAACAGTCCAGTCCACTGCTTTGCCTGTGATATACACTGACGTATATCGGGTGTATATCACAAGTATATTGCTCTGTTTAACACACCCCCGCAGTCATAGCGGGCGGTTTTCGAACACTGAGACTGTTCCTAAAATCTTCAAAGAGAACTGCTGGTAGACCCTTTGTAAAGATGTCTGCAATTTGATAACGAGATGGGACATGGCATACGCGAACGTGACCCTTTGCAACCTTTTCACGGACAAAGTGAATGTCCATTTCGATATGCTTGGTGCGTTGGTGTTGAACTGGGTTACCTGAAAGGTAGATGGAACTAATGTTATCGCAATATACCAAGGTTGCCTTCTAAATGGGACAATGAAGCTCCAAAAGCAAATTACGTAGGCAACATGATTCGGAGACTACATTCGCCACCCCTCGATATTCTGCTTCTGCACTTGAGCGTGATAGAGTTGCCTGATGCTTTGCCGACCAGGAGACCAAGTTGTTGCCAAGGAACATACAGTAGCCAGACGTCGACCGTCTGGTGTCGGGACAACCACCCCAATCAGCATCCGTGTAAGAGACAAGTGTGGATGTAGATGAAGGATACAAGTGCAATCCATAGTCCAGTGTCCCCTGAATATACCGAATGATGCGTTTGATTGCATTCATGTGCTCAACTCTAGGATCATGCATGAATAAAGACACCTGCTGAACCGCATACGTAATATCCGATCTGGTAAAGGTAAGATACTGGAGGGCCCCTGCAAGACTGCGATGGCGGGTCGGGTCCTCGTATGGTGCACCTGCTGTGGCACTCAGCTTGGGGTTTGCATCAACTGGCGTGGAAGTGGACTTACAGGATGACATCCCAGCCCTCTCTATGATCTCGACAGCATACTTTCGTTGAGACAAAAACAAGCCACCTGAATGACACTTGACGGCAATCCCTAAAAAATAACTCAAAGGTCCTAAGTCTTTCATAGCGAACTCAGACCTGAGCATGGTCATGATAGACTGGCGCAAGGCATCGGAAGAGGAAGTCAAGATGATATCATCCACATACAACAGAATGTAGGCCAAGGACGAACCACGGCGGTAGATGAACAAGAAATTATCTAACCTGCTGTGAGTGAACCCAATAGTTGAAACAAAGTCAGCAAACCTCGTGTACCAGGCCCTTGGAGACTGCTTAAGCCCATATAAGGACTTCTTCAACAAACATACATGATGAGGATGGTTTGGATACCTGAAACCCAACGGCTGATGCATATAGACTATTTCCTTGAGATCACTATGTAGGAAAGCATTCTTGATATCCAACTGATGAATTGGCAAAGTCTTTGAAAGAGCCAAGCTAAGCACAGTGCGAATGGTAGCCGGTTTGACCACCGGACTAAAAGTCTCACCACAATCTATCCCAACCAGCTGAGTCTTACAATCACCAACAAGTCGCGCCTTATGTCGAGCAAATGACCCACTGAATTCTCCTTATGAGCAAAAATCCACATAGACCTGATAACATTAATACCATATGGACAGGGCACTAACTCCCACGTCTTATTATCAATAAGAGCATTATATTCATCACTCATAGCAATTTTCCAATTAGGGTCATTTAATGCGGACACAGGATTGCGGGGCAAGGGGGATTTAGAGACATCAGAATGTAAATTAAAATGTCTTTTAGGTGTAAAAATACCCCGTTGACTACGAGTGACCGGTCTATGACTCGAGGAAGAATTGAGGGAATTTTCTAGGCTCGGGACGGACTGGCCAGCATGCAGTGGGCCTGCTGGCCCAAATCGGTAACTGGAATCGTCGTCCGGACCAGTTCCAAGAATGGGCTGGACTGGCCCAATTTCTGGAACTGTTCCAGTGGTTGAAACTGGACACGGAACTGTGGGGCCATCGGGCAGTGGGCCCGCTGGAGAATTTTGGGTGCGGGAGATGTCCAAAAAATTCCAAATAATATACGGGGATATTTGGTCATCCAAAAAATTATACGACTTAGGCTCGGGAGTATGAACTTTTGTAAACGGAAATTGGGTTTCATAAAAAATGACATGGCGATTAATTATGATTTTCTTGGAGGATAAGTCAAAGCATTTATAACCACGATGATTTGACGGATAACCCAAAAATACACACGGGGTAGACCGAGCCTGAAGTTTGTTAATTGTGGTGGATGGGAATAACGAATGACACAAGCATCCAAAAATCCTAAGGTGAGAATAAGAAGGGTTCTTATTATATAGGATTTTGAGAGGGGAAGAATATGTCAGACCTTTAGACGGAATTATGTTAAGAAGATATGTGGCCATTTGTAGAGCATGATGCCAAAAATATGGAGGTCTGGAGGCATGAATTAAGAGAGTTCGGACAATGTTATTTATGGAATGAATTTTGCGTTCGGCCTTCCCATTTTGTGAAGATGTATGAGGACACGAAAACCGAAAATTGATCCCATTATTAGCACAGAATTCCCGAAACTCCCTATTGTCATACTCTTTCCCATTATCACATTGAATATTTTTTATATCTCTTTCGAATTGAGTACGAATGAATGCTCTAAATTTGATGAGACGGAAAACACTTGTGATTTATTCGCAATTGGAAACGTTCACAAAAATCTAGAATAATCATCTAAAAAGAGAACATAATATCGATGACCCAATGAACTAAGAACAGGAGACGTCCATAAGTCGCTATGAATAATATCAAATGGCATTGAAGTATGAGAATTAGAGTCTACAAATGGCAAGTTAACAATTTTCCCTAATGAACAAGACTGACAAAGTGGAGTACGACTCGTACCCTTACATGAAATAAAGCTATTTTTTATCTAAAACTGATAAAATAGAAGACCCCGGATGACCCGGACGAGCATGCCACATGGAAGGAGAGATGGCTGCAAATGCTGATGGCAAGGCTTGACTCGATGGACTGAAACCAGGCATGATAGGATATAGATCCCCCCTACTATCACACCTCATGAGATGACTCCCCGTCTTGAAATCCTTCATAGAGAAACCAAAAGGATCAAATTCAACGGAAATGGAATTGTCAGTAGTGAACTTTCGGACAGACACTAAATTTTTAATCAATTTAGGAGCATGTAAAGTATTTTTCAAGAGAAGGGGTGGATTGGGGGGGACAACGTTTTCTGACCATAACCCTGAATTGGAATAGAGTTGCCATTACCAACAATTATACCCCGAGGGGTGCTCAAATTGGAAAAAGAGGAGAGAGTACCTGATTCAAAAGTCATATGAGTAGTGGCCCCGGTGTCCATGTACCAATTTGGGTCCGGTTGAGTCAACCCCAACGTGTGCATCGCGGCCTCGATATCGGTCTGAGTGGGGCCTGCTGCATGATGGGCTTGCGGAGGTCGGGGCCTAAGAACTCCTGTCCGTGATGGAGATGGGCCGTAGTTGCTGCTGCTGCTGTTGGGCCACCGCCGAGGCCGCCACCGCCGGGTGTTGGGCCCGAACCGCGGCCAGCCCCACCGGCCGCCGGAATTTGCTGCCTGAGTAGAAAGGCTACTGGCCCACGGCTCACTGCCCCAGCCCCACTGCCATTGGCCCCACTGCTGGGACCAGGGGGGTGGTGGGCCACTTTCCCTGGATAGGGCCCACCGCCTACTTGCTGACCATCGGAACCACCACCGGAACCGCCGCGTTTTCCCCCGCGGTTTTTGTTATTATTCTTGCGATTATTCTTGCCGCCACCATGATTATGGTTTTGGCCCGAATTATTAACAAAACCCGAAGAACTAGGAGAGGACGCCACCATGACGATGTGGCTTGCTCCGGTAGCCGCCTTTTTAGCCAAGCTGACTTCTTCCAAAGTAAGCATGGAGCAGGATTGATAGAAGTCGGGAAGAGGGTTGCTTTGGCGAAGGAGAGTTCCAACACCATTATAGGCCTCCGAAAGACCGGCAACCAATTGTAGAACGAGACGATTATTAGTTATCGGTGCGCCAACATTACGGAGTTGATCTGCCAACTCCTTGAGTTTCTTACAATATGCAGAAACGTTTGGAAATTCGTCCATTCGAACTAGAGAGAATTCCTGCTCGAGTGTGATGACACGTGAATGTTGGTTGTCTTGGAATATGTCACGCATTCTATTCCATGCAGCCATAGCCGGAGTATGCGGCTCAATAATCGTCTGTAGAAGGTCCACCGAAATAGTAGCGTAGATCCACCGGAGAACGGTAGCATCAAAAGTAATCCATAACTCAGGATCCTCCGCAGGAAGGGGTCTAGCGGGAGGAATGATGTGATGAAGAACTTGATAAGAGATAGCATGAATTTTAAACAACTCCGCCCACGTCGAATATTGGATGTTTTCCATCTCAAGGACAATAGGGATACAACTCTTGATATTGGAAACCATGAGGGCACGATAATAATTGTTCTTAGACATATTGAAAGAACAAAGAAGGAAGGGAAATTTAAGAGGTGTGTTTGAGAGCGGAAGACTAATTTTGGAAGAGAAACCCGAGGGGGGGTGGGGTGTCGCGACCGAAATCAAAGAGAGGACAAAAGTTGAGAGAAAAACTTTTGTTTAGACCTAGTCGCTTGATACCATGAACGAAATAATCCCCTTCATTATTTTCATTAATTGAAAGGCTATATATACAAGTTACATATTTCCATAATAGGAGAATCCTATTCCTATTCTATTTCTAAAACCTTATTCTACCATAACTCTAACTATAAAATTATGGTAAGTGTATTACACTAATTAAGGTAACCTTTACACTACAATATACTACAAATATATATACAATATATACAAGATTGTGTTGTCCTCAATCTGTCCGAAATGGGCCACCGCCGAGAGCCCATTTCGGGCCGATCTTGAAAGCCCACCGCGGCAACGTCCGATCCATCGCTTTGCTGTGATGTACACTGCTGTATATTAGGTGTATATCACAGGTATATTGCTCTGTTTAACATAAAGGTTGACGAAGTAGAAGAAGGAAGAAGAATTCAGAGTAGATTATTATAATCTGATTATGCGGAAAATTCTTGGGTAGATATTTATTAGGGATAAAGTTTATTTGTATTATAAATGATTAAATAAATTTATATTTGTGAAGAGACTCCTGACATTTTAACTCCCTTTGTTTCTCTTTCTGATCTTGGTTCTAACTATATTACTCGGTGGATTTAGAATATAATTTTGAGATAGCAAGGATTCCTAACCGTCTTTTGTGTACATTTTATTTTATTATTAAAAAAATACATAAAAGATATAAATATGTGATCAGGAACTCAGTTATTAATGCATATTTACTTGAGATCACTAAGGACAAAAATGGAAAGAGCACGGGCAGTGGACGTTCTTAATTATCAGTTATTTTGGATAGAAAATTAACTTGAGTTCATTGATTTATCATAAATACTTGGAATAAAATGAATAGAAATTAAAGCCAAAATATCTACTGTATAAATCTCCATAGCAATTTTTAACCTAAATATACAACATACAACTGATCAGGATACAATAACAACTACATACAAAGTGTAATCCCAAATATCCACCAGTCTGATGCGGCATATCGTAAATTTTATCCCTGTACTACTGTATCTCAAGCTAATAAGAATATAGGTCGGCCTTGGGCGGCGATTATCAAACAAGAATGCAGTAGTGTTGAAGTGCATAGATTTCCTATCACAGTAATCATTAAGGAGAATCTTCTGTTGTGTGCCTCTTTTGCTATAGAAAACATCTCATTGAAATTAATGTGAGTAGCCTGAGCGGCGGGCTTCTTGTTTTCCATTGGTTGAGTGACTCTTGACATTTTTATATCCCATTTTTCTTCTATCTTATCGTTTCTAATTATATTCCTCGACAGATGTAGAACATAATTTTTAGATCACAAGGATTCCTAGCTGCCTTTTGCATACGTTTTGTATTTTATTAAGAAATTCATAAAATATATAAATATGTCATCGCGAACTCAGTTATTAATGCATATTTACTTGAGATTGATAGGGACAAAAAAAAGAAAAAAACACATGCATTGCACGTTCTTAATTATCAATTATTTTGGATAGAAAATTAACTTGAGTTCATTGATTTACCATATATACTCGGAATAAAATGAATAGAAATTAAAGCCAAAATATCTACTGTATAAATCACCATAGCAATTTTTAAATTAAATTTATAACATGCAACTGATCAGGATACAATAACAACAACATACAAAGTGTAATCCCAAATATCCACCAGTCTGATGCGGCATATTTTCAATTTTATCCCCATACCGTATCTCGAGCTTATAAGAAGATTGCTTGGCCTTGGGCGACGATTATCAAACAAGAATGCAGTAGTGTTGAAGTCCACAGATTTCCTTTCACAGTAATCATTAAGGAGAATCTTCTGTTGTGTGCCTCTTTTGATATAGAAAACATCTCATTGAAATTAATGTGAGTAGCCTGAGCGGCGGGCTGCTTGTTTTCCATTGGTTGAGTGACTCTTGACATTTTTATATCCCATTTTTCTTCTATCTTATCATTTCTAATTATATTCCTCGACAGATGTAGAACATAATTTTTAGATCACAAGGATTCCTAGCTGCCTTTTGCATACGATTTGTATTTTATTAAGAAATTCATAAAATATATAAATATGTCATCGCGAACTCAGTTATTAATGCATATTTACTTGAGATTAATAGGGACATAAAAAGAAAAAAGCACATGCATTGCACGTTCTTAATTGTAAGTTATTTTGGGTAGAAAAAATTTGAGTTCACTGATTTAGCATATATACTCGGAATAAAAAGATTAGAAATTAAAGGCAAAATATCTATCGTATAATTCTCCATAGTAATTTTTAAATTAAATTTACAACATACAACTGATCAGGATACAATAACAACAACATAAAAAGTGTAATCCCAAATATCCACCAGTCTGATGCGGCATGTCGACAATTTTATACCCGTACTGTATCTCGAGCATATAAGAATATAGGTCGGCCTTGGGCGGCGATTATCAAACAAGAATGCAGTAGTGTTGAAGTCCACAGATTTCCAATCACATTAATCATTAAGGAGAATCTTCTGTTGTGTGCCTATTTTGATATTGAAGACATCTCATTGACATTAATGTGAGTAGCCTGAGCGGCGGGCTTCTTGTTTTCCATTTGTTGAGCGACTCTTGATATTTTTATCTCCCATTTTTCTTCTATCTTATCGTTTCTAATTATATTCCTCGACAGATGTAGAACATAATTTTTAGATCACAACGATTCCTAGCTGGCTTTTGCATACATTTTGTATTTTATTATGAAATATATAAATATGTCATCGCGAACTCAGTTATTAATGCATATTTACTTGAGATTAATAGGGACATAAAAAGAAAAAAGCACATGCATTGCACGTTCTTAATTGTAAGTTATTTTGGGTAGAAAAATAACTTGAGTTCACTGATTTAGCATATATACTCTGAATAAAAAGATTTGAAATTAAAGGCAAAACATCTATCGTATAATTCTCCATAGTAATTTTTAAATTAAATTTACAACATGTAACTTATCAAAATACAAGAACAACAACAACATGTAAAATCAAATATCCACTAGTCTAATGCATTATAACATTATTTTTATCCCCATACTTTATCTCAAGATAATGAGGAGATTGCTCGGCCCTGAGGCGACGACCATCAACAGGAATGAAATTGAGTCGAAGTCCACAGATTGCCTATCACAGTAAGCATTCAGGAGCATCTTCAATTGTGTTCCACTTTCCATCAAGAAAAATACCACATTTATGTACTAGCCTTGAATTTGAGAGATTAATGTGAGCCGCCTGAGCGACGGGCTTCCTGTATTTTTTCTTGTTGAGTGACTCCTGATAGTTTTACCTCCATTTGTTTCTTCTTCTCTTCTCGGTTCTAACTCTATTCCTCAGCGAATTTAGAACGTAACTTTTAGATCACAAGGATTTCTAGCTAGATTTTGCGTACATTTTATATTTTTATTAATTTTTTTTGTAAAATATGTAAATATATGATCATGAACTCAGTTATTAATGCATATTAACACGAGATCAACATGGAAAAAACGAAAAGAGCACGTGCATTTCACGTTCCAAATTGTTAGTTATTTTTGAGAGATAATTCTTGAGTTCATTGATTTAACATATATAGTTGGAATAAAAAGAATAGAAATTAAAGGCAAAACATGTACATATAAATCTCAATAGTAAATTTTAAATTGAATTTACAACAAGTAACTGATCAAGATACAACAACAACATAACCAGTGTAATCCCAAAGATCCACTAGTCTGATGCAGCATATCATTATTTTTATCCCATACTCTATCTCGACCTCATCAGGAGATTGCTCATCCCTGAGGCCACAACCATCAAACAATAATGCAATAGAGTTGAATTGCACAGACTGCTTATCACAGTAATCATTCAAGAGTATCTTGAATTGCGTGTCTCTCTTGATCCAAGAAACACCTCATTTCGTACCGGCCCTTGACTTTGAGATTAATTTGAGCATCTTGAGCGTCTAAGTTCATTTTGGTTAAATGTTTGGGATGATTCTTGGAGTTGGGGTTGGAGAAGATGTGAAATTGGTGGATTCACGTTAAAGATTGAGGTATTGAAATGGGACAAGTGAACCCATTTTTTTACAACACTAGAAAATAATGTTTTTGTAGATGCATAGGGTTTTTCGGTTGTTGAGAGAGGTTTTGTTCATGGAAATGCAAAAATAAGAGACTGACAGTGTGAAGAATAAAGGTTGACGAAGTAGAAGAAGGAAGAAGAATTCAGAGTAGATTATTATAATCTGATTATGCGCAAAATTCTTTGGTAGATATTTATTAGGGATAAAGTTTATTTGTATTATAAATGATTAAATAAATTTATATTTGTGAAGAGACTCCTGACATTTTATCTCCCTTTGTTTCTCCTTCTTATCTTGGTTCTAACTATATTACTCGGTGGATTTAGAATATAATTTTGAGATAGCAAGGATTCCTAGCCGTCTTTTGCATACATTTAATTTTATTATTAAAATAATACATAACAGATATAAATATGTGATCATGAACTCGCGAACTTTATTAATGCATATTTACTTGAGATCAATTAGGAAAAAAATGGAAAGAGCACGGGCATTGTGGACGTTCTTAATTATCATTTATTTTGGATAGAAAATTAACTTGATTTCATTGATTTATCATAAATACTTGGAATAAAATGAATAGAAATTAAAGGCAAAATATCTACTGTATAAATCTCCATAGTAATTGATAAATTAAATTTAAAACATGCAACTGATCAGGATACAATAACAACTACATACAAAGTGTAATCCCAAATATCCACCAGTCTGATGCGGCATATCGTCAATTTTATCCCCGTACTGTATCTCAAGCATATAAGAAGATTGCTCGACCTTGGGCGACGATTATCAAACAAGAATGCAGTAGTGTTGAAGTCCACAGATTTCCTATCACAGTAATCATTAAGGAGAATCTTCTGTTGTGTGCCTCTTTTGATATAGAAAACATCTCATTTACATTAATGTGAGTAGCCTGAGCGGCAGGCTTCTTTTTTTCCATTGGTTGAGCGACTCTTAACATTTTTATCTCCAATTTTTCTTCTATCTTATCGTTTCTAATTATATTCCTCGATAGATGTAGAATATAATTTTTATATCACAAGGATTCCTAGCTGGCTTTTGCATACATTTTGTATTTTATAAAGAAATTCATAAAATATATAAATATGTAATCACGAACTCAGTTATTAATGCATATTTACTTGAGATTGATAGGGACTAAAAAAGAAAAAAGCACATGCATTGCACGTTCTTAATTGTAAGTTATTTTGGGTAGACAATTAACTTGAGTTCATTGATTTATCATATATACTTGGATTAAAATGAATAGAAATTAAAACCAAAATATCTACTGTATAAATCTCCATAGTAATTTTTAACCTAAATATACAACATACAACTGATCAGGATACAATAACAACAACATACAAAGTGTAATCCCAAATATCCACCAGTCTGATGCGGCATATCGTCAATTTTATCCCCGTACTGTATCTCAAGCATATAAGAAGATTGCTCGGCCTTGGGCGACGATTATCAAACAAGAATGCAGTAGTGTTGAAGTCCACAGATTTCCTATCACAGTAATCATTAGGAGAATCTTCTGTTGTGTGCCTCTTTTGATACAGAAATATCTCATTGACATTAATGTGAGTAGCCTGAGCGGCGGGCTTCTTGTTTCCCATTTGTTCAGCGACTCTTGATATTTTTATCTCCCATTTTTCTTCTATCTTATCGTTGCTAATTATATTCCTCGATAGATGTAGAACATAATTTTCAGATCACAAGGATTCCTAGCTGCCTTTTGCATACGTTTTGTATTTTATTAATAAATTCATAAAATATATAAATATGTCATCGCGAACTCAGTTATTAATGCATATTTACTTGAGATTGATAGGGACAAAAAAAGAAAAAAGCACATGCATTGCACGTTCTTAATAGTAAGATATTTTGGGTAGACAATTAACTTGAGTTCATTGATTTATCATATATACTTGGATTAAAATGAATAGAAATTAAAACCAAAATATCTACTGTATAAATCTCCATAGCAATTTTTAACCTAAATATACAACATACAACTGATCAGGATACAATAACAACTACATACAAAGTGTAATCCCAAATATCCACCAGTCTGATGCGGCATATCGTCAATTTTATCCCCGTACTGTATCTCAAGCTTATAAGAATATAGGTCGGCCTTGGGCGGCGATTATCAAACAAGAATGCAGTAGTGTTGAAGTCCATAGATTTCCTATCACAGTAATCATTAAGGAGAATCTTCTGTTGTGTGCCTCTTTTGATATAGAAAATATCTCATTTACATTAATGTGAGTAGCCTGAGCGGCAGGCTTCTTTTTTTCCATTGGTTGAGCGACTCTTGACATTTTTATCTCCCATTTTTCTTCTATCTTATCGTTTGTAATTATATTCCTCGACAGATGTAGAACATAATTTTTATATCACAAGGATTCCTAGCTGGCTTTTGCATACATTTTTTATTTTATTAAGAAATTCATAAAATATATAAATATGTAATCGCGACCTCAGTTATTAATGCATATTTACTTGAGATTGATAGGGACAAAAAAAGAAAAAAGCACATGCATTGCACGTTCTTAATTGTAAGTTATTTTGGGTAGAAAAATAACTTGAGTTCACTGATTTAGCATATATACTCGGAATAAAAAGATTAGAAATTAAACGCAAAATATCTATCGTATAATTCTCCATAGTAATTTTTAAATTAAATTTACAACATACAACTGATCAGGATACAATAACAACAACATAAAAAGTGTAATCTCAAATATCCACCAGTCTGATGCGGCATGTCGTCAATTTTATACCCGTACTGTACCTCGAGCATATAAGAATATAGGTCGGCCTTGGGCGACGATTATCAAACAAGAATGCAGTAGTGTTGAAGTCCACAGATTTCCTATCACATTAATCATTAAGGAGAATCTTCTGTTGTGTGCCTATTTTGATATAGAAAACATCTCATTGACATTAATGTGAGTAGCCTGAGCGGCGGGCTTCTTGTTTTCCATTTGTTGAGCGACTCTTGATATTTTTATCTCCCATTTTTCTTCTATCTTATCGTTTCTAAATATATTCCTCGACAGATGTAGAACATAATATTTAGATCACAACGATTCCTTGCTGGCTTTTGCATACATTTTGTATTTTATTATGAAATATATAAATATGTCATCGCGAACTCAGTTATTAATGCATATTTACTTGAGATTAATAGGGACATAAAAAGAAAAAAGCACATGCATTGCACGTTCTTAATTGTAAGTTATTTTGGGTAGAAAAATAACTTGAGTTCACTGATTTAGCATATATACTCTGAATAAAAAGATTAGAAATTAAAGGCAAAACATCTATCGTATAATTCTCCATAGTAATTTTTAAATTAAATTTACTACATGTAACTTATGAAAATACAAGAACAACAACAACATGTAAAATCAAATATCCACTAGTCTAATGCATTATAACATTATTTTTATCCCCATACTTTATCTCAAGATCATGAGGAGATTGCTCGGCCCTGAGGCGACGACCATCAACAGGAATGAAATCGAGTCGAAGTCCACAGATTTCCTATCACAGTAAGCATTCAGGAGCATCTACAATTGTGTTCCACTTTCCATCCAGAAAAATACCTCATTTATGTACTAGCCCTTGAATTTGAGAGATTAATGTGAGCCGCCTGAGCGACGGGCTTCCTGTATTTTTTCTTGTTGAGTGACTCCTGATAGTTTTACCTCCATTTGTTTCTTCTTCTCGTTCTCAGCTCTAACTCTATTCCTCAACGAATTTAGAACGTAACTTTTAGATCACAAGGATTTCTAGCTAGATTTTGCGTACATTTTATATTTTTATTAATTTTTTTTGTAAAATATGTAAATATATGATCATGAACTCAGTTATTAATGCATATTAACAAGAGATCAACATGGAAAAAACGAAAAGAGCACGTGCATTACACGTTCCAAATTGTTTGTTATTTTTGAGAGATAATTCTTGAGTTCATTGATTTAACATATATAGTTGGAATAAAAAGAATAGAAATTAAAGGCAAAACATGTACATATAAATCTCAATAGTAAATTTTAAATTGAATTTACAACAAGTAACTGATCAAGATACAACAACAACATAACCAGTGTAATCCCAAAGATCCACTAGTCTGATGCAGCATATCATTATTTTTATCCCATACTCTATCTCGACCTCATCAGGAGATTGCTCATCCCTGAGGCCACAACCATCAAACAATAATGCAATTGAGTTGAATTGCACAGATTTCCTTATCACAAAGAATCATTCAAGAGTATCTTGAATTGCGTGTCTCTCTTGATCCAAGAAACACCTCATTTCGTACCAGCCCTTGACTTTGAGATTAATTTGATCATCTTGAGCGTCTAAGTTCATTTTGGTTAAATGTTTGGGATGATTCTTGGAGTTGGGGTTGGAGAAGATGTGAAATTGGTGGATTCACGTTAAAGATTGAGGTATTGAAATGGGACAAGTGAACCCATTTTTTTGCAACACTAGAAAATAATGTTTTTGTAGATGCATAGGGTTTTTCGGTTGTTGAGAGAGGTTTTGTAAATGGAAATGCAAAAATAAGAGACTGACAGTGTGAAGAATAAAGGTTGACGAAGTAGAAGAAGGAAGAAGAATTCAGAGTAGATTATTATAATCTGATTATGCGCAAAATTCTTTGGTAGATATTTATTAGGGATAATGTTTATTTGTATTATAAATGATTAAATAAATTTATATTTGTGAAGAGACTCCTGACATTTTATCTCCCTTTGTTTCTCCTTCTGATCTTGGTTCTAACTATATTACTCGGTGGATTTAGAATATAATTTTGAGATAGCAAGGATTCCTAGCCGTCTTTTGCATACATTTAATTTTATTATTAAAATAATACATAACAGATATAAATATGTGATCATGAACTCAGTTATTAATGCATATTTACTTGAGATCAATTAGGAAAAAAATGGAAAGAGCACGGGCAGTGGACGTTCTTAATTATCATTTATTTTGGATAGAAAATTAACTTGATTTCATTGATTTATCATAAATACTTGGAATAAAATGAATAGAAATTAAAGGCAAAATATCTACTGTATAAATCTCCATAGTAATTGATAAATTAAATTTAAAACATGCAACTGATCAGGATACAATAACAACTACATACAAAGTGTAATCCCAAATATCCACCAGTCTGATGCGGCATATCGTCAATTTTATCCCCGTACTGTATCTCAAGCATATAAGAAGATTGCTCGACCTTGGGCGACGATTATCAAACAAGAATGGTAGTGTTGAAGTCCACAGATTTCCTATCACAGTAATCATTAAGGAGAATCTTCTGTTGTGTGCCTCTTTTGATATAGAAAACATCCCATTTACATTAATGTGAGTAGCCTGAGCGGCAGGCTTCTTTTTTTCCATTGGTTGAGCGACTCTTGACATTTTTATCTCCAATTTTTCTTCTATCTTATCGTTTCTAATTATATTCCTCGACAGATGTAGAACATAATTTTTATATCACAAGGATTCCTAGCTGGCTTTTGCATACATTTTGTATTTTATTAAGAAATTCATAAAATATATAAATATGTAATCACGAACTCAGTTATTAATGCATATTTACTTGAGATTGATAGGGACTAAAAAAGAAAAAAGCACATGCATTGCACGTTCTTAATTGTAAGTTATTTTGGGTAGACAATTAACTTGAGTTCATTGATTTATCATATATACTTGGATTAAAATGAATAGAAATTAAAACCAAAATATCTACTGTGTAAATCTCCATAGTAATTTTTAACCTAAATATACAACATACAACTGATCAGGATACAATAACAACAACATACAAAGTGTAATCCCAAATATCCACCAGTCTGATGCGGCATATCGTCAATTTTATCCCCGTACTGTATCTCAAGCATATAAGAAGATTGCTCGGCCTTGGGCGACGATTATCAAACAAGAATGCAGTAGTGTTGAAGTCCACAGATTGCCTATCACAGTAAGCATTCAGGAGCATCTTCAATTGTGTTACACTTTCCATCCAGAAAAATACCTCATTTATGTACTATCCCTTGAATTTGAGAGATTAATGTGAGCCGCCTGAGTGACGTGCTTCTTGTATTTTTTCTTGTTGAGTGACTCCTGATAGTTTTACCTCCATTTGTTTCTTCTTCTCTTCTCGGTTCTAACTATATTTCTTGGCGAATTTAGAGCGTAACTTTTAGATCACAAGGATTTCTAGCTAGATTTTGCCTACATTTGATATTTTTATTACAAAATTTATAAAATATGTAAATATATGATCATGAACTCAGTTATTAATGCATATTAACATGAGATAAACATGGACAAAACAACAACAGCACGTGCATTACATGTTCCAAATTGTTAGTTATTTTTTATAGATAATTCTTGAGTTCATTGATTTAACATATATACTTGGAATAAAAAGAATAGAAATTAAAGGCAAAAGATGTACGTATAATCTCAATAGTAAATTTTATATTGAATTTACAACAAGTAACTGATCAAGATACAAAAAAAACATAACCAAGTGTAATCCCAAAGATCCACTAGTCGATGCAACATATCATTATTTTTATCACATACTCTATCTCGACCTCATCGGAGATTAACAACCATCAAACAAGAATGCAATAGAGTTGAATTGCACATAGATTTCCTTATCACGGTGAGCATTCAAGAGTATCTTGAATTTCGTGTCTCTCTTGATCCAAGAAACACCTCATTTCGTACTGCCCATGACTTTGAGATTAATGTGATCATCACGAGCGGCGAGTCCCAGCGTCTAAGTTCATTTTGGTTAAATGTTGGGGATGATTCTTGGAGTTGGGTTGGAGAAGATGTGAAATTGGTGGATTCACGTTAAAGATTGAGGTATTGAAATGGGACAAGTGACCCATTTTTTTGCAACACGAGAGAATAATGTTTTTGTAGATGCATAGTGTTTTTCAGTTGTTGAGAGAGGTTTTGTTCATGGAAATGCAAAAATAAGAGACCGATTTTAAAGTGAAGAATAAAGGTTGACGGAGTAGAAAAAGGAAGAAGAATTCGAGTAGATTATTATAATCGATTATGCGCAAAATTCTTGGGTAGATATTTATTAGGGATAAAGTTTATTTGTATTATAAATGATTAAATAAATTTATATTTGTGAAGAGACTCCCGACATTTTATCTCCCTTTGTTTCTCCTTCGATCTTGGTTCTAACTATATTTCACGGTGGATTTAGAATATAATTTTGAGATCGCAAGGATTCCTAGCCGTCTTTTGATTACATTTTATTTTATTATTAAAAAAATACATAAAATATATAAATATGTCATCGCGAACTCGAGTTATTAATGCATATTTACTTGAGATTAATAGGGACAAAAAAGGAAAAAAACACATACATTGCACGTTCTTAATTGTAAGTTATTTTGGGTAGACAATTAACTTGAGTTCACTGATTTATCATATATACTTGGAATAAAATGAATAGAAATTAAGGCCAAAATACCGACTGTATAAATCTCCATAGTAATTTTTAAATTAAATTTACAACATGCAACTGATCAGGATACAATTACAACAACATACAAAGTGTAATCCCAAATATCCACCGATCGATGCGACATATCATCAATTTTATCCCCGTACTTGCATCTTGAGCTTATAAGAAGATTGCTCGGCCTTGGGCGACGATTATCAAACAGAATGCGGTAGTGTTGAAGTCCACATATTTCCTATCACAAGAATCATTAAGGAGAATCTTCTGTTGTGTGCCTATTTTGATATAGAAAACATCTCATTGAGATTAATGTGGGTATCCCGTGCGGCGGTGCTTCTTGTTTTCCATTTGTTGAGCGACTCTTGACATTTTTATCTCCCATTTTTCTTCTATCTTATCGTTTCTAATTATATTCCTCAACAGATGTAGAACATAATTTTTAGATCACAACGATTCCTAGCTGGCTTTAGCATAAATTTTGTATTTTATTAAGAAATTCATGAAATATATAAATATGTCATCGCGAACTCAGTTATTAATGCATATTTACTTGCGATTAATAGGGACAAAAAAAGAAAAAAACACATACATTGCACGTTCTTAATTGTAAGTTATTTTGGGTAGACAATTAACTTGAGTTCACTGATTTAGCATATATACTCGGAATAAAAAGATTAGAAATTAAAGGCAAAATATATATCGTATAAATCTCCATAGTAATTTTTATATTAAATTTACAACATGTAACTGATCAAAATACAAAAACAACAACAACATGTAAAATCAAATATCCACCAGTTTGATGCATTATAACATTATTTTTATCCCCATACTCTATCTCAAGATCATGAGGAGATTGCTCGGCCCTGAGGCTACGACCATCAACAGGAATGCAATCGAGTCAAAGTCCACAGATTGCCTATCACAGTAAGCATTCAGGAGCATCTTCAATTGTGTTACACTTTCCATCCGAAAAATACCTCATTTATGTACTATCCCTTGAATTTGAGAGATTAATGTGAGCCGCTTTGAGTGACGGGCTTCTTGTATTTTTTCTTGTTGAGTGACTCTGATAGTTTTACCTCCATTTGTTTCTTCTTCTCTTCTCGGTTCTAACTATATTTCTTGGCGAATTTAGAGCGTAACTTTTAGATCACAAGGATTTCTAGCTAGATTTTGCCTACATTTGATATTTTTATTACAAAATTTATAAAATATGTAAATATATGATCATGAACTCAGTTATTAATGCATATTAACATGAGATAAACATGGACAAAACAAAAACAGCACGTGCATTACACGTTCCAAATTGTTAGTTATTTTTTATAGATAATTCTTGAGTTCATTGATTTAACATATATACTTGGAATAAAAAGAATAGAAATTAAAGGCAAAAGATGTACGTATAATCTCAATAGTAAATTTTATATTGAATTTACAACAAGTAACTGATCAAGATACAAAAAAAAACATAACCAAAGTGTAATCCCAAAGATCCACTAGTCGATGCAACATATCATTATTTTTATCACATACTCTATCTCGACCTCATCCGGAGATTAACAACCATCAAACAAGAATGCAATAGAGTTGAATTGCACAGACTGCTTATCACAGTGAGCATTCAAGAGTATCTTGAATTTCGTGTCTCTCTTGATCCAAGAAACACCTCATTTCGTACTTGGCCCATGACTTTGAGATTAATGTGATCATCCTGAGCGTCTAAGTTCATTTTGGTTAAATGTTGGGGATGATTCTTGGAGTTGGGTTGGAGAAGATGTGAAATTGGTGGATTCACGTTAAAGATTGAGGTATTGAAATGGGACAAGTGACCCATTTTTTTGCAACACGAGAGAATAATGTTTTTGTAGATGCATAGTGTTTTTCAGTTGTTGAGAGAGGTTTTGTTCATGGAAATGCAAAAAATAAGAGACTGACAGTGTGAAGAATAAAGGTTGACGGAGTAGAAAAAGGAAGAAGAATTCAGAGTAGATTATTATAATCTGATTATGCGCAAAATTCTTGGGTAGATATTTATTAGGGATAAAGTTTATTTGTATTATAAATGATTAAATAAATTTATATTTGTGAAGAGACTCCTGACATTTTATCTCCCTTTGTTTCTCCTTCTGATCTTGGTTCTAACTATATTTCACGGTGGATTTAGAATATAATTTTGAGATCGCAAGGATTCCTAGCCGTCTTTTGATTACATTTTATTTTATTATTAAAAAAATACATAAAATATATAAATATGTCATCGCGAACTCGATTATTAATGCATATTTACTTGAGATTAATAGGGACAAAAAAGGAAAAAAACACATACATTGCACGTTCTTAATTGTAAGTTATTTTGGGTAGACAATTAACTTGAGTTCACTGATTTATCATATATACTTGGAATAAAATGAATAGAAATTAAGGCCAAAATACCGACTGTATAAATCTCCATAGTAATTTTTAAATTAAATTTACAACATGCAACTGATCGGATACAATTACAACAACATACAAAGTGTAATCCCAAATATCCACCGATCGATGCGACATATCATCAATTTTATCCCCGTACTTTGCATCTTGAGCTTATAAGAAGATTGCTCGGCCTTGGGCGACGATTATCAAACAGAATGCGGTAGTGTTGAAGTCCACATATTTCCTATCACAGTAATCATTAAGGAGAATCTTCTGTTGTGTGCCTATTTTGATATAGAAAACATCTCATTGAGATTAATGTGGGTATCCTGTGCGGCAGGCTTCTTGTTTTCCATTTGTTGAGCGACTCTTGACATTTTTATCTCCCATTTTTCTTCTATCTTATCGTTTCTAATTATATTCCTCAACGGATGTAGAACATAATTTTTAGATCACAACGATTCCTAGCTGGCTTTAGCATAAATTTTGTATTTTATTAAGAAATTCATGAAATATATAAATATGTCATCGCGAACTCGCTTATTAATGCATATTTACTTGCGATTAATAGGGACAAAAAAAGAAAAAAACACATACATTGCACGTTCTTAATTGTAAGTTATTTTGGGTAGACAATTAACTTGAGTTCACCGATTTAGCATATATACTCGGAATAAAAAGATTAGAAATTAAAGGCAAAATATATATCGTATAAATCTCCATAGTAATTTTTATATTAAATTTACAACATGTAACTGATCAAAATACAAAAACAACAACAACATGTAAAATCAAATATCCACCAGTTTGATGCATTATAACATTATTTTTATCCCCATACTCTATCTCAAGATCATGAGGAGATTGCTCGGCCACGAGGCTACGACCATCAACAGGAATGCAATCGAGTCAAAGTCCACAGATTGCCTATCACGGTAAGCATTCGGGAGCATCTTCAATTGTGTTACACTTTCCATCCAGAAAAATACCTCATTTATGTACTATCCCTTGAATTTGAGAGATTAATGTGAGCCGCTTTGAGTGACGGGCTTCTTGTATTTTTTCTTGTTGAGTGACTCTGATAGTTTTACCTCCATTTGTTTCTTCTTCTCTTCTCGGTTCTAACTATATTTCTTGGCGAATTTAGAGCGTAACTTTTAGATCACAAGGATTTCTAGCTAGATTTTGCCTACATTTGATATTTTTATTACAAAATTTATAAAATATGTAAATATATGATCATGAACTCAGTTATTAATGCATATTAACATGAGATAAACATGGACAAAACAACAACAGCACGTGCATTACACGTTCCAAATTGTTAGTTATTTTTTATAGATAATTCTTGAGTTCATTGATTTAACATATATACTTGGAATAAAAAGAATAGAAATTAAAGGCAAAAGATGTACGTATAATCTCAATAGTAAATTTTATATTGAATTTACAACAAGTAACTGATCAAGATACAAAAAAAACATAACCAAAGTGTAATCCCAAAGATCCACTAGTCTCGATGCAACATATCATTATTTTTATCACATACTCTATCTCGACCTCATCGGAGATTAACAACCATCAAACAAGAATGCAATAGAGTTGAATTGCACAGATCGCTTATCACGGTGAGCATTCAAGAGTATCTTGAATTTCGTGTCTCTCTTGATCCAAGAAACACCTCATTTCGTGCTTGGCCCATGACTTTGAGATTAATGTGATCATCCCGAGCGTCTAAGTTCATTTTGGTTAAATGTTGGGGATGATTCTTGGAGTTGGGTTGGAGAAGATGTGAAATTGGTGGATTCACGTTAAAGATTGAGGTATTGAAATGGGACAAGTGACCCATTTTTTTGCAACACGAGAGAATAATGTTTTTGTAGATGCATAGTGTTTTTCAGTTGTTGAGAGAGGTTTTGTTCATGGAAATGCAAAAAATAAGAGACGACGGTGTGAAGAATAAAGGTTGACGGAGTAGAAAAAGGAAGAAGAATTCGAGTAGATTATTATAATCGATTATGCGCAAAATTCTTGGGTAGATATTTATTAGGGATAAAGTTTATTTGTATTATAAATGATTAAATAAATTTATATTTGTGAAGAGACTCCTGACATTTTATCTCCCTTTCTTTCTCCTTCGATCTTGGTTCTAACTATATTTCACGGTGGATTTAGAATATAATTTTGAGATCGCAAGGATTCCTAGCCGTCTTTTGATTACATTTTATTTTATTATTTAAAAAATACATAAAATATATAAATATGTCATCGCGAACTCGTTATTAATGCATATTTACTTGAGATTAATAGGGACAAAAAAGGAAAAAAACACATACATTGCACGTTCTTAATTGTAAGTTATTTTGGGTAGACAATTAACTTGAGTTCACGATTTAGCATATATACTCGGAATAAAAAGATTAGAAATTAAAGGCAAAATATATATCGTATAAATCTCCATAGTAATTTTTATATTAAATTTACAACATGTAACTGATCAAAATACAAAAACAACAACAACATGTAAAATCAAATATCCACCAGTTTGATGAATTATAACATTATTTTTATCCCCATACTCTATCTCAAGATCATGAGGAGATTGCTCGGCCACGAGGCTACGACCATCAACAGGGAATGCAATCGAGTCAAAGTCCACAGATTGCCTATCACGGTAAGCATTCGGAGCATCTTCAATTGTGTTACACTTTCCATCCGTAAAAATACCTCATTTATGTACTATCCCTTGAATTTGAGAGATTAATGTGAGCCGCCCGAGTGACGGGCTTCTTGTATTTTTTCTTGTTGAGTGACTCCTAATAGTTTTACCTCCATTTGTTTCTTCTTCTCTTCTCGGTTCTAACTATATTTCTTGGCGAATTTAGAGCGTAACTTTTAGATCACAAGGATTTCTAGCTAGATTTTGCCTACATTTGATATTTTTATTACAAAATTTATAAAATATGTAAATATATGATCATGAACTCAGTTATTAATGCATATTAACATGAGATAAACATGGACAAAACAACAACAGCACGTGCATTACACGTTCCAAATTGTTAGTTATTTTTTATAGATAATTCTTGAGTTCATTGATTTAACATATATACTTGGAATAAAAAGAATAGAAATTAAAGGCAAAAGATGTACGTATAATCTCAATAGTAAATTTTATATTGAATTTACAACAAGTAACTGATCAAGATACAAAAAAAACATAACCAAAGTGTAATCCCAAAGATCCACTAGTCGATGCAACATATCATTATTTTTATCACATACTCTATCTCGACCTCATCAGAGATTAACAACCATCAAACAAGAATGCAATAGAGTTGAATTGCACGGGATCGCTTATCACGGTGAGCATTCAAGAGTATCTTGAATTTCGTGTCTCTCTTGATCCAAGAAACACCTCATTTCGTACTGGCCCATGACTTTGAGATTAATGTGATCATCCCGAGCGTCTAAGTTCATTTTGGTTAAATGTTGGGGATGATTCTTGGAGTTGGGTTGGAGAAGATGTGAAATTGGTGGATTCACGTTAAAGATTGAGGTATTGAAATGGGACAAGTGACCCATTTTTTTGCAACACGAGAGAATAATGTTTTTGTAGATGCATAGTGTTTTTCAGTTGTTGAGAGAGGTTTTGTTCATGGAAATGCAAAAAATAAGAGACCGACAGTGTGAAGAATAAAGGTTGACGGAGTAGAAAAAGGAAGAAGAATTCGAGTAGATTATTATAATCGATTATGCGCAAAATTCTTGGGTAGATATTTATTAGGGATAAAGTTTATTTGTATTATAAATGATTAAATAAATTTATATTTGTGAAGAGACTCTGACATTTTATCTCCCTTTGTTTCTCCTTCTGATCTTGGTTCTAACTATATTTCACGGTGGATTTAGAATATAATTTTGAGATCGCAAGGATTCCTAGCCGTCTTTTGATTACATTTTATTTTATTATTAAAAAAATACATAAAATATATAAATATGTCATCGCGAACTCGAGTTATTAATGCATATTTACTTGAGATTAATAGGGACAAAAAAGGAAAAAAACACATACATTGCACGTTCTTAATTGTAAGTTATTTTGGGTAGACAATTAACTTGAGTTCACTGATTTATCATATATACTTGGAATAAAATGAATAGAAATTAAGGCCAAAATACCGACTGTATAAATCTCCATAGTAATTTTTAAATTAAATTTACAACATGCAACCGATCGGGATACAATTACAACAACATACAAAGTGTAATCCCAAATATCCACCGGTCGATGCGACATATCATCAATTTTATCCCCGTCTTCGCATCTTGAGCTTATAAGAAGATTGCTCGGCCTTGGGCGACGATTATCAAACAGAATGCAGTAGTGTTGAAGTCCACATATTTCCTATCACAAGGTAATCATTAAGGAGAATCTTCTGTTGTGTGCCTATTTTGATATAGAAAACATCTCATTGAGATTAATGTGAGTATCCCGTGCGGCGAGGCTTCTTGTTTTCCATTTGTTGAGCGACTCTTGACATTTTTATCTCCCATTTTTCTTCTATCTTATCGTTTCTAATTATATTCCTCAACAGATGTAGAACATAATTTTTAGATCACAACGATTCCTAGTGGCTTTAGCATAAATTTTGTATTTTATTAAGAAATTCATGAAATATATAAATATGTCATCGCGAACTCGAGTTATTAATGCATATTTACTTGCGATTAATAGGGACAAAAAAAAAAAAAAACACATACATTGCACGTTCTTAATTGTAAGTTATTTTGGGTAGACAATTAACTTGAGTTCACCGATTTAGCATATATACTCGGAATAAAAAGATTAGAAATTAAAGGCAAAATATATATCGTATAAATCTCCATAGTAATTTTTATATTAAATTTACAACATGTAACTGATCAAAATACAAAAACAACAACAACATGTAAAATCAAATATCCACCAGTTTGATGCATTATAACATTATTTTTATCCCCATACTCTATCTCAAGATCATGAGGAGATTGCTCGGCCACGAGGCTACGACCATCAACGGGAATGCAATCGAGTCAAAGTCCACAGATTGCCTATCACGGTAAGCATTCGGGAGCATCTTCAATTGTGTTACACTTTCCATCCAGAAAAATACCTCATTTATGTACTATCCCTTGAATTTGAGAGATTAATGTGAGCCTTTGAGTGACGGGCTTCTTGTATTTTTTCTTGTTGAGTGACTCTGATAGTTTTACCTCCATTTGTTTCTTCTTCTCTTCTCGGTTCTAACTATATTTCTTGGCGAATTTAGAGCGTAACTTTTAGATCACAAGGATTTCTAGCTAGATTTTGCCTACATTTGATATTTTTATTACAAAATTTATAAAATATGTAAATATATGATCATGAACTCAGTTATTAATGCATATTAACATGAGATAAACATGGACAAAACAACAACAGCACGTGCATTACACGTTCCAAATTGTTAGTTATTTTTTATAGATAATTCTTGAGTTCATTGATTTAACATATATACTTGGAATAAAAAGAATAGAAATTAAAGGCAAAAGATGTACGTATAATCTCAATAGTAAATTTTATATTGAATTTACAACAAGTAACTGATCAAGATACAAAAAAAACATAACCAGTGTAATCCCAAAGATCCACTAGTCGATGCAACATATCATTATTTTTATCACATACTCTATCTCGACCTCATCGGAGATTAACAACCATCAAACAAGAATGCAATAGAGTTGAATTGCACAGATCGCTTATCACGGTGAGCATTCAAGAGTATCTTGAATTTCGTGTCTCTCTTGATCCAAGAAACACCTCATTTCGTACTTGGCCCATGACTTTGAGATTAATGTGATCATCCCGAGCGTCTAAGTTCATTTTGGTTAAATGTTGGGGATGATTCTTGGAGTTGGGTTGGAGAAGATGTGAAATTGGTGGATTCACGTTAAAGATTGAGGTATTGAAATGGGACAAGTGACCCATTTTTTTGCAACACGAGAGAATAATGTTTTTGTAGATGCATAGTGTTTTTCAGTTGTTGAGAGAGGTTTTGTTCATGGAAATGCAAAAAATAAGAGACTGACGATGTGAAGAATAAAGGTTGACGGAGTAGAAAAAGGAAGAAGAATTCGAGTAGATTATTATAATCGATTATGCGCAAAATTCTTGGGTAGATATTTATTAGGGATAAAGTTTATTTGTATTATAAATGATTAAATAAATTTATATTTGTGAAGAGACTCGACATTTTATCTCCCTTTGTTTCTCCTTCGATCTTGGTTCTAACTATATTTCACGGTGGATTTAGAATATAATTTTGAGATCGCAAGGATTCCTAGCCGTCTTTTGATTACATTTTATTTTATTATTTAAAAAATACATAAAATATATAAATATGTCATCGCGAACTCAGTTATTAATGCATATTTACTTGAGATTAATAGGGACAAAAAAGGAAAAAAACACATACATTGCACGTTCTTAATTGTAAGTTATTTTGGGTAGACAATTAACTTGAGTTCACTGATTTAGCATATATACTCGGAATAAAAAGATTAGAAATTAAAGGCAAAATATATATCGTATAAATCTCCATAGTAATTTTTATATTAAATTTACAACATGTAACTGATCAAAATACAAAAACAACAACAACATGTAAAATCAAATATCCACCAGTTTGATGCATTATAACATTATTTTTATCCCCATACTCTATCTCAAGATCATGAGGAGATTGCTCGGCCCTGAGGCTACGACCATCAACAGGAATGCAATCGAGTCAAAGTCCACAGATTGCCTATCACAGTAAGCATTCAGGAGCATCTTCAATTGTGTTACACTTTCCATCCAGAAAAATACCTCATTTATGTACTATCCCTTGAATTTGAGAGATTAATGTGAGCCGCCTGAGTGACGGGCTTCTTGTATTTTTTCTTGTTGAGTGACTCCTGATAGTTTTACCTCCATTTGTTTCTTCTTCTCTTCTCGGTTCTAACTATATTTCTTGGCGAATTTAGAGCGTAACTTTTAGATCACAAGGATTTCTAGCTAGATTTTGCCTACATTTGATATTTTTATTACAAAATTTATAAAATATGTAAATATATGATCATGAACTCAGTTATTAATGCATATTAACATGAGATAAACATGGACAAAACAACAACAGCACGTGCATTACACGTTCCAAATTGTTAGTTATTTTTTATAGATAATTCTTGAGTTCATTGATTTAACATATATACTTGGAATAAAAAGAATAGAAATTAAAGGCAAAAGATGTACGTATAATCTCAATAGTAAATTTTATATTGAATTTACAACAAGTAACTGATCAAGATACAAAAAAAACATAACCAGTGTAATCCCAAAGATCCACTAGTCTGATGCAACATATCATTATTTTTATCACATACTCTATCTCGACCTCATCGGAGATTAACAACCATCAAACAAGAATGCAATAGAGTTGAATTGCACAGATCGCTTATCACGGTGAGCATTCAAGAGTATCTTGAATTTCGTGTCTCTCTTGATCCAAGAAACACCTCATTTCGTATCGGCCCATGACTTTGAGATTAATGTGATCATCCCGAGCGTCTAAGTTCATTTTGGTTAAATGTTGGGGATGATTCTTGGAGTTGGGTTGGAGAAGATGTGAAATTGGTGGATTCACGTTAAAGATTGAGGTATTGAAATGGGACAAGTGACCCATTTTTTTGCAACACGAGAGAATAATGTTTTTGTAGATGCATAGTGTTTTTCAGTTGTTGAGAGAGGTTTTGTTCATGGAAATGCAAAAAATAAGAGACGACAGTGTGAAGAATAAAGGTTGACGGAGTAGAAAAAGGAAGAAGAATTCGAGTAGATTATTATAATCGATTATGCGCAAAATTCTTGGGTAGATATTTATTAGGGATAAAGTTTATTTGTATTATAAATGATTAAATAAATTTATATTTGTGAAGAGACTCCCGACATTTTATCTCCCTTTGTTTCTCCTTCGATCTTGGTTCTAACTATATTTCACGGTGGATTTAGAATATAATTTTGAGATCGCAAGGATTCCTAGCCGTCTTTTGATTACATTTTATTTTATTATTTAAAAAATACATAAAATATATAAATATGTCATCGCGAACTCAGTTATTAATGCATATTTACTTGAGATTAATAGGGACAAAAAAGGAAAAAAACATACATTGCACGTTCTTAATTGTAAGTTATTTTGGGTAGACAATTAACTTGAGTTCACTGATTTAGCATATATACTCGGAATAAAAAGATTAGAAATTAAAGGCAAAATATATATCGTATAAATCTCCATAGTAATTTTTATATTAAATTTACAACATGTAACTGATCAAAATACAAAAACAACAACAACATGTAAAATCAAATATCCACCAGTTTGATGCATTATAACATTATTTTTATCCCCATACTCTATCTCAAGATCATGAGGAGATTGCTCGGCCCCGAGGCTACGACCATCAACAGGAATGCAATCGAGTCAAAGTCCACAGATTGCCTATCACGGTAAGCATTCGGGAGCATCTTCAATTGTGTTACACTTTCCATCCAGAAAAATACCTCATTTATGTACTATCCCTTGAATTTGAGAGATTAATGTGAGCCGCCTGAGTGACGGGCTTCTTGTATTTTTTCTTGTTGAGTGACTCCTGATAGTTTTACCTCCATTTGTTTCTTCTTCTCTTCTCGGTTCTAACTATATTTCTTGGCGAATTTAGAGCGTAACTTTTAGATCACAAGGATTTCTAGCTAGATTTTGCCTACATTTGATATTTTTATTACAAAATTTATAAAATATGTAAATATATGATCATGAACTCGAGTTATTAATGCATATTAACATGAGATAAACATGGACAAAACAACAACAGCACGTGCATTACACGTTCCAAATTGTTAGTTATTTTTTATAGATAATTCTTGAGTTCATTGATTTAACATATATACTTGGAATAAAAAGAATAGAAATTAAAGGCAAAAGATGTACGTATAATCTCAATAGTAAATTTTATATTGAATTTACAACAAGTAACTGATCAAGATACAAAAAAAACATAACCAGTGTAATCCCAAAGATCCACTAGTCGATGCAACATATCATTATTTTTATCACATACTCTATCTCGACCTCATCGGAGATTAACAACCATCAAACAAGAATGCAATAGAGTTGAATTGCACAGACGCTTATCACGGTGAGCATTCAAGAGTATCTTGAATTTCGTGTCTCTCTTGATCCAAGAAACACCTCATTTCGTACGGCCCATGACTTTGAGATTAATGTGATCATCCCGAGCGTCTAAGTTCATTTTGGTTAAATGTTGGGGATGATTCTTGGAGTTGGGTTGGAGAAGATGTGAAATTGGTGGATTCACGTTAAAGATTGAGGTATTGAAATGGGACAAGTGACCCATTTTTTTGCAACACGAGAGAATAATGTTTTTGTAGATGCATAGTGTTTTTCAGTTGTTGAGAGAGGTTTTGTTCATGGAAATGCAAAAAATAAGAGACTGACAAAGTGTGAAGAATAAAGGTTGACGGAGTAGAAAAAGGAAGAAGAATTCGAGTAGATTATTATAATCTGATTATGCGCAAAATTCTTGGGTAGATATTTATTAGGGATAAAGTTTATTTGTATTATAAATGATTAAATAAATTTATATTTGTGAAGAGACTCCCGACATTTTATCTCCCTTTGTTTCTCCTTCGATCTTGGTTCTAACTATATTTCACGGTGGATTTAGAATATAATTTTGAGATCGCAAGGATTCCTAGCCGTCTTTTGATTACATTTTATTTTATTATTTAAAAAATACATAAAATATATAAATATGTCATCGCGAACTCAGTTATTAATGCATATTTACTTGAGATTAATAGGGACAAAAAAGGAAAAAAACACATACATTGCACGTTCTTAATTGTAAGTTATTTTGGGTAGACAATTAACTTGAGTTCACTGATTTAGCATATATACTCGGAATAAAAAGATTAGAAATTAAAGGCAAAATATATATCGTATAAATCTCCATAGTAATTTTTATATTAAATTTACAACATGTAACTGATCAAAATACAAAAACAACAACAACATGTAAAATCAAATATCCACCAGTTTGATGCATTATAACATTATTTTTATCCCCATACTCTATCTCAAGATCATGAGGAGATTGCTCGGCCCAGAGGCTACGACCATCAACAGAAATGCAATCGAGTCAAAGTCCACAGATTGCCTATCACAAGTAAGCATTCGGGAGCATCTTCAATTGTGTTACACTTTCCATCCAGAAAAATACCTCATTTATGTACTATCCCTTGAATTTGAGAGATTAATGTGAGCCGCCCGAGTGACGGGCTTCTTGTATTTTTTCTTGTTGAGTGACTCCCGATAGTTTTACCTCCATTTGTTTCTTCTTCTCTTCTCGGTTCTAACTATATTTCTTGGCGAATTTAGAGCGTAACTTTTAGATCACAAGGATTTCTAGCTAGATTTTGCCTACATTTGATATTTTTATTACAAAATTTATAAAATATGTAAATATATGATCATGAACTCAGTTATTAATGCATATTAACATGAGATAAACATGGACAAAACAACAACAGCACGTGCATTACACGTTCCAAATTGTTAGTTATTTTTTATAGATAATTCTTGAGTTCATTGATTTAACATATATACTTGGAATAAAAAGAATAGAAATTAAAGGCAAAAGATGTACGTATAATCTCAATAGTAAATTTTATATTGAATTTACAACAAGTAACTGATCAAGATACAAAAAAAACATAACCAGTGTAATCCCAAAGATCCACTAGTCGATGCAACATATCATTATTTTTATCACATACTCTATCTCGACCTCATCGGAGATTAACAACCATCAAACAAGAATGCAATAGAGTTGAATTGCACAGATCGCTTATCACGGTGAGCATTCAAGAGTATCTTGAATTTCGTGTCTCTCTTGATCCAAGAAACACCTCATTTCGTACTTGGCCCATGACTTTGAGATTAATGTGATCATCCTGAGCGTCTAAGTTCATTTTGGTTAAATGTTGGGGATGATTCTTGGAGTTGGGTTGGAGAAGATGTGAAATTGGTGGATTCACGTTAAAGATTGAGGTATTGAAATGGGACAAGTGACCCATTTTTTTGCAACACGAGAGAATAATGTTTTTGTAGATGCATAGTGTTTTTCAGTTGTTGAGAGAGGTTTTGTTCATGGAAATGCAAAAAATAAGAGACTGACAGTGTGAAGAATAAAGGTTGACGGAGTAGAAAAAGGAAGAAGAATTCAGAGTAGATTATTATAATCTGATTATGCGCAAAATTCTTGGGTAGATATTTATTAGGGATAAAGTTTATTTGTATTATAAATGATTAAATAAATTTATATTTGTGAAGAGACTCCTGACATTTTATCTCCCTTTGTTTCTCCTTCTGATCTTGGTTCTAACTATATTTCACGGTGGATTTAGAATATAATTTTGAGATCGCAAGGATTCCTAGCCGTCTTTTGATTACATTTTATTTTATTATTTAAAAAATACATAAAATATATAAATATGTCATCGCGAACTCAGTTATTAATGCATATTTACTTGAGATTAATAGGGACAAAAAAGGAAAAAAACACATACATTGCACGTTCTTAATTGTAAGTTATTTTGGGTAGACAATTAACTTGAGTTCACCGATTTAGCATATATACTCGGAATAAAAAGATTAGAAATTAAAGGCAAAATATATATCGTATAAATCTCCATAGTAATTTTTATATTAAATTTACAACATGTAACTGATCAAAATACAAAAACAACAACAACATGTAAAATCAAATATCCACCAGTTTGATGCATTATAACATTATTTTTATCCCCATACTCTATCTCAAGATCATGAGGAGATTGCTCGGCCCCGAGGCTACGACCATCAACAGGAATGCAATCGAGTCAAAGTCCACAGATTGCCTATCACAAGTAAGCATTCAGGAGCATCTTCAATTGTGTTACACTTTCCATCCAGAAAAATACCTCATTTATGTACTATCCCTTGAATTTGAGAGATTAATGTGAGCCGCTTTGAGTGACGGGCTTCTTGTATTTTTTCTTGTTGAGTGACTCCCGATAGTTTTACCTCCATTTGTTTCTTCTTCTCTTCTCGGTTCTAACTATATTTCTTGGCGAATTTAGAGCGTAACTTTTAGATCACAAGGATTTCTAGCTAGATTTTGCCTACATTTGATATTTTTATTACAAAATTTATAAAATATGTAAATATATGATCATGAACTCAGTTATTAATGCATATTAACATGAGATAAACATGGACAAAACAACAACAGCACGTGCATTACACGTTCCAAATTGTTAGTTATTTTTTATAGATAATTCTTGAGTTCATTGATTTAACATATATACTTGGAATAAAAAGAATAGAAATTAAAGGCAAAAGATGTACGTATAATCTCAATAGTAAATTTTATATTGAATTTACAACAAGTAACTGATCAAGATACAAAAAAAACATAACCAGTGTAATCCCAAAGATCCACTAGTCTGATGCAACATATCATTATTTTTATCACATACTCTATCTCGACCTCATCAGGAGATTAACAACCATCAAACAAGAATGCAATAGAGTTGAATTGCACAGACTGCTTATCACAGTGAGCATTCAAGAGTATCTTGAATTTCGTGTCTCTCTTGATCCAAGAAACACCTCATTTCGTACTGGCCCATGACTTTGAGATTAATGTGATCATCCTGAGCGTCTAAGTTCATTTTGGTTAAATGTTGGGGATGATTCTTGGAGTTGGGTTGGAGAAGATGTGAAATTGGTGGATTCACGTTAAAGATTGAGGTATTGAAATGGGACAAGTGACCCATTTTTTTGCAACACGAGAGAATAATGTTTTTGTAGATGCATAGTGTTTTTCAGTTGTTGAGAGAGGTTTTGTTCATGGAAATGCAAAAAATAAGAGACTGACAAAGGTGAAGAATAAAGGTTGACGGAGTAGAAAAAGGAAGAAGAATTCGAGTAGATTATTATAATCGATTATGCGCAAAATTCTTGGGTAGATATTTATTAGGGATAAAGTTTATTTGTATTATAAATGATTAAATAAATTTATATTTGTGAAGAGACTCCGACATTTTATCTCCCTTTGTTTCTCCTTCGATCTTGGTTCTAACTATATTTCACGGTGGATTTAGAATATAATTTTGAGATCGCAAGGATTCCTAGCCGTCTTTTGATTACATTTTATTTTATTATTAAAAAAATACATAAAATATATAAATATGTCATCGCGAACTCAGTTATTAATGCATATTTACTTGAGATTAATAGGGACAAAAAAGGAAAAAAACACATACATTGCACGTTCTTAATTGTAAGTTATTTTGGGTAGACAATTAACTTGAGTTCACCGATTTAGCATATATACTCGGAATAAAAAGATTAGAAATTAAAGGCAAAATATATATCGTATAAATCTCCATAGTAATTTTTATATTAAATTTACAACATGTAACTGATCAAAATACAAAAACAACAACAACATGTAAAATCAAATATCCACCAGTTTGATGCATTATAACATTATTTTTATCCCCATACTCTATCTCAAGATCATGAGGAGATTGCTCGGCCCCGAGGCTACGACCATCAACAGGAATGCAATCGAGTCAAAGTCCACAGATTGCCTATCACGGTAAGCATTCAGGAGCATCTTCAATTGTGTTACACTTTCCATCCGAAAATACCTCATTTATGTACTATCCCTTGAATTTGAGAGATTAATGTGAGCCGCCCGAGTGACGGGCTTCTTGTATTTTTTCTTGTTGAGTGACTCTGATAGTTTTACCTCCATTTGTTTCTTCTTCTCTTCTCGGTTCTAACTATATTTCTTGGCGAATTTAGAGCGTAACTTTTAGATCACAAGGATTTCTAGCTAGATTTTGCCTACATTTGATATTTTTATTACAAAATTTATAAAATATGTAAATATATGATCATGAACTCAGTTATTAATGCATATTAACATGAGATAAACATGGACAAAACAACAACAGCACGTGCATTACACGTTCCAAATTGTTAGTTATTTTTTATAGATAATTCTTGAGTTCATTGATTTAACATATATACTTGGAATAAAAAGAATAGAAATTAAAGGCAAAAGATGTACGTATAATCTCAATAGTAAATTTTATATTGAATTTACAACAAGTAACTGATCAAGATACAAAAAAAACATAACCAAAGTGTAATCCCAAAGATCCACTAGTCTCGATGCAACATATCATTATTTTTATCACATACTCTATCTCGACCTCATCAGAGATTAACAACCATCAAACAAGAATGCAATAGAGTTGAATTGCACAGATCCCTTATCACAAAGAGCATTCAAGAGTATCTTGAATTTCGTGTCTCTCTTGATCCAAGAAACACCTCATTTCGTACCGGCCCATGACTTTGAGATTAATGTGATCATCCCGAGCGTCTAAGTTCATTTTGGTTAAATGTTGGGGATGATTCTTGGAGTTGGGTTGGAGAAGATGTGAAATTGGTGGATTCACGTTAAAGATTGAGGTATTGAAATGGGACAAGTGACCCATTTTTTTGCAACACGAGAGAATAATGTTTTTGTAGATGCATAGTGTTTTTCAGTTGTTGAGAGAGGTTTTGTTCATGGAAATGCAAAAAATAAGAGACTCGACAAAGTGTGAAGAATAAAGGTTGACGGAGTAGAAAAAGGAAGAAGAATTCAGAGTAGATTATTATAATCTGATTATGCGCAAAATTCTTGGGTAGATATTTATTAGGGATAAAGTTTATTTGTATTATAAATGATTAAATAAATTTATATTTGTGAAGAGACTCCTGACATTTTATCTCCCTTTGTTTCTCCTTCTGATCTTGGTTCTAACTATATTTCACGGTGGATTTAGAATATAATTTTGAGATCGCAAGGATTCCTAGCCGTCTTTTGATTACATTTTATTTTATTATTTAAAAAATACATAAAATATATAAATATGTCATCGCGAACTCAGTTATTAATGCATATTTACTTGAGATTAATAGGGACAAAAAAGGAAAAAAACACATACATTGCACGTTCTTAATTGTAAGTTATTTTGGGTAGACAATTAACTTGAGTTCACTGATTTAGCATATATACTCGGAATAAAAAGATTAGAAATTAAAGGCAAAATATATATCGTATAAATCTCCATAGTAATTTTTATATTAAATTTACAACATGTAACTGATCAAAATACAAAAACAACAACAACATGTAAAATCAAATATCCACCAGTTTGATGCATTATAACATTATTTTTATCCCCATACTCTATCTCAAGATCATGAGGAGATTGCTCGGCCCCGAGGCTACGACCATCAACAGAATGCAATCGAGTCAAAGTCCACAGATTGCCTATCACAAGTAAGCATTCGGGAGCATCTTCAATTGTGTTACACTTTCCATCCGAAAAATACCTCATTTATGTACTATCCCTTGAATTTGAGAGATTAATGTGAGCCGCCCGAGTGACGGGCTTCTTGTATTTTTTCTTGTTGAGTGACTCTGATAGTTTTACCTCCATTTGTTTCTTCTTCTCTTCTCGGTTCTAACTATATTTCTTGGCGAATTTAGAGCGTAACTTTTAGATCACAAGGATTTCTAGCTAGATTTTGCCTACATTTGATATTTTTATTACAAAATTTATAAAATATGTAAATATATGATCATGAACTCAGTTATTAATGCATATTAACATGAGATAAACATGGACAAAACAACAACAGCACGTGCATTACACGTTCCAAATTGTTAGTTATTTTTTATAGATAATTCTTGAGTTCATTGATTTAACATATATACTTGGAATAAAAAGAATAGAAATTAAAGGCAAAAGATGTACGTATAATCTCAATAGTAAATTTTATATTGAATTTACAACAAGTAACTGATCAAGATACAAAAAAAACATAACCAAAGTGTAATCCCAAAGATCCACTAGTCGATGCAACATATCATTATTTTTATCACATACTCTATCTCGACCTCATCAGAGATTAACAACCATCAAACAAGAATGCAATAGAGTTGAATTGCACAGACGCTTATCACGGTGAGCATTCAAGAGTATCTTGAATTTCGTGTCTCTCTTGATCCAAGAAACACCTCATTTCGTATCTTGGCCCATGACTTTGAGATTAATGTGATCATCCCGAGCGTCTAAGTTCATTTTGGTTAAATGTTGGGGATGATTCTTGGAGTTGGGTTGGAGAAGATGTGAAATTGGTGGATTCACGTTAAAGATTGAGGTATTGAAATGGGACAAGTGACCCATTTTTTTGCAACACGAGAGAATAATGTTTTTGTAGATGCATAGTGTTTTTCAGTTGTTGAGAGAGGTTTTGTTCATGGAAATGCAAAAAATAAGAGACTGACAAAGTGTGAAGAATAAAGGTTGACGGAGTAGAAAAAGGAAGAAGAATTCGAGTAGATTATTATAATCTGATTATGCGCAAAATTCTTGGGTAGATATTTATTAGGGATAAAGTTTATTTGTATTATAAATGATTAAATAAATTTATATTTGTGAAGAGACTCCCGACATTTTATCTCCCTTTGTTTCTCCTTCGATCTTGGTTCTAACTATATTTCACGGTGGATTTAGAATATAATTTTGAGATCGCAAGGATTCCTAGCCGTCTTTTGATTACATTTTATTTTATTATTTAAAAAATACATAAAATATATAAATATGTCATCGCGAACTCAGTTATTAATGCATATTTACTTGAGATTAATAGGGACAAAAAAGGAAAAAAACACATACATTGCACGTTCTTAATTGTAAGTTATTTTGGGTAGACAATTAACTTGAGTTCACTGATTTAGCATATATACTCGGAATAAAAAGATTAGAAATTAAAGGCAAAATATATATCGTATAAATCTCCATAGTAATTTTTATATTAAATTTACAACATGTAACTGATCAAAATACAAAAACAACAACAACATGTAAAATCAAATATCCACCAGTTTGATGCATTATAACATTATTTTTATCCCCATACTCTATCTCAAGATCATGAGGAGATTGCTCGGCCCCGAGGCTACGACCATCAACAACATGGAATGCAATCGAGTCAAAGTCCACAGATTGCCTATCACAGTAAGCATTCAGGAGCATCTTCAATTGTGTTACACTTTCCATCCAGAAAAATACCTCATTTATGTACTATCCCTTGAATTTGAGAGATTAATGTGAGCCGCCTGAGTGACGGGCTTCTTGTATTTTTTCTTGTTGAGTGACTCCTGATAGTTTTACCTCCATTTGTTTCTTCTTCTCTTCTCGGTTCTAACTATATTTCTTGGCGAATTTAGAGCGTAACTTTTAGATCACAAGGATTTCTAGCTAGATTTTGCCTACATTTGATATTTTTATTACAAAATTTATAAAATATGTAAATATATGATCATGAACTCAGTTATTAATGCATATTAACATGAGATAAACATGGACAAAACAAAAACAGCACGTGCATTACACGTTCCAAATTGTTAGTTATTTTTTATAGATAATTCTTGAGTTCATTGATTTAACATATATACTTGGAATAAAAAGAATAGAAATTAAAGGCAAAAGATGTACGTATAATCTCAATAGTAAATTTTATATTGAATTTACAACAAGTAACTGATCAAGATACAAAAAAAACATAACCAGTGTAATCCCAAAGATCCACTAGTCTGATGCAACATATCATTATTTTTATCACATACTCTATCTCGACCTCATCGGAGATTAACAACCATCAAACAAGAATGCAATAGAGTTGAATTGCACAGACTGCTTATCACAGTGAGCATTCAAGAGTATCTTGAATTTCGTGTCTCTCTTGATCCAAGAAACACCTCATTTCGTACTGGCCCATGACTTTGAGATTAATGTGATCATCCTGAGCGTCTAAGTTCATTTTGGTTAAATGTTGGGGATGATTCTTGGAGTTGGGTTGGAGAAGATGTGAAATTGGTGGATTCACGTTAAAGATTGAGGTATTGAAATGGGACAAGTGACCCATTTTTTTGCAACACGAGAGAATAATGTTTTTGTAGATGCATAGTGTTTTTCAGTTGTTGAGAGAGGTTTTGTTCATGGAAATGCAAAAAATAAGAGACTGACAGTGTGAAGAATAAAGGTTGACGGAGTAGAAAAAGGAAGAAGAATTCAGAGTAGATTATTATAATCTGATTATGCGCAAAATTCTTGGGTAGATATTTATTAGGGATAAAGTTTATTTGTATTATAAATGATTAAATAAATTTATATTTGTGAAGAGACTCCTGACATTTTATCTCCCTTTGTTTCTCCTTCTGATCTTGGTTCTAACTATATTTCACGGTGGATTTAGAATATAATTTTGAGATCGCAAGGATTCCTAGCCGTCTTTTGATTACATTTTATTTTATTATTAAAAAAATACATAAAATATATAAATATGTCATCGCGAACTCAGTTATTAATGCATATTTACTTGAGATTAATAGGGACAAAAAAGGAAAAAAACACATACATTGCACGTTCTTAATTGTAAGTTATTTTGGGTAGACAATTAACTTGAGTTCACTGATTTATCATATATACTTGGAATAAAATGAATAGAAATTAAGGCCAAAATACCGATCGTATAAATCTCCATAGTAATTTTTAAATTAAATTTACAACATGCAACTGATCAGGATACAATTACAACAACATACAAAGTGTAATCCCAAATATCCACCAGTCTGATGCGACATATCATCAATTTTATCCCCGTACTGCATCTTGAGCTTATAAGAAGATTGCTCGGCCTTGGGCGACGATTATCAAACAGAATGCAATAGTGTTGAAGTCCACATATTTCCTATCACAAGAATCATTAAGGAGAATCTTCTGTTGTGTGCCTATTTTGATATAGAAAACATCTCATTGAGATTAATGTGAGTATCCTGTGCGGCAGGCTTCTTGTTTTCCATTTGTTGAGCGACTCTTGACATTTTTATCTCCCATTTTTCTTCTATCTTATCGTTTCTAATTATATTCCTCAACAGATGTAGAACATAATTTTTAGATCACAACGATTCCTAGCGGCTTTAGCATAAATTTTGTATTTTATTAAGAAATTCATGAAATATATAAATATGTCATCGCGAACTCAGTTATTAATGCATATTTACTTGCGATTAATAGGGACAAAAAAAGAAAAAAACACATACAATGCACGTTCTTAATTGTAAGTTATTTTGGGTAGACAATTAACTTGAGTTCACTGATTTAGCATATATACTCGGAATAAAAAGATTAGAAATTAAAGGCAAAATATATATCGTATAAATCTCCATAGTAATTTTTATATTAAATTTACAACATGTAACTGATCAAAATACAAAAACAACAACAACATGTAAAATCAAATATCCACCAGTTTGATGCATTATAACATTATTTTTATCCCCATACTCTATCTCAAGATCATGAGGAGATTGCTCGGCCCCGAGGCTACGACCATCAACAGGAATGCAATCGAGTCAAAGTCCACAGATTGCCTATCACAAGTAAGCATTCAGAGCATCTTCAATTGTGTTACACTTTCCATCCAGAAAAATACCTCATTTATGTACTATCCCTTGAATTTGAGAGATTAATGTGAGCCGCCCGAGTGACGGGCTTCTTGTATTTTTTCTTGTTGAGTGACTCTGATAGTTTTACCTCCATTTGTTTCTTCTTCTCTTCTCGGTTCTAACTATATTTCTTGGCGAATTTAGAGCGTAACTTTTAGATCACAAGGATTTCTAGCTAGATTTTGCCTACATTTGATATTTTTATTACAAAATTTATAAAATATGTAAATATATGATCATGAACTCAGTTATTAATGCATATTAACATGAGATAAACATGGACAAAACAAAAACAGCACGTGCATTACACGTTCCAAATTGTTAGTTATTTTTTATAGATAATTCTTGAGTTCATTGATTTAACATATATACTTGGAATAAAAAGAATAGAAATTAAAGGCAAAAGATGTACGTATAATCTCAATAGTAAATTTTATATTGAATTTACAACAAGTAACTGATCAAGATACAAAAAAAACATAACCAGTGTAATCCCAAAGATCCACTAGTCTGATGCAACATATCATTATTTTTATCACATACTCTATCTCGACCTCATCAGGAGATTAACAACCATCAAACAAGAATGCAATAGAGTTGAATTGCACAGACTGCTTATCACAGTGAGCATTCAAGAGTATCTTGAATTTCGTGTCTCTCTTGATCCAAGAAACACCTCATTTCGTACTGGCCCATGACTTTGAGATTAATGTGATCATCCTGAGCGTCTAAGTTCATTTTGGTTAAATGTTGGGGATGATTCTTGGAGTTGGGTTGGAGAAGATGTGAAATTGGTGGATTCACGTTAAAGATTGAGGTATTGAAATGGGACAAGTGACCCATTTTTTTGCAACACGAGAGAATAATGTTTTTGTAGATGCATAGTGTTTTTCAGTTGTTGAGAGAGGTTTTGTTCATGGAAATGCAAAAAATAAGAGACCGATGACAAGTGTGAAGAATAAAGGTTGACGGAGTAGAAAAAGGAAGAAGAATTCAGAGTAGATTATTATAATCTGATTATGCGCAAAATTCTTGGGTAGATATTTATTAGGGATAAAGTTTATTTGTATTATAAATGATTAAATAAATTTATATTTGTGAAGAGACTCCCGACATTTTATCTCCCTTTGTTTCTCCTTCGATCTTGGTTCTAACTATATTTCACGGTGGATTTAGAATATAATTTTGAGATCGCAAGGATTCCTAGCCGTCTTTTGATTACATTTTATTTTATTATTAAAAAAATACATAAAATATATAAATATGTGATCTTGAACTCGTTATTATTGCATATTTACTTGAGATCGTATAGGGACAAAAACAGGAAAAAAAGCACATACATTGGACGTTCTTAATTATCAGTTATTTTGGATAGAAAATTAACTTGAGTTCATTGATTTATCATATATACTTGGAATAAAATGAATAGAAATTAAAGCCAAAATACCGACTGTATAAATCTCCATAGTAATTTTTAAATTAAATTTACAACATGCAACTGATCAGGATACAATTACAACAACATACAAAGTGTAATCCCAAATATCCACCAGTCTGATGCGACATATCATCAATTTTATCCCCGTACTGCATCTTGAGCTTATAAGAAGATTGCTCGGCCTTGGGCGACGATTATCAAACAGGAATGCAGTAGTGTTGAAGTCCACATATTTCCTATCACAGTAATCATTAAGGAGAATCTTCTGTTGTGTGCCTATTTTGATATAGAAAACATCTCATTGAGATTAATGTGAGTATCCTGTGCGGCAGGCTTCTTGTTTTCCATTTGTTGAGCGACTCTTGACATTTTTATCTCCCATTTTTCTTCTATCTTATCGTTTCTAATTATATTCCTCAACAGATGTAGAACATAATTTTTAGATCACAACGATTCCTAGCTGGCTTTAGCATAAATTTTGTATTTTATTAAGAAATTCATGAAATATATAACTATGTCATCGCGAACTCAGTTATTAATGCATATTTACTTGAGATTAATAGGGACAAAAAAGAAAAAAACACATACAATGCACGTTCTTAATTGTAAGTTATTTTGGGTAGACAATTAACTTGAGTTCACTGATTTAGCATATATACTCGGAATAAAAAGATTAGAAATTAAAGGCAAAATATATATCGTATAAATCTCCATAGTAATTTTTATATTAAATTTACAACATGTAACTGATCAAAATACAAAAACAACAACAACATGTAAAATCAAATATCCACCAGTTTGATGCATTATAACATTATTTTTATCCCCATACTCTATCTCAAGATCATGAGGAGATTGCTCGGCCCGAGGCTACGACCATCAACAGGAATGCAATCGAGTCAAAGTCCACAGATTGCCTATCACAGTAAGCATTCAGGAGCATCTTCAATTGTGTTACACTTTCCATCCAGAAAAATACCTCATTTATGTACTATCCCTTGAATTTGAGAGATTAATGTGAGCCGCCTGAGTGACGGGCTTCTTGTATTTTTTCTTGTTGAGTGACTCCCGATAGTTTTACCTCCATTTGTTTCTTCTTCTCTTCTCGGTTCTAACTATATTTCTTGGCGAATTTAGAGCGTAACTTTTAGATCACAAGGATTTCTAGCTAGATTTTGCCTACATTTGATATTTTTATTACAAAATTTATAAAATATGTAAATATATGATCATGAACTCAGTTATTAATGCATATTAACATGAGATAAACATGGACAAAACAAAAACAGCACGTGCATTACACGTTCCAAATTGTTAGTTATTTTTTATAGATAATTCTTGAGTTCATTGATTTAACATATATACTTGGAATAAAAAGAATAGAAATTAAAGGCAAAAGATGTACGTATAATCTCAATAGTAAATTTTATATTGAATTTACAACAAGTAACTGATCAAGATACAAAAAAAACATAACCAGTGTAATCCCAAAGATCCACTAGTCTGATGCAACATATCATTATTTTTATCACATACTCTATCTCGACCTCATCAGAGATTAACAACCATCAAACAAGAATGCAATAGAGTTGAATTGCACAGACTGCTTATCACAGTGAGCATTCAAGAGTATCTTGAATTTCGTGTCTCTCTTGATCCAAGAAACACCTCATTTCGTACTGGCCCATGACTTTGAGATTAATGTGATCATCCTGAGCGTCTAAGTTCATTTTGGTTAAATGTTGGGGATGATTCTTGGAGTTGGGTTGGAGAAGATGTGAAATTGGTGGATTCACGTTAAAGATTGAGGTATTGAAATGGGACAAGTGACCCATTTTTTTGCAACACGAGAGAATAATGTTTTTGTAGATGCATAGTGTTTTTCAGTTGTTGAGAGAGGTTTTGTTCATGGAAATGCAAAAATAAGAGACTGACAGTGTGAAGAATAAAGGTTGACGGAGTAGAAAAAGGAAGAAGAATTCAGAGTAGATTATTATAATCTGATTATGCGCAAAATTCTTGGGTAGATATTTATTAGGGATAAAGTTTATTTGTATTATAAATGATTAAATAAATTTATATTTGTGAAGAGACTCCTGACATTTTATCTCCCTTTGTTTCTCCTTCTGATCTTGGTTCTAACTATATTTCACGGTGGATTTAGAATATAATTTTGAGATCGCAAGGATTCCTAGCCGTCTTTTGATTACATTTTATTTTATTATTAAAAAAATACATAAAATATATAAATATGTGATCTTGAACTCAGTTATTATTGCATATTTACTTGAGATCAGTAAGGACAAAAACAGAAAGAGCACGGGCAGTGGACGTTCTTAATTATCAGTTATTTTGGATAGAAAATTAACTTGAGTTCACTGATTTATCATATATACTTGGAATAAAATGAATAGAAATTAAAGCCAAAATACCGACTGTATAAATCTCCATAGTAATTTTTAAATTAAATTTACAACATGCAACTGATCAGGATACAATTACAACAACATACAAAGTGTAATCCCAAATATCCACCAGTCTGATGCGACATATCATCAATTTTATCCCCGTACTGTATCTTGAGCTTATAAGAAGATTGCTCGGCCTTGGGCGACGATTATCAAACAGGAATGCAGTAGTGTTGAAGTCCACATATTTCCTATCACAGTAATCATTAAGGAGAATCTTCTGTTGTGTGCCTATTTTGATATAGAAAACATCTCATTGAGATTAATGTGAGTATCCTGTGCGGCAGGCTTCTTGTTTTCCATTTGTTGAGCGACTCTTGACATTTTTATCTCCCATTTTTCTTCTATCTTATCGTTTCTAATTATATTCCTCAACAGATGTAGAACATAATTTTTAGATCACAACGATTCCTAGCTGGCTTTAGCATAAATTTTGTATTTTATTAAGAAATTCATGAAATATATAAATATGTCATCGCGAACTCAGTTATTAATGCATATTTACTTGAGATTAATAGGGACAAAAAAGGAAAAAAACACATACATTGCACGTTCTTAATTGTAAGTTATTTTGGGTAGACAATTAACTTGAGTTCACTGATTTAGCATATATACTTGGAATAAAAAGATTAGAAATTAAAGGCAAAATATATATCGTATAAATCTCCATAGTAATTTTTATATTAAATTTACAACATGTAACTGATCAAAATACAAAAACAACAACAACATGTAAAATCAAATATCCACCAGTTTGATGCATTATAACATTATTTTTATCCCCATACTCTATCTCAAGATCATGAGGAGATTGCTCGGCCACCGAGGCTACGACCATCAACAGGGAATGCAATCGAGTCAAAGTCCACAGATTGCCTATCACAAAGTAAGCATTCAGAGCATCTTCAATTGTGTTACACTTTCCATCCAGAAAAATACCTCATTTATGTACTATCCCTTGAATTTGAGAGATTAATGTGAGCCGCCTGAGTGACGGGCTTCTTGTATTTTTTCTTGTTGAGTGACTCCTGATAGTTTTACCTCCATTTGTTTCTTCTTCTCTTCTCGGTTCTAACTATATTTCTTGGCGAATTTAGAGCGTAACTTTTAGATCACAAGGATTTCTAGCTAGATTTTGCCTACATTTGATATTTTTATTACAAAATTTATAAAATATGTAAATATATGATCATGAACTCAGTTATTAATGCATATTAACATGAGATAAACATGGACAAAACAAAAACAGCACGTGCATTACACGTTCCAAATTGTTAGTTATTTTTTATAGATAATTCTTGAGTTCATTGATTTAACATATATACTTGGAATAAAAAGAATAGAAATTAAAGGCAAAAGATGTACGTATAATCTCAATAGTAAATTTTATATTGAATTTACAACAAGTAACTGATCAAGATACAAAAAAAACATAACCAAAGTGTAATCCCAAAGATCCACTAGTCTCGATGCAACATATCATTATTTTTATCACATACTCTATCTCGACCTCATCAGAGATTAACAACCATCAAACAAGAATGCAATAGAGTTGAATTGCACAGACTGCTTATCACAGTGAGCATTCAAGAGTATCTTGAATTTCGTGTCTCTCTTGATCCAAGAAACACCTCATTTCGTACTGGCCCATGACTTTGAGATTAATGTGATCATCCTGAGCGTCTAAGTTCATTTTGGTTAAATGTTGGGGATGATTCTTGGAGTTGGGTTGGAGAAGATGTGAAATTGGTGGATTCACGTTAAAGATTGAGGTATTGAAATGGGACAAGTGACCCATTTTTTTGCAACACGAGAGAATAATGTTTTTGTAGATGCATAGTGTTTTTCAGTTGTTGAGAGAGGTTTTGTTCATGGAAATGCAAAAATAAGAGACTGACAGTGTGAAGAATAAAGGTTGACGGAGTAGAAAAAGGAAGAAGAATTCGAGTAGATTATTATAATCGATTATGCGCAAAATTCTTGGGTAGATATTTATTAGGGATAAAGTTTATTTGTATTATAAATGATTAAATAAATTTATATTTGTGAAGAGACTCGACATTTTATCTCCCTTTGTTTCTCCTTCGATCTTGGTTCTAACTATATTTCACGGTGGATTTAGAATATAATTTTGAGATCGCAAGGATTCCTAGCCGTCTTTTGATTACATTTTATTTTATTATTAAAAAAATACATAAAATATATAAATATGTCATCGCGAACTCAGTTATTAATGCATATTTACTTGAGATTAATAGGGACAAAAAAGGAAAAAAACACATACATTGCACGTTCTTAATTGTAAGTTATTTTGGGTAGACAATTAACTTGAGTTCACTGATTTATCATATATACTTGGAATAAAATGAATAGAAATTAAGGCCAAAATACCGACTGTATAAATCTCCATAGTAATTTTTAAATTAAATTTACAACATGCAACTGATCAGGATACAATTACAACAACATACAAAGTGTAATCCCAAATATCCACCAGTCTGATGCGACATATCATCAATTTTATCCCCGTACTGCATCTTGAGCTTATAAGAAGATTGCTCGGCCTTGGGCGACGATTATCAAACAGAATGCAGTAGTGTTGAAGTCCACATATTTCCTATCACAAGAATCATTAAGGAGAATCTTCTCGTTGTGTGCCTATTTTGATATAGAAAACATCTCATTGAGATTAATGTGAGTATCCTGTGCGGCAGGCTTCTTGTTTTCCATTTGTTGAGCGACTCTTGACATTTTTATCTCCCATTTTTCTTCTATCTTATCGTTTCTAATTATATTCCTCAACAGATGTAGAACATAATTTTTAGATCACAACGATTCCTAGCTGGCTTTAGCATAAATTTTGTATTTTATTAAGAAATTCATGAAATATATAACTATGTCATCGCGAACTCAGTTATTAATGCATATTTACTTGCGATTAATAGGGACAAAAAAATAAAAAAACACATACAATGCACGTTCTTAATTGTAAGTTATTTTGGGTAGACAATTAACTTGAGTTCACTGATTTAGCATATATACTCGGAATAAAAAGATTAGAAATTAAAGGCAAAATATATATCGTATAAATCTCCATAGTAATTTTTATATTAAATTTACAACATGTAACTGATCAAAATACAAAAACAACAACAACATGTAAAATCAAATATCCACCAGTTTGATGCATTATAACATTATTTTTATCCCCATACTCTATCTCAAGATCATGAGGAGATTGCTCGGCCCTGAGGCTACGACCATCAACAGAATGCAATCGAGTCAAAGTCCACAGATTGCCTATCACAAAGTAAGCATTCAGGAGCATCTTCAATTGTGTTACACTTTCCATCCAGAAAAATACCTCATTTATGTACTATCCCTTGAATTTGAGAGATTAATGTGAGCCGCCCGAGTGACGGGCTTCTTGTATTTTTTCTTGTTGAGTGACTCTGATAGTTTTACCTCCATTTGTTTCTTCTTCTCTTCTCGGTTCTAACTATATTTCTTGGCGAATTTAGAGCGTAACTTTTAGATCACAAGGATTTCTAGCTAGATTTTGCCTACATTTGATATTTTTATTACAAAATTTATAAAATATGTAAATATATGATCATGAACTCAGTTATTAATGCATATTAACATGAGATAAACATGGACAAAACAAAAACAGCACGTGCATTACACGTTCCAAATTGTTAGTTATTTTTTATAGATAATTCTTGAGTTCATTGATTTAACATATATACTTGGAATAAAAAGAATAGAAATTAAAGGCAAAAGATGTACGTATAATCTCAATAGTAAATTTTATATTGAATTTACAACAAGTAACTGATCAAGATACAAAAAAAACATAACCAGTGTAATCCCAAAGATCCACTAGTCTGATGCAACATATCATTATTTTTATCACATACTCTATCTCGACCTCATCAGGAGATTAACAACCATCAAACAAGAATGCAATAGAGTTGAATTGCACAGACTGCTTATCACAGTGAGCATTCAAGAGTATCTTGAATTTCGTGTCTCTCTTGATCCAAGAAACACCTCATTTCGTACTGGCCCATGACTTTGAGATTAATGTGATCATCCTGAGCGTCTAAGTTCATTTTGGTTAAATGTTGGGGATGATTCTTGGAGTTGGGTTGGAGAAGATGTGAAATTGGTGGATTCACGTTAAAGATTGAGGTATTGAAATGGGACAAGTGACCCATTTTTTTGCAACACGAGAGAATAATGTTTTTGTAGATGCATAGTGTTTTTCAGTTGTTGAGAGAGGTTTTGTTCATGGAAATGCAAAAAATAAGAGACTGACAGTGTGAAGAATAAAGGTTGACGGAGTAGAAAAAGGAAGAAGAATTCAGAGTAGATTATTATAATCTGATTATGCGCAAAATTCTTGGGTAGATATTTATTAGGGATAAAGTTTATTTGTATTATAAATGATTAAATAAATTTATATTTGTGAAGAGACTCCTGACATTTTATCTCCCTTTGTTTCTCCTTCTGATCTTGGTTCTAACTATATTTCACGGTGGATTTAGAATATAATTTTGAGATCGCAAGGATTCCTAGCCGTCTTTTGATTACATTTTATTTTATTATTAAAAAAATACATAAAATATATAAATATGTGATCTTGAACTCAGTTATTATTGCATATTTACTTGAGATCAATAAGGACAAAAACAGGAAAGAGCACATACATTGGACGTTCTTAATTATCGTTATTTTGGATAGAAAATTAACTTGAGTTCACCGATTTATCATATATACTTGGAATAAAATGAATAGAAATTAAGGCCAAAATACCGATCGTATAAATCTCCATAGTAATTTTTAAATTAAATTTACAACATGCAACTGATCAGGATACAATTACAACAACATACAAAGTGTAATCCCAAATATCCACCGATCCGATGCGACATATCATCAATTTTATCCCCATACTCGCATCTTGAGCTTATAAGAAGATTGCTCGGCCTTGGGCGACGATTATCAAACAGAATGCAATAGTGTTGAAGTCCACATATTTCCTATCACAAGTAATCATTAAGGAGAATCTTCTGTTGTGTGCCTATTTTGATATAGAAAACATCTCATTGAGATTAATGTGAGTATCCCCATGCGGCGTGGCTTCTTGTTTTCCATTTGTTGAGCGACTCTTGACATTTTTATCTCCCATTTTTCTTCTATCTTATCGTTTCTAATTATATTCCTCAACAGATGTAGAACATAATTTTTAGATCACAACGATTCCTAGCTGGCTTTAGCATAAATTTTGTATTTTATTAAGAAATTCATGAAATATATAAATATGTCATCGCGAACTCAGTTATTAATGCATATTTACTTGAGATTAATAGGGACAAAAAAAGAAAAAAACACATACATTGCACGTTCTTAATTGTAAGTTATTTTGGGTAGACAATTAACTTGAGTTCACTGATTTAGCATATATACTCGGAATAAAAAGATTAGAAATTAAAGGCAAAATATATATCGTATAAATCTCCATAGTAATTTTTATATTAAATTTACAACATGTAACTGATCAAAATACAATTACAACAACATAACAAAGTGTAATCCCAAATATCCACCAGTCTGATGCACATATCATTATTTTATCCCATACTCTATCTTGAGCTTATAAGAAGATTGCTCGGCCACGAGGCTACTCGGCCTTGGTACTATCCCTTGAATTTGAGAGATTAATGTGAGCCGCCCGAGACGATTATCAAACAGGAATGCAGTAGTGTTGAAGTCCACATATTTCCTATCACAGTAATCATTAAGGAGAATCTTCAACACGAGAGAATAATGTTTTTGTAGATGCATAGTGTTTTTCCAGAGAGGTGTGTGCCTATTTTGATATAGAAAACATCTCATTGAGATTAATGTGAGTAATGTCATTGCGTATTTAATAAAAACAGAGAGAGCACGGGCAGTGGACGTCTTGTTTTCCATTTGTTGAAGCGACTCTTGACATTTTTATCTCCCATTTTTCTTCTATCTTATCGTTTCTAATTATATTCCTCAACAGATGTAGAACATAATTTTTAGATCACAACGATTCCTAGCTGGCTTTAGCATAAATTTTGTATTTTATTAAGAAATTCATGAAATATATAAATATGTCATCGCGAACTCAGTTATTAATGCATATTTACTTGAGATTAATAGGGACAAAAAAAGAAAAAAACACATACAATGCACGTTCTTAATTGTAAGTTATTTTGGGTAGACAATTAACTTGAGTTCACCGATTTAGCATATATACTCGAATAAAAAGATTAGAAATTAAAGGCAAAATATATATCGTATAAATCTCCATAGTAATTTTTATATTAAATTTACAACATGTAACTGATCAAAATACAAAAACAACAACAACATGTAAAATCAAATATCCACCAGTTTGATGCATTATAACATTATTTTTATCCCCATACTCTATCTCAAGATCATGAGGAGATTGCTCGGCCCCGAGGCTACGACCATCAACAGAATGCAATCGAGTCAAAGTCCACAGATTGCCTATCACAAGTAAGCATTCAGAGCATCTTCAATTGTGTTACACTTTCCATCCGAAAAATACCTCATTTATGTACTATCCCTTGAATTTGAGAGATTAATGTGAGCCGCCCGAGTGACGGGCTTCTTGTATTTTTTCTTGTTGAGTGACTCCCGATAGTTTTACCTCCATTTGTTTCTTCTTCTCTTCTCGGTTCTAACTATATTTCTTGGCGAATTTAGAGCGTAACTTTTAGATCACAAGGATTTCTAGCTAGATTTTGCCTACATTTGATATTTTTATTACAAAATTTATAAAATATGTAAATATATGATCATGAACTCAGTTATTAATGCATATTAACATGAGATAAACATGGACAAAACAAAAACAGCACGTGCATTACACGTTCCAAATTGTTAGTTATTTTTTATAGATAATTCTTGAGTTCATTGATTTAACATATATACTTGGAATAAAAAGAATAGAAATTAAAGGCAAAAGATGTACGTATAATCTCAATAGTAAATTTTATATTGAATTTACAACAAGTAACTGATCAAGATACAAAAAAAACATAACCAAGTGTAATCCCAAAGATCCACTAGTCTGATGCAACATATCATTATTTTTATCACATACTCTATCTCGACCTCATCAGGAGATTAACAACCATCAAACAAGAATGCAATAGAGTTGAATTGCACAGACTGCTTATCACAGTGAGCATTCAAGAGTATCTTGAATTTCGTGTCTCTCTTGATCCAAGAAACACCTCATTTCGTACTGGCCCATGACTTTGAGATTAATGTGATCATCCTGAGCGTCTAAGTTCATTTTGGTTAAATGTTGGGGATGATTCTTGGAGTTGGGTTGGAGAAGATGTGAAATTGGTGGATTCACGTTAAAGATTGAGGTATTGAAATGGGACAAGTGACCCATTTTTTTGCAACACGAGAGAATAATGTTTTTGTAGATGCATAGTGTTTTTCAGTTGTTGAGAGAGGTTTTGTTCATGGAAATGCAAAAATAAGAGACCGACAAAGTGTGAAGAATAAAGGTTGACGGAGTAGAAAAAGGAAGAAGAATTCAGAGTAGATTATTATAATCTGATTATGCGCAAAATTCTTGGGTAGATATTTATTAGGGATAAAGTTTATTTGTATTATAAATGATTAAATAAATTTATATTTGTGAAGAGACTCGACATTTTATCTCCCTTTGTTTCTCCTTCGATCTTGGTTCTAACTATATTTCACGGTGGATTTAGAATATAATTTTGAGATCGCAAGGATTCCTAGCCGTCTTTTGATTACATTTTATTTTATTATTAAAAAAATACATAAAATATATAAATATGTCATCTTGAACTCGCTTATTAATGCATATTTACTTGAGATTAATAGGGACAAAAAAGGAAAAAAACACATACATTGCACGTTCTTAATTGTAAGTTATTTTGGGTAGACAATTAACTTGAGTTCATTGATTTATCATATATACTTGGAATAAAATGAATAGAAATTAAGGCCAAAATACCGACCGTATAAATCTCCATAGTAATTTTTAAATTAAATTTACAACATGCAACTGATCGGGATACAATTACAACAACATACAAAGTGTAATCCCAAATATCCACCACCGATGCGACATATCATCAATTTTATCCCCGTACTTGCATCTTGAGCTTATAAGAAGATTGCTCGGCCTTGGGCGACGATTATCAAACAGGAATGCAGTAGTAGTGTTGAAGTCCACATATTTCCTATCACAAGTAATCATTAAGGAGAATCTTCTGTTGTGTGCCTATTTTGATATAGAAAACATCTCATTGAGATTAATGTGAGTATCCCGTGCGGTGCTTCTTGTTTTCCATTTGTTGAGCGACTCTTGACATTTTTATCTCCCATTTTTCTTCTATCTTATCGTTTCTAATTATATTCCTCAACAGATGTAGAACATAATTTTTAGATCACAACGATTCCTAGTCGCTTTAGCATAAATTTTGTATTTTATTAAGAAATTCATGAAATATATAAATATGTCATCGCGAACTCGAGTTATTAATGCATATTTACTTGAGATTAATAGGGACAAAAAAAGAAAAAAAAACACATACATTGCACGTTCTTAATTGTAAGTTATTTTGGGTAGACAATTAACATGAGTTCACCGATTTAGCATATATACTCGGAATAAAATGAATAGAAATTAAGGCCAAAATACCGATCGTATAAATCTCCATAGTAATTTTTAAATTAAATTTACAACATGCAACTGATCGTGATACAATTACAACAACATACAAAGTGTAATCCCAAATATCCACCAAATCTGATGCGACATATCATCAATTTTATCCCCGTACTCGCATCTTGAGCTTATAAGAAGATTGCTCGGCCTTGGGCGACGATTATCAAACAGAATGCGTAGTGTTGAAGTCCACATATTTCCTATCACAAAGAATCATTAAGGAGAATCTTCTCTAAGTTGTGTGCCTATTTTGATATAGAAAACATCTCATTGAGATTAATGTGAGTATCCCGTGCGGCGAGCTTCTTGTTTTCCATTTGTTGAGCGACTCTTGACATTTTTATCTCCCATTTTTCTTCTATCTTATCGTTTCTAATTATATTCCTCAACAGATGTAGAACATAATTTTTAGATCACAACGATTCCTAGCTGGCTTTAGCATAAATTTTGTATTTTATTAAGAAGAAATTCATAAATATATAAATATGTCATCGCGAACTCGCTATTAATGCATATTTACTTGCGATTAATAGGGACAAAAAAGAAAAAAACACATACAATGCACGTTCTTAATTGTAAGTTATTTTGGGTAGACAATTAACTTGAGTTCACCGATTTAGCATATATACTCGGAATAAAAAGATTAGAAATTAAAGGCAAAATATATATCGTATAAATCTCCATAGTAATTTTTATATTAAATTTACAACATGTAACTGATCAAAATACAAAAACAACAACAACATGTAAAATCAAATATCCACCAGTTTGATGCATTATAACATTATTTTTATCCCCATACTCTATCTCAAGATCATGAGGAGATTGCTCGGCCCGAGGCTACGACCATCAACAGAATGCAATCGAGTCAAAGTCCACAGATTGCCTATCACAAGTAAGCATTCAGAGCATCTTCAATTGTGTTACACTTTCCATCCGTAAAAATACCTCATTTATGTACTATCCCTTGAATTTGAGAGATTAATGTGAGCCGCCCGAGTGACGGGCTTCTTGTATTTTTTCTTGTTGAGTGACTCGATAGTTTTACCTCCATTTGTTTCTTCTTCTCTTCTCGGTTCTAACTATATTTCTTGGCGAATTTAGAGCGTAACTTTTAGATCACAAGGATTTCTAGCTAGATTTTGCCTACATTTGATATTTTTATTACAAAATTTATAAAATATGTAAATATATGATCATGAACTCAGTTATTAATGCATATTAACATGAGATAAACATGGACAAAACAACAACAGCACGTGCATTACACGTTCCAAATTGTTAGTTATTTTTTATAGATAATTCTTGAGTTCATTGATTTAACATATATACTTGGAATAAAAAGAATAGAAATTAAAGGCAAAAGATGTACGTATAATCTCAATAGTAAATTTTATATTGAATTTACAACAAGTAACTGATCAAGATACAAAAAAAACATAACCAAGTGTAATCCCAAAGATCCACTAGTCTCGATGCAACATATCATTATTTTTATCACATACTCTATCTCGACCTCATCAGAGATTAACAACCATCAAACAAGAATGCAATAGAGTTGAATTGCACAGACTGCTTATCACAGTGAGCATTCAAGAGTATCTTGAATTTCGTGTCTCTCTTGATCCAAGAAACACCTCATTTCGTACTGGCCCATGACTTTGAGATTAATGTGATCATCCCGAGCGTCTAAGTTCATTTTGGTTAAATGTTGGGGATGATTCTTGGAGTTGGGTTGGAGAAGATGTGAAATTGGTGGATTCACGTTAAAGATTGAGGTATTGAAATGGGACAAGTGACCCATTTTTTTGCAACACGAGAGAATAATGTTTTTGTAGATGCATAGTGTTTTTCAGTTGTTGAGAGAGGTTTTGTTCATGGAAATGCAAAAATAAGAGACCGACAAAGTGTGAAGAATAAAGGTTGACGGAGTAGAAAAAGGAAGAAGAATTCGAGTAGATTATTATAATCGATTATGCGCAAAATTCTTGGGTAGATATTTATTAGGGATAAAGTTTATTTGTATTATAAATGATTAAATAAATTTATATTTTTGAAGAGACTCCCGACATTTTATCTCCCTTTGTTTCTCCTTCGATCTTGGTTCTAACTATATTTCACGGTGGATTTAGAATATAATTTTGAGATCGCAAGGATTCCTAGCCGATTACTTTTATTTTATTACATTTTATTTTATTATTATTGCAAAAAATACATAAAATATATAAATATGTCATCGCGAACTCAGTTATTAATGCATATTTACTTGAGATTAATAGGGACAAAAAATCTTCTGTTGGAAAAAAACATCATACATTGCACGTTCTTAATTGTAAGTTATTTTGGGTAGACAATTAACTTGAGTTCACATAAATTTTGATTTAGCATATATACTATTTACTTGAGATTAATAGGGACAAAAAAGGAAAAAAACACATACATTGCACGTTCTTAATTGTAAGTTAATAGAAATTAACTTGATTAGAAATTAAAGGCAAAATATATATCGTATAAATCTCCATAGTAATTTTTATATTAAATTTACAACATGTAACCGATCAAAATACAAAAACAACAACAACATGTAAAATCAAATATCCACCAGTTTGATGCATTATAACTGATTATTTTTATCCCCATACTCTATCTCAAGATCATGAGGAGATTGCTCTTTAGCATAAATTTTGTATTTTATTAAGAAATTCATGAAATATATAAATATGTCATCCGAACTCGAGGCTACGACCATCAATTAACTTGAGCAACAATAAATATCCATTTGATGCATAACATTTTTTTATCCCCATACTCTATCTCAAGATCATGAGGAGATTGCTCGGCCCTAGCTAGAGAGGCTACGACCATCAACAGAATGCAATCGAGTCAAAGTCCACAGATTGCCTATCACAAAGAAGCATTCAGGAGCATCTTCAATTGTGTTACACTTTCCATCCGTAAAAATACCTCATTTATGTACTATCCCTTGAATTTGAGAGATTAATGTGAGCCGCCTGAGTGACGGGCTTCTTGTATTTTTTCTTGTTGAGTGACTCCTGATAGTTTTACCTCCATTTGTTTCTTCTTCTCTTCTCGGTTCTAACTATATTTCTTGGCGAATTTAGAGCGTAACTTTTAGATCACAAGGATTTCTAGCTAGATTTTGCCTACATTTGATATTTTTATTACAAAATTTATAAAATATGTAAATATATGATCATGAACTCAGTTATTAATGCATATTAACATGAGATAAACATGGACAAAACAACAACAGCACGTGCATTACACGTTCCAAATTGTTAGTTATTTTTTATAGATAATTCTTGAGTTCATTGATTTAACATATATACTTGGAATAAAAAGAATAGAAATTAAAGGCAAAAGATGTACGTATAATCTCAATAGTAAATTTTATATTGAATTTACAACAAGTAACTGATCAAGATACAAAAAAAACATAACCAAAGGTAATCCCAAAGATCCACTAGTCCGATGCAACATATCATTATTTTTATCACATACTCTATCTCGACCTCATCAGAGATTAACAACCATCAAACAAGAATGCAATAGAGTTGAATTGCACAGACGCTTATCACGGTGAGCATTCAAGAGTATCTTGAATTTCGTGTCTCTCTTGATCCAAGAAACACCTCATTTCGTACGGCCCATGACTTTGAGATTAATGTGATCATCCCGAGCGTCTAAGTTCATTTTGGTTAAATGTTGGGGATGATTCTTGGAGTTGGGTTGGAGAAGATGTGAAATTGGTGGATTCACGTTAAAGATTGAGGTATTGAAATGGGACAAGTGACCCATTTTTTTGCAACACGAGAGAATAATGTTTTTGTAGATGCATAGTGTTTTTCAGTTGTTGAGAGAGGTTTTGTTCATGGAAATGCAAAAATAAGAGACGACAAAGTGTGAAGAATAAAGGTTGACGGAGTAGAAAAAGGAAGAAGAATTCGAGTAGATTATTATAATCTGATTATGCGCAAAATTCTTGGGTAGATATTTATTAGGGATAAAGTTTATTTGTATTATAAATGATTAAATAAATTTATATTTGTGAAGAGACTCGACATTTTATCTCCCTTTGTTTCTCCTTCGATCTTGGTTCTAACTATATTTCACGGTGGATTTAGAATATAATTTTGAGATCGCAAGGATTCCTAGCCGTCTTTTGATTACATTTTATTTTATTATTAAAAAAATACATAAAATATATAAATATGTGATCTTGAACTCGCTTATTATTGCATATTTACTTGAGATCGGTAAGGACAAAAACAAAGAGCACGGGCAGTGGACGTTCTTAATTATCAGTTATTTTGGATAGAAAATTAACTTGAGTTCATTGATTTATCATATATACTTGGAATAAAATGAATAGAAATTAAGGCCAAAATACCGACTGTATAAATCTCCACAGTAATTTTTAAATTAAATTTACAACATGCAACTGATCGTGATACAATTACAACAACATACAAAGTGTAATCCCAAATATCCACCACCGATGCGACATATCATCAATTTTATCCCCGTATCGCATCTTGAGCTTATAAGAAGATTGCTCGGCCTTGGGCGACGATTATCAAACAGAATGCGAGTGTTGAAGTCCACATATTTCCTATCACAAAGAATCATTAAGGAGAATCTTCTGTTGTGTGCCTATTTTGATATAGAAAACATCTCATTGAGATTAATGTGAGTATCCCGTGCGGCAGCTTCTTGTTTTCCATTTGTTGAGCGACTCTTGACATTTTTATCTCCCATTTTTCTTCTATCTTATCGTTTCTAATTATATTCCTCAACATCGTAGAACATAATTTTTAGATCTAATTATATTTCATAAATTTTGTATTTTATTAAGAAATTCATGAAATATATAAATATGTCATCGCGAACTCGTTATTAATTATTTACTTGAGATTAATAGGGACAAAAAAAGAAAAAAACACATACATTGCACGTTCTTAATTGTAAGTTATTTTGGGTAGACAATTAACTTTTCACCGATTTAGCATATATACTTAAAAAGATTAGAAATTAAAGGCAAAATATATATCGTATAAATCTCCATAGTAATTTTTATATTAAATTTACAACATCATCGCAAACTCAACAACAACATGTAAAATCAAATATCCACCAGTTTGATGCATTATAACATTATTTTTATCCCCATACTCTATCTCAAGATCATGAGGAGATTGCTCGGCCCCGAGGCTACGACCATCAACAGGAATGCAATCGAGTCAAAGTCCACAGATTGCCTATCACAAGTAAGCATTCAGGAGCATCTTCAATTGTGTTACACTTTCCATCCAGAAAAATACCTCATTTATGTACTATCCCTTGAATTTGAGAGATTAATGTGAGCCGCCCGAGTGACGGGCTTCTTGTATTTTTTCTTGTTGAGTGACTCCCGATAGTTTTACCTCCATTTGTTTCTTCTTCTCTTCTCGGTTCTAACTATATTTCTTGGCGAATTTAGAGCGTAACTTTTAGATCACAAGGATTTCTAGCTAGATTTTGCCTACATTTGATATTTTTATTACAAAATTTATAAAATATGTAAATATATGATCATGAACTCGTTATTAATGCATATTAACATGAGATAAACATGGACAAAACAAAAACAGCACGTGCATTACACGTTCCAAATTGTTAGTTATTTTTTATAGATAATTCTTGAGTTCATTGATTTAACATATATACTTGGAATAAAAAGAATAGAAATTAAAGGCAAAAGATGTACGTATAATCTCAATAGTAAATTTTATATTGAATTTACAACAAGTAACTGATCAAGATACAAAAAAAACATAACCAAAGTGTAATCCCAAAGATCCACTAGTCCGATGCAACATATCATTATTTTTATCACATACTCTATCTCGACCTCATCAGGAGATTAACAACCATCAAACAAGAATGCAATAGAGTTGAATTGCACAGACTGCTTATCACAGTGAGCATTCAAGAGTATCTTGAATTTCGTGTCTCTCTTGATCCAAGAAACACCTCATTTCGTACTGGCCCATGACTTTGAGATTAATGTGATCATCCTGAGCGTCTAAGTTCATTTTGGTTAAATGTTGGGGATGATTCTTGGAGTTGGGTTGGAGAAGATGTGAAATTGGTGGATTCACGTTAAAGATTGAGGTATTGAAATGGGACAAGTGACCCATTTTTTTGCAACACGAGAGAATAATGTTTTTGTAGATGCATAGTGTTTTTCAGTTGTTGAGAGAGGTTTTGTTCATGGAAATGCAAAAATAAGAGACTGACAGTGTGAAGAATAAAGGTTGACGGAGTAGAAAAAGGAAGAAGAATTCAGAGTAGATTATTATAATCTGATTATGCGCAAAATTCTTGGGTAGATATTTATTAGGGATAAAGTTTATTTGTATTATAAATGATTAAATAAATTTATATTTGTGAAGAGACTCCTGACATTTTATCTCCCTTTGTTTCTCCTTCTGATCTTGGTTCTAACTATATTTCACGGTGCATTTAGAATATAATTTTGAGATCGCAAGGATTCCTAGCCGTCTTTTGATTACATTTTATTTTATTATTAAAAAAATACATAAAATATATAAATATGTCATCTTGAACTCAGTTATTAATGCATATTTACTTGAGATTAATAGGGACAAAAAAGGAAAAAAACACATACATTGCACGTTCTTAATTGTAAGTTATTTTGGGTAGACAATTAACTTGAGTTCACTGATTTATCATATATACTTGGAATAAAATGAATAGAAATTAAGGCCAAAATACCGACTGTATAAATCTCCATAGTAATTTTTAAATTAAATTTACAACATGCAACTGATCGTGATACAATTACAACAACATACAAAGTGTAATCCCAAATATCCACCGACCGATGCGACATATCATCAATTTTATCCCCGTACTCGCATCTTGAGCTTATAAGAAGATTGCTCGGCCTTGGGCGACGATTATCAAACAGGAATGCAGTAGTGTTGAAGTCCACATATTTCCTATCACAAGTAATCATTAAGGAGAATCTTCTTTTGTGTGCCTATTTTGATATAGAAAACATCTCATTGAGATTAATGTGAGTATCCCGTGCGGCAGTGCTTCTGTTTTCCATTTGTTGAGCGACTCTTGACATTTTTATCTCCCATTTTTCTTCTATCTTATCGTTTCTAATTATATTCCTCAACAGATGTAGAACATAATTTTTAGATCACAACGATTCCTAGCTGGCTTTAGCATAAATTTTGTATTTTATTAAGAAATTCATGAAATATATAAATATGTCATCGCGAACTCAGTTATTAATGCATATTTACTTGAGATTAATAGGGACAAAAAAAGAAAAAAACACATACATTGCACGTTCTTAATTGTAAGTTATTTTGGGTAGACAATTAACATGAGTTCACTGATTTAGCATATATACTCGGAATAAAATGAATAGAAATTAAGGCCAAAATACCGACTGTATAAATCTCCATAGTAATTTTTAAATTAAATTTACAACATGCAACTGATCAGGATACAATTACAACAACATACAAAGTGTAATCCCAAATATCCACCAAGTCTGATGCGACATATCATCAATTTTATCCCCGTATCGCATCTTGAGCTTATAAGAAGATTGCTCGGCCTTGGGCGACGATTATCAAACAGAATGCAGTAGTGTTGAAGTCCACATATTTCCTATCACAGTAATCATTAAGGAGAATCTTCTGTTGTGTGCCTATTTTGATATAGAAAACATCTCATTGAGATTAATGTGAGTATCCTGTGCGGCAGGCTTCTTGTTTTCCATTTGTTGAGCGACTCTTGACATTTTTATCTCCCATTTTTCTTCTATCTTATCGTTTCTAATTATATTCCTCAACAGATGTAGAACATAATTTTTAGATCACAACGATTCCTAGTCGGCTTTAGCATAAATTTTGTATTTTATTAAGAAATTCATGAAATATATAAATATGTCATCGCGAACTCATTATTAATGCATATTTACTTGAGATTAATAGGGACAAAAAAAGAAAAAAAACACATACATTGCACGTTCTTAATTGTAAGTTATTTTGGGTAGACAATTAACTTGAGTTCACCGATTTAGCATATATACTCGGAATAAAAAGATTAGAAATTAAAGGCAAAATATATATCGTATAAATCTCCATAGTAATTTTTATATTAAATTTACAACATGTAACTGATCAAAATACAAAAACAACAACAACATGTAAAATCAAATATCCACCAGTTTGATGCATTATAACATTATTTTTATCCCCATACTCTATCTCAAGATCATGAGGAGATTGCTCGGCCCGAGGCTACGACCATCAACAGGAATGCAATCGAGTCAAAGTCCACAGATTGCCTATCACAAAGCATTCAGAGCATCTTCAATTGTGTTACACTTTCCATCCAGAAAAATACCTCATTTATGTACTATCCCTTGAATTTGAGAGATTAATGTGAGCCGCCTGAGTGACGGGCTTCTTGTATTTTTTCTTGTTGAGTGACTCCTGATAGTTTTACCTCCATTTGTTTCTTCTTCTCTTCTCGGTTCTAACTATATTTCTTGGCGAATTTAGAGCGTAACTTTTAGATCACAAGGATTTCTAGCTAGATTTTGCCTACATTTGATATTTTTATTACAAAATTTATAAAATATGTAAATATATGATCATGAACTCGTTATTAATGCATATTAACATGAGATAAACATGGACAAAACAAAAACAGCACGTGCATTACACGTTCCAAATTGTTAGTTATTTTTTATAGATAATTCTTGAGTTCATTGATTTAACATATATACTTGGAATAAAAAGAATAGAAATTAAAGGCAAAAGATGTACGTATAATCTCAATAGTAAATTTTATATTGAATTTACAACAAGTAACTGATCAAGATACAAAAAACATAACCAAGTGTAATCCCAAAGATCCACTAGTCCGATGCAACATATCATTATTTTTATCACATACTCTATCTCGACCTCATCAGAGATTAACAACCATCAAACAAGAATGCAATAGAGTTGAATTGCACAGATCGCTTATCACAAGTGAGCATTCAAGAGTATCTTGAATTTCGTGTCTCTCTTGATCCAAGAAACACCTCATTTCGTACTCGCCCCATGACTTTGAGATTAATGTGATCATCCCGAGCGTCTAAGTTCATTTTGGTTAAATGTTGGGGATGATTCTTGGAGTTGGGTTGGAGAAGATGTGAAATTGGTGGATTCACGTTAAAGATTGAGGTATTGAAATGGGACAAGTGACCCATTTTTTTGCAACACGAGAGAATAATGTTTTTGTAGATGCATAGTGTTTTTCAGTTGTTGAGAGAGGTTTTGTTCATGGAAATGCAAAAATAAGAGACCGACAAAGTGTGAAGAATAAAGGTTGACGGAGTAGAAAAAGGAAGAAGAATTCAGAGTAGATTATTATAATCTGATTATGCGCAAAATTCTTGGGTAGATATTTATTAGGGATAAAGTTTATTTGTATTATAAATGATTAAATAAATTTATATTTGTGAAGAGACTCCCGACATTTTATCTCCCTTTGTTTCTCCTTCGATCTTGGTTCTAACTATATTTCACGGTGGATTTAGAATATAATTTTGAGATCGCAAGGATTCCTAGCCGTCTTTTGATTACATTTTATTTTATTATTAAAAAAATACATAAAATATATAAATATGTGATCTTGAACTCGCTTATTATTGCATATTTACTTGAGATCGCAATAGGGACAAAAAAAGAAAAAAAAACACATACATTGCACGTTCTTAATTATCGTTATTTTGGATAGAAAATTAACTGAGTTCATTGATTTATCATATATACTTGGAATAAAATGAATAGAAATTAAAGCCAAAATACCGACCGTATAAATCTCCATAGTAATTTTTAAATTAAATTTACAACATGCAACTGATCGTGATACAATTACAACAACATACAAAGTGTAATCCCAAATATCCACCAAATCGATGCGACATATCATCAATTTTATCCCCGTACCGCATCTTGAGCTTATAAGAAGATTGCTCGGCCTTGGGCGACGATTATCAAACAGAATGCAGTAGTGTTGAAGTCCACATATTTCCTATCACAAGAATCATTAAGGAGAATCTTCTGTTGTGTGCCTATTTTGATATAGAAAACATCTCATTGAGATTAATGTGAGTATCCCGTGCGGCAGCTTCTTGTTTTCCATTTGTTGAGCGACTCTTGACATTTTTATCTCCCATTTTTCTTCTATCTTATCGTTTCTAATTATATTCCTCAACAGATGTAGAACATAATTTTTAGATCACAACGATTCCTAGCTGGCTTTAGCATAAATTTTGTATTTTATTAAGAAATTCATGAAATATATAAATATGTCATCGCGAACTCGCTTATTAATGCATATTTACTTGAGATTAATAGGGACAAAAAAGAAAAAAAACACATACATTGCACGTTCTTAATTGTAAGTTATTTTGGGTAGACAATTAACTTGAGTTCACCGATTTAGCATATATACTCGGAATAAAAAGATTAGAAATTAAAGGCAAAATATATATCGTATAAATCTCCATATAGTAATTTTTATATTAAATTTACAACATGTAACTGATCAAAATACAAAAACAACAACAACATGTAAAATCAAATATCCACCAGTTTGATGCATTATAACATTATTTTTATCCCCATACTCTATCTCAAGATCATGAGGAGATTGCTCGGCCCGAGGCTACGACCATCAACAGAATGCAATCGAGTCAAAGTCCACAGATTGCCTATCACGGTAAGCATTCAGAGCATCTTCAATTGTGTTACACTTTCCATCCAGAAAAATACCTCATTTATGTACTATCCCTTGAATTTGAGAGATTAATGTGAGCCGCCCGAGTGACGGGCTTCTTGTATTTTTTCTTGTTGAGTGACTCCCGATAGTTTTACCTCCATTTGTTTCTTCTTCTCTTCTCGGTTCTAACTATATTTCTTGGCGAATTTAGAGCGTAACTTTTAGATCACAAGGATTTCTAGCTAGATTTTGCCTACATTTGATATTTTTATTACAAAATTTATAAAATATGTAAATATATGATCATGAACTCAGTTATTAATGCATATTAACATGAGATAAACATGGACAAAACAAAAACAGCACGTGCATTACACGTTCCAAATTGTTAGTTATTTTTTATAGATAATTCTTGAGTTCATTGATTTAACATATATACTTGGAATAAAAAGAATAGAAATTAAAGGCAAAAGATGTACGTATAATCTCAATAGTAAATTTTATATTGAATTTACAACAAGTAACTGATCAAGATACAAAAAAAACATAACCAAAGTGTAATCCCAAAGATCCACTAGTCTGATGCAACATATCATTATTTTTATCACATACTCTATCTCGACCTCATCAGGAGATTAACAACCATCAAACAAGAATGCAATAGAGTTGAATTGCACAGACTGCTTATCACAGTGAGCATTCAAGAGTATCTTGAATTTCGTGTCTCTCTTGATCCAAGAAACACCTCATTTCGTACTGGCCCATGACTTTGAGATTAATGTGATCATCCTGAGCGTCTAAGTTCATTTTGGTTAAATGTTGGGGATGATTCTTGGAGTTGGGTTGGAGAAGATGTGAAATTGGTGGATTCACGTTAAAGATTGAGGTATTGAAATGGGACAAGTGACCCATTTTTTTGCAACACGAGAGAATAATGTTTTTGTAGATGCATAGTGTTTTTCAGTTGTTGAGAGAGGTTTTGTTCATGGAAATGCAAAAATAAGAGACCGACAAAGTGTGAAGAATAAAGGTTGACGGAGTAGAAAAAGGAAGAAGAATTCAGAGTAGATTATTATAATCTGATTATGCGCAAAATTCTTGGGTAGATATTTATTAGGGATAAAGTTTATTTGTATTATAAATGATTAAATAAATTTATATTTGTGAAGAGACTCCCGACATTTTATCTCCCTTTGTTTCTCCTTCGATCTTGGTTCTAACTATATTTCACGGTGGATTTAGAATATAATTTTGAGATCGCAAGGATTCCTAGCCGTCTTTTGATTACATTTTATTTTATTATTAAAAAATACATAAAATATATAAATATGTGATCTTGAACTCGTTATTATTGCATATTTACTTGAGATCAATAGGGACAAAAAAAGAAAGAAACACATACATTGGACGTTCTTAATTATCGTTATTTTGGATAGAAAATTAACTCGAGTTCATTGATTTATCATATATACTTGGAATAAAATGAATAGAAATTAAAGCCAAAATACCGACCGTATAAATCTCCATAGTAATTTTTAAATTAAATTTACAACATGCAACTGATCGTGATACAATTACAACAACATACAAAGTGTAATCCCAAATATCCACCAAATCGATGCGACATATCATCAATTTTATCCCCGTACTCGCATCTTGAGCTTATAAGAAGATTGCTCGGCCTTGGGCGACGATTATCAAACAGAATGCAGTAGTGTTGAAGTCCACATATTTCCTATCACAAGAATCATTAAGGAGAATCTTCTCGTTGTGTGCCTATTTTGATATAGAAAACATCTCATTGAGATTAATGTGAGTATCCTGTGCGGCAGGCTTCTTGTTTTCCATTTGTTGAGCGACTCTTGACATTTTTATCTCCCATTTTTCTTCTATCTTATCGTTTCTAATTATATTCCTCAACAGATGTAGAACATAATTTTTAGATCACAACGATTCCTAGCTGGCTTTAGCATAAATTTTGTATTTTATTAAGAAATTCATGAAATATATAAATATGTCATCGCGAACTCAGTTATTAATGCATATTTACTTGAGATTAATAGGGACAAAAAAAGAAAAAAACACATACATTGCACGTTCTTAATTGTAAGTTATTTTGGGTAGACAATTAACTTGAGTTCACCGATTTAGCATATATACTCGGAATAAAAAGATTAGAAATTAAAGGCAAAATATATATCGTATAAATCTCCATAGTAATTTTTATATTAAATTTACAACATGTAACTGATCAAAATACAAAAACAACAACAACATGTAAAATCAAATATCCACCAGCTTTGATGCATTATAACATTATTTTTATCCCCATACTCTATCTCAAGATCATGAGGAGATTGCTCGGCCCCGAGGCTACGACCATCAACAGGAATGCAATCGAGTCAAAGTCCACAGATTGCCTATCACAAAGTAAGCATTCAGAGCATCTTCAATTTTCCATCCATCCAGAAAAATACCTCATTTATGTACTATCCCTTGAATTTGAGAGATTAATGTGAGCCGCCCGAGTGACGGGCTTCTTGTATTTTTTCTTGTTGAGTGACTCCCGATAGTTTTACCTCCATTTGTTTCTTCTTCTCTTCTCGGTTCTAACTATATTTCTTGGCGAATTTAGAGCGTAACTTTTAGATCACAAGGATTTCTAGCTAGATTTTGCCTACATTTGATATTTTTATTACAAAATTTATAAAATATGTAAATATATGATCATGAACTCAGTTATTAATGCATATTAACATGAGATAAACATGGACAAAACAAAAACAGCACGTGCATTACACGTTCCAAATTGTTAGTTATTTTTTATAGATAATTCTTGAGTTCATTGATTTAACATATATACTTGGAATAAAAAGAATAGAAATTAAAGGCAAAAGATGTACGTATAATCTCAATAGTAAATTTTATATTGAATTTACAACAAGTAACTGATCAAGATACAAAAAAAACATAACCAAAGGTAATCCCAAAGATCCACTAGTCCGATGCAACATATCATTATTTTTATCACATACTCTATCTCGACCTCATCAGAGATTAACAACCATCAAACAAGAATGCAATAGAGTTGAATTGCACAGATCGCTTATCACAAAGTGAGCATTCAAGAGTATCTTGAATTTCGTGTCTCTCTTGATCCAAGAAACACCTCATTTCGTACCGGCCCATGACTTTGAGATTAATGTGATCATCCCGAGCGTCTAAGTTCATTTTGGTTAAATGTTGGGGATGATTCTTGGAGTTGGGTTGGAGAAGATGTGAAATTGGTGGATTCACGTTAAAGATTGAGGTATTGAAATGGGACAAGTGACCCATTTTTTTGCAACACGAGAGAATAATGTTTTTGTAGATGCATAGTGTTTTTCAGTTGTTGAGAGAGGTTTTGTTCATGGAAATGCAAAAATAAGAGACCGACAAAGGTGAAGAATAAAGGTTGACGGAGTAGAAAAAGGAAGAAGAATTCGAGTAGATTATTATAATCTGATTATGCGCAAAATTCTTGGGTAGATATTTATTAGGGATAAAGTTTATTTGTATTATAAATGATTAAATAAATTTATATTTGTGAAGAGACTCCCGACATTTTATCTCCCTTTGTTTCTCCTTCTCGATCTTGGTTCTAACTATATTTCACGGTGGATTTAGAATATAATTTTGAGATCGCAAGGATTCCTAGCCGTCTTTTGATTACATTTTATTTTATTATTAAAAAAATACATAAAATATATAAATATGTGATCTTGAACTCGCTTATTATTGCATATTTACTTGAGATCGAAGGACAAAAACGAAAAGAGCACGGGCAAGTGACGTTCTTAATTATCGCTTATTTTGGATAGAAAATTAACTCGAGTTCATTGATTTATCATATATACTTGGAATAAAATGAATAGAAATTAAAGCCAAAATACCGATCGTATAAATCTCCATAGTAATTTTTAAATTAAATTTACAACATGCAACTGATCGTGATACAATTACAACAACATACAAAGTGTAATCCCAAATATCCACCAAATCCGATGCGACATATCATCAATTTTATCCCCGTACTCGCATCTTGAGCTTATAAGAAGATTGCTCGGCCTTGGGCGACGATTATCAAACAGAATGCAGTAGTGTTGAAGTCCACATATTTCCTATCACAAGAATCATTAAGGAGAATCTTCTCGTTGTGTGCCTATTTTGATATAGAAAACATCTCATTGAGATTAATGTGAGTATCCCGTGCGGCAGTGCTTCTTGTTTTCCATTTGTTGAGCGACTCTTGACATTTTTATCTCCCATTTTTCTTCTATCTTATCGTTTCTAATTATATTCCTCAACAGATGTAGAACATAATTTTTAGATCACAACGATTCCTAGTCGGCTTTAGCATAAATTTTGTATTTTATTAAGAAATTCATGAAATATATAAATATGTCATCGCGAACTCGCTTATTAATGCATATTTACTTGAGATTAATAGGGACAAAAAAGGAAAAAAACACATACATTGCACGTTCTTAATTGTAAGTTATTTTGGGTAGACAATTAACTTGAGTTCACCGATTTAGCATATATACTCGGAATAAAAAGATTAGAAATTAAAGGCAAAATATATATCGTATAAATCTCCATAGTAATTTTTATATTAAATTTACAACATGTAACTGATCAAAATACAAAAACAACAACAACATGTAAAATCAAATATCCACCAGTTTGATGCATTATAACATTATTTTTATCCCCATACTCTATCTCAAGATCATGAGGAGATTGCTCGGCCCTCGAGGCTACGACCATCAACAGGAATGCAATCGAGTCAAAGTCCACAGATTGCCTATCACAAGTAAGCATTCAGAGCATCTTCAATTTTCCATTTCCATCCGAAAAATACCTCATTTATGTACTATCCCTTGAATTTGAGAGATTAATGTGAGCCGCCTGAGTGACGGGCTTCTTGTATTTTTTCTTGTTGAGTGACTCCTGATAGTTTTACCTCCATTTGTTTCTTCTTCTCTTCTCGGTTCTAACTATATTTCTTGGCGAATTTAGAGCGTAACTTTTAGATCACAAGGATTTCTAGCTAGATTTTGCCTACATTTGATATTTTTATTACAAAATTTATAAAATATGTAAATATATGATCATGAACTCAGTTATTAATGCATATTAACATGAGATAAACATGGACAAAACAAAAACAGCACGTGCATTACACGTTCCAAATTGTTAGTTATTTTTTATAGATAATTCTTGAGTTCATTGATTTAACATATATACTTGGAATAAAAAGAATAGAAATTAAAGGCAAAAGATGTACGTATAATCTCAATAGTAAATTTTATATTGAATTTACAACAAGTAACTGATCAAGATACAAAAAAAACATAACCAAAGTGTAATCCCAAAGATCCACTAGTCCGATGCAACATATCATTATTTTTATCACATACTCTATCTCGACCTCATCGGAGATTAACAACCATCAAACAAGAATGCAATAGAGTTGAATTGCACAGATCGCTTATCACAAAGTGAGCATTCAAGAGTATCTTGAATTTCGTGTCTCTCTTGATCCAAGAAACACCTCATTTCGTACTGGCCCATGACTTTGAGATTAATGTGATCATCCTGAGCGTCTAAGTTCATTTTGGTTAAATGTTGGGGATGATTCTTGGAGTTGGGTTGGAGAAGATGTGAAATTGGTGGATTCACGTTAAAGATTGAGGTATTGAAATGGGACAAGTGACCCATTTTTTTGCAACACGAGAGAATAATGTTTTTGTAGATGCATAGTGTTTTTCAGTTGTTGAGAGAGGTTTTGTTCATGGAAATGCAAAAATAAGAGACCGACAAAGTGTGAAGAATAAAGGTTGACGGAGTAGAAAAAGGAAGAAGAATTCAGAGTAGATTATTATAATCTGATTATGCGCAAAATTCTTGGGTAGATATTTATTAGGGATAAAGTTTATTTGTATTATAAATGATTAAATAAATTTATATTTGTGAAGAGACTCCCGACATTTTATCTCCCTTTGTTTCTCCTTCGATCTTGGTTCTAACTATATTTCACGGTGGATTTAGAATATAATTTTGAGATCGCAAGGATTCCTAGCCGTCTTTTGATTACATTTTATTTTATTATTAAAAAAATACATAAAATATATAAATATGTGATCTTGAACTCGCTATTATTGCATATTTACTTGAGATCGGTAAGGACAAAAACAGAGAGAGCACGGGCAAAGGACGTTCTTAATTATCGCTTATTTTGGATAGAAAATTAACTCGAGTTCATTGATTTATCATATATACTTGGAATAAAATGAATAGAAATTAAAGCCAAAATACCGACCGTATAAATCTCCATAGTAATTTTTAAATTAAATTTACAACATGCAACTGATCGATACAATTACAACAACATACAAAGTGTAATCCCAAATATCCACCACCGATGCGACATATCATCAATTTTATCCCCGTATCGCATCTTGAGCTTATAAGAAGATTGCTCGGCCTTGGGCGACGATTATCAAACAGAATGCAGTAGTGTTGAAGTCCACATATTTCCTATCACAAGTAATCATTAAGGAGAATCTTCTCGTTGTGTGCCTATTTTGATATAGAAAACATCTCATTGAGATTAATGTGAGTATCCCGTGCGGCGTGTTTCTTGTTTTCCATTTGTTGAGCGACTCTTGACATTTTTATCTCCCATTTTTCTTCTATCTTATCGTTTCTAATTATATTCCTCAACAGATGTAGAACATAATTTTTAGATCACAACGATTCCTAGCTGGCTTTAGCATAAATTTTGTATTTTATTAAGAAATTCATGAAATATATAAATATGTCATCGCGAACTCGCTTATTAATGCATATTTACTTGAGATTAATAGGGACAAAAAAGGAAAAAAACACATACATTGCACGTTCTTAATTGTAAGTTATTTTGGGTAGACAATTAACTTGAGTTCACTGATTTAGCATATATACTCGGAATAAAAAGATTAGAAATTAAAGGCAAAATATATATCGTATAAATCTCCATAGTAATTTTTATATTAAATTTACAACATGTAACTGATCAAAATACAAAAACAACAACAACATGTAAAATCAAATATCCACCAGTTTGATGCATTATAACATTATTTTTATCCCCATACTCTATCTCAAGATCATGAGGAGATTGCTCGGCCCCGAGGCTACGACCATCAACAGAATGCAATCGAGTCAAAGTCCACAGATTGCCTATCACAAGAAGCATTCAGGGAGCATCTTCAATTTTCCATCCAGAAAAATACCTCATTTATGTACTATCCCTTGAATTTGAGAGATTAATGTGAGCCGCCTGAGTGACGGGCTTCTTGTATTTTTTCTTGTTGAGTGACTCCTGATAGTTTTACCTCCATTTGTTTCTTCTTCTCTTCTCGGTTCTAACTATATTTCTTGGCGAATTTAGAGCGTAACTTTTAGATCACAAGGATTTCTAGCTAGATTTTGCCTACATTTGATATTTTTATTACAAAATTTATAAAATATGTAAATATATGATCATGAACTCAGTTATTAATGCATATTAACATGAGATAAACATGGACAAAACAAAAACAGCACGTGCATTACACGTTCCAAATTGTTAGTTATTTTTTATAGATAATTCTTGAGTTCATTGATTTAACATATATACTTGGAATAAAAAGAATAGAAATTAAAGGCAAAAGATGTACGTATAATCTCAATAGTAAATTTTATATTGAATTTACAACAAGTAACCGATCAAGATACAAAAAAAACATAACCAAAGTGTAATCCCAAAGATCCACTAGTCCGATGCAACATATCATTATTTTTATCACATACTCTATCTCGACCTCATCAGAGATTAACAACCATCAAACAAGAATGCAATAGAGTTGAATTGCACAGATCGCTTATCACAAAGTGAGCATTCAAGAGTATCTTGAATTTCGTGTCTCTCTTGATCCAAGAAACACCTCATTTCGTACTCGGCCCATGACTTTGAGATTAATGTGATCATCCCGAGCGTCTAAGTTCATTTTGGTTAAATGTTGGGGATGATTCTTGGAGTTGGGTTGGAGAAGATGTGAAATTGGTGGATTCACGTTAAAGATTGAGGTATTGAAATGGGACAAGTGACCCATTTTTTTGCAACACGAGAGAATAATGTTTTTGTAGATGCATAGTGTTTTTCAGTTGTTGAGAGAGGTTTTGTTCATGGAAATGCAAAAATAAGAGACCGACAAAGGTGAAGAATAAAGGTTGACGGAGTAGAAAAAGGAAGAAGAATTCGAGTATTATTATAATCCGATTATGCGCAAAATTCTTGGGTAGATATTTATTAGGGATAAAGTTTATTTGTATTATAAATGATTAAATAAATTTATATTTGTGAAGAGACTCCTGACATTTTATCTCCCTTTGTTTCTCCTTCTGATCTTGGTTCTAACTATATTTCACGGTGGATTTAGAATATAATTTTGAGATCGCAAGGATTCCTAGCCGTCTTTTGATTACATTTTATTTTATTATTAAAAAAATACATAAAATATATAAATATGTGATCTTGAACTCAGTTATTATTGCATATTTACTTGAGATCAGTAAGGACAAAAACAGAGAGAGCACGGGCAAAGTGGACGTTCTTAATTATCAGTTATTTTGGATAGAAAATTAACTCGAGTTCATTGATTTATCATATATACTTGGAATAAAATGAATAGAAATTAAAGCCAAAATACCGACTGTATAAATCTCCATAGTAATTTTTAAATTAAATTTACAACATGCAACTGATCGGATACAATTACAACAACATACAAAGTGTAATCCCAAATATCCACCACCGATGCGACATATCATCAATTTTATCCCCGTACCGCATCTTGAGCTTATAAGAAGATTGCTCGGCCTTGGGCGACGATTATCAAACAGAATGCGTAGTGTTGAAGTCCACATATTTCCTATCACAAGAATCATTAAGGAGAATCTTCTGTTGTGTGCCTATTTTGATATAGAAAACATCTCATTGAGATTAATGTGAGTATCCCGTGCGGCGAGCTTCTTGTTTTCCATTTGTTGAGCGACTCTTGACATTTTTATCTCCCATTTTTCTTCTATCTTATCGTTTCTAATTATATTCCTCAACAGATGTAGAACATAATTTTTAGATCACAACGATTCCTAGTGGCTTTAGCATAAATTTTGTATTTTATTAAGAAATTCATGAAATATATAAATATGTCATCGCGAACTCGCTTATTAATGCATATTTACTTGAGATTAATAGGGACAAAAAAGGAAAAAAACACATACATTGCACGTTCTTAATTGTAAGTTATTTTGGGTAGACAATTAACTTGAGTTCACCGATTTAGCATATATACTCGGAATAAAAAGATTAGAAATTAAAGGCAAAATATATATCGTATAAATCTCCATAGTAATTTTTATATTAAATTTACAACATGTAACTGATCAAAATACAAAAACAACAACAACATGTAAAATCAAATATCCACCAGTTTGATGCATTATAACATTATTTTTATCCCCATACTCTATCTCAAGATCATGAGGAGATTGCTCGGCCCCGAGGCTACGACCATCAACAGGAATGCAATCGAGTCAAAGTCCACAGATTGCCTATCACAAGAAGCATTCAGGAGCATCTTCAATTTTCCACTCCATCCGAAAAATACCTCATTTATGTACTATCCCTTGAATTTGAGAGATTAATGTGAGCCGCCCGAGTGACGGGCTTCTTGTATTTTTTCTTGTTGAGTGACTCCCGATAGTTTTACCTCCATTTGTTTCTTCTTCTCTTCTCGGTTCTAACTATATTTCTTGGCGAATTTAGAGCGTAACTTTTAGATCACAAGGATTTCTAGCTAGATTTTGCCTACATTTGATATTTTTATTACAAAATTTATAAAATATGTAAATATATGATCATGAACTCGTTATTAATGCATATTAACATGAGATAAACATGGACAAAACAAAAACAGCACGTGCATTACACGTTCCAAATTGTTAGTTATTTTTTATAGATAATTCTTGAGTTCATTGATTTAACATATATACTTGGAATAAAAAGAATAGAAATTAAAGGCAAAAGATGTACGTATAATCTCAATAGTAAATTTTATATTGAATTTACAACAAGTAACTGATCAAGATACAAAAAAAACATAACCAAAGTAATCCCAAAGATCCACTAGTCCGATGCAACATATCATTATTTTTATCACATACTCTATCTCGACCTCATCAGAGATTAACAACCATCAAACAAGAATGCAATAGAGTTGAATTGCACAGATCGCTTATCACAAAGTGAGCATTCAAGAGTATCTTGAATTTCGTGTCTCTCTTGATCCAAGAAACACCTCATTTCGTACCGGCCCATGACTTTGAGATTAATGTGATCATCCTGAGCGTCTAAGTTCATTTTGGTTAAATGTTGGGGATGATTCTTGGAGTTGGGTTGGAGAAGATGTGAAATTGGTGGATTCACGTTAAAGATTGAGGTATTGAAATGGGACAAGTGACCCATTTTTTTGCAACACGAGAGAATAATGTTTTTGTAGATGCATAGTGTTTTTCAGTTGTTGAGAGAGGTTTTGTTCATGGAAATGCAAAAATAAGAGACTGACAGTGTGAAGAATAAAGGTTGACGGAGTAGAAAAAGGAAGAAGAATTCAGAGTAGATTATTATAATCTGATTATGCGCAAAATTCTTGGGTAGATATTTATTAGGGATAAAGTTTATTTGTATTATAAATGATTAAATAAATTTATATTTGTGAAGAGACTCCTGACATTTTATCTCCCTTTGTTTCTCCTTCTGATCTTGGTTCTAACTATATTTCACGGTGGATTTAGAATATAATTTTGAGATCGCAAGGATTCCTAGCCGTCTTTTGATTACATTTTATTTTATTATTAAAAAAATACATAAAATATATAAATATGTGATCTTGAACTCAGTTATTATTGCATATTTACTTGAGATCAGTAAGGACAAAAACAGAAAGAGCACGGGCAGTGGACGTTCTTAATTATCAGTTATTTTGGATAGAAAATTAACTCGAGTTCATTGATTTATCATATATACTTGGAATAAAATGAATAGAAATTAAAGCCAAAATACCGACTGTATAAATCTCCATAGTAATTTTTAAATTAAATTTACAACATGCAACTGATCAGGATACAATTACAACAACATACAAAGTGTAATCCCAAATATCCACCAGTCTGATGCGACATATCATCAATTTTATCCCCGTACTGCATCTTGAGCTTATAAGAAGATTGCTCGGCCTTGGGCGACGATTATCAAACAGAATGCGATTAATGTAGTGTTGAAGTCCACATATTTCCTATCACAAGAATCATTAAGGAGAATCTTCTTCGTTGTGTGCCTATTTTGATATAGAAAACATCTCATTGAGATTAATGTGAGTATCCTGTATGGCGTGCTTCTTGTTTTCCATTTGTTGAGCGACTCTTGACATTTTTATCTCCCATTTTTCTTCTATCTTATCGTTTCTAATTATATTCCTCAACAGATGTAGAACATAATTTTTAGATCACAACGATTCCTAGCTGGCTTTAGCATAAATTTTGTATTTTATTAAGAAATTCATGAAATATATAAATATGTCATCGCGAACTCGCTTATTAATGCATATTTACTTGAGATTAATAGGGACAAAAAAGGAAAAAAACACATACATTGCACGTTCTTAATTGTAAGTTATTTTGGGTAGACAATTAACTTGAGTTCACTGATTTAGCATATATACTCGGAATAAAAAGATTAGAAATTAAAGGCAAAATATATATCGTATAAATCTCCATAGTAATTTTTATATTAAATTTACAACATGTAACTGATCAAAATACAAAAACAACAACAACATGTAAAATCAAATATCCACCAGTTTGATGCATTATAACATTATTTTTATCCCCATACTCTATCTCAAGATCATGAGGAGATTGCTCGGCCCCGAGGCTACGACCATCAACAGGAATGCAATCGAGTCAAAGTCCACAGATTGCCTATCACAAGAAGCATTCAGAGCATCTTCAATTGTTTACACTTTCCATCCGAAAAAATACCTCATTTATGTACTATCCCTTGAATTTGAGAGATTAATGTGAGCCGCCCGAGTGACGGGCTTCTTGTATTTTTTCTTGTTGAGTGACTCCCGATAGTTTTACCTCCATTTGTTTCTTCTTCTCTTCTCGGTTCTAACTATATTTCTTGGCGAATTTAGAGCGTAACTTTTAGATCACAAGGATTTCTAGCTAGATTTTGCCTACATTTGATATTTTTATTACAAAATTTATAAAATATGTAAATATATGATCATGAACTCAGTTATTAATGCATATTAACATGAGATAAACATGGACAAAACAAAAACAGCACGTGCATTACACGTTCCAAATTGTTAGTTATTTTTTATAGATAATTCTTGAGTTCATTGATTTAACATATATACTTGGAATAAAAAGAATAGAAATTAAAGGCAAAAGATGTACGTATAATCTCAATAGTAAATTTTATATTGAATTTACAACAAGTAACTGATCAAGATACAAAAAAAATAACCAAAGTGTAATCCCAAAGATCCACTAGTCCGATGCAACATATCATTATTTTTATCACATACTCTATCTCGACCTCATCGGAGAGATTAACAACCATCAAACAAGAATGCAATAGAGTTGAATTGCACAGATCGCTTATCACAAAGTGAGCATTCAAGAGTATCTTGAATTGCGTGTCTCTCTTGATCCAAGAAACACCTCATTTCGTACTGGCCCATGACTTTGAGATTAATGTGATCATCCTGAGCGTCTAAGTTCATTTTGGTTAAATGTTGGGGATGATTCTTGGAGTTGGGTTGGAGAAGATGTGAAATTGGTGGATTCACGTTAAAGATTGAGGTATTGAAATGGGACAAGTGACCCATTTTTTTGCAACACGAGAGAATAATGTTTTTGTAGATGCATAGTGTTTTTCAGTTGTTGAGAGAGGTTTTGTTCATGGAAATGCAAAAATAAGAGACCGACAAAGTGTGAAGAATAAAGGTTGACGGAGTAGAAAAAGGAAGAAGAATTCGAGTAGATTATTATAATCCGATTATGCGCAAAATTCTTGGGTAGATATTTATTAGGGATAAAGTTTATTTGTATTATAAATGATTAAATAAATTTATATTTGTGAAGAGACTCCCGACATTTTATCTCCCTTTGTTTCTCCTTCGATCTTGGTTCTAACTATATTTCACGGTGGATTTAGAATATAATTTTGAGATCGCAAGGATTCCTAGCCGTCTTTTGATTACATTTTATTTTATTATTAAAAAAATACATAAAATATATAAATATGTGATCTTGAACTCGTTATTATTGCATATTTACTTGAGATCGGTAAGGACAAAAACAGAAAGAGCACGGGCAAGGCAGTGGACGTTCTTAATTATCAGTTATTTTGGATAGAAAATTAACTTGAGTTCATTGATTTATCATATATACTTGGAATAAAATGAATAGAAATTAAAGCCAAAATACCGACCGTATAAATCTCCATAGTAATTTTTAAATTAAATTTACAACATGCAACTGATCGTGATACAATTACAACAACATACAAAGTGTAATCCCAAATATCCACCAAATCGATGCGACATATCATCAATTTTATCCCCGTACTCGCATCTTGAGCTTATAAGAAGATTGCTCGGCCTTGGGCGACGATTATCAAACAGAATGCAGTAGTGTTGAAGTCCACATATTTCCTATCACAAAGTAATCATTAAGGAGAATCTTCTTTGTGTGCCTATTTTGATATAGAAAACATCTCATTGAGATTAATGTGAGTATCCTGTGCGGCGGCTTCTTGTTTTCCATTTGTTGAGCGACTCTTGACATTTTTATCTCCCATTTTTCTTCTATCTTATCGTTTCTAATTATATTCCTCAACAGATGTAGAACATAATTTTTAGATCACAACGATTCCTAGCCGGCTTTAGCATAAATTTTGTATTTTATTAAGAAATTCATGAAATATATAAATATGTCATCGCGAACTCGCTTATTAATGCATATTTACTTGAGATTAATAGGGACAAAAAAAGAAAAAAACACATACATTGCACGTTCTTAATTGTAAGTTATTTTGGGTAGACAATTAACTTGAGTTCACCGATTTAGCATATATACTCGGAATAAAAAGATTAGAAATTAAAGGCAAAATATATATCGTATAAATCTCCATAGTAATTTTTATATTAAATTTACAACATGTAACTGATCAAAATACAAAAACAACAACAACATGTAAAATCAAATATCCACCAGTTTGATGCATTATAACATTATTTTTATCCCCATACTCTATCTCAAGATCATGAGGAGATTGCTCGGCCCCGAGGCTACGACCATCAACAGGAATGCAATCGAGTCAAAGTCCACAGATTGCCTATCACGGTAAGCATTCAGAGCATCTTCAATTGTGTTACACTTTCCATCCAGAAAAATACCTCATTTATGTACTATCCCTTGAATTTGAGAGATTAATGTGAGCCGCCCGAGTGACGGGCTTCTTGTATTTTTTCTTGTTGAGTGACTCTGATAGTTTTACCTCCATTTGTTTCTTCTTCTCTTCTCGGTTCTAACTATATTTCTTGGCGAATTTAGAGCGTAACTTTTAGATCACAAGGATTTCTAGCTAGATTTTGCCTACATTTGATATTTTTATTACAAAATTTATAAAATATGTAAATATATGATCATGAACTCAGTTATTAATGCATATTAACATGAGATAAACATGGACAAAACAAAAACAGCACGTGCATTACACGTTCCAAATTGTTAGTTATTTTTTATAGATAATTCTTGAGTTCATTGATTTAACATATATACTTGGAATAAAAAGAATAGAAATTAAAGGCAAAAGATGTACGTATAATCTCAATAGTAAATTTTATATTGAATTTACAACAAGTAACTGATCAAGATACAAAAAAAACATAACCAAAGTGTAATCCCAAAGATCCACTAGTCTCGATGCAACATATCATTATTTTTATCACATACTCTATCTCGACCTCATCAGAGATTAACAACCATCAAACAAGAATGCAATAGAGTTGAATTGCACAGACGCTTATCACAAAGTGAGCATTCAAGAGTATCTTGAATTGCGTGTCTCTCTTGATCCAAGAAACACCTCATTTCGTACTGGCCCATGACTTTGAGATTAATGTGATCATCCTGAGCGTCTAAGTTCATTTTGGTTAAATGTTGGGGATGATTCTTGGAGTTGGGTTGGAGAAGATGTGAAATTGGTGGATTCACGTTAAAGATTGAGGTATTGAAATGGGACAAGTGACCCATTTTTTTGCAACACGAGAGAATAATGTTTTTGTAGATGCATAGTGTTTTTCAGTTGTTGAGAGAGGTTTTGTTCATGGAAATGCAAAAATAAGAGACTGACAAAGGTGAAGAATAAAGGTTGACGGAGTAGAAAAAGGAAGAAGAATTCGAGTAGATTATTATAATCGATTATGCGCAAAATTCTTGGGTAGATATTTATTAGGGATAAAGTTTATTTGTATTATAAATGATTAAATAAATTTATATTTGTGAAGAGACTCGACATTTTATCTCCCTTTGTTTCTCCTTCGATCTTGGTTCTAACTATATTTCACGGTGGATTTAGAATATAATTTTGAGATCGCAAGGATTCCTAGCCGTCTTTTGATTACATTTTATTTTATTATTAAAAAAATACATAAAATATATAAATATGTGATCTTGAACTCGCTATTATTGCATATTTACTTGAGATCGTAAGGACAAAAACAGAAAGAGCACGGGCAAAGGACGTTCTTAATTATCGCTTATTTTGGATAGAAAATTAACTTGAGTTCATTGATTTATCATATATACTTGGAATAAAATGAATAGAAATTAAAGCCAAAATACCGACCGTATAAATCTCCATAGTAATTTTTAAATTAAATTTACAACATGCAACTGATCGTGATACAATTACAACAACATACAAAGTGTAATCCCAAATATCCACCAAATCGATGCGACATATCATCAATTTTATCCCCGTCTTGCATCTTGAGCTTATAAGAAGATTGCTCGGCCTTGGGCGACGATTATCAAACAGAATGCAGTAGTGTTGAAGTCCACATATTTCCTATCACAAGAATCATTAAGGAGAATCTTCTCGTTGTGTGCCTATTTTGATATAGAAAACATCTCATTGAGATTAATGTGAGTATCCCGTGCGGCGAGCTTCTTGTTTTCCATTTGTTGAGCGACTCTTGACATTTTTATCTCCCATTTTTCTTCTATCTTATCGTTTCTAATTATATTCCTCAACGGATGTAGAACATAATTTTTAGATCACAACGATTCCTAGTCGGCTTTAGCATAAATTTTGTATTTTATTAAGAAATTCATGAAATATATAAATATGTCATCGCGAACTCGATTATTAATGCATATTTACTTGAGATTAATAGGGACAAAAAAAGAAAAAAACACATACATTGCACGTTCTTAATTGTAAGTTATTTTGGGTAGACAATTAACTTGAGTTCACTTGATTTAGCATATATACTCGGAATAAAAAGATTAGAAATTAAAGGCAAAATATATATCGTATAAATCTCCATAGTAATTTTTATATTAAATTTACAACATGTAACTGATCAAAATACAAACAACAACAACAACATGTAAAATCAAATATCCACCAGTTTGATGCATTATAACATCATATTTTATCCTCGGCCCCGAGGCTACGACCATCATCTCAAAGTGAGCTTATAAGAAGATTGCTCGAATTTGCCTTGGTATTTTTTCTTGTTGAGTGACGATAGTTTTACGTTTCTTCTTCTCTTCTCGGTTCTAACTTATCAAACGTAGGGAATGCCTACATAGTGTTGAAGTCCACATATTTCCTATCATTGATTTAACATATATACTTGTAATCATTAAGGAGAATCTTACAAAAAAAACATTGTGTGCCTATTTTGATATAGAAAACATCTCATTGAGATTAATGTGAGTATCTGATTAATGTGATCATCCCGGCGTCTAAGTTCATTTTGCTTTCTTGTTTTCCATTTGTTGAGCGACTCTTGACATTTTTATCTCCCATTTTTCTTCTATCTTATCTCTCGTTTCTAATTATATTCCTCAACAAAACCGAGAAGAGCACGGGCGGTGGACGTTCTTAATTATCGAGTTATTTTGGATAGAAAATTAACTCGATGTAGAACATAATTTTTAGATCACAACGATTCCAACAACATAGTGTAATCCCAAATATCCACCACCGCTTTAGCATAAATTTTGTATTTTATTAAGAAATTCATGAAATATATAAATATGTCATCGCGAACTCACATTTTTATCTCCCATTTTTCTTCTATCTTATCGTTATTAATGCATATTTACTTGCGATTAATAGGGACAAAAAAAGAAAAAAACACATACAATGCACGTTCTTAATTGTAAGTTATTTTGGGTAGACAATTAACTTGAGTTCACGATTTAGCATATATACTCGGAATAAAAAGATTAGAAATTAAAGGCAAAATATATATCGTATAAATCTCCATAGTAATTTTTATATTAAATTTACAACATGTAACTGATCAAAATACAAAAACAACAACAACATGTAAAATCAAATATCCACCAGTTTGATGCATTATAACATTATTTTTATCCCCATACTCTATCTCAAGATCATGAGGAGATTGCTCGGCCCGAGGCTACGACCATCAACAGGAATGCAATCGAGTCAAAGTCCACAGATTGCCTATCACAGTAAGCATTCAGGAGCATCTTCAATTGTGTTACACTTTCCATCCAGAAAAATACCTCATTTATGTACTATCCCTTGAATTTGAGAGATTAATGTGAGCCGCCTTTGAGTGACGGGCTTCTTGTATTTTTTCTTGTTGAGTGACTCCCGATAGTTTTACCTCCATTTGTTTCTTCTTCTCTTCTCGGTTCTAACTATATTTCTTGGCGAATTTAGAGCGTAACTTTTAGATCACAAGGATTTCTAGCTAGATTTTGCCTACATTTGATATTTTTATTACAAAATTTATAAAATATGTAAATATATGATCATGAACTCAGTTATTAATGCATATTAACATGAGATAAACATGGACAAAACAAAAACAGCACGTGCATTACACGTTCCAAATTGTTAGTTATTTTTTATAGATAATTCTTGAGTTCATTGATTTAACATATATACTTGGAATAAAAAGAATAGAAATTAAAGGCAAAAGATGTACGTATAATCTCAATAGTAAATTTTATATTGAATTTACAACAAGTAACTGATCAAGATACAAAAAAAACATAACCAGTGTAATCCCAAAGATCCACTAGTCTGATGCAACATATCATTATTTTTATCACATACTCTATCTCGACCTCATCAGGAGATTAACAACCATCAAACAAGAATGCAATAGAGTTGAATTGCACAGACTGCTTATCACAGTGAGCATTCAAGAGTATCTTGAATTGCGTGTCTCTCTTGATCCAAGAAACACCTCATTTCGTACTGGCCCATGACTTTGAGATTAATGTGATCATCCTGAGCGTCTAAGTTCATTTTGGTTAAATGTTGGGGATGATTCTTGGAGTTGGGTTGGAGAAGATGTGAAATTGGTGGATTCACGTTAAAGATTGAGGTATTGAAATGGGACAAGTGACCCATTTTTTTGCAACACGAGAGAATAATGTTTTTGTAGATGCATAGTGTTTTTCAGTTGTTGAGAGAGGTTTTGTTCATGGAAATGCAAAAATAAGAGACCGACAAAGTGTGAAGAATAAAGGTTGACGGAGTAGAAAAAGGAAGAAGAATTCGAGTAGATTATTATAATCGATTATGCGCAAAATTCTTGGGTAGATATTTATTAGGGATAAAGTTTATTTGTATTATAAATGATTAAATAAATTTATATTTGTGAAGAGACTCGACATTTTATCTCCCTTTGTTTCTCCTTCGATCTTGGTTCTAACTATATTTCACGGTGGATTTAGAATATAATTTTGAGATCGCAAGGATTCCTAGCCGTCTTTTGATTACATTTTATTTTATTATTAAAAAAATACATAAAATATATAAATATGTGATCTTGAACTCAGTTATTATTGCATATTTACTTGAGATCAGTAAGGACAAAAACAGAGAGAGCACGGGCAGTGGACGTTCTTAATTATCAGTTATTTTGGATAGAAAATTAACTTGAGTTCATTGATTTATCATATATACTTGGAATAAAATGAATAGAAATTAAAGCCAAAATACCGACTGTATAAATCTCCATAGTAATTTTTAAATTAAATTTACAACATGCAACTGATCAGGATACAATTACAACAACATACAAAGTGTAATCCCAAATATCCACCAGTCTGATGCGACATATCATCAATTTTATCCCCGTACTGCATCTTGAGCTTATAAGAAGATTGCTCGGCCTTGGGCGACGATTATCAAACAGGAATGCAGTAGTGTTGAAGTCCACATATTTCCTATCACAGTAATCATTAAGGAGAATCTTCTGTTGTGTGCCTATTTTGATATAGAAAACATCTCATTGAGATTAATGTGAGTATCCTGTGCGGCAGGCTTCTTGTTTTCCATTTGTTGAGCGACTCTTGACATTTTTATCTCCCATTTTTCTTCTATCTTATCGTTTCTAATTATATTCCTCAACAGATGTAGAACATAATTTTTAGATCACAACGATTCCTAGCTGGCTTTAGCATAAATTTTGTATTTTATTAAGAAATTCATGAAATATATAAATATGTCATCGCGAACTCAGTTATTAATGCATATTTACTTGAGATTAATAGGGACAAAAAAAGAAAAAAACACATACATTGCACGTTCTTAATTGTAAGTTATTTTGGGTAGACAATTAACTTGAGTTCACTGATTTAGCATATATACTCGGAATAAAAAGATTAGAAATTAAAGGCAAAATATATATCGTATAAATCTCCATAGTAATTTTTATATTAAATTTACAACATGTAACTGATCAAAATACAAAAACAACAACAACATGTAAAATCAAATATCCACCAGTTTGATGCATTATAACATTATTTTTATCCCCATACTCTATCTCAAGATCATGAGGAGATTGCTCGGCCCTGAGGCTACGACCATCAACAGGAATGCAATCGAGTCAAAGTCCACAGATTGCCTATCACAAAGTAAGCATTCAGGAGCATCTTCAATTGTGTTACACTTTCCATCCAGAAAAATACCTCATTTATGTACTATCCCTTGAATTTGAGAGATTAATGTGAGCCGCCCGAGTGACGGGCTTCTTGTATTTTTTCTTGTTGAGTGACTCTGATAGTTTTACCTCCATTTGTTTCTTCTTCTCTTCTCGGTCTAACTATATTTCTTGGCGAATTTAGAGCGTAACTTTTAGATCACAAGGATTTCTAGCTAGATTTTGCCTACATTTGATATTTTTATTACAAAATTTATAAAATATGTAAATATATGATCATGAACTCAGTTATTAATGCATATTAACATGAGATAAACATGGACAAAACAAAAACAGCACGTGCATTACACGTTCCAAATTGTTAGTTATTTTTTATAGATAATTCTTGAGTTCATTGATTTAACATATATACTTGGAATAAAAAGAATAGAAATTAAAGGCAAAATGTACGTATAATCTCAATAGTAAATTTTATATTGAATTTACAACAAGTAACTGATCAAGATACAAAAAAAACATAACCAGTGTAATCCCAAAGATCCACTAGTCTGATGCAACATATCATTATTTTTATCACATACTCTATCTCGACCTCATCAGGAGATTAACAACCATCAAACAAGAATGCAATAGAGTTGAATTGCACAGACTGCTTATCACAGTGAGCATTCAAGAGTATCTTGAATTGCGTGTCTCTCTTGATCCAAGAAACACCTCATTTCGTACTGGCCCATGACTTTGAGATTAATGTGATCATCCTGAGCGTCTAAGTTCATTTTGGTTAAATGTTGGGGATGATTCTTGGAGTTGGGTTGGAGAAGATGTGAAATTGGTGGATTCACGTTAAAGATTGAGGTATTGAAATGGGACAAGTGACCCATTTTTTTGCAACACGAGAGAATAATGTTTTTGTAGATGCATAGTGTTTTTCAGTTGTTGAGAGAGGTTTTGTTCATGGAAATGCAAAAATAAGAGACTGACAGTGTGAAGAATAAAGGTTGACGGAGTAGAAAAAGGAAGAAGAATTCAGAGTAGATTATTATAATCGATTATGCGCAAAATTCTTGGGTAGATATTTATTAGGGATAAAGTTTATTTGTATTATAAATGATTAAATAAATTTATATTTGTGAAGAGACTCCCGACATTTTATCTCCCTTTGTTTCTCCTTCGATCTTGGTTCTAACTATATTTCACGGTGGATTTAGAATATAATTTTGAGATCGCAAGGATTCCTAGCCGTCTTTTGATTACATTTTATTTTATTATTAAAAAAATACATAAAATATATAAATATGTGATCTTGAACTCAGTTATTATTGCATATTTACTTGAGATCAGTAAGGACAAAAACAGAAAGAGCACGGGCAGTGGACGTTCTTAATTATCAGTTATTTTGGATAGAAAATTAACTTGAGTTCATTGATTTATCATATATACTTGGAATAAAATGAATAGAAATTAAGGCCAAAATACCGACTGTATAAATCTCCATAGTAATTTTTAAATTAAATTTACAACATGCAACTGATCAGGATACAATTACAACAACATACAAAGTGTAATCCCAAATATCCACCAGTCTGATGCGACATATCATCAATTTTATCCCCGTACTGCATCTTGAGCTTATAAGAAGATTGCTCGGCCTTGGGCGACGATTATCAAACAGGAATGCAGTAGTGTTGAAGTCCACATATTTCCTATCACAGTAATCATTAAGGAGAATCTTCTGTTGTGTGCCTATTTTGATATAGAAAACATCTCATTGAGATTAATGTGAGTATCTGTGCGGCAGAGCTTCTTGTTTTCCATTTGTTGAGCGACTCTTGACATTTTTATCTCCCATTTTTCTTCTATCTTATCGTTTCTAATTATATTCCTCAACAGATGTAGAACATAATTTTTAGATCACAACGATTCCTAGATGGCTTTAGCATAAATTTTGTATTTTATTAAGAAATTCATGAAATATATAAATATGTCATCGCGAACTCGATTATTAATGCATATTTACTTGAGATTAATAGGGACAAAAAAAGAAAAAAACACATACATTGCACGTTCTTAATTGTAAGTTATTTTGGGTAGACAATTAACATGAGTTCACGATTTAGCATATATACTCGGAATAAAATGAATAGAAATTAAGGCCAAAATACCGACCGTATAAATCTCCATAGTAATTTTTAAATTAAATTTACAACATGCAACTGATCGTGATACAATTACAACAACATACAAAGTGTAATCCCAAATATCCACCATCGATGCGACATATCATCAATTTTATCCCCGTACTTGCATCTTGAGCTTATAAGAAGATTGCTCGGCCTTGGGCGACGATTATCAAACAGGAATGCAGTAGTGTTGAAGTCCACATATTTCCTATCACAATCATTAAGGAGAATCTTCTGTTGTGTGCCTATTTTGATATAGAAAACATCTCATTGAGATTAATGTGAGTATCTGTGCGGCAGCTTCTTGTTTTCCATTTGTTGAGCGACTCTTGACATTTTTATCTCCCATTTTTCTTCTATCTTATCGTTTCTAATTATATTCCTCAACAGATGTAGAACATAATTTTTAGATCACAACGATTCCTAGCTGGCTTTAGCATAAATTTTGTATTTTATTAAGAAATTCATGAAATATATAAATATGTCATCGCGAACTCGCTTATTAATGCATATTTACTTGAGATTAATAGGGACAAAAAAAGAAAAAAACACATACATTGCACGTTCTTAATTGTAAGTTATTTTGGGTAGACAATTAACTTGAGTTCACCGATTTAGCATATATACTCGGAATAAAAAGATTAGAAATTAAAGGCAAAATATATATCGTATAAATCTCCATAGTAATTTTTATATTAAATTTACAACATGTAACTGATCAAAATACAAAAACAACAACAACATGTAAAATCAAATATCCACCAGTTTGATGCATTATAACATTATTTTTATCCCCATACTCTATCTCAAGATCATGAGGAGATTGCTCGGCCCCGAGGCTACGACCATCAACAGGAATGCAATCGAGTCAAAGTCCACAGATTGCCTATCACAGTAAGCATTCAGGAGCATCTTCAATTGTGTTACACTTTCCATCCAGAAAAATACCTCATTTATGTACTATCCCTTGAATTTGAGAGATTAATGTGAGCCGCTTTGAGTGACGGGCTTCTTGTATTTTTTCTTGTTGAGTGACTCCTGATAGTTTTACCTCCATTTGTTTCTTCTTCTCTTCTCGGTTCTAACTATATTTCTTGGCGAATTTAGAGCGTAACTTTTAGATCACAAGGATTTCTAGCTAGATTTTGCCTACATTTGATATTTTTATTACAAAATTTATAAAATATGTAAATATATGATCATGAACTCGCTTATTAATGCATATTAACATGAGATAAACATGGACAAAACAAAAACAGCACGTGCATTACACGTTCCAAATTGTTAGTTATTTTTTATAGATAATTCTTGAGTTCATTGATTTAACATATATACTTGGAATAAAAAGAATAGAAATTAAAGGCAAAAGATGTACGTATAATCTCAATAGTAAATTTTATATTGAATTTACAACAAGTAACTGATCAAGATACAAAAAAAACATAACCAGTGTAATCCCAAAGATCCACTAGTCTGATGCAACATATCATTATTTTTATCACATACTCTATCTCGACCTCATCAGGAGATTAACAACCATCAAACAAGAATGCAATAGAGTTGAATTGCACAGACTGCTTATCACAGTGAGCATTCAAGAGTATCTTGAATTGCGTGTCTCTCTTGATCCAAGAAACACCTCATTTCGTATCGGCCCATGACTTTGAGATTAATGTGATCATCCTGAGCGTCTAAGTTCATTTTGGTTAAATGTTGGGGATGATTCTTGGAGTTGGGTTGGAGAAGATGTGAAATTGGTGGATTCACGTTAAAGATTGAGGTATTGAAATGGGACAAGTGACCCATTTTTTTGCAACACGAGAGAATAATGTTTTTGTAGATGCATAGTGTTTTTCAGTTGTTGAGAGAGGTTTTGTTCATGGAAATGCAAAAATAAGAGACGACAAAGGTGAAGAATAAAGGTTGACGGAGTAGAAAAAGGAAGAAGAATTCGAGTAGATTATTATAATCTGATTATGCGCAAAATTCTTGGGTAGATATTTATTAGGGATAAAGTTTATTTGTATTATAAATGATTAAATAAATTTATATTTGTGAAGAGACTCCCGACATTTTATCTCCCTTTGTTTCTCCTTCGATCTTGGTTCTAACTATATTTCACGGTGGATTTAGAATATAATTTTGAGATCGCAAGGATTCCTAGCCGTCTTTTGATTACATTTTATTTTATTATTAAAAAAATACATAAAATATATAAATATGTGATCTTGAACTCGCTTATTATTGCATATTTACTTGAGATCGGTAAGGACAAAAACGAAAGAGCACGGGCAAAGTGGACGTTCTTAATTATCGCTTATTTTGGATAGAAAATTAACTTGAGTTCATTGATTTATCATATATACTTGGAATAAAATGAATAGAAATTAAAGCCAAAATACCGATCGTATAAATCTCCATAGTAATTTTTAAATTAAATTTACAACATGCAACTGATCGGATACAATTACAACAACATACAAAGTGTAATCCCAAATATCCACCAAATCGATGCGACATATCATCAATTTTATCCCCGTATCGCATCTTGAGCTTATAAGAAGATTGCTCGGCCTTGGGCGACGATTATCAAACAGAATGCAAAGAGTGTTGAAGTCCACATATTTCCTATCACAAGTAATCATTAAGGAGAATCTTCTGTTGTGTGCCTATTTTGATATAGAAAACATCTCATTGAGATTAATGTGAGTATCTGTGCGGCGAGCTTCTTGTTTTCCATTTGTTGAGCGACTCTTGACATTTTTATCTCCCATTTTTCTTCTATCTTATCGTTTCTAATTATATTCCTCAACAGATGTAGAACATAATTTTTAGATCACAACGATTCCTAGCTCGGCTTTAGCATAAATTTTGTATTTTATTAAGAAATTCATGAAATATATAAATATGTCATCGCGAACTCAGTTATTAATGCATATTTACTTGAGATTAATAGGGACAAAAAAGAAAAAAACACATACATTGCACGTTCTTAATTGTAAGTTATTTTGGGTAGACAATTAACTTGAGTTCACCGATTTAGCATATATACTCGGAATAAAAAGATTAGAAATTAAAGGCAAAATATATATCGTATAAATCTCCATAGTAATTTTTATATTAAATTTACAACATGTAACTGATCAAAATACAAAAACAACAACAACATGTAAAATCAAATATCCACCAGTTTGATGCATTATAACATTATTTTTATCCCCATACTCTATCTCAAGATCATGAGGAGATTGCTCGGCCCCGAGGCTACGACCATCAACAGGAATGCAATCGAGTCAAAGTCCACAGATTGCCTATCACAAAGTAAGCATTCAGGAGCATCTTCAATTGTGTTACACTTTCCATCCAGAAAAATACCTCATTTATGTACTATCCCTTGAATTTGAGAGATTAATGTGAGCCGCCCGAGTGACGGGCTTCTTGTATTTTTTCTTGTTGAGTGACTCTGATAGTTTTACCTCCATTTGTTTCTTCTTCTCTTCTCGGTTCTAACTATATTTCTTGGCGAATTTAGAGCGTAACTTTTAGATCACAAGGATTTCTAGCTAGATTTTGCCTACATTTGATATTTTTATTACAAAATTTATAAAATATGTAAATATATGATCATGAACTCAGTTATTAATGCATATTAACATGAGATAAACATGGACAAAACAAAAACAGCACGTGCATTACACGTTCCAAATTGTTAGTTATTTTTTATAGATAATTCTTGAGTTCATTGATTTAACATATATACTTGGAATAAAAAGAATAGAAATTAAAGGCAAAATATGTACGTATAATCTCAATAGTAAATTTTATATTGAATTTACAACAAGTAACTGATCAAGATACAAAAAAAACATAACCAAAGTGTAATCCCAAAGATCCACTAGTCTCGATGCAACATATCATTATTTTTATCACATACTCTATCTCGACCTCATCGGAGATTAACAACCATCAAACAAGAATGCAATAGAGTTGAATTGCACAGATCGCTTATCACAAAGAGCATTCAAGAGTATCTTGAATTGCGTGTCTCTCTTGATCCAAGAAACACCTCATTTCGTACGGCCCATGACTTTGAGATTAATGTGATCATCCCGAGCGTCTAAGTTCATTTTGGTTAAATGTTGGGGATGATTCTTGGAGTTGGGTTGGAGAAGATGTGAAATTGGTGGATTCACGTTAAAGATTGAGGTATTGAAATGGGACAAGTGACCCATTTTTTTGCAACACGAGAGAATAATGTTTTTGTAGATGCATAGTGTTTTTCAGTTGTTGAGAGAGGTTTTGTTCATGGAAATGCAAAAATAAGAGACTGACAAAGTGTGAAGAATAAAGGTTGACGGAGTAGAAAAAGGAAGAAGAATTCGAGTAGATTATTATAATCTGATTATGCGCAAAATTCTTGGGTAGATATTTATTAGGGATAAAGTTTATTTGTATTATAAATGATTAAATAAATTTATATTTGTGAAGAGACTCCTGACATTTTATCTCCCTTTGTTTCTCCTTCGATCTTGGTTCTAACTATATTTCACGGTGGATTTAGAATATAATTTTGAGATCGCAAGGATTCCTAGCCGTCTTTTGATTACATTTTATTTTATTATTAAAAAAATACATAAAATATATAAATATGTGATCTTGAACTCAGCTTATTATTGCATATTTACTTGAGATCGGTAAGGACAAAAACAGAAAGAGCACGGGCAGTGGACGTTCTTAATTATCGCTATTTTGGATAGAAAATTAACTTGAGTTCATTGATTTATCATATATACTTGGAATAAAATGAATAGAAATTAAAGGCCAAAATACCGACCGTATAAATCTCCATAGTAATTTTTAAATTAAATTTACAACATGCAACTGATCGGATACAATTACAACAACATACAAAGTGTAATCCCAAATATCCACCACCGATGCGACATATCATCAATTTTATCCCCGTACTGCATCTTGAGCTTATAAGAAGATTGCTCGGCCTTGGGCGACGATTATCAAACAGAATGCAAAGTAGTGTTGAAGTCCACATATTTCCTATCACAAGAATCATTAAGGAGAATCTTCTGTTGTGTGCCTATTTTGATATAGAAAACATCTCATTGAGATTAATGTGAGTATCCTGTGCGGCAGGCTTCTTGTTTTCCATTTGTTGAGCGACTCTTGACATTTTTATCTCCCATTTTTCTTCTATCTTATCGTTTCTAATTATATTCCTCAACAGATGTAGAACATAATTTTTAGATCACAACGATTCCTAGTGGGCTTTAGCATAAATTTTGTATTTTATTAAGAAATTCATGAAATATATAAATATGTCATCGCGAACTCAGTTATTAATGCATATTTACTTGAGATTAATAGGGACAAAAAAAGAAAAAAACACATACATTGCACGTTCTTAATTGTAAGTTATTTTGGGTAGACAATTAACTTGAGTTCACTGATTTAGCATATATACTCGGAATAAAAAGATTAGAAATTAAAGGCAAAATATATATCGTATAAATCTCCATAGTAATTTTTATATTAAATTTACAACATGTAACTGATCAAAATACAAAAACAACAACAACATGTAAAATCAAATATCCACCAGTTTGATGCATTATAACATTATTTTTATCCCCATACTCTATCTCAAGATCATGAGGAGATTGCTCGGCCCTGAGGCTACGACCATCAACAGGAATGCAATCGAGTCAAAGTCCACAGATTGCCTATCACAGTAAGCATTCAGGAGCATCTTCAATTGTGTTACACTTTCCATCCAGAAAAATACCTCATTTATGTACTATCCCTTGAATTTGAGAGATTAATGTGAGCCGCCTGAGTGACGGGCTTCTTGTATTTTTTCTTGTTGAGTGACTCCTGATAGTTTTACCTCCATTTGTTTCTTCTTCTCTTCTCGGTTCTAACTATATTTCTTGGCGAATTTAGAGCGTAACTTTTAGATCACAAGGATTTCTAGCTAGATTTTGCCTACATTTGATATTTTTATTACAAAATTTATAAAATATGTAAATATATGATCATGAACTCAGTTATTAATGCATATTAACATGAGATAAACATGGACAAAACAAAAACAGCACGTGCATTACACGTTCCAAATTGTTAGTTATTTTTTATAGATAATTCTTGAGTTCATTGATTTAACATATATACTTGGAATAAAAAGAATAGAAATTAAAGGCAAAAGATGTACGTATAATCTCAATAGTAAATTTTATATTGAATTTACAACAAGTAACTGATCAAGATACAAAAAAAACATAACCAAAGTGTAATCCCAAAGATCCACTAGTCGATGCAACATATCATTATTTTTATCACATACTCTATCTCGACCTCATCGGAGATTAACAACCATCAAACAAGAATGCAATAGAGTTGAATTGCACAGATCGCTTATCACAAAGTGAGCATTCAAGAGTATCTTGAATTTCGTGTCTCTCTTGATCCAAGAAACACCTCATTTCGTACTCGGCCCATGACTTTGAGATTAATGTGATCATCCCGAGCGTCTAAGTTCATTTTGGTTAAATGTTGGGGATGATTCTTGGAGTTGGGTTGGAGAAGATGTGAAATTGGTGGATTCACGTTAAAGATTGAGGTATTGAAATGGGACAAGTGACCCATTTTTTTGCAACACGAGAGAATAATGTTTTTGTAGATGCATAGTGTTTTTCAGTTGTTGAGAGAGGTTTTGTTCATGGAAATGCAAAAATAAGAGACGACAAAGTGTGAAGAATAAAGGTTGACGGAGTAGAAAAAGGAAGAAGAATTCAGAGTAGATTATTATAATCTGATTATGCGCAAAATTCTTGGGTAGATATTTATTAGGGATAAAGTTTATTTGTATTATAAATGATTAAATAAATTTATATTTGTGAAGAGACTCGACATTTTATCTCCCTTTGTTTCTCCTTCGATCTTGGTTCTAACTATATTTCACGGTGGATTTAGAATATAATTTTGAGATCGCAAGGATTCCTAGCCGTCTTTTGATTACATTTTATTTTATTATTAAAAAAATACATAAAATATATAAATATGTGATCTTGAACTCGTTATTATTGCATATTTACTTGAGATCAAGTAAGGACAAAAACAGAAAGAGCACGGGCGAAAGGACGTTCTTAATTATCAGTTATTTTGGATAGAAAATTAACTTGAGTTCATTGATTTATCATATATACTTGGAATAAAATGAATAGAAATTAAGCCAAAATACCGACCGTATAAATCTCCATAGTAATTTTTAAATTAAATTTACAACATGCAACTGATCGGGATACAATTACAACAACATACAAAGTGTAATCCCAAATATCCACCATCGATGCGACATATCATCAATTTTATCCCCGTACCGCATCTTGAGCTTATAAGAAGATTGCTCGGCCTTGGGCGACGATTATCAAACAGAATGCAGTAGTGTTGAAGTCCACATATTTCCTATCACAAGTAATCATTAAGGAGAATCTTCTGTTGTGTGCCTATTTTGATATAGAAAACATCTCATTGAGATTAATGTGAGTATCCCGTGCGGCGGGCTTCTTGTTTTCCATTTGTTGAGCGACTCTTGACATTTTTATCTCCCATTTTTCTTCTATCTTATCGTTTCTAATTATATTCCTCAACAGATGTAGAACATAATTTTTAGATCACAACGATTCCTAGCGGCTTTAGCATAAATTTTGTATTTTATTAAGAAATTCATGAAATATATAAATATGTCATCGCGAACTCGCTTATTAATGCATATTTACTTGAGATTAATAGGGACAAAAAAGGAAAAAAACACATACATTGCACGTTCTTAATTGTAAGTTATTTTGGGTAGACAATTAACTTGAGTTCACTGATTTAGCATATATACTCGGAATAAAAAGATTAGAAATTAAAGGCAAAATATATATCGTATAAATCTCCATAGTAATTTTTATATTAAATTTACAACATGTAACTGATCAAAATACAAAAACAACAACAACATGTAAAATCAAATATCCACCAGTTTGATGCATTATAACATTATTTTTATCCCCATACTCTATCTCAAGATCATGAGGAGATTGCTCGGCCCCGAGGCTACGACCATCAACGGGAATGCAATCGAGTCAAAGTCCACAGATTGCCTATCACGGTAAGCATTCAGAGCATCTTCAATTGTGTTACACTTTCCATCCGTAAAAATACCTCATTTATGTACTATCCCTTGAATTTGAGAGATTAATGTGAGCCGCCCGAGTGACGGGCTTCTTGTATTTTTTCTTGTTGAGTGACTCCCGATAGTTTTACCTCCATTTGTTTCTTCTTCTCTTCTCGGTTCTAACTATATTTCTTGGCGAATTTAGAGCGTAACTTTTAGATCACAAGGATTTCTAGCTAGATTTTGCCTACATTTGATATTTTTATTACAAAATTTATAAAATATGTAAATATATGATCATGAACTCGCTTATTAATGCATATTAACATGAGATAAACATGGACAAAACAAAAACAGCACGTGCATTACACGTTCCAAATTGTTAGTTATTTTTTATAGATAATTCTTGAGTTCATTGATTTAACATATATACTTGGAATAAAAAGAATAGAAATTAAAGGCAAAAGATGTACGTATAATCTCAATAGTAAATTTTATATTGAATTTACAACAAGTAACTGATCAAGATACAAAAAAAACATAACCAAAGGTGTAATCCCAAAGATCCACTAGTCGATGCAACATATCATTATTTTTATCACATACTCTATCTCGACCTCATCGAGATTAACAACCATCAAACAAGAATGCAATAGAGTTGAATTGCACAGATCGCTTATCACGGTGAGCATTCAAGAGTATCTTGAATTGCGTGTCTCTCTTGATCCAAGAAACACCTCATTTCGTACTTGGCCCATGACTTTGAGATTAATGTGATCATCCCGAGCGTCTAAGTTCATTTTGGTTAAATGTTGGGGATGATTCTTGGAGTTGGGTTGGAGAAGATGTGAAATTGGTGGATTCACGTTAAAGATTGAGGTATTGAAATGGGACAAGTGACCCATTTTTTTGCAACACGAGAGAATAATGTTTTTGTAGATGCATAGTGTTTTTCAGTTGTTGAGAGAGGTTTTGTTCATGGAAATGCAAAAATAAGAGACCGACAAAGTGTGAAGAATAAAGGTTGACGGAGTAGAAAAAGGAAGAAGAATTCGAGTAGATTATTATAATCGATTATGCGCAAAATTCTTGGGTAGATATTTATTAGGGATAAAGTTTATTTGTATTATAAATGATTAAATAAATTTATATTTGTGAAGAGACTCGACATTTTATCTCCCTTTGTTTCTCCTTCGATCTTGGTTCTAACTATATTTCACGGTGGATTTAGAATATAATTTTGAGATCGCAAGGATTCCTAGCCGTCTTTTGATTACATTTTATTTTATTATTAAAAAAATACATAAAATATATAAATATGTGATCTTGAACTCGCTTATTATTGCATATTTACTTGAGATCGGTAAGGACAAAAACGAAAAAGAGCACGGGCAGTGGACGTTCTTAATTATCGCTTATTTTGGATAGAAAATTAACTTGAGTTCATTGATTTATCATATATACTTGGAATAAAATGAATAGAAATTAAAGCCAAAATACCGACCGTATAAATCTCCATAGTAATTTTTAAATTAAATTTACAACATGCAACTGATCGGGATACAATTACAACAACATACAAAGTGTAATCCCAAATATCCACCAAATCGATGCGACATATCATCAATTTTATCCCCGTATCGCATCTTGAGCTTATAAGAAGATTGCTCGGCCTTGGGCGACGATTATCAAACAGGAATGCAGTAGTGTTGAAGTCCACATATTTCCTATCACAAGTAATCATTAAGGAGAATCTTCTCGTTGTGTGCCTATTTTGATATAGAAAACATCTCATTGAGATTAATGTGAGTATCCCGTGCGGCGGTGCTTCTTGTTTTCCATTTGTTGAGCGACTCTTGACATTTTTATCTCCCATTTTTCTTCTATCTTATCGTTTCTAATTATATTCCTCAACAGATGTAGAACATAATTTTTAGATCACAACGATTCCTAGCGGCTTTAGCATAAATTTTGTATTTTATTAAGAAATTCATGAAATATATAAATATGTCATCGCGAACTCGATTATTAATGCATATTTACTTGAGATTAATAGGGACAAAAAAGGAAAAAAACACATACATTGCACGTTCTTAATTGTAAGTTATTTTGGGTAGACAATTAACTTGAGTTCACCGATTTAGCATATATACTCGGAATAAAAAGATTAGAAATTAAAGGCAAAATATATATCGTATAAATCTCCATAGTAATTTTTATATTAAATTTACAACATGTAACTGATCAAAATACAAAAACAACAACAACATGTAAAATCAAATATCCACCAGTTTGATGCATTATAACATTATTTTTATCCCCATACTCTATCTCAAGATCATGAGGAGATTGCTCGGCCCCGAGGCTACGACCATCAACAGGGAATGCAATCGAGTCAAAGTCCACAGATTGCCTATCACAAGAAGCATTCAGAGCATCTTAAATTGTGTTACACTTTCCATCCGAGAAAAATACCTCATTTATGTACTATCCCTTGAATTTGAGAGATTAATGTGAGCCGCCCGAGTGACGGGCTTCTTGTATTTTTTCTTGTTGAGTGACTCCCGATAGTTTTACCTCCATTTGTTTCTTCTTCTCTTCTCGGTTCTAACTATATTTCTTGGCGAATTTAGAGCGTAACTTTTAGATCACAAGGATTTCTAGCTAGATTTTGCCTACATTTGATATTTTTATTACAAAATTTATAAAATATGTAAATATATGATCATGAACTCGAGTTATTAATGCATATTAACATGAGATAAACATGGACAAAACAAAAACAGCACGTGCATTACACGTTCCAAATTGTTAGTTATTTTTTATAGATAATTCTTGAGTTCATTGATTTAACATATATACTTGGAATAAAAAGAATAGAAATTAAAGGCAAAATATGTACGTATAATCTCAATAGTAAATTTTATATTGAATTTACTGTTGGAAATTTGTCTTTGGCGGGAGTTGCGACCGACCAACTTTAACGGCTTAAACACTAGTGTAACGTATGTTGGAGAATCCGGTTCTTCACACATGCATGATCTACTAAGTACGTAGATAACCGTAGGGCCAAGAATCGTCAAATTTCATTGAGAAATGAAAGAGATATTGGTTCACGAAGTAAGGTGTTTGAAGCATGGAAAGTGTGGTATTGTGTGTAATTCTCCCTCATCGGTAGAGGAAGAAAGAATTGTTGTGTATATAAGATTCGAAATTGGTTTGGGGTTTGGGACCCCAAGGGGTATCCCATGTGTTTAAAGGAGGGAGGACCTAGATGTGCTTCGGTTTGAGGAAAGACCACACGCGCGCCGCCGCCGCCCGCCCGTCCCGTCCGGTCCGGTTCCGTGTTCCGGGTTCCGGGTTCTCGGGTCACGGGTCGTGGGCCGTGGGCTGGGGCGCGGGTGGGTACGTGGGCCGTGGGGGGGGCTGTGGGTCGTGGGCCGTGGGTCTTCCGATATTATCTTTTTGGGCCGAAAACTTTACCGTAAGTACGCTTGATCCTAGAAGTTTCGATATACGCTTTGGCCTGAATTCTTTCGTATGTGTTGTTTGGTCCCCGATGTTTCAAGATGTACAGTTTGGTCCCTGAAGTTCAGAATTTCGACGGTCAAGATAGAAAAGCCAAGCACTCAATTCAGCCATTTATTTTGGTTGAATTACTCCTCCTATAATGGCCAAATCCGTTGGTCTTTCACCATTTATGTTGGTGACTTTACTACCTCCATAAATGGCCATTATTTGGCTATTATGGAGGCGTTTTCAGGCAGAAACAGCCCCTCCCTCTCCTATATAAACACCCCATTACACCATTGTTGAGAACTAACAAGAAGCTAACGAGAAACAAGATAGAGGCAACACACGAAAATACACAAGCAGAAATTTCTTCTTCCTACAACTTCCAAGCATCATTTCGTTACTCAATATTCTTCACGGTAGCTCTTGAGTTTCCTTTGCTCAAGGGTTCCATTGCTGTTTTATCTTGGGAGACAAATTGTCCAGACGTACAAAGGATACACACGGGGCAATATTGTCTTAAGGACAGAGTGCTACACTCGACTCAAAGAAAAAAAAAAACCAATTTATATTTTTCCGTCTTCTATAAAACTCGGAATTTCCAGCTTTTTACTTGTGTAACTATTGTAAGTTTCAGATTCCATGTTGAATTATTGAATCTTTGTTTATCCTTTCGAATACTTGTAATAGTTAAATACTTCCCGTACTGCTTTATAAAGTACCATAGAGCAAAACTCCCAACAACTTAAGACAATATCTGTATTGTATTACTATTAGTATTCGAAAGATGTCGGTCAAAAATTGTGTGACCAAATCTGGATATGGAAATGGTTTTCTGGTAGAAGAGAGTGATGATGATGAACGTGTTCATGGTGTCACCGCTACCAAGACTGGTGGAAACAAGCGCTCACGAGAGCCTGAGGATGTCAACTGGGACAAGAGGAGAAGACTGAAGATGTTATTCTATCTTGTAGCGAAGGCCTATATCTCGTCCCGGACAAAGGATCCGAATAATGGTGAGAAGGAAATGGACACTCGGTCGATGAAGTGACTGAAGTGAGCCAGAATCCAAAAATTGGGATAAGTATTTTTCTTACTTGTCAAGAATAAAGAGTAAATGATAAGTATTTTTCTTACTTGTCAAGAATAAAGATTAAATGATGTCTGATTAAAAATGGATTAAAGTAAGGAGGAATATGAAAATAATTATATTCCTTATGCTTTAACAAATCAGAAGTTTAATCTCATCTTCTTTTCCGTTTAAAGATTGGATTTTGTAAATGACTTAAAAAGATCCGTTCTTTTAAGTGTAATTGTTAAAATGTGTAAAGTATGTTCGCACATACGATGGAGAAAGATCCACTAATCGTGCGAAAACTCGTTACCATCTTAAGTAAGCGCCAAGAATTATCCGGGCACCAATCATAACGGAAGAAGTCTAAAAGTTAATGACGTTGAGCCCGTCATACTATTTGGCGAAGATCCTTCATAGGATGATATTGGACACTCGGTCACATAAAGCCTCCGGCGACCGGAGTGGGCCAAAATTCCTTTGATAGGATGATATTGGACACTCAACCATACAAAGCCTCCGGCGACCGGAGTGGGCCAAAATTCCTTTGATATGATGATATTGGACACTCAAATCATAGAAAGACTCCGGGCGACCGGAGTGGTGCCGAATTCATTTCATAGGAAAAGTAATGGACACCTAGTAAGGTGGGCCGAGTTTCCGTGTCCTAAATGATCGAAGGCCTAAATAAAGGCAAGAAATAAATTGGACACTCGACCGCCAAAGAAACTAGAGTGGCCGAGTATCTAGATCACATATGATCCGGTTATGCCCTAACCACGGGCAAGAGGTTGTTCATGTGAAGCAACGCCACCTCTAAAGTAGAAGGGGTTGGAGAGGTTGTCCTCAATAGGACTTCATGGATTGTGATCACTCTAAGATGAGGTGATACATATTCCTAACTTGGTTTAAGGGACGCCGTTGGTCAAGCTAGTTTGAGACTAGTCCAATAGGTCCGTAATAACTAAGAATGGTACAAGACGTTTGTAGCCAAATGAATGATATATTTGTAATCCGTGCATCTATGCCATCATAGATTAAGACACGTTAAATAGCAAGTCATTCAAAAGCTAACGATGTTGAGATTGTTGCCTTCATGTCGACATAAACCCTCTAAATAAATGTGAGGTAGATGAAGAGGCAAAATCACCTTTCCAAATTCCGTCAAGGGAATAGCGAAAGAAGCACCGCTACTCTAGAACTTAGTCACACCTAATTGGGTGATTTGAAGTTTATACAAAATAGAGGGGGGAGACAAGTACGTTGTGATCTTCATTGATGATGGTACAACGTATGGAATCCTTTGTTTATTGAAAAGCAAAGATGAAGTTGTTGAAGCCTACAAAGCAAGAAGTTGAAAATCAACTAAGCCTACGGATTGAGAAATTCATAGTGATAGAGGGGAGAATGTGAAGCATCGTTCATTAAACGAATGTTCATTTCTCACCTCAGTCTAACGGTGTTAGCCAAGCGCGAAGGTGTACGCCCAAATTATGAGGGGTAGCTTGGTAAAAGATGGGCTACCGAAATAGGTCAAGTTCGACCTAAGACTGTAGATTGCATATCCACCGGATCCGCAAATAACAAGAGTGTTGATCGCCTCTTGGCGTCAAAGAATGCTGAATTCTTTGGAGATAACTTTCCTTGGAAAAGGAAAAAGGAGCAATTGCTCAAGGTTAACAAGAACCCGCGAGGGCCTGACTGTCCGGAACTAGACGTTCCGTATCTTCATGACTCGAAAGTTGCTTGTCTATCCGGAACTTAATATTACGTATCTGCGAACTCGTGGATTCTAGATGTTGAACCAAGACGGAGCAAAGACGGGACAAAGACTTGTTCCAGTCCTTCTAGCTTGTATGGTTGAGAACGAACCATGGACAATTAACAAATAATTGTTATCTCCAAAAGCGCCGCTTTGGAAAGAAGCTAAAGAGAGAAATAGATTCCATATATAGAACCATACTTGTGTAATGGTTGATCTTCCTTCGGGAAAAGAACCTTTGGGTTGTAAAAAGTGCTCCCCCGTGAGTAGCTTCACATCCAGGGCCATTGTAATCTTACATGGAATGGGTGTTGAAATGACCTTCCCAACCGGAGAGTTGGAAGAAGAGGATCGAATTGGTTTGCCGAACTCGTTGGGCTTCTTCCCGAACTTTCATTTTGGTCCCCGAAATGTTTACATTTTAGTCCCGAAAGTCTCGTATAAAACAGAAACAATAAATCGACCACGAAACATTGGCTCAAGTTAGAAAGCCAACAGTTGGAAAACCAACGGTCTGAGAGTGAAAATCATATTGAAACAAAGTCTCGATATGAAAGATATGAGTATCACAAATGACATCTTAGGAATTGGATTTCTAAGACATCTAACGGACTGGTCAATAGTTGACAGTCTCGTTGAAGCCACCAATGGATATGAATCATAGAACCGATTGGAATCATGGTGCACCCATAGACAAGGAGTGATATGCACAAGTCACGTGTAGTTCAATGTATTGTACACACTACAACCGACCTGGTATCGTCCTACAAACATATTAGTTGAACTAAGGTTCACTGATGATCTTAATACATGATCAATAGAAGGCGTTAAGTCGGATATGACGATATCCGAATTATTCGCTTATCTACGGATTATAGTATTCTGGATGTCCAAATGGTTCCGAGAGAACACAAAGTGATGCAAACGGACATCGTATCCGAAGAACACCAAAGCCACAAGTAAATGTGTATGGTGGTTCTTGGAAAATCCTCTAAGCAAACTTGCATCGGCCGATTCATGATGGAATCGGAGTTTATCGTTTTATACAAAGCATGAAAGAAGTTGAGTAACTTCACGGATCCTTAGAGGACGTCCCTTATTGGGAGAAACCCGTGCCTTCAAAGCAGCTATACACCGTGGCTAGCCGGTCGGCTTTAGGAAGGACACGGATGACGGCGTCCGGACATATCTCGTCGGAGACATAAGACCGTATGGCGCTTGATCATCACGGGTGTCACTTCCTTATTTACTAACTAAGGGACTACCCGGAGATCAAGTTTTCTGCTCTGTCTAGGGAATGGGCTTAAAACCCAAAATATACGGACCAATACAATGGAAACCCAACCTTACGAACCGGAGATCCCGTAATTTGGTTCAATGGGAAAACTAAGTTGTAAAGGTTCGGTTGATCGCTTCGGTGGAAGCATGAGCACTTCGGATAGTGATTTCGAATAGAAACACCAAATCCAAAGCCGTTCCCGCAATAGACGTTAAGTGCTATCTCATAAAGATGGGTAAATGTTAAGTTTTCAAAACTCCGTAATGATCCTCAACAACAGCTGAGGTTAGGTCTTTGGGAAACTTTTAATGGTTCCTAACACTTGTGAAGTGGGGTATAGCAGGATACCTTGTAGGAGACCACCTATTTAAGTGCGAGGACGGGCCGCCTCAAATTGAACGCACTTAAGAATCCAAGACGTTGTCCATGGCCAAAACGGACAAAACATTACGAAGAAGAGAGTAAGGGAATTTGTTGTGTTGGTACCGTTGTCTTGGCTTACACTAAACACCGACGGTTCAAGACATCACGTTCACCGCGCAGTAAGTAAGTCCGATGGTATTCAACTATGGAAGGTTCAAAGTTGAGGCTACCTCTCCTTATGCAACATCGGTCCGCTGAAATATTGCTGGAAATGAAAAGACACCATGTGAGTGCGCCAAAATCTCTTTCAAGAGGGGATTGTTGGAAATTTGCCTTTGGCGGGAGTTGCGACCGACCAACTTTAACGGCTTAAATGGGCTTAAAACCCAAAATATACGGACCAATACAGTGGAAACCCAACCTTACGAACCGGAGATCCCGGTAATTTGGTTCAATGGGAAAACTAAGTTGTAAAGGTTCGGTTGATCGCTTCGGTGGAAGCATGAGCACTTCGGATAGTGATTTCGAAAAGAAACACCAAATCCAAAGCCGTTCCCGCGATAGACGTTAAGTGCTATCTCAGTATGGGTAAAGGTTAAGTTTTCAAAACTCGTAATGATCCTCAACGCTTGAGGTTAGGTCTTTGGGAAACTTTTAATGGTTCCTAACACTTGTGAAGTGGGGTATAGCAGATACCTTGTAGGAGACCACCTATTTAAGTGCGAGGATGGGCCGCCTCAAATTGAACGCACTTAAGAATCCAAGATGTTGTCCATGGCCAAAACGGACAAAACATTACGAAGAAGAGAGTAAGGGAATTTGTTGTGTTGGTACCGTTGTCTTGGCTTACACTAAACACGACGGTTCAAGACATCATGTTCACCGCGCAAGTAAGTAAGTCCGATGGTATTCAACTATGGAAGGTTCAAAGCCGAGGCTACCTCTCCTTATGCAACATCGGTCCGCCGAAATATTCTTTGGAAATGAAAAGACACCATGTGAGTGCGCCAAAATCTCTTTCAAGAGGGGATTGTTGGAAATTTGCCTTTGGCGGGAGTTGCGACCGACCAACTTTAACGGCTTAAACACTAGTGTAACGTATGTTGGAGAATCCGGTTCTTCACACATGCATGATCTACTAAGTACGTAGATAACCGTAGGGCCAAGAATCGTCAAATTTCATTGAGAAATGAAAGAGATATTGGTTCACGAAGTAAGGTGTTTGAAGCATGGAAAGTGTGGTATTGTGTGTAATTCTCCCTCATCGGTAGAGGAAGAAAGAATTGTTGTGTATATAAGATTCGAAATTGGTTTGGGGTTTGGGACCCCAAGGGGTATCCCATGTGTTTAAAGGAGGGAGGACCTAGATGTGCTTCGGTTCGAGGAAAGACCACACGCGCGCCGCCGCCGCCCGCCCGTCCCGTTCGGTCCGGTCCGGTTCCGAGTTCCGGGTTCCGGGTTCTCGGGTCACGGGTCGTGGGCCGTGGGCTGTGGGCTGTGGGCTGTGGGCTGTGGGTCTTCTGATATTATCTTTTTGGGCCAGAAAACTTTACCGTAAGTACGGTTTGATCCTAGAAGTTTCGATATACGCTTTGCCCGGAATTCTTTCGGATGTGTTGTTTGGTCCCCGAAGTTTCAAGATGTACGCTTTGGTCCCCGAAGTTCGGAATTTCGACGGTCAAGATAGAAAAGCCAAGCACTCAATTCAGCCATTTATTTTGGCTGAATTACTCCTCCTATAATGGCCAAATCCGTTGGTCTTTCACCATTTATGTTGGTGACTTTACTACCTCCATAAATGACCATTATTTGGCTATTATGGAGGCGGTTTTCAGCATGTTGACCCCCTCCCTCTCCTATATAAACACCCCATTACACCATTGTTGAGAACTAACAAGAAGCTAACGAAACGATAGAGGCAACACACGAAAATACACATGCAGAAATTTCTTCTTCCTACAACTTCCAAGCATCATTTCGTTACTCAATATTCTTCACGGTAGCTCTTGAGTTTCCTTTGCTCAAGGGTTCCATTGCTGTTTTATCTTGGGAGACAAATTGTCCAGGACGTACAAAGGATACATACGGGGCAATATTGTCTTAAGGACAGAGTGCTACACTCGACTCAGCAAAAAAAAAACCAATTTATATTTTTTCGTCTTCTATAAAACTGGAATTTCCAGTTTTTACTTGTGTAACTATTGTAAGTTTCAGATTCCATTTTGAATTATTGAATCTTTGTTTATCCTTTCGAATACTTGTAATAGTTAAATACTTCCCGTACTGCTTTATAAAGTACCATAGAGCAAAACTCCCAACATTTACAACAAGTAACTGATCAAGATACAAAAAAAACATAACCAGTGTAATCCGAAAGATCCACTAGTCTGAGGCAACATATCATTATTTTTATCACATACTCTATCTCGACCTCATCAGGAGATTAACAACCATCAAACAAGAATGCAATAGAGTTGAATTGCACAGACTGCTTATCACAGTGAGCATTCAAGAGTATCTTGAATTGCGTGTCTCTCTTGATCCAAGAAACACCTCATTTCGTACTTGGCCCATGACTTGGAGATTAATGTGATCATCCCGAGCGTCTAAGTTCATTTTGGTTAAATGTTGGGGATGATTCTTGGAGTTGGGTTGGAGAAGATGTGAAATTGGTGGATTCACGTTAAAGATTGAGGTATTGAAATGGGACAAGTGACCCATTTTTTTGCAACACGAGAGAATAATGTTTTTGTAGATGCATAGTGTTTTTCAGTTGTTGAGAGAGGTTTTGTTCATGGAAATGCAAAAATAAGAGATCGACAAAGTGAAGAATAAAGGTTGACGGAGTAGAAAAAGGAAGAAGAATTCGAGTAGATTATTATAATCGATTATGCGCAAAATTCTTGGGTAGATATTTATTAGGGATAAAGTTTATTTGTATTATAAATGATTAAATAAATTTATATTTGTGAAGAGACTCCCGACATTTTATCTCCCTTTGTTTCTCCTTGTGATCTTGGTTCTAACTATATTTCACGGTGGATTTAGAATATAATTTTGAGATCGCAAGGATTCCTAGCCGTCTTTTGATTACATTTTATTTTATTATTAAAAAAATACATAAAATATATAAATATGTGATCTTGAACTCGCTTATTATTGCATATTTACTTGAGATCGGTAAGGACAAAAACGAGAAAGAGCACGGGCGGTGGACGTTCTTAATTATCGCTTATTTTGGATAGAAAATTAACTTGAGTTCATTGATTTATCATATATACTTGGAATAAAATGAATAGAAATTAAAGCCAAAATACCGACCGTATAAATCTCCATAGTAATTTTTAAATTAAATTTACAACATGCAACTGATCGGGATACAATTACAACAACATACAAAGTGTAATCCCAAATATCCACCAAATCGATGCGACATATCATCAATTTTATCCCCGTCGCATCTTGAGCTTATAAGAAGATTGCTCGGCCTTGGGCGACGATTATCAAACAGAATGCGTAGTGTTGAAGTCCACATATTTCCTATCACAAGTAATCATTAAGGAGAATCTTCTGTTGTGTGCCTATTTTGATATAGAAAACATCTCATTGAGATTAATGTGAGTATCCCGTGCGGCAGGCTTCTTGTTTTCCATTTGTTGAGCGACTCTTGACATTTTTATCTCCCATTTTTCTTCTATCTTATCGTTTCTAATTATATTCCTCAACGGATGTAGAACATAATTTTTAGATCACAACGATTCCTAGTCTGGCTTTAGCATAAATTTTGTATTTTATTAAGAAATTCATGAAATATATAAATATGTCATCGCGAACTCGCTTATTAATGCATATTTACTTGAGATTAATAGGGACAAAAAAATAAAAAAACACATACATTGCACGTTCTTAATTGTAAGTTATTTTGGGTAGACAATTAACTTGAGTTCACTGATTTAGCATATATACTTGGAATAAAAAGATTAGAAATTAAAGGCAAAATATATATCGTATAAATCTCCATAGTAATTTTTATATTAAATTTACAACATGTAACTGATCAAAATACAAAAACAACAACAACATGTAAAATCAAATATCCACCAGTTTGATGCATTATAACATTATTTTTATCCCCATACTCTATCTCAAGATCATGAGGAGATTGCTCGCCCTGAGGCTACGACCATCAACAGGAATGCAATCGAGTCAAAGTCCATAGATTGTTGGAAATTTGCCTTTGGCGGGAGTTGCGACCGACCAACTTTAACGGCTTAAACACTAGTGTAACGTATGTTGGAGAATCCGGTTCTTCACACATGCATGATCTACTAAGTACGTAGATAACCGTAGGGCCAAGAATCGTCAAATTTCATTGAGAAATGAAAGAGATATTGGTTCACGAAGTAAGGTGTTTGAAGCATGGAAAGTGTGGTATTGTGTGTAATTCTCCCTCATCGGTAGAGGAAGAAAGAAGTGTTGTGTATATAAGATTCGAAATTGGTTTGGGGTTTGGGACCCCAAGGGGTATCCCATGTGTTTAAAGGAGGGAGGACCTAGATGTGCTTCGGTTTTCGAAAAGACCACACGCGCGCCACCGCCGCCCGCCCGTCCCGTCCGTCCGGTCCGGTTCGGCTTCCGAGTTCCGGTTCGGGTTCACGGGTTCACGGGTCACGGGTCACGGGGCGTGGGCGTGGATCTTCGATATTATCTTTTTGGGCCGTAAAACTTTGCCGAAGTACGGTTTGATCCCGAAGTTTCCGGATGTACAGTTCGGACCGAATTCTTTCGGATGTACAGTTTGGTCCCCGAAGTTTCAAGATGTGCGCTTTGGTCCCTCAAGTTTCCATAATCTGGACAATCAAAGCGGTTGCCAAGCACACTCATTGAGCCATTTATTTTGGCTGAATTACTCCTCCTATAATGGCCAAATCCGTTAGTCTTTCACCATTTATGTTGGTGGCTTTACTACCTCCATAATGGCCATTATTTGGCTATTATGGAGGCAGTTTTTCAGCCCCTCCCTCACCTATATAAACACCCCCTTACACCATTGTTGAGCACCAAGAATGACAAAAGAGAACACTTGATATGCACGAAAATACACAACCAGAAAAAATCTTCTTCCTACAACTTCCAAGCATCATTTCGTTATTCAATATTCTTCACGGTAGCTCTTGAGTTTCCTTTGCTCAAGGGTTCCATTGCTGTTTTATCTTGGGAGACAAATTGTCCAGGATGTATAAAGGATACATACGGGGCAATATTGTCTTAAGGACAGAGTGCCACACTCGACTCAGCAAAAACAGTTTCTATTTTTCCGTCTTCTACAAAACTGGAATTTTCAGTTTTTCTTGTGTAACAATTGTAACTTTCAGATTTCATGTTGAATTATTGAATCTTTGTTTATCCTTTCGAATACTTGTAATAGTTAAATACTTCCCGTACTGCTTTATAAAGTACCATAGAGCAAAATCTCCCAACAACTTAAGACAATATTTGTATAGTATTACTATTAGTGTTCGAAAGATGTCGGTCAAAAGTTATGTGACCAAATCTGGATATGGAAATGGTTTTCTGGTAGAAGAGAGTGATGATGATGAACGTGTTCATGGTGTCACCTCTACCAAGACTGGTGGGAACAAGCGCTCATGAGAGCCTGAGGATGTCAACTGGGACAAGAGGAGAAGAGTGAAGATGTTATTCTATCTTGTAGCAAGAAGGCCTATATCTGTCCCGGACAAAAGATCCGAATAATGGTAAAGAAGGAACTGGACACTCGGTTTGATGAAGTGACTGAAGTGAGCCAGAATCCGAAATTGGGATAAGTAGTTTTTCTTACTTGTCAAGAATAAAGATTAAATTATGTCTGATTAAAAGTGAATTAAAGTAAGGAGGAATATGAAAATAATTTATATTCCTTATGCTTTAACAAATCAGAAGTTTAATCTCATCTTCTTTTCCGTTTAAAGATTGGATTTTGTAAACGACTTAAGAAGATCTGTTCTTTTAAGTGTAATTACTAAAGTGTGTAAAGTATGTTCGCACATACGAGGGAGTAAGATCCACTGACTGTGCGAAAACTGTTACCACTCTTAAGTAAGCGCCAAGAATTATCCGGGCACCAATCTTAACGGAAGGAGTCTAAAAGCTAAAGACGTTGAGCCTGTCATACTATTTGGCAGAAGATCCTTCATAGGATGATATTGGACACTCAGTCATACAAAGCCTCCGGGCGACTAGAGTGGGCCAAAATTCCATTGATAGGATGATATTGGACACTCAGTCATACAAAGCCTCCGGGCGACTGGAGTGGGCCAAAATTCCTTTGATATGATGATATTGGACACTCAGTCATATAAAGCCTCCGGCCGACTGGAGTGGTGCCAGAATTCAATTCATAGGAAAAGTAATGGACACCTAGTAAGGTGGGCCAGAGTTTCCAGGTCCTAAATGATCTGAAGGCCTAAATAAAGGCAGTAAAGAAATTGGACACTCAGTCTGCCAAAGCAACTAGAGTGGACCCGAGTATCGAGATCACATATGATCCGATTACGCCCTAACCACGGGCAAAAGGTTGTTCATGTGAAGCAACGCCACCTCTAAAGTAGAAGGGGTTGGAGAGGTTGTCCTCAATAGGACTTCATGGATTGTGATCACTCTAAGATGAGGTGATACATATTCCTAACTTGGTTTAAGGGACGCCGTTGGTCAAGTTTGGTTTGAGATTAGTCCAACAGGTCTGTAATAACTAAGAATGGTACAGTATGTCTATAGCCAAATGAATGATATTTTTGTAATCCGTGCATCTATGCCATCATAGATTAAGACACGTTAAATAACAAGTCATTCAAAAGCTAACGATGTTGAGATTGTTGCCTACTGTCGACATAAACCCTCAAAGTGAATGTGAGGTAGACGAAGAGGCAAAATCACCTTTCCAAATTCCGTCAAGGGAATAGCGAAAGACACACTACTCCTCTAGAACTTAGTCACACCTACTTGGGTGATTTGAAGTTTATACAAAATAGAGGGGGGAGACAAGTACGTTGTGATCGTCATTTGATGATAGTACAACGTATGGAATCCTTTATTTGTTGAAAAGCAAAGATGAAGTTGTTGAAGCGGATAAGCGCTACAAAGCGAAGTTGAAAATCAACTAAGCCTACGGATTGAGAAATTCGTAGTGATAGAGGGGAGAATGTGAAGCATCGTTCATTAAACGAATGTTCATTTCTCACCTCGCCCTAATGGTGTTAGCCAAGCGCGAAGTCGTACGCCCAAATTATGAGGGGTAGCTTGGTAAAAGATGGGCTACCGAAACAACTCAAGTTCGACCTAAGATCGTAGATTGCATATCCACCGGATCCGCAAATAACGATAGTGTTGATCGCCTCTTGGCGTCAAAGAATGCTGAATTCTTTGGAGATAACTTTCCTTGGAAAAGGAAAAAGGAGTAATTGCTCAAGGTTAACAAGAACCCGCGAGGGCTCGACTCGTCCGGAACTAGACGTTCCGTATCTTCATGACTCGAAAGTTCTTTGTCTATCCGGAACTTAATATTCCAAATCTGCAGAACTCGGGGATTCTAGATGTTGAACCAAGACGGAGCAAAGAGGGGACAAAGACTTGTTCCAGCTTCTTCTAGCTTGTATGATTGAGAACGAACCATGGACAATTGACAAAGAATTGTCATCTCCAAAAGCACTTGCTTTGGAAAGAAGCTAAAGAGAGAAATAGATTCCATCATATGGAACCATACGTGTGTAATGGTTGATCTTCCTCCGGAAAAGAATCTTTGGGTTGTAAAAAGTGCTCCCCTGTGAGTAGCTTCACATCCGGGCCATTGTAATCTTACATGGCATGGGTGTTGAAACAACCTTCCAAATCGGAGAGTTGGAAGAAGAGGATCGAATTGGTTTGCTTTGAACTGTTGGGCTTTTCCTGAACTTTCATTTTGGTCCCCGAAATGTTAACATTTTGGTCCCGAAAGTCTCGTATAAAACGAAACAATGAATCGATCATAGAAACATTGACTCGAAGTTAGAAAGCCAACGGTTGGAAAACCAACGGTCTTAGAGTGAAAATCATATTGAAATAAAGTCTCGATATGAAAGATATGAGTATCACAGATGACATCTTAGGAATTGGATTTCTAAGACATCTAACGGATCGGTCGATAGTTGACGAGTCTCGTTGAAGCCACCAATGGATATGAATCATAGAACTGATTGGAATCATGGTGCACCCATAGATAAGGAGCGATATGCTCGGGTCACGTGTAGTTCAATGTATTGTACACACTACAACCGACTGGTATCGTCCAACAAACGATCGCTTGAACTAAGGTTCACCGATGATCTTAATACATGATCAATAGAAGGCGTTAAGTCGGATATGACGATATTTGAATTATTCGCTTATCTACGGATTATAGTATTCGGATATCCAAATGGTTACGAGAGAACACGGTGATGCAAACGGACATCGATCCGAAGAACACCAAAGCCACAAGTAAATGTGTATGGTGGTTCTTGGAAAATCCTCTAAGCAAACTTGCATCGACCGATTCATGATGGTATCGGAGTTTATCTCTTTATACAAAACATGAAAGAAGTTGAGTAACTTCACGGCTCCTTAGAGGACGTCCCTTATCGGGAGAAACCCATACCTTCAAGCGCTTATACACGTGGCTAGCCGGTCGGCTTTAGGAAGAAACGGATGACGGCGTCGGACATATCTGTCGGGATCTGTCGGAGACATAAGACCGTATGACGGTTGATCATCACGGGTGTCACTTCCTTGTTTTCAAACTAAGGGACTACCATGAGATCAAGCGTTCGCTCTGTCTAGGGGAATGGGCTTAAAACCCAAAATATACGGACCAATACGGTGGAAACCCAACCTTACGAACCGGAGATCCCGGTAATTTGGTTCAATGGGAAAACTAAGTTGTAAAGGTTCGGTTGATCGCTTCGGTGGAAGCATGAGCACTTCGGATAGTGATTTCGAAAAGAAACACCAAATCCAAAGCCGTTCCCGCGATAGACGTTAAGTGCTATCTGCAGATATGGATAAAGGTTAAGTTTTCAAAACTGTAATGATCCTCAACAGTTGAGGTTAGGTCTTTGGGAAACTTTTAATGGTTCCTAACACTTGTGAAGTGGGGTATAGCAGGATACCTTGTAGGAGACCACCTATTTAAGTGCGAGGACGGGCCGCCTCAAATTGAACGCACTTAAGAATCCAAGACGTTGTCTATGGCCAAAACGGACAAAACATTACGAAGAAGAGAGTAAGGGAATTTGTTGTGTTGGTACCGTTGTCTTGGCTTACACTAAACACCGACGGTTCAAGACATCACATTCACCGCGCGATAAGTAAGTCCAATGGTATTCAACTATGAAAGGTTCAAAGCCGAGGCTACCTCTCCTTATGCAACATCGGTCCGCCGAAATATTGCTGGAAATGAAAAGACACCATGTGAGTGCGCCAAAATCTCTTTCAAGAGGGGATTGTTGGAAATTTGCCTTTGGCGGGAGTTGCGACCGACCAACTTTAACGGCTTAAACACTAGTGTAACGTATGTTGGAGAATCCGGTTCTTCACACATGCATGATCTACTAAGTACGTAGATAACCGTAGGGCCAAGAATCGTCAAATTTCATTGAGAAATGAAAGAGATATTGGTTCACGAAGTAAGGTGTTTGAAGCATGGAAAGTGTGGTATTGTGTGTAATTCTTCCTCATCGGTAGAGGAAGAAAGAATTGTTGTGTATATAAGATTCGAAATTGGTTTGGGGTTTGGGACCCCAAGGGGTATCCCATGTGTTTAAAGGAGGGAGGACCTAGATGTGCTTCGGTTCGAGGAAAGACCACACGCGCGCCGCCGCCGCCCGCCCGTCCGTCCGGTCCGGTCCGGTCCGGTTCGGTTCCGAGTTCGGTTCGGGTTCTCGGGTCACGGTCACGGGTCACGGGCTTCACGGGGTCTTCGATATTATCTTTTTGGGCCGAAAAAACTTTGCCGGTACGTGTTTGATCCCGAAGTTTCCGGATGTGGGACCGAGAATTCTTTCGATGTACGCTTTGGTCCCCGAAGTTTCAAGATGTGCGGTTTGGTCCCTCAAGTTTCCATAATCTGGACAGTCAAAGCAGTTGCCAGGCACTCAATTGAGCCATTTATTTTGGCTGAATTACTCCTCCTATAATGGCCAAATCCGTTGGTCTTTCACCATTTATGTTGGTGGCTTTACTACCTCCATAATGGCCATTATTTGGCTATTATGGAGGCGTTTTTCAGCCCCTCCCTCACCTATATAAACACCCCCTTACACCATTGTTGAGCACCAAGAATGACAAAAGAGAACACTTGATATGCACGAAAATACACAACCAGAAAAAATCTTCTTCCTACAACTTCCAAGCATCATTTCGTTATTCAATATTCTTCACGGTAGCTCTTGAGTTTCCTTTGCTCAAGGGTTCCATTGCTTGTTTTATCTTGGGAGACAAATTATCCAGGACGTATAAATGATACATACGGGGCAATATTGTCTTAAGGACGAGTGCCACACTCGACTCAGCAAAAACAGTTTCTATTTTTCCGTCTTCTACAAAACTGGAATTTTCAGTTTTTCTTGTGTAACAATTGTAACTTTCAGATTTCATGTTGAATTATTGAATCTTTGTTTATCCTTTCGAATACTTGTAATAGTTAAATTCTTCCCGTACTGCTTTATAAAGTACCATAGAGCAAAATCTCCCAACACAGATTGCCTATCACAGTAAGCATTCAGGAGCATCTTCAATTGTGTTACACTTTCCATCCAGAAAAATACCTCATTTATGTACTATCCCTTGAATTTGAGAGATTAATGTGAGCCGCCTGAGTGACGGGCTTCTTGTATTTTTTCTTGTTGAGTGACTCCTGATGGTTTTACCTCCATTTGTTTCTTCTTCTCTTCTCGGTTCTAACAATATTTCTTGGCGAATTTAGAGCGTAACTTTTAGATCACAAGGATTTCTAGCTAGATTTTGCCTACATTTGATATTTTTATTACAAAATTTATAAAATATGTAAATATATGATCATGAACTCAGTTATTAATGCATATTAACATGAGATAAACATGGACAAAACAAAAACAACACGTGCATTACACGTTCCAAATTGTTAGTTATTTTTTATAGATAATTCTTGAGTTCATTGATTTAACATATATACTTGGAATAAAAAGAATAGAAATTAAAGGCAAAAGATGTACGTATAATCTCAATAGTAAATTTTATATTGAATTTACAACAAGTAACTGATCAAGATACAAAAAAACATAACCAAAGTGTAATCCCAAAGATCCACTAGTCGATGCAACATATCATTATTTTTATCACATACTCTATCTCGACCTCATCAGGAGATTAACAACCATCAAACAAGAATGCAATAGAGTTGAATTGCACAGACTGCTTATCACAGTGAGCATTCAAGAGTATCTTGAATTTCGTGTCTCTCTTGATCCAAGAAACACCTCATTTCGTACTGGCCCATGACTTTGAGATTAATGTGATCATCCTGAGCGTCTAAGTTCATTTTGGTTAAATGTTGGGGATGATTCTTGGAGTTGGGTTGGAGAAGATGTGAAATTGGTGGATTCACGTTAAAGATTGAGGTATTGAAATGGGACAAGTGACCCATTTTTTTGCAACACTAGAGGATAATGTTTTTGTAGATGCATAGTGTTTTTCAGTTGTTGAGAGAGGTTTTGTTCATGGAAATGCAAAAATAAGAGACTGACAGTGTGAAGAATAAAGGTTGACGGAGTAGAAAAGGAAGAAGAATTCGAGTAGATTATTATAATCGATTATGCGCAAAATTCTTGGGTAGATATTTATTAGGGATAAAGTTTATTTGTATTATAAATGATTAAATAAATTTATATTTGTGAAGAGACTCGACATTTTATCTCCCTTTGTTTCTCCTTCGATCTTGGTTCTAACTATATTTCACGGTGGATTTAGAATATAATTTTGAGATCGCAAGGATTCCTAGCCGTCTTTTGATTACATTTTATTTTATTATTAAAAAAATACATAAAATATATAAATATGTGATCTTGAACTCGATTATTATTGCATATTTACTTGAGATCGGTAAGGACAAAAACAGAAAGAGCACGGGCGGTGGACGTTCTTAATTATCGAGTTATTTTGGATAGAAAATTAACTTGAGTTCATTGATTTATCATATATACTTGGAATAAAATGAATAGAAATTAAAGCCAAAATACCGATTTGTATAAATCTCCATAGTAATTTTTAAATTAAATTTACAACATGCAACTGATCGGGATACAATTACAACAACATACAAAGTGTAATCCCAAATATCCACCGGTCGATGCGACATATCATCAATTTTATCCCCGTCTTGCATCTTGAGCTTATAAGAAGATTGCTCGGCCTTGGGCGACGATTATCAAACAGAATGCGTAGTGTTGAAGTCCACATATTTCCTATCACGGTAATCATTAAGGAGAATCTTCTTTGTGTGCCTATTTTGATATAGAAAACATCTCATTGAGATTAATGTGAGTATCCTGTGCGGCAGGCTTCTTGTTTTCCATTTGTTGAGCGACTCTTGACATTTTTATCTCCCATTTTTCTTCTATCTTATCGTTTCTAATTATATTCCTCAACAGATGTAGAACATAATTTTTAGATCACAACGATTCCTAGCTGGCTTTAGCATAAATTTTGTATTTTATTAAGAAATTCATGAAATATATAAATATGTCATCGCGAACTCAGTTATTAATGCATATTTACTTGAGATTAATAGGGACAAAAAAAGAAAAAAACACATACATTGCACGTTCTTAATTGTAAGTTATTTTGGGTAGACAATTAACTTGAGTTCACTGATTTAGCATATATACTCGGAATAAAAAGATTAGAAATTAAAGGCAAAATATATATCGTATAAATCTCCATAGTAATTTTTATATTAAATTTACAACATGTAACTGATCAAAATACAAAAACAACAACAACATGTAAAATCAAATATCCACCAGTTTGATGCATTATAACATTATTTTTATCCCCATACTCTATCTCAAGATCATGAGGAGATTGCTCGGCCACGAGGCTACGACCATCAACAGGAATGCAATCGAGTCAAAGTCCACAGATTGCCTATCACAGTAAGCATTCAGGAGCATCTTCAATTGTGTTACACTTTCCATCCAGAAAAATACCTCATTTATGTACTATCCCTTGAATTTGAGAGATTAATGTGAGCCGCCTGAGTGACGGGCTTCTTGTATTTTTTCTTGTTGAGTGACTCTGATAGTTTTACCTCCATTTGTTTCTTCTTCTCTTCTCGGTTCTAACTATATTTCTTGGCGAATTTAGAGCGTAACTTTTAGATCACAAGGATTTCTAGCTAGATTTTGCCTACATTTGATATTTTTATTACAAAATTTATAAAATATGTAAATATATGATCATGAACTCGAGTTATTAATGCATATTAACATGAGATAAACATGGACAAAACAAAAACAGCACGTGCATTACACGTTCCAAATTGTTAGTTATTTTTTATAGATAATTCTTGAGTTCATTGATTTAACATATATACTTGGAATAAAAAGAATAGAAATTAAAGGCAAAAGATGTACGTATAATCTCAATAGTAAATTTTATATTGAATTTACAACAAGTAACCGATCAAGATACAAAAAAAACATAACCGAAGTGTAATCCCAAAGATCCACTAGTCGATGCAACATATCATTATTTTTATCACATACTCTATCTCGACCTCATCGGGAGATTAACAACCATCAAACAAGAATGCAATAGAGTTGAATTGCACAGATTTGCTTATCACGGTGAGCATTCAAGAGTATCTTGAATTTCGTGTCTCTCTTGATCCAAGAAACACCTCATTTCGTACTTGGCCCATGACTTTGAGATTAATGTGATCATCCCGAGCGTCTAAGTTCATTTTGGTTAAATGTTGGGGATGATTCTTGGAGTTGGGTTGGAGAAGATGTGAAATTGGTGGATTCACGTTAAAGATTGAGGTATTGAAATGGGACAAGTGACCCATTTTTTTGCAACACTAGAGGATAATGTTTTTGTAGATGCATAGTGTTTTTCAGTTGTTGAGAGAGGTTTTGTTCATGGAAATGCAAAAATAAGAGACGACAGTGTGAAGAATAAAGGTTGACGGAGTAGAAAAAGGAAGAAGAATTCGAGTAGATTATTATAATCGATTATGCGCAAAATTCTTGGGTAGATATTTATTAGGGATAAAGTTTATTTGTATTATAAATGATTAAATAAATTTATATTTGTGAAGAGACTCCCGACATTTTATCTCCCTTTGTTTCTCCTTCGATCTTGGTTCTAACTATATTTCACGGTGGATTTAGAATATAATTTTGAGATCGCAAGGATTCCTAGCCGTCTTTTGATTACATTTTATTTTATTATTAAAAAAATACATAAAATATATAAATATGTGATCTTGAACTCGTTATTATTGCATATTTACTTGAGATCGGTAAGGACAAAAACGAGAAAGAGCACGGGCGGTGGACGTTCTTAATTATCGATTATTTTGGATAGAAAATTAACTCGAGTTCATTGATTTATCATATATACTTGGAATAAAATGAATAGAAATTAAAGCCAAAATACCGACTGTATAAATCTCCATAGTAATTTTTAAATTAAATTTACAACATGCAACTGATCAGGATACAATTACAACAACATACAAAGTGTAATCCCAAATATCCACCGGTCGATGCGACATATCATCAATTTTATCCCCGTACTTGCATCTTGAGCTTATAAGAAGATTGCTCGGCCTTGGGCGACGATTATCAAACAGGAATGCAGTAGTGTTGAAGTCCACATATTTCCTATCACAGTAATCATTAAGGAGAATCTTCTGTTGTGTGCCTATTTTGATATAGAAAACATCTCATTGAGATTAATGTGAGTATCTGTGCGGCGAGGCTTCTTGTTTTCCATTTGTTGAGCGACTCTTGACATTTTTATCTCCCATTTTTCTTCTATCTTATCGTTTCTAATTATATTCCTCAACGGATGTAGAACATAATTTTTAGATCACAACGATTCCTAGCTGGCTTTAGCATAAATTTTGTATTTTATTAAGAAATTCATGAAATATATAAATATGTCATCGCGAACTCGATTATTAATGCATATTTACTTGAGATTAATAGGGACAAAAAAAGAAAAAAACACATACATTGCACGTTCTTAATTGTAAGTTATTTTGGGTAGACAATTAACTTGAGTTCACGATTTAGCATATATACTCGGAATAAAAAGATTAGAAATTAAAGGCAAAATATATATCGTATAAATCTCCATAGTAATTTTTATATTAAATTTACAACATGTAACTGATCAAAATACAAAAACAACAACAACATGTAAAATCAAATATCCACCAGTTTGATGCATTATAACATTATTTTTATCCCCATACTCTATCTCAAGATCATGAGGAGATTGCTCGGCCACGAGGCTACGACCATCAACGGGAATGCAATCGAGTCAAAGTCCACAGATTGCCTATCACGGTAAGCATTCGGGAGCATCTTCAATTGTGTTACACTTTCCATCCAAAAAATACCTCATTTATGTACTATCCCTTGAATTTGAGAGATTAATGTGAGCCGCCCGAGTGACGGGCTTCTTGTATTTTTTCTTGTTGAGTGACTCCGATAGTTTTACCTCCATTTGTTTCTTCTTCTCTTCTCGGTTCTAACTATATTTCTTGGCGAATTTAGAGCGTAACTTTTAGATCACAAGGATTTCTAGCTAGATTTTGCCTACATTTGATATTTTTATTACAAAATTTATAAAATATGTAAATATATGATCATGAACTCAGTTATTAATGCATATTAACATGAGATAAACATGGACAAAACAAAAACAGCACGTGCATTACACGTTCCAAATTGTTAGTTATTTTTTATAGATAATTCTTGAGTTCATTGATTTAACATATATACTTGGAATAAAAAGAATAGAAATTAAAGGCAAAAGATGTACGTATAATCTCAATAGTAAATTTTATATTGAATTTACAACAAGTAACTGATCAAGATACAAAAAAAACATAACCGGTGTAATCCCAAAGATCCACTAGTCCGATGCAACATATCATTATTTTTATCACATACTCTATCTCGACCTCATCGGAGATTAACAACCATCAAACAAGAATGCAATAGAGTTGAATTGCACAGATCGCTTATCACGGTGAGCATTCAAGAGTATTTGAATTTCGTGTCTCTCTTGATCCAAGAAACACCTCATTTCGTAAATGCTTGGCCCATGACTTTGAGATTAATGTGATCATCACGAGCGTCTAAGTTCATTTTGGTTAAATGTTGGGGATGATTCTTGGAGTTGGGTTGGAGAAGATGTGAAATTGGTGGATTCACGTTAAAGATTGAGGTATTGAAATGGGACAAGTGACCCATTTTTTTGCAACACTAGAGGATAATGTTTTTGTAGATGCATAGTGTTTTTCAGTTGTTGAGAGAGGTTTTGTTCATGGAAATGCAAAAATAAGAGACGACGACAGTGTGAAGAATAAAGGTTGACGGAGTAGAAAAAGGAAGAAGAATTCGAGTAGATTATTATAATCGATTATGCGCAAAATTCTTGGGTAGATATTTATTAGGGATAAAGTTTATTTGTATTATAAATGATTAAATAAATTTATATTTGTGAAGAGACTCGACATTTTATCTCCCTTTGTTTCTCCTTCGATCTTGGTTCTAACTATATTTCACGGTGGATTTAGAATATAATTTTGAGATCGCAAGGATTCCTAGCCGTCTTTTGATTACATTTTATTTTATTATTAAAAAAATACATAAAATATATAAATATGTGATCTTGAACTCGTTATTATTGCATATTTACTTGAGATCGGTAAGGACAAAAACGAGAAGAGCACGGGCGGTGGACGTTCTTAATTATCGAGTTATTTTGGATAGAAAATTAACTCGAGTTCATTGATTTATCATATATACTTGGAATAAAATGAATAGAAATTAAAGCCAAAATACCGACCGTATAAATCTCCATAGTAATTTTTAAATTAAATTTACAACATGCAACGATCGGGATACAATTACAACAACATACAAAGTGTAATCCCAAATATCCACCGATCGATGCGACATATCATCAATTTTATCCCCGTACTGCATCTTGAGCTTATAAGAAGATTGCTCGGCCTTGGGCGACGATTATCAAACAGGAATGCGGTAGTGTTGAAGTCCACATATTTCCTATCACGGTAATCATTAAGGAGAATCTTCTTTGTGTGCCTATTTTGATATAGAAAACATCTCATTGAGATTAATGTGAGTATCTGTGCGGCGAGGCTTCTTGTTTTCCATTTGTTGAGCGACTCTTGACATTTTTATCTCCCATTTTTCTTCTATCTTATCGTTTCTAATTATATTCCTCAACGGATGTAGAACATAATTTTTAGATCACAACGATTCCTAGGCGGCTTTAGCATAAATTTTGTATTTTATTAAGAAATTCATGAAATATATAAATATGTCATCGCGAACTCGATTATTAATGCATATTTACTTGAGATTAATAGGGACAAAAAAAGAAAAAAACACATACATTGCACGTTCTTAATTGTAAGTTATTTTGGGTAGACAATTAACTTGAGTTCACGATTTAGCATATATACTCGGAATAAAAAGATTAGAAATTAAAGGCAAAATATATATCGTATAAATCTCCATAGTAATTTTTATATTAAATTTACAACATGTAACTGATCAAAATACAAAAACAACAACAACATGTAAAATCAAATATCCACCAGTTTGATGCATTATAACATTATTTTTATCCCCATACTCTATCTCAAGATCATGAGGAGATTGCTCGGCCACGAGGCTACGACCATCAACGGGAATGCAATCGAGTCAAAGTCCACAGATTGCCTATCACAGTAAGCATTCAGGAGCATCTTCAATTTTCCATCCAGAAAAATACCTCATTTATGTACTATCCCTTGAATTTGAGAGATTAATGTGAGCCGCCTGAGTGACGGGCTTCTTGTATTTTTTTTCTTGTTGAGTGACTCTGATAGTTTTACCTCCATTTGTTTCTTCTTCTCTTCTCGGTTCTAACTATATTTCTTGGCGAATTTAGAGCGTAACTTTTAGATCACAAGGATTTCTAGCTAGATTTTGCCTACATTTGATATTTTTATTACAAAATTTATAAAATATGTAAATATATGATCATGAACTCGTTATTAATGCATATTAACATGAGATAAACATGGACAAAACAAAAACAGCACGTGCATTACACGTTCCAAATTGTTAGTTATTTTTTATAGATAATTCTTGAGTTCATTGATTTAACATATATACTTGGAATAAAAAGAATAGAAATTAAAGGCAAAAGATGTACGTATAATCTCAATAGTAAATTTTATATTGAATTTACAACAAGTAACTGATCAAGATACAAAAAAAACATAACCAAATGTAATCCCAAAGATCCACTAGTCTGATGCAACATATCATTATTTTTATCACATACTCTATCTCGACCTCATCAGGAGATTAACAACCATCAAACAAGAATGCAATAGAGTTGAATTGCACAGACTGCTTATCACAGTGAGCATTCAAGAGTATCTTGAATTTCGTGTCTCTCTTGATCCAAGAAACACCTCATTTCGTGCTTGGCCCATGACTTTGAGATTAATGTGATCATCCCGAGCGTCTAAGTTCATTTTGGTTAAATGTTGGGGATGATTCTTGGAGTTGGGTTGGAGAAGATGTGAAATTGGTGGATTCACGTTAAAGATTGAGGTATTGAAATGGGACAAGTGACCCATTTTTTTGCAACACTAGAGGATAATGTTTTTGTAGATGCATAGTGTTTTTCAGTTGTTGAGAGAGGTTTTGTTCATGGAAATGCAAAAATAAGAGACGCAGTGTGAAGAATAAAGGTTGACGGAGTAGAAAAAGGAAGAAGAATTCGAGTAGATTATTATAATCGATTATGCGCAAAATTCTTGGGTAGATATTTATTAGGGATAAAGTTTATTTGTATTATAAATGATTAAATAAATTTATATTTGTGAAGAGACTCCGACATTTTATCTCCCTTTGTTTCTCCTTCGATCTTGGTTCTAACTATATTTCACGGTGGATTTAGAATATAATTTTGAGATCGCAAGGATTCCTAGCCGTCTTTTGATTACATTTTATTTTATTATTAAAAAAATACATAAAATATATAAATATGTGATCTTGAACTCGAGTTATTATTGCATATTTACTTGAGATCGGTAAGGACAAAAACGAGAAGAGCACGGGCGGTGGACGTTCTTAATTATCGATTATTTTGGATAGAAAATTAACTCGAGTTCATTGATTTATCATATATACTTGGAATAAAATGAATAGAAATTAAAGCCAAAATACCGATTTGTATAAATCTCCATAGTAATTTTTAAATTAAATTTACAACATGCAACGATCGGGATACAATTACAACAACATACAAAGTGTAATCCCAAATATCCACCGGTCGATGCGACATATCATCAATTTTATCCCCGTCTTGCATCTTGAGCTTATAAGAAGATTGCTCGGCCTTGGGCGACGATTATCAAACAGGAATGCGGTAGTGTTGAAGTCCACATATTTCCTATCACGGTAATCATTAAGGAGAATCTTCATTTGTGTGCCTATTTTGATATAGAAAACATCTCATTGAGATTAATGTGAGTATCTGTGCGGCGAGGCTTCTTGTTTTCCATTTGTTGAGCGACTCTTGACATTTTTATCTCCCATTTTTCTTCTATCTTATCGTTTCTAATTATATTCCTCAACGGATGTAGAACATAATTTTTAGATCACAACGATTCCTAGTGGCTTTAGCATAAATTTTGTATTTTATTAAGAAATTCATGAAATATATAAATATGTCATCGCGAACTCGATTATTAATGCATATTTACTTGAGATTAATAGGGACAAAAAAAGAAAAAAACACATACATTGCACGTTCTTAATTGTAAGTTATTTTGGGTAGACAATTAACTTGAGTTCACCGATTTAGCATATATACTCGGAATAAAAAGATTAGAAATTAAAGGCAAAATATATATCGTATAAATCTCCATAGTAATTTTTATATTAAATTTACAACATGTAACTGATCAAAATACAAAAACAACAACAACATGTAAAATCAAATATCCACCGAGTTTGATGCATTATAACATTATTTTTATCCCCATACTCTATCTCAAGATCATGAGGAGATTGCTCGGCCACGAGGCTACGACCATCAACGGGAATGCAATCGAGTCAAAGTCCACAGATTGCCTATCACGGTAAGCATTCGGGAGCATCTTCAATTGTGTTACACTTTCCATCCGAAAAATACCTCATTTATGTACTATCCCTTGAATTTGAGAGATTAATGTGAGCCGCCTGAGTGACGGGCTTCTTGTATTTTTTCTTGTTGAGTGACTCCTGATAGTTTTACCTCCATTTGTTTCTTCTTCTCTTCTCGGTTCTAACTATATTTCTTGGCGAATTTAGAGCGTAACTTTTAGATCACAAGGATTTCTAGCTAGATTTTGCCTACATTTGATATTTTTATTACAAAATTTATAAAATATGTAAATATATGATCATGAACTCAGTTATTAATGCATATTAACATGAGATAAACATGGACAAAACAAAAACAGCACGTGCATTACACGTTCCAAATTGTTAGTTATTTTTTATAGATAATTCTTGAGTTCATTGATTTAACATATATACTTGGAATAAAAAGAATAGAAATTAAAGGCAAAAGATGTACGTATAATCTCAATAGTAAATTTTATATTGAATTTACAACAAGTAACTGATCAAGATACAAAAAAAACATAACCGAGTGTAATCCCAAAGATCCACTAGTCGATGCAACATATCATTATTTTTATCACATACTCTATCTCGACCTCATCGGAGATTAACAACCATCAAACAAGAATGCAATAGAGTTGAATTGCACGATTTGCTTATCACGGTGAGCATTCAAGAGTATCTTGAATTGCGTGTCTCTCTTGATCCAAGAAACACCTCATTTCGTCTTGGCCCATGACTTTGAGATTAATGTGATCATCACGAGCGTCTAAGTTCATTTTGGTTAAATGTTGGGGATGATTCTTGGAGTTGGGTTGGAGAAGATGTGAAATTGGTGGATTCACGTTAAAGATTGAGGTATTGAAATGGGACAAGTGACCCATTTTTTTGCAACACTAGAGGATAATGTTTTTGTAGATGCATAGTGTTTTTCAGTTGTTGAGAGAGGTTTTGTTCATGGAAATGCAAAAATAAGAGACCGACAGGTGTGAAGAATAAAGGTTGACGGAGTAGAAAAAGGAAGAAGAATTCGAGTAGATTATTATAATCGATTATGCGCAAAATTCTTGGGTAGATATTTATTAGGGATAAAGTTTATTTGTATTATAAATGATTAAATAAATTTATATTTGTGAAGAGACTCGACATTTTATCTCCCTTTGTTTCTCCTTCGATCTTGGTTCTAACTATATTTCACGGTGGATTTAGAATATAATTTTGAGATCGCAAGGATTCCTAGCCGTCTTTTGATTACATTTTATTTTATTATTAAAAAAATACATAAAATATATAAATATGTGATCTTGAACTCGGTTATTATTGCATATTTACTTGAGATCGGTAAGGACAAAAACGAGAAGAGCACGGGCGGTGGACGTTCTTAATTATCGAGTTATTTTGGATAGAAAATTAACTTGAGTTCATTGATTTATCATATATACTTGGAATAAAATGAATAGAAATTAAAGCCAAAATACCGACCGTATAAATCTCCATAGTAATTTTTAAATTAAATTTACAACATGCAACTGATCGGGATACAATTACAACAACATACAAAGTGTAATCCCAAATATCCACCGGTCGATGCGACATATCATCAATTTTATCCCCGTCTTGCATCTTGAGCTTATAAGAAGATTGCTCGGCCTTGGGCGACGATTATCAAACGGGAATGCGATAGTGTTGAAGTCCACATATTTCCTATCACGGTAATCATTAAGGAGAATCTTCTGTTGTGTGTGCCTATTTTGATATAGAAAACATCTCATTGAGATTAATGTGAGTATCTGTGCGGCGAGGCTTCTTGTTTTCCATTTGTTGAGCGACTCTTGACATTTTTATCTCCCATTTTTCTTCTATCTTATCGTTTCTAATTATATTCCTCAACGGATGTAGAACATAATTTTTAGATCACAACGATTCCTAGGCGGCTTTAGCATAAATTTTGTATTTTATTAAGAAATTCATGAAATATATAAATATGTCATCGCGAACTCGATTATTAATGCATATTTACTTGAGATTAATAGGGACAAAAAAAGAAAAAAAACACATACATTGCACGTTCTTAATTGTAAGTTATTTTGGGTAGACAATTAACTTGAGTTCAACGATTTAGCATATATACTCGGAATAAAAAGATTAGAAATTAAAGGCAAAATATATATCGTATAAATCTCCATAGTAATTTTTATATTAAATTTACAACATGTAACGATCAAAATACAAAAACAACAACAACATGTAAAATCAAATATCCACCGAGTTTGATGCATTATAACATTATTTTTATCCCCATACTCTATCTCAAGATCATGAGGAGATTGCTCGGCCACGAGGCTACGACCATCAACGGGAATGCAATCGAGTCAAAGTCCACGATTGCCTATCACGGTAAGCATTCGGGAGCATCTTCAATTGTGTTACACTTTCCATCCAGAAAAATACCTCATTTATGTACTATCCCTTGAATTTGAGAGATTAATGTGAGCCGCTTTGAGTGACGGGCTTCTTGTATTTTTTCTTGTTGAGTGACTCTGATAGTTTTACCTCCATTTGTTTCTTCTTCTCTTCTCGGTTCTAACTATATTTCTTGGCGAATTTAGAGCGTAACTTTTAGATCACAAGGATTTCTAGCTAGATTTTGCCTACATTTGATATTTTTATTACAAAATTTATAAAATATGTAAATATATGATCATGAACTCGATTATTAATGCATATTAACATGAGATAAACATGGACAAAACAAAAACAGCACGTGCATTACACGTTCCAAATTGTTAGTTATTTTTTATAGATAATTCTTGAGTTCATTGATTTAACATATATACTTGGAATAAAAAGAATAGAAATTAAAGGCAAAAGATGTACGTATAATCTCAATAGTAAATTTTATATTGAATTTACAACAAGTAACTGATCAAGATACAAAAAAAACATAACCAGTGTAATCCCAAAGATCCACTAGTCTGATGCAACATATCATTATTTTTATCACATACTCTATCTCGACCTCATCAGGAGATTAACAACCATCAAACAAGAATGCAATAGAGTTGAATTGCACAGACTGCTTATCACAGTGAGCATTCAAGAGTATCTTGAATTTCGTGTCTCTCTTGATCCAAGAAACACCTCATTTCGTATGCTTGGCCCATGACTTTGAGATTAATGTGATCATCCTGAGCGTCTAAGTTCATTTTGGTTAAATGTTGGGGATGATTCTTGGAGTTGGGTTGGAGAAGATGTGAAATTGGTGGATTCACGTTAAAGATTGAGGTATTGAAATGGGACAAGTGACCCATTTTTTTGCAACACTAGAGGATAATGTTTTTGTAGATGCATAGTGTTTTTCAGTTGTTGAGAGAGGTTTTGTTCATGGAAATGCAAAAATAAGAGACTGACAGTGTGAAGAATAAAGGTTGACGGAGTAGAAAAAGGAAGAAGAATTCGAGTAGATTATTATAATCGATTATGCGCAAAATTCTTGGGTAGATATTTATTAGGGATAAAGTTTATTTGTATTATAAATGATTAAATAAATTTATATTTGTGAAGAGACTCCCGACATTTTATCTCCCTTTGTTTCTCCTTCGATCTTGGTTCTAACTATATTTCACGGTGGATTTAGAATATAATTTTGAGATCGCAAGGATTCCTAGCCGTCTTTTGATTACATTTTATTTTATTATTAAAAAAATACATAAAATATATAAATATGTGATCTTGAACTCGATTATTATTGCATATTTACTTGAGATCGGTAAGGACAAAAACGAGAAAGAGCACGGGCGGTGGACGTTCTTAATTATCGGTTATTTTGGATAGAAAATTAACTTGAGTTCATTGATTTATCATATATACTTGGAATAAAATGAATAGAAATTAAAGCCAAAATACCGATTTGTATAAATCTCCATAGTAATTTTTAAATTAAATTTACAACATGCAACTGATCGGGATACAATTACAACAACATACAAAGTGTAATCCCAAATATCCACCGGTCGATGCGACATATCATCAATTTTATCCCCGTCTTGCATCTTGAGCTTATAAGAAGATTGCTCGGCCTTGGGCGACGATTATCAAACAGGAATGCGTAGTGTTGAAGTCCACATATTTCCTATCACGGTAATCATTAAGGAGAATCTTCTTTGTTGTGTGCCTATTTTGATATAGAAAACATCTCATTGAGATTAATGTGAGTATCTGTGCGGCGAGGCTTCTTGTTTTCCATTTGTTGAGCGACTCTTGACATTTTTATCTCCCATTTTTCTTCTATCTTATCGTTTCTAATTATATTCCTCAACGGATGTAGAACATAATTTTTAGATCACAACGATTCCTAGTGGCTTTAGCATAAATTTTGTATTTTATTAAGAAATTCATGAAATATATAAATATGTCATCGCGAACTCGATTATTAATGCATATTTACTTGAGATTAATAGGGACAAAAAAAGAAAAAAACACATACATTGCACGTTCTTAATTGTAAGTTATTTTGGGTAGACAATTAACTTGAGTTCACGATTTAGCATATATACTCGGAATAAAAAGATTAGAAATTAAAGGCAAAATATATATCGTATAAATCTCCATAGTAATTTTTATATTAAATTTACAACATGTAACTGATCAAAATACAAAAACAACAACAACATGTAAAATCAAATATCCACCAGTTTGATGCATTATAACATTATTTTTATCCCCATACTCTATCTCAAGATCATGAGGAGATTGCTCGGCCACGAGGCTACGACCATCAACGGGAATGCAATCGAGTCAAAGTCCACAGTTGCCTATCACGGTAAGCATTCGGGAGCATCTTCAATTGTGTTACACTTTCCATCCCGAGAAAAATACCTCATTTATGTACTATCCCTTGAATTTGAGAGATTAATGTGAGCCGCACGAGTGACGGGCTTCTTGTATTTTTTCTTGTTGAGTGACTCTGATAGTTTTACCTCCATTTGTTTCTTCTTCTCTTCTCGGTTCTAACTATATTTCTTGGCGAATTTAGAGCGTAACTTTTAGATCACAAGGATTTCTAGCTAGATTTTGCCTACATTTGATATTTTTATTACAAAATTTATAAAATATGTAAATATATGATCATGAACTCGTTATTAATGCATATTAACATGAGATAAACATGGACAAAACAAAAACAGCACGTGCATTACACGTTCCAAATTGTTAGTTATTTTTTATAGATAATTCTTGAGTTCATTGATTTAACATATATACTTGGAATAAAAAGAATAGAAATTAAAGGCAAAAGATGTACGTATAATCTCAATAGTAAATTTTATATTGAATTTACAACAAGTAACGATCAAGATACAAAAAAAACATAACCGAAAGTGTAATCCCAAAGATCCACTAGTCGATGCAACATATCATTATTTTTATCACATACTCTATCTCGACCTCATCGGAGATTAACAACCATCAAACAAGAATGCAATAGAGTTGAATTGCACGATCGCTTATCACGGTGAGCATTCAAGAGTATCTTGAATTGCGTGTCTCTCTTGATCCAAGAAACACCTCATTTCGTCTTGGCCCATGACTTTGAGATTAATGTGATCATCCCGAGCGTCTAAGTTCATTTTGGTTAAATGTTGGGGATGATTCTTGGAGTTGGGTTGGAGAAGATGTGAAATTGGTGGATTCACGTTAAAGATTGAGGTATTGAAATGGGACAAGTGACCCATTTTTTTGCAACACTAGAGGATAATGTTTTTGTAGATGCATAGTGTTTTTCAGTTGTTGAGAGAGGTTTTGTTCATGGAAATGCAAAAATAAGAGACGACGAGTGTGAAGAATAAAGGTTGACGGAGTAGAAAAAGGAAGAAGAATTCGAGTAGATTATTATAATCGATTATGCGCAAAATTCTTGGGTAGATATTTATTAGGGATAAAGTTTATTTGTATTATAAATGATTAAATAAATTTATATTTGTGAAGAGACTCGACATTTTATCTCCCTTTGTTTCTCCTTCGATCTTGGTTCTAACTATATTTCACGGTGGATTTAGAATATAATTTTGAGATCGCAAGGATTCCTAGCCGTCTTTTGATTACATTTTATTTTATTATTAAAAAAATACATAAAATATATAAATATGTGATCTTGAACTCGATTATTATTGCATATTTACTTGAGATCGGTAAGGACAAAAACGAGAAAGAGCACGGGCGGTGGACGTTCTTAATTATCAGTTATTTTGGATAGAAAATTAACTTGAGTTCATTGATTTATCATATATACTTGGAATAAAATGAATAGAAATTAAAGCCAAAATACCGACTGTATAAATCTCCATAGTAATTTTTAAATTAAATTTACAACATGCAACTGATCAGGATACAATAACAACAACATACAAAGTGTAATCCCAAATATCCACCGATCGATGCGACATATCATCAATTTTATCCCCGTACTGCATCTTGAGCTTATAAGAAGATTGCTCGGCCTTGGGCGACGATTATCAAACAGGAATGCAGTAGTGTTGAAGTCCACATATTTCCTATCACAGTAATCATTAAGGAGAATCTTCTGTTGTGTGCCTATTTTGATATAGAAAACATCTCATTGAGATTAATGTGAGTATCCTGTGCGGCAGGCTTCTTGTTTTCCATTTGTTGAGCGACTCTTGACATTTTTATCTCCCATTTTTCTTCTATCTTATCGTTTCTAATTATATTCCTCAACAGATGTAGAACATAATTTTTAGATCACAACGATTCCTAGCTGGCTTTAGCATAAATTTTGTATTTTATTAAGAAATTCATGAAATATATAAATATGTCATCGCGAACTCAGTTATTAATGCATATTTACTTGAGATTAATAGGGACAAAAAAAGAAAAAAACACATACATTGCACGTTCTTAATTGTAAGTTATTTTGGGTAGACAATTAACTTGAGTTCACTGATTTAGCATATATACTCGGAATAAAAAGATTAGAAATTAAAGGCAAAATATATATCGTATAAATCTCCATAGTAATTTTTATATTAAATTTACAACATGTAACTGATCAAAATACAAAAACAACAACAACATGTAAAATCAAATATCCACCAGTTTGATGCATTATAACATTATTTTTATCCCCATACTCTATCTCAAGATCATGAGGAGATTGCTCGGCCACGAGGCTACGACCATCAACGGGAATGCAATCGAGTCAAAGTCCACAGATTGCCTATCACGGTAAGCATTCGGGAGCATCTTCAATTGTGTTACACTTTCCATCCAGAAAAATACCTCATTTATGTACTATCCCTTGAATTTGAGAGATTAATGTGAGCCGCCCGAGTGACGGGCTTCTTGTATTTTTTCTTGTTGAGTGACTCTGATAGTTTTACCTCCATTTGTTTCTTCTTCTCTTCTCGGTTCTAACTATATTTCTTGGCGAATTTAGAGCGTAACTTTTAGATCACAAGGATTTCTAGCTAGATTTTGCCTACATTTGATATTTTTATTACAAAATTTATAAAATATGTAAATATATGATCATGAACTCAGTTATTAATGCATATTAACATGAGATAAACATGGACAAAACAAAAACAGCACGTGCATTACACGTTCCAAATTGTTAGTTATTTTTTATAGATAATTCTTGAGTTCATTGATTTAACATATATACTTGGAATAAAAAGAATAGAAATTAAAGGCAAAAGATGTACGTATAATCTCAATAGTAAATTTTATATTGAATTTACAACAAGTAACGATCAAGATACAAAAAAAACATAACCAAAGTGTAATCCCAAAGATCCACTAGTCGATGCAACATATCATTATTTTTATCACATACTCTATCTCGACCTCATCGGAGATTAACAACCATCAAACAAGAATGCAATAGAGTTGAATTGCACAGATCGCTTATCACGGTGAGCATTCAAGAGTATCTTGAATTTCGTGTCTCTCTTGATCCAAGAAACACCTCATTTCGTAATGCTTGGCCCATGACTTTGAGATTAATGTGATCATCCCGAGCGTCTAAGTTCATTTTGGTTAAATGTTGGGGATGATTCTTGGAGTTGGGTTGGAGAAGATGTGAAATTGGTGGATTCACGTTAAAGATTGAGGTATTGAAATGGGACAAGTGACCCATTTTTTTGCAACACTAGAGGATAATGTTTTTGTAGATGCATAGTGTTTTTCAGTTGTTGAGAGAGGTTTTGTTCATGGAAATGCAAAAATAAGAGACTGACAGTGTGAAGAATAAAGGTTGACGGAGTAGAAAAAGGAAGAAGAATTCGAGTAGATTATTATAATCGATTATGCGCAAAATTCTTGGGTAGATATTTATTAGGGATAAAGTTTATTTGTATTATAAATGATTAAATAAATTTATATTTGTGAAGAGACTCGACATTTTATCTCCCTTTGTTTCTCCTTCGATCTTGGTTCTAACTATATTTCACGGTGGATTTAGAATATAATTTTGAGATCGCAAGGATTCCTAGCCGTCTTTTGATTACATTTTATTTTATTATTAAAAAAATACATAAAATATATAAATATGTGATCTTGAACTCGATTATTATTGCATATTTACTTGAGATCGGTAAGGACAAAAACGAGAAAGAGCACGGGCGGTGGACGTTCTTAATTATCGATTATTTTGGATAGAAAATTAACTTGAGTTCATTGATTTATCATATATACTTGGAATAAAATGAATAGAAATTAAAGCCAAAATACCGATTTGTATAAATCTCCATAGTAATTTTTAAATTAAATTTACAACATGCAACTGATCGGGATACAATAACAACAACATACAAAGTGTAATCCCAAATATCCACCGGTCGATGCGACATATCATCAATTTTATCCCCGTCTTGCATCTTGAGCTTATAAGAAGATTGCTCGGCCTTGGGCGACGATTATCAAACAGAATGCAGTAGTGTTGAAGTCCACATATTTCCTATCACAAGTAATCATTAAGGAGAATCTTCTGTTGTGTGCCTATTTTGATATAGAAAACATCTCATTGAGATTAATGTGAGTATCCCGTGCGGCGAGGCTTCTTGTTTTCCATTTGTTGAGCGACTCTTGACATTTTTATCTCCCATTTTTCTTCTATCTTATCGTTTCTAATTATATTCCTCAACGATGTAGAACATAATTTTTAGATCACAACGATTCCTAGTGGCTTTAGCATAAATTTTGTATTTTATTAAGAAATTCATGAAATATATAAATATGTCATCGCGAACTCGATTATTAATGCATATTTACTTGAGATTAATAGGGACAAAAAAAGAAAAAAACACATACATTGCACGTTCTTAATTGTAAGTTATTTTGGGTAGACAATTAACTTGAGTTCACCGATTTAGCATATATACTCGGAATAAAAAGATTAGAAATTAAAGGCAAAATATATATCGTATAAATCTCCATAGTAATTTTTATATTAAATTTACAACATGTAACTGATCAAAATACAAAAACAACAACAACATGTAAAATCAAATATCCACCAGTTTGATGCATTATAACATTATTTTTATCCCCATACTCTATCTCAAGATCATGAGGAGATTGCTCGGCCACGAGGCTACGACCATCAACGGGAATGCAATCGAGTCAAAGTCCACAGATTGCCTATCACGGTAAGCATTCGGAGCATCTTCAATTGTGTTACACTTTCCATCCAGAAAAATACCTCATTTATGTACTATCCCTTGAATTTGAGAGATTAATGTGAGCCGCCCGAGTGACGGGCTTCTTGTATTTTTTCTTGTTGAGTGACTCTGATAGTTTTACCTCCATTTGTTTCTTCTTCTCTTCTCGCTCTAACTATATTTCTTGGCGAATTTAGAGCGTAACTTTTAGATCACAAGGATTTCTAGCTAGATTTTGCCTACATTTGATATTTTTATTACAAAATTTATAAAATATGTAAATATATGATCATGAACTCGTTATTAATGCATATTAACATGAGATAAACATGGACAAAACAAAAACAGCACGTGCATTACACGTTCCAAATTGTTAGTTATTTTTTATAGATAATTCTTGAGTTCATTGATTTAACATATATACTTGGAATAAAAAGAATAGAAATTAAAGGCAAAAGATGTACGTATAATCTCAATAGTAAATTTTATATTGAATTTACAACAAGTAACTGATCAAGATACAAAAAAAACATAACCGAGTGTAATCCCAAAGATCCACTAGTCGATGCAACATATCATTATTTTTATCACATACTCTATCTCGACCTCATCGGAGATTAACAACCATCAAACAAGAATGCAATAGAGTTGAATTGCACAGATCGCTTATCACGGTGAGCATTCAAGAGTATCTTGAATTTCGTGTCTCTCTTGATCCAAGAAACACCTCATTTCGTATCGGCCCATGACTTTGAGATTAATGTGATCATCCCGAGCGTCTAAGTTCATTTTGGTTAAATGTTGGGGATGATTCTTGGAGTTGGGTTGGAGAAGATGTGAAATTGGTGGATTCACGTTAAAGATTGAGGTATTGAAATGGGACAAGTGACCCATTTTTTTGCAACACTAGAGGATAATGTTTTTGTAGATGCATAGTGTTTTTCAGTTGTTGAGAGAGGTTTTGTTCATGGAAATGCAAAAATAAGAGACTGACAGAGTGTGAAGAATAAAGGTTGACGGAGTAGAAAAAGGAAGAAGAATTCGAGTAGATTATTATAATCGATTATGCGCAAAATTCTTGGGTAGATATTTATTAGGGATAAAGTTTATTTGTATTATAAATGATTAAATAAATTTATATTTGTGAAGAGACTCGACATTTTATCTCCCTTTGTTTCTCCTTCTGATCTTGGTTCTAACTATATTTCACGGTGGATTTAGAATATAATTTTGAGATCGCAAGGATTCCTAGCCGTCTTTTGATTACATTTTATTTTATTATTAAAAAAATACATAAAATATATAAATATGTGATCTTGAACTCAGTTATTATTGCATATTTACTTGAGATCAGTAAGGACAAAAACAGAAAGAGCACGGGCAGTGGACGTTCTTAATTATCAGTTATTTTGGATAGAAAATTAACTTGAGTTCATTGATTTATCATATATACTTGGAATAAAATGAATAGAAATTAAAGCCAAAATACCGACTGTATAAATCTCCATAGTAATTTTTAAATTAAATTTACAACATGCAACTGATCAGGATACAATAACAACAACATACAAAGTGTAATCCCAAATATCCACCGGTCGATGCGACATATCATCAATTTTATCCCCGTCTTCGCATCTTGAGCTTATAAGAAGATTGCTCGGCCTTGGGCGACGATTATCAAACAGGAATGCAGTAGTGTTGAAGTCCACATATTTCCTATCACAGTAATCATTAAGGAGAATCTTCTGTTGTGTGCCTATTTTGATATAGAAAACATCTCATTGAGATTAATGTGAGTATCTGTGCGGCGAGGCTTCTTGTTTTCCATTTGTTGAGCGACTCTTGACATTTTTATCTCCCATTTTTCTTCTATCTTATCGTTTCTAATTATATTCCTCAACAGATGTAGAACATAATTTTTAGATCACAACGATTCCTAGTGGCTTTAGCATAAATTTTGTATTTTATTAAGAAATTCATGAAATATATAAATATGTCATCGCGAACTCGTTATTAATGCATATTTACTTGAGATTAATAGGGACAAAAAAAGAAAAAAACACATACATTGCACGTTCTTAATTGTAAGTTATTTTGGGTAGACAATTAACTTGAGTTCACCGATTTAGCATATATACTCGGAATAAAAAGATTAGAAATTAAAGGCAAAATATATATCGTATAAATCTCCATAGTAATTTTTATATTAAATTTACAACATGTAACTGATCAAAATACAAAAACAACAACAACATGTAAAATCAAATATCCACCAGTTTGATGCATTATAACATTATTTTTATCCCCATACTCTATCTCAAGATCATGAGGAGATTGCTCGGCCACGAGGCTACGACCATCAACGGGAATGCAATCGAGTCAAAGTCCACAGATTGCCTATCACGGTAAGCATTCGGGCATCTTCAATTGTGTTACACTTTCCATCCCGAAAAATACCTCATTTATGTACTATCCCTTGAATTTGAGAGATTAATGTGAGCCGCCCGAGTGACGGGCTTCTTGTATTTTTTCTTGTTGAGTGACTCTGATAGTTTTACCTCCATTTGTTTCTTCTTCTCTTCTCGGTTCTAACTATATTTCTTGGCGAATTTAGAGCGTAACTTTTAGATCACAAGGATTTCTAGCTAGATTTTGCCTACATTTGATATTTTTATTACAAAATTTATAAAATATGTAAATATATGATCATGAACTCGATTATTAATGCATATTAACATGAGATAAACATGGACAAAACAAAAACAGCACGTGCATTACACGTTCCAAATTGTTAGTTATTTTTTATAGATAATTCTTGAGTTCATTGATTTAACATATATACTTGGAATAAAAAGAATAGAAATTAAAGGCAAAAGATGTACGTATAATCTCAATAGTAAATTTTATATTGAATTTACAACAAGTAACGATCAAGATACAAAAAAAACATAACCAAAGTGTAATCCCAAAGATCCACTAGTCGATGCAACATATCATTATTTTTATCACATACTCTATCTCGACCTCATCAGGAGATTAACAACCATCAAACAAGAATGCAATAGAGTTGAATTGCACAGACTGCTTATCACAGTGAGCATTCAAGAGTATCTTGAATTTCGTGTCTCTCTTGATCCAAGAAACACCTCATTTCGTACTGGCCCATGACTTTGAGATTAATGTGATCATCCTGAGCGTCTAAGTTCATTTTGGTTAAATGTTGGGGATGATTCTTGGAGTTGGGTTGGAGAAGATGTGAAATTGGTGGATTCACGTTAAAGATTGAGGTATTGAAATGGGACAAGTGACCCATTTTTTTGCAACACTAGAGGATAATGTTTTTGTAGATGCATAGTGTTTTTCAGTTGTTGAGAGAGGTTTTGTTCATGGAAATGCAAAAATAAGAGACGACGGTGTGAAGAATAAAGGTTGACGGAGTAGAAAAAGGAAGAAGAATTCGAGTAGATTATTATAATCGATTATGCGCAAAATTCTTGGGTAGATATTTATTAGGGATAAAGTTTATTTGTATTATAAATGATTAAATAAATTTATATTTGTGAAGAGACTCCCGACATTTTATCTCCCTTTGTTTCTCCTTCGATCTTGGTTCTAACTATATTTCACGGTGGATTTAGAATATAATTTTGAGATCGCAAGGATTCCTAGCCGTCTTTTGATTACATTTTATTTTATTATTAAAAAAATACATAAAATATATAAATATGTGATCTTGAACTCGATTATTATTGCATATTTACTTGAGATCGGTAAGGACAAAAACGAAAGAGCACGGGCGGTGGACGTTCTTAATTATCGAGTTATTTTGGATAGAAAATTAACTTGAGTTCATTGATTTATCATATATACTTGGAATAAAATGAATAGAAATTAAAGCCAAAATACCGAATTTGTATAAATCTCCATAGTAATTTTTAAATTAAATTTACAACATGCAACTGATCGGGATACAATAACAACAACATACAAAGTGTAATCCCAAATATCCACCAATCGATGCGACATATCATCAATTTTATCCCCGTCTTCGCATCTTGAGCTTATAAGAAGATTGCTCGGCCTTGGGCGACGATTATCAAACAGAATGCGGTAGTGTTGAAGTCCACATATTTCCTATCACGGTAATCATTAAGGAGAATCTTCTGTTGTGTGCCTATTTTGATATAGAAAACATCTCATTGAGATTAATGTGAGTATCCCGTGCGGCGGGCTTCTTGTTTTCCATTTGTTGAGCGACTCTTGACATTTTTATCTCCCATTTTTCTTCTATCTTATCGTTTCTAATTATATTCCTCAACGGATGTAGAACATAATTTTTAGATCACAACGATTCCTAGTCGGCTTTAGCATAAATTTTGTATTTTATTAAGAAATTCATGAAATATATAAATATGTCATCGCGAACTCGATTATTAATGCATATTTACTTGAGATTAATAGGGACAAAAAAAGAAAAAAACACATACATTGCACGTTCTTAATTGTAAGTTATTTTGGGTAGACAATTAACTTGAGTTCACTGATTTAGCATATATACTCGGAATAAAAAGATTAGAAATTAAAGGCAAAATATATATCGTATAAATCTCCATAGTAATTTTTATATTAAATTTACAACATGTAACTGATCAAAATACAAAAACAACAACAACATGTAAAATCAAATATCCACCAGTTTGATGCATTATAACATTATTTTTATCCCCATACTCTATCTCAAGATCATGAGGAGATTGCTCGGCCACGAGGCTACGACCATCAACAGGAATGCAATCGAGTCAAAGTCCACAGATTGCCTATCACAGTAAGCATTCAGGAGCATCTTCAATTGTGTTACACTTTCCATCCCGAAAAATACCTCATTTATGTACTAGCCCTTGAATTTGAGAGATTATTGTGAGCCGCCTGAGCGACGGGCTTTCTGTATTTTTTCTTGTTGAGTGACTCCTGATAGTTTTACCTCCATTTGTTTCTTCTTCTCTTCTCGGTTCTAACTATATTTCTTGGCGAATTTAGAGCGTAACTTTTAGATCACAAGGATTTCTAGCTAGATTTTGCCTACATTTGATATTTTTATTACAAAATTTATAAAATATGTAAATATATGATCATGAACTCAGTTATTAATGCATATTAACATGAGATAAACATGGACAAAACAAAAACAGCACGTGCATTACACGTTCCAAATTGTTAGTTATTTTTTATAGATAATTCTTGAGTTCATTGATTTAACATATATACTTGGAATAAAAAGAATAGAAATTAAAGGCAAAAGATGTACGTATAATCTCAATAGTAAATTTTATATTGAATTTACAACAAGTAACTGATCAAGATACAAAAAAACATAACCATGTAATCCCAAAGATCCACTAGTCATATTTGCTGAAATTTGAATGTGTTACAATTGGAACTATGCTATATATTTAGAGTTAAATCATGAGAGACACGATCGACGAATTACGCCCTTCTTAATGACGAATGAATGTTTCATCATAATGGCCAAGTACCATCTTGAGAGAAACCTAGGATCTTTCATAACGGCTGCCTTCTGAGCTTCATTCCATTCGATCGGTGACCTATACTCAAACATGTTTCCCCGAATCCATGTCCCAGAGACTGTGAGCTAAGCAAGTCCCATGATCGGCCACACAAAATCATCTAGTAACGCCTAATTATTGATTCATGGCTGACTTATCATTATTTCCACGTATTTTCGCCTAAGATTACTACCTGGAAATCCTAATTTTTACCCAATACAAATACACATATGAGAAAAATTGATGCCTACGTAGTAAGGACAATGACCATTCACCAAAAAACGAAAATTTGAAAAAGAAAAGAATCTGGTCTTTTTTAAAAATTAAGAAAACTAGTAGATTGTAGTGGTGATTTATTAAACCAAAATCAGAAGTTTTGTACAAAAGAGGAAAATATAGGAAAGAAAAAACTAAGCCCATAGCAACTGAAATCTTTAAACTATGATAAGAATAACATCAGTTGTAGTTTAAGTGTTGGGTTGATGTCATCACGAGTCAGCACAAATGCTCTCACCAGGTGATATGGAATCAAGAACAAGTAGAAGAATCCTTCTAACTTGAACAAATGTTGTAGTAGTCTTTTCCAGTTTTGAAGATCAGTGTCTATGAATTATGAAGTGAACTAAGTGGGATTGATATTTGAGGTTATCAAGAAATGGACAAGGCGTCTAATGAAGTTCTTCCAATAGGTTGAACTATAAGTTAATACCAAACATTGAATAGAATTTCTTTAGCAACTATGTTATTAACTTGATACTTGATTATAGCCTTCTTTGGAAAACTATTTTCTTCTTGTATTCTACATTATCCTGTATTTATTTGTGCAGTAGGTTGTTACTCACTGTTGTAGATCACAATATCATGTTTTGTTAATAAGGTTCCCTAGTCTTCAATGTTTTATATCTTAGGTTTGGCATTTGTATCTTGTATGTATTCGATATTCTTCTTGCTGCAGCTGGCATATCCTGAAATGATATAAACTGAAGTGTACCTATAAAATCAACAACCAGGTTAGTGAAAAATTCGCTAGTTTGTTTCCCTCTCTATATACTTGGAAAATTTTATGAGTCCCTTCTTTCTCTATTCCTTGATCATGTTAACCTCCATGCTGATTTTCTATGGCATTTCTCATTCTTCATCTACCCCTTCTTCATGATGAGGGAATTAGTTTCTACATAAGAGGTTAATACTAATTTCTTACACAATATGCAACTCCGTCCAGAATAGCTTTAGCATATGCACTAATGCATTGTGAATCAGGAATCATACTAGACCATGCATACACCACATCCCCTACATTGTCTCTAAAATAGAAAGTTGATGAACTTTTCTCAGTACTGCCCTTATAGGCTCCATCAGTATTGCACTTGTACCAACCTATAGGTGGACATCTCCATTGTACTAATTTACATTCAACATGACATTTATAACCTTCCAGCAATTGTATTAGTTATGGGCTTATGGCCAAGTATTTTAAAATTGTTTCTTTTAACTTAGGTTTATGGTCAAGTATTTGGGATTTTCAATAAATGGTATCTAACCTTAGCCAGTTGACATAGATTCATATTTCTCTCATATATCACTCTACTCCATGACATTGTCCCTCCATGCACTGTCGTGTTCCTCCTCTTCCATAATTTCGAAAGAATGATAGCAGAAGAAGCCTGATATAATGGAAACATGCCATCCACCAAGAGAAACTACCTGATTAAATTGCACAAAAGGGCCCTGGATACCTGTTGCAGAAACAAATAACTTCCATCTATTTGAGGCATATTCTTCTGCATATTGAAACTATTTAAATACCTATACTTTCCAAGATATCATCAACTGGTAATTTCAGATGCCATACTCTCCATAAGAAAAAAGATATTTTGTAAGGCAAATCTTTCACCCACAGTAGCTTGTAAAACGAGACTTGCTTCTTTTTCTATCTAATAAACTCCTAAGCACTTCTTACTAAAAACTTATCATTGCTGGTTAGCATCCAACATGATTTATCACATTGATCATTTCCTTCCTTCAATATAAGATAACTTCTGATATGTTCTACTATCTCCTTTAGCACAGTTTACTGTAACATTGGTAAGTTCCACTGGCCATTTATCATCACATTTACCACATCCTCTATCTCTTCATCAATACAAAAATTAGCAGGAACAACATGAATAAGAAAGCAAAGTTTGGACTAATTATCAAACCAAAAACTAGAGGATCCATTTCTTGACTCCCACCAAATTTCCTATTCTACATCATATATTGCTTCCACCATTTTCTTCAACAATTGTGATCCCTTTTTCCATTTTACAAGGGTTGGAATTTGCTTCTTACAATATTTATTTCACATGAATGTGGACCACGTAGTACAACTAGTTCTGAATCTCCACCAAAGCTTAGAATATAGAGCCTTGGACACATCAAAAAGTGATCTAAATCTCATATATTCCTCCTGTTTAGGATAACACATATGAAACCATGACAACCAATGTATACTTTTTCTTTCTTCCTTGTGAATTCAATAGAATCTAGCAAACAATCTATGCAACTCCTCCAGAGTTTTATTGTATGAGCCATAGGAGATAACAAATACATTTTGGAGCACACTATTAATTAGTACTGCTTTGCCTCCAAATGACATCAACTTCCCTTTCCAGTTTCTCAACTTATCTTTAACCTTTTTATCACGTCATTGTAGAACACATTCTTCTTCCTTGTATGGAAAATGGGGCACCCAAGGTATTTGAAAGGGAAACTACATGTTGTGAAACCTATGATTTAAGATACTTCTTGAGAGATACTAGCTGGATAATTTTGATGCATACAGAGACAACTCTTATCTCTATTCATCAACTGTCTTGATATCTTTAATAATCCAATAACACTTCTATAGTCAACTCTAAAGAATACTTGTCAGCAGATGCAAAAATAATCGTGTCATATGCATATGCCAAATGATTAATATTGGCACTCCATTAAGGAATGACAAAACATCTATACAGTCCATCATAGAATAAGGCATTCAAAACTCTAGACAACACCTATGTTGACAACACAAATAAGGCAGGAGATAGATGATCTCATTTCTTGACTCCCCTTGTAGAATGAAAGAAACCATAGGCTTGAGCATTCAATATCACAGAATACCAATTGTTTTTAAGAGTATCTATATCATGTCAACAAATCTTTCAGAGAAGCCCATTCTTTTCAGAACTCTAATCATATATAACTAAGACACCGTATCATATGCCTTAGCCATATCTAATTTGATGAACACATTAGCTGGCCTGCCCCTTTTTCTTAAACCAGTAACAATTTCTTGAATTAGAAGCATATTTCTAATACTAGTCCTACCTTTCACAAATCCTGATTTGTTTGAAGAAATCAATCTAGGTAGGATATTTTCCAATCTACCATGCACCACTCTAGAAATGACTTTGTTAATGAAGTTACTTAAGTAGATAAGCCGAACATCAGCATAAGTCTGGAACACTGTTTTTTGGGTAACATAACCAAATTGGTATGAGTTATAGATAAGGAAAGAGTATAACACATCATAAAAAGAAACAACAACGTTGTATACATCAGTTCCCACTATATCCTAACATGTTTGAAAAAATAAGACTGATAAACCATCAGGTCTACAAGCACTATCACCTTTGAGCTAAAAAATTATCTTCTTCACTTCTTAAATATTAGGAGCTGCACGTAGCATTTTGATATCTTCTTCTGTGACCATTGAAGGAATATGATTCAGCATGCTAAATTCTGAGCCTTCCTCTTCTTGAGTAAACTGTTTAAGAAAGAAAGTTTTTCCTTCAATAGCCTATTGATTTTCCTCTATCCAATCTCTTTCTGAATTTTTAATCCTCTTAATCTGCTGCTTTATTCTCCTTTCATTGACCAGATTGAGGAAGAACATTGTATTTCTATTACCTTCTACAAACCAAGTCACATTTGCATTTTGTCTCCGGAACTCTTCTTCAAAATGAAAATACTTCTTCATTTCAGCTTGAGCCAGTTGTAACACCATTTTGTTTATTGGATAAGGGTCCTCCTAAAAACATTCCTCTTTTATTCTCACAATCTCTTTCCTGATGATTAGTTGCTTAAAGATGTCTCCAAGCTGAAAGAGCTCTTTTTATTTGCTTCAATTTTTGCTTAAACAAAATAAAAGGATTACCATCAGTATTTGTTAACCAATTATTTCTGACTGTATCGATGAAATTATTATGCTTAGTCCAAAAATTTAGTAACCTAAATGGTTTGATAAAGTTCTGTCTTTGTTCACCCAAAGAAATCAACAAAGGTGCATGATCTGAACCTATTCTGGATAAATGCTCCACTTCCACTTGTTCAAACCATTATTGAAACTGCAAATTGACTACTACCCTATCCAATCTCCCAAATCAATCATCACTACCTCTACCATTGCACCAAGTAAAAAGGTTGCCTTTAAAACTTATTTCATACAATTCACATGATTTCATACATAATGCAAAGTCTTCATAATCTTGTGGTTGTACAGGAATACAATCAATCTTCTCTTCCTTTTGTAATACCATACTGAAGTCCCCTCCTAGCAACCAAGGAAGATCCATGTTATATGTAATCTAATAAATTCTATCCCATAGTTGTAACCTCTCATTAGCATCAAACTTGGCATATACTAATGTAGTTATCATGATTTTAAAATGATCATGTAGAAATAACTTCAATGTAACTTGCTGCTCAGAATCAGAAATGACTTCCACATCAACATTGTCTTCAACAAATTACCATATCTTGCAAGAATAATTTTTCCTAGCCTGATGCATTCCTTGGTCAACATTGTCTTCAACAAATTACCATATCTTTAATGAATCTGTATTCTGTGCAGAAGTAAACACTCCATCAGTCTCTTAAGTAAACACTCCATAGCCAATATCACATGCACCATCATTGTTATTATCTCCATTCCTTCCTTGTGTAGGTAGAATTAACTTTGCATCAAGTATAAGAACATCACCCTCAGCATAATTCACCTCATCTACAACCTTGTTATTTGAAGAGAATTGTTCTAACACCTTGACTCCTTCAAACTGCTCCTTAGCATGGAAAATTTCCCCTTCCTCTAGCTCATCATCAACTTCTTGTTCCACCTCTACTCTATCTCCCCATTTTGAGGAAGGAGATACAATAGGCTGCTCAAGTTTATAATCAAATGACTCCAACACCCAATCCTTTGTATTCCCATTTTCATAAAACATGTTATATTCTGAGCCACTTCCATGTTTTCATCACTTTGATCATCCATCTCATTTTTGTCTGGCTGCTCCAACTTGTTGACTATATTCTAATTATTTATATTAGAGAAAAACACCTCTTCTAGTTCCACCATTTCTTTCTCTATCCTCTCATGATCCTGATATTTTTCTGGAACTTCTACAACTGTAGTATAGTCTTGCTCCTTTTTGTCACTGTAACTCACCTCTTCATTCTCCTTATACTTCTTCTCCTCATTAGAGAAGGCATCAAATTTATTATGGATAACCACAACAACCTCAGCAACATTCCCATTTATTGTCTTACCATCTATAAACTTGTCAGAATTTTTATTCATAGTAAATGCCCTCTTATCCTTGACAAGATTATACCTTCCAGGGTCTCCCACCACCTTCCCACTAGATAGAACTCTAGCAGGATATGTATCTTTGTTTCTAAAGTTATTTTGATGCTTTAACTCTTGATCCTGCATATGTTTTCCTGTCCATTAGCTTGATCATATAGATCCACCTGTGCACTTCTCAGTTCTTGATGCAAGGTTCTACAACCCTTTTCATTATGGCTTTATAGTTTACACTTCTTACAGTATTTTGGAAATACATCATACTGTATTTTAACATCTACAATTCTTACATCACCATATTCTCATCACAAATCTCTATTCTTACAATATCTCGTAATTCAGCAACAAGATCAACAAGTACCTTAACCATAGCACAACTAGGACGAGTATTATTAATCGTAGCCATATCTAATTGCAGAGGTTTACCTACTGCTAAAGCAAGGGTAAAAATAGACTCTTTTAGAAAAAAAGTCAGCAACAAATAGGGAAGAGAAATCCAAGCCATAGCCATTGTTATGTCTTTTTCAATATTGAACTTGTGATCATAAATTAACGGCCTCATTTGATATGAAAACCCATCCTTATACTTGATATAATATGCACCTTTTGATGTCATATTAATGAAATCTTCAAACAGTTCAAATTTCATTAGAATATGTTTCTGTCTAAGAAATCCAATATTGCAATCGCCCTTGTACCACATTGCTTTCGAATTTGTTGCCAGAGTTCATCTAGTTCCGGCCATCCATATGAGAACTTTCTTACCACTGCAAAATTATGCTTTTCATTTGTATTCATACATAAAACTATAGCTTTTGTCTATCGTACCATTGGAGTTCCATTCACAATCTCAACAAGCTTGATAGGAATGGGTTCGATAATGCAAGTTGTCGTATGCATGCTACTTTTCATTATGCTAGGATTTACTAGGTTTGCTTATCTCGCTAGGGTTTTGAAAGTAGTCTCAGAAGAATTTATCACAGGAGGAGCAATAAGCGAAAGGATCAAAGGAGGAAATTGGGAAGAGGAAGCAAGTTCCAGGCTAGCCACCATTAGAGGCCGGCCACCACCATCGATCTAGGGTTTCACTCTACGTAGGGTTTTGCATGGAGAAAGAAGAGAGTTTTTTTTTAAGAATCTAATATTTAATAAACCAATGAATGATATTTCTTCACAACTTAATTCTACCCCCGACTTGTATACCTCTTCCTTTTCTTATTCCTTTTTTTAATTAAAAACAAAGCTCAAAGAAATGGATTAAAAAATTATTCCATCAGTTATACTACTACGTAGTTGTTCGTCGCCAAAGAATCCATTTCGTCCTCTTTTCCTTTCACTTGACCTAATTAAATAAAAGGAAACAATAGTCTTTTCTAAATGGTTTCATTAAGCAAAGGTTTAAAAGGAATCAAAGGACTCATGAAGCACGAAAAATTGGTTGTCATCATAACTGAAAAATCAGGCGGTAACAAATTCAGATGCCTTTGTTCTCGCCCCAAATTCTGTTCTATGTCATTTTATCGGCTGACAGTATCGGAAGACAAATTGATTTCTTAACTTAAGCGATTTGGGCTAGAAATGGAACTCTAATTTCCAGCAATGGGTTCCAAACTACTCTAGAAAACATTAGGACGGTGGTATGAGTAAACTAAGAGGTAAGAAACATGACTGCATATGAGTACATTAAAGTAAAGGATAAAGATAGATAAAAATTGAGTTGTTTCATGGTTGTCTTCATATATACAAAGAATGATCCTATTTAAAGTACAAAAAAGGAAAAAAAATGTACAACGTGATCCCCCCATGTCAGCCATCAAGTAACCCACTAAATTCAATGGCCGACTACGGGGGAGGTGGTGCCGATTTTCTCGCCCTTTACTCTTCTTGATCGGATAATGGCCCTTTCTTTTAGCTGTTGTTGGCCGTTACCACTTCTAGGGGTCCGGAAACCCTTTTGACTTGGGCGTTGAGGCGTCTGCATCTGAATGGGTCAAAGTCGTACCTCTAACTAACAAGTTGGCTAAGATGCCTTAGTAGCCGATGAAGTTCTTGTAGTCGAGGGCTAGGAGTAAATTCGGCTAAACACTTCAATTACTTTTGAGTGTTAACAATTCCCCGTACATTAACTCAAGTGTGATTGTTGAGTTGATGTATCCGAAAGTAGCCATCGTTTCAGTCTAACAGCCGCGCATGTCACTTCAATCGTCTCATCTCCACTGCATGCAATGATGATTACTTTTGAATTTGGTTTCTCCTTCAACCGAGGTGTCTTTATTACGACGAATCGGTTCTAATGTTTTCCAACCGTGCATTCGAAGAGGTAGCCCTAATTTTCACCGCGCATCGAGATCTACTCAAAAAGAGACATATTTTTGAGATTTTTTCACTTGATCTTACAGTCATCTCCGATTTATTCCCTTTTGCATAAAAACCCTAATCTCGGCCCTTTTCTTACATGGATGCCATGGCTTCTTCTTCCTCTTCTCAGAAGATATATGGGACCAATCTAGTCGATAAAGCCCTAACTGATGCCTTTGTCCTTGTTGCTGAACAGTTGGTTCTGGCTTTGTATGGTAGGCCGGAACAAGGCGACGTTCTTTTATCTCAACATCTTAGCCTAGTAACCTATGACCTTCCCCTTACATGCGACTGATGATGAGGAACAGACTGCAGCAATTCAGGATGACCAAGCAACCGTTGATTCAACTAATCCTGAGACTTCAACAGCTAATGATGTAGTACAACCTTCGATTGGTTCAAGGCCGACCAATTTCGGCTTCTTAATTGTATCGACCCTAAATCGAAGGGTCTATTATTGTGACTAGGAAGCCGGTTTGTAGTTGTTGTTTGCCCGTACATTCCCCAAATAAAAAGGAAAATTAGCCACTTTTGAGACCAGGCAGCCGGTATGTGGTTGTTTATTACTTATGCATGCCCCAAAATCAATGGGTAATATTTCTTCAAAATGTCTACCATTTACATTTCTTTTCCATGCATATTTATCGCTTGATCCGTATTGCCAGCAACCTGTGGGTTCGCTACGAAGGGTCCTTTCCTAGTTTGGCGATCATTTGCCGATTTTACGATCTTTCATTTCAATCGGCAGGATGATTTTTCAAACTATTTCTCCTTCGGCAAATCTCTTTAGGCTCTATATGTTTATCGTATGCTTTGGCCATTTTACGTTTACCGGCTTTGACTCTTTCTGTGATTGTCAGTCGGTTTTCATCCAATTGACCCAACTCCATTAGTATGTCCTACTGATATTCTTCCAAACTTAGAAAATTTGGTTTGGCCATCTGTAATGATATTAACTTCTGAGGACAACACTGCACCTTGGCCATAGATTTAGCTAATAGGATGTCGTCCCCGTAGCTATAGATTTGGAGTTTCTGATTGCCTATTTCATTTAAGACATGTCTTTGTAAAATGAGTTTATTCAAACTTTGCACAAAACATACATAACACGGGGTATTAACTAACACTCAAGTTTTGTACAAGCGTAGAACAAAGACAAACAAAGCTAGGCGTAAAATTCCTATCGGCAGCTCACATGTTGTTGGCTGCCAGATCAGTGTTTTTGTCATGGTTCCCCATTTGCGATGCCTCGGCTATCCTTTCCTCAGAACTTAGGGCGGTCAGCCGATGCCATAAGTCACGTATGATTTGGGTTTCCTCAACTATTTAAATCCTCCAAGGTAAGCCGTGGTTCGACTAATTGTTTTATTTAAAACCCTCCCGAGATAAGATTACAGGATTCCCAAGATCCTTCTTCATATTGCTCCATGATGTCTATAGGAGCCACATAGGGTGAATAGAGGACAACCTTTACATTCTGAACCCCTGGTCGGAATAGGTTATCATCCACTCGGACGATTTCTATCTTGTTTCCTTCCTAAAAGATGAGTGTTTGATGCATGGTAGAAGGAAGACATCGGCTGGTGTGAATCCAGTCCCTGCCCAGTAGAATGGTGTAGGACGGCTTGCCATCTATTACAAAGAAGGCAGACCTGACCGTTTTAGGACCTACAGTGATTTCTGCTACCAGAATCCCCAATGCTTCAGAGGCTTCTCCCATAAAGTTAGGCATTTTCATGTTAATTGAGATGAGATCCTCCTTCGTTTTGTTAAGATCCTTCAAGGTAAGCAACGGCATCATATTCAGCACAACGCCATTGTCGACAAACATTTGACTAATAATTTTACCGTTAATGTAAGCCATGACGTAAAGGGGTTTGAGGTGTTTAACCATATATTTTGTAGGTGCACCAAATACGGTGCTCAAAGTTTTCCTATCCGGGGTATCGGCTATTTTTTCCCATTCCCCATCTTCTACGCAAACATCACCTTTTAGGCTATCCAGTGCGGAGCGGCTGGTCTAGAACTCACATGGGATTAGGCTTACCATTTCAATGTCTGCCCACATCTCATCAACCAGGTCATGGATAAATAAATCGAGGATGGAGTCCCCTCCTTCATCCAATTCGGCTGACCAGAAGCTCATATCTTCCATTTCCTTGAGACAAATGGGGATCGACTACGGATCCTCTAACTAAATCATCTGCACGATCTGTGGGATTACCTCGATTAGAGGTCCATCTGGGGCCACGTTCTCTTGTCGGGGTTTCTCTGTCGTGTTATCGATAGTTGTTCATCCCGCTCTGGTTGAACCGACGTCTCTCCTTCAGGCGACATTGCCCTTGAAGCAACTGAGTCGAATGCCTGCTCGATAGCCTCAGCTACGGCAGATTCAGGAATCTCATGATTTTCGGCTTCCTTGGTGTTGGAAATTAGATGCAATATCTGCTGCATCTTACGCAAGGCCATGGCACGTTGCATCCTTCTTTTCTGAGTCCTGGATGTGACTCTTGGTGGTGCGTCTTTCTTTACGGGAGCCTGATTAACAAACCACTTCCTCTCTTCTATGTTAGCAGCTGGTTTTTTCATTCTCCGGGGTCTCGTCTGGTCCTCATTTCTTTCCGTGATATGTAAGGATGAAACACCAATATTTACGTTAAACTCGACCACCCTCTGTTTAGTTTTAGGTAGTGTTTCTTAATCTATTCGAGGCATGCTCGGCTGTCGGTTGGTTGGCATCCGTACTTTCCCCCCAGGCCTATGCTTGGAGCCTATAGGGACCCTTCTGAACCTCATGGTTTGTTCCTAAAATTCTCATTCAATGTCCCTCGAGTATTCAGGGCCACCATGAAAACTTCTCATACATGGCTGCCTGTCATCACGAATGTCATGTAGGCTGCCTACAGGTTGAACACAGAGGTCCTTATGGCCTTCTCCCCTTCGGTAGGTGTATTTGGGACCCACACCATTTTCATCGCATGTCTCCCTTTGGTGTCACTTGACTCATTGGGCTTAGCAAAAGATACCATAGATATTGGTACCGTGGGAAAGGGGTTGTTATCAATGGATATTTCAGTCATACTCTTGTCGGCTAACTTGAACCTCTCGTCTTTGATGCCCTTTTGGATCGTCTTTTTGAAGACCACATAATAAGAAGTAGAGTCACTATATGAATTATGCCACTTGCAGTACTTCTTATCTTTGAGTTCCTCAGCAGGCGGAATCCTATGACCATCAAGCAGCCGAATCTAGTTATCTTTGAGCAGATGATGAAAGATCTAATCTGCCTTTGTGATGTCAAAATAATAACTGACCCTGTCATCGGATGAACTCATCTCCTTGCCTTTTACGTCTTTCAAGGCTGGGAAAGAGTAAACTTTACCCCTAACAATCTCAGCCACCATTGCATCTGCCGCGCAGTCAGCTGACTCTGAGTCAGACTCATCCGCTTAAATGATGGATACCAAGTGGGAGCCTCGATTTCGGTTGGCTCTTCTCCGCTCCTTCTCTTGGACGTACTGCTCTATTTGGCTAGCCTTTATGGAAAACTGGCTCAGGTCAGAGCAGGATTGTCCCACCAACTTTTCCTTTAACTGAGGGTGCATGTTGTTGATTATCATATGGGCACACTCAGACTCGGGGAAGTGTATGGTGCATTTCCCAACCTTCTTTCTGAATCTCTCGATAAAATCGATAGCCGATTCATCGAACTGCTGCTTGAGATTTGTTAGATCAGTCATGGTAACCTGAGGTTGGGCCTAATAGAACCTATCATGGAAGAAACCCTCCATGTCAACCTAGCTCTGTACGGAATCAAGAGCCAAAGAGGAGTACCATGCGAAGGTTATTCCCATTAAAGAGATAGGGAATAGTTGTAACTTGTGATACTCATTCTGTCAGCCTCGCTGTATTGGGCAGTAAATCTACCGATGTGCTCGCTAGTGGATTTGCCATCGTCGCCAGAGAAGATGGCAAACTCTGGTGTTTTGAAGCCCCTCGACAAAGGTCCTATCCGATCTACCCAATCGAGGTAAGGCTTCTTATAAACAGGCATGTCTAAAGGTTTCAGTTGGATGTCGAAGTACCTCCGCATGGTATTAGCAAAATATTTTGAGTTTATCAATTGTGACGTCCTCTGCCGATTCTCGACTAGATTCAACTGGTAGGCATTTTACACTGGCGGCCTACATTCTGCAGTTTGTTGGACAGGTTTTTTAAGGTTATAGGTGGTCTGCTGGCCATTACCAATAGGTAGGGTAATGCCCCATTGCTGTTTTTGGGTATATCCACTAAAGCCTGCAACCTGAGCTCTTGGAACGGCTAACGGAGCCTGAGGATAAGGTGGAACAGTATTCCGTGGCTGCTTTCCTCGGACGTCGGCCGTTCTTAGAAAAATTACGCTTCCTAGAAGGTATGGATTTGGTACTGGCAATGACTGTTGGAATGGTATTCCACTGTAAACAACGTCATCAGATAGCCGAGCTAAGTCATAGCAGGGGCCATCGGCTGCCAATTCGACTGGCCAACATTGTTCTCCTACATCGTAGGGTCGTTCGTAGAAATGTATGACATAACAGGCGACAATCCAAAGTGTCTTGGAGCCTGAACTAGTCTCCGAGCCATGTTGATCTGTCCATACTACAGACTCTCTTTGTCAAGTAGCACATTTTTCCCCACAAGGTTCGGCGGCGACCATGCAGTGTGCTGGTTGCCAGGCGATTGGGCTTATGTTCCTAGGTGCGCTACCGGCTACAACTGAGTAGGCACTAGCTGATGCACATACGGCTGAGGAACAACACCGGGAGTCACGGTCTCATGTTAAATAGCACCGCTCGTCAGAGGGATAGCAGAACTAGACGAACAATCTCTTGGGTGCATTCGATTGGTTTCCATCTCCCTCGCTTGCTGAACCTCATTATGTACTATCGACTTCACAATGTCAGCCAACTGTTTAGAAACTTGGTACACAATATCATGGATGCCCAAGTCGATATGTTGTCTAATAAAAGACGTGGTCATTATGGTTGGACCTTAAGATTGGCTAGATTCTTCCACAGCTTAGGTTGATGGAGGAAGTGGAGGGGTATCAACCGATGTAGGCATACTCGAGGAGGATACTGGTTCGTTGTTCCTTCTGGGAGGATTTTTTTTAGGATGTGGACTAGACTCGGGGTTCATTTTATTACCGGACCTTAGGCGCACACGCCAAGAATGATCTTGACCAGGAGAATCAAACTTTGCTATTAATTCACCTATGGTCCCACTGGGCGTGCCAAATTTGTTCTCGCCCCGAATTCTGTTCTCTGCCATTTTATCGGCTGACCGTATCGGGAGATAAATTGATTCCTTAACTTAAGAGATTTGGGCTGAAAACGAAACTCTAATTTCTAGCAATGGGTTCCCTAACTACTCCAGAAAGCGTTAGGATGGTGGTATGAGTAAACTAAGAGGTAAGAAACATGAATGCAGTTGAGTACAGTAAAGTAAGGACAAATAAAGTAAAGGATAAAGATAGATAAAAATTGAGTTTTTTTATTGATTGGTTGTCTTCGTTTATACAAAGAATGATCCTATTTATAGTACAAAAAAGGAAAAAAACTGTACAACATGATCCCCCCCCCCATGTCAGTAATCAAGTAACCCACTAAGTTCAATGGTCGACTATGGGGGAGGTGGTGCCAATTTTCTCGCTCTATACTCCTCTTGCTCGGATAATGGCCCTTTTTTTTAGATGTTGTTGGTCGTTACCACTTCTAGGGGTCCGGAAACCCTTTTGACTTGGTCGTTGAGGCGTCTGCATCTGAGTGGGTCCCGGTCGTACCTCTAAGTAACAACTCGACTAATATGCCTTAGTAGTCGATGAAGTTCTTGTAGTTGAGGGCTAGGAGTAAATTCGGCTCTGGAACAATTAGATTGTCACTGAATTTGACTAAACACTTAAACTACATTTGAGTGTTAACAACCTCAAACACCAAATTTACTCTAAATAACTGTGATGAAATAATTTTGCAATGTTTTACCACGTTATAACATTGACAATAAATTGATTTTTTTTAACGCATCTTCATCATTAATCATATATATAATTGACCATACATATATATCATCTAGGTTATCTAATTAAATGCATCAAGGCTCTGGTATCAATTGTAAGAATATTGTCATAACGGAAGCAACACATAGGCAACACATAATCAAAAATTTTAATCAAACATAACTAAAATCGATACTTATATCTTGAAGTGTGACAACGACCGTAAATTGAGCCTTCATGCATGGTAAAAAACTATCCATAGGATCATCCTCTAGTTCCATAGTCTTCTGATGTGTTACCCGAACAATATCAGAATATGCAAAATTGGTGTAGGCAAAATTCTCATGGAAAACGTGTAGAAACTATAGCCTCCTTGATGGAATAAGATCATTTATATAGCCACATGTTTACTGTTTAAACCCCTTTACCAAACCTACTAGGTCTTTCTTTTTCACCAAGAAATCAGATTTCATTAAATTTCAGATAATTCAGGCACAACAAGGACCATAAAATTTAATTAACGGGGATTCCTATTATACAATCAATTCGAAATATCTGAATTAATCCTATCATTATTATTCCTATTATACAATCAATTCAAAATATCTGAATTAATCCTACCATAATAAATAATGAGTTATTTCACTAAATATTCATAATGCACTCCTCAATTCAATTTTAAAATTCTTCCATTAGAACTTATTTACTATCCATATTATGATTAAGATACTAATCAAGTAAATTAAATTACTGATCATTTCATTTATTTATTATATCCTTTAAGCTTTCGCTTAAGTTATTTCATTTGTAGGACACTTGTGGATGATGACCGTAGAATCTATTAATAGCATTCAAGGTTAAAGATGACCATTGTGAACACTTAACAACATCCTTTTGAAGGTTGTCAAGCCATCATTGACACCATACAGTCAACCTAATAAACCCCTGTAACCCAAAACATATGCTATAATCTTACAACCTCATTACAAAACCACTCCAAATATACATTTGCCTCTAAAGTTTGTAAACTATCTACATGGAGACCCCATGATCATATGGGACAAAAAAGAAGTTGAACAGATGATACTAAAGGAAAATTTACAATATGTCATCGTTGGAAAGTTCTCTCGTGGATGGCCAGATATTAAAGAACTCCAGAAACACATTCCTAAGTTGTGGGAATTGAAGGGTGTATGTAATATCAGTTTGCTTAGGAATAGGTATATTTTGATATATGACACTTTGTCAGAAGATTATGTCAACTTTTTATCAAAACCTACATTTTACATTACGTATATGAATTGGTCATATCCCATGCGTACTCTGAAGTAGGATCCATGGTTCTATCCAGATGAAGAAACTACAATAGTAATTGCATGGATCTCCTTTCCATATTTGCCTCCAAATTATTTTGTAAAGGAAGTTGTTTTCTTTTTAGCATTTGCTATTGGAAAGCCTTTACAAGTAAATATGACTACTCCTAATCAAACCATGCCAAGTTGTGCGATAATCAATGATGAAATAGATATGTTGAGTAAATTTCCCATAAAGAGTTAATATCAGGATGAGAAAGAAGAGCAATGGCGAAATGTTGGATAAATGGATCAAGATAAAAAATGATCATGTTACTAAATACTGTAAAAGATGAAAACTTTAGTGACACAATGAGGTGGAGTGCTTTATTATACATCCTGAACTATATCCAAAGGAGGAAGAAGAGGTCACATGCAATAGTCAGGAACCATCACATAAGGAGGAGCAAGTTGGAACATCAACAAGTGAGAAGTTAGAAAAACAGAAAGTGTTGTCTAGTGGAAAGGCTGTGCATTTCTAGAATGATAAAAATAGTGGTAAAAAAAGCAATCACAAATTGTTGAGGGTCAAGAGAACCAACAATAAGGGCGAAATTCCAAACACAATGGCAATTCCATAAAACAACAATAACATCAAGGAGGTAATCAAATAAGGTATCAACGGTCATGGAATGTAAGAAAAGATAATAGACAAATGGAAAGGAGAATTATAAATCAAAGATACAAGGAAAACAAGGCAAGGATAATTAGACAAATCAGGAGACAAATCCAGTGAAAACTCACCAATTTTCTATGCTGGATGATGAGATTCAGGTGGATAGCAATGAAAGAAATTCAAGCAAGATAGTGTGACAGAAATGCAACATTCTAGGTAACAAAGAGTAAGCCTGCAAGTCCAAGTGCATTAAAATGAAGAAATAATGGGAGAAGTGGAACAAGAGAAGAGCCCTGAATCCTCAAAAGGCTAGATTGAAGAATCTTTTGGTAAAACAGGTCAGGAAAATAGGGATGCCAATGAAAAGAAACATGTGGAGAACAAGCAGTACGATACAATATTGACACAAACTGAGGTTTTCAGAGGTCTCAATTTCAAGATCTTCTCGTTGTATTCATTGGAGAACAAGCTACAATAGCATAATCAAAACAAAGATTTAGTAGTGCCCATAAGATCTAAATCCCAGGAAATATCTTTGGAGGAACCTGTGGGGAATAAACATCTGGATAAGGATAACGTAGAGAATACAACAGCTATTACTGAAAATATTGAAGAAAATCACAATGAGGGAAAGTGCAGTGTCGAAGCTAATGAAAAGGAAGAAGTTCCACTTGGTTTTTTGTCTAATACCTGAGGTATAACATTGAGAACTTCTGATTCTCTTAATCCATTATTCCAACAAAAATTAGTTCTTAAAGGGAAAGAAACTCCATAAAATATGTTGCAAGAAGCACTACAACTTGAAGTTATGATTCTTGCTCAGAAATCCTACGAGGATAAGTAGGAAGAGGAGGACGTGGAGGCTAACAAGAGACACATCATTCAAGAAGCATATATTTCACCAAAATTTTTGACAAATCAAAGCATACTGGAATATAAGGCATAACAAAGTTAAGTCCAACAGTATACAATGATAGACAAAGCATTATTTTGGAACATAAAATCAGTCAATACTCAGAATGCTTCTAAGAGGTTGATTGATCTTAACAGAAGCCATACTTATTCTGTTATTTCTTTCATGGAGCCTTTTCAAGGAGTGGACACTATTGATGCTTATAGAAGGAAATTGGGACATCAAAATGCAATGAAAAATTCATCAGGTAAAATATGGATATTTTTTGGACAGATGATTGGCAAAGCATAGTGATAGGGGACACTGAGCATCCGTTGACTTTGAAGTTATATCATTCTATTCTCCAATAGCATTTTATAGTTACTGTTGTATATGCAAAGTGTAATGTTATGGAGAGGATTAGCTTATAAGAGTCACTGAATCATATAGCATACGATACTCAATATCTCTGGATTGTTGGTGGGGATTTCAATGTCATTTTGTCATAAGAGGAGAAGCATGGTGGATTTCCAGTTCCAGCATCAGAGGTAGTAGATTTTGCAAATTATGTGGCTTTATGTGGATTGTCAAATGCAGGTTTCATTGGCAGTACATACACCTGGTGCAGTGGTAGAACTGAAACAACACGTATCTTTAAAATATTAGATAGGATCTTAGTTAATCATGAGCTTATGGATCTTATTCCTACTTAATTCATGCATCATCTAATAATAAAAGGATCATACCATGATCTATTGATAGTGGAATCTAACAACACTGACTCTCCAGTGATAAAATCTTTTAGGGTTTTTAATATTACACCCCGTATTTTTGTGCTAGTATGCGTCGTAAGTAAAGTAACATAACCCGGCAAGGTTAATATCTCATATATGGATAACGATGGTTTAAAACAAATGTTAAGTGTCGTGGGAGGTTGAGGCTAAACAAATCAAAGAAAATATTTTTTTGACGAAGTTTGCCGAAGAAAAGTGAATTGTAATAGCCCATATTTTGGACGTAAGACTAGGAGTTATCAATATCCTAAGGAGGTCTTATTATGAGGTATTTGAATCATACAATAGTCATATGTTAAGTATTGAAGTCATGCAAGTTGTAAAACAAAATATGTTAAGTATTGAAGTCATGCAAGTTGTAAAACAAAATTCGGCAAAGGTCATCATAGGTTACTTTCATTAGTTGTTGAAACTTTGGGTCAGATGTCACAGAGCTTTAATCTCAATATACTTGGAGTTACAGGGTGATTGATACACGAAATTAGATGACTACAAGTCTATATTCAGAGCATTAAATTGTTCATCGATACGATATTCTAGTGCTGAGATATTGTCATTTTTGCAAGACTGGGCAGACTACCAATCATGAAGTGAAGGACCTTGCTGAGCGAGCCCCAAAGCGAGGGTGTTGCTCACATTGAGCTTCACTCGGTAAACCAAGTTGAGGCGGTGAAGTTTTTATAAATTGATTTTTGACTATGGAAGCCCCATTTCTCATCCAAATAGGTTCCTAAGCTCCATGGATTCTCTCTAAAGGATTCTACCTTATCCAAGTGAGAATATACATGATTTTGATGTGGAACTTCCCTCAGGAACGTCGTAGTACTCGTAGAACTCATTTCCTCCGCTTGATAGTTAGCTTGAGGGATTCTTCAAGTTGAAGTAAGGGCTGGAAAGGCTTGCTCTTGAACCCTATGGTGAGATTATCATTCTTATTCATGTATTTGAGCTTAGTAGAGATTTAAATGGGTTAGAAATCTATGAAATTGCAAGTAGATGTTGATATGTTGAAGTTGAGTTAAGGGTGTGTGGTGTGATGTTTGGGAGGTTGTTCTTGTTGTTCTATATGTGTTCAACATATAGTTGTTGATTGTTTTTTTGTTGATATTGTTCTTTACTCGAGGGACGTAAAAGAAATAGGGAGATGCTGTCCAATTTGCGGTAAATTGAGATTGTCTCTCGATAGCTAGTTGGTGGGTTCCTCTTGTTGATTGTAGTATTGCTTTCAGTGGTGTAGATTATCTTGAAGAGGAGATTGTCCTGCTATCTTCATTGAAGGATTGTCTAATAGGTATGAAAGGCTATCTTATAATCCATTTCTTTGGCTTGAATCCATACCAAGTTTTCCCTCTCAAATGCGATTCAAAAACAAAAACACTAGAGTTGCTCCATTCTTGTAATAGACAGTTTCATAAGCTCCCTAATTGATATCACCTCTATGACTCGAGCTTCTTATATCTACTAGTATCCCCTTGCTTCTTTTAGAGAGAGTATTCAAGCCCCAACGTCTCACTCGTAATGACTTATGTAGCATAAGGACCATTAGTAAGTGTTAACCTATCTATGTGCCTGATAACTTTAAATGTGCTTTACATAATATCCTTCCGATGAGTAGAGTTTCATAAGTATGTTAGTGGCTTTAGTTCTACTAGAGTGGTGTCCACGAGACATAGCGACACCCTTGTGAGAACTTATATAGTCGTAATCGATATGTTGACAATAGAACAAGACCCCTCGAATGTGTGGTAGTTGTTGTAGGTCATGATAACCCTTAGCAGGGATGACATGAGATATCTCTTATTCGATGATTGTTGTTATTCGAAATGATAGATGCATAGAACGAATAGGTCCAAAGACCTAGTAGTACAGAAGTGCTAGCCTAGCAGATACGGTATGACAACCTGGTAGATGACAGATACGTTAGTTCAGAAGTACCGACACATTAGTCGGGTATGATAGAAAGAGTACCAGTATGCTAGCCTGGAAAGTGCAGACTCACAAGTTTGGTAACTATCACATACGTACGAGATGATACAAGTAGTTAGCATTTAAGTTTTTATGTATTCACCTGACTTGCATATTGCAGACTAGATATGTTATAAGATGCAAGGTGTCATTACAAAAAAACAAACTACAGAGAGGTTTCATATATTCCATTAGGTAAGAATATGTTGTATGACCTTACAAATGTTTCTTGAAACATGTTGTACATAACCATTCCTTCAGTTATACTTTCATTTTACTACAACACTTATTTGTGATCATGCAGTTGCCATACTCATATATTATTTTGTACTGACGTTCCTTTATCGGGGATGTTTCATTTCATGATTCAAGTCCATATATCCAGTTTGATTATCCTCTAGAGTAGAGAGTTCGAACTCCAGTAGTTGATTGGGGAGACTCTAGTTCATTCGAAGTGCAATCGAGTCTATAGGTTATCTGATTTTGTTATGCAAATAGATGTATAGGTAGGTTGGGACCTTGACCTAACTATGTTATGTTGGTCAAATGTTCTTAGAGGCTTTTGTAGATGTATCAATATTTGTGGGTAGTTATGTTATGTCAAGCAGAGTGTATGTACATGTTAAGGCCTCGTAGGCCCATGGGTATATATATGTGTGTATGTGTGTTTAGGATTTCCTTTTTGCATATGTTTTTAGCATGGTAAGTTATCTATTCTACAGGATAGGTCGCTCGCGTAAGAAAGGACCTAAGTGCATGTCCATCTAACTGAGGTTGGGGTGTGACATTGAACTTCTAGAATAAGCATATAGAGTTCTTGAATGTACTAAGAGAAAATTGGACAACAAATTTTGCAGGAAGTCCTTTTACTATCCTGCATCACAAACTTAAAAAGGTGAAGAGTGCATTAGTACGGTGGAGCAAAAATACTTTTGGAAATATTTTCAAGAAATTTGCCACCTTGGAGGATATCATTAAGGTTCAAGAATTGCAGTTTGTGGAAAATCCTTCCAAGAAAAATACAGAAGCACTTTATAAGGTGCACGCAGAACTTCACATTTTTATCATCTGGAAGAGGAATATTAGAGACAGAAAGCTAGTATTCAATGGCTTAATGATGGTTAAATAGACACTAAATTCTCTCACACATATGTGAAGGGTATAAAAAATAAGGTAACATTGCATAGAATTCAATATATAATAGGAAACTATCTGGACAATAAGGATGATATAGGGAATGAAGCAGTGAGATTTTTCAAGAGCAGTTTCATGCAGATAATTTCCCAACAAATTTTGAGCTGCTTGATCATATTCCCTCAATAATCCCTAAAGAACTAAATGAAGGCGTCATAGAACATCCTTATTAGGAGGAGGTTAAAATAACAGCTTCTTTTATTTAAGAGGGAAAGTGCAAGTGGACTAGATGGTTTCTCAAGACAGTTTTATTAGACATGCTAGAACATAATAGGAGAATATGTCACAAGGATGGTCCAAGCATTTATTTGTGGGCATGAACTTCCAAATTTCATAACATATACCAATCTAGTATTGCGTCCCAAAAAGCAAGTGGTTCAAACTTTACCAAATTTAAGGCCTATAAGACTAAGCTATTTTGTTAATAAGATCATTTCAAGGGTCCTTCATGAAAGCCTAGTCACAGTATTACCAAAGTCGATTTGAAACACTCAGACTGGTTTTGTGAAAGGTAGAAGCATAGTTGAAAATTTCTTTTAAACATAGGAGATAATTAAAGATACTGAAATAAGGGGCAAGCCATCTAATGTGGTGATAAAATTGGAAATGGCAAAGACATACGACCAAGTTTCTTAGATATTTTAAACAAAAGTTATGATAAAATTTAGGTTCTAGATTGTTATTGATATGGTATGGAAACGAATTTCAAATAATTGGTATACTGTATTTATCAATGGCCAGCCTTATAATTTTTTTTAGTCTAGTAGAGGGGTAAAGCAGGGAGATCCACTATCTCCAACATTATTTATATTGACTGCAGAATTACTGGCTAGGATCTTGATAACTCTACATAATAATAAAGGTTTCATAGGTATGGCATGCCCAAATGAAGTCCAAAAATAAATCACTTGTCATATGAAAATGATACTACTTTTTGTTTCAGGAGATCCAATATCATTGTATCTCATGATGACATTGTTGAGGAAACATGAAACAACATATGGTCAGAAAATCAATAATGAAAAAAGCTCATTTTATCTTCATGAGAAAGATGTAGCTGGCATATCCAACATAGTTCAATTGATCACTAGTATGAGGCAAGGTTACTTCCCATTGACTTATTTAGGTTGTCCTGTGTTTTATGAAAGAAAGAAAATAATACATTATGACAGTCTAGTCAAGAAAGTGATGAACAAGATCAATTCATGGAACAATAAGTTACTCTCCTTTGGTGGCAGATATATCATTATCTCTCTTATGCCCTACAAACCATGCCAATATGTATCATCTCAACTATGAATCTTCCTAAAGGAGATATCAATCAATTTCTTAAAGCATTTGCCAAGTTGTTTTAGAGTAAATCAGGAGAGGTAGCAGGAAAACATTAGGTAGCTTGGGACAATATGTGTTTACAAGGAATAAAGGAAGTCTACGGTTCAGGTCATTACATGATATCTCTAATGAATAGTTTTTCAAGTTATGGTCGAGTTTTAGGACTTCAATGTCATTATGGAGTTCATTTACGGCAACAAATATTGCAAGAAATTACATCTAGTAACAACACAAGACAAGGGAGGATCACATACATGGAAAAAAATAATCTCAATGAGAGAAGTTATGGAACATCAAATATAGTGGCAACCTAAATGGGGTAACTTTAGTTTCTTATTTGATAACTGGACAAAACTAAGTGTCTTATACATTGTAGTTCCTGATATGGCAATTGAAGAAATAGAGATTTCTCAATTTGTAGTTGATGCAAGTTGGCAGTGTCAAATTACAATACCTTTAACCAACTTATCTAGTACAACATATCCAAGAGAATATCTATAACGACTCGAAAAGTCATTTTGCTTATTATGCCTAAATTACCCTTCCCGAGTCATAATTTGTGGGGATGACTGGCATGGTTCCCGAGGTGATCGGGTAGGTTTCGCCAATTTTGGTAGGTCTTACAAATCCCAAGTTAAGAGAATAGAAGAGTTTCACCTATAGTTGACTATTGGGTAAACCCATTCTATTTGTACTTATGTTGGTTCCATTAGCTCCAAAATGACATTTATGGCATAGTCGAGTCTTTGATTAAGTTCCCGAGGCAGTTGGGTTAATTTTGGGGGTTAGGTTATAAAATTGTGGAATTATAAGAGTTGACTTTAGTCAAACCCGGGCTTTAAAGACCTTTTCAAAAAAAAATGAGTGTGCGAGCAGGTCTGGAATGTGTTTTCTAATGGAAATCTGTGTTTGGTTTGTATTCGGGAGGTCCCGAGACTGTTTCGGGTGCTTACGGGGAGTTGGTGAGTTTTGATCATTGCTAGTGGCTGGTGTTTCCCTAGCGCCTTTGTTTCTGCTTTTGCGCGTCCGCCTCAGTAGAGGTCTGGCTCAAAGAAGAGAGCTTCTTCCATGAGCTAAGGGTTTGCCTTAGAAGACATCTTTCTCATAGGGGAAGGTCAGCCTACATGGAGTTTCCTTTTGCCCCAGTGGAGGGTTAGGAATTTAAGTGAACATGCCCTAGTGGATATGGTTTCCGTCAAAGCATGTTCGTTCCAGCGGAATCGATTCCGCTATAGTGGAAATGTTGTATAGATTATAAGATACAATAACCTAGAATTCTATTCTCATTCCCAAAAATATTCCTCTTAGTACTAGAGCTTAGGTAGTAGATTCTTGAAAACTCAAGGTAATTTGATCATTAACCTTCCACCCTTCTATTAATGTGTTCTAGTTATATTATGTCCTAAGCATGATTCATAAATTAGGGGAAATATGTAATGACCCATCTGGTCATTTTTAGCTAAAGACCATTAATTGTTTATTTGACTCTTCCTGTAGTCTCTATGTAGAGTTAGTGATGTGCGGGGATAGGTGGCACGGATTTCGAGGTCTATTTATATGAGTTTCAGATGAAAACCCAAAAATAAAACCTTTGAGTTGTATAGTTTGACTCAACGTTAACTTTAGAGTAGATGGGTTTGTTTCCGAGTTTTGTCACTTTCGATAGCTCTGGAGGGTCATTTATGACTTAATCGAGTCATTGGTTCGATTTCAGGCAATCGAATGTATTTTGTGGCTTTATTTGTAATATTTGGATATTTAATTTTTTACAGGATGATTCATTAGAGAATTAGGCCTTAGCTTGGTTAAAGGAGAGATCCGAGGGTACGAGTGAGTTCGTAGCACCATTTACCTTAGATGAATATGTCTAGTTTGTGTCTGGGGGGTCTCGGGAGTGTTTCGGGTGTTTGACGGAGGATTGTCCTTGTTTCCATAATTTGGAGGATGGTGTTCACCTCGGCGGCACCTCTATTCGTTCATGCGTGTCTGCCTCAGTGGGATGTTGGCTCACAAAAGCGGGGGTTGGGATGTTGTGGAGTTTCTGCCTTGGCGACTGGAAGCTCCGCAGGGGCGGGTACTCCTTTGCGGGTCGAGGTCGCCATGGCACTGGGGCGAGATGTCAGGTGACCCCGCCTCAACGAGGTCATTTCATGCAGCAGCGGGTCCGCGCTAGTGTGGCCGATTCCGCTGAGGCTGAATCGCTGGACCATGTGTCTTTTAAAATTTACTAGGTTATATCACTTTTCAAAAAATAGTATTCTCGAACCTAGAGCCGCAAGGAGAGAGTTTCAAGAGAAAGTTCTTTCATTTGGTGTACCCCATGGAGAAGTTTCTGATAATCAATACACATTCTCAACAAGCTATCCTTCTTACGAACAAATAACACTAGTGCACCCCATGGAGAAGTATTGGTTTAATGAAGCCCTTTTCTAGCAAATCCTTCAACTGCGCTTTCATTTCTTTCAGCTCAGCAGGGCCATTCTATAAGGAGGAATAAATATAGGTTGGGTGTCTGTAAGCACATCAATGGTGAAGTCAATTTCCCTTTCGGGAGGAATAACTGGAAGTTCATCTAGGAAAACATCTGGAAACTCATTTACAGCAAGAATGGACAGAAGGGTTGGAGGTTGTTCCTCTGCATCTCATACTCACACCAAAAGATAGATATAACCTTTTGACATCATCTTTATTGCCTTAAGGTTGGAAATAAACCTCCCCTTAGGTGTTGCTGTGTTACCCTTCTATTCGATAATGGGTTGGCCTGGAAAATTAAAATGAACAACCTTCGTCCAATAATCCACATTAGCATAATAAGAGGCTAACCAGTCCATGCTCATAATGACTTCAAAATCAACCATTTACAATTCATTTAAGTCAGCTAGAGTAAGACGATTACATATCACCAACTCACAACCCCGATATACATCTTTAACAATCAGTGACTCATAAATTGGCATTAGTACCGCAAATGGCTTACTTAATAACTAAGATTCTCTACCAATATTGCCAGCAATGCGAGGAGTAATATATGATAAAGTGGAGCCTAGGTCTATCAACGCATACACGTCAAGAGAAGAGACGAATAATATACATGTAACAATATCAAAAGATGACTCTAGGTCTTGTTGACCCGCCAATGCATAGATACAATTTTGATAACCGCCTGAGCTAGACGCTCTACCTCTACCTCTACCTCTCCAAGACGATCTCTAAGTATCCTGCCCAGAAGGGTGTACAGATGAACAAGAAGCAACTACATATCCTGTCAGCTGTGCCATACCACCTCCGCCTCTCATTAGACATTTTGACATAACATGGTCGTGTTGTCCGCAATAATAACACAAATCTCAACCCTGAAGGAATTTTCCAATATGGGATCTACCACATCAATCGCAATAGGGTAAATGAGGTCTCATCTGGCTAGAATCTCATTTATGTTGGGGGCCTGATGCCTATGAACTCTGACCGGACCCTAAATAAGTAACTCGATCACGACGCTGGCACTGAAACTGTAGTGGTGCACTAGCTGTCGGATAGGATTAGCATTTAGGAAACTATGGCCTAAATCTACCTCAGAACTCTCTTGTATAACCTGCAGACTGGACCCTTTTATGTTGGCCCCTATCATGCTCTCGATTAACCCTCTGATGTCCCTTACGATACACCAAGTTCTGTACATAAGCCTCAATGACTGGGAGAAGGCCTCATTTTGAGGCTCATGCTGGCCTATATTAGCAAGTGGCACCTTACTGGTGCCCTTTCCTGCATCAACATTTAACCTCCCAATAGTCTAGGCGTAGGCATTGCTAAAAGTATAAACAAGCTAGGGATTAGGAATTAAACACTTACGACTCAGCTCTGTTGCAAGATCTAGATCAAGAAGAAAGGTAACCATCCTAAATCTCTTGTAGCCTCTTATTTAAAAGTGTGGTGCATAACACACCCATAAATAAGACTATACTAGACACGTCTTGCAGTCTCCCTAGGATAAACCTGCTCTGATACTAAGTTTGTCATACCCTAGCTTTGAGGGGTGTTGTCGGCACCCGACACCTGAACGGCTCGAGCGTACCACATGTGTATCATAGCCTGAACATATGACCATCTAGAGGATAGGGCATCAGAATGGCAAAACAAACGACAGCTAAACCAACATATATATATAACAAGGCCGTCAAGACCATAGTGAAACTACTAATAGACTGACAAGTAGGCCTACAAGGCCATACAAAACAAGTATATATCGACCACTAGTCTGCAAGTGTCTAGGAGTAATACGACATGTAATCGGGTCAGAAAATGGCCCAGCCATACTACTCTCTATATAGCAACCCCAGAAGAAGAGGAGTGTGATGACCAACTACTGAACAGTGCCCCAGTTATGGAATCTCCTCCTGGTTGACACTCTTTGGGTCTTTGTTGAAAGGAATTTTTGAGATCCTCCCAAATATTTTGCCCAGTTGAAGCTGTGATGACAAACATCCTTGGTCGAATATGAAGTTTTTTATCGAAAATTTTTGAGATCTTTTCAAAACTTCTGCCACTGTGGCTTCCTAAGGGTTTCTTTGATTTTTCTATTGGTGTGACCGAGCTCAGAGAACGTCTACATATCCTTTCGCAACCAGAATCAAGTCGAACGTAGTTAATAATAAAGATAATTTGGTTTTTCTAATTATATGACTGAGTCCGAAATGGACTACCTACATATCTCTTCTTAGGGAAAATCAGGTCATTGCGTAGTTCATAATACCTAAAAGTCATTTGGATTTTCCTCTATTACAAGAAAAAAGTCTGGAACCCATCACAGGTCCCTCTACGTATCCCTTCCATAAGATATAGGTCTTGATGTCGTGATTACAAGGAAGGAAAATACGATTCCATAAAAAAATGTGCATTCACAAGTAGTATCCCTTGACCGCGTCTGAGTTGATTGCTTTGGGCCATTCTTGACCATCCATTTCTGCTAAAACCAATGCTCCTCCTGAAAGCACTTCGCGAACTATATAAGGACCTTGCCAATTTGGCATAAATTTCCTTTGTAATCGTCCTAACGGGGGAATACTCTCTTGAGTATCAGTTGTCCTATCTGGAAGATTTGGGCTCTGACCCATTTGTAGAAGACACGGGCCATTCCTTACTGGTACAACTGACCTGACACACAACAACCATTCTCTTTTCATCAATTAAAATTAGTTGCTCATACCTTTTCCGGACCCGTTATGCATTATCCAACTCCGCTTCCTAAATGATTCATAGGGACGGTATCTTGACCTCGGCCGGGATGACTTCTTATGTGCCGTAAATGAGTAAATATGGCATGGCTCTAGTTGAAGTTCTGGTTGTCGTTCTGTATCCAAGTAAAGCGTAAGGAAACTGTTCATGCTAACCTTTTGTAATTGTCTGTCATCTTCCATAGTATCCTTTGATATTCTTGTTTGGCAACTTTTACAGCTCCATTCGTTTGTGGTATGTATGCTGTCTAAATTCGATGGGTTATATGAATTTGGTCACAGATGTCCTTCATCAAGTGAATGTTCAAGTTTTCCCCATTATCTGTGATAATAGACTTTGGAATGCTGAATCGGTAAATAATGTTGTTCCTTAAAACTTTAGCCACTACCTTCTTAGTAACTGACTTGTGGGAAGTAGCCTCTACCTATTTTGTGAAATAATTGATGGCAAAAAGGATGAAACGATGTCTATTGGATGATGTCAGCTCAATAGATCAAATCACGTGCATGCCCCAAGCAACGGACTGCCAAGGTGAACTTATGGCATTGAGCTCATTTGGTGAGACTATGATCAAATCTCCATCTATCTAGCATTGGTGACATCTTTGTAAAAATGTTGCACAATTAGTCTCCATAGTCATCCAATAGTATCCAGTTCACAAGATTTTCTTGGCTAAAAGAAACCATTCATGTAGGGGTCGCAGGCCCTGACGTGTACTTTTTCCAATACCTTGGTGGGTTCGATGGCATCTACATATTTGAGAAACCCTAAATTTGGTGTCCTTATGTAGAGCGTATCTTAACTTAGAAAGAAATCATTGGCCATTCATCGGAAGGTTTTCCTTTGATTGTTGATGGTACCCTCGGGATACTCTTCTTTTTCCAAGTAAGCTTTCAAATGAGCATACCATGGTTTACCATCTGGCTCTGCTTCCACATGAGAGTAGAAAGCATGTTAATCTTTTAGTCTTATCTCAACCAGATAGATGTGGCTGCTTTTAAGATATTGTATCATAGAGGTTATAGTAGCGAGAACATCTGCGAACTCATTTTGTGCTATCGGCTTGTGTCTAAACATAATCTTTCTGACCTATTGCTCAATCTCTTAATGAAGTTGACATATGGCAGGATCTTGACGTTCTTCATCGCCCATTCCCCTTGTACTTGGTGGATCAAAAGATCTTAATCACATATTACCAGCAATTCATCAATGTCTTTGTTGAGTGCCATTTAGAGACCCAAGATACAAGTTTCATAATCTTCTATGTTATTGGTACATCGAAATGTCAGCTTAGCAGCCATCGGGTAGTGTTTCCCTATTTACAATACTAGCACTTCTCCTATTCCCGAACCTTGATAATTAATAGCACCATCGAAGAACATTCTCCATCCTAAATAAGGATAATCTTCTCATTTGTCTTCTACTAGTATATCTTCATCAGGGAAGTATATTCAAAGTGGTTCTACATTGTCATCTACGGGTTTTTTGACTGGAAATTTAGCCAATGCTGGCCCTTTCACAGCTTATTGAACCACATACACAATGTCAAACTCGCTCAATAATATTTTCCATTTTGCTAGCTTTCCCGTGGGCATTGGCTGACATAAAATGCATATCAATGGATCCATTATGGAGATGAGATGGGTAGTGTAAGATGACAAATAATGTTTAAACTTTTAGTCTATCCACGTCAATGTGCAACATGTCTTTTCTACTAAGGTATATAGTGCTTCGCAAGCGGTAAACGTCATGCTCAAATTGAAGATAGCATGATCCTTTTTCCCAACCTTATTTTGTTGTCCTAACACGCATCCGAAAGCTTTGTCCGATACTGACATATATATAACAGATGACTTCCTGGTCTTGGAGGGACCAAAATAATAGGATTTTAAAGATACTTCTTGATGGTATCGAACACTTTCTAATAATCATCATTCCACTTCGTTGGTGTGTCTTTCATCAAAATCTTGAGTATGGGTTCTACAATCACCATAGATTGAGCTATGAAGTGACCGATGTAATTGAACCTTCCCAGGAAGCTCATGACTTCTTTCTTGGTCTTTGGAGGAAGCAAATTTTGTATGCCTTTGATTTTTGACAGATCCAACTCTCTGCCCCTTTGACTAACTATAAAACCGAGCGGCTTCCCAATGGGTACCCCAAATGCACATTTGGTCAGGTTTAGCTTCAAAATTAATTTCTGGAGCCTTTCGAAGAACTTCTAAAAGTGAGTGATAAGATCAACACTGTCTTTGATTTGATGGTGACATTGTCCACGTATACTTCAATTTTGTTATGGATCATGTCATGAAAGATGGTCATCATGGCTCTTATATATGTGGCACTGGAATTTTTAAGAACGAACGACATTACCCGATAGTGATACACTCCCCCACGGTATAATGAAAGTTATATTTTCTGCATCCTCTTTTCCATCATGATTTGATGATATCCGGTAAAGCAATCGACAGATGAATTCAGCTCATGCTTGGCGCAGTTGTCGATGAGGATGTGGATATTTTGGAGTGGGAAATTATCTTTGAGACTCGCTCTGTTAAGATCCTGATAGTCCACACAGATTCAGATCTTTCCATTATTTTTCAGTACTAGTACAATGTTAGCTATCCACGTAGGATACAAGGTCACTTCTACCACTCATGACTCAATCTATTTTTCGACCTCCTCTTTAATTCGCATTCTCAAGTCTGGCTTGAATCGTCCGATCTTATGCTTTAACAGTGTGAAACTAGGATTCATTGGTAGTTTGTGTGCCACTATATCTATACTCAAACCGGGCTTATATATGACCACGAAAATATGTATGTATATTTATTCAGCAAATCAATTAACTCTTCCTTCTGTGATGACCCTAAATGCGCATTAATCCGTGTCTCCTTGACTATCCCCTCGCATCCAAAATCGATGTCTTCAGTTTCATCCAGGTTTGGCTTTTGCCTATTCTCATATTGGTCCTCTTCATCGAGGAGATCCTTAGGTAACTCGGTCTCTTCATCATATTCCCTGCATTCTTCTTCATCCTCAACACTTGACTCACTTATTTCGCGACACGTCATGACATTAAGGATTGGTTTATTATTATTACTGAAAAGTAAGGCAAAGTTTGATTAATAATATAAAGTAAAAATAATTAAAGCATAATTTTTTATAAAACAAGGCTTTTATTCATTTGCAAAAGTTAATACAAACTGCGGTCCTAACTCGGATCAACATCGAGTCATTTCCATTTTTCAACAAATATTACGAGGAAAATAAGTAAATGGTGACTATCCAGGCCTCAATCATACTATACCGGTTTTGAAACCTAAAAAATCTCATCATGGCTATCGAGGAACCAGAAGTGGAGTGGAAGTCTAGTTGGAGAACCGTTTGCCTGGATTTGCATTGCGAATTGCAAGAACTTCAGTGTACTCCTCCAGGATTTCCAGACAATCTTCTTTCTGAAAATAGAATCCCTATCCCTTCCTCAACATCATCTTCTTTCAGCATTGATATCTTGACTTGGAGTGACTGGTACAGGTTCAGTATTGGTTTCAGCATTTTAGGGAATCTTTCTTCCTTCCGCTCTCTTCGGAGGATTCTTCAGGGATATAAACATATCCAAGACCATACAGGAAATGATTTTCAGATATCATGATCGTCTCTGTAATGCCGTGCAAGTCTTTCCCAAGACCCTTTCCTAGCTCAAAACCATTTTGCAGCATTGTGGAGGCAAACCCTTAGGAACTTCTTTGATTACAGGAACAAAGTTATGGGGATTTTTATGAATACTTCCTTCCCTGTGTATCTCCACTTCATGTCCTTCACACACGAACTTCAAATCCTGATGTAGAGAAGATGGTACGGCTCTGGCCTCGTGGATATAAGGTATTCCCAATAGCATATTGTAATTGGCGGAGATTTACATGACTTGGAATTCTGTGGTAAACTCGGTGGGTCCCATATGGATACATATATCAACTTCTCCAATCGGGTCACGTTGAGCTCCATCATATGCTCCTACATTAGTGCAACCTTTCCTTATCTTTCCCACATCATATCTCAACTACTCCAGTGTGGTCTTCAGACAAATATTGATACCCACTGCATTGTCTATGAGGACTCGCACTATGATTTTGCCACTATATTATATAGTGATGTATAGTGCTTTGTTATACATAATCCCTTTCCTGGGAAACTCCTCTTGGTAGAATGATATCTGACGATCTCCTATGATATCAACTACTGCGGTGGCTAAAATTTCATTTCTCATACCAGCGGGAACATGTGTTTCATTCAGCACTTTCATCAATGCCAAATGGTGTTGGGAAGAACTTAGGAATAGTGTCAGTACTAATATCTAGGCTAGTGTCTTTTACAGGTGCTCGATGATATAGTATTCCTTTGTCTTTATCCTACGCCAGAATTCTTCACTTTCGCCCTCCGTTATTGCTTTTTTTTATTGTTCTATTTCTGGCGCCTTCATGGGCTAATTCCTCAAGTGTATAGCATTGCCCTGATCTGTTCATGCCATGTGCAATAGCGACTTCAACAATGAATTCTTTTCTGGGCGGTTTGATGACACCATAGGCTACTTGCGCTATCATGGGTGCAGGAATCAGTATTTCAAACCTAGGGTGCTCTTGTATAGTCAATGACACCATGGTTTTTTCAAAACATCCACTTGTGCTGGAATTAGGGACTTACAACTATCCAGTCTTCTTCCCTCTCAGTCACTTGGATAGTGGCATTTCCATGATTGGGCAGTGGATTGGTGTTCACATTACGAGCGACTATTTATACGATAATCTCCATTTTATAAATCAAATATTGAATCTTATGCTTCAAGTTAATGCAATCTTCGGTATTGTGTCCGGCCCTACTGGAGTGATAAGTGTATGTATGGTCAGATCAAAAGAAATGATTTCATGGATTGACTAGCTTTGGTGGTACTATCTGAATTATGTCGGTGATGAGTAATTCTTTGAGCAACCGGGTGTGTGTTTTTAGGTATGAACTCTCGAGCCGATTTCTTTTCGAACATAGGATACAATGAATTATATGTAGCTTGAGGTGGTTAATTTTGGTAATTTTGGGAGTTTGATAGTTTTGTGGATCTTGGGCAACATGTGTCGGGGTTTGAAAAATTGGCGAGGCCATTTGCAAGATAGGTGGAAGGCTTTGGAAAATTGGAGGTACTTGGTATCTTGGTTGAGCATAGTAGATGAGGACTGGATATATGGTGGAGTTAGGTAGCTACTGATGGGTGGTGATTGATATATTTCCATGGGTTAAAGGGACTCTTCTAGTTTCTTTGGTTTGGGGCTGGATGATCGGGTTACATTTGTCACGTCCACTCTCTTCTTTCGCACGCCTCCCAGGGGGTTTGACTGAGAACTTCTGCGAGTTACACTAGTGATCTTTTATAATTTAAGACTATCTTCTATGGCCTCTCCCATTTCGACCAACTCCGAGAATGTTCATCGGTCATTGAAAACATTCTATCGTAACAATCTTGTGCCCTAATAAAAGCGGCAACTAATTTTTTTCTATCATGGATGGTTGCACTCAAGCAACTTCTGTGCTCCACCTACTTACGTATTTCTGGTAGTTTTTTGTGGATTTCTGCCTGATTTTCTCCAAGTAGTATCGGTCAGGCATAGTTTCAATGTTGAACCGATATCGTTCCATGAAGGATTCTACCATGTCTTCCTAATGGATCCATCGGATCATATCTTGTGCAGTGAACCATTCAGAGGCCTTTTTGGTCAAGCTTCGGCCTGAACAACCTCATAATCAAGGCAAGATTGTTTCAAACTCCCACCAGTTGGTCGCAGTATGACTGTAAGTGGGCCCTCGGGTTTCGCAACCCATTAAATATTTTGAACTTGGGCACCTTGAAGCCCTCTGGTAAATCTAGCTCTAGATGTATGCACATATCATCATAACTCAATCTGGTAGCTTTCCGAGCGGCCTGAGCAGTACTTACGACAATTTCTTTCTATCTCCACTCCATGTCCTAAGCCAATTCTAGATTCATTTTCTCAGTAAGCTTATCTTGATCAGCCTTCCAGGATTTCTCCATCTCTTTATAATGATCCAATTCCACACATTCTAGCGAGATGTGACTTTGAGTGATTGGGGTTTGGAAAGAAACATTTGGTCATGTTGGGTAGTTTCGGGGAATATGGGTAGTGACATTTAGATGTGTGTCGGGATTAGTGGTTAAGGGAACTTGGACAGAGTGAGTAGTTATGGGTATTTGAGTGGTGTTTGTGGGTGGAGAAGTTTGGTATGAAGTGCCTATATGATACGGGTCGATCCACGCGGGGTAGTTTGGAAAATATTTTGGCACCGGGGAAGATAGAGATGGGAAGGGTGGTGGAGGCCTTCTTTCCTCAATTTGCTTTTCCTTAGCAATCAGTGTCTTTTCCATTCTTGTGGTTTTCTCTTGAGGTCCTTGACCTCTTCAAACAGAATTGTGATCACGTATTTGTGATGAACTGCGTCCTATCATACAGGAGACCTTGAGTTTTTTATGTTAGCTTCGTCATTCGAAGCATTAGCCATTGTTTTTTCTCTTTGGTTTTGCTCGGATAGGGATGATGTTGCTGCTTTTGACCTCATGAAATACACCAGCATCACGACACGAACTAACCCCCTCATGTAAGAAAAGAATCACTCAAATCTAGATTTCATCAGTATGTTAGTCGAATAATCGAAATACAAGAATAAACACATAAGTTCACGCATTCCTATATGAATATTCGATTGATTCTTTGTTCCGGGTATTTTGGGTTTATAAGGGTTTTTGGTTAATTTTTAAATTTGTTGACTTGGTTCATATGATAACCCCAATGATAGGTCTGTCGACTGGATCTGACTGCTTCTATAAGAAAGGGGAAATGGGAAGGGGAGTACATATTTATATATATTAGGGACCGAGTCTTTCATAGACTTCCTACGTATCCCTCCTCGGGAAATCAGGTCTGATGCAGTTTCATTTACAAATAAAAGGGAGTGGATAACATTTGATTCAGAGGGCTGCCTAAATCTACCCAAAATATGGCTTCTCCTAGAAATCATGGATGGTTGTCACCTTTACAAATACACATTCGGCCCTCGGCCTACACTTTTTCAATGACAGTGAGGGAGAACTACCCAGATCTCCCCATTGCCAATAAGATTCTCTAAATAAAACTTGAATGTCTCGCACTCCTCAATGTTGTGTCCTGGTGCTCCCGAGTTGTACAAAAAACCTTTCTCTCCACTACCTCTAGAGAATGAAAGTTTTCACGCTATCCCGATGAGATGAATTTTATCAGCACTGACTATTTTCTTGAAGATCTCGGTGTAGGTGTCCTCGAAAATGGTGAAGTCATACCTCAAAATATGGACCTCGGCATCGATTCCACTTATAGTAGTGATTGGGTCATCGACCAATATAGAATAGGGTCCCCAGATGTGACGAATAGTTCCATCTTCAATCATTTTCACTATTCTTCTTCTCAGGGGTACACATTCATCCGTAGTATGCCCCGATTGATTCATGTGGAACACGCATCTCTTGTGCGCGTATACGGGAGCGCACAGAGGTAGTCTCACATCACTAGGTGTGTGGTCTCCATTACTCTCATTATTTCATTGATCTCTGAGAATTGTACGGGCACTGGTGTAACCCGAAAAGGAAAAGCATAGGCCTTAAGAGTAACGACCCACCATATCGTAGTAGACGTCTGGCTTGGTGTCAACAGAGTTTCATCGTTCTTAAGAGTATCATAAGATGCAGCGATGGTAGCTTCCTTTAATGGTTGACTCTAAGATTCAACTTTCAATGTTTTAGTTCTTGATGTCCCCAGACTTTCATAGAGGGGTACATAGTTTTTCATCAGTCCTTTCATTTTTCTAAGATATGGTTGTTGTAGTAATCAGACGAGGTAACTCCTTTTGGTGGATTTCTTGCCAGATTAGGAGACAGTCGACTTCTTCAAGGTTGGATTTAACCAAAGCAATGCTCTTTTCCAAATCGACCAATTTTTCTTGACTGAGTCTTTACTCTCTTCTCCATTGATTATGTTGATGGTAGGCATGTTGGCGATCAAACTGCGTCGGACATCCATCTCAACAAGTCAATCTTTCTTGGAGAGGCAAATGGATTAGGTAAGTAGAGTTCATTTTTAAAAAAGTGGAGTTTTTGGCATGTTCTTGTGTTTTTATTTTCGGGGTGATTCCTGAAACATCGAATCAATCATATTCAACACAAATGCATGAAAAAGAACATAAGCAGATATTTTGCACATAATCAAGCAATTGTAGTATAATAAATTGAAACACGCTCCTGGACCTTGTTAAACCAAGGTCTTTCTAGTGTTTGAACACGAATTACTCTAATTTGTTAAATCAAACCATGGTCCCTATGATCATAAAATTTATTAATAATAATCTCCCCGGAGGGTTACATTAGATAAATAAAAGCATAATGGATATCAGTAGAAATGTGCTCCAATGGCTGATGATGACTCTCTGTCTGTTCGAGCCTTTTTAGTGTGTCGAAGCGCAGTTTGGATCCAAAGATGTGTCTGTGTCAGTAAAGAGTCATGCCCCAAAATCCATTATGGATGCAACAGGCATCCGATGCTATGAACAACACCGAAAGCACATTGTAAAATCAATAAATGTCGAATCTCTTTTAATAATATTTTGACATTTATTTAGTACAAGTCATATAAGGCTAACTGAAATCTTGCTCATATAATAAAAAAATTAGCGGAACAAGGGTGTGGGCTTAGCAATAAGTCTGGAAAGCAACAAGTTCTCCTACTCCATGCACGTATCACAAACCTGCTCTTCTTCGTCACCTAACATACCATAAAAAAACAATGGTATGCCTGAGTACTAGGTACTCAGTGAGTGTCTCCAGGAAAATGGTTAATAGCAAAATATATAAGTAATAAGTGTAATTGAAAACAATATTGAGAAACAGTTCAAAACAAAAATGATAACATCTAGTAAAAGTCAATGATGAAGAAATAAGCACTTTGATTTCTTAAGTCGTTATCGTTACCTTAAGTTCTTTAAAAAACAATTCAAAATCCCAAAGATAGAGTAAGTCATTAATCTTAGTAAAATCACCAACCAATAAAATAGAAATATATCCATTTCAACTTATTATAGTGTTCATAAAGTTATGTCTTTTCAATCATGAACTCAAGATCATCAACAAGCAACTCTAATACAACGAATAGATCAACACATGCAAACTCATGGGCGAACAACCATTCGATGCACCAGACTTATTATCCCACGGATGCTTATCATCCTCTGAACGCATAGAATAGATACTCCGAGGCCATTTTCCTATGGAGGGTAATCGTCCTCTGGACTAGCACAATAATAGATGCACTTGGCTACACGCCTTGAAGGTCAATTGTCCTCTGGACTAACACAATAATGCCCAAAGGCTATACGTTAGGATGTATAACGGCTAATTATCCTTTGGAATAACACAGCTTGCCCATATAAGCTTAAACACATACAAATATCAGTCATGACATATTAGCCAAATCACAAATCATGGCATGGAAGACGAATCTCAAATAATGGCATGGATTATGTTCAACATCCTGTTAATAGTGTACGTCCAGTCATTAATAGGTTTATAAACCATATTCAAGTCATTAAATAAGTTTTAACTTCAACAAAACATAGGGCAGAATACATGAAATGTCCAAGCTTCCAAAATAAAGTTTAAAACGTCCCTTATAGGAGTAAATCATGTTCAAAGTCGAAAGCTTTATAAATAAGTTTTAACAATTCTTTGATAGGAAAAGTCATGAATACATATTTATATAGTATGATACACCTAAGGTTCCATGAGGGCTTGTCCCTCACGCACATTAAACCTTCCCAAAGAAACCATTTTTAAAAGTCAAAAAGTATGTTTGAAAATACACATACAAATCATCTTTATAGTCAAAAGTATTTTAAAAAGAGACATACCTCAATTCCCACTAAAACTCTACCAAACAAGAATAATAAAGATTGAAACTTTATACTTTTGTCTTCAATTCTCACCCTTTTCGGAAACTAGGATTTCTAAGCCACATTCGTGTTCTTACTTTCATAGGATTCACCCATGAATTCTAGCATGTTTCGTGTGATATGTACACCCAAATCAATCCCTATAAATATATAAGAAGTACACGAACTTACCTCACGATGAATTCCTAACGATTCTTTTCTTCCATCATTCTTGAATTGAATTCTTACAATCTATGGAATAGATTAGGATTCTAGTGTTAATACTTATTAGATTGAGGTAATAATCATGAAGTTTGAGTAAGAACGTACCTTAGAGATTTAGAGAAGGCTCTAGGGTATTTTCTCTCCAAAAGATGGCGTAGAATTAAGTGGGGTAGATTTTATGAAGTTAGAGATATATAACATTCGGGAAAAATCACGACACGCTGGAAAATATGCCTGGCGCCCCGCGCCAACGTCTAAGGGCCATGCCCCGATCAAGGCTTAATTTTGGCTATGTCGATAGTGTTCGGTAAAATAGGTATAACTCCTAACACATAGTTTTGATTGAGCTGATACATATATGGTAGAAAAGGTATTTCAAAGATCTACAACTTTCACGTTTTACATTTTCTCAAATTCTCAATGGATCTTCACGTAAAAGGGCTGGAAGTCAGACCTACCGTAAACTTAAACGATTCTATCGAATCTTATGCACGTCACTATTTATCTTGATCTTAAATCAACTATTTCCGCCCAAAATCATCTTAATAGGACCTCATATATATAATGTAACATTAATACTCATTTAACACATTCACACCTAATATGGATTTACAGAGTGTTACATTATCCCCCTCTCAGGTTCATTCATCTTCGAATGAGAGTTATGGCCTAAGACTTTCACTAAACCTCGAATTATCAACAATTTTTCTTGAGTTCCTTTGATTGACGAGCTATTACAATTTAAAGATCTAGTAACATCCCAACAATAACCATATGGTCCTCACAAAGACTCCCACAACTGCACCAAACAAGCCTAACATTAAATAAGGGATTATATTTTCAACTCACTTTGCAAAGGTTCATTACACAAAGTTCTAACACATACATGCTTCGACCAGAAGGCGCACATTATATCAATCCAAACACTACAGTCCGGCAAGGAGGCTAATGCAATCAACACATAATTCAAGCCTAACTTACATTACTTCCAGCGCTCATTAAATTTTGAAGGAACAAGCATGCCTATAGTTGTCACTAAAAGGAGTATCTACTTTTCTATAAATTTCTCCCTCCTCACGAGGTAGTTTCTTCGGGTCTAAACTTTGTCTAATATAGTAACACCATACAACCTCTCACATCATTCTTAATCTTATTACTAATACATGCAAGTATCACACTACTATATTCCATATAATATAGACTTTTAAATCGCATAAATTTTGAAATTATCTGGGGTATCTCCCTTACATAGCATGCACTTGGCCATTGGCCTCTTTGTAATCCTTCTGTAATTCTAATGACCTTCCCTTTAAACTTAGATGCTTATGACATCTTGCCCTTAGGGCGTTGTTCTCTAATCTCTTTTCGCCAATCATAATCTCTCTAGTCAAGGTCAAATCAACATCACCTTCCAAACATAGTTTATACATATATGCACTTACGTATTATTCACGCGTATATAATTCCTCATCAGAAATTTATGGCTACCTTCAATGTATACTATCTTTGTTACATAATCGTTCGTCCTTAAACCAAATACATTAATATTCATAATATGATATAAGCATGTTCCTCGACTTCACGACTTAGCTACAACATTATCGAACCTTGAAGATGCAAAAAAAATATTATTTAATCTTAGTCCTATCACATCTCAACTCGACTCTTGAGAACATCATAAAGATATATTTAGTGTTTTCCTAGTTATTGCCACTCTAGAATTCTAATTTAAACTCCTATAATAAATTAGTTTAGCATCTCATTTTGTAACAATATACCTCCTTGGGCACACCCTCTTACTTTTGTAATATTAAGGTTTCGTCTTTATCTAAAGTCTTAACTTTCATTCACTTATTAATCTAAAACTCACATACATCATACTCACGCCATCACCCATGTCATACATTATTGACTTGATTTCTTGTATTCTCTGTATCAAACCTACTAGATCAAATTCTAAAACTTATTTTTACCACCATCATACTATCATTCTTCCACCAAGGTGATTATTTAAAGTTCTAACCTAATAATCGGCACCAACCTAAGAAGCAACACTAATACCTTTTGGGATATATAAAATTACAATCGTCAGAGTACAATCATAGAAATATTAGTCTATTATGAGTCCATGACAAAAGTAGCCTATCCAAATCACACGGGTCCATCTAACTACAACCACAAATCAGAATTATATGTATGAAAACCTAGGATAACAAATTAAAGCCTAAATAAAACTCCATCATCTTCTTAAATCATTCTTCGATAAGCGGTTGTTTTCGAGTTTCAAGGCTAAAATAGTTCTTCGGCTAAACATCAAAACAACACAGATCTTTTAACCCAATAAGAATATAACCTCAATGTACGATAATTCTTAATTCACTACAAGATACCTCAAAATTTCCTTTCATCCGAATCTTCAATACTCTAAACATATGACATATTTAGTATGTCTCAAAACCATAATAACCTATAGATCCCTCTACTTAAACCCGTAGAGAGCACTATAGTATCATAGCACAATAAAACAATACGCCTATGAATGTCTCTAATCTAGTCACACCAAGAAATTTATTTACACACATATATATTTATCAAATCTCAAAACCTTCAATCCCGAACATTAAACACCACAAGTGAACGAACAAAAGAAATAAGAACAAAAGCTCAAAGGATGTAGCCTAAAAGCACACTCTCTTTTAATGGTCTCATTATTTCTTATTCTTTCATTACATATCATCCCCAACTTAAATTCATAGGTCAACAAATATTATAGTGTCCTTTTTCCCATATTGTAGAAGTATAGCCTGTAACTTTCAATTCCCGACCATTTTATCCTCTTATTCATGCCTTACACTTCATCTTCTTTATGATTAACACTACAAGCATGGACCATCATAATATTTCATCCTAGTTTCTAATATACTTTAGGTCTCGTAACTTCTTTACAACCCATAAAAACATTCTAATAAAATAATAGTTATACCATAAGAAGATTCTCACCACATATCTTCTATTATGAGAAAGGTTCAAAGTATCATTTAGTGCAAAGTTCTTCATGGTCTAAAATGTAGAAATCTTAAGAAGCTTAATACTAATAATTCTATGGTTCTCATTTGATAAATAAAATATAATAGTGTTATATTTCCTAAAAGGTAGTTACGGTAACATAAGGGAACAAGGAAGGAATGTAACTCTCAAATAATATTACCTCTTTGTCAAAACTTAAGGACATAGCTATCCCACTCTTCACCTAACAAATCAATGGCACTCAACAAGATACTTCCATCCATCACTATATCATATTTTAGCTAATACATCTCCCTTTCTTAGAAGAGGTTATGTCAATCGCATTGAAAACTCTATCTATCTTAACAATTTCCTTAGGCCTAACAAGATTCTGGTAGAGTCTTCCCAGGAATTAGGACTACTGTCATTCTTATACGTGTCTCAAAAGATCAAAACCACATCTTACAATAATCATATAGATACACCCACTATTGAATCCCAAGCGACTTTGCACCATCCATCGATTTTTAAATCATAACCAATGTGCACCACATAGCACCATTGTTCACTAGGTTAGAAGCTAGAACATGAGTTAAAGTCATCCCCATGAGGCACGAGTAACTAACACGTCAGAATGATCCTAAAGGAATTTCAAGCTCTATAGCACAATCTAGAATCAAGAAGAATGAGAAACACCTATAAATGTCATGGTAGCCTTTCGTTCATGCAGGTGATCAGGCTGCACAAGGAAGACCCCACTAAATACAGCTCTACGGACACAGACAAATCCTAGGACACTTTTAAACCTAAGCTCTAATACCAAGCTTGTCATGCCCAAAAACCCACCCTGGACGCAACAGGCATCCGATTCTTTGAACAATACCGGAAGCACCTTATAAAATCAATAAATATCGAATTTATTTTAATACTATTTTAACATTTATTTAGTACAAGTCACTTAAGGATAACTGAAATCATGCTCATACAATAAAAAAATCAGCGGAAGGTTAATATAAATAGTAAATCATAGAACTTGGCAAAGTGCCCAAAGAGTGATACGATACTTCCACAATCCACTCACAAATATGACAACTATCTATGGAGCTTTTATGAGAGTTACAATATAGTCTAATTTTGGGATGCAGCTCAGAAACTAAAGCAGTAAACTAGATAGGTAGGGTATCCCACGAACAAGGGTGTGGGCTCACCAATAAGTCTAAAAAGCAACAAGTTCTCCTACTCCCTACACATATCATGAACCTGCTCTTCTTCGTCACTTAGCATACCATCAAAAACAACAATGGTATTCCTGAGTACTAGGTACTCAGTGAGTGTCTCCGGGACAATGATTAATAGCAAAATATATATGTAATAAGTGTAATTAAAAACAATATTGAGAAACAGTTCAAAACAAAAATGATAACATCTCATGAACATCTAGTGTAAGTCAATGATGAAGAAATAATCACTAGGATTTCTTAAGTCTTTCTCGTTACTTTAAGTTCTTTCAAAAATAGTTTGAAATTCCAAAGATAGAGTAAGTCAGTAACCTTAGTAAAATCACCATTAAAATCCAATAACATAGAAACATATCCATTTCAACTTATTATAGCGTTCATGAAGTTAAGTCTTTTCAACTGTGTACTCAAGATCATCAACAAGCAACTCACAAGCAATGAACAGATCAACACATGCTAATTCATGGGCGAACAACCATTCGATGCATCGAGGCTATTATCCCATGGAGGCTAATCGTCCTCTAGATTAGTACAACAATAGATACACCAGGGCTATTTTCCCATGAAAGTTAATCATCCTCCAAAATAGCATAGAAATAGATGCATGAGGCTACACGCCTCAGAGGTCAATTACCCTTGAAACTAAGATAAAATGCTTGAAAGCGATATATTAGGATCCATAATGGCTAATCATCCTCTAGAATAGCACAACATGGCCATACAGGCCCAAACACATACAAATATCAGTCATGACATATTAGCCGAAATACAAATTATGGCATGGAAGCCGAATCTCAAATCATGGCATGTATTATGTTCAACATCCCGTTAATAGGGGTACGTCCAATCATTAATAGGTTTCGAAACCATGTTCAATTCATTAAATATGTTTCAACTTAAAAAAAAAACTCGTTCATAAGGAAAAATACATAAAATATCCAAGCTCTCGAAATCAAGTTCAAAACGTCCCTTATAGGAGTAAATCATGTTCAAAGTCCAAAGATGTATAAATAAGTTTTAACAATCCTTTGATAGGAATAGTCACGAATACATATATATGGTATGATACACCTAAGGTTCCATGAGGGCTTGCCCCTCAGGCACATGAAACCTTCCTAAACAAACCATTTTTAAAGGTCCACAAGTATGTTTGAAAAGAGACATACAAATAATCTTTATAGTCAAAAGGATTATAAAAGAGACATACCTCAATTCCCACTAAAACACTACCAAACAAGTTTTCTAAGGTTCACAATCACTCTACAATTGATTAGAATAATAAAGAATAGAACTTTATACTTTTGTCCTAAATTCCCACCCTTTTTAGAAACTATGGTTTCTAAGCCACATTCATGTTATTACTTACATAGGATTCACCCATGGATTCTAGCGTGTTTCTTATGATATGTACACCAAATCAATCCTTATAAATATATAAGAAGTACACGAACTTACCTCACGATGAATTCCTAACGATTCTTTTCTTCCACCATTCTTGAATTGAATTCTTACAATCTCTGGAATAGATGAGGATTCTAGTGTTAATACTTATTAGATTGAGGTAATAATCATGAAGTTTGAGTAAGAACTTACCTTAGAGATTTAGAGAAGGCTCTAGGGTGTTTTCTCTCCAAAAGACGGCGTAGAATAAAGTGGGGTAGATTTTATGAAGTTAGAGATATATAATATTCTGGAAAAATCATGCCACGCTGGAAAATATGCCTGGTTCCCCATGCCCAAGTCCAAGGGCCATGCCTCACGCCGGGCTTAATTTTGGCTGCGTCAACAATGTTCCGTAAAATGGGCATAACTCCTAACACAGAGCTTCGATTTAGCTAGTCCATATATGGTTGGAATGATATTTCAAATCTATATAACTTTCATGGTCTACATTTTCTCAAATTCTCAATGGAGCTTCATGTAAAAGGGCTGGAAGTTAGACCGACTGTAATCTTAAACGATTCTATCGAATCTTATGCATATCACTATTAATATTGATCTTAAATCAACTATATTCTCCAAAAATCATCTAGATAGGACCTCATATATATAAAATGTCACATTAATAATAATTAATCTCTGTCGCCATCTCGCGTCTGAATCATTCTGGCTTGATACTAATTCAACCACTCCTTGTAATTCTCATCACAGTCCTCGGCAATTGAACACACTTCCCATGTAATATGGTTGTTCCACTCTCAGATTTACTCTCTAGCATCTCAGATCATATCTTCTTCATAATCAATCACATACCCACCCATGTTTCCGACTTAGGGCACTTCTTGCTTTGTCCCAAACTGTCTCAATACTCGGGCGGTGCATAAGGGCGGACCCCTAGAATACCCATAAGTAGCAAGAATAGACACTTTCTGCCTCGGACTACAAGCCATGCTGAGATGAAATCTGAAAATCTCCACTGTATATTTTCTTCTTTAAGACTCGCAAAGAAAAAGGACCACTCTCTTTTGGTTCTATCAGCAAAATCTGGGCAATGATTTTTAAGGTCGTGTTTTCTATTATTAGTAGGTAGGATTGCAGGTCCTTTGAATTTTCAGAGAGGCTTTAAGATCAACCATTAGAGAAATAGATTACACCCTTGAAAGTACCTAAGCTGGTTTTTGCATCTACCCAAGGCTCGGTATATATCAACAAGGATGAATGGGACTATATCAAAGTATTTGGTTTCTCCATTGTTGGTTATGCCGTAGAAGATGGCATGGACGACTTAAATGATTCGGGTGTCTATGGAAAGATTGGAATTTCGAGGAAACGCCATGGTACCTAATAGACCGATGATGAAGTCTAAGGGTTGGGTAATGTCCCAATCTCTGAAAGTGTGGAATTCTAGAGAACAGTTCATCAATCCCTCTTGCTTCCCGAAACATTGGTATAAATCCCAGAAAGCTACTGAATCCCCAGAAATCCAAGGAGCTTGGGCTAAGCACGGTGTTTTCATGATTTCAGCTGGAGTGGACTTGTTTGGAGCTAGGAGGTTGTTATTAGATTTTTTTCTTCTTCTTAAACACGTTCCGTTACTATTTATGCAGTCCCGGATTTCCTCCAATGTTGGGGTCATTTCTATGTGCCCAAACCTAAATACCATCATATCATTATCCCAGTATTCAATTAAGACCTCAGTGAGTGCTTTACAATCCATCATACTCATGAAGGAGGGTAAATGACCTAGACAGCAGGTAACCTCTATATGTTGTTTATCATCTAAGTCGAACCACAACACTCTCAACAACTCTGGTGCTTTCACGACCATGTTAGAATAGAGGTTGATCGACATCTACATAGACAACACACAGTTAGGCCCCACCCATCGGACAATGGTTTAACCCATATGGTGCAAAACATGTTCACAATTAACACACAGTTAGATGAATGTATCCTCGGGTCAAAAACCGTGCGAATACAAAAGGTAGTCTTCTAATGGGCTTCGAATACGTCTCAAATGTTCAAAGCCCTTTTCTGGGTCATTATGCGCTAATCAGTAGGAATTTGACTTAGCTCTATCCTAAGTTGGCAATAGAGGGCTTAATCAAATGCCTTGGGTACTTGAGTGGACTACTCGAGGTGAACCTTTGTTGACTGTTGGATGACAAAAAACCAAAGAAATCTTCAACAAGTTCAAAAGAATTATTTTGGTTTTTTACTGGAGGACGACTGTGAATCCGCATAATCGTCTTTGTGCACACAATTCAAGTGTGTGTGATTTTCATTTAGCGGAAGATGATATGCATGAATGACATTTATATTTATAATAAAAATAAACAAATAATCAAATAAAGTAATATTTTATTATTATTTGAACCCTTATGGATAGAACTTAATTGAATTCCCCAGCTGAGTCGCCATCTATTATGGTTCACTTTTACGCGAGGCATAAAAGCTACTTCATAACTTACGGACTCTTGGATTTATTTTATTTTAAGATTCACCACCTAATTTATAAGGAAAACTAATTTAAAAGGGTTTTTCCAAACAAAATAAAAATCCTTAAAATAATCAGAGTTCGAGGTAAGGGTTCAAGTGATTCCCCGGGGAGGTGTTAAGCACCCCGATATTAAGGATCCGCAGAATGAGATTGACCTCGGATTTTAAAATAACAAAATAGCTTTAATTGATTAAAATTTGTTTAAAATATTGTAACTACATATATTATCATTCAAATCATTTTCCGCCAAAATATAGCATTTTGTTCACACACATCCAAAATAAGAGAATTATTTTTTTAACGTCTTTCTTTTGAAATAATATTCCATTTTATTTATCAAAAGGGATAATAATTTATTCTCCTTATAAAACAAATTAACTTTATATATGTATATGTATGAGAGATTTAATAAAATGATAACTTATAAGAGTAAATATTTCTTTGTTAAACAGGGAGGTCAATCCAAACATTATTTCCTTTCTCGTTTTCCTAAAAACTCTAGCCATAAAAGGACTTTATCAAATAGTTTGGAGAATATTTAAGCTTATTCCGAAATCAGATAATGTTATAAAAGAAAACCTTTTCAGATTAAGCTTTCCCCATTTTTTTCTCAATCACTTACTTTTTTTATTAAAAAGGTTAATTTAACATGCATATGTATAAATAGCCAGAAAATATTTAAGATAATTTAAAAAAAAAAAAAAATCGGATTAACATTACAAAAAAATAATTTTTTTATGTAAAGATGTAAAAAATGAAAACTAGATAATCTCAATTAAGTTATATTCTATGAGTTCCAATAATATTAGTGTTTTTACAAATAAATGAATACAACATATATAATTATAATTCAGGAATAGAAATAAAGCAAACCGGGTTGGTGGGTATACCGGCCCATCAGTTTTCCGCAAAAATGAAAATAAAATCGATTCTTATTTTCTACACCATTTTCACCTATGGCTGGACCTTCTTGCAATTCTCAATCATTTTTACCCATGGTTGGGCCTTCAGCAATCTTACTCGATGAAATATATATATTGTTGGGCCCTCATGCTCAATGACTCAATAAGTTGCAATTTCAAAGGAAGTGTAGGCCCAACAGGCCCACGAGTCATGCAAAGGAGAGGAGAAAACAAAGAAGTGAGTTAGAACGTACCCGAGACTCATCAACATATATAAGAAAATGATACAAGTATTGATATACGATTTAAACACAAATATGCACAAACTTATGATTAATAAAGCAGTAAGAAGGAACAAACTGAAAGGACTGAATAACAACAACACAAGCATGTTCAATTCAGTATAGGAGCTAAGCGGGCAGTACGCAAATAACAAGCAGGACAAAATAACAATGAATTCAGATTTTAAAAAGACAAACAAGCCCAATATACATAATGGACCCTAGTTAAACATGTGTGCGGAAAATATATACCAGCCCAACATTTGGCATAGGTGTAGATATACACAAAATTATCCGAAGGTATACATAACATACTTAAAGGTATTCAAGATGACACAACCTTGATATACACCTAATGTATACCTAGGCTTTTGTACTTTATATACCCTGACATATATCAATGTATACTTCCCAGAATAGGTAACCAAAAGGAAAGCAAGCTAAAATAATGAGAAGATTTTATCATCACAGAAGAGGAGTATTTGCATATTCCTATTAACTTTGAGAGATAACATGCCTATCATAGCACACATAGACAAAGTTTAAATTCAAGCAAGAAGCAAAACGTGCAACATTTCTATTCCTAGCTCAGATATATTCATATTAGGCTATTCATAGCCATGAGAGGAGACCCCGGTATCACATGAAGGAAAATGCACAGACATCAGGCCAAGTAAATGTTGTTAATATGATCATATACAAGACTTAAGCAGGAAATAAGTATGTAGTCCTCAGCAACACTTTCAGAACTAAAATAATTATATTAAGACAAATGAGCATGCTTTGAAATAGGGGTAAAGGAAAAGAACCCTCCCAATTTACTTTAACATTCACTAGAATCAATTAGGGTAAAGGAATTCCTTATTGTTCCCGTCCGAAATGTCTGCCGTCTATCGGCTGTCGAAATCGGATGACAAATTGATTCCTTAACCAAGCGATTTAGGCTGAAAGCAGAACTCTAACTTCCAGCAATGGGTTCCCCAACTACTCCAGAAAGCGTTAGGATGGTGATTGAGTAAACTAAGTGGTAAGAAACATAAATACAGCTAGAGTGCAGTAAAGACGATAAAGATAGAATGAAGATATGTAAAATCAGTTGTTTGATTAATTGATTGATTGTGTGTATTCTGTACAAATGATCCTACATTTATAGTATAAGAAAAATAAAACATGATCCACCTATGTTAGCCATTAAATTACCCACTAAATCCACTAGCCAACTATGAGGAGGTGGTGCCGATTTTTTCTCCTTGTTTTCCTCTTGCACGATTAATGGCACTTTCTTCTAGTTGTTGCTGGTTGTTACCGTTTCTTGGGGTCAAGAAGTTTCTTTGACTTGGTCTTCGAGGCATCCAAGTATGTGTAGGTCTCAGTCGTTCCTCGAAATTATGACTCGGCCAGGCTATCATAATAGCCAATGAGATTTTTCTAGCCGAGGGATAGGACTAATAGATTCGGCTACGAGTCAGTTCGGCTATCGACTTAGAATTCTGTTGCCTACTCATTTTGAGGTTTCCACTTTTGGCTGTCACTTGATTCTGCTAAACACTAAAAAGTATTTTTGAGTGTTAACGATTGCCCCTTACATTAACTCAAGTGCGGCAGTTGAGTTGATGTATTAAAAAGTAGATGTCATTTCGTGTGGCAGTCGCGGGTTTCACTTCAATCACTTTTGCCCTAAATGCATGCAATGATGATTTTCTATGAAAAGTTTCTTCTTTTCAACCGAGGTGTCTCGACTTCCACAACTGAATTCCGATATATTTTAGCCACACGTTTGAAAAAAAGTAGTCCTAATGCATGTCAGCCACATCTCCAAAAAAAAGGATTTTAAGGGGAGACACTCCCCAGAGGTTTCTCACTAAATCCTCAGTCATTCCCAAATTCCTTTCCTTCTCCAAAGAACCCTATTTCCTTAATCAGAAAACCATATCTTCATCTTCCTCTCCATCTCAGGGATCAGATAACGCCAATTTGGCTGCTGATGACCTAACCCGTACCTTTGCCTTCATCGATGAACAACTAGTTCTTACTTCCTACGGTACATCTGAACAGGGGACCTCCTTCTTTTTTGGTATCCTAGCCAGGCAAACTATGACCTTTCTATTACATGTGATTGGTTCACCGGCGATCGCTGTCCGGCTAGCCTGCATACCTGGCCGGCCAATATTACCAACTACTCTGTTTGGTTGGAATGAGTGAAGTCGGCCAGAGAGGCCGAATGGAGACGCATGGCTCATTATGACGCCATTGCATTGTCGGAGTACGACCTCTCCTGTAACATTGGTCTCATATACGCTTTTCTCGGTTCCTGGTCGACCACTCGACGTGATGGTAATACTTGGCCTTCCAATACTGGCGCTGAGGCGCCTGTCTTAAGAGACATAGATGTTGCCGACTTAGGCATCAAAATCCCAAATACTTCTTCCGGTTATGGCCACTTCAGGACCAACAACAGCCGAATATCGCCTCTTCCAATTGACAATGTCGAGCATCATGCTTTCCTGCTATTTTGGTTCAGCCGACATTTTGTCTGCACTGGATCTTGTGCAGTCGTGAAGGAACTGGAAATTGATGCGGCACTAGCCGTTTAGGGGGAAGATGTCAGCTCGGCATCTCTCTTCCTAACATATCTTTATATGGCTCTTGGCGATGCCAATGAAAGGTTAAGGGACTCCAGAAATCTGGATATCTTAGCCGGTCCCCTGTGGTTCCTTCAGCTGTGGATCACCTTGTATTTCTCAGAGTTTATTCCTGATGATTTTGATGACCGTTGTTTTCTATTAAACACACCAGTGCTAGCTGATACTCTTCGGAAAACACCCCTCGTTCCCCATGATGCTTTCACTACGGTCTACACCCTGCATAGTCTGTCTCGAGACCATTACACAAATTGGAAACCAGTCCTTGAAATATGGGTCACCCCTGATTAGGTCTGTCAAGTAGCTGATGACAACCTTACATTCTCCCAGCGGAGAACTATAGCCCTCACATGGGGGCGTATTCTTACGGCTAGGGATCTATTGGGTGTCTTGAAGCCCACTTCTAGGAATAATATGTTGACCACGGTATTGGCAAGGCAATTTGGTCTCACTCAGCATGTATCATGGCCTCACCGCAGTATTGTTTGTTCAACCTAGCGCTGAATCCTTGATGCAAAATAGGAAAGGAAAATAGTCAATCCCAATCTTGATAGGCTCGCCCTATTTGACCGGCAGTCATTTCCCCCTAGAGCAGATACCACTGTTGCTTTTGATGATTGGTGGAACACGGCCAAGGAGAAATTCTTCCAGTCTCCTCTAGATGTCTACTGTGATCGGCTGGTCCTATAAAATAAAAAGAAGACCTAATAAACCTCTAAACCGTAGATGAAAGAGGCCTCTTTGAGAAATGCTCCCCTTAAATCGGCTAGACCTGTTGCCTTAAGGTCTTTTATCAGATTGCGGCAAACGAAGAGAAAAGGTAAATTGCTTTCTACATATATGTTGGCCAGCTTATTCTTGTGAATTTTCGGCTAACATCTTTTATGCGTCTTTCAGCAACTCATTCCCCCCAGCATTTTTCGATCTGAAGACCATTTCTAACAATGAATCCCCGTCACCTAGGAAATCTGTTCCTAAGCAACCCAGGTGAAGCAGAGGGGTTGTCATCCGAGATCGTAGTGAGGATGAATCCCACAGAACCAGAGTTCCTATTTATGCTGAGGAAGAGGAGGAAATCAAGGTATACACCTTTCCTGACTTAAATACCTTCACATCGGCTATCTTTCAATATTTATGTTTTATGTTTGCCCTTCAGGGACCACAAATAATAAGACGCAGATGGTCGCAGAAAGCGGTAGATGCCTCTCTTCATATTGGAGGGTCGTCTTCCTTGGCTCATGATTCCACGCATCCACAGGATCCATTATCGGTTGTCCTCCAGGACAAAATTTCTCCTGTCACGGCAGTCGAAGATTTTTATGTTAATACAGTTGTAGAGGTATACCCTTTATCTTATGCTTGGTCCTTTACTGTTTCCAAATCCTTGCCTCTATTCTGAACCTGACCTTTCTGTACAGGAGACGGTTGGAGATAATCCCTTGAGTGAAACCAACCCAATTGATGACTCAGAAGCGCTAGCCGAGATCATCCCTGAAGACGTGCTTCTATAATATTTTGTCTCAGTCGACATTGCACCTTCACCATCTTCTCATGTTGGCATTCATCGAGAGCGAGTTGAGTCTCTTGCCAAGGGAATTTCGACTAGAAAAGAGGAGTTTCATGCTTTAAGGGCTTCTCTGTTCTGATTGTCAAAAGAAGGAAAGGATTCCCCAGTTTTTGCAACCGTCTCTAATGATATGTCTTTGGATCTAAATGACTTATTTTCTTTACATAAGATAGCCAAAGATAGCCATGATGAGGTGGTCATTACTCTGCAACACTTGGGGTTTCTTCGGCAAGAGAAGAACCACATTCAGACTTCTTTTAATGAGGTGAACGCAGAAAGGCAGCAGAATGTCAGCCGAAGGAATGACTTGCAGGAGCAGCTGTCAAAACTACGAGCTGATTTGGAGAGGATCTAGGCAGAGATAAAGGCTATTACTCCAGCCATAGGCGCCTTGGAATCGACTATTAAGGCCCAACATTTCTCCCGCTCTTCTTTGTTTTAGAAGGGCGTTCATTTGGATATAAAGATCCGGGAACTTGGTAACCAATATGTGGTTTGGGAATTGGATCAAAAAGCGGGCAGTGAATGGCTGACCCAATTGGAGAATGAGTGGACTGCGTGGAAAACAGACTTGCTCAAGCAACACCAATACTTCTTACTAGTTTTTTTGAAGTGGTATCCGATGGAACTTATTCTTCTGTTATGATTACTCATTTGCCAATTGATCCCGTTGGCTGACACCCTCATGGAATTTCTATCCAAAGCCATCGCTGCTTCAGTTACTCAAGAGGTCTTGTCAGAAGCCCAACAACAGTCAGACGACACTCTAGCGGCCGACACTCAAGATTTTACCGAGACCCCATCAGTTGTAGTGGCTAAGCCTTTATTAGATACGAAAAGGGGAGTCCTAGAAGAAGTAGGAGCGGATAAGGTAATAGCCGTTGATGCGGCTAGAGGGTGATAAAGAGACTGCGGCTACCCAAGATGACCAAGCAACTGTAGATTCGGCTAATCCCGAGACCTCTGTAACTGATGATATAGCACAACCTCTAGCTAGTGAAACGCCAACCAACTTGGCTTCTTAGTTTTATTGACCCCAAATCGAAGGGTCTATTTTTATTTTTTGCCTTTTTGTGACTAGTGAAAGACCCCATTTGTTTACTCTTGCCTTCCCCAATCGAAAGGAAGTATTTTTTGCCTTTTTATGTGAATATGACCAGGCCGCCGGTCTGTGTCTATCATTCATTCAAGTATTCCCCAAATTGAAGGGAATTAGTTTATTATGTGCGGCCAGGCAGCCGGTCTTTCACTGTTGTTTACTTATGCATACCCCAAATCGAAGGGTAGTACTTTTTTAAGTATTTGTCGTTTACATTTCTGTCAAGCTCTTCAACATACATGTCTATTAGTCGATACGCATTGCCAGCAATCCGTTGTCTTACTATAAAGGGTCATTTCCAATTTGGCGACCATTTGCCAAATTTATGATCTTTCATTCCAAGCAGCAACACAGTTTTTCAAACCAAGTCTCATTCGGTGAACCACTTAGGCTTAACATGTTTGTTGTATGCTTTGGCCATTTTCTGTTTACCTGCTTCGATTCTCTCTAGGGCCTTCAGTCGATCTCCATCTAGTTGGTCTAACTCCATTAGCATGGTCTGCTGATATTCTTCTAAGCTTAAAGAATTTTGTTTGGCCACCCGTAATGACTTAACATTAATCTCCAAGGGCAACACTACATCTTGGACATAGGTTAGCCGATAAGGTATTGTCCCAGTAGCTATAGACTTAGAGTTTCTGATTGCCAAAATATCTTCATCCAAAGTGAGATGCCATACTGCCGGTTTGTCCTCTACATTTTTACTGATTATGTCCATAATAAGCTTGTTAGCTGCCTCATCTTATCCATTCGCCTGTGCATAATAAGGTAAGGATGTGATCATCTTGATCTAAAATTTCTCAACAAAGGCTGCCATCTTAGAACCAGTGAACACCGTCCCTTGATCGGTTGTAATCATCTCAGGAATACCATATCTATATATGTTCTGGTATTGGATAAACTTAATGACATATGTCTGATGAACCCTCTTAATCGGTTATGCCTCTACCCATTTAGTGAAGTAATTGGTAGCCACAATAATGAAATTATGTCATTTAGCCGATTGCTGGTCAATCTTGCCGATGAGGTCCATAGCACATCCTCTGAAAGGTCAGGGCTTCACGATCGGGTACAGCAACTCGGCTAGTACCCATTGGATTAGTCTATGTCTCTGACACTCTTCACATCCTTTTGTGTATTGAAAGAAATCGGTCGTGATGGTAGGTCAATAATAGTCATGGCGATAAATCAACCACTTCATCATCGATCCAGCTTTGTGTGATCCGCAGATTCCTTCATGAACTTTTCCCATAAGTCTTAAAGCCTCTGCCTTATCAATGCACTTGAGTAGCACTCCATTTATGCTCCTTTTGTAAACATCATCATCAATGAGCACATACTTCAAGGCTCTCCTCTTAACCTTAAGGTTCTTTCAAGTGGAAGGATCTTTTAAGTAGCCAATTAACACCTGCTTCCACGAGTCGATCTGGTCCATGGCTAGCACTTCGGCTAGTAGCTCATCATACTCTAGAGTGAGTAGAGACTTCCAAAAGCCAGAAGTTTCTTGTTCTAAGACATTAGCCTCAGCATTAACGTAGATGATGCGAACCCACTAAGCAACCTACTAGCCGTTCTGTAACGGGCTAACAAATTTGGATCTTTGCAGTCATATTCCCCAGCCAGCTGCTTGATAACCATCTGAGAGTCTCCACGAATCTTGATGCACTTCGCCTTCATAGAGTCTAGGAGTTTGAGTCCCATGATGAGAGCATCATATTCAGCTTGGTTATTTGTCAATTCAGAATCTAGCCGATTAGAGAACCTCCATATTTTATCTCTAGGATTGGTTAACTTTATTTCAGCTCCGACTCCTTCTTGGGTTCTTTACCCATCAAAAGTTAGTGTCCAAGGGACGACATCCATACATGTAATAGATGGGGCTCATGGGTCCTCCGCATCTACACAAGGTGGTATGCAAAAAAATCAGTTATCGCCTGACCTTTAACAGCCCTGAGTGGCCTATACTCGAGAGAAAACGCAGTGAGCTTGATTGCCCATTTCATTAGTCATCCTTGGAAAACAAGTCGATTCAATAAGTACCGGACGATGTCAATTTTGCACAAAATGTGAACCACATGTGGCATTAAAAAATGTTCAAGTTTTGTACAAGCATATAATAAGGAAAAACAAAGCTTCTCTATAGGGGTATATCTAGTTTCAACCTCATTAAGCATTTTGCTAAGGTAGTAAACTGCCCTTTCGGTTCCATCATCGGCATCCTGTGCTAATAGGCAGTCGATAGACAAATCTATAGTCGAGATGTACAACTTCAACAATTTCCCTGGCATGGGAGGCACCATCACATGAGGAGTTTCTAAGGCCTATTAATTTGGTCAAATGCCTCTTGCTGTTCCGGGGCCCATACTAGCTCTTCTAACCCTTTAGATATGAACCTCCGTAGGAAGTTGATCTTCCCTAATTGGCTTTGTAACTCCTTCTTTGTTTTGGGTGGTGCAGATTTCATTATTGCCCGGGCTTTGTTATGATCTATCTCAATACCTTTCTTATGTACCAAGAAGCCAAGGAAGTTGACAGCCGATACTCCGAACATGCACATGGCTAGATTTATTTTAATGTTATGAATCATCATTCTATTTAGTGCTTGTTCAAGATCGGCTTAATGATCTTTGAAGTCCTTAGACCTCACCACCACATCATCAATGTATACCTCCACAGTCTTGCCGATCAGATCATGGAAGATGGTGTTCATTGCCCTCTGATAAGTAGCACCAGTATTCTTCAAACCAAACGGCATAACTACCCACTCGTAAATGCCCAAGGTTCCTGGAAACCTAAACATAGTATTATGAATGTCCTCATTGGCTACTACTATCTGATTATAGGCGGAATATTTATCCATGAATGTCAACACACCATTAGCGGCTACTGAATCGACTAGCATATTGGCTATAGGCATGACGTAGTCATCTTTGGGAGTTGCTAGATTTAGGTTCTTGTAATCAATACATACCCGAACCTTGCCATTCTTTTTCTTGACTAGCATAATGTTTGTCAACCATTCCACATACCTAGCCGTTCTGATGAACCCGGCCTTCAGCAACCGTTCAATCTCAACTTTAATTTGATGCATCAGCTAATGGTGATATCTTCTGGGCGGTTGTTTATGAGTTGTGAAACCTTTATTAATTGGCAGTCTATGCTCTACCAAAGTATGTGCCAGCCCAGGCATCTCGTGATAATCCTACGCGAAGAAGTCCTTATACTGCAGTAGAAGAGTCGTTATGCTTTATTTATCCTCCTCCTTCAGCAAACCACTAATATGTGTTAGCCGAGGGACTTTGTCAGTACCCAAGTTGATATCTTCCAAGGGATCATGAGACTCAAAACTAGGCATAGCCCTTCTTATGGGAGATTCAAGTTCTATCGGCAACTCAATGTCATTGACTGCCAGTGTTGGTTCTCTATTGTTGTCCTCTACCTGTAATACCTCGGCTATCCTTGCCTCAGAACTTAGAGCAGTCAGCCGAGGCCACAGGTCACGTATGATTTGGGTTTTCTCAATTATCTATCTCTTCCAAGGAAAGTCGTGGTTCGGCTAAATGTTTTATTTCAAAACCTTATGGAGTAAGATTGTAGTATTCCCAAGATTCTTCTTCGTATTGCTCCGCAACAGCTATGGGAGCCACATATGGTGAATATAAGACAACCTCCAAGTTCTTAACCCCTGCTTGAAATGGGTTATCATCGGCTGAGACAATTTCTATCTTGTCTCCTTCCCAGAAAATAAGCTTTTCATTCATGGTAGAATGAAGGCATTGGCTGGTGTGAATCCAATCTCTGCCAAATAAAATGGTGTAGGACGGCTTGCCATCTATTACAAAGAAGGAAAATCTGGCCGTTTTAGGACCTACGGTGATTTCTGCAACTAATATCTCCAAAGCTTTAGAGGACTCTCCCATAAAGCTAGCCATTTTCATCTTAGTTGGGATGTCATCCTCCCTGGTTTTGTTGAGGGATTTCAAAGTAAGCAGCGGCATCACATTCAGGACATCCCCATTCTCGACGAACACTCGGCTTATAGCTTTGTCGTTAATGTAAGCCTTAACATAGAGGGGTTTGTGGTTTTTAACCATTTCATCCATAGGTGCACCAAATACAATGCTCAAAGCGTCCCTAGCCGTGGTATTTGCTATAGTCGACCATTTAGTGTCTTCCACACACACATCACCTACTAGGTTATCCAGCGTAGAGCGGCCGGTCCAGAACTCACATGGAATCAGGTTGACCATTTCAATAGCTGCCCAAATCTCATCGGCCAAATCATGCTTAAATAAATCAAGGATGGAGTCTCCCACCTTGTAAAGTTCGATTGACAAGAATTTAATACCTTCCATCTCCTAGAGACATTTAGGAATTGACTGCGGTTCTAATGTTTGGATCCTCTATGCGATCAGTGGAACCATCTCGGGTAGTGATTTCTTCAGTATAGTAGTCTCACATCGAGGTTCCTTTGTCGGGTTGTCATCAGGCTGTATATTCAGCTATGGTTGGTCCAAAGCCTCTTCTTCATGCAGCATTATTTGTGAATAGATTGAGCCGAATGCCTGCTCGATAGCCTCAGCTATGGTGGACTAGGGAATTTCCTACTAATCGGTCGCCTTAGCGATGGATATTATGTGCAACGTTTTCTTCATCTTGTACAAGGCTTTGGCACGCAGCATCCTTCTTTTCTACGTCCTGGATACGACACTCGGTGGTGCCTCTTTCTTTCCAGAAGCCTGATTGATGAACCACTTCCATTCCTCTATATTATAGGTTGGCTTAATCATCCTCTGAGGTTTCAGCTGACCTTCATCCCTCATTGTGATACGCAAGGAAAAAACGTCTTCTTTTACGTTAAACTCAGCTACCCTCTATTTAGCTATGGGGAGTGATTCTTCATCTATCTGGGGAACGCTCGGCTTCTCATAGACTGGTAGCCATGCTTGCCCCCAAGTCTGTGCTTGGGGTCTGTTGGATCCCTTTTGAATTTCGGGTACTTCTTGTGATTTTCCCGAGCAATGTGCTCTGGCTTATAAGGGTGGCTATGAAAACTACTTCCAGCTAGCTGCCTGTCCGTGTCCTCATAGATGTCACATAAGATGCCTATCCGATCAAATACAGAGTTCCTTGTGGCCTCCTCCTTGCCAGTGGGCTTCTTTGGGACCCATATATTTTTCATCGGCTATTTCCCCTTGACATCCTTTAATAGATCTGGCTTAGCAAAGGACACTATAGATATTGGTACTGCGGGAAAGGGGTCGGTATCGACAGACATTTCAGTTATGCTTTTATTGGCTAGATTGAACCTCTTCTCCTTTTGAATTGCCTTCCTGAAGACCACATAATTACAAGTAGCGTGGCTATATGAGTTGTGTCATTTACTGTACTTCTTATCCTTGAGCTCTTCGGCAGGCGGAATCCTATGGCCATCAAGAAACCGAATTTGTTTATCTTTAAGCAGATGATCAAAGATCTGATCTGCCTTTGTAATGTCAAACGAGTAACTGACCATGTCATCAGTTGAACTCATCTCCTTGTCTTTCGTAGCTTTCAAGGCTGGGCAAGAATAAAACTTACCCCTAACAATCTCGGCTACCATTGCGTCTGTCATCTAATCGGCTGACTCTGAGTCAGACTCATCTGCCTCAATAATGGATACCAAATGGGAGCTTCTGTTTCGGTTAGCTCTTCTTTTCTCCTTCTTCTGGATATACTGCTATATTTGGCTAGCCTTCTAAGCTAACTGGATTAAGTTAGAACACGATTTCCCCACTAATTTCTCTTTTAGCTGAGGATGCATGTTGTTGATTATCATGTGGGCACATTCCGATCCAGGGAAGTGTACAGTGCATTTTTCTACCTTCCTTCTGAATCTCTCGATATAATCAGTAGCCGAATCATCGACATGTTGCTTGAGATTTGTCAAATCTGTTACAGTGACCTGAGGTTGGGGCTAATAAAATCTATCATGGAAATAACGTTCCATGTCAGCCCAGCTATGTATGGAGTCGGAGGTCAATGATGAGTACTAGGAAAATATTGTTCTAGTTAGAGAAATGGGGAACATCTGCATCTTGTGATACTCGTTCTGGACAACCTCGACACATTGGGTGGTAAATTTTCTGATGTGCTCAATGGTATATTTGTCGTCATCACCCGAGAAGATGGCGAAATCAGGCATTTTGATGCCTCTTGGCAATGGTGTTATCCGATCTACCCAATCGGGGTAGGGCTTCCTGTAAACAGGGTTGTCCAAAGGTTTCAGTTGGATGCCAAAGTACCTCCTCATGGTATTTGCGATAGTTTCAGGGTTTATCAGTTGTGAAGTCCCCTGCCGATTCTCAGATGGAATCGGCTGGTAGGCATTCTGAACTGGAGGCCTCCATTCTGTACCTTGTTGAGTAGGGTTTCGAAAGTTATAGGTATTCTGCTGGCAATTACCAATAGGTGGGGTATATCCCTATTGTTGATGGGTATAGCCACTAAAGCCTGCAACCTGATCTCCTGGAACAGCCAACGGAGCATGAGGATAAGGTGGAACAGTGTTCCATGTCTGCTCTCCCCGGACATCAGCCATTATTAGAAAGTTTGCACTTCCTGGATGGTATGGATTGGGTACTGGCTGTGACTGGCGGAATGGTGTCCCACTGTAGACAGGGTCACTAGATAACTGAGCATGGTCATAGCTAGGAGCCATCGGCCTGCCAATTCGGCTGGCCAACATTGGTCACATGTACCACAAGGCCGTTTGCATGAGCATACGGCGTAACGAGTGGCAAACCAAGGTGTCTAGATGCCTGAACTAGTCTCCTAGCCATATTGATCTGCCCATACTGTAGACTCACTTGGTCGAGTGGCACAGTTTGCCCCCAGCATTTGGTGGCAACCATACAGTAGACTGGTTACCAAGTGACTGGGCTTATGCTCCTAGGTGTGCTATCGGTTGTACCTGAGTATGTACTGACTGATACACATTCGGCTAAGGAACAACACAAGATTCATAGTTGCATGTTGCACAGCGCCACTCGTCTGAGGGATGGCAAAACTAGCCAAAAATTCTTCTGGATGCAGTCGATTGGTTTCCAGTTCCCTCGCCTACTAAACCTCATTATGCACCATTGGCTTGACAATGTCAGCCAACTGTTTGGAAACCTTGTACATAATGTCGTGGATGCCTAATTCAATCTGTTGTCTAATAAATGATGTGGTCATGATAGTTAGACCCTCAGGTTGGCTAAGTACACCCATAACTTGGGTTGATGGAGGAAGTGGATGGGTATCAACCGATATAGGCATACCCGAGGAAAGTGGTGGCTCATTTTTCCTTCTGGGAGAATTCTATTTAGGATGAGGACTGGACTCTGGGTTCATTTTCTTACCAGACCTTAGGCGCATTCGCCAAGCGTGATCCTGACCTGGAGAATCAAACTTCGCTATGGAGTCACTTATGGTCCCACTAGCGTGCCAAATTTGAGAGCCTTGGGAGAGCTTTGAGAGAGATTAGGGAGCTACTTAGGTCTAAAAAAGTGAGGAAATGAAATAAGAATCGAGTTGGGTCCTTACATAGGATATTAGAAAAATCCTATCGACTCGCATAATAGTAATAACTCACGTGACATTGATTGGAAGTCTTGAGGTCAGTTGTTCAACTTGTAATGGACTATTTTGTAGGCTATTTTTTTATTAGGTTATCTCTTGTTCTACTATGTTTATGGAGTTTGGAAGAAGAAAGGGTATGGAGAAACTCCATATAATGGTAGGGTAGTGGGTTGCACATTCGTTGTTACATTTTCAAATTGTTAGACACCTAGTTTTTGTGTAAGATAGTGTGGACTATTTTATGATATATTGTGATGGATATAACATTGGATATTGATGTATATATGTTTGTTGGTATGATGGAGATGTTGATATTGTTGTTTGATTTGAGGAAAGTGAAACGAATAATGGGAGATGTTGTCCGAATTGTCATAGACAAGCCAGTCGCTCATTTATATCAATATCTAGCTTCCGTAACTTATCTATGGTGGTATAATTGTCATTTTGTAGATTGACGCAACGTACGGCTATATTTGTTGGCTTGTTAAAGGAGAACATTAAAGGTATGTGAAGGCTATCCATTCCTTCTTTTGTCATCACCCGTATGTACGAACGTAAATGATTATCCGTCCAAAGTAACTCTATTCATGAAAAGCTAGAAATGTTATGTCCTCCATTCTATTGAAAAGATTTATTGGTCATGTTATGTCTTTTCTTATTGGCTCATAATGAAAGGTATACTGATATGTTAGCTTCATAACATTAGTTGGAGGTGTAATGACCTCACATCACTAAGACAAGTTCATAGAGCTTTCTTTGTCCTTCATACATATGGTTCTCATGACAAGCGCATTATATACGCGATATATATATATATATATATATATATATATATATATATATATTATATATATATATATATATATATATATAAGTTTGTTATAGCGATGATGTTAGCCACAAATATAGGCTAGATGTTTTATGATGGAGTTATATACACGTATGTATTGTATTGCATATCATTTCCTACACTGGCAAGTTACGAGTACATGTTGATCCTTCTTGACTCTCTCTAATATTGAGACTCTTACTTATGCTTTTACTGCCTTACATATTCAGTACATCTTTCATGTTGATGTCCTTTTTGTTGGAGGACGTTGCGTTTCATGCCCGCAGGCTCAGATTGACGGATTGATGGCCTCACGAGTAGGTTCTCAACTCAGCTATGGTTGGTGCATTTCTTTTATGCTGGAGTTTCTGCTTTTGAGTCGATATGATGCTATGTACATGTTATGGGTATGGCGGGGCCTCTCTCAACCTTATGATAATGACGATGTACTCATAGAGGCTTGTAGATATGAGTCTTGTAAATAGATGTTATGTATGACCTTGACGTCATATGTTTTGATGTACAATCTTTCATGATGGACTTGTCGGCTTATGTCTTAAGGTATAGACTTCACGGTGGACTTGTCGGCCCGTATCAATGTATACATGCATATTAGGTTGGTATCGTTGGTTGTTTATTTCTTTCGTAATGTCTTTTAGTCTATCATGGTGCCCTTGATGACCCGTTTGTATGTTAAAAATTATGGTTAAGTCATATATGTTAGCGCTCAGTAAGTAAGTTATGGGTGCTGGTCATGCCCCTCGAATTTGGGATGTGACATATGTGGTATGGTGCTGCTTTGATTCTAAGGGCTCGTGCAGATTTGCTATCTTCAGGAAAAGTCCCATTCAGTAGATAATTGATGTTGCCCTAGTCACAGGTTAAACTTGTGGAATTCACCTAATTTAAGATAGCATCCAGAATAGATCCCACGAGATGGACAATGGAGTTTGATCATGATTTAGTTACATTAGCCGAAGAGCCAAGATTAGCCAGTGCATCTACCTCAACATTCACCTCTTGTGGTATTCACGCAGCCTTCCATTTTTTGAATCGGGATAACAGGATCATGACATTAGTAAGATATTCCATCATTCACTAATCGCCTCGTAGGAACCTAGTATCTGCTTTATGACAAGTTGGGAATCACTTCTTAGCTCTACGACTTCAGATCCGAGCCCGAGAGCCAGCTCTAATCCTTAAATTGTAGCCTCATAATCGGCCTCATTATTAATTAAGGGTATATATTTTATAACTTGCCTGATTGTTACCTTGGAAGGTGTGGTCATGACTATCCCAAGTCCAACACCTTTCATGTTAGAATCCCCATCACGGATGGATCCATTCCCTATGCATTGTCCATGACGCGAGGGCCATCTCTTTTTGTGCATCAGGGGTCATACCTAGACTATAATTAGACATGAAGTCTTCTAGGTCTTGTGATTTGATATTAGTCTGAGGCTAATTGGTTATATTGTATTCACATATTTCAGTTGACCACGTGATCATCCTCCCTGAGAGCTCTGGTTTGTGCAAAATGCTCCATAAGGGGAATGTAGATACGTCACATATTGGGTGACACTGAAAGTATGGCCTCAATTTACGGTCAATGGTTACCAGTGCGTACGATAATTTTCCTGGTAAGGGTACCAAATCTCCGCCTTTAACAAGACCTTAATTGTGTAATAAACAAGGGATTGCGTACCTTTTTCCTCACAAACTAGAACCACACATAACGCCATCTCAACACCGCCGAGTTAATGAGCAATTATTCTCTATTTTCCTATATTGCCTACAGTGGAGAGTTAGAAGATATATTTTTAGATTACTTAGAGCCTGCTGGCATTCCTAATTACATTAGAAATTGTTCTTCTCTTGAATTTAATTTTAGATTGTGCCTTCGGAGGATATCAAATATTTCCTGTAAATTGTTAAGATGTTCCTCTATTTCTAGGGACTTAAAAATCATATCATCAAAACAAACTTCCACAAATTTCCCTATCTGATGCTCAAACATTCGACTAGTCCATTTGCGTAAAGAGGCACTGGTATTTCTAAGACCAAATGACATGACATTGTAACAGTAAATCCCATGCTCCGTTATGAATGAAGTATTTTCCTAGTCCATCATGTCCAACCGGATTTGGTTGTATTGTGAGTAAGCATCTAAGAAGTTAAGCAATTCATGCCCAGCCACGACATCGACATTTTGGTCGATATGTGGCAAAGGGAAGGGATTTTTTAGACATGATTAGTTTAGATCCTTGAGATTTAGGCATACCCGAAATTTATCAAGTTTATTAGGTATTAAAACCATGTTTGCCAACCAATACAGGTATTTAACCTCCCGAATAGATCTTTTTCAAGTAATCAGGATACCTCTTCTTTGACGAACCTATTATGGACAACAGATATTGGTCACCTCTTCTACTTTACGCGAGGATGATCCGAGTCAGAGCTGATTTTGTGTAAAGCAAACTCATTAAGAACACCTGTGATATCCAAATAGGTCCAACCAAAGAAATATGAATTAGCTTTAAATAATTTAGTGAGTTTACTCCTGTAGTCGGTGTTGAGTCCTGAGCCCAGGTATACCTTTGTTTCCGAAAGGCTAATGAAGAGCACGACTTACTCGAGTTACACCCATTGTAGACTTTGTCACATAAGCATCCTCGGGCGCCACGAACCCCCTTGGCACCACGTAGTGCCACATTTCTGACGCACTAGCCTCTTTGTCTCTGGTCCCCCTACATTTTACTATGACTCACCTGATGGATGGAGAGGACTCAATTTTTGTGATTGCTATTGTCGATCGTCCTTCTTTGGCTCTGCTGCCACCATCAAGGTGGCGGCCTTCTGGACTACTGATGGGTAGTTCGCGGATTTCCCTTATCCCTCACAGAGTAGGAATATCATGGTTTAGTGCAATATCAAGGGGACCGCCTGTATAACGAGAAGCCAAGGTCAGCCAATGATGTTGTTGTATGGCATACCTTAGCCCATGACATTGAATAACACTTTTTAGACAACCTCTTCGACCTACGTAAGGAACTCTATTTGTCCCTGAGTTACTTTGCTTTCCAGGTTGAACCTGGTCAGTATCTTGTTAGCTAGCGTCATCTGTGTCATCAACCGTATTTCCTTGAGAACTCAGAGTTGGATTATGTTGGCTTAGCTACCTAGATCAACGATCAAACATTTAAAATCAATATTAAAGACGTGGAGAGAAATTACTAAGGAATCATTGTGATGAATCATGATTCCCACGCAATCTTTATTGGTGAAAGTAACAATATCTTGTCCTGGAAAGAACCAGTCTCTTTTCCTGGAAGAGGTGAGCATCTTGTCCTGTTGGTTGGGGGATACAACTCAAATCACCTTCACTTCAAAGATCATTCCTATAGTTTCCTTTGGTGGCATCAGTCTCCATGGTTCTCTGGTTCCCTTGCTCGGTGCGTACTTGGACCTATTATTGAGAAACTCCCTCAAAACGTCCTTCTCGGAAAGATCAGCCACCTCTTACCAAAGTATCTTACAATCCTTGAGGGCATGCCTTGTGATACAATAATACACGCACCATAAGTTGACATCCCGTCAGTCCGGGTTGGACCCTATTTCCATAGGGAATCTGGCCACTTTCATGTTCTTCATAGCAATTCTCGGGGGACCAGTTTACATTGGCCCTAATCATACTGAACCCTATCTGACTTAGTTCCCACCTCCGATGTTCTAGGAGTCGAATACGTCTCATACCAATCTCTCAGATTTCTCTGTCTGATTGACATAACTTTCTTGGGCCCTTCGTAAAACCGACCCTTCACCTTGATTTTGGAGGTGGCTTTAAGGTCTACCTTAATTCTCATCTTTCTAGTGTACATGTGATTTATCTTATTCCATGTATTGATTGAGAATTATTTCTAGCTTTCCATTAACTTTCGAGATGCATATGAACTATTAGGGTTCATCCCATCCATGAGGCGGCAGGGGCCCAGTCCTCAAAAATGGTTGGCATCATCATTTTTTCCTCTGAAACCTTCTGACGAATCCATAGAGCAATTCACCTTCTCACTACTTTATGGTGAAGATGCCTTCCTTATAAGTCTCAAATTATCAGGCTCCGGCAATGAGCATACCAAGAAAGTGCTCATTTTACAAGCATTTGGCTAAATTTCTTTATCATGACAAATTCAATTTCATGTTGTTGCACGTCGTGTCTGGTGATGACAGTTTTGAAGGTTGACACGTGATCCTACAGGTCCTTGATCCCATCATATTTTGGTATGTCATGTATTTTATATCTTTTGGGAATCATTTCTATAGCAACACTTAGTTTGAACGGCAAGTTCCCATACTTTCCTGCGCCTTCACCTTTTACAACTCGTGGAGCCCCAGGAGCCTTGCTATGCTTGCATCATGCATCGCAGATCATTATTTCAGTTGCTGATTCGCGCGCCCAAACTCGGGAGGTCTCTAGCACCCTTATCACATCTTTGTCAGTCGTAGGAGTTCCAGCCCATAGTTTACTGGAAAGGGTGGTCATGACCTATTGCACACGTTGCATGATCAAGTTTTGCGTCATGATGATGTCGACATGCCATTTTACACGGGGGATTCTTCATTTTTGTACATTCATACTACATTAGAGTGAGACTGTTTTCCTTTCCTCCTAGGGTAGCACTCCTTACAATAAGTTTCCCTACTTTTCATAGAATCATTGAGGACTCATCCCTTGTCGGGGTGCCTAGTTCGAGTTCCCAATGGAGTGAGCAAAACCACTTCATGTTCCTCCTTATATCCACGCTCAGGATCGCTGGTGTTTTTCAGGATCGCTGGTGTTTTTGATGATCTGCTCATCCACAAGACCTGTCAGGTTTCATGTGCCATAGGTAACTGAGTGTCTTGAGGATCACCTGTAATACCGGGCAGACCACCCGTAGGTAAGATACTACTTAGGTCAACCATTACTAGGGTTTTCCTATAATGAAAGTACTTAGTGTTTTCAAAAAGAGTTTCAAGTAATGGATCAAGACGATTCCTCAATTGTCTATCTCTACAAACGACCTCAAACTGTTTAGTGCTAGAAAATGTTTTTAGGATATTCAATTAAATTTGTTCAGGAAGAGATTTAAAGACAAGTGAAGCGTATCTGACCACTAACTCTTCATAAAGCTCTAGTAAGAGCCCGATGATTGTAATGTATTCTCTAGAGAATAATGGGTTAAGAATGATAAAAATACAGATGAATCTGTAAGTGAAATGATCTGAATATTCAAAGTTCTTAGAGAAAGAGGTTGCAAGGGTTACAAGTGTGAGAGATGATGATTGGTTCCTTCTCCTTAAATGATTTATTTATCTATGTCAACCATAGACTTTTCAACCTAAATGTACTACTGATCACAATTCAAACGTTCCCTCTAGCTACGATATGTAGCCCGAGGTTGAAAGATGTGATGCAAGTGTGTTGGGAATGCAGGACAGCTGTAGGGTGTCCTCGAGCTCCCCTGTGCCTGTTTGATATATTTTTTCCTGAACCTTATGTTCTTTCCCAGAACAAAATTGGGACTTCTTAGTTTGCAGGCACTATATTCCACGTGGCGCCCTATTAAGATGCCACATGCCTGGCTAAATTTCCCCAATACAATACACATTTGAACTATTATGGATAACGGATTAGACCTTCTCCCTTTCTTGACTTAAATACTACACTCTACCATAATTCGAATTCGTAATATGTGTCTAATTCACACATTACGTATTGAGATCTTACCATTAGATTAAATCTATGAGGTGTTACTGACATGAACATGCCGATGAATTCATTAATTAAGTTTAATTAAGATTAAGGGTGTGTCCGGTATGCAGGAAAATTTATTTTTGTTTTTTATTTTTAATATTTTGTTGGTAGAAAATTTAGAAAATAAATCTAGGAAAATAATGAGAAAAATGACTTCCTTAATGGAAGTAGGAAAACCAAGTTCCGCAAGTGGTATTCCACATTGATTGTGTCCTCCCCACATTTCAACACGCTGCCTTCATCCCCACCACCTCACACCTCACACCCCTACCCATTTGTCTAGTTTATATACAAATACTTTTAAAACTATATTTTCTTATTACATACCGAACACCCAAAAAATATGTAAGAAATCGATCACTTATTTTTCTTACAAAACCGACCTCTTATGTTTCTGAAAATATTTATAAAAAAAATAGTTTCCATCTCAGCGAAAAACACAGCCAAGCAACCACACTCAAAAAACAAAAGCAAAAGAATTGATAAAAGGTCTTAAAGTTCACAATTGGTAAAGTAATTGATAGTGTTGGTCAAACTTTTAAAATTAACTTATTTTGAAAAGAGTTTTTGTTAAAAGTGCTTTTGAAAAAAATATTTTTAGTGAGAAGCAATTTATTGTATTTAACCATTTAGTTTTAAAAATACTTTTTAGCAGCAATTAGTAGTTGGCCAGGATTTTTAAAATTGTTTCTACGTGTATTTTCTCAAAAGTGCTTTTCAAAAAAGATTTTTTGGAGAAATGCTAATCTTTTGGCTTCTAAAAATAACTTATGTTACTATTCAAAAACACTTATTTTTCCTCAAAAACTTGGTCAAACACCTGACTTTTTAAAAATAGATACTTTTTAAAAAATATTTTTGACCTCTTAAAAACACATGGACGAACAAGCTACCAGGGTCATCATATTCCAAAGTTATTTATCGTTGACTGATTTCAACAACAAAATAAAAAGAAGAAAGAAAAAAGAGGGACTTTTAACATTGCAATACATCATATGGTTTGCACACTTTATAATCACTAACATGCAACAAATACTCGCATACCGATTATTAAAATTTTACAGGCAGTCTTATTACACAGAATCATGTCCCTGCGATATAGAAGTTGGGGACAATATTATTTTACCGTAATAATTGAGTTAACACAACTAATATGTTGTTACTTTAGATCAGTGACCTCATGGCCCTTGATTGTCCTCTTCCTTGGCATATTCGATGAAAATCTTGCCATCCATTGTTTTGGACATACCATATTTAATCAAATCAAGAAACTTAACCTTTTTATACATGTTGGGACGCTGCTCATCTATCATTGTCTCAACTGGCTCCAATTCCACCGTGTCAGCTGGAAACATAGTCGTCGCGATAGAAATTCTTACTTTTTCCTTGTTAGTCACAGCCCTATGCTCGATGCTCTTGTACATCCCATTGCTCCAAATCTGTAACCCAAGTTATAACATTCAATAATTCGAAGCAACTAACATTAATCAAATAATGTGTATACTGACAATTGAAAAAAATTCCTCTATTGGTTATTCAACTATTACCAAACTTTGGTTTGGCTCCCGTGCACATATTTTTAAAGACATAATTGAGTAAATAAATATATCATCTCTTACTATTTAAATATTTAGATGGGGTGGTCATACGATATCATGTACTTTTCCACATGCATGGGATTGTTTCGACACTTTTGCACCATAATCTAAGTGTTACAAATATAGATGTAAAATTGTCATAACATATATATATTTAGGGTTTAAGTTTGGTGCACTGTTAGTGTTACAAGACTTTTTACACTATCAGGTAATTTTGAAGGTAAATACAGTAACTTTCTTAAGTAAATATGTTTACCTCTTTTTAAAAAATAAAATCTTAATTTATGCTATAGTAATTAAAATTAAGGAAAGTTGAATCCTACTTTTAACAAAAATTAGTTCCTACTTTTACTGGTAATCAATTATTTCCTTCTCAAAGTTTGTTGACAATTTGACGTTCTTCCTCTCTGAAGATCTTTGCTGAAATAATTCTTTAATCCTTCAAATATTGTGAACTTTGTAATAAGTAATTCTTTAAGCATCTCACATATTATGAAATTTGAAGAATATCTTCTTGTTTAACAGCAAGTGTTCATTAACAAATTTTGAACCTTTTGTTCTGTCTACAAGCATTCGAAGATTTTTATATCTTTTGTTTGCTGGAATATTGGAACAGTAAGAACTGAAGTTTTATTAATGTTTAATGGGATAATATTTCAACCAGAGGCGAACGTAAGTCTTTCGGCTACCCGGGTTCAATTAATAATTTTCGATAGGGAGCATAAATATATATGTAGAACTCAATGAATATTAGATTCGAACACATAATTTTAATTTTACAATGAATTTAGTGTTGAAAATCATTGCATGAACCCATTAAATTTAAATTTTGGATCCCCTTTTAATTTTATCAATAGAAAGCTTTGAATAAATATATCACTTTTCAATAAGTGTTTGTAAAGTTTGTTACTTTAGAACAAATCAGAAGAGAGTTTGAAAGAAATAAGAACTCACAGTTATAGAAGAAGCAAAGACAGAAACCCGATCAACTAATAGGGAACAAAAACATAAGAGTTAAAGGGAAAAAAGAGGGATTAAAGAAAAAATCAGATCGGTGAAGGGAAGGGAAGAGAGAGAAATAAATTACCATTGCCTAAATTTTAGAAAAAGAAAAAACAATTGGGACAAGGTTGGTAACCTGTTATAGTAGGTTAAGGTTATCTGATACACTGACAGTGCACCAAATTTAAGCTCATATATTTATGTGATTAAAAAAATTCAATAATATACAATCAAGCATAAAAAAATACATTCACGTAATCATATTTTAAATTTACATTCGCATAGCCAATTTTTCATGATATACAATATTATACAATAATAAACAACTGTATACACCTACCGTAGAAAACATATCAAGTGATTCCCCGGGAGGTGTGAAGCACCCCGATATTAAGGATTCGCAGAATGCGATTGACCTCGGATTTTAAAATAACAAAATTGCTTTAATTTCTTAAAATTTGTTTAAAATATTGTAACTACATATAATATAATTCAAATCATTTTCCGCCAAAATATAGCCTTTTGTTCACATACATCCAAAATAAGAGAATTATTTTTTGAAAGTCTTTCTTTTGGAATAATATTCCATATTAATTATCGAAAGGGATAATAATTTAGTCTCCTTATAAAGCAAATTAACTCTATATATGTATATGTAAGAAAGATTTAATAAAATGGTAACTTATAACAGTAAATATTTCTTTGTCAAACAGGGAGGTCAACCCAAACATTATTTCCTTTCTCCTTTTCCTAAAAACTCTATCCATGAAAGGAATTTATCAAATAGTTTGGAGAATATTTAAGCTTATTCCGAAATCAGATAACGTTATAAAAAACCATTTCAGGTTAAGCTTTCCCCATTTTTTCTCAATCACTTGATTTTTTTTTTTAAAAAAGGTTAATTTAACATGCTTATATATAAATAGCTGGAAAATATTTAAGACAAAAAATTATTTTTTATTTATTTTTATTAAATCGGATAAACATTACAAAAATTAATCTTTTTATTTAAAGATGTAAAAAATGGCAACTAGATAATCTTAATTAAGTTCTATCCTATGGGTTCCAATAATATTAGTGTTTTTACAAATAAATGAATACAACATATATAATAATAATTAAGGAATGGAAATAAAGCAAAGCAGACTGGTGGGTATACCGGCTCACCAGTCTTCCGCAAAAATGAAAATAAAGCATCAATTCTTATTTTCTACACCATTTTCATCAATGGTTGGGCCTTCTTGCAATTCTCAACAATTTTTATCCATGGTTGGGCCTTCAGCAATATTACTCGATGAAATATATATATTGTTGGGCCCTCATGCTCAACGGCTCAATAAGTTGCGATTTCAAAGAAAGTGTGGGCCAACATGCCCACAAGTCATGCGAAGGAGAGGGGAAAACAAAGAAGTGAGTTAGAACGTACCCGAGACTCATCAACATATATAAGAAAATGATACAAGTGTTGATATAAGATTTAAATACAAATATGCACAAACTTATGATTAATAAAGAAGTAAGAAGGAACGAACTGAAAGGCCAGAATAACAACAGCCCAAGCATGTTCAATTCAATATAGGAGCTAAGCGGGCAGTACGCAAATAACCAGCAGGACAAAATAACTTGTATTCATATTTAAAAAAGATAAACAAGCCCAATATACATAATGGACCTTAGTTAAACATGTGTGCAGAAAATATATACCAGCCCAACATTTGGCATAGTGGTAGATATACACAAAATTATCCGAAGGTATACATAATATACTTAGAGGTATTCAAGATTACACAACCGTATATACACCTAGTGTATACCTAGGCTTTTGTACTTCGTATACCTTGAAATTTTTCCAAATCGTAAGAAGTATTTAAAAAATATATTCGATGATATTTTTCCAAATAAAATGGCAAAATCTCACTGGAATAATTTTGTAAAATCAATTTTGCTTTGTAAAGTACATATTTCACTTCGTTCATGACTCAAGAATTTTGAATAATTAAACAAAAGTATTGGAGTGCAAAAATTAGGTGTCAACAACCACTATGGCACGACATGTCTTTATTGTTCCCTTATATGAACTATGAAGCTTAGATCTTACAAGTTCGCTGAATCTATGTTATAAGTCCTACGTTTCCTAAAAGATGTTGTATGTCCAATATCAATTGCTAATCAAACATGTTACTCCTAGAATCGAGTTCCAAATTTCTATGATGGGATTAAAGTTTCCTTAAATATGACGATGTGGGAAATTTGCAGAATATGATTAGAAGGATTTATGGAATGTGGTTTAAGATAAATAATATCGGGGATGTAGTGTATGATGACTTCCACAAAATTAATTAAGAAGTTGCATACCCTTTAGATAAAGTAAGGTACGTTGAGAGCTTACAGGTATTGTTATGGGATTATAGAATGTCACTTAAGGTAAATGATATCATGTGATCAATGTCCAAGAAGTTGTTACGGGGATAGAGCGTAGTGTAAGATAAAATAGATAAATGATATCCAAGTCATCCCTATTGAATCATAGAGTGTCCCTTAGGATGATTTATGCTAATAAAGAGATGCACGAGCCTTCATAAGAGTGTAGTAGTCCATGGGATTAGAATGTAAGTAAAGATGAACCATGAATGTCTAGAGCTTACATGTGCTGCGAATTCATGTTATAAGTTCCATAAGAGATATATCATGTTTTATGATTAGATGTCACTCAAGCGTGTTATTCTTAGAAGTTTAGTTCGAGACACTAGGAAGGAAGTAGAGTTTCGTCTTAGGCTGGATGATATTGATAGCTTGTAGAAGATGAGTAGAGGGGTTGTAGAGTGTTGTCTAAGATGAACGACATTTAAGATGAATTTGTGATGATTGTTAAAGGATACTGAGAAGTTATTAACACTTAGATGAGGAAAAGTACATTGTTAGCTATGAGTCATATTAATGGGACAGTAGAGTGTAAGTGTCACGACCCAAACCGTAGGGCCGCGACGGGCACCCGGATCCCACCCGCCGGGTGCCGCCATCCTTACCTTGAATATCTAATCATAATTAATTATGGACCAAGCCGAAAGAAAATTATGAACAGTTAGGTAACCAACTTATGTATATATACATACCAAGGCCGGCAAGGCCATACAAGACTATTACACATAGGATACCTATATACAAGCCTCTAAGAGTAGCAACATCAAAGGTCGGGACAAGGCCCCGCTATACCCATATAGACTCGCAAAACTGTATCATACCAAAATCAGATCGACACCCCGGAAAGAGAGGAGTGCTTCCAAAATCCGCAAAAATTTGCAACCTATTCGCGTGTGCCGTCACCTTGCTTATGTAAACCTGCGGACATGAAACGCAGCGTCCCCCGACAAAAGGGACGTCCGTACGACTGGTGTACTGAGTATGTCAGGCATATATAACAACATAACAGGAATATACCAATGACTGAAACAAAAACAACTGACCAACAGAACTGCCTCTGAGGGCCCTAATACACTTGCCTACATATTATGCACAATGCAGTGTCCATCTTTATTGGCCTCATCGGGAAATTTCCTTACCATGACAGCCTCTGTGGGCATCATACCATGTAATGGTTAATTAACATATGCATGATGCAAGTGCGATATATATATATATATATGTCAGCGTTGCGGATCGTGCTACCGTCCCAATATATGTTAGTGTTGCGGATCGTGCAACCCATCCCAATAAGCCATGCAGGCATCACATCATATTGGCCTCTTTGGGCTCTTTTGTGGTAGTTTGTACCAAATTGCAGGTGGTGTGCGTATATAATGCCTTTCCCTTTCCCCATATCCCCTACATATATAATATTTACCATATAGTAGTGTGCATAACACTAGTGGTCCAGAGTAGTATATGAATGCAATGCAAGTGAAAATGCATGAATGATAATAAAATACCCCGAGTGACATAATATCCTTGCACATTTGGCTAACACTGTGAATAACAACACATCTTCCGTATGCCTCAATAAGGACTTAGAAATATATTTAGACATGCTTTCAACATAGGAATCAATAACATGAATATTCTTAACTACTAGGAGTAGAATAAATTATGGAGCAATATCACGGTTATATTTTGTTACATGAAACATGCCAAAAGGGATAAATAATTTGCCTTAACATACTTCGATTCCACTTAATTTTGTTGGAATCGTTGCTTTGTAACAATGTTACACGACGTTTCCAGAAACCTCACTGGCCAACTTCTAAAACCCAAAGTTAATATTATAAAGTGGATGAAGATAGGCTACTGGACATTGCAAATTCTTCTTTTTCTTCAAGCAAAAGGAATTGCTTCCTCAACTCTTCACCCACAAATTGCAGCTCACAAACCTAACAAGTTGTTGAATTATTCAAAGACTTCCAAAGTCTTAATTATAAGTCTCCCACGTGAATAGCAATGATGTTTAATCATCATGTCTCCATTAAGCCAAATTTTTGGCGGTGGAGCATGTTCATTTAACGCCACATTGCTCCTCATGCACGGTCACTTAATTAAATTAAGTGACCTGCCTCCGTATGATTTATCAATCACACACATAATTAATTTCATGATCCCAATTTACTTAAATCCTACTAACTTATAAGACCTTCATATACTCGATGTCATAATTTGTGATATGACATTAGTCCATAGCCTCTTTATGCACGTACCAAAATTATTTTCGGCTTCCGTCGTCACACTTGTTACGTCTAAAATTATTTCGGGGTTTAATCCTTTTATATACTAATATCTTTATTAGCATAAATAAATATAACATAAATTTTTCCCAATGCTCGGGTCTATTTATACATGCCTCACAATTTTATAAACGCTCAGCGATTTAAACCGTAACCCAAAAGTACGGGATATTACAGTTAGCTTCAAGAATGCCACCTCATGGATAGTGTTCATGTGATGGTTAAGAGGTTATAGAGTGTAGCATAAGATCAATCATGTCCGATGATACTCAGGTTATTGTTTTTGGGTGGTAGAACGTCCCTTAAGACAAAATTATGTCAATGTAGTTTGGTAGAATGATGTTAATGTTTCTAAAGTATAGTTAAGGGTGTGGTATAACATTAGCTGAGATAAATGATATAAATAGTTCTATATGGCCAGAAGTGGGTATAGAGGGATCATTTAAGGTGGACTATGTTGATAGCTCCTAAAGAGTGTTAATGGGGAGTAGAATGATATGTAGGACAAGTCGTATTGCTAGTTTTTGGAGGTAGTTGATGGGTTGTAGATTTGAAGGTAAGATGAATCAAATGACTGGTTTCGAGCTATTATTGATGAGTCATAAGGTTTATTGAAGTTAAGTTATACGTATAAGATTCAAGAGGTAAAGAGCTCTAGAGTTCTGGAAATACATTAACTCCATTTCATAAACTCGGTAAGCTAAATGAGGAAATACGTTATGTGGTCATGATTCGATTTGTCATTTGAGCGTATTACTCCCAAGGTCAAGTCACTAAGTTGTCATTATAAGATTGGAGTCTTTCCATCAAATAGACTGATATTGACAGGTTGTAAGTAGGCTAAAGGGATTATAGGTCACTGCCTAAGATGGACATAAGATCCATAGTTTCTAGATGATCGTTAAGTAGTTATAGAGCGTAATCTAAGAGAAATTATGCGTAAGAATTTTAGAGTACCATTGTTGGGGGTATAGGGCTTCTCTTAAGATAAGTCGCATTGACGTAGATGGTCATAGTCTTTCCAAAATAGGATGGTCCGCAAGATTAGAGATTGGTTCCTGAAAACATCATAATAAGATCATAGAACAATAAGTATGTCCCTATCATATCCAATCGCATGAAGTATTATTGTTTGTTTCCTTCTCTATATAGAGTTTCTTGTGTTGTCGATGATGTTAGAACTCCCCTTCATAAGAAGCTTCTACTTTATGCGTTAAGGCAAGTGTGTCCACAAATTTACAGTTACAACAGATCAAGGGCAACAAGTGTATTAAGGATTTCCCTTTTCTTCTTTTTGCACGAATCCAAATGAAATGAAACATAAACAAACACCCTCAATAATTTACTCCATTATCGTTAAGCTAAAGATACTTATGTTCTTGTCCCTATTGTAATTGTCAAATGGATTATGGCATACTGGTGTTCTTGCTTCTTATTGTAACATATGTTGATGAGTTAGCCTACATAATGTTATTCAAAGGTTATTGACCTTATGTAACTCTAGAAGGTTCTTAATGTTCTTCTGATGTTCCTCATGCATTATATATGTATCTATTTATGAGCACCAAACCGCGCTATAGTCGGTCGGGTACGACACCTACTGTGCACACCACAACAGTTGGGTACGTTATGATAATAATGATTAGCTCCAAATAGTTGCTTATATATATAATGAGGATCATGACGCCCATAGAGGCCTATGGTGTTATATACGCACATGATTCATGATGGCGTTATATACGCATATATATTATATTATTACATATCATGGCCCTCAGTGGCAAATCTAGAGTTTTAGGTTGATTCTCCCTACTCTCTTTACATTTAATGTTCTTTCACATGATTATTTGAGTCTGCCTTAAGTATTCAATACATTATTTATGTATTAACGTCCCTTTTATCAGGGACACTTCATTTGTTATGTTTTACATTATAGGTCAAGTTCTATAGGTTGGCAGATGATCAGTGGAATAGTTGCAAGATTCAATTTTACTTGGAGACAACTCAAGTCTAGTGATTGCATTGATGTTAGAGATTATGGGCAGCTTGGGGCCTATCCTGACACTTGTATTAGTCGTTCAGTAATAGATATTCATAGAGGCTTTGTAGACAGTGTGAGTGGATTATTTGTATTCAGCTGCATACCACACCATAGGCCAGTGGCCACATTCATGTACAGAAAAATTCACATAATTCATTTGTATTACAAGTTACGTCATTTATCCTATTACAGGATCACAATCGTTGTATGTAGAGCATGGTCCGTCCCACTCAGGTTTTGGGGAAGCTATTAGGAATAAAGTCATTTGAAGGGTGTTTTGTTATATTTTTTTATCTTTAAAACGATCATACCAAAAGAAGGAATAAGCCTTACATACCTTGTCTCTTTATCTATACAGATCCCACGAGTCCTCGTATGATCTACGAATGATTATCTACAATAAACAAATGATTTGTATCAACTACGGATTCATAAATTATATGAAAACTCGCTTAGACATTTTGTTGAGCACTTGGCATGCATAGACTTTATATAACCTTCTATAACTCAACCTCTACATATATCAACAAACAACCTCTCGCATAGACTCTATATAACCTTCCATTAAAAGTTTCAAGAACTTATTCCACAAGATCTACCAACAATTATCCCTCTAATCACTTATATAAACTTAAAAACAAGAAGATTAATATAAAACTTACCTCCATACACAAGAAATACTCCAAATCAAGGATTACTTCACTTCAAAGGATCCTCCAAACATAGCACAACGAGAAGAAGAATAATCTAACGAAAACCACGGGATTCCTTACGTTGGATTCACTTGGTTTGCCTTTGATTTTGGTCTTGGATCATTTGAGAGCCTTGGGAGAGCTTTGAGAGAGATTAAGGAGCTACTTAGGTCTACAAAAGTGAGGAAATGAAATAAGAATTGAATTCGGTTCTTACATAGAATATTAGAAAATTCCTACTGAATCATTCTACGGAAGGTCCTACGACTCGTAGGAACTGTCTGCGTCTCGCAAGACATGTTGTAGGACAAGCCCTATACCCCCAAACTTTTTGTCAAGTTGTGTGACCACTTTGCGTCTTGCATACATCTCCTACGACTCACAGTTGTGCTCTATGATTTGCACAGTGTCCCGGACATTGATATCTTGTCGAACTTTACTTCAGCTGATCTAATAAGTCTTAAACCTTCCCAAAACTTACTCAACACAAATAAACCCTTATTATCCACTTGGAGGGACCTTACCATCTCCTAGCCTATGTCGTCTAACATTATGCTAATGAAGACGCATGAAATACGGGGTGTAACATTTATAATAGTAAGAACTCATGTGATGGTGATTGGAAGTCATGGGGTAAGTTGTTCAACTTTTAATGGACTATTTTGTGGCCTGTTTCTTTATTTTAATAGGTTGTCTCTGGTTCTATTATTTTTATGAAGTTTGGACGAGGAAATGGTGTGGAGAAACTCCACATAATGGTAGGGTAGTGGGCTGCACATTCGTCGTTACATTTTCAAATTGTTAGACACCTAGTTTTTGTGTAAGATGGTGTGGACTATTTTGTGATGTATTGTGATGGATATAACATTGGATATTGATGTATATATGTTTGTTGGTATGCTGGAGATGTTGATCTTGTTGTTTGATTTGAGGAAAGTGAAACAAATGAGGGGAGGTGTTGTCTGAATTGTCAATGACGAGCTAGTCGCTCATTTATATCAATATCTAGCTTCCGTAACTTATATATGGTATAATTGTCATTGTGTAGATTGAAGCAACGTACGGCTATATCTATTGGCTTGTTAAAGGAAAACTTTAAAAGTATGTGAAGGTTATCACTTCCTTCTTTTGTCATCACCCTTATGTACGAATGTAAATGAATATCCGTCCAAAGTGACTCTACTCATGAAAAGCTAGAAATGTTACGTCCTCTATTCTATTGAAAAGATTTATTAATTCGTGTTATGTCTTAGTCTTATTGACTCATAATGAAAGGTATACTGATATGTTAGCTTCATAACATTAGTTGGAGGTGTAACGACCTCACGTCACTCAGACGAGTTCATAGATCTTTTATCCCCAAAGAGAGGCTTGATATGATATTATGTAGCCACAAAGAGCGGCTAGATGTTTTATGATGGCATTATATATGCGTATGTATTGAATTGCATATCATGGCCAACATTGGCAAGTTACGAGTACAAGTCGATCCTTCTTGACTCTCTCTAATATTGAGACTCTTACTTATGCTTTTACTGCCTTACATATTCAATACATATTTCGTGTTGATGTCCCTTTTGTTGGGAGGACACTGCATTTCATGTCTGCAGGTTCAGATAGATGGATTGACAGCCTCACTAGCAGGTTCTCAACTCAGCTATGGTTGGTGCATTCCTTTTATGCTGGAGTTGTTGCTTTTGAGTCAATACGATGCTATGTACATGTTATGGGTATGATTGGGGCCTGTCTCAACCTTATGATAATGACAATGTACTCATAGAGTCTTGTAGACATGAGTCCTGTGAATAGACGTTATATATGACCTTGTCTCCATATGTTTAGATGTACATTCTTTCATGATGGCCTTGTCGGCTTATGTATTAAGGTATAGACTTCATGGTGGCCTTCGGCCTGTGTCTATATATACATGCATATTAGGTTAGTATCGTTAGATGTTTATTGCTTTCATAATGTCTTTCAGTCTATCATGGTGCTCTTTATGGCCCGTTTGTATGTTAAGAAGTATGGTTAAGTCATGTATGTTGACGCTCGGTAAGTAAGATCTGGGTGCCGGTCATGCCCCTATGATTTGGGATGTGCCATAGGCGGTATCGTGTTGCTTTGATTCGAAGGGCTTGTGCAGATTTTCTATCTTCAAGCAATGTCCTATTTAATAGATAATTGATGATATTGCTACCATAGTCACAGGTCAAACACCTGACTTTTTTAAAATAGATACTTTAAAAAAAATATTTTTGACCTCTTAAAAACATGGCCGAACAAGCTACTAGGGTCATCATATTCCAAAGTTATTTTATCGTTGACTGATTTCAACAACAAAATAAAAAGAAGAAAGAAAAAATAGGGACTTTTAACATTGCAACACATCATATGGTTTGCACACTTTATTATCACTAACATGCAACAAATACTCGCATACCGATTATTAATATTTTACAGGCAGTCTTATTACACAGAATCATGTCCCTGCGATATAGAAGTTGGGGACAATATTATTTTACCGTAATAATTGAGTTAACACAACTAATAAGTTGTTACTTTAGATCAGTGACCTCATGACCCTTGATTGTCCTCTTCCTTGGCATATTCGATGAATATCTTGCCATCCATCGTTTTGGACATACCATATTTAATCAAATCAAGAAACTTAACCTTTTTATACATGTTGGGACACTGCTCATCTATCATTGTCTCAACTGGCTCCAATTCCATCATGTCAGCTGGAAACATATTCGCCGCGATAGAAATTCTTACTTTTTCCTTGTTAGTCACAGCCCTATGCTCGATGCTCTTGTACATCCCATTGCTCCAAATCTGTAACTCAAGTTATAACATTCAATAATTCGAAGCAACTAACATTAATCAAACAATGTGTTCGAAGCAACTAACATTAATCAAACAATGTGTTCGAAGCAACTAACATTAATCAAACAATGTGTGTATACTGACAATTGAAAAAAATTCCTCTATTGGTTATTCAACTATTACCAAACTTTGGTTTGGCGCCCGTGCACATAATTTTAAAGACATAATTGAGTAAATAAAAATATATCATCTCTTATTATTTAAATATTTAGATGGGGTGGTCATACGATATTATGTACTTTTCCACATGCATGAGATTGTTTCGACACTTTTGCACCATAATCTAAGTGTAACAAATATAGATCTAAAATTGTCACAACATATATATATATATATTTAGGATTTAAGTTTGGTGCACTGTTAGTGTTACAAGACTTTTTACACTATCGGTAATTTTGAAGGTAAATACAGTAACTTTCTTAAGTAGATATGTTTACCTCTTTTAAAAAAATGAAATCTTAATTTATGCTATAGTAATTAAAATTAAGGAAAGTTGAATCCTACTTGTAACAAAAATTAGTTCCTACTTTTACTGGTAATCAATTATTTCCTTCTCAAAGTTTGTTGACAATTTGACGTTCTTCCTCTCTGAAGATCTTTGCTGAAATAATTCTTTAATCCTTCAAATATTGTGAACTTTGTAATAAGTAATTCTTTAAGTATCTCACATATTATGAAATTTGAAGAATATTTAGTATGCAATGGCTCAAGGATGGTTAAAGAGACACTAAATTCTCTCACATATGTGAAGGGTATAAGAAAAAAGTTAACATTGCATAAAATTCAAGATATGATAGGAAACTATTTGGATAATAAGGATGATATAGGGAATGAAGCAGTGAGATTTCTTCAAGAGCAGTTTCATGTAGATAATTTCCCAACAAATTTTGAGTTGCTTTATCATATTCCCTCAATAATCCCTAAAGAACTAAATGAAGGCTTCATAGAACATCCTTATTAGGAGGAGGTTAAAATAGCAGTTTTTTATTTAAGAGGGAAAGTGCAAGTGGACTAGATGGTTTCTCAAGACCGGTTTTATTAAACATGCTGGAACATAATAGGAGAAGATGTCACAAGGATGGTCCAAGCTTTTATCTAAGGGCATGAAATTCAAAATTCCATAACATATATCAATCTGGTATTGCTTCCCAAAAACCAAGTGGTTCAATCTTCTCAAACTTAAGGCTTATAAGACTGAGCTATTTGTTAATAAGATAATTTCAAGGGTCCTTCACGAAAGGCTAGTCACAGTATTACCAAAGTCGATTTGAAATACTCAGACTGGTTTTGTGAAAGGTAGAAACATAGTGGAAAATTTCTTGTAAGCATAGGAGATAATAAAAGATACCAAAATAAGGGGAAAGCCATCTAATGTAGTGATAAAATTTGAAATGGCAAAGACATACGATAGAGTTTCTTAGATTTTTTAAACAAAAGTTATGATACAATTTGGGTTCTAGATTGTTATTGATATGGTATGGAAATAGATTTCAAATACTTGGTATATTGTGTTTATCAATGGACAACCTTATTAATTGTTTTAGTCTAGTAGATAGGTAAAGCTACTATCTCTAACATTATTTATATTGACTGCAGAATTACTGGCTAGGAGCTTGATAACTCTACATAATCATGAAGGTTTCATAGGTATGACATGCTCAAATGAAGTCTAAAAATAAATTATTTGTCATAGGAATATGATACTACTTTTTGTTTCAGGAGATCCAATATCATTGTATGTCATGATGACATTGTTGAGGAAACATGAAACAACATATGGTCAGAAAATCAACAATGAAAAAAGTTCCTTTTATATTTATGAGAAAGTTGTAGCTGGCATATCCAACACAGTTCAATTGATCACTGGTATGAGGCAAGGTTACTTCCTATTGACTTGTTTAGGTTGTCCCCTGTTTTATGAAAGAAAGAAAATAATACATTATGCCAGTCTAGTCAAGAAAGTGCTGAACAAGATCAATTCATGGCACAATACGTTACTCTCCTTTGGTGGCAGATATATCCTTATCTCTCATGTGCTACAAACTATGCTAATATGTCTCATATCAACTGTGAATCTTCCTAAAGGAGTTATCAGTCAATTGCTTAAAGCATTTGCCAAGTTGTTTTGTAAGCCTTATATTAACGAATAGTATATATGTGATTGACTTCGATTATCAAGAGGCATGGCGGAAGGCCAGGCTATCACTTAGGCTTGATTGTTCGGCACTCATGTTCGCCCCAAAGGTAGGCTACGATTTACTTTCACTAGACTCCAATAGAATTACGTAATTGGTTATAAATATTAAGGGGTAATGGGCGTGTTTGGGGGTCCCACTCAGCTAGTTATGATGAATGTTTGAGTGGGTACTAGTATTGATCTATGATGATGTGTGATTTAGGAAATCAACCTTATGTTGGTTCTGACTGCTGATTTTAAAATTTGTAAGTGGCCTGTTCTCATTGTTCTGTATGTATCTGAGGGGAATCTCTTTTGCATCGTTTCTCACTAGTTCTTGAACACTAGGCACTGGCAAGGAAGTTCCCCAAGCAATTTTCTCGTACTTGAGTTCACTGTTGTTTTCAATTCGTGTGTCCATTTTACGGCCCAGCTTATTGAATTGTTTTTTCCTTCCCTCAAGAGCAATCTGGATTAATGAATGTACACCCCCTTTTATCTTTACTCTTCAAAATTCTTATTTCAACCCTTTGGGTTTTTATAGTTGATTTAATAGACTAGCAAATCAAATTACTCTACCTATCTCCTCACATGTAACATGGAGTAGTATGATTAAAATTAATTGGTTTTGTATTAAAAAAATCATAATTGATTTTTCTTTAAATTGATCTAACCCAATTTTTTTATATGAAAATCTCAATTAAAAAATCACATGAGTGACAGATTGCCCAACTCATTTTCACAAACATTGGGGATTATTAAATTTTTGGTGTTAAATTCGAGTTATTAATAAAATCCTAAATATTAAAAATTCTATTACTCCCTCAATTTTAAAATGTTTGTCTCGTTTTGACTTGTCATAAAATTTAAGTAAGTAAATAAGACTGTTGAATCTTTTGATTGTTATCTAAAGATATCTATAATATACCAAAATGTCATCTCCTAGATATGTCACGAGGAAAGTTGCAATTAAAGTGTTGCTAAAAAGGAAAAAGACATTCTTTTTCAAACGAACTAAAAAGAAAAGTAAGATAAACATTTTGAAATGGAGGAAGTACTTAAAAAATTTAATTAATGCCAAATTTCACAATACATATCGTCGGAAAGCTCACAATGAGATCTTTAAAATCTCTAAGGGTGTTCCATACAATGAATAGGTAGATACGAACATAAATTATTGCAATGACTATCCTAGATTACATATAAAAAACTAAGTTTCAGGTATTGAAGACAAATTATGTCTATAACGAGAACACGAGCCTGACTCTAATACCAATGTTGTATTTAATAGAAAATAATAGTTAGGAGATTTATGGGTTTCTCTTCAGAGAAAGCGTATTTACATCGCAACCACGACTCGTGTCACCGATCGTTGAGAATCCTCATGAAGCCTGAAGCTGATGAATTCCCTTTGTACACAGCCTAGATATTTTCTACCAAATACAAAGTGTATTTTCTGTAAAGCTAACTCTACCCGTCATGTTAATTAGTGTGAAAAAAGTATATATATTTTCAAATATACGGATAATGATGTATTTATACATTATAGTTAGTGTAGGATTTAATAGGAGGATAAATTAATGGGCTAACGGGTTACTTAGCCCACCTTTTGTGTGGACCGACCCATTAACTATTTCCAACATCACATGACAAACAAAAAATACTATGTAATACGTACCATGACAGAGAGCCAAACAATTTAGGTGTTGTTTGCTTCTATCTAATTGAATAAACAAAACAAGTAATCTGTTTGTATTAACACTATTTAAAGAATATCTAAGTAAAGAAAGGAAAAGAGAGATTGTCCCGAAGTGGAAAATTAATAATTAAAATGGAGGATTACTTTGTACACCACATTTCTTCCATCGAAGATGGTCCCATTGGAGAATTTGTATGTTATTGCATTATGCCTGAACTTCTTTCTTATCCTTTGTATTGGAAATGTCATTGGGGAACCTATCAGTCATACTGCTTGGACCTGTTAATCTTGTTGAAATATACTCCCTTTTCATAAGTTATACGGTAATAGTTACTATTTGGAACTATAACTTTAGTAATATATGGTAGTAATTAAGTATTTTTTATGTCATCTTTAACTATAAAAAGTGTAAATTAAAGTAATTTGTATGTTACATGTAATGGTAAATATTGAATTTAGATAGGTTGGAAAATCTTTTTTGCAATATTCAAATATTCTTTTCAGAATTCAATGTTGCAATCACTAACCCTAGGCTAATGTACTACATGAAATATTCGCCTCCATAATAGCCAAATAATGGCCATTATGGAGGTAGTAAAGTCACCAACATAAATGGTGAAAGACCAACTGTTTTGGCCATTATAGGAGGAGTAATTCGACCAAAATAAATGGGTGAATTGAGAGCTTGGACGTTTCGCTTTGACCGTTGAAATATCGACACCCCGCCCACGCCCACGACCCACGACCCACGACCCACGACCGTGAACACGGAACCGGAACCGGAACCGGACCGGACGGGACGGCGGGCGACGGCGGCGCGCGTGTGGTCTTTCCTCGAACCGAAGCACATCTAGGTCCTCCCTCCTTTAAACACATGGGATACCCCTTGGGGTCCCAAACCCCAAACCAATTTCGAATCTTATATACACAACAATTCTTTCTTCCTCTACCGATGAGGGAGAATTACACACAATACCACACTTTCCATGCTTCAAACACCTTACTTCGTGAACCAATATCTCTTTCATTTCTCAATGAAATTTGACGATAAATATTCATCTTCCGTGAGTATGGCACAGGAGAAGAAATTAGACAATTTGGCATAATGTGCTAACTCTTAGACGTAATTGGCATTTATTAGCCAAACTATAATAAGTTGGTATAAAAAGGTCATTAATTGTACCACAGGACCCATAAATCAGTCCTTTCATAGCGTTAGTTTTCTATTTTCTCTCCCACAATTTCTTTCTCTCTTATTACCTCTCTTAAAATCTCTCCAATGTTTCTCTCTCTTATTCTTCCGTCTCTCCATTACTGCGTATCTCTCCTTCACTTTTTCACTAATTTTCTTTCATGAGGCAGAGTGCTAGCCAGTCAAGAATGTCTACTTTCAGAAGATGAATGTAGCGGAAATGAGAATGCTTAGATGGATGTGTGGGCATACTAGGAGGGATATGATAAGGAATGAAGTTATATGGGGAAAGGTGAAAGTGGCGCCTGTGGTGGATAAGGTGAGGGAAGCGAGACTTAGATGGTTTGGGCATGTGAAGAGGAGGTGCGTACCTCTTACAACACTCCACCACCTCTCAATGCCAACCCAATTCCTAGAACCACACACTTCGTACCTTCATACCAAGTTCTTCACCCCACAAATACCAATCCTACCCTTCATCAAAATATGGCTAGTTTCCCTTCCTCATGAACTGTCAATGTTCCCTAAAGCCAATACACACATTCGGTTGTATCCTTCCATGATCATGTCACTCAAAATGACTTCTACCCAGAGCGACCTGAGTTAGACCACTATGAAGAGATGGATTAGGCTTGGAGAGCCGAGCAAGATATGTACGTCGACAAGATAAATCAAGAAATGTGAGATGTGCTCGTGCTAGTCGTGTAAGGTGCACGAACCACTACAAAGGTTAAGCTAAGGTATGACGATATTTGCATGCACCTAGATTTGTATTTTCCTAAAGGTTTCAAGATACAAAAGTTTGAGATATTCAATAGCTCGGGAAATTCCAAAGCTCATCTAAGGGCGTACTCTGACCAACTAGTTAGAGTAAAGAGGATCCAAGCCTTTATTAAGAGGTTATTCAGCCAAAGTTTAACAGGAGAAACATCATAGTGGTTGACTGCACAAGACACGCCCCAATGGATCACATGGGAAGCCATGATGGAAACGTTTATGGAAAGATTCCAATTCAATATCGATATAGTGTCAGATCGATATTATCTAAAGAAAGTCAAATAGAAGTCCACCGAGAACTATCAAGAATATGCGAGCTAGTGGAGAGTTAAAGTCACTCGAGTACAACCGCCCATGAGCGAGGAATAATTAGTTTCTATTTTTCTTCGGTCGCAAGAACCCAAATTTTATGAAAGGATGCTAGCCATGGTAGATTAAAATATGAGAAGCCATAGAAGACAATCTCAAGTCCGGAAGGGTCATTAGCTTGACCAAAGTCGTCAATCATATCTCTATGGGGCTCGTCAGAAAAAAGGAGGATATGACCAACATCTCTTATATTCCCGATCCTAAGAAAGGAATAATTAGTTTCTATTTTTCTTCGGTCGCAAGAACCCAAATTTTTTGAAAGAATGCTAGCCATGGTAGGTTAAAATATGAGAAGCCATAGAAGACAATCTCAAGTCCGGAAGGGTCATTAGCTTGACCAAAGTCGTCAATCATATCTCTATCGGGCTCGTCGAAAGAAGAAGGAGGATATGGACAACATCTCTTATATTCCCGATCCTAAGATTGGAAGGCTAGAAGAACCACATCCGTGTTTTAGAAATTATCAACCATCACCTCCCGACAACTATGCATCAGCCTTGTACTCAGTTTTCTAAACCCAACCAAGTTACCAGATGCCTTCCCCAACAAATTCCAGGAATCCTCCCCGAATTATCAGACTCCATAACCAAATTACCAAACTCCACCAACAAATTACCAAACTCCACAATCAAATTACCAAGCTCCACAACCAAATTTCTGAGCACCAGCTCAAAACTACCAAAACTATCCCCCACCCATCATATATAACTTACCCACGCCCAAATTTTGAGACAAACCCAGCTTAAATATTCATATTGTTCATTGAATTACGGACTCTGTTATTTGAAATATTGAGTTCAACGGTTATATATTTCAGTTCGGTTTCAGTTATTCAGGTTGCCTTACATGCTCGGTACATTATTTCATACTCACATCCCTTTGCTGGGGGTGCTACATTTCATGCCTGTAGGTCCTGAGAGACAGACAAATAGACCTCTCCAGTAGTTGTGTCAGAGTTCAGTGATTGGTAAGCTCCACATCATCTAGAGTTACTAGGTCTAGAGTTTGAGGTTATTATATATATTACCACAATATGGTAGGCTAGGCCCTGTCCCAACCATAGTAAAATTGTGTTCTCTCTAGAAGCTCATTGACATATCCTGTATGTTCAGTATGTTAGCATGGTGGCTTTATCGGCCCTTGTATATGTTATTTTGGGTTTGCTATTTTGTAGACACTCATGGTGGACTTGTCGGCCCTTATATATGTATGTAACCTTTAGGGTGATCTCATGCCAGTTGAGATAGTTGTCATTTATAGATTATTCAAGGTACAACCTTGTCGGCCTAAGATGATTTTGAGTGTTTTACAAATTGGCCTTGTCGACCTAGATTACTTGTTTGTATCTAGGGTATATAAGTTACATATTGTTATGCTCAGGGTCAATTAAGGCACCAGCTAATTGTCACGTCTCCCAGGTTTCTGGTGTGACAAACTATCCTGGTCGTCCTCCTACAGGGTATCCACTCTTGAGGCAACGTGTCAAGTTCCCACCATTTGCATCGGGTACACCAGGTGGCACTTAAGTCCCACCATTAAAATTGATTTAAGTTGTTGAGTCCCTCTATTATCTTGTACCATTTGCATCCCTCTATTATCTTGGTCGGACACCAGGTGGCACTTAAGTCCCACCATTAAAATTGATTTAAGCTGTTGAATCCCTCTATTATCTTGTCTTGTCGGAAGAGGTGGTTCATATCTCTCTCTGTTATGCTGCCAAAGAATGATAGCAAGAGAAGCCTTATATAATGATTTAAGCTTAGGAACACGTGCCATCCATCAAGTGGAAACTACCTAATTAAATTGCACAAAAGGGCCCTGAATACCTGCTGCTGAAACAAATAACTTCCCTCTATTTGAGGCATATTCTTCTGCAAAATAAAACTATTTAAATACCTATACTGTCCGAGATATCATCAGCTGGTAATTTCATATACCATACTCTCCATAAGAAAAAAGATATTTTGTAAGGCAAATCTTTCACCCACAGTAGCTTGTAAAACCAGAGTTGCTGCTTTTTCTGTCTAATAAACTCCTAAGCACTTCTTACTAAAAACTTATCATTGTTGGTTAGCATCCACCATGATTTATCACGTTGATCATTTATTTCCTTCAATAAAAGATCACTTTTGATATATTCCACTATCTCCTTTATCACAGTCTGCTATAACATTGGTAAGTTCCACTGGCCATTTATCATCACATTTTCCACATCCTCTATCTCTTCATCAATAGGAAAATCAACAGGAACAACATGAATAAGAAGGCAAAGTTTGGACCAATTATCAAACCAGAAATTAGAGGATCCATTTCTTGTCTCCCACTAAATTTCCTATTCTACATCATATATTGCTTCAAAGATTCTCTTCCACAATTGTGATCCCTTTTTCTATTTTACAAGGGTTGGAATTTACTTCTTACAATATTTATTTCACATGAATGTGGAACACAGAGTACAACTAGTTCTGAATATCCACCAAATCTTAGAATATAGAGCCTTTGACACATCAAAATGTGATCTAAATCCCATACATTCCTCCTATTTAGGATAGCACATATGTAACCATGACAACCAATGTATGATTTTTATTTCTTTCTTGTTACTCCAATAAAATCTAGCAAGCAATCTATGCAACTCGTCCAGAGTTTATTTTATAGGATCCATAGGAGATAACAAATACACTGACATGCTTTGGAGCACACTATTAATTAGTACTTCTTTTCTTCCAAATGACATCAACTTCCCTTTCCAGTTTTGCAACTTATCTTTAACCTTTTTATCAGGTCATTGTAGAACACATTAGTCTTCCTTGTATGGAAAATGGGGCACCCAAGGTATTTGAAAGGGAAACTACCTCTTGTGAAACCTATGATTTGAACTACTTCTTGAGAGATACTAGCTGAATAGTTTTGATACATATAAAAAAAGCTTTTATCTCTATTCATCAACTGTCTTGATATCTTTAATAATCCAATAACACTTCTATAGTCAACTCTAAAGAATACTTGTCAGTAGATGCAAAAATAATAGTATCATTTGCATATGCCAAATGATTAATATTGGCACTCCATTAAGGCATGCCAAAACATCTATACAGTCCATCATAGAATAAGGCATTCAAAGCTCTAGACAACACCTATGCTGACATCACAAATAAGGCAGGAGATAGATGATCTCCTTTCCTGACTCCCCTTGTAGAATGAAAGAAACCATGGGCTTGATCATTCAATATCACAGAATACCAATTTTTTTAAGAGTATCTATATTATGTCAACAAATTATTCAGAGAAGCCCATTCTTTTTAGAACTCTAATCAAATATAACCAAGACACCCTATCATATGCATTTGCCATATCTAATTTGATGACCACATTAGATGGCTTGCCCCTTTTTCTTAAACCAGTAACAATTTCTTGAATTAGAAGCATATTTCTAATAATACTCATACCTTTCAAAAATCCTGATTGGTTTGAAGAAATCAATATAGGAAGGATATTTTCCAATCTACCATGCACCACTCTAGAAATGACTTTGTTAATGAAGTTACTTAAGTTGATAAGCCTCACATTAACATAAGTCTGGAACATTGCTTTTTTGGGTAACAGAACCAAATTGGTATGAGTTAAAGATTTTGAAAGAGTATAACCATCATAAAAAGAAACAACAATATTGTATACATCAGTTCCCACTATGTCCTAACAAATCTGAAAAAATAAGGCTGATAAACCATCAGGTCTACAAGCACTATCACCTTTGAGCTCAAAATTTGTCTTCTTCACTTCTTAAATATTAGGAGTTGCATGTAGCATTTCGTTATCTTTTTATGTGACCATTAAAGGAATATGATTCAGCATGATAAATTCTGAGGCTTCCTCTTATTGAGTAAACTGTTTAAGAAAGAAGGTTTTTGCTTCAATAGCCTATTGATTTTCCTCATCTATCCAATCTCTTTCTGAATTTTGAATCCTCTTTATATTCATCATTCTTCTCCTTTCATTGACCAGGTTGTGGAATAACCTTTTATTTCTATCACCTTCTACAAACCAAGTCACATTTGCATTTTGTCTCCAGAACTCTTCTTCAAAATGCAAATACTTCTTCATTTCAGCTTGAGCCAGTTGTAACACCATTATTTTTATTGGAGAAGGGTCCTCCTAAAAAAAATCCTCTTTTATTCTCACAATCTCTTCCCTAATGATTAGTTGCTTAAAGATATCTCCAAAAGTCTCTCAACTCCAAGATGAAATAACTCATTTTATTTGCTTCAATTTTTGCTTAAACAAAATAAAAGGATTGACATCAGTATTTGTTGACCAAATATTTCTGACTATATCCATGAAATCATTTTGCTCAGTCCAAAATTTCAGTAACATAAATGGTTTGATGAAGTTCTATCTTTGTTCACCCAAAGAAATCAGCAAATGTGCATGATATGAACCTATTTTGGATAAATTCTCCACTTCCACTTGGTCAAACAATTATTGAAATTGCAAATTGACTACAACCCTATCCAACCTCCCAAATCAATCATCACTAGCTCTACCATTGGACCAAGTAAAAAGGTTGCCTTTAAAACTTATTTCATACAATTCACATGATTTCATACATAATGCAAAGTCTTCATAATCGTGTCGTTGGATAGGAATACAATCAATCTTCTCTTCCTTTTGTAATACCATATTGAAGTCCCCTCCTACCAACCAAGGAATATCCAAGTTATATGTAATTTGATAAATGTTATCCCATAGTTGTAGCCTCTCATTAGCATCAAACTTGCCATATAGTAATGTAGTTATCATGATTTTAAAATGTTCACGTAGAAATAATTTCAATGTAACTTGCTGCTCAGAATAAAAAATGACTGCCACATCAAAATTGTCTTCAACAAATTACCATTTCTTGCAAGAATAATTTGTCCCATCCTGATGCATTTCTTGTTTCCTCCTATACTTATCAATGTATCTTTGTTGTTGGAATGGTTCCATCAATGCTATAAGAAAGAATTCATGATGTCTATGAAACATTTGTAACCTTAGAAAAGCATGTTGAGTCCTTCCTGATACGATATTCCAAATAAAAGCTTTAATCATTATTTAAAATTGAATTTTGTGGCACCTCTCTTTGGCACAACCCTGATGGCTAGTTGAACTTCTATTGTCTCTTATTTTTTACCTTTCCTACCTCCCTGTGATATTGACTTTGGAGAGATACCTGCCTATCTAGCCACTTTTTTATAACTTTCCTATAATGTCTCTCCTCTTTGTCTTCTATTACATCTGCATCTTTCTCCTTGTCTACCAGTGGTACCACTTCAGCTCTAGAGATGTTGTGAGAAACTAGATCATGCAACTTCCTCATAGGAGAATCCTTTTTCAATAATGATAACTGAACATTACTAGGACTGCTAAACATAATAGCTTTCTGATTATCAGAATTGCTACTTATATGTGAGCTTTCTGCTTCAAGATCCTTTTCTTCAGGTTCCTCCATAGACAACTGAGCATTACTAGGAATGATAACTTTCTGATTATCAAAATTTCTACCTATCTGTGAACTTTCCTCTTCAAGATCCTTTTCTTCAGATTCCCCATAATCCTTAATGAATCTGAATTCTGTGCAAAAGTAAACACTCCATAAGTCTTCTGAGCATAACTAATATCACATGCACCATCATTGTTATTATGTGCTTTCCTTCCTTGTGTAGGTAGAATTAGCTTTGCATCAGGTATAGGAACATCACCCTCAGCATAATTCACCTGTTCTATAACCTTGTCAATTGAAGGGAATTGTTCTAACACCTTGACTCCTTAAAACTGCTCCTTAGCATGGAAAATTTCCCCTTCCTCTAGCTCATTACCAACTTCTTATTCCACCTCTATTCTATCTCCCTATTTTGAGGAAGGAGATACTATAGGTTGCTCAAGTTTTTCATCAAATGATTCCAGCACCCAATCCTTTGTATTCCCATTTTCAGAAACCGTGTTATATTATGAACCACTTCCATGTTTTCATCACTTTGATCATTCATCTCATTTTTGACCGGCTGCTCCAACTTGTTGACTATATTCTAATTATCTTTATTAGAGGAAAACACCTCTTCTAGTTACACCATTTCTTTCTCTATCCTCTCATGATCCTGATATTTTTCTGGAACTACTACAACTGTAGTATACTCTTGCTCCTTTTTGTCACTGTTACTTACCTCTCCATTCTCCTTAGACTTTTTATCCTCATTAGATAATGTTGGAAATTTGCCTTTGGCGGGGAGATGCGTCCACCCATCTTTGATGAATTAAACACTAGTGTTCCGCATGTTGGAGGCTTTGTCTCTTCACACATGCATAATCTACTAAGTGAGTAGATGACCGTAGGGCCAAAATTCGTCAAATTTCGTTGAGAAATGAAAGAGATATTGGTCCACGAAGTAAGGTGTTTGAGGCATGAAAATATGGTGTGGGACAAATCTACCACATCGGTGGGAAAAGGAAGAATTGCTCTCTATATAAGTCTCTAATATGGTAAAGGGTTTGGGACCCCAAGGGGTATCCCATGTGTTTAAAAGAGGGAGGACCTAGATGTGCTTGGGTTCAAGGCTAAGCCCACACGCGCACCGCCACCGCCCGTTCGGTCCGGTCACGGGTCATGGGCTGTGGGGACTTTCTGATATTATCTTTTTGGACCCCAAATTGCTTAATATTTACAGTTTGGTCCCTAGAGTTTCTGGAAAGTTGATTTTGGGGTGACGGAAGGCAGAAAACTTTCTGCCTACCGTTGGACTATTTTCTGGAGCATTAACCAGTCATTATTTGGCTGATTAACTCCTCCATTATCACCCTCCTTCATGTCCATAATTCAGCCTCTCTTGATGGCCATTAACAACCTCTCTAATGCCATTTACAGCCCTCATAATGGCTATTTACAGCTGTTTTTTGGGCAGTTGAACAGCCCTCTTGTGATGCTATATATTGAGCTATTTTGGCTCAATTGTGAAGAGACATACGTGACTAAAATTCAGCATAAAACAGTGAGCAAAACAGCCAGAAAATAGCACAAAACATAGCTCAAAACTGTGACGAAAAAAAGAGTGAGTTAAGACCCTCATATACACAACAGAGACACATTATATACACAGAGACAAAAGAGAAGAGTAAACAGAAACTCTTCCTTCCTTTTCCATATCTTCAGCAAGTCGATTCATATTTGTTTTCTTCGTCAGGCTCAACCTATTGGCTTTGTAGCGTTGAGATTAAAGTGTTGTTTTATCTTGGGAGACTACTGCCCGCTAACGTTAAAGCATATATACGGGGCAATCTTGTCGTAAGGACAGAGGGCAATCACTCGACTCAACACACAACGTTCTAACCATCCAGATTTAGTTGTTTCTTGATTTTAGGTTATCAAGATTCAAGACATAACAAGCTTGCGGCAGTTTTGAAGATTGGCCTATTTGTTCAACAAGATTCAATTTCTGAATATTGAATATTTGTTTATCCTTTCGAATACTTGTAATAGTTATTTACTTCCCGTACTGCTTTATAAAGTACAATAGAGTACCAACAGATAATGCATCAAATTTATTATGGATAATCACAACAACCTCAACAACATTCCCATTATTTTCTTACCATTTATAAACTTGTCAGAATTCTTATCCATAGTAAATGCACTCTTATCCTTGACATGATACCTTCGAGGGTCTCCCACCACCTTCCCACTAGATAGAACTCTAGAAGGATATGTATATTTGTTTCTAAAGTTATTTTGATGCAACAAATCTTGATCCTCCATATTTTTGCCATGTCCATCAGCTTGATCATGCAGATCCACCTATGCACTTCTCAATTCTGGATGCAAGGTTCTACAACCCTCTTTAATATGGCCTTGTAGTTTACACTTCTTACAGTACTTTAGAAATACATCATACTGTATTTTAACATCTACAATTCTTATATCACCATAATTCTCATCACAAATATCTATCCTTACAATATCTGGTAATTCAGGAACAAGATCAACAAGTACCTTAACCCTAGCAGAATTAGGACGGGTTTTATTAATCGTAGCCATATCTAATTGCAGAGGTTTACCTACTGCTGAAGAAAGTGTAAAAATAGACTCTTTTAGAAAAAAAGTCAGTAACAAATAGGGAAGAGAAATCCAAGCCATGGACATTGTTGTCTCTTCTTCAATCTTGAACTTGTGATCATAAATTAACGGCCTCATTTGATATGAAAAACCATCCTTATACTTGATATAATATGCACCTTTTGATGTAATATTAATGAAATCTTCCAGCAGCTCAAATCTCATTAGAATATGTCTATGTCTAAGAAATCCAATATTGCAACCGCCCTTGTACCACATTGCTTTCGAATCTGTTGCCAGAGTTCATCCAGTTCCGGCCATCCATATGAGAACTTGCCTACCACTGCAAAATTATGCTTTTCATTTGTATTCATACATAAAACTTCAGCTTTTGTCTATCGTACCACTGGAGTTTCATTCACAATCTCAACATGCTTGATAGGAATGGGTTCGACAATGCAAGTTGTCGTATGCATGCTACTTTTCATTGTGCTAGGATTTACTAGGTTTGCTTATGTCACTAGGGTTTTGGAAGTAGTCTCAGAAGAATTTATCACAGGAGGAGCAATAAGAGAAGAGATCAAATGAGGGAATTAAGAAGAGGAAGCAATTTCACTCTACGTAGGGTTTTGCATGGAGAGAGAAGAGAGTTTTTTTAAAAAATAATCTAGTCTTTAATAAACCAATGAATGATATTTCTTCACAACTTAATTCTACCCCAGACCTGTATACCTCTTCCTTTTCTTATTCCTTTTTTAATTAAAAACAAAGCTCAAAGCAATGGATTAAAAAATTATTCCATCAGTTATACTACTACGTAGTTGTTCGTCACCAAAGAAACCATTATGTGGTCTTTTCCTTTCACTTGACCCAATTAAATAAAAGGAAGCAGTAGTCTTTTCTAAATTGTTTCATTAAGCAAAGGTTTAAAAGGAATCAAAGGACTCATGAAGCACGAAAAATTTGTTGTCATAATAACTGAAAAATCAAGCGGTAACAAATCCACATGCCTCAAACGCAAAATTTACTCAAAATAATCGTGATGAAACAATTTTCAATGTTTTACCACATTATAACTTTGACAACAAATTGATTTTTTTTCAACGCATTTCAATCATTAATCATATATATAATTGACCATACATATATATCATCTAGGTTATCTAATTAAATGCATCAAGGTTCTGATATCAATTGTAAGAATATAGGCATAACTGAAGCAACACATAGAGAACACATAATCACAGATTTTAATCAAACATAACTAAAATCGATACTTATCTCTTGAAGCATGACAAAGAACGTAAATTGAGCCTTTATACATGGTCAAAAACTATCCACAGGATCATCCTCTAGTTCCATGGTCTTCTGTTGTGTTACCCGAACAATATCAGAATATGAAAAATTGGTGTAGGCAAAATTCACATGGAAAACGTGTAGAAACTGTAGCCTCCTTGATGGAATAAGATTCTTTATATATCCACGGGTTTATGATTTAGACCCGTTTACCAAACCTACTAGGTCTTTCTTTTTCACCAAGAAATTGGATTTCATTAAATTTCAAATTATTCAGGCACAACAAGGACCATAAAATTTAATTAACTAGGCTTTCTATCATGAACTTAATTCAAAATATCTTAATTAATCATACCATAATAAATAATGAGTTATTTCACTAAATATTCGTAATGCACTCCTCAATTCAATTTTGAAATTCTTCCATCAGACCTTATTTACTATCCATATTAAGATTCAGATACTAATCAAGTAAATTAAATTAGTGATAATTTCATATATTTATTATTTCCTTTAAGCTTTCTCTTAACTTATTTCATTTGCCGAATATAAAATCCATTTGCAAGGTTTACATATGAGACACAGAAGTAAAAAAACACTCTTCTTATGTGTAAACTGAGTTCTCTCTAGAGAAAAACCCAAGCTAGCTAAAACCCTAGTTTTTCAACTATTCACAGGAGACGATGACTATTGTGGACACTGAACAACCTCCTTTTAAAGGCTGTCAAGCCATCATTGACACCATACAGGCAACCTAATCAACCCCCGCAACCCAAAACATATGCTACAATCTTACAACCTCATTACAAACCACTCCAAATATACATTTGCCTCTAAAGTCTGTAACCTATCTACATGGAGACCCCATGATCATATGGGACAAAGAAGAAGTTGAACAGATGATATTAAAGGAAAATATACAATATGTCATCGTTGGAAAGTTCTCTTGCGGATGGCCACTATAATAAAGAACTTCGGAAACATATTCCTAAGCTGTGCAAATTGAACGGTGTATGTTATATCAATTTGCTTAGGAATAGGTATATTTTGATATATGATACTTTGTCAGAAGACTATGTCAACTTTTTATCAAAACCTGCATTTTACATTACGTATACGAACTGGTCATATCCCATGCATACTCTGAAGTAGGATCCATGGTTTTATCCAGATGAAGAAACTACAATAGCAATTGCATAGATTTCCTTTCCATAGTTGCCTCCAAATTATTTTGTAAAGGAAGTTGTTTTCTTTTTAGCATTTTCTATTGGAAAGCATTTACAAGTGAATACAACTACTTATAATCAAACCATGCCAAGTTGTGCGACAAATCAATGATGAAATAGATCTGTTGAGTAAATTTCCCACAAAGAGTTAATATCGGGATGAGAAAGAAGAGCAATGGTGAAATATTGGATAAATGGATCAAGATAAAAAAAAATGATCATGTTACTAAATACTATAAAACATGAAAACTTTAGTGACACAATGAGGTGGAGTGCTTTAGTATACATCCTGAACTTTATCCAAATGAGGAAGTAGAGGTCACATGCAATAGTCATGAACCATCACATAAGGAGGAGCAAGTTTGAACATCAACATGTGAGAAGTCGGAAAAATAGAAGGTGTTGTCTAGTGAAAGGTTGTTCATTTCTAGAATGATAAAAAATAGTGGTAAACAAAAGCAATCACAGGTTGTCGAGGGTCAAGAGAACCAACAAAAAGGGAAAAATTCCAAACACAATGGCAATTCCATAAAACAACAATAACATCAAGGAAGTAATCAAATAAGGTATCAACAGCATACCTGGAATGTAAGAAAAGACAATAGACAAATGGAAAGAAGAATTATAAATCAAAGATACAATGAAAACAACGCAAGGATAATTAGACAAATCAAGAGACAAATGTAGTGAAAACTGCTAACCAATTTGCTATGCTGGATGAAGAGATTTAGGTGGATAGCAGCGAAAGAAATTCAAACAAGCAAGTTAGTGTGACATAAGTGCAACATTCTAGGTAACAAAGAGTAAGCCTGCAAGTCCAAGCACATTAAAAATGAAGAAAAATGAGAAAAGTGGAACAAGAGAAGAGCCTTGAATCCTCAAAAGCCTAGATTGAAACATCTTTTGGTAAAACAAGTCAGGAAAATAGGGATACCAATAAAAAGCAACATGTGAAGAACAAGCAGAAGGATACAATATTGACACAAACTAAGGTATTCAGAGGTCCCAATTTCAAGAGCTTCTCGTTGTATTCATTAGAGAACAAGCTACGGTAGCAAAACCAAAACAAAGATTTAGTAGTGCCCATAAGTGCCACCTAGTGTTGTGACAACACCTGAGGTATAACATTGAGAACTTCTGATTCTTGTAATCCATGAATCCAACAAGAATTCGTTCTTAAAGGGCAAGAAACTCCATAAAATATGTTGCAAGAAGTAGTACAACTTGAAGTTATGATTCTTGCTCAGGAATCCTCCAAGGATAAGTAGGAAGAGGATGATGTGGAGGCTAACAAGAGACACATCATACAAGAAGCAAATATTTCACCAAACATTTTAACAAATTAAAGCATACTTGAACATAAGGCATAACAAAGCTAAGTCCAACAGTATACAATGATAGACAAAGCATTATTTTAGAACATAAAATCACAATACTCAGAATACTTCTAAGAGGTTGATTGATCTTAACATGAACCATAATTATTATGTTATTTCTTTCATGGAGCCTTGCATATACAACAGTAACTATAAAATTCTATTGGAGAAGAGAATGATATAACTTCGAATTCAACATATGCTCAGTGTCCAGTATCACTATGCTTTTCCAATCATATAGCATATGATACTCAATATCTCTGGATTGTTGGTGGGGATTTCAATGTCATTTTGTCATAAGAGGAGAAGCTTGGTGGATTGCCAGTTCCAGCATCAGAGATAGTAGGTTTTGTAAATTATGTGGCTTCATGTGGATTGTCAAATGCAGGTTTCATTGGCAATACATACACTTGGTGGAGTGGTAGAACTGAAGCAACATGTATCTTTAAAAGATTAAATAGGATCTTAGTTAATCATGAGTTTATGGATCTTATTCCTAATTAATCAGTGCATCATCAAATAATAAAAGGATAATACCATGCTCTATATTGATAGTGGAATCTAACAACACTGACTCTCTAGTGATAAAATCTTTTAGGTTTTTGAATGTTACACCCTGTATTTTTGTGCTAGTATGCATCATAAGTAAAGTAACATAACCCATCAAGATTAATATCTCATATATGGATAACGATGGTTTAAAATAAATGTTAAGTAAGTGCCTTGGGAGGTTGAGGCTAAACAAATCAAAGAAAACATTTTTTTGACGAAGTTTGCCGAAGAAAAGTGGATTGTAATAGCCCGTACTTTGGGCGTAAGACTAGGAGTTCTAAATATCCTAAGGAGGTCTTATTATGAGATATTTGAATTATACAATTGTCATATGTTAAGTCATGCAAGTTGTAAAACAAAATTCGGCAAAGGTCATCACATGTTACTTTCATTAGTTTATTGAAAATTTGGGTCAGATGTCACATATCTTTACTCCCAATAGACTTGGAGTTACGGGGTGATCGACACACAAAATTGGATGTGTACAAGTTTAGATTCTAGAGCATTAAAATGTTCATCTATATGATGTCAGAGTGCCGAGATATTGTCATTTTTGAGAGACTTCTAGGCAAGCAGTGAAGGACCTTGCTGACCGAGCTCCAAAGAGAAGGTTTTTCTTGCATTAGCCTTCACTCATAAGCTAAGTTAAGGCGGTTAAGTGTTTATAAATTGATTTTTGATGATGGAAGCCCTATTTCTCATCCAAATCGGTTCCTAAGCTCCATGGATTCTCTCTAAAGTATTCTTGCATATCCAAGTGAAAATATACATGATTTTGACGTGAAACTTCCTTCAGGAATGTCATAGTACTCGTAGAACTCATTTCCTCTGCTTGGTAATTGGCTTGAGAAATTCTTCAAGTTGAAGTAAGGGCTGGAAAGGCTTACTCTTGAACCCTAAGGTGAGATTATCATTCTTATTCATGTACTTGAGCTTAGTAGAGCTTTAAATGGGTTAGAAAGCTATGAAATTGTAAGTAGATGTTGATATGTTGAAGTTGAGTTAAGGGTGTGTGGTGTGATGTTTGGGAGGTTGTTCTTGTTGTTCTTTATGTGTTCAACATATAGTTGTTGATTGTTTTTGTGTTGATATTGTTCTTGACTAGAGGGACATAAAAGAAATAGGGAGATGTTGTCCAATTTTCCATAAATCGAGCTTGTCTCTCGCTAGCTAGTTGGTGTGTTCCTCTTGTTGATAATAATGAAAAAAGTTCCTTTTATATTTATGAGAAAGTTGTAGATGGCATATCCAACACAGTTCAATTGATCACTGGTATGAGGCAAGGTTACTTCCTATTGACTTATTTAGATTTTCCCCTGTTTTATGAAAGAAAGAAAATAATACATTATGCCAGTCTAATCAAGAAAGTGCTTAACAAGATCAATTCATGGCACAATACGTTACTCTCCTTTGGTGGCAGATATATCCTTATCTCTCATGTGCTACAAACTATGCTAATATGTCTCATATCAACTGTGAATCTTCCTAAAGGAGTTGTCAGTCAATTGCTTAAATCATTTGCCAAGTTGTTTTGGAGTAAATCAGGAGAGGTAGCAGGAAAACAATGGGTAGCTTGGGAAAACATGTGTTTACAATGAATAAATGAGGTCTGTGGTTCAGTTCATTACATGATATCTCTAATAAATAGTTTGTCGAGTTTTAGGACTTCAATGTCATTATGGAGTTCATTTATGGGCAAAAAATATTGCAAGAAATTACTTCTAGTCACAACACAAGACAAGAGAGGATCACATGCATGGAAAAAGATAATCTCAATGAGAGAAGTTTTAGAACATCAAATATGGTGGCAACCTAAATGGGGTAACTTTAGTTTCTTGTTTGATAGTAGGACAAAACTAGCTACCTTATACATTGTAGTTCCTGTTATGGCAATTGAAGAAATAGAGATTTCTCAATTTGTAGATGATGCTAGTAGGCAGTGTCAAATTACAATACATTTAACCAGCTTATATAGTACAACATATCCTAGAGAATATTTGTAATGACTCAAAAAGTCATTTTTCTTATTTTGTCTAGAAATTCCTAAATTACCCTTCCTGAGTATTTATTTATGGGGATGACTAGTACGGTTCCTGAGGTGATCGGGTAGGTTTCGGCCCATTTTGGTAGGTTTGACAAATCCCAAGTTAAGAGAATAGAAAAGTTTGACCTATAGTTGACTTTTGGGTAAACGTGCTATGTTTGTAGTTTTGTCAGTTCCATTAGCTCCAGAATGGAATTTATGGCTTAGTCGAGTCTTTGGTTCAGTTCCTGAGGCAGCCGGGTGAATTTTGGGGTTTAGGTTATAAAATCGTGAAATTAGAACTTAAGAGTTGACTTTAGTCAAACTCGAGCTTTCAAGACCTTTTCCTGAAATCTGATTGCGCGAGCATGTATGGAATGTGTTTTATGATGGAAATGCGTGTTTAGTTTGTATTTGGAAGGTCCCAAGAGTGTTTCGGGTGCTTGACGGGGAGTTGGTGAGTTTTGAGTATTGCTGGTGTCTGTTGTTCACCCCAACACCTTTGCTTCCTCTTCCGCGAGTCTGCCTCAATGGAGGTCTGGCTCGTAGTAGAGTGGTTCTTCCATAAGCTGAGGGTCTTTCTTAGCGGACATGTTTCTCGTAGGGGAAGGTGTCCTATGTGGAGTTTCCTTCTGCCCCAGTGGAGGGTCAGGATTTTAAGTGAACATGCCCCAATGGATAGGGTTTCCGCTGAAGCATGTCCATTCTAGAATAATCGATTCCGCCACATTAGAAACGTTGTATAGATTATAAGATTGAATAACCTAGAATTCTATTCTCATTCCCCAAAATATTCCTCTTATTACTAGAGCTTGGGCAGTAGATTCTTGAAAACTCAAGGGAATTTGATCATTAAGGTAACCTTCTACCCTTCTATTAATGTATTCTAGTTATATTATGTCCTAAGCATGATTCGTAAATTTGGAGAAATATGTAACGACCCGTCTGATCATTTTTAGCTAACGTCACTTAATTGCTTATTTGACCATTCATGTAGTCTATATGTAGGGTTAGTAATATGCGGGAATGGGTGGCATAAATTTCAAGGTCTATTCATATGAGTTTCGGATGAAAAAACAAAACTAGAACCTTTGAGTTGGATAGTTTGAATCAACGTGAAATTTAGAGTAGATGGGTTTGTTTCTGAGTTTTGTCACTTCCGATAGATCTAGAGGGTCATTTATGACTTAATCGAGCCATTGGTTTGCTTTCTGAGGCAATCAGATGTATTTTGTGGCTTTATTTGTAATATTTGGATATTTAGTTTTACAGGATGATTCATTAGAGAAGTAGGCCTTAGCTCGGTTATTTGAGAAATATGAGGGTATAAGTGAGGTCATAGCACCGTTTACCTTAGACGAACATGTCTAGTTTGTGTATGGGGGTCTCGGTAGTGTTTCAGGTGTTTGGTGGAGGATTTGGCGTTGTTTCCATAATTTGGTGTCAGTTGTTCGCCTTGGCGGCACCTCTATTAACTCCTGTATGTCTGCCTCGGTGGGAGGTTGGCTCGTAGAAGCGGGGATTGGGAAGTTGTCGAGTTTCTTCCTTGGTGGATAGAACCTCCGCAGGGGTGGGTACGCCTCTGCGGGATCGAGGTCTCCATTGCACTAGGGTGAGGTGTCAAGTGACACTACCTTAGCAAGGTCATTTCATGCAGTAGTGGGTCCGTGCTAGTGGGGCCAATTCTGCTGAGGCTGAATCGCTGGACCAGGTGTCCTTTAAAATTTACTAGGTTAGATCACTTTTTCAAAAATAGTATTCTCGAACCTAGAGCCGCAAAGAGAGAGTTTCTGAAGTTTGAAGAGAAAGTCCTCCATTTAGAGTAAGAATTCCATCTTTTACTATTTGAATTCATTATTCTAAGTCCTTTAGTGGTGTTAGATTATCCATGTGAATTGGATAGAATGACGTTAGGTCTGAATTTAAAGGGTGTTTATGGACTAATTTACTTTAATTATTGTGATTTACTGATGGATTGTACTAGATTATCATGTTGTATAGCTTAATTTGAGTATAGAAAGACATGTGATTTGGGGGGAAATTCTAGGGTTTCCAGATTGGGGCTTTTTGTATATTGATCAATTGAAGGTCCAAATGAGTATAGGTTTCCAATTAATTTAAGGATATGAATCCCTAGTACGTATTGATGCTTTTTGAATATTAAAGTTTGAGTCTGACGATGTGGGCCCGAGGTTGGTCTTTGGAGTTTTGCTTGTTTAGGATTATGTTCTTGTATGTTTTGTAAGTCTTATATTAACGAATAATATATATGTGATTGACTTCGATTATCAAGAGGCACGGCGGAAGGCCAGGCTATCACTTAGGCTTGATTGTTCGGCACTCTTGTCCGTTCCAAAGGTAGGCTATGATTTACTTTCACTAGACCCTAATAGAATTACATAATTGGTTATAAATATTGAGGGGTACTGGGCGTGTTTGGGGGTCCCACTCAGCTAGTTATGATGAATGTTTGAGTGGGTACTAGTACTGATCTATAATGATGGGTGATTTGGGAAATCAGCCTTATGCTGGTACTGACTGCTGATTGATTGGGCTTGTCGCCATATGTAGGCTTGTTGCCATATTTTTATTTTAAGTTTATTCATCACACATGCTTTCGATATAATATCCTGATTTGTATTTAGATTGTATATTGTTGAAATCTTGAAAGCATGCGATATTCATCTCTATACTTGGTTGTATCATATTACATCATGATTTCTTGCCTTATATTCATTTGCATTCATACACTCATGGTTCGATGATATTGATATGAGAGTGGTATGGAAATGTTGTGGGTCCAAGAGACCGGAAATGTAAGAATACTTATGAGATTATAGCAGCACGGGTATGATAATGATACATAGGGAATGTAGTTACACACCTGCAATATTTATATTATTCATCTACAAGATGGGCTCTGATGGTTAATTCTGGAAGAGTATATGGACTTCGCAGGTCCCCGTGAGTGTGAATTTCATAATAAAAACTTGAGCGCATGTATATTAGATGATAAGGGTACATGGCATATGTATTTGCATTCATTTCATACACATAACATTTCATTGAATATCTGTGATGTATTTAAGTGTTGGATGGTTAGTGATGCTTTATTGGATTTTCCGAATAAGGAAGCATTGATAAATGGAATTCTATTATTGAACCATTTGAGGTTGGGTGACTTACGTGAACATGAATCCTATATGAATATTGTCTTATGCTCAATCTGTGAATTATTGTGTGGTCAAGTGACAGTACTTGGTTTATTGCACTGTTAGAATAAGGCTATTTGGTGTCAACTTGGCATTTATCTCTTCTTACGTATCTTCTGTCATTGTAGACATATGATGCCTACGGGGGTACGTTGTGTACTCATACTACACTTGCTGCATTCTATTTGGATGTAGATTCAGTGCCTTCTACTAGTGCGGGACCGCGTGGATGAGCCCGAACGGTTGATTCTCCTGCATTCAAGGTGAGCATGTTACCTTCCGCATACCCTTGGGTGTTCTATCTCTACTTCAATCATTAACTTGCACTTCATAGACAAGATAGACACTTTTAGATTATGTATTGGTTTTGGCTTACGTTACTAATTTCAGACTTGTATCGGATTTCTAGTGCCCTAGTATTCATAGACTAGATCTTTGGGGGGATGTTGTTGATATTCAGACTATTATTTTTTGCATTTATATCATGAGATAGATTATATAGTATTTTGTTATATTTAAGCTTTTATTTATGTTATATCATGTGAATGGTTCGAGAGTAGTTCGCCTACTGGTGGGAATTGTGTAGGTGCCACCACGATTCCTGAAAGGGGTCGTGACAAAATAAGAGGGGAACCTTGTTGGGAATAACAGAGTTATATTTGGGGATTGGTTATTGGAGTATTGTTGTGATATTGTAAACTAGTGATGTATTAGACTACTGGATGATGCTTTATTGGCCAATTGCATGGTTTAAACCCTTTTGTAAATTGGGGGAAATTCTAGGTTAGAATTGGGGCTTTTGCCAATTCATGAAATTGAGGATCCAATCGGGCTTTGTTATTAAATGAACTCGATATTATGACTATCTATCATGTTATGATACTATTTGGGTAATAAAATTCGAGTCTTGATAATGTGGGCCCGGGTTCTTTTATAACTTAACTTGGGGATTATAGTTGGTCCACAGATATGGGTACTGTTAGACTCTAATCTCATATAATCGATATGATTGATTAGAGTGGGCTCGTGGGGAGGCTCAGTGGAAGGGGAAAGCTACATCATGAGTTCTTTAGCTTCTAAATCAGGCAAATTGAGACTTGCTAGACTCTCGTATAGCATTTATGTGTTGGTATGCTAACAATGGATTAATGGGAGCAATGGGGAATTGGGGGTCCCGTATTAGTAAGGTGACGAGAACTAATATAGGAACAAGTGAACTTAACTTGGGTAATTAATGAATTAGTATATATATATATATATATATATATGAAGGTGTTTATGTGTATAGCCTTCGGGCCACAGTAGGCGCGGTGCATGAATCTACATAGGTTGGTACGATTATTGTTTACTTAGGTTTGTAGCTATGTTGATATGATATTCTTGATTTGACTTGTCATGTACGGTGTACAAATATCCATATCATTCATACATTCTATATTTGGCATTGAATGGTTGATATATTGCTAAGAGCGACTTGGGAAGTCGGTTATGGCAGTACATGAGTGATGACTAATTATGACACTTCAGCCACTGAGCTGGTATCCGATGGAATCGGATGGGTATATGGACCTCATGAGTCCCCCATGGGTCACTTGGCAGCTACTTCAACACCGTGTGGTTCAGGATATCAGCCTCTACATGTTGGTATGGTACAGGATCTCAGGCTACCCATAGACTTACGGCTCAAAGCATCAGCCACAACATGAGCTTTGCCAGATGGTACAAGATATCAGCATCATAGTCTTTCAGCAACTCAAGCCACCTTCTATGTATTAAATTCAACTCCTTCTGCCTGAATATATATTGTAAGCTTTTATGATCAGCGAACAAGTCAACATGAACCCTATAAAGATAATGATGTCATATCTTCAAGGCAAATATAAGAGCTGCCAAGTAAAGATCATGAGTCGGGTAATTCTGCTTATGCTTTCTTAACTGTCACGAAGCATATGCAATAACCTTACCATGCTCCATCAGAACACAACCCAATCCAACTCTTGAGGCATCACAATAAACAACATAGCCCTCTGAACCTTCTGGAAGTGCCAAGACAGGTGTTGAGGTGTTGGCCTGATTTTTTTCATGATCCAAGCACATGTAAATTCTTTTAAATAATTGGTGATGGCGAGATTCGATCTCAGGACCTTTGCCTATTCTGATACCATGTTGAAGAGTGCCACCATTTCATCTAAAAGCTTAAGTTGTTACAGTGAGCACACTTTTTAATATTTGACTATATTATCAGAGTGTACTGCTCCCTCTGCCCAAATTTATGTATAGAGGTTTGATTTTTCAAGAAATTTAAGAATGAAAAAAAGAAAGACTTTTGAAATTTGTTGTTTGATATATGCATAAATATTTATGTGACTGTAAATTATTTCATTAAGGTAAAATAGAAATTTTGAAATTGAATTGTTATTAAATATGAAAATAAATAGACTAAAAAACAAAGAGTATCTAAATTGATGTGACGGTAAATTTGTTGTTTGATATATGCATAAAAATTTATGTGACGATAAATTATTTCATTAAGGTAAAATAGAAAGTTTGAAATTGAATTATTATTAAATATGAAAATAAATAGACTAAAAAACAAAGAATATCTAAATTGAGACGGACAAAATATTTAATACGTAAATTGTTAACCAAGTACAAAAGATGCCACCAAAATATGATCCGTTTTTCTAGCGCCCATACTCATTTAACTTTTTATGTACACATATGTCCAACACTTCTGAAATCGAATCAATATTTGGGAGTAACATTCAAGATATGATGTCTTTCTCAAAATGAGTTTCTACTAATGGACTTAAAAAATTCGAGACATTTAAAATCATGCAAGATTTATTTTGTTGATTTACACTCTTCTTGAGGCACATCTCCAAAATAGTAAACATGACATGAACAATGTTTCACTAATCTTGATGACCAATAAACGCACATTACTTCCATCATGTTAAAGTAAACAACAACAATATATCCAGTATAATTTCACAAGTAGAATTTGAAGGTAGAGTAATTTGAGATTACGATAGACTTTAGGGGATATGATAAAAATCTATAAGCTCCTGGTTATTACCAGAAATTTCTATTTTTTTTAAAAATAATTAAAAATAGGGTGTAGATATACATTCTACTAATTTTGAAAAAAATATATTTGGAGATGAGTTTCAAGTGTGAAATATGATTTTGACCAATTTTTCAAGTGGATTATTTTTCCGCTTCAAAATATCACATTTTTTTAATGTCCAAACGCTTAATAAGTGTATTTGTAATATTGAATTTTTAAATAAGCATGTTTCAGTAAAACGTTTGATACTCCAACCAACATTGAAAAATACTTTATTCAGGAAAATATTTTTAACAAAATAAATTATCATTCCGGAAATTGACCTCCTTATCACCAAACACCATGAGGCAAGATTTGAGAATCACTGTTTTAATTAAACAAAAATGCCTGACAATCAAAAAATTTCTAATCCATAGAAAAATGAGCTCCCTGTGATTACTGAAAGAGTTACTCCTATGAAACTTGTGTCTGTTAAATTTGGTATACATAAATTAAGTACATGGAGCTAGCGCATACGTTGTTTAACTATATACTCCATATGTATGATGGTTTGGAAATGTTAATATATGTTTTGCCAAATTCGTTGATAATGCTCAGGGACGTTTTGTATGCTCGACAAACATAAATAGTTCTGAGACAAAAAAATTTAGCGTTGTTCCTTTGATTACTAATTTTGAGATAAGTTACACCAAGAGTACTAGAAGCTAAATTATTAATAGGATCCTTCAGCGCCTCCAAGCTTCTATTCCCTATGTCAATAATCGCGAAAAAGAAAGAAGTTTACTACTAGAAATAATATTACGAGATAAGTTATCCATGGTGGAATAACAGTATCAAGATTAGGTATCTCTAGATAAAATAATAAAAATAACAAAAACATCTTTGAGGTCCCTCAAACCCTTTTTCTCCTAATTAAATAAGGGGGGTAGTATTCTTGTAAAGAAATATTTTTTTCTTAGAAATTATGCAATGCATGTTATTTTTAATACAACAAACCAAACAATCAATAAAGAAATAAGTAATATCAGAATAATTAATCCCAAAATAAGGTTCAAGAATTGCAGTTTGTGGAAAATCCTTCCAAGAAAAATACAGAAGCACTTCATAAGGTGCACGTAGAACTTCACATTTTTATCATATGGAAGAGGAATATTAGAGACAGAAATCTAGTATGCAATGGCTCAAGGATGGTTAAAGAGACACTAAATTCTCTCACACATATGTGAAGGGTATAAGAAATATGTTAACATTGCATAAAATTTAAGATATGATAGGAAACTATCTGGACAATAAGGATGATATAGGGAATAAAGCAGTGAGATTTTTTCAAGAGCAGTTTCATGTAGATAATTTCCCAACAAATTTTGAGCTGCTTGATCATACTCCCTCAATAATCCCTAAAGAACTAAATGAAGGCTTCATGGAACATCCTTATTAGGAGGAGGTTAAAATAGCAGTTTTTTATTTAAGAGGGAAAGTGCAAGTGGACTAGATGGTTTCTCAAGACCGTTTTAATAGACATGTTGGAACATAATAGGAGAAGATGTCACAAGGATGGTCCAAGATTTTATTTGTGGGCATGAACTTCTAAATTTCATAACATATATCAATCTGGTATTGCCTCCCAAAAAGCAAGTGGTTCAAACTTCTCAAACTTAAGGCCTATAAGACTGAGCTATTTTGTTAATAAGATCATTTCAAGGGTCCTTCATGAAAGGCTAGTCACAGTATTACCATACTCAGACTGGTCTTGTGAAAGGTAGAAGTATAATGGAAAATTTCTTGTAAGCATAGGAGATAATTAAAGATACCAAAATAAGGGGCAAGCCATCTAATGTGGTGATAAATTTTGAAATGGCAAAGACATACGATAGAATTTCTTGGATTTTAAAAAAAAAATTATGATAAAATTTGTGTTCTAGATTGTTATTGATATGGTATGGAAACGGAATTCAAATACTTGGTATATTGTGTTTATCAGTGGACAACCTTATTAATTGTGTTAGTCTAGTAGAGACGTAAAGCATGGAGATCCACTATCTCACACATTATTTATATTGACTGCAGAATTACTGGCTAGGAGCTTGATAACTCTACATAATCATGAAGGTTTCAGGTATGACATGCTCAATGAAGTCTAAAAATAAATCACTTGTTATAGGAATATGATACTACTTTTTGTTTCAGGAGATCCAATATCATTGTATGTCATGATGACATTGTTGAGGAAACATGAAACAACATATGGTCAGAAAATCAACAATGAAAAAAGTTCCTTTTATATTTATGAGAAAGTTGTAGCTGGCATATCCAACACAGTTCAATTGATCACTGGTATGAGGCAAGGTTACTTGCTATTGACTTATTTAAGTTGTCCCCTGTTTTATGAAAGAAATAAAATAATACATTATGCCAGTCTAGTCAAGAAAGTGCTGAACAAGATCAATTCATGGCACAATACGTTACTCTCCTTTGGTGGCAGATATATCCTTATCTCTCATGTGCTACAAACCATTCCAATATGTCTCATATCAACTGTGAATCTTCCTAAAGGAGTTGTCAGTCAATTGCTTAAATCATTTGCCAAGTTGTTTTGGAGTAAATCAGGAGAGTTAGCAAGAAAACAATGGGTAGCTTGGGAAAACATGTGTTTACAAGGAATAAATGAGGTCTACGGTTCAGTTCATTACATGATATCTCTAATGAATAGTTTGTCGAGTTTTAGGACTTCAATGTCATTATGGAGTTCATTTATGGGCAAAAAATATTGCAAGAAATTACTTCTAGTCACAACACACGACAAGAGATGATCACATGCATGGAAAAAGATAATCTCAATGAGAGAAGTTATGGAACATTAAATATGGTGTCAACCTAAATGGGGTAACTCTAGTTTCTTGTTTGATAATAGGACAAAACTAGCTACCTTATACATTGTAGTTCATGTTATGGCAATTGAAGAAATAGAGATTTCTCAATTTGTAGATGATGCAAGTTCGCAGTGTCAAATTACAATACCTTTAACCATCTTATCTAGTACAACATATCCTAGAGAATATTTGTAATGTCTCAAAAATCATTTTCTTATTTTGCCTAGAAACGCCTAAATTACCCTTCCTGAGTATTTATTTATGGGGATGACTGGCACAGTTCTCGAGGTGATCGGGTAGGTTTCGGCCCATTTTGGTAGGTTTGACATATCCCAAGTTAAGAGAATAGAAAAGTTTGACATATAGTTGACTTTTGGGTAAACGTGCTCTATTTGTATTTTTGTCAGTACCATTAGCTCCAAAATGGAATTTATGGCTTAGTCGAGTCTTTGGTTCAGTTGCTGAGGCAGCCAGGTGACTTTTAGGAGTTAGGTTATAAAATTGTGGAATTAGAACTTAAGAGTTGACTTTAGTCAAACTCGAGCTTTAAAGTCCTTTTCTTGAAAATCTGAGTACGCGAGCATGTCCAGAATGTGTTTTATAATGGAAATGCGTGTTTAGTTTGTATCTGGGAGGTCCCAAGAGTGTTTCGGGTGCTTGACGGGGAGTTGGTGAGTTTTGAGTATTGCCGGTGTCTGTTGTTCACTCCAACACCTTTCCTTCCTCTTCCGCGCGTCTGCCTCAGCGGAGGTCTGGCTTGTAGTAGCGTGGTTCTTCTATGAGCTGAGGGTCTTCCTTAGCGGACATGTTTCTCGTAGAGGAATGTGTGCCTATGTGGAGTTTCCTTCTGCCCCAGTGGAGGGTCAGGATTGTATGTGAACACGCCCCAACGTATAGGGTTTCCGCTGAAGCATGGCCGTTCTAGAATAATCGATTCCACCACATTAGAAACGTTGTATAGATTATAAGATTGAATAACCTAGAATTCTATTCTCATTCCCCAAAATATTCCTCTTATTACTAGAGCTTGGGCAGTAGATTCTTGAAAACTCAATGGAATTTGATCATTAAGGTAACTTTCTACCCTTCTATTAATGTATTCTAGTTATATTATGTCCTAAGCATGATTCGTAAATGAGGGGAAGTATGTAACGACCCGTCTGATCATTTTTAGCTAAAGACCCTTAATTACTTATTTGACCATTCATGTATTCTATATGTAGGGTTAGTAATATGCGGGGATGGGTGGCATGGATTCAAAGGTCTATTTATTTGACCATTCATGTATTCTATATCTATCTATTTATATGGGTAGATGGGTTTGTTTCTTATTTTTGTCACTTCCGATATCTCTGGAGGGTCATTTATGACTTAATCAAGTCATTGGTTCGCTTTCTGAAGCAATCATATGTATTTTGTGGCTTTATTTGTAATATTTGTATATTTTGTTTTCCAAGATGATTCATTAGAGAAGTAGGCCTTAGATCGGTTATAGGAGAAATATGAGGGTACGAGTGAGTTCGTAACACCGTTTACCTTAGACGAACATGTCTAGTTTGTGTCTGGGGGGTCTCGGTAGTGTTTCAGGTGTTTGGTGGAGGATTTGGCATTGCTTCTATAATTTACATGTCTGCCTCGGTGGGAGGTTCGCTCGTAGAAGCGGGGGTTGGGAAGTTGTCGAGTTTCTTCCTTGGCGGATAGAACCTCCGCAGGGGCGGGTATGCCTCTGCCGGATCGAGGTCGACATAGCACTGGGGCGAGGTGTCAAGTGACACTACCTCAGCGAGGTCATTTCATGCAGTAGCGGGTCCATTCTAGTGGGGTAGATTTCGCTGAGGCTGAATCGCTGGACCATGTGTACTTTAAAATTTACTAGGTTAGATCACTTTTTCAAAAATAGTATTCTCGAACCTAGAGCCGCAAAGAGAGAGTTTCTGAAGTTTGAAGAGAATGTCCTCCATTTGGGGTAAGAATTCCATCTTTTATTATTTGAATTCATTATTCTAAGTCCTTTAGTGGTGTTAGATTATCCATGTGAATTGGATAGAATGACATTAGGTCTTGATTTAAAGGGTATTTATGGACTAATTACTTTAATTATTGTGATTTACTGATGGATTGTACTAGATTATCATGTTGTATAGCTTAATTTGAGTATAGAAAGCCATATGATTTGGGGGGAAATTCTAGGGTTTCCGGATTGGGGCTTTTTGTATATTGATCAATTGAAGGTCCAAATGAGTATAGGTTTCCAATTAATTTAAGGATATGAATCCCTAGTACGTATTGATGCTTTTTGAATATTAAAGTTTGAGTCTGACGATGTGGGCCCGAGGTTGGTCTTTGGAGTCTTGCTTGTTTAGGATTATGTTCTTGTATGTTTTGTAAGTCTTATATTAACGAATAGTATATATGTGATTGACTTCGATTATCAAGAGGCACGGATGAAGGCCAGGCTATCACTTAGGCTTGATTGTTCGGCACTCATGTTCTCCCCAAAGGTAGGCTACGATTTACTTTCACTAGACTCCAATAGAATTACGTAAATGGTTATATATATTAAGGGGTAATGGGCATGTTTGGGGGTCCCACTCAACTAGTTATGATGAATGTTTGAGTGGGTACTAGTATTGATCTATGATGATGGGTGATTTAGGAAATCAACCTTTTGTTGGTTCTGACTGCTGATTGATTGGGCTTGTCGCCATATGTGGGCTTGTTGCCATATTTTTATTGTAAGTTTATTCATCACACATGCTTTCGATATGATATCCTGATTTGTATTTAGATTGTATATTGTTGAAATCTTGAAAGCATGCGATATTCATCTCTATACTTGGTTGTATCTCATTACATCATGATTCCTTGCCTTATATTGTCATTTGCATTCATACACTCATGGTTCGGTGATATTGATATGAGAGTGGTATGGAAATGTTGTGAATCCAAGGGATCGGAAATGTAAGCATACTTATGAGATTATAGCAACACTGATATGATAATGAGACACAGGGAATGTAGTTGCACACCTACAACAATTATATTATTCATCGACAAGCTGGGCTCCGATGGTTAATTCTGGAAGAGTATATGGACTTCGCAGGTCCCCCATAGGTGTGAATTTCATAATAAAAACTTGAGCGCATGTATATTAGATGATAAGGGTACATGACATATGAATTTGCATTCATATCATACACATAACATTTTATTGAATATTTGTGATGTATTTAAGTGTTGGATGGTTAGTGATGCTTAATTGAATTTTCCAAATAAGGAAGCATGTTGTTTACTCATTGATATATAGAGTTCTATTATTGAACCATTTGAGGTTGGGTGACTTACGTGAACATGAATTCTTATATAAATATTGCCTTATGCTCAATCTATGAATTATTGTGTGGTCAAGTGACAATACTTGGTTTATTGTACTGTTAGAATAGGGCTATTTGGTGTCAACTTGACATTTATCTCTTCTTACGTATCTTCTGTCATTGTAGACATATGATGCCTATGGAGGTACGTTGTGTACTCATACTACACTTGCTGCATTCTATTTGGATGCAGATTCAGTGCCTTCTAATTGTGCGGGACCGCATGGCTGAGTCCGAACGGTTGATTCTCCTGCATTCAAGGTGAGCATGTTACCTTCAGCATACCCTTGGGTGTTCTATGTCTATTCAATCTTTTACTTGCACTTCATAGACATGATAGACACTTTTAGATTATGTATTGGTTTTGTCTTACGTTACAAATTTCAGACTTGTATCGGATTTCTAGTGCCATTGTATTCATAGACTAGATCTTTGGGGGGTGTTGTTGATATTCAGACTGTTATTTTTTGCATTTATATCATGAGATAAATTATATAGTATTTTGTTAAATATAAACTTTTATTTATGTTATATCATGTGAATGATTCGAGAGTAGTTCGCCTACTGATGCGAATTGTGTAGGTGTCATCACGATTCCTGAAAGGGGTCGTGACAAAATAAGAGGGGAACCTTGTTGAGAATAATATAGTTATATTTGGGCATTGGTTATTGGAGTATTGTTGTGATATTGTAAACTAGTGATGTATTAGACTAATGGATGATGCTTTATTGACCAATTGCATGTTTTAAACCCTTTTGTAAATTGGGGGAAATTCTAGGTTAGAATTGGGGCTTTTGCCAATTCATGAAATTGAGGATCCAATCGGGATTTGTTATTAAATGAACTCGATATTATGACTATCTATCATGTTATGATACTATTTGGGTAATAAAATTCGAGTCTTGATAATGTGGGCCCGGGGTTCTTTTATAACTTAACTTGGGGATTATAGTTGGTCCATAGATATGGGTATCGTTAGACTCTAATCTCATATAATCGATATGATTGATTAGAGTGGGCTCGTGGGGAGGCTCAGTGGAAGGGGAAAGCTACATCATGAGTTCTTCAGCTTCTAAATCAGGCAAATTGAGACTTGCTAGACTCTAGTATAGCATTTATGTGTTAGTATGCTAACAGTATATTAATGGGATTAATGGGAGTAATGGGGAATTGAGGGTCCCGTATTAGTAAAGTGACGAGAACTAATCGGACACCAGTGAACTTAACTTGGGTAATTAATGAATTAGTAGATATATATATATATATATATATAAAGGTGTTTATGTGTTTAGCCTTCGGGCCATGGGCGGGGGTGCATAAATCTACTTAAGTTGGTACTGTTGTTGTTTACTTGGGCTTGTAGCCATGTTGATATGATATTCTTGATTTGACTTGTAATGCATTCATCACTCCACATCTCGTCTAAGTATATGAAAAGAAATTGATAAATACTACTACTATTGTTTATGCTGATACATGGTGTACACATATCCATATCATTCATACATTCTATATTTGGCATTGAATGATTGATATATTGCTAAGAGCGACTTGGGAAGTCGGTTATGGAATATGGTACATGAGTGATGACTGATTATGACACTTCAGCCACCGAGCTGGTATCCGATGGGATCGGATGGGTATATGGACCTCATGAGTCCCCCATGGGTCACTTGGCAGCTACTTCAACACCGTGTGGTTCAGGATATCAGCCTCTACATGTTGGTATGGTACAGGATCTCAGGCTACCCATAGACTTACGGCTCAAAGCATCAGCCATGACATGAGATTTGCCGGATGGTACAAGATATCAGCATCATAGTCTTTCAACAACTCAAGCCACCTTATCTGTATAAAATTCAACTCCTTCGGCCTGAATATATATTGTAAGATTTTATGATCAGCGAACAAGTAAACATGAACCCCATAAAGATAATGATGTCATATCTTCAAGGCAAATATAACAGCTGCCAAGCAAAGATCACGAGTCGGGTAATTCTGCTTGTGCTTTCTTAACTGTCTCAAAGCATATGCAATAACCTTACCGTGCTCCATCAGAACACAACCCAAGCCAACTCTTGTGGCATCACAATAAACAACATAGCCCTCTGAACCTTCTGGAAGTGCCAAGACAGGTGTTGAGGTGTTGGCCTGATTTTTTTCATGATCCAAGCACATGTAAATTCTTTTAAATAATTGGTGATGGCGAGATTCGATCTCAGAACCTTTGCCTATTCTGATACCATGTTGAAGTGTGTGACCATTTCATCTAAAAGCTTAAGTTGTTACAGTGAGCACACTTTTTAATATTTGACTATATTATCACAGTGTACTGCTCCCTCTGCCCAAATTTATGTAAAAGGTTTGATTTTTCAAGAAATTTAAGAATGAAAAAAAGAAAGACTTTTGAAATTTATTGTTTGATATATGCATAAATATTTATGTGACTGTAAATCATTTCATTAAGGTAAAATAGAAATTTTGAAATTGAATTGTTATTAAATATGAAAATAAATAGACTAAAAAACAAAGAGTATCTAGATTGAGACGGATAAAATATTTAATACCTACATTGTTAACTAAGCACAAAAGATGCCACCAAATATGATCAGTTTTTCTAGTGCCCATACTCGTTTAACTTTTTATGTACACATATGTCCAACACTTCTGAAATCGAATCAATAATTGGTAGTAACATTCAAGATATGATGTCTTTCTCAAAATGAGTTTCTAATAATGGACTTAAAAATTTCGAGACATTTAATATCAAGCAAGATTTATTTTATTGATTTACACTCTTCTTGAGGCACATCTCCAAAATAGTAAACATGATCTGAACAATGTTTCACTAATCTTGATGACCAATAAACACACATGACTCCCATTCTGTTAAAGTAAACAACAACAATATATCTAGTATAATCTCACAAGTAGGACCTGAAGAAGGTAGAGTAATTTGAGACTACAATAGACTTTAGGGGATATAATAAAAATCTATAAGCTCCCGGTTATTACCACAAATTTCACTTTTTTTTAAAAAAACAATTAAAAATAGGGCGTGGTTATACATTCTACTTATTTTGAAAAAAATATAATAGGAGATGAGTTTCAAGTTTGAAATATAATTTTGACCAATTTTTCAAGTGGATTATTTTTCCGCTTCCAAATATCACATTTTTTTAATGTCCAAACGCTTAATAAGTGTATTTGTAATATTGAATTTTTAAATAAGCATGTTTCAGTAAAACGTTTGATACTCCAACCAACATTGAAAAATACTTTATTCAGGAAAATATTTTTAACAAAATAAATTATCATTCCGGAAATTGACCTCCTTATCACCAAACACCATGAGGCAAGATTTGAGAATCACTGTTTTAATTAAACAAAAATGCCTGACAATCAAAAAATTTCTAATCCATAGAAAAATGAGCTCCCTGTGATTACTGAAAGAGTTACTCCTATGAAACTTGTGTCTGTTAAATTTGGTATACATAAATTAAGTACATGGAGCTAGCGCATACGTTGTTTAACTATATACTCCATATGTATGATGGTTTGGAAATGTTAATATATGTTTTGCCAAATTCGTTGATAATGCTCAGGGACGTTTTGTATGCTCGACAAACATAAATAGTTCTGAGACAAAAAATTTAGCGTTGTTCCTTTGATTACTAATTTTGAGATAAGTTACACCAAGAGTACTAGAAATAATATTACGAGATAAGTTATCCATGGTGGAATAATAGTATCAAGATTAGGTATCTCTAAATAAAATAATAAAAATAACAAAAACATCTTTGAGGTCCCTCAAACCCTTTTTCTACTAATTAAATAAGGGGGATAGTATTCTTGTAAAGAAATATTTTTTTCTTAGAAATTATGCAATGAATGTTATTTTTAATATAACAAACCAAACAATCAATAAAGAAATAAGTAATATTAGAATAATTAATTCCAAAATAAGTAATTCCAACATAACTCAAGTGAATTCTTCTCAATTTTGTTTATGCAATCGAAGGCGAAGGATAACGATCCGTGTGTCCTTATATGAGTTGTTGTTATTCGACGAAGACGCTTGTCTTCTTGATTTGAAGTTGTACTAGCTGATGATTAGTTCGATTTTTCTCTACTGATGTCCCGAACATTCAACGGATATTATTTAATTAGTTGCATAGCAATGGACGAAAAAAATGAACAAAATTGATTATTAAGTACAATATTACGTTAGTTGACCTGCGCAGGATCCAAGATTTCAATTCTATAGGTTGAGGACTCAGATTTCAACTACTGAACCAATCACCAAGTTCACTGTTCAATATTTTACACATAAATCGAGGTCTTTCAAGTGAACGTATCTAGTGACGAAGTAAGATACAAATGAGCCAGGATATGAAAATTTTGAAGAAAAGAATCATATTTTCAATGAATGGCCAGCCCATATCACCTGGAGGCAAGCGATATTTCCTTAAACTAAATTTGATTGAATAAAACAAGCCATTTGCATACTTTAGCATATTACAGAGTGTTAAAATCCCTACTCCCAAAGCTGTGTACAACAACACTGAATCGAACTCAATCTTTACACAGAAGAACACCTTCGAGAAGTTGATGATTTGAGTTGGTGTTATAATACTTTATAAATTAATATTTAGAAAATAGATCTACCTACACTTGACTAGTCTTCTCCTAGAACAAAGTGTATGCTGAAGTGTGTGCCATATCATATACCAAAGCTTAAGCGGTTAGAGATAACATATTTTTACACTCTCTCACGTATTGATCTGATTTTTTTCATTGTCCAAGCACGTGTAAATTCTTTTAGATAATTGGTGGCGACGAGATTCGATCTCAGGACCTTTGCCTATTCTGATACCATGTTGAAGTGTTTAATCATTTCATCTAAAGACTTAAGCTGTTACAGTGAGCATACTTTTAAATATTTGATTATATTTTCAACAGTGTACTACTCTCTCTGCCTAAATTTATGTGAAGAGGTTTGATTTTTCAGGAAATTTAAGAATAAAAAAAAGAAAGACTTTTGAAATTTGTTATTTGATATATGCATAAAAATTGATGTGACGGTAAATTATTTCATTAAGTAAAATAGAAAGTTTGAAATTGAATTGTTATTAACTATGAAGTTATTAACTATGAAAATAAACTGACTAAAAAATAAAGAGTATCTAAATTGATACGGATAAAATATTTAATACGTAAATTATTAACTAAGCACAAAAGATGCCACCAAATATGATCAGTTTTTCTAGCGGCCACACTCATTTAACTTTTTCTGTACACATGTCCAATACTTCTGAAATCGAATCAATATTTGGTAGGAACATTCAAGATATGATGTCTTTTCTCAAAATGAGTTTCTGATAATGGACTTAAAATTTTCGAGACATTTAAAATCAAGCAAGATTTATTTTATTGATTTACACTCTTCTTGAGGCACATCTCCAAAATAGTAAACATGATATGAACAATGTTTCACTAATCGATCAATAAACGTCCTATCATGTTAAAGTAAACAATAACAATATAACCGGTATAATCTCACAAGTATGATCTATAAAAGCTACTTCATAACTTACGGACTCTTGAATTTATTTTATTTTAAGAGTCTCCACCTAATTTATAAGGAAAATTAGGAGAATAAATTTAAAATGGTTTTTTCAAACAAAAGAAAAATATTTAAAATAATCAAAATTTGAAGTAAGGGTTAATGTGATCCCCGGAGGATGGTGTTAGGCACCCCGATATTAAGAATTCGTAGAATGCGGTAGACCTCAAGTTTTAAAATAACAAAATTGCTTTTATTGTTTAAAATTTGTTCAAAATATTGTAACTACATATATTATCATTCAAATCATTTTTCGCCAAATATAGCCTTTTGTTCACACACATCCAAAGTAAGAGAATCATTTTCTGAAAGTCTTTCTTTTGGAATAATATTCCATATTATTTATCAAAAGGGATAACAATTTAATCTCCTTATAAAGCAAATTAATTTAATATATATATATATGAAAGATTTAATAAAATGGTAACTTATAAGAATAAATATTTCTTTGTTAATCAGATCCTTTCCTTTCTCCTTTTTCTCAAAACTCTATCCATGAAAGGACTTTATGAAATAGTTTGGAGAATATTTAAGCTTATTCCGAAATTAGATAACGTCAGAAAAGAAAAACTTCTAAGATTAATCTTTTTCCATCTTTTCTCAATCACTTGATTTTTTTTAATTAAAAAGGTTAATTTAACATGCATATATATAAATAGCCCAAAAAAAAATTAAGATAAAAATTTCCTTTTTATTTCTATTAAACCGGAACAACATTACAAAAAAATGATCCTTTTATTAAAAGATGTAAAAAATGGCAACTAGATAATCTCAATTAAGTTCCATCCTACGGGTTCCAATAATATTAGTGTTTTTACAGATAAATAAATACAAAAGATATAGTAATAATTAAGAAATGGAAATAAAGCAAAGCGGGCTGGTGGGTACATTGGCCCACCAGTTTTCCGCAAAAATAAAAATAAAGCATCAATTCCTATTTTCTACACTATTTTCACCCATGGCTGGTCTTCTTGCAATTTTCAATCATTTTTACCCATGACTGGGCCTTCAGCAATCGGACTCGATGAAATATATATATATATATATATATATATATATATATATATATTTTTATATATTGTTGTCCCTCTTGCCCAACGGCTCAATCAGTTGCAATTTCAAAGAGAGTATGGGCCCACCAAGCCCACGAGTCATGCAAAGCAGAGGGAAAAACAAATAAGTGAATTAGAATGTACCCGAGACTCATCAACATATATAAAAAAATGATACAAGTATTGATATACGATTTAAACACAGATATGCTCAAACTTATGATTAATAAAGCAATAAGAAGGAACGAACTGAAAGGCCCAAATAATAACAACCCAAGCATGTTCAATTTAGTATGGGGTCTAAGCGGGCAGTAGGCAAATAACCAGTAGGCCCAAATATCTTGAATTCAGATTTAAAGAAGGCAAACAAGCCCAATATACATAATGGACCCTAGTTAAACATGTGTGTAGAAAATATATACCAGCCCAACATTTGGCATAGTGATAGTAGATATACACAAAATTATCCGAAGGTATACATAATATACTTAGAGGTATTCAAAGTACACAACCTTGATATACACCTAGTGTATACCTCAGTTTTTTTACTTCGTATATCCTAACTTATATCAATGTATACTTCCCATAACAGGTAGGTAACCAAAAGGAAAGCAAGCTAAACTAATGAGAAGATTTTTATCAGCACAGAAGAGGAGGAGTATTTGCATATTTCTTTTAACTTGGACAGATAATAGGTCTATCATAGCACACACAAACAAAGTTTAAGTTCAAGCAAGAAGGAAAAACATACAGCATTTCTATTCCTAGCTTAGAGATATATATTAGGCTATTCATAGCCATGTAGTTAAATACTCATATTAGGCTACAAGTATGTAATCTTCAGCAACACTTTTACAACTCAAATAATTATATTAAGACAATTGAACATGCTTTGAAACAGGGGTAAAGGAAAGAAACCCTCCCAATTTACTTTCATCAATCGGGGCAAAGGAATTACTTATGTCTGTTTACACCCTGACTAGACATTGGGCAATAGCAATGTAGACCATTTAGGACCATTTTACCATACATACTCAATCAACTAATGAGAAATGAACGTGTTCAACCTAGACTTATTCATGATCAAAATACATATACATACACTTTTCAGTAGATAGTTTTGGCATGACAAGTGTCATCAGAGGGTATGGACATTTTAACGAAAGACCTAGTTAGCTTAATCATATCCAAAACCTTCTGGCAGTTTCAATTACTTCAATTGTAACTATACTTATTTGCATGAAAATAAGATTGTAAACCAAGATGTAGGCAAGCAAGGACTCATGATTAACATGGTATAAAAGATTTCAATAAGAACATGAGACTAGCATAGATATCCCCAATGACTAACTACTCAATAATTATCATGTCACATATATTTCTTCCATGTTATATGCTGCTATCATGATGGATGTGGTAATTAGGCAAGCAAAGCAAGATGTGGTAAATTTTAGAAAAAGGATAAGAGAACTCAAGAATGCATAGATATATTTCCTCATAAGTGGCATGTTGTAGAATAAGACTGTCCCGGCTAAGCTAAAAAAGCACATTGTTAATCTGGGAAAAAGTAAGATGCAACAAGACTCACAGACTTTCTTGATGAAATAGAAATAAGCATGTGACTGGTCAACACTAGTATCCTAGAGATGCTAAACCACCTAAAGCACTGAATCACCTAAACTAAGTTAGACCTTCATAATTACATGCATTCTATATAATGACTCTCAAATATGTAAGATGGACCCATAATAGATTGACCCAGAGTTAACTATCCAGAGATGACATCTTTTGTGAATATAGAATTGTTTAAGCTAGGTTAAACATGCATGAACCTATCTAGATGAGAAGTATATAATGAATAGTGGCTAATCGTCCTTTTAACTGACACAACAATGCTCAAAGGATATACATTAGGATCCATAGTGGCTAATCGTCCTTTTGAATAGCACAACTTGCCCATACAGGTCCAACCACATACAAATATTAGTCATGACATATTAGCCGAATCACAAATCATGGCATGGAAGTCGAATCTCAAATAATGGCATGGATTATATTCAACATCCTTTTAATAGGGGTACATCTAGTCATTAATAGGTTTAGAAACCATATTCAAGTCATTAAATAAGTTTCAACTTCAAAAAAAACCCGCTCATAGAGAAAAATATATGAATATCCAAGCTTCTAAAATCAAGTTTAAAACGTCCTTTATAGGAGTAAATCATGTTCAAAGTCCAAAGTTTTATAAATAAATTTTAACATTTCTTTGATAGAAAAAGTCACGAATATATATATATATATATATATATATATATATATATATATATATATATATATATATATATATATAGTATGATACACCAAAGGTTCCATGAGGCCTTATCCCTCACGCACATGAAACCTTCCCAAAGATACCATTTTTAAAGGTCAAAAAGTATGTTTGAAAATAGACATACAAATCATCCTTATAGTCAAAAGGATTTTAAAAAGAGACATACCTCAATTCCCGCTAAAACGCTACCAAACATGTGTTCTGAGGTTCAACAATCACTCTACAATTAATTAGAATAATAAATATTAGAACTTTATATATTTTTTTCTTGAATTCCCACCCTTTTCGGAAACTAGGGTTTCTAAGCCACATTCGTGTTCTTACTTTCATAGGATTCACCCATGGATTCTAGAATGTTTCGTATGGTACATACACCCAAATCAATCCCTATAAATATATAAGAAATACATGAACTTACCTCACGATGAATTCCCAACGATTCTTTTTTTCAACCATTCTTGAATTGAATTCTCACAATCTATGGAATAGATGAGGATTCTAGTGTTAATACTTATTAGACTGAGGTAATAATGATGAAGTTTGAGTAAGTACTTACCTTAGAGGTTTAGAGAAGGCTCTAGGGTGTTTTCTCTCCAAAAGACGACTTAGAATGAAGTGGGGTAGATTTTATGAAGTTAGAGATATATAATATTCAGGAAAAATCACGACATGCTGGAAAATATGCCTGGTGCCTCGCGCCCACGTCCAAGGGCCACGCCCCGCACCAGGCTTAATTTTGGTTGCGTCGATAATGTTCGGTAAAATGGGTATAACTCCTAACATAGAGCTTTGACTGAGCTGGTACATATATGGTAGCAAAGGTATTTCAAAGATCTACAACTTTCATGGTTTACATTTTCTTAAATTCTCAATGGATCTTCACATAAAAGTTCTGGAAGTCAGACCTACCGTAAACTTAAACGATTCTATCGAATCTTATGCACGTCACTATTCATCTTGATCTTAAATCAACTATTTCCACCCAAAATCATCTTGATAGAACTTCATATATATAAAATGTCACATTAATACTCATTTAACACATTCACACATAATATGGATTTACATAGTGTTACATTATCCCATTCTCAGGTTCATTCATCTTCGAATGAGAGTTATGGCCTAAGACTTTCACTAAACCTCAAATTATCAACCTTTTTTCTAGAGTTCCTTTAATTGAAGATCTATTCCAATTTAAATATCTACTAACAACCCAACAATAACCATATGATCCTAACAAAGACTCGAACAACTACACCAAACAAGCCTAAAACTAAATAAGGGATTATATTTTCAACTCACTTTGCAAAGGTTCATTAAAAAAAATTGTAACACATACATGATTTGACCAGAAGGCGCACATTATATCATTCCAAACACTATAGTCCAGCAAGGAGGCTAATGCAATCAACACATAATTCAAGCCTAACTTACATTACTTCCAGCGCTCATTAAATTTTGAAGGAACAAACATGTCTATAGTTGTCACTAAAAGGAGTATCTACTTTTCTATAAATTTCTCCCTCCTCACGAGGTAGTTTCTTCGGGTCGAAATTTTGTCCAATATAGTATCATTTCATTCATAATACCATACAATCTCTCACATCATTCTTAATCTTATTACTACTACATGCAAGTATCACACTACTATATTCCATATAATATAGACTTTTAAATCGCATAAATTTTGAAATTACCTGGGGTGTCTCCCTTACATAGCATGCACTTGGCCATTGGCCTCTTTGTAATCCTTCTGTAATTCTAATGACCTTCCCTTTAAACTTAGATACTTATGGCATCTTGACCTTAGGGCGTTGTTCTCTAATCTCTTTTTGCCAATCATAATCTCTCTAGTCAAGGTCAAATCAACATCACCTTCCAGACATAGTTTTTACATATATGAACTTACGTATTATTCGCGCGTATATAATTCCTCACGAGAAATTTATGGCTACCTTCAATGTATACTATCTTTGTTGCATAATCGTTCGGCCTTAAACCAAATACATTAATATTCATAATATGATATAAGCATGTTCCTCAACTTCATGACTTAGCTACAACATTATCGAACCTTGAAGATGCAAAAAAAAAATTATTTAATCTTAGTCCTATCACATCTCAACTCGACTCTTGAGAACATCATAAAGATATATTTAGTATTTTCCTAGTTATTGCCACTCTAGAATTCTAATTTAAACTCCTATAATAAATTAGTTTAGCATCTCATTTTGTAACAATATACCTCCTTGGGCACACCCTCTTACTTTTGTAATCTTAAGGTTTCGTCTTTATCTAAAGTCTTAACTTTCATTCACTTATTAATCTAAAACTCATATACATCATACTCACGCCATCACCCATGTCATACATTATTGACTTGATTTCTTGTATTCTCTGTATCAAACCTACTAGATCAAATTCTAAAACTCATTTTTACCACCATCATACTATCATTCTTCCACCAAAGTGATTATTTAAAGTTCTAACCTAATAATCGGTACCAACCTAAGAAGCAACACTAATACCTTTTGGGGTATATAAAATTACAATCGTCAGAGTACAATCATAGAAATATTAGTCTATTGAGAGTCCATGACAAAAGTAGCCTATCCAAATCAAACGGGTCCATCTAACTACAGCCTCAAATCAGAATTATATGTATGAAAACCTAGTATAACAAATTAAAGCCTAAATCAAACTCCATCATCTTCTTAAATCATTTTTCGATAAGCGGTTGTTTTCGAGTTTCAAGGCTAAAATAGTTTTTCAACAAACATCAAAACAACACAGATCTTTTAACCCAATAAGAATATAACCTCAATGTACGATAATTCTTAATTCACTACAAGATACCTCAACATTTCCTTTCATCTCAATCTTCAATACTCTAAACATATCACATATTAAGTATGTCTCAAAACCATAATAACCTATAGATCCCTCTACTTAAACCCATAGAGAGCACTATAGTATCATAGCACAATAAAAAAAATACGCCTATGAATGTCTCTAATCTAGTCACACCAACAAATTTATTCACACACACACACACACACATATATAATCTCAAAATATTCAATCCCGAACATTAAACACCACAAAAGAATGAACAAAATAAATAAGAATAAAAGCTCAAAGGATGTAGTCTAAAAGCACTCTCTTTTCATGGTCTCATTATTTCTTATTCTTTCATTACATAGCATCCCCAACTTAAATTCACAGGTCAACATAAATTATAGAGTCTTTTTTCCCGTATTGTAGAAGTATAGCCTATAACTTTCAATTCCCGACCATTTTATCCTCTTATTCATGCCTTACACTTCATCTTCTTTGTGATCAACACTACATGGACAGACCATCATAATATTTCATCCTAGTTTCTAATATACTTTAATTCTCGTAACTTCTTTACAACCCTTAAAAAAATTATAATAAAATACTAGATATACCATAAGAAAATTCTCACCACATACTTTAAATAACTAATTAATTTAATGTAGGTAACCACCACCAATAATCTCCTATTATGAAAAAGGTTCAAAGTATCATTTAGTGCAAAGTTCTTGATGGTCTAAAATATAGAAATATTGAGAAGCTTACTACTAATAATTCTATGGTTCTCATTTGATTAATAAAATATAATAGTATTATATTTCTAAAAAGGTAGTTACTGTAACATAAGGGAACAAGGAAGGAATGTAACTCTCAAATCATATTACCTCTTTGTCAAAACTTAAGGACATAGCTATCTCAATCTTCACCTAACAAATCAATGACACTCAAGAAGATACTTCCATCCATCACTATATCATATTTTAGCTAATACATCTCAAGAATGCATAGATATATTTCCTCAGAAGTGGCATGTTGTAGAATAAGACTGTCCCGGCTAGGCTAAAAAAGCACTTTGTTAATCTGGGCAAAAGTAAGATGCAACAAGACTCACAGACTTTCTTGATGAAATAGAAATAAGCATGTGACTGGTCAACACTAGTATCCTAGAGATGCTAAACCACCTAAAGCACTGAATCACCTAAACTAAGTTAGACCTTCATAATTACATTTATTCTATATAATGACTCTCAAATATGTAAGATGGGCCCATAATAGATTGACCCAGAGTTAACTATCCAGAGATGACATTTTTGTGAATATAGAATTGTTTAAGCTAGGTTAAACATGCATGAACCTATCTAGATGAGAAGTATATAATGAATAGTGGCTAATCGTCCTTTTAACTGACACAACAATGCTCAAAGGATATACATTAGGATCCATAGTGGCTAATCGTCCTTTTGAATAGCACAACTTGCCCATACAGGTCCAAACACATACAAATATTAGTCATGACATATTAGCCGAATCACAAATCATGGCATGGAAGTCGAATCTCAAATAATGGCATGGATTATGTTCAACATCCTGTTAATAGGGGTACATCTAGTCATTAACAGGTTTAGAAACCATATTCAAGTCATTAAATAAGTTTCAACTTAAAAAAAACCGTTCATAGAGCAAAATACATGAATATCCAAGCTTCCAAAAACAAGTTTAAAACGTCCTTTATAGGAGTAAATCATGTCCAAAGTTCAAATTTTTATAAATAAATTTTAACAATTCTTTGATAGGAAAAGTCACGAATACATATATATATATATATATATATATATTATGATACACCAAAGGTTCCATGAGGCCTTATCCCTCACGCACATGAAACCTTCCCAAAGATACCATTTTTAAAGGTCAAAAAGTATGTTTGAAAATAGACATACAAATCATCTTTATAGTCAAAAGGATTTTAAAAAGAGACATACCTCAATTCCCGCTAAAACGCTACCAAACAGGTGTTCTGAGGTTCAACAATCACTCTACAATTAATTAGAATAATAAAGATTAGAACTTTATATTTTTTTCTTGAATTCCCACCCTTTTCAGAAACTAGGGTTTCTAAGCCACATTCGTGTTCTTACTTTCATAGGATTCACCCATGGATTCTAGAATGTTTCGTATGGTACATACACCCAAATCAATCCCTATAAATATATAATAAGTACACGAACTTACCTCACGATGAATTCCCAACGATTCTTTTTTTCAACCATTCTTGAATTGAATTCTCACAATCTATGGAATAGATGAGGATTCTAGTGTTAATACTTATTAGATTGAGGTAATACTCATGAATTTTGAGTAAGTACTTACCTTAGAGGTTTAGAGAAGGCTCTAGGGTGCTTGGTGCCTCGCGCCCACGTCCAAGGGCCACGCCCCGCACCAGGCTTAATTTTGGCTACGTCGATAATGTTTGGTGAAATGGGTATAACTCCTAACATAGAGCTTTGACTGAGCTGGTACATATATGGTAGCAAAGGTATTTCAAAGATCTACAACTCTCATGGTTTACATTTTCTTAAATTCTCAATGGATCTTCACATAAAAGGGCTCGAAGTCAGACCTACCGTAAGCTTAATCGACTGAACTTGCTAGAAGAGCCCACCATGAGCACAACTTTACCTTTAGAGGTAGATAATTCAAAGGTCTTTAACATGTTGTGAAGCTCTGGAAGACTTGCCTTGGTCCCATTCATATTGAAGTTCATAATGAAATTCTCAAATGAACCAGGAAGTGAATTCAGGATTAGGTTGACAGAGACATTTATAGGTAGCTTCGTTCCAATCGAAGCCAAACTTTCTATTAACCCAATCATATTCAGAACATGTACTGACACTTGACCCCCATCGTTCATCTTACACTTGAAAAGGTCCCTCAACAGTTCATACTCCATTGTCTGAGACTGTGAGTCAAAAAGACTCTTCAAGTGTTCTAGCATTTCGTTGGGGCCCATGTTTTCATGTTGCCTCTGTAACTCCAAGGTCATGGAGGACAACATTACACATTGTGCCGAGGTAGCATCGTCTAGATGTTTTTGATAAGCCACATTGTCAAACAAGGCATACTCAGCAGAATCTTCAGTAGGGATTGTGGGGAACACTGTGTCTAACACATACTCATTCTTTCTAGTCTTAACACCAATCGCATATTTCTTAACCAGTCAGGGTAATTTGATCCAGTCAACTTGTTTTTCTCGACCAACAATTTCAGTGATAGATTTGACATTTTGTATAAACTGAAGATATAGATAGACTTGAAATTAAACTCTAATATAATTTCTATTGAACACATTCGTTAACTAATTAACATGGCCTTTAGTTTAATTAACTCCCAATATTTTAACATACTCTTTGACCCTATGAAAGAATACAGACTTATATCAAATATGGTCATAATAGGCCATGATCCAGGTTCATGCTATCTCCGCGTTTGCTGTGGCTGATAACTTCAACAGCACAACCTGGTAGGTCTCTAAACTAATTACAAACAATTTGTAACTCATGTTTAACCCGAATGTTCCAAACAATCGATATGTGTCCCTTGCCTTGTCCGACACTGTGGCGCCAATACAGCCTAGCAAGTCAACCCCGTTATGCGACTGCAATTATGTATCTAAGTGAGTTTTGCCTTATAGAGCAAACATTATGATGTAAATACTCATGAAGGTTTATCACCCGTTTCTACATTTAACATGCATCTATGAAAGAGTCTGAGTCCTCGTAGACTTAGAGTAAATGCTGTGGCATAAATACTCATCTCGCCGAAAAGGATTTTGCACTATAATCAATTATAACGGACGACGCGTTCATTTTAAATAAGACTTGTATTAAAATTTTAGGGAACATTTTAATTCAGGGTTTTAACCAAGATCAACTATAGTATGCTATATCAAATATAACATCTTAATTATCATGCAAAGTCTATTAAGCACTTATTGGGTACCGCCTGCCCAAGCATGATATTAAGCGGTTTAAACGCATACTGGGCGCCGCCTACCTAGACAATTATTTGTGGACACTATTCTAGTAATCTAAATGATAATCATTTAGCACATAAATCAAATATATTGTTTAATAATAATCATGGGTTAAACATTCTGAATAAATAAACAAATTATTTTTTTTTACCGATGGGGCCGCGGCGCTAATCATTAGGGCTGCGGCGCCACTGAGGCAGAATGCTTCTACACTGCTTTAGAGCCGCGACGCTCGCAAGGCAGAAGCATTTCGGCTTCTGTAATTCATTTGGTGTCGCGGCGCCTACTGTCCAGTAGGTCCAAAATTAAAAAATGAAGAATTAGGGCCGCGCCGCCGCCTAGAAACCTTAGCAATTGCCGTGGCGCCCTACCATAGGGTCGCGGCGCCGACGTCTTGACAAATTGTTTCTGAGTTGATTTTTCAAAATCGTTCGAGCCCTAAATCTAATTTTGGGATCAAATCACATGTCCTTTATCATCACCCACCATTATCAATAATGTACGCATCGACCATCATCCGTCTTTACCCGTTCTTAGCCGTGCACCGTGCAATGAGCCGGACAACACACTTTTGCCTTAGTTCGAGTTAGAGCGGAATGACTTTCTCGAGTTAGTGTAGGAGATAATTTAGGGTAATAACAAAAGGTTAACATTCGGTCAAGACATATAGGATTTCAAGAACCCTTGTTTTAATCCAATTTTATGTTTAACCCATATTATTATGTTATTCAATTGTTATATAACCATTGAACCAGCCTGGGCTCTGATACCACTGTAGGGTTTTTGTTGGGTTCAAAACACATAAGTAAGACACATCGGAAGTTTAAAATTTTGTTCTTACTTACCCCAACAAATTCTTCTGGTATGATTATATGACAATCAAAACCTGTAACGTAAAACTAGAACACTTACAGGCTATAAAATCTGGAGACTTTACTTAGGGATTACACACGACTGTCCCTTCGACTGCAAGAACTATGCTATGGTGTATTCCTCTGTCAAGAAAGCTAGGAAATCTCGGCAGAGATTTGAGAGAGTTTTATCCTAGACTCTAAGTCTAGAATTGTTTATGAGAATTAGTGTAATTCTTGTGTGTTAATAACTATGGTTAGTGCTGTATTTATAGTTGAAATTAGGGTAACAAATCATATTAGGTTGGGCTCCAAGCCTGGCCCAAAAACTGAGGTACAGTGGGCCAGTCTGACTGGGCCCACTGTCGGGTCGGCGCCGCGGCGCCCTACTTTAAATCCATTTCCATTTTCATTTAATATATATGTATTCATCACATTAAATTCAAAATCCAATTTTGATTTAATTAAATAATTTTCATCTAATAGAAATTATCCCAAAGGTATTATCAATTTAAATATCTCGATTCCAAATCGAATATTTAATATTTTCTCAATACACCCTTAGATCAAGAATACAATCGACATAGTGTGACCCTATAGGCCTTCACATATCGATAATAATCCAATTAAGGTCCATACAGAACTCCTAGACTGCGCCGTATGACGAACTCAATATGTGAAGTACGTTTACATGAATCCAGCAAACATAACCTTTATGTTAGATGATAAATTCCTTTCATCCGTGACACACTCGATCAAGCTTAGGATTTTCCATGTGTCTATCCAAATGGCTTGATCACTTTATCTCATCTATATTAATCAATAACTAGACCATATTCTAAATATGTCTCTTGCAATGCCAATGACTTGGTCGAACTAATATCACTGAGAAGCTGAGTGTTCTCTCGAATATACATTCAAGGAATGAATTCTAATCTTATCTCAACTGCCACCTTTAATCCACATCGTAATGTATCCAATACAAGCCGTATCTCAACCTATAAGGCATTTGAGCTTAGGACAGAATCAAAGTATATTACTTTGTAGACAAGGTGCGCATTGACCTCAAGTCTAAGGACTTCTATCTCCCACACGCTGATCATACTTTAGACAAGTATAACAAATAGTATATCAGCAGGGTATACCAATACTTTCCAAAAGTATCCATGTGTCCATCACTAGTAACCACTACTAGTAGCAGGTGAGACATACTACATTCTCTAAGAATGTGATGCAGATCACATGTCGACTTATAACATATCATCGATATCCCATTCTCGATGATTATTAGTCGATGCTATTTTAGAGTTATGCTCTATCATCAATATCCCACTCTATTAATGACAATGTAAGCTCAACAGATGCACATTAATGAATATTTACAAACAATCAAATAATAATTTAATAATCGCAAATGCCATAAATATTAATCTTATTAATAATATGAATGTTTTCAAGTACATTTGTCCCTAATAATGATTGTCTCTAGGACATACATACTTTTAGCTACGTCTTTAGTTTTGTACAAGTCATATCGATCATTTAGACTTGTTTGGGTGGTTTTTATCGGACCCAGAGGATTCATTAGAGTTTTGGATCATTGATTTCTTATTTGAAGCCTTAAAGTTCATAGAGTTGACCAATATCTAACAATTTGAATTATGATCTTGAATTCATGGTTTGAAGGTTTTATTAAGTTCGTATGATAATTTTGGACTTGTACTTATTTTCGGATAGGAACTGATGGGATGGGGTGTATTTCGACACTATTGCATGAAATTTGAAAGTTTTAGATTCTTATGTTTGACTTGAGTCCTTCATTCCGTGCTGTTGCATTTCTCTTCGCGTTTTGAGCCTTTGGATAAGTCCATATATAGTATTTGGACTTGTCGGGATGATTTGGATGCACCCGGGAGGCTAAGTGAGTTTTGGGTGTACGAGGAAGGTTTTAAGTGAAAAATCAACAAAAAAAAATGCACCACATGTAGAGGCTATGGCGGACGCTTCACGTCAAACCTAGGCTTTGACACCTGAAGTCTGCAGTTTCAGTGCTTTGCTTAAATAACCCAATTTTGTACTATAATAAGATTTGAGTTGAAGGATTAAGGAATTCAACCTGGGTTAAAGAGAGTATGCTTTGAATGTATTGAAGGTTAATTCATTATCGGATTTAGAAATTGAATATAAATTTGAACTCATGGGATTGGAGTATGGGTAACATAAAATGTGTTAAAGTTACGAATTTGAAAATGAGGCTTGAGTTTGACCTTTTGATTTGATTTTACTTAATTATGCAATGTGAGTATTGTTGGACTCCCTTAACCCCGTCGATTAAGCTTTTGAATAGTTTGAGAGTATTCGAAGGCTATGATCAATCTTAAGTAACCTTATTTGAATTTGGGTTCTACTTTACTCTAATAATATATATAATTCAATCAGACCCCACTTGTGAGATTACACTGGTATGTTTTTATAGTTATTACAGTTTGACTAATAAATACCAATTACGTATAAGAGTTAGCACATCATGCCAAATTCCCTAATTTCTTCTCTTGTGCAATACTCGCGTAGGATGAATATTTCATGTAGTACATTATTAGCCTAGGGTTAGTGATTGCAACATCGAATTCTGAAAAGAATATTTGAACATTGCAAAAAAGATTTTCCAAGAACTCTGTACCTATCTAAATTCAATTTTTACCATTACATGTAATATACAAATTACTTTAATTTACACTTTTTATAGTTAAAGATAACATAAAAAATACTTAATTACTACCATATATTACTAAAGTTATAGTAAAAAAAAAATTGACTCTCCAAATAGTAACTATTACCGTATAACTTATGAAAAGGGAGTATATTTCAACAAGCTTAACAGGTCCAAGCAGTATGACTGATAAGTTCCCCAATGACATTTCCAAAACAAAGGATAAGAAAGAAGTTCAGGCATAATGCAATAACATACAAATTCTCCAATGGGACCATCTTCGATGGAAGAAATGTGGTGTACAAAGTAATCCTCCATTTTAATTATTAATTTTCCACTTCGGGACAATCTTTCTTTTCCTTTCTTTACTTGGATATTCTTTAAATAATGTTAATACAAACAGATTACTTGTTTTGTTTATTCAATTAGATAGAAGCAAACAACACGTAAATTGTTTGGCTCTCTTTCATGGTACGTATTACATAGTATTTTTTGTTTGTCATGTGATGTTGGAAATAGTTAATGGGTCGGTCCACACAAAAGGTGGGCTAATTAACCCGTCAGCCCATTAATTTATCCTCCTATTAAATCCTACACTAACTATAATGTATAAATACATCATTATCCGTATATTGAAAATATATATACTTTTTTCACACTAATTAACATGCCGGGTAGAGTTAGCTTTACACAAAATACACTTTGTATTTGGTAGAAAATATCTAGGCCGTGTACAAAGGGAATTCATCAGCTTCAGGCTTCATGAGGATTCTCAACGATCGGTGACACGAGTCGTGATTGCTGCAAATACGCTTTCGCTGACGAGAAACCCATAAATCTCCTAACTAGTATTTTCTATTAATTAAATTTTTTAAGTACTTCCTCCATTTCAAAATGTTTATCTTACTTTTCTTTTTAGTTCGTTTGAAAAAGAATGTCTTTTTCCTTTTTAGCAACACTTTAATTGCAACTTTCCTCGTGACATATCTAGGAGATGACATTTTGGTATATTATAGATATCTTTAGATAACAATCAAAAGATTCAACAGTCTTATTTACTTACTTAAATTTTATGACAAGTCAAAACGAGACAAACATTTTAAAATTGAGGGAGTAATAGAATTTTTAATATTTAGGATTTTATTAATAACTCGAATTTAACACCAAAAATTTAATAATCCCCAATGTTTGTGAAAATGAGTTGGGCAATCTGTCACTCATGTGATTTTTTAATTGAGATTTTCATATAAAAAAATTGGGTTAGATCAATTTAAAGAAAAATCAATTATGATTTTTTTAATACAAAACCAATTAATTTTAATCATACTACTCCATGTTACATGTGAGGAGATAGGTAGAGTAATTTGATTTGCTAGTCTATTAAATCAACTATAAAAACCCAAAGGGTTGAAATAAGAATTTTGAAGAGTAAAGATAAAAGGGGGTGTACATTCATTAATCCAGATTGCTCTTGAGGGAAGGAAAAAACAATTCAATAAGCTGGGCCGTAAAATGGACACACGAATTGAAAACAACAGTGAACTCAAGTACGAGAAAATTGCTTGGGGAACTTCCTTGCCAGTGCCTAGTGTTCAAGAACTAGTGAGAAACGATGCAAAAGAGATTCCCCTCAGATACATACAGAACAATGAGAACAGGCCACTTACAAATTTTAAATCATCTCCTGAGTCACCTAAAATCCCAGTCATCAATTTTTCACAGCTTGCTGATGGAGATGAATATGAACGCAAAAAGTTGCACTTGGCATGCAAAGAATGGGGTTTCTTCCAGGTATATATGCACAGTTTAGTTATATGTAAAATAATACAATGTTGGTTTATTTTCATATGCAGGCTTACTACATAGGTATAGTAAAAGAAATGGTATGTTTTGATTTCTAGATATTAAACCATGGGATAACAAAAGAGGTGATACACAAAGTGAAGAAAGCTGTATTCGGATTTTTTGAACTTCCATTGATAGAAAAAAAGAAATATGCGATGGAACAAGATGATCTTCATGGATATGGTCAAGCTTTTGTGCACTCTGAAGAGCAGACACTAGAATGGTCTGACATAATGTTTCTCATTATATATCCACTCAAATCAAGGAAAACGATGGTCTGGCCAGAATTACCAGGCTTCAAGTATGTAATGAAATACTCCCTCAGTTCTTGTTTGATATTTTTCGCTTTTCCAGAGTCAAACAAATTATTTTTTTACTCTAATTTTTCTTAATATGTCTTTTAAACATTTTAAAATATTAATTATGGTGATTTATAGTACTTTTTACGTAGTTTTTTGATATGTTATTTTATTTCAAAAAATTTAAAGATTCTATATCCAAATACACTATCAAAATTAAGAAATTTGACTCTCGAAAAGCGAAAAGTGTTAAACAAATTGAGACAGAGAGAGTAATTTCAATTTTACTATTAAATGACATGCGTTTATTTATGGCTGTATAACCATCATTTGTTCTTGTTGTTGCAGGGAAGCAGTTGAGGAGTACTCTTTAAATATGGAAAGGGTACGTGATGAGATCTTAGGGAACATATCATTATTGTTGGGATTAAAGAGAGAGAGTCTAAAAGAGATGCATGGGGAAATGAAGCATGCGGTGCGAATGAATTACTATCCACCATGTCCAAATCCTGATCTTGTTCTAGGAATTGGACCACATTCGGATGCCACATCCATCACTTTACTCCTACAAGATGATGATATAAGTGGACTCCAGATTAACCACAACCAAAAATGGCTCCCCGTTAACCCAATTCCTAATGCCATACTTGTTAACGTCGGTGATTGCCTTGAGGTATATATCAACCTTTTGCTTTTATTTCATACTTTTATCCTCTCAGTTATAAACCAATTTTCATTTTGTTCTGTATAATATTCTTTAACCTTTAATTAATTTAGATTACCTCTCCATTGATAAACTCCAAAAATTTAATGGATCATTAAATTTAAAAAAGTCTATATATTCAAAGGGAGAAACCTCACCACCCCTGCAACCCGTCGACCACCATAGTCATCTTTTTCGTTCTCTAAATAATCACCGGAAAACTGCAACTCCACCATTAAAACTGTTTCACCGTCCCTACATTCTCCAAACACCATCAATAAAAGTGTTGACTCCATCAAGTTTGAGCAAAGAATCGAGATTTAGCAGAGGTCATATGTTTTCTACGGTAGGTGTATACAGTTGTTTATTATTGTATAATATTGTATATCATGAAAAATTGGCTATGCGAATGTAAATTAAAAATATGATTACATGAATGTATTTTTTTATGCTTGATTGTATATTATTGAATTTTTTTAATCACATAAATATATGAGCTTAAATTTAGTGCACTGTGTTCAAAACTTTTTACACTATCATATGACCTTAACCTACTATAACAGGTTACCAACCTTCTCCCAATTGTTTTTTTCTTTTTCTAAAATTTAGGCAATGGTAATTTATTTCTCTCTCTTCTCTTCCCTTCCCTTCATCGATCTGATTTTTACTTTATTCCCTCTTTTTCCCCTTTAACTCTTATGTTTTCATTGTTCCTGTCTTTGCTTCTTCTATCACTGTGAGTTCTTATTTCTTTCAAACTCTCTTCTGATTTGTTATAAAGTAACAAACTTACAACACACTTATTGAAAAGTGATATATCTATTCAAAGCTTTCTATTGATAAAATTAAAAGGGGATCCAAAATTTAAATTTAATGGGTTCATGCAATGATTTTCAACACTTAATTCATTGTAACTTTAACATTATGTGTTCGAATTTAATATCCATTGAGTTCTACATATATATTTATGCTCTGTATCGATAATTATTAATTGAACTCGGGTAGCCGAAAGACTTACGTCCGCCTCTGGTTAAAATATTATCCCAATAAACATTAATAAAACTTCAGTTCTTACAGTTCCAATAATCCAGCAAACTAAAGATATAAAAATCTTCGAATGCTTGTAGACAGAACAAAAGCTTCAAAATTTGTTAATGCTGTTAAACAAGAAAATATTCTTCAAATTTCATAATATGTGAGATACTTAAAGAATTACTTATTACAAAGTTCACAATATTTGAAGGATTAAAGAATTATTTCAGCAAAGATCTTCAGAGAGGAAGAACGTCAAATTGTCAACAAACTTTGAGAAGGAAATAATTGATTACCAGTAAAAGTAGGAACTAATTTTTGTTACAAGTAGGATTCAACTTTCCTTAATTTTAATTACTATAGCATAAATTAAGATTTCATTTTTTTAAAAGAGGTAAACATATCTACTTAAGAAAGTTACTGTATTTACCTTCAAAATTACCTGATAGTGTAAAAAGTCTTGTAACACTAACAGTGCACCAAACTTAAATCCTAAATATATATATATATATGTTGTGACAATTTTAGATCTATATTTGTTACACTTAGATTATGGTGCAAAAGTGTCGAAACAATCTCATGCATGTGGAAAAGTACATAATATCGTATGACCACCCCATCTAAATATTTAAATAATAAGAGATGATATATTTTTATTTACTCAATTATGTCTTTAAAATTATGTGCACGGGCGCCAAACCAAAGTTTGGTAATAGTTGAATAACCAATAGAGGAATTTTTTTCAATTGTCAGTATACACACGTTGTTTGATTAATGTTAGTTGCTTCGAACACATTGTTTGATTAATGTTAGTTGCTTCGAATTATTGAATGTTATAACTTGAGTTACAGATTTGGAGCAATGGGATGTACAAGAGCATCGAGCATAGGGCTGTAACTAACAAGGAAAAAGTAAGAATTTCTATCGCGGCGAATATGTTTCCAGCTGACATGATGGAATTGGAGCCAGTTGAGACAATGATAGATGAGCAGCGTCCCAACATGTATAAAAAGGTTAAGTTTCTTGATTTGATTAAATATGGTATGTCCAAAACGATGGATGGCAAGATATTCATCGAATATGCCAAGGAAGAGGACAATCAAGGGTCATGAGGTCACTGATCTAAAGTAACAACTTATTAGTTGTGTTAACTCAATTATTACGGTAAAATAATATTGTCCCCAACTTCTATATCGCAGGGACATGATTCTGTGTAATAAGACTGCCTGTAAAATATTAATAATCGGTATGCGAGTATTTGTTGCATGTTAGTGATAATAAAGTGTGCAAACCATATGATGTGTTGCAATGTTAAAAGTCCCTATTTTTTCTTTCTTCTTTTTATTTTGTTGTTGAAATCGGTCAACGATAAAATAACTTTGGAATATGATGACCCTAGTAGCTTGTTCGGCCATGTTTTTAAGAGGTCAAAAATATTTTTTTAAAGTATCTATTTTAAAAAAGTCGGTGTTTGACCCGTGACTATGGTAGCAATATCATCAATTATCTATTAAATAGGACATTGCTTGAAGATAGAAAATCTGCACAAGCCCTTCGAATCAAAGCAACATGATACCGCCTATGGCACATCCCAAATCATAGGGGCATGACCGGCACCCGGACCTTACTTACCGAGCGTCAACATACATGACTTAACCATACTTCTTAACATACAAACGGGCCATAAAGAGCACCAATAGACGAAAGCAATAAACATCTAACGATACTAACCTATAAATATATAGACACAGCACCACCATGATCTATACCTTAATACATAAGCCGACAAGGCCATCATGAAAGAATGTACATCTAAACATATGGAGACAGGTCATATATAACGTCTATTCACGACTACTAACCTCTAATACATTGTCATTATCATAAGGTTGATCATATAACATGACATAGCATCGTATTGACTCAAAAGCAACAACTCCAAAGGGAATGCACCAACCATAGAAGTTGAGAACGATACTAATCCATCTATCGAACCTGCAGACATGAAATGCAGCGTCCCCCCAACAAAAGGGACATCAACACGAAATATGTATTGAATATGTAAGGCAGTAAAAGCATAAGTAAGAGTCTCAATATTAGAGAGAGTCAAGAAGGATCAACTTGTACTCGTAACTTGCCAATGTTGGCCATGATATGCAATTCAATACATACGCATATATAACGCCATCATAAAACATCTAGCCACTCTTTGTGGCTACATAATATCATATCAAGCCTCTCTTTGGGGATAAAAGATCTATGAACTTGTCTGAGTGACGTGAGGTCGTTACACCTCCAACTAATGTTATGAAGCTAACATATCAGTATACCTTTCATTATGAGTCAATAAGACTAAGACATAACACGAATTAATAAATCTTTTCAATAGAATAGAGGACGTAACATTTCTAGCTTTTCATGAGTAGAGTCACTTTGGACGGATATTCATTTACATTCGTACATAAGGGTGATGACAAAAGAAGGAAGTGATAACCTTCACATACTTTTAAAGTTTTCCTTTAACAAGCCAATAGATATAGCCGTACGTTTCTTCAATCTACACAATGACAATTATACCATATATAAGTTACGGAAGCTAGATATTGATATAAATGAGCGACTAGCTCGTCATTGACAATTCGTACAACACCTCCCCTCATTTGTTTCACTTTCCTCAAATCAAACAACAAGATCAACATCTCCAGCATACCAACAAACATATATACATCAATATCCAATGTTATATCCATCACAATACATCACAAAACAGTCCACACCATCTTACACAAAAACTAGGTGTCTAACAATTTGAAAATGTAACGACGAATGTGCAGCCCACTACCCTACCATTATGTGGAGTTTCTCCACACCATTTCCTCGTCCAAACTTCATAAAAATAATAGAACCAGAGACAACCTATTAAAATAAAGAAACAGGCCACAAAATAGTCCATTAAAAGTTGAACAACTTACCCCATGACTTCCAATCACCATCACATGAGTTCTTACTATTATAAATGTTACACCTCGTATTTCATGCGTCTTCATTAGCATAATGTTAGACGACATAGGCTAGGAGATGGTAAGGTCCCTCCAAGTGGATAATAAGGGTTTACGACTGTGTTGAGTAAGTTTTGGGAAGGTTTAAGACTTATTAGATCAGCTGAAGTAAAGTTCGACCAAAGTTCGACAAGATATCAATGTCCGGGACACTGTGCAAATCATAGAGCACAACTGTGAGTCGTAGGAGATGTATGCAAGACGCAAAGTGGTCACACAACTTGACAAAAAGTTTGGGGGTATAGGGCTTGTCCTGCAACATGTCTTGCGAGACGCAGACAGTTCCTACGAGTCGTAGGACCTTCCGTAGAATGATTCAGTAGGAATTTTCTAATATTCTATGTAAGAACCGAATTCGATTCTTATTTCATTTCCTCACTTTTGTAGACCTAAGTAGCTCCTTAATCTCTCTCAAAGCTCTCCCAAGGCTCTCAAATGATCCAAGACCAAAATCAAAGGCAAACCAAGTGAATCCAACGTAAGGAATCCCGTGGTTATCGTTAGATTATTCTTCTTCTCGTTGTGCTATGTTTGGAGGATCCTTTGAAGTGAAGTAATCCTTGATTTGGAGTATTTCTTGTGTATGGAGGTAAGTTTTATATTAATCTTCTTGTTTTTAAGTTTATATAAGTGATTAGAGGGATAATTGTTGGTAGATCTTGTGGAATAAGTTCTTGAAACTTTTAATGGAAGGTTATATAGAGTCTATGCAGAGGTTGTTTGTTGATATATGTAGAGGTTGAGTTATAGAAGGTTATATAAAGTCTATGCATGCCAAGTGCTCAACAAAATGTCTAAGCGAGTTTTCATATAATTTATGAATCCGTAGTTGATACAAATCATTTGTTTATTGTAGATAATCATTCGTAGATCATACGAGGACTCGTGGGATCTGTATAGATAAAGAGACAAGGTATGTAGGGCTTATTCCTTCTTTTGGTATGATCGTTTTAAAGATAAAAAAATATAACAAAACACCCTTCAAATGACTTTATTCCTAATAGCTTCCCCAAAACCTGAGTGGGACGGACCATGCTCTACATACAACGATTGTGATCCTGTAATAGGATAAATGACGTAACTTGTAATACAAATGAATTATGTGAATTTTTCTGTACATGAATGTGGCCACTGGCCTATGGTGTGGTATGCAGCTGAATACAAATAATCCACTCACACTGTCTACAAAGCCTCTATGAATATCTATTACTGAACGACTAATACAAGTGTCAGGATAGGGCCCCAAGCTACCCATAATCTCTAACATCAATGCAATCACTAGACTTGAGTTGTCTCCAAGTAAAATTGAAGCTTGCAACTATTCCACTGATCATCTGCCAACCTATAGAACTTGACCTATAATGTAAAACATAACAAATGAAGTGTCCCTGATAAAAGGGACGTTAATACATAAATAATGTACTGAATACTTAAGGCAGACTCAAATAATCATGTGAAAGAACATTAAATGTAAAGAGAGTAGGGAGAATCAACCTAAAACTCTAGATTTGCCACTGAGGGCCATGATATGTAATAATATAATATATATGCGTATATAACGCCATCATGAATCATGTGCGTATATAACACCATAGGCCTCTATTGGCGTCATGATCCTCATTATATATATAAGCAACTATTTGGAGCTAATCATTATTATCATAACGTACCCAACTTGTTGTGGTGTGCACGATGGTGTCGTACCCGACCGACTATAGCGCGGTTTGGTGCTCATAAATAGATACATATATAATGCATGAGGAACATCAGAAGAACATTAAGAACCTTCTAGAGTTACATAAGGTCAATAACCTTTGAATAACATTATGTAGGCTAACTCATCAACATATGTTACAATAAGAAGCAGGAACACCAGTATGCCATAATCCATTTGACAATTACAATAGGGACAAGAACATAAGTATCTTTAGCTTAACGATAATGGAGTAAATTATGGAGGGCGTTTGTTTATGTTTCATTTCATTTGGATTCGTGCAAAAAGAAGAAAAGGGAAATCCTTAATATACTTGTTGCCCTTGATCTGTTGTAACTGTAAATTTGTGGACACACTTGCCTTAATGCATAAAGTAGAAGCTTCTTATGAAGGGGAGTTCTAACATCATCGACAACACAAGAAACTCTATATAGAGAAGGAAACAAACAATAATACTTCATGCGATTGGATATGATAGGGACATACTTATTGTTCTATGATCTTATTATGATGTTTTCAGGAACCAATCTCTAATCTTGCGGACCATCCTATTTTGGAAAGACTATGACCATCTACGTCAATGCGACTTATCTTAAGAGAAGCCCTATACCCCCAACAATGGTACTCTAAAATTCTTACGCATAATTTCTCTTAGATTACGCTCTATAACTACTTAACGATCATCTAGAAACTATGGATCTTATGTCCATCTTAGGCAGTGACCTATAATCCCTTTAGCCTACTTACAACTTTGTCAATATCGGTCTATTTGATGGAAAGACTCCAATCTTATAATGACAACTTAGTGACTTGACCTTGGGAGTAATACGCTCAAATGACAAATCGAATCATGACCACATAACGTATTTCCTCATTTAGCTTACCGAGTTTATGAAATGGAGTTAATGTATTTCCAGAACTCTAGAGCTCTTTACCTCTTGAATCTTATACGTATAACTTAACTTCAATAAACCTTATGACTCATCAATAATAGCTCGAAACCAGTCATTTGATTCATCTTACCTTCAGATCTACAACCCATCAACTACCTCCAAAAACTAGCAATACGACTTGTCCTACACATCATTCTACTCCCCATTAGCACTCTTTAGGAGCTATCAACATAGTCCACCTTAAATGATCCCTCTATACCCACTTCTGGCCATATAGAACTATTTATATCATTTATCTCAGCTAATGTTATACCACACCCTTAACTATACTTTAGAAACATTAACATCATTCTACCAAACTACATTGACATAATTTTGTCTTAAGGGACGTTCTACCACCCAACAACAATAACCTGAGTATCATCGGACATGATTGATCTTATGCTACACTCTATAACCTCTTAACCATCACATGAACACTATCCATGAGGTGGCATTCTTGAAGCTAACTGTAATATCCCGTACTTTTGGGTTACGGTTTAAATCGCTGAGCGTTTATAAAATTGTGAGGCATGTATAAATAGACCCGAGCATTGGGAAAAATTTATGTTATATTTATTTATGCTAATAAAGATATTAGTATATAAAAGGATTAAACCCCGAAATAATTTTAGACGTAACAAGTGTGACGACGGAAGCCGAAAATAATTTTGATACGTGCATAAAGAGGCTATGGATTAATGTCATATCACAAATTATGACATCGAGTATATGAAGGTCTTATAAGTTAGTAGGATTTAAGTAAATTGGGATCATAAAATTAATTATGTGTGTGATTGATAAATCATACGGAGGCAGGTCACTTAATTTAATTAAGTGACCGTGCATGAGGAGCAATGTGGCGTTAAATGAACATGCTCCACCGCCAAAAATTTGGCTTAATGGAGACATGATGATTAAACATCATTGCTATTCACGTGGGAGACTTATAATTAAGACTTTGGAAGTCTTTGAATAATTCAACAACTTGTTAGGTTTGTGAGCTGCAATTTGTGGGTGAAGAGTTGAGGAAGCAATTCCTTTTGCTTGAAGAAAAAGAAGAATTTGCAATGTCCAGTAGCCTATCTTCATCCACTTTATAATATTAACTTTGGGTTTTAGAAGTTGGCCAGTGAGGTTTCTGGAAACCTCGTGTAACATTGTTACAAAGCAACGATTCCAACAAAATTAAGTGGAATCGAAGTATGTTAAGGCAAATTATTTCTCCCTTTTGGCATGTTTCATGTAACAAAATATAACCGTGATATTGCTCCATAATTTATTCTACTCCTAGTAGTTAAGAATATTCATGTTATTGATTCCTATGTTGAAAGCATGTCTAAATATATTTCTAAGTCCTTATTGAGGCATACGGAAGATGTGTTGTTATTCACAGTGTTAGCCAAATGTGCAAGGATATTATGTCACTCGGGGTATTTTATTATCATTCATGCATTTTCACTTGCATTGCATTCATATACTACTCTGGACCACTGGTGCTATGCACACTACTATATGGTAAATATTATATATGTAGGGGATATGGGGAAAGGGAAAGGCATTATATACGCACACCACCTGCAGCTGGTACAAACTACCACAAAAGAGCCCAAAGAGGCCAATATGATGTGATGCCTGCATGGCTTATTGGGATGGGTTGCACGATCCGCAACACTAACATATATTGGGACGGTAGCACGATCCGCAACACTAACATACATATATATATATATATATATATATATATATATATATATATATATATCGCACTTGCATCATGCATATGTTAATTAACCATTACATGGTATGATGCCCACAGAGGTTGTCATGGTAAGGAAATTTCCCGATGAGGCCAATAAAGATGGACACTGCATTGTGCATAATATGTAGGCAAGTGTATTAGGGCCCTCAGAGGCAGTTCCTGTTGGTCAGTTGTTTTTGTTTCAGTCATTGGTATATTCCTGTTATGTTGTTATATATGCCTGACATACTCAGTACACCAGTCGTACTAACGTCCCTTTTGTCGGGGGACGCTGCGTTTCATGTCCGCAGGTTTACATAGGCAAGGTGACGGCACACGCGAATAGGTTGCAAATTTCTGCGGATTTTGGAAGCACTCCTCTCTTTCCGGGGTGTCGATCTGATTTTGGTATGATACAGTTTTGCGAGTCTATATGGGTATAGCGGGGCCTTGTCCCGACCTTTGATGTTAACTACTCTTAGCGTCCGGCTTGTATATATAGGTATCCTGTGTGTAATAGTCTTGTATGGCCTTGCCGCCTTGGTATGTATATATACATAAGTTGGTTACCTGACTGTTCATAATTTTCTTTCGGCTTGGTCCATAATTAATTATGATTAGATATTCAGGGTAAGGATGGCGGCACCCGGCGGGTGGGATCCGGGTGCCCGTCGCGACCCTACGGTTTGGGTCGTGACACTTACACTCTACTGTCCCATTAATATGACTCATAGCTAACAATGTACTTTTCCTCATCTAAGTGTTAATAACTTCTCAGTATCCTTTAACAATCATCACAAATTCATCTTAAATGTCGTTCATATTAGACAACACTCTACAACCCCTCTACTCATCTTCTACAAGCTATCAATATCATCCAGCCTAAGACGAAACTCTACTTCCTTCCTAGTGTCTCGAACTAAACTTCTAAGAATAACACGCTTGAGTGACAACTAATCATAAAACATGATATATCTCTTATGGAACTTATAACATGAATTCGCAGCACATGTAAGCTCTAGACATTCATGGTTCATCTTTACTTACATTCTAATCCCATGGACTACTACACTCTTATGAAGGCTCGTGCATCTCTTTATTAGCATAAATCATCCTAAGGGACACTCTATGATTCAATAGGGATGACTTGGATATCATTTATCTATTTTATCTTACACTACGCTCTATCCCCGTAACAACTTCTTGGACATTGATCACATGATATCATTTACCTTAAGTGACATTCTATAATCCCATAACAATACCTGTAAGCTCTCAACGTACCTTACTTTATCTAAAGGGTATGCAACTTCTTAATTAATTTTATGGAAGTCATCATACACTACATCCCCGATATTATTTATCTTAAACCACATTCCATAAATCCTTCTAATCATATTCTGCAAATTTCCCACATCGTCATATTTAAGGAAACTTTAATCCCATCATAGAAATTTGGAACTCGATTCTAGGAGTAACACGTTTGATTAGCAATTGATATTGGACATACAACATCTTTTAGGAAATGTAGGACTAATAACATAGATTCAGCGAACTTGTAAGATCTAAGCTTCATAGTTCATATAAGGGAACAATAAAGACATGTCGTGCCATAGTGGTTGTTGACACCTAATTTTTGCACTCCAATACTTTTGTTTAATTATTCAAAATTATTGAGTCATGAACGAAGTGAAATATGTACTTTACAAAGCAAAATTGATTTTACAAAATTATTCCAGTGAGATTTTGCCATTTTATTTGGAAAAATATCATCGAATATATTTTTTAAATACTTCTTACGATTTGGAAAAATTTCAAGGTATACGAAGTACAAAAGCCTAGGTATACACTAGGTGTATATACGGTTGTGTAATCTTGAATACCTCTAAGTATATTATGTATACCTTCGGATAATTTTGTGTATATCTACCACTATGCCAAATGTTGGGCTGGTATATATTTTCTGCACACATGTTTAACTAAGGTCCATTATGTATATTGGGCTTGTTTATCTTTTTTAAATATGAATTCAAGTTATTTTGTCCTGCTGGTTATTTGCGTACTGCCCGCTTAGCTCCTATATTGAATTGAACATGCTTGGGCTGTTGTTATTCTGGCCTTTCAGTTCGCTCCTTCTTACTTCTTTATTAATCATAAGTTTGTGCATATTTGTATTTAAATCTTATATCAACACTTGTATCATTTTCTTATATATGTTGATGAGTCTCGGGTACGTTATAACTCACTTCTTTGTTTTCCCCTCTCCTTCGCATGACTTGTGGGCCTGTTGGCCCACACTTTCTTTGAAATCGCAACTTATTGAGCCGTTGAGCATGAGGGCCCAACAATATATATATTTCATCGAGTAATATTGCTGAAGGCCCAATCATGGATAAAAATTGTTGAGAATTGCAAGAAGGCCCAATCATTGATAAAAATGGTGTAGAAAATAAGAATTGATGCTTTATTTTCATTTTTGCGGAAGACTGGTGAGCCGGTATACCCACCAGTCCGCTTTGCTTTATTTCCATTCCTTAATTATTATTATATATGTTGTATTCATTTATTTGTAAAAACACTAATATTATTGGAACCCATAGGATAGAACTTAATTAAGATTATCTAGTTGCCATTTTTTACATCTTTAAATAAAAAGATTAATTTTTGTAATGTTTATCCGATTTAATAAAAATAAATAAAAAATAATTTTATGTCTTAAATATTTTCCAGCTATTTATATATATGCATGTTAAATTAACCTTTTTAATAAAAAAAAAATCAAGTGATTGAGAAAAAATGGGGAAAGCTTAACCTGAAATGGTTTTTTATAACGTTATCTGATTTCGGAATAAGCTTAAATATTCTCCAAACTATTTGATAAATTCCTTTATGGATAGAGTTTTTAGGAAAAGGAGAAAGGAAATAATGTTTGGGTTGACCTCCCTGTTTAACAAAGAAATATTTACTGTTATAAGTTACCATTTTATTAAATCTTTCTTACATATACATATATAAAGTTAATTTGCTTTATAAGGAGACTAAATTATTATCCCTTTCGATAATTAATATGGAATATTATTCCAAAAGAAAGACTTTCAAAAAATAATTCTCTTATTTTGGATGTATGTGAACAAAAGGCTATATTTTGGCGGAAAATGATTTGAATTATATTATATGTAGTTACAATATTTTAAACAAATTTTAAGCAATTAAAGCAATTTTGTTATTTTAAAATCCGAGGTCAATCGCATTCTGCGAATCCTTAATATCGGGGTGCTTCACACCTCCCGGGGAATCACTTGAACCCTTACCTCGAACTTTGGTTATTTTAAGGATATTTATTTTGTTTGGAAAAACCCTTTTAAATTAGTTTTCCTTATAAATTAGGTGACGAATCTTAAAATAAAATAAATCCAAGAGTCCGTAAGTTATGAAGTAGCTTTTATGTCACGCGTAAAAGTGAACCATAACAGATGGTGACTCAGATGGGAAATTCAATTAGGTTATATCCATAAGGGTTCCAATAATAAAAAAGAACTGCTTTATTTGATTATTTGTTTATTTTCATTATAAATATAAATGTCATTGATGCATATCATCTTCCGTTAAATGGCAAATCACACACACACTTGCATTTGTGCACAAAGACGATTATGCAGATTCACAATCATCCTCCAATAAAAAACCAAAATAATTCTTTGGAACTTGTTTAAGATTTAGTTGGTTTGTTTTCATCCAACAGTCAACAACGGTTCACCCCGAGTATCCACTCGTGTACCCAAGTCATTTGATTAAGCTCTCTCTAGCGAACTTAGGAATAGAGCTAAGCCAAATTCCTATTGATTAGCGCATATTGACCCAGGAAAGGGCTTTGAACATTTGAGACGTGTTCGAAGCCCATTAGAAGACTACCTTTCGTATCCGCACAGGTTTTGACCTGATGATACGTTCATCCAACTACGTGCTAATTGTGAACATGTTTTACGCCATATGGGTTAGTCCATTGTCCGGTTGGTGGGGCCTAACCGTGTGTTGTCTATGTAGATGTCTATCAACCTCTGTTTTGACATAGTCCTGAAAGTACCAGAGTTGCTGAGAATGTGGTGGTTCGACTTAGATGATAAACAACACAGAGAGGTTACCTGCTGCCAAGGTCATTTACCCTCCATCATGAGTATGATGGATTGTAAAGAACTCATTGAGGTCTTAACCGAATATTGGATAATGATAGATTGATCTTTAGGTTCGGGCTCATAGAAATGACCCCAATATTGGAGGAAATCCGGGACTGCATATGTAGTAATAGAACATGTTTAAGAAGAAAAAAAAATCTAATCACAACCTCCTAGCTCCAAACAAGTCCACTCCAGTCGAAATTATGAAAATATTGTCCTTAGCCCAAGCTCCTCAGATTTCTGGAGATACAATAGCTTTCTAGGATTTATCCCAACGTTTTGGGAAGCAAGAGGGATTGATGAACTATTCTCTTGAATTCCACACTTTCAAAGATTGGGATGCTACCCAACCCTTAGACTTCGCCATCAGTCTATTGGGTACCATGGCGTTTCTTCAAAATGCCCATCTTGCCATAGACACCCGAATCATTTAAGTCATCCATGCCATCATCTACGACATAACCAACAATAGAGAAATCAAATACTTCGATATATTCCAAGTCATCCTTGCTGATATATACCGAGCCATGGGTAGATGCAGAAACTAGCTTAGGTACTTTCAGAGGCGTAATCTGTTTCTACAATGGTGGATCTTAAATACTTTGAAAATTCGAAGGACGTGCAATCCTACCTACTGATAATAGAAAACATGACCTAAAAAATCATTGCCCAGATTTTGCTGATAGAACAAAAAGAGAGTGGTGCTTTTTCGTCATGAGTCTCAAACAAGAAAATATACAGTGGAGATTTGTAGATTTCATCTCAGCATGGTTGCAGACCGAGGGAGAAAGTGTCCATTTTTGCCATTTATGGGTATTTGATGGGTCTTTCTTTATGCATTGTCCTGAGTATTGAGACAGTCTGGGACAAAGCAAGATGTGCCCTAAGTCGGAAGCATGGGTGGGTATGTGATTGATTATGAAGAAGATATGATCTGAGATGCTAGAGAGTAAATCTGAGAGTGGAACAACCATATTACATGGGAAGTGGGTTTGATTGCCGAGGACTGCGATGATAATTATGAGGAGTGGTTGAAAGCAGACTCGTTGGGAATAATTACACCAGAATCAACCAGTATCGGCGTGTCGATGATAGAGAATCCAAAACCGAGATCAAATCCAGAAAGATTCAAAGGCGAGCTGATGATAGAGATTAATGAGTATTAATGTGACATTTTGTATATATGAGGTCCTATCAAGATGATTTTAGGAGAAAATAGTTGATTTAAGATCAAGATCAATAGTGACATGCATAAGATTCGATAGAATCATTTAAGATTACAGTAGGTCTAACTTCCAGCCTTTTTACATGAAGCTCCATTGAGAATTTGAGAAAATGTAGACCATGAAAGTTATATATATTTAAAATATCTTTCCAACCATATATGGACCAGCTCAATCGAAGCTCTGTGTTAGGAGTTATGCCCATTTTACTGAACATTGTCGACGTAGCCAAAATTAAGCCTGGCGTGAGGCGTTACCCTTGGACGTGGGCATGGGGAACAAGGCATATTTTCCAGCGTTTCATGATTTTTCCCGAATATTATATATCTCAAACTTCATAAAACCTACCCCACTTCATTCTAATTTGTCTTTTGGAGAGAAACACCCTAGTTACTTCTCTAAACCTCTAAGGTATGTTCTTACTCAAACTTCATGATTATTACCTCAATCTAACAAGGTTTAACACTAGAATCCTCATCTATTCCATAGATTGTGAGAATTCAATTCAAGAACGGTTGAAGAAAAGGATCATTGGGAATTCATCGTGAGATAAGTTCGTGTACTTCCTATATGTTTATAGGGATTGATTTGGGGTACGTATCATACAAAACACGCTTGAATCCATGTGTGAATCCTATGTAAGTAAGAACACAAATGTGGCCTAGAAACCATAGTTTCCAAAAAAGGGTGGGAATTCAAGACAAAAGTATAAAGTTCTATTCTTTATTATTCTAATCAATTGTAGAGTGATTGTTGAACCTCGAAAAACCTATTTGGTAGCGTTTTAGCAGGAATTGAGGTACGTCTCTTTAAAAATCCTTTTGACTATAAAGATGATTTGTATGTCTCTTTTCAAACATACTTTTCGACATTTAAAATGGTTTCTTTTTCAAGGTTTCATGTGCGTGAGGGACAAGCCCTCATGGAACCTTAGGTGTATCATAATATATATATATGTATTCATGACTTTTCCTATAAAAGGATTGTTAAATTATTTATAAAGCTTTGGACTTTGAACATGATTTACTCCTATAAGGGATGTTTTAAACTTGATTTCGGAAGCTTGTATATTTTATGTATTTTCCCCTATGATTGGTTTTTTTAAGTTGAAACTTATTTAATGACTTGAACATGGTTTAGAAATCTATTAATGATTAGACGTACCCCTATTAAATGGATGTTGAACATAATCCATGTCGTGATTTGAGATTTGGCTTCCATGCGATAAATTGTGATTTAGCTAATATGTCATGACTGATATTTGTATGTGTTTGAGCCTGTATGGGTAAGTTGTTCTATTCAAGAAGACGATTAGCCATTATGGATCCTAATATATCTCTTTTGAGCATTGCTATGTCAGTTTAGAGGGCAATTTACCTCCGAAGCATGTAGCTCCATGCATATATTGTTGTGCTAGTACAGATGATAATTATCTTCTGTGGGAAAATATTCCCGGTGTATCTATTTCTGTACTAGTCGAGAGGACGATTAGCCTCCATGGGATAATAGCCCCGATGCATCGAATGGTTGTTCTCCCGTTAGTTAGCATGTGTTGATCTGTTCATTGCCTGTGAGTTGCTTGTTGATGATCTTGAGTTCATGATTGAAAAGACTTAACTTGATGAACGCTATAATAAGTTGAAATAGATATGTTTCTATGTAATTGGATTTTAATGGTGATTTTACTAAGGTTATTAACTTACTCTATCTTTGGGATTTGAACTATTTTTGAAAGAACTTAAGGTAACGAGAAAGACTTAAGAAATCAAAGTGATTATTTCTTCATCATTGACTTACACTAGATGTTCATGAGATGTTATCAATATTGTTTTGAACTGTTTCTCAATATTGTTTTTAATTACACTTATTACTTATATATTTTGCTATTAACCATTGTCCCGGAGACACTGAGTACCCAGTACACAGGCATACCATTATTGTTTTTGATGGTATGTTAGGTGACGAAGAAGAGAAGGTTCATGATATATGTACGGAGTAGGAGAACTTGTTGCTTTCCAGACTTATTGGTGAGCCCACACCCTTGTTCGTGGGACACCCTACCTATCTAGTTTACTGCTTTAGTTTTGGGATGCATCCCCAAATTAGACTATCTTTAACTCTCATAAAAGATCCATAGATAGTTGTCAGATTTGTGGGTATATTGTGGAAATCTAGTATGACTTTTTGGGCACTTTGCCAAGTTCTATGATTTACTATTTATATTAACATTCCGCTGATTTTTTATTGTATGAGCATGATTTCAGTTAGCCTTAACTGACTTGTGCTAAATAAATATTAAAATATTATTAAAAGAAATTTGATATTTATTGACTTTATAAGGTGCTTCCGATATTGTTCACAGCATCAGATGCCTGTTGCGTCCAGGGTGGGTTTCGGGGAATGACAAGCTTGGTATCAGAGCCTAGGTTTAGAATTGTCCTAGGATTTGTCTATGTCCATGGATCTGTATCTAGTGGAGTCTTTCTTGTTCAGCCTAATCACATGCATGATCGAAAGGCTACCATGACATTTATAGGTGTTTCTCATTCTTCTTAATTCTAGATTGTGCTATAAAGCTTGAAATTCCTTTAGGATCATTCTGACGTGTTCGTTACTCGTGCCTCGTGGGGATGACTTTAACTCATTTTCTAGTTTCTAACCTAGTGAACAATGGTGCTATGTGGTGGACATTGGTTATGATTTAAAAATCGATGGATGGTGCAAAGTCGCTTGGGATTCAATAGTGTGTGTATCTATATGGTTATTGTAAGATGTTGTTTTGATCTTTTGAGGCACGTATAAGAATGGCATTAGTCCTATTTCCTTGGAAAACTCTATCGGAATCTTATTAGGCCTAATAAAATTGTTAAGATGGATAGAGTTTTCAATGCGATGGACATAACCTCTGATAAGAAAGGGAGATGTATTAGCTAAAATATGATATAGTGATGGATGGAAGTATCTTCTTGAGTGTCATTGATTTGTTAGGTGAAGATTGAGATAGCTATGTCCTTAAGTTTTGACAAAGAGGTAATATAATTTGAGAGTTACATTCCTTCATTGTTCCCTTACGTTACAGTAACTACCTTTTTAGAAATATAATACTATTATATTTTATTAATCAAATGAGAACCATAGAATTATTAGTAGTAGGCTTCTACAATATTTCTATATTTTAGACCATCAAGAACTTTGCACTAAATGATACTTTGAAACTTTCTCATAATAGGAGATTATTGGTGGTGGTTACCTACATTAAATTAATTAGTTATTTAAAGTATGTGGTGAGAATTTTCTTATGGTATATCTAGTATTTTATTAGAATTTTTTTAAGGGTTGTAAAGAAGTTACGAGAATTAAAGTATATTAGAAACTAGGATGAAATATTATGATGGTCCGTCCATGTAGTGTTGATCACAAAGAAGATGAAGTGTAAGGCATGAATAAGAGGATAAAATGGTCGGGAATTGAAAGTTATAGGCTATACTTCTACAATACGGAAAAAAGACTATAATTTATGTTGACCTATGAATTTAAGTTGGGGATGCTATGTAATGAAAGAATAAGAAATAATGAGACCATGAAAAGAGAGTGGTTTTAGCCTACATCCTTTGAGCTTTTATTCTTATTTCTTTTGTTCGTTCTCTTGTGGTGTTTAATGTTCGGGATTGAATATTTTGAGATTATATATATATATATATATGTGACTAGATTAGAGACATTCATAGGCGTATTTTTTTATTGTGCTATGATACTATAGTGCTTTCTAGTTTAAGTAGAGGGATCTATAGGTTATTATGGTTTTGAGACATACTTAATATGTGATATGTTTAGAGTATTGAAGATTCAGATGAAAGGAAATTTTGAGGTATCTTGTAGTGAATTAAGAATTATCGTACATTGAGTTTTAATGTTTAAATTACATTAGTTGGGCTTGGCCCAAAATAGTCCCAAAAAGTTCTCATAAAACTCGATCCATTTCCGTTACTTTCTCAAAAAATCAAACTTATCCAAATTCTTTAATTTCGTAAAGTAACAATTCCATTTTCTCCAATTTCAAACCCAAAAATGATCCAAATGGTTTCAAGTCTGAAAATCAATCTGATTTCTCATCCGTATAAAAATATACAAATAAAGTTAATTGTTTTGAAATCCATTTTAGTGATGATTCTAACTAAACGATGTACGTATCGTTTGCTTATCCCAAGTTATAATCATAAGGGGTTCCAATATGTATACCAAATATTTATTTATACTAGTGCATATACAATACATACATATATACATTAAAATGGAAATGAGGGCGTTTAGGCTGGTGGACCTACCGAATCCCACTAGTTGGCTATTTTCACCCATAACTGGGCCTTCGTGCATAGCTACCCTTGCCAGACTCGATCAAATGAAAATGGTTTGGCCTTTGGCCCAAGTAGGTTGATAATGGAGTGGCTAGAGTGGCCCATCGCGGTGTGCAGGAGGAGGAGGGGGGAAAAGGAAATACTAGTTAGAACGCACCCGAAGTTATCTACTCTATACACATATCATATAAATAATCAATGACAAAAAGCAAACAACTAACATTCAGGGCCCAAATCAAATCGTAAGGAACTGCCCAAATGTCCAAATATAACAAGACATAAATGATGAAAATGGGATGAGCCCAATCTTAAGTAAATAATAATGCATGTGTGATATATACAGAGTATGTGGGCCTAGTCCAGCTAACCAAATAATAGCAACAGAAACAAGGATGGGTAATGCCAAAGAAAATGGGTGATGAAAGAAAGCTCGTGGGCTTAAACTTTCATCATGAGCCGAGAGGATATTTATCAAGGGTGTCAATGATTGCCCGTCAACCTACAACTAGATGCCTAAAATGCATGGAATATGGAGTGGGATTAATGACATCATGTAAAAGCTAAGGAGACAACTTTACTTTCGACTTTGTATGTAGATCTTGGCTGAAGACCATGTTTTTTTTCTTTTAGTTTGTCTTTAATTCTTAGCTTAGCTTTTAGTTCTTCTTAGGACACATTTAATGACCATGTAATAAGAAGGAATGACCAAGCTTTATATAATAAGGTGACTAGGCCACGTGAAGTGATCAAGCCGAGAGGACAAGGACAAGAAGCATCTAGAAGTTGAGGCTTCCAAGGGAAGAACTTATGAACTAACTGGTTCATATATTTGATCACATGGAAGACACCAATAAGATGAAAGGTTGGTCGAAATGCTCACTTCCATTCGGACAAAGAACATGTTCAAGGAATGGAAGCTTCCAAACCTATCCCAAGAAGATGACATTTATAAAGAGCCCAAGTCTATGCATAATTCTTCATGGAATCCACAAAGGGAGTGTGAAAGAATCATCCTTGGTCCCCAAGAAATTCCAAGACCTTTCCCATTGTCTTGGTTTGGTCGAAACACCTTTGGTCACCAAGTAAACCCAAACTCGTTCCCATTTATCCACACTTGGCTGAAAGTTTACACGTAGTTTGTGTCTTTTAATTTGTCTTCTAGAATGGTTCATTTACTACTATAAATAGGATCCTTAGGACATTGTAAAAGTTGATGAATAGAAAAACTTGAGTTTTAGTCAATTGCTAAGTTATTCAACTTGTATGTTGTTTATCTTAGTTGGTCCTTGTGTCGGGCTTCAGTTCTTGTGTGAGCCAACCCCTTAGTGTAAGTTGAAGCTAGGACTTGTGTGACCTAGTTAAACCCAAGCTAAGGTCCCTTCGACGTAAGTTTTGGTTAGAACTTGTGTGATCTAATCAAACCCAAGCTTAAGGAACCCCCTTGGTGCGAGTAAACATTGGAACTTGTGTGATCCAACCAAACCGAAGCCTAGGGTCTATCTTAAGGTTACCAGCCACCCTCACTTGGTTAGTATTTGGAATTTTACTTAGAAACCCCGATCTAGTCCTTGTCCAATTGGCCAAACTCATCTTGTTGTCGACTCGAGCATTAAAACCCCCATGTCTCTATCCTTGTTATATCGATCGTCCATCGCTTGGTTTGTCGTCGGGTTTGCACCTAGAATCACGTGTTCATTCCTTGACCAAATCACTTTATTATTTCCACCACCATATCCCACAATATGTCCCTAACGTCCACATAAAAGGTCACCACCCAAAACAGTCCACAAATACCCGTCCAATCCCAACAACACCAAACAGTCCCCAAAACACACCTTACCGAGAACCTCACTGTTTCAGATCTGTTCCGTCACCTTGACACCATCCAACCACCAAATCCCGGTCATCAATACAACCCTAAACACACCCGGAATACTCTCATAAAACGCCTTGACCCAATTCCCTATATAACTACCTGAAATAGCCACCAAACACCACACTGCCCGGCAGAAATGTTCCACCCAGCAGCCTACTTTCGATCCCATTTTTGTGTCAACCAACCAAACTCCGACCCACTTACCCACTTACACCCGTACTTACTTGTATCAGATTGGTATCAGTGAGCGAGGTCATCCCGTCTCATGCTTTGAAGCTATGGATCACATAAACAAAGAAGAACTAAGGAGGCTTGTTAGTCATATTTTTACGAAACAAGTGCGGGTTGTGAAAAGAGAACTTGCGGGACGTACCGTGAGTAACAATGCCAAGTCAAGGGTTGTGCAAAACAGTCCAAGGCTTGAAAGGAAATGTGTCCCAAAGCCCTATGTAAGGCCCACCAATGTGAAAAAATGGCAATACCATTTTTACTAACCCTAGTATCGTCACAAAGGTGCAAAGAAATATAAAAATGTAAAAAGGGGTAGCAACTCTTTTAATAATCCTTTGTATAACCACAAAAGTATAGAAGTCACAAAGTGGTTAGATAAAAAGAGAAAGAAGTGTTTTCAATGCCAAGATTTAGGACACTTTGTAAGTGAATGTCCTAATTCCCGGGTTGTTCTTAGAGAAGAGTATCGAGAGTGTGAATTTTCCTTGGCTATTAAGGAACCCATACTACTTGAAGAACAAAAAGAAACCGAGACCCCCTTACTTGATGCCTAAAATATAGAGGAAGAATCTAAGAAAAGGAGTTCTATAGATACCGGTTCGGAGGAACTCTTGGACGAAACAGAAGACGTATGTGTGAATGATCTTGCATCCGGAATACTATCGATGGAAGATGGTGAAATTGCTCTTGATTTATTTTCAAGAATTTCATTGTCTACTCACCAAGACCATGGATGCCATTCGGGAGAAACTAAGGAATTGCAAGGCCAAGAACGAGAATTGTTAGGAGAAGGCTATGACCAAAAAAGTTGTAGCCCCTACAAAACACCCACCTTGTTAATGCCGGGAGAGAATGAAACTTGGCACACGAATATTGAAGGCTGAAAGGTCGACACCATCATCATAGGGTGCACACTTCCTATGCTAAGGTTGAAAGACCTTGTTGATGAGTTGAGTGGGACCAAGTTATGCGCCAAGATAGAGTTGACAAGTGGCTACCAACACATGAGGATCCGAGAAGATGATAAAAGAAGGACGGCTTCCAAAATCAAGCTTGATTGCTATGAATGGCTTGTTATGCCATTTGGGTTGTGCAATTTCCCAATTCCTCCCGTGAGTTCCATCCACAAGGTGCTACAACCATTTATGGGTTACATCGCACCATCCGACGGCATGTATAATGTTCCATCCACGGTATTAAAATTCCGGAGTTGGCCCGAGCCATCGAATGGAAGTGTGGTAAAAGGTTTCCGTAGTGCGGATTCCTTTCCTCATCATGTCACTCAACATTTTTGGGCCCTTCCCGCCCCTATGTCAAATATTGGAGTTGAATGTGATATTGGAGTCGTCTCACTTCGAGACCAAGAATCCATGGCTTCCTATAATGAAAGGTCGAGTGATGCACATCTTACTTATCATACCTACGATGCGGAATCTTATGTGGTGTCAAGGAAGTTAAACCCGAAACATGCCAATTGGGCATCACACCTACAAACTCCCACATCCTACACAAGACATGAAAATGACAAGTCCATTATGGTGGCAGATACACTTCTTCAAAGGCACATAATGTTGACCTTGCTTAAACCAAAGTTGATGGTATTGAAAGTGTTAAAGGAATTCCATGAACGAGACCTAAAGTTCGAAGATGTAGTAAGAAAGTGATCCACGTGTCAAAGGGTTAGAAGGTTCTTCCACCAAGAATCGTATACTCCTTTGCCGGTCCCAGAACAACCATGGAAAGATATGAACTTGGATCTTATTCTCGGTCACCCAAGAACACCACAGAGTGACACCTCCATTATGCCATGCAGATTGTGCAACGCTACAACCTCGACCATGAGCTTTATGCACAAAATGCTACAATGACCCATGGGTTACACCACATGTCATGTATGATAATCCAACCACAGAGGAATCTATCCAAAGATGGTTCGAGTCTGGGGGGACCATTACGATAAATAGTGCCTTTGGTTCGGCTTCTTTCTTTCATCATGTCACGTGGAATTGTTGTACCCTTGATGCCCCTATCAATGAACTAATAAGAAAATATGAGTATGAATGGTTCTGAGGAGACACAATAGTCTTTGAAGCCGTGAAGGAAAGGATTTGTGGAGCACCGGTTTTCATTATGCCAAACCGTGAAAGGCCATTGGAAGTCAAGCATGAAACTAGTATAGGTGCCATCTTTTGCTCTAGCACAAAGTTAAATGGTGCACGGTGCCATTATTCTACCTATGGTAAGGCATTATATTTTATGGGATTCGTGGCACAATATGGACATCATTTTAAATCAATATTGTTTGGCTTGTATTCAGATCCTTATTTAGCAAGTTTCGAGGAAGGCGTCCACAAAATATATCTTCTGAACTTATCCAATGATGAAAGTGGTAGGTCAACACTTGTTGTTTAAAACTTATCACCACAATTAGACAGCATGAATTTGAGGGTAAATTCTTTCAAAGAAGGGGAAAGAAAGGTTGTGGGCTTAAACTTTCATCATGAACCGACAGGAGATTTATCAAGGGTGTCAATGATTTTCCATCAACCTATAACTAGATGCCTAAAAATGCATGGAATATAGAGTGGGATTAAATACATCACATGAAGTCTAAGGAGACAACTTTACTTTCGGTTTTGTATGTAGGTCTTGGTCGAAGACCATGTTTGTTTTTATTTTAGTTTGTCTTTAATTCTTAGCTTAGCTTTTAGTTCTTCTTAGGACAAATTTAATGAGCCATGTAATAGGAAGAAATGACCAAGCCTTGTAATAAGGTGACCAGTCCATGTGAAGTGATCAAGCCGAGAGGACAAGGATAAGAAGCATCTAGAAGTTGAGGCTTCCAAGGGGAGAACTTATGAACTAACAAGTTCATGTATTTGATCACATGGAAGATACCAAAAAATGAAAGGTTGGTAGAAATTCTCACTTCCATTCGGCCAAAGAACAAGTTCAAGGAATGGAAGCTTCCAAACATATCCCAAGAAGATGACATTTATGAAGAGCCCAAGTTCATGCATTATTCTTCATGGAATCCACATGGGGTGGGAAATATTCATCCTTTGTCCAAAATAAAATTCAAGACCTTACCCATTGTCTTGGTTTGGTCGAAACACCCTTGGTCACCAAGTAAACCCAAACCCAAACTCATTCCCATTTATCCACACTTGGCCGAAACTTTACATGTAGTTTGTGTCTTTTAATTTGTCTTCTAGAATGGTCCATTTACTACTATAAATAGGACCCTTAGGACATTGTAAATATTCAGAGTTGATGAATAGAAAAACTTTAGTTTTACTCAATTGCTAAGTTATTCAACTTGTGTGTTGTTTATCTTAGTTGGTCCTTGTGTGGGCCTTCGGTTCTTGTGTGAGCCAACCACTTAGTGTAAGTTGAAGCTAGGACTTGTGTGGACCTAGTTAAACCCAAGCTAAGGTACCTTCGGTGTAAGTCTTGGTTAGAACTTGTGTGATCTAATCAAACCCAAGCTTAAGGAACCCCCTTGGTGCGAGTGGACGTTGGAACTTGTGTGATCCAACCAAACCCAAGCCTAGGGTCTATCTTAAGGTTATCGGCCACCCTCACTTGGTTAGTATTTGGGATTGTACTTAGCAACCTGGTCTAGTTCTTGTCCAATTGTCCAAACTCATCTTGGTGTCGACTCGAGCATTAAAACCCCCATGTCTCTATCCTTGTTATATCGATCGTCCATCGCTTGGTTTGTACTCGGATTTGCACCTAGAATCACGTGTTCATTCCTTGACCAAACCACTTTATTATTTCCATTACCACATCCCACATTACGTCCCTAACCTCCACATAAAAGGACACCACCCGAAACATTCCACAAATACCCATCTAATCCCGATAACACCAAACAGTCCCCAAAACACACCTTACCGAGAACCTCACTTTTTTAGATCTGTTCCGTCACCTTGCTACCATCCAACCACCAAAGCCCGGTCATCAAGACAACGCTCAACACAACCAGAACACTCTCATAAAATGTTTTGACCTAATTCCCTATATAACTACCCGAAACAGCCACCAAACACCACACTGCCCTACAGAAACGTTCCACCCGATAGCCTACTTTCGATCCCATTTTCGTGTCAGCCCGTGTCCAACCACACTCCAACCCACTTACCCACTTACACCCCTCCTTACTTGCATCAATGGGCCTTTCCCAGTACATGCGATAAACAACCATAAGTAATGACTTGAACATATGATGTTGGGCTATTGCCCAACAGGAATATCATTAGAAGATCCTAAAGGAAATGCATGAAAATATATTCGATCTGTGTACCAGATATGCTAGGTATACTCTAGTATACGGTCAATATATTCTTTGTTTATCATAGAGGTATTTCAACATGTAACAAAAGAAAGAAAAAACAACGGGGAAGGTATATATACATGGTACCAATAGGCCCTTAATCACTACTTATTAACAAGTCTTCAAGATTTTGATCCTAAATGTCCATCTGCATTCATCAGTTCATTCTTTAAGATTGAAATTATGCATATTTGACAAAAGAAGAACCACAGATTTATACACATAACATACAATCAACCATGATATCTCCCAAGTATCAAACTTCAAACCACATGAGCTAAGTTAACACATAAGGGCAGCATAATTCATAAGAGACTGTGTCCTATTTTTAATGCATGCATGTTGAGTTTACCTCTTTCACTGAAGTAGATATAATTTAAACAGTTAGGCCAAATGGGAAGAGTTAAACTAAACATATTGAGGGAGAAGCATGCAATATAGTCATGAAGGGAGAAGGCAAACTATTTCACACACATTTATGAAAAAAAGATCACTATAATCACGTCGTGGCTGCGAATATATAACCTATTGGTTATTTTAGTCACCTCGCCTACTAAACATGTTGATCTCGAATGAAATAAAAGGTTTAAGTCTCATCATTGCCCTGAAGTTATATTTTCCGTCTTTACAACTGTGGAGGCCTCAAAATCGACGGATATTTTTCATCGGCCAGTGTAGTATCGTGTTCAAATCAGCAAAATTAAATCAAACCAGTAAGCAGAAAAAACAGAGAGGCAATTTCCGAAAAGACGCGATGTTTAGTTTAAAACAAGAAAACAAGAAAACATATCCGCTGCACGGATATTTAAATGCTTTGAAACAAAGGACCGAAAACGAAAAGCGAGCGCGCGCCTCGAATTTAATTTCATCGGCCAGTGTGGTATTTGGTTTAAAACAGTAAAATAATAAAACAGAGAAACTACAAAAAAAGCGCGGCCTCGAATTCAATTTCATCGGCCTAATTATTCTAAATATCCTAACAATCACACAAGCATTAAATAATTATTACAGACCCAAATAAAAATAACGAAAATAAAGAATAACAAATGAAAGGGAACTAAAGTGGATGATGATGTCATCTCGCCCTATTTGTTTGGAAATCCCGAGGCCGAAGAATGCAAGGAATGTGGATGCGGGTCTTCATTTGACGATGATCGCAATGATGAGTCTCATAACGAGACTCTTCGTTGCTCCCAATGTATTTCATATATAAAAAAAAAGAAAAGGATTAGTAGACTTTACATGAGAATATATATATAAGAAGAATATAAATAAATGATTCATGAAAAGTAATATGTTGTTCGGGCTCAAATTTGATACACAAACATACATCTAAGTTCATGGTTTTAAAAATATGAAAATAGGTAAATATATAAATAGGTTACAAACATATGATTTTTCAGACTTGAAGGAGGGAAACCAACCAACCCAATATGCGATAAATCCCAATTAACAAATATTCATATATATACATATGCAAGCCCATATTTAACACACTTAGACCATTTTAGGCATGCTGATACTTTGAATTAAATCATACCTAATTCACAAAGACAAATACACTTCCATAATATCCTTAAACCATAGGCATAATACATGAACAAGGATACTTATTTTGCTTATCCCTTAGAACCAGATGCAAATACCAGGCAACAATATACACACTAAGTAATGCGTAAATGTGAACCTAACATAGTATATTTAAGTACTAGAAGTCAACTAGACATATTAGTAAGCAATGAAACAGTAGCAAACATCCTAAAATGCATGATTTAATTAGATAACTTAGTCAATCTATTTATATCAGATCTTAAGGGGGGGGGGGGCTATCGCTTGAGGTTAATTCATGTAATATTTCATCTATCTATCTTAGGTGTAACACATAGATATCACTGATTTAAACTAGACCAGGCCATTACACTTTAGATTAAGCGATTAATAATCAGAAATTACGCTAACAATATACACATTCAAACTAAAACTAGACTAATCTAAGCACTAATTCAAAAAAGACATGAACCTAGCACAACATTGGTAAGTATCCATGATCAACTAAACAGATTAGCAAATTACCAACCGTAGCAAGTATTTAATTAATCCGCATAATCCCCTAAACATATATTAAATAGCATTTTCAGCATATTACACTAAGTATGATACTAATACTGGGCTTTAACAGAATATTAAGAACACATCTATACTATAACAATTAACCAAACAAGCTATCATACTAAATATATCTTAGTCATTAGAGAACATAATAATATAAGTAAACTATCACATGATTAGCACAACAAACTAAAGACAAAATGCAGAAAATAAACAGAGAGGAGATATAGTTTACGGACTGATTAATCAAGTAACCTAAATATAATCTTGCTAGACAAGTACTTAAAACAACATATACATCACATCATATTAACGTGAACTTAACAAAGCATTATCTAAGCACCAAACAGTTAACCAAACAGGTTCATAAATCCCTAGTACTCAAACAGCCCATAAACAACCAAACTCCTATATAATTAACACACAAAAAAAAAGCACAAAAATGTAGAAAACAAAATTAAGAGGAGATATATTTACTGACCTTCTCCGGGTAGAGAACCGAGGCGCGTTTCGAATCGTCGACCCGCTCGGAGAAGTTTGGAATTCAGATTTTTTGCGATTTCGGAATTCTGATTTTTGGATGCTGATTTTTAAAGATTCTGTTTTCTGATTTTGGATGTTTGACCCGGCCCGATAGTGACCCGACCCGAATTCGAACCAAAATGAAAAAAAATCCGATATTTTGAGGCTGAATTTAGGGAAAAGAAAAGTAGTATTTTCGGATTTTTGACCCAACCGGAAATGTGAAGAACAAAGGGATTTTTCGGATTGAAAAATTAGGAACTAAAAGAGTATTTTCGGATTAAAATTAAGGAACAAAGATGAATATTTTAAACCAAAATTTAGGAACAAAACTGACCCTTTTTCGTTTTGATTTTTTTCGGACCTCCAAAGACAGATTTCGAACCTCCTTAAATGAAGAACAAGGGGGATATTTATAGATGGGTTTCCCCCCAACGTTCACCTCGTCGAAGTGAGTTTGAAATTTGAATTAAAGGTAAAGATTTCTGAATTTTGGAAGCGGATTTTAGGGGTATGGGTATGGTGAAGTGATGGGAGGGGTGTGGTGGTGTCAGGGTTTGGTGGAAGGGAGTTGGTGGTGGCAGGGGCAAGGGTGTAGGGTGGCGGCCGATGGGAGGCTTTTTAGGTTTAGGTTTTTTTCGATTTTGGGGGTTTGTTTTGGTTTAAAGGGGTAAGGGGAATGGGTCGGGTAAGGAGTTGGGCCGACGGGTTGGTCGAGTGGGCTGCGGGTTGGGGGGAATTGTTTAGGGACTTTGGGCTTGTGGGAATTGTTTTTTGGGTTTTGTTGGCCGGTTGGGCTTGGGAATTGGGGGAAATAAAGGGGAAGGGAATAAGGGGAATTTGGTTTGGGCTTGTGGGTCGGCCGGTTGGGCCTGGGAATTGGGGGAAATAAAGGGGAAGGGAATAAGGGGAATGGGTTTGGGCTTGTGAATTTTGTTTGGGTAGAATTTGTATTGGGTTGGGAAAATGAAATGGGTTAGAAATTGTTTTGGGTTTAAAAAAAAAATATAAAAGGGGTTTAACATTAAAAATATTATTTTTTGTTTTGTAAAAGATGTGAATTATTTAAAATAACATAACGATGTGATAATAATAAAATGTAATATTTGCGAAATGTTTAATGCTTAATAAAAAATGGAAATGCGATGCAATTTTGCGAGAATAAAATAACATAGAATTTTCGGATAAAACTTATGATTATGATAAAAATGCAAATGATAGTAAAAAATGCGAATAATAATAATAATAATAAGAGAATAATAATAATATATATATATATATATATACGCATGTGTATATATAGATTAAAATTATTTTGGAGTGTTAAAAATATTTAAAATTGCAAATAAATTGGAAAAGACGGGACGAAATTAGGTGTCAACATTACTGCAGTCGCTTTTCATGGTCATCTAGTAGTAGCCTGCCCTTGGGATCTTCTTTATTAGGACGAACCCATTCATGAGAGGACCATAAGTCCTCGCGTGTACTTCTTCTTACAATTTTGTGGCCTCTGCAGCATTGACACATCTGAGTATCCCTAGATGGGCGTCCTCTTGTAGAGTGCTCTTTTGTTCAAAAATAAGTTGTTAGTCATTCTCTTGATGGTTTTTTAGTTGCTTGTGATATTTTTGGTATACTCTCCATTTTCTAGGTATGTATGTATATCAGTGTACCACGGTTTACCGTCTAGTTATGCTTCCACGTTGGTACAATAAGCGTGTTTTCCCTGATACTGATCTCTAGCGGGTTAATGTGACTGATTTTGGGATGCTATGTCATGGATTCTATGGTTGCAAGAGCATCGGCAAATTCATTTTGAGCTCTTGGCGTGTGCCGGAAGTTGATCTTTTTTAACCTTTTGCATAGTCTTTGTACGAGGCTTACATATGGTAGGATCATCTCATTCTTGGTAGCTCATTCTCCTTGGACTTGGTGAATTAACAAATCTGAGTCTCCTATCAATAATAACTCTTGGATATCCATGTCGAGTGTCATGCGAAGACCTAGAATGCAGGCTTCGCACTCTTCCATGTTGTTAGTACATCAGAAATTGAGCTTTGCCACCATCGAATAATGCTGACCCATTTCTCATATTAAAACTGCTCCAATTCCTAAACCCTTGTGATTAACTTCACATTAAAAAAACATTCTACATCCTGAGTATGTTCGGCTATATTTTCCTCTACTGTCATCACTTCCTCATCCGGGAAATATGTCTTCAATGGTTCAAACTCTTCATCGACCGGACTTTCTGCTAGCAAACCGGCCAATGCTTGTCCTTTGATAGCTTTTTGGACCACGTACGTGATGTCGAATTCGCTCAGGAGTATTTTCCACTTGGCCAATATTCCTATAAGCATGGGATGGGGAAAGATGTACTTCAAAGGATCTATTTTGGAGATTAAGTGAGTAGTGTAAGCCGATAAGTAGAGTCTCAACTTCTGTGCTACCCATGTCAGAGCGCAGCATGTCTTCTCTACCAAGGTGTACCTCAACTCATAGGAGGTGAATTTCTTACTGAGATAGTAGATGGCTCGTTCTTTCTTCCTAATCTCATCGTGTTGCACCAATATACATCCAAAAGCATTATCTGATAAAGAGAGATACAACAACAATAGGCTTTTCAGCCTGGGATGGACCAAGACTGGCATATTGGATAGATATCTTTTGATGGTATCATAGGCCTTCTGGCACTCGTCCGTCCATTTGTTGGGTGCGTCCTTTTTCAATAGTTTGAGGATGGACTCCATAATTATTGTAGAATGTAGTATGAAGCGTCCAATATATTTCAACATTCCCATAGAACTCATGATGTCTTTCTTAGTCTCTAGCGATGGTACTTCTTGAATGGCCTTGATCCTTGAGGGATCTAATTCTATGCACCTGCGGCTGATTATGAATCCAAACAGTTTTCCAATAGGTACTCCAAATACGTACTTCGTCGGGTTTAGCTTTAGATTAGATTTTTAAAGTCTGTCGAAGAACTTTTACAGGTGGGTGATGTGATCAGAGCTTTCTTGCGACTTAGTTATGACTGCATCCACATGGACATCTATCTCTTTGTGCATCATATCATGGTAGATGATGGTCATTTCTCTCATGCTAGTTGTGTCATTGTTCTTGAGGCTGAATGGAATTACACGGTAGTGGTACACTCCCCATGGAGTGATGAAGGTTGTCTTCTGTGTATCTTCTTCGCTCATCAGAATCTAATAACCGGAAAAGCAATCCACGAATGACTGTAACTTGTGCTTCGCGCAGTTATTGATGAGTATATGGATGTTCGGAAGTAGAAAATTGTCCTTGGGACTAGCTCTGTTGAGATCACGGTAGTCCACATAAATTTGAATTTTTCTGTCTTTCTTTGGTACAGGTACGATGCTGGCTAACCATGTCGGATACTAAGTTAATTTCATTACCCCCGACTTGATTTGTTTCTGAACCTCATCTTTGATTTTTATGCTTAGATCTAGCTTGAACTGTCAAATTTTCTGCTTGATCGGGGTGAATCCTTTGTTGATAGGCGATTTGTGGGCCACTATATTTGTGCTTAACCCAGGCATATCTTTGTAAGACCATGCGAAGATATCAACGTAGTCTCTTAACGGTTTTAATAATTCTGCTTTCTGAGGGGCTTCTAAATGTGCGCTTATCCTAGTTTTTTTAACCTTCTCCTCGTCCCCGGGGTTGATTACTTAGGTTTCGTCCAAATTAGTATTTTTTCTATTCTCATATTGATCTTCCTCATTGATGAGGTCCTAAGGTAACTCGGCCTCGTTATCGTATTTCTCATATTCTTTTTTTTCTATATTACTTGACTCACTCATCTCGCGACATATCATGATGTTATGAGTTGTTTTATTATTATGACTGAAAAATAAGGCAAAGCATGGTTAGTGTAAAAGAACATATTAATCAAAATGAAAAGACCATTTTCACACAATGAGGCTTTCGTTAATTTGATAAAGGAAGCACAAATTGTGGTCCTGAATTAGATCAACATCCAGTCATTTCCATTTTTAAACATTACGAGGAAAATAAAGATGCAAATGGTGGATGCTCAGGCCTCAGTCGAGTATCTCTGCCATTGTGCATGGGCATTCTGACTGGGAATGACTGGTACTGATTCGAAAGTAGGGCGTAACTGTGGAGGACCCCTCTTCTTCTAGTTAGCTTCGAAAACTTCGTCGAACTCGGGATGTATCCTAGGACAAAATGAAAACTGTTTTCTGCGATAGACATCGGTTCCATAATTCCCTGTAACTCTCTGCCTAAACTATTACCGGGTTCAAATCGGCTCTAAAGCATATTGGCAATAATCATCTTGTAAACTGGTGGCATAGGACTCTGCATGTCATCCCTTTTGTGGGCGGCGCCCATGAGTTCTAACACATAGAAATATGTATCATTGGGGACCTCCTCAATAATCGACACAGAGTTATTGGGATAGTTATGAATGTTGCCTGCTCCGTAAATTACCAGCTCATGGTTCTCTTGTCGGAACTTCAATGATTGGTGGAAGGATGACGGTACTGCTCTGACTATATGAATCCAGGGCTAACCAACAACAAATTATAATTGACAGTGATTGCCATGACCTTAAACTCGGTAGTGAATTCGATCGGCCCCATTTGGATGTTGAGATCTATCTCGCCAATGAAATTTAGGCTCCATTGAAGGCTCTCGCATTGGTACGGTTTGGCATATTTTCCTTACATCGTAACCCAACTATTTGAGTGTAGATTTGGGGTATATATTAAGACTGGCCCCATTTTTTACCAATCCCCGAGTTATAACTTTGTCTCTACATTTGACACTTATGTAGAGAGTTTTGTTATGGGTTTCCCTTCTTTCGGTAACTCGTCTAGACTAAAGGAAATTTGGTGTGCCCCAATGATGTGGCCTACTATGTCAGCCAGAATTTCACTACTTGTGCCTGCGGGGACGTGTGCCTTCTCCAACACCCTCATAAGGGCATTTTGATGTTGTGATGAACTCAGGAATAGTGCCATTACGATATTTGGGATGACGTCTTCTTCAAGTGCTCAACAATGGAATATTCTTATGGCTGCATTCTTTGCCAAAGGACTTCAACCTCTCCTTCAGTGATAGGCCTTCTATGATTTCCTTCTTTCCGGGGCACTCCTTGCGCCAATTCTTCGGGAGTATATCACCTCATTGATCTCGTAATTCCATGAGCTACCGCTGCTAGGACAATGAATTCTTTCCTTGGTGCTCGGACCATCTCATACGATACTTGAGCTACGAATGGTGCTTGGATTAGCACTTTGAATTGTGGTGTCTTTTGTAGAGTAAGAGAGGAGACCATTTGTTCAAGACTTTCAACAGACTCATGGATCAGTGGTTTGCATACGGCCCAATATTCCTCCCGCTCAATTATGTGAATATGGTTAGCATCATTATTAGGCAGAGGATTTGTATTCATGTAAAATACCAACACAGGGCTGTGTGGAGAAGATATATAGTTGTTTGTAGGTGGAGACTGGTATATGTCAAAGGAAGATTGTGATCCTTCCTTCTTTCGGCTTCTTGAGCTAGGTGCGTGGGAGACGTTTGCCACGTCCTCCTTATTCTTTCATATATCCCTGGCGGTGCTCTGTTGATCGGCTTGTTGGCTATGTTGACAATTCTTCTCGACTTGAGGTCGTCTTCTATCGCCTTTCCCATTTCACTAACATAGATAATGGCCTCCCGTCCATAGATAGCACACAATCATATAAATCTGATTCTTGCGATCGGAAGAAAACAACGACTAATTCCTCCTCACTTATTGGCGGTTATACTCGAGCGGCTTCGGCTCTCCATCTACTCGCATATTCACGGTAGTCCTCGGTAGATTTCTGCTTGACATTTTCCAGGTAGTAATGGTTAGGAACTGTCTCCATATGGAAGCAGAATCTTTCCACGAAAGCCCCCACCATGTCTTCCCAAGTGTCCCAACGACGTATGTTCTTAGCTGTAAACCATTCGGAAGCTTTTCCTGTGAGACTCCAACTAAACAACCTCATAATCAGTGCCTGGTTTCTTTTTATCCCAACCAATTAGTCACAATATGCTCTAAAGTGGGCCTTGGGATCCTGTTAAACAATTCAAACTTAGGCATGATGTATGTACGGAGGGCTATGAGTTGGTAAGTGGGTCGGGTCTTGGTTATGACTGGGTCGACTCGAAATGACAAGGCAAGACTGGGGTTTCTCGGTTTCTCTATAAATCGGTAGTGAGGGTGTTTGGTGGTAATTACGGGTAGATGTAGAAGGAGTCGGGACAAGGCGTTTTGGGTGGTGGTTGCGGATGGTATAAGGGTTGGTGTGGTGGACGGGGTTTGGCCATTTAAGTTGTGGTAAGGTCGCAGCACAAAGCCGAAATAGTGAGGGTTCTTGGTTTCTAAGGTGGGATGGACAATGGGGTGGTTGAAGGTCGATTTGAATAAAGTGGTTTGAAGGTGAGTTACGACATTTTGGGAGTGTGTCTCGGGGGTCTTGCGAGACAGGATAGTGGTGGTAGTTCAGTGTTTTGGTGGTGATAAGGTTACGGAAACAACCTGGACAGTGGAGGTCAGTGAAGTGGCCTCGGTGGGGAACGTTGGGTGATTGTTTTAGACTTGTGGGTGCTTATGGTTAGTTATGGGTAATGAACTTTCATAGGGGTATTTGTGGGGTGTTGTAGAGGATTTTGGTTTAACCAAACAAACAGTTGAAACAAGGGGTGGACATGGAAATGCAAATAACAATCCGATCACAACACCAAGTCAGAACTCGGTCGATATGAAGTTCTTGGATGGTAACACGAGGAGTTAATTGCTCGTGTGGTCTCCAGGGATATTGTGGTCAATTGCATAAGGACTAGGTTGAGGTTTAATGACCGCTAGGCTCAATGCTAACCAAGCAAGGGTGACAGAAAACCTTGTTAATGATAGGTTGTTCTCCCGGAGAACCAATCAACCCTCCCGGAGGATCAACTAAGAACTTACAATCATGGATTGAAAGACTTAGCAAGATGAGTAAACACTCAAGCTTTACATCAAACAACCACTAATCATTTACAATAGCCTAAGGCCTCTATTTATTGTATAAGATAGACTATTCTAGAAAGCAAATGAAAAGACACAAACTAACACCTAGTGTTGATGCATTTAGATTGACTTGGTGACCAAGGGTGTTCGGCCAACCCTTCCTCTTCCTTAGGCCGAAAGTGAAGTCTCCTATGTAACAATATTCATGAATTTGATTTTTCCAACAACGTCATTTTCTTGGAATGTGTTAGAAGCTTCCATTCTTGGTTTTGTTTGGATGATCAATTCGACCAACACTTGCACTTCCCATTGGCCGATTTTGAGCTCTTCAATGTTGCTAAATTACTGAGTTTGTTAGTCCACAAATTCTCTCCTTGAAATTCCCATCTTCTAGATGTCCCTTATCCTTGCCACTTTGTCGTCCAAGTCATCATTTGTCCTTACCATCTTGGCTTGAACTACTTCACACAGCCTTGTCATCCCTTTGGAGGTCCTCTCAGCTTTATCCCTTTATTTCATGGTACATTAACTCTATCCTAATAAGAACTAAAATCTAATCTAATAAATAAAGACAAGCTAAAGGAAAACAACATGGTCTCGGCCAAGACCAATAAGAAGGCTAAAAATACAAGACTACTTAGATCTTCACATCACAACCCCAATGCCATTCCATTTTCCATGCCATGTTAGGCATATAAGTATAGAATGATATGCCATTGTTGGCACTCTTAGTAAATCATTTCTTGGCTTTGGTTGAGAGTTTAAGTCTGCGGACTAATTTACATCAATCTCCCCTTCTATGGAAGAATTTGTCCTCAAATTCTCAAGGATCACATACGAGGACAACTCTTGATCATACCACTTTGCATTTATGCTTTCATTTGAATTTTGTTTCTTGCAATGGCTTGCTTGAAGTTCGGGTAACCATTGGAAGGGACCATCCTTCCAATATTGTACCCATTGGACCATGGAATCATATGTCCAATGATTGTGATGTTCACCCTTTATTTCCTTACCATAACCATCTACAGCTTGCGGTTCTTGGTTTAGGTCCGCTCCTTTCTCACGTTCAATTCCAAGTAGTTCCTTCATGGTTTGGGTGGGAGTGCCAATGGAACCACGTCCTTGGACTATATGGAAATAAGAAGAATTTCTCTCATAGGCACTTGTAATCTTACACACATCTTGGCCTTCGTCGAGTGACTTCATACCAAGGTTTCCGGGTAATGCCTTGTGTCCTCGGGTCAAGCACATTCCTTGCATGAGATTCACGGCATAGTTTTGATCACTACACCCTCCAAGTGATGCCATAAGCCGTTCACTTTTACTTTGAAGGTCTTGAATGACCATCATTCGTTTGACTTCCCCTTGGATTATTTGGGTGTCATTCCCCAAAGATACTTCGGGAAGTAGAAAAACCACGTTCTATTATTTTCAAGCACCAACACAAGTGGCCCCGCATACGAAACAAGGTTCCCTCTGATAACCAACTCATAAGTCATCTTCAGCTCATTGGGTCTAAGTATTTGCTCTTTGGATACTATCTCAAGGTCATGAACAACATCATTTGGTGGATTTGTTCCGATTGTTGGGCCCTTTGGAAGTGCAACTTCCTCAACCCTTGAGTTGGCCTTCTCTGCCATAATTGTAGGATCATACAACAGGTTGGTGAAGAGGGGTCCAACCTTGTATTGTCCCTACACTTTCTTCCATGTCCTCTACAAGATTTTCCTTTTCTTCACACACTAACACTTCCGTCGACCTCCCCTTATTTAATTCCTTCTTGATCTCCCGAGCTTCAAGTGGTTGGATCTTGGATTCTGTCCGAGGCTTGGTGTCTTGACCATTTGTTTTTTTTAAACTCACTAGGCGGTAGTGGTACAATCGGATTTTATGCCCATTCTTTTAAAAAGAATAAGTGTTCTTTTCTCCATCGTGTCATGCCTTCCAATCGAATTGCCAAGGGAGGCCTAACAAAATATGGCAAGTGTCCATGGGTACGACATCACACCATAATTCATCCTCATATTTGTCAATCCGAAAGCCAATGAGGGTTTGTGTTGTAACCCTTAGTTCTCCAACTTTGTTTACCCAGTGGGCAACCCGAGTTTGTCCACCATTTCTTGGGAGGCTAAGTTGGAACTACTTCCTCTATCGATCATCAACTTACACACCTTATCTTTCACTTTATACCGTGTGTAGAATAGCTGATTCATTTGTGATTCCTTAGGTGCATCGCGTGGAACCTCCAACTCACACTGGATTACCAAGCCTTCATGCTTTGGGCTATTTGGTATAGGCCATATTTGGTGTGGTTCCTCATGGCATGCCCGACAAGTTCCTTTCTCAGGGTTTGCACATGTTCCGCAACTAACTCGGACATAACCCTCATGAGTTCCTCGTTCATGTTAGCCATAACGTTGTTGCGTAGGACGCGAATGCTTGGCTCTGATACCAAATTGATGTATGTACGGAGAGATTTGAGTTGGTAAGTGGGTCGGGTCTTGTTTATGACCGGGTCGACTCGAAAATGACAAGGCAAGACTAGGTTTCTCGATAAACCAATAGTGAGGGTGTTTGGTGGTACTTGCGGGTAAATGTAGAAGGATTCGGGACAAGGTGCTTTGGGTGGTGGTTGTGGATGGTATGAGGTTTGGTGTGGGGGTCTAGGTTTGGCAGTTTAGTAGTGGTAGGGTCGCAGTACAATCCAAAACAATGAGGGTTCTTGATTTCTCTGATGGGATGGACAATGGGGTGGTTGAAGGCCGATTTGGGTGGAGTGGCTTGAAGGCGAGTTATGACGTTTTAGGAGTGTGCCTTGGGGTTCTTATGGTATAGGATGGTGGTGGTGGTTTGGTGTTTTGGTGGTGCTAATGTTGCAGAAACAACCTAGGATAGTGGAGGTCCAAGAAGTGGCCTCGGTGGAGAACGTTGGGTGATTGTTTTGGACTTGTGGGTACTTATGGTTGGTTTTGGGTAATGAGCTTTAGTAGGGGTGTTTGTGGGGTGTTGTGGAGGATTGTGGTGTAACTAAACAAACAGTTGAAACAAGGGATGGACACAAAAATGCAAATAGCAATCCGATCACAACACCAAGTCACAACTCGGTTGATATGAAGTTCTTGGATGGTAACACGAGGAGTTAATTGCTCGTGTGGTCTCCAAGGATGTTGTGGTCAATTGCACAAGGACTTTGTTGAGGTTTTCTGACCGCTAGGCTCAACACAAACCAAGCAAGGGTGACCAAATACCTTGTAAAATATAGGTGGTTCTCCCGGAAACCAAGCGACCCTCCCGGAGGATCAACTAAGAACTTACAATCTCGGATTGAAAGACTTAGCAAGATGAGTAAACACTCAAGTTTTATATCAAACAACCACTGATCATTTAAAATGGCCTAAGGCCTTTATTTATAGTACAATATAGACTATTCTAGAAAGCAAATGAAAAGACACAAACTAACACCTAGTGTGGACGCATTTAGATTGACTTGGTGACCAAGGGAGTTCGGCCAACCCTTCCTCTTCCCTAGGCCGAAAGTGAAGTCTCCTATGTACCAATATTCAGGAACTTGATTCTTCCAACAACCTCAACTTCTTGGAATGTGTTAGAAGCTTCCATTCTTGGTTTTTGTTTGGATGATCAATTCGACCAACACTTGCACTTCCCCTTGGCCGATTTTGAGCTCTTCAATGTAGCCAAATTAGTGAGTTTGTTAGTCCACAAATTCTCTCCTTGAAATCTCGATCTTCTAGATGTCCCTTGTCCTTGCCACTTTGTTATCCAAGTCATCATTTATCCTTACCATCTTGTCTTGAACAACTTCACACGGCCTTATCACCCCTTTGGAGGTCCTCTCTGCTTTGTCCCTTTACTACATGGTACATTAACTCTATCCTAATAAGAACTAAAAGCTAAGCTAAGAAAATAACATAGTCTCGGCCAAGACATACATGAAGGCCAAAAATACAAGACTACTTAGATCTTCACATCACAACCCCAATGCTATTCCATTTTCCATGCCATGTTAGGCATATAAGTATAGAATGACGTGCCATTGTTTGCACCCTTAGTAAATCACTTCTCGACTTTGGTTGAGAATTTAAGTTCGCGGACTAATTTATATCAAGGCAACTTGAAGCCATCAGGAAAGTCTAAGTCTGGATGCATGCATAGATCGTCATAGCTTAGGCATGTCATCTTCCGAGAGCCTCTGTTGGACTTCTCGAGCAAGTCTACCATCTTTTATTCCATTGCTCAATCCCTTCTGTCCTATTCGGATCTCCACACATTTTCCATTTCTTTGTAATGGTCAAGCTTTGTTGAAGAGTCTATGGGAGTGATAGGGGTGTGGAAAGATATTATGGGATGTGTTGGGATGTTTCTGGGAGTGCCAGTAGTTCTGGGTGTTTGATGAGTAGTGGTGTTTGGGTGTATGCTGGGAAATGCTTGGGTACTGGCGAGCTCATGGATGGAAAAGGCTTTGGAGGCCTTCTTGCTTCAGTGGCCTCTTTTTTGGAGGCATTGATTGCTTTATTCTTCGCAACCTGTTCCTGGAGGTTCGCAATTTTTCAAACTAGCAGATTAATCACTTCTTCGTGATGTGATGGATTTTGAAGGTCTTGAGATGCGAGGTCCTCTATAACTAAAGCATCTTTGTTACGCCTATCGTCCGGAGTACCAGTCATAACTGCTCGATTCTGCTCGTTAAGGGATGTTGCAGATTTTGATCTTGTGAAATATGTAGTGTGATACAGCACGGATCGACCCCCTCTTTAAGAAAAGAAAAACTCAAAGGCATATGACGTTAGTAATGTTAGTGAAAAATAATAACACAAGATGTCATAGATAAGTTGCATAAAAAGCACATAGACTCATGTGTTTGATATGAACTCTTGATCATTTTTTTATTCCGAGGGTATTTTGGTCATTTTAGCCATTTTAGGTTTTGAGGGTTTTGGTTTGTAAGTCTATGGTTAATTTTCTACCACGACGTCGTCGAGACCAAACCTCTTCCAATAGGGGATTATAATTTATATAATATAGGGGTCGAGTCTTATATAGACTGCATACGTATCTCTCTACATGAAATCAAGCCCTTCCGTAGTTTGGGTTACATAGAAATTATCCCTAATTTCATTTTACCTGAACCGTTTCCTATACCAGGCCCGATAAGGGCTTCCTACATATCCCCCTTAGGACATTAGGGACGTAGTTTCTTTTACAAAAGAGGGGAGGGATAACATTTGGTTGAAGATAAAAGGGGACACCTAAATTACCCAAAAGATGACTTTTCCTTGACGTTGTGGTGGGTCGTCGTCCTTACGACCGCGCATTGTCCCGGCAGCCTTTCTTAGTAGCGATGGGGTAGAACTACTAAGATCTGACAAGTATTGACCAGATGCTTCAACTCAAACTTGAAAGCCATACATTCTTCGATGTTGTGTCCCGGTGCCCCGAGTGGTACAAACAGATCTTTCTCCTTGAAGTACTTGCAAAGGGTTTCCATGTAGACTTGACCGGACGGACCATGCCGGTGCTAGCTAGTGTGGAGAAGATGCTCGCATACGAGTTTTCAAAGACAGTGAAGTCGTAGCACCAAACACGGGTGTTAATGGTGATTCCTTCACCAGGCTTGATGAGATCGTAAATCAGTAGGGAATGTGGGCCCTACAGGTTACGAATAACCTTTTCATCAATCAATCTTATGATTTTCCTTTTGAAGGACAGATACTCAACTATGGTATGTCCAGGTTGGTTCTTGTGGAAATGACACCTCTTGTGAGCACAGATAGGTGCACAAGTTGGGAGGACATCAGGGCTGAAACATGATACCCCGACGGCTTTTAATCCTTCATACACTTCGCACTAGCTGGGTGCGACTCTAAAGGTGAAGTGCGGGTTTTGAGGGAAATTTCCCACCAGATAGGAGATAATGACTGGATGGCCCTTATGGCATCCCGTAATAGTTAATAGCTTCATCGGCATTTTAGGTAACTCCTTTAGGTGGCCCACTTAATTTCTTGGCATATGGCATAATGTCTTTCTCAGGCAGCTCATACTCTTACTTTGGTATCTTAAATAGCGGGATACAGTCATTGACCATTTCTTTGACCTCGTTGGGGAGGTTTTTGCAATGGTGCTTCCGCTCGATAGTCTCTTATGGAAGGTTTCCTACCAAAACCAGAATTTGGTCGACCTCTTTCATTTTGGCCTTAGCCAAGTCAATCATCTTCTTGATATTGTGAATCTTTATCCATAGCGACTCTTCGTTATCCACATCAGTGACCAAATCAACAACGGGAGAAATGGCATTTTGGCTGTCTGGAGTATCCATTGGTAGCAAATCAACCTTTAAAAAGGTCGAATTTTATATAGGTTTTGGTATTTCTTGTGTTTTTCTTTTGGGTTGGTGTTCGGAATGTGGAACCAATCAAGAGCTCGGATGGAACACATGAAAGCATACTAGTAGTTATATCACACAGTCACATAATCACATAATTATCAATTGTAATATTTGCGTTCCTAAATCTCGTTGCACAATGGTTTTCTAATCATTTTGAAACATAATTGTGCCAAATGTTGGCATCTCAGTCATCAGCATGTGTTTGGATGTGACGGGCTTTGATCTCAGCCTTCAAATCTTTGTCATGACTACACTGATAGCGGTTGGGCCCCGGAGTGAGGGTACCTTGCAAATGCGCTCTCAACTAATCAACATAGTCTTCGTCACAACCCGGCAGGAACCTATCTTCGGCTATAGTATCTAGACCCTATCTCACTCAATTATTCCACTCTCGAACAATATCGGCAACCCATTTGATCATATCTTCCTCATAGTCGATCACAAACTCCCCTATGTTTCCTACTTGGGGTATCACTTATCTCCTACCGAACTGTCTTATGACCCTAATAAGTGCATAAGGGTGGATTCCCCGAATTCGCATAAGTGGCAAGAAAGGGCATTTTTTGCCTCTCACTACAATACTCTCGTATATGAAGTCAGGGAACCTCCACTGAATGTTATCCTCTTGGATTCTTGAAAAGATGAAAGACCACCCCTCTTTGGTTTGGTTTTCGATGTTTAGACAATTGGCTTGGAGGTTATCTTTCCTACACTCCGGGTCTAGGTATGAGGAACCCTCAGGTTTATTAATGTGTTTGATAATCCACCATTGTACTAGTAGGTTACACCCTTGGAAATACCTATATAGGTTTCAACATTGACTTAAAGCTCGGTATATGTTGGCAAGGATGACAGGGACTAGGTTGAAGTATTTGGTTTCTCCATTTTAGGTTATGCCATGAAAAATAGTATGGGTGACATAAATGACACGGGTATCTATGGCTTGGTGTCAATCTTTAGGAAAAACCTTGGTTCTTAGTAGGCATATGGCAAAGGCTAGGGGTCGGGTAGCTTCCCAATTTGCGTAAGACCGAAACTCCATGTAGTCTTCTAAATAACCCCTTTTGGACCTGAAACGGTTGTAAAATCCCTAAAGGATATGGTTGGACCAAATATCTAATTGGCACTGGCTAGGGATAGAAACTTCATTATCTCGTCGGGAGTAGGCTTATGGGGTAATAGAAGGTTATGATCGGGTTTCTTCTTCCTTCTCATACATATCCATTTTTCTATATATGCAATCCCAGATCTCTTCTAGGGTCGGGGTCATCTCAAAATCTCCGAACCTAAATACCATCCTATCATAGTTTGAATATCTGGTAAGGACCTCTAATAGTTCCATATTCCTTTTCAAGGTCATGAGTGAGGGTATGTGTCCAATGCAGTTCATTACTTCTCTCTATTGTGGGGGCATCTAACGATGACCACCAAAGTCTCAGTAGCTCGGGTGCTTCTAGAACCATATCAAACTTGAGGTTGGTATACATCTACAAAACAGAGCATAGTTAGTTCCCCCTTGTTACACCCCAACCTAGGGGGGTATGGCTGGCACTTTGTACCTTGCTAGGTCCAAGTGTACCAAGCTAAACTCAAAATCTGAGCTTTTTGGTAAGTCAGGCCCTTGAGGCCACACTATAAAAGCAGTCTCAAACTAGACTAACAAGGCAAAACTAGTTCTTATTAAAAGCTACTATGGACCAAGGAAGCCTCTGTAAACACTTAAACTGACAAACTTAATAAAACATAAAGCAATGGATGACATGGCCACTGATAAACTATATATACTAAACCTGTGTCTACAAAGCCTCTAAAGATAGCTGACATCAAACGTGATCGGGATAGGGCCCTGGCCTACCCGTAGTCTATACAAAAGTCTGATACCTGACCTTTAGACTCAACTGCACTTTGGTAGAAATGGAGTCTTATCGATCTTTCATTATATTCTAACATGCTCCACTAGGTGAACTCGTCGAACTGATTACTTGCATCTGCATGCATGAAATGTAGTTCCCCATCAATGGAACGTTAGTATAAAGAAATGTACCAAGTATGTAAGGCAGAAAACAACTTGTATATATAAACTCTGAAGTTGAAGAATATGAATAACATGATGGAATATCTACTGAAAGAAAGGGACATGAGTGGACTAACCACAACCTCTCGGTTAACTTACATGGTCGACGTCGCTTGGACCGTTTGGCCCCTATGTTTATCTATACAATCTATTCTTTCTTGGCTCTATGTGCTATCTTTACTATATCTGATTTCTTATCTTTATTATGTTACCATCTAGCATACAATCTGAACATAATATTTTGGCCTCATAAGGGATCCGGTTTGTAAATACATGGCCCCGAAGGCAAGTATATCTGAATGGCTCCGAAGGTATTTTATATATGTATAGCCCCGAAGAAAGCACGTATATGTATAGCCCCAAAGGCAATATGTATCTATATAGCCCCGAAGGCAATGCGCATATCTATATAGCCCCAAAGACAATCTGCATCATAGCCCCGAAGGTAGTGTCAATAGCCCCGAATGTGACATTGTACCACCGAAGGCAAGTGCATACATACACAACAAGCAGCCATATGTAAACTAAGTAACTACATACATAACTCGTAGCTCATCTACCTCTTTCTATAACCCATAGTTCGTACTTACTATCTTGTGAGATACTCTGCTAGCTTTAGGGAGTCTTGCACTATCTTACCTCTCGTCTGACTATCTTGTTATACTACTCAATTCATTTCTTTTATGACTCGCATATCTCATATTTTCTTAGATTTGAGGAGTATTTTATATACTCGTGTGCTATATCCTTCTACGTTACTTATCTTGTCGTACCTCGTACTCTATTTCTGTTGACCTTAAGGAGTCTCTTAATCTTCTTCAAATATGTGTACACGCTCATCTTGCTAGTCTATTACAACGTGATCTTCTAGCTGGTGTAATCTCATATTCTTTTTACTTATGTTCTGCTACTAGTTTATTACCTCATTTCTTTGGGTCTCTTTCCATTAGGAATGCTTAACTTATCTGTAAATAGCTTACGAATATCTTAGAGGTGCTACTAACTCTTCTTCATCGGACTTATACGGGAGCTCTACTAAAAGTTGACTATCGTTATATATAGTCTATAGTCATGCTTTCTATCATACCACTACTTAGTTAAATGTGACTAACCGCAACTTATTATTGACAAGGAAGAGCTACTAGGATAGGGTCATGGTAAGCCAACTACAATTTCTATAACCAGCACATCTTTGTGCGATGGAATCGAACTAACTCGTTGAAGAAGTCATCCTAAAAACAAAGAAAGGAATAGCCTACACATACTTGGTTCGTTTTCCTACAGTCATTTTACAAGTCCTCGTTTCTCTTACGAATGATCATCTCAATACATCATAATCTTCACCAACACAGTAGGTTATCTTGCCTTCAAAGTTTTCCAGAATCAACTCTTCAAAAAGATGACAATTCTTACTATAATTACGGGGTTTCTCACATAATTCTTGCGGATTATGGCTTTTCTTTCGTATTAGGTTGATAGGATATGATGGAGAAAGCTTAGAAGGAGTTTTGGGACTGATTTGGGGCGAAAATAAGAGTTCTAAGTCGAAGACCCAATTTAAATATGTAACCAGATCTGCATCGCTGTAAAAAGATGGTTCATTTGACGGATAGTCAAACTTTTGACGATCCATCATTCTTCCTGTCAAACTGCAAGGAAGATTGATGGCTTAGGTTAGGTATTTTGACGATTCGTCAACCTTCTCGTCAAATTGTCCAGTTTCCTGCTTTCGTCCAAATGTACTTCCTTCCATCCGTTTAACTCCTAAACACTTTGGTACCTTTATAAACAAGTTGTAAATCTTCATTATCATTCTGTAAGGTCGTATCTCTTCCCGGGACATTGGTATCCATTGACGTCACGACAGAACGCGAAACTTTGGGGTGTAACCCCTTCCCCCCAAGGATAATAGTTTACCACAAAAAACACATTCATGCTTCCACATAGCAAGTAGTTGGATGCAGTGTTGTCGAGGCATAGACAGTTAAGACACGAGGTAGTCAACCTAATAGGTCCAGATATGTCTAAAATATACGAACCCATCTAAGTAAGAATGAGCTAGTTCAGTAGGGATATGGCTTCGCTTTATCCTACGTAAACTAGACTAGTTTTGCAAATGACTAAGGGACCCGAGTTGACTACTCAGGGTGAACCATTGTCGACTGTTGGACGACCGCGAACCAACTCCGTCTTCAACGTGTTTCAAAGAAAGTAATTTGATTTTATTACTGGAGAACGATTGTAAAACCGCATAATCATATTTGTGCACTGATGCGAGTGTGTGTGTCATTTGACGGAATTATAAGATCCATGAATGATAATTATAATTTGCGAAAAGTAAACACATAAGTAATTTATATCATTTAAAACATGTTGTATTTGTAACCTTTATGGTTAGAACCTTGGTTTATCCCCATTAGAGTCTCCATCTATTATAGTTTACTTTTACGCGAGGCATAAAAGTTACTAAGAGGTTGTTGGTGCTCTAAGTCGGATAATAAGTTTTAAAGTCGCCACCCAATTTATAGGTAAATTAGGAAAATCGAGTTAAAAGGGTATATTTAAAACACTGAAAAATCCTTTCAAAAACTAGAGTCAATGTAAAGGTTCTAGTGATTCCCCAGAAAAGGTGTTAAACACCCCGTTATTAAAGATCCGTAGAATATGATTAACCTTCAAGTTCTATAGCATGATTTTGTTATAAATTGCTTTAAAATATTTTCAATCATCTCAAATCATTAACATGTCAGTCATCTCAAATCATAATGATTTCTTGAAAACCAAGAGTCAAATTCTACCTAAAAAGGTTGTATAGGGGTAATTTGTCAATCCATTACAGACAAAAGTACACCCAAATTTAAGTTTGATTAAAACTCTACTAGTCTTAGTCCAATGGTTATCCAAATATTCCTTATACATTTTGAAAATCTTTTAATTTAAAAGAATACAGTTTATTTGAAATGACATATAAAGTCGTGAAAGTAGATGCAAGTTTTTCCATTTTTTCATACTACTTCCCAAAGGTAAAACCATATTCTACAACTTTTTCCAAAACCCATATATCAATTCAAGTTAAGGTTTCAGTTTTAATGTTGAAATTACTTTAGATGGGCTTGGCACAAAACAGTCCAAAAAAGTTTCCATAAAACTCAGCCCATTTCCGTTACCTTCTAAAAAATCAAACTTGTCCAAATTCTTTCACTTCATAAAGTAACAATCCCGTTTTCTCCAATTTCAAACCCAAAAATGATCTAAATGATTTTAAGTCCGAAAATCAGTCTGATTTCTCATCCGTTTAGAAATATACAAATAAAGTTAATTGTTTTTAAATCTGTTTTCGTGACGATTCCAACTAAACGATGTACGTATCATTTGCCTATCCTAAGTTATAATCATAATGGGTTCCAATATGTATACCAAATGTTTATTTATACTAGTGTGTGTGTGTGTATATATATATATATATATATATAGAACCACTTGACTATTTTCACCCATAGTTGGGCCTTCATGCGCAGCTACCCTTGTCGGACTCGATCAAATGAAAATGGTTCGGCGTTTGGCCTAACTGGGCTGATAATGGAGTGGCCCATCGCGATGTACAGGAGAGGGGGAAAAAGGAAATACTAGTTAGAACGCACCCGAAATTATCTACTCTAAACACATCATATAAATAATCAATGACAAAAAGCAAACAACTAACATTCAGGGCCCAAATCAAATCGTAAGGGACTGCCCAAATGTCCAAATATAACAAGACATAAATGATGAAAATGGGTTGAGCCCAATCTTGAGTAAATAATGAAGCATGCGTGACATATAGAGTATGTGGGTCTGGCCCAGCTAACCAAATAATAGCAACAAAAGTAGAGACAGAGAATGCCAAAGAAAATGGGCCTATCCCAGTACATGCGATAAACAGTCATGAGTAATGGCTTGAACATAGGATGTCGGGCTTTAGCCCAGTAGGAATATCATCAGAAGATCCTAAAGGATATACATGAGAATATATTCGACCTGTATACCTGATATGCTAGGTATACTCTGGTATACGGTCAATATATTATTTGTATATCATAGAGGTATTTCAACATGTAACAAAGGAAAGAAAAAGCAACGGGGAAGGTATATAAGCATGGTACCAACAGGCCCTTAAACCCTACTTCTTAACAAGCCTTCAAGATTTTGATCCTAAATGTCCATCTATATTCATCAGTTCATTCTTTAAGATTGAAATTATGCATATTTGACAAAGGAACAACCACAGATTCATACACATAACATACAATCAGTCATGATATCTCCTAAGTATCAAACTTCAAACCACATGAGCTAAGTTAACACATAAGGGCAGCATAATTCATAAGAGACTGTTTCCTATTTTTAATGCATGCATGCTGAGTTTACCTCTTGCACTGAAGTAGATGTAGTTTAACCATCTAGACCAAATGGGAAGAGTTAAGCTTAACATACTGAGGGACATATTAGATAAGGCTAAACATGGTTCTTGTTTTAGGCTACACTTAAGGACAGGCATAACACCTAGACTGATTACAAGCATGCAAGATAGTCATGAAATGAGAAGGTCACACACATTTATGCACATTTCAGCTATTTAGCAGACAATCCTAGGCCAATTAGCCATATGCTTCCTCTGATCAGATATTGGGACAAACATCTAGTCACCTTAAGAAACTTACTTCTACTCCTATAATTATGTTTCTAACTCGGTCCATAATCCAAAACCACATATATATCAATGAAAAATATACACATATAACAACTTCAAACACCTCTTAGGACCTAGGCAAGTTACAGAGAAAGTAGTTCATGCATTGGTATAGGATGGCAAGCAAGCTGTCAGTATCAACTTAAAGTACTTCTCAAGTTGTTTCACAGGATGGTCACATACTAAAAGAAACACATAATTTCAGTAAGAAAACATGTTTAGAACTCAAAGGAAGAAAGGATAAACAAGGTTTTAAACTCTTTCCCTTAGTTTATTAATGAGCAGACATGATTCAAAAACAGGTTTTCATTTTAGACAAGACACAGATCATGGCAACTTAGGATTTTAGGCTCCTACTTAAACAGATGTTGAGCTAGGTGATTTAGACCTTAAACTGACAATTTCAGCATAGATATATACGAATATATTGCCAACCAGATGTATATTATGACACAGCTTTATATCATTTGAGGTTGTCAAAAGCTAATATTCATGTAAAGTATGTCTGGGTACAAGTAGGCATGGTTATACATGACTTTTGGAACTAAGCATATGAAATGACATAAACAAGAGCACACAGACATAATAAGGCCATGTCAAGGCATGCAAGGGAGGTTAGTTAGTTGTAGGATATTAGCATGAGTTTTAAGAATGGTCATCTACTAGCTCACACAAGACAAACATGCTATCATTTCAAGATGCAAACAAATACATAGCTAAACCTAAACAAAGAAATGCAGATAAGCCCACAGGGCACAAGAACTAGGCTAAGGAGTCCGCAGGGTCATTTTGACTTGTAATAGGCTCAGATTTCAACAAATGATAAACATGATCTCGACACAAAGTGACACAAATGGACATTTAAATTATGCTACTCAGATACCATGTCCAAAACCTCCCAACAAACACATGATTTAGTAAAATATAAGCCAAAGTAGGTAGCACTTAAGGATCGTTCTGCGTTCCTAACTATTTTATTTTATACACTTATCTTTATGAACACTTATCAAACTAAGCCAGTGCAAACCTACTTTCATCTTAAAATAAAAAATGATCCTCAAATCAGGTACATATGGTCTAAAAGGTTTATACTACCATGTCATCTCAAGAAATCCTATTAAAAGGCTATCATTATAAGTCGAATTTTAAATCCTGAACAAATCTTAAATGTTATCTCTAGGTTCAAACGGTTTAATATCCATATATTACCCCCTAAATTCATTTTAGAATAGTTTTTATACTACACCAAGCCTAAGAACTGTCATTAAACTATGAAAACAAACAAGCTTCTTTTACAGGTCATTAAGAAACACAGATATCATTGAGAGTAGATTATTTCCACACCTATGTTAATACTAAGCCCATTAAAGCAGTGATGATAGTATTTAGACTAAGCTCAATCATTAAACAGTTTGATGCATCCTATAAGGTACAATTTTTAGCCTACTTCTTAAACCTACTAATTAAAATCAAGTAATGAGCATAGTATTAACCCAAACCAGTTGAACAAGAACATTATAAATACATGTTTTTTTTTAATCAACTATCACGCTCAAACTTCACTTAAACAAGTTCATTAACATACAAGCAGGTTGTTAATCACCCAATTCGACTAGAACGTTAAAAGGGAAAATTAAACAATAAGAAATTTAAAAGGAAAAGGGAATACCTTTCTTGGTGGCAGCCTAGGGTCGAGGTAGAGACTTGATCCTTCAACTCCAACACCAAGAGCACTCGCACACACGAAAATGAAAAGGTTTAAGATTGTGAAGACCAATTTAGGTCAAGTTTGGGTTCCCACCAAAGGGTTTGGATCCCAATTAAGCCTAAATCGATCAATTTTAGTTAGAAAATAATTCTTAACACTGCAAGAGCCAAGATTCAAACTGCAGGACCTCGAAAAATGAAGAGTAAGAGTTCAATTTATAGAAGTCGTGAAAATGCTAGCCAAATCGAGGGATCCGATGTGGGATAATGAGAAATGGGGGGAAATTCCCTCCTAAATCACATAGCCAATAAAATCACGAATTCAAAACCAAAATCGGGAAAAAAATCATTAAGATCGATAGATAAAGCAACGCAGAGGGGTTTTGATCCTTACATGCACCGTGGTGCTCATATATGTCATAATAAAAAGAAAAAAGTTACAATTTCTTAAATAAATACACAAACTTTAACCCATGATGAATTTACAAACATAAAGACAATGTTTATATTTACATTAAAACTTTTTTCTTTTGAAATATGAAAAAACAAGAAAAATGTCTACTTGAATATTTGATATATTAGAGGAACGATTTACATATTTTAATATTAATAAAAAAAAATTAAAATATAGATAAATTCATCTGGAACACACGTGCAATGAACGTGCCGAAAACTAGTGAATATATATGCATATATATTCATTTCTATTTACTACATTATCGAAGCAATATAATAACAAAAATAGTAGAACATAAAATATAAGTTAAGAAGAAGGTACCAACGGTGCAAGAACTAGAAGGATCTTTCTAGATCCTTTAGCTACATGAGAATCGGTTTGGATGCCATGGTTGACCAAATCTCTAACTACCACAAAACCCCTAAATCTATTGGTATGAAGTCTGAATTGATAAGAGATTCATTTATGGTATCTACACCAGTTGGTGAGTCGGTAGTTGCTAGATGGGTCTATCAGGATTATGTAGTATTAGTTTATAGCCGTTAGACTCTAGCGGATTTGGTAGAACTAGAGATGATTGATTTCGATGTTATTATGGGCATGGATTGGTTAGCATCATGCTATGCTAATGTTGATTGCTGAACAAAGATTGTTAAATTTCAGTTCCCAGGCAAGCCAGTCCTTGAATGGAAGGGTAATACGGCGATGCCAAAAGGTAGATTTATTTCATACCTTAAGGCAAGGAAGATGATCTCCAAAGGTTGTATATATGAAGAACCACCTACTTCACAATCAATTCCAGTGGTTAATGAGTTTCTTGATGTATTTCCAGATGAACTTACAAGCCTTCCTCCCGAAAGGGAAATTGAGTTCGGTATAAATGTGTTATCAGACACTCAGCCGATATCAATTCCTCTTTATAGAATGACTCCAGCTGAATTGAAGGAATTAAAGAAGCAATTAAAAGATTTTCTTGAGAAAGGCTTTATTAGGCCTAGTATATCTCCTTGGGGTGCGCCGATATTGTTTGTACGAAAGAAAGATGGCTCCTTACGGATGTGTATCAACTATCGGCAGCTGAATAAAGTCACTATCAAGAACAAGTATCATCTTCCCAGAATTGATGATTTGTTTGACCAGTTAAAGGGTGCAAGATGTTTCTCAAAGATCAACCTAAGGTCAGGGTACCATCAGCTAAGGGTCAAGGAGAAGGACATTCCAAAAATGACTTCCAGGACAAGGTATAGGCACTTCGAGTTCTTAGTAATGTCATTTGGACTCACAAATGCACCGACAATATTTATGGATCTAATGAACAACGTATTTCGCCCATTTCTGAATGTATTTGTGATAGTATTTATAGATGATATTCTGGTTTATTCTCACTCGGAAGCAGAGCATGTAGATCATTTGCGAATAGTATTACAGACGCTCCGGGATCACAAGTTGTATGCTAAGCTCTCCAAGTATGAGTTTTGGCTGAATTTAGTGGCTTTCCTTGGTCATATAGTGTTAGACGAAAGTATAAGAGTGGACACTCAGAAGATTGAATCGGTGAAGAATTGGCCGAGACCCATGACTCCATCAGAGGTTCGCAGCTTTCTGGGCTTAGCCGGCTATTATAGGAGGTTTGTAGAAGGGTTTTCTACCATATCAGCACTATTAACAAAGTTGACACAAAATGCCATAAAATTCTAGTAGTCCGATGCTTGTGAGCAGAGTTTCCAAGAGTTAAAAGATAGACTAACATCGGCACCAGTCCTCACTCTCCCAGAGGGTCCAGAAGGGTATGTAGTGTATTGTGATGCCTTGGGAGCAGGTCTAGGATGCGTGCTAATGCAATATGGTAAAGTGATTGCCTATGCTTCAAGGCAATTGAGGAAACATGAGAAAACTTATCCGACACATGATTTGGAGTTGGCCGCAGTAATCTATGCACTAAAGATTTGGCGGCAGTACTTGTATGGTGTTGACGAGGACATTTTCACGGATCATAAATGTCTGCAATATATATTCAAACAGAATGAGTTGAACCTGAGACAGAGAAGGTGGCTTGAATTATTGAAGGACTATGATGTGGACATCTTACATCATCCCGGTAAAGCTAATGTTGTAGCAGACGCACTCAGTCGTAAGTCGATAATCAGCTCGACTCTTGCAGGTCGAAAGGAATGAGTTTGTAAGGGAGCTCCACCAGTTAGCTAATTTTGGAGTCCGACTAATGGATTCGGAGGATAGGGGTTTTGTGATTCGAATGTTTCGAATCGTCCCTCATATTGAAAGTTAAGGAATGTCAGTGGGAAGACCCCAGTTTGAGAAGTATTAGAGAGGGAATTCAATAGAAAAAGACCACAACCTTTGAGATTGACGAACATGATATTCTCAGGCACCAAGATCGTTTATGTGTTCCAAATGTAGCAGGATTACGAGGTAGAATTATGACAGAGGTCCATTGCTCACGATATTCCATTCATCTGGGATCTACTAAAATGTACCATGATATTAAGTGTATCTATTTGTGGAATGACATGAAGAGGAGCGTACATAATTTGTAACTTAGTGTCCTAATTGTCAGTAAGTAAAAATCGAGCACCAGAAGCCCGGTGGTTTGACTCAGAACATTGAGATTCCGATGTGGAAATGGGAAATGATTAATATGGATTTCATTACGGGTTTACCTCGCTCTTATCGTATGTTTGATTCTATTTTGGTAATTGTTGACAGACTAACCAAATCAGCTCATTTCTTGCCGGTCAGAACTACTTACACAACCGAGGACTACGTTAAGTTGTATGTGAAGGAGATTGTTCGCCTTCATGGTGTGCCTATTTCTATTATATCTGACTGAGGTGCACAGTTTACAGCTAACTTCTGGAAGTCATTTCAGAAAGGTTTAGGCACTCAAGTTAATCTTAGCACAACTTTCCATCCTCAGACAGACGAGCAGGCTGAACGTACGATTTAGACGCTCTAGGATATGTTACGAGTTTGTGTATTGGACTTTAAGGGAAGTTTGGATGATCATTTACCCCTTATTGAGTTCGCGTACAATAACAGTTATCATGCTAGCATTAAAATAGCTCTATATGAGGCTTTATATGGACGGAGATGTAGGTCTCCTATCGGATGGTTCGAGTTAGGCGAATCAGAGTTATTTGGACCTGACTTAGTACACTAAGCCATAGAGAAGGTGAAGCTTATCTAAGAACGGTTGTTAACGGCTCAGAGTCGTCAAAAGTCGTATTCAGAGTGCGACGACGAGACTTAGAATTCCAGGTAGACGATTGGGTCTTCTTGAAAATTTCTCCTATGAAGGGTGTAATGAGATTCAGAAAGAAGGGAAAGCTCAGTCCAAGGTACATTGGGTCATATCACATAATTCGACGAATCGGACAAGTACCTTACGAATTGGATTTTCTTTGGAGTTGGAGTTTGTTCATCCAGAGTTGGATTTGCCTTCCCAAATTGCCTTCGGAGTTGGATTTGCTTTCCCGGATTATACCGATTGACGATATGAAGATTACAGAAAATTTATCATATGAAGATGTTCCTATTGCTATCCTAGATCGACAAGCCCGCGGGTTGAGGACTAAAGAAGTAGCCTCCGTGAAAGTTCTTTGGCGGAATAGGAACGTATGACAAATGACATGGGAATCGGAAGAGGAGATGATGCACAAGTATCCATACCTATTTCAGACCAACGCCGAGGTTTCGAAAGAAGCATAATGTGAGTTTTAATTATTGATATTATAATTAATACTTAAGGGCTATAAAAAGTCTGATGTAGATGTAATTATGTATGTTACTTTATATGACCGTGAAAAAAGGTAGTTTTACTTTCTGGTTACGTGACGGGGAGTGGATATGTCACCCAACATTCAAGAACGAATGTTTCTAAGGGGGAAATGATGTAACACCCCGTACTTTTGGGCGATGGTTTGAGCACCTAAACGTAGGAAAGTAGATCCGGGCCTCAAGGAATTTATGTTATATTTATGAATGCTAATAAAGAGCTTAGTATATAAAGGGATGTGATCTCGAAATAATTTTGGATGCAAGAAGTGTGATGACGGGGATTAATAATAATATTTGTCTATCCCCAAAGAGGTTATGGACTAGCGACATATTACAAAATTATGACATTGAGTATGTGAAGGTCTTATGAGTTATTAAGAGTTAAGTTAATTGTGATCAAAAATTAATTATGTGTTGATTGATTAATTATGGAATAAGTTTAATTAATGGGGACAAAATTAGGCGGGATAAACACGTGTAGTCCTTAAGTTAATCACCTAAGTGACTAAGCCTAAAGGACTAAGTGGTGGCAACTCCTAAGCTTAGTAAGCAACGTGAGATTAATTAGTGAAGGGGGAAGTCGTGGTCTAGCATACATACATAGGTTCCTCCGATTAACTTTGTATATAACCACCTATATCACTTTAAGAATTTACAGAGGCATAGGACCCTTCATTAGTTAAAGTAGATAATTAAGGGATAGTAATGTGTGAGCAGCAATATTCTTGAAACAAAAACCTTTTGCAAATATTGCTTCAAGCAACGTTCCAGCAAGCAAAAAAATTAAAAGGGGTTGGTTCCGTTATTATTGAGTTATGTTAAAACAAATTATTTCTTCTTTTGGCATGTTCCATGTAACAAAATATAACCGTGATATTATTCCATAAATTACTCTACTCTTAGTGGTTAAGGAATATTCATATTATTGATTCCTATGTTAAAAGCATGTCTAAATATGTTCCTAAATCCTTATTGAGGTATGTGGGAAAGGTATTGATATTCCCAATGTTAGCCGAAGGTACAAGGATATTATGTCATCCGATAAGTTCAAAAATGTTTTATCGTCATTCATGCATTTTTATTTGCGTTATATTCATATATTACCCTAGACCCATATGTGTTATATACACTACAATATGGTATCGATTATATATATGTAAGGGATGGGGAAAAGGGAAGGCGTTATATACGCGTCACCACCTGCAGCTGGTACAGATATCACGAAAAGAAAGATGCCCATGTGAGGCTAATATTGATGCCCTTATGTAGCCAATATGATAATGAAATGATGCCCACAGAGGCTGTTATGGAAATGAAGATACCTTTGTGTGGCCAATATATATATATGTATACCGCATTTGCATTTTGCATAACATTTAGGCATATGTATTAGGGCCCTAAGAGGCATTTACTGCTGGTTAGCCATTTTTGTCGGTTGTTGGTGTTGTCGGTTGTTTCTATCAGCTATCATTGTCGACCGTTTCTGTTTCAGATTATTATGTATCTCTGTGATGATATTTCTTATGCCTGACATACTTAGTACATCAGTCGTACTGACATCCCTTTTATCGGGGAACGTTGTGTTTCATGCCCGCAGGTTCACGTAGGCAAGACGACGATCCACGTTAGTAGGTTGCTGACTCAGCGATTTTAGAGCACTCCCCTTGTTTAGGAGTGTTGGTCTATTTTGGTACGTTATATTTTTTTTGCATATATATTTGGGTATGGCGAGGCCCTGTCCCGACCTTTTGATATCACATACTCTTTAGAGGCTTATAGATTGATATCCTGTGTGTATAATAGTCAGGGATGGCTTTGTCAGCCTTTAGGATGTATATATATATATAAGTTGGTTTTCTGATTAAGATTTTACATACTTACTATTTTCATATATCGGGGGACAACCCTTGTGGCCGTGATTAGTTAATTGTGATTAGATGTGGATTGTATGGGTAGTGGTACCCGACAGGTGGGGTCCGGGTGCCCGTCGCAGCCCTCCGGTTTGGGTCGTGAAAAATTTGGTATCGTATTTCGAATGATAACCTTATTTTATAACCAAACAGGCAGCATCTCCCTTGTTTAATTAATATTCCTCAAGTACATAATGATCACAAGAACAACCCAGACAACAAATGGATATACAATAATATTTTCAACCCAGACAACAGTACATCAAGTGGCAAGCTCGATTTGCGACTAATAAAGCTATACCTTTAAACCCTTTATTTCATTAAGAACATATCAACATACTCAGGTTACTCCACCAATTTGTAGCCACAAAATACCACAACAACAACCCAAAAATAGTTCAACAAGCAACAACATTACAACTATGATTTTTTACCTTTAGTTCACGAGTTTTCAACTGTATGAGGTAGCTATAACTTCTATAATCACAAATAAAGGAATGAGGATTATTATCCTACCTTATAACACTTAGAACAACTACCACACGAGCTGGAACCACTCCAAAATCAGCAAACACAAGAAAAATAAGAAACTCACTAGCACCATGAAATTCCCAGCATGTGATTTGCGTTGTTTTCTTTGTTATTTACTCTTGGATGGTAGGGGATCTTTTAGAGAGTATTTGGGGGTGTTTGGGAACTGATTTAGGTGAAAATGATGAAGTAATAGAGCTGGAAGGCGTAAATAAGCTTAAAAGGTCATCCACTATCTCAAGTGGGTCCCAAAGAGGCTGCATACGTTGTCTCACAAAAATGTGAATATCTCTATACTCCATGTTGTATCAATGAACGGTTTCATGTATTGAAAACTAGACTTGTAGACCTTCGATATGGTGGGTGGATCACTCCGTAAATCCAAGCATATTGGGAGAAAATCTCAGTGACATCGGACCTAAATTTCAGTAAACTTATGAACGTAACTTGCGACAATTTTTGCCGACTTTTGTTTTACAACTCACTTGACGTCAAAACTTAACATATGACTATTAAACACTTCAAACACCTTTAAACACGTGAAATGGAAGATACCTACAACTTGAATGTGTAACACTGATGGTTCTAGCAAGGGTAATCCATGAAGGAGTGCATATGGTTTTTATATAAGAGATTCTAGAGGTGATATAATATATGCCCATGCTAAGGAGATTCATTCAACAAATGATATAGAAGCTGAAGTAGTTGCAATCATGGAGGCTCTTTATTAGCGAATATTCTCATAATATTCTCCGTATATTTTGTATTTATGATAGATGTATATTTAAGGTAACTTAGGATTCTAATTGTATTAGGAATCAACCTTTGTAAGGTAAGTTAGGATTCGTACCATATTAGGAATCAACCTTGTATAACTATATATATTGTGAATAATGAAAGAAATTCCTAAGGAAAATTATTCTATCTTTCATGGTATCAAGAGCCTAAAACCTAAACCCTACTCTTTTCCCTTCTCTTTCTCTTTCTCGGCCAACAGATTTTTCTGTCCATTTCCCTCGGCCGAAAACAGCACCAAGGCACCATGTCTTCCCCCACAAATTCTGGTCTCCACTAGCACCTTTGACAACCCCTCTCAACGTTCATCATTTTCTTTTCATCCGGCATTCGCCGTTACAAACATCAAGAACTCTATCCCTATAATTCTTGATCAAGAAGACTGTCAATATTCCATATGGACAGAACTGTTCTATATTCATGCATATGCATACAACGTGCTCGACCACATTGATGACTCCGTTCCTCGTCCCACCGATATTGCCAAATCGACATGGCGCCGCCTTGACGCCATCGTCAAACAATGGATATACGGGACCATCTCTAAAGACTTGTTATGTACCATCATGAAAACAGGTGCTACGGCACGTGACCTTTGGGTGCGGTTGAAAGAAATTTTCTAGGACAATAAAAATACTCGGGCAGTGTATTTAGAGGAGCAATTTAACAATACGCGTCTCGAGAATTTCAACAATATGTCCGAATATTGCAAACAACTGAAACTCATAACCGACCAACTATCCAACGTCGGGAATTTTATTTCTGAAACCAAGATGGTACTCCAATTAGTTGCAGGTTTACCGAAAGGTGAATACGATACACTTGCAATAATGATTCAACAGTCGACCCACTATCAAGTTTCACCAAAGCACGGTCACAATTGTTGTTGGAAAAAATCCGATGTGCCAAACAAGAGGAACATAACCAAAAGGTGTTAGCCATTGACGGAATGGCACCACCGGCAACCAACACCACCCCGACACCAACGCATGTCCAGCAGCAGCAGCAACAAAGTGGCGGAGGTCGTGGCGGCGGAGGTCGCAATAACAAAGGCAAGGGTCGCGGCATGGGCCAACGCAACCAGTAGATTGGACAGCAGCCAGTCCCGCAGCGTGCGAATTTCCAGTGGGCTGGACAGCAACCAGTGTGGCCAAAACAGTAGAACTGGGCCTCGCCTGCAAGCCCGTACCCGATAAAAGGAGCCCGGGCCCAAGCAGCCTTGGTCGATTGGCCTATTGGGCCTGCCCGCCACCACGCAGAGCCCACCAGCCAGCGCGAAGCGAGCCCACCTGGTTGCATTCCCGGTAGTAGCGAAAACAACACTCCAAAGAACTCCGGTCCCGACCGATTTGGGCCGTGCCTACACCACCGTGAACCTTCAACGGCCGACGACAATTGGTACATGGACACCGGAGACACATCTCACCTCACCCGTCGTCGGGTAACCTATCTCAACTACGTCGCTTAAATTGTCCTCAATTTATTACTGTCGGCAATAGTCATCGCATTCCAATTGAAGGTTACGGTAACACACACACCAAACATCCACACCCGTCTTTCTCTCTAAACCACGTCCTATACACACCTAACATCATTAAAAACTTAATCTCTGTTAGAAAATTCACTAGCAATAATTCTGTGTCTGTCGAATTTGACCATTTTGGTTTTTCTGTGAAGGAACTCAATACAGGAAAATTCTTACACACTGCAATAGTGTGGGAGACCTCTACCCATTCACTCAATCTTCCGCTGTCAGACCACAAACACCTATATCCCTTCCGGCGATCTCTCCCTCAACTTGGCACAACAGACTCGGACACCCAAGAGACACAGATTTTTACTTTTCTTAGGACTTCTAAGCGTATTCAATATAATAATGGGAAAATTGCCACAATTGTTTTTCTTGTCCACTAGGCAAACATACTCGTCTTCCATTTATGGCATCAAACAGTGTTACTTTTTCTCCCTTTGATATTGTTCATGCTGATTTGTGAACCTCTCCGATTGTTAACTCTTTGGGTCATAAATTCTATCTAGTATTCTTGGATAATTTTTCACATTTTGTCTGGATTTACCCACTGAAATTCAAATCTGAAGTTTTTACAAAATTTCTCAAGTTTCAAAAAATCATTAAAACACAATTTGAAAAATCTATCAAATCATTCCAATGTGATAATGGATGTGAATTTAATAACTCGGCATTTCACAATTTCTGGTTCTAAACAAGGCATGGTTTTCCGTTTTTCTTGTCCCTATACTTCTTCCCAAAACGGAAAGGTGAAAGAATTATACGTACCATCAATAACATGGTTCGCACACTTCTGTTTCATGCCTGCCTACCACCGCCTTTTTGGGTCTATGCTGTCAAAATGGTAGAATCCCTTCTTAATATTTTACCAACTAGAACACTCCAAAACAAGACCCCTATCGAAACCTTATACCGTAGGCTACCATCATAATATCACCTACGTATTTTTGGATGCTTATGCTACCCCAACATGGCCTCCACTGCACCTCACAAACTTGCCCCTCGCACTCTGCCACGTGTCTTCCTTGGTCTATCTCCTAATCATCGGGGCTAGTTGTGTTATGACATTGCTACTCGCAAAATCATCGTCTCCCGTCACGTCACCTTTGACGAGATAACCTTTCCTTTTTCAAATCTCCAGAAATTTCAAACCACCGATTACATCTTTCTCGATGAACCAAGTTTGTCCCCGGTCATCCAAAATCTATACCAACAAAGACACCCACTGTTCTGACAGTCTCGCCACTGTCCGGCACCACCCCAACAGCTCCCTGCTCACCCCTACTGCCCCCAGTCGAATCACCTGTACCACCAGCGACACTGCTGCCTATCACTCCATCAACCAATCCCGCAGGTCTGCAGTTTTCCAGTCCAGCACACTGTCCAGACACCAGTCCAGCTACACTGCTGCCCACTGGTCCATAACCAGTGGACCAGTAACCTCTCAGCCATGACCCACCACCACTGCCCTCACATCGCATAGAGACTCGTGCACAACATGGGATCTTCAAACCCAAGGTTCAATTCAATCTCTCCACACAATCCTTATCACCCACTACAAAAAATCCAAAACTAGCAAAACTGGATCCAAATTGGAATGCGGCCATGTGCGAGGAATTTAACGCTTTAACCAAGCAGAACACTTGGGATTTGGTACCTAGACCAGTTGGTGTGAATGTTATCCGGTGTATGTGGATATTTCATCACAAGTTCAGAGACAGCGGTAACTTAGAGAGGTATAAGGCAATACTAGTTGCAAATGGCACTAATCAGCAGGAGGGTATTGATTGTGGTGAGACATTCAGTCCGGTTGTTAAACCGGCCACTATTCGGACTGTTCTCAGTATTGCTATGGGTTGCATTGGCCGATTCATCAACTAGATGTCAAGAATGCATTTCTTCATGGGGATTTGAAAGAAACTGTATACATGCATCAGCCCCCTGGCTTTGTTCATCCGGCAGTTCCGCAGTTTGTATGTCATCTTAGGAAATCACTGTATGGATTGAAACAGGCACCCCGCGCTTGGTATGATCATTTTGCCAAGTATCTTCTGCAGATTGGTTTTACATGTAGCAGGTGTGATAACTCTCGCTTTACCTTTCACCGAGGTAGCAGCACTGCATATTTGCTATTATATGTCGATGACATTATTCTTACTGCCTCATCTGACGGGTTGAGAATGAAATCATTGCTCTACTCAAAACTGAATTTGCTATGACCGACTTGGGCAAGCTAAGTTATTTTTTGGGTATATCGGTGACCAAATTCTGCAGCCACTATGTTCATGTGTCGGCGTAAGTATGCAGAAGAGATAGTGTACAGGGCCAAGATGGCAAATTGTAAAATTATGCCAACTCCGGTGGACTCAAAATCCAAGCTTAGTGCCACTGACGGTGCGCCAGTTTATGATCCCACTTTATATCGGAGTCTTGTAGGCGCGCTTCAGTATCTTACATTCACTAGGCCTGATATTGCATATGTCGTTCAGCAGGTGTGTATGTTTATGCACGACCCCCGGGAGTCCCATTTTGCCGCCCTCAAACGTATTATCAGATATGTTAAGGGCACACTAGACTTTAGTTTACATCTATACCCTCTGCCCCAACCAAGTTGCTAGCCTACCCGGATGCAGATTGGGCGGGATGCCCCGACACACGTCGCTCCACCTCAGGGTACTGTGTATTTCTTGGGGATAATCTTATCTCATGGTCCGCCAAGCGGCAGGCCACGCTATCCCATTCTAGTGCAGAAGCAGAATATCGCGGAGTTGCTAATGTCGTCACTGAGATCTGTTGGCTCCGAAATCTTCTTTTGGAGCTTCAGTGTCCATTACGCAAGAATCTATAGTCTATTGTGACAACATATCTGCTATCTATATGTCTCATAATCCAGTCCAACATCAGCGGACTAAGCATATGGAGATGGATATCCACTTTGTGCAAAGAAGGTTGCCCGTGGTCAGGTCAAAAATTTACACGTGCCTTCCTCTTATCAATAAGCAGACATTTTCACAAAGGGACTACCGCGACAGCTCTTCACCGACTTCCGATCCAGCCTTAGCATTCGGCCTACTCCCACTCCGTCTGAGGGGGAGTATTAGCAAATATTCTCCGTATATTTTGTAATTATGATAGATGTATATTTAAGGAAACTTAGGATTCTAATTGTATTAGGAATCAACCTTTGTAAGATAAGTTAGGATTCGTACCATATTAGAAATCAACCTTGTACAGCTATATATATTGTGAATAATGAAAGAAATCCTAAGGGAAATTATTCCATCTTTCACTCTTCTCTACTGTCAAAGGGAACATTACAAGTTTATGCAAGTTGAAACTGACTCATTGGTGCTCAAGCAGATCATTGATATGAAATGGGACACTCCATGGGAAATTACAGACATTGTGGAAGAGATACAGGTGCCGAAGGCACAAGTTCAAGCACATATCACACATACTTTTAGAGAAGGAAACATGCTAGTTGATTTCTTGGCTAACCATGCTTTTGAAAAGCCAAACATTGTATGTTTTCAATCCTTTGCATCATTACCATCACAAGAAAAAAGAATTCTCAATTTGGACAAGACCCAAATCTCAAATCTGAGAATCAAAACAAGAAGAATCATTGACAGATGATGGAGATCATAACACTTTTTATACTGTATTTTTTTACAACCACAGTAGAGCAGCAACAGATCATTCTGTTTCAACAACTTAGCATGGAGGCAACACAACAAAAGGGAGCAACAACCAGTTACATGCATAAGTTCATCTTTATTTCTAGCTTAGCAATCAATTTCTCATTTTCAGTCTTTTTTTATTCTAGCTAGTTTAAATTTTAGACACTCTTTAGCTTTAGTTGATGTACTCTTTATTTTGATTCCCAATAAAAACATTAGGTGAAAGCGTAATGATAATTAAACAAAAAACATGAAAGGTGCATTATCGATCCCTAGACCGAGACATGAATTACATCAACTAACTATTACTTATCCAATGAATATTGTTATCAGGCATATTGACCCACAAAAGATCGCCTTTCAATAAATCAAAATAATAACATCTAATCATTATTATATCAAGATTAAGAGAATAAATATATTTAAAGGACTAGAAAATTATTTTACTAAGTCAATTTAAAATATTTGTCTCTACTTGGTCCGTTCAACACTTAAAAAATGTACTAGCACAAGAAGTTAAAATTATATATACCGTTCCCATAATCAAGATAAATTATATTTAATCGTGTGCTATAATTATACTGGTGGCTTGTCCAATTTCTATCTTAGATTGTGAATATAAACTTTATACTTATTAGAACTGATGATTTAATCTTTCATGTATAAACTGTTGGGTATTGATATTGGTGAATGGGAAATGATTGAAAAGAAAAGTGGGAGTTGTCCCATATCGGTAGTGAAAAGAAAAGTGGGAGTTCCCTCTTGCTTTATAAAATAAGCATTTGTCCCACATCGGTAGTGGAAAGAAAAGTTCTTCTACTTATAAGTAGAATTACTCCTTCTTGTCAGTAAAAGGGTTGAGGGGGCAAGGACCCCTCGCGCCGTCGTCGTCGCTCGCTCGGCTCGGCTTCGGATTCGGATTCGGTCAAATGATTTGATTGATAATCTTTTTGGACCAAATTTTCTTTAATTTTTAATTATTTAATTAAATTAATTAACTTATCCAATCCTACCCGTTAGTGACCCTGGCCCACGACCCGGTTTCTTTTCCATATTTAAAATTCCCACCAGTTTTCAGTGGCTGTTCAGAAAGGTTGCAAACCTTCAGAAACAGTACTTCCATGGCTATAAATTCGTTTGATTCCACAGAATTTTACTTACGAATTTTCTGAACAATACAAACTTCTTCTTCTTCTGCACAAATAAATTCTGTGTGATATACTGTCGTTGAATGGTTCGCCGCTACCTGAATTTGGAGTACTACTATTCTGGTAAGATAATCGTTCTATCCTAGGAGGGGATATTCCATCAACCTCGAGTACTGTGAGGGGAATAATTTCCTTAAGGACACACTTTGAACTAAGTGGGCTCGATTATATTCTGAATTTTTTTCTTCTTATTTTTCAACATTGATTCTGTTTATTTTCAGTGTTTATTATTTACTGGTTATTTTGGAATACAGATTAATAACAATCTTAAGGAAATTATATTTTTAGATTAATTTGTATTCTGTTTTGGAGACTAAAACCTGTGTGGTTTTCTACTCCGTATGAAATTTCATATTCTGACTTGAAGACATAAAAATTTCATTGGAATATTAAAGTTCATACTTGTACAACGATTTGAAGAACATAAAAACTTCATCGTTGCTGTATTCTGGTTTGGAGATTAAAACTTATGTAGTTTTCTACTCCATATGAATATTAGTATTCTAACTCGAAGATATAAAAACTTCGTTGGAATACTAAAGTTTCATAATATACTGCGATTTGAAGAAATAAAATCTTCATCGTTTAAGTCTGTGATTGAATTGCTATTCTGGTTTTATTAACTAAAACAGTTTGTCAATTTGACAGTGACAAACGAATAATGGCAATTGAGACTGGAACTACCTCTGCGAATACTGCACCAGCGGTTACTCCTACAACCCGTACCGCTGTGCCACCGGCTGAGAAACCTGCGAAGTTCACCGGTGCCAACTTTAAAGGATGGCAGCAAAGAATGTTCTTTTGGCTTACCACCCTTGGTATGCAAAAGTTCACCAATGAGGACCCTCCCGTGCCTGCCGCCAACATGCCTGACAACCAACAATTCATGGTTACTGAGGCTTGGAAACAGGCATATTTTTTATGCAAAGGATACATTTTGAGTGCCTTAGAAGATGACTTGTACAACGTCTACAGTGCAGTAAAGACCTCCAAAGAACTATGGAGTGCACTTGAAAAGAAGTACAAAACTGAAGATGCTTGCTTGAAGAAGTTTGTGGTTGCCAAATTCCTAGACTACAAAATGGTGGATGGAAAAACCGTTGGAACCCAAGTTCAAGAGCTTCAACTTATCTTCCATGACCTTATTGCTGAAGGTATGGTAGTAAATGAAGCGTTCCAAGTGGTTGCAATGATTGAGAAATTGCCGCCCTCATGGAAAGATTTCAAGAATTATCTCAACCACAAAAGAAAGGAAATGAAGTTGGAAGATCTTGTGATTCGTCTCAAGATCGAGGAAGATAACAAAACCGCTGAGAAGAGGTGCCGTAAGACTTCACCAATTGAAGGGGAAAACATCGTTGAAGATGCTGCTCTGAAAAAGAACAAGAAAAGGAAGAGGCCTTTTGGAAAGGAGAAGGATTCCAACAAGAAAAAGTTCAAGGGCAACTGCTTTAATTGTGGGAAAGCTGGCCACAAAGCCCCGGATTGTTGTCTCATGAAAAAGAACAAGGGAAAAGGACAAGCCAATATGGTGGAAAAGAATGATAATATGGATGATCTATGTGCAATGCTATCGGAGTGCAATTTGGTTGGGAACCCAAATGAGTGGTGGCTTGATTCTAGTGCCACTCGACATGTTTGCGCTACAAAATAAACATTTGCAACCTATGCTCCCGTTGGACCCGAAGAGGTACTGTTTATGGGAAATACTGCAACAGCCAAGGTTGAAGGATATGGGAAGATACTTCGAAGATGACTTCCGCAAGGTCCCGACTCTCAACAATGTTATGCACGTTCCAACAATTCGGAAGAATTTAGTTTCAAATTTCGACTACTCGTCAAAAATGGGTTTAAGTGTGTGTTGGTTAGTGAGAAAATTATAATAAGTAAGAATGATTTGTTCATAGGAAAGGGCTACCTCACCGAGGGCCTTTTCAAACTCAATGTAATGGTTGTTGACAAGTATTAATAAGAATTCACTTCGTCTTACTTATTGGAGTCAAATGATTTATGGCATGTTCGTTCGGGACATGTCAACTACAAAACCTTGCGAAAATTGATTAATTTAGAAGTATTGCCTAAATTCGAGTGTAATAAATCTAAATGTGAAATCTGTGTTGAATCTAAGTTTGTTAAACATCCATATAAGTCTATTGATAGGAATTCAAATCCTTTAGACTTAATCCACACTGATATATGTGATATGAAGTCAATACCATCTCGCGGTGGGAAAAAGTATTTTATAACTTTTATTGACGATTGCACTCGATATTGTTATGTGTATTTGCTTAATAGTAAGGATGAAGCAATTGATGCATTTAAGCAATACAAAAATGAAGTGGAAAATCAATTGAATAAAAAGATAAAAATGATTAGAAATGATAGGGGTGGAGAGTACGAATCTCCTTTTGCAGAGATATGTTTAGAATATGGAATTATTCATCAAACTACTGCCCCTTACACACCACAATCAAATGGAATTGTGGAAAGGAAAAACCGAACATTAAAGGAAATGATGAATGCCTTACTAATAAGTTCCGGTTTACAGCAAAGCTTGTGGGGGGAGGCTATCCTTACAGCTAACCGAATACTCAACAGGGTGCCCCACAGCAAAACACAATCTATTCCATATGAACTATGGAAAGGAAGAAAACCCAACTTGAAATACTTCAAAGTGTGGGGGTGTTTAGCAAAGGTCCAAGTTCCTTTGCCCAAAAGGGTAAAAATCGGATCAAAAACTGTGGATTGTGTTTTTATTGGCTATGCTACAAATAACAAAGCTTGTCGGTTTTTGGTTCACAAATCGGACAATCCCAAAATACATGTTAATACGGTAATTGAATCAGATAATGCTGAATTCTTTGAAAACATATATCCGTATAAAACTGAATGTGAGTCGTCAAGCGAAAGATCTAAACGACCGCGGGAAGAACCAAAGGAAAATACACCAAGTAAAAAGGATGCAAGGCGTAGCAAACGTCAAAGGACATCTACTTCCTTTGGACCAGATTTTGTGACATTCTTGCTTGAAAATGAGCCTCAAACATTTAAAGCAGCGATGTCTTCTTCGATTCAGCATTTTGGAAAGAGGCAGTCAATAGTGAGATTGAATCAATTTTGAACAATCATACATGGGAATTGGTTGATCTTCCTCCTGGATAAACCTTTAGGATCAAAATGGATTTTTAAAAGGAAAATGAAAGCTGATGGCACTATTGACAAATATAAGGCAAGACTTGTGGTCAAAGGTTATAGACAAAAAGAAGGCCTTGATTACTTTGACACATACTCGCCGGTAACAAGAATAACATCTATTCGGGTGTTAGTGGCACTTGCGGCCGTATATGGTCTTGAAATCCATCAAATGGATGTCAAGACAGCTTTCTTAAATGGAGAATTGGAGGAAGAAATTTACATGGAACAACCTGAGGGTTTTGTGGTTCCTGGTAAAGAAAGGAAAGTGTGCAAACTTGTTAAGTCACTTTATGGACTTAAACAAGCACCCAAACAATGGCATGCGAAATTTGACCAAACAATGTTGGCAAATGGATTTAAGATTAATGAGTGTGACAAATGTGTTTACATTAAAAATACTTCAAATCATGAAGTCATTATTTGTTTATATGTTGATGATATGTTGATAATGAGTAGAGATATTACCGATGTAAATGCTACGAAGCGTATGTTGGCTAGCAAATTTGATTTGAAGGACTTAGGAGTTGCTGATTTGATCTTAGGTATCAGAATTCATAAAACTCCACAAGGTCTAGCATTATCGCAGTCTCATTATATTGAAAGAGTAATTGACAAGTTTAAGTATTTAAATTTCAATGTTGCAAAGACTCCAATTGATGTAAGTTTTGCACTTCAAAAGAATAAAGGTGAAAGTGACTCACAATTGGACTATGCACGAGTGTTGGGAAGTTTGATTATTATGAATTGTACACGACCATATATAGCATGTGCTATAAGCAAGCTGAGTCGATTCACAAGTAATCCCAATCAAACTCATTGGATGGCAATGAAACGAGTCTTGGGGTATTTAAAACACACCCAAGACTATGCTTTGCATTATAACAAATATCCCGCCGTGATCGAAGGATATAGTGATGCAAATTGGATCACCGGATCATCGAAGTTAAATCCACGAGTGGTTATGTTTTCACAATTGGGGGTGGATCGTGTCTTGGAAATCATCAAAACGGACATGCATCGCCCGCTCTACAATGGAATCTGAATTTATAGCTTTAGACAAGGCCGGTGAAGAAGAAGCTGAATGGCTCCGGAATTTCTTAGAAGATATTCCATTCGCCCAAACCTTTGGCTCCTATATGTATACATTGTGACAATCAAGCAAAGAATAGGTAGGGCGAGGGGAGCGTAATGTACAACGGAAAATCTCATCACATACGACGAAGACACAATACCATTAGACAACTCCTCTCTAGTGGCGTTATCACGATTGACTATGTAAAGTCAAGAGATAACGTGGCGGATCCGCTTACAAAAGGCTTATCTAGAGAGGGAGTTAGTAGATCATCAATGGGAATGGGGTTAAGGCCGAGGACAAGTTATCATGGCGGTAACTCTACCTAGCAGACTGGAGATCCCAAGAGCTAGGTTCAAGGAGATCAAACAAAGTTGTGACTGACGGTTCAACATTGTCAAATAACTCAACCCATTCTCGGATGAAGACAATGTTCAGAAATAAGGATAAAACCATATGGCTTGTTAATGAGTTAATAAAGCATTAAAGTTCTTTAATGATTATCTAAATCTGGCAGTGTATGACCAGATAATGTGGCTATAGGACCACATGTTTAGAAATCACCTATGTGAGTGTTAAGTGTAAGCCGCTTTAAAGGGGAATGACAGTGAAGGCCCATTCTCTATGCACTCATGAAACCAGGAGGTGTTCATGGCTGAAACGAACACAATCGTGAGAACCATAAACGGTTGAGGGTTGATTATGTGACTTATGTTGTCTAGGTATACAACAAAGTTCGACGGTTCAAAGATATCAAATCTACCGATTGATCGAGTATATCCGATATAAGTTCACTACGGAAAGTTCAAAGGGAAACCTACTTATCCAGATGCAGTCAATTCTCGCTTGTATATCACACTTGTCCGCGCATTCCTTTATCTTATAGCCATTCCCCATTCATGTGGGGGATTGTTGGGTATTGATATTGGTGAATGGGAAATTATTGAAAAGAAAAGTGGGAGTTGTCCCACATCGGTAGTGGAAAGAAAAGTGAGAGTTTCCTCTTGCTTTATAAAATAAGCATTTGTCCCACATCGGTAGTGGAAAGAAAAGTTCTTCTACTTATAAGTAGAATTAATCCTTCTTGTCAGTAAAAGGGTTAAGGTGGCAAGGACCCCTCGCGTCGTCGTCGTCGCTCGCTCGGCTCGGCTCGGCTTCGGATTTGGATTTGGATTTGGATTTGGATTTGGTCAAATGATCTGATTGATTGATAATCTCAGGCCGGATCCGCGTGTCTGACCCACGACCCGGTTTCTTTTCCATATTTAAAATTCCCACCAGTTTTCAGTGGCTATTCAGAAAGGTTTCAAACCTTCAGAAACAATACTTCCATGGCTATAAATTCGTTTGATTCCTTAGAATTTTACTTACGAATTTTCTGAACAATACAAACTTCTTCTTCTTCTGCACAAATAAATTATGTGTGATATACTGCCGTTGAGTGGTTCGTCGCTATCTGAATTTGGAGTACTACTATTCTGGTAAGATAATCGTTCTATCCTGGGAGGGGATATTCCATCAACCTCGAGTACTGTGAGGGGAATAATTTCCTTAAGGACATACTTTGAACTAAGTGGGCTCGATTATATTCTGAAAAAAAATTATTCTTATTTTTCAACACTGATTCTGTTTATTTTCAGTGTTTATTATTTACTGGTTTTTTTGGAATACAAATTAATAACATAAACTAAATCCTATATATTAAATCATATACTATATAAGTAAAGACACAAAGACGAATACATGGCCTATTCAAATCCTTATTAAAATTGAATAAACAATTGTTCTATAATTAATACTGTTGGAAATCTTACGGAAAATACTCGTTCACGAACAATGTAAGAACTCTTTATAGCTAGAGGCATGTCAATTAAGACGATGTCCTTAAGGATATTTCATCTGGTATAGGTGTATCCCCTAAAATTCAACAAACTCTTCTAATATAAAATTAGGAAACATAATCAAACAAAGATTTAACAATAAAACCCAGCAAAATAAAGAACGAGAAGGAAAGGATGTCTCCTAACTTTACTATCATCTATTCCTTTGTAGAAGAAGAATAAGAGTGGATTTATATAGATCCACACCACAAGGCTAAAGCCTCCAACGGTATAACTTATGAGTTATGGAAAGATAAATGCTATTAATTTAGAATAAATGTCGTGGCTAACGTTTAAGTAATAAATGCTCCATAATTACCAATAGTCTCTTTATGGATGGATGAATAAAGACTCATTATAAGGTATTATGGTATATTAATTTTGTGGAGGATGAGGTTAGACAGTAGTATAAATACTTCTTTTTGAGATATATTACAATCATTTTTTATACAATCCCCCACATATATTAAAAAGAATATTAAGGAATAGAAAAAGAATAAGAAGTTTTGAAATAGAATGAAATGAGAAGTTTTGCTGGGTTTTCACATGAGTACAATTCATCGAATCTGGTGTCACGTAGACTATAAATCAGACCTAGATAAAATAAGATTGTACTTACAGAAAATTTGGTAAAGTTTAGAACTTCTATGTACCAAAAATTCTTTTGTAAGCCCATGATTTTATTCTATCACATTACAGTTGCAAAATCTTTGTCGTTATCGCGGTTTTGCGCTAAGAGGTCATGTGCGTGTCCTGGTATTCATGAGTGTTCCAAAAATATGTCACAATTTCATAAGTGGTACCACTTCACAGTCATATAGGTCCACTCATCAAGTGTATCCTGCAGAGCAATACACCACTTATAAAGGATATGATAATGGATTAAGAGTTAATAATTCACCCTCACTTTTCCTTGCAAAATTGCACTATATTCACACATCATAGGAAGAAACATAATTTAATAGTGCATACTTGATCAACTAATACTTGTTATTACCTATATGAACCTAATTCATGGGATCTCCAGTCACATAGGTTGGGTTACCATCATTGTTGATCTTCTCAAGTTGACAAATAAAAATCTCATCCTCGATGTTTCTTTTAGTCTGTGAATTCATCGAGTTCACCTCTAACTTAACATAATTTATTTATTAAATAATTTCATCTCATAGAAGTTGCTTTTATCACATTCTCTCAACCAAATGTATCTGTTTTGCCAATGAAAATTTTATTGTTCACCACAACTATTACCGTTTGGCAACCACAGTGCATAAATACAAAAGATGTTGGTTTGATTCCAATTGAAATACTCACTAAGAGGTCTCACTTAACCACCCAGTCTCATTACCAACCAACTCCAAAATAGCACATTTATTTAGCTGATTTTCATGTTATGGCTCCTCAACCAACGAGAAACACATAACCATTAGTGATTTTTTAGATCCACTTAGATAATTGTATCACTTTAGTACAAAATATTCACCATATTTAGTAACATAATTGTGGTACCTCTCACATATTTGTAAGAAATAAAAATCAACTTCATCATCAGTGACTTATTTTTCATAATAATACATCCAGAAAAGAAATAACATCAAAATACATTTTAGGATTATTTTTAACAGGGTAAGTGTAAAACTCGTCACCTTTTTTTTTCTCTCCAAAATTGATCAGCATAACATTAGCAAGACACTCCACACTTTTAAATATTTCAAGATAGAGGTATAACTTTATCACAGTTCATAAATTATTATTTTTAAAACATAAATCACTCACATACCGTTAAGGAAAAACATTCGGATTCACCATTTCATTCGAAAAACAATCACCACATTTAAGAAATTGGAATTTAAAACATCAATTTCTCTAATCCAAAAAAATAAAGCATCGGATCCAATGTATCTTTCGTTTCTCCAAGTCTCCGACGGCTATCATGCTCAACAAAGTTTATAAAAAGTAGTGAAGACATCAACATATTAGTATTAAAATTAATGTCACCATTTTGAACCTCCTTTAGAAAATAAATTGATTTTAAGATCATTCAAATGATCTATTACATCTTCAAAAGGTTAACGTTAAAGACCTAGAATAGGGTCATCTGAATTCTTTAATCAACTTCAAATCACGTATGAAAAATGCTCTCTAGCCTACGTAAGAAATCCTACATGCAAACTCTAACTTAACTCGTCGGCGCCAACATAATGGCCACCACAACCACTGGTCAGCCACCTCTGATGGTTGGCCAGACCACTAACGACGCTAATACAACCACTGCAATCACTCATATCCAATCGGAAATTCCCGAACCCAAATATAATTAATTTTTTCAACCTACAACTTTGAATGCCATGCAAAACCCCTAATCCTACTCCCACGATAATGATTCCAATAAAGACTATATCGTATTGTAATGACGTTCCAGTCTTTAGTTGGATGCAAAAGGAGGTTAAGCAAATGGAGGCAATGGAGAAACTACAACATGTAGTGATTGGTAAGTTTTCCTATGGTTGGCCATACATGTATGAGTTGAGGAAAATCATACCGTACCAATGTGGAATTAAAGAAAATTGTGAGATTGGATTGTTTAGGCACCGATATATTTTGATTCGATTATCACTTATGGAGGATTTTGTCAATCTATGTCGAAGGGTGCTTATTATTTACAATCAAGAAATGGTTATGCATATTAAATGTTGCCTCTTATTTATGATACTAAATTTAAGGTTGAGGAGGAAACATCAAAGGTGATTTCATGGATCTCTTTTCTTGATTTAATGTCGACTTTTTTTGTTAAAGAATCTGTGTTTTCACTGGCATCTACTGTTGGAATTCCACTTCATATGGATAAAGCTACTGAGAATCGAACTAGACCTAGTTATGCTAGGGTTAAGGTTTTTATTGACTTATTAGCCGATCGTCCTGACTTATGAATATGAAAATTGAAGATGATGTCTCACATGATATTAGGGTGGAAAAGGTAAAATTAGGTACGACAATCTTCCTAAATATTAGTGTACTTGCAAGTTACAAGGTCAAAACGAAGAAGGATGTTGGAATCTTCATCCTGAACTTTATCAAGAGAAGATACTAATATTAAGAAGGAGTTAGATTTGGTAGTCCACACTAATATGGAACAAGCTGATGTTGTTCAACAAGGAAAGAATACTGAGAAAGGGAAATAAGTTATTAATGCAGAGAATTCAATACATCAAGGTGGATAACTGGAGCATAAATGGAAAAATAATAAGTTTAAAAGGGGAAAAGCTAGAATTCTATCTATATGGTAAAGTTCTTGGAGATCGAAGAAACTGAAATGTGGTTAAGGATATGAGAGTTTTTAGTGATCCATCAAAATCAAATGAGGCTCATGTTACTACGCAAAATAAGTTTAATGTATTACAAGAGGAGGAGCAATCCAATAGGAGTAACAAAGAAAATACAATTCCAGAGAAAATGGTATCAGGCCATGAAATTAAAAAAAGTGCTATTGCAGCATCCATGCCAAGTAGTGTTGAAGAAAACAACAAAGAATGGAGTGACCAAGTGTGCAATGAAGGCTCTAAAGATGAGGGAGAAAAAAGAGGGGAGAATAATGTAGAGTGATAATGTTACTACAAAGGAATGGATTAAAAACTCATTCTTTGGACACAAGACTAGAGTGGAGACTGCTGAAGGGACTAATGAGTTAGAAGAAGTGGCTGAATCTGAGGATCATATGATGACTGATAAGGGTGCATAATAAGGAACTAGAGGTGGTTGTGGAAAGGATGACTGGTGACATAATGAATCATAATGATGCACAGGCTATTGTACATGTTCCACAAGATCAACAGATTCTGAATATTATTCCTACTTCTCCCATGATAATCTTGTATCTCATAATATCAAAGATATAGTTGTACATGTTTGTTCAGATGAAATGGAAGCAGATCTCAAAAATACTAATACAACTGAAGTATTATCCAAGGCCTTGGAGCATGTAGTAGTTGAAGCATGACTATATCAAAAATCTCATGTAAAAGACAATAAGAAGAAGCATGGAAATAATGATGGACAACCTACCAGGGTGTTACCAATGAGAGTTGCTAAAGTTAATAATAAATCATGATGAAAACACTTTTCTGGAATTTAGATCAGTAAGAACTCAGAAGGCTTTCCATAGAGTGCATATGTTGCATAGACATCACAAATTTAGTTTTATAGCACTAATGGAACACTTCCAACATTATAGACACATTCAACAATACATGAGGAAACTTGAAATGAACCATGTTTATAATTGCAATGGTAAGATCCGGTTTTTGTCAATAAAGACATAGTGGTTGATATAGTTGTGAATGATGAGCAGTAGATTAGTTGCAAACTTTTCTTTTAGAATTTGGATAAGACCATGTTTGTCACCATAGCTTATGCTAAGTGTGATGTTTTGGAGCTTTGTGGGATAGTATATATTACCTATCTGAATGAATTCTGTATTAATTCTTGTGAATTGGAAGAAGTTTACTACAAAGGCATTCCTTTCACTTTGTGGAATGGAAAAACATATAGGGAATGTATTTTTAAAGACTAGATAGAATGATTGTCAACTCTCTTTTTCAATAATGGTTTAGTTTTATAGAAATTGATCATCTATCCAGGACTGAATCTGATCATGCTCATATGTTATTGTCTTGTGGTATTCAGAATCAACATTTTGTCAAGCCATTTAAGTTCTTAAAGTTTTGGACTGGGCATGAATCTTTCCATGAGGTTGTTAGGAAACACTGGCAAGGTGAAAATTCAGAAGGAGATGTGTTCTTATCTTTCAAGTAGAAGCTGAAAAATGGTAAAACTGTTTTATCTGCATGGAGCGGACAAGCTTTTGGAGATATTTTTAAGCAACTAAGTATTATGGAGGATATTGTTAGAGTTAAAGAGGAGTTGTTTAAAGAATTTCCAACAAAAGCAAACAGAATGATTTTGCAAAGAGCTCAGGTAGAATTGAAGAAGTATTTGCACTATGAAGAGGAGTTTTGGAGACAAAAATATGCTTTTGATTGCTTTGCTGAGGGAGACAGAAACACCAGATTTTTTTCATAATATTGTGAAGGGTAGAAGGAAGAGAAATCAGATTAAGAGGATCCAAAACATAGAAAGAAATTGGTTAGAAGGGATTGATGATATTGCCAACGAGACAATTTCCTTTTATCAGAGACAGTTTACTCAAGAATTGTACCAAGATCAGCAGGCTAAATCTCCTTTATTAGATCATATTCCTCAAATGATATCTTAGGAAGATAATGAATGTATTTTTGTTATCCCAATAATGGAGGAGGTTACACATGCAGTATTTGAACTCTCAGAAGACAGTGCAAGTGGTCTTGATGGATTAATAAGTATTTTCTAACAATCATGTTTGGAAATTGTGGGTTCTGATGTTTTTAATGTGGTGAGGGTATTCTTTGAGGGACAAACACTTCCTAAGTTCATAACTCATACCAATTTAGTGTTGCTTCTAAATAAGAATGAAGTTGAAACATTTTCATACATGAGGCCTATAAGTCTTAGCAACTTTATCAACAAAGTGTTATTTAAGAAGATTAAGGATAAGTTACAGGCTTGGAAAGACAAATTATTATCATTAGGAGGTAAAACAGTGTTGATTTCTAGTGTATTACAAAGTGTGACTATACATATATTGGCTGCTATAAAACCACTAAAATGTGTAATCAAGGAGATACATTAAATATTTTCCAAATTCTTCTGGTGTAGCAAGGACGATACTAAGGCTAGGCATTGGTCTGCATGGTTAAAAATGTGTTTGCCTAAGGATGAGGGTGGTTTGGGATTTAGATCTCTTTTTGATATATCAAAGGCACTGTGTGCAAAGCTATGGTGGAGATTTAGGACCACCAACTCTCTATGGACTAACTTTTTATGAAACAAATAATGTAAGAGGTAGTACCCTCAATATGTGTAATGGAAAGGTGGTTCTCAGGTCTGGAAAATGGTTCTTGAGGCAAGGGATAGCATTGAACAAGAAATATGATGGGAAACAAAGAGTGGGACTGTTAACATTTGGTTTGATAACTTGATCAAACTGGAATCATTATACTATGTTTTACCTTCAGGGTTTCTTATTGATGAAAGGATTAAAGATGTCAAAGAACTACTAGGTGAGGATGGTTGGGATTTGTCAAAGTTAGAATAGTATCTACCAGATGACATTGTATCACATGTTACTACAGAACTAGCTATCAAGCAGGTGGATAACATGTGGATAAGCCTTGGTGGATAATGACAAGTTCTGGTAAATTTACTGTATCTAGTGCATGAGATTTGTTGAGGTAAAGAACATCTCCTTCTGATATATATAAGCAAATGTGGACTAAAAGGAGTGCCTTTCATGATATGTTTCTTCTTATGGAGGATGTGGAAATTTAAAATTTCAGTAGATGAAGTATTGCAAAGCATTGGAATTAATTTATTATCAAGATGTTACTGTTGTATTGTATTTCAACAAGAAACAATTGATAATTTATTTTTTACTGGGGAGTTTTCCCAAATCTGTATGGAGCTATTTTAGCAATATATTAGGTATACAAATGAATTGTCATCATGTTAAGTATGCAGTGCAGATATGGTGGAACACTACATGCCATTACAAATTAAAGCATGTGTACAAAGCAATACTAGCTATGATATTGTGGCAAATTTAAAAATGAAGGAATATAGTACAGCATGGAGGCTCTTTAACTTTGAGGAATTCCAGCCATGTATCACCTACATCACTGTAAAATGAGAATTTCCAGATAGAGGATGGTATAAATGCAATAGTGATGAATCATCAAGGGAAAATCCTGGTCCAAGTACAATTACATTTTATGTAAGAAATGAGTATGGCGATCTTGTATATGCAGAAGGAAGGAAAATTGCAGATGGCAATAACCTTATTGCTGAGGTTATAGCTTTGAAGAATGCTATTGAATACTGCATAACACATCACCTAATTTCAATATTAGTGGAAACTGATTCTTTGTCTATGAAAATGTTTCTTACAAGAAGTTGGGAGATACGATGGAGTATTGTCATGATTATGAATGAGATCAACAGATTGAGGACGGCGCACACAATACAAATACATCGCACATTCAGAGAAGGCAATGAAGTAGCAACTTTTTTAACTAATCATGCCTTTGATTTTGCAGGTACGCAACAGTTCCACAACTTTCAGGACCTACCTAGTATGGCTAGAAAACTTATCAACATTGACAAAGATGAAGTTCCTAGTTTGAGAATCAGATATACTATAGATAGAAGCCAGCAGAGACATTCCTAGTAATGATAAAACTACAACTGATGATAAGCCATTCTAGCATTGATTTCAAGTACTGTCTAGTTGGTTAAATTACTTCTGGTAAGGTGGTATCAGTATGGTTTCATACTCATTCCCTACTTGGAGGATTTTAACTTTATTAGACAGGGCCTTGAAGCATATACAAAATATGGCACAATGTATACTTGCTTATTGATGTAGTGATAGTAACAGATGACATCAAAGAAGACTACAAACCTGGAATACTAAAGAAAATTCACAGACTGGTATTCGTAACACCTGATGATAGCTTAAGGGTATGAAAGATGGAAGATAGTCAAGTTTCTAAGATTTCTAGTTCTCTTATGGTTATTAGATGCTATAGCTGCTTTCTGCATTTCTTTTCTTTTCTTTTTTGGTGTTTTCTTTTACTAACAATTTGGTTAGATTTTGTACAAACATTTTTATTTGAATAAACTCCAACCAACTTAGACGATTTCATTAAAAAACGCTAAAGACCTATTTAAACACAACTAATATACCAAAGACCCATTAATATAATACTTATTAAATAGTAAATCTACACATGAATTTTTGAGATTTTTTTTCCAACATAAGAAACCTAACATATATAAGTATAACAAGCCATAATTCATATGAATCAGTCAAGTAAGTACTAGAATTTTCATCTTGAAAAATACTAGGCCCGAATAAATCATGGTTACAATACTCATCACCCCACAAAAATGTTATTTGTTATCTTATCAAACTCAAATAAAATCTTTACCCAACTTTTTCTAATAATTTCATAAAAACCAAGTTGGTTAAGATATTAAAAACATATACCACTTCAGTTAATGCCAATATATTTTAGATGTGAGTTTAAGAAGAATTTTCTCATTCCAAGAACTTGAGTAATTCTTGAATCACCAAAATAAATAATTTCTTCTCCTTCATTGACTATGGTGTAAACCACACAATTTTTTTATTCATATAAACATGCCTAGCAACACAAAGTCTAAGACCCAGTCACTCACACTGACCACAAGATTTGCTTGAAAAATGACCACAATAATTATATCATCCGCTTAGTCAAATTTATTTTTGCATGACGGGATTATCATTTCTCTGAATCTTCTTTATTGAGAGGTATGATGGCTTAGTTTACCACACACAAACAGTTGATATTTTCATTAAAAGATTGATTAATAGTTTTCAAAATCTGAATCACCAACAACTATATTTCGAAGAGAAATTCATCAAAAACCAAATCTACGTAAACATTGTAAAATGTTTTGACAAAATTGTCTAATCAAATATGATGAGAGGAGATTCCAAATCTATCTATTGTAAAGTAGGTTAGCATTTAAATATTAGTAGAAGCATATTTGGAACTTAGACAGATTATACTAAGTTATTCTTTTCTATTTTTCATAAGAATAGAGCGAGAAATATTCTTAAGACTGTTGAAAATCTAACGAAAAATACTCATTCACGAACAATGTAAGAACTCTTTATAACTTGATGCTTGTCAATTAAAACACTGTCCTTAAGGATATTTCACCCAATGTAGGTGTATCTCCAAAATTCAACAAACTCTTCTAGTATAAAACAAAGAGTCAGAATCTAACAAAGATTTAACAAGGAAACCCATCAAAATAAAGAACGAGAAGGAAAGGATTTCTCTTAACTTTACTATCATGTACCTTTGTAGGAGAAGAATAGTGGAACGGTAATGAAGAGGAGAAGAATTCACTCCATAACATATGAGTTATGAAAAGATAAATGCTATTAATTTAGAATAAATGTCAAGGCTAACGTGTAAGTAATAAATGTTCCATAATTACCAATAGTCTCTTTATGGATGGATGGATAAAATTCATTATAAGGTATTATGGTATATTAATTTTGTGGAGGATGAGGTTAGACAATAGTATGAATACTTCTTTTTGAGATATATTACAACCATTTTTCAACAAATACTATATCTAAACACATGGTTAATAGTATATATTCTAACATTGAGTTTGATAGACAGTGTATATTCTCGTGATATACACTTGCCATACATAGTGTATATCACGGGACTTTGGTTCGTTTAGTATAGTAATTAGTGTACCGATTTTAGCATAATTAGTGTAGAATATTTGTATTACTTAGCATTGTACACTTACTATAATTACAGGAGTCGTGTACTACTAGAATAGGGTTTTAGGAGTAGAATAGGAAAATGATTTTCCTATTATGAAAATATGTAAATTGTATATATACTCTTTCAATTAATGAAAATAATCAAGGGATAATTTTTTTTTAGAGTTTATTAACGTTTTGACCAATAAATTAATGTCACATATTTAATTAAAAAATTTATATATTCCACATTAGATTCTAATAAAAAAAGAGACAATTTTAAGCTTAAATTTAACATTATGACCCAATAGATAATATGATGGCCATTTTTAACAATATTTAATACGTTAGGCCAATTTTAACCTTTTTACCTTTGTAATCTAGTGCTTGATCATTGCCAAAAGCCACGTAAAATATTTTCACTCATGCCAACTAGGAAAATATTAAAAAATATTACTCCACAAGGAATTTAGAGGGTCATAGAGTTCTATTAAAGTCTTTTTTTAAAACCAATATTCCCGATATAAAAATGGGACGTGGATGGTTCAAGGAAAGAAACAGATCACGGACCGGATTCTTTTTGCGAATGACGAAAATTCAGGAACTGACATTGGCCGGTCCAGCAACGGGATACTGAAACTGCCGGTTCTCCTATCCAACTAAACCGCGGTCCAAGCCCTAAACTCTCTCTTTCAATCCTAACCGGTCATCCTTCGACTCTCTCTTGCCCTATAAAATAAAAGAGAAAAAAAAACCCAATCTGCAATCCCTAACTCGGTTTCTCTCAATCCTCAAAAAAAAGCGGCCGAACAATTTTGCAAGTAAGTTATTAATTTTTGTCCTTATAATTTTATAGTGTGATTGTAAAAAATGGAAGCAGTAGCAGTTACTTCACAAAAACATGACCCGGCATGGAAGCATTGTGAAATGTATAAGAATGGGGAGAGAGTGCAGTTGAAGTGTATATATTGTGGGAAGATATTTAAAGGTGGTGGAATTCATAGGATTAAAGAACATCTTGCGGGTCAGAAAGGTAATGCATCTACTTGTTTGAGAGTTCAGCCTGATGTTCGGCTTTTAATGCAAGAAAGCTTAAATGGTGTCGTAATGAAGAAAAGAAAAAAACAGAAACTTGCTGAGGAAATATCAAATTATAATAATACAGATAGTTGTGGCGTTAATACAGATGTTGACTTGCTTCCAATGCCCATACCAGCTCTTGAACATACCTCTAATTTGTTTTTTAATCGAGACGAAGGAGGAGGTGGTGGTGGTGGTGGGAAGAAAAAGAGTAGGATTAGAAAAGCCTCTTCCTCAATTAATAATAATAATGCTATGGTTCTAGCAATTAACCAGTCGAAAAGAGTGAACAATCATGTGCATATGGCAATAGCCAGATTCCTTTTAGATGCCAGGGTGCCTCTTGATGCTGTAAATTCTGTTTATTTCCAACCGATGATTGATGTGATCGCTTCCCAAGGAGCACATGTTGCAGGCCCTTCTTACCATGACCTTAGAAGCGGGATTCTAAAAGCTTCAGTTCAAGAAGTCAGGCATAATATTGATCAATGTTCAAGCACCTGGACAAATACTGGTTGTTCTGTTTTGGTTGACGAGTGGATTACAGGAAAGGGTAAAACACTGGTAAACTTTTTCGTCTACTGCCCTGAAGGGACAATGTTTTTGAGGTCTGTGGATGCGTCTAGCCTAATTGATTCTACGGATTCTCTATATGAGTTGCTTAAGGAGGTAGTGGAGGAAGTTGGTGTGAGAAATGTTTTGCAAGTAATAACTAGGAATGAGGAGCGATACGTTATTGCTGGGAAAAGGCTCACTGATGCTTACCCTACCATCTTTTGGACTCCTTGTGCTGCTCATTCTATTGACTTGATGCTCGAGGACATAAAAAAACTTGAGTGGATCGATACAGCAATGGAGCAAGCCAAGTCAATATCAAGATTCATCTACAATAATAACATTCTCTTGAGTATGATGAGAAAGTTCACCTTTGGAGTTGACTTAGTTGATTTAGGAGTTACACGCTCGGCAACAGACTTTTTGACACTAAAAAGAATGGTAAATATCAAGCATAATTTGCAATCAATGGTTACTTCAGTGGAGTGGATGGAGAGCCCATATTCGAAGAAACCAGAGGGGTTTGCCGTGCTTGATTATATCAGTAGTCCGTCCTTTTGGTCTACTTGCAGCTTGATTACCCGTTTGACAGATCCCATATTGAGGCTTTTAAGGATAGTATGTAGTGAGGAGAGGCCTGCAATGGCGTATGTTTATGCAGGGCTCTATCGAGCAAAAGAAACAATTAAGAAAGAGTTTGTCAATAAAAAGGATTACTCAGTTTATTGGAATATTATAGATCATAGGTGGGAACCACTTCAGCGACATCCTCTTCATGCTGCAGGGTTTTACCTCAATCCCAAGTTTTTCTATACTACCGAGGAAGACGTGCACCTCCATATCAGATCACTTGTATATGATTGTATAGAGAAATTGGTTCCTGATCCTAAAATCCAAGACAAAATTGTGAAAGAAACTACTTCTTACCACAACAGTGCTGGAGATTTTGGGAGGAAAATGGCTATGAGAGCCAGAGACACTCTTTTTCCTGGTGAGTGAATGCCTGTATACACCTATTATTTGTGTGGTTTGAAGTCTTCAAAAGATTAGTGATTCGCAAAGTTAGTTTGTCAGATTACCTCTTACCTATCATATGGATTTAGACTATCAAATGAACAGTAGTTCCGTCCCTCGTCAACCTAACCTCTCTTGCATTGTCTAACAATGACTATCGTTGGAAGAAATCACTACATTCAAAAACGAATTTACATATTATATCTTATATTCATTTCTATCTCTTGTTTAGTTCCCATTTCTTTCTTGTGTGGTCAGCTTATGTCGACAAGCTTTTATTTGTATATGCTTGGTAATAATGGAATGGTGACTTATTTTCTACTTAAGATCCTTCAATTATTTTGTTGTTAATGGCCACAAGTTAGTTCGGATCATGCTCTATTGCATAGAGTGTATCCTTCTAGTTGCAAGAGACCATGTAAACAAGTTTGCATATGCTTGGATAGGATGCTGGTCAAGGTTTTAAGCTGCTTGAGTTGTTAACTAGTATCTCTCCATTTGATTTGCTCTTTTGTTTGCATGAGGTTTGACTTTAAAGATTTTGGAGGAAAAAAAATCTTTTTAATCTAAGTATGAAATATTTTTCAGTTCAGGAAATTATTGGAGTTTGGAATAAACAAATTAACAAGTAATAATGTAACGTCATACTCCTAGTATAGTGAATCTTTGTCCGTTTCAGAAGTGACTGAAGTCATTATGTTGTAATTCTTGCAGCTGAATGGTGGTCAAATTATGGTGGAGGATGCCCAAATTTGACTCACTTGGCCATCCGTATTCTCAGTCAAACATCAAGTTTGATCAGGTCCAAGCCAGGTCGAATTCCTTTAGAAGAGATGCATGAAACAAAAAATTGTATCGAGCATCAAAGACTTAATGATCTTGCTTTTGTTCAGTACAACATGTGGTTGAGGCAAAGGTAAAGGGAGAAATTGACTTATTGTTCTCCTTTTTCTTGAGATGTAAAAAATAGTATGTCTAATTTATTTCTTACAGCACTAGGAAGAACATGGAGCTGGATTGTATGGACGCCATTTCCTATGACAAAATGAAACTTGTCCATAATTGGGTTTCCAGGAAGGAACTAAGCTCGGAGGATATGGAAAGTTCAGACTGGATGACTGTTAATCCACCTTTGGGCAGCATAGCTCCCTTAGGTCCATTAATTGATGATATTGAAGCCTTAGATGCAGGTAACTTATGTTTCTCATTTAGGAAATCTTTGTTAACTGCAATCTTTTGATGACCATCAACTCTTACCGCAGGTTTTGATGATTTTGAAATTTTTGGTGGGCCAAAAGATAGTGAAGAAGAGACCGGAGAGGATAACATTGTAAATGAGTAAACTTTTGCTATAGAAGATTTTTGTTCTGTTGGAAGGAAATGGGAAGATTACGCTGAGTCCGGCGTGGTGGCTATCTGGATTTTAGTTCTAAGCCATAGCAAAAAGCAGTGAGCAATATTGAGGATTTGGTGCAGCGACTATGTGTTATTCCGCTACACAAACTTGTTTTCTTCGTGTCTTCCCTTTACTGCAATAGCAATTTCATCTAGCATGTGACATAGACATTAGTTTTTTTTTCTTTTGTGTGTGTGTTTTTGTAAGTGGAAGACTGTTGCCTGTTGGAGAGGTCTTGTTTATTAAATGGTGTGACCAATTGAGGGTCTTGGATCATTCAGAGAAGTGATTGGTGTCTCAAAATGTATAGCATCTGGTATAACTTTTGCTCTAAAAGAATATACAGGGAGGGAGAAATCTATTTTTTGAACCTGGTTCTGTTTTTCTCTAGTTTCCTCCTACATCTCGGTGAAGTGCGAGACTATACGGGTGGAGTCTTTTCTTGCATATCTGGAAATTGCGTCAATTTTTGAGAGTTTGCAAACTGAGCCAGAAATTTTCCTGCTTTTCCAAAGACCGATTGAATTTATATGTATCTTATGTTCATATTTGTGAATATTAAGTGCCTTAAGGTTTTCGATACCATGTTCTTTTGTTTCATTAGCTTCAGCTGTATTGGTGGTGAAGATCCTGTCAAGAAATGTTATTACTGGTCACTTGCTTCCTTTTTATTGTTCATTCATTTTATGAGCATAATCAAGGTTTGCTGGACTTTTTGGAAAACAGAGAAGAAATACAAAGCTAAGGCATTCGAATTTCGTTTACTGTGGTACTGTCGACTTTTACATTCGCCTTCTGCAGCTTTAATGCAAGCCAGCCAAAAGATATTGAGACATTGCAGCACATATACATTATGTGTGGGACTTCTTTCTTAGTAATATACATAGCCCCATATACAGGTAGTAGATTTGCAGGATTCCTTCGTTATTTCTTTCCTTAGTTAGCACCTAATGTACCGTGTTTATACATTGCTCATCTATAAAAGCCATTAGGGATAAAAAAAAAACTTTGATCGAAGGTTCAAAGTTTCTCTGAAAAATTGGTCGCTGCCTTGTTTAGGTCCCCTCTAAGGAGTGACTAATTTGCCTCACCAACACTATAGTAGGAAGCAAAGGAGGATTTCCGTCCAGCAGAGCCATCTCCCGCTACTGGGTGGACAGCGTGTGAGGCTCACGCACTGGCGAAGGAGACTCCAGTAGCTCACTGTGTAACATGTGAGGGGTGCATGTATTCGCCAATCTTGGTCTGGCTTAAGCCTTCAAAGTCGCCTGGAAATTTCCGCTCGATTGTCGTAGTTCTCTGATAATAGAACCACGTTTTGGAAAGTGATAACAGCTTAGGGAAATATTAGATACTTTGGTTATCTACTTTGCCCTGATTAACAAGAATATAAACACTGTACAGCAAAAATGTAGGAGAAGACTTCAAAGAAACTTATTCTTCTTAAGCTTATGCCTTATCGAAACCATCTGCATCTTGTCCAACCTATATGTACCAGCAGCTTGTTGTGGGAGGTCCTTGGGCTGAAGACGAGACATTCCCCTTGCTCAATGCTCCACTGGTGCCAATGCAGTCACAACTTGATTCGCCTCTTTATAGCAATGTTGAATGTAATGGTGGTGGCATTGTTGTATTAGTTGATTGATCTTACTGATGTCCTGCATCTGCCAGGTTGGTCGATAGCCACCTTTCAACATATTAACTACCAGCATTGAATCACATTCAAGAATTAGGCTTTGGAAAGTGGAAACATTGTTTAGACACCATTGTACACCTATATTGTAGATCAAAGTGGCACTACAGACATGCCAAGGAGGCCTTTCACAAGAAGCTTTATCTTTAAGCATGACAAGTTTTATGGACGAAGATGGGAACTTTGGAAGGCTCCAAAATAAAAGACACCATTTTAATTAGCTTGTAATTTTAATGAGGGGCATTTGAGTCTTTTTAAATTATTTTTAGACCTTATAAATAAGTTAGGGTTTCATATTTAGCTTTTGAACATATGATGAATTGTGCTTCTTAGGAGAGGTTGAAAACTCTTTGTTGGATCCTAATATTTTGTCCTAGATTTGCAAGTAAGGTTACTACCTTTCGGAGGATTCTAATAGATTAGGTGTACTTAATGTTGGATATGTAAAACACGTACGGGTATAGTAAATAACTATTACAGTGATCGAAAGAATAAACAATATAGATTACAACAACAAGTTGTCAATCTCGTGATCTTGAATTGGAACTTCAAATATGAATCATGTATTCGAAAATACAAGAACATGAACTGCTACACTTGTGGCTTGTAGAACCGCTGAGAATTCGAACGGTTAGAGTCTTTTGTCTTCTAGTTCACACCTGAAACACTTAGCAACCAATTAGATAATCACAACATCACTGGCTGAGCCGAGAGATGGATCTATTTCTTTAAGACAAGATTGCCCCCGTATATAGGCTTTACAGAAGTGTGGACAATAGTCTTCCAAGATGAAACAACAAACTATCAAGTGTGCAAATCCTACACAAATGATCTCAGAGAAGAACACGAATAATGAAGATTGCTAAGAGAAAGATTGATATCAGGAAAATCTGATTTCTTTGTGGTGTTGTTAACTTATTTTTTTGTTCATGTATGTTCATCTATAGAATTGAGCCAAAAGCCTCAATTTATAGGTGTGCAATATGGCCTTTCAAATGCCACATAATGACATTCAATTGCCATGTAATGGATGACATTCAATTGCCATGTAATGGATGACATTTAACCCCCAAGTAATGCAACAACATAATGGTCCAAGTAATGGCCATTATTGGGTTGATTCAATGCCATTGAAACCACATCAACAGCTAAACCTTTGGGATTCCATCGAGTAAACACAGCTTGGGAAGCGCAGCGGCGCTGCAACATTTAGCGTCGCGGTGCCGCGGCTCCAGAAGCCAAAACTTGGAATTAGCATCGCGGCGCTGCAAGGGAGGCGTCGCGACACTACAACATTTAGCGTCGCGATGCTGCGGCTCTAGAAGCCAAAACTTGGAATTAGCGCAGCGGCGCTGCAAGGGGGCGTCGCGGCACTCCGGCGCTGCGGCCCAGTCCGGGAGGCGCCGCAGCCCTTCTTGGCTCCGCAACCCTTCTTGGCTCCGTGACCCTTTCTGACCCATTACATCTTACACCTCGCACAATCCTTCCTTCGTTTACCAACGTGGAACACTTGTTATTTATCCAATAACCGTCCATCATTCTATGTCTCAAACATTTCACTTACGTACCAATATATCTTTCATCAACGAATTTTACGATACTTGGCACTAAGATAGCACGTGTGTGGAAATGACATTTCCGACGTACGAGTCCCCAATTGTTCGAGTCATAAATAATGGGATAAACTTAATTCCACATTAGTAAATTTCCAACAATCCCCTCTTGAAAGAGATTTTGGCGCACACACAAGGTGCATACTTTCAGCGAAAAGATATTGCATCAGGAGAGGTAGCTTCCGCTTTGAACCTTCCCTAGTTGAATACCATCGGACTTACTTACTGCGCGGTAAACGTGATGTCTTGAACCATCAATGTTTAATGTTAACCAAGACAACGGTACCAACACAATACCTCCCATTTATTCGTTTCTTCTTATTGTTCTGTCAGTTGTGGCCGTGGACACACTTGGATTCTTAAGTGCATTCATTTGAGGTGGCCTGTCCTCGCCCTTAAATAGGTGATCTCCTACAAGGTATCCTATTATACCCCACTTCACAGTGTTAGGAATCATTAAAAGTTTCCCCAACCTTAACCTCAACCGTTTGAGGATCGTTAAAGGTTTGGAAGCTTAACCTTTACCCACCATGCAGGTAGCACTTTAATGTCTATCGCGGGAACGACTTTGGATTTATGTTTCTTAACAGAAATCATAATCCGAAGTGCTCTTGCTTCCACTGAAGCGCTCAACTGAACCTTTTGCAACTTAGTTTTCCCATTGAACCAAATTCTTGGGATCTCCAGTCAGTATGGTTGGGTTACCACCGCAAAGGTTCGTATTGTTTGGGGTTTTAAGCCCATTAACAGGCAGAACTCTTGATCTTCGGGTTGTCCCTTAGTTAAAGGGTCCTCTATATCCTTTGATTAGTAATCAAGGAAGTGACATTCGTGATGATCAACTGCCATATGGTCTTATGTCTCCGACAGATCCGACAGATATGTCCAGACGCCATCATCCGTGCCCTTCCTGAAGCCAACTAGCTAGCCACAGTGTATAACTACTGAAGGCACGGGTTTCTCCAAATAAGGGACGTCCTCTAAGGAGTCGTGAAGTTACTCAACTTCTTTCATGCTTTGTTTAAAGCGATAAACTCCGATTCCATCATGAATCGGCCGATGCAAGTTTGCTTAGAGGATTTCCAATACACACCATACGCATCTACTTGTGGCTTTGGTGTTCTTCACATCTGATGTCCAGTTTGCATTACTATGTTCTCCCAGAACCGCTAGACATCCAGAATACCATAATCCGTAGATAAGTTAATATTTCAGATATTTGTTATACCCGACTTAACGCCTTCTATCGATCATTTCCAGAATTACGAGTGAACCATAGTTCAACCGATCTTCTTTTTAAGCCGATACCAGGTCGGTTGTAGTGTGTACAATACATTGAACTATATGTAACCTGCGCATATCGCTCCTTGTATATGGGTGCACCATAATTCCAATCAGTTCTATGATTCATATCTATTGGTGGCTTCAACGAGACTGTCAACTATCTCACAACTGAGTTTGGAGTTAGACCAGTCCATTAGATGTCTTAGAAATCCAATTCCTAAGATGTCATCTGTAATACCCATATCTTTCATATCGAGACTTTTGTTTCAATATAACTTCCACTCTCAGACTGTTGGTTTTTCCAACTGTTGGCTTTCTAACTTCAGATTTAATATTTCTGTTATTACATTCATTATTTCTGTTTTAACTAAAACTTCCAGGACCAAAATCTAAACATTTCAGGGACTAAAATGAAAGTTCATGAACAAGCCCAACAGTCCAACAAACCAACTATGATCCTCCCCTTCCAACTCTCTGGTTAGGAAGGCGACATCAACATCCATGTCACGCAAGACTGCAATGGCCCTGGATGTTAAGCTATTCACAGAGGAGCACATGTCCAAGTAGCCGAGGCCTTATACTCGTCAGTAGATCCATCTACTTTGTACTCACTTTTGAGTATCCACTTTTACAACCCAAAGGTTCTTTTCCCGGAGGAAGGTCAACCATTGCACAAGTATGGTTCTATCTGATGGAATCTAGTTCTCTTTCTGTAGCTTCTTTCCAAAGTAGCGCTTCTGGAGATGACAATTCTCTATTAATTGTCCATGGTTCATTCTCAACCATACAAGCTAGAAGGCCTGGAACAAGTCTTTGTCCCCTCTTTGCTCCGTCTCGGTTCAACATCTAGAATCCCTGAGTTATGTAGATCTGGAATATTAAGTTCCGAATAGTCAGCAACTTCCGAGTCCAGTATATACAGAACGTCTAGTTCCGGACAGTCAGGCACTCGCGGGTTCTTGTTAACCTCGAGCAATTACTTCTTTTTCCTTCTCAAGGAAAGTTATCCTCAAAGAATTCAGCATTCTTTGACACCAAGAGGCGATAAGCACTATTGTTATTTGCAGATCCAGTGGATATGCAATCTACAGTCTTAGGTCCAACTTGACCTGTTTTGGTATTCCAACCTCTACCAAGCCACCCCAAAACACAACATTTGTAGGTGGGATCATTTCCATGTTTCACACGGAGGGTTATCCTTATCCTAATGCGTAGTTCTATTGAGAATCGCATTAGTGGTAAGGATCGACTTGCCCTACATATTTTTGGGGTACAGATTTGCGATTGGCTAGCACCGTTAGACTGAGGTGAGTAATGAGAAGTCATTTGATCAATGATGTTTCACATTCTCCCCCTCTAACACTACAAATTCCTCAATCCGTAGGCTTAGTTGATTTTCAACTTCTATTTTGTAGCGCTTATCCGCTTCAACAACTTGATCTTTGCTTTTCTACAAACAAACGATGCAATACGTTGTACCATCATCAATGAAAGTCACAAAGTACTTGTCTCCCCCCTCTCTTTTGTATAAACTTCAAATCACCCATGTAGGTGTGACTAAGTTCTAGAGGAGCAGTGTTTCTTTCGCTATTCCTTTGATGGAATAGAAAGGTGATTTTGCCTCTTCGCCTACCTCACATTCATTTTGAGGGTTTATGTCGACAGAAGGCAATAATCTCAACTTTGTTAGATTTTGAATGACTTTCTATTTAACGTGTCTTAATCTATGATGGCATAGATGCACGGAATACAAATATATCATTCATTTAGCTACAGACACACTATACCATTCTTAGTTATTACAGACTTGTTGGACTAGTCTCAAACCAGTTTGACCAATAGCGTCCTTGAAACTAAGTTTGGGACATGTATCACCTCCTTTTAGAGTGATCCCATTTTCTGAAGTCCTATTGAGGACAACCTCTCCAACCCCTTCTACTTTAGAGGTGGCGTTGCTTCACATGAACAACCTCTTGCCCGTAGTTAGGGCGTAACCGGATCATATGTGATCTGGATACTCTGGCCCACTCCAATTGATTCAGGATGAGTGTGGTAGCGACATTCTTTTGCAGCTTCGTTCCAATTGAAGCAAGTCTCTCTATCAGCTCTATCATCTTAAACACATGTTGCGAGACCTGGCCCCCTTCATTGAGCTTACACTTAAAAAGTTCTATCAGTAACTCATATTCCATAGTCTGGGATTGTGAGTCATAGAGACTCTTCAAGTGTTTGAGCATTTCATTGGGACCCATGTTCTCATGTTGTCTCTGAAGTTCCATAGACATGGAAGACAACATCACGCACTGTGCTGAAGTGGCATCATCTAGGTGTTTTTGGTAAGCATCCTTATCAAAAGAGGCATATTCAGCAGAGTCTGTCGCAGGGACTGTTGGAAACATCGTGTCCAACACGTATTCTAATTTCTCTTGTCTCGGCACTATTCGCTAATTTCTTAGCCAGTCAAGGTAGTTAGGTACAATAAGTTTGTTCCTTTCAATCAACATTTTCAATGATAAGCTCGACATCTTTGATAATCTGAAGAATTAGCTAGATTGGTTATCAAACTCAAAATTTATTTTCTATTATACATATTCGTTTAGGCTAATCAACATGGTCTTTTGTTTAATTAGCTCCCACTATTTTAACATACTTCTACCACCCCATGGTAGAATACAGACCTATATTAACAAAGGTCATAATGGGCCAAGATACAAGCCTCTGTTATCTCCGCATTTGCTTTGGTTGATAACTTTAATAATACATCTTGGTAGGTTCTAAACCAATTGCAAAACTTATTTGCAACTCTTGGTTGATCAAATATTATATTTAATCTTGCGTCCTTAGATTAGTCCAACACTTTGGTGCCAAAATTTTTCTAAGAAAATCAACCAAATTACACGACTGCGTTTATGTATCTAAGTAAATTTGGCCTTTGTGAGCAAACACTTTAGTGTAAATACCCACAAAATTTTATCGTTTACCTTTACATTTAAAACACATCTATGAAAGAGTCTGAGTCCTCGTAGACTTAGAGCAAATGCTTTGGCATAAATACTCGTATCGCCGAAAATAATTTTGCACTCTAACAATTATAATGGACGACACGTTTTAATTTAGACTTGTATTTAAAATTTTGGGGAACATTTTAATTTAGGGTTTTAACCAAGATCAACTCTTTTACGACATATCCAATATGACATCTTAAATGAGCAAAACTAATGACACATATAGTTGGGAATCGTCAACCCAATAGGCATGATATAAGATGGTTTAATCAAATACTGGGTGCCGCCTACCCAGACAGTTATAGCGGACACCATGCTAATTATTAAATGAAAGCATTTAAACACTTAACATATAGTTCGTATATTATTCAATAATATACAATTAATAATAATCATGGGTTAACTTGTCTAAACTCTAAATTTATGTCTAATCCAAACAGTCCCTTAAACATTTTCTAATTTAAAAAAAACTATTTTCAGGATATTTCTGTAAGTTCCAGATTTTCAGAATTTACAGTTTAGTCCCTTAAAATTTAATATTTCAATTTTGAACATATTTAAATTCAGAAAATTCAATTTAAATTTTCAGAAAATATTTTTAGATTCCAGGGACCAAATTGCAATTTCATAAACTTCTAAAATTTTCAGATTTGACCCAAGGACTAAATTGCAATTTCGGAAATCGTCATCGCTTCCGCCGAACGTTGATTGCCGCATCTTGTTCACGCTGGAACAAAGTGTTCGATCGCTTCAATTTATTCGAAAAAAAATATTTTTTTTAAAAAAAATGGAGAATGCCGGAACAGTGTTCGGTTACTGTTCACTTTTTCGAAAAAAAATAATTATATTTTTTTAAATTGGAGCCTCGGTGCCGCGGCGCTCCATCGTGGAGTTGTGCCAAATTCGCATTTCCGAAACCCTAAAATGAGTTCAGGGTCAGATTTGCAGATTCATCTTCGTTACCCTTCACTATCAAATAACACGTTCATTGACGATCATCCAATCCCTTCTCGTTCTTCTCTTCAGTGCACCATGTTCGCAATGAACCGGTTACACACATTGACTTAGAAGAGTTAGATCGGAATGACTTCCTCGATTATATCATTGTTTAATAGCTTGGGAGACAATGATGATTTGCTTTTAAGATATTAGGTTTTCAAGCTTTAAACGACATAAATTTTAGATTTAAACAAATTCTAACCCATATTATTATTAACTAATTACTTTATAATCATACAAAACAACCCTGACTCTTGATACCACAGTAGGATTTTGTTGGGTTGTTGTACGCAGTGGATATTGAAAACTTGTTTCAAACCCAACAAACGTAGAACTGTTTGACTATATGGTAATTTAAAACCGTAAACATAAGACTTGAATGATACTTGTGTTTACAATATCTGAAATCTTTATCAACTGTGGGTGCGCACGCGAATGCCCTTACGATTGCAAGCTCCAAGCTTCAATGTATTCCTCCTTTGGAAAGCTAGGAAATCAGGCAGAGGTTCGAGAGAGTGTTTTGATTCTGAGTCTCTAAGACTTAGAATAATGATATGAAAATCAAGTGTAATGAATAATGAAATGTAGGTCTGTATTTATAGGTGAAAAATTAGGTCAAACCGGATTAGGGTTTGACCTTGGGCCTGACCCAAAATTCGAGACAGATTAGGTCATGGTGCCGCAACGCTGACGTGGCCCTACACTGTCTCATTTTATTTTCCGCACATTCTTAATTAAATCCAAAATCCAAATTCCAATTTTGACTTAATTAAAACAATTATTATTCATTTAAATATCTCGATTCTAAATCGAATATTTAATACTCTCTCAATACAACCTTAGATCGAAAATACAATCGACATAGTGTGAACCTACATGCCTTCACATATCGACATTAATCAAATTAAGGTCTACGTAGAACTCCTAGACGGCGCCGCAAGACGAACTCAATATGTGAAATACATTTACACGAATCTAGTAAATTTAACCTCTATGTAGTAAGATAAAACCTTTTTCATTCACGACACACCCGATCAAGCTTAGGATATGTCAAGTGTCTATCCAAATGGCTTGATCATTGTATCTCATCTATATTAGTTGAAAACTAGACCATATTCTAAATATGTGTATTGTGTTGGCCAACGACTTAGTCAACCTAATATCACTAAGAAGCTGAGTGTTCTCTCGAATGTACATTCGAGGAATGAATCCTAATCTTGGATGAACTACCACCTTTAATCCACATCGTAATGTACCCAATACAAGTCGTATCTCAACCTATAAGGCATTTGAGCTTAGGACAGGATCAAAGTATATTACTTTGTAGACAAAGTGCGCATTGACCTCAAGTCTAAGGACCTCTATCTCCCACACACTGATCATACTTTAGACAAGTAGAACAAACAATATATCAGCACGGTATACCAATACTTCCAAAGTATCCATATGTCCATCACGAGTAGCCATTACTCATAGCAGGTGAAACATACTACATCATCTTAGGATGTGATGCAGACTACATGTCGACTTATCACATATCATCGATATCCCATTCTCGATGATCATTAGTCGAGGCTATTTTAAGAGTTACGTTATAATATTAATATCTCATATTATTAATAACAATGTAACCTCTAGGGATGCATGTTATAGAATATTATAAACAATCAACTAATAATTCAATAATTGCAAATGCCAAAATATTAATCTCCATTAATAATAATACGAATGTGTAAAAAATACATTTGTCCTAATACAGATTGTCTCTAGGACATACATATACTTTCATAATGCACGTGGCTAAAAAATCCAAAAATAAGATCAACATTCAACTCAATCACAATAGGCAAACAACTTAGACCACAATCATGCCCACCCCCTAACAATCATGTTATCTTCAATTTTTCTATCATACATAATTGAGGCAGAATCATAGCACATTAGGGAAACTAAACAAGTTGAACAGGATCTGAAAATTCACTAAAGACATACACATACATCCTTAATAGACAACCTAAAACATGATAATTGTTTCACAAGTTATGGCCTCTTTCTGGCTTAACAAGGAGCTTGGTTAGCCTAACAGTGAACTAATAACAGATCACATTAAACACACACTCATTGTTAGGGAAGTAGGCATGCTCACATGAGTAGATTCCACAACTATGGAAGACATGAAGGGAATTGTTGGGTACAAATCACATAAGTAAGGCACAACGGAAGTTTTAAAAGTTTTATTTCTTACTTACCCCAACAATAATTTCTGGTATGGTTATACAACAATGAAACTTGTAACAAAAAATATTTACTTACAAGTTACAATAATCTGGAGACTTTGTCTACTATAAGGTGCACACGCGGTTGCCCTTCCGATTGCAAGTTCCAAGCTTCAATGTACTCCTCCTTCGGAAAGCTAGGAAATCCGACAGAGGTTCGAGAGAGAGTTTTATTCTAAGTCTCTAAGGCTTAGAATGTTATTCTGAAAATTAGTATTGAATAATGAGGTGAATGCCTCATTTTATAGTTGAAAATAGGACAAAACCGGATTAGGGTTTGACCTTGGGTCTGGCAAAAAAATCGAGGCACAGGCGCCGCGACCCAAGGGTTTGGGCATCGCGGCACTTGGCATAAGCTTGCACAGTGTCGCGGCCTTAGGGTATGGGCGCCGCGACGCTCGACTTTGTTTTTCATGCATTCTTAATTAAATCCAAAATCTAATTTTGACTTAATTAAAACAATCATTATTCATTTAAATATCTCGATTTCAAATCGAACATTTAATTACTCTCTCAATACATCCTTAGATCGAAACGGACAACCGACATAGTGTGAACCTACAGGCCTTCTCATATCGACATTAATCAAATTAAGGTCTACACGGAACTCCTAGACGGCGCCGGAAGATGAACTCAATATGTGAAATACGTTTACGCGAATCCAGTAAACTTAACCTTTATGTGGTAAGATAAAATTCTTTCATTCACGACACACCCGATCAAGCTTAGGATTTGTTAAGTGTATCCAAATGGCTTAATCATTGTATCTCATCTATATTAGTTGACGACTAGACCATATTCTAAATATGTCTATTGCGTTGGCCAATGACTTAGTCAACCTAATATCACTGAGCATCCGAGTGTTCTCTCGAATATACATTCGAGGAATGAATCCTAATATTGGCTCAACTACCACCTTCAATCCACATCGTAATGTACCCAATACAAGTCATATCTCAACCTACAAGGCATTTGAGCTTAGGGCGGGATCAAAGTACATTACTTTGTAGATAAGGCGCGTATTGACCTCAAGTCTAAGGACTTCTATCTGCCACACGTTGATCATACGTTAGACAAGTATAACAAACAGTATATCAGCAGGGTATATCAATACTTCCAAAGTATCCATGTGTCCATCACGAGTAACTATTAGTCGAGGCTATTTTAAGAGTTATGCTCTATCATAAAATATCTCACTCTATTAATGACAACGTAAGCTCAAGGAATGCACATTTATGAATAATCACAAACAATCAAATAATAATTCAATAATTGCAAATGCCAAAATATTAATCTCCATTAATAATAATATAAATGTGTATAAAGTACATTTGTCCTAATACAGATTGACTCTATGACATAAATATACTTTCAATCTCCTACTTGGCCTAGAGCCAATCTCCAACATATCTAATGCCTATATTCTCAAAATGACCATTATGCTTGACTAAGCTTAATGGTTTAGTGAATGGGTCAGCTAGATTATCGTATGTGGGAACATAGTCTAATCTAATCTCTTCAGTCTCCACCATCTCCCTGAGTATGTGGTACTTCCTTGGTACATGCTTATTTTTGTTGGTTGATCTTGGTTCATTAGCTTGCGCAATCGCACCAGTGTTGTCGCAATAAACCGTTATTGGACAAGTGGCACTTGGAACAACCCCTAGTTCCTTCAGGAACTCAGATATCGTGACATGACTTCTTTTTACCACTTCCAATCCATCAATGTACTCAGATTCTGTTGTCGAGTCAGCAGTTGTAGCTTGTTTGAAACTTTTCCAGCTCACTGCTCCACCATTGAAAATATATGTGTAACCTGATTGAGATTTTTAGTTATCAACATCTGTCTGGAAGCTAGCATCAGTGTACCCAGTATATACCAGCTTCTTTTGTCCACCATAGACTAAGAAATATTCTTTAGTTCATCTAAGATACTTAATAATACTCTTGACTATTTTCCAGTGTTTTCCCCATGATTCTGCTAGAACATGCAAGTCATACTAAGTGCAAAGGCCACATCTGGCCTAGTACAGGTCATGGCATACATGATCGATCTTATAGCCGAAGCATATGGGATCCTTCTCATACGTTCAAGTTCTATAGAATTAGAAGGACTATCCTTTTTAGATAACTTGATGCTTTGTCCCATAGGTAGACCGCCTTTCTTGGAATTTTTCATAGAAAAACATCTAAGCACTTTATCTATGTAGACTGACTGTGACAGCCCCAACAATCTGTTAGGTCTATCTCTATAGATCCTAATCCCCAGAATATAGCAGGCTTCACCTAAATCTTTCATCATGAAGGTACTGGACAACCACTCTTTTACTGACTGCATGAGAGTCTTATTATCTCCCATTATTAATATGTCATCTACATATATAATAATGAAGGCAATACTCCCATCCTTGCATTTACTATAAACACATGGATCTTCTTTGCTTCTGACAAAATCAAACAATTTGATAGCCTTGTCAAAGCAAATGTTCCAACTCCTCGAGGCTTGCTTAAGCCCATAAATGGACTTTTGTAGCTTGCATACGGCATTTGGTTTGGACTCAATTGAAAAACCCTCAGGTTGTTTTATATACACTTCCTCAACTAGATTACCATTGAGGAAAGTAGTCTTGACGTCCATCTGCCAAATGTAATAGTCATAATATGTAGCTATTGTAAGAAAAATCCGAAGGGACTTGATCTTAGCAACAGGTGAAAAGGTTTCATCATAATTGACCCCAGACCGTTGATTATAACCTTTAGCCATAAGTCTAGCTTTATAAGTTTGGACCTTGACATATGCATCAATCTTCTTCTTGAAGACCCATTTGCATCATATGGGTCTAACCCCTATTGGCAAATCAACTAAGTACCAAACTTCATTTACGTACATCGAGTCCATCTCAAATTTCATGGCTTCTTGCCATCTCTGCGAATCAGTGTCTAACATAGCTTCGTTGTAGGTTGTAGGTTCATCGTCATTAGGAATATCTATCTCATTGTGTGTTTCAACAAGGAGATTAAGTCTTTTAGGTGGACGATGAGTCCTAGTAGTCCTACGGAGTTGAGTACTCTGCGTTTCAGTATTTGTTGCATTCTGATTGTGAGAAGGTCTGTGTGTTGGACAATCCATCACCTTGAGAGCTTTCAAGACTGTCATTTTCATGTATTTCCTGAATGGAATGAGGTACAACCAGTGTATCATCTTCCATTGGTTGTGTATGAGAGCCTTGTATTTCTGCACTATCTCTCACAACACTCCCACTGGCTAAAGGGCGTACTCTAAGTATCCAATCTTCACCAGATACTCCCACTGAATCCTTGTTTAGGTCATTCGATAAGGGTTCAACTTCTGTGTTATCTTGTGGTTCTTGAATTTCTTCAAGTTCTATCTTTATGCAGCTTTGTTCCTTGTAGACATATTCTTCTTCAAGGAAAGTTGTGTTCCTGGAAACAATGACCTTGTGTTCTACAGGAAGATAGAAGTAGTATCCCTTAGTTTCCTTTGGATACCCCACAAAATAATATTTCTCACTTTTAGATTCTAACTTGTTAGTAAGCATCTTCTTTACATATGCAGGGCACCCCCAGGGTCGCATGTGTTTAAGTGCTGGCTTATTGTCGCTCCATATCTCATATGGAGTTTTCTCTACTTACTTTGAAGGAACTCTGTTCAGAATATAAATTGAGCTTTGCAATGCATAGCCCCAAAGGTATGTCGGTAGAGTTGAGAAACTCATCATGGATCTAACCATAGCTAAAAGGATTCGGTTTCTCCTTTCTGCAACACCATTCAATTGTGGTGTTCCAGGAGGTATCCATTGTGATTGGACTCCATGAAGCTTCAAATAATCCAGAAATTCTTTACTTAAGCATTCACCTCTTCGATCTGATCGAAGTGTCTTGATACTTGTTTCAAGTTGTTTCTCTACTTCTTACTTGTACTCCTTGAATTTCTCAAAGGCTTCAGACTTATGTTTCATAAGACACACATTCCCAAACCTTGTGAAATCGTCTGTAAAAGTGATGAAGTAAGGGAAGTCTCCCTTAGCTTGAGTTGAAAATGGCCCGCATACATCAGTATGGACCAACTCAAGTACCTCTTTAGCTCGTACCCCTTTCCTAGAAAGTGGTTTGTTGGCCATCTTTCCTCTCAAGCAAGATTCACAGTTACCATAAGACTCCAAGTTAAATGGTTCGAGGTAGTCTAACTTCCTCAATCTTGTTATCTTTGATTCGTTGATATTACCAAGTCTGCAGTGCCATAAATAAGTGGGGTTTCTTGAATTACTTATCTTAGCTCATTTATTTTGCACATTGAAAATTTCACGACTACAGTTTAAAATATCCAATCCATCCACAAGCGGAGCATTTCCACAAACAAAACCATTAAAAGACAGTACATAACTGACATTGGCAATGAATGAGGAAAACCCCTCAATATCTAACATTGGGATAGAAATGATATTCCTCGTTAATGAGGGAACAAAATAACAATTATTTAGTTCTAAACAAAAGCCTGAAGGTAAATCTAGTCTATAAGTACCCACGCGTTCAGCATCTACTCGTGCTCCATTTTCAACGCACAGGTCCACCTCACAAGGTCCAACCTTTCCGTTATTAATTAGGCCTTGCATATTACTACAAATGTGTGAGCCACAAGCGGTATCCAATACCCAGCAATGGGAGTTACTTGTAGACATATTTATTTCAATTATAAACATACCTTATCTATTAGAGGTAGAAACGCCTAGTGCTTTGCCTCCTCTTGGAGCTGTGTAGTCCTTCTTTAGAACATGCGCTGGCATTTGTCCCCTTTCGTTCAGCTTACATTTGAAAGGGTCTCTCAACAGTTCATACTTCATTGTTTGAGACAGTTTTTCATAAAGACTCTTCAAGTGTTCTAGCATTTTGTTGGGGCCCATGTTTTCATGTTGCCTCTGTAACTCCATAGTCATAGAAGACAACATTATATATTTTGCCAAGGTAGCATCGTCCAACTATTTCTGATAAGTCACCTTGTCAAACAGGGCATACTCATTAGAGTTTTCAATAGGGATTGTGGGAAATACTGTGTCTAACACATACTCAATTCTTTCTAGTTTTAACACCAATCGCAGATTTCTTAACCAGTCAGGATAATTTGGTCCAGTAAGTTTGTTCATCTCAATCAACATTTTCAAAGATAAGCTCAACATATTTAGTAATCTAAAGAATTAGATAGACCGGAAATCAAATTCAAAATCTATTTCCTATTATACACATTCATTTAGGCTAATCAACAGGGCCTTTTGTTTAATTAGCTCTCACTATTTTAACATATTCTTCGACCCTATGGAAGAATACGGACTCATATTAAATACGGTCATAATGGGTCATGATCCAGGTTCATGCTATCTCCGCGTTTGCTATGGCTGATAACTTCAACAACACAACCTGGTAGGTCTCTAAACCAATTACAAACAATTCGTAACTCATGTTTGACCAAATGTTCTAAACAATCGATCTGCGTCCCTCGGCTTTTCCGACACTGTGGCGCCAAGACAGCCTAGCAAGTCAACCCCATTATGCGACTGCAATTATGCATCTAAGTGAGTTTTGCCTTATAGAGCAAACATTGTGGTGTAAATACTCATGAAGGTTTATCACTCACTTCTACATTTAACATGCATCTGTGAAAGAGTCTGAGTCCTTGTAGACTTAGAACAAATGTTGTGGCATAAATACTCATCTCGCCGAAAAGGATTTTGCACTACAATCAATTATAACGGACGACGCGTTCATTTCAAATGAGACTTGTATCAAAATTTTAGGGAACCTTTTAATTCAGGGTTTTAACCAAGATCAACACTTTTACGCCAAATCCAATATGACATCTTAATATCATGCAAAACTAATGATACATATAGTTTGGGAACCGTCAACCCAATATGCATGATATAAGATGGTTTAATCAAATACTGGGCGCCGTCTGCCCAGACAGTTATAGCAGACACTATTCTAGTAATTTAAATGACAAAAATTTGACATTTAGCACATAAACATTATACTTATCAAATAATATAATGCATAATAATAATCTTGGGTTAAACATTCTAAACTTGAAAAAAAATTGCTTCTGGACTGGTGGGGCCGTGTCGCTATTGATCAGCATCGCGGCGCTGCAGAGGCAGAAACATTTCTGCTTCTGCAAATGCATTAGCGCCGCAGCGCCCGTTGTCCAGTGAGTTCATATTTTCCAAAATGACGTATCAATGCTGCGACGCTCCACCATGGAGCCGCGGCGCCACCTTGAAACCCTAGCCAGCGCCGCGGCGCCCTATCAAAGGGCTGCGGCATCGACGTCCTGACAAGCGTTTCTGTGTTGATTTTCAAAAAATTATTCAACCCTTAAATCCAATTTAAGGACCAATTCACAGGTCCTTAATCATCATCCACTATTAACAATAACGCCCATTCGACCATCATCTGTTCTTACTCGTTCTTAGCCGTGCACCGTACAATGAGCCAGACAATGCACTTTGGCTTAGTTCGAGTTAGATTGGAATGACTTCCTCGAGTTAGCGTAGGAGATAATTTAGGGTAACATCAAAAGGTCAACATTTGTTCAAGATACGTAGGATTTCAATAAACCTCGTTTTAATCCAATTTTATGTTCAACCCATATTATTATTCTATTCAATTGTTATATAACCATTAAACCAGCCTGAGCTTTGATACCACTGAAGGGAATTATTGGGTACAAATCACATAAGTAAGGCACATCAGAAGTTTTAAAAGTTTTGTTTCTTACTTACCCCAACAATAATTTCTGGTATGGTTATACAACAATGAAACTTGTAACAAAAAACATTTACTTACAAGTTACAATAATCTGGAGTCTTTGTCTTCTATAAGGTGTACACGCGGTTGCCCTTCCGATTGCAAGCTCCAAGCTTCAATGAACTCCTCCTTCGGAAAGCTAGGAAATCCGGCAGAGGTTCGAGAGAGTATTTTATTCTAAGTCTCTAAGGCTTAGAATGTTATTCTGAAAATTAGTATTGATTAATGAGGTGAATGCCTCTATTTATAGTTGAAAAATATGTCAAAATCGGATTAGGATTTGACCTTGGACGTGGCCAAAAAATTGAGGCACAGGCGCCGCAGCCCTAGGGTATGGGTGCCGCGGCGCTCAACTTTATTTTTCGTGCATTCTTAATTAAATCCAAAATCCAATTTTGACTTAATTAAGACAATCATTATTCATTTAAATATCTCGATTCCAAATCGAACATTTAATTACTCTCTCAATACATCCTTGGATCGAAACGGACAACCGACATAGTGTGAACCTACAGGCCTTCTCATATCGACATTAATCAAATTAAGGTCTACACGGAACTCCTAGACGGCGCCGGAAGATGAACTCAATATGTGAAGTACGTTTACGCGAATCCAGTAAACTTAACCTTTATGTGGTAAGATAAAATTCTTTCATTCACGACACACCCGATCAAGCTTAGGATTTGTTAAGTGTATCCAAATGGCTTAATCATTGTATCTCATCTATATTAGTTGACGACTAGACCATATTCTAAATATGTCTATTGCGTTGGCCAACGACTTAGTCAACTTAATATCACTGAGAATCTGAGTGTTCTCTCGAATATACATTCGAGGAATGAATCCTAATCTTGGCTCAACTACCACCTTCAATCCACATCGTAATGTACCCAATACAAGTCGTATCTCAACCTACAAGACATTTGAGCTTAGGACGGGATCAAAGTACATTACTTTGTAGATAAGGCGCGTATTGACCTCAAGTCTAAGGATTCTATCTCCCATACGTTGATCATACATTAGACAAGTATAACAAACACGCAGGGTATACCAATACTTCCAAAGTATCCATGTGTCCATCACGAGTAACTATTACTCGTAGCAGGTGAGACATACTACATCCTCTAAGGATGTGATGCAGACCACATGTGGACTTATCATATATCTATCCCATTCTCGATGATCATTAGTCGAGGCTATTTTAAGAGTTACGCTCTATCATAAAATATCTCACTCTATTAATGACAACGTAAGCTCAAGGGATGCACATTTATGAATAATCACAAACAATCAAATAATAATTCAATAATTACAAATGCCAAAATATTAATCTCCATTAATAATAATATGAATATGTATAAAGTACATTTATCCTAATACAAATTGTCTTTAGGACATAAATATACTTTCAAGACAAACATAATCCTGAGTAGGTAACCTAGGCATGTATGCACAGTTTAATATAGGAAACAAAATGCATTTACTGGGATCCTTTATCCATACTTGCACAATTTCAATGCCAAACTGTATCATATATACATGCCTTACAACATGAGACATAGTTATAAGTTAAATATGGAATGAGACAAGGCTACAACTTAACATGGCATGGATCAGTTTCAATGAGTGCTTAACACTAATGTAAATACTATTTATGCAACTCAACATGTATTTTCTCATCTAACATGCTTGTGTGCTTTTAATGAGTTAACGAAATATTTGACTAAAATTTCTAAATATAATGTGTGATACTATTGATATTTGATATTAAAAATGCAATTTATATTACTACTAGTAATTGTATAACTTGTAAGATTTTTAAGAGATTTTATTTCTCGAAGATAAAAATAATCCAATATCAAAAAAAGTTAAAGAATTGGTAACATTAGCTCTAGAAATTACGGAGCACAGTACAAATCTTACTTGTTGCTTTACCTCTTTGAGATAAATAGTCTTTGTTGTGCAATTCTAAATGTGAAGTAAGGAAAAAAAAAAGGATATGTTCTTACAATTAGAGAAAATGTGATAATAATTAACACAAGTTGAGATGGCCGAGTTGGTCTAAGGCGCCAGATTAAGGTTCTGGTCCGAAAGGGCGTGGGTTCAAATCCCACTCTCAACATTTATTATATTTTTCTCTTGCTCGATGCGAAATGGTACAAATGATCTAAGGTGTGATCACTTTTGCCAATTTCACCTAATTGGAGTAGTAGAATTATCAAATTAAGCTCTAATGGATGTGCAAAGAGATGAATGAGTCTTTTGGTTCATCTCTCGAAGTGATTCCTCCCTTTATTGGGATGAAGAAATGCATTAATGTGCTAATTACCCTCCATGCCCAAATATTTTGAAGGTTCAATACTTCAACTGAATTGGCATTTGGTCCAAATGCGAAATCAACAAATTCAATTTTTTAAAATCTAATATAAATGTATTTAAAATTAGATAACTCTGCAACATTTTCTTTTCTCAAAAAATTAGATAACTCTGCAACATTTTCTTTTCTCAAAAAATTAGATAACTCTGCAACATTTTCTTTTCTCAAAAAATTAGATAACTTTGCAACATTTTCATTTCTCAAAAAAATGTGAAGTACTTACTAAAACACTTTCAAGTTTCATTTGATAAACTGCAAAGTAAGAACACATGTGATACAATCGAGTAAAGAGAAACATAACTTTGAGGTCGACTTTTATAACACATGGTATAAATAAATACTTTTGCAAAGTTCAGGAATATATAAACTTTTATCCTCCTAGAAGAAAAGAAGGGGGGTGAAAGCATAATTATGCTGAAATAGAGTCTAGTTTTATAAAATTTGGGAACATGCGATCTTTCAGAGAACGCAGAAGAAATCTGGGGAAATAGAAAAACCGTGGCAATCACCACTTCATAATATTATCCAAAACTTTCACGATTCCTCCACACCCTTCTCTCTTCTACCTATAAAAATAGTACCTCTTTCTATTATTACACAACATAAGCAACAGAATACAACAACTATCTTGTCACGACCCAAATCGGAGGGCTGCGACGGGCACCCGGATCCCACCCGCCGGGTACCACCATTCGTATATTTAACATCTAATCGTAATTCATTACGGACGAAGCCGAAAGAAAATTATGACAATCAGGTAACCAACTTATATATACACATACCCATATCAAGGCCGACAAGGCCACACATGACAACTAACCACAGGACACTTGTCAACAAGTCTCTAAGAGTAGCAATATCAAAGGTCGGGACAGGGCCCCGCCATACCCATATATACAAGCAGAATTGTACCGTACCAAAATTAGACCAACACTCCGAACAAGGGGAGTGCTCCAAAAATCCACTGGATCCGCAATCAACTAACGTGAACCGTCACCTTCCTTAACTGAACATGCAGGCATGAAACACAGCGTCCCCCGACAAAGGGGACGTCAGTATGACTGATGTACTGAGTATGTCAGACATGAATAATAACATAACAGGGATATACAACAACTGAAACAGAAACAGCTTATCAGCAGTAAATGCCTCTGAGGGCCCTAATACATATGCCTAAATGTTATGCACAATGCAGTTTCCATATACATCAGTCTCATCGGGAATATTCCTTACCATAACAGCCTCTGTGGGCATCATACCATATAATGGTTAATGAGTGTATGCATAATGCAAATGCGGTATACTAATGTCCACACAGGAATCCTCCCATAACCGCCTCTGTGGGCATCAGGTTATATCGCCAAACAAGGGCATCACATCATCACATCATATTGGCCTCTTCAGGCTCTTTCGTGATAGTCTGTACCAACTACAGGTGGTGTGCGTATATAACGTCTTTCCCTTTTCTGTCACGACCTAAATCGGAGGGCCGCGACGGGCACCCGGACCCCACCCGCCGGGTACCGCAAATCGTACATTTAACATCTAATCGTAATTACTTATGGACTAAGCCGAAAGAAAATTATGAAAATCAGGTAACCGTCTTATATATACACATACCCATACTCAGGCCGACAAGGTCGTACATAACAACTATCCACAGGACACCTGTCTACAAGCCTCTAAGAGTAGCAACATCCAAGGTCGGGACAGGGCCCCGCCATACCCATATATATAAGCAAAATTTTACAGTACCAAAATTAGATCAACACTTCTGAACAAGGGGAGTGCTTTGAAAATCCGCTGAATTCGCTATCAACTAGCGTGAACCGTCACCTTCCTTAACTGAACGTGCGGACATGAAACGCAGCGTCCCCCGACAAAAGGGACGTCAGTACGACTGATGTACTGAGTATGTCAGGCATGAACAATAGTATAACATGGATATACCAATAACTGAAACCGAAACAATTGACCAACAGTAAATGCCTCTGAAGGCCCTAACACATATGCATAAATGTCATGCACAACGTGGTACACATATACATCGGCCCCATTGGGCATCTTCCTTACCATAACAGCCTATGTGGGCATCATTTCATGTCGGTCTCTGTGGGCATAATATCATGTAATGATTAATGAATGTATGCATAATGCAAATGCGGTATACTAATGTCCACACAGGAATCCTCCCTTAACCGCCTCTGTGGGCATCAGGTTATATTGCCACACAAGGACATCACATCATATTGGCCTCTTCGGGCTCTTTCGTGATAGTTTGTACCAGCTGCAGGTGGTGTGCATATATAACGCCTTTCCCTTTCCCCACATCCCCTACATATATAAAATATTTACCATATAGTAGTGTGCATAGCACAAGTGGTCCAGGGTAATATATGAATATGATGCAAATGAAAATGCATAAATGACAATAAAATATTTTCCTGAATTTACCGGATGACATATTATCCTTGTACCTTCGGTTAAGGCCATAAATATTAACATCTTTTCTGTATGCCTTAATAAAGACTTAGACACATATTTAGACATGTTTTTAGCATAGGAATCAATAACACGAATATTCTTAAGTACTAGGAGCAGAATAAATTATGGAGCAATATCACGGTTATATTACGTTACATGAAACATGTCAAAAGAAAGAAATAATTTGCCTTAACCTACCTCGAATATTAATTCAATTCTTGGCCGAGAGTTTCAATATATGCGTGTAAAGTATCTAGGATTTCATACTAATTAAGCTTGGCACACCAGAAATCATCCAACTAGCTTTTGGTTTAGACTATCCTTGGCAGAAGAATGACCATAGCGTAGCTTATAGAATGAAAAGGCTGCTTTGGTTTTATATCCACGAATTGCAGGCTTAATTTGAAATGTAACAAGTTGATGAAAATTTAAAAAGGCTTCCAAAGCATTGAAATACATGTCCCTCACGTGAAGAGGCAATGATGGATAATCATTGTGTCTCCCTTCTTTTAATGGGTGTGGGCCCTGTTGACACCCAATTTTATCCCGTCTTTTCCGATTTATTTTTATTTTTAAATATTTTTTACACTTCAAAAACAATTTTAATATATATATATATATTATTTTCAATAACATTATTTATTATTATTATTATTATTATTATTATTATTCACATGTTTTACTATCATTTGCCTTTTTAAATCATAATCATAGTTTCTATTCTAATATTCTATATTATTTTATTTTAGCCAAAACGACATCGTATTTTTTATTTTTAATTAAGCATTAAGCATTTCACAAATATTATGTTTTATTATTATCACATCTTATACTATATTCTAAATAATTTACATTTTTTATTCAAAGCATTTTTAATATTAAACCCCTTTTATATTTTTAAATCCATAACCCATTTTATTTCCCAACCCAAAATAAATTCTACTCAAAACATTCTATCAACCCCAAAAATCCATCTACAAATTAACCCCTATTTTCGGCCCAACTTACCAAGCCTAAATCAAACCCATTTCACCCCAAACCGTGGCCCAAAAACTAATTCATCCCGCCCAATCGGCCTTCACTGACCTGAGCCCATTCGACCAACCCCTTTATCCCTTCTACAACCCATAAAAGTCCCAAACAAACCAGCCCACACCCGCAACAGCCCAAAACCCCCCTTTTCTTATTTTCGATCTGCCCATCCCCTTACCGCATAAAACCCAAACAAACCCTAAACCTATTCTTCCAACTCGCCGCACACCCCTACCCCTACGTCGCCGCACCCTACGCCTGACACCACCAGTCGTCGACACCGCCAACCTACCACATCACCTCTCACCGACCTATGCCTCAAGAAGTCATCCCTAAACTTAATACCCAAAAGCCAGACGACCTTCTCAAAAAACCAGCAGCCTTTCACATCGGCACATCCTTTTACCCGCCAGACAAACACCCTCACCATACCACTGCCACCATACCCCCTCGACCATCGAGCCCGCACATCGCACAATCCCTTTTTTCCCATTTTTTGCAAAACCCCAGAGCTTGGAATAGCTCGCCCGAGTCAGATCGACCTGCAATGCTACAGTGGACCTCTAGAACACCTTCAAAAAAATTCGGTGGGTAAGAGCATAATCCCATACCCCTTCTTTATCATCTCGGTTTTCGAAATGAAAAGAAAACCGTCACATTTTTCAACCTTTGTTTTGAATTCAAAATTCAAACCTCAGCCATTAGGGTCTCGATTGGGGCTATAAATAGAACCCTTTGTGGGTTCTCAAAAAAAAGGGAGAAGGAGGAGGAAAAGGAGAAAAAGGATTCGGATTTGGAGAGAACAAAAGCCCTCTGTTTTTTTTAAAGTTGTTAACTAAGAGTCGACCTTTCTTGTTGTTTCGGAAAAGAGTTTCTTTTTCAGAGCCAAAGATCCTTTCTTGAACATGTTTCAATTTTGAAAAGTCCTCCCATTTTTACTCTCGGTTCCGGCTCGGCAAAGCCACAAACATTTTGTTCTTTTTCAGTCGCATAAACAAACTTCTCCGAGCGGGTCGACGATTCGAAACACGCCTCGGTTCGCTGCCCGGAGAAGGTCAGTAAAATACATTCCTCTCTATTTATTTTCTGTATTTTTCGTATTTTGGTGCTAACTATGTACTGATTATTCATGTGGCTGTGTTTTAATGCCTAAGTGTATTAAGTTGTTAGCCTTGTTTAATTACCTATCAAGATTTAGAAAATTCTTTTTTTGTATTATTAAACTGATGTAGATTATGATATGAGGCATATGTTGTTAGTACTTATTTAGAAGATTTATGACTAGTTAGATGTTTTATGTGTGATACATATAGTGTTCACACCTGTTTGGTTCATAATTAGTATTACATTCAGTATAATGTATTGAAAATGTTGTTCAGTACCTGTTTAGTGAAGTTATGATGTAAATTAGTTATGTTTTAGCATGATTAATATGATAAGATCCCTGTTCTACTTTAAGGGTCATGATCTATGGTGATTAAGGTCTGAATATGTGGTTATATTTTGATTTTGTTACATGTTTGAGATCCAATGCTAAGTAGAAATAAAGTTTGGTCTCTTTGTAGATTTAGATATATGTCAACTTGTTTGCATATTTTCTTTGTGATCAAATGAGTAAGTGTTAGGATAGGTCGGGTTTAAATTCTTACTTTCCTGTTTATAAATCTACAAGCATGAGTTCATGGTAGTAAAATGGGATAAAGAGCTTTGTGTGTGTATGTATTGATTTCTGGACATTATATAATATTGTTGGATCCAGAATCTCTAAATAGGTTTATACTGTTGAGTCATTTATTTGATTCTTAGGTCATAATTTCCCTATCAAGATGATTAAAATATGTATGTGCTAATGCTTTCTACTATTTTAGGCTAGATTGTGTCATGTTGGTTTGCTATCTGTCGGTCCTTTGTGATTAACTCTTATATGTTGGTCATATGATAAAGATATAGGAATATGTGTATTTTCTCTATTGCATTGATTTGTTGTGGATGTCAAAGGATAGTGAAGGGCCTTAGCTTTGAACCATGTTAGTATGTTGTAAGTCTGTTTGCATGAGTTTGGGCTAAGTAATAGAATGGAATAAACATGCCTTCCTATCTACTATGACTGAACTTCTGTAATAAGTATCTCAGTTATTAGGTTATTTCTTTATCCTTAAAATGCCATGTTTGATCTTCTACCTAGGTGTCATGTTGTTCGTATATTTACTTATATGCCAGAATGCTAGAGTAACATCCCTATTGGTATGAAAGACCTTCTTAGCCACTGGAACACATTTGTCTTAACTAACTGGTCATATATGTTCAGTTTAGCATAAACAATCTTTGGTGTCTGAAGAAGTTAGGCTATTTGATTGCTTCTGTGTTTCTCCTGTCCAATGTGACTTGTTAATTAGCCATGAAGTACCCACTAGTTTCAATATCATTAAACCCAATAGTGTAGTGGATACAAGAGTTTATATACTTAGTTTAGCCTTGGATTGACTCTGGATACTTGAGATGTGCTTTTTAAATGGCTATTTATGCATTTTAAACTTTTCTGATTCCTTGGAATTGACCACATATTTACTTTGTTTCCTGAATATCAAAGCATGCCCATATTAGCATGAAACCCCTTTCGTGTCCATACTGATCATATATCCATTGAATTGGCCGCATTTACTTGGTTTGAAATGCACAAACATTTTCCTTTCTTCTGAAATGTGATACCCATCATTTGTCTGTTGCTCTTTTTCCTCCATTTTCTTATGTTTTCCATGAGATATTTAAATGATATACCTCTAAAGTATATGAGCTATAGAGAACTGGGCATATATCTGGCATGTATTAAGTTCGTATATCCTTAAGTATATCATGTATGATTAGGAAAATTCTGTATATCTGTCTTTGGGTGTTTGGGATTAATATGTATCGGGTCTATCTGCTTTGTGTTTTTCTTGTAAAAACAGTGAGAGCTGAGTGTCCTCGGTGCATGCTTTGGTATGCAAGTTGTGTATTGAGCCTATTTGTGTATACGAAAGTATATATAAAAAAAGAATGTCCATCCTTGTGTATATCACTCTTTGCTTAGTCAGTAAATGTCTGGTGGGCCTCGCCCATTTTGCTTTCCTGTTTGCCTACACTGCATTGTTGTAACCATTGGGCTCGGCCCACAGACTTTTTCGCTTGTTTCCCTTTCTGCCTTCATGATGTAAATCGGGTCAGGCCCAATAATATATTATTCTTCACGAATTATTTGTTTACGTTTTCTTATACATATTTCCATGTTCCATCTACTAATTCTTTTTCTTTCTTTTATTTACATGAAATGCATCGGGAGCAACGAAGAGTCTCGTTATGAGACTCATCATGATTATTGCCAAACGAAGACCCACATCCACACTCCTTGCATTCTCCAACCTCGGGATTTCAAAACAAATAGGGTGAGATGACATCATCATCCGCTTTAGTTCCCTTTCATTGTTATTCTTTAAATTTCGTTATTTCTATTTTTGGGGTTGTAATAATTATTTAATGTTTGTGTATTTTATAGGATATTTAGAATAACTAGGCTAGGAATAGATAAGTAGTAAGGTAGTTTTAAATTTAGAAATCGTCGCTAGTTACTTACTTTAGGCTCGGTTAGTTTTAAGATTGGAAGTCCACCGTTAGTTTATTTATTTTAGGCGCGTCATGCACGTTCAAACTTTCAAAACAATTGATCATCTTCTACTTTGCATTTTTCACATACCTATAAAGCTTTGTTTCTATCCAATCTTATGATTTAAAATGACTTCCTAAAAAAATCTTTATATTACAAATAATTTACTTTTCCCCTTTACTATCAATTGCGAAATAAGTACTTTATCAATTTTCATGCAAATGTACTTTTATTCAAAATTAACTTTATATGTATTTTATAAATCATACTTTACAAATGTCATGCATGCTTTTCCGTGTTTCCTACCGGTAATTATTTTCACAATTATTTTGCAAAACTCCTCAAGAAGGAAAATTATTACTTCATAAAAAAATGCATTCTCTTTAAATATTATTTTTGTAGACATGCATTTGCTTTGACCGGATAGCCGCAAGTTAGCGGATCTTAAAGGATGCCTAACCCCTTCCCTTTAGGATAATAAAGAATCCTTACCTAGAATTTTTCTAGTTTCACATACCTTAAAATTGGAGTTACATTGCAGTATTTATTTAATATTTAGGTGTCCTAATTCACCATAAAATAATTAGGTGGCGACTCCTTAATCTAACTCAGGAATCACCGATACGTTGTGCTCCGCTTTGACCGCGGGTTAAAAACAGGCGCAACAACATGGCGACTCCGCTGGGGAATTTCTGGTTCTTAACCATAGCAAACCCAGGTTAATTATTGTGCTTTACTTTTTGCTCATTATTTGATTTGATGCTTTGATATGTTTCATGTTTGAAATTTTGCATGTATAACTTTTTAATTGCTATATTCTCTTACTGCTTTCCTTAAATTGGCATTCCGCTCGTATTTCTTCCACTTCGGAAAATTGACACTATCACACATACACGCGAGGTGTGTTTTGCGCACCCGCAAATTTCTTTCAAATTACCAAATTTTAGGAGAGCGTATGCGCGGAGCGCCCGGACCACCCGGTGGCCGTGTGGCCTTCTCACTCGAGTAGTCCGCTCGGGAACCTTGAGTCTAGTCAGCCAAATCTTAGAAAATTTTGGATAGAGAAATACCACCATTTATCTTAGGTCATGCATGCATAAGCCTTAGGTGGGTCGATCCTTGGCATCGACTCCACAATTAAGAAATCCACCAAATTATCGACGGGTCTCATGACCCAACGACCAATCAACATATTATGTGTAGCGTGATAATGATAGACGAATTCAAGCCTAATCATGACAGGCCGAAATTGGAAAATGCACGTTCATTTTGTCTTCATTTCCAACAAAAGCATTTCAATTTAATGGCTTGGATCAATCTATCATAATCTCGCATATTTGGCGTTTAGGCCCACCTCTGGCATAAGAGAGGCCCCATGCATATTAGGACGCGCATTTAATTTCCATACAATCTACTTTTTATTTTCTGTTGCTTCCCACTCTATGCATATTATTTAAAGTAATAATTACTCGCCTTATACTAACTTGGTTTTCTTCATTTTTTAGAAGGTTTATTTTGCCTAAATTATTTTCCCCAAAGGTTGATTTGCGTTGACTAAAACTGGCGGAACATCCCTACTTCACGAGATCAAAGACACGATCATTCAACAAAATGACTGATTCAGGTGCATCGGAACAGACTGGCCTGGGACTTATCGCTCTTCCGAGAGATGAATCAGAAGCTTTAAAAAGGGGAGATACTACCGTCCAGGAAAAATACATCGCCCAACTGTTGCAACAGATGGCAGCCATGCAGACTGAGATTGAACGGCTCCAAAATCTCACAAACATATCCATTAGCATCAATACCCCACTCCCTGAACAAGGGACGAATGCAACTGCACCGCAAACTTTTTCATCTCATGAACCATCATTTCCCCAAAACCTCCCTGAAAATTCGCCACTAAGCAAAACCAATCCGCAGTACACTAACCCACAACCTATCAACCCACAAGCTAGTCCACAACAAAGCCCGCTACAAAATGATCTGGCATCCTTCACAACTCCACATGCACTTCAAGCTCCACTTACCCAAATTACCCCACTCATTCTAAACACCCATCCCACACAAAATCACCAGGCAGCCCGGCACATACTGATGGCACACGTCACTGATCACAGCAAGTAGTATGTGCCACCAGTATATGTAACGGAAGCCCAACCTTCTACTTCTACCATACCAAACATACCTCCTCAGGAGATAGACCAATATGAAGAGATGGAAAGGCAAGCAAGGATCAGAACTGACGAAAGTATGGCGAGAGAAATTCATAGCCTAAAAGAAGTATTCAAGAACATCCAAACCAGCAAGGAACATGAAGGACTCGAGTATGAAGATCTCTGCATGCATCCCGACATTGAATTGTCTGTCGGATATAAAGTGCCAAAATTTGACTTGTTTGATGGAAAGGGAAATCCTCACTCTCATTTAAGATCGTACTGCGACAAACTGGTTGGGGTAGGTAAAGACCAGGCCATCATAATGAAGTTGTTCGTAAGGAGTTTGACAGGAGAAGCACTCGACTGGTACACGAGTCAAGACCCGTGAAAATGGCGTAATTGGGGCACGATGGCACAAGATATTGTGAACAGATTTAAGTTCAACACTGACACAGTATTTGATAGATTTTATCTGATAAAGTTGGAAAAGAAATCCACAGAGACCTTCAGAGAATATGCCATGAAGTGGAGGGCAGAAGCAGCAAAAGTTCAACCCCCGATAGCGGAAAGTGAGATGACCACTCTCTTTGTACAATCTTTGAAAGATGCAACCTACTATGAAAGAATGATAAGCGTCATAGGCCGGAGTTTCTCTGAAGTTCTAAGGATGGGAGATTTCATAGAAGAGGGTATCAGAACTGGAAGTATTACAAACTTTGTAGCGTTGCAAGCAACGAGTGAGGCAATTCAGTCGGACTCATTTGAGGGAGCAGTAAAGAGGAAAAGAGACGGAGTGTCCCCTATTATGACGGTTCAGAAACATAGGCCAAATCAAATGTCAACCTACCAAATGCCATCACCCCAGCCTCCCTACTACAATCAAAACAACCAAAGTCCTCAGCTTTCCTATTATAGCCCATACGCCCAAAGCCCTCAACCTTATTATCAACACCCACCTGCTCCCTACCCTGTCTACCATACTTATCCAATATATAGCCTGCCTCGAGTGCCTGCCTATCCGAATCCCCCACAATGTCAGCCCGCATACTTACCTCAGCTACGAGTCCATCCACCAAACGCACCCAGACCCTATGCAAAACCCAAAAGAAAGCCAGTAAAAACCTATACACCTTTAGCCGAACCTCGAGCCCAATTGTATGAACGACTGAGAACCGCAGGAATACTCCAGTCCATCCTAGGAAATGTCCCCAATCTGTTCCCAAATGGCACGATGAGACCAAGCATTCCGCATAGCACTCGGGAATCCCAGGACACGACACTGGAAATTACTATGCCCTCAGAGACAAAATCGAGGCATTAATCAAAGAAGTAGTTATCCAACTGAAAGCACCTTCCTCTAATGTAAACAATAACCCTTTTCCAAATCATGACGATGCCAATGTGAACATGATTACTGTTGATGAAGAACACAATTTGGAAGGGACTATTGTGCCAGTCCAGAGAGAGAAAAAGGTTGAATCATCGGCCTTTATCACCCCTATGATTATAGTCCAAGTAAGGACACCGTTTGAAGTAGAAGTGCTTCCTCTAAAGCCGCGGATCATGATATCGTCTTTTCCTGAAAAAGTCTCATCAACCAATCTCCAAAGGAAGAGAGATGCTCATTTACCAAAGCATGTTCCGCCTCTTAGTCAGTCATTCGTCAAAGCATGCGCCAATTAGGAATCAAAGGAGAACAATGCAGCCAACCTCGTGAGTGGATTCAAAAGATTTTTCATTGCTGAAGAAGAAGCAAAATGCAATGTGATTCTCGATGATTACGCTAGAGACTCAACCATTTGGGATGCAGAGCAAGAAGATGTTTTGGGAAAATTGGACTTGTGCCCCGCCTTGTTTCTCCCGAAAACTAGTTAATTGCATTAATATTTAATGAAACAATGCGATTCATATTGAGGCCTGAATCACATCTACGCATTTAATATGTTTTGCCTCCACCTTTTGAAAGCTCAACATGACAAATCCGCTTTGTTTTTGCTATTTTAAAATCTGTTGTTTGATAATTTTATTTTCTCTCTCATCATGCAAACTAATAAATTTGTCGATACAGTGTGACACATTTGAAACAAGAAAGCAAGACTTCGAAGAATATGAGGAAGACTCACAACCGGAAGGATTGGGGCGTGTTTAGAATAAGCCAAAGCCAGATTTGGATGAAACATCAAGATGATTGATAATTACAAGCATTAGCACGAGCATTTGTCTTTTGCACTTTTGGGCTATCACACTACAATCAGGATTTTCTACTGGGGCAACGCTATATCTTTCGAAGCCAAGTGGATACAGAATCATGTACGGAGAAACTGATTGATGAAAAGCAGATGGACGCAGTTTGTCCGGGGCAACTTTATCAGAATAGAATGGCCAAAAACTATCAATGTATATGTAGTGAAGAGATACTACATTTAGGATTTTTCTATGTAACGCATTTTCTATGTTGTAAAAGTCGCGCTCCCTTAGTGGGATACACAAAGAACCCATGTCGGGTTCCGTTTCTTTAAAACACAAATTTCCCCAAATTCCCTTTTGCCTGTACCATGAACTACGTTATGACCTGATTCCCTCGGCGGGATACGTAGGCGGCCATATCAGCTTCGGTCCCCTTTTTTAGAAAAAACCTTATAAATCTCTTTTTCCGCATGAACTACGTTATGACTTGATTCCCTCGGCGGGATACGTAGGCGGCCACATCGGCTTCGGTCCATTTTTTGAAAACCCATACGAATCTCTTTTGTAACGAACTACGTTATGACCTGATACCCTCGGCGGGATACGTAGGCGGCCACAACGGCTTCGGTCCCACTTTTTAGAAAATCTTACAATCCCCTTTGTTTGTAACGAACTACGTTATGACCTGATTCCCTCGGCGGGATACGTAGGTGGCCCATATCGGCCTCAGTCATACCGTTAAAAAAATCCCTTATTTTGCATATAGCACTACACTCATCTGATTGCCTCGATAAGTCGGTCAAACAGCCCACACAAGACTCGTTTGTCCATTCAAAGGTTCATCATCCTCAGATATCGGAGACTGGGCAAAAATTTTAGGGTTCACTGCAAGAAGACGCCGATAGACATGGAAAAATGTCGGCCAACTAAGTCTTCATGCAGAAAAGGATTTTGGATAAGACGTTTTCTTTGTTTCACCGCATGTCACTACTCGACAAACATTTACATATATGCATACTTTACTATAAGCAAATTATTTTCAACAAATATTTTCATTAGAATTCGACATAAATTTTTATTGATATGCATACTTTCTTATAAACAAATTGTTTTCAACAAATGTTTTCATTAACGGCTTGCCATGACTGGGAACCAGACGGGGCCACAGGTCTGAATCAACAGGTAATGCAAGTATCGAGAGACAAAGCTACAAAGTCAACGCGAATCAATCACTACTCCCCCAAACTCACAAATTTTCTTTGAGTACAAGTTCTTCAGGTGGAAAAAAGCAGGGAAGCCACATCACTTATGATCAATTTCACAAAGAATTTCAGCATCACAGCTCACCACAAGGATTACGTTCCTTTTTTGCATCTATACGAAGACATCATCTTGACCTACAGGGCCCCAACCGTTATGTCTGCACAAGGATTTTATTTTGAATCACAGAGGACAGCAACACAACAAACCGACGGCAAAGACGTTGCATCACATTTTCATCCGTGCAAAGATGACATTTCAATTCACAATCCACAGGAGTTTGAATCGGCAGAAGATTCAACACAATGTGGAATTGTCTTTTACAGCATTACAATGACGTCAACAACATTACAACGATGTCTTCAGCACGACATCTATATTCTACAGCAAAATAACATTACAATAACGTCCTCGACATTACGACATCTATCTTCTACAACAAAATAACATTACAACAACGTCCTCGACGTTACGACAGCACAACAATTGTCTTTTACAGCATCACAACGACGTCAACAATATTACAACGACGTCAACAACACAGCATCTACCTTCTACAACAAAACAACATTACAATAATGTCCTCGACGTTACGACAGCACAACAACTGTCTTTTACAATATCACAACGACGTCAACAACATTACAATGACGTCTTCAGCTCAATAGCTATCTTTTACAGCAAAACAACATTACAACAACGTCCACGACGTTACGGCAGCACAACAACTATTTTTTACAGCATTACAACGACGTCTTCAGCGTAACAACTATCTTTTACAGCAAAACAGCATTACAACAACGTCATCGGCGTTACTTCAGCTTAACAACTATTTTTTACAGCAAAACAACATTACAACAACGTCCTCGATGTTATAGCAGTACAACTGTCTTTTACAGCATTTCAATGACGTCGACAGCATTACAACGACGTCTTCAGCTCAACATCTATTTTTTACAGCAAAACAGCATTACAACAATGTCCTCGACGTTATGGCAGCACAACAACTGTCTTTTACAGCATTACAATGACGTCGACAGCATTACAATGACGTCTTCAGCATAACAACTATCTTTTACAGCATTACAACGACGTCAACAACATTATAACGACGTCTTCAACTCAACATCTATTTTTACAACAAAACAGCATTACAACAACGTTCTCGACATTACTACAATACGACAATTATCTTTTACAGCATTACAATAACGTCATCAGCATTACAATGACGTCTTCAGCTCAATAGCTATCTTTTACAGCAAAATAGCATTACAACGTCATCGACGTTACAGCAGCACAACAACTATCTTTTACAGCATTACAACGACATCAACAACATTACAACGATGTCATCAACAACGTCCATACAATGACATCATCAATAACACGCCCATACAACGGTGTCATCAGCAACACGCCTATGCAACGACGTCATCTGCACAACACGTCTACCTAATGACGTCTTCAACACAACGCGTCCATACAATGACGTCATCAACAACATTACGTCAATACAACGACGGCATCAACATTACATTCTTACAACAACGTCATCAATATTATATCTATCCAATGACGTCTTTAGCATTACATCTACACAATGATGTCTTCAACACGACACGTCTATACAACGACGTCATCAACAGCATTACGTAGACACAACGACGACATCATTACGCCCTTACAACAACGCCATCGCATTACATCTGTGCAAGGACATCATTTCGACTCACAAGGTCGCATTTTTTTTGTACTCATTCTCTATCATTTTATCTCAGCAGTTATGTACTAATTTTATCTTAAGCTTTAGTTTGCAGGAGCTTTAAATTGCAAGAGCTTCAGCACAACGTGGAACTATCTCTTACGGCGAACCGAGGCAATTTTGGTCAGCAGCCTACTTCGAACGTTGTTCCGCTCTTCCCCCAATAATTTTGTCACGTCTGCAACTAATGTCATCATAACTCGACACTGGGGCAATATTTCTTGTATCCGCACCAACTTTTTCAATATCTTCTCACTCAAAATTCTATTTCGACCCAGGCATCCCTACTCCTCCTTCAAAGCCCGATGATCAGGACAAAATTGGCTACTCAGTCAACTTCTTTGGCCGAAAACTCTTTCATCGTCTCCGGCCAAAGAGGGGCATCTGTTGACACCTAATTTTGTCTCGTCTTTTCCGATTTATTTTTATTTTTAAATATTTTTTACACCTCAAAAACAATTTTAATATAGACATATATATATATATATATATATATATTCTGTTACCTATAGCTACTTGCAAACATGGCTCTGATACCATAACGAGCAGTGGATCACACAGAGAAGTACTATTTAGGCATGATTTACGGGTATGTAACAGTCCTGTCAGGGCCGTCTTAACTCAGGACAGATCTAAAACACCCTAACACCACCATGGCTAAGCGGCATACTATAGGATCAACAACATGGGCTTCGGACATTCCGCTGGATCTGTTTCTCTGCGCCCAACCTTAGCTTCTTCTCACATGAATCAGCCGCTAATTAAAGCATTTGTTCCATGATTCCAAGTAGATTTAGTATAACATAGGTTCAACAATTAAGGATTTAGCCGATCATTGGCTAATCCTGAAATATAATAAGATTTAATTTAAAATACAAAAATTAAATATACCTTAAGATGATGTGGTTGTGCTCAGTGCTGGAGGAGATGTATATCAAACTAAACTTTTATTTAGAGAATGTTTGTACAAAGTAGAGAGAGAGAGGGGTTGGCGAAAGCCTGCCTTTCCCTTCTTCTGAACCCCCCTTTATAATGGATTCTGTGAAAATATCGCCGCCTAGTGGCCGACAATTACAAAAGTGAACAGTGGCCGACAGATAAAAAGTAATACGGCCAAACATCATGGGCCCTACTATTCTAATAATTCATCTACTTTTATTAAAGTAGATTCTCATCTTGTCATCCGGTGGCATTTTATGATAGGTCCACCATTTTCAGAATATTATTCTTCTTTTCCTTTGTTTTTCCCGAGCTGGAGGATGCCTCCATGTTTTCCTGGAATTTTGCCAGGTATTCTTGGATATCAAAATCCGCATCGTATGGGTCCTGGGAGTCCTGGACATCTTCTTCTTCTGTATGAACTGAAGCCATAGACGTATCTGAGGGGAATTCCTCATCAAGATTTTTCATTAAATCTTTTTTCACTTCTGCCATGTATGATGATATTATTTCAGCTTTAGATATTACTTCTTTTTTAAGCTGAATCTTCCTGGCAATGTGCTGGAAAGGGCTATTAGTCTCAGATTTAGGCTGTTCATTTTTTAGCTTGGTATAACCTTCTGTTCATTTGACGGAGTCTTGAACGGACAAGAACTTATAGACCAAATCACTGCAGCAGCAGAAGGTTATACCAAGCTAAAAAATGAACAACCTAAATCTGAGACTAATAGCCCTTTCCAGCACATTGCCAGGAAGATTCAGCTTAAAAATGAGTAATATCTAAAGCTGAAATAATATCATCATACATGGCAGAAGTGAAAAAAGATTTAATGAAAAATCTTGATGAGGAATTCCCCTCAGATACGTCTATGGCTTCAGTTCATACAGAAGAAGAAGATGTCCAGGACTCCCAGGACCCATACGATGCGGATTTTGATATCCAAGAATACCTAGCAAAATTCCAGGAAAACATGGAGGCATCCTCCAGCTCGGGAAAAAACAAAGGAAAAGAAGAATAATATTCTGAAAATGGTGGACCTATCATAAAATGCCACTAGATGACAAGATGAGAATCTACTTTAATAAAAGTAGATGAATTATTAGAATAGTAGGGCCCATGATGTTTGGCCGTATTACTTTTTATTTGTCGACCACTTGGCCACTATTTGCTTTTTATCTGTCAGCCACTGTTCACTTTTGTAATTGTCGGCCACTAGGCGGCGATATTTTCACAGAATCTATTATAAAGGGGGATTCAGAAGAAGGGAAAGGCAGGCTTTCGCCAACCCCTCTCTCTCTCTATTTGTACAAACACTCTCTAAATAAAAGTTTAGTTTGATATACATCTCCTCCGGCACTGAGCACAACCACATCATCTTAAGGTATATTTAATTTTTGTATTTTAAATTAATTCTTATTATATTTCAGGATTAGCCAATGATCGGCTAAATCCTTAAGTGTTGAACCTATGTTATACTAAATCTACTTGGAATCATGGAACAAATGCTTTAATTAGCGGCTGATTCATGTGAGAAGAAGCTAAGGTTGGGCAGAGAACAGTCCAGGCGGAATGTCTGAAGCCCAGGTTGTTGATCCTATAGTATCCCGCTTAGCCATGGTGGCGTTAGGGTGTTTTGGATCTGTCCTGAGTTAAGACGGCCCTGACATGACTGTTACATACCCGTAAATCATGCCTAAATTGTACTTCTCTGTGTGATCCACTGCTCGTTATGGTATATATATATATATATATATATATTTCAATATCATTATTTATTATTATTATTCACTTGTTTTACTATCATTTGCCTTTTTAAGTCATGATCATAGTTTCTATTCTAATACTCTATATTATTTTATTTTAGCCAAAACGACATCGTATTTTTTATTTTTAATTAAGCATTAAGCATTTCACAAATATTATGTTTTATTATTATCACATCTTATACTATATTCTAAATAATTTACATTTTTTATTCAAAGCATTTTTAATATTAAACCCCTTTTATATTTTTAAATCCATAACCCATTTTATTTCCCAACCCAAAATAATTTCTAGCCAAAACATTCTATCAACCCCAAAAATCCATCTACAAATTAACCCCTATTTTCGGCCCAACTTACCAAGCCTAAATCAAACCCATTTCACCCCAAATCGTGGCCCAAAAACTAATTCGTCCCGCCCAATCGGCCTTCACTGACCTGAGCCCAACTCCCTCAACCGGCCAGCCCATTCGACCAACCCCTTTATCCCTTCTACAACCCATAAAAGTCCCAAACAAACCAGCCCACACCCGCAACAGCGCAAAATCCCCCTTTTCTTATTTTCGATCTACCCATCACCTTACCGCATAAAACCCAAACAAACCCTAAACCTATTCTCCCAACTCACCGCACACCCCTACCCCTACGTCGCCGCACCCTACGCCTGACACCACCAGTCGCTGACACCGCCAACCTACCCCATCACCTCTTACCGACCCATGCCTCAAGAAGTCATCCCTAAACCTAATACCCAAAAGCCAGACGACCTTCTCAAAAAACCAGCAGCCTTTCACACCGGCACATCCTTTTACCCGCCAGACAAACACCCTCACCATACCACTGCCACTATTCCCCCTCGACCGTCGAGCCCGCACATCGCACAGTCCCTTTTTCTCCATTTTTTACAAAACCCCAGAGCTTGGAATAGCTCGCCCGAGTCAGATCGACCAGCAATGCTACAGTGGACCTCTAGAACACCTTCAAAAACTCGGTGGGTAAGAGCATAAACCCGTACCCCTTCTTTATCATCTCGGTTTTCGAAATGAAAAGAAAACCGTCCCATTTTTCAACCTTTGTTTTGAATTCAAAATTCAAACCTCAGCCATTAGGGTCTCGATTGGGGCTATAAATAGAACCCTTTGTGGGTTGTCAAAAAAAAAGGGAGAAGGAGGACGAAAAAGAGAAAAAGGATTCGGATTTGGAGAGAACAAAAGCCCTCTGTTTTTTTTAAAGCTATTAACTAAGAGTCGACCTTGCGCGCGGGAGCGCGGGGTGCGCGGGGGCGGGGGCGCGCGTGGGCTGGGGAGTGGGGGCGGGGTCGGGGGAGCAGGGGCGGGGGCGGGAGCGGGAGCCGGAGCCGGAGCCGGAGCAGGAGCAGGCTCGTTCATGTACATTCTTTTTTGTCCCGATGTCTTACTGGGAGTTTATTCTGCAGCAGATCACCTGTCCATTCAGTTTCGAGATCACCACCTCCAAAGTCTAGATCTGCATCTCCTGTTAAGCCGACCAGGTAATGACATTGCATTATTATTTACATGTGTATTTTTTTCATAGGTACTAGTATAGCCATTTGTTTTCTATGTTCAATTTAGCTTTTTAAGGCTGTCTAACACTTGCTCATCATCTGCGTTCAGGTCCAGGTCCAGGTCTAGGTCAGCATCAAGGTCCAGATCAGCATCACCGCGGCAGGTTAGGCTATGTTTTTCTATTTAATGTTCGATTTTGCATCTGGGAGATAGCTTTTTCTTTTTGGTCTTGTTGCAGATGCTCCTGACCAGAATTTTGGATGCTTCATATTGTCCATGCATTTAGACCTTCTAATGTTTGCATATTATGGTCTTATTGTAGGCACGATCAAACAGTGGCTGATGCTGATGCAAGAATCGTTTAGTGGTGTTCTCCTGTTGAACGGAGAATCTGAAACTATATGCTTAGTTTGATTAGGAGTCAGCTATGGACTAGAGCTGTATTAAAGGCCGGAACCTTTGGAGGTCTGCCCTAGTAATGTGCTTTTTTTACCTGAGAGCTGCAGTATCCTGTTCTCTCGGCTGTCAGCAGTCTATGTGGCTAATTGAACATGTAGGATTTACTTTTGCAAGTGATTTTGGTACTTAATGGAGTTCTGACTATTAAACATTGACTTGTTGAGTCAGTTCATTTGTTGTAGATGTGATGCTATCAGATTTTCTTTTCGTAGTTGTCTTTGTTGAGGCTTTTGTTATTCCCCACCAAAATACTTCGCCACAAGTACATATTCTCTTTTTTTGTGGAAGTGCAGGGTTAAGCGATAGCTAGTTAGTACATTAAGAGTGGTCCTGCAATGAATATTCCTGGATGTTAGGAGGTGGTATTTGTTCGTGAGAAAAGGATTCCTCAAATAAGTGTGAAGACACATCTGAATTTTAGATAAGGGAAACGGGAACGATGACCGTCTGGTCCAGCTGAAGTATTTTTCATCTTACAAACAGTGTGGAGGTTGGTATAGTCGCACCATACTTCACTGTTCAAGGATACAAGAACCCTGAGGAATGGAAGACAGAACGGACAGATGTAGAGCCTTGCATGTGGGATTTTGTGATTCAAGCTCGCAACTCGCCGAAAGACGAACGCAGAATAATATTATACGTAACTTTATGTTTCAAAATTTAGAAAGCGTAATCAGCCTAAGAGGCAATTTCGACAAAAAAAAAACCTTACCAACTTGAATTTCCCCTAGTACTAAAGGATTTGCATTTTTGCCAAGAAATAATGGTTAACTAATATGTACAAAATAGTTGGAGCGCATTTACTTGATCTGAAGTTACAATTGATTAGCACTTGAAATTCCAAACGGCACCCAACAATAAAGGACACTGCAGAGTGCGGATACTATAATCTAAGGAACATTGACACTTTCACCAGTTGGGCAACTAGCAAAATAAATATTGAAGATAGTAAAAAGATTATCAAAAAATGTAATGAAAGCTATTCGTGTGTAACTGTAAAGCCGTTAGACTCGTAGCACCTGAAATGTCGTAACGTACGCCTTGAGGCTTGATCTCACCCTTATATTTCCAACCTCTTAATTCACAAGTCCTCTATATACTAACGTCATTTCTATATTAAAGTAATTTTGCTATATTTTTCTTACTTCAAAATTTAGAGAGTTAAGATCAATCGTGCAAAAATGTCATCAGTTGGGGAACTATGCTGCTTTCCTTCTCTTCGATGATGGCATTCCCATTACATACAAAAATCGAATAACTATTCTTTTTCATATTAGTATTTTAATTACATAATGTTGTTGCATATATATGGAATTTCAGGCTGAGAAGATTGCTACGGTGGTGAAGGCAGCAAATATATCAGTGGAGTCCTATTGGCCGAGTCTTTTTGCCAAGCTGTTTTAGAAGAGGGACATTGAAGATCTCATCTTGACTGTAGGGACAGGTGGCGGTCCAGTCGTGGCCGTTGCTGCTGCGCCGGTTGCCGGAGGTGGGGCAGCCGCTGCTGCTCCAGCCAGTGAGGAGAAAAAGGTAACATAATCTCATCATGTAGAAATTAATATACAATTAGTTTTTATTACTATGTGATAAACAGTTGATCTAATTAGGCTGTTTTTTTATCGTATTTATTTGATTGTGTGATTGTAGGAGGAGGTAAAGGAGGACAGTGACGAGGATTTGGGATTGAGCTTGTTTGATTAGGAGTTTCTCTTTTAATATGCAGCATAGTGAGCAGGGTAATTTAACTAATTACTCACTGTCTTGTTGCTATGACTCGTACCATTAATGGTCAAGTTTATCGCAAGTTCGTCGTAGAGCAAATTGATAGGTCAAATCAGTAGAAATCAAATGTGTTAACACTACATTGATGTCTAAATATTGCTGTGCTTTGCGGGTTTGGTTCTCATTGTTTCTATATTTTTTTATGGTTTTTGTTCTTGTTACACACTATAGGTTCGTTACTCGTTTGGAAGAGTGAGTGTATAAGAATAGTGCTTAATAGAGTGTATTAATAATGTATTTATTAGTAATGTTGATATTAATTATACTGATATTAGTTATGCTATTATTTCTTTTGCACTAATTGATTTGATGTATTAAAACATTGCTTAATTTCTAAAAGAATTATTTGTTTATCAAAATATCCTCCACATTCTTTAACTTATATACACTATATTTATTGCAGCAGTGTACAATTTCCATTTTGCTCATACTCCAAACTGGAATACAAAGTAGTAATACTGAAATACATATAGTAATAAAAAATGACACAAAATTAAAAAAAGAGCTCAATAACATATTTATAGCAATTAGTAATACTAACCTATCCATTATATTACAAGCATAAAACTTGAATACAATAGTAAAAAAGAAAATGACACGATTAAAAAAGAGCTCAATAGCATTTTTTATAGCAATTAGTAATACTAATCTATCCATCTGTCTGCAAAACGAAAATGAAAAGGTTCACTCTCTGTGTAACGTTAGTTTCGAAGTTTCCATTATTAAATCTATATCAATAAAATTAAATTAATTACAAGAAAAATAGTGAGAAGAGAGACCAATGTCGTTTCTACAAAATACATCAGAAAGGATTTGGAGAAGGTTTTGAAGGACTTTGTAACCTCCCGTACTTTCGGGTCACGGTTTGAATCGTTAGGCGTATGGAAAATCGCTAGGCGTGTGTAAATAAACCCGAGCGTTAAGAAAATTATGTTATGATTATGTATGCTAATAAAGAGTTTAGCATATAAAGGATAAAATCCCGAAATAATTTTGGACACAACAAGTGTGACAACGGAGAGCGGAAATAAATTTGGTGCGTGCACAAAGAGGTTATGGACTAGTATCATATTACAAAATTATGACATTGAGTATATGAATGTATTATAAGTTATTGAGGTTTAAGTGAATTGAGATCACAGAATTAATTATGTGTGTGATAAGTTAAATACGGAGGGTGGTCTAAAGGGATTAATTAGGAGACATTGACAATAATGACTCATCAAGGTTGCTAACGTGTCTTATGCACCAGTTTGGAGATTAAAATTAGGATTCCTACTACAGACTACGTGTAAGTTAGCAAATTAGGATAGCATTTCAATTTCTTTTGTTTTTGTTAGTTAGTGTTATCTCGCTCATAGTAGTTAATAGGATGTGAAGCCAATTGCCTTTTCACTGGCCTAATGAATTCATACACTAAAGTAGATCATTTTAGTGTTGATTTGAGAAAGAAAACGTACGAAGCAGTGGAGAGTTAAAGTAGCAACCTTTCTCGAGAAAATAAAAGGCAAGGCTGGTTCCGTTATTAATCGAGATATGTTAAAGCAAATTATTTTTTCTTTTGACATGTTTCATGTAATGAAATATAACCGTGTTATTGCTCCATAATTTATTCTACTCCTGGTAGTTAAGAATATTCATGTTACTAATTCCTATGCTAAAATCATGTCTAAATATGTGTCTAAGTCCTTATTGAGGCATGCGAAAAAGGATGTTGATATTTACAGTGTCAGCTGAAGGTACATATTAAATATTCAATGTTAGCCAAAGGGACAAGGATATTATTGTCATCCCGTAAATTCAAAGAAGATTTTGTTATCACTCACGCATTTTCATTTGCATTGCATTCATATATTACCCTGGACCACTTGTGCTATGCACACTACTATATAAATATATATATATATATATGTAGGGGATGTGAGGAAAGGGAAAGGAGTTATATACGCACACCACCTGCAACTGGTACAGACTATCACGAAAGAGCCCGAAGAGACCAATATGATGTGATGATGTGATGCCCTTTGTGTGGCGATATAACCTGATGGCCACAGAGGCGGTTATGGGAGGATTCCTGTGTGGACATTAGTATACCGCATTGGCATTATACATACATTCATTAATCATTATATGGTATGATGCCCACAGAGGTTGTTATTGTAAGGAAGATGCCCGATGAGGCTGATGTATATGGAAACTGCATTGTGCATAACATTTAGGCATATGTATTAGGGCCCTCAGAGGCATTTACTGCTGATAAGTTGTTTCTGTTTCAGTTGTTGTTATATTCCTGTTATGTTATTATTCATGTCTGACATACTCGATACATCAGTCGTACTGACGTCCCTTTTGTCGGGGGACGTTGCGTTTCATGCCTGCAAGTTCAGTTAAAGAAGGTGACGGTTCACGCTAGTAGGTTGCTGGTTCAGCCGACGTTGGAGCACTCTATTTGTTTCAGAGTTGCATTCTGGTCGTGGTACAGTATTTCTGCATACGCATATGGGTATGGCGGGGTCTTGTCCCGTCCTTGTGATGTCATGTATTCTTTAGAGGCTTGTACACATGTGTCCTGTGGATAATGGCCTTGTCGGCCTTGGTATGGGTATGTGTATATATAAGATAGTTACCTGATTTTCATAATTTTCTTTCGGCTTAGTCCGTAATTAATTACGATTAGATGTTAAATATACAAATGGTGGTACCCGGCGGGTGGAATCCGGGCGTCCGTCGCGGCCCTCCGATTTGGATCGTGACAGACTTGAGGGACAATTGTGTCTTTAATCATATTTGTGCATTGTATTACACACATTGCATTGCTAATACCATGATTTGTTATGTATTAGTTATACATAGGATAAACCAAATAGGGTGTATAACTAATACTTGCATTAGTTATACATGTTGACACCCAATTTTGTCCCGTCTTTTTTAATTTATTTGCAATTTTAAATATTTTTAACACCTCCAAAATAATTTTAATCTATATACATACATGCGTATATATTTATATATATATATTATCATTCTCATTATTATTATTCGCGTTTTTTACTATCATTTGCATTTTCTATCATAATCATAAGTTTTATCTGAAATTCTATGTTATTCTATTTTTCGCAAAAATTGCATCGCATTTCCATTTTTTATTTTTTAAGCATTAAACATTTCTCAAATATTATATATTTTATTATTATCACATCATTATGTTATTTTAAATAATTCACATCTTTTACAAAAATATCTTTTATAATAAACCCCCCCCCCCCCTTTATATTTTTCCTAACTCATAACCCATTCATTTCCCAACCCAAAATAATTTTTACCCAAACTAATTTCACCCAAGGCCCAACAACCCATTCCTTTATTTCCCCAACCCACAAAACTAAAACACTCTACTAACCTACCAAAATCATCCAAACCGAAGCCCAATCCCCAAGCCAACCCGTCGGCCCAACAGCCCTCACCCTTTATTCCCCTTACCCCTCCACTCCAGCCCGAACCGGCCCACAACAAAGCCCACTCGACCAAACCATCCCTTTTATCCCCTTAACCCAAAACCCAAAAAAAAAAAAAAAAAAAACCTAACACACTTACCCCCCAAATCGTCCGACAGCTGCACACCCCTACACCCCTACCCCTACGTCGCCACACCCCTACCCCCGTCACCTCACCACTGCCACCACCCTACCCTGACACCGCCGAACCCATCCCCTCACCAACACACCCCCAAAATCCGCAACACATACCCCTAAAATCCGTCCCAAATCGTCACTTTATTTTTGAAATTCAAACTTGTTTTGAACGTTGAGGGGTACGGATCCATCAATAAAAACCCCCATTTTTGTTCTACAAAAAGAGAATTTTTCGGAGGTCCGATTCCATATAAAATATTTTGGTTGTGTTCTTGATTTCAAACATTTGCCTTCCTTGTTATTCAAGAATTATGTCCGAAAATAAAATCCAAAATCGGAAGAAAATGTTTGTTCTCCACTGTTTTTGATTCTCCGATTCGGGTATGTTCGGGTCGGGTCAACCCGGACAGGGGTAAGAATTAGATTTGTGTTTGTATATCATGTTGATTACCTGAAGAATCTGTTGAAAATCTTATTCGGGTTCGACATCTGATTCGGTCGGGTCACTGACCCGGGTCGGGTCGACCCGGTTTGGATTTTCCAGATTTCTCACATTTCATATCTTGTTGTTAATCTGAAAATGGTGAAAATATTTGATTTCGGGTTGAATATATGATTCGAGTCGGGTCACTGACGCGGATCGGGTCGACCCGATTTGAATATTTTCCAGAATTCTTGCATTTCATATCTTGTATATTGGTTATCTGAAATTGGTGAAAAAAAATCTGATTCGGGTTTGACACCTGATTCGGGTCGGGTCGACCCGGTTTAGGTATATTTCCAGAATTTTACATTTTACATCTTATTTGCTAGCTATCTGAGATTGGTGAAAATCTGATTCGGGTTCGACATCTGATTCGGATCGAGTCACTGACCCGGTTTGGGTATATTTCCATATTATGGCATTTTTTTATCTGTTGCTAGTTATCTGAAAATTTGAATTTTTTATTCTAATTCTGGTCACTATTCCAGGTCTGTTTTCAGAATTAATTCACTGTTTCATTCGGGTCACTGTTCATAATTTGGATTTGACATTTAATTACTTACTATTGTATGCGGCTATGTTGTTTACTTTACTGCTTTGAATAAATACTGCATTTAGGCCGATGAAATTGAATTCGAGGCCGCGCTTTTTTTTTGTTTTTCTGATTCAACAATTGATTCTCTGTTTCAGTTTGCCCTGTTTCAGTTTTGCTTTGTTTTGATAATTTGCTGATTTCTATTTCGGTGTTTGTTTTACTGTTTCTAACTAAATACCGCAATTAGAACGATGAAATTGAATTCGAGACCACGCTTTTTTCGTTTCTCTGTTTTCAGTTTACTATTTTAAACATCCGTGCAACATATATCTTACTGTTTTACTGTTTTGAACAAATACCGCATTTGTTCGGGCACTACTTTTCTGTTTCAGTTTGCTACTCGATTTCATATTACTATTTTACTGTTTTAAACTAAACACAGCCTCTTTTCAAAAATTGCCTCTGTTTTTCTGCTTACTGCTTATTGCTTATTGTTTATTGCTTACTGCTTACTGCTTTGATTTAATTTTTCTGATTTGAACAAGATACTACACTGGCCGATGAAAAATATCCGTCGATTTAGAGGCCTCCACAGACGTAAAGACGAAAATATAACTTCTGGGCAAGGATGAGACTTAAACCTTTTTATTTCATCCGAGATCAACATGTTTAGTAGGCGGAGCGATTAAAATAACCAACAAGTTATATGTTCGCAGCCACGACGTGATTATAATGATTTTTTCTTTTTCATCCGAGAGACCAACATGTTTAGTAGGCGATGCAATCAAAATAACCACATTAGTCATATGTTTGCAACCACGACGTGATTGGAATGGTCTTTTCAAAATTTAAGTCTGAGCCCTCCGTGACCAAAACGTTCACTGTTTTGGATATGAATCCGAAGTTATTTTTTTAACTGTCTCTAACCGTTTGTTCTTGATAGCTTGCAGGGAATAAAGTAAATAAGGCCAGATATTCCTCGGAGTTTATTTATTTTATTTATTTTCTTTAATTCAGATTTTACCCCGCTTTGTATTGTAATATTATTTACCGCACTTATGTAATTATTGAAATGCTTAGAATTAATTCATAGGGTAGTTTAAAACTTAGAAACCCTCCACTAGTTATTTTATTTTTAGGCTCGTCATGCATAATCAAGATTTTCAAAACAATTTTGGTCATCTTTTTTCGCTTTATTGATCTTACAAATAAGTTTTTATCCTTTTTCCAATTTGCAAAATCAATGATTTTCAAAAAGTACTTCTTTGACATTATAAATTATTCATTTTTCTCCTTACTACTAATTGTTACAAATGCATATTTTCTCAACTTTACATGTATTTTTCTTTTATACCATGCAAATGCATACATGTGCAAAATGCATTCTTTACTCAATATTTGCAAAACATCTTTTCAACTTTGTATACTTCTAAACATGCATTTTTTCTTAGCAATAATTAACCTGAGTTTGACCGGATAACCGCAAGTTAGCGGGTCTTAAAAGATGTCTAACCCCTTCCCTTTAGGATAATAAAGAACACTTACCTAAAATTTCATTAGTTTCACAGACCTTAAAAATGGAGTTACATTGCAACATTTATTTAAATATGTAGGTGTCCTAATTCACCATAAAAATTATTAGGTGGCGACTCCTTAATCCAACCCAGGAATCAGCCAAATACGTTGTGCTCCGCATCGACCCCGCAGGTCAAAAACAGGCGCGACAATACATAGGTTGAAAAAGTGTATCAAACAAGGTATTACTAATACACAAAGCTAATGCATGCATTATTTTGACTAATACCTCCTCCTACCCAACAACCCCATATTTCTGCAAGTGTCCTAGCTATGAAAATTATGAATGGTCAGTGATATTAGGTCGATCAAGTCATTGGACAGAACAAGAGACATATTTGGAATATGGTATAGCTGTCAACTAATAAATGTGAGATAAAGTGATTAAGCCATTTGGATAGACACTTGAAAAATTCTAAGCTTAATCAAATGTGTCGCAAATGAAAGAAATTTATTGCGTTTGTCATAAACGTACTTCACATATTGAGTTTGTCATACGATGCAGTCTAGGAGTTTCGTATGGACCTTAATTAGATTAATGTCAATATGTGAAGGCCTATAAGGTCACACTATATGCGATTATTTCTTCGATCTAAAAGTGTATTGAGAAAGTATTAAATATTCGATTGAGAATCGAGATATTTAATTTATAATAATTATGGAATATTTCTATTTGATAGAAATTATTTAATTAAGTCGAATTTGATTTCAGATTTAATTAAATGTGTTGGATATATTATATGGGTACTCAGACAAATACAGGGAAGCAATTGAGCCAGAAATTATTGGCCCAAATTGGAACATTGGCCGACCACTGGGCGTGTGAAGTGGACCAGCTGGGATGGTCCACTGAACATTAACTTGGGCCCAAGTTTACCTGTTTTATATCTGTTTAGATTTTGTCCTGAACTCCTACATATACAACACATACCCCATAATTATAAAGTTACAGAAAATAACTTCTCAATTCCTAATACGGGACGCGACGTAGACGCCGGAAAGGCCGCCGATGACAGGCATGTTTCTGACCGCCTCGGGTGTCAAAATGGTGAAGTAAAAACACCACCATGATCGTCTCGACGAGAGGAATCGAACGGTGGTGGTGTTACACGGCGAAAGCCACCAAAAGGAGCCACAGCCAACTGTTTTGGACATAAGCAACTCAAGTGTATGAACCGCCCAACAGACATGTAAGACAAGGAAATGAACAAGTGATCCTTTTTAAGAATAACATACTAAAGGGCACAGAACCATCCAGTAAAGGCTGGACACACAAGGTCCCACTCATACTATATGCTTGACATAGTGACATTTAGACATGTTAGGCATGAACAAACTGACAGATAGAGGACATGACATTTTTAAGATGATACTTTCCTTATAGAAATATCCAAATTAGGTTACACATGCATGTTAGAAACATACTAATCAGGAGAATGGACATGGGCAGCTCTGAGAGCCTATACAACCTGGCTTAAACTTGTTCCAAACAAATATCAAGAGGCTAACATGTGGACATTATCACCCATATCACACATCAATCTAGTAACATGGCTAAATGATTCAGAAGAGATTTCATGCTATTATGGATACTACTCTAGCCTTCATGCATATAAGGACACACACACAAGTACTAAAATACACAGGTAATAAATTAAACATGGCCTCCTCCGAGATAGTAGATATTCTAACCAACTGCAGATAGGTAGGGAGGTAGATAGAAAAACTTCCATGATCAATTGAGGGAAATATCCAAAGGTCACAAGTACTGATTTAGACAAATATAATCATACTCAAACAACATTTAGACATGGTGACACTTAACGTTGAACATGTCATGCCCCAAATCCGACCCTTAATGTAACATGCATCCGATGCTATGAACAACACCGGAAGCACTTTATGAATTGACACTATCAAGAGAGTCGAATAACGACCTCAACCAAATACACACGAAACGACGTCAATCTATGAAGCCTCTAAGATGATAAAAGGAAATAGTCTAACTTCAGGATGTAGCCTAAAAACAAAAAAATTAAAGATGGAATGGTGCCCCATGAATAATCATGTGGGCTCACCAAATAGTCTCGAAAGCAGCAAGTTCTCCTAAGTCATAGGCGTATCACAAGCCTACTCTTCTTCGTTACATGACACACCATCAAAAACAATAATGGTATACTTAAGTATAGGGTACTCAGTGAGTTATCTCTGGGATAATAAAATAATGTAAAATAATATAATATTAAGTAGTAAAACAATGTAATTAAAACAGTTCGAAATTCAGAGATAAAATAGTTCACCAAACATAGAGAAACCATTAGTACAAACCATTAAGAGAGAATTAAATCTCTTTCAATACATTATGCCATTTCTCAAGATTAAGTCTTCCATTTATGAACTTAAGATCAACATTAAGTCACTCACGAACAACCACAATTATGCCAATACAAGCCAAGTGAATGAAACAAAGGGATGACCATTAAGGTTCCCTAAAATTGCATAAAAGCACCACATCGGGGTTGTCACCCTCGATGGCTATCGTTCCTCCCAAAGAGCTAGGCAAAACTACATCAGGGTTATTGATCCTCGATGAATATCCTTCCAATCAAATAGCTAGGCAAACCCCACTAGGGCTATAGTCTCTCGATAGCTATCCTTCCTCTCGAATAACTAGGCAAACCACATCGGGGATATTATTCCTCGATAGCTATCCTTGCTCCCGAATAGTTAGGCAAACCACACTAGGATACATAGTGACTACCCTTCCTCCTGAGTAGCTAGGCCAAACACAAACAATAGGAATCATGACATAACAATTGAATCACAATCATAGCATAGAAGTTGAATCTCAAATCATGGCATGGAAGTCGAATAATTCATTATGAATTATGTTTATCATCCCGTTAGTAGGGGTACATCAAGTCATTAATAGGTTTAGAAACCATGTTCAAGTCATTAGATAAGTTTCAACGTCAACAAAATCTGTTCATAGGGCAAAACACATGAAATATCTAAGCTTTCGAAATCAAGTTTAAAACGTCCCTTATAGGGGTAAATTATATTCAAATTCCAGAGCTTTATAAATTAGTTTCAACAATCATTTGATAGGAAAAATCATGAATACATATATATAGTATGATACACCTAAGGTACCATGAGGGTTTGTCCCTCACACACATGAAACCTTCCCAAATAAACCATTTTTAAAGGTTGGAAAATATGTTTAAAAAAAGAGACATACCTCAAATCCCGCTCTTTTAAGTGCACTACAATGTTTGTCACCCCTTTCGACTTAAATCTATGTCAATATAAGTCAAAGGGATTCAACAGTAGTAATAATACTCATGATTTGGTCATCTAGGAATTTTATAAAACACTTAGTGGGCATGAAGCTCCATAAGCTCTCATAAGTGGACTACACCCAACAACTCATCCCTTTGTTTCTAGATGATTCTACAATCTCATGATGATACAACTAACATCCTTCTTCATTACCCATAAGATAACAACAACCCTAAGTCAATAATCAACAACCCAAACATATAATTATTCATACTTTTCTATCAAACCCATCATATTTCCCAAACTATAATTCAACAACTTATGGTCTCCAAATACCAATTACATAACTATATTTGAGTGTAGGATGAAGGTCTTACCTTTCGATATCCAAATCTTGAGTTTTGGATTCTAGGATTTCTTGTCCAAGATGAAGACTCAAGCAAGAATCTATGAATTCCCAAAGGTTTAATCATGTTAAGAATCATGAAATTAATGCTAAAACTGATGAAGAATCATAGGAATGATCTTACTTTGATGTACGGGGATGATAGGAAGAGAGGAACTTTGTGGTAGGGTTTTGGATTGCCTTTCTCTCTCAAAGTCGTCCAAATAAAGTGTGGAATGACTCTTAAAATTCTGAATTTTCGTACATTAAATATCCGCTTTAGCGTCGCCCATCACAACAGTCATTTTTTGGTCGCTGCAGCTATCATCGCTACATAAGGAATTATTTGCACTGTTACAACGATCAACTTCTGACTGCTGCGAAGCTCACTACTGATTTCTCCCCAAACATTCCAATTCTTTTCCAACTCATTCCATTCCAATAATACTTCCAAACATAACATTTGAGTGTTTAAAATCACTTTAATCATAATTAGAAAGTGAACACCTATGGGCTTTACGCCTATCTTAATGGATTCAAACCTAACTCGAATTTACAAAGTGTTACAGAACATGTCATGATTAATTAGCATTTAGACATATTATGTATCAACACATCACCAAGATTTAGTCAGAAACACATCTAGGACCTAGTAGAGACAAACACACCTCCATATTTCCTAGTTCATAGCTAATTCATTTCACTCAGAAAGAACCTATGATCATTTCACACAAACATGTATTCATGTGGGTACTCAGCTAATCACACCTTAAATTCTAAGATATGTTGAAATCTTTCAACTAGTCATGATCACTATTAAGCAAGTGTTGAGACAATACACTTATTATATAATTCTTAATCTAGCATAGCATGTTTGAATGTAAGAAATAGACACTACAGATTATTTATCCAATCCTAGTCATGATACCTATAAGCAGCTTGCTATCCTACCACTCTTAAATGTCAATCTTTATTAAATAATCTAACAAGTAGGGTTACTCATATCACACACATCATACTTAAACATTTACATAAATCTACATAGGAGCCTATTTAATTGAACATATCACATCAGTCAGGAGTTAATGAAAGCATCTAAATATCACTAATCTAATCTAATTTAAACAGGTTACACAACTAGCATACTTGATACGGTTAAAATTTACGCTAATGACAAATATGACTAGATTAATTAAACAAACAAATACATATAAAAACCGAGGGAAATCGACCATACCTCTTTTGTGCGCAGCCGTGAATCAAGATCCGGAGTGAAAAGCTCCTCTTCCAAATCCAATAAGCTCAGCCAACACATAAATAAAAGAAAAAAATTTAAGACTAGAAGAAATCTCAGAAAATGATCTAAGACCTCAAATTTGCTCAAAATATGAGACTTTTGCTCAACTTGACCAAAACTTTGGATGTTTAGACTTGATTTGACATGAGGGGAGGGGTCCTTTTTATAGGAACCCAAATCCCCAAATTCTACTCATCTCACCGATGTGCGAGATGTATTTTCCACTAATTTTTTATTTAGTTTGAGGAGAAAAATGATCTCAGCCAATAGGGGAGTTTTCTTTTCAACCCAGGTGAGACAAATCTCAATAAATGCTAGCAGATAAAGAGATGGGGGTACCTTCGTATAGAGGGTTACGGTACGGTGGGGTGCGGTGACTGGCAAAGAGAGGTGGAAGCGACAAGGGTCATTATGACCCTTGCCTCAATCGGCCAAACACAAATCACAACGAAATCTGAGCTCTGCAACTTTTCCATATTTGGAGGGCAAGAAGAGAGAGGAGAAGGGTTCGTGTGGCGGCTAGGGTTTCTTACCCTTGCTACTTTGAAGAATGAAGTTTATTAGGTGTATTTTCCCTTAGTAGAAGACTAACAGGCCTAAATTCGGGGTTTTGAAATAGGTTGGGAAATTATGAACTAAGTTTGCAAATTGAACTATGAATTAAATTTAAAAATTGACCACTTCAATTTCTATTATGGTCAAAATGACCAATTAAAATCAATTGAGGTTAAAATTAAAATACAAGCCAAATAAATATAAAAATATTTCATAATTAAAAATAATTGAGAGATATAACAAGATTCTATTTGACACCTTATTTAATTAATTAATTTTTCTTAATTCCATAGAGTAAAATATTTATCAATTTATAATAATTAGTTTATATGATTAATTGAATAATCATCCTCTTTAATTCATAAGAATTGATAGATTTTTCTTTAAAATAAGTAAAATTATAAAAATGATACACAATAATATATTGGATGATATTTTGCCAAATAAAATGGCAAAATATCACCGAGACAATTTGTAAAATTAATTTTACTCTGTAAAATATATATTTTACTCCGTTCATGACTCAGAAATTTTGAATACTTAAATGTAAGTATTGGAAGGTAAAAATTAGGTGTCAACAGTGGTTTAATAGTATAGTCAATATGTTGTACCACTTTTACAGGTAAAAGTTCCAGCAACTTGGTAGTGTTTGATCTTCCTTCCTCAACTACTTGATACACATTTTGAATCTCCTCGTTATAGAAATCCTCATGAGTAGCATAGTGTAAAACACCTAGCCCGGTCCAATTATCAAACCAGAACTGAGAATTCCCCAATTTAGTATGCCACCAAATTTGATGTTCTATTAAGTCTCTTGCTTAAATCATCTTCTTCCAAGTCCGAGACTCATATTTCTACTGCACTATCACCTCACTTTCCTTCTTACAGTACCTATTACTTAGAAATGCACTCCACAAAGATGGTTTTGGTCTAAAATTCCATCATAACTTGCAATATATAGCCATGAAAACATCATGTAAAGATCTTAATCCCAAACCTCACTCTTTCACTAGCACACATAGATGTGTCCAAGAAGCCCAATGCCTACTTTTTCCACTTACAATGTTATTTCCAAAAGAATTGGGCAAACAACTTATGCATTTATTTTATAAATCCTTTTAAGGATTCACTGTTGATAGTAGATGGATTGGCATACTCTCTGTAAGACATGCTTAATCAATACTGCTCTGCCTCCAACTTTTGCCTTTCCAAGACTGCAATCTATTCATTATTTTCAATAAAAGAGGAGTATAAAAGTCTTTCCTCTTTCTGCTATAATAAATTGAACAACCCAACTAGGTAAATGGAAAGTCTTTCCAGTTAATACCTATAGCTATATGCACTGTCACACTTATGTCCCCAAGGTCATTATGATGCATATACCCAGTACTTTTCCCCCTATTAATCTTATGTCCTGATGTATCTTCCTACTTCTTTAAAATCTCCATCACTAACTGTAAATGTTGTCAGATCTGCTGATGTGAAAATGATCATATCATCTGCATAGGCTAGATGATTCATATTGAGACTCCATTTAGATATCCCAAAACTTTTAAATTGTGGCCCCTGATGAAGAGCATTTAGATTCCTAGTTAGGACCTCAGCAGTTAGAATAAATAGTCTAGGTGATAATTGATCTCCCTGTTTCACTCATCTAGAAGACTGAAAAAATCATGTTGTTGTCCATTGACTAGTATAGAGTACCAATTGTTGCTGATAATTATAAATACCATACCTATCAGTCTTTATGAGAAACAAAACTTTCTTAACACCTTAGTTATAAATAGCCAGGAAACCCTGTCATATACCTTAGCCATGTCTAATTTGATCACCACATTAGTTGTTTTAATCCTAAATTTGATGTCTGCAATGATCTCCCAAGTGAGAAAAATATACTTCACTATGCTTCTTCCTTCACAAATCCTTCCCGGTTTAGTGAAATAATCTCAGATAATTCATTCACTAGTCTCTCATAGACCAACCTAGAAAAAATCTTGTTGACAAAATTACTTAGACTAATTGGTATCATATCACAAAAGGTATTAATAGTATCCTTTTTTGGTAATAAGATCATATTAGTATGAGTAATAAATCTTGGCAACTCAACTCCATAGAAAAAGGCCTAAATCATATTAGTAATGTTTTCTCCAATAATATCCCATCATGATTTAAAAAAATACACCGGTAAATCCATCTGGACCCCATGCACTTTCACCATTTAAATTGAATATTGTTTATTTAACTTCCTCATTAGTAGGTATTGCAGTAATTGCATCAGTCTGATCTGTAGAGACCATGTTTGGCAAGTAATCCAGTATTTCAAAGTTTTCAAGCTTACCCTCCATGGTAAACTGATCCATAAAGAATCTGATATCTTCAACATTTATTCCCTCAGCATTTTCAATTAATTCCCCTTCTTGATTCTGTATTTTGTTTAACTATAGTCTTCTCCTTGAGTGCTTGAATATAAGCATGAAAGAAACTAGTATTTCTATCCCCATCAGTGAACCATTGCATCTCTGCTTTTTGGTTCAAAAATTTCTCATCTAGGTGAAAATATCTATTCCATTTTCCTAGACTATGAAAATTCACCCTATTCTATGGAGTTTGTTGTAACTCAAACTGCACTTCATGGACTTTTATAACATGTTTCAATGCCTCAATTTCCTGAAAGATATTCCCAAGAACTGTTTTTACCTTTTTCATTTTATGGTACAAAGGAATAAAAGAATTGGCCATAAAATTAGCAGTCGACTGTGATCTAACGATCTCCCTAAAAGTATCATGTTTCACCTAAAAGTTCAAGAATTTGAAAGGTTTCTTGATAGGAAATGTTTCTTTAGTATATATGTTATCAAAAGAGGCGCATGATCAACCCAATTCTGATTAAATGAGTGACCTCTATATTTCGGTATAAACTTTGCAAATATTGATTGCCCAAACATCTATCAAGTCTCTTGAAAATGCAATCTTCTCCACTTTGCCCATTCCACCAAGTATATTTTCTCCCCTTAAAGCCCAAATCTTGCACTCCACAGTTATGGATACAAGATGTGAAATCCTATATCTGATACATTCCCACAAATAAACCTCCATATTTCTCCTCTGCATATGTTATTACATTAAAGTCTCCCCCTATCATCCAAGGTTTAGTGATAGTTGTGGCCATGTTCTCCAAAGAATCACATAGCTTCATTCTTTCTTGCTGATTGCATTTTGCATAAACCAGTGTCAAAATCATCTCTTCTTGCATGTTTTGGCATTTTAGAATGAGTGTTAGCTGTTGTATATGGTCCACTAAATTATTAACTTCGAACATTTCATCTATGAATGCCCATATCTTTCATGACACATTTACTATGACATTTTGCAGTCCCAACATTTCTTGTTGTTCTCTCACTTCTGCTACTAGTACCACCAGGTGTCTTGTATTTTGATTCTGCATATTCAGTTACCTCTTATCATTCTCTTTGTCAGCCTAATGATTCTCACTATTATCCTTTTGGACTGTATCTAGATCTTTGTTGGAGTATGTTACCTGTTGTATTCTTTGCATACTATCTCCATATTTTTCTCTCTATTCTTGCCCCTCTTTGTTCTGTGCCTATTTCTTTCCATGTTCATCTTCTTTACTTGTTTCATCAGTCTCCTTTGCCTTTGAACCTGCACTTTGTTGTTCCCCTTCCTTTTATGAAGTCTCTTGCATTTCCTGACTTACAGATTGCTCTGTCATGTTGTCTCTCATTCTTCCATACTACACTTTGTACTGCTTCAAGTGCTACCCATTGTTTTACAATGACTGCTTCCTTGTACTTTTTCATCGTCGACCTTTTTTGGTGTTTGTTCTTTTGCCTTTGTTTTGTTATAAAAATTGTCTTCAATCTATTCTTTGGTATTACCATGCATCTCTTCATTGATTGTGTGTTTATGCTTTTACATGGCTTCCATTTGTTTAACTAGATCATCTACCATTGTTACCCTTGTCTTCTTCCTCAATGTCTTCTCCATTGCCCAGGATGGGAAATGTACTTTGTGTTTCCACTTGCTCCTTGTTGTTTCTTTATGTACTTGCCTCATGCACCTTTCCTAGAATTATCTCATTCTTATCATTTCTATATTTGTTTCTTCTCAAAATCCATTTCTGATTGCTATGCATGTGACTTGTCATTATGCCACTGTAAGCATTATTACCTTGAGTATCTGCATTACTTTCTTCATTTCTCTCCTTTCTCAACTCTTCTCTATATTTTTCTCCAGTTTCGGATGTAAAGCTCTAGAATCAACCTATTCATGCCCTTGCAACTTACAATGACTACAATATTTTGGCAGGTAATCATAATTAATATAATCCATTTTTTTCCAGTTCTTTCATCCTCCTCAGATATGTGGATTCTCTTTGGGTGAGTTGCTAACAGATCAACCCGCACTTTTACTTTTGCACAACTAGGTATGGTTCTATTTGCGGAGGCTAAATCAAATGTCAAGGGTTTTCCCACTGTTGAAGCCATATAGAAAACAACTTCTCTTGCAAAGAAATTGGGAAGCAAACCTGGAAAACTAATCCAAGCGACTGTCGCAGATGTTTTTGTTTCTGGTTTGAATAATGGGTCTCAGATCAAAGGTCTCATTTGATAGTATCTCGCATGAACCTTGAGACAATAAGCAGGGGTAGACAACATCTTGAAATAGTCCTCCAACAATGGCAATCTAATTAAAATATGTTTGCTTTCTATCAACCCTATTGTATAAGGACCTTTAATTGAACATTGCTCCGGAATTGTTTTCCTCAATTCTTTTATGACAATGATATCATATCAAAACTTACCCAAGTATTGGGTACTATAAATTCTCCTTAACAATCAATTGTTGTACTTCTGATGATTTTCATGAGACATATGGTTCTCCTTCCACATAAGCAACATGTTTCATAAGTATTGATTGTGTTACTGGTATATTTTATGGTTGTAGAGAGTGTGAAAAATCCATCTTAGGAAAAATTATAGGTGTTTTTTATGGCTATAAAAGGGTGTTTTGTAGTTGTATTAGTGTCATTATCAGAGATTGCATGTGGAACAACCCTAGTAGGGGGCAGTCCACCAGCCGAATTGGCCATCGGGGCCTGATGAAATGGTAGGGTTTAGGATGGTAGGGTTTATTTATGGAGAGAGAAAAGAGCGTATTTTTCTGATTGATTGTAAGAAATTTTATCTCAGCCTGGTCGGCTAAGGCATCACACCACCTTGTTGGGATGATGAGACATACATAATCATTATTACTAGCAATTGGATACATAAATAAACTCTTGTTGGGGTAATCATAAAGGAATAGCCCGAACCAACAGTATGACCCTTATCATATATTGGCATACATAGTTTCAAGTGTTTGCACGCCTTCTCGTTTAACAAATAGTGCTCCCAAAGCATTACGTGATAAAAGTCACTTATTAGCCCTTAATTTCATTATGTAAAATAGTGAAGTGAATTATCGCATAAGAGCGTAAATCGTGAGAACATCATGATCAATCTTTGAAGAAAAATTAGAACTTTATTATACATCATATTATGTATGGGGAACAATAAAAACTAACGGAATCGAGGTTATGAGCATACATGGATACATAAAGAGTTCATGATATTCAGAATGAAATGACATGTGTGAATACGACGTTCATAAACTGAAGACATTGGAACGATATCGACGTTTCATAACTTTAGGGCATAATTCTTCTATTGAGGAGAATTCTTGAAAACATGGACAATCGTGGTGTGGGGAAGAATAATAAATGTTACTATACGTAAAGAGTTAGTCTTACATATCTTTAATCGCCCAAATAATTGAAGAGACATGATTCATGCTAAAACCCTTGCTTGAACTTATGGGGAAGGTTTTCCTTAGAACCCTATAATTTAGATGATAATGCGTGTTAATTACTTGCGTACGAGTGTTAGAATCATTAATAAATGAGGGAAATATCATACCTTCACGTGGGATGATGAGGAGAGAAGAGAAAACCATCATAAGGCTCGAAAAATCGAAGTTTCCAAAAAATGTACAAGGCCTTATTTATAGACTGAAGACCAAACCCCAGTCAGTGTGCCATATCACCTATCATGTTGACTGGGTTGATGCGACACGACCTCCATATCACTGAAATCCAGTACGATGGGCGATGCACCGCAACTTTCACTACGACCAAATTTAATGCGATGGGCGATGCGCCGCACCGTCCCCCGCATTTAATACTTAGAATTATTTCTCCGTGATTTTAGTAAAACATGCATAACTTTTCGTATAGAGATTTATGAACATCTGAAGCGTTAGGACCTAAACATTTATACACATCCTCTTTATTCGAGTTGAACCACTTATTTTCAATAGGTCAAACGTACGGGGTGTTACAGTATCTCCCCCTTGGGTTCATTCGTCATCGAATGAAAGTCATGGTTCCTCTAGCCTTACACAACACGAAAAGACCAATTACCCACAAAACGTACCTCCCTTATTATTTATCGTTATTACAATCATGAGAGGGATATATAGAATTTAGAGGAAAAATTTGTAAGCATGAATCGCATGAGACATTACGACATGGACATAGACATGGCATGAGTATGTGAAACATGAAGGACATATCATCGAACAAGAGTGTGTGGATAACATGGATGCATGGAAACATGAATACCATAATATTTACCTTAGATATTTCCTTATTGTTCGACAGATTGGGGTGGATATTTCAACTTCATATCTTCCTCTGATTCTCACGTAGCCTCTTCAACATTTTGGTTCTTCCACAATACCTTTACGGATGCCACTTCCTTTATCCTCAAATTACAAACTTGGCGACTAAGGATAGCGATATAGACTTCTTCTTAAGTCAAGTTTTCTTCAATCCCTATGTTCTTGATAGGGACAGTAGGGGATGGATCTCTCACGTATTTCTTAAACATGGACATATAAAACACTAGATGTACTGAAGTCAACTCTAGTGATAACTCTACCTCATATGCCACTTCCCAAATTATTTGCAAGATTCTGTATAGACCAATGTATATGAGACTAAGCTTTCCCCTCCTTCCAAAATGCATGACGCCTTTCATAAGCAAGACCTTCAAGAACATACAATTGTCAACATTAAACTCCAAATCTCTACGTCGCACGTCTGAATAGGACTTTTGATGACTTGAGCCATCTTCAATTGCTCTTGAATCAACATAACATCTCTCTAGCCTGATGGGCCAGATATGGTCCAAATAGTTCTACCTCACCAACTTCAAACTATCCAATAGGTGATCTACACCTTCGCTCATATAGGGCTTCAAACAGTGTCATTTTGATATTGGCGTGATAGTTGTTGTTATAAACAAATTCAATAAGAGGAAAATGAAATTAGTTGTTGTGGGATATTATTTATTATATGAAGGCATGTGTACCTCATATACTATGTATATCACCGAGTATATGAGAACATAGACATTGTATACCTCTTGAATACCGAACGTTTGTCTAGGTGGTTATGTCACTTTAATGTTTCTCTTTTTCTACTTTACTTTCTTTCAATAATGAAGTGAACAACAAAATATACCTTTAATCCTTCTAGCATACAGAGGTGTATACATTTGGTATACTTTGAGTATACATGTGTATACCCATTGTATATCCTTGAATATTCAAAGTATGTTGGGCTATATTGTGTATATCAGAATGTGATTATTTTGAACCTTTTCTTTTTCTTCTTTTCTTTATTGAAATGTTGTGATGTATCGCTAGATATACAAGAGTATACACATCTGATATATTCTTAAGTGTATAAGGGTGTATACACTGTATATCTTTTGCATACAAAGTATATCAGATCCTATTGATGTCGTTACTTGAAGGATTGTTGCTTCTCTCTTCTATATTTCCTCTAAAAACGATTGGGATAAACAATCCATTGTATTTCTCAACTATACAGAGGTGTATATTCTAGGTGTAACTTGAGTATACTAGTGTTTAAATTCTGTATATCTTCTAAATGCCTTAGTATATCAGGCTGCATTGCTTGGTTTTTTTATGATTGCCTTTTTCCCTCCTTGTTTTTATGATGAACGTATACATGTTGTATATCAGTCAGTGCTGATATATATATATATATATATATGGGCTTTTTCTTTGTGTAATTAAATGATGATGTGATAAAATATTTAGTATACTATTTGTTAAGTTAGGTGCCCTCTAATCGCATCTTTCTTTTTTCCCTTTGCATGAACAACACATTTGAAAGTCCAAACGGGACTTTACCCCATCTCCGTGCATTATTTCATTAACATACTATTGGATCGAGTCTGTCGCAGAGTTGAAGGCCCAACAATAGATGAAAATTGCACATCCTTTATGCTGATGGGCTTAGTAAACGCATCAGCTCATACACGTGTATGTATTTTGTAAAACATTGATGTGATGGAATCCTTTAGGACCCCATTGAGATTCTTAAGTAGGCAAACGATTCTAATATCGTTAGTTGGTAGACGACCCGTTTTGCAACCTAACCCACTTTCCAAAATAATATTTTCCGAACTAAATCCGAACAGTCTCTTTAGACATGAAAAATTAAATTTCTAAGTATTAAAATCAGATTTTTGGTGAAGTAATCTTAACTGATTTCTCTTTTCTACAAGTGTTAAAAACAGTCTTGTTTTTTCGAAATATAAACTGAATTCGGAAAGAACAGTTTCGAGATTAAAAATTAAATCCAAATTTTGACTTCCTTTTACAAAAAATCCAAGTTTTGACTTGTCTCAATTGGTATCGATTTGTATAAAACCTTAAAGAAAAACTGTTGGATTTTTCAAAAGAAAATCTGGATTTTGCAAAATGTTGATTCGGCAATTAAGTTCCGTTTTTCTTTATGATTCTAAAACCGATTTTTTAGTCAAGTTTGAAAGGATCTTATGATTTCTTGCCCAAGTTTATAAAGACAATAATTTTGAATCAATGAATGAGGTTAAGACGAACAATTTTCAAATACAAAATGGGCTTATATTGATAATTGGGCCGAATTCAAGCTGGATTTCGCCAAAGAGTTTTGACCCAATGAAACAAAAAATTCCCGATGCTTCAAATTATAAAGGTGCAAATATATTCTTCAATTTTGCGATTTAGAGCAGATATGTCCCTCGTTAAAAAAGTGCTGGATATATACCTCTATTGTTACAAAATGATGCAAATATACCACTGCGTTACATAAATGGTGCAAATATACCATGTTCGCTAACGGAATTTTTTAAAATCGTTTAGCTTATTTTTTAATTAAAAAAAATGTTGGTCGCTTTAAAAGAAGTCTACCCATTTTTTTTAATAGACATATGTTTCTAAAGCCACATGATAAATTTTTTTATGGTGGATCGGGTCTAATTTGTTTTAAAAAATATCTCTGTGGGTTTAAAAAAAATAAGTCTAATCATTTTTTAAATGAACCAGACTCGATCCACCAATAAAAAAAATTATCATGTGAATTTAGAAAAATATGTCTACTAAAAAAATGGAATAGAGTTTTTTTAAAGGCCTGTGACATTTTTTAAAATTAAAAAAATAAGCTAAATAATTTTCTAAAAAATATCCCTCAACAAAAAAGGTATATTTGCATCATTTTGTAATGGCATGTATATATCCATCACTTTTTTAACGAGGGAATCGCAAAGTTGAGGGTTATATTTGCACCTTTGCCCTTTTTATAATTAAAACTCAAAGGAATTTTATCCATAATGCAAGCGTTTGATACATATTAAACATATTTTTAAGCAACTATGAATTTTTAGCCATAAAATTTGAACTCATAGGTCAATCGCCAATCGCATTTTGTGAATTCGTTTTGAGATGTCTAACACCTTTCTCGAGGAATCATCAGGACCTTTACCTGAATTTTGGTACTAAAAAATTTTAAAAAGAATTAACCTTAAAACAAACGAATTTCTAATTTCCAAAATTAAGTAAATAGCGACTCTGTTAAAACCACAAAAAGCCAAGCTATGATTGTAACATATATAAAGTCGGTTTGGATCGATTATTTCCTCCTTAAAACCAAAACCAAAACCAAAACCAAATAGCACATCTAGTTGAAAGACTATCATTCTTATTTAGAAGGGGAAGACCTTTCAATACGTAAAAACTTAGGAGCTTTATCCATAAGTAATAAGAGGAGACTTTTATATAAAAACCTCATGCTTAAAAATCATCGGTTTTTAAAATAAAAGTCAATAAGAAAATTGATTTTTTTAAGTAATTTTTTTAAGTAATCAGTTTTTTTAGTTTGGTTCGATTTTTTCCATTTTTCCTGAACACCCCTGATTTGAAGTTTGATTTTGCTATGTCTAATTTTGGTGAGTTTAGACAAAATGGCCTGAAGTCTGTTTGAATACGTAGAATGCCAAATTTCAATTAAAATTTGTAATTAGACATTAAAATTTATTAATGAGATGTGGAAAGAATTTCTTATCCCGCGAGTGGATTCGAGATTTTTAATGAATCCTACCATTTTCTATTATGTGTGTTAAGTGAAAATATATTAATAAAGAATTTTTTTCTCAATTTCTCGATCTCCAAAGAGTCATTAGTGTTAAGAGTCTCACATCGAAAATGGAATGAGAACATAGACTCCTTATATGGGCTTGGACAATCCTTACCCTACAAGCTAGCTTTTGAGGTTGAGTTAGACCCAAGATTCATTCTTTACATGATATCAGAGCCAAACTCATTCTAATCCGATGTTGACCCCCAAATTATATTGTCCACGCTCTAGTTAACGAGGCATGGACGTGCGAGTGAGTGTTAAGAGTCCCACGTCGTAAATGGAATGGGAACATAGACTCCTTATATGGACTTGGACAATCCTCACCCTACAAGCTAGTTTTTGAGATTGAGTTAGGCCCAAGATCCATTCTTTACGATTAGGTTGAAAGAAAATGAATTTTTAACCATTTTATTATCGGATAAAACTATATTATAAATCAATTAAATGAAACAAAAGAATAATTAATTATGAAGTGTGTAACCTAGGGATGTCAACGAGTGGGGCAGGGGGCGGGGGAAGGGTACCCCATACCCGTACCCGCCACCTAAAATCCATCCCCACACCCGCCCCACCACCCATGACGGGTAGCACTTTTGATCCCCATACCCGCCCCACCATCCCCATACCCGACCCAACTGGAGCGGATGCGGGGCGGTACCCGCATTTACCCGCCCCACTGGAGATGCTTGGAGTATTATTAGGCAGGAGGTGACAAGTGTTGTGCTGGAGTTCTCTGAGAATGGTAAATTACTAAGACAAGTAAATTCTGCCATTATATCTCTGATCCCCAAAGTAGCAGCCCTCCAATATGTTAGTTAATTTAGACCCATATCTTGCTGCAATGTCCTATATAAATGCATTTCTAAATTAATTTGCATGAGATTAAAGAACATCATTCCTACTGTTGTGGCTGAGAATCAAACAACTTTTGTAGCTGGAAGATCATTGGTTCATAATGTATTGATATGGCATGATTTGTTTAGGCAGTGAGATCCCATGTCACCACTATTATTTGTGTTGGTGATGAAATATTTTTCTAGAACTCTACCAGAAATGAGTGAACTATCTGATTTTCAGTTCCATCCTATGTGTAAACTCTCAAAATTGACTCACCTTATCTTTGATGATGACTTGATGATTTTCTACAAATGAAATATGAATACCATCTCTAGAGTTACGGAGACACTCAAGCATTTCAGTGATGTAACAAATTTGGTGGCTAATTTAGATGTCAGTGGGCGGGTAAATGTGGGTACCCGCCCCATTATTTAGGCGGTTCGGGCGATGTGGGTACAGTGCAGGTAGTGGGTGCAGTGCGGGTCTTATATGAAATCCACCCCGCCCCACTACCCATGGTGGGTAGCACTTTTGATACCCATACCCGCTCCACCACCCACCAAACCATCCCCATACCCGACCCAACTGGAGCATTTACCTGCCCCACTGACATCCCTAGTGTAACCTTAAGAAATTTAATAAACCTCAACTATTCTTAAATAGGGGTCCAAAATCGACTATTGATTTTTTGGCTACTTAAAAGTTAAAACCAAAACCAAAAGAAAAAGAAAATATGCCATGTTTGTTTTTTGATTCGATTTCTTGGTTGACTATGTCAAAAGAAAGGACGAGAAATAAGGAATATTTGCTTCTCAACAGCGAGTAACTGCTTTATTAATTTTCTTTTCTTTCTTGTTCTCATTTTAGGAGGGAGTTACGGGTATAAGGGCGTTGTGGTGGAGACATTGATTCTGAATAAAGTTTTGTCGTAATATTAAACAAAACCATTAAAAAGATATACACCACCAAACACTGTGGGGCGTAAACTTTTTTAGCAAATAGTTACGTCTCTCAAAGTATCATCCTAAAGCTATAGTAATATACAGAGGGTATACTAACCTCACATTGTAATAGTCTCTCGGTGCTTACAATTTCTTATCTTTACTTTCATTGTGTTACTCCAAAAACCTTTACTTGCCTCACAACATTGTCTTCGAGGTACCTGCATAAAATTATCATCACATCCTCAAACCATTCAAGAAAGTAACGAGTCTCTTTAATTCCCAATGAAATTTGGCTAAAATATAGGTCTAACTATGCATTAGCACAACCTGTCTAAACAAAACACCAATTTTGACTTGTAAATTCCAGAGATCATGAGAGTGAGAAGGGCAAACCTTTTCCCACTTGTGAGGATCCATTTTCAGCGAGGAGACTACAATCTTCTCAATGGCAAATGCACGGGTGTAGTTTGGCTGATTACACTTCTTTTCTTGTTTTATTGGAGACATCTTGTAAGTAGTTACTACTTTCTTGCTCTTCTCGTCCTCTTTAATTGAGTCTAAATAGAATATTAGTGGCTGTTCACAAGGTTCAGAACTCATAGGCCTGGTGTTGAACGTAAAAGGTCCATTGCTCCAACTCCGCCAAGTTTGGAATGTCTGCAAGGGTGTTTCCAAATCCCTGGCTGACAAAAACCAAGGGTATATCTGCACTGCATAGGCCCACGAGACAGATATGGACCATTTATACTTGTGGTAATAACAGAAGCACTGCTGCATTGTTCGGGCAGGATCAACCTTGTATGCTTCTGTTAGTATTCTTAAAGACTCTAGTTGGCTCTGCTTAGGGAACAACGGATGTACATAGTCAAGGTGGTGGAGAGATACAAGCGGTGCCACTGGATGAGCTGCCAATAGACCAAAAGGATCATCTCTAATGTCAATCTGCCAAAGTGGAAACAAAATATTTAGCTCCACTTTACTGATCTGGGATACTTGAAATCATATAAGTAGTTAAAAGATAACATATTAAGGTTTGTGTATTTGCTGTCACAAAGTGTTGCAATTTGCAGAAGCCCCATAAACTGGAATAAAAAAGAGTCAATGATAATGGCTTCCACATAGGATATGTAAAAGCCAGTCAATCAAATTACTGAAACCGGCTCAGAAGGCGGATCTAAACTTTAATTTGATTGATTCAACATTTAAGGTTACTAGTTCATGAACTCATTGTAAATTTTCAAATTTTAGGTTCAACATTTTTTATTTGTTGAATTTTAGTGATATTCTTTCTCAACAATATTGAGTTTCAGATCCAATAAATTAATTGGGATGTGGTAGCATCCCAACTCAGACCCATAATATTCAAATCTTGAATTCTGCACTCCCTACTTTTAGCAGGGAGAAACATATGTTACAGTAGTATTCTAATGAATTTGTGTTTTCATGTAATATGTTCATGAGAGAATTTATATTAGTAAAACCACTCAATTAATTAATACTTACTTTATTTGTAAATTATAATATTACGATTACATCTCTTATTTTATTTTTTTAAATCTAATTACTATCACTATAAAAATGGTGATTTTACTAAATTTTCTGTTATAATATATTATTTTATTTAATTAATTCTATAAGCATCCTATTTTTTCAAGGAAAATCATGTTCTATCTCATTATCGGCCAACTTTCAAATCGTGTCTTATAAAAAAATAATTCAACAGCAAATAAATGATCGGTGTGAAGTAAAACTATGGCATAGATGTTCACATGATATTTATTTATGTATGTATGTATATGAATTGCATATTACAAGCAAAAGTAAATATCTTGCCGATAGTAAATTCCAGAAAGTGATACTTGTCATCTTCGACAAAGACACATGAGTGAAGAAAAGGAGTATAAGCAGCTTTTGCACCATATTTTTAAGCACAGAAGAGATGGGGAAAAAAATCTTGAAAAAAAGGATATTTATAAAGTTAATTAAGTAAGAATCGAATTGACCCGAACATGTATCAAAGCGCGATTATTGAATAGACGAACAAATTGAGCACGATTATTCTCTAGTGAGCAGTGCCACTGCCCACATTAAAAAACACAACCATATAGGTGTTGGGAGAAGTAGAAAAGCCAAATCTTGCTGCCATAATAGTGAGTGGCGTATGCAAGATTTTCTTCAAGCGGTGTCATAATTTAAAATGAGAAAAAATAATAAAACACTTAACATCATATTAAAAAAAGAATACAATGGAAATAGAACACGCTTAACCAAGGAAGCAGAAGTAACAAATATTTTCTTGTCAAAGAAACTTACATATGTTAAGCATGACTGATTGGTTGACAGTTTTCGTAACTTTTAAGAGGTCCATGGTTCTAATCTTGACAACTATCTTTTTTGTATATGAAGCGAAAAAAATAGTAAACAACAACTGAGGTGCTGAGTGTCTAACTCACGACCTATAGCTGAAAACAAAGCGCATTCACCAATATATCTGTATTTTCATTTTTTACTTCCAATTATATACACATATTTAACGAAACAGTTTCACTTTGACACCCTCGACATAAGGTAAATCCGTCCCCAAAAAAAAAAAAAAAAAAAAAAAAAAAAAAAAAAGTACAACGCTATGTAAATACAAAGCGACAAAGAGCGTTCAGAGCTGAGATGGATATGAATTTAATAAACTTTTGTAGATTCCTTACCTCGAGGTCTCTCCCAACTTTGACACGAAGCATCAGAAACCAATAACAATACCCCACGAAACATCAAAACACCGCACTAGTGTCAGATGCTTTTCATTTTCTTTTAATCTTCCTATTATTCTTTTGTTTGGACAACTACATTGTCGACCATGTGCGCTTGCTTACATAACGTAAAGTTTTCAACGGATTTAGTTAAAATACTATTAGCTACATGATTTTGACATTTAGTAATTTAATAGTAAATAAATACAACAATCATATGATAATACTAGAAGGTATATATATATATATATGAATCCGCAATTTCGACACATTTTTCTTCTAAAAATTTCACTCTTCCCAAATTCTCTTCTTAATCCATAATTCTTCTCTTGTTCTTTCATTATGTCTACCTCAAAAAATACGTTTAATCATGCCATTACCGTCTCCAACATCAAGAACCACATCTCTATCGTTCTTGAGATGAAAACGTCTAATACGCGATGTGGACAGAATTATTTCAAATTCACGCGCGCTCGCATAAAGTTCTTCACCACATCATCCCCGCGGATACATGCAATGAGAAGGTGCCTACTGCCAATTATGACCATGTGTTATGGACGACTCTTGATGCTACCGTACTAAAGTGGATATATTCCACTATCTCTCCGGACCTTTTGCAGACGATTATTGAACCCGACGCCACGACGATGAACACTTGAAAGATAACAAAATTTCTCGTGCCGTCACTCTTGAGCAGGAATTCTCCCCCCATGTCACTATGACGAATTTTTCGACTGTCTCAGCTTATTGTAAAAGGTTGAAGGAATTGGCGGATCAACTCAAGAACGTTGGTGCGCCCGTCACGAATGATCGTCTTGTTCTTCAGATGGTTGCCGCTCTATCTGAAGCTTATAATGGTGTTGGGACCCTTCTTCGTCAAAGAAGCCCTCTTCCTCCGTTTTATCAAGCCGGTCTATGCTCACCCTTGAAGAGGCGGGGTTGACTAAAAAGGCTGCAACTGGAGCAACTTCTTCCATAATGGCGGCCTCGCCACAAAATTCCTACTCTCCATCATCTTCGGGTAATTCCACTCCAAATTGGAACAACGAGGGTGGAAAACGGGATCAAAATCAGAAGTCCGACGAAAAAGGTGGCGGCGGCAAAGGCGGCAACCGCGACGACAGCAGAGGTCAAGGTGGCAGTCGGCAGGGGCAACCACAGCTTGGTCCAGGCGATGGGACAACAAGTCCGCCGGCCGGCCGGTGGGCACAGCGGTGGCCCAACTGGCCCAATTACCCATTTCTAGTTCTAGCAGTTTACCTAGTGAATTGGGCCAGCTAGCATAGGCCCAATTCGCAACTAGTTCCATCAGTTTACTCAACGAATTGGGCCAACCAGCATAGGCCCAATTCGCAGCAGTTTCAGTCCAGTCAGTCGGCAGTTGGGCCTTATCAGCAGGCATTCACGGTATGGGCCCAACAACAGTTCTGACATCCACGAATATCGAGGCCGCGATGTATACACTTGGATTAAATCCCCCTGACACAAATTGATACATGGACACCGAAGCCACTTCTCATATGACGTCCGCGCAAGGTAATCTCTCGTCTTTTTCAATTTGAGCAAAAATCATGACATAATTGTTGGTAATGACAATTCAATTCCAATTTTGGTTATGGTCACACTAATTTGTTTCCCCTACATCTACCTCTCGTCTTCAAGAATGTCCTTTATGCCCCTCACTTAATTAAAAATTTGGTGTCTGTCCGAAAATTCACAATTGATAAATGAGTTTATGTTAACTTTGACCCTTTTGGATTTTCTGTAAAGGATTTCAAAACGGGGATACCTCTAATAAGGTGTAATAGTCGGGGAGAGCTTTATCCAATCACCACCACCACCATTTCCACGAGTCAAGCCACACCTTCCACATTTGTCGCTCTTACTTCTTCCTTGTGGCATGCCCGTTTGGGTCATCCGGGGTCATCTATTATTTCTTCTCTTAAAAATAATAATTTCATTGATTGTACGAGTATGCATAGTACTCATAGTTGTCCTTCTTGTCCTCTAGGGAAATATGTTAGATTATTGTTTGTCGCATCTACTTCTAGTACGTTGATGCATTTTGACATTATTCATAGTGATTTATGAACATCTCCCATTTTGAATTCTTTGGGCCATCATTATTATGTTTTATTTTTATATGATTATTCTAATTTTTTGTGGACCTTTCCTTTGTCTAAAAAATCTTAATATTTTTCCACATTTTAAAAATTTAGAGCTTTCATCCGTACCCAATTTGCACGAGAAATTTAAAACATTCATTGTGATAATGATAGGGAATATGATAATGGGTCATTTCAAAAATTTTGTGACACTCACTGCATATCCTTTCGGTTTTTTTGTCCTCATACGTCCTCGCAAAATGGGAAGGCCAAAACAAAAAATCGTACCATTAATAATATTGTCCAAACCTTACTAGTCCATGTTTCATTACCTCCCCCCCCCCCCCCCAATCTTTTTGGCATCATGCGTTACAAATGACGACCTACCTCCTTAACATTCTCCCTAACAAAGGTTTAGCATATCAATCCCCACTTAAATTTTTTTACAATAAAAATCTCTCGTATTCTCATATTAGGGTATTTGGGTGCTTGTGCTATCCACTTTTTTCGTTCACTACAATTAATAAAATTCAAGCTCGGTCTATCGCTCAAGTATTTTTGGATTTTTCGTCTAATCATCGTGGTTACAAATATTTTTATTTATCTTCTAATAAAATCATAATTAATCATCATGTTATTTTTGATGAAACCCAATTTCCGTTTGCTCAAGTGTCTAAATTCGTGTCGAGTGCTTATGATTTTTTTGGACGATGCTCCTTCCCCGTATATTCTACAACAGCGGGCCCGAGAGTCAAATCTGCCAGCAGGCCCACTGCCTGCTGGCCCAAACAATCTCGATAATGTTCCAGCCTCTCAGCCCAGTTTCGTGACCCGGCCCAGTGGCGATCTTGGCCTAGTTTCTGGTTCCGAGACTCAATCCAGTCTCGGTCCAGTTTCTGGCCCAGACTCTCAGATCAGTCTCGGTCTAGTTTCTAGCCCAAAATTTTCTCCTTCTCCCCCGAGTCGTCAACCAGCCGCTATTGGGCCAATAGGACCACTGCTTGCTGGTCAGTCCACCACTGACCAAATAATTACTCAAATCTCGTCAAATTCTATCTCAAGTCGAGGGCCCGTTACGCATTGCCAGCGGGGTATTTTAAACAAAAATGACATTTTAATCTTATTTATAATGTCACTAAATCACCCCTACCACGTAGCCCCGTGCATGTCCTTCATGACTCGAATTGGAAAATGGTCATGGTTGACAAATATAATGCTCTTATTGAAAATAAGATGTGAGATTTGGTGCCCCGTCCGCCTGATGTTAATATTATTCGGTCTATGTGGATTTTTACTCATAAAGAAAATTCGAACTGTTCTTTTGAGAGGCATAAGGCCCGTCTTGTAGGTGATGGCAAAACACAACAGGTTGACATAGATTGTGGAGACATTTAGTCCGGTGGTCAAACCGACAACTATTCACATTGTGCTTAGTCTAGTTCTCTCGAAAGCATGGCTCATTCATCAGTTGGATGTGACAAAAACTTTCTTATACAATGATCTTAAGGAGACATTGTACATGCATCAGCCCTTGGGGTTTAAGGACCATGTATGTTACTGAAGAAGTCCTTACATGGGCTTAAACATGCCCCACGGGCTTGGTATAAGAGGTTTGCAGATTATGTGTCTACTATTGGGTTTTCTCACAGCAGGTCTGATCATTCTCTGTTCATCTATCGTCGTGGTACTTCTCTAGCATACATTCTGTTATATTTGGATGATATTATTTTGACTGCCTCCTCTAATAATTTTCGCAAGTCTATCATGACCCTTTTCAGTTCAGAATTTGCTATGAAAGACTTGGGGCCCTTGAGTTATTTTTTGAGAATAACTGTCACTCGTCATGCAAGTGGTCTATTTTTATCACAGAGAAAGTATGTGACTGAGATTATTGAGAGAGCTGACATGTCATCTTATAAGTCCTCTTCTACTCCGGTTGATACCAAACCGAAGCTGAGTGCTACGTCTAGCACACCATATGAGGATCTCACTCACTATCGTAGTTTTGCAAGGGCTCTTCAGTATCTTACATTCACAAGAACAGATATTACTTATGCAGTTCAACAAGTGTGTTTATTTATGCATGATCCGCGGATTGAGCACATGCATGCACTCAAACACATTATACGATACATACAGGGCACGCTTGATTATGGATTGCATTTATATCCATCCTTCGTCTCTAGTCTCGTATCTTATACAGATGCTGATTGAGGTGGATGTCCAGATACCAGTTGATAACTTGGTCTCTTGGTCGATAAAACATCAGACTACTTTATCGCGATCCAGTGCGGAGATCGAGTATCGAGGCATAGCCAATGTGATGTCTGAGTCATGTTGGTTGCGTAATATTTTATTAGAGCTTCACTTTCTTATTCAGAAAGCTATCTTGGTCTACTGAGATAATGTTAGTGTCGTTTATCTCTCTGGAAATCCGGTCCAACATCAACACACTAAACATATCGAGATGGATATTCACTTTGTTCGCGAAAAGGTAGCTCGTGGACAAGTACGTGCCTTACATGTCCCTTCAAGGTACCAAATTGCTGACATATCTACTAAGGGTCTTCCCTTGGTTCTGTTTGAAGATTTTATGAATAGTCTCAGCGTACGACAACTGCTCGCTATGACTGCGGGGTGTGATAGAAACCGTGTATATTTGTGAATATTTAGGTTACTTACCATATTTTATAAAATTCTTGTACACGTGTAATTAAAATATTAGTATTATAAGAGAAATATGATTTTTCATATTTAAAGATTATATATTATAAATATAGATTTCTTCATGAATGAAAATAAGAAAGATATTATTCTCTTACGGATTCCTTACCTCGAGGTCTCTCCCAACTATGACACGAAGCATCAGAAACCAATAACAATACCCCACGAAACATCAAAATGCGGCACTGGTGTCAGATGCTTCTCATTTTCTTTTAATCTTTCTATTATTCTTTTGTTTGGACAACAACTACGTTGTCGACTATGTGCGCTTACATAACGTAAAGTTTTTAACGGATTTAGTTAAAATACTATTAGCTACATCATTTTGGCATTTAGTAATTTAATAGTAAATAAATACAACAATCATATGATAATATACTAGAAGGTAAGTGATTGAACAAGAATACTCCTAATATTTTAGTTAGCGCTTTCAATACTAAAGTTGCTCGATGAAAGTTGATACTGGCTAAGACAACTACTAACATGGTATATACTCGTTCAAATAGTTGTAAAGAAAAGAAAACTCACACTCATAAATGAAATAAGTCGTTATTCTCTTAATTGATGGGAACATATACTTATCAAGAAAGATAATTTCAATAATTCACTGGAAAATAATAACTTAGAAATATTTCCTAAGAAATCATCAAACATTGTAATAGGCTATAGCCATCAAATATTTTTTATCCTCACGAAATTAGCTGAGTTACGCAAAATTATAAAACTAACTGATAGCAAATGAGCCTACTTAACATTTTTAATATTCAAGAGAAATAGAATTTTGTCTTAGCAAAAGATTTCAAGGAATGAGGTGAAAGCTGCGAAGAAAATGGGCGTAAAACTGATCAACAATGGCAAGTAGTACGTGGCGTAAACCCAATAAGTAGTTGCCACGAACAACCAAGAAATTCCACCCACGCACATGGTACTTGGCTACGTGTCAATCCATGATTTCTTACAACATAGAAAAGTAAGGAGTATGATGCCTACTTTTCAATCTTCTTTTCATCCACCAGATTCCGCCTCGAATTAAATTTTAGCTTCTTAAGACGGTTCAAAATATTTTAATTTTTCTATAAGATTTGTTTAATCAAACCAAAAAAGTTCCCCGTTAATGACAAAGTTATTTCATCAAACCTTAGTGACTTTTTAAAATTAAATTGTATCCCTTTTCTTCCACTTTAATCATGTCTTCTTAACTATTCGAATTTATGTGATATATTGTTTAATTTTATTTTAACAATATATAATTTTTCTATTAAAAGACAATTTAATTTTTAATTGTATCATTAATGTAAAGAGATGATTTATTGCCATATGAATATCTAATATAATATATGTTAAATTATAAGTTTGAAGAGTTTCTTTCTTGAGAAATATCACTTTGATCCTTCAACTATTACTTAGTAAATGTTATCACTTTGATAGTTTGATGTATGATTAAACACATTACTTTTAATTAATTAAAATAATTGCTTTTGTTCCCTTTGTATGCCAATGTGTTATTTAACTTTTTTTAAAAGGTATATTACTTTCAAATCTGGAGTAATGATACGATATTAATATAATACGTGAGCAATTAAATAATGAAATAATCAATAATTTTAATTTTTTTTAATATATAAGGAAATAGGCAAAAAATTGTATTTCAAGTTATTAAAAATTAAATATGTTTAGTCAAATATCGCAAAAAATTAAAATTAAAATTAAAATTGACCGTGAGAGATAATAGTCTAGTCAAACGATGTCACAATTGAGATTGTCACTCTTAAAAATATTCAATTTTTCAAGTCATTAACATTTATCTATACTTTTAGATTCACAATTACCAGTGTAAAAGAACACGTCAACTTTGAACTTAAAGAGTCATATTCAAGTCAATTAATATGGTCGAATCGAAACAGAAAAAATACAATATCCAATTTTTAAAAACTTAATGAGTCCATAAACACTTAATAAACTATTAGCTTGATCAAGACTTGTTTATTTAAGAAAAAAAATCAGAACAAACAAACTATGATCATCTACAATACCCCGATAAGCAACAAAATTAAGTAATAATACCTTATAGTTAAGAAGTCAGAACTTAAATCAATGTCTTGTACGCAGAACTTTTCCTTAATTATTTAGTACTATATTTGATAATTCTAGGACATTCAAAAACATGTAATCAATTTAAAGGCCCAACATGCATGTGCTCATCAAGTAATCATTAATTATTATTTTCAAATTCCGGTAAATATTTGTTAAAAGCCGAGTTTGACTCTCTACAACTTAGTTCCATTTTAATTAATAATTTATCTAACACTTCTACAGCAGCAAAATAGAAATAGAAATAGAAATAGAAATAGAAATAGAAATAGAAATAGAAATAGAAATAGAAAAAGAATTTAAGTCGCTCACATTAAATATTCTAATTGACTGTAATTAAAACTCTTTTTAAAAAATAAATAAAATGAAATGGCAACATAAAATACCTGGTGGAATCCACGTTCTCTTGTAAGGGAGACACCTAGCTCACCGACACAGGCCCACACCCGCTGATCCGACCCGTAAAAGTTGAAATACCGGTTCAGGCACCCATCCATTATTCTCACAAGCTCCGCCGCCAGAGGGTAGCTAATGGCAAACCCGCCGCCGCCAAACGCCATGTCGTAGGCATGCATCACATTTTGCTCCACACTCTCCGAGCTCCCCCCGATGTAGTACATCTCCCGGTAGTCGTACTTTGCTAACACTGTAACTAAGTTCTCTGTGAAGAAAACAGTATCATCGTCTCCCATCACGAACCACCTCGCGTTTGGTAACCCGACCCGGAATGAGTCCACAACCACCCGGGAGATTCGGACTGCTGACTGCGAGCTAGTGAACTTGAATTTCTTCCAGTCTGATGAAATTCGGTAAGGCGGTGAAGCATCTGCCCATGTTGAATTCGGGTCGGGTTGTTCGTCCAGCCAAACAAACCCGCGAGTGATGTTGGGTCTCCACCAGAGCTGCGAATAGTGTTTCCGATCCTTCCAAGTCCGGGCTGACCCGCATATTCCGAAGACAATATGGGAGATGTTGGTGGGTGAGAGAGAATCATCTGGGGCTGTGGAATTATAGTCGCAAGCCGGGGTGAAGCTGGTAGTACTCGGGTCGGGACATTCGGAGCACCGAAACCATAAGTCATGTCTAACAAATGACGAGTAAAGAACGAAGGATATGGAAGCGAGGAAAAGGAAGAGTGAGATAGTCTTTAAGGATGCCGTGAAACGATCACAGTTCTTATCCTTTGGGAGGATAACTCGGAACGGCATAAGTAGGTCGTGACCCGATTGTCCTCTAGTGTCTAGTCTGGGACATATATTTATATTGAAGAAAAACTCTCTGCAAGAAACACAAGTTTTTCCAACCCAACAAATGGGTTTAACTTTTTTTTTTTTTTTTTTTTTTTTTTTTTGATAATCCAGGTCTCGGGGTGGCCTTAGTACCCCCATATCGCTAGTACCGCACAAGTACCGGTACTAGGCTCCTGGAGGTGATGGGACCGGTCCTTCAAAGACCCCACCACCAGGTAAATCGCGGGATATGCACACATGGTCGGTGTCCGCTTGCGTCCAACGGATCAATGCTACAAGGTTGACCCCCCCACAAGCCCCATCCCTAAAGCTTGGCGGAGACCGAACCCACACGCAACATGCCCGCGCGCTTTTAGCGCCCGTGCTTTACCACATGTATGTGCCCGGAGGACGATATCCTTAGGGGGGAATCGAACTTGCGACCCTAAGGCCGCAAACTTGACTCCCTGCCAGCAAGCTGACCCCTTTGGATAAAACTTTGAGGGTAAACTTTTTATACTAGTCATCCCCACCGCATCACTGCGGCTCCACACACAAGAAACCCCACCTCCGGCCTGGCCCTACGGATTAGTATACATCGCTTGGCCCTACGCGTATGGAGGGATTTTTTATGAGGCTTGGCTCTAGTCTCGCTGGTCATGGGAATCGAACTCGAGACCCAAGGCAGCAATACCCTTAGTGTAATGACCACTTGGCCAAACACCTTGGATAACAAATGGGTTTAACTTCAATTGGACTCAAACGGAGATAGCAATGGGTGAATAAACAATGAATGTGTTAGATGATATTAATCTCCCTTATACAATAAGAATTCTAAGCCTATACAAAAGAGGAATTCTAGTTTTACCATAATTATATTTACACAATATATGAAAATATTTAATTATGTATTTACACGTTTACACACCCCCAGTCGGAGCGGGAGGAGGCCGGACGCTGAGACTGGATCTGAAGTCAAGAAATAACCGTCTGAGAAGTCCTTTGGTAAATATGTCTGCATACTAATAGGATGATGGAACATGTAACACTATGACATGGCCTAACGCAACTTTCTCACGAACGAAGTGTAGGTTTATCTCAATATGTTTGGTTCGCTGATGTTGAACCGGATTATGAGAAAGATAGCGGCGAGAGATGTTATCACAATACACAATAGATGCTCGACGCAAAGGACACCGAAGTTCTAACGAAATTTCTCGAGCCAACAAATCTCGGCCTACTACATTTGCAACGCCTCGTACTCGGTCTCGGCATTGGAGCGAGATAGGGTAGCTGTCGCTTGCGTACCAAGAAATCGATTATCCCCTAAGAAAACACAAAAGCCGGAGGTGGAGCGTCGCGTGTCCGGACACCCCGCCCAATCTGCATCCGTATATGAAAGCAACATGTCTGGTGCAGAGGGGTATAGGTGAAAACCATAATCAAGAGTGCCCTTAATGTATCGAATACGCTTAAGAGCAGTGAAATGAGACTCCATGGGGGTATGCATAAATAAGCACACCTACTGAACAACATAAGCTATGTCTGGCCTGGTGAATGTGAGATACTGAAGTGCACCTGCAAGACTCCTATACAGAGTAGGATCGAGACGGAGCACCATCCATAGCACTGAGCTTAGATTTGGAATCAACCGGAGTAGGCACCTCTTTGCAGTTCGCCATCTTAGCCTTGTACACAATCTCTTCTGCATACTTACGCTGACACAAGAACATATGATTGGCAGACCTGGTCACTGATATCCCCAAAAAGTAACTCAGTTTCCCCAAATCAGTCATTGCAAAATTTGGACTTGAGCAAGACAATAATCTCATTTTTCAATCCGTCGGAGGAGGCAGTAAGAACAATAACATCTACGTAAAGTAATAAGTAAGCAGTGCTACTACCTCGATGAAAAATGAAAAGTGATGTATCACTCTTGCTGCATACAAACCCAATCTGCAAGATATACATGGCAAAGCGATCATACCACGCACGGGGGGCCTGCTTCAGGCCATATAGTGACTTACGGAGACGACACACATAGTGAGGAACTGCTGGATGGATGAACCGTGGTGGCTGATGCATGTAGACTGTCTCTCGCAGATCCCCATGCAAGAATGCATTCTTCACGTCAAGCTGATAGATCGGCCAGTGTTTGCCCATGGCTATGCTCAAAACTGTGCGGATGGTAGCCGGTTTGACAACCGGGCTGAAGGTCTCACCACAATCAATGCCCTCCTGCTGATTTGTGCCATTAGCCACAAGACGGGCCTTATACCTCTCAAGATCCTCATTGTCTCTGAACTTGTGACGAAATAGCCACATACAACGAATGACATTCACCCCATCAGGTCTAGGTACTAGATCCCACGTGTGCTGTTCAGTTAAAGCATTAAATTACTCATACATAGCCGCATTCCAATTAGGGTCTTGTTTGGCAAATTTTGGGTTCTTTGAAGTGGAGAGATGGTTTGGGCAGACAAGTTGAAATGGACTTTGGGTTTGAAGATTCCATGCTTTGAACGAGTTTCCATTGGATGGGTAGGGACAAGGGGTGGCGGAGTGGTGTTTGAGACGGGGGGTAAAGTCGGAGAAGGAGAAGGCGGGGCGAAGCCGTCGAGGCGCCGCGACTCTGGATCGAGAGTCGCGCGCTAGAAGGTTGACAGCTTCTCGAAGTTTGGGTGCCGTGGCGCCTCAGCATAGGGTCGCGGCGCTGTCGACAGTGTTTCAAAAGATTGCTTTCTGGAAATCAGGTGCCGCGGCGCCTCTCCTTGAGGCCGTGGCTCTGACGACGGAACAGAGGATGTGAGTTGTTCGATTATAAGGGGAGAGATGGCAGACTCGTCAAGAAATGAGTAGTCATGTTTTTGGAATTTTGGAAGATTCAAAAATGGGAATGTGGTCTCGTCGAATGTGACGTGACGAGATATGTGGATCTGACGAGTCGACAAGTCATAGCATAGATAGCCCCTATGGTTCGACGGGAATCCTAGAAAGACACATGGAGTGGACCTAGGAGCGAGTTTGTGAGGGGCGATGGAGCTAAGGTTGGGATAGCACAGACAACTAAAAATCCGTAGATGATCATAAGAGGGGATTCTATAGTAGAGGATTTCGGTAGGGGTCATATTGTGAAGAGTGCTAGTAGGGAGAATATTTAGAGTGTATTCTGACATTTTAGCAGCATAGACCCAGAAGGGTGGAGGGAGGGAGGCATGAATCAATAGGGTGTGAATCATATTGTTAATGGTGCGGATGATTCTTTCATTTTTACCGTTTTATGGTGAGGTGTGAGGGCAGGAGAAGCGAAAGACCATGCCATTATTAGTATAAAAGCGGTGAAACATAGAGTTATTGAATTCACGACCATTATCGCACTGAAATGATTTTATGCCTTTTCCAAATTGTGTTTGAATGAACTTGCGAAACTCAAGAAATTTGACAAACACTTCCGATTTAAATTTAAGAGGGTATAACCAAACGTAGTGTGAAAAATTATCAAGCAACACAAGATAGTATTTATGACCGAGAGAACTAGAGATAGGAGATGTCCATAAATCGGCATGTATGATATCAAAAGGAGCAAATGTAACACTAGTAGATGATTTAAACGGAAGACGAATATGTTTGCCTAAAGAGCAAGAAACACAATTTCGGGCAAGTTTCCCATTACAAGCAATGAAATTGTTGCCTCTAAGAAAATTAAAAACTAGGACTCCTGGATGACCAAGCATATCATGCCAAGTTGAAGAAGAAACAGCCGCTAGAGTGACAGGAGAACAAGATCTGACAGCGGAGGTGGAAGTGAATGGATAGAGATCCCCCGTGCTATTGCATCTCGTAAGAGGTGTCCCCGTATGAAGATCCTTCACAATAAAACCAAAAGGGTCAAAATCCACGGAGACAAAATTATTACGAGTAAATTGGCGGACAGATATGAGGTTATTAATCATGTGTGGGGCATATAGGGTGTTTTTGAGGGAGAAGGGTGGATGAGGAGGTTGTGTGTATGAGGTACCATAACCCTTAACTGGAATGCATTGTCCACAACCAACTGTAACATATTGAGGATGCTTTAAACGAAACAGTTTAGGAATAGTACCTGCAGACTGGGTGACGTGAGATGTGGCGCTTCAGTCCACGTACCAAGTATTATCAGGCTGTTGCATAGAGAGGGTGCTGAACGCCTGACCCAACTCAGTGGGTGTCATGCCGGAAGAGGGCTGCGGGACCCGACCTTGCATGAAGTGGGCCTCTTTGTGGGGCGGAGCGGGGCCTAACAAACCGGGGTAAGAATACGGATTGTATGGCTGCTGGTACTGGAATGGACTTGGCGCCGCGGCTCTGAACTGGGGTGCCGCGGCTCTGTACAGGGGCGTCGCGGCGCTGTAGACGAACTGCTGAGGAGCCGCGGCCCAGTTGTTCTGCGATCTCTGTTGCTGTTGCTGCTGTTGGTTCTGTTGACCGCGACCCTTGCCATGACCACGACCTTCTCTACCGCCGCGGCCTTTTCCACCCTTGCCGCCGCGGCCTTGCCGCTGTTGGGAGTTGTCTGGTTGCGTCTGATCTTGGGGTTGCGTGTCGACAGCTAACACTTGCTGGGCGTGCTCATCCTGCTTAGCACGATGAGTTTCTTCGAGCAACAATTTTGAGCGAGCTTTGTTAAAACTCGGTAGCGGATCTGCCTGTTGAATAATGGTGGCCAAAGTATCATATTCGCCCTTAGTAAGGCCAAAAATCATTTGTAGCACCATTTTATCGTCAGTGACATGCGTGCTGATGTTGGAGAGTTGATCCGCTAGAAGGTTAAGCTGCTTGCAGTACTCAGAGACATTGGAGAAATTTTCAAGACGTGTTTTGTTGAACTGTTCTTCCAAATACACGGCACGAGTGTGCTTGTTGTCCTGAAAAATTTCCTCCAAACGATTCCACAAGTCAAGGGCTGTGGAGTCAGATTTCATGATAGTAAGGAGCAAATCCTGAGAGATACTACCATATATCCATTGTTTGACGCCGGCGTCGAGACGATGCCAGATAGAATCATCAACCTCCGTAGGGCGCGGAATAGTGTCATCAATATGGTCAAGCACGTTATAGAGACATGCATGATTGTGAAAAAGTTCAACCCAGGGAGAATACTGGTTGTTTTCTTGATCAAGAATAATGGGAATATGGTTCTTGATGTTGGAAACAGTAAGGGCGGGATGAAACGGGGGTGATGACTTTGTGGTGGAATTTGTGGAGGTAGAGGCGTCAGAAAGTGTGGAAGAATCAGGGATAGCCATTTAGAGAAGAGAAGAAAGGAAGAACAAAACCGAAAAATAAGAAGAAAATCCGGGAGGGCCGCGGCGTAGGAGAGGCAGCCGGCGGCTGTGGAAGAGAAAGGTTTTTAGGGTTTTATTTATTTGACTCTTGATACCATGTTAGATGATATTAATCTCCCTTATACAATAGGAATCCTAAGCCTATACAAAAGAGGAATCCTAGTCTTACCATAATTATATTTACACAATATATGAAAATATTCTAATTATGTATTTACACGTTTAGATGATATTAATCTCCCTTATACAATAGGAATCCTAAGCCTATACAAAAGAGGAATCCTAGTCTTACCATAATTATATTTTCACAATATATGAAAATATTCTAATTATGTATTTACACGTTTACAGAATGACCTAGTCGTGCTACTGGGAGAAAAAGTGAATACATATGGGAGTGCGCTTATCTTATATTGTGTGGGGGAGAAAATTGCGAAATCGTTTAGGCCAATGAGGTACGCTACTACGTGGAAAACGGAGATGGAAGATTGAGCGGAGTTGGACACTACCATCTGTATCTTTTTAGTACTACGGTAAAAGGTTTGCGTAGTCTATGGTTTCACGACTTTTTTTTAGTTTTATTCAATAGGCTACTTCTTGAGTTCTTTCCCTATTTTATTTTCGTGACAGTACTACCTAGAGATGGGAATGGATTCTGGATCCGGTCCGGATCTGGTGGATCCAGATCCATTTTATAGGATGTGGATCTTCAAAATTTGGACCCGACGGATTCGGATCGGACCCGGATCCGTCAGCCATTTTTGACAGATCGAATCTGGATCTGGATCTTGTATTTGAGATCCGTATCCGGTCCAGATCCGACCTGTGGATCCGTTTTTTATTAAATATATTCATAACCTAGAATGTAATTTTATAAGTATTTTCTTAAAATTGCTAAGCACATCCTTGCAAGTTTAATTCTCAAAACAAGTTTAATTTATCCATGCGTTAACTCAAAAACCAAAAAATAAATAGGTAACTTCGATAATAAAATCAATGTTATATTAGTGAATGACTAACATCTCCATAGACAAGTAGTTAAAATTATATTCACTTCATTTGTGAAGATTCCAAGCACATGCAAGTTCTGCATTTTGAAAATACTAGTCAGCATTTTCCACAACTATTGTCATTGTCCAACATTTTCAATTAATAGCTCACAATCAAAATGAGACAACGAACAAAATATCTCGTATGGACATTTCAAAATTGAAACACAGTAAACTGTTAGCTAAGTAAAAATCATTTGTAAGTTAAAAAAAAAATTCTTAGGAAGGCAATTTTTTTTACATGTGGATCCAGATCCGATCCGTGGACCCGGCGGATCCGGATTTTGATATGATTTTTATGGACCCAATGGTTCTGGATCCGGATCTGGATTCAAGTATGAAAAACGGATCTGGATCTGAATCTAGTAGGATCCGATCCAGATCCGATCCGTTGCCATTCCTAGTACTACCATTTGATGGTTGAGACTTATTCCTTGCCTATCGTTTTCAAGTACTTTTTGAATTACTAGTTACTTGTGCGTTGCACGTTAATACTTTATCGATTATTTGACATCATTTTTCACAAAATTTAAAAAATAAAGATTTATTTTTAAAATGTGTGGTTTAAAATAAATTTTAGATAATTGTGTAACTATAAATCATTTTATTAAAGCTAAAAGGAGAATTTTAAAATTAAATTATTTCTAATTATAAAAAAGTGACATTTTTTGGTACAAACTAAAAATAAAATAGTCTCAAATAAATTGGGATAGAGGGAATAGTATTAGCAAGTAATTTGAATTAAAATATAATCTATAAAATATTACTTCATTCGTTTCAATTTATGTGGAATTATTTTCTAATTTATTCCTATTAGCATTAACTCTTTTCCACATTGAAAAAATGCATTTGTATCTCATGTAATAAACCATATATAAAAGGGTTTTACTTGCTTTTCTGGTACTTGCACTTTTAGCTCTCAAGAATAGTATTATTCTATTATCTTGTTATTGCTTTGTAAGAATTCATGTTATGAATAAAAGACTTTCATGAATTCTATCATGGTATTAGAGCCAAGAGCGCAAGTTAATATTTTTAGCTCGATCGCGGATCCAACTTCGCGGTGAGTTAGTTGGGGGTTCGCATGCAGCACGCCCCTAGTATCAGTTAATTTTTTTTTTGGCTTGTTTTGGAAGCTCGTGCTCATTTTGGCTTGTTTTGGCTGCTCGTGCCCGTTCTGATCTTGGCTTCCGCATCTGGGTTTCGTCTTCTTGGCTTCCGCATCTGATTGGTGAGATCTGTCCTTTATTATTTTATTGCTTGTTATTTGGGATTGTTGCTTGTTATTTGAGATTTTTTTGTTTAAAATTCATAATGGCTAGAGCTGATGATTCTTTGCAAACTATTGGTGTTCGGTTAGATGGAAAAAATTATTCCTATTGGAGCTATGTCATGGTAAATGTTTTGAAGGGAATGGGCTTTGGGATTATATGTCTGGAAAAGTCAAATGACCTAAAGTTGGAGATGAAAAATTTGATGAATTATTTAGAACTTGGGTGACCAATAATTCAAAGATTATTACTTAGATTAATAACTATATTGAACAAAGAATTGGTGTTCAATTGATTAAGTTCAAAACTGCTAAAGAGATTTGGGATTATCTGTCAAGATTGTTTGTGCAGAATAATTTTGCTGTTAAATATCAGTTACAATCTGAAATTCGTGCACTAGTATAGAATGACTTGGACATTCAAGATTATTTTTGTGCAATGACCACTTTGTGTGATCAGTTAGCTATGACGGAATCTACTGAATTATAAGCATGCGATGTTTATATTAAATGCAGAGATGAAGACCGTCTTGTTCAGCTATTGATGGGTCTTCGGTCAGAATTTGAGAATTGTCGTTCAGGCTTGTTGCACCGCAAACCCTTACTATATGTTAAAGATGTGGTAAATGAACTTATGGCTGAAGAAACATGTTTGAAGACTCTAAAAGGGCTACATAAGACTTCTACTTCTGTATTGGCAGCTCTTTCATTTACACCGGTCCTTGCAGCCCCTACACACCAGTATAGAACATCTATCATGGGTAATTGTATTTATTGCAAGAAACTAGGACACTGGAAGAATCAATGTCCTAAGCTATGGAAGACGTCAGGTTCTAAGCCTCCCCATTCGGGACAATAACAGAAGCCTTCTCAACAGAAGACATATTCTGGGAGTCAATTCCAGAACTCGTATCTACCGACTCAGGCTGCCTTTGTTCCCTCTCTTGATCACCCAGCTTTAGGAGCCTTTGTGAGTCACAATACTGATTCTCTAGCTGACCAATTTCAGAAGTTCCTCGCCTTCCAACAGTTTCAAAAGAATTCTCAGTCTTATGCTCTTTCTGCTCCTTCCGGCTCATCACCATCTATTACTTCAAATATCATTTCGTCTTCTTGATTCTTGGACTCTGGAGCTGGAAATCACTTGTCTCCTGATTCTTCCGTCTTTGTATCTATGTCTTCTGACCCCCTTTCCATTTTTGTTGTGACTGCTGATGGCACACCTATGCCATTGACAAGCATTGACACCATTCATACATCCATTATATCATTACCTTATGTTTATTGCATTCCAAAATTACATATGAATCTAGCTTCTGCTGGTCAAATATGTGACTCTGGATGTTTTATTAGACTTTTCCCTAATTCTTGTTATGTGCAAGATCTAAAATCCAATAGAGTGATTGGGACGGGCTTAGAAAGGGGAGATGTCTCTATGTTTTGGATGAGCTGTATCTTCCTACTCATGCAACAACTATGCTTGTTAATCTGTCTTCTTTTCATTTAACACCTTCCTCTTCGAAGTTTTATTTGTGGCACTCTAGACTTGGTTATGTATCAGGCTCTCGCCTGCGTTTTATGTGTAATACGGGTGTTCTTGCTGATTTACAATCCAATGATATTTCTGATTGTAGTGGATGTAAACCTGGAAATTTTTCTGCTTTGCCTTTTAATCTTAGTACTACTTCTGCACCATTTGATCTAGTTCATTCAGATGTTTGGGGGCCAACACCTATCCCTACTAAGGGAGTCTCCAAATATTATGTTTCATTTATTGATAATTATACTCGTCATTGTTGGGTTTATTTGTTGAAAAGACGTTCTAATTTAGTTCATACTTATGCTGAGTTTCAAGCCTATGTGAAAACTCAACATTGTGCCTTTATTAAATGTTTTCGGGCTGATTTAGGAGGTGAATATACTAGTGGGGCTCTTTCTGGCATTTTCAAAGCTGATGGTACAATACATCAGTCTTCTTGTACTGATACACCAAACAAAATTGGGTAGCCTAGAGAAAGCATAGGCATATTGTTGAGACCACTAGATCCATGCTTTTGTCCGCTAGTGTACCTAGTGAATTTTTGGGAGAATATGTCCTTATATCTGTTTATCTTATTAATATGATCCCTACCTCTCATAATTTTGGAATTTCTCCATATGTTAGACTATTTGGTCACACCCTACTATATTCCCATTTGACAGTTTTTAGTTCTACATGTTTTGTTCTACGTCCACATGCAGAGTGTACTAAGTTATCTTCTCGTGTCGCCATTTGTGTTTTTCTTGGATATGGGGTTGGGCAGAAAGGTTATTGTTGTCATGATCCAGTTTCATGAAAATTGTATGTGTCTCGTAATGTTTCCTTTATTGAGCATGTTCCTTTCTTTTCCATCTCACCTACCTCACATGGCATGACAAAATCTGACCTTATTGATATTGATCCATTTGATGCTGATTGCCTATCTGATTCTACATCTATATAATATGTTCCTTCTCAGTGTTTCTGGCAGGTCCCATGATATTGATACTCAGCCCCCTACGCCTATTTCAGAACCTCTTGTGGTTGCAGATCCAGATCCACTTCGCTATCCTAAACGCACTCTGCGATCTACTCAGGTATCCGATTTTGATTATTCTTGCTATGCTCCATCATTCGCTTCCTTGCTAGTTTCTATTAATTATCTTTATGAGCCTACCTCCTACTCTGAGGCAACTCGTGATCCTCTTTGGCAAGAGGCTATGAATGAGGAATTGGCTGCTTTGAACAAAGCTGGTACTTGGGATTTGGTTTCTCTACTGACTAGTAAGAAAACTATTGGTTCTCAATGGGTGTATAAGATTAAGACCAAGTCTGATTGTTCTATTGAGCTATATAAAGCTCGTTTGGTTGCAAAGGGTTTTGCTCAAGAATATGGTATGGATTATGAAGAGACTTTTGCACCTGTTGCAAAGATGACATCTGTCCGGGTTCTTATTGCAGTGGCCTCTGTTCGTCATTGGCATATTTAACAAATGGATGTTAAAAATGCTTTTTTGAATGGGGATCTTGAAGAAGAAGTCTACATGGTCCCTCCACCTGGTGTTTCACATAGTCCAGGACAGGTGTGCAGGCTTAAGAAAACTCTGTATGGTCTCAAACAAGCTCCAAGAGCTTGGTTCAACAAGTTCTCCACTGTAGTATCATCTCTTGGGTTTATTTCCAACTTTCATGATTCGACGTTATTTGTTAAATCATCCCCTGCAGGTTGTATTTTGCTTTTGTTGTATGTTGATAACATGATCATTACAGGTGATGATATTGATTGTATTGCAAACCTAAAATCTACTTTGTCTCACCGTTTTGAGATGAAAGATTTAGGTCATCTACGTTACTTTTTAGGCATTGAGGTAGCTTATTCTGAGAAGGGATATATTCTCTTTCAGTCTAAGTACACTACATATATTCTTGAGCGGGCCCATCTCACATATACTCATATAGTTGACTCTCCTCTTGAGGTTAATATTCGATATACACCTACTGACGGGGATCCTCTTCCTGATCCCACTTTATATCGTTCAGTTGTAGGGAGTCTGGTGTACCTCACCGTTATTCGCCCTGCCATTGCATATGTTGTTCACATTATCAGTCAGTTTGTTTACTCTCCTACATCTGCACATTGGGCTGCAGTTATGCGTATTCTTCGCTATCTTCGATGAACGATTTATCAGAGTCTTTTGTTTTTATCAACCTCATCATTGGAGCTTCGTGCATTTTCTGATGCAGATTGGGCTGGTGACCTAACTGATTGGGCATTAACTACTGGTTATTGTGTATTTTTAAGAGATTCACTCATCTCATGGAAAAGTAAGAAACAAGATGTGGTTTCTCGCTCTTCAACTGAGGCAGAGTATCGTGCTATGGCTTCTACTATGTGTGAAATTGTATGGTTACGTCGGTTATTGGTTGATATGGGTGTCTCTCTTTCCTCACCAATACCGATGTACTGTGATAATAAGAGTTCTATTCAGATTGCGCACAACACAATCTTTCATGAACGTACCAAGCATATTGAGATTGATTGTCATATTATTCGATATCATCTTCAGCAGGGCACTCTATCCTTGCCATTTGTCTCATCTTCGATGCAACTTGCAGATTTCTTCACAAAGGCGCATACCTTAAAGCGTCACGATGCTTTCTTGGCAAAACTCTCGATGCTTCTGTCTACACCATCGCGAGTTTGAGAGGGGATATTAGCATTAACTCTTTCCCACATTGCTTTTGTTCCACATTGGAAAAACACATTTATATCTCATGTAATAGACCCTATATAAAGGGCTTTACTTGCTTTTCTTTTACTTGCACTTTTAGCTCTCAAGAATAGTATTATTCTATTATCTTGTTATTGCTTTGTAATAATTCATGGTATGAATAAAAGACTTTCATGAATTTTATCAGGTCCAAAAAAATCTCTCCGTAATTGACAACTATTTAATGACATCATCCCTATTTTACTCTTGTTGCGTCCCACTTAATTTTGAAAATGTACTTATTGCGAAAAAAAGTCAACAAAAATGACATTAAAGTAATGACATATTAGTAAATATAACAAAGTCTTTCTTTATTTTTAAAATTTTGTACCCTATCAAATAGTGCTACAAAGGGAATAAAATTACAATTAGATAGTATAGTCTATGTCACGTGACTTGCACTTGCAACCCATACAACTATTATAAAAATTGTATCTTACATAATATTGGCTGTCAAAGTCTTTGATTACTTGGACCCTTCAAAACAAGTGATGCATTCGGGCTGTAAAGTCAACAAAGGAAATTTGCTGATATAAGATCCCAAAAAATACGATTTTAACTTGAATTTGGCATTAAAATTTTTACTTGGACTCCGCAATTAATGAATTAACTTTACCTTTTTTGTAAATTAATGTTATAGGGATATATAATTATTAAAGGGTATGAAGGTCAGTGAATAGTTCAGGATTTTCATCAGCATTTTAATATTAGTGTACATTAATATTCTATTAATAAATGATATAAAAGTCTATTAACATTTTAGAGATATTCTCTTCGTTTAACATGATTCTGTACAATTTCATGTAAGCTTTGACGTCAAATCATTAAGATATATAAATAAAGAAGAAACATATAATTTAAATTAAATAAACAGAAAAAGGAAAAAAAAACATAACGGCCTCCCTCTACCTTATCAAAAAGAACATAATGGCCTCCCTCTTTAGAACTTCTTACTTAGTAGAGGGCCAACATCTTCTTCTTTGTTTATTTTTTTTAGGAATAAATTGCAAAGCAGTACGAGAAGCAAATAAATATTACAAGTGTTCGAAAGGATAAAAAAAGTAGGTCAATGTTCAGAACTGCCGCAAGCTTGTTGAGTCTTGAATCTTGATAACCTAAAATCAAGAAACACTAAATCTGGATTGTTACAACTGTGTGCTGAGTCGAGTGATGACACTTTGTCCTTAAGACAAAATTGCCCCGTATATATATGCTTTTACGTTAACGGGCAATAGGCTCCCAAGGTAATACAACACTTTAATCAACACTACAAAGCAAATAGGTTGACCCTAAGGAAGAAAACAAATACGAATCGACTTGCTCAAGAAATGGAAAAGGAAGGAAGAGTTTTCTGTTTTCGTCCCAACGTTACTGCTCACGTTTTGGAATGTGTTTTACTCTTCTGTTTGTCTCTGTGTATATATTTCTGTCTCTCTTTACTGTGTCATCTTCTGTATTTTCGTATTACACAATTGAGCCAAAAAGGCATCAATATATAGCATGAGGGAGGGACTCATCAACTGCCAAAACATGGCTGTTAATGGCCATTAGAGAGGGCTGTTAATGGCAGGTTTATGACCATTAGTGAGGCTGTTTATGGTCATTGAATGAGGGATGATTATGAAGGAGTTAATCGGCTAAGTAATGACTTGTTAATGCATACTAACGTCCCCAAAACTGTAAATATTAAGCAATTTGGGGGTCCAAATAGATAATATCAGAAAGTCCCACGACCCACGACTCGTGACACGAGCCCGAGACCGGACGGCGGCGGCGACGCGCGTGTGAGCTTAGCCTTGAACCCAAGCACATCTAGGTCCTCCCTCCTTTAAACACATGGGATACCCCTTGGGGTCCCAAACCCTTTGCCAATTTAGAGACTTATAAAGAGAGCAATTCTTCATTTTCCCACCAATGTGGTAGATTTGTACCACACCATATTTTCATGCCTCAAACACCTTACTTTGTGGACCAATATCTCTTTCATTTCTCAATAAAATTTGACGATTCTTGGCCCTACGGTCATCTACTCACTTAGTAGATTATGCACGTGTGAAGAGACAAAGCCTCCAACATGCGAAACCCTAGTGTTTAATTCATTAAATATGGGTGGATGCACCTCCCCATCAAAAATAAATTTCCAACAATCCCCTCTATGAAAGAGAGATTTTGGCGCACACACATGGTGCCTACTTTCAGCAATCTTTCAGCGAAAAGATATTGCATCAGGAGAGGTAGCTTTCGCTTTGAACCTTCCCTAATTGAATACCACCGACTTACTGCGCGGTGAACGTGATGTCTTGAACCGTCAGTGTTTAGTGTAAGCCAAGATAATGACACCAACACAATAACTCTCCTTATTCATTTTCTTCTTATGGTTTTGTCTGTTGTGGCCGTGGACACACTTGGATTCTTAAGCGCGTTGCCTTTCCTCGCACTTAAACAGGTGATCTCCTATAAGGTATCCTGCTATACCCCACTTCACTAGTGTAAGGAATCATTAAAAGTTTTCCAACCTTAACCTCAATCGTTTGAGAATCGTTAAAGGTTTGGAAGCTTAACCTTTACCCACCATGCAGGTAACACTTTAATGTCTATCGCGGGAACAACTTTGGATTCATGTTTCCCTATATAAATCATCATCCGAGGTGCTCTTGCTTTCACCGAAGCGCTCAACTGAACCTTTTCACACTTTAGTTTTCCCATTGAACCAAATTCTTGGGATCTCCAATCAGTATGGTTGGGTTACCACCGCAAATGTTCGTATTGTTTGGGTTTTACGCCCATTCCCCTAGACAAGCAGAACAGTTGATCTCCGGATAGTCCCTTAGTTAAAAGGGTCTGATATATCATATGATTAGTAATCAAGGAAATGACACCCGTGATGATCAATTGCCATACGGTCTTATATCTCAGACAAATCATGACAGATATGTCCAGACGCCATCATCCATGTCCTTTCTAAGCCGGCCGGCTAGCCACAGTGTATAACTGCAGAAGGCACGGTTTCTCCAAATAAGGGACGTCCTCTAAGGAGTCGTGAAGTTACTCAACTTCTTTCATGCTTTGTATAAAGAGATAAACTCCGATTACATCATGAATCGGCCGATGCAAGTTTGCTTAGAGGTTTTTCCAAGACCCACCATACACATTTCTTTGTGACTTTGGTGTTCTTCACATCTGATGTCCAGTTTGCATCATTGTGTTCTCCCAGAACCACTGGACATCCAGAATACTATAATTCGTAGATAAGCGAATATTTCAGATATCATCATATCCGACTTAACGCCTTATACCGATCATTTATTAAAATCATTAGTGAACCTTAGTTCAACTGACCTACTTTGTAGGCCGATAATAGGTAGGTTGTAGTTGGTAACATACATTGAACTACATGTGACCTGCGCATATCGCTCCTTGTATATGAATGCACCATAATTTCAATCAGTTATATGATTCATATCCATTGGTGGCTTCAACGAGATTGTCAACTATCTCACAACTGAGTTTGAAGTTAGACTAGTCCGTTAGATGTCTTTGAAATCCAATTCCTAAGATGTCATATGTGATACCCATATCTTTCATATCGAGACTTTGTTTCAATATGACTTCCATTCTCAGACTGTTGGTTTTCCAACTGTTGGCTTTCTAACTTCAGAGTCAATATTTCTGTGGTCAGATTCATTGTTTCTGTTTTATCTGAAACATCCAAGACCAAAATGTAAACATTTCAGGGACCAAAATGAAAGTTCAGGAAGAAGCCCAACGATCCAGCAAACCAACTCTGATTCTCCCCTTCCAACTCTCCGGTTAGAAAGACTGTTTCAACATCCATGCCACGCAAGACTGCAATGGCCCTGGATGTTAAGCTATTCACAGGGAAGCACAAGTACAAATAGCCGAGGCCTTATACTCGTCAGTAGATACATCTACTTTGTACTCACTTTTGAGTATCCACTTTTACAACTCAAAGGTTCTTTTCCCGGAGGAAGATCAACCATTACACAATTATGGTTCTATTTGATGAAATCTATTTCTCTCGTTGTAGCTTCTTTCCAAAACAACGCTTTTGGAGATGACAATTATTTACTAATTGTTCATGGTTCGTTCTCAACCATACAAGCTAGAAGGCCTAGAAGAAGTCTTTGTCCCCTCTTTGCTCCGTCTTAGTTCAACATCTAGAATCCCTGAGTTCTGTAGATCTAGAATATTAAGTTCCGGATAGTCACCACTTTCGAGTCCTGTAGATACGGAACGTCTAGTTCCGGACAGTCAGGTCCCTCGCAGGTTCTTGTTAACCTCGAGCAATTACTCATTTTTCCTTTTCAAGAAAGTTATCTTCAAAGAATTTAGCATTCTTTGACGCCAAAAGGCGATAAGCACTACTATTATTGGCAGATCCAGTAGATATGCAATTTACAGTCTTAGGTCCAACTTGACCTATTTCGGTATTCCAACCTCTACCAAGCCACCCCATATCACAACATTTGTATGTGAGATTCTTTCCATGTCTCACACGGAGGGTTATCCTTATCCTTATACGGAGTTCTATTGAGAATCGCATTAGCGGTAAGGATCGCCTTGCCCCACATAATTTGGGCATATGGCTTTACGCTTGGCTAACATCGTTAGACTGAGGTGAGTAATGAGCAGTCGTTTGATGAACGATGCTTCACATTCTCCCCCTCTATCACTACGAATTCCTCAATCCGTAGGCTTAGTTGATTTTCAACTTCTGCTTTGTAGCACTTATCCGCTTCAACAACTTCATCTTTGCTTTTCAACAAACAAAGGATACAATACGTTGTACCATCATCAATGAAGGTCACAAAGTACTTGTCTCCCCCCCTCTATTTTGTATAAACTTCAAATCACCTATGTAGGTGTGACTAAGTTCTAGAGGAGCGGTGCTTCTTTCGCTATTCCTTTGACGGAATTTGGAAAGGTGATTTTGCCTCTTCGCCAACCTCACATTTATTTTGAGGGTTTATGTCGACAGAAGGCAACAATCTCAACTTCATTAGCTTTTGAATGACTTCTTATTTAACATGTCTTAATCTATGATGACATAGATGCACGGATTACAAATACATCATTCATTTAGCTACAAACATACTGTACCATTCTTAGTCATTACAGACATGTTGGACTAGTCTCAAACCAGCTTGACCAACAACGTCCCTTAAACCAAGTTTGGGACATGTATCACCTCATCTGAGAGTGATCCCATTCCCCGAAGTCCTATTGAGGACAACCTCTCCATCCCCTTCTACTTTAGAGGTGGCATTGCTTTACATGAACAACCTCTTGCCCGTGGTTAGGGCATAACCGGATCATATGTGATCTGGATACTCTGGCCCACTCCAGTTGCTTTGCCAGACTGAGTGTCCAATTTCTTTTCTGCCTTTCTTTAGGCTTTCAGATCATTTAATACCTAGAAACTCTGGCCCACCACACTAGGTGTCCATTACTTTTCTTATGAAATGAATTCTGACCCCATTCTAGTCGCCCGTAGGCTTTGTATAACTGAGCGTCCAATATCATCCTATCAAAGGAATTTTGGCCCCACTCCAGTCGCCCCGAGGCTTTGTATGACTGAGTGTCCAATATCATCCTATGAAGGATCTTCTGTCAAATAGTGTGACAGGCTCAACGTCTTTAGCTTTTAGTCTTCTTCCCTTATGATTGGTGCCTAGATAATTCTTGACGCTTACTTAAGAGTGGTAACAGTTTTCGCACAGTCGGTGGATCTTTCTCCCTCGTATGTGCGAACATACTTTACACACTTTTAATAATTACACTTAAAAGAACGGATCTTTTTAAGTCGTTTACAAAATCCAATCTTTAAATGGGAAAGAAGATGATATTAAACTTCTGATTTTAAAGCGTAAGGAATATAAATTATTTTGGAAAACATTTTCATATTCCTCCTTACTTTAAGCCATTTTAATCAGAAATCATTTAATCATATTTTTTACAAGGAAGGAAAATTACTTATCCCAATTTCGGATTCCGACCCACTTCAGTCAGTTCATCGGATTGAGTGTCCATTTCCTCCTTACCATAATTCGGATCCTTTGTCTGGGATAGATATAGGCCTTCTGCTACAAGATAGAACCACATCTTTATCCTTCTCCTCTTGTCCCAGTTGACATCCTCAGTCTCTCATAGGCGCTTGTTCCCACCACTCTCAGGAGCGGTGACACCATGAACATGTTGACCTTCAACAGCATAGTCATCACTATCTTCTACCAGAAAACCACATCCATATTCAGATTTGGTCACACAACTTTTGACCGACATCTTTTGAACACTAATACAAATCTTGTCTTAAATTGTAGGAATAAATTGCAAAGCAGTACGGGAAGTAAATAAATATTACAAGTGTTCGAAAGGATAAATAAGTAGGCAATGTTCAGAACTGCCGCAAGCTTGTTGAGTCTTGAATCTTGATAACCTGATTGTTACACTAAATCTGGATTGTTACAACTGTGTGCTGAGTCGAGTGATGTCACTCTGTCCTTAAGACAAGATTGCCCCGTATATATGCTTTTACGTTTATAGGCAATAGTCTCCCAAGATAAAACAACACTTTAATCAACACTACAAAGCAAATAGGTTGACCCTGACGAAGAAAACAAATACGAATCGACTTGCTGAAGAAATGGAAAAGGAAGGAAGAGTTTTCTGTTTTCCTCCCAATGTTACTGCTCACGTTTTGGACTGTGTTTTACTCTTCTGTTTGTCTCTGTATATATATTTCTATCTCTCTTTACTATGTGTCATCTTCTGTATTTTCGTGTTACACAATTGAGCAAAAAAACATCAATATATAGCATGAGGGAGGGACTCATCAACTGCCAAAACATGGCTGTTAATGGCCATTAGGTAGGGCTGTTAATGGCAGGTTTATGGTCATTGAAGGAGGGCTGATTATGGAGGAGTTAATCAGCCAAGTAATGGTTGGTTAATGCACACTAACGTCCCCAAAAATCAACTCCAACGGTAGGTAGAAACTTTCTGCCTTCCATCGTTCCCAAATTCAACTTTCGAGAAACTCTAGGGACCAAACTATAAATATTAAGCAATTTGGGGATCCAAATAGATAATATCAGAAAGTCCCACGACCCACGACCCACGACCGGACGGGCGCGCGGCGGCGGCGTGTGTGTGGGCTTAGCCTTGAACCCAAGCACATCTAGGTCCTCCCTCCTTTAAACACATGGGATACCCCTTGGGGTCCCAAACCCTTTGCCAATTTAGAGACTTATAAAGAGAGCAATTCTTCATTTTCCCACCAATGTGGTAGATTTGTCCCACACCATATTTTCATGCCTCAAACACCTTACTTTGTGGACCAATATCTCTTTCATTTCTCAATAAAATTTGACGATTCTTGGCCCTACGGTCATCTACTCACTTAGTAGATTATACACGTGTGAAGAGACAAAGCCTCCAACATGCGGAACCCTAGTGTTTAATTCATTAAATATGGGTGAACGCACCTCCCCATCAAAGGCAAATTTACAACATTTTTAACAAACAACATAAAAAAGAAGAAATGAAGAACATATAGAAGAATTTAATATTATATTTTGAATTTAAAAATATGGAAAATCCATAAATTTATGTATGTTGCAGATCTCATGTAAGCTTGATCATTCCCTGTCGAAAACTTTTCAGTTATGAGAATGTTATCATCATTTTTTCTTAAAAAAACCAAAAGAAAAAGGGAAAAAGGAACATTTCTTAATTAACAGAAATTTTCATCTTTTATAAAAGTATCTACAAAAAGAACATATAGAAGAATATCACATTATATTAATTTATTATTTGTTTTGAGAGAAATTTCTCTAAAAAATGAAAATGGCTGGACAACAAGGATAAATTACGCAGATATGTTAGCGGCTTTACATTAAATTTTGACAGCTTCTCCACTTGCCATTGTTGTTATTCCCAGCTGAAAATAATGCATAAGATAATGATCCGTATTTACGATGAAAAATGCTGACCTGTTGGGTGACTTGTGCCCAATTCAAGTTTTACTTTGTCTAATTCTGATGTAACTCCAATTCAACAGCTACTAAGATGTGAATTCATTTAGGAATTAACTTGAGTTGAGTAACCAACGTGGTAATTATAATCAATTTTTGGACACTATTCACCCAAAGGTTTAGAATTCTACTTTCACAATTGTAATAAAAAAAACAGTTTTTAATTGAATTCAAATTCTTAAATACTAGATAAATTTTAAATAGTACTCCATCTGGATAAAAAAGAATGTTCACTTAGCCATTTGCACATCCCTTAAGAAAATATAAATTTCTAGACAAAAATAGGTAATTTGACTAAAATACCCATAATTAAATAGATATTGAGATTTGGACATCTAACATTTAATAAAGGCAAATTTGGAAAAGTAAGCTTAATTCTTTCTTGAATTGGTAAGTGGACACTCTTTTTTACTCAAAAAATAAAGGCTAACTGGACATTCTTTTTTATTCGAATGGAGTATGATTTTATCCAACATGTAATAGCTTCTACAAAAAAATATTTTAATTTTTAAAGGGTAAAAAAATGTTCTATATTTGAAGGATATTTTGATCAACCAATATTTATATTAATGCTTTTATAATAACTAGTCTCTATAAACATTGCACGTTATTCTTAGTCAATCTCAAATATAGTAAAAGATATTAGATATTGTAATTATAAATTTATGTTATGAGTTATAAGAAAGTTACTAAGTATAGGATTGTATCTACTTGAAATTAAGGTTCTCTGTATTTATTCATCCCATATAAAAAGCACGTTATGATTAAGAAAATTCAATATAAAAAATTAAGTGACCATAAAGCCGAGACGTGACAACCACCGTCTAGAGGTTAATTAAAATTAGATATTTCACTTGTTTGTGACCTTATTTTATAAATTCAGTTATTAATCTATAAATTAGATTTTAGGTTAAATATTCATCTCGATAATCTTTGTCACAAAAAGCTAATTAAAAAATATTTATAATCTTACATTATCTATGGAATTTTTATAGAAGTATTTGGCTCTCATATCAAATTAAATCGGAAGTACAATTCAAATACAAAAAGAAAAGGAGATCAACAGAAATAGAAATAGGACGTTAGTATAATAATAGACATGGGCTATTAGGTACTGCAAATTAAATAGGATTAGTGATTAGTTTTCGAGGGGAAAAGAGGTAGACGTGTCCTACTTCAAGTAGGACATTATATTACTCATTTACTCTGCATGATCGGGAGAAACTAAATATTAATTTATTACAAATTTAATATATTAATGGCAATTATGTTTTTATTCTGACTTAACAAAAATATTTAAGGATATAAAATCGTTCAATATGTGAAGCATATTTTTGTTAATCAACATTTATATTTATGCTTTTATAATAACATAGATATAAATAAATTAATCACTGTGATATTTAGTAATTTATATATACTTTTCAAGTATTAGATTTAATTTCTATAAATCATCTATACCTATATTTATATATCATCTATACCTATATTTATATATCTATCTATACCTATATTTATAAATCATCTATACCTATATTTATATATCTATCTATATCTATATTTATATATCTATCTATATCAATATTATTATAAAAGCATGAATATAACTGTTGGTTGACCATAATAACAATCAAATATTGAACGATTTTTATACCCTTAATAAGTATTAATCCTATTTTTTTAACAAGTATTTAAGTTATATAAAAACGGTCTGTTCAAAGCATGAAATCTCAATCCGTGTTGGTTGTTCAAATCAAACAAGGAGACTATAGTCTGCAATTCGCTCCAGATCGAGAAATAAATCCTACTGTATTTGGTCTAGAAGTCAAGTTCCTCGCGTCATTGCTTTAAATGGTTGTCCATATAAGGCTGTTGGTAAGGATCCATAGCTTAGTTATTAAGAGAAATGTTATTTCCATGGGTTTTTATGTATTAGTTGGAAATATTGGAAGGAAGGCGACAAAAATATTTTTTAATGCTTTAGGGTATATGTTTATATAGAGTTTTGTTGGGTTCAAAACATATAAGTAAAGCACATCGGAAATTTAAAATTTTATTTCTTACCCCAACAATTCCTTTTGGTATGGTTACATGATAATCAAACCTGTAAAGTAAACTTGAACATAACACTTACATGTTATAAAATCTGGAGTCTTTTACTAAAGGGTGAACACGCGATTGCCCCTTCGACTGCAAACACCTTTCTACGGTGTATTCCTCTGTCAAGAAAGCCAGAAAATCTTGACAGAGGTTTGAGAGAGTTTTTATCCTAGACTCTAAGTCTAGAATTATTTTATAGAATAGGTGTGTTATTATCAATGGGGTAGTGCTATATATATAGTAAAATTTAGGTAAAAAATCAGATTAGGGTTGGGCTCTAAGCCTGGCCAAAAATTGAGGTGCAGTGGGCCAGTCTGACTAGGCCCACTGCCGGGTCGGCGCTGCGGCTCAACCTAGCAGGTGCCGCGGCGCCATACGTCCAACAACGTTCCTCGTTTTCGTTAATATATTCAGCACATTTAATTAAATCCAAAACCCAATTTTGACTTAATTAAATAATTTCCATCTAATAGAAATTATCCCATTATTATCAATTTAAATATCTCGATTCCAAATCGAATATTTAATACTTTCTCAATACACCCTTAGATCGAAGAAACAATCGACATAGTGTGATCCTATAGGCCTTCACAAATTGACACTAATCCAATTAAGGTCCATACGGAACTCATAGACTTCGCCGTACGATGAACTCAATATGTGAAGTACGTTTAGATGAATCCAACAAACATAACCTTTATGTGAGATGATAAATTCCTTTCATTCGCGACATACTCGATCAAGCTTAGAATTTGCCATGTGTCTATCAAAATGTCTTGATCACTTTATCTCATTTATATTATTCGACAACTAGACCATATTCTAAATATGTCTCTTGCATTGGCCAATGACTTGGTCGACCTAATATCACTGAGAAGTTGAGTGTTCTCTCGAATATCCAATCGAGGAATAAATCATATTCTTGGCTCAACTACCACCTTAGTTTACATCATAATGCACCCAACACAAGCCGTATCTTATCCTATAAGGAGTTTAAGATTAGGACATGGTCAAAGTACATTACTCTGTAAACAAGGTGCGTATTGACCTCAAGTCAAATGACCTTTATCTCCCACATGCTGACAACACTCTAGACATGTATAACAAATAGTTTATCAGCAGATTATACCAATACTTTAAAAAAGTATCCATGTGTCCATCACTAGTAACCATTACTAGTAGCAGGTGAGACATACTACATTCTCTAAGAATGTGATATAGACCACATGTCGACTTATAACATATCATCGATATCCCATTCTCTATTATCATTAGTCGATGCTATTTTAGAGTTACACTCTATCATAAATATCTCACTCTATTAATGACAACGTAAGCCCAAGGGATGCACATTAATGAATAATTACAAATAATCAAATAATAATTCAATAATTGCAAATGCCATAAATATATTAATCTTATTAATAATTCGAATGTGTTCAAGTATATTTGTCCCTAATAATGATTGTCTCTAGGACATACATACTTTCAATCTCCCACTTGGCCTAGAGCCAATCTCCAATGTATATAATACCCATATTTTCAAAATGACCATTATGCTTACCTAAGATTAATGGTTTAGTAAATGGGTTAGCTAGATTATCATTTGTGGGAACATAGTCTAATCTTATTTCTTCAGTTTCCACTATCTCCCTAAGTATGTGGTATTTCTTAGGTACATGCTTGTTTCTGTTTGTTGATCTTGGTTCCTTATCTTGCACAATTGCACCAGTGTTGTCACAATAAATCGTTATTGGACAAGTGGCACTTGGAACAACCCCTAGTTTGTTAAGGAACTCAGATATCGCGACAACTTCTTTACCAGCTTTCGATCCAACAATGTACTCGACTTCAGTTGTCGAATCAGCAGTTGTTGCTTACTTGGAACTTTTCCAACTTACTGATCCACCATTGAAAATGAAGGTATATCCAGACTGAGACTTGAAGTCATCAAGATCTGTATGGAAGCTAGCATCAGTGTACTCAGTAGCCATTAGCTTTTCTTGTCCACCATATACTAAGAAATATTCACTAGTTCGTCTAAGATACTTAAGAATACTCTTGACTGCTTTACAGTGTTCTTCCCCAGGATTCTGCTGGAATTTTCAAGTCATACTAAGTGCATAGGCCACATCTGACCTCGTACAGGTCATGACATATATGATTTATCATATAGGTGAAGCATATGGGATTCTCTTCATGCGTTCAAGTTCTGCAACAGTAGAAGGACTATCCTTCTTTAATAACTTGATGCCTTGACCCATAGAAAGACCTCCCTTCTTGGAGTTTTCCATAGAGAATCGTCTTAGCACTTTGTATATGTATATGGACTGTGACAGCCTCAACAATCTATTAGGTTTATCTCTATAGATCCTAATTTCAAGAATGTAGCAGGCTTCATCCAAGTCCTTCATCATGAAGGTGTTGGATAGCCATTCCTTGACTGATTGCATGAGAGTCTTATTGTCTCCTATTATTAATATGTCATCTACATATATCACAATGAAGACAATACTCCCTTCCTTGCGCTTACTATAAACGCAGGGATCTTCTTTTCTTCTAACAAAGTCAAATGATTTGATTGCTTTGTCAAAGCAAATATTTCAACTCCTTGAGGCTTGCTTAAGTCCATAAATAGACTTTTGTAGCTTGCATACTGCTTTGGGCATAATCTTGGATGTAAAACCCTCAGGTTGTATCATATACACCTCCTCAATTAGGTTACCATTGAGGAAAACAGTTTTAACATCCATTTGCCAAATGTCATAATCATAGTATGTGGTTACTGTAAGCAAAATCTGAATGGACTTAATTTTTGCAACAAGTGGGAAAGTTTCATCATAATCGACCCTATGCCGTTGATTATAACCTTTAGCCACCAATCTTGCCTTCTAAGTCTGTACCTTGCCATATGAATTGATCTTCTTCTTGAAGACCTATTTGCATCCTATAGGTCTAACCCTTGTTGGCAAATCAACCAAGTTCCAAACTTGATTGATGTACATCGAGTCCATCTCAGATTTCATGGCTTCTTGCCATCTCTGCGAATCAATGTGTAACATAGCTTCGCTGTAGGTTGGAGGTTCATCGTCATTAGGAATATCTATCTCATTGTGTGTTTCAACAAGGAGATTAAGTGTTTCAGGAAGATGATGAGCCCTAGTGGACCTACAGAGTTGATTATTTTGCGTTTCAGTGTTTGTTGCATTCTGATTGTGAGAAGGTCTTTGTGTGCTGGACAATCCACCACCTTGAGAGCTTTTAGGAATCTAATTATCATGTATTTTCTGAATGGAATGATGTACAACCATTGTATCATCTTCCATTGGTTGTGTATGAGAGCCTTGCATTTATGCATTTTCTCTCACAACACTCCCACTGGCTGAAGGGCGTACTCTAAGTACCCAATCTTCACCAAATACTCCCACTGAATCCTTGTCTGGGTCATTCGACAAGGGTTCAACTTATGTGTTATCTTATGATTCTTTAATTTCTTCAAGTTCTATCTTATTGTAGCTCTGTTCCTTGTAGACATAGTCTTCTTCAAGGAAAGTTGCATTTCTGGAAATAATGACATTATGTTCTCCAGGAAGATAGAAATAGTATCCCTTAGTTTCCTTTGGATTCCCCACAAAATATTATTTCTCACTTTTAGATTCCAACTTGTCAGTAAGAATCTTTTTTACATATGCAGGACACCCCTAGGGTCGCATGTGTTTGAGTGATAGCTTCTTGTCATTCCATGTCTCATATGGAGTTTTCTCTCCTGACTTTGAAGGAACCCTGTTCAGAATATAAATTGAACTTTGTAATGCATATCCCCAAAGGTATGTTGGTAGCGCTGAGAAACTCATCATGGATCTAACCATATCTAATAGGGTTCGATTTCTCCTTTCAACAACACCATTCATTTATGGCGTTCTAGGAGGTGTCCATTGTGATTGGACTCCATGAAGCTTCAAGCAATCAAGAAATTCTTTACTTAAGTATTCACCTCCTTGATCTGATTGAAGGGTCTTGATACTTGTTTCAAGTTGCTTCTCTACTTATGACTTGTATTCCTTGAATTTCTCAAAGGCTTCAGACTTGTATTTCATAAGATACACATGCCCAAACCTTGTGAAATCGTCTGTAATAGTGATGAGGTAAGGGAAGCCTCTCTTAGCTTGAGTTGAAAATGGCCCACATACATTAGTATGGACCAACTCAAGTGCTTCTTTGGCTTGTACACCTTTCCCAGAAAGTGGCTTGATGGTCATCTTTCCTCTCAAGCAAGTTTCACAGTTACCATAGGACTCCAAGTCAAATAGTTCCAGGTAGTCTAACTTTCTTAATCTTGCTATCCTTGATTCATTGATGTGACCAAGTCTACAGTGCCATAAGTAGGTGGAGTTTCTTGGATTACTTATCTTAGCTCGTTTATTTTGAACATTAAAAATTTCATGACTATAGTTTAGAACATACAAACCATCCATAAACAGAGCATTTCCATAAACAAAACCATTAAAAGACAATACATAACTGCCATTGGCAATAAATGAGAAAATCCCTCAATGTCTAACACTGGGATAGAAATAATATTCCTCGTCAATGAGGGAACAAAATAACAATTATTTAGGTCTAAACAAAATCCTGAGGTAAATCTAGTCTACAAGTTCCCACGCGTTCAACATCTACTCGTGCTCCATTTCCAACGCGCAGGTCTACCTCCCATGGTCCAACCTTTCTGCTGTCAATCAGACCCTGCACATTATTACAAATGTGTGAGCCACAAGCGGTATCCAATACCCAGCAATGAGAGTTACTTATAAACATATTTATTTCAATGACAAACATACCTAGTCCAGTAGAGTTAGAAGCACCTAGAGCTTTGCCTCCTCATGGAGCTGTGCATTCCTTCTTCCAGTGCCCCTTCTTCTTACAGTTGAGGCACACATCCATAGCTACCTTTGCCTTCTTCAGAACACCTCATCTAGGTTTTAAAACTGTGGGTGTTGCAACTACCTTACTCTTCTTCTTTTGCATGTTCTTACCCTTGGGTTTGAACTTGCTAGATGAGCCCACTATGAGCACATATTTACCTCTAGAGGTAGATAATTCAAAGGTCTTCAACATGTAGTGAAGCTTTGGAAGACTCGCTTTGGTCCTATTAATATTGAAGTTCACAATGAAATTCTCAAATGAACCAGGAAGCGAATTCAGGATCAGGTTGACAGAGACATTTATAGGCAGCTTCGTTCCAATTGAACCCAATCTTTCTATCAACCCAATCATCTTCAGAACATGCGCTAACACTTGACCTCCTTCGTTCAACTTACACTTGAAAAGGTCTCTCAATAGTTCATACTCCATTGTTTGAGACTGTAAGTCATAGAGACTCTTCAAGTGTTCTAGCATTACGTTGGGGCCCATGTTTTCATGTTGCCTCTGTAACTCCATAGTCATGGAGGACAACATTACACACTGTGCCGAGGTAGCATCGTCTAGATGTTTCTGATAAGCCACCTTTTCAAACAGGGCATACTCAGGAGAGTCTTCAGTAGGGACTGTGGGGAACACTGTGTCTAACACATACTCAATTCTTTCTTGTCTTAACACCAATCTCATATTTCTCAACCAGTCAGGGTAATTAGCTCCAGTAAACTTGTTTGTCTTGACCAACATTTTCAGTGATAGATTCGACATTTTAAATAGTCTGAACCGATTATCTGCACTTGACTTAGTCCGAGTTAGAACGGAATGACTTCCTCGATTTAGTCTAGTTGATAATTTAGGGTGACGTAAAAAGGTTAACTGTTCAGTCAAGATGTGTAGAATTTTAAGAAGCTTTGTTTTAATTCAGTTTAAGAACCAATTTTACGTTTAACCCATATTATTATTCTATTCAATTTGTTATATAACCATTGAACCAGCTTGGGATCTGATACCACTGTAGGGTTTGTTGGGTTCAAAACACATAAGTAAAGCACATCAGAAGTTTAAAATTTTACTTCTTACCCCAATAATTCCTTCTGGTATGGTTACATGATAATCAAACCTGTAAAGTAAACTTGAACATAACACTTACAGGTTATAAAATCTGGAGTCTTTCACTAAAGGGTGAACACGCGATTGCCCATTCGACTGCAAGCACCTTACTACGGTGTATTCCTCTGTCAAGAAAGTCAGGAAATCTTGGCAGAGGTTTGAGAGAGTTTTTATCCTAGACTCTAAGTCTAGAATTATTTTATAGAATAAGTGTGTTATTATCAATGGGGTAGTGCTGTATATATAGTAAAATTTTGGTAAAAAATCAGATTAGGGTTGGGCTCTAAGCCTGGCCAAAAATTGAGGTGCAGTGGACCAGTCTGACTAGGCCCTCTACCGGGTCGGCGCTGCGGCTCAACCTAGTAGGCGCCGCGGTGCCTTACGTCCAACAATGCTCCTCGTTTTCGTTAATATATTCAACACATTTAATTAAATCCAAAATCCAATTTTGACTTAATTAAATAATATCCATCTAATAGAAATTATCCCATTATTATCAATTTAAATATCTCGATTCCAAATCGAATATTTAATACTTTCTCAATACACCCTTAGATCGAAGAAACAATCGACATAGTGTGACCCTATAGGCCTTCACATATTGACACTAATCCAATGAAGGTCCATACGGAACTCATAGACTTCGTCGTACGACGAACTCAATATGTGAAGTACGTTTACATGAATCCAGCAAACATAACCTTTATGTGAGATGATAAATTCCTTTCATTCGCGACACACTCGATCAAGCTTAGAATTTGCCATGTGTCTATCCAAATGGCTTCATCACTTTATCTCATTTATATTAGTCGACAACTAGACCATATTCTAAATATGTCTCTTGTATTGTCCAATGACTTGGTCGACCTAATATCACTGAGAAGTTGAGTGTTCTCTCGAATATCCAATCGAGGAATAAATCATATTCTTGGCTCAACTACCACCTTAGTTTACATCATAATGCACCCAACACAAGCCGTATCTTATCCTATAAGGAGTTTTAAGATTAGGACATTGTCAAAGTACATTACTCTGTAAACAAGGTGCGTATTGACCTCAAGTCAAATGACCTTTATCTCCCACATGCTGACAACACTCTAGACATGTATAACAAATAGTTTATCAGCAGATTATACCAATACTTTCAAAAAGTATCCATGTGTCCATCACTAGTAACCATTACTAGTACTAGGTGAGATATACTACATTATTTAAGAATGTGATGCAGACCACATGTCGACTTATAACATATCATTGATATCCCATTCTCGATGATCATTAGTCGAGGCTATTTTAGAGTTACGTTCAATCATCAATATCTCACTCTATTAATGACAACGTAAGCTCAAGGGATGCATATTAATGAATAATTACAAACAATCAAATAATAATTCAATAATTGCAAATGCCATAAATATATTAATCTTATTAATAATACGCATGTGTTCAAGTATATTTGTCCCTAATAATGATTGTCCCTAGTACATACATACTTTCAGTTTATATATGTCGTTTAATGGTTTCAAATTTTTGTATCGAGCTTTCAGCATTGCAGGTGAAATATCACATTATTTTTGCAAATTATCTTAGCATGTCGATCTGATCAACTTTTTGTTAAGATAATTATGAAAATAATCTATTATTATTTCCATCATATCAAATCATATATTATGTAATTAAATAAATTATTTTATAATTAGGATTGTAAAGTTGATTAGAATATTCTTAGGATAGTCTACCTTAATAGTAGCCTAGATTGATTCTTGTATGATTGTATATATATATATGTATTCTTGGAATTAAATAAGCCATGAAAATATTTCCTTCACTTTTCCATTCAATATTTTGCAGGACACATAGATCTTGTTCAGAGACGAAGCATTTGTTTGGTTTGCTTGCAGTCTCTTGTGTTATTGTATTTTTATAGGACAAACTCATGTTTAAGGGCGTGTAAACATATTTGAATTTTCGTCTATACTTTTAAAATTGATGAAAGCCATTAGTTTGCAGCTGAGTGTTGATATTAGATATCTATGGAAAAAATAACGATGTAGAGGGCGACAGAAAAGGTGGCTCGACCTACAGAGACTGGTCACTGGTCATCACGTGTTTAAATTGACAAGTTAAAAAAAGTTTTTTTCTCTATTCATTTTGTCTCAAATTATTGGAATGAAATAAGCCATGGAAAATATTTCCTTCACTTTTCCATTTAATATTTTGCAGGCCACATAGATCTTGTTTAGAGACGAAGCATTTGTATGGTTTGCTTGCGGTCTCTTGTGTTATTATATTTTTATAGGACAAACTCATGTTTAAGGACATGTAAACATATTTGAATTTTCGTCTATACTTTTAAAATTGATGAAAGCCATTAGTTTGCAGCTGAGTGTTGAAATTAGATATCTATGAAAAAAATAACGATGTAGAGGGCGATTGAAAAGGAGGCTCGACCTACGGAGAGTGGTCACTGGTCATCACGTGTTTAAATTGACAAGTTAAAAAAAGTTTTTTTTCTATATTCATTTTGTCTCAAATTATTGGAATGAAATAAGCCATGAAAAATATTTCCTTCACTTTTCCATTCAATATTTTGCAGGCCACATAGATCTTGTTCAGAGACGAAGCATTTGTTTGGTTTGATTGTAGTTTCTTGTGTTATTGTATTTTTATAGGACAAACTCATGTTTAAGGGCATGTAAACATATTTGAATTTTGGTCTATACTTTTAAAATTAATGAAAGCCATTAGTTTGCGGCTGAGTGTTTAAATTAGATATCTATGGAAAAAATAACGATCTAGAGGGAGACTGAAAAGGAGGCTCGACGTACCGGGAGAGTGGTCACTAGTCATCACATGTTTAAATTCACAAGTTAAAAAAAGTTTTTATTTCTCTATTCATTTTGTCTGATTATTGGAATGAAATAAGCCATGGAAAATATTTCCTTGACTTTTCCATTCAATATTTTGCGGGCCACATAGATCTTGTTTAGAGACGAAGCATTTGTTTGGTTTGCTTGCAGTCTCGTATGGTATTGTATTTTTATAGGACAAACTCATGTTTAAGGGTATGTAAACATATTTGAATTTTCGTCTATACTTTTAAAATTGATGAAAGTCATTAGTTTGCAGCTGAGTGTTGATATTAGATATATATGGAAAAAATAACGATTTAGAGGGCGACTGAAAAGGAGGCTCGACCTACGGAGAGTGGTCACTGGTCATCACGTGTTTAAATTGACAAGTTAAAAAAGTTTTTTTCTCAATTCATTTGTCTCAAATTATTGGAATGAAATAAGCCATGAAAAATATTTCCTTCACTTTTCCATTCAATATTTTGCAGGCCACATAGATCTTGTTCAGAGATGAAGCATTTGTTTGGTTTGCTTGTAGTCTCTTGTGTTATTGTATTTTTTATTGGAAATTTGCCTTTGGCGGGGAGATGCGTCCACCCATCTTTAATGAATTAAACACTAGTGTTCCGCATGTTGGAGGCTTTGTCTCTTCACACATGAATAATCTACTAAGTGAGTAGATGACCGTAGGGCCAAGAATCATCAAATTTCGTTGAGAAATGAAAGAGATATTGGTCCACGAAGTAAGGTGTTTGAGGCATAGAAATATGGTGTGGGACAAATCTACCACATCGACGGGAAAAAGAAGAATTGCTCTCTTTATAAGTCTCTAAAGTGGTAAGGGTTTGGGACCCCAAGGGATATTCCATGTGTTTAAAGGAGGGAGGACCTAGATGTGCTTGGGTTCAAGGCTAAGCCCACACGCGCGCCGCCGCCCGCCCGTCACGTCTGGTCCGGTCTCGATCTCGGGTCGTGGGTCGTGGGCGTGGGAGGTGGGGACTTTCTGATATTATCATTTTGGACCCCAAATTGCTTAATATTTACGGTTTGTCCTTAGAGTTTCTGGAAAGTTGATTTTGGGAGTGACGGAAGGCAGAAATTTTCTGCCGACCGTTTGGACTATTTTTTGGTGCATTAACCAGCCATTAATTGACTGTTAACTACTCCATAAACAACCTTCTTCATGACCATAAATCAGCCCCTCTTCAATAGCCATGAACAACCTTAAACCTGCCACACTAATGACCTTAAACCTGCCATTAACAACCCTCACTAATGGCTATTAACAGCTTTGTTTGTGGCTGTTGGGCAGCCTCCTTCTTGCTATATATTGATGCCTCTTTGGCTCAATAACGTGACAGAAATATACACGAAAATAACAGCACATTTCAGCAACAAAAATCAGTGCACTAACAGTGAGAAAAACACACGAAAATACCCAAAAATAGTGACGAAATACAGTATGATATACACGAGATATATACAACAGAGACACGCTATATACACAGAGACAAAATAGAAGAGAAAACATAAACTCTTCTTTCCTTTTCCATATCTTCAGCAAGTCGATTCATATTTGTTTTCTTCGTCAGACTCAACCTATTGGCATTGTAGCGTTGAGATTAAAGTGTTGTTTTATCTTGGGAGACTATTGACCTCTAACGTAAAAGCATATATACAGGGAAATCTTGTCTTAAGGACAGAGTGCAATCACTCGACTCAACACACAACGTTGTAACCATCCAGATTTAGTTGTTCCTTGATTTCATGTTATCAAGATTCAAGACACAACAAGCTTGCGGCAGTTTTGAAGATTGGCCTATTTGTTCAACAAGATTCAATTTCTGAATATTTAATGTTTGTTCATCCTTTCAAACACTTGTAATATTTATTTACTTTCCGTACTGCTTTATAAAGTACAATAGAGTACCCAACAATTTAAGACAAGATTGTATTGTAAGAGTATTAGTGTTCGAAAGATATTGGTCGAAAGTTGTGTGACAAATATGGATATGGCTGTGGTTTTCTGATAGAAGATAGTGATGATTATGGTGTTGAAGGTCAACATGTTCATGGTGTCACCATTCCTGAGAGTGGTAGGAACAAGCGCCTACGACAGGCTGAGGATGTCAACTGGGACAAAAGGAAAAGGCTGAAGATGTGGTTCTATCTTGTAGCAGAAGACCTATATCTGTTCCAGAAAAAGGATCCGAATTATGGTAAGGAGGAAATGGACACTCAGTCCGATGAAGTGACTGAAGTGGGCCAGAGTCCAAAATTGGGTTAAGTTATTTTCTTCCTTGTCAAGAATAAAGATTAAATGATGTTTGATTAAAAAAGGGCTTAAAGTAAGGAAGAATATGAAAATGTTTTCACAAAATAATTTATATTCCTTAAGCTTTAAAATCAGAAGTTTAATCTCTTCTTCTTTCCCATTTAAAGATTGGACTTTGTAAACGACTTAAAAAGACCCGTTCTATTAAGTGTAATTATTAAAAGTGTATAAAGTATGTTCGCACATACGATGGAGAAAGATCCACTAACTGTGCGAAAACTGTTACCACTCTTAAGTAAGCGCCAAGAATTGTCTGGGCACCAATCATAACGGAAGAAGTTTAAAAGCTAAAGACGCTGAGCCTGTCACACTATTTGGCAGAAGATCCTTCATAGGATGATATTGGACACTCAGTCATACAAAGCCTCCGGACGACTGGAGTGGGCCAAAATTCCTTTAATATGATGATATTGGACACTAAGTCATACAAAGCCTATGGGCGACTGGAGTGGGGTCAGGATTTATTTCATGGGAAAACTAATGGACACCTAGTAAGGTGGGCCAGAGTTTCCAGGTCTTAAATGATCTGAACGCCTAAAGAAAGGCATAAAAGAATTGGACACTCAATCTGCCAAAGCAACTGGAGTGGGCCAGAATATCTAGATCACATATGATCCGGTTACGCACTAACCACGGGCAAGAGGTTGTTCATGTGAAGCAACGCCACCTCTAAAGTAGAAGGGTTGGAGAGGTTGTCCTCAATAGGACTTCCAGGAATGGGATCACTCTAAGATGAGGTGATACATGTCCCAAACTTGGTTTAAGGGACGCTGTTGGTCAAGCTAGTTTGAGACTAGTCCAACAGGTCTGTAATAACTAAGAATGATACAGTATGTATGTAGCCAAATGAATGATATATTTGTAATCCGTGCATCTATGCCATCATAGATTAAGACACGTTAAATAGCAAGTCATTCAAAAGCTAACGATGTTGAGATTGTTGCCTTCTGTCGACATAAACCCTCAAAATAAATGTGAGGTAGGCGAAGAGGCAAAATCACCTTTTCAAATTCCGTCAAAGGAATAGCGAAAGAAGCAACATTCCTCTAGAACTTAGTCACACCTACTTGGGTGATTTGAAGTTTATATAAAATAGAAGGGGGAGACAAGTACTTTGTGACCTTCATTGATGATGGTACAATGTATTGCATCCTTTGTTTGTTGAAAAGCAAAGATGAAGTTGTTGAAGCGGATAAGCGTTACAAAGCAGAAGTTGAAAATCAACTAAGCCTACGGATTGAGGAATTCGTAGTGATAGAGTGGGAGAATGTGAAACATCATTCATCAAAAGACTGTTCATTACTCACCTCAGTCTAACGATGTTAGCCAAGCGCAAAACCATACGCCCAAATTATGTGGGGCAAGACGATCCTTACCGCTAATGCGATTCTCAACAGAAATACGCATAAGGATAAAGGTAACCCTCCGTATGAGACATGGAAATGATCTCACATACAAATGTTGTGATGTGAGGTGGTTTCATACCTAAGACTGTAGATTGCATATCCATTGGATTTGTTAATAACAGTAGTTCTTATCACCTCTTGGCGTCAAAGAATGCTAAATTCTTTAAAGATTACTTTTCTTGAAAAAAAAGAAAAATGAGTAATTGCTCAAGGTTAACAAGAACCCGCGAGGGCCTGACTGTCCGGAACTAGACATTCTGTATCTACAGGACTCGGAAGTTGCTGGCTATCCGAAACTTAATATTTTAGATCTGCAGAACTCAAGGATTCTAGATGTTGAACCGAGATGGAGCAAAGAAAGGGACAAAGACTTGTTCCAGTCCTTCTAGCTTGTATGGTTTAGAATGAACCATGGACAATTAACAAATAATTGTCATCTCCAAAAAGCGCTACTTTGGAAAGAAGCTAAAGAGAGAAATATATTTCATCATATAGAACCATACTTGTGTAATGGTTGATCTTCCTCCGGAAAAAGAACCTTTGGGTTGTAAAATGTGCTCCCCTGTGAGTAGCTTAACATCTAGGGCCATTGCAGTCTTGTGTGGCATGGATGTTGAAACAGCCTTCCCAACCGGAGAGTTGGAAGAAGAGAATTAGAGTTGATTTGCTGAACTGTTGGGCTTCTTCCTGACCTTTCATTTTGGTCCCTGAAATGTTTACATTTTGGTCTTGGAAGTTTCAAATAAAACAGAAACAATGAATCTGACCACAGAAACATTGACTCTGAAGTTAGAAAGCCAACAGTTGGAAAACCAACAGTCTGAAAGTGAAAGTCATATTGAAACAAAGTCTCGACATGAAAGATATGGGTATCACATATGACAGTCTCGTTGAAGACACCAATGGATATGAATCATATAACTGATTGAAATCATGGTGCACCCATAGACAAGGAGCGATATGCACAGGTCACGTGTAGTTCAATGTATTGTACACACTACAACCGACCTAGTATCGGCCTACAAAGCAGATCAGTTGAACTAAGGTTTACTGATGCTTTTAATACATGATCGGTAGAAGGCGTTGAGTCGGATATGACGATATCTGAATTATTCGCTTATCTACAGATTATAGTATTCTGGATGTCTAGCGGATCTGGGAGAACACAGTGATGCAAACTGGACATCAGATCTGAAGAACACCAAAGCCATAAGTAAATGTGTATGGTGGGTCTTAGAAAAACCTCTAAGCAAACTTGCATCAGCCGATTCATGATGGAATCAGAGTTTATCGCTTTATACAAAGCATGAAAGAAGTTGAGTAACTTCACGACTCCTTAGAGGACGTCCCTTATTGGGAGAAACATGTGCCTTCAACAGTTATACACTGTGGCTAGCCGGTCGGCTTTAGGAAGGACACGAATGACGGCGTCTGGACATATCTGTCAAGATCTGTCAGAAGACATAAGACCGTATGGCAGTTGATCATCACTGGTGTCACTTTCTTACTAACTAAAGGACTATCCAGAGATCAAGTGTTCTATGTCTAGGAGAATGGGCTTAAAACCCAAACAATACGAACCATTGCGGTGGTAACCCAACCATACTAATTGGAGATCCCAAGAATTTGGTTCAATGGGAAAACTAAGATGTAAAAGGTGTTTGGTGGAAGCAAGAAACACTTCGAATGATGATTTCTGTACGGAAACATGAATCCAAAGCTGTTCCCGCGAAAGACATTAAAGTGCTACCTGCACGGTGGGTAAAAGTTAAGCTTCCAAACCTTTAAATGATCCTCAAACGGTTGAGATTAAAGTTGGGGAAACTTTTAATGATTCCTAACACTTGTGAAGTGTGGTATAGCAGGATACATTGTAGGAGATCACCTATTTAAGTGCGAGGATGGCAGCCTCAAAAGAATGCACTTAAGAATCCAAGTGTGTCCACGTCCACAACGGACAAAAACGTAAGAAGGAAAATTTATAAGAAGAGTTATTGTGTTGATATCATTGTCTTGGCTTACACTAAACACCGACGGTTCAAGACATCACGTTCACCGCGCAGTAAGTAAGTCCGATGGTATTCAACTAGGGAAGGTTCAAAGCGGAAGCTACTTCTCCTGATGCAATATCTTTTCGCTGAAAGATTGCTGAAAGTAGGCACCTTGTGTGTGCGCCACAATCTCTCTTTCATAGAGGGGATTGTTGGAAATTTGCCTTTGGTGGGGAGATGCGTCCACCCATCTTTAATGAATTAAACACTAGTGTTCTATATGTTGGAGGCTTTGTTTCTTCCCACATGCATAATCTACTAAGTGAATAGATGACCGTAGGGTCAAGAATAATCAAATTTCGTTGAGAATGAAAGAGATATTGGTCCACGAAGTAAGGTGTTTGAGGCATGGAAATATGGTGTAGGACAAATCAACCACATCGGTGGGAAAAGGAAGAATTGCTCTATTTATAAGTCTCTAAAGTGGTAAAGGATTTGGGACCCCAAGGGGTATCCCATGTATTTAAAGGAGGGAGGGCCTAGATGTGCTTGGGTTCAAGGATAAGCCCACACGCGCGCTGCCACCGCCCGCCCGTCCCGTCCGGTCCGGTCTCGGTCTCGGGTCACACTAATGACCTTAAACCTGCCATTAATAGAACTCACTAATGGCTATTAACAACCTTGTTTGTGGCTGTTGGGCAGCCTCCTCCTTGCTATATGTTGATGCCTCTTTGTCTCAATAACGTGACAGAAATATACCCGAAAATAGCAGCACATTTCAATAACGAAAATCAGTGCACTAACAGTGAGAAAAACACACGAAAATATCCAAAAATAGTGACTAAATACAGTGTGATATACACGAGATATACACAACAGAGACACACTATATACGCAGCGACAAAATAGAAGAGAAAACATAAACTCTTCTTTCCTTTTCCATATCTTCAGCAAGTCGATTCATATTTGTTTTCTTCGTCAGACTCAACCTATTGGCTTTGTAGCGTTGAGATTAAAGTGTTGTTTTATCTTGGGAGACTATTTCCCGCTAATGTAAAAGCATATATACGGGGAAATCTTGTCTTAAAGACAGAGTGCAATCACTCGACTCAACACACAATGTTGTAACCATCCAGATTTAATTGTTCCTTGATTTCATGTTATCAAGATTCAAGACACAACAAGCTTGCGGCAGTTTTGAAGATTGGCCTATTTGTTCAACAAGATTCAATTCCTGAATATTAAATGTTTGTTCATCCTTTCGAACACTTGTAATATTTATTTACTTTCCATACTGCTTTATAAAGTACAATAGAGTACCCAACATTTTTATAGGACAAACTCATGTTTAAAGGCATGTAAACATATTTGAATTTTCGTCTATACTTTCAAAATTGATGAAAGCCATTAGTTTGCAGCTGAGTGTTGAAATTAGATATCTATGAAAAAATAACGATGTAGAGGGTGACTGAAAAGGATGCTCGACCTACATGGAGAGTGGTCACTAGTCATCACGTGTTTAAATTGACAAGTTAAAAAATGTCTTTTTTCTCTATTCATTTTGTCTCAAATTATTGGAATGAAATAAGCCATGAAAAATATTTCCTTCACTTTTCCATTCAATATTTTGCAGGCCACATAGATCTTGTTCAGAGACGAAACATTTGTTTGGTTTGCTTGCAGCCCCTTGTGTTATTGTATTTTTATAGGACAAACTCATGTTTAAGGGCATGTAAACATATTTGAATTTTTGTCTATACTTTTAAAATTGATGAAAGCCATTAGTTTGCAGCTGAGTGTTTGGGACTCACTGAGAAGATTTATTAAAGTATTTGAGTATTACTTTTCTGCAAGCTGTATAGAGCAAAATTCGTATTTAACAAATGAACGAATTATGTTGTGACACATGGTAGGAAGAGATGAGTCGGATCTAAGTCAGCTTTCAGTATCATCGGTAGCGCTGGATTTGCACCGGGAGCTTCAGGGAGTCACAAGTACCGAAAAATAGAAGGATCAGAGGTTCGGTTCGAATCCCGACGGGCGATTGTTACTTATTTGACTATACACCTTCGAAGAATGCATTAAAGGCATTTATGAAGACACTAATTTTCCGATTATTACAACATTTATGTATTGATATTATTAGGGGCATAATTCATGGAATGTGTACCCATAAGTCCAAGTATAAATAAGATCAATTAACTCATTGTAGAGGCATCATATTCAAGATATTACAATTTCTATGTTTTCACTATTTGTCTCAATACTGTGCTTTCATACTGTTGGAATCGTTTATCCCAAAGGTCGTATCACGAACCTTTTTCCATGCCAATTACACTCTAACTTCGATTTGATACTTATTACTTGCTAGAATTATTTACTGATTAATTTGCTAATCTAGTCACTTGAGATACACGCGTCTTTGATCATGTATATAAATTCAACTTTTTTTATTTACGGATAAACAACTGAACATGAAGAGTAGTAGGCTATTTTGATTTTCGGGTTTTTATGAAACGATAAGAAGCTAACGGAAAAGTATTTTGACAAATCTGATATCAACAATGTTCGAAAGTAGCAAATTCCTTATGAGGTATATAATTCTGTTACTAAAGGCTCTCTTTTGTTTGCTGGAGAAGTTTGGGCACATGCCCATTGCTATTTTTTTTAAATCTAGAACTCAAATTTTAATTATTAGGGGCAGGACCCCATTTAGGATTCGTCTCTTTCATATCCCACCTTTTTTTTCAAAAATCATGCTCCCAAATTAGTTCTTCTCCTCTCTTTCGATCTTAATCCTAGCATAGCAGCTTTTCTTCTCCTTTTCTCCTCTCGTTCCTTCTTTCTCAGCTGTTATTGTTGAGACTATCATTGTTAAATTCATTTGAAGCTTTTGAAAATAATTGGGTGGTTATTTTTGGGTTTTACGACTAGGACATTACTCTTTTTGGTTATAGTTTGATTTGGTATCTTTAATTCGTGTTCTTCAAAATTTGTAATTTTTGGTAATCTACATCTAGTATAGACCAATTTAAGTTTATTATAGTGAGTAAAAAGATAGCAGCTGGTGGTTTCAATGGAAACTAGGTTTGTATTAAAAGCGCATGGAAATGAAATTCTCCAAAAATATCCAACCTGTTGCATTGAATAATTATTACACCTATGATGATTTGTTAAGGAGTGTGATTGTCTATGGTAATATAGATCTTGTATTGACAAAAGTGTCCATTAGCTACGTAATTCATGCTCCTAAAAAGGGATTGCCTCCTACGTATATCACAAATGACCATCAAGTTTGTCTATGCCGTATGAATGTTGACAAGGATGGTTCCAAGACTAGGTTACATAGGTTATATGTAAGTTTGAATGAGAGGATTGTTGAAAGTCAAAATTCATCAAATGTACCAAATTCATTAGGAGCATACTCACCAATCATCGATCAAAATTCTTGCGAACCTCTAATGGACAATGACATCAATGAAGATCCTTGCGAACTTCCAATGGACAAATGACTGTCCTGATGATGTTCATGGAGATGATTTGGAGAATCTGCTTCCAGCAACCATATCTATGTTGATGGAACATGTTTTAAGAGTGATAACACTTTCAAGGATAAGCGTACGCTAGTGGAAGCACTTGTGATACCTTATTTGAAGGAACATTTAAATTTCTATGCGTGGAAGAACAAATCAAACAAATATGTGGTTAGATGTATTGGTGATTCTTACAAGTGGGGAATGCGCGCCAATAACTACAAAGCAAGTTCTAGATTTATTATAGTTGCATACTATAACGTGCATACATGCGAAGTTTTTGAAATTTTGAAAACGTTACATGGATCACTCCTAAACAAATCCAGAAGGAAGTTTTTGAAAGATTTGGCCATAAAATTAACTATTAAAAGGTTTATCAGGAAGGCGTAGTTGCTAAGGAATTGATAAGGGGGTCAGCGGCTGATGGGTATCCGAAATTAATTTCTTATAGTTGGATGGTACATAGTACAAACCCCAAAAACAAGACAGATTTACTGCTCGATAAGGAGGGGATATTTTTATATAATTTCTTGGCTTTTGAAGCGTGGATAAGGGGATTTAAGCATATGAAAAAGGTCATAGCAATTGATGGTACACACATAAAGGACAAGTATGAAGGTGTTTTGTTGACTGCTGTAGCACCAGATGTTGAGAATCATGTTTTCCCAGTGGCATGCTGTGTGCTCGACTCAGAGTGTGATGTCTCTTGGAATAACTTTTTCCAATAGTTGCTTGATATTGTGCCTAACATCATAGATTTGTGCATAATATATGATAGGACCACATCAATAAAAATGCAATATGAGAGATCTACATCAATGCTCACCACGGTGTTTGCACAAAGCATCTTTCTAAGAGAATGCATGAGAGGTTCCTTCGAGAAAGTTTTTTACAAAGCAGCAAAAGCATATACCTTGGAGGTGTTTTATAATCACTTTAGTGAAATTCAGCGCGTTTTATTAGATATAGTTGATTGCCTTAGGGATGAAGTTGGGGCCGATAAATGAAGCATGGTATTTTTTCAGGGAACAATTTTGAAGTTGTTGACGTCAAACATTGCCGAATCATTCAACTCAAATGTTTATTATAGAGAGATAGAGAGAGAGAGTTCCCCATAACTACCCTTTTCAATGATATTAATACGAGTTTGCTACCAAATTCAATAAAATGTGTAAAGTAACAAATAATCTACTCTCACTAAACAACCGCATCATGCCTCGTGCTGGAAAAAGAATAAGGAAGGGAATGGAAGCGAGCAAAAAGGTAATTGTCATTGGAGTAAACGAAAATGAGTCACAATGTGCGGATACGATGATCATGTAATTGTCAACCTGTCGACTATGTCATGTTCTTGTAGAGTTATCGACGTGGACAAGCTCCCATGCCCACATGCCATAGAAGCTCTAAGTAAGAGGTATCCAGATACATTTGGAGACTCAGTTTATAAATACTCTTCTGCATATTAAGCACAGATGCATACTACAAAGCATACGAAGGTGATATTGTCCAAATTCCTCAGGAGAGAAAGTGGATGATTCATGTATATATGTAGGCGCACAAGTTCCCCTATCAAAATGTAGTCCTAAACTAGATCGAAAGAATAATAAGTGTAAAAAGAGGGCCTTGGAAGGACAACGTAGTAATATCAACAAAAACAGACAAGAGAAGAAATAAATTGTCATGACCTCTTTTTGGGAATCGTGGTGGCACCTACACATTCCCACCGATAGGCAAACCATATCCAATATAAACAAAATAATATGAAAGAGATACAGAAATATAATCGAATCATCAATACACCCCCAAAATCTAGTCTGTGATACAAGAGCACTATTACGAAATACAAGTTTGAATGAAGGCAACAAAGGCCAAAATTGAATAACATAATCAAAATGTCTAACTACGTCTTTCGAATCCAAATGTCTAACTACGTCTTTCGAATCCAAATGTAAAGACATAGTAAGAGAATAAGCATTCAAGGCAAGCCAAAAGAAGCATCCTCACCCTGGAATGCCGAAATCCACCTACTAGGACTCACACTCGAGCTCGTAAACTAGTAGAGGGACCTGTATCTACATCAGAAAAGATGCATCAAGCGTATAATGAGTACATAATGTACCCTCATAGACATCATATATCGACAGCGATAGAAGATACGTAACAGAGATAGATATCAAGTTAACACCAAATAAGCTTATACTAGACATTTCAGTAGCCAATATAAGTCACGTTGTACATACATATCAATTCACTTATTCAATACGTCACAATGTTCATATAAGGTTCCATTCACATTCAACTACAATCAATCCATTCATATATACAGGGACCTTACTATCATAGTACCCACCAACTAGTACTCTCTTGTCAAGTTATATTCAAGTTTAACCCCATTTACCCAACCTTAACACATCAATAAATAAGTCAATACTTAGATCAAAATGATCATTTTAAACGCTTTCCATGAATATTACACTTAAGCTAACCATGATGACATTAACTCCTCTGTTATTCTTAGTCTTGCATTTAGCTAAGTCTCTATACAGGTACAATCTGACACACATATATCATGTAATGTTTACCTTCCCAATGGAAATACTTATCACACGTTCCTTACTAGACTCAGTACCCAATCACACGGTCAATTTACAGATAACACACAATGCACATATTTTCCCTAGGTCTAGATTATAATCCTGATATATTCACACTCCCGACCATAGTAGTAGTAGACATCAAAGACTTAGACTTACAAATTATAACCACAAAACCCATGCATTAGAAATCAAGCAACACATGGCGATCAATTTAATATTTATCCAAGTGTTCACATATCCAATTATCCAGGTATCCACAGAGATAAGCCCAATCATGGCAATCAACCAATCCACATTACCAAATAACAAATAATCAATGTATAGATGTATATATGATATGAATGCAAATGCAAATGCAAATGCCAAGTACCTTTATAAATCTGGTATACAATACGTCAAGGTTTTATTACTATTCTTAGACCTATTAGGGACCCGCAAAGTCCATATACCCATATGGAATATCCCATCGGAGCCCAGCTCTTGACGGTAATAATATTTGTGACAGGCGTGTAACCTCAATCCCCACGTATCATCATACCTGTTGTGACGTGCAACTCGAACCATCCGTGTCATGATCATCTCAATGTTGCCATAATCTCATAGTATTTTTACCTTTTCCGGTCCCTTGGACCTGCAACATCTTCATACCTCTCATATCAATATCATAGAACTATGAGTGTATGAATGCAAATAACAATACAAGGTAAGAAGTTAGAACGTATGAGATGCAACCAAGTATAGGAGATGAATAACACATGCTTTCAGAATTCAACAAGAAGTAACCCAAGTACAATCCAGATATCATATCAAATAGTTCAACCACAATAATCCAAGTACTATCAGGATATCATACCAAACACTCCAACCACAATAATCCAAGTACAATCGGGATATCATATAAAACAGTCCAACCACAATATTCAAAATACTATCAGGATATCATATCAAAGCAGATGTGATGAATAAACATGACAATATCAAATATGGTGACGATTCCACATAATGGTTACAAGCTGAAATAACAGCAGTCGGAATCAACTTAAGGTTGATTCCCTAAATCACACATCAACACAGTTCAACACTGGTACCCACTCAACCGTTCATTATAACCATTTGATTGGGACCCCCAAACACGCCCAATACCTCTCAATATTTATAACTACTATATACTTCTATCGGAGTCTCAAAAAACTAAACTGTAGCCTACATCAAAGTTGAGCAGGAGCCACGAACTCCTAATCCATAAGTCCTCCCGAGTGAATATCAGACGGTCGTAGTTCAAACAAGCGCATGAAGTTCCTATGTTACCATATACATTCTATCAACACATAAGGACTAATTCTATATTCCACATGATTCTAATGATACCAAACATATCTTGTAAGGCACTCAGGCTCAAAAGTAAATTTAAAACCTCATCCCGGACCCCAAGGGTCAAAATAGTAATTTTAATGAGAAAATGAGTTCAATATTATCAAAATATTGTTCTACTGGTTTATATGCATCTAACACCACCTATATTGCTATACTTTAGTCCGAAACCCAAAAAGTGACCTCGAGCCCACAAGGGCAAAATAAAAAATTTAAGTTAGAAACACATTATCATAATCTAAATATTCATAATCCAAAATTTCATGAAATTCTAACCCCAATTGAGACTCCAATTTTGTGACTTTGTCAAAACCCTCTTTGTGTCAACCAATAAATCGAATGTTTGCAAAATTCATATTGAAAATGAATTTTATGTTAGAAATAATTAACCCAAGGTTTAAACAAGACAAAAACATAGAATTTACTCAAATTCAATCATAATTAATTTAAGAAAATTCAAATTTTAACTTAGGGTTTAAAACCCATAATTTTCCTCAACTAAATACGGATAAAATCGAAAATGAACTGAAATAATCTTAAAGAAACATCAAAATAATGGTTGAATACATACCCCCTTATTCAGACGAGAACAACGCCGCAAAAATCACCTCAATCGAGCTTTAGAACTTAAGTTATGTACAAAATACTAAATGGACGCAATTTGATTTTTAATATACATACATTTCCACTTCGGCGGACCGATTTCCGCTCCAGCGTATCCGCTCCGAATCCTGAAAATTCATCCCGGCGCACACCAGAAACCAACAATTTTTCCTGAAACTAAAATTAACTCCCTCATACGGTGTCGGAATTTGAACGATTAAGTTGCTACGGATCAAAAAATTCGATACACATCTATTCCAACAATCAAAAATCAATTCTAACATCAAATGAATATAACGGTATATTGAAGAATCGAATGCAAGCGACTTATGCCAAAGACTCAAACACCTAAACTTGACCAAACGAAGTCCAAATCTAATTCCGAAAGTTCCTACAAGTCATAAATGATCATACAAAGTTGCTCAAACTCTCAAAATACCCAAACGGATTCGTCTTGACTCAGTGTTGACCGTGGTCAACTCCAAATCATCTCAAAAGCTAGTTTCTCAACCAACCACCTTAATCAGATTCGAACCTCTCAGAAACTGAACCAACGACTCGATTAAGTCATAAATCACATTCTGTAGCTAATAAAATCGACAAAACTTTAAAAAAGATGCATTTTCCCCCAATGTTGACATTGGTCAAACTTCTTCAATTCTTAACTTAAGGATTTCCAAAATATATTTTTCCTTATCCAAAAATCCTCTGAAAGTCTCGAAAATCGCTCCACCCATCCCCGCAAGTAGAATACACTCTAACCATGCTAGGAGAAGGGTCAACAGGGGTAAATGGGTAAAATGTCTAAATGACCAAACGGGTCATTACATCACATACCAATTTAACAAACATTCGTCCTCGAATGGAAACATGAAACTACAAAAGGCAACGAGTAATAAAGGAATATCCATCATAGCAAGAAATATACCGACAATACCGCTTGTTCATTGTATCATTCAAATTGACGTTAACTTAGCTTAACGACTCAAGTCTCCATTCCTTCATAATTGAAATTTCTTTCACAGCTGATTGTCGAATGTAAGAACTGACTTAGCTCAAATTCCCTGATTTGATCACTACTGCACCTCTTTAAGCGTTTGAATCCAGAAATATCACTATAATCACCATCATCCTTTAGTTGTAGCCACAACCAAAATCCAACATGTACTTGATAACATAGTCTGATTCTACTAGACTTTCTTCTCAACTATCAAGACCGTCATTGCACAAAATCCCTTATAAACACATACACACACATCACAAGTCTAATTTTCCTGAAATCTCCAAATCACCATACTATAAGCATACCTACTGATTACCTTACGATGGCAGATCCGTAAAAAATCAATTGATCACTCTATAGACTTTCCATAACCATTTGTACCTCCTCAATACATCTCTAAGTACGAATGTAAACCATTAGAACTGTCTGAATCATTGCCATCCAAAAAATATCATGAATTCTAGTCGCAAACTTCAATGAGAACCGATAACATCGTCATACCTTCATTCTGAATTGAAATCCATCGAACCCCCTGTCGGTGGTTTACTAGAATACTATAAAACCTTCAGGCAATATAAACACGGGCCACCCGACCCTAAATGAACAATCTAACTCGGAATAAAATGTTGAATCTCTAAATCATCGATAGTAATCCAAACTGATTCCATACATAACCGATAGGCTTCCCATAAGCATGTGGCCACCTATTCCGTCCCTTTTCTCATGAGTAATCAATCACGTGCCATCACCCACGACTCCAAAAGCTGGATTGCATCCAAGTCATTAATTTAGTACCGAAGATCTGTACCTTTGATTGTAACATTCATATTTCTCAACTTCCACCCAATACGCAGTTTGATACAACCCTATGGACTCTAAATACATCAAAACCTCTTTGTACTTTCTCTTAACTCGCTAACAACTTTGAATATTTCAATGCAAAGGATGCAACCTCATTTACTACACATCCACCCATCGATTCTCTAATAGTAAGACCTCATTATCCTTTATCAATCCAGAAGGCATTAAATCTCACAACCCTCGTGCCTTATCAAATCCTAACACATCTACTATACGATCCATGCACCCTACCTTCAAATTACCTCTAAGTCTTTACTACCTGAAATACTCACATGTGCTATTAATCAACAATGCTTCAACACAGTCTACCACCAGTCGCCAATCACAAACCCCACATAATATTTGTCATAACACTTAGTTAATTATAATAAACCTACTCCTCCGAGCATACTAACAATTTCACTCGATCTAAAAGGTGTGAAACTAAAGCCACCATAATCCACACCTTTCATTCAAAAAATAACCACCACTAATGACCGATTACTGCTCAAACCTGCAAATATTCTCAGATCATTTAGTTGAAGTACCCTTGCCAAAAATCCCTAACCAAAATAATCCTTCTTCTATATTGGTTCATAAGTTCACTGACCTGATCATCGATATCTGAAAAGCTCTTCACCGCTAGTATTAGTCAAACCATCATCAATCAGTTACCATAAATAACCCATTGACCAACACCTTATTCAATAGTCCTTAAATGATGCTCACCCGAAGAACCAACACTTACCTTATTTTGCCGAATCATACACATCTAACTAAATGTTTAATTTTTCCCTGTCCTTCGGTCTACTCCCATGTCATTATACCAACAATTATAGAACTTCTTAAGTATTAACCTTTACATACCAAAGCCCACAAATCTCATCCAAAAACTAGATGCAACACTCAATAATCCTTCAAATATACCTCCACACTTGTCTAGCGCAAGAGTTATTCCTATTAGTCAATCAGTGGCTCCCATTAGCCTATGACGAGTCCAACATGCCAACACATATATGACTTCTACACTCACTCAATACTAAACAACCACAAAATAACTCACAAATCAATAATCAATTGGTTTCAACAATCCCCTATCATCACTAACCTTGAAAATGGCAAGTGAACCCACGAACACACTTTTTAGGTGAAGAAACATGACTATGTATTCCACTAAGCTTCACTCATCACAAGTAATACTACAAACGGATTTCGATCATAAAACCATTCCCTAAAAGAACTCACGACCACTAATTCTACTCTGTTATCACAATACTGTCAAATCCAAGCCAACTCAACATTTCATAGCGTATACGACATCCGCCCTCGTACACCTTGCAACTTATCCCAACGAACACGTCAGATAGCAATCTTTCCCTTCATACAACGGATATTGATCCATCTAATTTTTTTCTCTTGCATCTCTGAATTGTCATTCCCACTTTCCAAAGATACCACCGAATTGAAGAGTCATAAACATAACCACAATCAACCGTACCCTCAAATCATCACTGAAGACTAAATTTGGTCAAGCGCCTGTATCATGGTAGCACAACTCATATCCTACCGCACGACATTATATCAAACCACTCACGCATGAATTTAAGAGCTTGTTAACACCATCAGTGATAGAATAGGAAGAAGAAGTTCAGATACCAATTTGATTCAACTTAGCACGAAAAAATGAAGAAAGCGAAGTTTCTTAAATGTTACATAGCCCCTCAAAGATAAGTATGGACGTATCCGCACCAATCCGCAAGACTCTACTAGATATTGCTCTTGTATTTAAGACTGTTTAACCTAAAGCTCTAATACCAACTTTGTCACGACCCCTTTTTGGAAATCGTGGTGACACCTACACATTTCCACTGATAGGCGAACCACATCCCATATATACAAAAAATATGAAAGAGATGTGGAAATATAATTGAATCATCAATACACCCCAAAATCTGGTCTGTGATTCAAGAACACTAATGCGGAATACAAGTTTGAATAAAGGCAACAAAGGCCAAAACTGAATAACATAATCAAAATATCTAACTACATCTTTCGAATCCAAATGTAAAGACATAGTAAGAGAATAAGCATTCAAGGCAAGCCAAAAGAAGCATCCTCACCCTGGAACGCCGAAATCCACTTGCCCGGACTCACAGTCGAGCTCACAAACTTGTAGAGGGACTTGTATCTGCATCAGAAATTATGCAGCAGGCGTAGCATGAGTACACAACGTACCCCCATAGACATCATAGGTCGATAATGATGGAAGATACGTAACAAAGATAAATCAAGTTGACACCAGAGAAGCCTATACTAGATAGTTCAGTAGCCCATATAAGTCACATTGTACACATATCACTTCACTAATTCAAAAAGTCACAATGTTCACATAAAGTTCCATTCACATATACATATACCTTACTATCATAGTACCCACCGACTAGTACTCTCGTGTCAAGTCATATTCAAGCTTAACCCCATTTACCCAACCTTAACACATCAATACTCAAGTCAACACTGAGATCACAATAATTCTTTTTGAATGCTTTCCAGGAATATTACACTTAAGCTAACCATGATAATATTAACTTCTCTATTATGCTTAGTCTTGGATTTAGCTAAGTCTCTATACAGTTATATTATGACACACATAGATCATACAACGTTTAACTTCCTAATGGTAACACTTATCACATGTTCTTTACTAGACTCGGTACCAATCACAAGATCAATTAATAGACAACACATAATGCAAATATTTTCCCTGGGTCTAGACAATAATCCTGACATATTCACACTCCCGACCACTGTAGCAGTAGACATCAAGGACTTAGACTTACAAATTATAACCACAAAACCCATGCATAAGAAATTAAGCTACACATGGAAACCACTTCAATATTTATCCAAGTGTTCACAGATCTAATTATCCATGTATCCACAAAGACAAGCCCAATTATGGCAATCAACCAATCCACATTACCAAACAACTGATAATCAATGTATAGATGTATATATGATATGAATGCAAATGCAAATGCCAGATACCTTTATCAATCTTGTATATAATACGTCAAAGATTTATTATGATCCTACACCTATAGGGGATTCGCAAAGTCTATATACCCCTCCGAAATATCCCATTAGATCCCAGGTCTTGGGTGTAATAATATCTATAATAGGCATGCAACCCCGATCCCACGTATCATCATACCTATTGCAACGTGCAACCCGAGCCATCCGTATCATCATCATCTCAATGTTGCCATATTCTCATAGTGCTTTTACCTTTTCTAGTGCCTTGGACCTATAGAATTTTCATACCTCTCATATAAATATCATAGAATCATGAGTGTATGAATTCAAATAACAACACAAGGTAAGAAATCAGAATGTATAAGATGCAACCAAGTATAGGAGATGAATAACACATACTTTTGGTATTCAACAAGAAGTAAGCCAAGTACAATTCAGATATCATATCAAACAGTTCAACCACAATAATCCAAGTACTATCAGGATATCATACCAAACAGTCCAACCACAAAAGTCTAATTCCAAATAGGATATCATATCAAATAGTCCAACCATAATAATCCAAGTACTATCAGAATATCATATCAAAGCTGTGATGAATAAATATGACAATTTCAAATATGGTGACGAACCCACATAATGGCGACAAGCCCAAATAACAACAGTTGGAATCAACTTAAGGTTGATACCCAAATAACAACATAGTTCAACACCGGTACCCACTCAACCGTTGATCATAACCATTTGAGTGAGACCCCAAACGCGCCCAATATCCCTTAATATTTATAACAACTACGTACTTCTATTAGTGTCTCAAATAACTAAACTATAGTCTACCTCAAAGTTGAGCATGAGCTACGAACTCCTAATCCACAAGTCCTCCCGAGTGAATATCGGACGGTCGTAGTTCAAACATGCACATGAAGTTCCTATGTTACCACACACATTCAATCAACACATAAGGACTAAGTCTAAATTACACATGATTCTAATGATACCAACACATCTTGTAAGACACTCGGGCACAAAAGTAAATTTAAAACCTCATCCCGAACCTCAAGGGTCAAAATGGTAATTTTATTGAGAAAATGAGTTCAATATTATCAAAATACTGTTCTACGAGGTCATACAAATCTAATAACACCCATATTGCTATACTTTAGTCTGAAACCCAAAAAGTGATATCGGGCCCACAAGGGAAAAATAAAAAATTTAATATAGAAATACATTATCTATAATCTAAATAGTCATAATGTAAAGTTTCATGAAATTCTAACCCCAATTAAACCTCCAATTTTATGAATTTGTCAAAACTCTCTTTATGTCAAAACCCATAAATGTAATGTTTACAAAATCTAGATTGGAATCGAAATTTATGTTAAATTGTTTTACCCAAGGTTTAAACAAGACAAAAACTTAGAATTTACTCAATTTAACCATAATTAATTTAAGAAAACAAAAATTTTAACTTAGGGTTTAAAACCCCCAATTTTCCCCAACCGAATACGGAGAAAATTGATAACCAATGAAAATAATCTAAAATAAAAATCAAAATAACGGTTGAATACTTACCCCCTTGTTGAGACGAGAGCAACACCGCAAAAATCACCTCAATAGGAGCTCTAGAACTCACGTTATGTGCAAAATACTAAATGGACACATTCTGGTTTTTAATACACATACATCTCCGCTTCAGCGGACCAATTTCCACCCCGACATAGCCGCTCCGGCGCAGACCAGAAACCAACAATTCTTTTTGAAACTCAAATAGGCATAACTCCCTCATATAGTGTCGGAATTTGATGATTCAAATTTCTATGGATCAAAATTTTCGATATGCATATATTACAACAATAAAAAGAAAATTATAACATCAAATGAATATAATGGTATATTGAAGCGTTGAAGGCGAGCGACTTATGCCAATGACTCAAACACCTAAACATGATCAAATAAAGTCCAAATCCAATTCCGAAAGTTCCTACAAGTAATAAATGATCATATAAAGCTGCTCGAACTAGCAAAATACCCAAATGGATCCGTCTTGACCCGATATTGACCATGGTCAACTCCAAATCATCTCAAAAGCTAGTTTATGAACCAACCACCTTAATCACATCCGAACCTCTTGGGAACCAAACGAACGACTCGAATAAGATATAAACCAGAGCTAATGAAATCGACAAAACTTCAAAAAAGACACATTTTCCCCTGATGTTGACTTTGGTCAAACTTCTTCATTTCTTAACTTAAGAATTTCCAAAATATCCTTTTCATTATCCAAAACTCCTTCGAAAGTCGCAGGAATCGCTCCATCCATCCCCGCAAATCGAATACACTCTAATAATGCTAGGAGAAGGGTCAACAAGGTTAAAAGGGTAAAATTCCTAAACGACCAAATGAGTCAATAGAAAAAACTTGAACATGAACATAAGAAAACCAATTTTATTATGAAACTGTTACTAAATAACTTGAACATAAGAAAACTTGAACATAAGAAAACCAATTGTATTATGAAATTGTTACTAAATGAGCAGAATTCATCACAAGTTGGACATAATTCATCACAAGTTGAGCAGTGAATCTGTTGTTGGTCTATTGCCCTTCAGTTTGTTATGGCTGCAGTAAAATATATTTCTGTTGTTGGTCTATTGTCCTTTTGTCTGTTATGGCTGCAGTGATTGTATTTCTGTTGCCCTTTTGTTTTTGACATGCGTACGGTAAATGAATTTCTGTTGCTGATCTATTCATAAGTGTTGTTGGACTATTAATAACTGTTGTTGGTCTACATATAAACATTACCTTTTTCTCTTTATTTTTTAATGAATGCATTTGGTCTATACATAAAATAAATTGAAATAATTGATTATAAAAGTAAATGCGGTCAAATGGAACCACAAACGACCCATTTAGAAATTAAAAATGACATTAAACATGATAGTATAATCTTCATCTTTTCTTCCCCAACTTCAGCTCCCTTCAATTCTTTTTTTCCCTATCTCTCTCTGGTTGCAGCTACCTTCAATTCTTTTTTAGCTGATCCCTCTCAGTTTGAGCTTCCTTTATTTGATTTTTAAACTAGTCCCTCGAGGCTTCCACTTCCGTTGTCGAGAAGCGTCGTCTGACCTTTTCCAACGACTCTTCAACTTTGTGGAGCTTGTACATTAAATTAAATTTCTCCTCCCCAATTATTAGGGTATCATCGCCGATCCATCTGAAATAACCGCATCCACCATCTTCTTTTTGCAAAAATAAAAAAAAGTTAGTAACATATCAAGTTAAAACAAATGTAAGTAAATTAAATACTAACTTTTCCCTTCGCACAACAATAAAACTCCCTTCTAGGATTTAATGGTGTTTTTGAAATCCTAATGGGAGCTAAATCACCACATCTGCATATTCTCTTTTATATGCCATACGAATTAGTCAATGACTTCTGTGACATTTTAGTAATTAATAAATTGACGATTCTAATAATCTTCTTTGGCGTTATAATAGACCAATGGTTTTTCACTCTTTGGTAAAAAGGCTTGGGGATGAGTGTATTTATAATGGAAGTATTACTGTTATTTGAACGTTGGGTTTGAAAAAAGTTTCTGTTGGAGTTATATGAGAGTTCCGAACTTTTTGTTTATTATTCATCTACAACATGTTATTAGAATATACATTGTAATACATATTTTTCAACCAAAAAAATATTTATTAAATAAATATTGAACTAATGTTTATATTTAAAACTTGTATTCATGAATAAACAATATGTTATTATGAAATTAGTAAAACAACATTATAATGATATAAACAATAATAATAAATGAGTAATGTTAATAATATGCTAGTGAAAGTGTTATAATGTGATTATCATATGTAACAACTTAAAATTGATGACATAACTATATGTGAACATCTTATATATTTTTATTGATATTGGTGTTTATATTAATATGACGTTATATATTTGTTAAGTATTCATTTAAATGCCAACCAATATAAGTTTCAATAATTAATTCATCAATTTTAAAAATAACGTGCATATTTTTTCATTTTTCAACAATGTTTAGTAGAAGATACAATTACCTCTAGGGTCTATGTGTGACAGTTATAGGGCATGTTTTCCCATTAATATGACGTTACATATTTATTAAGTACTCATCTAAATAACAACCAATATAAGTTTCAACAATTATATCATCAATTTTAAAGATAACGTGCATATTTTTCCCATTTAATATGTTTCCCATTTTCAACAATGTTTAGTAGAAGATAAAATTACGTCTAGGGTCTATGTGTGGCAGTTATCAGTGCATATTTTTCCATTAATATTGGTGTTGTTGACACCTAATTTTTACCCTCCAATAATTTTATTTAATTATTCAGAGTTTCTGAGTCATAGATTGAGTGAAATATATTTTTCACAAAGCAAATATGATGTTACAAAATTTCCTGGGTGCATTTTATCATTTTATTTGACAAAATATCACTTGGTATATATATATATATATTGTATATCATATCCTAGTTTTACAAAAGTTTGATCATTAATTATAATTTTGGAATTTTAACCGACAATTGTAAATGTAATTGTCTCAAAAGAATTTTCAAAATTAAAGAATTAGTGTTCCACCCCGTCAAATTCAGGAAATTGTTAATTAAATACGATAATAGAATTACATCTTAGTTTTACGTTATGTTTTAATTTAAAAAGATGTTTGCATATTTCTAATTTCTTAAATCCTAATTAGTATCAAATTGGGGCTTAAAATGAAGCTTAAAATTTAATTAGGTTATTTATGAAATTAATTTAGGCATTTTTTAATTTAACAAATGGTCACATTTACAAAATGTTGCCGTTGCTACTTAAAGCTTTGCAAAACTTGATTGGTCCTCTTCCTATTTAATTTAAATCAGTTGAGCCCAGGCTAAAGAGGCCCAGACCCGGCCCAACGTCGATATTAAGCGACTAAGGCCCTTGGCCTTTTCTCATTTCACATGTTAAGGGTCAAGAGGAACCCTAGCCATGTTTTGCCTTTCTCTATCAAAGCTTGCCAAAAATGGCTAAGCAATGCGTACACATGCTTTCTCACAGTCTGGCAGAGGCCAAATGTGGCAAGGACATTAATGGCTTTTACCATATAGCACCAGGAGACCACATAACCCCACCCCCCCAACGAAGGTGAGGTCACCCCTATGTTTGCTTTTTGCTTTTCTGCTATGACTAATGGGTTTTTGTCTGATTACGAATTCAAATCCTACGTTTTCATTGATTGAGAACCCCATTGGAGGGAAATTCACCCCCAAAGGGTGTTCTCCCATACCAGATGGATTGTCTCTATTAGGGTTTAATGTTTCCCTATAAATTGAGGCCCTTGTCCTACATTTTAACGGTCTAGAACTTGAATTTTAGGCTTTTACATTGTTAAGAGCCTTTTGGGTTAAAATTTGATTAATTATTACTTAAGTTGGGATCCATCCTTTTGGAGGAACCCAGAGTTAGAGTAATTGGTCTTTCAGTTATTAAAACCTCCCCTTTTCCGTGTATTTGCGAGTCCACGAGGTCCCGGGAGTAAAGATTCAAGCTCCCATTCGATCCTTTCGGCTGCGTCCACACAAGGTAAATACTCTCTCCCTTTTTAATTTGTTGTTTAAGTTACACTATGTAATCTATATGATGTTTTTGTGTTCTGATTAAACTAAATTAGGCGATGTTTGAGCTTATTATGTTAACTGCTAAGCCTATATAGTTGATTCATGTCATTGTTTGTGCATTACTAGATTAGTGTTAAGCATGTCTTGGTTTAAATTAGTTGTTTGAGTCTATTAGGTTTATATTTAGCATATTTTAAATGATTATATGTTGTTTGTGTTCATTGAACCATGAATTAGTAGGTTTATTTAGTTAATATAGTGGTTAGTGTTCATTATTAAGGTTGTTTTAGCTTTTTAAATTAGTAGTTAATCATGTATAATTAGATTAGGTGCTATTTGTGTCTATTCAATCAGCTATCAACATGTTATCATTGTGACTATTAATCATGTTTAGTCAAGATAAGTAGCTGTTTGGTATGGTAGGATAATTCTAAGCATGTTTTAAAAGAAGTTTAGTTATTGTTTGTAATTCATTAGGGCATCTGTTAGCATGATTAGTTAATATAGATGTTTAATATGCTAATTTAAAATTGGTTCTGTCCACATACTAGTCACTTAATTGACCTAATGCCTGATTTAAGTTTTGCTTATCATGTGAGATTTGTCCGTTTGGTCTTTGGTTGGTTACATGCCAGTTCCAAGTTGTATTAAACTAAGTTGATGTTGTTTAAGTTATGTAAGGTCCAGAATATATTAGCTTAAGATAGTATAAGTTCATCACCTATCCGGAATGTTTAATACGTAGAAGACAAGACTGTTTGGCTAACATAATTACTTGATATGGTTAGTTATATGGAATTACAAGTTTTTTGATACTCATGTTTAGGTAATACTAGTGAAAATGAATTCAACATGTTAGGTCACACTGTCATAAGAACTGTTAACATGTTAGGTCACAACGTCGTACAAAAGCCTAAAGATGAAGACAAACCTAAATGATATTGTTGTTTATTCCCTGTTATATGTATCAGATGTCTAGTATGTTGGTTTGAACTTCTGAAATGTGTATTTTTATTTTAGTTAATACAAATGATCTTTGTGATAGCCTAGAGGTTTGCTTAGAAAGTAGTCTACCTGTCCTAACACCTGTTTATGAAATCATACCATAAGGTATATGGACTGGCTGTATACCAGTATACAGATCCCATAAATCAAAGGTATACTAGCATGAATCATCCATATTTGCCTTGCTGAAAGTATCTGTTGGGCCTGGTCCATCCTTGTCATTTTGTTTTTCACTGTGCACTCTTATAATAACTTGGGCCTAGCCCATTGTTTGCCTCCTCTTCTTTTCCTTACGCACTGTTTCTGGTGTGGGCCAGTTAATTTGTTTTCAATTAATTCCCCTTTGTTGTGGGCTGTTTGTTTGTTTACTTCATAAATTAATTAAATGATAAGCCTAGATATTTTCTAACTTGGGCCTTTATTTTCCCCTTTGCATGTCTATTGCATTGCCACGATATGGGCCCTTACTGGGCCCATCACTTCATTTAGACGAGTCCGCTGCATTACACACTTAGCCGATTGGGCTGAGGCCCAATCACTTGTTTTGATTGAATAAAAGAGAAAGGGAAGCTAATATTTACATGAAGTCCCATCTATGGGTGAAAATAGCTAACTGGTGGGCTTCGTTAGGCCCACCAGTTTAAACTTTCTCTCATTTTTATTATATATATATATATATTGTATTTGTTGTATAAACATACTTTAAATAGTGGAACTTTTTCTTATGGTATGAATCTAGGATAGGCAAATGATGCGAGATTGTTTTAGTTTAGATCACCAATAAATGAAGTTCAAGACTGTTTTAAAACTGGAAAATCTAAAATGGACTGTTTTTAAGCTAAATAAAAAGAGTTGTTTGGTTATTAAAAGCTGGAAATGAGAAGTGGATTTTCATCTAAGTGCAAAATTGATTTTGAGTATTAAAAATATAACTTGGGCTTTGAGTTGAAAAACTAAAACGGGCTGTTATTCAAAGGACCCAGATATGGGCTTGAGTGACTTGAAATTGAAATTGGGCTGAAAATTGACACTTTCTTTAAAATTAGAACACGGGCTGAGCCCAATTAGTTAATTGATTTTGACATTAAAACGATCTTGGACTTGAGTTTTGTCCAAGTGTTTTGGAATGTGGAATTTTATTTGACCTTAGGGATATGTCATGAAAAATGAAACAAAAACCATTTTTTGTATTTCTTCTCTTTCAAAATCAAACTTGTTATTTTAAATGAAACTATACCATTTTTGAAACTTAGAAAGGATTGTAAAAAGATGCAAGTGTGAAAATAATCAATGTAGTTGGACTAAATGTGGAGTTCTACTCAAATTCACATTTGAATGTTCTTAGTCCAAAAGCGAAATTGACTATACTACCCGTGCATACTATTTTTGGCGGAAGTTTAACTCTTTGTTTTAAAATAAAATTTTGAGTTTGAATAAATGAAAATGACAAGTTACTTTACGAATTTTAAACACTAAGGCAATTTAAATCATTTTGAAGCATGCTATAGAGCTCGTTGATCAACCATATTCTACGGATCCTTAATACCGGGGTGCTAACACCTTCCTCAGGGATCAACATAACTCTTACCTTGACTCTGGTTTAGATATTATTTTCAATGAATTTAAATAAAACATTTCACACTGGTTTTTCTAATTTACCTATAAATTAGGTGGCAACTCTAAAACAATTATCCAAACTTAGAGCACCATCCAAATTCTTAGTAGTTCTTTATGAGATCATCTGCGTAAAAAGTGAACCGTAACAGGTGTTTATATTAATAGAATGTTATATATTTGCTAAGTAATCATTTATAATGCCAATAAATTTAAAATTCAATAATTATTTCATCCATTTTAAAGATAACGTGCATATTTTCTCATTTTTCAACAACGTTTAGTAGAAGATACAATTACGTTTAGGGTCTATGTGTGAAAGTTATCAGTGCATATTTTCACATTAATATTGGTGTTATCTCTTATGTCTTATTTTTTTCAGTTTTCAACAACGTTTAGTAGAAGATACAATTTTGTCTAGTGTCTATGTTTGACACTCAAGTTATTAGTGCGTATTTTCTCCAGTTTTAAATAATGTTTAGCAGAAGATACAATTATGTCTAGGGTCTATGTATGGCAGTTATTAGTGCATATTTTTTTATTAATATTGGTGTTAACTCTTATGGCTTATTTTTCTCATTTTAAACAACATTTAGTAGAAGATACAATTACGTCTAGGGTCTATGTGTGGAAGTTATCAGTGTCTATTTTCCCACAACATAACAAAGAAGTGATTGCTGATAAAACCAAGAATATATATTACTTAATATTTATATAGGGTAGTTAATATAACATAAAACAAAACAACAATAATAGCACCCTTAACAACTAACTGAAAACAACAACAGAAGAGAAACTAACTACAACTACTGGGGGTTGTGAGAGGGGAAGCTTGAGGGGAAGGTTGGGGTAAAGCTTGAGGGGAATGTGGGGTGAAGGAGGGGGCTGTTGTAGTCATCGAGCACCTCTCCCCGATTAATAAGGAGTGTAGTGAGAATCCTATTTGTTCTCCTACAATGCCGCTCATTTTATTCTCTCGTGGTCAAAGAAAGGTGACATACATACCACAAGTCATATTAAAGGTGATGCACAAGGCTAAACAATGTGCTGATGCTATTGCTACAAGCTGGTACTTCCCATAACAACCTACTAACATGATGGTCAAGGGCATTGTAATTCTTTCCGGGGGTTGCGGTTATCATGTCCATTTGGTTTGGGGTTGTTGTTGAAGTTGGCCATTTTTTAAAGATGAGAAATATGGCAGAAAATATACAACCAAAATCAGATGAACTTAAGCATGTAGAAGAATCCATAAACTAGTTGTACGAGATTTATTTTCCAAGTCTATAATAATCATTATATTCACTTGTGGGATTACATTGGGTATGTTGTTTTTTATTTTTGTCAACACTCAATTTATTATTGGCACAACTGAAAAGTCATTCATTCGAACATGTAGAGCTTATTCTAAAATTTAATTGACACTAATGAATTCCAAACAAAAAAAAACCAACAACAAAACTTGTTAATATTTCCAAAGGTCATCAACTATTTGAACATCTAAGAACAAAGATAATATTACAAATTATCCTCAACTAAATCAATCACTAGTTATATTGTAGTCTGATGAATTTTTTAAACTCATCAATTGATTTCTCAATTGCTACCATTCTATTTAGAATGACATCCGGCTCCCGACCACACTCCTTCAAAAATTCACTACCCCTAATTTAACCTTCTTCATATGCTTTTCACCTATAGGATGTGGTCCAATATCTCAAAAGTCAAAGACTCCTGCTCTATTTCAATGGCTAGACATCGTTGGCAGGACTCTCTTAGCCTATTGATCCATGTTGCATCCTCAATCTCCTCCCTCAATGCATCTATTTCCTCATCCGCCTCTTCATCGTCATAAGGTACAAGATTTCTTATTATGGTCCTTCTCTATTTCACCTTCAGTTGGGTAAAGAAAATGACGCACCCTCTTAAGTTCAACAAATAAGGGACTAGATCAATTCATCTTGGGGGGAAGTGTGTCATATCAGCATTCTTGAAGTTAGAAGTGAAGCAACCCTTGATTTGGCACAATTACATCCAACAAAGGGGATTGCTTCATATGCCCATTCATGTAATATGATGCAACATATTTTAGGGTCAAATGAATATCAATGGTCTATAATAAAATGACATTGGTATGGATAACTTATGATCAATGTCTAGGGAAACTTGAAAAGATAGTAAGATGGTTTTGTAGTGGGGTTGTTTTTGAATTATTTAAACAATTTGAACATGTCTACCTTGCTTGTCAAGTAATCCAATGTCAAATCAAAGCATATCTTTCCCCAAGGATATTTGTTAAAGCGCGGTAATGAATCAACCAAGCTTATCTATTTTTTGTCAACTGTTTTAAACTTGTTATATGCCACTAATATGTAGTGAGCGTTTCATAGCAAGGACACCTTAAGCTTGTACAATTTGGAGAATGTTTTTGTTTTCCAAGCTTTTCACGCGCACATCCTGAGTAACACATGAATTACCTTTTTATAGAACTTGTATTCTTTTCTATGGACCTTATTCGACTCCTTCCTACTAGGGAAGGCCCCATAATTCAATCTAGTGACCAATGCAAACTCCCTTGGCCCAATACAATGGCATATCCTAAATCAAAAACCACATCTCATGATTTTGCTTTCGATTCTTAATTTATCAGGGAAGAAGTGATTGAACAAACTTTCCAGTACATTTATCCAGTGTAAGGGAAAGTCCAAGAAGTGGACAAAATAAGTTCTACGAAATATTTTTAGAAGTTTGCTTTTGCAATTGAACTTTAAAGTCAAACCACAACTTTATATAAGACCTTACTGTGATCTTGGTTGGGAAATCAATGCCTTATAAAAGCCTTGAGTTCAATCTGAGCCTTTCTAGCTTTTCTTTGTCGATTGACTTAGAATTTTGAGAAAGAGATATGTGATCACTATTGTCCTCATTATCTTTCGGTGCATCGCATTCGCTAGATTCCTCTTCTCCAGCACTACAATTGGATTCTTCTTCTTCTTCTTCAAATTCAAATGCGTCAATCTCCTTGAGATAATCATCAAGAGTTGGGGACTTTACCTCTTCTTCATTTGGTCAATTAATTAACTCATATGGTTCTTCATTTTGTCTATTATTTAACTCTTGTTGTTGTTCCTTTCATCTATTGATTAACTTATTTGGTTGTTGTAATGACCCGTTTGGTCATTTTTGGCTTAACACTCTTACTTGACCAAATTACCCTTTTTATAGACTCTTTTCGAGGTTTGTGACTTGAGGGAATGTGTAGCACGGTTCCCGAGGTGAGTTAGATAGGTTTCAAAGAAAACCTAAGTTTGAAGTTTTTAAAATGAATGGAGTTGACCCAAGGTTGACTTTTGAGTATACATGTCCATTTCTGAGTTTTGTCTCTTTCGCTGGGTTCGGAATTTCGTTAATGATTTAGTTGAGTCTTTGGTTCACTTCCCAGGCATTTCAATGTGTTTTGAGTCCTTATTTGCTAATTTGTGAAATTTGAGTGAAATCATAGAAAAGTGTACTTTAGCTTGGCCGAATGAGTATTTCGAGTGCGCGAGCATGTTTTTAACATCATTTACACTTGGATAGAATATTTGGTTTGTGTCCGGGAGGTCTTAGGTGAGTTTCGAGTGTTGGATGGAAGATTTGTGCTTTTGCTACTGGTTCTGGTGTAATCGCACAAGTGGATATTGGCAACACCTGTGGAGCCGCTTCAGCAAAAGTTGGTCAGCATATGCGAGCCGCTTCTGCGGTGTCGTCTCTGCTTCTAAGCATATTTGGTACCTCAAGTGGGGCCGCTTCTGCAATTTTCGCAGAAGTAAGGCCTCTTTTGCGAGAAAGATTTCGCAAGAGCGGGATCACTGTATTAGAAATAATAAAAGACCCCAAGTCCGAATTCATTTCTCACCTCTCACTTTTCATAACTTTAAGCTCAGTTTGGGGAGGAATTCAAGGTTATTCATTGATTCTACTCTTTGGGTAAAAATTCTATCCTATTTCCATAATCTATTTATGATTCCGTTAATAAATCTAGGTTATGTATCATGTTTTTGGGATAGAAAACCTAGGGTTTATGTCTAAAGTTAAGATGACTAAATAAATGAAATTAGAGGCCAGTTTTGGGCTTTAAGGTTTGATAATTTAGATTAGGGATTGTTAATGATGGGATAACCTATTGCTAAGCTTGAATTGCTATTTAATTCCATGATTGTTGGGTGAAATTCTAGGGTTGTCCTAAAATTAGGAGTTGTGATTTAAAGGCAATTGAAGACCAAATTGGATTAGTTAACCCTTAACTTAAGGATATGACTAGTTAGATCGCGATTATGCTTTTATGATATTAAAGTTATAATTTTATCCTAGTAGGCCCGAGGTTGCTTTGGTGGTCGGGTATTCTGTTTCTTTGAAGGGTCTTACCTTTTTGTATGTATTTAGAATATTGTGTTAACATAAAATCAATGATAACAAACTACGAAAGTTCGGAGGCACTTCACAAGGGCAAGACCTTGGCTTGAGATTATTTCATGGCACATGTTTAGCTTCACGGTAGGCTATAATTTTCTCTATTATACTCTGATAGATACATGTAGTATATATAATATTTGAGAGGTATTGGGTGTGATGGGGGTTCCACCTTAGTGATTGTGATGAGCACTTAGGTTGGTACCAGTGTTGAACTGTTTGGAGGATCATACTTAAGTTGATCCCGACTGCTGTTATGTGGGCTTGTCGCCATGATTGATTCTAATTGTGACTGTTGATTGAAATCACTCATCACTTTATGCCCCTGATATGAACAAGACAGATATATGAAATTATGTGTTATTGATAATTTTAAGACATGTGTTATTCATCTCATACTTCATGATTACTTACTTTATTTACCATTGCATTCATACATTCATATTATCCTAATATTGAAATGAAGTTGGTATGGAATGTTATTGGTCCGATGAGACTTAGATAAGAAGGTAAATGAAACTGTTATTAGATGATTTGGATACCAAGATGATGTAAAGTGATATGGATCGATAAATGAGTGTAATTGATTCCCTAGTTGAGGGATCATTCCGGTTGGTTGTGAGTGGTATATGGACTTCGTGATTTCCCCATGTGTCATGGCTTTTAGGTGAAGTCCGGTGGCATGTGTATACCAGGTTGATGAAAGGTACCACTGTATTCATGCATATTATTCATTAACATACATCATATTCATGAGATTTCTTCTTACTTGAATTTCCATGATAAGGTGCTTACGTGTTGGATAGTATTTCTATGAATAGAGATGGTTTACGTGTTGAGAAATACCTGTTATGTGAAGATGACCTATGTGTTTAACAAGTCTGCGTGGTAGGGATAATTGTGTGTCAACTTGATTTTATATCTGTTACATGCTATCCGTCGTTGTCGGCCTATGATACTTATGGGGTACAATGTGTACTCATACTACACTTGCTGCATTTTTTTAATGCAGATACAATGCCGTCTACTAGTGCCAGACCTCGTGGCTGATATCCGAGGATGTGGACTTGAGATTTTAAGGTGAGACTGCTTATCCTCAGCAGCCCTGGATTCTACCTTCTTACTCTTGTCTTTATTTTCCATTGTTGAGACAATATTTAGACATTTTCTTTTAGTTATGTAGTAGCTTTTGTATTGACTAGACCAGATCATTTGATAAATGTAATAAGTAGATATTCAATATTTTATGACTTCTTTATATATAGCAAGACAATTTAGTATTATTTCTCCTACCTCAGTTCTAAGTTTATATTATGTATGTTGGGTTGGGAAGTGGTTAGTCTACTGGTGGGGATAGAGTAGGTGCAACCACGACTCCCGAAAGGGGTCATGACAAAGTTGGTATCAGAGCTTTAAGTTACCGGTCACACGAGTACAAGAGCAATATTTAGTAGAGTCTTGTGGATTGATACAGAGACATTTGTATTTATCTTTTAGAGGCTATGGGACATTTAGAAAACTTCACTTCTTTCATTCATTTCGTGCTAGTTTGATCAAATTGGTATCTAACCTTGTTTTCCCATTCTCTCACTGATAGTGAGGACTCGTGCTCATATGGCTAGGGATGAGGCACCAACGCCAACCACTGTGGTGCACGGTTGTGGTAGAGATAGATGATGGGGTAGAGGTAGACCTCGAGCAGTTACCGGTGAAGGGAAGAGCACAAGGGATCAACCACGCCCGTACTAGATCTTTATCCCCCGAGCTAGAGATGGAGCATCAGGATGATCAGTATGAGGAGGAGTTGGGACTAGCCCACATTTAGCCAGATGTTATGGCCACACCCGTACTACGGTTCATATTTTGAGCATGCTCAATGGGTTAGCCCATGCGTGTGTTCTCCCAGCTACTTCAATTGGGTCGCAGAACCGAGTGGTAGGTCAGACTGCAGACTAGTTTCGTACACCAGAGTTGTATCTTGCAGCTACTATGGCACCCCGCATTGATGAGATCCTAATGCTGGAGTTTGGTCCTCGGCCAGTTACTATAGCAATTATGACATGGGAGGAGCTGAAGACTTGGGAATAGTTCTTCAACATAAAGCCTCCTATTTCTATGGTACACCTAAGGAGGATGCATATAAGTTCATAATGAGTTGACATGAGAGGCTTCATACTTTGGGTATTGTAGAGTCGAATGGAATGGATTATGTTGCTCTTTAGCTGATTGGTTGTAATGACCCGTCCCATCATTTTTAGCTAAAGACCCTTATTTAACTAAATTACCCTTCCCGTAGACTGTATGTGGGGTTTTTGATGCACACGGATGGGTGACATGGATCCCGAGGTTCATTTATGCGAGTTTTGGAAGAATAACCCAAAATAAGAATCTTAGAGTTGATTAGTTTGACTCAAAGTTGACTTTCGGTATATGAGTTCATTTCCAGGTTTCGTCACTTCCGTTAGTTCCAGAGGGTCATTTATGACTTAGTCGAGTCATTCGTTCACTTCTCGAGGCAATCAAATTTACTTTGTGAAGTTATTTGTGAAATTGTGATAATTGATTTTATCGGACAATTCTTTGAAAAAGTATGTCTTAGCTCGGTTATATGATAATCCGAGGGCGCGAACGAGTTTGTAGCATTTTTTACCTTGGGGTAGCATATTTGGTTTGTGTCTGGGGCTCACGGGAGTGTTTTAGGTGTTTGGTCGAAGATTGAGTAGTTTCCCAAGTTGCTGGTCCTGGTGTGCTGCACCAACGGTCGGTTGGTTGCTTCTGCGTGACCACCTCTGTGGAGGTTGGCTCACAGATATGGGCCCTGTGATATCGTGAGGTTCCGCCCTTGCGGAGATTTCCTCATAGAGGCGATAATGGCTCTACGATGATTCTCTCGCACCAATGCCCATGCGAGAAGTTTTGTATTTCTGCCTCAGTGGTCTTTCTCCATTGCGGCGAGGCTGCCACTGTGGGATCGATGCTGCTAGTGCGAGATCACTGTTTCAGTCAGTTTCTTAAATGCCCAAAAATGATTCAATTTTCCCAAAATATCATATCTTGGTAATAGAGTTGCCTAAGGGGGATTTCTTGAAGGTTGTGGCGAAGTTCTTCCTTAGAGGTCAAATTCTTCACCCTTGATGATTATATTTCATATTTTAAGGTCTCTAATCTTGGTATAAATTATAAATTGGAGAAAATGAGTTCTAAGTTTCATGCTAGAATAAGAGCGGATGAAGCTTTGATTTGAGGGTGTAATATGATTTAGATTGTCTTGATATTGTAATAAAAATAAGCATTGTTTAATGGTAGTTGGTCATTTTGTAGATGTAATTTGTTAATGGATACCCTTTTCAATTTGGGAGAAATTTTAGGGTTTAGAATTAGAGTTTTTGGCTAAATATTGCAATTGGGGATAGTTTTCCAACCTACTTAAGGATATGACTACTTAGTATGTATTTATCCTATTCGAATAATAATGTTTGGATTTTGGCACCGTGGACTGGGGGTTAGTTTTATAGTGTCCTGAACCATGGTCTGGGCGAAACACGACACTCGGTGCCTAACTGTATGTGATCGAACAAACAACATGGCTTGCTGAATCAACATGGGCATCAAAACATGCAATAATAATGATTTAAAACATAATACTATTATTGTAGTCTAAAATAATCATAGCGAAAATAATATGAAAATATAATAAGTCTGAATATCAATGCTGACATGACATACTAAACTAGTCTATGAAACATCTGAACATGAGTCTGACTGTAAAATTATTTACCAGGAAAAGGCTATGGTATACCTCTACTAATAATACATAATCATAAAATAACTAAACTGACACCTCGAATGAGACGGGGATCACTAAACAGCTGATATTGAAGCAATCCTACTGAACAGATCCATCTTCCTGAAACTCAACACCTACACCGTGATGTGCAATCCCCATATAAATGTACGTTAGTACATTTGAATTGTAACGTATGTAAAGCAACTGAAGGAATAACCAAGCATATGATATAATTGGACATGAAACTAAAACTGAAACATGAGCATGAACATGAACATGATCTGCCATGAGTATAAACATGTGTAAACATCTATAAAATTGTATGTCTGTAAGTCTAAATATATGTATATCTATGTAACTGTAGATCAGTATATATGTATATCTATGGGGAGAGAAGTAGCATAACCAACAACAGGAATCACCACATGGGTACCTGGAGTCTGGTACCTGGCCCGACCAACAAAACAATCCCATACCTTACCGGGGTATGAGACAAAACATGGCATGAAAGTATCCAATCTGCAATCTTAAGGTATCATTCTCTGGCGCAAACGACTCTTATCCTATGGTGGCATACATAGTTTCAGGCTATTTGATCCTTCTCGGTGAACTATGCAACTCCCAAAATATGTATTTAAAAATAGTGTCTTGTAAGCCCATGGTTTCATGAAAGCAACTTGTAAAGCATGGTTTGGAATCAAAATTTATCATGTAAACTAATATATAACATATAACTTGTGTAAATTCATGAAATCTAATAGTAATGGTCCATGACTTGTAATTCTAGAACTCATGGAATTTGAGGTTATGGGCATTGATGAAGTACGCACGGATTTCTAATAGCCATAATGGAACGTTAGGAACACAATAATGAATTAATAATACAACATGGTATATCATGATACATGTAATTTAGGGCTATTATGAAATTGGAGTAAAACCCTAAATTATGGGATTTCATGAAAAACGTGGCGTAGGGAAGAACATGGACATTAACACACGTGGATAGAAGCTTTACATACCTTAATTGCTCCAATACTTGTATTGAAAATCTGAACATCGAAGAAGAATCCTAAAGCTTGGTCTTTAATCTCTTGAATTGAGTTTTCTTGAAAATCATAGGTTAAGAACAATAGATTCTACTTAGAATTCAGGATGATGATGTTAGAATCACTTAGAATTTCATGAAAAAGTCTTACATTTATGTAGGGGAAGATTGGGAAGAGAGGATCTTCGTTCTAGGGTTTAAGAATATGAAAAACTGATTTTTAAAACTAAGCTACATATTTATATTGTTTGTTGTCGGAATAATATGACGGTCCGTCAATATTTTGACTGTTCAAATTTACGATCTATCACTATTTTGATGGTCTGTATAATCGGAACATATTATTTTTAGCGAAATTCCAGAGATTTGTGAAAGATAAGGTTTTGAGACGGTTGGAATCGACGGGCCGTAACTTTTTATAGAGTCCGTACATCTCACTTTATTTCATCAATTCCAAAAATAGAATTCACGGTTCAATTAGACGGACCATTAAAAATTCTACGATATGTACAATTCGGGCGTCAATTTGTATCTCTAGAACTGAAACTGTTTTATCAACTTAATCTCCCCATTTTAATTTTCTAAACCACTGAATCATAAAATGGCTTAGTTTGAAGGTACGTGGTGTTACAATTTCTCCTCCTTGGGATCATTCTTCCTCGAATGATGGGTCATAGTTCTCTCGGTCGATCTTGCACGCCTTAAGGATATAGTTGCATAAATTCTTGACTGAATGTGTACTGAACTGTAAATTACTAGACTAAATGACCCATCATTCGAGGAAGAATGATCCCAAGGAGGAGAAATTGTAACACCTCGTACATTCAAATGAGTACTTAACTAACTGGATACTAAACTAACTAAATAATGAACTTGCACGAACATATGAGTACTGAACTGACTGGATACTTGATTAACTGAATACTGAACTTACATGAATATTTAATTACTGACATGAATATTATAATATGAGGTCTGAATACTAGAAATGTGAATGTTATAACATGACACTGAGTGTACAATGACTAGCTCTGGTGGTAATTTTAACTCATATGTCGCTGGACTGATCCTTCGTAGGGTTCTATGTGGTCTGATTATAATTGGGGCTAGGTTTCCCTTTCTTCTCAAATCACTTGAAACCTTTCATAGGAAAAATATTTGAAGAAACTCTCCATCGTTAACATGAAAGTCTGAATCTTTGAGCCACACATACGAGTATGAATTTTGACGACTCTTAGCCATTTTCAACTAAATCAACTTAGCTTTCTGCATAGCATGATGGACTAAGTCTGGCCCTAGCAATTCTGTTTTGCCAACTTCATATCAACCAACAAGTGATCTATACCTTCACCCGTACCAGGTTTCAAACGGTGCCATCTTGATACTGACATGAGCGCTCTGCCTGACCATCTATCTGAGGATGTAATGTGGTACCTTAGGATTATCCTAACATACCAAACAACTACTTATCTTGACTAAACATGATTAATAGTCATAATGATAATAGACATGCTGATAATTTATTGAATAGACACAAATAGTACCTAATCTAACTAAACATGATCCACTGATCTAGGAAGCTCAAACAGCCTTAATAATGAACACTAACAATGATCTTAACTAACTAAACCTACTAATCCATATTTTAATGAACATAAACAACATATAGTCTAACTTAAAACATGTTAAATATTTACCTAATAGGCTCAAACAACTAACTTAAACCAAGACATGCTTAATACTAATCTAGTAATGCACAAACAATGACATGAATCAACTATATAGGCTTAGCAGTTAACCTAATAAGATCAAACATCGCCTAATCTAGTTTAATAAACAAAAAAAAAACATCAAACAAATTATATAATGTATCTTAAACAAGAAATTTAAAAGGGAAAGTGTTTACCTTGTGTGGAGGCAGCCGAAAGGCCGAGTAGGAGCTTGAATATTCACTCCGGGGATCTCGTAGAGGCAGCAAAACTTTCAAGAAACTCTCCATCGTTAACATGAAACTCTAAATCTTTGCGCCACACATACGAAAAGGACTTCTAGCGACTCTTAGCCATTTTTAACACCCCTAAATCAACTTAACTTTCTGGCCTTAGCAATTATATTTTGCCAACTTCAGACCAATCAATAGGTGATCTATACCTTCACCCACACCAGGATTCAAATGGTTCCATCTTGATACTGACATGCTATCTCAAATGTCTATATAGCGCGCTCTGCTTGACCATCTATCTAAGGATGAAATGTGGTACCTTAGATTCACCCTTATGCCTAATCCCTCCTGAAAGGATTTCCAAGACTTTGTTGTGAACTGAGCATGATGACCTGATATGATGGACACTGGAATCCCATGTAACCTAACAATTTATTTATTTATTTATTTAAATACACAACTTGGAGTAATATTCTACAAGGTCGGTAGTCCTTACTGGCAAAAGTGTGCCGACTTAGTAAGTCTCTCTATGATCACCCTAATCAAATTATGATTTCAAAATGAGTGATATAACTATGTTATAAAGTCCATATTTATCATCTCTACTCAAGAATATTCGTATTCTGTGCTAAACCACCGGGATTCTGATGCTTGACTTTCACTTGCTGACACTATGTGCACTTAGTCACATAAGCTGTTACATTCTTTTTTATGTCATTCCACCAATAAATCTTCTCAATATCATGATACATTTTCATGGAGCTTGGGTAGGTAGGATATCTGAATCTGTGCGCGTCTACCATAATCCTCTCTTTACGTCTATCTAGATCTGGGACACATATTTTCCTTAGTACCTTAGTGTACCATCATCCCCCCTTGTTCGAAAGCGATGTGTTTATGCTTGTTAATCCCTTCCTTTAGCTGCAATTAATAGGGATCATGAAACTGTTTACCTCTTTTTCTAAGCTACTAAGGAGGATTTGGCTCTATACAACAACTCTACCGTCTTCGAAATCTAAAAGTTGAACTTTTAGGTTTGCTAAATGATGATCTTCTCTATCCATGATTCTATTTTCTGTCTCAACATGAGCTAAACTCCCTATACTTTATTTTTTTCTGAGATATTTTCCAAAATACTCATAATGTTGTTGCGTGCTAAGTCTTTGCCAAGCACCCTAAAGATTAGAGTCTCGTGCAATGCCACAACTCTTGTGACACACACTGGGCATGATTTATCATCGCTTAATCTATAACAACTGACCTAGACACAAGTCAATCGATAATCATCCTACTCGCTTTGCGTTTCTTTCCTCCTTATGACAACTATATCATTTTCTCACATTACTGAACTGGATTTGTTTATATCTCTTGCTAACTCTTCGGGTTTCAAATGTCCAACTGGACTTAATGATGATTTACATATCTCCGCCTTTGACCAAAAGCTAAGGTCTTATACTTACATATTTTTTCCTCTGTTGAGATCAAGTTATCTTCCCTTTATCTTCTACAATTCTTTGTACCTTGAATTACTGAGAACTCATCTTTAGACTAACTTCTGAGCAATCTTCATTTCTAGAAAAAAAATTGAGTCACTTAAATAAACGGGAAACTAATGTATTGATAACTGGCATACTTTGTCTTAATGATTTAACTTTGTTCATACTGTCAATTATAGGAAAACCCTTTTCTGACGACTCTTAAAGACTATTCTTCTGTAGCTTTCTCTATTACTTCTTAGATGATTTCTTCTTTCACTAATTTCTATGTCTCAAATTTAACTTAAACCCCTTTAGACTCTAACACACATCCGGATTATATTCAAATTGTTGCCCACTTCACTAGTGTTATCCTGACTAAAGAAATTTATCATACCTCTACTAGCTTTGCTGAAATTGCTAAGTCACTATATTTGCTCAAGACATACTTACTATTCTTCAACTAACCACCTGCTTGCCTCATGTTCTCCTATTTTTCTATGAATAACCTAAGTTATTTCTAACTTTCCCTCATCATTTGTCCCTATTATGAGGTTGTAGACTATCTTTTCTGAACTACAGTTATGAGTCACACTTAGGGATATTTCGTCCCTCTTAAATGAACGATTAAAAAACCTATCCCCAGACTTTCTATACACTTATAAAATTACACCAGACTATACACATATGGGGTAAATACTTAATCACATAAGCTAAAAGAACTGTCATATCTTCCTATCTGATAATAATCTCTTCTTCTTATAGTAACTTACTTACGTCATACTCTCTGGCTCTAATCTGACTAAACCTAAACAACTTAAACTATGCCTCACAATTTAACTTCGTCTGCTCGTGGTTCTCATGTCGTACACTATCTCCTCTTATTCATATGCATGGGTCGAGTGAAAAATAAATATTTCTTCTGAAATCCATACCACTTTAGAATCATAGGTAATTTGTCCTTAATCACATTTCTGCTCAAAATCATAATAATGAATTTATGGCTGTTGTGGCTAATATCATAACATGTTAGCCCGTGGGGTCTTACGTTATAGTTATCATCTTCATATTATGGTGATATCTAGGGATTCCTCTTAGTACTAACAACCTGCTGAAACATATGAGCGGTTCTAACATCGGCTTGTATTACCAGACTTAACTTCGTTATGCCTACTTTGGGTTTGAGAGTTATGAGGGCTACTAAATTTATGGATTGAGTCACATTACCTCCGGTACCATATTCCTTTAGATAGTGACCCTACTTGCTACACCCATAACACACATCCATGCCTGAACAATACACCCCTTGGTGCCTCTTATCACATTTGTTGTACATAGGATTCTAAAAATCTTTGTGGCACATACTGGCCTATGGTTGAGAGCCTAATGCTCTGAAACTCGGTTTTTTGATGAACTGACCTTTCTGATCACATTTAAACCTCGGGACTGGTACACTGGTTGCAGATGGAGTGGGTCCTGATGACCTCTTATAGAAAACTATCCGCCTCCACCTCCCAGAGATCCTCCATGATTTACGTTTCCTGCAGACTTAGTTCCTTTGTTAATTTCTTTGTCATTCTCTTCCTGCATTCTCTCATTCTCCTTTTTCAATTACGTTGTTAATATTCAATTTCCAAATTCATTATACAACACCCCTTCTCGGGCGACATACACTTTATTCCACTTTCAATATCACCTCAAGTCTAATTCGATACTAGTAAGTACTTCACCATTGTACATCTACGGGCAGTCATCCTCAGTTGGACCTTTAACTCCTTGTTCGTCGCTTGCACATTCGAAACGTACACAATTCAGTAGGAATAGAATACTACTTATTACTCTAAGCTTCATGGAACGAGTTAGAAAAATTCGTAAGGGCATAACTCTAATTGCACAATCTAGAGTATGAAAGAAGTGAGATGATCCTAAATGTCTTACTAGTTAACCATTTATATTCGTGGCCGACACATACATAGAAAGGAAACTCAACTGGACACAGTTTCATAGACTCCCTAAGACACTTGAACCTAGGCTCTGATACCAAGCTTTGTAATGCCCAGAATTATAGCCTGGGCAAAACACGACACTCAGTGCCTAACTGTATATGATTGAGAAAATACATGACTTGCTCAATCAACATGGGCATAAAAATCTGCTATAATAATGATTTAAAATATGTGAAATATAATATTGTATTTGTAGTCTAAAATAATCATAGCGGAAATAATCTAAAAATATAATAAGTATGAAAATTAATGCTGACATGACATACTAAACTAATCTATGAAACCTCTGAACATGAGTCTGCCTGTAGAACTGTTTACTAGGATAAGCCCCTAGTATACCTCCACTAATAATGCACAATAATAAAATAACTAAACTGACACCTCGAATGAGATGTGGCTCACCAAACAGTTGATACTGAAGTAATCCTACTGAGCAGATTTATCTCCCTAAAACTCAGCACCTGCACCGTGAAGTACAGGCCCCATGCAAAGGGACGTTAGTACATTTGAATTATTACATATGTAAAGCAACTGAAGTAATAAACATGCACATGATATAATAGGACATGAAACAAAAACATGAGCATGCACATAAAACATGTGTAAACATCTATAAAGTTGTATGTCTGTAAGTATTAATATTTATATATCTGTGTAACTGTTGATCCGTATATTTGTATATATGTGGGGAGAGTAATAGCATAACTGACAACATGAATCACCATGTGGGTATGTGGATTCTGGTACCTAGCCGACCAGTAGAGCACTCTCATACCTTGCCGGGGTATGAGATAAAACATGGCATGAAAGTATCTAATATATAATCTGAAGGTATTTTCGTCTGGCGGAGCGACCCTTATCCTATGGTGGCATACGCAGGTTCAGGCTATTTGAGTCTTCTCAATGAACTATGCAACTCCCAAAATATGTATTTAAAAATAGTGGCTTGTAAGCTCATGATTTCATGAAAGCAACTCGTAAAGCATGGTTTGAAATCATAATTTATCATGTGCACTATTATAACATATAACTTATGTAAATTTATGAAATCATACATATATAAGTTCATGAAATTTAATAGTAATGGTCCACGACTTGTAATTCTAGAACCCATGGAATTCGAGGTTATGGACATTCATGAAGTATGCATGGATTCCTGATAACCATAATGGAATATCAGGAACAAAATAATGAATTAATAATACAACATGGTATATCATGATACATGTAATTTAGGGCTATCATGAAATTGGAGTAAAACCCTAAGTTATGGGATTTCATGGAAAACGTCACGTGGATAGAAGCTCTACATACCTTAATTTCTCCAATACTTGTATTGAAAATCTGAACTTTGAAGAAGAATCTCAAATCTTGGGCTTTAATATCTTGAATTGGGTGCAAATTGACGGTCTGTCACAATTTTGATGGTCCGTCTAATCAGACTGTACTATTTTATTGCAAAATTCCATAGAGTTTTGAAACCTAAGGTTTTGAGATGGATGGATTCGACAGGCTATATCTTTTTATACGGTCCGTACATCTCACTTTATTCCATCAATTCCAAAAATAGAATTGATGGATCAATTCGACGGGCCGTCAAAATTCTACGGTCTGTACAATCCGGGCATCAATTTGTATTTGCAGAACTAAAACTATTTTTTCAACTTAAACTCCCTGTTTTGATTTTATAAACCCCTGAATCATAAACATTGCTTAGTTTGAAGGTGCTAGGTGTTACAATATCTCTCCCTTGAGATCATTCGTCCTCAAATGATGGGAGAATTATGGGTCATAGTTCTCTTGGTCAATCTTGAACGCATTAAGGATATGATTGCGTGAATTTTGGACTGAATGTTTACAAAACTGTAAATTACTAGACTGAATAAATACTGACTTAATGAATTCTGAACTGAATGAGTACTAAACCGACTTGATACTGAACTAACTAAATACTGAACTTGCACGAACATATGAGTACTGAACTGAATGGATACTTGATTAACTGAATACTGAACTTACATGAATATCTAATTACTGAACTGATATCAATAACTTAGTACTTTACTGGCGTGAATATTTGAGTACTGAGCTGACATGAATGTTATAATATGAGGTATGAATACTAGAAACGTGAATGTTATAACATGATTCTGAGTGTACGATGACTAGTTCTGGTGGTAATTTTAACTCGTATGTCGCTGGACTGATCCTTTGTAGGGTCATGTATGGTCTGATTATAATTGGGGCTAGGTGTCCCTTTCTTCTCAAATCGCTTGAAACCTTTCATAGGAAAAAACTTTCAAGAAACTCTCCATCGTTAACATGAAACTCTGAATCTTTGCGCCGCACATACGAGTAGGACTTTTGGCGACTCTTAGCCATTTTCAACACCCCTAAATTAACTTAACTTTTTGCATAGCTTGATGGACCAAGTCTAGCCTAGCAATTCTAATTTTCCAACTTCATATAAATCAATAGGTGATCTATACCTTCGCCCGTACCAGGCTTCAAACGGTGCCATCTTGATACTGACATGCTATCTCAAGTGTCTAAATAGAGTGATCTGCCTGACCATCTATCTGAGGATGTAATGTGGTACCTTAGGATTATCTTAACATACCATACAACTACTTATCTTGACTAAACATGATTAATAGACATAATGATAACTTATTTAATAGAAACAAATAGCACCTAATCTAACTAAACATGATCACCAACTGATCTAAGAAGCTCAAAAAACCTTAATAATCAACACTAACAATGATTTTAACAAAATAAACCTACTAATCCATGGTTTAGTGAACACAAACAACATATAATCTAACGTAAAACATGTTAAATATTAACCTAATAGGCTCAAACAACTAATTTAAACCAAGACATGCTTAACACTAATCTAGGATTGCATAAACAATGACATGAATAACCTATATAGGCTTAGCAGTTATCCTAATAAGCTCAAAAATCACCTAATCTAGTTTAATCAACATAAGAAAAAACATCATACAAATTATAATGTAACTTAAACAAGAAATTTAAAAGGAAAAGTGTTTACCTTGTGTGGAGGCAGCCGAATGGTCAAGTGGGAGCTTGAATCTTCTCTACGGGGACCTCGTGGACTCGTAAATACACAAAAAATAGAGGTTTTAATAATTGAAAGAACAATTACTCTAACTCTGGGTTCTGTCAAAGGGCTGGATCCCAACTTAAGTAATAATTGATCAAATTTTAACTCAAAAATGACTCTTAACATTATAAAAGCCTAAGATTCAAGTTCTGGACCGTTAAAATGTAGGAGAAGAGCTTTAATTTATAGGGGAACATCAAACCCTAACAGGGACAATCCATCCGATGTGGGAGAAATCCCTTTGGGGTGGGGGGAATTTCCCTCCAATGGGGTTCTCAACCAATGAAAACGTAGGATTTGAATTTGTAATCAGACAAAACCCATTAATCATAGCAGAAAAGCAAAAAACAAATAAAGGGGCGGCCTCACCTTCATTGGGGGTGGGGTTAAGGTGGACTCCTGGTGCTATATGGAAAGAGCCATTAATGCTCTTACCACATTTGGCCTCTGCGATACTACGAGAAAGAATGGGTACACATTGCTTCACCATTTTTAGTAAGCTTTGACAGAGAAAGGCAAAACGCGACTAGGGTTCCTCTTGACCCTTAACGCATGAAAGGATAAAATGCCAAGTGCTTTAGTCGCTTAATGTCGATGTTGGGCCGGGTCTGGGTCTCTTTGGCCTGGGCTCAGTTGATTTAAATTACATAGAAAGAGGTCCAATCGAGTTTTGCAAAGCATTAAGTAGCAATGGTCAGATTTTGCAAATGTGGCTATTTTTTAAATTAAAAGATGAAAAAAACACTTTTATAAATAGCATAATTAAATTTTATGTTTCGTTTTAAGCCTAAATTTGATACTACTTGGGATTTAGGAAATTAGAAATATGCAAACTTCTTTTTAAATTAAAACATAACTTAAAACTAAGATTTAATTCCATTATCATATTTAATTAACAATTTCCTGAATTTGACGGGGTGGGACATTAATTCTTTAATTTTAAAAATTCTTTTGAGAAAATTACATTTATAATTGTCGGTCAAAATTCCAAAATCATAATTAATGATTAAAATTATGTAAAATTAGGATATGATATACAATATATATATACCAAGTGATATTTTGTCAAATGAAATGATAAAATACTCCCGGTATAATTTTGTAACATCATATTCAGTTTGTGAAAAAATATATTTTACCCCGTCTGTGACTCGGGAACTTTGAATAATTAAATAAAATTATTGGAGAGTAAAAATTAAGTGTCAACAATTGCCCTTCGTTGTTCGGGGATAGCTAGACCATTCCTGAGCGGCGAAATTTGACTGACCTAGTTTTTAGCCGACTAATAGAAAATCACTTCTCATCTTTATGCAAGAAAAATATTTTTTCTTGCAAAATGTGGTTAGACCCTAGTTTATGGGTTACTTACATATCTCAGGTTGCATGAGAATTCAGACCACTTGTAGTTCAGTTCAATTAAACTACTAAAAAACTGATAAAACGATTAATATCAGATCGAAAAGTTCCAGAATGACTTGTTTGGAATGTCACCGATCCTCGGAGATTGAGTGGCCTACATATCCCCAGTTGTTGGGGATTAGGTCACTTATAGTTAGAATCAATGGTCCGAAAAGGGTGTCCCTTATGTGGGAATCCCTTTGACCCTTCCGGTATATGCCCAACCGATTATGAGTTTTAAAAATAAAAACCTTCGTGATTTACGAGCGAGGTGGGTACGGAGTGATGTCCAATCTCATATGCAGAGAGATTGACTCTCATCAACATTTATTTTTGACTGACTGCCCAAGAACATGTTCCACGTTTGCTCTGCATGTATCTAGATTTGGTCTTTCTGCTTTCCACCTTCGGTAACTTTGACCTGTTTCCATATGCTGAGACATGCATTATAATCTGCGCGACTTTGTTTATTATACCCCTATGGATGATTTCTTTTGAGCAGGTACCCCCTCCGACACTGTTTAGCTCCTGTTGAATTGATGGGGAGTATTTGTTCGAGCGGATGCCACCTGTGACACCGTCTGGCTCAATGGACTTGCTGGTATGATATTGTTGACCTGGTGATATAGTTTGTTTCTTCGGGAATAAAGACTGCAGCCTTTGACTAGAAATACATCGTTCAGAATTTGGGGTGAAGACTGTGGCTTTTGGACCGGGATTACACCACATGACACTTAGAGTGAAGACTGCAACCTTTCATCCAGAATTACATCACTCGGGCTTTTGAATGAAGACTGCAGCCTTTTAGTTGGATTTACATCATTCTGATGCATGGAATAAAGACTGCAGCCTTTCAGCCGGAATTACATCATTATTACGCTTGGAGTGAAGACTCCAGCCTTTTGGCCAAAATTACATCACTTAGACTTTTGAATGAAGACTGCAGTCTATTGGCTGAAATTACATCATACTGACGCTTTGAGTGAGGACTGCAACCTTTTAGCTGGAATTAAATCACTTAGACTTTTGAATGAAAATTGCAAGATTTTGGCCGGCATTACATGATTCAACTGGAGTAAAGACTGCAACACCTTTTCTAGAATTACGTCACATGACTCTATAGAATGAAGACTATGATCTTTTGGCTGGAAATCATTCAACTAGAGTGAAGACCGCAGTCTCTTCACTGGAACTATATCATATGACTCTATGGAATGAAGACCACGACCTTTTGGCTGGAATTGCGTCATTCAACTAGAGTGAAGACCGCAACCCCTTCGCTAAAATTACATCACTTGACTCTATAGAATGTAGACCACGACATTTCGATTGGAAATACATCATTCAACTGGAGTGAAGATAGAATCCCCTTCACTGAAATTACATCACCTGACTCTATGGAATGAAGACCATGACCTTTCGACTGGCATTATATCATTTAACTCGAGTGAAGACCTCACCACATTCACTAGAATTACATCACCTGACTATATGGAATGAAGACCGCAACCTTTCGGCTGGCATTACATCCTTCAACTGGAGTGAAAATCGGAAGTCTTTCACTGGAATTATATCACCTGACTCTATGAAATGAAGACCAGGACCTTTAAATGGCCTTACATCATTTAACTAGAGTGAAAACCACAATCTCTTTGCTGGAATTACATCACCCGACTCTATGGAATGAAGACCATAACCTTTCGACTGGCATTACATCATATAACTGGAGTGAAGACCGTAACCCCTTCACTGGAATTACATCTCCTGACTCTATGGAATGAAGACCACGACCTTTCGACTGGAATTACATCATTCGACTCTTGACTCTCAAGGTTAGGTTGTATTTTTACCTCACGCCTCTTACAGTATTTTCAGGCATCATTTCTTTGCTTTGTTTGGTGGCTCTCGAGGCCTGGTAGTGGTGTTTATGGTGTCGGAGTAATTTTTGTTGTACCTATTTCAATCATGAGCAAACACGTTAGTAGGAAAAACCATCGTCCTTTTGACAACATTCTGGTGACCTGCAATTACAGAAAGATTCGTTAGTTTCCTAAGCGGTCGATCTGTGGTGTCGACTCCCAATGTGTTATTTCTCAATTCACTAGTCTCGACCTTTTATCAACTACGGTATAGTGAGAGAAAATTTTAGGACTAGAAATGTTTGAAAAATGTTTTCGAAATAAGAATATCTCTAAAACATTTTATATATAAAAAAATTGTCAACTCATATCATGAGATTATTCGCTTGAGTGAGATTTTCTTAACATCTTCAGGGCTCTGCTCTTGTTCCTCATCTTGACCCTGATGAAATTTTTTAGCCTTCTTGAAAAATTTTCCCCAGTTGCATATTTTGGATCAGTTGACTCTTGGAACGATATGCATTTGAAGGAAATGTTGAGTTCCCCTAAAAAACTCTACCCCAGTTTATGAGCTTTAAACGATTAATCCTTTCAAGATAAAGCTAATGTTTATTCTTCGATGGTCTTTTTCGATGTGTGGAGTTCTCGGGGTACTCTCTTATTTCCAGATATGTGCTTATATCGATATACTATGGTTTGCCGTCGGATCATGGATGCTATAGTTTCAAAAGCATTGGAAAATTCATTCTGAGCCTTTGGTGTATGCCAAATTTTGATCTTTTTAAATATGTTACACAATCTTTGTGGCAGGTTGACATATTGTAAGATCTTTTCATTCTTGGTGGCTCATTCTCCCTGAACCTAGTGAATTAGAAAATCTGAGTCTTCGATTACTAGGAGTTCCTGTATGTCCATGTAAATGGCCACACAAATACCTAAGATGCAGGATTCGTACTCTTCCATGTTGTTTGTTCATTAGAAATTGAGTTTGGCCGCCATCGGGTAATGTTGAACCATTCTTGAAACTAAAACAACTCTGATTCCAAAACCTTTGTAGTTGACTGCACCGACGAAGAACATTTTCCATCCTGAATATACCACGACTGTTTCTTCCTCGATTGCCATTATCTCCTCGTCCGAGAAATACATCCATAACGACGCGAGCTCTTCGTTGACTAGATTTCCTGCAAGCAAATCAGCTAATTCTTGCCCCTTGATGGCTTTCTGGGCTATGTATTTGATGTCGAACTCGCTCAATAACATTTTCCAGTTGGCTAGTTCCGTATAGGCATGGGTTGGTGGAAGATGTACTTCAAGGGATCCATCTTAGATATCAAGTGAGTAGTGTACATCAACATGTAATACCTCAGCTTCTGCGCTATCTCTGTTAGTGTACAACATGTCTTTTATATCATAGTATATTTGACTCACAGGCGGTGGACGTTTTGCTGAGGTAGTAAATGACTCATTCTTTCTTTCATGTTTCGTCGTGCTAAGCCAACATGCATCCAAATGCATTGTCTGATACTGACAAGTACAACAACAGTTGGCTCCCTGTCCTGGGAGGAACCAAAATCGGTGGATTAGAAAGGTATCTCTTGATGGTGTCTAAGTCTTTCTGACACTCATCTCTCCATTTGGTGGATGCATCCTTTTTCAGTAGCTTAAGGATGGGTTCCACGATCACTATAGAATGCACTATGAAGCTCTCGATGTAATTCAACCTACGTAGGAAACTCATTACATCCTTCTTGGTTACCGGCAGTGGACGCTCTTGACTAGGTATAATTTTTGTAGGATCTAGGTCGATGCCCCTGTGGATGACTATGAACCCTAGCAATTTTCCGGCTGGCACTCCAAATGCGCATTTAGCCGAATTCAATTTCAAATTGAACTTGTGAAGCCTATCGAAGAAGTTTCGCAAATGTAAGATGTGGTCGGAGTCTTCTCGACTTGATTATGATGTCATACATGTAGACTTTGATTTCCTTATGCATCATATTATGGAGTATGGCAGTCATTTCTCTCATATAGGTGGCACCGACGTTTTTGAGACCGAACGACATTACACGGTAATGATATACTCCCCACAATGTGATGAATGCTATTTTTTAGCATCTTCTTTGCTCATCAGAATCTGATGATAACTGGCAAAATGATCCACAAATGACTGTAATTCATGCTTTGTGCAATTATCGATAAATATGTGAATGTTTGGAAGTGGGAGATTATCCTTGGGACTAGCTCTATTGCAATCTCTGTAGTCCACACATATTCTTATTTTTCCATCTTTTTTTGGTACTGGCATGATGTTGGCCAACCATGTGGGGTAGGCGGTTACCCGTACGACCCCTGACTTTATCTATTTCTCTACCTCATCCTTGATTCTTATGTTGAGGTCAGGCTGAATCTTCTGTTTAACCAAGGCAAATCCCTCATTAATAGGTATCTTGTGGGCTACAATGTATGTCCTTAACCCAAGAATATCCGTGTATGACCATGCGAGTACGTCGACGTATTCTCTTAACAGATTTATCAGTTCTTCTTTTCTGGGTGAGTCCGAATGCGCACTTATCCTTATTTCCTTGACTGTTTCCCCATCTCCGAGGTCGATTGCTTCAGTCTTATCCAAATTAGGCGTCTTCCTATTCTCGTACTGATATACCTTTTCTATGAGGTCCTCTGGCAGCGCTATATCTTCATCATATTCTTCATACTCTATGTCGCTCGTCTCACGACATGTCATGATATTATGAGTTATTTTAATGTTATTACTGAAAAACAAGGCAAAGCATCGCTAGTGTGTAAAACATATTATATACATAAATAAATAAAGATTGTTTTTGCATAAACTGAGTCTTTTTATTGAATTTTGATAAACGTACAAACTGTGGTCCTGACTCGAATCAATCATCGTGTCATTTTCATTTTGAACAACACTTGGACAGTTAAATACATAAATGGTGAGGGCTCTAGCCTCAAGCCGATTTCACCAAATTTTAAAAGCTAATTTAAAATTCTCTCTCTATCGAGGAGCGAAAAGTAGGGTAGAGGTCCAGTTAGACAACTGCTCATTTGGGTCAGTATCGCAGATTGTGGGTTCTTCAAAGCATTCCTATAATAATATGGCACATTCCTCTTCTTGGAATAGCATCCCAAAACTATATTTAGGGTCCCAACCATTGTGCGGAGGCACGCGACTCAAGAATGTTTGGTGTAACCCTGGGAAAGGCTTTCTCATCTCTAGAGGACCTCTCTTCTTCTGATCAGCATTAGAGGATTCTATAGAGCTTGGTATATACCCAAGGCCAAAGTGATACTCATTTCCCGGGATGCATATTGGTTCCCTAATGCCTTGAACCTCTCTTCCCAGGCCCTTGCTCGGTTTAAACCCATTCTAGAGCATAGTGGCGACGACCATTTTGTAGGTCGACGGCATTGGAATGACTTCATCGTCTCCTCGGTGGTCAAATCCCACCAGTTCTACCACATGGAAGTCAGTGTCTATCGGGACCTCTTTAATTACCAGTACAAAGTTATTAGGATAGTTGTGGATACTTCCTGCTCCATGGATCACGACCTCGTGATCTTCCTAGATAAACATCATTGATTGATGTAGAGATGATGGCATAGCTATGGCCATGTGTATCCATGGTCTCCCTGATAAGATATTGTAATTGGTATTGATGACTATGACTTGGAATTCTGTGACGAATTCGGCTGGCCCCATTTGTATGTTGAGGTCCACTTCATCAGTGGGGTGATGTTGTGCCCTGTCAAAAGCTCTTACATTAGTACGACTCTGGAATACTTTTCCAATGTCGTATCCTAACTGCTTCAGTGTTTATACATGGCATATATTGAGTCCAGCCCCACTATCCATAAGTACTCTAGAAATAACATTGTCTCGACACTTGATTATGATGTGAAGAGCCTTATTATGAGTCGTTATTTCTTTTGGAAATTCATCATTGGAGAAGGAAATTCGATGTGCCCTAACGACGCGGCCCACTATGTCAGCTAATGTTTCACTACTTGTCCCTGTCGGGATGTGGACTTTATCTAGTGCTTTCATTAGGGCTAGGCGATGCTGTGTAGAGCTCAAGAGTAGTGACATCACCAAAATTCTGGCCAGCATTTTATGTAGATGTTCAATAATAGACTAATCCTTGTTGCATCCGGCGCCAAAAGTCTTCAGCTTCCCCATCAGTGATGGGCCTTCTTTGATTGGTTTCTTTGCAGGACGTTTCTGCGCTGATTCTTCGGGAGAATATCATCTCCACTGATCTTTTCATACCTTGGGCCACGACTGCAAATTCCATTTTAAGAGTCGGGATGACCAGTTGAGGAACTTGGATTATGAATAGTTTCTTTGGAGCTGGGACCAACAACTTGAAATTGGAACGCTCTTGCAGCGTGAGGGAGGCGACTGTGCGCTCTAGAATTTCAATGCTTTGTGGGGCCAATAATTGACACGCCACCTAATCCTCTTTTCTTTCTATCATATGTATGTGATTGACACCATGATTTGGAAGAGGATTTGTATCCACATTCGACGCTACGGCCTCTAGGATGAGTTCTCGCTTGTCAATCATATTTTGCAACTGGTGCTTCAAATTGATGAAATCTTCGGTGGAATGTCCAATTCTGCCAAAATGGTAAGCACTCATTTCATCGAGTTAGTAAAACGGACTCTCTGGATTGACAACCTTTGGCGGCATGCTTTGATAAGACTGGTGGTGCTTAGCTCGGCAAACAGACTGGTTCACGTTTCTAGAAGTGGTGTAAATACCCAAGGAGGCTTCTTCTCAAAATTCAAAAATGGCAAATCGTATGTGGACAGAGGCGGCTGGTTGCGATGATATTTCTAGTTTTGGGGTGCTTGATTTATGGGTGCGAGAATATGGTAATTTAGAGATGGAGCTTGGTAAGTGGGTATAAGTGTTTGATAATTTGGTTTTGGAGCTTGGTAATTGAAATGTGGTGCTTGGTAGCTCGGTTGTGCGTAATATACTGGCACAAGGTTGTAAGGCGATGATGATGGTATGTAGATACTTGAAGGAGGAGATTGATATACATCGAAGGATGATTGTGATCCTTTTCTTTTATGACTCCTCAGGCTCGGGGTGTGAGAGACATTTGTCACGTCCTCTTTTTTCTTCTTGGCAGCTCCAGCAGATTTTGATGCACCAACTTTGTTTGCGATGTTGATGATTTTTCCTATTTTGAGATTATCTTTTATAGTCTCTCCCATCTTGACTAAATCTGCGAATGACCTCCCGGTCACGGCTAACATTCTATCATAGGAATCCACATCCTGATATTGGATGAATGTCAAAACCAGTTCTTCTTCACTCATTGGAGGATGTACTCGGGCGGCCTCATCACTTATCCTACTCGCATACTCACGGTGAGTTTCTGTCAATTTTTGTCAAATTTTCTCCAATGAGTAGCGGTCAGGTACGTTTTCCATATTTAAGTGGAATTGATTCATGGAGGCTTTCCCTATTTCTTCCCACAAGTCCTAGTGGCCAATGTCTTGCGCTATGAACCATTCGGATGCTTCACCTATGAGGCTTCAGCTAAAGAGCCTTATTAACAGTTCCTCATTTTCTTTAGCGTCGACCAGTTGGTCATAGTAAGCTTTTACATGGGCTTTGGGGTTTCCCATGCCATTGAAGGGTTCAAACATAGGCACCTTGAAGCCTTCCGGCAAATCCAAGTTGGGATGCATACATAGATCATCATATCTCAGTCTCGTTGCTTTGTAGGAGCCTTTGACAGCTTTCTCAAATAGATCCATCGTTTTCTGTTCCATTTCTTTATCTATTCGATTAAGCTCAGCCTTCCAGACCTTGTTCATCTCCTCGTAATGGTCTAATTCTGGCGATGAGTCAATGGGAGTGATTGCGCTGTGGAAGGATATAACAGGGTGCGCGGGGTGACTTTTGGGAGTGCCCGCAGTTTTGGGAGTTGCATGGGTAGTAGTGTTTTAGTGGATGCTAGGACCGGTGAAAGTCGGAGGCGCCTGAAAAGTAGGCATGGATTGAGAGGTGCCAGCTATGTGGATGGCATTTAGTGGAGGTGGTGTTTGATAAGAGGCTCCAGTAGGAGCATTTGGAAAGTGTTTGGGTACATGCGAGTTTAGGGATGGAAAGGGTGGTGGAGGCCTTCTTGCCTCCGCAGCAGCTGCTTCTTGGTCAGCGTTAAGCGCTTTATTCTTTGCGACCTGCTCTTGAAGGTCGGTGACTTGTTTGAATAACAAAGTGATTATGTCCTCGGAGTGTGAGGTATTATGGATATCTTGAGGGACTATGCCCTTAATCATAGAACTCTTATTGCGAGTATCCTTAGGAGTACTTGTCATGTTGGTTTGGTTGTCTTGATTTAGGGATGCTACCGTGACTTTAGATCTAGTGAAGTATGTCAGTGTTTCACGACGGATCAACCCTTTTCTATAAGAAGAAAAACAACTCAAAAGCAGATGATGTTAGTACGTTAATTATAAATCATAATAAAAGATATGGCACATAAGTTGCAAATAAATCACATAGACTCATGTATTTGATCTAAACCCTTGATTGTTTTTTCCATTCTGGGGGTATTTTGGTCATTTTGACCAATTTTTGGTTTTTAGAGTTTTGGCTTGGAAGTTCGTGATTGATTTGTCACCACGTCATTGCTGAGCTAGAAACTATCCTATAATAGGGGAGATTATAAATATAATATAGGGCCTGAGTCTTATATAGACTGCCTACGTATCCCTCTTCGGGAAATCAGGCTCTGCCATAGTTTGGGTTACATAGAAATTATATCCTAATTTCTTTTACCTGAATCATAATTTTTCCCTGACCAGGCTCGATATGGGCTTCCCATGTATCCCTTATCGGGACATCATGTCAGACGTGGTTTTATTTACAAAAAATAGGAGGGGGATAACATTTGATTGAAAGCTAGAAAATAGGATGTCTAAACTAGCCAAAAGATGACTTCTCTTCGAATCCATGGCGGGTCATCTTCCTTACAACAACGCATTTCCCGGAGGCTTTTCTAAAAGCAGCCTTGTATCATAGGCTAGAGTTGGCCAGTGTTAACCAAATGCTCTAGCTCAAACTTAAAGGATTCACACTTCTCGATTTCGTGTCCGGGAGCCCCTGAATGGTACAAGAATATTATTGTCCTCGAAGTGCTTGTGAAGAGTTTCTAGGTGTTCTTGAGTGGACGAACCTTGCCGGTGCGACACAAGAGTGAGAAGATGTCGATGTACGAATCTTCGAAGGCAGTGATGTCATAGCGCCAAAGTTGTGTGTCCATGGTGATTCCTTCACCATGTATAATGGGTCATAGACTAGTAGGGAGTGAGGTCCCCATAAGTTGTGAATGACTTCCTCGTCAATCAGTCTAACGACTCTTCTCTTTAATACCACACATGAATTCGTGTCATGGCTAGGCTGTCTTCTGTAGTATAAACACCTTTTATGAGCAAACAAAGGTGCACAAGTCAGGAGGACATGGGAGCTAGTGTGTGCTAGTTTGGCATCTTTTATCCCATCGAAGATCTAGATATTTCTCACTTCCCTTAGTGCGACTCTGAAGTAAGAATCATGAGCTTTGAGGGAAATCACCCACCATATTGGAGAAGACATGGAGAAGCCCTTGTGGCATCCCGTAGTGATTAGCATCTTCATTGATGACCAGGGTGACTCCTTCGGTACCCCACTTGTCTCCCCATATTGTATTGGGTCATTCTCTGGTAGGCGCATCAGAGGGACATGGTCGTCCACTATAGTCTTGACCTCTTTAGGGAGGTTTTGGTATTGGGGTTTTCCTTCGGGAGACCTTTTGGTCAATTTCTCCATGAATTCCAAAATCTCATCGACCTCTCTCATTTTGGGATTTTCCAAGTTGGTCTTGTAGTCAACATCTTTCATTTTGTCTCTTTCTAATTCAATCTTCGCATCTATCTTGCGAATTTTGGCTCGAAGAGACTCCTCGGTCACTTCGTCTCTAACCAGGTCGATGACTGGTGAGGTGGAACTTTGGATGTCTGGAGTTTCCATTGGTAGAAAATCAACCTTTAAGAGGAGGTAAATTTAGTCAACTTTGGTATTTTCTTTTGTTTTTATTTTGGGTTGGTGTCCAGAATGTGGGACCAATCAAGAGTTTTAGACGGAACACATGAAAACCCATAAGCAGTTTATATCACAGAAGCAAATAAACAGTTATAATATTTGTGTTCCTATTCCTCATTACTCTAATGATTTCTAGTTGTTTGAAGCACTAATGTGCCAAATGTTAATCAAACCATTGCCCCATAATTATTTCATTAATATTAATAATATCTTTCTCGATAAGATTACAAAGTATAAATCAAAAAGCAGTAAAATCATAAAACGTCCTCTCTAGTGGCTGATGATAAAGCTCTGTCAGTCCGAGCTCTCTTGGACTTTCAAAGGGTGGACTAGATCCTGAGATGAGTTGATACTAGAAATGAACTAACCCACTGACCCTTCTCTATGGGGGTCATCTGTCCAGCGTCATCAATAGCCTCTTCATACGAGCGTTTAAGTCCTCAAGACACTCGTTAGTGAAGTCTACCTCCTTGGTTAAGCTGGCTATGATGGTCCGGTCATACTATATCTTCTCCAAGTATTTGACATCTTAATCTCGCTTGTCTCTGATTACGGTGAGCATTAATCTCGGCCTTTGAATCCAGATCTTGTTTGGACTTGTAGAGGTTGGGCCCCGGTGTGAGGGTACTTTGTAAGTATGCTCTCAGCCAGTCTACTAGTCTTTATCATGACCCAGGAGAAGAGGGTTATCGGCTAAAGTCTCTAGATCCCACCTGATTCGGCCATTCCACTCTCGGATGATATCGGCAACTCCTCTGATCTTGTCGTCCTCGTAGTCAACCACATATTCCCCTATATTCCATATTTGGGGGATTAGCTATTCCCTTGCGAAATGTCTTAGGACCATAAGAGGTGTGTATGGTCGAATTCCCCGATCCCCATAAGTGGTAAGAAATGGCATTTTCTGCCTCTCACATATATGGTCTCAGATATAAAGTCGGGGAATCTCCACTGAATACTATCCTCTTGGAGTCTAGAAAAGATGAAAGCTCACCCTTCTTTGGATTGGATCCCGGAGTTTGGATAAGTGACTAGAAGGTCATCTTCTCTACGCTTAGGGTCTCGGTATGATGGAACCTTAGTTTTGTGGAGATGTTTAATGATCCACCATTGGACTAAGAGGTTACAACCTTGGAAGTACCTATGTAGGTTTCAACATTGATCTAATGCTACGTAAATGTCAGCTAGGATGACTGGGACTAGGTCATAGTATTTGGTTTCCCTATTGGTTGTTATGCCATTGAAGGTAGCATCGGCGACAAAGATGACCTGAGTATTTATGTCCTGGTAATGGTCTTTGGGAAATACCATGGTTTCTAAAAGGCATATGGCGAAGGCTATAGGTCGAGTAACTTCCTAAGCAACAAATGAATGGAATTCTACGGAAGCTCTATATAACCCTAGGTAGACTCAAACCGGGTGTGGAAATCCCTAAATGCTATAGTCGGGCCAAATATCCAATTGGTTATAGCTAGGGACAACATCTTAAGAATCTCGCCGGGAGTTGTCTTATGGGGTACTAGAATGTTGTGGTCATGTTTCTTTCTTCGCCTTTTACAGTTTCCTAAACTGTCTATTTAATCTCGGATCTCCTCTAAAGTCGGGTTATCTCGAAGTCTCCGAACCTAAACACAATTCTTTCATTATTCCAGTACCCGGTATAGACTTCTAGGAGGTCGGGTTGCCTTTCATAGTCATAAGGGAGGAAAGGTGTCATAGACAGTCCGTTATTTCTTTTTGTTGTGTAGTACTCAATCATGTCCACCAAACTTTCAACATCTCAGGTGCTTCAATGACCATGTGAAATTTCAAATTGGGAGTCATCTACAAAATAAAACACGGTTAGTTTTCCCTCCCCCAATGAACAATGGTTCATCACATAAGGTACATAAATGCTATCACGTAGTCAGTAGATGGATGCGGTTCCTTCGGATCTGAGACTGTTAGGACACAAGGGAGTCAACCTATTAGGTCCAAGTAGGTTTAAGACACCCGAACCTATCTAAATTGGTATGCGCTAATTCAAAGGGATTTGGCTTCGCTTTATCCTAGTTGTACTAGAGTGGTTTAGCAAATGACTTAGGGACTCAAGTGGAAAACCCGAGGTGAACCACGTACCAATTTATACTGGAGGGTGACTGCGAACTAGATAATCACCTTTGTGCACAAATGCAAGTGCGTGTGCATGACATTTGACGGAATATGAATGCATGAATGACAGTTATAATTGTGGTATTTAAACACATAATAGTTTAGATCATTTAAAAAGCATGTTTTATTAGAACCCTTATGGTTAGAACCTAAGTTATTCCCCAGTAGAGTCGTCATCTGTCACAATTCACTTTTTACACGGGTGAGCACATAAAGAGCTACTAAGAATTTGGATGGTGATCTAAGTTTGGATAATTGTTTTAACGTCACCATCTAATTTATAGGTAAATTAGGAAAATTAGTGTGAAAGGGTTTATTCAAATTCATTGAAAAAATCCTATCTAAACTAGAGTTAAGGTAAGGGTTCTATTGATCCTCCGAGGAAGGTGTTAGCACCTCAGTATTAAGGATCCGTAGAATATGGTTGACCTACGGGCTCTATAGAAATGCTTCAAAATAATTTAAATTGCCTTTGTGTTTAAAATCCGCATAGTAACTTGTCATTTTCATTTATTCAAACTCAAGGTTTTATTTTAAAATAAAGAGTTAAACTTCTGCCAAAAATAGTATGCACGGGGTAGTATAGTCAATTTCATTTTCGGACTAAGAACACTCAAATGTGAATTTGAGTAGAACTCCAGATTTAGTCCAACTACATTGACTATTTTCGCACTTGCATCTTTTTACAATCCTTTCCAAGTTTAAAAAATGGTATAGTTTCATTTAAAATAACAAGTTTGGTTTTGAAAGAGAAGAAATACAAAAAAACGGTTTTTGTTTCGTTTTGCATGCTATATCCCTAAGGTCAAATAAAATTCCACATTCCAAAACACTTAGACAAAATTCAAGTCCAAGATAGTTTTAATGTGAAAATTAATTAACTAATTGGGCTCAGCCCGTGTTCTAATTTTAAAGAAAGTGTCAATTTTTAGCCCAATTTCAATTTCAAGTCACTCAGGCCCATATATGGGTCCTTTGAATATCAACTCGTTTAAGTTTTTCAACTCAAAGCCCAAGTTATGTTTATAAAACTCAAAATCAGTTTTGCACTTCGATGAAAATCCACTTCTCATTTCTAGCTTTTAATATCCAAACAACTCTTTTTATTTAGCTAAAAAACAGTCCCTCATTTTAGATTTTCCAGTTTTAAAACAGAGTCTTGAAATTCATTTATTGGCAATATAAATTAAAATGATCTAGGCATCATTTGCATATCGTAGATTTAAACCATACGTAAAAGTTCCAATATCATTTATACAACAAATGCAATACATACATATATATACATACATATATATATGTATATATCTATACATATATATATATATATGCACATATATATCTATACATATATATATATATGCACATATATATACATATATATATATATATGCACATATATATATATACATATATATATATATGCACATATATATACATATATATATATATATATGCACATATATATACATATATATATATATATATATATATGCATATATATACATATATATATATGCAAAAATGAGAGAAAGTTTAGGCTGGTAGGCCTAACGAAGCCTACCAGTTAGCTATTTTCACCCATAGTTGGGCCTTCATGCAAATATTAGCTTCCCTTTCTCTTTTATTTGATCAAAACAAGTGTGATTGGGCCTCAACCCAATCGGCTAAGTTTGTCATGCAGAGGACTCATCTGAATAAAGTGATGGACCCAGTAAGGGCCTATCTCGTGGCAATGCAATAGAGACAAGCAAAGGTAAAAACAAAGGCCCAAGTTAGAAAGTATCCACGCTTATCATTTAATTAATTTATGAAGTAAACAAACAAACAATCCACAACAAATGGGCTACGCCCATATATCAAGGATGGACTAGACCCAACAAATACTTTTAGCAAGGCAAATATGGATGATATATAGAGGTTCATGACAGTATACCCTTGATATATGGGATCTGTATACTTGGTATAAAATCCATATACCTTATGGTATGGTTTCATAAACAGGTGTTAGGACAGGTAGACTACTTTCTAAGCAAACCTGTAGGGTGTCACATAGATCATTTGTATTAACTCAAATAAAAATACACATTCCAGAAGTTCAAACCAACATACTAGACATCTGATACATATAATAGGGGATAAACAACAATATCATTTAGGTTTGTCTTCATCTTTTACACTTTTGTACGATGTTTTGACATAACATGTTAACAGTTCTTATAACAGTGTGACCTAACATATTGAGTTCATTTTCACTAGTATTACCTAAACAGGAGTATCAAACAACTTGTAATTCCATATAATTAACCCTATCAAGTAATTATGTTAGCCAAACAGTCTTGTCTTCTACGTATTAAACATTCCAAGATAGTCGATGAACTTATACTAACTTAAGCTAATATATTCTAGACCTTATATGACTTAAATAACCTCAACATAGTTGAAAACAACTTGGAACTGACATGCTAATCAACCAAAGACCAAACAGACATATCTCACATGATAAGCAAATCTTAAATCAAGCATTAGGTTAATTAAGTCGCTGGTATGTGGATAGAACCAGCTTTAAATTAGCATATTAAGCATCTAGCTTAACTAATCATGCTAACAGATGCCTTAATAACAAACAACAACTAAACTTCTTTTCAAACGTACTTAGGATTATCCTAACTTACCAAACAACTACTTATCTTGACTAAACATGATTAATAGTCATAATGATAACACTAGACATGCTGATAATTGATTAAATAAACACAAATATCACCTAATCTAAGCTCAAATAGCCTTAATAATAAACACTAACAGTCATCTTAAATAAATAAACCTACTAATACATGGTTTAATAAACACAAACAACATAAAATCTAACTTAAAACATTCTAAATATTAACATAATAGGCTCAAACAACTAATTTAAACCAAGACAAACTTAACACTAATCTAGTAATGCACAAACAAGGACATGAATCAAGTATATATGCTTAGCAGTTAACCTAATAAGCTCAAACATCGCCTAATCTAGTTTAATTAGCACACAAAAACATCATACAGAAAACATAATGTAACTTAAACAAGAAATTAAAAAGGGAAAGTGTTTACCTTGTGTGGAGACAACCGAAAGGTTGAGTGGGAGATTGAATCTTCACTGCGGGGACCTCTTCGACTCTCAAACACACGGAAAAATTGAGGTTTTAATAACTGAAAGATCAATTACTCTAACTCTTTGTTTCTCCAAAGGACTGGATCCCAACTTAAGTAATAATTGAACAAATTTTAAATTGAAAATGGCTCTCAACATTATAAAAGCCTGAGATTCAAGTTCTAGACCGTTAAAATGTAGGAGAAGGGCCTCAATTTATAGGGTAACATCAAACCCTAACATAGACAATCCAGCTGGTATGGGAGAACTCCTTTTTGGGGAGGAAATTTCCCTCCAATGGGGTTCTCAACCAATGAAACGTAGGATTTGAATTCGTAATCAGACAAAACCCATTAATCGTAATAGAAAAGTAAAAATCAAATAGAGGGGTGATCTCACCTTCGTTGGGGCTGGGGTGACTGTGGTCTCCTGGTGCTATATGGCAAGAGCCATTAATGCTCTTGCCACATTTGGCCTCCGCGAGACTGTGAGAACGCATAGGTACGCATTGCTTCACCATTTTTGGCAAGCTTTGACAGAGAAAGGAAAAATGTGGCTAGGGTTCCTCTTGACCCTAACGCGTGAAATGAGAAAAGGCCAAGGCCTTGATCGCTTAATGTCGACGTTGGGTCGGTTCTGGGACTCTTTGCCCTAGGCTCGACTGATTTAAATTAAATAGGAAGAGGCTCAATCATGTTTTGCAAATATTTAAGTACAATGGTAATGTTTTGTAAATGTGGACGTTTTTTAAATTAAAAGATGACCAAAACAATTTCATAAATAGCCTAATTAAATTTTAATCTTTGTTTTAAGCCCAAATTTGATACTAATTAGGATTTAAGAAATTAGAAATATGCAAATGTCTTTTAATTAAAACATAACTTAAAACTAAGATGTAATTCCATTATCATATTTAATTAACAATTTCCCGAATTTGATGGGGTGGAACATTAATACTTTAATTTTGAATTTTTTTTTAGACAATTACATTTATAATTGTCGGTCAAAATTCAAATTCATAATTATTGATCAAAATTATGTAAAATTAGGATATGATATACAATATATATACTAAGTACTATTTTATTAAATGAAATGACAAAATACTCTCGGGATAATTTTGTAACATCATATTCGCTTTGTGAAAAATATTTTTCGCTATGTCTATGACTCGAGAACTCTGAATAATTAAATAAAATTATTTAAGGGTAAAAATTAGGTGCCAACATGCATACAACAACAGTTATCACTACAACATTGATATTGCGCCACTTGAGGCTTTGTATGGTAGGAGTTGTCATTCTCCTATTTGGTGGTTTGGTGCATTTGAGGTGAGGCCTTGGGGTACCGACCTGTTGAGATATTCTTTAGATAAGCTCCTAGCAGCTAAGAGTAGACATAAGGAGTATGCAGACCAGAAGGTCCGAGATATGGAGTTTATGGTTGGTGACAGGGTTCTATTGAAGGTCTCGCCTATGAAGGGCATGATGAGATTCCGCAAGAGAGGAAAGTTGAGTCCGAGGTATATCGGAACTTTTGAGATTATTCAAAGGGTTAGTGAGGTGGCATATGAGTTGGCTTTGCCACCAGGTCTTTCAGGTGTCCATATGGTTTTTCATATTTCTATGATGAAGAAGTACAATGCTGATGATTCTTATATTATCCAGTGGGACTCCGTATTGCTTGATAAGAATTTGGAGTTTGAGGAGGAGCATGTAGCTATTATGGACAGGCAGGTGAGAAAGTTGAGGTCCAAAGAGATTTCTTCTATGAAGGTGCAGTAGAAACATCATCCTATTGAGGAGGCGACTTGGGAGACGGAGTCTAATATGAAGAGTCGGTACCCTCACTTCTTTACTACTTTTGGTATGTTTCTCCTTTTTATTTCTCTTCATTCGAGGACAAATGTTTGTTTAATTGGTATCTGATGCAATGACCCATTCAACCATTTTTAGCTAAATACCCTTATTTGACTAAATTCCACCAATTCCGGACTACGTGGCTGAGTATGAGTCGGTAGTCTCGAGTGATTCAGGGTGAGGATGATACCTTCCGGCATACCCTTGGATGCTCTTATCTCTTCCATGTATTTTATTTATTCGAGAGACATGTTCAGATATTTAAACTAAGCTACGTTCATTTTGGCTTTGTATTCGTATTACAACTCTTGTATTGTTGACCAGATTCTTAGGGTTGTACTTATGATTCTCAAACTTATATTTCCGCATCTTATATTATGATCAAACAAATTTATTAAGTATTTATTATTCCACATTTATTATTTATCTTGTGATGGAGAATTAGGAGTGGTTCACATATGGATAGAAAACGGGTAGGTGCCACCATGATTCCTAAAAGAGTTCATGACATTGGTGATGCAAAACAATGGTGGAGATCTTATATCAAGTGTCGAACAGCTGAGTCCCCTCCTTTTTCTTAGACCAAGTTCTATCATGTCTTCTTAGAGAAGTATGCTCTCTTCAGTTTCAGAATGAGCAAGAAGGATGAGTTCTCCAGGTTGGAGTAGGGAGGGATGTCTATTGCTGATTATGAGTCCCAATTTCATGCTTTGTCTCGCTATGCAGCTCAATTACTTCTTATTGAGGCTGAGAGGGTTAGATGTTTTGTGAGGGGGTTGACTATCCCACTTCATTTAGTAGCTTATGGGCATCATTCAGACTATGTCAGATCATGGCAGAATGGTAGACTCAGTGAGATGTGAACTTTAGAGCGGTGGGGCATATAAGAAGGCTCACAGATTTGGCCACTATAGTGGATCTTCTTCCAGAGGTTGGGGCAGTATGGTAGACCCCAACAGTCTCAGTCCAGTTACCTGATTCAGTCCGCGCTTCAAACTTTAGCTGGTGGCTATTCTGGGAAGAGTGGTTACAATACAAGGTAGACTTCCAGGAGTTCTTACTCCCGATTGTTAGACCGCAGAGGGCACTCAGGTTCTTTTATGTCAGTTTAGCAGCCCATGTCGATAAATACTTGCTATAGTTGTGGTGAACTTGTGTATTTCCAGAGAGATTGCCGCTCAAATACCCAAGACTCTAGCACAGTCTGGTAGAGGAGGTTCGTAGTCGAGCAGAGATGGTCATCAGGTAGTACAGGTGGTTATAAGTCCAGTAGGTATGAGGCACTAGCAGGCCACAATGGTCATAGGAGTACTTAGTTCGAGGGTGGACGTGACCACTTCTATGTTTTTCGAAGGAGACTAGAGGTATAGGATTATGATATAGTCATAACAAATATTATCTCAGTCTATCATCGGTCTAGCTTCGTATTATTTGATTCGGGTTCTACATTCTCCTATGTGTCTATATATTTCTCTGTGGGTCTGGATATGTTGTGTGATATACTTACCTTACCTCTTCATGTTTTTACCCTTGTTAGTGATAATGTGATAGTGGATCGAGTCTATCAGTCTAGTGTGGTTACGTTCATGGGGTATGACACTTGGGTATGATTGGTTATCTTGGATATGGTAAATTTTGACATCATTTTGGGTATGGATTGGTTGTCACCATATCACACGATCTTGGATAGTCACTTGAGCTATTTCGATATCCCAAAGTTAGAATGGAAGGGTACTCCAAACCTTGCTCTAAAGAGGATTATATCTTTCCTTTAGGCTAGGAAATTGGTTGATAAGGGTTGTTTGGCGTATCTAGAGCATATTCGAGATATAGTGTAGATACTCCTCCATTTGAGTTTGTCCCAGTAGTGAGCGAGTATTCTAAGGTATTTTCAATGTATTTGCTTGGTATGCCGCTGGATAGAGACATTGATTTCTATATTGATTTGGAGCTGGGTACTCATTCTATTTCTATTCCATAGTACTGGATGTCTCCAACTAAGTTGAGAGAGTTAAATGAGCAGTTATAAGATTTGTTGAGCAAAGGTATTATTCGACCTAGTGTATCTCCTTGTGGTGCTCCTATCTTATTTGTGAGGAAGAATGACGGTACCATGTTGATATGTATCGACTATCGATAATTGAACAAGGTCACCATCAGAAATAAGTATCCAATTCCTCGCATTAATGATTTGTTAGATCAACTTTAGGGTGCTTCAGTATTCTCCAATATTGACTTGAGGTCTGGGTAATATCAGTTGAAAATTAGGGTGGAGGATATTTCGAAGACAGCCTTCAGGACTCGTTATGGCCACTATAAGTTCTTGGTGATGTCATTATTGCTTACTAATGCCCCTGTAGACTTCATGAATTTGATGAATGGGATTTTCAAGCCTTATTTGGATTCTTTTGTTATCGTCTTTATTTATGACATTCTTGTGTATTATAAGAGTAAGGAGGACAACGAGAAGCATTTGAGGGTGGTTCTTAGTTTGTTGAATGAGAAGAAGTTGTATGCTAAGTTTCCAAAATGTGAGTTTTGGCTCATTTCAATGGCATTTCTGTGGCATGTAGTGTCGAAGGAGGGTATCATGGTGGATCTGAAGAAGATTGAGGCAGTAATGTGGTTGGGCTAGGCCTGCTTCAGTGATTGAGATTAGGAGTTTTGTAGGTCTTGTGAGTTACTATCGTCGGTTCGTGAAGTGTTTATCATCTATTGCATTTTATTTGACCCAGTTGGCTCAGAAAGATGTACCTTTTTATTAGTCTAATGAGTGTGAGGAGAGCTTCCAAAAGCTCAAGTCACTTTTGACCTCATCCCAAATTTTAGCCTTACCTGTGGCGAGGAAAGATTTCACAGTTTATTGTGATGCTTTGAGAATTGGTTTGGATTATGTATTGATGTAGAAGGGCGGAGTGATAGAATATGCATCGAGGCAGCTGAAGGTGCATAAAAAGAACTACCCACTCATGATTTGTAGTTGGCAGCGGTAGTTTTTGCATTGAAGGTTTGGAGGAATTATTTATATGGGGTTCATTATGAGGTATTTACCAATCACCGCAGCCTTCAGCATGTGTTAATTTAGCAGGATTTGAATTCTAGGTAGCGCAGATGGATGGAGTTACTCAAGGATTATTACATGACTATTCTTTACCATCCGGCAAGGCCAATGTGGTGGTGGATGCCTTGAGATGAAAGGCAATGAGTATGGGGAGCCTGGCGTGTTTGATTGTTGATGAGTTTCCCTGGCATTAAAGGTTCCGTCCTTGGCCAACAGTTTTGTAAGGCTGGATATTTCAAAACCCGATAGGATTTTGGCTTGTATTGAGGCGATGTCGTCTCTTGTGGATCAAATCAAGACCCAACAGTTTGATAATGTGAAATTTTGTAAGATAAAGGATGAGGTGTTGTGAAGGGAAGTTGAGTCTGAGGTATATCGGGCTATTTGAGATTTTACGGAGAGTTGGTGAGGTGGCGTATGAGTTAGCTTTGCCACTAGGACTTTCAGGTGTTAATCCGGTATTTCATATTTCCATGTTGAAGAAGTACCATGATAATGGGTCCTACATCATTCAATGGGACTCAGTGTTATTTGATCAGAATCTAGAGTTTGAAGAAGAGCATGTGGCCATTTTAGACAGTCAGGTTAGAAAGGTGAGATCAAAGGACATTGCTTTTGTGAAGGTGCAATGGAGGCACTGTCCTGTTGAGGAGGCTACTTGGGAGACTAAGGCAGATATGCGGAGTAAATACCCTCAGCCTTTTATTGATTCTGGTACGTTTTCCTTTTTTATTTCTCTCTATTAGATGTCAAATATTTATTTAATTGGTACTTGATGTAATGATCCGTCCGATCATTTTTGGCATAACACGCTTTACCAAATTACACTTTCTATAGATTCTTTTCGGGGTTTGTGACTCGCAGGATTGGTAGCACGGTTTTCAAGGTAAGTCAGATAGGTTTCGAAAGAAAAATCTACGTTTAAAGTTTCTAAAATGGAAAGAGTTAACCCAAGGTTGACTTTTAAGTATATGGGTCCATTTTTTAGTTTCATCACTTCTGGTAGATTCGAAATATCATTTACGACTTAGTTGAGTCTTTGATTCACTTCCTGAGGCATTCAGATGCATTTTGAGTTCTTATTTGCTAATATGTGAAATTTGAGTGAAATCATAGAAAAATGTACCTCAGCTTGGTCGAATAAGTATTCTGAGTGCACAAGCAAGTTTGTAACATCATTTACACTTGGATATCATATTTCATTTGTGTCCAGGAGGTCTCGGATGAGTTTCGGGTGTTGGATGGAAGATTTGTGCTTTTGCTACTGCTGATGGTTCGGAGGCAATCACACCAGCGGATATTGGCTGCACATATGGAGCCGCTTCTACCGAAGTTGGTCGGCAAATGCAAGCCTTGAAAGACTTGGGAAGGACCGCATTTATGGAACCTTTTGCATAAAGGAGAGTCATTTTTGAGGTGTAGTCTCTGCTTCTAACGTATTTTCGGTACCTTAAGTGGGGCCACTTCTGCGGTCATAATTCCTCAGAAGCAAGGCCGCTCTTGCGAGGAAGATTTTGCAGGAGCGGGATCACTGTGTTAGAAATAATAAAAGACCCCAAGTCCGAATTCATTTCTCACCTCTCACCTTTCATAACTCTGATCTCGGTTTGATGAGAAATTCAAGGTAGTTCATTGATTCTACTCTTGGGGTAATAATTCTATCTTATTTCCATAATCTATTTATGATTCCATCATAAATCTAGGTTATGTAACATGTTTTTGGGATAGAAAACCTAAGGGTTTTCTCTAAAGTTAAGAGGATTAAATAAATGAAATTGGAGGCCAAGTTTTGGGCTTTAAGATTTGATAATTCATATTATTGACACCCAATTTTGTCCCGTCTTTTCCAATTTATTTGCAATTTTAAATATTTTTAACACCTCAAAACAATTTTTATCTATATACATACATGCGTATATATATATATATATATATATATATATATATATATATATATATATATATATATATATATATATATATATTCTCATTATTATTCACATTTTTTACCGTCATTTGCATTTTTATCATAATCATAAGTTTTATCCGAAAATTCTATGTTATTCTATTTTCCGCAAAAATGGCATCACATTTCTATTTTTTATCAAGCATTAAGCACTTCGCAAATATTATGTTTTATTATCATCACATTGTTATATCCTATTTTTTAAAAAAATAATTTTCATTTTTCTTCAAAGCATTTTTTTAATTTTAAACCCCTTTTATATTTTTTAAACCCATAACCCATTCATTTCCCAACCCAATACTCCAACTCAAATCCCACAAAAATAGGGCCCAACCGGTCAAGCCCCATACCCAACAGCCCTCACCCTTTATTTCCCTTACCCCTCCAAACCGAAGCCCAACCGGACCAGCCCAATTTCCCCAATCCCACTCGACCAAACACCCATTTCCCCCTTTAAACCAAAAACCCACATAACAAAAATCCCAAAACCCAAACCCCCCATTTTCGAACCCAGCCGAAACCCCATACCCGAGCCCAACCCGAGGCCCAGTCGACCATTCCCTTTTTCAACCCAATTCGGCCAGCCCAATAACCCTTCCCCATTATCTCTTTTTATCCCAAAAACCAAAACAAAACCCAAAAAAAAAACAAAAACCAACCAAGCCCTAAAGCTCTCTCACTCTTTCTCTCATCCGCCGCACACCCCCATACCCCACACACCCGACCCCATACCTCGCCGGTCACCTCACCCCTGCCACCACCGACCCCTGACACCACCAACTTCCCCCTGTTACACCGACACCACCAACCCTTCGACCTATACCCTTATCCCCACAAAATCGGCGACCCATACCCAAAAAATCCGCAACCCATACCCCCTAAAATCCATTCCAAAATCGTTGCTTTTGGACCCCTTTATTTTGAATTCAAGCTCGGTTTTAGGGGGAGAATCCACCTATAAAACCCCAGTTTTGTTCTTCAAACGTGGGGGACCGGGAGACTGAAAAAGGAAAATTTTCGGAAGCCCGATTCCATCTAAAAATATCTGTTGTGTTCTTGATTTTTAGTTTTCACCCTCATTGTTATTCAAGAAATAAGCTAAAAAACGAGTCCAAAATCAAAAGGAAAAGGGGTGAGTTTCGTTCTTGAACCTTGGTTCTAAATACATCTATTTGGCCTCGTTAGCCGAATCCGAAAATCTTCTTGTTTTTGTTGCTGTTCTTCACTGTTTTCGGGTTTTCCGATTCGGTCACTGTTCCGGGTTGGGTTACTATTCCGACGAATAATTTCTTCGAATTTTGTGTTTATATTCTGTTGTTGGTTATCTGAAAGTTTGAGAAAAATCGATTCGGGTTGAACCTCTGATTCGGGCCGGGTCACCGACCCGGCTCGGGTCGACCCGATTTGGGTATATTCTCAGATTCTTGCATTTTACATCTCATTTGTTGGTTATCTGAAAAAATCTGAGAAGAAATCTGATTCGGGTCGTGTCACCGACCCGGGTCGGGTCGACCGGGTTTGGGTCCATTCTCAGATTCTTTCATTTTACATCTCATTTGTTGGTTATCTGAAAAATCTGATTAGAAATCTGATTCGGGTTTGAGACCTCTGATTTGGGTCGGGTCGACCCGGTTTGGGTATATTTCTAGATTCTTCCATTTTACATCTCATTTGTTGGTTATCTGAAAAATCTGAGTAGAAATCTGATTCGGGTTTGAGACCTCTGATTCGGGTCGGGTCGACCCGATTTGGGTATATTTCCAGATTCTTGCATTTTACATCTCATTTGTTGGTTATCTGAAAAATCTGAGAAGAAATCTGATTCGGTTTGAGACCTCTGATTCGGGTCGGGTCGATCGATCCGGTTTGGGTATATTTCCAGATTCTTGCATTTTACATCTCATTTGTTGGTTATCTGAAGAATCTAAAATTTTGATTCCGATTCCGGTCACTACTTCGGGTTGCATTTCTCGGATCGGATCGACCCGAAAATTGGGTCGCCCATTCGGGTCACTATTCAGAATCCGGGTCTGGCTTTCATAAACATATCATAATCCTGTTTCGGTTATGAAATTTTGGAATTCGGGTCGGATATTTTAATTACTTACTGTTTGTTACTTTGGCACTGTTGTTATTTTGTTGGTTTGAACTAATACTGCACTCTCTTTGTTATTTTGTTGATTGAATAAATATTGCATTTAGGCCAATGAAATTGAATTCGAGGCCACGTCCCTTTGAAAACCTCATTTCTCTATTTCAGCTTATTACTATGTTGTTTATTTTACTGGTTTGAACTAATACTACATTCCCTTTGAAAACTTTGTTTCTCTATTTCAGTTTATTGCTATGTTGTTTATTTTACTGGTTTGAAGTAATACTGCATTCTCTTCGGAAATCGTTTCTCGGTTTCAGTTTACTGTTTTTTGGTTTATTTTACTGATTTAATACTGCATTTAGGCCAATGAAATTGAATTCGAGGTCGCGCCCCTTCGGAAAATGGCTCTCGATTTCAGTTTTTACTGTTTGGTCTGTTTTACTGATTTGAATAAAACTACACTTAGGCCAATGAAATTGAATTTGAGGCCGCGTCCCTTCGGTAATTGCCTCTCGGTTTCGGCTGTGCTGCTTTGGTATAATTTACTGATTTGAACAATACTACACTTAGGCCAATGAAATTGAATTTGAGGTCGCGCCCCTTCGGAAATTGCTCTTCTGTTTCGGTTTGGCTGTTGTGGTATAATTTACTGATTTGAACATGATACTACACTGGCCGATGAAAAATATCCGTCAATTTTGAGGCCTCCACAGTTGTAAAGACGGAAATATAACTTCTGGGCAAGGATGAAACTTAAATCTTTTTCTTATTTCATCCGAGAGATCAACATGTTTAGTAGGCGAGGCAACTAAAATGACCAACGAGTTATATGTTCGCAGCCACGACGTGAATATAATGATCTTTTCTTTTCCATCCGAGAGACCAACATGTTTAGTAGGCGAGGCAATTAAAATGACCACCGAGTCATATGCTTGCAGCCACGACGTGATTGGAATGGTCTTTTCAAAATTTAAGTCTGAGCCCTCCGTGATCAAAACATTCACTATTTTGGATACAAATCTAAAGTTATTTGTATTTAACTATTTCTAACCATTTGTTCTTGACAACTTGCAAGGAACAAAGTCAATGAAGGCAGATACTCCTCGGAGTTTATTTATTTTGTTGTTTTTACTTTCATTCAGCTTTTGTCTCGCTTTGTATTGTAATATTATTTATCGCACTTATGTAATTATTGAAATGCTTAGAATAGGTAGACTTAGAATTAATTAATAGAGTAGTCTAAAATTGGATATCCGTCGCTAGCTTATTTACTTGTAGGCTCGGTTAATTCAAACTTAGAAACCCTCTGCTAGTTATTTATTTTTAGGCTCGTCACGCATATTCAAAATTTTCTTTTTTCAATTTGCAACTCAATGATTTCCAAAAAAAATACTTCTTTGGCATTATAAATAATTTGTTTTTACTATCAATTGTTACAAATGCATACTTTTCAACTTTACATGTATTTCTCTTTAAATACCATACAAATGCATACTTGTACAAAAAATGCATTCTTTTACTAAATATTTGCAATTTTATTTTACTTTCTATTTTAAAAAAAAATTGCATTTTCCTTAGTACAATAATTAACCTGAGTTTGACCGGATAACCGCAAGTTAGCGGATCTTAAAGGATGCCTAACCCCTTCCCTTTAGGATAATAAAGAACCCTTACCTAGAATCTCAGCATTTTCGCAAACCTTAAAATTGGAGTTAATTTGCAGCATTTATAGTCAACATTTAGGTGCCCTAATTCACCTTAGAATAATTTGGTGGCGACTCCTTAATCCAATGAACCAGGAATCACCGGATACATTGTGCTCCACATCGACCCGCGCGGTTGAAAAACGGGTGCGACACATATTAGAGATTGTTAATGATGGGATAACATATTGCTAAGCTTGAATTGCTATTTTAATTCCATGATTGTTGGGTGAAATTCTAGAGTTTGTCCTAAATTTTGGAGTTTTGATTTTAAAGGCAATTTAAAGACCTAATTGGGATAAGTTGACCCTCAAACTTAATGATATGACTAATTAGACTACAATTATTCTTTTATGACATTAGAGTTATGATTTTACCCTTGTGGGCCCAGGGTCGCTTTGGGGATCGGGTATTCGGTTTCTTTGAACGGTCTTACCTTTTTGTATGTATTTAGAATATTGTGTTAACTTAAAATCTATGACAATAGACTACGAACCTTTGGAAGCACTTTGCAAGGACAAGGCCTTGGCTTGAGATTAGTTCATGGAACTTGTTCCACTTTGAGGTAGGCTACAATGTTTTCTATTAAACTCTGATAGATACATATAATATATATAAATATTAAGGGGATATTGGGTGTAATGTGGGTTCCACCTTAGTGATTGTGATGAACACTTGGGTGGTTACCGGTGTTGAACTGTTTGGGAGATCATACTTAAGTTGATCCTGACTTCTGTTATGTGGGTTTTACGCCATGATTGATTTTAATTCTGATTGTTGATTGAAATCACTCATCACTTTATGCCCCTAATATGAACAAGACTGATATGTGAAATTATGTGTTATTGATAATTTTGAGGCATGTGTTATTCATCTCTTGAACGTGATTTTATCTCATACTTCATGATTACTTGTTTTATTTGCCGTTGCATTCATACTCATATTATCCTAATATTGAAATGAAGTTGGTTCGATGAGACTTGGAAACGAAGGTAAATAACACTGTTATGAGATGATTTAGATACCGAGATAATATAAAGTGACATGGCTCGATAAATAAGACTGTGATTGATGCTCTAGCCAGACCGAGGGATCATTCCGGTTGGTTGTGAATGATATATGAACTTTGTGGGTCCCCAATGGGTCATGACTTCGAGGCAAAGTCCTGTGGCATGTGTATACCAGGTTGATAAAAGGTATCACTTCATTCATGCATATCATTCATTAACATACATCATATTCATGGGATTTGTGCTTACTTGGAATTTCCATGATAAGTTATTACGTGTTGGATAGTACTTCTATGATTGGAGATGGTTTACCTATTGAAAAATATCTGTTATGTGAAGATGACTTATGTGTTTAACAAGTCTGTGTGGTAGGGATACTTATATTTTCAACTTGATTTTTATATTTGTTACATGTTATCTGTCATTGTCGGCCTATGATGCTTAAAGGGGTACAATGTTTACTCATATTACACTTGCTACATTCATTTTGGATGCAGATACACCATTGTCTACTAGTGCCAGACCTCGTGGCAGACGTATGAGGTTGTGGACTTAAGATTTCATGGTGAGACTGACTATTTTCAGCAGCCCTGGATTTTCCCTTCTTACTCCTGTATTTATTTTTCATTGTTGAGACAATATTCAGATATTTTCTTTCCGCTATGTAGTAGTTTTTGTACTCACTAGACTAGATCATTTAGGAAATGTAACAAGTAGATATTCAGTGTTTTATGACTTCTTTATATATAGCAAGACATTTTAGTATTATTTCTCCTCTCTCTATTCTAAGTTTATATTATGTATGTTGGATTGCGAAGTGATTCGCTTACCGGTGGAGACATTGTAGGTGCCACCATGACTCCCGAAAGGGGTTGTGACAGTTGTTTCTTTGGTCGTTATTTAACTTCTTTGGTCGTTTCTTCCTATGTTAATTAACTATGTTGATTGTTTATTCATTGGGGGTTTAACTTCTCCTACATGGGGATCTAGGTCAATAACCTCTATTCTTAACTTTTTTTAGAGCAAGGCGGCATGTAGTCAACTCTCCAAAGTGATTCGGATTATCCTCTAGTCTACACCATGACTATAAAATCGAAAGAATCAACAAATAAGACATGCAAAATACAATAGAACTCAACAAAAAATAGGATAAAAATAAATTAGGACTTCGCCATGAGTGTAAAATCGGAATCAACAAATAATCAAAATCAACAAATTACGGCTTTGCCATTACTGTAAACTCAGACATCACAAAATAAAACATTAAAAATATCATTTTGAACTCGAATGAAATCAAAATATGAAAAATTAGGGCGATGGAAAAGGGAGGAACTTCAACGATAGTTAGAGTTGAAGTGGAAAATAATGAAGAAGTAATAGGGAAAGAAAAAATGAGTTGTTTTGTTAGTTTAAAACTTAACCCCGATATTTTAAAAAATACAAAGAGGCCCCTGTGTATTTGTTAATCAACTCATTAGTAATTTCTATGGCTATCCAGTGGGCCGGGTCATCCTGGTCCCGCCCCGATACCGCCCCGGTCCCGCCTCGACCCCAATTTTTAAAAATAAAAATAAAAAACTATGATATCGGGACTCGAACCAAGACGGGACATGGTCTTGTCCCGACCCATCCTGGCCCGCTCCAATCCCACCGGTCCTGATCCCGCCGGTCCCGGTCCCGCCCCTGATCCCGCCTGAAACCCCATTTGCACAAATAGTTGTTGCACCAACGATCATTTTACATTTTGGCCGTTGTGCAACGTCCATTTTTGGCCTCCCCCTCCCCCAACCCCCCTACCCCATTAATATTTATTTTTAACCCATAAGTTATTATATTTACACTTTAACCCAATTTTCCAACTATAAATACCTCATTTTCTCTTCATCTTTCTCACAAATCTTCCTACAATCTCTCTAATCTCTCAATCTATCTCTCTACATGTCTACATTGTCTATGAAATATAGAATTTTATTTATTCATTTGGGAGTGAAGTTGGCAACTAGCTTGAGGATCTTCCATCGAGCAAAGTTTCAATTTTCAACCTCTCGATTATGCGTCAACGTTACGTCGGCGTTTGGTACATTCGTTCCTTCATTAAATTATTATTGTCTGTTTATTTTATTTAGCGCACTTAATTTTATTTACTTTAATTATTTATTAGTATAATTATAAATTTATAATGGAAGGATTTAAACGTATGCTTACGGGTAGGGGTCAGACTTCTTCTAGTAGAAGCAACAAGGGCAAGAGTACTTCTTCTAATCATCCTATTTCTAGACAGAATCCTATTCCTACACAGGATTATTTTGTTGATACTGAACATTTTCCTACAATACCATTAGATTTAGACGAGGAGCTATTTTCTGGAACTCAAGAAGACTTTAATTTAGAGGATGATCTAGATGATACACCCACTAATGTAAAATGACAACACACCCACTAGTGCACCTTCAACTGAAATGCCTCATATTCCCCCTAGTATGAGACGAGGTCCAACAAAACGACCATTAAAATCAGATGCATGGACATTTTTTGATAGGGACCTAGAGAATCAAGTAGCTAGATATAAAATTTGTAAAGATGTTTTAAAATTTAAAACTGGAAAAGGTCACAGCTGGGACGGGGGGGGGTTTAATGAGACACGTAGCAAGGGCTCATCTAGGTAGGTATGCCCAATACGAGGCTTCAAAACCGGGTACGCAAATGGCGGCTCCATCGGGACAAAGTTTACATACTGTCCCGGACCAAGTACAAGGTCAAATTAACCCCACGACGGGGGGATTTGTAGGCCCTAATTACAATAAACACAGAGATAGGGAAGCAATAGCAAAATTAGTTGATGTGGAGGGTTTGCCTTTTTCATTTTCTTCATCTCCCGGTTTTATTCATTACATTAGAGATATGTATAATCCTGCTTTTAACGGTTTTCCTAGATCAATTGTTAAGAGAGATGTATTTAAATTTGCACATGAATATCAACAGTATTTACGTTATTCATTATATCATTTTAATGGCAAAGTGGCTATCACTTCTGATAGAGGCCGTAGTACTAACAGCCATGATTATTTAATGGTAACCTGACATTGGATAGATTATATATGGTCTATGAAAAATCGTATCTTAGCGTATAGATATATAGATGATAGGCACACTGAGACTTTTATTGCAGAAATTTTTTATCAAGTGTGCGATTATTACGGAATAACTGATAAAATTATGACTATTACATTAGATAACGCTTCTTCTAACAATTATGGTATTACAATTTTAAAAAATAGTTTAACTCCATCTTTTCCAGATCATTTTCATATAAATGTGCGTGCCATATATATAACTTAGTTGTAAAGGATGGTCTATCACTTTTTGAAGACATTCTTAGTAAAATACAATTTTCTATAAACTATACTTTTAAAAATAATAGAATACAACGAAGAAAAGAATATAAAAAAACTTGTCACGATTGTCAACTACCTTATAGAAAAATTTCAGAAGAAGTACCCACTAGGTGTAATTCTTTATACGAGCAACTACTTGTTGCTTATGAATATAGAAAACCTATAACTTTATTTTTTAACTCTCATAATCAAAATCCAGCTGATATGGTTGTAGATAGCGATTGGGGAAAAATTTCCGAACTTATTGTATTTCTAGAGAAATTTTTCAAGTAACAAAAGAATTTTTTGGTATATATGATCCTACAGCTTAATGAATATATGGATAAACCAGCTTATAAGACAACTATTAAAAAAATGTTTATCAAAATAAAAAAATATTTTATTCCTATTCTCACTATTTATATTACTGGTGTTGTATTAAATCTGACTATTAAAATAGACGGTAGTAAATCACTTATTGAAACTATTTATAATTGTATAGAAGTACTACCACCTCCAAGTCCCAAAAATCCAAATCACCCACCACCTATTGAACAAACTAAAGAAGAAGTGTTGTCTAGCGTAGAAGACGAATGCAAAAAAGTATATAGGTTTTACCAACAAGAAACTGCTAGCAACCTACCGGCTTTCATACCATCTTCTTCTTCTTCAACACAATATCACAAAAGACATGTTGTTTCTACGACTAGTATTGAAAGCCTCAGAAATAGAATGTGCGGTGGTAACACTACTAACCAAATTAGGGAGTTTGATATTTTTGTTTTGCAGGGTTCTGTACCGTACCAAGCAGTTCTCAATGAAGAAGGACGTGAAGACTTGCTGAAATACTGGAGGGGAATGAGAAGACCTTTCCGACACTTCAATGATGGCCCGAGATATTTTGAACATTCAAGCGTCATCAACGGCATCTGAAAGCACGTTTTCGGCCGGCAGATATCAAATAAGAGAGCACAAACACTCATTAGTTGGAGATAGTAGTATTATTCAGAGATTGGATACGAGCGGAGCGAAGAAGGTGCGGTCAACCGGAGATCAACGAAGAAGAAGACAAAAACTACAACGACATATTATTCGAAGGTGGTGGAAGCGACGTGGAGCAATTTGACCAAGAAATACCAATTCCAACCGAAAAACCATAGAAAATTATCAAGAAACTAGAACAGGTTTTTTTCCAAATGTAATTTTTTAATTACAATTTTACTATGTCATTTGCAACTTTTGAACAACACCACAAAGTTGCAATTTTGACAACTGTATTTGTATTACAAAAAAAAATCCTATGCGTATTAAATAATATAAGAGCACAAAAAGTGCATTGAGATGTTTTTATTACACTATCTTGTTCAATTATTGAGTTATTTATATATATGTTATTTTTTTAAATTAAGTGCAAAATAAAATTAAAAAAATTCCCGCCCTCGACCCGATCCCGTCCCGCCCCACCTCTTTTCGACGGGACCGGAACCAGGACGGGACTTCAGCAAATCCCGCTTGTCCCGCCCCGACCCGATCCCGCCCCTCCCTCGTCCCGCCCAGACCCGATCCTGCCAAACCCGCCCCGACCTGTCCAGGCTCGGCCCGTTGGCTACCCCTACTTAGTTCTAAATTTTTTATTTTGTGTATGTGTGAGTGTTCGAGGTACAGAATGGTGTTCAAGCCCCATACTCGATCCTAGGCTGCCTCACAAGAAGGTAATTTACCCCCCCTTTATCCGTTTTCTCAGTTTTTATGATTTTACCTGTGTTCGTATGATAATGAGTCTGTCTAGCTTATTTTATGAATATCATAGTCCGTTATAACTGTTTAGGATTAACATAGGTTTAATATAGACTTAAAACATCTGTTTGCCTATGTGTTTTGTGTGATAATGAACTTGCTTAGCTCATTTTATGCCTTAATGTGTTTACTTTCGCTGATTTAGGCTCAATGTAGGTTTAATATAGTCTCTAAGACCTGTTTAGCTTTAATACATGATCATATGCATATTAATGATGGTCTATGTATTCATTTAGCATCTCTTGTGTTCCAAAATATGTATATGTGTTGTTTTGGACTGTCTAAAGTAGTTTGTAAGTCTGTGTAAGCTATTCATACCTGTCTTGTGATCCTTTGTTGATGGTTTAGGCTAGATAATCAATGTGTATGCCCTGTTGATGTCCTTTCCATGTTCATATATACATTTTTATTTATGTTAGCTTGTGTGTGTTGCCTTAGTGTCTTGTGTGAATATACAATGCCTATATTCCTCTGTTGTGTGGATTCGAATTATGTTAGATGGTATACTTGCATTTTGGTCTAGGTCAATGAATTCTAGAATTTAGGAACTTAAAATGATGTCTAATCTTCGTTAGAGTAGCATATTGAAGTTATGTCTGCCCTATCTAAAAGTATAAGTATGTCCTAAAGATAATCTGTATTAGGAAAAATGTACTTTATACATGTTCGTACTATTATTAATGTAGATTAATATTTTGATATCTGCAATTATTGAATTATTAGTTGATTGTTTATAATATTCTATAATATGCATCCCTAGAGGTTACGTTGTTATTAATAATGTGAGATATTAATATTATAACGTAACTCTTAAAATAGCTTCGACTAATGATCATCGAGAATGGGATATCGATGATATGTGATAAGTCGACATGTGGTCTACATCACATCCTTAGAGGATGTAGTATGTATCACCTACTATGAGTAATGGCTACTCGTGATGGACACATGGATACTTTTGAAGTATTGGTATACCCTGATGATATACTGTTTGTTATACTTGTCTAAAGTATGATCAACGTGTGGGAGATAGAAGTCTTTAGACTTGAGGTCAATACGCACCTTGTCTACAGAGTAATATATTTTGATCATGTCCTAAGCTCAAATGCCTTATAGGTTGAGATACGGCTTGTATTAGGTACATTACGATGTGGATTAAAAGTGGTAGTTGAGCCAAGATTAGGATTCATTCCTCGAATGTATATTCAAGAGAACACTCAGATTCTCAGTGATATTAGGTTGACTAAGTCGTTGGCCAACGTAATAGACATATTTAGAATATAGTCTAGTTGTCAACTAATATAGATGAGATACAATTATTAAACCATTTGGATAGACACTTGACAAATCCTAAGCTTAATCGGGTGTGTCGTGAATGAAAGGATTTTATCTTACCACATAGAGGTTAAGTTTACTAGAATCGTGTAAACGTACTTCGCATATTGAGTTCATCTTGCGGCGCCGTCTAAGAGTTCCGCGTAGACCTTAATTTGATTAATGTCGATATGTGAAGGTCTGTAGGGTCACACTATGTCGATTGTCTTTTCGATCTAAGGATGTATTGAGAGAGTATTAAATATTCGATTTAGAATCGAGATATTTAAATGAATAATGATTGTTTTAATTAAGTCAATATTGGGTTTTGGATTTAATTAAGAATGTGCAGAAAATAAAATGAAACGGTGTAGGGCCACGTCAGTTCCGCGGCGCACACACCATAGGCCGCCACGTCATGACCTAATCTGTCTTGAATTTTGGGTCAGGCCTAAGGTCAAACCCTAATCCGATTTGACCTAATTTTTCACCTATAAATACGCACTTCATTATTCATGACACTTGATTTTTATATCATTATTCTAAGTCTTAGAGACTCGCAAAACACTCTCTCGAACCTCTGCCAGATTTCCTAGCTTTCCAAAGGAGGAATACATTGAAGCTTGAAGCTTGCAATCGAAAGGGCATTCGCGTACGCACCCATAGTTGATAAAGATTTCAGATATTGTAAATATGTAAGTACCATTCAAGCCTTATATTTACGATTTTAAATTACCCTACAGTCAAACAGATCAACGTTTGTTGGGTTTGAAATAAGTTTTCAATATCCGTTGCGTACAATAACCCAACAAAAACCTAAAGTGGTATCAGAGCCAGGGTTGTTTTGTATTATTATAAGGTAATTAATTAATAATAATATGGGTTAAATTTGTTTAAATCTGAAATTTATGTCGAAGCTTGAAAACCTAATATCTGAAAAGCACATCATCCTTGTCTCCCAAACTATTAAACAATGATGTAATCGAGGAAGTCATTCCAATATAACTCTTCTAAGTCAATGTGCGCAACCGGTTCATTGCGAACATGGTGCACTGAAGCGAAGAATAGGAAGGGATTGGATGATGGTCGATGAACGTGTTGTTTGATAGTGAAGGGTAGCGAAGATGAATCTGCAAATCTGACCCTGAACCAGTTTTAGGGTTTCGAAAATGCGGATTTTGTGCTTCTGAGATGGAGGAGCGTCGCGGCACCGAGGCTCCAATTAAAAAAAACAATTCTGGAATAGTGACAGTACCGAACACTGTTCCGGCATGAACAATGGCGGCAGTCACTGTGCAATTTAGCCCTTTGGAAAAATCTGAAAATATTAAAAGTTTCTATAATTGCAATTTGGTCCCTGGAAAAGTTTTAAAAATCATCAGATTTGGTCCTTGGGGAAATCTGTAAATTTCAGAAAAGCAGATTTGGTCCCTAGGACCAAATCTGTAATTAATTTAAAATTATGGAAATTATAAACAGGTCCTTGAAATCTAAAAATATTTTCTGAAAATTAAAATTGGATTTTCTGAATTTAAAGGGGTGCAAAATTGAAATTTTAAATTCTTGAGGGACTAACTGTAAATTCTGAAAATTTAGAACATACAGAAATATCCTGAAAATAAATTTTTAAAATCAGAAAATGTTTAAGGGACTATTTGGATTAGACTTAAATTTTAGAGTTTAGACAAGTTAACTCGTGATTATTATTAATTGTATATTATTGAATAATATACGAACTATATGTTAAGTGTTTAAATGCTTTCATTTAATAATTAGCATAGTGTCCGTTATAATCATCCATAAAGCGTGCGCGCCCGCATATTTGATTAAATCATCTTATATCATGCCTATTGGGTTGACGGTTTCCAACTATATGTGTCATTAGTTTTGCATGATATTAAGATGTCATATTGGATATGGTGTAAAAGAGTTGATCTTGGTTAAAACCCTGAATTAAAATGTTTCCTAAAATTTTAAATACAAGTCTAAATTAAAACGCGTCGTCCATTATAATTGTTAGAGTGCAAAATTCTTTTCGATGATACGAGTATTTATGCTCTAAGACTACGAGGACTCAAACTTTGTAGCTTATATGGTTATCAAATCAGGCGAAGTAAAAGGACCAGGAAGGATAAATCCTTCGGTCCTGACTTTGTAGCTTATATGGTTGATGACGAACCAAGGACAATTGTTGAATCATTGTCAACTCCAGAGGCACCGCTCTGGAAAGAAGCTATTGAGAGTGAAATAGACTCCATCATGCATAATCATACTTGGGAGTTGGTTGATCTTCCTCTGGGAAATAAACTGTTGGGTAGTAAATGGATACTCAAACGGAAGTATAAAGAAGATGGGTCTATAGATAAGTACAAGGCCAGGTTGGTAGTCAAGGGATATCGACAGAAGGAATGCTTTAACTATTTTGACACGTACTCCCATGTGTCTAGGATGACGTCCATACGAGTATTCATTGTGATCGCGGCATTGCGTGACCTTGAGATACATCAAATGGATGTCAAGACAATCTTCCTAAATGGTGATTTGGAAGAAGAAATTTATATGGAACAACCCGAGGGGTATGTGGTTCCAGGGCAAGAGAAGAAAGTTTGTCGACTTGTCAAATCTCTGTATGGGCTGAAACAATCCCCAAAATAATGGCACAAAAAATTTGATAGTACTCTACTATCGAAGGGTTTCTCCATTAATGAATGTGATAATTGTGTCTACACGAAAAGTAACTCTGACTCGTTCGTCATGATATACCTGTATGCAGACGACATGTTGATCACAGGGAGCAGTCCTAGCTTGATTCCAGAGACTAAGAACATGTTGAAACAATGCTTCGACATGAAAGATATGGGTATCACAAATGTCATCTTATGGATAAAGATCTCTAAGACGTCTGACATACTGGTCTTATCTCAGTCTCACTAAATCAAGGATGTGTTGAGAAAGTTTGAGATGTTTGACAGTTCGCCTATGAAGTCATCAATGGATAGAAATCAAAAGCTTGATAAAAATCGTGGTGCACCCATATGCCAGGAGCAATATGCATAGGTGATTGGGAGTTTGATGTACATAACAAACTTCACCCGACCTGATATTGTTTATGCAGTCAATAAGTTGGCTAGGTTTACCCATAATGCGAGTAATGATCATTGGAAGGCGTTGATCGGGTACTACGGGTTGCATTATTTGAGATATCCAGATGTACTAGAGGGGTACACTGATGCAAACTGGATATCTGATATAGAGAACACCAAGTCCACCAGTAGGTATGTATTTACAATTGGTGGTAGGGCTGTGTCTTGGAAATCTTCTAAGCAAGCTTGCATCGCTCGATCCACGATAGAATCAGAGTTTATCGCTTTAGACAAGCAGGAGAAGAAGCTGAGTGGCTTCACGACTTCTTAGATGATGTTCCTTGTTGGGAAAAACCCGTACCTTCTGTAATGATCCACTACGACAGTCAGTCGGCTCTAGGAAGGGCACGGAGTTCTATGTACAATGACAAGTCTAGTCATATTCGACGGAGACATAAGGCCGTTAGGCAGCTAATCACCACGGGTATAATATCTATTGATTACATAAAATCAAAGGATAACATAGCGGACCCATTGACAAAGGGCCTACCCAAAGATCATATGTTATGCCTGTCTAGGGAAATGAGCTTAAACCCCAAGCAATAAGGACTAATACAGTGGTAACCCAACCTTAGTGACTGGAGATCCCAAGAATTAGGTTCAATGGAAAAACTAAGTTGTAAAGGTTCAGTTGAGCGCTTCGGTGGAAGCATGAGCACTTTGGATAGTGATTTTTGTCAAGAAACATCAATCCAAAGTCGTTCCCGCAATAGACGTTAAGTGCTATCTGCAATGTGGGTAAAGGTTAAGTTTCTAAAACCTTTAATGATCATCAACGGTTGAGGTTAGGTTTGGAGAAACTTTTAATGGTTCCTAACACTTGTAAAGTGGGGTATAGCAGAATACCTTGTAGAAGACCACCTATTTAAGTGCGAGGACAGACCACCTCAAATGAACGCACTTAAGAATCCAAGAAGTGTCCACGGCCACAACGGACAAAACATTACGAAGAACAGAGTAAGAGAAGTTGTTGTGTTGGTACCGTTGACTTGGATTACACTAAACACTGATGGTTCAATACATCACGTTCACCGCACAGTAAGTAAGTCCGATGGTATTCAACTATGAAAGGTTCAAAGCGGAAGCTACCTATCGAGATGTAACATCTGTCCGTTGAAAGATTGCTGGAAATAGGCACCTTGTGAGTGCGCCAAAATCTCTTTCAAGAGGGTATTATTTGAAATTTACTAATGTGGAATTAAGTTTATCCCATTAATTATGACTCGAACAATTGGGGCCCCGCACGTCGAAAACGTCGTTTCCACACACGTGCACACGTAGTGCCAAGTATCGCAAATTTCATTAGTGAAAGATATATTGGTACGTAAGTAATACATTTGAGACATAGAATGATGGACGGTTATTGTCCAAATGACAAAGTATTCCATGTTGGTAAACAAAGAAAGAAGTGTTCGAAGTGTAAGATGAAACGAGTCGGAAGTTGCCGCGGAGCCGCGAAGGGCCATGGCGCAACCCCGTCGGAGCCGAGGCGCCGGAGCATCGCGGCGCTAATTCAAAGAGCTGCGGTGCTTCGGAGGCAGAATGCTCTAACGGAAAGATGGAAAGTTCTGACTTTTGGGCTGGTTTTGGAGCATTGAATCTCCATTATTTGGCACATGAATTCATCCATTATTTAGCTGAATGTAACCCCTCAATAAGTATCATTACATGGCTATTGAAGACTATTAGTTGGCTAGTTGAGGGGTCATCTCCTTACACTATAAATTGAGGCATTTGACTCAATTGTTCAACACACTAGGAAAACACTACAAAATTTTCTGACATCTTGTTCTTCCTCTCTAGCAAGTTTACTATACTCAAAGTTCTTCAAGAGTAACACTTGAGTTTCCTTTGCTCATTTGTTAAGTTGTTGTTGTATCTTGGAAGACTATTGCCCGATAACGTAAAATGATATATACGGGGCAATCTTTTCTTAAAGACAAAGTGTCATCACTCGACTCAACAAATCACACAAGGAATTTGTTTCGTTCTTGCTTCTAGTTTGTTGTAATATTTAGTTTATCCTTTCTGTTGGATATGTAAAGCAGTACATGAAGTAAATAAATATTACAAGTATTAGAAAAGGTAAACAAACCAGCCAATATTATAATTGCCGCAATCTGGTTGAGTCTTGAATCTTGATAACCTGAAATCAAGAAACACTAAATCTGGATTGTTACAACTGTGGCTTAGTCAAGAGATGGCTCTCTGTCTTTAAGACAAGATTGCCTCGTATATATGCTTTTACGTTAATGGACAATAGTCTCCCAAGATAAAACAACAACTAATCAACACTACAAAACAAATAGGTTGATTCTGACAAAGAAAACAAACATGAAACGACTTGCTGAAGAATGGAAAAGGAAGGAAGAGTTTTCTGTTTGTCCACTGTTTCTGCTCACATTTTTTTTGGACTGAGTTTTCTGTTATTTTTGTTGTCTCTTCTGTTTTGTGTCTTTTTGTAGTCTCAACAATTGAGCCAAAGGATTCAATATATAGTATAAGGAGAGGGACTCTTCAACTGCCAACTAATGGCTGCTAATAGCCAAGTAATGGCCATTAGTGATGAGTTAATCAGCCAAGTAAATGACTGATTTAATGTGCAACATAAAATAGCTTTTAGAGAGGAGTTATGTGCAGATTAATGGAGTTTTAACGCTCCAAAAACCAACCCAAACGGCAGGCATAAACTTTCTGCCTTCCGTCCCAATTTCATCTTTCCAGAAACTCCAGGGACCAAACTGTAAATATTAAGCAATTTGGGTCCAAAAATATAATATCAAAAAAGCCCAAAGCCCAAGCCCGGCGGTGGCACGCGTGTGGACTTAGCCTCGAACCCTAGCACATCTAGGTCCTCCCTCCTTCAAACACATGGGTTACCCCTGGGGTTCCAAACCCTTAGCCAATTTTGAGACTTATAAAGAGAACAATTCTTCATTTTCCCACCGATGTGGTAGATTTGTCCCACACCATATTTCCATGCCTCAAACACCTTACTTCGTGGACCAATATCTCTTTCATTTCTTAACGAAATTTGACGATCCTTGGCCGTACGGTCATCTATTCACTTAGTAGATTATGCAAGTGTGAAGAGACAAAGACTCCAACATGCGAAACCCTAGTGTTTAAGTAATTAAATATGGATGGACGCACCTCCCCACCAAAGGCAAATTTCCAACACTTTCTAGCAATTTGTAATATTTACTTACTTCCCGTTTCCTGCAATTATTGTATCCCACATGTAAAATGGAAAAGTTTGGTCTAAGTGTTGTGATTGTCTCAAAGATGTGATGTTGTGAACTAGCCTTAGTTGATGTTTTAGCTTGATAATAGCCTGTTCATGTCTACTTATCTCACTTGTTTAGGATGATGAATAGTGATGGTCACTTGAATGCTTGAATTTGTCCAAGTATAAGTGATAACAGGGTCTCCTAGGTTGAGTTTAAGAAGATCATGTCAATCCCTTTGTGATAAGTTCAGAATCATGCTCTTATGACTTTGCCCTTGCTTTCCATTTCTGTGATGATTTGTGATGTTCTAAGTGCTATAATGTCTGTTCAGTGTCTTAAAATGGTCTTTAAATTTGGTTTTGTCAACCTGCTTCTAGTTCAGTGCCTTGTATAATGTTTTGCTTCTGTCTCAATATAACTAGACTCTAAGATACAAGAGGATGCTATTTGAAATGAATTAAGACCTGACATGTTGCTCGGTTTCGTGTGCTATACGGTTTAAACCATGAATGTTGTAAAGTCCTAGTAGGACATTTAACTGAATTTGTTTTAAAATGGTCTAAAAGTTTTGTGATGGTCTGCTCATGAACATAAAAATATGTGATAAAAGCTAGGAATTCGGTTGTTAGAGTTCAGCTAGGTGTAAATTCAAATAGAATTAGCACATCTTTCTTTCCTCCGTATTATGTAAAATGTCCTGTGCCTGGCATCCGTTTAGCTTTAATGAAATATGTCATTAAGTCTCCAGTTCTGTGTGAAATCATGTTAACCTAAAAGGTCCTAATTTGTCTACCTGATTTTGAATGTATGTTTAGTTAACTTAACTTGCATGCTACCCGTTTTAATAAGAAGGATTTAGCTTTAATTGAATCTCAATGAGTCAAAATTGACAAGTTAGAATAGGGGAAGTCATTTATATAACTTATTGTTGCTAGGCCTCACAAACAGGATGTTTAGTCTGTCTGAAAATCTAGGAGAAGCACACAAGTGGTGCTACTTGTAAATGTGTTCATTATCTTACTCAACACCATTAAGTAGTAGATTTATGCCCTTTGGATGATCCCTTCTAATTCTGCCAGGTCCGTTGTTTGAAGTAATTGAATTGTGTGGATTTAGTGCTGCTATTGTCCTGTTTTTATACAATCTGTGATCTCTATTTATGCTATGTGTCGAGCTGAGCTTTAGAATCCATAAAATTGCAAACTGCTCTATTTGAGTAGGCTTAGGTTAGAGTTACAAAGTGTGAAAAAATGAAGAAACATGAACCTGTCATGACCTGTGTGTGTATGTGTTTACCTCTATTGTCTTCATTTCTTCTTGTTATGTCCTTAGCTGGAATATACAGTGGATACATGAGAGTATACAGTCTGTATATCATGTATACTCAGTATATATGTCAAGTATATCCTCATGTATATCACCCGAGTTGAATATCATATGTGGTTCTGGGCTTTGGCCATTCTCTATCTTCTTAAATCTTTTTTTATTTTGTCTATTGCACGATAACTGAGCTAGGCCCATTCGTTTAATTATTTTTTCTTGTGCTACTTCTGTATACCTGAGATGGGCCTAGCCCATTTGTAGTTTTTATAACCCGTCAACCTAGGCCCAAATACTACAAGCCTTCTGCATTTAACAAATGTTTGATCCTAAGCTTTGTATTTCTTTTTTTATACGTACATTTTAAACTGGTATTTGTGTGATACGTGTGTAGATACTTGTAAAATTGTGTTTAAATTCGATAGGTTTGGGTGCATTCTAATTGGACTTTTCCTTTTTCCCTCTCTTCCCTGACATGACGGTGACACAGGTCGTTTGGGCTAGAGGATTACCAACCTTGTTGGGCCAGCGACCCAACAATCCCTTCTTTCATCGAGTCCGAAAACCATCAAGACACTGAAGGCCAAACCATAGGTGAAAATGGTTAACTGGTGGATTCGGTAGGCCCACCAACCTTTCTCTCTTTTATTTTATGTATTTATTTTATTTTAATGTTGTAAATGAAACATACTTGTATTATATTGGAATCCAAATGGTTATGACATAGGATTTAGGTAAAACGATGTGGATATGTTTAGAGCGGATAGGATCCCAAAACATTTTAAAAAACAGCCTAAAAGATAAAAAGGACTTGTATTAAAATAAAGTAAACATCTTTTCTTAAATAAGTTAAGACTTTGAATACTTGGGAAATACCTCTGCATAACTTGGTTAAATTTTAGACAAAGTATTCGGACTGTTTTAAATAAAAGGAAAAAAATTCACTTTCAAAAAACTTGTTTATTATGGACAAAATCTGAGACTGATTTTGGGAAAAAGGATAAAACTTATCTTTCAAATTCCTTTTACCTTAGAGGACTATTTTGGGCCAAGCCTAACCCAAAAAGCTCAAATTTGAATAAAGTAGTTTTAAAGAGGATATTGGTTGATCTTCTTAATAAAAGGAAAAACTTTCTAATAATATTTCTTTTATCAAGATCATGGCATATCATTTTAGGACTTATATCTTTTCTCAAAAGATTTTAAAAATATATATGACGATAAATAAGACACGACATTTGGACTAAATCTAGTAGGATTCTACTGAAAATAACTTTTGAGTGTATCTTAGTTCGAAAAATGGATTGACTACTTTACCCATATGAACATTTCTAAACAAAACTCAACTTTTTGTTTTCAAAACCTTTTTCTCCAAAACTTTGAATAAACATGATATGCTACGACTTTTATTTTGGCAAGAATTTAGACACTCTTTTAAGCAATTAATCACAAGTAAAACATACTATGAAACTCAAAGGTCAACCGTATTCTACGAATTTTTAATATCGGTGTCTCACACCTTTCCCGAGGAATCGCCAGAACTCTTACCTCAAACTCTGGTTTTAAAGAAATTTTCTTTTGTTTGAAAACCCCCTTTACATGGTTTTTCATAATTTTTTTATAAATTAGGTAGTGACTCTAAAAAATTAAATATCCTAATAGAATCCGACAATCTCCTAATAGCTTTTATGTCTCGCGTAGAAGTGAACCATAACACTGGAGAGATGAATTCAACTTAAGAACATCGTTAAAGCATACCTTGAATGTGAGGGGAATTGGAAGTAAAGAGAAAGGAGAGAGCGGCTCAGAACTCGCCCAAAACGTGGCCTTATCTCTTTCTTTGCAACCCAATTTATAGTTAAAATTGACAGATTTTTGGCTTACCATGACACGGGGCACGTGGCGCTATCACAAATGAAGATTTTTTACCAAAATAATGCGAACATAAAATTTTAGCCAACTGCGACGCGTGAAGCGACTTTTTACTCACAACTCTAATTGACCTCATCTTGATATGATTGAAAAGAAATTTTAAAGAGATACAACTTTCGTGCTTTGAGTTTTTTCAAATTCACTACCAATTAAGAGTTATACGAGTTGAAGTGAGATCTTGAACAAATTTAATTGAAACTTTTAATTTTTATGCACTTTTTGACTTGCCTTGGCCTTAGGAAAATCATTACTTCCAAAATCTCTTCCAATCAACCTAGTATAGTTAATGAATCACATTTGTTACTCCATTCAAGATTAACCACAAGTATTTGTTCAAGCTTAACCCGATAATATATAGTGTTACATATTTTGAACCCAAACGTTTTCTAGTAGCCGTTGGACTTGGCTGACCCAATATTTGAAAATGATTTTTTAAAAAAATCAAATTTCTGAGTATACATCAAAGAATAGATGTGAGTTTTGGCCCAACCAATTTTTAGAATGAAATTAATTTGAAAATGAGAAAGTTACATAAATACAAGATATGTAAAAGTTAATATAAACTACAACTACTTTAGATATTACAAATTATGCAACTTAAAGCTAAAAAGGAGGAGACTATTTCTATAAATAGAAGGCAAAAATTAAGGAGATTCCTATATTAGTGATAACAAAATTAAATGCATATCAAAACACCATAATTGCTTACGAAAAAAAAAAAAAGTTCCGACACAATCTACTAATAAGCTAATTCATAAAAAAGTATATAATTTTTTGAACAAGTATATATATTATATATGTTATACTATTGTATTCTATATATGTTATTACGGAGTATAATTAATTGACACATACAATAATGTATTCATACATTAGTTATATTGTAATATTGTGTACTACAAAAAAAAGTAATATTGTGCACTACATATATATTATATAAAATGTATTATTATATTATATATGGTATATAATATACAAACTTAAATATATTAATTTCTACTATTATATCCACAAATATTTTATTACCATATTTTCAATTACACTTATCAATTTGAATATACCATATACACAATATTATTATATTATATACTGTATATAATATACAAACTCAAATATACTAATTCCTACTATTATACTTATAAATATTTTATTTTCATCTTTCGATTATACTTACCAATTTAAATTATAGCATATACATGACATTATTATAATTTATACTGTATATAATATACAAACTTAAATATACTAATTCCTACTATTATACTCACAGACATTTTATTACAATCTTTAATTACTTTTACTGATTTGAATATACCATATACATTTTTACTATTTTCTTGCTCTTAGAAACAAATGGTGTGAAGAAATGGTAATACATGCTTAGAAACAAAAAAAATTATAAGAAGCTTAACTAAAAACTACAAGCATAAGATATTGAGGAGTAGTGCAGATCTGGAGATTTTGAATATGTGCATATAAAAGCAAAGTTTGAGAAATTGATTTTTTAGGAGTTTTAGGAGATAAATATTAATGGAGAGATGCCATAAAATTGAAAGATTAGAACACCTTTTGATTGATAAGGTAAATACTCTTAGGTGAGAGAATTAGATTTTATTGTGTATTTATTATGAGAGATAATTTAGGGATATGAAAAGTTGTATATAATATAATTAAAAGTTAAAAATTTGAAATGATACGAGATTGCTTCACACCTCACGATGCTTACACATCTCGCCTATCGAAGTTCTGTTCAAAAACATCGTCCATCCAAATGATATTAAGCAAAATTCTATTCTGGAAAGAATGCCAAAGTAAGGAATTGTTGTCTACTCAAAGATTTCATATCTTTCCCACGTGTGATTCATCCTAACAACTATCGATTAGGTTAGAAAAGTGTCCCTACACATGAAAAAAATGAATTAAAAGGGCAAAAGAGACGAAGGCCAAAGCATTTTGTATTTATGTAATTTTTTTTAAATAGTTGTAATTTTTAAAAATTACTTTTTAAAATCTTGTAATAGTGGTGGCTCAACTCAGACGTCAAAGTGGTTCAACCCAAATAGGTTTTAAAAGATCCGGATGCTTTGCAAAGACTCAATGAGGTACATTTTAGGGAAAATAACTCATATATATAGATCACACATCTAACTTACAGTCATGTAGTCTACTGTATCATCTGTATATAGTTAATGTATATGTAATGCATAGCTATATATAAATTGCTTAACTTTTTTTATATCTTTACATATACATTCTTATACACTATTATACATTACATATACATTCTTATACATGTATAAATAATACACGTATACTAGTGTCATTGTAAATTATCATATGTGGACTGTGGTAGACCTACGAAATTCAATTTAGGATCAACCCCGATCTATTTTAAAATTATTGCAACAAAATTCTCAAAATTAAAACTAGATTCAATAACAACACAATCCCCAATGAAATTGAAAAAAATTATTTTCACTATCTAATTCACCATTGTGTTGAATGTATACGAGATAAATTTACGTTGAGAAAAAGTTAAAAGTAAAATATTTGTGTTTTCTCTTACTTTTTATTGGAAGAGTCTATATAAATTTGATTTCCTTGTCGATTCTGCTACCAAAATCACGTAATGTGACAGTGAATCCTTCAATTTTTTAGTTTGATTTTGGCTGATCCTTCAAGCGTGATTTCAGTTTTTTGAACTTGGTAAGAAGAATTAGGGTTGCATTTGTGCTATTTTTTGACGTTTTTTTTATAGTTGGTATAGGATTGTATATGAGTTTGGAAAATTCACGGGAAAATCTGGAAAAGAAATCATCAAGGCAGCTTCATAATCCCACCAGTAGGCGAACTGATACAATACCGTGTATATCCCTATGATATACACGGTTTTGACTAGTCTTATACCATAAATAGAAGTTGTAAATTATGTTGTATAATTACCATAATTGTAGAATTCTTGTACAAGTAAAACTAGGATATTAGAAGTTTAGTAGGAATATGATTTTTCATAATTGGAGATTGTAACTTGTATATATACATATTCATTCAATAAGAATAATCAAGGGATTAATTCTTTGTTGATATCAGAAGTCTAGGTCTAGACTACATCTCTTCCCAATTTTCTTCTGCTACTCTCGGCTCAAATTCCGAGAACCCTTCTCGGTTTCCGGCCGACTTCTTCCTCCTCCCTTCCCAAATTTTCTTCCTAATCCCTAATTCTCCTATTGTTCTTTCGTTATGTCTACGTCAAAGAACATGTTTCATTCAGACCTTACATTTGCCAACATCAGGAACCACATCTCTATTGTTCTTAAGATGGAAAACGTCCAATACACGACATGGGCGAAATTATTCAAAATTCACGCACGCTCGCATCAAGTCCTCCATCACATAATTCCCTCGACACCTGGCACAGAGAAGGTGCCTAACCCCGAGGAAAATCCTACGTTATGGACGATACTTGATGCTACCGTTCTCCAGTGGATTTATTCCACTATTTCTACCGACCTCCTACAAATGATCATTGAACCCGACATTACGGCAATGGAAACTTGGAATAGGGTGCATGATATATTCCAAGATAACAATAATTTTTGTGTTGTCACCCTCGAGCAGGAATTTTCACATGTCCACATGGTAGATTTTCCTAACATTTTGGCCTATTGTAAAAGGCTGAAGGAATTGGCAGACCAACTCCGCAACGTTGGTGCGCCAGTTACCAATGATCGTCTTGTTCTCCAAATGGTTGCAAGCTTGTCTGCGGCCTATAACGGCGTTGTCACACTACTTCGTCACAGTAACCCTCTACTACGCTTTTATCAGGCCCGTTCCATGCTCACGTTAGAAGAAGCCGGCTTAGCTAAAAAGGCGATTACAGATGCAAATTTTGTCGCCATGATGACCACGTCAGACGACCCTCACTCATTCTCCGAGAATTCTGGCCAACACCGTAACAACAGTGGTGGAAAAAAGGGTCGACATCGTAAAAATAATGGCAAAAACCGCAGTGGCAATCACGGTGGTAACGGAGGTGGCCGAAACAATGGTAGCAACGGTAGTGGGCCGTAGGCCAACTGGTCCCAGCCGTGGACCCCCTGGTCGTGGAATTGGGCCAGTGGCCATTAGCCCAATAGTCCCTATTTTCCTCCCAGGCCTTATCCGGATAATCGGGCCGCCCAAAGAATAAAGCCAGCCGGGTCGGTTTCTCGGTCCAAATACTGGCAGCAGATTCACTTTTGGGCCGGGCCGGCAGGCAGGTTAGCTTGGGCCTCAGCCTCCGTAGGCATTCCAAGTAGTGGGTCTCACACCAACTCCGACAGATATTGAGGCCGCAATGCACACGCTTGGATTAAATCCTCCAGACGTGAATTGGTATATGGACACCGGAGTCACTTCTCACATGACGTCTGACCAAGGTACTCTCTCGTCTTATTTCAATTTGAGCAAAAATCATGGTATTATTGTTGGTAATGGTAATTCAATTCCAATTCGCGGTTATGGACACACAACTTTGTCTTCCCCACATCCACTTCTAGTTTTGAAAAATACCATTCATGCCCCTATCTTAATTAAAAATTTGGTGTCTGTTCGAAAATTCACCACTGATAATTGGGTTTCTGTTAATTTTGATCCCTTTGGGTTTTCTGTAAATGATTTCAAAACGAGGATACCTCTAATGAGATGCAATAGTAGGGGAGAACTTTATCCTATCACAAATACCACCACTTCCACGAGTCAAGCCATACCATCTACTTTTGCCGCCCCAGCTCATTCCTTGTGGCATGCCCGTTTGGGTCATTCGGGATAGTCTGTTATTTCTTCTTTGCATAAAAATAATTTTATTTCTTGTAAGGGTACGCGTAGTACTCCACTTTGTCCTTCTTGTCAGTTAGGGAAACATGTTAAATTACCATTTGTAGCCTCTACTTCTAGTACTTTGATGTCGTTTGACATTATTCATAGTGATTTATGGACATCACCCGTGTTAAGTTCTGTAGGCCATCGTTATTATATCCTATTTTTTTTATGATTATTCTAATTTTTTTGTGGACCTTTCCTTTATCGAAAAAATATCATGTTTTTCCACATTCTTAAAATTTAGAGCATTCATTCTTACTCAATTCGAACGGGAAATTAAAAGTATTCAATGAGATAATGGCAAGGAATATGATAATGGGTTGTTTCGGGATTTTTTTTATGCTAATGGCATAGTTTTTCATTTTTTTTGTCCTCATACGTCCTCACAAAATGGGAAAATCGAACGAAAAATTCGTACCATTAATAATATTGTCCGAACTTTATTAGCACATGCTTTTGTACCCCCTTCTTTTTGGCATCATGCACTATAAATGGCTACTTACCTCCTTAACGTACTTCCTACCAAAGGATTAACATCTATATCTCCCCTAAAAGTTCTCTATAATAAGGATCCTTCGTATTCTCATCTTAGGGTCTTTGGGTGTTATGCTATCCACTTTATCCGTCAACTACAATTAACAAACTTCAGGCCCGTTCTACAACTTGTGTGTTTTTGGATTATCCGTCTAATCATCGTGGTTACAAATATTTTAATTTATCATCTAATAAAATCATAATTAATCTCCATGTTAATTTTTATGAAACCCAAATTTCTTTTACTAAAGTGAGTAGTCTCATGCCGAATTCATATAATTTTTTAGATGACGAGGTCTCACCATATATTATCCACCATTTTTCCGACTTGTCCCGTGACCAAACTACGCCAGCAGGCCCACAGTCTACCGCAACCACTGTTCTGCCCAGTGGGCAGATGACACGGTCCAGTACTGATCTCGGTACTATTCTAGTGTTTCAGCCCAATCCCAAGCTTGTTACTGTTCCTGTTCCTGTTCCAGTTGTTGGGCCAGCAGACCCAGTGCCTGCTGGCCAGTCCATCCCCGTTCCAGACATTGCCTAAAATCCATCCAATTCCTCCTCTAGTCAAGGGCATGTTACTCGTAGTCAAAGGGGTATTTTAAACCAAAATGGCATTTTAATCTCAATTCTTATGTCCTTAAATTTTCCCTCCCGAGTAACCATGTGTCCTCATTAAATGATCCGAATTGAAAATTGGCTATGACTGACGAATATAATGCTCTTATTGAAAATAAGATGTGGGAGTTGGTGCCCCATCCTTCTGGTGTTAATATTATTCGGTTTATGTGGATATTTACTCATAAAGAAAATTTGGACGGTTCTTTTGAAAGGCATAAGGCTCATCTTGTAGGTGATGGTAAAACTCAACAGGTTGGTGTGGATTGTGGTGAAACATTTAGTCCGGTGGTCAAATCAGCTACTATTCATAATGTTCTCAGTTTGGCTCTCTCAAAAGCATGGCCCATTCATCAGTTGGATGTGAAAAATGCATTTTTGCATAGTGATCTTAAGGAGATAGTTTATATGCATCAACTCTTGGGTTTTCGAGATCCCAATCATCCTCATCATGTATGTTTGCTGAAGAAGTCCTTGTATGGACTTAGGCAGGCCCCACGGGCTTGGTATAAAAGGTTTGCAGATTATGTATCTTCTATTGGTTTTTCTCACAGCCGGTCTGATCATTCTCTCGTTATATATCGTCGCGGTACTTCTCTGGGATACATTTTGTTGTATGTTGATGATATTATATTGACAGCTTCGTTTGATAATCTGCGCAAGTCTATCATGACATTTCTCAGTTCCGAATTTGCTATGAAAGACTTGGGGCCCTTGAGTTATTTCTTAGGGATTGCTGGCACTCATCATTCAGGTGGTCTATTTTTATCACAAAGGAAGTATGCCGCTGAGATCATTGAAAAAACTGGTATGTCATCGTGTAAATCTACTTCTACTCCGGTTGATACTAACCCGAAGTTGAGTGCTACATCTGGCACTAAGTTTGAGGATCCCACCCACTATCGCGGCCTTGCAGGGGCACTTCGGTATCTTACCTTTACAAGGCTTGATATTACTTATGCAGTTCAACAGGTGTGTTTGTTTATGCATGATCCACGGATTGAGCTTATGAATGCGCTCAAATGCATTATACGATACATTCAGGGCACACTTGATTATGACTTGCATTTGTATCCTACGTCCATTTCTACACTTGTGTCTTATACAAATGCTGATTGGGGTGGCTGTCCTGATAACAGACACTCGACTTCTGGTTATTGTATGTTTCTTGGGGATAACTTAGTCTCATGGTCTGCAAAACGACAAGCTACATTATCAAGATCCAGTGCAGAGGCCGAGTATCGAGGCGTGGCGAATGTGGTGTCAGAATCATGTTGGCTGTGTAATCTTTTGTTAAAACTACATTTTCATAATCAGAAAGCTACCTTGGTCTACTATGATAATGTTAGTGCAGTTTATCTTTCTGGCAATCCGGTCCAACATCAACGCACTAAACATATCGAGATGGATATTCACTTTGTTCGCGAAAAGGTAGCTCGTAGACAAGTATGCGTCTTACATGTGCCCTCGCGATACCAAATTGCTGACATCCTTACAAAGGGCCTTCCCTCGGTTTTATTTGAAGATTTTAGGGATAGTCTCAGAGTACGACAACCGCCCGCTATGACTTCGGGGGTGTAATAGAATATTGTTATATCCCTATGATATACACGATTTTGACTAGTCTTGTACCATAAACAGAAGTTGTAAATTATATTGTATAATTACCACAATTGTAGAATTTTTGTACAAGTAAAACTAGGATATTAAAAGTTTAGTATGAATAGGATTTTCCATATTTGGAGATTGTAACTTGTATATATACATATTCATTCAATAAGAATAATCAAGGGATTAATTCTTTCACGAACCACTCCCAATCATTAACATGATATAACACAAATAAAATCGGAAGATAACACCATACTACGTAAGCTGTCTGATAATATAAATGCGGAAGATAATAATAAATATGATACATCCAAGTACAACCCCCAAGCGATCTACTATGTGAATACAAGAACACTAAAATACGGTACAAGTCTAAAATGGGCAATCAAGTGCCATAACTGAATACATAGTCTGAACATGTCTCTCAAATACGAACAAAAGACATTAAATAGAGAAGGAGCATCCAAGGGTATGTTGGAGGTAGCATCCTCACCTTGAGCACTGAAGGTCAGCTACCCTCACTCAGCCACGTGGTCCTGCGGAAGTGGAAGGTAATGAATCTGCATTAAAAAAGAATGAGCAAGTGTAGCATGAGTACACAAAGTACCCCTATAGACATCATAGACCGACAACGAGGGAAGATACATAATCAGAGATAAATACCAAGTTGACACCAAGTAATCATATACTAACAGTTCAATAATCCAAGTAAATCACATAGCTCACATGTTGTTCTTAGAGTTCAACAATAATTCAAGTATCAAGTAGCATGTATAACCCTTCAAATTCTAGAATCCAATAATTTATCAATAACCACTTCAAATACAAGTACAATCACATTTTATCAATGAAATAACATAAGTATGTATGATATGAATGCAATACATATACAAGGTACCTTTCTCAAACTGGTATACAGTACGTCATGGTTTTATTATGATCCATACATCCATGGGGGACTCGCAAAGTCCATATTCCGCTCCTAGCCAGTCGAAATTCCACACTGAATATGACTAGAGCCAAAGACTCATTGTTGAGCCTTATCATATTACAAGCGTGCAACTCCGCTCTCCGCATATCAATGTCATCTCAATGTGTCATAATCTCATAGTATTCTTACATAGTATTTTATAATCTCATCATAGAATCATGACGTAAGATATCATGATATAATGAGATGCAATCAAGTATAGAGATGACATGTCACATGGTTTCACGATTCAACAACACATTTATATAATCCAAGTCAGAATCAAGATATCATATCGAACGCATGTGTGATGAGTAAACAAATAATAGCAAATATGACAACAAGCCCACATATGGTGACAAGGCCAAATAAGCAACAGTCGGAACCAGCACAAGGTTGATTCCCCAAATCACCCATCATCACAGTTCAACACCGGTACCCACTCAAATATGCATCACAACCGGCTAAGTAGGACCCCAAAACACGCCCAATATCCCTCAATTTTTATAACTAATTATGCACTACTATCAAAGTCTCAAAAACTAAATCGTAGACTACCTCTGGGCCGAATAGGAGCACTACATGATCAAGCCTCGATGGGGCAGTGTTACTTGACACCTCGTCCCAATGCCACGACTCTAGGGCGGCGGACTGGCCTCTGTATACAAATTCTCCGACACGGCGGAAACCTACCATCTCCCAAACTTCTGCTTCCGCCAGCCAACCTCTCATCGAGGCGGACATACCGGAGCGGACATTAGTGTCGCCAAGGTGGACATCAGACATTAGCAATGGGAAAAATAGCCAAATCTCCTATCCAACACCTGAAACACTCCCGATACCCCCGAACACAAACCAGACATTCTTGTCTAAGGTAAACAGTGCTACGAACTCACTCGTACCCTTGGATTTCCCATTTAACTGAGCTATGACATACATTTCTAAAAAATCATCCGGACAAATCAAAATCCAAACTTTACAAATAAGGCCACAAAATACATCTAAATGCATCGAAAAGCAAACCAGTGACTCGACTAAGTCATAAATGACCCTCCAGAGCTACCAGAAGCGAAAGAATCAGGAAATGAACCCATTTAGCCAAGAGTCAACTTTAGGTCAAACTATCCAACTCTAAATTTCTAGTTTTAGATTTTTCATCTGATATGCATATAAATGGACCTCGGGATCCGTGCCACCCATCCCCTCACATCACAAACCCCATATAGAGTCTATGGAAAGGGTCAAATAAGCAAATACAGGTCTTTAGCTAAAAATAACCAAACGAGTCACTACATAAGATATCAAGTAAAACAACGTTCATCTTCGAACAGAGAAACAAATAGAGGAAACGTACCAGAAGTAGTGAACAAGCCGAGATATTTGCTCTGTATATAAGACTCGGTCTCCCAAGTCGCCTCCTCAACAGGATGATGCTTCCACTGAACCTTTACAAAAGTTATCTCCTTCGACGTCAACTTCCTCACCTACCAATCCAAAATAGCCACAGGCTCCTCCTCAAACTCCAAATTCTGATCAAGCAACACAGAGTCCCACTGAATGATATAAGAACTATCGTCATGATACTTCTTCATCATAGATATATGGAAAACTGGATGAACACCTGAAAGACCTGGTGGCAGTGCCAACTCATAAGCCACCTCCCTAACTCTCTGAAAAATCTCAAAAGGCCCAATATACTTTGGAATTAAATTCCCTCTCTTACTAAACCTCATCACACCATTCATGGGTGAAACCTTCAGAAAAACTCTATCACCAACCATGAACTTCAAATCTCGGACCTTCTGGTCCCACATACTCCTTCTACCTGCTCTGAGCTGCCTGGAGCTTATCCTGAATCATCTTCACCTTCTCTAAGGAATCTCTCAATAAATCGGTACTCCACGAACGAACCTCGAATGCAACAAACCAATCAATTAGAGATCGACATCTCCTATCATATAAAGGCTCGAACAGTGCCATATCAATACTAGAGTGATAGCTGTTGTTGTACGCAAACTCTACCAAAGGTAAGAACTGATCCCAATGACCACCAAAATCATTCACGCAGGCTCGTAACATATCCTCCAATACCTGAATAGTCCGCTCGGACTAACCGTCAGTCTGAGAGTGAAATGTTGTACTGAGATCTAAGCGAGTACCCATCTCCTTTTGTAAAGTCCACCAGAAATGCAAAGTAAACTGAGTACCTCGATCTGAGATGATAGAAATATGAACCCCATAAAGATGAACAAACTCACATATGTAGATCTTAGCCAACTCTCTGCATTATAAGTCGTCTGGACCAGAATAAAATTTGTGAACTTGGTCAACCTATCAATAATGACCCAAATAGCATAAAACTTGCCTAAAGTCTTAGACAACCCACCAATAAAATCCATGGAAATTCTCTCCCACTTCTACTCGGGAATGGGCATCCTCTGAGACATACCACTGGGTCGCTGGTGTTCATACATGACCTGCTGACAATTCTGGCACCGATACACAAAATCAACAATGTCTCTCTTTATCATATCACACCAATAGTGATGCCTCAAATTATGGTACATCTTAGTAGCACCTAAATGAATCGAATACCTAAAACTGTGGGCTTCCTCCATAATCATTTTGGTCAAGTCTTCCACACAAGGAACACATACTCTACCCTTGATCCTCATAACACCCTCACTATCAATCATGGCCTCCTTGGCCTCACCACTCATTACATTGTCTATGATCTTGCACAATTTCACATCATCACACTAGTGAGTTCGAATTTGATCCAAAAAAGATGACCTCACCTCCACACAAGCCAGAATTCTACCCTAATTCAAAATATCAAGTCTCACAATAAGATTAGCTAAATACTAGACCTCTAATGCCAAAGAACACTCAGATATAGCCAAACAAGATAAACTCCCCATGTTGACTGTCTTTTGGATCAAGGCATCCGACACCATATTGGTCTTGCCTGGATGGTACAAAATGGTCATGTCATAATCTATCAATAATTCCATCATCCGACGCTACCTAGAATTCAAATTCCTCTGATTAAACACGTGCTGAAGACTATGGTGGTCGGTATACACCTCACAATGAATGATATACAAGTAATGCCTCCAAATCTTCAAGGCAAACACAACAACAACCACATCCAAATCATGAATAGGGTATTTTTCTCATCCACCTTCAACTGCCTCGATGTATAAGCAATCACCTTACCCTCTTGCATAAACACACAACCAACCCAATCGTAGAACTATCACAATACACAGTAAATTCCTTCCCCTCCACCGGAAGGGATAAAATTGGGGTTGTCATCAAAAGAGTCTTGAGCTTTTGAAAGCTCTCCTCATACTAATCGGACCACTGAAATGGAACTTCATTCTGAGTCAAGCGCGTCAGATGCAAAACGATAGAAGAGAAATCCTTAACGAACCAGCGATAGTAGCTAGCAACACCCACAAACTCTGAATATCTATCATAGAAGTCGGTCTAGGCTAGTCCCTGACTACCTCTATCATTTTTTGATCGACCATGATTCCATCATTGGACACCACGTGCCCCAAGAATGCAACCGAACTCAACCAGAAATCACACTTCAAAAACATAGCGTATAACTTCTTCTCCGTTAAAATCCCAAGAACCATTCTCAAATGACACTCATGGTCCTCCTGATTCTTATAATATATCAGGATGTCGTAAATGGAAACAATTACAAAATAATCCAAGTATGACTTAAATATCCCAATTATCAAGTTCATGAACGTTGTGGGGGCATTGGTAGGCCCAAATGACATCACTAGGAACTCATAATGCCAATAACGAGTCCGAAAAGTCGTCTTGGGAACATCCTCGACCCGGATCTTCAGCTGGTGATACCCAGATCTCAAGTCAATCTTTAAAACACAGAAGCACCCTGAAGCTGATTGAACAGGTCCTCAATACGCGAAATTGGATACTTGTTTCTGATGGTAACCTTGTTCAACTTCCTATAATCAATGCACATACGCATAGTGCCATCCTTCTTCTTTACGAATAAGATAGGAGCACCTCATGGAGATATAGTCGATCGAATGAAGCCCTTACTCAACAAATCCTGAAGTTGCTCCTTCAACTCTCTCAACTCGGCTGGAGCCATATGGTACGGATGAATATGAGTACCCAGCTCAAGATCAATACAAAAGTCAATGTCTTTATCTGGCAACATACTCGGTAAGTCTGAAAGAAAGACCTCGACGAACTCACTAACTACCAGAACTGACTCAAGAGAAGGAGTATCCGCACTAGTATCTCGAATATGAGTAAGGTAAGCCAAACAACCCCAGTCTACTAACTTTCTAGCTCAGATGTAAGAAATTACTTTCCTAGGAGCAGGGCTAGGAAAGCCTCTCCACTCTAACCTTGAAAGACCAGGCATAGCTAGTATGATCGTCTTATAATAACTGTCTAGAATCGCATGATATGGTGATAGCCAATCCATACACAATATAACATTGAAATCCACCATATCTAAGATGATCAGATCTACCTAAGTGTCGTAACCCATGAAAGTAACTACACACATGCGATAAACTCTATCTACAATCACAAAATCACCGACTGGTGTAGACACACGAATAGGAATATCAAGCATATCACACCACATCTCTAATTTAGCAGAAAAGTAGTAGACATATAAGAGAAGTAGACCCTGGATCAAATAACACAATATCATACCGATGATAGGCTGAGATAATACATGTAATGACTGTGTTCGATGCCTCAGCCTCAACCCTACCAAGGAATGTAGAGCAGTGAGTGCGCCCTACCTCGGACTGAGTACCTTGATGCCCACCTCATCTTGAACGAGCTCTATCTCTCCCCGATTGGGATCCAGCATGACCAGACTGATGGCCATCACAGCCCGACTGAGATTCTCCCCGGCTAGTCTGACTACCACCTCTAAATATTTGTGCTGGGGTCCTAGGTGCACGAGAGGCACTTGAAAACTAACAGGGGCAATCTCTCCGAAAGTTCCCAACCTCTCCACAACCATAACAAGTCCTAGCCGCTGAGGGTTGTTGAATGGAGATATAAGAACCTGAACTACCGTGATCTGAATATCTAAACTGAGAATCCCTCGAAGACTGGCTCCTACCATTAGTAATCAAAAGAGCTTTCTAAACTGGTCTACTGGGCTGCGACTGCTAATATCTACCCTGATACTCATAACCACGGGAAGTAGAATCACTGAATTATCAATATCGCCTCGCCCTCTTATCGGACTCATGTCTATATATCTTGCCCCTCACTGACTCCACCATCATATCATGCTCAGCAACAGTCTAAAAAGAAGCTCCGGCATCTATGAACTGTAACGTTGCCAACTGAAGTGGAAAAATCAATCCTCTAACAAAACATCTAACTCGAATCTCCTGAGTAGGTAGCAAATGTGTTGCATGACGGGATAAGACATGGAAACGAGTCTCATATTTTGCAACTGTAGAATTATGCTGCACAGTCTTTTGAATCTCATCACGCTTGCCCAAACGCAAGCTCAAAGGCACATACTTCTCAAGGAACACTCTGTAGACCTAACCCATGTCAATGGTGGCGAGTCTGTGGGTAAGCAATAAGCATACACCCTCCATTATTGTTTCGCTTCCCCCAAAAGTTGAAGGGTCATGAAACTAACTCTGTGTGACTCAACAATACCCAGAGTATACAACCTCTCATGGCTGCTCACGATGAACTCATACACACATCCTCCTCAAGCTGTCCATAAAATACTGGAGACTTCATGTTCGAAACATGCTCCCAAATTTTTTGCTCATCGCGGATCATAGTTGTCCTTCCAATAGGTCGGGGACCAAACTCTAGAGCATGAACCTCATCAATACGGGGCACTAACATCATCGCTGGCTGAACCCCGAGAATACAAAACTTAGGGGTATGAGTCTGTCCCTCTCCCAGATGGGTTTGAGAACCACCCGGAGTAGTAGGATGTACGTATGTCTGAGAAAAACCATTAAGAATACTCAATAACCTGACTAATATGTCTTGTAGAATCGGAGTAGCAATAAATCCAGGTTGATTCTGGGTTGGCCCCATCTTCTCCTCCAGAATATCATCCTGAGACTTAATAACTAGCTTAAGGGAAACATATCTAGCACGATCCTGACTGACTCTCTGTGTCCCACCCCGAGCTAGTGCTACTGCTCTGGCTCTACCAGGGCCCCGAGCATGACCTCTAACGCAACTGCGCACTATCGGAGCAGGTGCTGGTACATCTTCCCTCGCCGCATCAGCACGAGTTCTCAGATACCAATTTGATTCAAGTAAGCACGAAAGGAATGAAGAAAGTGAAATTTTTTAAATGTCTCATAGCCTTTTAAAGATAAGTACAAGAGTTTCCGCACCAATTTGCAAGACTCTACTAGACATTGCTCTTGTATTTAAGACCGTTTAACCTAGGGCTCTGATATCAACTTTATCACGACTCCTTTTCAGAAATCATGGTGGCGCCTACATAATCCCACTAGTAGGCCAACCATTAACATGATATAACACAAATAAATGCGGAAGATAAAATCATACTACATAAGCTGTCTGATAATATAAATGAGGAAGATAATAATAAGTCTGATACATCCAAGTACAACCCCCAAGTGATCTACTCTGTGAATACAATAGCACTAAAATACGGTACAAGTCTAAAATGGGCAATCAAGTCCCAAAACTAAATACATAGTCTGAATATGTCTCTGAAATATGAACAAAAGATAGTAAATACAGAAGGAGCATCCAAGGGTGTGCTGGAAGTAGCATCCTCACCCTGAGCACTAAAGGTCAGCTGTCCTGAATCAATCACGTGATCCTGCGGAGGTGGAAGGTACTAAATCTACATCCAAAAAGAATGCAGCAAATGTAGCATGAGTACACAACGTACCCCCGTAGACATCATAGGCCGACAATGATGGAAGATACATAATCATAGATAAATACCAAGTTGACACTAAGTAATCATATACTAACAGTTCAATAATTCAACTAAATCACATAGCTCACATGTTGTTCATAGAGTTCAACAATAAGTCAAGTATCAAGTAGCATGTATAACCCTTCAAATTCTAGAATCCATTCATTTATCAATAACTACTTCAAATATAAGTCCAATCACAATTTATCCATGATATGACATAAGTATGTATGATATGAATACAATGCATATGCAAGATACCTTTCTCAACCTGGTATACAATACAACAAGGTTTTATTATGATTCGTACACTCATGGGGGACCGGAAAAGCCTATATACCGATGCTAGCTAGCCGGAATTCCACACAAGAATCTGACTAGAGCCCAAGACTCATTAACTCCGCTCCCCGCGTATCAATATCATCTTAATGTGTCATAATCTCATAGTATTCCTACCTTTCTGGCCTCATGGACCCACAACATATCCATACCACTCTCATACCAATATCATAGAATCATAAGTGTTTGAATGCAAATGATAATACAAGACAAGATATCATGATAAAATAAGATGCAATCAAGTATAGAGATGACATGTCACATGCTTTCACGTTACAACACATTTATATAATCCAAGTCAGAATCAAGATATCATATCGAAAGCATGTGTGATGAGTAAATAAATTATAACAAATATGGCGACAAGCCCAAATAAGCAGTAGTCCGAACCAGCACGAGGTTGATTCCGCAAATCACCCTTCAGCACAGTTCAACATTGGTACCCACTCAAAAGTGCATCACAAATGGCTTAGTGAGACCTCCAAACATGCCCAATACCTTCAATATTTATAACTAATTACGCATTTCTATCGAAGTCTCAAGAACTAAATCGTATCCTACCTCTGGGCCGGATAAGAGCTCTACACCATCAAGCCTCGATGATAGCCTTGCCCTTCCTCTGTGCCTCGTGATAATCGAAGTCTAATCACGCATATTATATCGTTAATATAAGGCTAACACAACATAAAGCAAGACTTTAAATACTCATCCCGGGCCCAGACTACCAAGACTCGAACTTTAATACTCAATTACTAAGAACACATACTAAGTAGTCACATCCTTAAGTTAATTGGAAATCTATACACATTTGAACCCTCCATTGGATAATATACGAAAAGCTCCAATTTGAATTTCCCTCAATCGAAATAAGCTTCTACAACTAAATTAAGCCTTAAAACATGATCATCTAACAATATCCATCACTAATTTACAATAAAATAAGTAAATTAATCCATAAACTCTTCATTAATCATTGATTTAAACCATCTTATCTCACAAGAATGCATAACTCATTTTCCCCAACTTATAATCATGCTAAACCACCATTATTAAAGAACTTAAAAGCATAAACTTAATTCACAAAAGAAGAATCACTTACCCCAAGGATGAAAATTGCTCCTAAACCTCTGGAAAAAATCTATGGCGGCTCAGGTTTCGAGATAGTCTATTTTGGAAAAGAATTTCTGACCTAATGAATTTATAGGACACCTGATACAATACTTCTATCCCGACGGAATCGACTCCGCTAGAGTGGACCAAACCCTCACTGGGGTTGTGTCACTTGACACCTTGCCCTAGCGCCACGGCAAACACGACTCCGCGGCAGCGGACTCACCCCTGCGGACAAATCCTCCGCCACGACGAAAATCCACCATCTCGCAAAAAATTTTGTTTCGGCAAGACAATCTCTCGGCGAGGCAGACACTGGTGTCACCGAGGCGGATACCATACATCAGCAATGGGAAAAACAACTAAATCTCATATCCAACACCCGAAACACTCCCGACACCCCCCGAACACAAACCAGACATGCTCGTCAAAGGTAAATAGTGTTACGAACTCGCTCGTATCCTCGAATTTCTCATTTACATAAGTTAAGGCATACTTTTCTAAAGAATCATCTGGGACAAATCAAAATCCAAACTTTACAAATAAGACCACAAAATACATCTGATTGCCTCGGGAAGCAAACCAATGACTCGACTAAGTCATAAATAATCCTCCGGAGCTACCGGAAGCAACTGAATCCGAAAACGAACCCATTAAGAGAAAAATCAACTTTGAGTCAAACTATCCAATTCTAAGTTTCTAGTTTTGGGTTTTTTCATCCAAAATGCATATAGGTTTGAAGGGGTCAAACAAGAAAATACGGGTCTTTAGCTAAAAACGACCTGACGGGTCATTACATTAACGAGATTCTAAAGATGGAGCCTTTTTATAACTGCGTCATTTTTTATTGGGCTATAGGTTTGAAAAGTATTTTATTGGCTATGCAAATGAAAAATTATTTATTAATGGGCGGTTTATTAATGAAATTTTCCCTATAAAATAAAGGATTTTTCTAATTTAAAAAAAGCAAGGTCATTTAATAAACTCACGAAAATGATTGACATATTATAGGATCTTATCACTTATAACTAAATCTGATTGAATGGCTTCCAATTTAAATATTAAAACTTTAAAACAGTTTCAAGTTTTTTAAGTAAAAGCACGAAATGGAATTTTTTTATTATAAGATATTATAACTTATGATTAAACTGGATTTGGATATCTTTCAATTTAAAATTTAAAATTTAATTTTCTAATTCAAAATTTTATATACTAGTTCAAATTTTTTATTTTAATGCTTTAAAACTTTGTCCTAAGATTGTCATGTTTCTTATTTTTAATACGTCACTTATCTTAACTACGTTGCAAACTACTCCTTTATATTAATAGATTACCAATAATTATTGTTTAGGTTATCTTATCCCCTATGTAGAAGTTGTTTTACATGTATATAGTATAGAAATTAAACTTTAAAAATTATATAGCACGTGTTACTTCATGCTCATCAAGTTAGGCGCTTTCAAAAATTAAACAAGAGGGAAAAAAGGAAATTCTTTAAAAATAGAGTATATCGTATTGTTTCATATATATTTTTCTTTTCCCAACCTTTTCATTTTGTTCTTTTTAAAAAAAATTACGTACTGATTTTTCTCTATCCCTCTCTCTCTCTTCGTTCAAAGTTCAAACCATTTGTCTTCATCGCTTTCAAATAGTTTAATCTGCATTCCTCCTTTGCATCTTCTACCATGTAAACCGATCTATTCCACCTTCAATATTAGATGCCCTTCGTATTCATGAAACGTTTCTGACAAATGATGATTTTGTTGTAAAATATGATACTAACAGGATGAAACACAGACACCGAATTGTTGTTCTCTGATTTCAAGATTCTTATGCAGATTTTTTTAGACAATTATTTCGACTATTTCCAATAAATTGGCGAGTACAATAGGTCACAGAAATATTGCATTTAAGATACAATGAAGCCCTAACAACGATGTTGAATTCAAAGTTTGTACTCCCTTGATCCAACCAAGAACACACAGTATGAAGTTTCTGATGATGATTAGGGAAAAAAAGAAAACATAAGTTTTGATTCTTTTCAACAGAAGTTTTAATTTTTTTTTAATAGAAGTTTTGATTCTTTTTAACAGAAGTTTTGATTCTTTTTCATCAGAAGTTTGATTCTTTTTCATATCTATAATTTGAATGAAAAAACATCTTTACTACTTATAGAGATTTCACATCCATTGGTGATGCATTTTCATCACCAACAGACACCTCCAAGAGGCATCAACGGTGGCTATTGGGAAATGTTGCATCTGTTCAAATTCAAAGTAAATATGAATTATGTTAACAGACTCCCCCTAAATTAGAAGAGGCATCACATCAATGATGGCTTTTGATTTTGCTGAAAATATCCCACATTCTCCCCCTATTTTTCAAAATAAAAAAACATAAAATAAAGTAAAATCTTTCAGAATAGGAATTGTTGCATCACTCATGTGACTGCCTACGTACCCGAGTGAGATCAAGCCAACGTAGTTCAAACAAAGTTGAGACAAAGCATCATCGTAGAAATCAATACATAAATGATAGGTATCTTTTGGATTTGAACCTGTTCTATGGTGAACTAGTCTTGAACCAAGTACCCCTTGTGATAAAACCGGAATCTCCACACATATTGACTTCAGAGAATTGTGTGTTCTATAGCTTAGCACGTTAATGGTCATGTGCTTATATCCTGGATTCATGAGTATTCTTTAGAGAGCGGTCTTATTCTCATAGGAAATAGCCTAATTTCCATATTCATATAGGTAAGTCTCTAAGGTGTTTATGTGATACACTTGTAAACAAACATAGACTTATTAAGGATGTCCATCCATCCTCAATCATGCAGAATCACTACACAAATACATAAATGAGAAGTTTTGACTTAGTGTACCATAATCACTCTCGTAACTTGTTGGTACCCATTGAACCTTGTTTATCTTTTTCAAAACATAGGTTGGGTTTCTGTTAACCGGTGATCAACCTTCCTTAATAGACCTTAGTCCCATTTCCTTACACTTTATTGAAACCACTACCTTTGGTAGACTCTTAGTAAATGGGTCTGCCAAGTTTTTCTTTGTTTCAAGATAGTTAACTGCAACTACTCCTCTCTTGAGTAATTGTCTTATTATTTGATGTCTAAGAATTGCATGTCTCGACTTTCCATTATAAGTCTTGTTTGAGACATTATAGATTGTAGCCTGATTATCACAGTTAATCAAAATTGTTGGAGTAGGCTTCTTCCATAATGGGATCTCTATAAGTAAGTTTCTAAGTCATTCTGCCTCCTTACATGCATCTGTCAGTGCAATTAATTCTGACAACATTGTTGAATCATATATACAAGTCTGCTTCTTGGAACCCTAAGACACAGCAACACCTAATGTAAATATCTATCCAGTAGTAGACTTGGACTTGGATTCTACATTGTTCCAGTTTGCATCATTGTATCCTTCCAATACAGCGGGATAACCCTGAAAATGTAAACCATAATATATGGTTCCTTTCAAGTAAGCCAACACTCTTAAAATTATTTCCAATGTTCAACTCCTGGGTTACTTGAGAAATAACATAGTACTCCCACCGCTTGGGCTATATCTGGTCTCGTACAATGCATAACATACATAAGACTTCCGATAATACTAGAATACTCAAGTTATCCATGAGTCCTTTCAGTATTCTTCATTAATTTAATATTAGGATCTAAAGGAGTGGGGGCTGGTTTGTCATTGAAATGACTATACTTTTTGAGAAATTTCCCAATATAATGAGATTGGGTTAAAACCAACTCATCTCCCTTTCTTAGGATTTTAATTCCTAAGATCACATTAGCCTCTCCTAGATCTTTCATATAAAAGTTAGAACTGAGAAAATTCTTAGTTTCTTCCACACAAGATATGTCAGACCCAAAAATAAGCATATCATCAACATATAAACAAAGAATTACACATCCAGATTTATTATGCTTACTATAGATACATTTATCAGCATCATTAACAACAAAATTATATGACAAAGCTACTTTGTCAAACTTCTCATGCCATTGCATGGGAGCTTGCTTCAAACCATAGAGAGATTTTACTAACTTGCAAACTTTCTTCTCTTGGCCTGGTACTATGAAACCTTCAGGTTGTTCCATATATATTCCTTCTTCTAAATCACCATTTAGAAAAGCAGTTTTGATAACCATTTGATGTATAACTAGCTTGTGAATAGAAGCAAGTGCTATCAAACAATGAATAGATGTGATGCAAGCAACATGAGCATATGTATCAAAGTAACCAATTCCGTGTCTTTGTTTATAACCTTTAGCAACCAATCTGGCTTTAAACTTATCAATTGTGCCATCAACATTCAATTTTCTCTTGAATATCCATTTGCATCCTATAGGTTTAGCACCAGGAGGTAAATCAAATATCACCCAAGTTTCGTTAGACAAAAGTAAATGATTTTCATCATTGATAGTGTCTTTCTATAAATTAGCATATCTGGAACACATAGCTTCAGAATAAGTTTTAGGATCATCATCAACATGCATATCATACTTGGTAATGTTAAGAACTTCATTATTACCCTCTACAAGATATTATATAAAATCTAGATAATTTTTCTCTATTCTTGCTCTCTTACTTCTTCTAGGTTCGATATCTTTAGTAGGAACTAAAATATCATTGTTTTGAGTAGGAGCAGAAAGTTCAACATTGTCATTAGTCTCTACAGGTTCTAGACTAGGTAACAATGGGTTTTTAGTAGGTTGTGGTTGAGAACTAGACCTTGTCAAGTTTTCAAAAAATTATACATCTATAAATTCTATAATCTCAAATGTGTGAAGGATTAAGAATTTGTAAGTAATATTGTTAAGTGAATAACCTACAAAAACACATTTATAAGCCCTATTTTCTAACTTTGGTATCTTAGCGTCAGGCTTTCTGACATATGCCAAACAACCCCATGCTTTGAGTCTTTTCAAGTTAGGCTTTCTCTTAAACCACAATTCACAAGGAGATATATTCTTCTTTTTCAAAGGAAGCCTATTCAAAATATAACATGCAGACAAAATAGCTTCACCCTATAAAAATTTGGCAAACCAGAGCTAATGAGCATAGCATTAACCATATCTATCAAAGTTCTATTTTTTCTTTCAGCAACACCATTTTATTGGGGTGTATATAGAGCAGTGAATTGATGTACTAAACCATGTTATTGACTAATAAAGTAAATTCAGAAGGATAGTATTCACCACCATGATCAGAACATAAAACCTTAATTTTCTGTCCTAATTGTGTCTCTACTTCTGCTTTGTAAATTCTAAATTTATCAAAGACTTCATCAAGTAAATATAGGCATATCTAGTACTATCTTCAATAAAAGTGACATAGTATTTGTTTCCACCATGAGTCATATGACTTTTCAGATCACCAACATCACTATGTACTAATTCAAGCAAGGCAGAATTTCTTATTACAGATTTAAAAGATGTTCTAATTATCTTTGCTTGCACACATATTTCACATTTAGAAACATTATCAAAATTACAATCAGAAATCAATCATAATCTTTTCATATTTATAAGAGAACCATAATTCACATGTCCTAATATAGCATGCCATAAATCAACAGACTCAACAATATAAGTAGAACCATTATTTATTAAATTAAGCTTAACCATCCCATTACAAGAGTATCCTTGTCCAACAAATATTCCGTTCTTGGACAATACAAACTTATCAGACTCATACCTAACCTTGAATCCAGCCTTGTTAACAAGAACTCTAGAAACAAGGTTTTTACAAATGTCAGGGACATGTAAAACATTAGTAAGAGTAACAATCTTTCCCGAAGTAAACGGGAGATCAACAGTGTCTTTGCCAACCACTTTGCTGCTTTGGTTGTTCGCTGAAGTAACTTCATTTCCTTCTCCACTAATCGGTTCGTATGTCTTGTAAATATTTCTATCTTTACAGATATGAATGGTTGCACCAGTATCGTACCACCATCCACTACCATGATCTGCAATAGTGTTAGCCACTTTCACTACAACGATAAGCTTGCTTTTGTCATCGACCACATTCACTTCATTTTTCATTTGTTTCTTTAGTTGACGATAGGCACGAGCATGGTCACCGGGTTTCTTACAGAAGTAGAAATTTCCCTTTTTCTTATCTTTCTTGTTGGGATCTTTCTTCTTAAATCGAGTATCAATATTAGGTTTCAAAAAATTTGGTTTTTTCGATTCTTCCACACTATTAATCTTAGAATGATTTTCAGTTTGCTGACTATCCTTAATCTCTCGTTTACGAGCATCTTCTTCAATACGAAGATGATGTTGTAAACCTTCTAAGTCATAGTCAGTTTCAACATGCTTAAGTTTCTTCTTGTAATCATTCCAAGAAAGGGGAAGACAAGAAATAATAACCCCATCGACGAATGAAGATACAAGGTCAATTCCAGCATCTTTAAGATGATTAACAATGAGTAAAAGTTCACTGACCTGGGCAATAATTGACTTACTGTCAACCATCTTAAAGTCCATGAAATTACAAATCAGAAATTTCTTGTTACTCGCTTAAGAAATTTTGTACTTGTTTTCGAGCGCAGTCCATAATTCCTTTGTTGTTTCAAGACTTCGATGGGCATTGTAAACATTGGCTCCTAGAACATTCAGAATATGACCACGACACATAAAATCATCTTCTTGACGTTTCTTCCGTTTGACCTTCAATTCATCGTTGTCCATTGGAGTAGCATCAGAAATTTCCTCTAAACCATCTTCAAGGATGTACCATAACTTGATAGTCATCAGGAAAAAATTGATTGTCACTTGCCAACGAGTGAAACCCCACCATCAAAACGTTCTAAATGATTCAAAGTCTAGTTCATTAAATGCAACGATTGAGCAGCAATTGAAGTTTCACCCTCCATGTCGTTAATTGTCTAAAAATTGTTGTAAAATATGGTACTAACAGGATGAAACACAGACACCGAATTGTTATTCTCTGACTTCAAGGCTGTTATGCAGATTCTTTTAGACAATTATTTCGACCCTTCCCAATAAATTGGCCAGTACAATAGGTCACAGAAATATTGCCTTCAGGATACAATGAAGCCCTAACAATGATGTTGAATTCAAAGTTTGTACTAACTTGATCCAACAAAGAACACACAATATGAAGTTTTTGATGATGCTTAGGGAAGAAAAGAAAACATAAGTTTTGATTCTTTTCAACAGAAGTTTTGATTATTTCTTAACAGAAGTTTTGATATTTTTTCATCAGAAGTTTTGATTCTTTTTCATATCTATAATTTGAATGAGAAAACATCTTTACTACTTATAGAGATTTCTCATCCATTGGTGATGTTTTTTCATCACCAACAGACACCTCCAAGAGGCATCAACGGTGGCTATTGGGAAAGGTTGTATCTGTTCAAATTCAAAGTAAATATAAATTATGTTAACCGACTCTCCCTAAATTAGAACGGGCATCACATCAATGATGGCTTTTGATTTTGCTGAAAATATCCAACAGACTTTCGAACGCATGATTCAATTTTGAATTGCATCATAATTCATATTCATGAAACATTTCTGACAAAGGATGATTGTTGAACACATGATTCAATTTTGAATTGCACTAGAAGCATCTCTTCTTTTACATTGAAAAATTAGATTTCCATTGTTAAATATTCAACATTAAGAAAACTCCAGTTCCTAAATTTCCATTTCAACCATCTAGAGAGCATAGCGAAATATTGGGCACAATATGATAACAATTTAAGATTTATAGTAGTAACTCATTAGAGGCTTGTTCACGAAAGAAAACATCGAACCTTGTTAGAACATACAAAAGGACTAATGTTAAACAAGAAGAAGCTCCAAGAGGAAACTCGATGGAAAACAAATCAAAAAGTGTAAACAACGTTCCAGAAGGAAATAATTTAGTTACCTGTAAATAAGGAAATAATTTTGGTAGACTACAATTAGGATTCAACTTCTCTTTGATGTTATTTATTCTTCCGTAATTTACAGATTTATTTAATAAAAAGGTAAACAACATTACTTAAAGAAGTTAGTGTATTTATCTTTAAAATTGTCAGATGGTGTAAAACATTTAGTACACTGACGATGCACGAAACTTAAACTCTTAAAAATATACCGGCCAACACAATAATTATATTCATGTAGCCATATTTCAATCAAGGGTCATGCCAATAGTTTGATAGCATATTTCATATTTAAAGAAGGGGAACTAGTGCACAAAAAGTTATTTTTAGGACACTTATTTAAAGAATAGCCGAAACTTACAAAAAAATTAAAATTTGTCCTGTCAAAATCAAATTCAGACTAGCAAGACTGAAGTTGAAAATCTCATGTTTGAAATTTGTCCTCTCTCTTGATACATTTTCTATATGAACTAAAAGTTCTGTTTTAAAGAAATCAACCAACTGATCATTGAACTAACTTGGTAATTAGACAGTTATCCAAATTATGTCATTCATCTGTGATGGGAGGGAATAGAAACTTTTATATCACTCCATACTTCATCATTTATTAATTCTATTTTTTTTTACTAAACATATTTTGCACCTACTTCTATTTTCAAATGTTAGTCATGTGAAGAAGTTAACAAGTGGGCGTGATTTCACTTGTCTAAGCTTTATGGCAATATAGATAGATGTATACAAAATGATTATTTTAATAAGATAACAATAATATTGGACTGAGAATGTATCCAAGGTGTCTCAATAACGTGACCTTGTCCTTATCTAAGCTGCTTTTAACTTCATTTTGTGGTCAACATCAGTCTCTTTATTCTTTTAAATAGATTTTTTGAGAGCTGGTCACATCCAGTAATAAATGAAACAAGTCTGTGACTATATATCAAATAGAATTGTGTGATAACAAAGGAGAAGCAGACATTGCATAGCCCAATGTGCAAGTGTGTGACTATATATGTACCTGTAAAGCCTCAACAGAAGTTCATTACATACTTTTTATAGAAAACATGAATAAAGAAACTAAGCCACTCTCCATGTACTTATGCGCCTGTTATTGTACCCACCAAATTCTGAAGTATACCTACTGAGTTCCCTTCTGTTGCCACTATTCATTAATCCGCGTGAAAAAAATACTATCTTTCGTCCAAATTTAAGTTTCTTACTTTCTTATTTATCTATTAAAAAATAGTGTCTCTTTCTATATTTAGTAAGTTGACAATTCAAATATCTTAGATGACAAATTTATAACCACAAGATTCAAATGTTATTTTAGTACATTATGCACATCTTTAATTTAGATTCACAAATTCAAAAGTCACTCTTTATTTTTTAAACTCCGTGCCTAATCAAGCTAAGACACTTAGGCCTCATTTGTTTGCACTTAATGGAGGTCTGAATCTGAATGGTTCATACCTCAGGGCATTAAGGCATTTATTTACATTAAGATCTACACACTTATTTGGTCCGAATATGTCATAATCATTAAGATCTTGAACAAAGTCTTAATATTTTAAGAGGTATTTTTGTGTGGATAATTTTTATTTCAACTCTGTCCACAACCACCAACTTCACCCCAACCCCCATCCCACCACTACCACCCACCCCCCTACCAACCACCATTAACCACCTATGTCATCACAACCACCCCTACCCCCTCCCAACCCCACCTCAATTACTCTCTACCTACTACCCACCCTACCCATCACCATCCACCTCTGCCACCACTAACCATCTCTGTCATCTCAACCACCATCTCCATCACTGTTAACCACTACCACTATCACTATGAACCACCATCAGACACCGCTACCAACCATATCTACTATCACAACCACCACTGACAACCACCAGCATTGGCAATCACCATTATCAGTAGCTACCAAATCTACCATCTCCACCATTATAATTATATCAATAACCACCACTGTCATCGCCACCACCATCACCACTACCACTATTGCGATCAATGCTTACTACTAATCACCTCTACCATTATAACTAACACTGCAGCCAACTACCACCAACACTGTCATGACCCCAAATCTCATTTGCGCCATGAGGGCACCTACCCTAACTTATAAGCAAATCCAACCAACAATTATATGAATAAGCGGAATGAAATATGGAAAATAAAGAAATACAAGAGAAATAATTAACAAGTCTTAGAATATAAAAGGACATAAGTCTAAAGAAATGCCCAAAAAGATCTGGTAGTCATGTGTACAGGATCTACTAACATCTGAATACAACACTGAATAAGAAATACATAAACTGTCTGAATGTAACAATACATCACTGGTTAAAAATAACAAGAATGAAATATAAGGATAGAAGGAGTTCCAGTGTTGGGGAAGAAGTTGCGGCTCACCTTGAACTCCAATGATCTCTCTCTCTGAACCGTAGATCAAGCTGCTTCAGTATCGCCTCCTGGCTCGATACCTGCACATAGAGTGCAGCAAGCGTAGAGTGAGTACGAAAAACATGTGTACTCGGCAAGCATCGTCGACCGACCCTAGCTATAACGGTGGTGAGGGCTGGTACTTTTCGATACCTCTTTCTACTAGTTAGTTACTTAAGCATATAAATAATCCAGTTAACCAACCTAAAATAAGTCTACAGTTCAATTAAGCATAAATACTCTCAAGTCACACATCGCACAAGTTCGGTCTAAACCCCGTTCAGGATGTCTAAATCCTTCAAGCTTCTCTACTCAAGTCTCACAACAAGGTTAAGCATAAGCTAACAATATTCCTTCTAGCAGTCTAAAGATCACAAATATAATAGAGTTCAATCCAGGCACATACGACATCAATCACACATCATGCTATAAATGAATGAAATGCAGGATGATATGTATGAATGTAAGTGGCCATATGTACATGGTATACACACGGTGCTGCAGTAGCTATCACGTGACCCAAGGGGGACTCATGAGGTCTATATACTCATTCGATCACATCGGATACCGGCACGAGGGCTGAAGTTTCATATTAATCATCACTCTCATAACCATATACCATATCTCTTAATCCGACTTCCCAAGTCATTCTCAGTGATTTATTAGTAAACCAATTACAAGTATATATAATGTATGAATGAAATAGATATGAATACACCACGCAATCAACAAAATCAATTTATCAATTTATGTTCAAGTGTTCAGACGAAAAGTAGAGTGATTAATGCATAACAGTCAATCACAATATTACATCAAATGGCTACAAGCCCAAGTAAACAGCAATCATACCAAGCTACGCGCACTATTGCACCGCGCTCCGTGGCCCGAAGGCTAAACACATAACTCCTTTACTTGCTCTATATTAATTAATTAATTACCCATTTAAGTTCACCCGGTACCCCTATTAGTGCTCGTCACCTCACTAATACAGGACCCCCAAATCACCATTACTCCCTTTAGTTCATTACAAGCATACTAACATAATTAGGTTATACTAGAGTCTAGAAAGTCTCAACTTGCCTGATTATAGCCAAAGACTCATGCAACCGCTTTTCCTTTCCGCCGAGCCTCCTCACGAGCCCACTCGGATCAATTACACCGATTACATGAGATTACGATGTATCATTACCCATAATCCCCTAGCTAAGTTATAAATAAACCTCGGACCCACATTATCAAAATACTAACGTTTCTACTCAATTAGCATCAATACATGCTAGATAATTATAATCCCAAGTTAATTAAACAACAAAGCTCAAACGAATCCTTAATTTCATGGATTAGTAAAAAGCCTCAATTCTAACCCTAGAATTTCTCCCAATTCCCAAAAGGGTTTATAACATGAAATTAGTCAAGTAATCATCAACTACTAGTTAAACACAACACTAGTTTACAATAAAGCATCAAAGAATCAGTACTCAATCCCCAATCCCCCATTACAAATCTCTTATTCTCAACAAGACATTTTTACCACTTCTCTCACTTAAGAAACATACTTAGGATGTAAACTCAACCCACATACTATAATTAAAAGGAAGGGGTAGGATTATACCTCTAATGATGAACTATCACTTGAAATCTTCAAGAATCCCCTACTGGTCGAGCTCCAATCCTAAGGAGAATATTTGGGGAATGAAATGAATTCTAGGTCTTAAAACATTTATAACCTGCACAGTGATTCCCCTCTGGCGGACTCGATTCCGCTGAGGCAGACCCGCTCCGGCAGAAGCCCTATCCCATGGGGCGGTAGTCACTTAAACACCCGAACCTTTGCTGGGTCAGGGCCAACTCCGCTGCAGCACATGTGCCCTAGCGAGGAACGCCTATGCTAAAGTAGATCTACACCCCCCAATCTAACCCCGCTTCGGCGAGCCTAACCCCCACTGAGGCAGACCCGTCGAGGTGGACGCCTGGTTGCCGACGCAGACATCGGCAACCAGCAGTAGTCCAAAGTTTATCATACATCCGTCAACCACCCGAAACATTCCGGGACCTCCCAGACACAAACCAAACATGAAACCTTATATTAAAACACATTCCAGACTTGCTCACGTACTCGAATTTGGTCTCTAACTCTCGAGTTTGACTAAAGTAAGCTCTTAAGTTCTAGTTCCACAATTTCACAAACTAAACCCCAAAATAGACTTGGCTGTCGCGATACCCGAACCAAAGTCTCGACTAAGTCATAACTGTCATTCTGGAGCTAATCAAACCGACAAAACTATGAACGGAGCACGTTTACCCAAAAGTCAACTATGAGTCAAACTCTTATATTCTCTTAACTTGAAATTTCTCAAACTTAACTAAATGGGTCTGGAACCTACCCGATCACCTTGGAATCGTGACACCTATCCGCGCAAGTCACAAGTAAGAAAATAAAGACCCGGGAAGGATAATTTAGGGTTTTCTAGACAAAACAAGAAAAACAACTTTTCGAGTCATTACAAACACCATCGTCAACCATCACATATTCTTCAGCCACCACCACTTACACCGCCAATTACTAACATCAACCAACTCCACCATCACAGCCATCACCACCATTACTAGCCACTAACACCAACCATCACCATCACCACCATTATAAAACATCTCCACCGTCATTAGCAAATATAAATGTTTTAATATCTTATTAAATAATATTTTTATGTTATTAAATTTATATTTATTTTTAGCTAATTTTTTAATGTAAATTTTATATTTATTATGTTTAAATAAATAATTATGCACATTCGGATATTTAAAAATAAACTGTCTTAATCATTCAATGTTCAGGGCTAGAGACAACATCTTAATCATTCAGATGTGCATTCAGATTCAGACGTTTTAATCTTAGCGTTTGGACATGCGATTTCATCTCATGATTTCAAATTCCAAATCATCCAAAAAGACATGATTTGAGATTCCAAATCGTGATTTCAAAATTTTTAAATGTAAAAGTTGATCCATAAGTTTATATTTTATTAAAATAGATCCATAAGTTGGTAGATATATTTACCAATCATGTTTACCAACTATTTATATCAAATATTAAAAAATCTACAAGTTGGTAGTATATTTATAACAAATTTATTCTTACCAACCATGTGGAAGGATTATATTAAAGAGTAGTTACACTACAACTCATGTTCAATTTTCCATTTTATTGAACTAAAGTTTGATCAATTGATATTGTATTTTTCAGAAAGGTCTTCTACTAACGTAGTAATATTGTTATAAACTATAATTTGCTCATTTGGTAAGATTGTATCAAGAATTGGAAAACCTTTTTGATGGTTTTCACAACTTGTGGGTTTTTATATCAATAAGAAAAAATATAAATTAAGAAATTCAAATTGTATGTCCAAACAAAACTTTAACTTCAAATCATCATGATTTCATCTCATGATTTCAAATCATATCCAAATAGCTCCTTAACGAAAACAAATGAGGCCTTAAATTGGAATGGAGGGAGTACATTTCTAGACAAAGTCTTAATCAATAACCCGTCCAATTATAGATGCATGGTACTGGTCTAACATTTGAAATCAATTGAGTCAATTTACCTCCTTCACAGACCTGTCGGACCGGGGTGTGGAGGCTCCTAGGGTGGGAGATTCCACCTTTTGGAGCATAGATGCAGGGTCATTAACTTTCCACCATATTTAGATACATTCTCAATACCTATGCAAGAACCCACTTAAGTCAAATGATGTGTTCCATCAATTATCTTTTTAAAGAATTGAACAAGACATACTACTGTCGCCGTGTATTCTGCAAGAACCTTCGGTATTGACTAGCGCCTAGCCTCAAGATTCTTATCATTAATTCATTTTATTTGTTTTTTTTCCATGATTTTGTAGGAATAGCTTTTTAGGTTGGTTGGTTGGCTGGCTGGCTTCTGTTCTTGGCATTTCACTCTCATGCTTTAGCTTCTAGTGCATGTTTTATATTGCCTGCCATATGATAACGGAGAAAAAATAAATCATGAGCTGGTACTCAATATACAATGTATTTTATTATTTTGATTTTGGAACATAGCTAGAAACCAATTAGTTAGGGGATAATTAAAAGGATTTGACTCATATGCGTGCACAGACACTATAATTTTTTTAATACCATTAGTATAATTTAATTTTTTTATAGCAAGTTATTTGTCTTAATTTTCAAGTTATTAATAATGTATAGTTACCTATTACCTTTAGCTGACTTGGTAGGGTAAGACTTCTTTATACGTCAATGTACGAAAATGATAATCTAATTAAAATCAAGCTACAAGTGAAGTAATCATTTAGCTTTGAACGAAAATAATTTAATCAAAATGTTTAATGGTCTCCACAATTCATCACTCAATAAAATAAGTAGTAGCATCCTTATTTATTAATAGGACAAAATCTACTTTAACTAAAAATTAGAAAACCTATTTCAATACATATTTTGATTACAAATGAATTAAAGAAACAAACAAATACCAAATTCCGAATAGTTTTGATTTTCTGCTCCAACTTTGAATTAATCTTTCAATATTCTCCTCTAATTAAAAATTGATATATACGCCTTATTATTTGTTTTTGTTTGGAATATCTATTTCCAATGCATATCTCAAACTTGACGTCGTGAATTACTCTTCTTCAATTGTTAAAACCAATTTTCAATTGTCGATGCACCAATTTCTAATTGTTGAAACACTTGTGATCAATTTTTAATGTTGTTGATGCACATGTCACCAATTTTCTTTGGTTGATGCACTTATCTCTATCACACAACTATTAATGCATTTGTGATAGCTCCAAGGACAACGATGATATTTGGATGCACCAAGAAATCTATTCGTAAGGCTTCAATAGGAGATCAAGAAGATATTAACTTTGGATTTTTACTCCACTGATGAATTAACCTTAATTTCCAACATATAATGGGGTAGCCCGACACAAAGTATCCCGCGTTTGAAACACTTGTCATTAACTGTTATTTATGGATATGACTAAAGTCAGTGATATTGATTTCTTTCTCCGTCCAACTCCCACCACCATCTTTCCCTGAGCTTTTCAGCCCAAGAGAAGCCTTTACTTTCCGTTCCATTTGCTAGACAAGCGAGGACGTAGGAGCAGTCAAACGGTTAATGTAAGACATCCCGATTAGGACTCTACATCGTTAGTCTTTAGAATAAAGTCTCTACTGTGTAGCCTATAGAACTCCAATATGTAAGAGTTGTGATGTATATTGTTGATGTTGGATGGATGTTGTGACAACATCTGTAAATGCTCAGGACAACATCTTATGAAAATAAGAATGTTGCCTGCGATGTTGTGACAACATTCCTGACAACATCCCTCTAACGATTTTGCCTATTCTTCCGGCCAAAACAGGTTGTGTTACTGTGAGTAAAAAATGACCTAGGCAAACTAACAATGATGTTGTGTTTAAAACGTGGTAAAAGAAACAGTTCAAAGCTTGGAGAGGAAGCAGCGTGAAGACCCGTCCAGAACGTTGAGCTTTTGAAGGAGCAAGAACCGGTCCAAGCTGAAGCCTTCTTTTACTCAAATCCGCAACCAACCAGTGAGGATTTCAAGGGAAGTTCCACACTATAAATAGAAATGAACTTCAGAGTATCGATATCCAGAATTAAACGAGAAGAATTACCAAGAGAGCTCTCGGATATTCACCTTAGAAACTGGATCAACACACTTAGCCTAAAGTTGTATAACAACATCTAGTCCCACATCACTACCGCTCGCTCGTATTCTAGATCAAGCTTATATTTCAAGCAATAGTAATGAAGATGTTGTATTTATCTTTTTAGATCTTTTAACTTTAGGCTGAAGTCATCTGCGACTTCATTTTTATTTGTAATTTCTTTTTCGCATTTATTGTTCAATCTTGTAAAAAGAAATTCATTTGTAATTGTATATAATTTATACAATTCTTTGGTCATTGACCATCAAGGGATATATTAATATATACCCTTGAAAATATAAACCTTGTGTCTCTTTACTTTTCTGCTGCATTTACTCTTTAAAGGTTTATAACTGCTTTATCACAATGTTGCCTCAGATGTTGAGACAACATTGAAGGCAACATCCAGAAATTGTTTTAATTGATTTAGCTGTTACTATTTTATTCTTACATATTCTTGCTTATCCGTAGCCCCAGACCCAACAAGTGGTATCAGAGCCAACACTTGATACAATAAGTGTTTGATTCTGAATATTACGGCTATGGACTCAGCTATACAAAACGTTGGTAGACTTCCAATTCTTGACGGAACTAACTATGCCTATTGGAAAATTCGACTACGTTCGCACATCAAATCCATTGATGTTCAATCTTGGAGATCAGTTTCCAAAGGCTATGTGATTCCCAAGTACCCAGCAGACGAGGATGGTGATGTACTTACCAAACCCGAATCTGAATGGACCGCGGAAGATATCAACAGTGCGAGCTTCAATGAAAAGGCCCTAAATGCGATATTTGGATGGGTAGATCTCTATATGTTCAAACTAATCCAGAATTGTACTACAGCCAAGGACGCTTGGGAGACCTTACAAACTCATTGTGAAGGTACCTCAAGTCTACGACGTACAAAGCTTCGCATAATTTTGAGCCAATATGAACGCTTAAGGATGGAAGAATTTGAAGACATAAAATCCTATTTTGAAAAGTTAATTGACATTGCTAATCAGTGTCAAGTGCTCGGTTCTCCTTTAACCAACACACAACTTGTGGATAAATCTCTCAGATCTCTTCTTGAAAGGTTTAATACTAAGATTTGTGCTATTGAAGAGGTCCATAATCTTGCTACTATGGATCTACATGCCTTGATGAGCATCTTTCAAACATATGAGATGAACATGAAGAGCCAAAGAGATCTGTATAAAGACAAGACTTTGGCACTCCAAGGACAAACCTCTGAAACTGAATTGGAAAACGAGGAAGAAAACTTAGAGGAACTGGGAAATGGTGCAATTGTTGCCTTACTTACTCGTCGATTCAATTCGATGGTGAGAAAGATCAACATTGATCGCAATAAGGCCAAATGCAAACAACATCAAAACCCACTTTTCAATAAACAGCCGAATAGGTCACCTTCTGAGCAAAAAAATCATAATCCACTGAGGAAATCTAACTCCGACAGTACCAATTTCAATCCCAAGCAACTCGAGGGAGTGCAGTGTCATGCATGCTCGGGTTGGGGACACTATGCTAATGAGTGTGCAAACAACCTTAGAAAAATTGGTAAGGTTATGTGGGTAACTCTCAGTGATGATGAGAACGAAGAGGAGGAAGGAGATCAAGAAGAAGAACCACAGGCAATGCTGGCAGCCATGTTCGAACATTCACTGTCCGATGATGAAGATGTTATTGACAATGTCACGACAACATCAGACTCAATATATAGAATGTCTTCAACATCAGAGAGGTATGTATACTTTGACTATTCTGATGTAAATTTTTTTAGTGGATTTATTTCTTCATCTGAGGCTATAAATTTGGATCTAGTTGACTCTAAAGACGACGTAATAAAGGAATTATAAAATCTGTGTAAATCCTTAATCACTGAATCTGAGCAACTAGACTCAAAAGCAAAATTATTGGCTCTTGAGAATAGCAATCTGAAAGGCACAATCAACCGATTAGAGGTGGTACTTACCAAGAAGGACCTAGAGCTTAGTAAGATTCGTGCACGACTGAACGTAGTTGAGACCACCTTTCAAAGGCTCAACATGGGAACCTCCAAACTGGATGAATTATTAAACTTCAATAATCCTACAAGGGCTGGACTTGGGTACCAATCTCCTAGCAAAACAAATACTTCCAGAATCCATAGTCAAACTGAGAGGATAAAATTTGTCAAAGAAAATACGAGCAACTCTCAGATCACTGAAATTGGATCAAAGTTTGTATGTAGCTTCTGTAAAAAGTTAGGACATCTTATGCCCTACTGCTACAAACTTCAAAACTCTACTCTCAAGATATTGCCTAAAATGTCATCAGCAATGTTGCCCAACATTACTGACAACATTCAAAGCAACCTGCCTGAAAGCAGAAGGAAGAAAAATGAATGGGTACCCAAATTGAATCTGAAATGTAAAGTGTGCATAACTGCTTTGCGTACTATCATTACAAGGTCTTGGTATTTCGATAGTGGCTGCTCACGTCATATGACAGGTACCAAAAGCCTATTGAATGAGTATGGAACATTCAATGGAGGATACGTGACCTTTGGAGGAGGAAGTAAGAGTAAGATAATTGGTAAAGGAACTCTTAATATTCCGGATGTACCAGCCTTGAAAAATGTTCTTCATCTAGAAGGTTTGGTTGCTAATCTTCTTAGCATAAGCCAACTACGTGATGATGATCTCGAGGTGAAATTCAACAAGCTTGGATGCAAGGTTACAGATTCTGCAGAAAAATGTGTCATGTTAGGAACCCGAATGGGAGATAATTGCTACCTAGTCGGTAGACAAGAGTTTTGCAACTCCGCAAAGGTAGGTGACCTGACACTTTGGCATCAAAAGTTGGGACATGTCAACTACGGCACCTTGGAGAAGCTGATATCATTTGAAGCTGTCAGAGCATTCCCAGACTGGATCCAAAAGATAAAACACTGTGTGAAAATTGTTTGAAAGGAAAGCAGACCCGAGTTTCTCATAATGTTGTCCAACGTGACGGACAACATTTAGGTACGTCTCATTGTTTCCAATTATTGCATATGGATCTTATGGGTCCAATCGAGGTAGATAGCCTAGGAGGAATGAGATATTCTTATGTGATAGTAGATGATTTTTCCAGATTAATTTAGATCTATTTTTTAAAAGAAAAATCACAAACCTTTGAGATGTTTAGAACACTTTACTCTAGGATTAAAAATCTGTTTTGTTCTTCGATTTTCAGAATTAGATCTGATCATGGAAAGGAGTTTGAAAATCAAATCTTTGCAAAATTCTGCGGAAAAAAAGGCATATTCCATGAATTTTTGGCACCAAAAACACCACAACAAAATGGGGTTGCCGAGAGAAAGAACAGAACTCTACAAGAAATGGCTAGAGTTATGTTAAGTTCTAAGCAATTGTCAAAAAGGTTTTGGGCAGAAGCCTTGAACGCGGCATGTCACATAACTAATAGAATTTATTTAAGGCCATGGACCAAGATGACACCCTATGAACTGTTAAATGGAAAGAAACCTACAGTGCAGTACTTTCATGTCTTTGGGTGTGTGTGCTATATTCTTAATGACAGGGATAAACTGGCCAAATTTGACTCTAAGAGTGACAAGGAAATATTCGTCGGCTACTCTCAGAATAGCCATGCTTATCGAATATTCAATCTTCGGACAAAGACCATACAAGAATCACTCAATGTTATTTTCGATGACCTGCTGGATATATCTGGTAGACCTTCAGAAAACAACATTGTGGTTACAGTTGAAGAGGAGCAACCCACAGAAGAAACAAATGTAGTCCCAGATATTGTCCCAACATCTGAACCTCAAAAAGAGAACACAGGGGACGAAATCGAGGAGGAATCTGCTATTGAACTGAATGATCAAGTGAGAAGATACCCTCCATCAAGGATTAAAAGGAACCATCCACCCGACCAGGTGATAGGGGGAGTTTTTGAGGAGAGGCGTACAAGATGGAAAGAGCCAGTAAATTACCGAGAAATGGTAAGGTATGTGTGCATGTCCACCATATATCAACAGGTAAGTCTCTTTTGTCTTACATCTACTTTGAAACCTAAAAATATTGGGGAAGCATTAAAAGATAATTTTTGGATTCAAGCCATGGAAGAAGAGCTTGAACAATTTGCCCGAAATGAGGTTTGGGACTTGGTACCACGACCCAACAACACAAATGTTATTGGGACCAAGTGGATATTAAAAAACAAATCAGATGAGTTAGGGAAGATTGTCAGGAACAAAGCTCGACTTGTTACTCAAGGATATACACAAGTAGAAGGTATCGACTATGACGAGACCTTCGCTCCTGTGGCTAGAATTGAGTCAATAAGGTTACTTCTTGCTATTGCTTGCTATCTAAAGATTACCTTGCACCAAATGGACGTTAAAGGTGCCTTTCTCAATGGATACTTGGACAAAGAAGTTTATGTTGAACAACCAAAGGGATTTGAGGATCCTCACCATCCACATCATGTGTACAAGCTCAAGAAAGCCTTGTATGGACTAAAACAAGCACCACGTGCATGGTATGGTCGTCTAACTAACTTCCTTGTTAGTTTGGTTTTACCCGTGGAAAAGCTGACAGAACATTATTCATTAAAAGACACGGTGTAGATGTAATAATAGCTCAAATCTATGTTGATGATATTGTTTTTGGTTCGACTACAGAATCTCTAGTAAAGTCTTTTGTCGAAGCAATGTCGACAACATTTGAGATGAGCATGATTGGAGAACTAACATTTTTCTTAGGCTTGCAGATTAAACAGAATGAAGATGGGATCTTTGTATCTCAAAGCAAATACGCCAAGAATCTTATTAGGAGATTAGGTCTGGAAAATGCTAAACACATGAAGACTCCAATGGGCTCTGCGCAACAGGTATGTAAAGACGATGTTGGACAAGATGTTGACCCAACATTATACCGATCTATGATAGGTAGCCTTCTATACCTTACTGCCAGTTGCCCCGATATCATGTTTAGCGTATGTGTTTGCGCCAGGTTCCAAGCCAGTCCCAAGGTATCTCATTTTAATGCTGTGAAACGTATCATTCGATACGTTGCTAGTACAAGTGACTTGGGAATTTGGTACTCCAAAGACACTAATCCTAATAGGATATAGTGACTCGGATTGGGCCGGTGATGTAGACGATATAAAAAGCACTAGTGGTGGGTGTTTCTATCTTGGCAATAATCTAGTCTCATGGTACAATCGTAAACAAAATTGTGTATCACTCTCGACTGCCGAATCTGAATATGTGGCAGCCGAAAGTTTTGTGCTCAACTGATTTGGTTATGACATATACTAGATGACTATGACATATCTAATAACTCCATGATTTTGTATTGTGATAATCTGAGTGCTATTAATATTTCCAAAAATCCAGTTCGGCATTCACGTACAAAGCACATAGACATAAGCCATCATTTTTAAGAGACTTAGTGGAAAAACAGCTAGTTCAAATCGAACATGTTGATACTCTTTTTCAACTGGCTGACATTTTTACCAAACCTTTGGATCATAAGAGATTTTCTAGCTTGAAAAAATCTCTTGGTCTCTGTTTTCTTTGAAAATAAGACAGACTAGGTAGATGTTGTCCGAAATGTTATCCTAACATTCTGGGTAACATTTACTGTTGAGTCAATATACAGGATAAGTGTTGTAGTGATGTTGCATTTTTTTTAAAGATTCAAGCATGACTCTAAAATGACAAGATATGAAGGCGAAGCCTCCACTAAAAGATTTGGATGTATACAAAAAGAGCAAAGCTCTAAGATTGGTATCGTTCCTATTCTATAGGAGTACCACGTGTTCAAAAAGGTTGAAAATTCCTCAATATTTTTTTTAATCTGTATGTGTTCAACTAAGTTGATTAAGGACAATGGTAAAATATTACATTAGTCCAGCGATCAGTCTCATAGGGAACATATACGGAAATATTATCTCCCAAATCAGAAAATCCTTGGAGTCTCATAATGTTTGTTTAACTTTGAAATGTTGCCAACATCATCAACAACATCGTGTTCCAGTACATTGATCAAACTGGTTTATCTTATTTTATTCATGTTTTTGGTATTTACAAAGTCTCTATTTTTAACTGGAAGTCAAAAAATTCTGGATGACAATTTTTTTAAAAAAAAAGAAAAAGAAAAAAAGGATGATGATATGTGCTATGATATCCTATTTTAGGTGTGTAAAGAGTTTTTATTCTTCTATACAATCTAAATTTAAGGAAAATGAGTTTAAGTGTAAGTATACTTTGCCATAATAAAACCTCCCATTTTTTGTCTTGGTATTGTCACATCAGCCGACAACCAACCCATTAAACCATGGCAGCCCAAATAACACCGTCATTTCTCAGAACCAAAGCTTCTCCAACACGCCTAATCCTTCAAAAGCCTCTCCCATGTCTGTGTCCCCAAAATCAACAAACACCACAGATTATTCTCCAATGTCGACTAGTCCAGCAAATAACGACAAGGTTTACAAGCATTATACTTCCATTAGTGTCTTGAGACCTGTCGAGGAGGACTGCACACATGCTATGATCCTTCTTGGTTCAGATAAGCCATTACAGGTGAGCTACCCAGGCGATAATAAAAACCCAATCGATGTTGATGCAACATCTGATTTCTCGAACCTTGCCTCAAAATCGACATTTCCGACGCAAAGGTCAAAGAGGGTTTTCGAAAACCAATTCGGTGAATACCAGTCTGCCAAAAGATCTAGGGAAGATTTGACTTTCCCTGTTGATACTACCACAAGCAACAGCATTGACACCAATTTCAGTGAGCCCAGTTCCTCCAAAGCTCCATCGACTTCCACTCCACAAGCAAAATCTGAGAAGGAAAAAGTAGAAGAAGATATGTCTGATGACACCCCTCTACGAAACTTCATTCCTAAAAGGGTCCATAGAACATACTGGAATTTTGATAAATATGTTGCCTCAACATCAAAGGCAACAAACGAGAAAATGGACCCAGACTATGTTGCCCCAACATTCGAGGCAACACCTGCAACCACCTCATCCGAACAAGTATACACAGAATCTGAAACAGATTCTGAGGTAATTCCCTACTCTTCCATGTTTCAAACTAAATCATGCTCCAGCAATTGGAATTGGTTTAAGAATAGAGGAGTTAGAGGCGAGAAGGTGATTGACCTAACTTCATTCTCCAAAAATGGTTTAGTTGATTTCTTAAGTAGTCGAAACATCTTAAGCTCTGTATCTGGTAAGAATCCTTATTGTGAGAAGGTGATTAGGGTGTTCTATGCTAATCTGATGCTTGCTGTTAAGGACACAACCTCCAAGAAATTTGGGAAAGTGTACCTACCTATACAACAAGGTATACAATTTTACACCTAATATCATCAACTCCACCCTTGGGATAATTATTAGTAAAAGTGAACCTCAATCAAACCCCACTGCGGAGGAACTCAATTCAATGATCAAGTACCTTACAGGGAATCTGATCACTGTTTGGGCTCCTCGCAGCCCTGTGTCGAAACTCACTGCCTTGTTTGCCACTTTGCACAAACTTGCTATATACAATTGGCTACCCTCTCTCAACGAGACAGTAGTAACCCTCAATCAATTCCTTTTTAAGATTGGAAGGAATCAGAAAGTTGACTTAGGAACACTTATATTCAACCATGCAGTCAACTTAGCAGAAAAACAAAGCAACTCTACCCTTCCATACCCCTCCTTGATTTTTCAAATCCTGCTCAACCAAGGTTTTAAGACTCCAAAAGGAGAAAAGCCGAGTCCAAATTTCTTAGAGGTTTACTCGACAACGAGCAAGCAGTTAACAAGCAGGGACAGGGTTATGGACCTGCCCTGGAAGAAATATGAATGGGACACTAACACATCAAAGGATGTTGCCGACATTCCTGGCAACATTGCTCAAGGACAAGTCCCAATGTCCAAAGACTGGCTATGACAGCACATTGCTGAACTTGACAAATAAATTCAAGAACTAGTGTGAGCCAGGAACTATTACATGGGCTTACTTTCTTCACAAAAAGGGGGAGATGATGTTGATGCTGTCGATGCCGCTGGCCGGAAAGCGATGCACAGGGGGAGCCGCCGATGATGCGATGTTGATGCCGCCGCCGGGAAGCGACGGACGAGAGGAGCCGCACATCGATAAGGGTGCAGGTAATGATGCAGGGGAGAGGAGGTGAGATGATTGATTGCTAACTACTTCTGAAGCCATGGAGATGAAGATGGTGTTGCACAGAGTGATTTGTTCACAAAAAGTGGCTGGAAGCTATTGTGACTTGATTACTCTAGTCAAGGATGATTATGCTGATGGAGTGTTGATTCAATGATGAATGTTTATTTGAATAGTGGACTATAATGACATTACTGACATTTGGAATATTATTTGTGTTTGTATTTTTTACTTTGAGACATTTGGTCTATTCTTGCAGACATTGTGACTGCTTTCAAAAGTTGTTTATATATGTTTGCCTGATGTGGATTGTTATGAACGGTTATTGTAGACTGATTATGCAGTTGCCGTAAGTAAGTCACGACTAACAGAACATAACTCCTATCTGATCAGATCATCGATACAACACTGCTTAAAATTTGCTACTGCAGGTTAAGGGGGAGCATAACACTGATCCTACTGATTCTTGGAATGTAAGGACAACATCGGGAATCAGTATCCTAGTCATTTTCGCTTTGTATGGAGTTTTGTGAAGAAAGGCAAAACGGGGGAGATTGTTGATATTGGATGGATGTTGTGACAACATCTGTAAATGCTCAGGACAACATCTTATGAAAATAAAAATGTTGCCTGCGATGTTGTGACAACATTCCTGACAACATCCCTGTAACGATTTTGCCTATTCTTTCGGCCAAAACAGGGTGTGTTACTGTGAGTAAAAAATGACCTAGGCAAACTAACAATGATGTTGTGTTTAAAACGTGGTAAAATAAACAGTCAAAGCTTGGAGAGGAAGCAGCGTGAAGACCAATTCCAAAATGTTGAGCTTTTGAAGGAGCAAGAACCGGTCCAAACTGAAGCCTTCTTTTACTCAGCCTCCGCAACCAACCAGTGAGGATTTCAAGGGAAGTTCCACACTATAAATAGAAGGGAACTTAAGAGTATCCATATCCAGAATTAAACGAGAAGAATTACCAAGAGAGATCTCGGATATTCACCTTAGAAACTGGATCAACACACTTAGCCTAAAGTTGTATAACAACATCTAGTCCCACATTACTATTGCTGCTCAGATTCTAGATCAAGCTTATATTGCAAGCAATAGTAATGAAGATGTTGTATTTATCTTTTTAGATCTTTTAACTTTAGGCTGAAGTCATCTGCGACTTCATTTTTATTTGTAATTTCTTTTTCGCATTTATTGTTCAATCTTGTAAAAAGAAATTCATTTGTAATTGTATATAATTTATACAATTCTTTGGTCATTGACCATCAAGGGATATATTAATATATACCCTTGAAAATATAAACATTGTGTCTCTTTACTTTTCCGCTGCGTTTACTCTTTAAAGGTTTATAACTGTTTTATCACAATGTTGCCTCAGATGTTGACACAACATTGAAGGCAACATCCAGAAACTGTTTTAATTGATTTAGCTGTTACTATTTTATTCTTACATATTCTTGCTTATCCGTAGCCCCGGACCCAACATATACTAATAGAATATTTTTGAATATTCTTTCATTAATTGTATATCTCTTATTTTAGGTAGAATTGTATTCTTATTGTAATTAGGTCTTCTATTTTAGGTAGAATTATATTTTCTATTGTAATTAAGTTGATTAGTTACCTAGTTTAAATATTCTTGTATTACTATATATATTGTACATTATTGATGAATACAATCAATGAACATATTCATTTATGGTATCAGTAGCCTAAAAATACCCATCTCCGTCGACCATAGCTCTCGGCCTCCACCCCCACGGAACACTAGTGTTTTTTTTTTCGCCATTCCCTCGCCCTTCTCCTCCTAAATTTGATCTTCCATGGCTAGAGATGGCAATGGATCTTGGACCCGGTCCGGATCCGATAGATCCAGATCCGTTTTATAGGATATGGATCTTCAAAATTTGGACCCGACGGATCCGGATCGGACCCGGATCCATTTCTGACGGATTGGATCTGGATATGGATCTTCTATTTGAGATCCGTATCCGGTCCAGATCCGATCCGTGGATCCAATTTTATTAAATATATCCATAACCTATAGTGTAATTTTATAAGTATTTTCTTAAATTTTTTCCATAATTTATGTATTGGGTAAAGGGTTGAACCAGGATAAGACACAAGTCGCAGAGCCATGTAATTTGTCTTTGAAGTTTCATTTCTTTTACCTATATGCTCTCTGCAGTTTTTTCATATTTTCATTTTTATAAAAAGAAAAAAATATCACTCTTCTTTAAATTTCTCTTTCTTGAATCTGCTAGCGGTAAGCTTTAAGTATCTGTCTCTCATTTGTTTGATCAGCAAAAAAAAAAAATGGGACTTTTGATATATGACTGACATCGTTTTGTGTTGTTTAATGAAGTCAATCAGTAGAACTACAAGTGAAGCATCACTAAAGCCTCCAAAAATTAGCTCAAAGTTGCAACTTGTTTGCATCACTAATGAAATCAATCGTCTTTATTTTCTTGTATGCTAAAACTTTGTTCAGTATTTTGGAAGAATGGTGTCATGTTTGTGTAGGTTGATTGAATGAACTCAATCATTTTTTTCAATCAGATTGCGTTTCATTTTGTCATAAAAGTTTCAATATGTGGGAATATTATTCAACCCAAAAAAATTTACATGTAGATCCAGATCCGATCCATGGACCCGGTGGATCCGATGGATCCGGATTTGGATCTAATTTTTATGGACCCGATGGATCTGGATCCATGTATGAAAAATGGATCTGGATCTGGATCTAGTAGGATCCGGTCCAGATCCGATCTGTTGCCATCCCTATCCATGGCTGACAAAACCTAATTTCATCCTGCAATTGCCGTAACCAACATCAAAAACTTCATCCCTATCACCCTTGAGATGGAAAATGATCAATACTCCTTATGGGCGGAGCTTTTTAAGATCCATTGTCATATTTACGAAGTTATCGACCACATAATCCTTCCTACACCGAAGTCCACATACCTACCCTCAGCTTTGACTTCTGATGATGCACTCTAGTCTCGTTTGGATGCAGCCGTCCTCCAGTGGATATACGGCAAAATCTCTAATGATCTATTGCACACCATCATTGAGACCAATTCCACAGCCCGCCAAACGTGGGAACGTTTGGAAAGTATTTTCCACGACAACAAAACTCAATGAACGTTATACCTTGAAAATCAGTTCAATGACGTTTATCAGGACGATTTCCCAAACGCGTCTGCATATTGTCAAGAACTCAAGATGCTTGCCGACCAACTCTCCAACATCGGCGCACCAGTCACTAATTAGGGATTGGTCAGGCAACTTATTGCAGGCTTGAACGAATCCTATGACGGCGTTGCCACCATCCTTCAGCAATGCACGTCGTTACCTCCATTTTATGAGGCTCGTTCGAAGCTTATTCTTGAGAAAACGTGGAAAATCAAGTGCATTACCACTCAGACCAACATTACCGACGCCGCCCTTACCACTACCATTGGGCCCTCCACCGACGGCAGGGCCTCCAACTCTGGAAACCAGAACCACCGGCCAGAGGACCTGTATCCACTTGCAATAACTGCCAGAGCAGGCAGTCCGACAAGGGCCGTAGTGGATGGAATTCCGGTAACAATGACGGCGGGAAGGGGTAGTCCCCACCTGCAGGAAACAGCCAGCAACGACCGCGGTAGTGGCAGTAACCACCCTCGTGGGCTGCCTACACGTCGTGGGCCGCGTGGGCACTACCTTCATGGGCCTCTCCTCCTAGCCCGTATCCGACATCCTCATGGACTCCACCTCTGAACCGACAGGCCCACCGTGACATACTCGGCCCACGTCCCCACTAGGCTACACAACACAGCCCCCCTCCAACTTCAACTTATGCACCAACTGATATTGAGGCAGGTATGAACACAATGTCAATCAACGCTCCAGACAAAAATTGGTATATGGACATAGGCGCCACATCTCACATGACGGCATCACAAGGTACTCTCTTGTCTTATTCCAATTTGAGTAATTTAAATCTGAATATTATTGTTGGTAGTGGATAAGGCATTCTCATTCGCGGTTTTGGTCATTCATCCTTATCCCCACCACATCCACCACTAATCTTAAAAAATGTCCTTCATGCCCCTAAACTCATTAAGAATTCAATCTATGTGCGATATTTCATAACTGATAATAATATTTCCGTTGACTTTGATCCTTTTGGTTTTACTGTGAAGAATTTTACGATAGGGAGACGAATAATGAGATATGACAGCACCGGAGATCTCTACCATATTTCAAATGCCGTCAACAATCCAGCCTCAGTTCCATCAACCTTTGCTGCTCTTTTGCCTTCCTTATGGCACTCTAGATTATAACATCCGGGAGATTTTTTTTACGCTCCCTTAGGAAAAATAATTTTATTAATTGCAACCGTATTTCTAGGACTCCTATATGTGAATCCTGCATTTTTGGAAAATATGTTAAATTACCATTTTATGCATCCACAAATTGTACTTTACTACCTCTCTATAACATACATAGTGATTTGTGGACGTCTCTTATTTTAAGTACGGCTAACCATCAATATTATGTGTTATTTTTGGACGATTATTCCAACTTTCTATGGACTTTTCCAATTCGCAAAAAATCTCAGGTCTACCCCATTTTTTCCTCATTTAGTGCTCTCGTAAAAATACAATTTGAAAAGAGCATTAAATATTTTCAATATGAGAATGGCAGGGAATTCAATCATAATCAATTCAAATAGGTTTTCTCCAATAACGGTCTTACCTTTAATTTTTCCTGCCCTCACACCTCCTCCCAAAATGGTAAGGCTAAATAAAAAATCTGAACCATAAACACCCTAATTCGTGCCCTACTTTCTCACGCCTCAATTATCTCTCAATTCTGGCATTACACACTCTTCATGGCCACCTATCTCCTAAACGTAATCTCAAACAAGTCTCTAGCTCAACGGTCGCCCACTCAAGTTCTGTTTCATAGGAACCTCTCCTACCAACACTTGCATATCTTTAGATGTCTCTGTTATCCTCTCTATCCGACCACTCACAAACTCCAACCGGGTCTTCCCCGTGTGTGTTTTTGGGTTACCCCGCCAATCAACGTGGTCACTCGTGCTATGACTTGTCAAGCCATAAAATTATTATTTCACGTCATGTCATATTTGATGAGTCTCAATTCCCCTTTGCCTTCCTAAACTCGCCACCTCGGCATTCCTACGACTTCCTAGATGATGGCTTGAACCCTCTTCTAATTCATCATTTATGTAGTTCGCCATACTAGACCCTGGCACCCGCCCCTCTTCCCCCACCCCCGAACAGTCTGGGGCACACTACCCATCCGGTTCTGCCGACGGTGGCCCAGAATAGCCCGCCTCAGGGTGATTCCGCAGCCACCTCTCGGCAAACCGAGCATTGGCCAGTCGGTCCTGCCACCCCTGCCATTCCTCCTCTTCCCCGCAGTTCCGCGGCACACCCCCTTCCATCTCGCATCCCGAGACACACTCTCAAACCATGAAACCCCGTGCCATGCACGGAATTCATAAACCTAAACATTTGTTTAACCTATCCATTTCAGTTGTCCATTCCCTTGTCCGACCCTAATTGGAAAGTTGCAATGATTGACGAATATAATGCTCTTATTGATAATAAGATGTGGGACCTAGTACCCCGTCCTCCTAATGCTAATATTATTCATTCAATGTGTATTTTTAGACATAAAAAGAAATCTGATGGTTCTTTTGAGAGGTACAGGGCTCGTCTTGTAGGTGATGTCAGGTCTCAACAGGTGGGAGTGAACTGTGATAAAATATTCAGCCCAGTCGTAAAGCCCGCAACCATCCAGACCGTTCTCAGCATTTCTCTATCCAAGTCTTGGCTCATTCATCAGCTTGATGTCAAGAATGCCTTCTTACATGGGGATCTTCATGAAATGGTATATTTGCATCAGCCTATGGATTTCAGGGATCCTATTCATCCGAATTATGTGTGTATGTTGCGGAAATTGCTATATGGACTAAACAGTCTCATCGGGCATGGTACCAATGGTTCACCGATTATGTCTTCTCTATAGGTTTTTCACACAATAAATTCGATCATTCCCTGTTCATCTACAACAAGGGTACAGACATGGATTACCTATTATTATATGTTGATGACATCATCCTCACCACGTCATCTAATACTCTCAGCCACTCCATTATGTCTCTCATTTCCTCTGAGTTTGTTATGAAGTATTTGGGCCCCCTGAGTTATTTCTTGGGCATCTCTATCACTCGACATTCTGGCGGCTTATTTCTGTGTCATAAGAAGTACGCCGAATAGATCCTTGACCGTGCAGGCATGACATCTTGCAAACCATCCCACATGTCAATAGACACCAATTCCAAGCTCAATGTTGATTATGGCCCCCCATATTCAGACCTGACTCACTATCGCAGCCTGGCTGGGGCCCTGCAGTACCTCACATTCACGATACCTGACATATCCTATGTCGGGCAACAAATTTGCCTACACATGCACAATTCGACGGAAGCACACATGCATGCCCTCAAATGTATTTTACGATACGTCCAAGGTACACTTCATTTTAGATTACATCTATACAAGTCCTTGCTCACTGGTCTCATTGCTTATTCTGATGTTGACTAGGTTGGATGTCCTGACACCCGACGCTCCACATCTGGTTACTGCATTTTCCTCAAAGATAACCTATTGTCTTGGTCTTCCAAAAGGCAACATACATTATCCCGATCCAGTGCCGAAGCAGAGTACAAAGGTGTCGCCAACGTCGTCTCTGAGTCTTGTTGGCTCCGTAACCTTCTACTTGATCTTCACTGTCCGATTCAAAAGGCAACACTGGTCTACTGCGATAATATTAGTGCGATATATCTTTCTGACAATCCCGTCCAACATCAGCGCACTAAACACATTGAGATGGACATTCATTTCATTCGCGAAAAAGTGGCTCGTGGTCAAGTTTGTGTCCTTCATGTTTCTTCCAGATATTAGATTGCTGACATCTTCACCAAAGGACTTTCGTGCATACTATTTGATGATTTTCGAGTCAGTCTCAGTGTTCATGAACCTCCCGCTTCCACTGCGGTGGTGTAATAGAATATTTCCCGAATATTCTTTCATTAATTGTATATCTCTTATTTTTTGTAGAATTGTATTCCTATTGTAATTAGGTCTCCTATTTTAGGTAGAATTATATTTTCTATTGTAATTAGGTTGATTAGTTACCTAGTTTAAATATTCTTATACTACTATATATATTGTACATTATTGATAAATACAATCCAGGAACATATTTGTTTATATACCAATGTTGCTCACCTATATAGGACTCCTCGGTGACTCCCTCTGTACGTATATATACATTCCATTGTATCCAACTTATAAGGCGTGAGTTTTGAATACTGAAATGGCACATGCATTAGTTATTGTTGGATGAAACTACTGAAATCACAAAATTAACTCCATAACTAAAAGGTCTTTTCATTGTCATCATTCATCATTCAAATACCCAAGGTTAGGTTGGAAACAAAATATATCTAATTTATCCAACTTCAAGGCAAACACATTTTTGGCGTACAAGCCAAATTTATTATTTTTAATATAATGAACCAAACGAGACAGTAATACTAATTAATCTAAGAATTATTACTCTCATTATTATTATTTCATTGTTATAATTGTTGCATAACTTTATCCGTGAGCCAAATGATTCCTTAAGGGTCTTGTGCAGATATCTAACAAGCGCTATACCAAAGTTTAGAAAACGTATTTCAAAGTGCATTATTGGAAGATGCATTATTTTACTTTTGGTAGTTTAGGAGAGAAGGCATGGTTCTGGGTAATTAAGTGATTGATCCCTAAACGACGACTCGAATGTCTGCACCATGATTTCGTTGGACAATTTGGAGTTGAGCATCAAAAACACACCTCAAGTATCACTTTTTTCTGAGTTTCCTACATGATCTATTAGGTGTGAGAGTTTTCTATCTCAACTATGAGTTGTTCACTTTTCCTACCTGATAGCTGAGGTAAGAAACTCTCACACCTGGTAGATCAGTAGGAAAACTCAAAAAAATTGATACTTAAGTGTGTTTTTGATCCTTATCTCTAGAAAAGTGATAAGGACCAAAAGAAAAAGAAAACCCCATTTCTTTGTGATTTTTTTTTTTGTTTCACTTAAGAAGAATATTAATAACAAGTTAAAGACAAGACATCAAGATGTGTATAGCAGAAGTGATGTATGACTTCCCAAATCATCATGCTAAAAGGACATGGAAGATTTTGCCATTAAACGTTAAAACCTGCTAATTAATAAAACATGATGAGAAGTCATTTTGTTGTTCCCTAAACTTAGGGACTAGTAAGTAATTGCTTGAGTGATGACTTGAGCGCTGGTGGATGACCTAGCCTGAGCTCAAGATCAATATCCTCCATGGGACATGGCATAGGCGATGATGAAACCATATTGTTTGTCTTATGTCTCTTTGAATGCATGGTCTCCATTGATATGCCTAGTGGTGGAGCTAATGAGACCTTTCGACAAGCTAATTCCTTGATTGCAGGAGAATAAGAAAATATGACCGACTTACAACCTGCTGGAGATTGTTTCTGAGGCTTTGAGATTGTCTTAGTTTGGCTTTGCGAAAGAGCTTCGTTTTGTGATTGTTTGATTCTGGCTCTATCCCTTCTATGGACATTCATATGACCACCTAGGGCTTGAGCACACCTGAATTCTCTTTTACAAAAGCTACAAGCATAACATCTTGGAGGCCAAATTATCCTGGTGTACTCTTCTGCAAAAGCTTCCTCTGAGTAGTAGTAATTGTTCCTCATGTTTGATCTCATGACTTGATAGCGTTAACCTAACCCACTATTGTTTTACTCTGATGAATATTCATCCAATTTACTTGTCATACAATATTGAAAGTAAGTCATATTTCATGGTATATAAGTATTTACAAGGAACACTAGTTATATAATGGACAGAAAGGGGTGTAATTAAAGGGGCCAGGGTGATAGTGAATACACAAGTTCAAGTTGAATGCACCAACCCTACTAACAGATTCTACGAGAACTGGTTGAATTACTAATCAAACAAAGATAAAAAAAAAATAGCCCGGTGCACTAATAAACTCCCGCTATGTGTGGGGTCTAAGAAAGAGTCAGGACCACAAGGGTCTATTGTACGCAGCCTTACCCTGCATTTTTGCAAGAGGTTGTTTCTACTATTTGAACTCGTGACCTCTTGGTCATATGACAACAACTTTACCAGTAACTCCAAGACATCCGTTAACAAAGACTTGGAGCAAAGAATATGAAAAAGTCTTCTTTCCTGGTATTGGAAGGTTCAGTCTAATAGCTATTATTGCTAGTCTGATTACTTTATTATAGTTTAGGTGCTTTCTGGATTTCCCTTTATAAATTAGTTACTTATTTTGGCAAATTCCTTAAAGGGGTTAGTTGATGGTCAGTTCAAGGGACTCTCGTACATTTGGAGATCATGCAGGATATAAATATGTATTCTTGCTCAAGAAAACAAAAGCGTTTGGAAAAATAAAAGATAGTACCGTCGTTTTAATTTAATTGTCTTACTTTCTTTTTGGTCTATCCCAAAAAGAGTGTCTGAGGAATTTGCTTTTCACATTCATTCTACAGGACCAAAACGAGACCTTTCCTAAAACGAGACCTTTCCTCGCTAGTTGGAATAAAAACCTGTAAGTTGACAATTCAAATATCGTTCATAGCAAGTTTATAACTACAACATTCAAATGATATTTATACACCTCTTTAATTTAGAATCACGTGATTCAAAAGTCTTTCTTTATTTCTTAACCTATGTGTTTAATCAAATTAAGACACTTCAATTAGGACGGATGGTGTAATTACTTTACTAGTTTTATGTAATTGCTCAACCGTACTGATTGAGTGATTAAGCCAATGTACAAATTTGTCATAGATTGCCTAGTCATGTAATTCAGACTGGGTTTATATTTGGGTCATTAAATTTCTGGTTGCAAGCTATATTGAATTAGACAAGTACTAATAAATATAAAAATTATTAGACTATAGATTAAAATGCTTAGACAATATCTGACCTTCTGGTTTGGGGTGTTAATGGCTCTTTAAAAATTGGTCGAACCGACCAAATAAAACTCTACCTAAACCTGCTACTCCCTCCGTCCCATTTCATGTGTCTTATTTTGACTTGACACAAAGTTTAAAGAATATAAATGAGATTTTTGAATCTTGTGGTCCTGAATTAAAGATGTGTATAATGTACTAAAGTGTCATATGAATCTTGTGGTTTTAAATTTCTCATGTAGACTAGGGAATTTATGCAAGCGGCCGGTTCAATTAAAAGTAGGAATAATTATGTTGTTGTTATGTAATAAAACTAGAACAAGAATATTATAGAGAAAGAGAGAAGAGATGAGAGTTCTTTATTTCTCTTGAAGGATGTAAATAAATTGAAGAGAACATCTTTATTTATAATTAAAAACTAATTTGATCTGAAAGTCACTAACCTTAACTTTTCTCCAAAGATAGACATCCACAATAATAAATAAATAATATTAATAACACTCCCCATTGGATGTCTATTTGATAGATAATGTGCTTCATTAAAACCTTACTAGAAAAACCAATTAGAAAAAATTCTAGTGAAGGAAAAAAGAGTACATGTTTCTAATAATACGCATTTTGACTGTCTCATTAAAAACCTTGCAAGAAAAATTATGTGCGACAAAATCTTGTAAGGGAAAAAGAGTACAACGCGCATTAACTCCCTCTGATGAGAATATCAATCTAAAACTTGAATCTTCACAATCCAATCTTGTGCACCATCTTCTCCAAAGTTGCAGTTGGTAGAGACTTGGTGAACAAATCAATCATATTATCACTTGAACGAATCGGTTGCACGTCGATATCATCATTCTTTTGGAGATCGTGTGTGAAGAACAAACTTTGATAAAATATGTTTTGCTCTATCTCCTTTTATGAACTCTCTATTTAGTTGGGCTATGTATGTTGTTGCGTCTTCAATCTTTGGATAGAGTTACATCAGCATATAATATTGTTTAAATCACTCCAAGTGCATTCATAACTTGCTTTATAAACAGATGTTATTTTTATATAATTTGACTGTCATGTAGAACAACATCGTATGACTCTAATCCCTCATAGGCATAGAAAAATATATAAATGCATCAATTGCATAAAGATATGGCACTTCAAGACCAAAGAGTTCTGCAAGTTTCTCATTTCAACTTCTTTCAACAGATAATCTATTGCCTTTGGAAACTATTCAAGAGTTCGAATAATATTCAAATAATTAATTTACACTCATAAAGACGTAAGAATAATAGTCATGTGTACCCTTAGTTAATGAATACTCATTATGATAAATCACATTCACCTTGCTTGATTTAATCCATATAAGCATTATGAACAGGTTTTTAAAACCTTATATGCTTCATGCATTTATAATTCTTCAAAAAATTTCATATAAATTTTGTCAAGTGACAATATCAATTAATATTTAAATGCGTGACATTTTCTGTTGTCTGGAATGCAGGTCCAATAAGCTTGAAGCTTACCAAAATGCGTCATTTCACTTGGTAATAATGTTTACGTTAGCATGCTTTATAGACGTAGAATTCAGATCCTCACAATGTTTTACAATATTTCTTTACATTGTATCAAAGATATTGTCGATGATATATCATTTGTATCGGTTCACAATCTAACATAATTTATTGAGATCTCATCACTTTCATTATTTACGTACCTAAACCTCTCATGAGGTTTCATGTAATATTATGCCGTATGCTTTTCAAGAGCACATTGCCTCCTTATTATAACCATTTTGGTCATTTGCTCTTCTCCCTTTTCAAGGATTATCTATTTGAAATCGATTGGTCTACCACACTTCATGCATGTTGTAGACTCTGTCCTTCAGGGACATGAATTTAATAGGAGCATGTTGCAGCTGATTAGAAATTAATTTTGAGTATGCAAATACTTCTAGCACTTGCTTTGAATTATCTTTGAATGAGGATCATACCAATTATACTTCATAATATATTTCTTAGTTGTTTATTCTCTCCCCTTATGTTAGAAAAACTAACACATATCCCATTTTCTTTAAGAGAATTCATCTTTGTGCATTATGGTAGATTAATTAATCATATACCACAGATAAAAATGGTCAAATGAAAATATATGGTTCCTAACCCTGAACCAATTGTGAGGAGAAAATTTATCATAATGTATTGATCTGAAGCATACAAGTGTTGTTTTAAGCATTATATCATATTTCAGATCAACACGTGAAGCTTTGTTCTCATTAGCAATGATTTAGCTATTTATCAGAGGCATCCAACGCTAAACTAGCTTGGATATAAATCAACATTAACAAGATAAATTATCTTGATTAAATAATCTGAAAATTGTGCTCTCAACTCAATTATTTTGAACAAGTAACTTTGCATATGCCAAACTACGGGATGACACTAAACGCACATGTGACCGTCTTATCAATGCATCTATTGAAGACATCACATAACAGGTGAACGGACCCATAGTCACCTTATATATAATTATTGAAGAATCTTCTAGTTCTTCAATATATGTCAAATACTCAATCTTCACATCATATTTGAATCGGGATGGCCAAATCGCTCATGCCGACTAATAAAAGTATTTATACTAGTAAACTTCAAGTTTACCATACCATGTGATATTTGTTATAGTAAATTTCTGATTTACTATTACATGAATTTTTATATTCATAAACTTCTGATTTATAGTGGCATGTGATTTCATCATGCTTATATATTTGTGTAGTATAATTTGGAGAATAAGACGGGTAATCTATTATATTTATATTTCTTACCCACTATGATTTTGAAGATATTTAATCCTCCAATCATATATAGCTTCAATATGATAGCCTATTTACTTTAGTAAACTTACTATAACTTGTGTTTCGATCATAACAACTTCATATATTACAGTCTAGAACAAATGACATAATAGTATATAAGCTCTTCAGGAGCCTTTAATATATTCTCCATAATCACATATTGTTTGGACAGTACTAGTGTCACAATCTTCTAGATTACTAGTTAGCTCTTCTGGAGTCCTTAATTAATTTTGTACTACCAAATATTACCTTGACATTGTTGGTGTCATGACAAACAAAAAAATTACAACCAAATGAATGTTATAAAGACATTCTTAAATTCGTAAATGACGAAAAGTAAATATTAAGTTATACAGTCTTTGATACTTCTATCATCAACTTCTATGGTAAATATCTCCTTCAGGGTGAATACTCATTAACATCCGAATATTTTGTATCAAAGCGGCAACCACATAATTATTTCTTTCTTCAGGAATTTTTTTATATGAATTGTTATTTCCTTCTGGAAAATCAGTAAGTAAACATAATATATTAATGTGGTTATAGTAGAAAGTATTCTACAGAAATTTATATCTTTTTGCCTTAGAATGATACATTACAAAAGTATTTAAGATGATTTGACGTACGACATGTATGTGTAGCAATAACATTCAACAACAAAAACATACCCAGTGTATTTCCACAAGTGGAGTCAGGGAGGGTGAGATGTGTGCAGACCTTCCCTCTACCTTTATGGGGTAGAGAGGCACAACAATGACCTTCATACCATAAAATAATATTTATATCCTTTGTTATTTTGTCTCTTCAGGAGATGTGTTGTGGTATTTCTTCATTCACTTCGAGGAATGAAACTTGATCATTTAGATGAGCATAATTTTAAATAGCTCATTATTCTTCTCAATCACAAAAAAATACTGCTTCAATATATTTCTCAAACCTATTTCTGCTTGTCAAAAGTCATATAAATACTTTTAAACCATCAAAATACATATAGAACCATTTCTTAATAGTACATCCTAACACTTTAAGAAAATTACAAATAGTCTGACAAATTTCTATAGAGTATCTAAGATAAAATAATTGAATGTCTAATTTTGGGACACGTCCTGAAAACTGAAATAAATAAAGTTAAAGGGGTGTTCCACGAACAAGCATGTGGGATCACCAATAAGTCTGAAAACAGCAAGTTCTTCTACTCTGTACGCGTATCACGAACCTGCTCTTCTTTGCTACCTAGCATACCATCAAAAATAATAATGGTATGCCTGAGTATTGGGTACTCAGTGAGTGTTTAAGGGGCAATAGTTATAAAATTAAAATCAATAGAATAAAATCAGTAAAACTATATTAATAAAACAATTGAAAATCCAGAGATAGAGTAAGCAAGTAAACTTAGAAAAATTACCAGGAAAATCCAAGACACATGAATATACCAATACCAACATATTATACCGTTCATCTCATTAAGTATTTCAGTTATGAACTCAATATCACCACAACCACTCATAAGCAACCAAAAGATCAACACTTGCCAACTCATGGGCGAACAATCTCGATATACCGGGTCTTTATCCCACAGAGGCTAATAATCCTCTAGACTAGCACAATAATAGATACACTGGGCTATATGGCTCGAAGGTCAATCATCCTTTATACTGAAACAACAATAGGTACATCGGGCTTCACACAACGGAGGTCAATCGTCCTTTGGACTGAACGCTCAAAAGTGATACGTTAGGATCCATAACGGCTAATCGTCCTCTGGACTAGCACATCATGCCCATACAGATCAAAACACAAAAATTAAATGTCATGGATTATTAATCAAATCATCAAATATGGAATATAGCTGAATTTACTTTTCAAGTCATCTTCTCACAATAGAGGTATTTTAAGTCATCATCAATTCAGAAATCTTATTCAAATTATTTATTCAGTTTCTAGTTCAAGAAAACCCGTTCAAATGCAAAAACACATTTAAAGCTTCAATCTTTAGAAAATAAGTTCAATCATCCCATAGTGGGGCAAAACATGTTCATGTCATTAATATAATTCATAAAAGGTTCGATGGGGGCTTGACCCTACACGCCCATGACCTTATTCAAATACCATATTTAATTCAAAAGAAAGTTCAACAAAGGAAAACCAACAAATTAGGATTTTAACGTGTACAACAACCTAAAAGATGATACTCAAACGCAATCACGCTTTCAAAACATTCTTAAAAGTAGACATGATTCCAATGAGATTTTTAAAGTATGGATTCATATCAAAATGTTTTAAAAAATATAGACATACTTCAAAGACTATTTCAAACACTTAGACATAATTCAAAAAAGGATAAATCCCGTTAAACTATTCCAACATAAGCTCCATGCTTCAAAAAATCGCTATATACCCAATTGAAGTTTGTATGATAAAAGATCTATAAGTATTCACCAAATTCGTAGCTATTGTTTATATCTCAAAATACACTGCTTCAGACCTTCAAATAGCATCTCCACCGTTCGAATTTAATACCTATATGTTGCGATCATTCAGTCAAAATTTAGGCTCAATCCAACGGTTAAGTTAGCATAAACACCAACTAAAGTTGTCTGGTCAGAGGAATTCTACAATAAAAATTCTAGGGTTTTGTCTTTGATAGAATGCATCTAAAGCAATTCTATTTTGTGATTCTATCGACTATCGGTGTCTAAAACATAATACAAACTCCATATAATCCATTAAAGAGTGAGGGACTTACCTTTTTAAAGAAATTTCAAAGCTTCATCCCAAAGTCGACCTTGAACAAATTTTCAAAAATCTAGCGATTCCAAATAGTGATTCGGTCTTAATCTAGTATTAACTTAATATAATTGACATTGGGATTTCAATAGGAACTCATTTTAGGTGTTTGGTAGCATCTCTAGTCAAACATCCTCACATAAAATGTTTTAGGGTTGTATTTATTGGTTATCATAAAGGCTTGAGTTTTAAAACCTAATTCTACATGAATCGGGATTTCTATTTTGCACGTCTTCCGTAAATCGGCCATAACATTTTGTATAGACCTCTGTTTTACGTGGGCCTTATATAGATGGGAAGGTATTTCAAAGGGATATAACTTTCATGCTTTGAGTTTTCTCATATTTCTTACCCATTATTGGCTATACTCACTTAAAGTCAGGACTTATGCAAACTCCGTTGGAACTATTTCTATGCACTTTTCTACTTGTCATGGCCTTAGGAAATTATTTACACCCTAAATTACTTCGAAAATACTGCATTACTAATGAATCACATTATCACTTCCTTTAAAACTAACTATAAATATTTAATGAGTTTAAACCTAACTCGAATTTATTGAGTGTTACATTATCCCCCCCCCCCCCCCTCAGGATCATTCCTCCTTGAATGAGAGTTATGGCCTAAGATTTTTCACTAACCCTCAAGTCTTCAAAACTTTTGCTAGAGTTCCTTTGTATTGCAAGTCATCCCATAGTAAAATTATGCTAACACCCTAACAATAACCATACAGTCCTCACCAGGACTCCCACAGCTACACCAAATAAGCCTAAGCATGAAATTAAGGATTCATACTTTTAGTTAATTTTGTCACACGAATTTGATAACCAGAAGGTTTAACACATACCTGGAATAGGGAATAAGTGAGAGTATTACGAACTGAGTGTCATCAACGGATACTAGATGGTAACTACACCCCATTCGAGTTTATTTTGTGCATATTAAGATATGAAATAAATCTACCTCAAGATTTAGCAATATCACTCTTCCACTCTATAACTGGTTCATCGGGAAATTCAAGCCTAACTATTTTTTATTGACAGTATAGAGTTTCATAACACTTGGAAAGCTAGTGTATTCCCATAATCACATCAAAGATCACCATTTCTAATTCGAACAAATTAGTAGTAGCCTCACAACCCTTAACTATAACTACTCAGTCTTTATAGATTGTAGAAGCAATAACAAGGACACTAGCATGAGTATTCATAAAAAGGGGGTTCTAACAATTATTTGGGTTTCCTACCAGAAACATTAAAGGTAAAATACGAAGTCACATAAGAAGGGTTTGAACCTAGATCGATCAACGAGTACGCATCAAGAGAACAAATAGTTAGAATACCGACGACCACAATGTTTGAGGCTTCAGTTGCCTCCCTAGGAGCCAAACTATAAAGTCTAGCTATTCCTCCATTAGCGGTCTTAGTAATCGCTATACCAGCCCCATTAATACAAGCATTAGAAGTATTGCTAACATAAGTTTAAGTCATTTCCGCAAAGAAAGAGTATGGAATACGTCAGAATGATCCTAAAGAGAATTTCAAGCTCTACAACACAATCTAGAATCAAGAGAGTAGAAATACCTACGAAGTCCTGGTAGTCATACATTTATACAGGTAGGAAGTCTTTTGTTTAAAAAAATCAATGAAAGTTTAATAGAAGTAAGTTGTCATAAAACGTGGCAAACACCTCAATAAGTCATACAAAACTTCCAACATTTACTCATAATCTGACAACTATGTATGGAGCTTCTAAGATAAAATAATTAAATGTATAACTTCGGGACGCAGTCCAAAAATTGAAATAAATAAATAAATAAAGATAAAGGGGTGTCCCACATGCATGTGGGCTCACCAATAAGTCTGAAAAGCAGCAAGTTCTCCTAGTTCGTACGCGTATAATGAACCTGTTTTTCTTTGTTATCTAACATACCATCAAAAATAACAATGGTATGCCTGAGTAACGGGTACTCAAAGAGTGTCTAAGGGACAATAGTTATTAAATCAAAATCAGTAGAGTAAAATCAGTAAAACTGTATTAATAAAACAGTTGAAAATCCAGAGAGTAAGCAAGTAAACTTAGAAAAATTATCATAAAAATCTAATATACAAGAATATATCAATACCAACTTACTATATTGTTGATCTCATTAAGTCTTTCACTTATAAACTCAAGATCGCCACAACCACTCACAGGCAACAAAAACATCAACACATGCCAACTCATAGGCGAACAATCTCGATACCTCGAGTTTATCCCATGGAGGATAATCGCCCTCTAGACTAGCATAAGAATAGATACACTAGGATACATGCCTCGAAGCTCAATCGTCCTCTAGACTAATACAATAATATATACATCGGGCTACACACCACGGAGATCAATCGTCATCTGGACTGACACTGCAATGCTCAAAAGCGATATGTTAGGATCCATAACGGTTAATCCTCATTTGGACTAACACAGCTTGCCCATACATGCCCAAACACAAAAAATTATATGTCATGTTATATTAACCAAATCATCAAACATGGCATATAGCTTAATTCACTTCTCAAGTCATCTTCTCACAATAGAGGTATTTCGGGTCATAATCAATTCAAAAACATTATTCAAATCATTTATTAAGTTTCTAGTTCAAGAAAACCCATTCAACAAAAACATATTTAAAGCTTCGAAGACCGGAAATGTGAGAATACTTATGAGATTATGGAAACACTGAGATGATGATGGTGATACTAAAGGGGACAATGTCATGACCTCTTTTCAGGAATCGTGATGGCACCTACATAATCCCACCGGTAGGCGAACCACTCTCAATCATTTACAAGTCATGATATAAATAAAAGCGGAAGATAGCAAATACTACATAAGTTGTCTCATAATATAAATGCAGAAGAAAGAATAAGTCTGATACACTAAAACATCCCTAAGCGATCTAGTCTACAAGAGCACTAATAAATCAGATACAAGCCTGAATAGGCATGTAGGCCAAAACCAACATAACTAGTCTAAGAAAGTCTATCATGTTTCTCAAATACAACAAAAGACTGAAATGGAGATAACACCCAATTGTATGGTGGAGATAGCATCCTCACCCTGAATGCTGGAGATCCACTACTCGAACTCAGCCATGTGGTGCTGCGAGGTGGAAGGTACTGAATCTGCATACAAAAAGAACTCAGCAAGCGTAGCATGAGTACACAATGTACCCCCGTAGACATCATAGGCCGACAACGATGGAAGATACATAATCAGAGATAAATACCAAGTTGACACCAAGTAATCTAATCCAAGTAAATCACATAGCTCACATATTGTTAATAGAGTTCAACAATAATTCAAGTAGCATGTATAACCCTTCAAATTGCAGAATCCAGTCATTTATCAATAACCACTTAAAAAATAAGTCCAATCACAGTTTATTAATGAAATGGCATAAGTATGTATGATATTATGTGATGCATATGCAATGTACCTTTCTCAACCTGGTATATAGTATGTCAATGTTTTATTATGATCCTTACACCCATGGGGGACTCGCGAAGTCCATATACCGCTCTTAGCCATCCGGAATTCCACACACGAATCTGGCTAGAGCTCAAGACTCATTATTGAGCCTTATTATGTTACAGGCGTGCAACTCCGCTCTCAACGTATCAATATAATCTCAATATTTTTAATCTCATAGTATTCTTACCTTTCCTGCCACTTGGACCCACACATATCCATACCACTCTCATACCAATATCATAGAATCATGAGTGTATGAATGCAAATGATAATACAAGGCAAGATATTATGATATAATAAGATGCAATCAAGTATAGAGATGACATGTCACATGCTTTCACGATTCAATAACACATTTATATAATCGTAAGATATTATATCGAAAGCATGTGTGATGAATAAAAAAACAATCCCACATATAGCAATAATCCCACATATGGCGACAAGCCCATATATGGCGACAAGCCCAAATAAGCAGCAGTCGGAACTAGCACAAGGTTGCTTCCCCAATTCACCAACATCACAGTTCAACATCGGTACCCACTCAAATGTTTATTACAATCGGCTGAGTTGGACCCCCAAACACGCCCAATACCCCCTCAATATTTATAACTAATTACACACTTCTATTGAAGTCTCGAAAAAACTAAATCGTAGCCTACTTCTGGGCCGAACGGGAGCGCTACACGATCAAGCCTCGATGATAGTCTTGTCCTTCCTCTACGCCTCATGAAAATCGATATCCACAACTAAATTAAGCCTTAAAACATGATCTTCTAACAATATCCATCACTAATTCACAATAATACAAGTAAACTAATCCATAGGCCTCCATAATCAATAACATAACTCTCTTAATCTCACAAACATACATAACTCATCTTCCCGAACCTATATTCATACTATATCACCATTAATAAAGAACTTAAAAGCATAAACTTAATCTACAAAGGAAGAATCACTTACTTCAAGGATGAAATTGCTCCTCAACCTCTGGAAATGCTCTTATGACGGCTCTGGTCTCGAGGTTTTCTATTTTGGGAAAGGAATTCTAACCTAATGCATTTTTGGAAAGGAATTCTGATATAGTACTTCCGCCCTGGTAGAATAGACTCCACTAGAGTGGATCCGCTACGGCGGACCAAACCCTCACTAGGGTCGTGTCACTTAACAACTCATCCCAGTGCCACGGCGAACACGACTCCGCAACAAGGGACAAATCCTCTGCTACGGCAGAAACACCATCTCCCAAAATTACGCTTCGACGAACCAACCTCTCATCGAGGAGGACACGCCGGAGAGAACACTAGTGCTGCCGCGGCGGACAACGGATACCAGCCAAGGGAAAATCAATGCAAACTCCTATCCAGCACCCGAAACACTCCCAAGACCCTTCGGACACAAACTAGACATGCTCGTCTAATGCAAACAATGCTATGAACTCGTTTGTACCCTCAGATTTCTCATTTAATCGAGCTAAGGCATACTTTTCTAAAGAATCAAAATCCAAAATTTACAAATAAGGCCACAAAATACATTTGATTGCCTTAGGAAGCGAACCAATGACGTTAGTAAGTCATAAATGACCCTCCGGAGCTACCGGAAGTGACGAAACCCGAAAACGAACCCGTTTAGCCCAAAGTCAACTTTGAGTCAAACTATCCAACTCTAAGTTTCTAGTTTTGGGATTTTTCATCTGAAATGCATATAAATGGATCTCAGGATTCGTGCCACCCATTGTCGCGCTCGTTTTTAACTTCGACCCCGCGAGAGGTCAGAGCGGAGCACAAACATATCCGGTGATTCCTGGGTTGGATTAAGGAGTCGCCACCTAATTATTCTAAGGTGAATTAGGGCACCTAAATGTCGATGAATTAGGACACCTAAATATTAAATAAATGCTGCAAAATAAATCCAATTTTAGGGTCTGCGAAACTAGTGAGATTCTAGGTAAGGGTTCTGCGAAACTAGTGAGATTCTAGGTAAGGGTTCTTTATTATCCTAAAGGGAAGGGGTTAGGCATCCTTTAAGATCCGCTAACTTGCGGTTATCCGGTAAAACTCAGGTTAATTATTGCTAAGGAAAAATGCAAGTTTAACGGTATATAAAGTTGAAAAGGTATGCCTTTTGGACAATTAATTGCAATGAGAAAAACGAATTACTTATAATGCCAAAGAAGTAATAATTTTTTTTTGAAAATCATTTTGAGCTGTACAATTAATAAAGTGAACAGAAGATGATCAAAGTTTATTTTGAAAATTTTAAATATGCATGACGAGCCTAAAAATAAATAAACTAGCGGAGGGTTTCTAAGTTTTAAACTACCCTATGAATTAATTCTAAGTTTGCCTATTCTAAGCATTTTAAAAGTTACATAAGTGCGGTAAATAATATTACAATACAGAGCGGGATAAAAGCTTAATTAAAGAAAATAAAAATAAGCTCCGAGGAATATCTGCCTTTATTTACTTTGTTTCCTGCAAGCTGTTAAGAACAAATGGTTAGGAACAGTTAAATACAAATAACTTCGATCCGTATCCAAAACAATGAGTGTTTTGATCACGGAGGGCTCAGACTTAAATTTTGAAAAGACCATTCCAATAACGCCGTGGTTGCAAACGTATGATTTAGTGGTTATTTTGATTGCCTCGCCTACTAAACGTGTTTGTCTCTCGGACGAAAAAGAAAAGATCATTATAATCACGTTGTGGCTGCGAACATATCACTTGTTGGTTATTTTAGTCGCCTCGCCTACAAAACATGTTGATCTCTCGGATGAAATAAAAAGGTTTAAGTCTCATCCTTGCCCAGAAGTTATAATTTTCGTCTTTACGACTGTGGAGGCCTCAAAATCGATGAATATTTTTCATCGGCCAGTGTAGTATCGTGTTCAAATCAGCAAAAATTAAATCAAAGCAGTAAGCAGAAAAAACTGAGAGGCAATTTCCGAAAAGACGTGATAGTTTAAAACAGTAAAATAGTAAATATTCATTGCACGGATATTTAAATGCTGAAACAGTGAACTGAAACAGGAAAGCAATGCCCGAAAGGTGCGGCCTCGAATTCAATTCCATTGGCCTAAATGCGGTATTTGGTTCAAAACAGTAAAACAGTAAGATATCCATTGCACGGATGTTTAAAACAGTAAATTGAAAATAGAGAAACAAAAAAAGCGCGGCCTCGAATTCAATTTCATCGGCCTAAATGCGTTATTTTGGTTCAAAATAGTAAAACAGTAAAACAGTAAGATATCCGTTGCACGGATGTTGAAAACAGTAAACTGGAAACAGAGAAATGAAAAAAAGTGCGGCCTCGAATTCAATTTCGGCTTAAATGCAGTATTTAGTTTAAAACAGTAAAACAATACTGAGACAGCAATCAGTAAATTATACCAAAAGCGGTAATCTGAAACCGAGAAACGGTTTCCAAAGAGAATGCAGTGTTAGTTCAAATCAATAAAATAACGAAGAGAGTGCAGTATTAGTCCAATCCAACAAAATAACAACAGTGCCAAACTAACAAACAGTAAGCAATTAAAATATCCGACCCAAATTCTGAAATTTCGGAACTGAAATAGGATTAGAAAATGTTTATGAAAGACAGAACTAGTTCTGAATAGTAACCCGAATGGGTGATTCAATTCTGAAAACAGACCCGGATAAACGTCCCGAGAAATGCAACCCGAAGTAGTGACCGGAATCGGAATCAAAAATCAGATTTTTCAGACAACCAACAAATGAGATATAAAATGCAAGAATATGGAAGGTGGGCGCCTGATTGAAAAATAAAATACCCGCATTAGGAGGTGGGCGCCTGATTTAAAATAAAATACCCGCATTAGAAGGTGGGCGCCTGATTTAAAATAAAATACCCGCATTAGAAGGTGGGCGCCTGTTTTTAAAAAAAATACCCGCATTAGGAGGTGGGCGCCTGATTTAAAATAAAATACCCACATTAGGAGATGGGCGCCTGACTTAAAACATAAAATACCCGCATTAGAAGGTGGGCGCCTGATTTATGTCGTTGTATTGACGTAATGCAAAGTGTGACCCTAAGGTCGAAACTGTTATGCCATGAAGAGTTAATGTGTGGACATAAGCGATGCAAAAGTTGAGTAGATGAGAATGCGACCCTGTAAGTCGAAATACCGTTCTTCGCATGGACATAACACGGTTGGGAACATGTAGTTGAGCATGATGTCTTTGTACGGTCTCCAAACAGGAAAGTGATCTTTATGGTGAGCTGTGATACGGAGATCCCTTACGAATTTGCTCATAAATGTTGCAGCTTGCCTGCTTCTTTCCACCTGAAGAACCTGTACTCAAATAAATTTATGAGTTAGGGGAGGGGGAGTTGATTCGCGTTGACTTTGTAGCTTTGGCCTTGATACTTGCACGTCCTGCTGATTCGGATCTGTAGCCCCTCTATGGTTCCCCGTATTGGATAGCCATTAATGAAAACATTTGTTGAAAACAATTTGTTTATAACAAGTATGCATATCAGTAAAAATTCTGTCGAACTCTAATGAAAATGTTTGTTGAAAATAATTTGCTTATAAGAAAGTATGCATATATATAAATGGCTGTCGAGTAGTGACATGTGGTGAAACAAAGCAAACGTCTTATCCAAAATCCTTCTTCTGGCTGAAGACTTTCCATGTCTATCGGCGTCTTCTTGCAATGATCCCTTCAAATTTTGCCCCAGTTTCTGATATGTGAGGATGATGAGCTTTCGAATGGACAGCCGAGTCTTGTGTTGCTTGCTTGTCCTATTAGGGTGATCATATGGGTGCATTTTGTCATATGTGAGATAAAGTAGAAAAGATTTCCTAATGGTGGGACCGAAGTCGATTTAGGCCGCCTACGTATCCCCATGAGGGAATCAGGTCATAACGTAGTTCATTACAAGAAAAGGGGATTGTAATGGTTTTTCTAAAAATGGGACCGAAGCCGATGTGGCCGCCTACGTATCCCGCCGAGGGAATCAGGTCATAACGTAGTTCATGATACAAGTAAAAGGGGATTTGGGGAAATTTGTGATCTAAAGAAACGGAACCCGACATGGGTTCTTTGAGTATCCCGCCAGGGAGCGCAACTTTTACAACATAAGAAGTGCATTACATAGAAAAATCCTAAATGTAGTATCTTTTCACCGCATCTGCATTGATATCTTTTGGCCATACTTTGCCGTCCATTTTAGCTAGAATTAATGCTCTTCCAGTTGACACCCGGTGAACCATATAAGGCTCTTGCCAGTTAGGTGCGAACTTTCCTTTAGCTTCATTTTGGTGCGGGAATATACATTTTAGCACCAATTGCCCCGGTTTGAAAGTCCTTGGTTTTACTTTCCTATTGAAAGCTTTGGCCATTCTGTTTTGATAAAGTTGCCCATGACAGACTGTGTTCAATCGCTTTTCATCAATCAGCATCAATTGTTCGTACCGATTCTGTATCCATTTTGCTTCGCTCAGCTCGGCTTCTTGGATAATTCTCAAAGATGGTATTTCCACTTCTGCTGGTAACACAGCATCTGTTCCATAGACCAAAAGTTACGGCGTTGCCCCAGTAGAAGTCCTGATTGTAGTGCGATAGCCCAAAAGTGCAAAGGGCAAATGCTCATGCCAGTGCTTGTAATTATCAATCATCTTTCGCAGTATTCTTTTGGTGTTCTTGTTGGCTGCTTCGACTGCTCCGTTCATCTGAGGTCGGTATGGAATGGAATTGCGGTGAGTGATCTTAAACTTTTCGCATATCTCATTCATTAGATTACTGTTGAGATTTGCTCCATTGTCTGTTATAATCGACTCAGGGATTCCAAATCGACAAATGATGTTATTGAGGACAATATCAACTACCACTTTCTTTGTCACTGACTTGTGGGACGATGCCTCTACCCACTTTGTGAAATAGTCAATTGCCACTAGAATAAATCTGTGTCCATTTGATGCGGCAGGTTCAATAGGGCCAATGACATCCATGCCCTAAGCTGCGAATGGCCAAGGAGAGCTCGTCACATTGAGTTCGTTAGGAGGTACCCTGATTAAATCGCCATGAATCTGACATTGATGGCATCTTTGCACAAAGTGAATGCAATTTGTTTCCATGGTCATCCAAAAGTACCCTGTTCTTAGAATCTTCTTTGCTAAAGTGAAACCATTCATATGAGGCCCGCACGTGCCTCCATGTATCTCTTCAACTAAACTGCTTGCCTCTCGGGCATCAACACATCTTAATAAACCTAGATCTGGAGTCCTCCGATAAAGGATTTCTCCGTTCAGGAAGAAATGGTTTTCTAACCTCCGAAGTGTCTTCTTTTGTGTGCTGGTTATGCCTTCTGGATATTCACCTGACTTGAGATATCTCTTAATGTCATGGTACCAGGGTTTTCCATCCAGCTCTTCATCTATGTGGAAACAATAGGCTGGTTGATCCAACAAGTTTACCTTGATGGGATCAATGTAATTCTTGTCCGGATGTTGAATCATGGAGGACAGAGTTGCTAGAGCATCAGCGAACTCATTTTGAGTTCGTGGGATATGCTTGAATTCTATCTCGCTGAACCTTTTGCACAATTCTTTCACGCAATGCAGGTAAGAAAGTATCTTCACGTTCTTGGTGGCCCATTCGCCTTGTACCTGATGAATCAATAAGTCTGAATCCCCTATAACCAATAATTCTTGAATGTTCATATCAACGGCCAATCTAAGTCCGAGTATACAAGCTTCATATTCTGCCATATTGTTGGTGCATGGAAATCAGAGCTTCACCGAAATTGGGTAGTGTTGACCTGATTCTGAAATCAAAACTGCTCCGATGCCAACTCCTTTGAAGTTTGCAGCTCCGTCGAAGAACATTCTCCAACCCGGGTATTCTTCTGAGATGTCTTCTCCAACAAACAATACCTCCTCATCCGAAAAATAAGTCTGGAGAGGCATATATTCTTCATCTACGGGGTTTTCAGCAAGATGGTCGGCTAGTGCTTGTCCTTTGATAGCCTTTTGGGTGACATATATGATATCGAACTCACTTAGCAAGATTTGCCATTTTGCTAGCTTCCCAGTGGGCATCGGCTTCTGAAAAATATATTTGAGCGGGTCCATCCTTGAGATGAGATAAGTGGTATATGCAGACAGATAATGTCTAAACTTTTGTGCAATCCATGTCAAGGCACAACAAGTGCGTTCCAACAAAGTATACCGAGCTTCATAAGGTGTGAACTTCTTGCTCAAGTAGTATATAGCTTGCTCTTTCTTTCCTGTTTCATCGTGTTGTCCCGGCACGCATCCGAATGCATTTTCTAACACAGACAGATATAACAGCAACGGCCTTCCGGGTTCTGGAGGCACCAAAACAGGTGGGTTAGACAAGTATTCTTTGATTCTATCAAAAGTTGTTGGCAATCCGTTGTCCACTTGGTAGCAGCGTCTTTCTTCAGTAACTTGAATATCGGCTCACATATCACTGTTGATTGCGCTATGAACCTGCTGATGTAGTTGAGGCGACCAAGGAAACTCATCACGTCCTTTCGACTCTTTGGAGGAGGCAAGTCTTGAATAGCTTTTACCTTCGAGGGGTCCAATTCAAACTAGTGAGATTCTAGGTAAGGGTTCTTTATTATCCTAAAGGAAAGGTGTTAGGCATCCTTTAAGATCCGCTAACTTGCGGTTATCCGGTCAAACTCAGGTTAATTATTGCTAAGGAAAAATGCATGTTTAACGGTATATAAAGTTGAAAAGGTATGCCTTTTGGACAATTAATTGCAAGGAGAAAAACGAATTACTTATAATGCCAAAGAAGTAATAATTTTTTTTTGAAAATCATTTTGAGTTGTACAATTAATAAAGTGAACAGAAGATGATCAAAGTTTGTTTTGAAAATTTTAAATATGCATGACGAGCCTAAAAATAAATAAACTAGCGGAGGGTTTATAAGTTTTAAACTACCCTATGAATTAATTCTAAGTTTGCCTATTCTAAGCATTTTAAAAGTTACATAAGTGCGGTAAATAATATTACAATACAGAGCGGGATAAAAGCTGAATTAAAGAAAATAAAAATAAGCTCCGAGGAATATCTGCCTTTATTTACTTTGTTTCCTGCAAGCTGTTAAGAACAAATGGTTAGGAACAGTTAAATACAAATAACTTCGATCCGTATCCAAAACAATGAGTGTTTTGATCACGGCGGGCTCAGACTTAAATTTTGAAAAGACCATTCCAATAACGTCGTGGCTGCAAACGTATGATTCGGTGGTTATTTTGATTGTCTCGCCTACTAAACGTGTTGGTCTCTCGAACGAAAAAGAAAAGATCATTATAATCACGTCGTGGCTGCGAACATATAACTTATTGGTTATTTTAGTCGCCTCGTCTTCTAAACATGTTGATCTCTCGGATGAAATAAAAAGGTTTAAGTCTCATCCTTGCCCAGAAGTTATAATTTTCGTCTTTACGACTGTGGAGGCCTCAAAATCGACGGATATTTTTCATCGGCCAGTGTAGTATCGTGTTCAAATCAGCAAAAATTAAATCAAGGCAGTAAGTAGAAAAAACAGAGAAGCAATTTCTGAAAAGACGCGATGTTTAGTTTAAAACAGTAAAATAGTAAAATAGTAAATATTCGTTGCACGGATATTTAAATGCTGAAACAGTGGACTGAAACAGGAAAGCAATGCCCGAAAGGTGCGGCCTCGAATTCAATTTCATTGGCCTAAATGCGGTATTTGGTTCAAAGCAGTAAAACAGTAAAACAATAAGATATCCGTTGCACGGATGTTTAACGCGGCCTCGAATTCAAATTCATTGGCCTAAATGCGGTATTTTGGTTCAAAACAGTAAAACAGTAAGATATCCGTTGCACAGATGTTTAAAACAGTAAACTGAAAACAGAAAAACGAAAAAAAGCACGGCCTCGAATTCAATTTCATCGGCCTAAATGCAGTATTTAGTTTAAAACAGTAAAACAATACTGAGACAACAATCAGTAAATTATACCAAAAGCAGTAATCTGAAACCGAGAAACGATTTTCGAAGAGAATGTAGTGTTAGTTCAAATCAATAAAATAACGAAGAGAGTGCAGTATTAGTCCAATCCAACAAAATAACAACAGCGCCAAAGTAACAAACAGTAAGCAATTAAAATATCCGACCCAAATTCTAAAATTTCATAATCGAAATAGGATTAGGAAATGTTTATGAAAGATAGAACAGGTTCTGAACAGTAACCCGAGTGGGTGATTCAATTCTGAAAACAGACCCGGATAAACGTCCCGAGAAATGCAACTCGAAGTAGTGACCGGAATCGGAATCAAAATTCAGATTTTTCAGACAACCAACAAATGAGATATAAAATGCAAGAATCTGGAAAATATCCAAATCGGGTCGACCCGACCCTGGTCAGTGACCCGTCCCGAATCAGAGATTCAAGCCCAAAATCGAATTCTTTTCATATTTTAAGTTAACCAACATACAAGATACAAAATGCAAGAATTCTGGGAAATATCCAAACCGGGTCGACCCGACCCGAATCAAATTCTTCTCAAATTTTCAGATAACCAACATACAAGATATAAAATGCAAGAATCTGGAAAATATCGAAACCTGGTCGACCCGACCCGAATTAGGGATTCAAACCCAAAATCGAATTCTTCCCAGATTTTTAGATAACCAATATACAAGATGTGAAATGCAAGAACACTGGGAAATATCCAAATCGGGTTGACCCGACCCGGGTCAGTGACCCGACCCGAATCAGAGATTCAAACCCAAAATCAAATTCTTCTCAGATTTTCAGATAACCAATATACAAGATATAAAAATGCAAGAATTCGGAAGAGTGTCCAAACCGGGTCGACCCGACCCGGGTCAGTGACCCGACCCGAATCAGGGGTTCAACCCGAATCGATTTTATCAAGCTTTCAGATAACCAACAACAGAATATTAACACAATTTATTCGTCGGAACAGTAACCCGAATCGGCAAAACCCAAAAACAGTGGAGAATAACAACCAAAAGCAGATTTTCGGAGTAGGATTTACGAAGCAAATAGAGGTATTTGAACCCCAAACTTTAAGAACAAAACTTACCCCCTTTCCTCCGGATTTTTGGACTTGTTTCAGACATATTTCTTGAACAACAATGGAAGCAAATGTTAAAAAATCAAGAATACAACAAGTATCTTTTTCTTTTCTTTTCGATTTTTGTCCCCCTTTAACAGTGAACAAAGGGGGGGGGGGGGGTTTATAGGTACTCACCCCAACGTTCACCCCCATACCCCCTTTCAACGAGTTTTAATTTTAAAAATAAAGTGACGATTTTGGGACGGATTTGAGGGGATATGGTAGGTGTGAAGTGATGAGGTAGGGTTCGGCGGTGTCAGGGACGACAGAGGGGTTGGTGGTGGCAGGCGGCGGTGTCATCGACTGGTGGTGTCAGGCATAGGGTGCGGCGATGTGGGGTAGGGGCGTTGGGGTGTGCGGCCGATTGGGGGGGTCTGGTTTAGGGTTTTTGTTTGGTGTTTTTTTTATGGGGTAAGGGTTTGAATAAAAGGGAAAGGGATTTGGGCCGGTTTAGGGGGTGGCCGGTTGGGTAGGCTTGGGGATTTGGTGTTGGGCCGATGGGTTTGGGTTGGGGTATAAGGGAATGGGTCGGTCGAATATAAGAAAGGGGGGTTGGTCTTTTGTTTTGGGCTTGGTAGAGGGGGAGTGGGTCTTGGGGAATTAAGGTTGGGCTTTGAGGGGTGTGGGCTAGTTTGGGATTTTTTTAGGGATTAAAGGGAATGGCCGATTGGGCCAAAAATTTGGGCTCGGTTGAGTTGTGATTTTGTTTTGATTTAGGCTTGGTAAGTTGGGCCGAAAATAGGGGTTAATTTGTAGATGGATTTTTGGGGTTGATAGAATGTTTTGGGGTAGAAATTATTTTGGGTTGGGAAATAAAAAAAGGGGTTATGGATTTAAAAATATAAAAGGGGTTTAATATTAAAAATGCTTTGAATAAAAATATGAATTATTTAGAATATAGTATAAGATGTGATAATAATAAAACATAATATATGTGAAATGCTTAATGCTTAATTAAAAAATGAAAATACGATGTCGTTTTGCTAAAAAAATAATGTAGAATATTACAATAGAAACTATGATCATGATTTAAAAAGACAAATGGTTGTAGAAAAAAGAATACGAATAATAATAATAGTAATAATATAATAATATTGAGAATAATAATATATGTGAATATATATGCTCATATGTATATATCTAAAAAAAAAAAAAATTGAGGTGTCAAAAATATCCAAAATTGCAAATAAATCAAAAAGGATGTGACAAAATTGGGTGTCAACACCCATCATTGTACTTCACAAACCCTACATAGTCTATGAGAAGGGCCAAACAAGCAAATAAGGGTGTTTAGCTAAAAATGACTAGACAGGTCGTTACATCATATACTAATTAAAACAAAGTTTGACCTCGGATGGAGAGAAATAAACAGGGGAAATATACCAGAAATAGTGAACAAGCCAAGATATTTGCTCCACATATCAGACTCGATTTCCCAAGTCGCCTCCTCAGCAAGAGGATGCTTCTACTGAACCTTCACGGAAGATTTCTCCTTCAACCTCTACTTCCTCACATGCCTGTCCAAAATAGCCATCGGCTCCTCTACAAACTCCAAATTTTGATCAAGCAACATGGAGTCCCACTGAATGATATAAGAACTATCGTCATGATACTTCTTCAACATAGATATATGGAAAATTGGATGAACACTTGAATGACCTGATAGCAGAGCCAAATTGTATGCCACATCCCTAACTCTCTGCAGAATCTCGAAAGGCCCAATATACCTCAGACTCAATTTCCCTCTCTTGCTGAACCTCATCACACCCTTCAAGGGTAAGATCTTCAGAAGAACCCTATTACCTACCATGTACTCCACATCTCAAACATTCTAGTTCGCATACTCCTTCTACTTGCTCTGAGCTGTCAGTAACTTATCTTGAATCATCTTCACCTTCTCTAAGGAGTCTCTCAACAACCGATACCCCAAGGTCGAACCTCGAACGTATGAAACCAACCAATCAGAGATCGACATATCCTACCATATAAAGCCTCGAATGTTGCCATATCAATACTGGAGTGATAGCTATTATTGCATGCAAACTCTGACAAAGGTAAGAACTGGTCCCAATGACCACTATAATCAATAACGCATGCTTGTAACATGTCTTACAATACTTGAATAGTCCACTCGGACTGACCGTCGGTTTAAGGGCAAAATATTGTACTGAGATCTAAGAAAGTATCCATCTCCTTTTGTAAAGTCCGCTAGAAATGCAAAGTGAACAGAGTACCCCGATCCGAGATGTTATAATTAGGAACTCTATGAAGATGAACAATCTCACGGATGTAGATCTTAGCCAACTTTTCTACATTATAAGTTGTTTGGACTGGAATGAAATGCACAGACTTGGTCAACCTATCAACAATGACCCAAATAGCATCAAACTTGCTCAAAGTCTTAGGCAACCCGATAACGAAATCTATAGCAATCCTCTCCGACTTCCACTCAGGAATGGGCATCATCTGAGTCACACCACTGGGTCGTTGGTGCTCATACTTGACTTGATAACAATTCTGACACCGAGATACAAAATTAATAATGTCTCTCTTCATCCTACCCTGCCAATAGTGTTGCCTCAAGTCATGGTACATCTTAGTAGCACTTGGATGAATCAAATACCTAGAGTTATGGGCCTCCTCCATAATCAATCTAGTCAAGTATCATGCACGAGGCAGACATACTCTACCCTTGATCCTCAGAACACCCTCACTATCAATCATGGCCTCACCACTCATCACCTTGTCTCTGATTTTACACAACTTCACATCATCATACTGGTGAGTCTGAATTTGATCCAAAAGAGATGACCTTGCCTCCACACAAGCCAAAATCTTACCCGGATTTGAAATATCAAGTCTCACAAAATTATTAGCTAGAGATTGGACCTCCAATGCCAAAGGACGCTCAGAAACAGCCAAACAAACTAAACTTCCCATGTTGACTGCCTTTCGGCTCAAGGCATCCACTACCAGATTGGCCTTGCTTAGATAGTACAAAATGGTCATGTCATAATCCTTCAACAACTCCATCCACCGATGCTGCCTAGAATTCAAATCCCTCTTATTAAACATGTACTGAAGACTGCGGTAGTTGGTATACACCTCACAATGAACGCCATACATGTAATGCCTCCCAATCTTCAAGGCAAACACAACAGCAGCCAACTTCAAATCATGAACAGTGTAGTTCTTCTCATGCACCTTCAACTGCCTCGATGCATATGTGATCACCTTACCCTCCTACATTAACACACAGCCCAACCCAATCCTCGAAGCATCATAATCCATTAAAGTTCTTCCCCTCCACCGAAAGGGATAAAATCAAATTTGTGCTCAAAAGAGTCTTGAGCTTTTAAAAGCTCTCCGCATACTGATTAGACCATTAAAATGACACTTCCTTCTAAGTCAAGCGCATCAGATATGAAGCGATAGAAGAGAGACCCTTGACTAATCAGTAATAGTAGTTAGCAAAAGCCAGAAAACTCTGAATATCCATCACAGAAGTCGGTCTAGGCCAGTCCCTAACAGCCTCTATCTTCTCTGGGTCGACTATGATCCCATCCTTGGACACCACATGCCCTAAGAATGCTACCGAACTCAACCAAAACTCACACTTTGAAAACTTAGTATATAGCTTCTTCTCCTTCAAAGTTCGAAGGACCACTCCCAGATGATGCTCGTGGTCCTCCTGATTCTTCGAATATACCACGATGTCGTCAATGAACACAATCACAAAAGAATCTAAGTATGGCTTGAATATCCCATTCATCAAGTCCATAATGTTGTGGGGGCATTGGTAAACCTAAATGACATCACTAGGAACTCATAATGCCCATAATGAGTCTGGAAAGCTGTCTTGGGAACATTCTCGGCCCGGATCTTTAGTTGATGATACCCAAACCTCAAGTCAATCTTCGAAAACATAGAAGCACCCTGAAACTGATCGAACAGGTCATCAATACGCAAAATCGGATACTTGTTTCTGATGGTGACCTTGTTCAACTACCTATAATTAATTCACATATGCATAGTGTCATCCTTCTTCTTCACAAACAAGATAGGAGCACCTCATAGAGATGCACTCAGCCGAATGAACCCCTTACTCAACAAATCCTGAAGATGCTCCTTCAACTCTCTCAACTTGGCTGTAGCCATACGGTACGGAAGAATATAAATGGGTCGAGTACCCGGCTCAAGATCAATACAAAAGTTAATATCTATGTTTGGCGGCATAATTGGTAAGTCTAAAGGAAAGACCTCGGCAGACTCACTAACTACCGGAACTGACTTAAGAGAAGGAGTCTCCGTACTAATATCCCGAATATGAGCAAGATAAGCTAAAAAAACCCGGTTCACTAGCTTCCTAGCCCGGATGTAAGAAATCACTTTCCTAAGACCGAGGCTGGGAGCGCATATCCACTCTAACCTCGGAAGACCAGGCATAGCTAGCATGACCGTCTAAGAATAATAGTCTAGAATCACATGATATGGTGCAATCCATACCCAATATAATATTGAAATCCACCATATCTAAGATGACCAGATCTACCCAAGTGTAGTAACCCATGAAAGTAACTACACACATGCGATAAACTCTATCTACAATCACAGAATCATCGATTGGTGTAGACACACGAATAGGAACATCAAGCATATCACACCACATCTCTAATTTAGCATAAAAGTGGGCAGACACATAAGGGAATGTAGACTCTGGATCAAATAACACAGTAGTAGACCGATGATCGACTAAGATGATATATGTGATGACTGCATTTGATGTCTCGGCCTCAACCCTACTAGCAAATGCATACCAATAAGTGTGCCCTACCTTGAATTGAGTATCATGCTGGCCATCTCAGCCTAAACGAGCTCTATCTCTTCCCGATTAGGATCCACCATGACCAGACTGATAGCCATCATATCCCAACTAAGATCCTCCCCAGCTAGTCTGACTACCACCTTTAGATGTTTGTGTTGGGGTCCTAGGTGCACGAGAGGCACTAAAAAACTGTCTGGAGCAATATCTCCTACAGTGCCCAGTCGCTCTACAATCATAACAAGTTCTGAGGGTTGCTGAATGGAGATAGAAGAACCTGAACCACTATGGTCTAAATATCTAAACTGAGACCCCTCGAAGACTGGCCCCCACCATCAGTAATATGAAGAGCTGCCTAAATTGGTCAACTAGGCTATGATTGTTGATATCTACCCTAATACCCATAACCATATAAAGTAGACACTGAATTGTCTATATCGTCTCCCCCTCTTATCAGACTCATGTATATACATCTTGCCCCCCACGGAACCCACCATCTTAACATGATCAGCTACAATCTCAAAAGAAGCCCCAGCAGCCACCAATTACAACGTAGCCAAATGAAGTGGAATAATCAATCATCTAACAAAACATTTTACTTATTCTGCCTTTGTAGGTAGAAAAGGTGTTGCATAACGGGATAAGGCATGGAAATGAGTCTCATATTGTGCAACTGTAGAATTGCCCTGTGCAATCTTCTGAAACTCATCATGTTTGCCTAAATGCAAGATCAAAGTCATATACTTCTCAAGGAACACTCGGTAGAACCTAACCCATGTCAATGGAAGAGACCCTGCGGGTAAGCAATAAACATATGCCATCCACCATTATTTTCCGTCCCCTAAAAATTGAAAGGCTATGAAACTAACTTCATGTGACTCAACAATACCCAGAGTATACAACCTATCATATTTGAAAAGTGCTCCCAAATCTTCCGCTCATCGCGGATCATAGTTGTCCCTCCAATAGGCCGGGGACCAAACTCTTGAGCATGAACCTCATCAATATGGAGAGCTGACATCGCCGCTGGCAGAACACTAGGAGTATGAAACTCAGGGATATAAGTATGCTCCTATCCCACACGAATCTGAGAACCATCCGGAGTAGTAGGATATACGCATGTCTAAGCAAAACAATCAAGAACACTCAATAATCTGACTAGTGTGTCCTGTTGAACTAGAGTAGCAATAAATCTAGGATGATCCTAGGCTGGCCCTATCTCCTCCTCTAGTATATCATCCTGAGGCTTAATAACTGGCTCATAGGAAATAAATCTAGCACGAGCCTGACTGGCTCTTTGTGCCCCCACCTCGAGTTGGTGCTGCCACTTATGCTCTACCTCGGCCCCTAAGAATGACCTCTACCGCGATTGCGCACCACCAGAGTCGATATCGGTGCATCCTCCCTCATCACGTATGCACAAGTCCTCACTATCTATGAGAGAATAGAAATAAAGGTTAGATACCAATTTGATTCAACTTAGCACGAAAGGAATGAAGAAAGTGAAATTTCCTAAATGTCCCATAGCCTCTCGAAGATAAGTACGGACGTCTCCACATCGATCTTCAAGACTCTACTAGACATTGCTCTTATATTTAAGACTGTTTAACCTAGGGCTCTGATACAAACTTTATCATGACCCTTTTTCAGAAATCATGGTGGCACCAACATAATCCCACCGGTAGATTAACCACTCCCAATCATTCACATGTCATGATATAAATAAAAGTGAAAGATAGAAAATACTACATAAGTTGTCTCATAATATAAATGAGGGAGAAATAAATAAGTCTGATCCACCAAAACATCCCCAAGCGATCTAATCTGTAGATGCAAGAGTACTAATAAATTTGATAAAAGTCTAAATAGGCACGCAGGCCAAAACTAACATAATAGTCTAAGAAAGTCTGCCATGTCTCTCAAATACAACAAAATACTGAAGTGGAGATAACACCCAAGGGTATGCTGGAGATAACATTCTCACCCTGAATGCTGGAGATCCACTACTCGAACTCAGCCATGTGCTGCTATGGAGATGGAAGGTACTGAATCTGCATCCAAAAAGAATGTAGCAAGCGTAGCATAAGTACACAACATACCCCATTGACATCATAGGCCGACAACAATAGAATATACATAATCAAAGATAAATACCAAGTTGACACCAAGTAATCCTATACTAACAGTTCAATAATCCAAGTAAATCACATAGCTCACATAATGTTCATAGAGTTCAACAATAATTCAAGTATCAAGTAGAATGTATAACCCTTTAAATTCTAAAATCTAATCATTTATCAATTACCACTTCAAATATAAGTCCAACATCACAGTTCAATACCAGTACCTACTCAAATATTCATCACAACCAGCTAAGTGGGACCCCCAAACACGCCCAATACCCCTCAATCTTTATAACTAATTACGCACTTCTATCGAAGTATAAAAAAAACTAAAATGTAGCCTACCTCTAGACCAAATAGGAGCGCTACACAATCAAGCCTCGATGATAGCCTTGCCCTTCCTCTGCGCCTCATGATAATAAAAGTCTAATCACGCATATTATATCATTAATATAAGGCTAACACGATATAAAGCAAGACGTTAAATACCCATCCCGGCCACGCTACCAAAACTCAAACTTTAATACTCAATTACTAAGAACACATACTAAGTAGTCACATCCTTAAGTTAATTGGAAATCTACACATATTTGAACCCTCGGTTGGATAATATACGAAAAGCCCCAATTTGAAATCCTAGAAATTTCCCCCCAATTGATATAAGCTTCTACAACCAAATTACGCCTTAAAACGTGATCTTCTAACAATATCATCACTAATTCACAATAATACATGTAAGTTAATCCATAAACCTCCATCAATCAATAACATAACTCTCTTAATCTCACAAACATGCATAACTCATCTTCCCCAACATATAATCATACTATATCACTATTAGTGAAGAACGTAAAAGTATAAACTTAATTCACAAAGGAAGAATAACTTACCCCAAGGATGAAATTGCTCCTAAACCTCTGAAAATGCTCTTATGATGGCTATAGTCTCGAGGTTTTCTATTTTGAGAAAGGAATTCTAACCTAATGCATTTATACGACACTTGATACAATACTTCCTCATTGGCAAAATTGACATTGCTAGAGCGAACCCGCTTTGCAGACCAAACCCTTACCAAGGCGGTGTCACTTGACACTTCATCCCAGCGTCATGGCGAACACGACTTCACAGCGGTAGACTCACCCCTGCAAAAAAATCCTCCACTATGGCGGAAACCCACCACTCCCAAACTTACATTTTGGCGATCCAACCTCTCGCTGAGGTAGACATGCCGGAGTGGACACTGGTGCTGCCATGGAAGACGCCAGATACCATCCATAAGAAAATTAGTCCAAACTCCTATCCAACACCCGAAACACTCCTGAGAACCCCCGACACAAACCAGACATGCTCGTCTAATGTAAACAGTTCTATGAACTTTCTCGTACCCTCGAATTTCCCATTTAATCGAGCTAAGGCATACTTTTCAAAAGAATTGTCCAGGAGAAATTAAAATTCAAAATTTATAAATAAGGCCACAAAATACATTCGATTACCACATGAAGTGAACCAATGACTCAAGTAAGTCATAAATGACCTTTCAAAGCTACCAGAAGTGACGGAACCCGAAACAAATCCATTTAGCCAAAAGTCAACTTTGAGTCAAACTATCCAACTCTAAGTTTCTAGTTTTTGGGTTTTTCATCTAAAATGCTTATAAATGGACCTCGGGATCTGTGCCACCCATCTCTGCCATCACAAACCCACATAGAGTTTACGGGAAGGGTTAAACAAGAAAATAAGGGTTTTTAGTTAAAAATGACTGGACAAGTCATTATAGATAGGTTGCACGCCTGCAACAGTTATTATTCAGCTAAGAGCTGGGCTCCGATGGAAAATTATGGAGTAGTATATGGATTTCGCGAGTCTCTCATGGGGGTGCGTCTCATAATAAAAACTTGATTTCATGTACATTATAGAACAAAGGTACCTAGCATATGCATTGCATTCATATCCTTCACATCATTCATATATTCATTCATACTATGATTACTTGTTATTTGGAACGTGATATGGATTGGTTATTGGAACTTGGGTGAATCCTTGATTAAATGGGTTTGCATGATTGAACGGATTATATTGGACTAGATTGGTTGTTAAGATTATCTTATTCTCTTTGCAATAAGTTGAGTAGTTACACTTTTATGAGTCTTAATACTCATTGTGGAACTATATTGTGGTTAGTGGATTTTACTGATAGGACTGTCTTATTAATCATAGAAAATTGTACATATTTGTATTGCATGATAAATGATAGTGTTATTTGATAAGAGAGTAGTGAAGAATTAGTCGAGGTGATGTGGTTAAATAATTGTATGTTATGCATGTGTATATCCCCTTCTTAATCAAGGCTAAATGGTGTAGACCTCTATTTAGAGTATAATGAGGACGTTAATAGAACAAATATATGTCATGCCCTTACATATGTAAACTTGTAAATAAGCCCAGAGGTTAGAGAGAATAAAAGCTAGTATTGTTATGATTAGGATAATTGTGAGACCTTTGGGAAGAATTGTGATATGATGTATGTACTAGGGTCATCCTATTTTAATTTATTATTTGATGACTCGGGTAGGCGGTGACAGTATGAACATGACTTAGCCATAGTATACTTATCGGTGGATAATAAGTATAGGATCTTTGTGTGCATTATGAATTGAATTGTATTTATTTATTGTTGAACTCTTACGTGAATAAAGTGTATTATTGATTCAATGAAATGCTATATGGACAATACAACCTAGAATAGATGGATTGGTAAGTTGATGACTTATTGATTTCTCGATAAATGAGGATTTAGAACTAATCGCTAAATACTTAAACACTGATATTGAACCTTTGTAATTTAGATAACTCTTATGTACATAGGGTGGTATGTAAATAAGTGGCTTGTTGGTTTTCGTGGACTTGTACATGAACTACGTGACTTATCTGGATTATGGAACTGTTTAGTATATGATTACTTGGGGTCAACTCGATATTGATTACTTGGTGTCAACTCGATATTTATCTCTTTTTACGTATCTTCCATCATTTTCAGCCTATCATGCATACGGGTGTGCGTGTGTACTCATGCTATACTTGTTGCATCTTTTCTAGTGTAGATACCAATCCCACTACAAGTTCGCGAGCTCAAGTGTAAGTCTGAGTGGCAGACTTTTGTATTCACGGTGAGATGCTACCTCCGGTATGCCTTGGATACTCTATCCTTATATTTGTCTTTCATTTATAATTGAGAGACATGTTCTGATACTTATGTATTCAGATTCAGTTTTGAACTACGTGTCATATTCATACTTGTATCAGATCATTAGTGCTCTTGTATGATTGACCAGATTTTGAGAGTTGTGTTACTTTCTCATACTATATTTCCACATTCATATCATGAGATAGTTAATGTTTATTGTATTATCTTTCCACTTTTCCTTATCTATCATGTGAATGATTGGGAGTGGTTCACCTACTGGTGGAAATGTGTAGGTGTCACCACGGTCCCTAAAATGAGTCATGATAAAGTTGGTATCAAAGCTTTAGGTTAAACGATCTTAAATATAAGAGCAATGTCTAGTAGAGTCTCACGGATCGGTGCGGAGACGTCCATACTTATCTTTGAGAGGCTATGGGATATTTAGCAAACTTCACTTCCTTCATTCCTTCGTGTTAAGATCAATCAAATTACTATCTGAAATTTCTACTTTCTATTCCATCACCGATAGTGGTAACATGCTCTTGAATTTATCTGTGAGTGGTTCGATATGACGTCACGCGGTAAGGTATGAGAAGGGAAAATTTTCCATGATACGGACGCGTGACTAGGTTCAGTCTTCAGCTATGATTTGAAGGTGCATTTAATTAGGGTTTATATTTGGGAACCCCTCAGTTCGATGATATCTTGGGGAAGTGAAAATGGGAATATATAGGTGCAAGAAAGGAAAGAGTAATTGGATAGATCAATATTCACTATAAGAAGGGAAAAATTGGTATCTGACGTGCTTGTTAGGATAAGTTGCAAGGTGTACGAGGGTTGACGTCGTGTATGTTTTGATAGATCTAGCTTGTCTTTGACTCAAAAAAATTGAGGTAGCAGGGCAAGATCTAATGATTGTGGATTATTTCAGAAAATGACTATATGTTCTAAGCTAGGTGGCAAGGTTACTTGTGGCAAGTGAAACTTATAGAAATAGACAGTTGCATTTCTCCAAATAAGGAGTGTGTTCGTAGGGTCACTTGGAGATTATAAGTCAGTGATAAATAGGTATTGTGGAAACCAATATGGTGTTGTTATGTGAGTTATTTTGAAGCAGTTTAGTATAGAGTAAGTGTAAGTGATTGTATATGAGTTGGTACATTAGACTACGTTATAGGCTAATGTGAGCTAGTGATCGACTAACAGGAATAACGTTAGTGTTGGACAAGGGTAAAGTTTTATGTAAGATATTCCTGGATGTTACATCTAGTTCTTGGATAGGATTCATGGAAATAGTATATAAAGGTTAATACTTGAGAAGTTCTATAATTACTGGTATAATGACTTGAGTTGGCCAAAGGGCAGGGGAAATTGCACAGTTAGTGGATATGTGATGGTTCGGTAGATAAGGTAAGAGTTATTTCTTTACAGGAAAGCATCATATAAAGATTCAGAGTGAAAGATTAGCCAGGTGTGAAATTCCAATTCAAATAAGGTAGGGTTCAATGGGGATGTCTACTGTAACAGATTAATGACGGTTTGATCTAATTCTGGTTGTAAAAAGCTTTGGACATCGATGATCAGGTTAGTAACTTATGAACTAATATAGAAAAAGGACTATTTGGGATAGAGATTTTTAGCAAGGGTACTTTGATGAAACTACATGAGAAGGTTAGCAAGAGTGTATGTTCGATAATTAAGGATTAACTTTCGGAATGTGAACCAGTTCAATGATGGATTGGGTTACCTCTTGGGTACTATATGATTATTGGTCAAAGTAATAATAGTGGGTCGATACTTTTTCTAGTCGAGGAATTTTATAAAAGGATGGTACATAGTATGTGTCAGATTTAGGAGGAGCTTCCAGTTTCAAGGTTTAAGTGAGGCGAGGGAAATTCTCTGATTGAGTATGCAGTGTACTATTTATAGGATCAGTTCAGTTATGGTAAGACCTATGATACTTCAATACACTCTGGAATACATTTGAGTAGTGATTAGTCGCTAATGGTGGGTGTGATTAAAATCAAAGGTAGAGAATTAAGAATTTTGATAAATGCGTAGTTGATTTAATTGGAAATGAGTAATGTGATTTTTTGGAATAGAGGACGATTTGATGTGTTTAAAGTTCATAGGATTCTATCAGATTTACGTATCAAGTGTAAGTTGAAAAATATAAAGATTACAATCATAAGGTATAGTTCTTCGGTACTAAGTGAATGACTCGGATAGAATCCAGCTTTTAAAGTCGTGTGTGACAGTACATGTTTGATTATTCATGAGAAAAGGATTTGAGAGGTCACTTCATGTTATGGAAAGCCTATCAGTTATGTTTAGAATCAGTCAGATGACTATCGATGATTTAGAAATTTGAGCACTTATTTTTGGGTTAGCATTGCTCAATTAGGGCAGGGTGGCCCATGTTTATATTTCTAGGAAGACTTATGGCATTCTAGTAAACTGTTGATAAGGGTTTGATAGATTTTGATTCAAAATAGAGGTATGACAGTATTACCAGTTCTCATTGAAGTTGCAAGTGAGATTGATAATATTTCTTGGGTAATGACGATTCAGATAGTTCTAGTGGTTTACATGGGTACTTGGTATGTATTGAGGAGGTACAAATGGTTAGGTGAATTCTTTGAGTGATTAGTTGATTTTTGAAGGATTTGGCACGGTAAAGTATTTAGTAGGTATGATTATTAGCATGGTGATTCGGGGATTCGAGAAGAACTGGGCAATGGGTTTTGACTAAGTGATTTTGACTTCAGGGTACAAACTAACGAGAATAGAATATGCACAATCGGTTTTGGATAAATCAATTTTTGAATGGAATTACTTAGAGTGTTCTTAGATAAAATAGGGATTTTGTTTAGGTAAAGGGAAGCCATGATGTGGGCTTGTGGCATGTGTATATGTGTTTTTGAGGGATCTTAGTGCGAAGGACAACATTGATGGTTGGAATGAAAGACTAATGGAAATAGACTATGTTATCGGTACATGTTAGGCAATGGTTATGGATATAACTAAAGGATGGTAGTGTCTAAAGTGTTATTGGTAGATTCAATCGAACGCATATAAAGGTATGGTTATTATAATATCAGGAAATTTGAGCGGGGTCAGCGCTAACATTTGAAGATCAGCTATGAAAGAAATTTTAGGTATCATGGAATGGAAAGTTAGGTGTGAGCATAGTTAAAGGTAGTCTATTCTCAGATATAGTGAACAAGTGGTACTCTAAGTATAATTCTTGCATGTTGGGGGCTTCTTGAGGTTATGGCAAGGATTCCTTGGTTACTTTTCGTCTTTCATACTTTCTTTCTCTTCATTCGAGGATGAATGTTTGATTAATTAGTATCTGATGTAATGACCCATCCGGTCATTTTTAGCTAAAGACCCTTATTTAATTAAATTTCCCTTCCTGTAGAGTCTATGTGAGGTTTGTTATGTGTGGGATGGGTGGCACAGATCCCGAGATCCATTTATGTGAGTTTCGAATGAAAACCCAAATAAGAACCTTATAGTTGGATAGTTTGACTCATGGTTGACTTTTGAGTATATGGGTTTGTTTATGAGTTTTGTCGCTTCCGGTAGTTCCAGAGGATAATTTATAACTTAGTCGAGTCATTGGTTCTCTTTCCAAGATAATCGAATGTATTTTGTGGTGCTATTAGTGAAATTTAGATATTTGGTTTTACTGGATGATTCTTTAGAAAAGTATGCATTAGCTCGGTTAAATGGGAAATCTGAGGGTATGAGTGAGTTTGTAGCACTATTTACTTAAGGATATGATTACCTAGCGTGTAATAATTTCTTTTGATTATTAAAGTTTGAGTCTTGGTAACATGGGCTCGGGGTTGGTTTTAGAAGTCTTGCTTTGTTAAGGATTATGTCCTTATATATGTGTAAGTTTTATATTATCGAATAATATATGCGTGATTAGACTTCGATTATTACAAGGAACAGCGGAAGGGCATAGCTATCGCAGAGAGTTGACTGTTCGAGGCTCCATCTCAGCCTAGAGGTAGGCTCCAGTTTACTTTCACTGGACTTCGATAGAAGTACGTAATTTGTTATAAATATTGAGGGGTATTTGGCATGTTTAGGGGTCCCACTCATCAGGTTGTGATGAACATTTGAGTGGGTACCAGTGTTGAACTGTGATGATGGGTGATTTGGGGAATCAGCCTTATGTTGGTTCTGACTGTTGATTGATTAGGTTTGTCACCATATGTGGGCTTGTCGCGATATTTGCTATTATATGTTTATTGATCACACCTGTTTCCCATATGATATCCTAAAATTGTACTTGGATTATGATGTTGTTGAATTCTTGGAAGCATGTGATATTCATTTCTATACTTGGTTGCATCTCATTATATCATGATTTCTTACCTTATATTGTTATTTGCATTCATACACTCATGGTTCTGTGATATTGATATGAAAATGTTATGGGTCCAAGAGACTGAAAATGTGAGAATACTTATGAGATTATGAAAACACTGAGATAATGATGATACTCGAGGGGACGGGTTGCACGCCTGCAACAGTTATTATTCACCCAAACACTGGGCTCCGATGGAAAATATCAGAAGAGTATATATACTTTGCGGGTCCCTCATGAGTGTGTGTCTCATAATAAAAATTTGAGCGCATGTATACTGGAGAACAAAGGTACCTTCTATATGCATTGCATTTATATCATTCATATATTCATTCATATTGTGATTACTTGTTGTTTGGAATGTGATATGGATTAGTTATTGGAACTTGAGTAAATCCCTGATTAAATGAATTTGGATGCTTGAACTGATTATATTGAACTGGATTGGCTTGTTCTCTGTGCAATGAGTTGAGTGGTTACTCACCTTTATGAGTCTGAGTACTCGTTGTGGAACTTTATTGTGGACAGTGGATTTTATGATGGGATTGTCTTGTTGATCATAGAAAATTGTGCATGTTTGTACTGCTTGATGATTGATAACGTTATTTGATAAGAGAGTAGTGAAGAATTAGTCAAGATGTTGTGGCTAATGAATTTCATGTTATGCATGCATAGATCCCCTTCTTAATCAAGGATAAACGGCGTAGACCTCCATTTAGAGTATAATGAGGACGTTAAAAGAACAAATATATGTCCTGCCCTTACTTATGTAAACTTGTAAACAAGCCCAGGGGTCAGAGAGAATAACATATAGTATTTTTATGATTAGGCTAATCGTGAGACCTTTGAGAAGGATTGTGATATGATTTGTGTACTAGGGTCACCCTGTTTTAATTGATTATTTGATGACTCGGGTAGGCGGTGACAGTATGAACATGACTTAGACATAGTATACTGATCGGTGGAAAATAAGTGTAGGATCCTTGTGTGCATTATGAATTGAATTGTACTTGTTTATGATTGAAATCTTACGTGAATAGAGTGTATTGTTGATTCAGTGAACTGCTATGTGGACAATATGACCTAGAAGAGCTAGATTGGTAAGTTGATGACTTATTAATTTTTGGATAAATGAGAATTTGGAACTAATCACTAAGTACTTGACTACTGCTATTTTATCTTTATAATTTAGATAACTTTTATGAATATGGGGTGGTATGTAAATAAGTGGCTTGTTGATTTTAGTGGACTTGTACAAGAACTACGTGACTTATCTAGATTATGGAACTGTCTAGTATAGGATTTACTTGGTGTCAACTCGATATTTATCTCTTTTTACGTATCTTCCATTGTTGTAGGCCTATGATGCCTACGGGGATACGTTGTGTACTCATGCTACATTACTGCATCTTTTCTGGTGCAGATACAGATCTCACTACCAGTTCACTAGCTCGAGTGTGAGTCCGAGTGGGCAGACTTCTGTATTCAGGGTGAGATGGCACCTCTGGCATGCCTTGGATACTCTATCATTATATTGTCTTTTATTTATGATCGAGAGACATGTTCTGATACTTATGTATTCAGATTCAGTTTTGGTCTACGTGTCGTATTCAGACTTGTATAAGATCATTAGTGCTCTTGTATGATTGACTAGATTTTAGGGGTTGTGTTACTTTCTCAGACTATATTTCTGCATTCATAGTATGAGATAGTTAAGGTATATTGTGTTATCTTTCTGCTTTTCCTTATATATCATGTGAATGATTGGGAGTGGTTCGCCTACTGGTGGGATTGTGTAGGTTCCACCATGGTCCCTAAAAGGTTCGTGACACTTACATACTCGGTACATTGCTTCGTACTAACGTCCCTTTTTCTTGGGGCACTGTTTGTCATGCTGCAGGTCCAGGTTCCCAGGATTGGCAGGCTTTCCGGTAGTCATTCCAGTTGATCAACAGAGGTTTAGTGAGCTCCACTTGTTCCTGGAGTAGCGTGTCTAGGCGCACTTGCGATATAGTTTTACAGGTTATATAGATAGGTCGGGGCCTTGTTCTTCCCAAATTGTATTCGTCAGATATTCTTAGAGGCTTTTGTAGATGTACGCACTTCTGTGGTCAGTAACGTTATGTTAGTAAAGTATTGTACATGTGGAGGCCTCGTAGGCCCATAGGTATACATATGTTTGTGATTTTCTGTTTGCAAATGTTTCAGATATAGTAAGTTATTTGTCTTACAAGACATCCCGCTCTCGTAAATAATACACTAGGTGTTTGTCCACCTCACCTAGGTCGGGGTGTGACAGCATGTATCGCATAGAAGGGGGAAATGAGTAAATTTATGAAAAAGTGTATAAATGTGATGCATTGGCTAATATCAAACTTGGTACACACATGCTAAAGACTTTGCCACATAGTCATCACCCATGGGGGACTCGCGAGGTCCATATACATGTCATTGTATCGCCTGTGGTCCTTGCCTTCAGACTGTGACCACTCACTGTACCGCCGAACTGTGCGAACCTCACTATATCATCCGACTTTACCGCGGAACTATGAGAATACCAACCTTAACTTTATCTCAATTTTATACCATCTCGAAGCTCCTCTTTCATGAATCATCCACAATATCATAAGGTACGAAATTAATGCAAGATGTGTAAGAATTCATGCCAACAACATCATATATTTAGGATGTGGATGCATGATGCCAACAATTGCATACCACAACTTATGTATTCAAATAGTTCCTCTTTTCATAATTTATACGAGATGAAGAGATATGAGGTAAATAGATCAATTATAGTAAATACAAGTCAAACGTGGCTATCATAGCCCACATAAATAGCAATCATACAAACCTAAATGGATTTATGCACCACCTCCAATGCCCTCAGGCTTAACATGCTTTCCCCGACATATTACATTACTACTAATACGATATTACCTAACAATATACATTTGTTCCCACCCAAGTGTTCATCTCAACATGTAAGATGGGACTCCCTTTCACGCTCGATACCCCTTTAATATTTATAAACTATATACGCCCTCTAATCCGAGTCTAAAAGGGTAAACCGTAACATACCTCAAAGCCGAATAAGAGTCACGAATCATCAAGCCAATGTCTTTTCTTTCTGGAGTGCTTCCAAACTAACAGAGCCTATTAAATATGAATTCTATATTAAATTACGAATTTGGGGATATCTATAATGCCATACTTCTACCCGGAATTCAAAATGGATCCAAAATAACTAAACCCGGGCCCCAAGGGCAAAACTGAAAATTGGTCTTAAATTTATCTTACCCATAGTTCATATAGTCATAACCCTAAATATCATAAAATCTAATCACATTTAGGCCTTACATTTCACTATTTACTTTAACCCAAATTTCATGGCAAAACCCTTAATCTAACATCTAAAATCATGAATTGGATTGGTAAATAATGGAAGAAATCATGGTAATATACTTAGGAGATGTAAAAGAACTTACTCCAACGATGAATACCTAGCACTTGAAATCTCTTAATTTCGAGCTATGTAGCTCCCAAAATGTGAAAAAATGGAGTCTCAAATTAAATTGGGGAAGAAATACCTCCCAGAACCCCGATCCTTCTTTGCGATAGCGAGGCTCAACCACGACCCAGCCCAACTAAGCTCATCACGATCGAGATGGCTCGCGACTCATCCAGCCCCATCGCGTGTATCTATGCAACTGCGAGACCCCATCAAGCGATCGCGACGACCCTTCCCACCAGGCTACGCGATCGAGACTTCCTTCTCGTGATCGCGATAAAGGGTGTCTGGCAACAAAAAAACCAGCAACTTAGCACAACTCAAAACATCTGATCTAACACTCGAAACTCATTTGAAACCCCCCCCCCCCCCCCAAAAAAAACATAAATCAAATATGTTACTTGAGTATAAACGATGCTACGTACCTGTTCGCGCACTCAAAATACTGATCCGACATTATTAGGATACGTTTTTACACAAAAGTACTCTAACTTTCTCAAAACTCAAAACTAAACAACCAACAACCCAAAATCTTTTTGAACCCCTCGAGACCCGAACTAACGATTCGATTAAGTCATAAATGACGTTGTAGACCTGATGAAATTCGACTACAGACACGTTTACCCAAAATTCAACTTTTAGCCAACTCTTTCCAAGCCAAACTTAAGAGACCTCAAAATTAGGATAGGATTTTCCTTCCAAAACAAGTCTGATCGCCTCGTGGAATGTGCCACTCATCCTTAAAAGACATAAACGCATAAAGAGAACCACGAAAAGGATATTTTTGAAGTAATGTCGGAATAGAATAAACGACCAAATGGGTCGTTACAATAAAAAAAATTATTCAAGTTATAATTTTTCTATTTAACTTATTTTTCTTTATATTTTTGGGTGTTCTAAAATATTTAACAAGTTGAAAAAATAAATAAGATTACCTCAATCTTTTAAATTAAGATTTTCTATCCTTATTCTTTTTTCCCCTGTCATAATGTAATTAGTAAGAAATTAATTAGAGTGTGAAACTTTGTGAACTTGTTTTCATATTTGATGATTTCATCGCCCTATAAATATAGCCATATTTTCTCCTCATTTCTCCACCACCTCTCAAGACTTAATGGTGATTCCTTCTATTTGTCCTTTCATTTCTCATATGTACTCTCGAATCTTTTTTCCTATTTTTTTTTCTTCATTCTATTTGTATAATTCACCAAGTTTATAGAACAATCACCTTTGAATCCTTTCTAAGATTTATAAACAAGTGAAAAAGATTTTAAATCTTGTATATATACCATTTTCTTGCATGTCAATTTTTTAATAAAAGTTACTAATATATATGTCCTAACTTTGATTTGTCTTTGCCTTTCTTTATATATAGGTATATCTTGATAAATAACTAAATTCTAACATTAATTTTTTTATTTTTCCGTTATGTACGTTCATGTTGGAATTGATTGTTACATGAAGTGCTTGACCTTGCTCTAATTTAAGGCAGTACATAAATTATAAATCTTTGTTGTATTTAGAGGCACTTTTTATTGTCCTTTAATTATTTGTCAAAGTTTATGATTCAACGGGTTACTTTAATTTTCTCTTTAATTTATTTTTGAGATATCTCGTTATGTGAATTATCTTTTCTCTTTAGTCAAATTTTGTATCCCTGCGTATATAGTACTTGAAAAGGAAAAAGGCGTTAACACCTCAAAACTTTTCTCTTTAGTCAAATTTTGTATCCCTACGTATATTGCCATATTTTCTCTTGAGATATAGATCTGTTACTTGCATATATTTTACTTTATCTACTATTCAAATATACATTCTTTTGAAATCATTAATGACATGATATTTCTACTTGTCACCTAAACTTGGGGTGTGTTGTTGAAAAAACAAAGTCTTGTGACGTTAATATCTCTTTTTTCTATTTTGTGACACTCAATTTATTATACAAAAACAAAAATTGAATTAAATGTCAAGGAGAGAAGCTTTACCAGAAGAAAGCATTACGAATAGCCCAAGTAATGTTGAGTCAATTTCTGCTAAAATTGAGTTGTCAAGTGTTAGTGTGTCTGCTGATCCTCGTGTACAACACCAACATCAACTTTTCTTTGATTTCTTATAGTTACTACATGGTCAAACTTTTATGGTAATTTCTTTCTCCTTTAATTTTATCATTAAAGAATATAAATTATTATTTTTTAAAATACTAAAGTGAGTTATGAATATTTTTTTGAAGTAATATATGTAACTAAAAGCTAATATTTATATATTGTTTTAATTTGGTTCAAAAGGATCAAAACACTGCGATAAAAGACCTTGTTGGAAAGCAAAATAATATGGGGAATATGCCACAAGGTACCCTGGATGTATCAAGGTGGATACTTGACTTACTTCATTTGCAATATCAAATAATTACTATAAAAATAGTTATAAAATACATCGCCAGTTGTCGGTAAAAATTCCGTATCTAACATTTTTTGATAATTTATTGTTAATTCGTCATTAAATAAGATTAATTTTTATTATTCGGGGATAAAAGTTCTCTGTTGTTAATTCCCTTTTTTGTAGTTAATATAAAAATAAATTTCTATAAACTCATATTCATTTACTTGACGGACCTACGATTAACCTATAAACTCAACTCAATTTTATCCTAGGCCAAAATTTATCTAGGGTGGTATATTATTTTTGTCCTTGATTTTCAATTTTTTTTATTATATGTATTTATTTTAGATACTTGTCTTGTTTGAGTGACTTGTAATCATAAATTTTTCTTTTATCCTTGAATTTAATTAGGTCACAAACTATAACATATGTATCATTTTTAATTTTATTTATTAGTATAGGATACAATGCCAACACTAATCAGGTTAACCATGCACATGATTGAATGCCAAGACTTTTATCTAAATCATTTTCTTGTGCAGGAGTATGTGTTTAGTGTAGTTAATCCAAATAGAATTTCGACATAAAACAAATACTCCAACACGAGAAGATGATCCAGGAAAAGTCTTGACATTATATCATGTGCATGGTTAAAGTGTTGACATTATATCTCTATATTAAAATTAAAATAAAATATAATATACATGTTAAAGTTTGAGAGATAATTAATTTCATGCCTATAAAAAAATCATGATTACAAGCATCACTCAAACAGGATGAATATCTAAAATAAATACATATAATAAAATAATTGAAAATCAAGAACAAAAAGAACATTCCTCTATAAATAAATTTCAGCCTAGGATAAAATTAATTTGTTATAGGTTAATCGTATGCCTGTCAAATATACGAATATGAGTTTATAAAACTTTATTTTTACATTAATTCCAAAAAAAGGGGAATTAACAATAGAGAACTTCTATCCCTTAATAATAAAAATTCGTCACTACTTTTATTTAATGACAAATTAGCAAGGGATTATCAAGACAAATTACATACAGACTATTTAACAATAATTAGCGACCTATTTTTATAATATTTATTTGATATTGCAAAGGAAATAAGTCAAGCAATGCATCCACCTTGGTACACGCAGGTCCCTTGCCATGTTATTTTTGCTCTCCAACAAAGTCTTTTGATGCATTGTTTTGGTCCTTTTGAACTTAATTGAAAGAATGTATAAATATTAGCTTGAACGTACATATATTAATTCAAAAAATGGTCATAACTCACTTTAGTATTTTTTTAAATAATAATTTCTATTTATTAATAGTAAAATTAAAGGAGGTCGAAATTACCGTAGCAGTTTGATCATGGAGTACCAGTAAGAAACCAAAGAGAAGTTGATGTTAATGTTATTGCTACACAGGAGGATCAGCAATCACAGTAGTACTTGATGACTCAATTTCAGCAAACATTACTTGGGCTATTCGTAGTGCTTTCTTTCAAAAAGCTCCTCCACTTGACATTTTAATTAAAATTTTTCATTATATAATAAATTGAGCATCACAAAATAGAAAAAACATTATTAATGTCACAAGGCTTTATTTTTTTCCACAACAACACGCCCTTACTATAAGTCACAAGTAGAAATATCATATCATTAATAATTTCAAATGAATATATATTTAAGTATTGACTAAAGTAAAATATGTCCAAATAAGATCGATTTGAATAAATAATTTAAAATTACTATATAAGAAAAAAAATATGAAATATAATAAAGAGAATCGCCCTAATTTCTTTAGGTTCCCATTTGGAAGGATTAGTGTAGCAAGCGATTAAGTTTGAAAAGTGTTAGAAAGCCAAAATTATACACTTTAATTAGGTGTCACTACGACATTCGTCCAGTTGTATAATACGAATTTTAATCCATACAATATTATTTACAAAAAGCAAAAGACTTTCTAAATAAGTTTAAAGTATATAGCATGGTGCAGCTTAGTGACAGAAGGAGTATACACGTGATATACACGTGTATCCGAGTTCAAGTTTTAGTGTAAACTTATCATAGTTGAAGAATTTTGTACAAGTGTAATTGGGATTTATTGTTATAATAGGAATAAGACTTTTCATTTATTGTTATAGTAAGAATAGGATTTTTCATAATTAGGGATTATATATTGTATATAAATACCTCTTCATTAATGAGAATAATCAATGGAATATTTCTTTCATGGTATCAGAAGTCTAGGGATAAAATACCTTCTCACAAAAATACTTCCGCTGCCCTTTTCTCCCATATCGGATTTTGTGATTCATCATCGGTTTTCGTGCAATTTCTTCCTCTCTTCCCAAATTTTCTTCTAACTCCCTAATTCACCTATTGTTCTTTCGTTATGTCTACATCAAAGAACATGTTTCATCCTGCCCTTACAGTCTCCAACATCAAGAACCACATCCATATTGTTCTTGAGATCATGCACGCTCGCATCAAGTCCTCCATCACATCATCCCTTCGGTCACTGGCAAGGAGAAGGTGCCTACCCCCGAGGATGATCCTACGTAAGGGATGACCCTTTATGCTACCGTTCTCTAGTGGATTTATTCCACTATCTCTACAGACATCTTGCAGACGATTATTAAACCCGACGCTACGGCGATTGAAACTTGGAATAGGGTGCATGATATATTCCAAGATAACAAAAATTCTTGTGATGTCACGCTTGAGCAGGAATTTTCTCATGTCAGCATGGAAGATTTTCCGAACGTCAAAGCCTATTGTAAAAGGCAGAAGGAATTGGCGGATCAACTCTGAAATGTTGGTGCTCCAATTACCAATGATCGTCTTGTTCTTCAGATAGTTGCAGGCCTATCCGAGGCCTATAATGGAGTTGGGACACTGCTTCGTCAAAGTAATCCTCTCTCGCCATTTTATCAGGCCCGTTCCATGCTCACGTTGGAAGAAGCCGATTTGGAAAAGAAGGTGGTTACCAGAGCAAATTCCGTCATGATGATGGCCATGTCAGACAACCCTCACTCATTCTCCAAAAATTCTGGCCAAAGTTGTACCAACGGTGGCTAAAAAAGGGGCAAAAATCGTAAAAATAATGGCAAGAATTGCGGTGGCAGACGCGGTGGTGGTGGCCAGAACAGTGGCAGCGACAGTAGTGGGGCTCGGAACAGTGGACCGCATGCCAACTGGTCGCAGCCTTGGGCCTCCTGGCCGTGGGGCTGGGCTAGTAGTCATTGACCCAATAACCCTTATTATCCACTAACGCCATATCCTGGAAATTGGCCCAATTCCAGTCGGCTTCCAGGCCTAGTTTCCCGAACATTGCATCACGATACAGTGTCGGGTCATTAGCCCAATAGCCCTTATTATCCACCAACGCCATATCCCGAACAGTGCATCACGATACCCTCGGATTACATCCCCCGGATCCAAATTGGTACATGGACACCAGAGCCACTTATCATATGACGTTCGCACAAGATATCTCTCATCTTATTTCAATTTAAGCAAAAATTGTGGTATTATTATTGGTAATGGCAACTCCATTCCAATTCGCGGTTATGGTCATACGAATTTGTCTCCCCCATATCTACCTCTTGTCTTAAAAAATATTTTTCATGCCCCTAACTTAATTAAAAATTTGGTGTATATCCGACAATTCACCACTGATAATTGGGTTTCTATTAATTTTGATCCTTTTGGATTTTCTGTGAAGGATTTAACGACGGGGATACTTCTAATGAGATGCAGTAGTAGGAGGAGTTGTATCCACTCACCACCATTTCCACGAGTCAAGCCACACCTTCTACCTTTGTCGCTCTTGCTCCTTCCTTGTGGCATACACGTTTGGGTCATCCGAGGTCATCTATTATTTTTTCTCTGCATAAAAATAATTTTATTACTTGTAAGGGTACGCATAGTACTCCACTTAGTCCTTCTTGTCCATTAGGGAAATATGTTAGATTACCATTTGTAGCCTCTACTTCTCGTACTTTGATGCATTTTGACATTATTCATAGTGATTTATGGACATCTCCCTTTTTAAGTTATTTGGGTCATTGTTATTATGTCTTATTTTTTTATGATTATTCTAATTTTTTCTGGACCTTTCCTTTATCCAAAAAATCTGAGGTTTTTCCACCTTCTTAAAATTTAGAGCATTCATCCGTACCCAATTCAAACGGAAAATTAAAAAAATATTCGATGTGATAATGGCAAGGAATATGATAATGGGCCGTTTTGAGAGTTTTGTGACACTAATGGCATATCTTTTCGGTTTTCTTGTCCACATACGTTCTCACAAAATGGAAAGGCCGAGAGAAAAAATTGCTCCATAAATAATATTGTTCGTACCATGCTCGCCCATGCTTCATTACCACCTTATTTTTGGCATCATGCATTACAAATGGCTACATATCTACTTAACATCCTCCCTCATAAAGGCTTACCATATCAATCCCCACTTAAAATTATTTACAATAAAGATCCTTCGTATTCTCATCTTAGGGTGTTTGTGTGTTTATGCTATCCACTTTTTCCGTCTACTACAATTAACAAACTTCAAGCCCGTTCTACCACTTGTGTGTTTTTGGGTTATCCATCTAATCATCGTGTTTACAAATGTTTTGATTTATCCTTTAAAAAAATCATCATTAATAGCCATATTATCTTTGATGAAACCCAATTTTCATTTACTAAATTGTGTAGTTCCGTGTCTAGTTCATATACTTTTCGGATGATGGAATCTCACCGTATATTATCCACCATTTGTTCGAGATGTCCCGTGACCCGAATCTGCCAGCAGGCCCACTGCCTGCTGGCCAATCCACTGCCAACCCCAGAAACACCCAACTCTTATTCAATTCTACCTCATGTCAAGGGTCAGTTACTCGTAGCCAAAGGGGTATTATTAAACCATGGAATTTTAATCTTAATTCTAATGTCACTAAATCTCCCCTACCACGTAACCCAGTGTCTGCTCTTTATGACCCGAATTGGAAATTGGCCATGGATGACGAATATAATGCTCTTATTGAAAATAAGACATGAGAGTTGGTGCCCCATCTACCTTGTGTTAATATTATTCGGTCTATATAGATTTTTACTCATAAATATAATTCTAACGGTTCTTTAGAGAGGCATAAGGCCCATCTTGTAGGTGATGGTAAAACACAACAGGTTGGCGTGGATTATGGAGAGACATTTAGTCTAGTGGTCAAACCGGAAACCATTCACACTGTGCTCAGTCTAGCTCTCTCAAAGGCATGCCCCATTCACCAGCTAGATGTGAAAAATGTTTTCTTACACGGTAATCTTAAGGAGATATTTTACATGCATCAACCCTTGGGTTTTAGGGACCTCAATTATCCTCATCATGTCTTTTTGCTGAAAAAGTCCGTGTATGGGCTTAAGCATGCCCCACGAGCTTGGTATAAAAGGTTTGCAGATTATGTGTCTACTATTGAGTTTTCTCACAACATGTCTGCTCATTCACTATTCATCTATCGGCATGGTACTTCTCTGGCATACATTCTGTTATATGTTGATGATATTATATTGACTGTCTCATCGGATATTCTACACAAGTCAATCATGTCCCTTCTCAGTTCAGAATTTGCTATGAAAGACTTGGGGGCCTTAAGCTATTTTTTGGGCATAGCAGTCACTCGTCATGCAGATGGTTTATTTTTATCTCAGAAAACAGAGATTATTTAGAAAGTTGGCATGTCATCTTGTAAGTCTACTTCTACTCCGGTGGATACCAAACCGAAGCTGAGTGTTATAACTGGCACCCCATACGAGGATCCCACCCACTTTTGGCTAGACAAAGATGGATTGAAGGTCAGATAGATTTGAGTTCAAGTAGCACAGCACCTTCGATTATCGCAGTCTTGTAGAAGCACTTCAGTATCTGACTTTCACGAGACCTAATATTACTTATGCATTGCAGCAAGTGTGTTTGTTATGCATGATCCAAGGATTGAGCACATGCATGCACTCAAATTCATTATACGATACATATTGGGCACACTTGATTATGGATTTCATTTATATCTCTCCGTCGTTTCTACTCTCGTATCTTATACATATGCTGATTGGGGTGGTTGTCCTAATACCAGACGCTCGACCTCTGGTTATTGTATGTTTCTGGGTGATAACTTGGTCTCTTGGTCTGAAAAATGTCAGGCTACATTATCGCGATTCGGTGTAGAGGCCGAGTATCGAGAGGTAGCCAATGTGGTGTTTGAATCATGTTGGTTGCGTAATATTCTATTAGAACTTCACTTTCCTATTTAGAAATCTACCTTAGTCTACTGTGATAATGTTAGTGCAGTCTATCTTTCTGGAAATCCGGTCCAACATCAGCGCACTAAGCATATCGAGATGGATATTCACTTTGTTCACGAAAAGGTAGTTCGTGGACAAGTACGCGTCTTACATGTCCCTTCCAAGTACCAAATTGCTGACATCTTTACTAAGGGTCTTCCCTCGGTTCTATTTGAGGATTTTAGGGACAGTCTCAGCGTACGACAACCGCTCGCTATGACTTCGGGTGTGTGACAGAAGGAGTATACACGTGATATACACGTGTATACGAGTTCAAGTTTTAGTGTAAACTTACCATAGTTGAAGAATTCTTGTACAAGTGTAATTAGGATTTATTGTTATAATAGGAATAGGACTTTCCATTTATTATTATAGTAGGAATAAGATTTTCCATAATTAGGAATTGTATATTGTATATAAATACATCTTCATTAATGAGAATAATCAAGAAATTATTTCTTTCACTTAGCCTAAACCAAAGTACTATATGTATTGAGGTTCATCCTGCCAGGGAATCATTTATTTGCAGATTTTTCTTTCAATGAGAAAATAAAATAGAGTGATGAATTAAGTGTAGCAGATAATTGTACATACTAGTGGAACAAGAACAAAGTGATGACGCAACATTTGCTTGCTGGGGAAACTAAATGGATAGCGTAAAGCCAAAAATCAAGTAATTGTAGTTGCACAAATTCTCCGAAAGAGGAGACATGAAGGTCCCCCTCCAAGCTAGCAACCTTTAAACAAAGAAACTTGATAGGTTGCTTGTGGAAGAAGAGGCATATATACATTAGCAGCATTGCACGCAAGCATGCCAATGTTAAGAATATATGTCTTTTTTTTTGTGCTCACAACTACATATATAGCCTACTAATACCACAACATCTTCTGTATTATTAGGCGTGGTTAGTATGACTACTCGTTTAATGATGGCTGTTATGAAATGTTTAGAGCCAAATGATCGACTAATTAAGTGAAATTCCCTTCTTCAAAATTTATTCTTAAAACAAAAGAGAAAGATATCACAAAGTTTTACTATTTGTTTAATTGGGGATGCCTGGAGCAGGACAAAAGAAAAAGGAAAAGGGTGTCCAACCTTGTACCTCTAAGATGCAAGGTAGTATATTTACCATTAAATTAATATTAATCCTTGATAGAATAATTATTATTGTTATTCATGATTATTATTTTTGTAATTAGTGTAGTATCATTTATATATTGTAGGAGGTAAAATATTGATTAGGAAGATTAGCATAGTAATTAGGGAGATTAACATTATTTTTGGGAAGATAATTAGACATGATTTAGGCATGATTTTCTCCCCATCATTATCTTGTATAGTTGTATATAAACCACATTATTGTGCAAGAATGAGATGAGGAAAATATTTTAATTAACCTAATATTCTTACATGGTATCAGAAGATAAGGGAAAGATCCTACCCTAAACAAAACACTTCAAATTCCCCCCCCCCCCCCTCTTCCAAACAACCGACTGATTTTCGTCTTTTGTGTCTTCCTCCATTATTATTTTTTTTCTCTCCATTATTGTTCATTTTTTCCGGTCAAAAATATCTGACTCCAAATCCACATTTCACCCCGCTCTAACCGTTTCTAACATAAAAACACATATTTCCATCACACTTGAGATGGAAAATGTTCACTATGCTACTTGGGCGGAGCTTTTTAAAATTTGTTGTTGTTTTCACGGGGTTATAGATCACATCATCCCGCCGGCAAATGAAAAAGGAAAGGAGTTAAAAACAGACGATGACAAAGAACTATGAGAAACTCTTGATGCCACAGTTCTCTCATGGATTTATGCAACTATCTCTAGCGATTTGTTGCACACAATAATGGAGCTTGATTCTATGGCAATGGAAGCCTGGAATCGATTGCGGGATATTTTTTAACACAACAAAATTCCCACGCCATCACCTTGGAGCAAGAATTCTCCACCACCGATATGGCGGATTTCCAAATGCGTCGGCATATTGTCAACACCTAAAAGTCTTATCAGATCAACTCAAAAATATTGGTTCGCTAGTCACCAACAACCGATTGGTTCTACAATTTGTGGTCGGCATTACCGACGCTTATAGTGGCGTGGGGACGCTCATTCGACAAAGCAATCCGTTACCATCATTTTATCAAGACCGTTCTATGCTCATTCTTGAAGAGGTGGGGTTCGCCAAAAAGGCAGCCACCGGCTCCAATTCCCCTTTCATTGCCACCCCAAATAATGAAACTAGCAATTTTGTTGAACCTACACAACAAAATCGAAATGAAGGAACGAAGTTAAAAACCGAAATGGAAAAATGGTGGAAATCAAAATTTCGGTGGCGGCGGTGGCAGTGGATACGACGGCAAAAGCAGCGGCAATGGTGAGCAGCAGTGGCAGCCTCGGCAGTGGGGTGGTGGACCAATCCAGTGGGCCTGGCAATGGCCTTGGGTCGTACCACCATACCCAATCTCATCGGGTAACTGGGCCAGGGCCAGTCCAAGGCCAAATGCCCAACAACCCACTGGCAGTTCACAGCGTGTTGGGCCTTAATTTTCTGGGCCACGGTACAGTGGGAATAACAGCAACTATGGGCCACTGCCGACCTAGTGGCAGGAGGTCCATTCGGCAACGGCTAGCCCAACTGATATTGAGTCTGCCATGTACACTCTTGGACTTAATCTGCCCGACGCAAATTGGTATATGGATTCCGGAGCGACGTCTCATATGACGCCCTCCCAAGGTAATCTCTCGTCTTATAATAATTTGTGCAAAAATAATGGTATAATTGTCGATAATGGTCATTCCATTCCAATTCAAGGTTATGGTTCTACTAAATTAGCCCCACCAAACCCGCCACTAACCTTAAAGAATGTCCTTTATGCCCTACTAAATTCAAGGGAGTTTGATAATAAGGATTTTTGGGATTTTTGCAACTCAAATAATTTAAACTTTCGTCTTTCATGTACCCATACATCTTCACAAAACGGGAAGGCGGAACGAAAAATACAAACCATAAATAACATCATTGGAACATCCCTTACCCATGCATATTTACCCTCCTCATTTTGGCATCATGCACTACAAATGACCATATATTTATTGAATATACTTCCTCACAAAAACTTGTCAAATCAAGCTCCACTAAAAGTCATATATCTATGGGATCCGTCTTATTCCCATTTACGAGTTTTCGGATGCTTGTGCTATCCACTTTTTCCATCTATCACAATCCACAAACTTCAACCCTGGTCTACTCATTGCATTTTTTTGGGTTATCCTTCCAATCGTAGAGGTTACAAGTGTTACGACCTATCCTCCAATAAAATCATTATAAGTCGTCACGTCATCTTTGATGAAATAATTTTCCCATTAACCAAAATGCATGAGTCAAGACCACCCACCTATGATTTTCTCGATGATGGAATATCCTCGTATTTGGCCCAACACTATTCCCTACCCAATGTTCCATTGTTGGCCAACCCGAATAATTTGGGTTCTGAAACAGTGGCTCAAAAATGTACCACAACTACTATTTCGTTCAGCCCAAATTATTTGGGAGAGCTAGCCTATGAAATAGAGGCCCAACATCAAGAACACATTGCCCATCAAATTGGGCCAGTGGTTCAGTCACGGAGCCCAGTTCTTGCAAGTAGCAATAGTAGCTATAATCAAAACAAGCCCAGTTCCGAAAATTCAGCCCAACCTCTCGGTCCAATTCCAAACATGCCTCGTTCTGTTTATTCAGATCGTCCCCTTGGCCCAGTCCCAGTTCCGGCCCAACGACCCGTCACCCGAAGTCAACACGGTATTATTAAACCCAACGCCAAATATAGCCTACACACCCAAGTCTCAAAATCACCATTGCCCCGAAATCCCATGTCTGCTCTTCATGACCCGAATTGGAAAATGGCTATGGATGATGAATTTAATGCTCTTATTAAAAATAGGACGTGAGAATTAGTACCTCGTCCACCTCATGCTAATATAATTCTATCTATCTGGATTTTCAATCACAAAGAAAAATCTTATGGAACGTTTAAGAGGCATAAAGCCTGTCTTGTAGGTGATGGCAAGACACACCGTGTTGGCATGGATTGCGGTGAGACGTTCAGTCCGATGGTCAAACCAGCGACTATCCGAACAATACTTAGTTTGGCTCTCTCAAAGGGATGGCCACTTCATCAGTTAGATGTTAAAAATGTCTTCCTCCATGGTCAGCTAAATGAAACAGTGTACATGTACCAACCTTTGGGATACAGGGACTCAACATATCCCAATCATGTGTGTCTTCTCAAAAAACATTATATGGGCTAAAGCAAGCCCCCAGGGCATGGTACAAGCGGTTTGCTGATTTCATTTCAAATATTGGTTTTTCTAACAGCTATTCCGATCACTCTCTGTTTATTTATCATCAGGGGTTTAATAATATTGCGTATCTTCTTTTATATGTGGATGATATCATATTGACTACCTCCTCATATGCTCTTCGAAAGACCATCATGACACAGCTTGGCTCTGAATTTGCAATGAAGGACCTCGGACAGCTACACTATTTTTTAGGCATAACAGTGACACGACATACATGTGGTTTGTTTCTATCCCAAAAGAAGTATGCAGCAGAGATTATGGAACGAGCTAGCATGTCCTCTTGTAAACCTTCAGCAACTCCGGTGGACACAAAATCCAAATTGAGTGCATCTTCCGACAAGCCTTTTGCCGATCCAACACTCTACCGCAGCCTGGCATGGGCCCTGCAGTATCTAACATTCACAAGACCGAATATTTCTTATGTTATTCAACAAGTGTGACTCTTTATGCATAATCCGGTGGATGTTCATATGCATGCTCTAAAACACAGTGTGTGGTATATTCAGGGTACTCTTGAATATGGCCTACACTTATACCCATCATCGACGTTAGCACTTGTCTCATACACTGATGCCGACTGGGGAGGATGCCCAGACACCAGGCGCTCCACTTCAGGGTATGGTATATTTCTTGGTGATAACTTGGTTTCTTGGTCATCCAAAGACATGCCACGTTATCCAGATCCAACGCCGAAGCAGAATACCGAGGTGTTGCAAATGTTGTGTCCGAATCATGTTGGCTTCAAAATCTTCTACTTGAGCTCCACTGTCCGATTCCGAAAGCCACATTGGTGTATTGTGATAATGTTAGTGACATCTACCTGTCCAGAAATCCAGTAAATCATCAACGCACAAAACATATTGAGCTGGATATCCATTTTGTCCGTGAAAAGTCTCACGCGGACAAGTGTGGGTGCTACATGTCCCGTCGCGCTATCAAATTGCTGTTATTTTTACTAAAGGTCTTCCGCTGGTGTTATTTGAAGATTTTCGGGACAGTCTCGGCATCCGCTTACCTCCTGCTTCGACTGCGGGGGAGTGATAGAATAATTATTATTGTTATTAATGATTATTATTTTTGTAATTAGTGTAGTATCATTTATATATGGTAGGAGGTAAAATGTTGATTAAGAAGATTAGCATAGTAATTAGGGAGCTAGCATTATCTTTGGGAAGATAATTAGAAATGATCTTCTCTCCGTCATTATCTTGTATAGTTGTATATTAACCACGTTATTGTGGAAGAATGGGATGAGGAAACTATTTTAATTAACCTAATATTCTTACAATCCTCAAAATTTTGTGGCTAATTGCTTATTTAGATATTTTAGGTCTGTCTTTTATCGGACATCAACTTCACCTAAAACTAAAAACCACACGGCTAATAAAGGGGTGGATGCATAGTTAATTTCTCAAATAGTCATTGAATTTACTTCTTTTTATAAAAGTCATTAAATTCTGTTTTTTATTTATTTTTAAATAGGTATTTATGTAATGAGTTTGGTTCTTTTGCAGTCACTTTTTTCTTTCGATTTCTCGTGAATGCCCCTACATGACATGAATCCTAATTAACGGAATCATTGTGTACCAGATGTCTTTTGATTATGAAAAGAAGAAGAAAAACTAGAAACACTCCAATGCTCCGAAATTCATAGGGCAGCAACCTAATTCTTAGTTTCTTACCAACCATATGTCATCATCTTTTTGTTGGCTGCTTCAAAAGTTAGATTTCTACTTTCATTTGCAAGGGTCCTTATGAAAAGATAATTCCTAAATTAACAATTTGGAAATAATCTCATTTACAGAATAAAAGAAAACCAAAATGAAAAGAAAAAAATCAAAAGAAATAAAGAAAGATTTAAAACTTGCAAAAATTAAATATTGGTGCACCAATTAATGTACTCAGGTCCAAGTATACTTCAGTTTGTCTTTGTGTTCACACTATTTCACTACATTAATTTATCAACATCCCTTTTGAATCATACTAAGAATTTAATGAATGGAAGCAGCCAAAATTCCATTACTATAGGCAAATTAAAGCGCCAGCACGGGAAACAGTGTGAAAATTTTGCCCTCACATGCTCATTGGGTTGCTTTAGTGCTCCCCACCATTCAAGACTCGAGGGGTTTGGGGATTGTGGAACTTGAATACTGATTAAAGAATCACAACTCTTATGGACATATATTGAATTATTTTCCAAATATCCCTTGATAACCAATTGAGCTGCCCAAGCGGAAATACATATTGAATTATTGATTATGTTAATACCAGCTTCCATGCTTCAGCTCTAATCAAGATATCATAACTAATGGATGGTCAGTTACAGTTTTATCTTCTTTCCTCCCAATTGAGTAAAAATACTAAGTCTTTGACTGTCAATTGCTATAATATTGGCGGCTAGTGGTGTTGATGGAAAATCGAATCAAATAGAAGAAAAAAACTGATACTTTTTTGTTTGATTTATTTTGGGTTTTAAATTTAAAAACCGATAATATTTTATATGATTTTGATTTTAAGCAAAAGATAACTGAAATAATTGAACCAAACTGATAATATAAATATCTATCTAAAAATTATAGTTGCACACATATATATACTCATATATGTGTATACTTTTATATAAGAAAATCAAAATTTTACGATACTTGTTAATCTTTTTTACTCTTGGTTCATAGCCTAAATGTTTGCATTTATAGTAATTCAATCTTCGCATTTACTTTCTAGTTTGATTCGTAGGTTTTATTTTGATAATTCCAAGAATATATTTCACATTCAAAATAACTTGTCCTTGAGCCCTAACTATTCATTAAGATATTTTGGTAGTATATCACTACTAGATTTTTAATTTTTTGCACAAAAACAAATTCATTGTAAGAACTACTTCTTATGTTCCTTAAAATGGCTAAATTTTTAGACTATGCATACAATTGTTTTGGAGGATACATATATAATTTGATTACGTTTATATTCCTTCTTTTATCAAATATTAATTGATTTGATAGTGTTAGGCTAGAAAATAGTTAATATGTGCTTGGAAGTATATTGTCTTATATTTAAATAAAAATTGACAAAATCAACAAAAACAAAAGTAATAAAAATCTAACTTAATTGGTTTGATTTGATTTGATTCTAATATTTAAAAAAGACTGACTAAATTGATTTGATCATCTTTTAAAGAAAAACCGACTCAAACCAAATCATTAACAACCCTAGACCCTCATCTAGCAGAGTCCATAAGAAGCATTGTTCTTTTTTTGTGTGTGTGGGGGATAAGTCTTATACATGTGATTCCTATGATAGAAATGATGGGAAAATAACATACACAGAAAACATTTCAAGATAAAAATATGCATAAAAATAGATAATTAACTGCCGGTTTTAATTTAATAAGCGTGAAGTAATTTTCGTGACTCAAGAAATTCCAAATTTTGATACCCGTGTTAGCAAGTAATTTTCAGGAATAACCATAGTCTTTTAAATTTCTTAGAAAAAAAACGCAGTCTCTCTCTCCTTTAAAATTTACACATCCTTTTTCTATAGGAATTAACTTCCTTTTATAACCCACGTTTTTCTTGGTAATACTTTTATCGAAACGTGTAGGAATTTCCTTTACACCAAGAAAAGATTTTTCAAAGTCCTAATTTCGTTCGAGCATAACAAGAACCATACAATTAATTAATGAAAATTCTTATTAAGAACCACACAATTAATTAATGAAGCTTCCTATTATGAAAATAATTCATTTTGTCTGAATTATTCTTACCATAATAAATTATAAAATATTTCACTATTTTTTTGTAATTTCCCTTCTCAATTGAATTTCTAATTCTTTCATTAACACCTTATTTAACTCTCCATATTAAATTAAAAATACCAATAAAATTACATTAATTGTATCTAACACTAACAAAATGCTAAATAAAAAAGAAAAGAAAAGAAAAGAAAGATATCTTGTTAAAGAAGATAGAAGATATATATGGAGTCAGTTGATTTTAATTGAATGCGATTTGTTATATGTAGTTACATGTTAAAATTAATTTAACAAACACATAAAAAATAGATACAATTCGAGTCGCATGACATGATGCGCGACCTACAACGATAGTAACTTTGATTAAGTTTCTAGGAAGCCAAAAGTGTTTATTTTATATACATAAAAAATTATTTATTTTAGAAAGTTAACGTATTTGCAAAACTTTTAGAAGAAAAAAGAGTAGGCTTTTTTATTAGTATTAGCAGTTATTTTTTAAAAATTGAAAAAAAAATAGCTTTTTACTATAAGTACTTTCTGGGCCTTGATCAAGCACACATTGTTGCTCTAATATTACCCAGTTTGCTTGGACGCAGAAAGGCTTAAAGAGGCCTAGAAGTCATACCGAATAGACACTATACCGGCAACAAACTCTGAAAAATATTTTTCTAACTGATTAGCCAATACAAACAGATTCTCTCCAAAAATACATTTTTGAAAAGTACTTCTAACAAAAAACACTCTTCAAAATAAGTAAATGTTTGAAAATTCGATCAAACATGCCATTAAAATCTACCTTCACTACTTGCATTCAAAAAATAAAGTATAAAAGGTTACTACTCCCTTTGTCCTAAAAAAAAATTGGCTTACTTTCTTTATTAGTTTGTCCCAAAAAGATTGACACATTTCTATAATTAGAAATAATTTAACTTTATGAGATCATTTACAGTCCACAAATATCTAAGATTTATTTTGGAGCACACATTTTAATTTTTTTTTTATTTCTTAAATTTTGTGTCAAGTTAAATTAGGTCAATCTTTTTTAGACAAAAAAAGTAGCATCTAATAGTTGTCGTGTGTCACTCACACCATCAACCACTAATGCGGCTCTATGGTACTTATGTTTGTGGAAAAGGATTTTATTTTTATTTTTATTTTTATTTTAATACACATGGGGGCGGGGAGGGCATCACAAGGTGGAGAATCGAACTCTAATCAATAGGATGAAAGTTCAAGTAGTCAATCAATTGAACTATTATATTTCTCTTGGAAAAGGATAAAATACCCTTGTAAATTAATATATATTATAAAGCTAGGAATATACAATCATATGTGGCACCTCTCTATGGTCAATGATTCTATTTATCTTTTTTCTCATTTTTTTGACTTTTTATATTATTTTTAATTATTTTATTTTAATTTAAAAGTCATCTCCATAACTCACACCTCTTCATCTTCATAACTTCTACTCTTAATTAGTATTAGTAATTAGTTTCACAATTCCTAATTTAATGTATAAATTATGACACCAAATTAAAATCACACCAATAGTATGGTATTCTCATTCCAATAAATGGAGGGTATTATAGAATGGATGAGGAGATCAAAAGCACAAAATGAAGAAAATGTTGATGGACAAGAAATTATTTTATCTCATTTTTTGGAATTTTTTTCTTAATTAACTCTATTTACCAAATAAAATGATCAATATCTGATCCCATATGCATCATAGTAAAGACTCACTTACCATATTAAATACAACATTTCTCATCTCCAGGTAATATATTTCACATTCCATAACAGTTTTTCCTAATTAATCACTATATTTCTAACAGTTTTTTCATTTGCATAACTTGTATTAAAATAGTAATATTTAATGTGTATTAATCCCTCACAATTGCACTGATAATTAATTTTTATGCCTCTTAATATTCTTTGTTATGCACTATATATAGATTGGAAGTGAATTTTTGTACATACTCTACTTTGCATGGATGCTCTAACATACTTTTCTTTGTTTTTTTGGACACTGTTATTGAAAATGAAGAGTTAGAAGTTGTTCTTTCAATCATATAATGAGGTAATTTTCAAAGATACAATCTCCTATTAAGAAGAAACTTTCTATTTAATGAACTTTCAAATTTGTCGTTAGTATAACAAGTCTTTTCGTGTATATCAAGTGTTTTATATGTTCTTTCACTGTACTTTTTTGAATTACTTTCTCTGTATTAAAATATTTTTCATATTTTCTTTTCGAGATTTAAATTATATGAACTTTGACAATTTTTGAGATGTATTTTCTTCACCATTATTATATATGATAATAATTGCAATTTATAATACTTTTCGAGCTCACCTGAAAAAAATAATCCCTTGATTATTCTCGTTAACGAAAAGAGTATATATACAAATTACAATTCTCCATAATAGAAAACCTATTCCTATACTAAACCCAAAACCCTATTCTAATAGTACAAGACTCCTATAATTATGGTAAGTGTTATGGTAATATTTACACTAGAAGGAAGATAAAATCGTGACTAATATTTACCTATTACTTATATACACGGTATATTTAACACACACCTGCAGTCATGGCGGGCGGCATTCGAACGCTGACTGTCCCTAAAATCTTCAAAAAGGACCGATGGAAGACCCTTTGTAAAGATGTCTGCAATTTGATACCTGGAAGGGACATGGCAGATGCATACTTGTCCACGAGCTACCTTTTCTCGAATAAAGTGAATGTCCATCTCTATGTTTAGTGTGCTGGTGCTGAACCGGTAGATGGCACTAACATTATCACAATACACCAATGTAGCTTTCTGAATAGGACAATGAAGCTCTAAAAGAAGATTACGTAACCAATAGGATTCAGAGACCACATTGACTACCCCTCGATACTCAGCCTCTGCACTAGAGCAAGACAACGTTGACTGGCGTTTTGCAGACCAGGAGACCAAGTTATTTCCAAGGAACATACAATAGCCAGACGTAGAGCGTCTGGTGTTTGGACAGTCACCCCAATCAGCATATGTATACGAGACAAGCGTAGACGTCGATGACGGATATAAATGCAAGTCATAGTCAAGTGTCCCCTGGATGTACCGAATAATGCGTTTGAGCGCATTCATGTGCTCAACCCTGGGATCATGCATAAATAAACACACATGTTGTACAGTATATGTACTATCTAGTCTCATGAATGTAAGATACTTAAGGTCCCTTGCAAGACTGCGATATCGGGTCGGATCCTCGTAAGGGGAGCCAGCCGCAGCCTCCAATTTGGGTTTAGTATCAACTGGAGTGGAAGTGGACTTACAGGATGACATCCCAGCCCTCTCAATGATCTCAGCTGTATACTTCCTCTGTGATAAGAACAACCCACCTGCATGACGAGTGACAACAATCCCCAAAAACTAACTCAAGCCCTCCAAGTCTTTCATAGCAAACTCAAAACTAAGCATTGTTATGATAGACTGGCATAATGCATCAGAAGAGGAGGTCAAGATAATATCATCCACATATAACAGAATATAAGCCAAGGAAGAACCACGGCGATATATGAACAATGAATTATCAAACCTGTTATGAGAGAACCCAATAGTCAAAACATAGTCTGGAAACCTCTTATACCAAGCCCGTGGGGACTACTTAAGTCCATACAAGGACTTCTTCAACAAACAGACATGATGAGGATATTTGGGATCCCTAAACCCCAAGGGCTGATGCATATAGTCTGTCTCCTTGAGATCACCATGTAAGAAAGCATTCTTCACATCTAACTGATGAATGAGCCATGCTTTCAAAAGAGCCAAGATGAGCACAGTGCGAATGGTATCCGGCTTGACCACCGGACTAAACGTCTCACCACAATCCCCACCAACCTGCTGAGTCTTACCATCACCGACAAGACGGGTCTTATGCCTCGCAAAAGAACCGTCAGAATTGTCCTTATGAGCAAAAATACACATAGACCGAATAATATTAACACCAGATGGACGGGGCACCAACTCCCACGTCTTATTATCAATAAGAGCATTATATTCGTCGGTCATAGTAATTTTTCAATTCGGGTCATTTAAAGCAGACACATGATTACCGGGTAAGGGTGATTTAAGAACATTAGAATTTAAATTAAGAAGATATGTAGTCATTTGTAGAGCATGATGCCAAAAATAAGGGGGTACGAAAGCATGAATCAATAGAGTTCGGACAATGTTATTAATGGTACGAACTTTGTGTTCGGCTTTTCTATTTTGTGAAGACGTATGAGGACAAGAAAAATGAAAATTGATCCCATTATTAGCACAAAATTCCTGAAATACCCCATTATCATATTCTTTGCCATTATCACATTGAATATTTTTTATTTCCCGTTCGAATTGGGTTCTAATGAATGCTCTAAATTTTAAGAAAGTGGAAAACTCTTGAGATTTTTTCGCTATCGGAAAAGTCCATAAAAATTAGAATAATCATCCAAAAATAGAACATAATAACGATGACCCAAAGAACTGAGAACAGGAAATGTCCACAAATCGCTATGAAGAATATCAAATGGCATTAAAGTATGAGAATTAAAGTCTTCAAATTGCAACCAAACAATTTTTCCTGACGAGCAAGATTGACAATTCGGAGTACTACGCGTACCCTTATAAGAAATATTTTTTTATCTAAGGAAGACAAAATAGATGACCCCGGATGACCTAGACGAGCATGCCACAAGGAAGGGACAAGAGCTGCAAAAGTTGATGGCAAGGCTTGACTCAAAATACTGAAACGCGGCGTGATAGGATATAGATCTCCCCTACTATTACACCTCATGAGAGGACTCCCCGCCTTGAAATCCTTCACAGAAAACCCAAACGGATCAAATTCAACAGAAGCAAAATTATTAGTGGTGAATTTACGGACGGACACCAAATTTTTAATCAATTTAGGAGCGTGAAGGGTATTTTTCAATATAAGGGGCGGATGGGGGGAGACAATATTTTATGACCTTAACCACGAATTGGAATTAAATTATCATTACCAACAATTATGCCACAAGGGCTGCTCAAATTGGAATAAGAAGAGAGAGTACCTGGTTCGGATGTCATGTGGGTAGTGGCTCCGGTGTCTATGTACCAATTTAGGTCCGGTGGATTTAATCCAAGTGTGTGCATCGCGACTTCAATGTCAGTTTTTGTGGGACCCGCTGCATAGTAGGCCTGCGGAAGCCGAGGCCCAAGAATACTGCCCTACTGCCCCGGCCCATAACCTGGTCTGAAACCCAAGACTGGACCCGAGAAACTAGGCCTGGGCTATTGAGAATTATGGGCCTAGTTTCCCGGGTAATACCCCTGAAAACAGCTATTGTTTGGCCTAAATTGGCTGGCCTAATTCCACTGCATAGGGGTCCACTGCTGGGCCCAAAATTGTTGTTGTTGCTGACAGACTCGAGGGCCACCACCACTGTTCCGACTGCCACCCATATTGTCGTCGCGATTTTGCCATTATTTTTTCGATTCTGACTCATTTTGCCTCCACCGTTGTTGTGGTTTTGGCCCAAGTTTTTGGAATCGGAAGGGGGAAAATTAGACTCAGTCATCATGACTACGGGGCTAGCATCGGTAGCCGCTTTCTTGGCGAAGCTGGCTTCTTCGAGCGTAAGCATAAAATGAGCCTGTTAAAATTACGGAAGAGGACTGCTCTGACGAAGAAGCGTGCCAACACCACTATATGCCTCAGAAAGGCCTGCAACCATCTGAAGCACAAGGCGGTCGTTGGTAACTGGCGCACCAACGTTGCGGAGTTGGTCCGCCAATTCCTTCAACATTTTGCAATTTGCTGAAACGTTAGGGAAATCTTCCATATTGACGTGGGAGAATTCCCGCTCCAAGGTAACAGCACGAGAATTTTGATTATCTTGGAATATATCATGTACTTTATTCCAAGCTGCCATCACCGAAGCTTCTGTTTCGATAATCGTCTGCAACAGGTCGATAGAAATAGTGGAATAAATCCACTGAAGAACAGTAGCATCAAGTGTCGTCCATAACTTAGGATCATCCTCGGGTTTTGGCACTGTTGTATCCGTAAGAGCCGCGGGGATAATGTGATGGAGGACTTGATGCGAGCGTGCATGAACTTTGAACATTTGGCCCACGTCGCATATTGGACGTTTTCTATTTCAAAAATGATAGAGATGTGATTCTTGATATTAGAAATAGCAAGGGCAGGGTGAAACGTGTTCTTAGCCATAATAGCAACGCAAGACGTGATGTAGGGATTTGGAAGAAAAAATTGGGAAGAGAAAAATAATTTCCGGGCATGGAAACCGAGGAAGGGAGCTCGGAACCGGGCTGTTTGGACAGAAAAAATATTCAAACTTAGACTTCTGATACCATAAAAGAAACAATCCCTTGATTATTCTCATTAATGAAAGAGTATGTATACAAATTACAATTCTCCATAATAGAAAACATATTCCTATTCTAAACTCAAAACCCTATTTTAGTAGTACAAGACTCATATAATTATGGTAAGTGTACAACATTAATTATGGTAATATTTACACTAGAAGGAAGAAAAAACCGTGACTAATATTTACCTATTACTTATATACACGGTATATTTAACAATACCCTCTCCTTTCTTTTGTTAATTTTGTTTATTATTCTCTACCATACAACGGTATTTAGTTGATCAACAAAAAGAAGATAACGGAAGGAAGGCAAAGGTGGAGTTATAGAAAATTGAGGGGTGTAAAATCAGCTTATTTCATCCATCTTAAACCCTAGATTTAGCTACGATTTTATTGTAAGTAGTTTAACACTAAGCCAAATCTGAAAGGTTCAATGTCAACTAAAAAGGTATATATACATGTATGCCTCTTCACCATTGTTCTACCTGAAGATTCCAAGAGTGATATTGTATACAATTTGATAATTGTATTTATATTCTCTTACAGTTATCTTGTTTTTTACTTCTTCGTCACTCAATAGTATATAAATTGAAAAAATAAGAAATAACTCTACAAACACATAAAAGGGAAAGAAAAAGAGAATTAAGTTTGAAGAAGCAAAAAAAACTCATTTTGATAAAAGCTTGTGCGAGATATATTGAAAAATAAAGAAAATGTTGGTTACAAAGATGCAGGAAACGGAAATTACAAGTAACTGCTAAGGATTACAAGAACTGAAATTACAATTGAAGAATAAACTGAAATTACAATTGAAGAATAAACTGAAATTACAAGAACTTGAAGAATAAACTGGAACAGTTTTTGGTATGATGAGTCGAGTGTTTGCACTCTGTCTTTAAGACAATATTGCCCCGTATGTATCCTTTCTACGTCCTGGATAATTGTCTCCCAAGATAAAACAGCAAGTGAACAAATGAGCAAAGGAAACTCAAGTGCTACCGTGAAGAATTTTGAGTAATGAAATGATACTGGAAGGTTGTAGGAAGACTGAATTCATTTCTGTTTGTGTGTTTTGTGTAGCTCAACAATGGTGACAAATGGTCATTTAAATAGTTGAAGGAGAGGCTCATGAACTGCCCACATAAGTGTCATTACTGGTCAAGTAATGGCAATTATGAATGTAGTAATTCACCAAAATAAATGGTGAATTTGATGTGCAACGGATGACATTTAGGAAGAGTAATTCAGCCAAAATAAATGGTTGAATTGAGTGATGTTCTCTGCCCAATCTGACTTTCTTGAAACTTCAGGGACAAAACTGTACATATGAAATAATTCTTGTCCAAAAAGATAATATCAGAAGAAGCACAGGCCGGACGGGACGGGCGGGCGGCGGCGCGTGTGTGGGCTTTCCTCGAATCGAAGCACATCTAGGTCCTCCCTCCTTTAAACACATGGGATACCCCTTGGGTCCCAAACCCCAAGCCAACTTTGAGACTTATAAACAAAATAATTCTTTCTTCCTCCACCGATGAGGGAGAATTGATCTCTATACCACACTTTTCCATGCTTCAAACACCTCACTTCGTGGACCAATATCTCTTTCATTTCTCAACGAAATTTGACGATCCTTGGCCCTACGGTCATCTACTTACTTAGTAGATTATGCATGTGTGAAGAACCAGATTCTACAACACGCGGAACACTAGTGTTTAAGCTGTTAAAGTTGGTCGGACGCAACTCCGTCAAAGACAAATTTCCAACAGAAAATACGTACTTGTAGCTCCTAATAATTTTTTTCTTTTTCTGGAGTGAAAATCTAAATGGTGAGAGAGGGGAGGCGCTAAAGAAATGGGATACGGATGTGAGTTTAGTGTTTATTATCTCCGAAACAAACTAACAAGAATAACTTTAAAATTCCACATTCCATAACATTGAATCTAATATTTCTTATTGTTGCTTAGATTGCAAAATTTGTTTTGTAAACTTAATTGGTTATTGAATGTGCATAATCTTACTTTTAAGTATTTCAAAATAGTTGGAAAAACAAGTCGAGATTGAATAGTTTAACTTATGGTACAAATATTATTGGATCATGTATTTAGCAAAATTACAAAATTAAACTCGATTGAACTATACAGGTTAGGTGGATTTTGCTGAAGAAGAGTGAGTGAGTGATCCAATTCCTAAAATTACTTAGTGTTCATATGTATTGTAAGCGGTAATAACCTCACTTACAAAATATGGTGAAATTTTTTATATGTACACATGTTCAAAAAGTGAACCAAATTAATATGATTCAAATGAAAATTTAGATGTACATTTTATATGTGAAGTTGAAATTTTTATAACTTCACGACCACATTATTATAAAGAAGACAATTATTTTTAAGTTGAATCATCAATAGGTTTTTCATGACCGCAAGCGCGGACAAATTTCCTAGTAAAAATGTAATTGCAAATTTATGGTTCAAGAGCATTGAACATTTGTAGAAAATAAAGAAAAAGGTAGTTTGACTCAAGTCAGATATGTGTGTGAAACGTACGGCTAATGCACGGCGTAATACGTGGACCGATGATTGCGGATAATTGGGCTGAAATCTGGCCACCCTTCATATTGTCAACACTATTTTGTGCTTTTCCCGTATTTCTTTTTCAGAAGTTCAAATTTGGCGGGTAAATTGCTACTCCATTGAGTAACGTGAAATGCCACTCACTTCTTACTTCGAGCAGCTAAGTTGGGAAAAAGTGAACGCACTAACCAAAAGCAAATTGCACTAAGTAGTAGAAAAAACTAAGTATTCTTCTGTTTTTGTGTGACTTTTTGTAAATTTCTTAGATTATGCTCAAAATATTTGAAATTAGTGTTTCCGCAGCTAATCAACTACAGTACTATTATCATGGTGAAAGTTTTGGCCAAAAACATGATGCTTTAAACCAAGAAAATTTTGAATAAGATTCCTATTCTATAATATTGACCTGATTCACCGCTCACACGAGTATACTTGGTCGATAAATAATATAACAATAAGTAGAGTCGTTCTCACAAGGACTTACTCGATTAACTCTTCGGATTATATTAAATAGTCACAAGATATTTATCCAAGATGTTTCACAAGATTTGAGTTGTTATTGTATCTATAACAAAATTAATAAACGTAAATTACTATGTTTTTTAATAAATCAATAGGAGGAGAGATTCCAGGGTTATGGATAGAACATCAATTCGGTTGAGTATCCATTTTAACTAACTAATTCGATTATATGGTTTACTAGTCACGTGATTAATTTTTGCTGGTAAGAATCTTTTGAATACTTACATAGCCTATTTACAACTAACAACGAGAATCTTAAAAGGAAGGATGGGTAATTAAGGGAATAGTTATTATGTTAGTGCAAACTCTATAAAACAGAAAGAAAAAAGTGGGAACGGTAAAATCAGGAAGGAATTTATGAAAATCTTTAAAAGAGGAAGTTGATGGAGGACACAACTTGCAATTAAAGCAAAGCGGCTATAACTGTTTCATTCGAGACCTTATGGTGCTGTGGACCTATCTTTTCCTTTTATATTCCACTCTAATTAATAAAGAAAATATTTTCTCCTCTCAAATTCCCACATTGCCCCCAAAAAGTCATGATTGCTAATAAATGTTATTTCCTTGGTCCGTGTTTTTATATTTAAAAATAATTTAATTTTATAAAATACTTTACAATTACACATTTATATAAAATTTATTTTGGATCAAACATTTAAAAAATATTCATTTCTTTTTTAAATTTTAATACAAGTCAAATAATGAGGAGGGAGTATAACACTGATGGCAAGTACGTCAAAGGAGAGATAGAAGTTGAATTTTGGTAGTGTTATCTTTCCGCCAATATGTCCTTTGATTAAGGAAGACCAAAAGTAGGTATAGGACATAATTAAGGATGATTTCGTTTCCCCTTTCTATTCTCTCTCTCTCTCTCTCTTCCCTTTCCTCCATAAGTAGCACTTGCCCTTCCCTCATTTTCTTCAACCCTAAAATCCCAACTCCCCCCCCCCCCCCTTCCCCTTTCACTCAATGGGTGTCATCATCACTTTTATTGTTGGTCTTATTTTGGTGGATTCTCTTGTTGTTGAAGCAAGAATCCCTGGTGTATACTCAGGTGGTTCTTGGCAAAGTGCACATGCAACATTTTATGGTGGGAGTGATGCTTCTGGAACTATGGGAGGTGCATGTGGTTACGGGAATTTGTACAGTCAAGGGTACGGAGTGAACACAGCAGCATTGAGCACTGCTTTGTTTAACAATGGATTAAGTTGTGGAGCTTGCTTTGAGATTAAATGCACTAATGATCCTCATTGGAGGTGGTGTCTCCCTGGTAGCCCTTCCATTTTAATCACAGCCACCAATTTCTGCCCACCAAACTATGCCAAGCCCAATGACAATGGTGGCTGGTGCAACCCTCCTCGCACTCACTTTGATCTTACCATGCCTATGTTCCTCAAGATCGCTGAATACCGTGCAGGCATTGTTCCTGTTACTTATCGCCGGTAATCTCCTCTTCTTATTATCTTCTCTTGTAATGCACTCTGTTTTATACTCCTGAAAATATTATTACTAGCAGTTTTTTAATATTTGAAAAACACATATCAAAGAAGAATTCTTAAAGCTAATAATAACAATAATGTAACATACAATGTATAAACATATACTACTACTAGAAGTGCCAATTTCTCCCCCCCCCCCCCCCCCCACACACACACACATACATGTTGTCATGAGCGAATTTATGCATAATTTTTTGGACATGTGAACCCATGGTTTTTTTTATAATTAAATATTTTATGTATATATTTTTTAAAATTGATTTAATATTACCTGCTACAATCATGCTACAAAAAGTTTAATCGGTGAACTTGGTTAAAATTTTAGTTATTTATCAAAAGGAACAAGATCAATTCCTCATTATTTTCCTTTTTTTAATAGTGTACTCATATTCTAAAAATCTTAGATCCTTTGACGTCCGATGATTAGGAACAATTACATGCAATGATAAAGCATCACCTTGGCCCTTTTCCCTCTATTTCATCTCCTTTCCCGACTTACTTGAAAATCATTAAATCGGAAGGAAAATATCACGGTGTTCATACCATGAAAAACGAAATTTGGTGTTGTAAAAAGGCAATCTTTCATTGTACCTCCAATTATTCAATAACTTCTCCACAGCCCCCATGTGCCTTACCATTTTTACGTCTTGAGTTTTTCTGGACCTTTTATATCACATATAAGTAAGGACCCTTTTGAAACCGCGTGATCCCACAATAACTCGGGACACTTTTTTTTTTTTACCTTTAGAGTAATTAATATTTACCATATTTTTTGTGAAATGTCAGGATACCATGCCGCAAACAAGGAGGAATCAGGTTCACAATCAACGGCTTCCGTTACTTCAACTTGGTTTTGGTGACCAATGTGGCAGGTGCAGGAGACATTATTAAGGTGTGGGTAAAAGGGTCAAAGACTAACTGGATTCCCTTGAGTCGCAACTGGGGTCAAAATTGGCAATCAAATGCTGTCTTGACTGGTCAATCACTCTCTTTCAGGGTCAAAGCCAGTGATCATCGCTCTTCTACTTCATGGAACATTGTCCCTTCTCATTGGCAATTTGGCCAAACTTTCACAGGAAAGAATTTCAGAATCTAAGCTTTATCCAAAATTCGACTGAATTTTCCCCGTTTTTTAATTTTTATTTCCATTTTATTGATCTAAGATATTTTCCCTCTTGAAAAAAATCAATGGGGGAAAAAATTAGTAGCATATTTAGGTGTTTGTTCGAGTGAGTTGAGTGTATAAACTTTTTTGATTATATTGGAATACTCGTAGTAGTTATTGTTAAAGGGGAATAGCTGAAGTCTATCTGTAATAGAGCTTGAAGTGGCTGCAAAATCATGTAGCCCACAGCTGGTTTTACTTTTACCCTATACGTGATAAGTTTTCGTGAATGCGTCCGTGTGTGTCTTCTTCTGTTGCTCCCCTTGTGCTGTCCCTTTGTTCGCTTTTACTAATCCCTTTCTACTCCTTCCGTTTCAATTTATTGATAATATTTTCATTTGACACGCATTTTAAGAAATAAAGGAAATTTTTAAATTTTAAGATCTAAAATAAGTCAAACATATTTGTGTGGTAATAGATCATTTCATTTTGCGTAAAAAATAAAATTTAAAATTAAATTGTTGTCAAATAAGAACCACTGCCTCTTCGTGATATACAGCAAGTATACCCTGCTTCTACGTGATAACAAGCACCTTCCCTCAAAATTTACTTGTATATCGTATATATACTGTGATATATATTCTCATATACCACTGCTCCTTCGTGATATACCGATCGTATACCCTGCTACTCCCTGATATACTCACATTCTTCTCAAACAGAATATGTATACCGCTAGAGATGACAGTGGATCCTGGACCCGGATCGGATCTGGATCTGGATCTTATATTTGAGATTCGTATCCGATCCAGATCCGACCCGTGGATCCATTTTTTATTAAATATATTCATAACCTAGAATGTAATTTTTTAAGTATTTTCTTAAAATTGCTAAGCACATCCTTGCAAGTTTAATTCTCAAAACAAGTTTAATTTATCCCCGCGTTAACTCAAAAACCAAAAAATAAAGATGTAACTTCGATAATAAAATCAATTTTATATTAGTGAATGACTAACATCTCCATAGACAAGTAGTTAAAATTATATTCACTTCATTTGTGAAGATTCCAAGCACATACACGTTCTGCATTGTGGAAATACTAGTCATCATTTTTCCACAACTATTATCATTGTCCAACATTTTCAATTAATAGCTCACAATCAAAACGAGACAACGAACAAAATATCTCATATGAACATTTCAAAATTGAAACACAGTAAACTGTTAGCTAAGTAAAAATTGTTTGTCAGTTCAAAAAAAAATCTTAGCAAGGTTATATTCTTAGCAAGGCAAAATTTTTTACATGTTGATCCAGATCCGATCCGTGGACCCGGTGAATCCGATGGATCTGGATTTTGATTTGATTTTTATGGACCCAATTGATCTAGATCCGGATCTGGATCTAGGTATGAAAAATGGATCTGAATCTGAATCTAGTAGGATCCGGTCCAAATCCGATCAGTTGCCATCCCTATATACTGCTGATATACACAAAACCCAACCCCCATATTCTCTGCTTTGTAGCCCGTATACATCAAGTATACATGCAGTATACACTACCCGATACACTTCTCACATAAGCAGCCCGGTAAACAACTGTTATACAATTGATATATGGCAGCCTCTCAACCGATATTCTTCCACGAATTTTCGGTAACCCCTATGGATTCTCCCGCTTCTGCCTCCTCAACTCCCGACGTTACAAATTATCAGTCGCATGCCCAGTACCTAGGGATGTCAACGGATCGGATCTGGACCGGATCCTACTAAATCTAGATCCAGATCCATTTTCATACCTAGATCCAGATTCGGATCCAGATTCATCGGGTTCATAAAAATCAGATCCAAATTCGGATCCACGGATAGGATCTGGATCCACATTCTTGAGTGCATTTTCGACGCAATAATTTGCATGCTGCACATGGAGAATTGGACGATGACATCTTTGGCCTCCCTATATTGTTGTAGACAAATTAATGTCTCATTGATTCTATAACAGCAAAAAAAATCAGAAAGCCTCATAAAATGATAAATACCTAATTAAATCTGAGAAACATGTACATATACTTGTAACAAAATGCATTTTTCAGTATGATAGATAGAAAATTAAATAAGTAAACAAGAGATAATTTGAGTATGTTAAAGAATGCATGGTATTTAAAGAAGTTGTTTCATTTAACCATTTTGGAGTAGAAAGACATTAAAGTCATATTGAAGCAAACATGAAAAGTAAATGTATTACAGCACTAATTTATATCTATAGAATAAATTAAGAGGCTTGTTAATTTATTTATTCAAGGAAACTAAGAGGTGTGAGAATGGAAGCTGAGGGTGATTAGTGGAGTAATAAAATTATTGTTCCAGCCAATTCTTCCTAAAATTTCCAATATCCATTACTCCAAATTTGAATGTAAAATACATAAATTATGAATTTTTTTTACGAAAATACTTATAAAATTACATTTTAGGTTATGCATATATTTAATAAAGAACGGATCCATGGGTCGGATCTAGACCGGATACGGATCTCAAACACAAGATCCAGATCCGATCCGTCAGAAATGGATCCGGGTTCGATCCGAATCCGTCGGGTCAGATCCATATCCTATAAAACGGATCTGAATCCACCGGATCCAAACCGGGTCCAGGATCCACTGCCATCTTTACCAGTACCCGACACAGTGGGCCTAGACACTAGGCCTACTACACAGCGGCCACTACCGAGGCCCACAACCCAACGACCCAGCACCACCGGCCATCGTCCGGTAGGTAGGCCCACTACACAAGACCCCAAGAAGAATAACGGTGGCCCCTGCCGAGGCCCACAGCCCATCGGGCGCCAATTCTTTTTTGAACAGACTAAAAAGTTAAGTGAGTCATTCTTTTTGGGATAGAGAAGATACTAAAAACGAATGAAAAATGTCAAATATGTCTTTAAATTACTTGAAGTTGACTAAAAATATCCTTTCTTAATAATTTAACTCATATATATTTTTAATGTTCAATAGTTGGTCCAAATATGTCTTTAATTTAATTGAAGATTCCAATTAACTTAATTAATTGATTAATAAGCAAAAATGATCAAATATGTTCTTGAACTATTCGAAATTAAGCAAATACTCTTTGTTAATAGTGTATCGAATCCCGTACCTAGTGGGAGCTTAGTACACCGGACTGCTCTTTTACTCTTTGTTAATAATTTAACATTTCTTTAAAATTTCATGCATCTAAGTACATAAGTGCTAATCAAAGCAATGTTGGGGAGTAGGATTTCTTCCTTTATGAAATTGATTAAATATGACCAATGTTCATTATTTTTCATGAACTTAAATTTTAACTTTATATTAATAACCTGGATATTTTTTCAGTAAATATATAAGTTTTCTTTTAACAAAAGTTGTATAGTCAAATCTCTCTATAACATCATTGTTGGGTCCGAAATTTCTTGACTGCTATAGTGGATGATTGTTATACACCTATAACAACATTGACGTTTAAATAATATTTCGCTGTTATAGGTAAAAAATGCATGAAATTTAATTTTTCATGTTGAGTTATTAAATCATAAGCTTAATCACACTTTGTATAATGAAGGAAAATCTTTGAATGATGAAAATATATATTTATATAATATTATTTAGTATAAATAGTGTATTAAAGTATGAAAAAATTTGAATAAATTCTCTACACTTACTATTGATAATGATAGATATTCTATTTTTATAAAGATAATTAATTATTATATTATCAAAATATAAGATATTTGTTATATGAGAGTAATTTTACATTATAAAGTTGATTATTATTATTATATATAAAATATTATTATAGAAAAATATTTGTGATATGCCAATGTTGTTATAAAGAGACGCACTTAAGAAATTCAAAGACCCGTGCCCATACTTGTTCCAGTTTCAACCATTATAGCCTCTAGATTAAAAAAAGACCCTTTCCTTGAACAACACAAACCTCGATTATTTCTTCTTCTCCCGGTAATAAAGCAAAAACAATTCACCAAACTAGAACGACGTTTATGACACACTATCGTGTTTTTTTTCCTCCTCCAAAGTAGTCCTCGTTCCAATTTATATAATATATAGTTTGATTCGGTATAAAATTTAAAAAATAAAAAATATTTTTAAATTTTGTAATGTAAAATAAATTAAAAATATTTGTGTGTTTATAGATTATTTTGTAAAGCGTAAAAGTTAAAGTTTAAAATTAAATTATTAGACAAATAAAATAATATGTTTTCTTTTTAGTACCTTATCATATAAATTGGGATGGTAGAAGATGAAGGAGCCGGCCGAGTGGCGGTGGAGATCTTCTCATGGTAATCAAAAAAGTTTCAGCCTTTCTCTTGTTAGCCATCGCTTTCTTCTACTTTTGCAAACATTGGTCTAATCATGCTTCTCAACAACACCTCATGTTCTTCAATTCCCCCCAAAACCCATCTCCCATTTCTGTCTCCATTTCCCCCAATTTCAACAAGACTTTTCATTTATCTACCCTAATTAACCACACCCAGCAATATGTAGTTTCAATTCCGCCTCCACCGCCACCGCCACCGCCGGGGGTGCAGAAGATAGGGTTATTGGACGAGAATGGAGTAATGAAGAATGACTTCGTGGTGGGTGAAATGGAATACAATTATGGAGTTGGAAACGAGACTTGTGTGTTGGAAAACAATAATGCCAAGGCTAAGTTTAAGAAATTTGGGGTATGTCTTGAGACTAAAAGGGAGTATGTTCCGTGCCTCGACAATGTGGAGGCAATCCAAAAGTTGAATTCCACGGCGAAAGGGGAGAAGTATGAACGGCATTGTCCTGAAAAAGGTAAAGGGTTGAATTGCTTGATGCCTGCACCTAGAGGTTACCCAACTCCAATTCCTTGGTCTACAAGCCGGGATGAGCTATGCTAAAACATTGCTGATGGATTGGTTGCTTAAACTGTAGCTCTTTTTGAAATACTCCCTCCGTTTAAAAAAAAATTTCTTTTTCTTTATTGATAACTTTTAATTTCAACTTTTTACTCCACCGTCCCAAAATACATGTCGTCCTCACTCCTAAGGGACAAAGCCTCACATGCTCCACTAGGGGCTATAGACCTAAACAATTATTTTTTTACTATTATTATATTAACAATTTCTAAAAAACTCACTAACAAAAAATATTAGCCCTCAACCTTTTGAAGATCTTGCAAAGAAGATGGTGGAAATAAAAAGACACGGAATCTATCATTTGGTTTACACGCTTCTTACCCTAACATTAACTTTGTCAGTTGCTACTGCAAATGTAGAGAGTATTTTCTACTATGAGCATCATCAAAGATCGACTGCGAAATTGAATATCGGACGATTGACTTAATGATTTATTAGTACATTATATTGATAACGAAATTTTATATGAGATCAGTAACGAAGTCGTTATGCAACAGTTTCAGACTACGAAATCTCGTCGAGAAAAATTGTGATTATATTTTCATTATTCTTGAACGATTTTTATTTATGTTATTTAGAATTTAAATTATTACCTATTTTTTAAAATTTGTATAATATAGTACTAGCCCCTCGAAAAAAATTGGCTGGCTTCGTCCCTGGTCGTCCTTACTAAAAATATTTGTCGTTTTTATTAACCAAGATAAAATTAAGTATTTTTTTTTCATTTTACCTTGTATTAATTAGCAACATTTAAGAGATTATATATTTATTGAGGAGAGATAATATGATGAAATATGTTTAGAGGGTAATATAGTCAAAATACATACTCTTAAAAATATTTTTAAGGGGCAGGTAAACGAAAAAATGCATCAAGTATTTTGGGATGGAGGGAGTATATGTCATATTTAAGACCACATGATTTGTATTTTGATGCATTCTACGTATCTTTAGTTAACAACCACAATATTCAAAAGTCTTCATTACTTGATTAAACTGTCTAGTTTGAGCCGTGTCCTGATAGTTTTCCACAACACAGAGTGTAATAATAATCATAAAAATGTGACCCGTCTAACAAAACCAAGGGAAAATTCGGAATTTTATAATATAGACCCTTATATGCCATATGGAGTTTTCAACTATCTTGTAATGAACCCAATCAATCGCAATAACAATGAATCAATGAAACAGTGATAACTAAAATCCGGAAATGCTAATTAAGGGAAAATTAACTAAAAACAAGTGATTATTCTCGACTAGAATTACAAAATTGCCATGGACAAATCAACCCAATTATCTTCGTACCAATTGATCCACCATAATCAGCTCAAATTTCATCAACGTACCTGAATTCAATATGCAATCGAAAGCTTGTCACATTTCTAGTTATTTGAGAACCAAATTCGAAAGAGAGTGCATGAGAAAGGAAGATACCAATTTCATAATTCTAAGTAAGGTAGTGGAGCCACCTAAAGCAGCAAGATGCTCCTATAAATACCCAGACGAGAGAGAACTTACCCTTCTTTTGAGTAGCTTTATCTAGAACCTCTCCCCTTCTTTGTTTTCCCTATTTTTCTTACCGTTTCATTGCAATTTCTTTTTCTTATTTGCACAATATGATTTTTAAGTGAAAGGAATTCAATCATCTCCTGAACCTGTGCGTTCTTAATTGGCGAGCACTCTGCCCCATACAAGAACTTACCCTTAAGCCTTGGTGACACATTCTTATCACACCGGACCCCGTAAGCGAGCCTACATTTTGCCCACCTCGCTTCAATATGGTGCGCGGCATCCTCATCATTCACGAGTTAGCGACTTTGATGTTTATGTTTTGCAGGGTGTTGTACCGTACGAATTAATTGTCAATGATGAAGGACATGAAGACTTGCTGAAATACTGGAGGCAGAATGAGAAGACATTTCCGACACTAGCAAAGATGGCCCGAGATGTGTTGAACATTCAAGCCTCATCAACAGCGTCTGAAAGCGCTTTTTCTGCTGAAAGATTTCAAATAGGAGAGCACAGTCATTCATTGGCGGGAGACACATTGGAGATTGCAGTTCTTTTCAGAGATTGGATTCGAGCAGAGCGTAGAAGGTGCGGTCAAGCTGAGATCAACGAAGAAGAAGACTACAACTACAACGAAATTTTGTCCGAGTAAACAGGAAGCGACGTCGAACAATTTGATCAACAAATTTCAATTCCAACCGAAGATCCTCAAGACATTGTGAGGAAATTCGAAAAAGTATGGTTAACTATGTAATTTTTTTAGTTGCAATTTTACTATGTGATTTGCAACTTTTGAAATTGTATTACAAAAAAATCATATTTCTATTAAATAATATAAGAGACACAAAAACAGCCTTGAGATATTTTTATTACACTATCTTGTTCAATATTGAAGTGTTTATATATATTATTTTTTAAAATCAAGTACCAATAAAAATAAAAATAAAATCCCGACCCCCGCCCCGCCCCGACCCAACCCGACCCCATTTCCGGGGGGATGTGGGACGGGACGGGACATCCGCCTGTCCCGCTAAGCCCGGCCCGCCAGTCCCGCCGGGTCTCCGGTCCCGACCCTTCCCCAAATCACGCCGGGTCCCGTCCCGCTGGGACCCGCTCAGTTGGACAACCCTAGATTGAAATAGACCAAAAGAGAATTAATGTCCCTGGTGTCAGTGGTGCTTTCCATAGTGGATTACCTTATAACTATTAGCATCAACTTATGCTCAAATTTTGAAAAAAAATCAGGGCATGTCTATGAAACGATAATTATTCTTTATTCTAATTGTCGTTTGCTTTTTCTTTTCCATTTATACAAATGGACTTAACTTGCACTGTTCGCAACATGTAGTCAATTAGTCCGCGCAGGAAGGTACTGTTATTGATAAAATAGCAATTTATTTCCTTACTAATTATGGTTGTTGAAAAGTCTTGGGGAATTTTCTAAGTTCGAGCATCTCTGTCAGTAATGATTCAAAAGTTTCCGATGCCTTATAGTGTAAACTGATTCAAAAGCTTGTGATGTCTTAAAGTCGAATGGTTCATTTTCCATTCATGCTTTTCTCTCATTCTAGCCCTTTTTAACTTCTTTCCATAATCACTTTAGGTATGTTGATCTGAAAGCTTGTATAACAAGATTACCTGATGAAGGATATGGTGCAAATATTACCACATGGCCTTCACGCCTTCACTATCCACCAGAGAGGCTCCAGAGCATACAACTTGATGCTTATATATCTAGAAAAGAGCTTTTCAGGGCAGAGTCAAGATACTGGAAAGAAATAATTGAAAGTTACGTCCGCGTCTTGCACTGGAAGAATTTCAAACTTAAAAATGTGTTGGATATGCGTGCTGCTTTTGGAGGGTACTTGTTCCGTCTCTATTGCTTTCCTCTTTGTGGTTATTGTTGGATATGTAAAGCAGTACGGGAAGTAAATAAATATTACAAGTATTCGAAAGGATAAACAAATAACCAATATTCAGAACTGCCGCAAGCTTGTTGAATGTTGAATCTTGATAACCTGAAATCAAGAAACACTAAATCTGGATTGTTACAACTGTGGTTGAGTCGAGAGATGACTCTCTGTCTTTAAGACAAGATTGCCCCGTATATATGCTTTTACGTTAACGGACAGTAGTCTCTCAAGATAAAACAGCAACTAATCAACACTACAAAGCAAATAGGTTGATTCTGATAAAGAAAACAAACACGAAACGACTTGCTAAAGAATGGAAAAGGAAGGAAGCCCGAAGCCCGAGTCCGGACGGGCGGCGCGTGCGGGCTTAGCCTCGAACCCAAGCACACCTAGGTCCTCCCTCCTTCAAACACATGGGTTACCCCTTGGGGTCCCAAACCCTTAGCCAATTTTGAGACTTAAAAAGAGAACAATTCTTCTTTTTCCCACCGATGTGGTAGATTTGTCCCACACCATATTTCCATGCCGCAAACATCTTACTTTGTGGACCAATATCTCTTTCATTTCTCAACGAAATTTGACGATATTTGACCCTACGGTCATCTACTCACTTAGTAGATTATGCACGTGTGAAGATACAAAACCTCCAACATGCGGAACCCTAGTGTTTAAGTCATTAAATATGGGTGGACGCACCTCCCCACCAAAGGCAAATTTCCAACAGTTATTCACTTTGATTTATCTACATAGAACTGCTCTTCTAAAGCTTTTGGAAAGAATGTCTATGAATTGCCTTCTTGTCAGATTTGCAGCAGCATTGATTGAAAATCAACTAGATTGCTGGGTTCTAAATGTTGTCCCTGTTAGTGGACTGCTTGGAGTCATGTAAGACTGGTAAGAATTGCTCACCTGATACTTGTCTATTGTAATTTCATTGAGCCATGCAGTTCTTTGTCTCTAGTCTCTACACATCGCCAACACCTATATGACTTGAGAGGACGGGAAAATAAAAAGATGAAGGGCCAAAAATGCCTTTAACATTTGTGATGTGTCTCATATATACCCTTCATTAACCTATCGGATTATAAATTCCCCTAAGGTTATGTTTCGTCTCAAATATACCCTGAAGAATTAAAAAGGTCCTAATATGCCGGTCACACTTAGGGTGAAAGCCACAGAGCACATATTTGGACCTTTTTAATTTCTCAAGTGCATGCTTCAAATTATTGTATTTTCTATTAAATACGTATAATTTATCATTCCAACAAAGAAACGCATATACAGAAAACAAAGAGAAACAAAAATTGAAATTATTCATTCAAGAAAATAAAACACACACTATTAGTTTCTCTGATAACTCACTCATTGTGTAAGTAATCACCAGTACTAAAAATGCCCATTCAAGAGAGACAAATTTCCCCTGATAAACAAGGGGATGCGATAGGGGACACGGATTAGGGTAGAAGAGTAATAGGTAGTCGAGCGTAGTCCTACTTACGCTTACAAACTGGTAGTTGTAGTGTTATTATTGTAGGCCCACTTTACCTATCATACTAGTAGGCCCAATATTGCTTTATAGTCTCATGTCGTTTGATCTGCTGTTATGTGTTCTCTAGTGTACTTTGTTTATCTTATTTACATGCGTTAGTTCCTGCTTCTTTTTTTCCAGAATGCGTTATCATGGCTTAGTCGCTTTTGATACCAGCATTTTCATACTGTTTTAAATTTCTTGTCCGGGTCTGACCGTTTCTCTTGCTTTGCTTGTGCTTGTGCTTGTGCTTTGCCTTGAGCCGATGGTCTCTCGGAAACAACTGTTCTACCTACCAAGGTAGAGGTAAGGTCTGCGTATACTCTACTCTCCCCAGACCCACGTTGTGGGATTTCACTGAATATGTTGTTGTTGTTGTAAAAAGGGGAAGCGATAAATTTAATTAAAGGGTAACAAAACTTACGATAATAATTTGAACGGTGCTTAGTTCTTTTGCCTCAACTAATTTTCCCAATTATTGCTTCCTTCATTAATTGGGGTTATTTTAGGAAAAAAGAACCAAGCACAGTCCAAGAGGCAAGAAGGAAACAATAATTGGGAAAATTAGTTTAGAAAACTAAAAGAACTAAGCATAACCCATGTTATCGACATGTTGGTAAATTTTGTTATCTTCTAATTAAATTTATTGCTTCCTCTTATTTATTAAGAAGTTTGTCTCTCTTGAATGAGTATTTCTAGTACTAGCCATTTATTTACACAGTGAGTGAATTATGAGAATTTTTTGTTCAATATTCAAATAGAACAAATACATGTCTTAATAATTTCAATTTGGTAGTTATTGTTGTGTTTCTTTGTTTGAAAGATAAGTCATACTACTTATTTAATAGCAAATACAATAATTTGAAGCATTCACTTGAGAAATAAAAAGGTCCAAAATATACCCTTGAACAATAAAAAAAAAAGTCCAAATGTGCCACTATGTGGCTTCCACCGTTTGTGTGAGCGGAAGATTTTGACCTTTTTAATTGTTCAGGGGTATGTTTGAAACGAAAGATAACGTTAGGGGCATCCCCAACCGAAAGGCGCTAGACGGACTAAGGGCAAGCGAGATAAAGAAAGCAGAGCAGATAGGTTAACGGAGGGCAATAATGAGATGAATGACAAACGTTAAGGACATTTTTTACCCTTTTCCAATAAGAAGATGAAGGAAAGGATACTTGTTGAGTGATTTTGTAGCATCCACAATCCTATGAGATAGTATTCTGGCTTATAGTACTTGCAATTCTTTGGAAAAGTAGGTGGGATGAAATGCATGCTTGGATGTTCTGTTTTTGATATGTGATATTTTGAGGTAGAAAATCTGGCTGGATTGCAATTTTCCAGGTGTGAACCGTTTGATACTTACCCAAGAACCTGTGACTTATTGCATGCGCATGGTCTCTTCTCCATTGAAAGAAAAAGGTACACTGTAACCTTCTTGATATTTCTCCAATATGATACTGTAGCTCCACCCCAAGTTAATGATGGTGTCTTACTGTTAGTGAAGTAGGGGTTTCTTAGTAAGCATATTAAGAATACTTTGCATGAATTTCTGTTTGATTTTGGTGTATCAGATGCAATTTATCCGCAATCATGCTTGAAATGGAACGGATATTAAGACCGGGTGGACGGGTATACATACGTGATTCTCTTTTTAAGATTGGAATAATTTCCCTTAAGCATTCCTTTCATTAATCACAATATATATAGTTGTACAGAGGTTGATTCCTAATACAATAAGAATCCTAAGTTACTTTAAATAGTTGATTCCTAATACAATAAGAATCCTAAGTTACCTTAACTATACATCTACCATAATTACAAAATATACTGTGAATATTCGGAGAATATTCGCTAATACTCCCCCTCAGTCGGAGCGGGAGGAGGCCGAACGCTAAGGCTGGATTGGAAGTCGGTGAAGAGTTGTCTCGGTAGTCCCTTTGTGAAAATATCTGCATACTGATATGAGGAAGGCACGTGTAATATTTTGACCTGACCAAGGGCAACCTTCTCACGCACAAAATGAATATCCATCTCGATATGTTTGGTCCGCTAATGTTGGACCTCATTGTGAGACATATAGATGGCAGATATGTTGTCACATTAGACTATAGACGCCTTTCGTAGTGGACACTGGAGCTCCAAAAGAAGATTTCGGAGCCAACAGATCTCAGCAACGACATTAGCAACTCCGCGATACTCTGCTTCAGCAGTTGAACGGGATAGCGTGGCATGCCACTTGGCGGACCATGAAATAAGATTATCCCCAAGAAATACACAGTAGTCTGAGGTGGAGCGACGTGTGTCTGGGCATCCTTCCCAATCTGCATCCGTGTATGAAACTAACTTAGTTGGGGCAGAGGGGTAGGGATGCAGTCCAAAGTCCAGTGTGCCCTTAACGTATCTGATAATACGTTTGAGGGACACAAAATGGGACTCTCGAGGGTCGTTCATAAACAGACACACCTGCTGAACGACATATGCAATATCAAGCCTAGTGAATGTAAGATACTGAAGGGCACCTGCAAGACTCCGATATAGGGTGGTATCAGAAATTGGCACACCCTCATTGGCACTGAGCTTGGATTTCGAGTCAACCGGAGTTGGCATAATTTTACAATTTGCCATCTTGGCCCTGTGCACTATCTCTTCCGCATATTTGCGCTGACATGAAAACATAATAGCTGCAGATCTGGTCACAAATACCCAAGAAATAACTCAGCTTGTCCAAGTCAGTCATAGCAAATTCAGTTTTGAGTAGAGCAATGATTTCATTCGTCAAACCGCCAGAGGAGGCAGTAAGAACAATGTCATCCACATATAATAGCAAATAAGCAGTGCTGCTACCTCGATGAAAAGTGAAGAGAGAGTTATCACACCTGCTGCATATAAATCCGATCTGCATAAGATACCTGACAAAGCGATCATACCAAGCGCGGGGTGCTTGTTTCAAGCTATACAATAACTTTCTGAGATGACATACAAACTGCGGGATTGCCGGATGAACAAAGTCAGAGGTCTAATGCATGTACACAGTTTCTTTCAAATCCCCATGAAGAAACGCATTCTTGACATCAAGCTGATGAATCGGCCATTGCATGCCTATAGCAATACTGAGAACAGTCTGAATAGTAGCCGTTTAACAACCGGACTGAATGTTTCACCACAATCAATACCCTCCTGCTGATTAGTGTCATTGCCAACCAGTCTTGCCTTATACCTCTCCAAGTCACCACTGTCTCTGTACTTGTGATGAAATGGCCACATACACCAGATAACATTCACACCGTCCAGTCTAGGTACCAAATCTCAAGTGTTCTGCTTGGTTAAAGTATTAAATTCCTCGCACATGGCCACATTCCAATTATGGTCCAGTTTGGCTAGTTTTGGATTTTTTGGAATGGGTGATATGATTTGTGTGAAGAGGTTAAAATGGACCTTGGGTTTGAAAATCCCGTGTTGTGCACGAGTCTCCATACGGTGGTTAGGCAGTGGTGGTTGATCTAGGTTTTGTGACTGCTGGCTTGCGGGTTCTGGAGGCAGCAGTGGTTCTGGTTGGGTAGGAGACACGGGTGGGTCGATCAATGGGGTGTTCGATCGAGAGCTGGGAGGTTGTTGGGTGGAGACGATGCTGGACAGTGGTGGGGACAGAGCTGCTGGTGCAGGCTCCGTTGGAATAGTAGGTTGTCGGTGGCACATCGACTGGAGAATAGGGGACATACTCGGCTCATCGAGAAAGGTGTAATCCGTGGTTTGAAATTTTTTGAGGTTTGAGAATGGAAAAGTTGTCTCGTCAAATGTGACGTGACGTGAGACAATAATTTTACGAGTGGCTATGTCATAGCACAGGTAGCCCCGATGAGTAGAAGAGAGACCCACGAAGATGCAGGGCGTGGTGCGTGGGGCGAGTTTGTGAGGTATAGTGGAGGCTAGGTTGGGGTAGCATAGGCAGCCAAAAATGCGGAGATGGTCATAGGATGGGAACCTACAGTATAAGGTTTCGGTTGGGGTCTTATTTTGGAGAGTGTTGGTTGGTAAAATATTAAGGAGGTACTCTACCATTTTAACAGTATAGACCCAGAATGGTGGTGGTAGACATGCATGAAACAATAAGGTACGAACCATGTTATTGATGGTGCGTATAATTTGTTCAACCTTTCTGTTTTGAGATGAAGTGTAGGGACAAGAAAAATGGAAAACCATGCCTTGTTTGGAGCAGAAATTGTGAAATGCCGAGTTATTAAATTCACGTCCATTGTCACATTGGAAAGATTTTATGGATTTTTCAAACTGTGTTTTAATGAATTTTTGAAATTTAAGGAACTTGGCAAAAACTTCATATGTGAATTTTAGTGGGTAAATCCAGACAAAGTGTGAAAAATCATCTAAGAATACTAGATAAAATTTGTGACCCAAGGAACTAACAACCGGAGATGTCCACAAATCAGCATGAACAATATCAAATAGAGAAAAAGTAACACTGTTGGATGACCTAAATGGAAGACGAGTATGCTTGCCGAGCGGGCAAGAAAAGCAGTGTTGGGCAAGTTTCCCATTATTACATTGAATACGCTTATTAGTTCTAAGAAAAGTAAAGGCAGGGTCTTCTGGGTGTCCAAGTCTGTTATGTTAAGTTGATGGAGAGATAACTGCAAGGGAGATGGGTGAATGTGGTCTGATAGCGGAAGATTGAGTGAAGGGGTAGAGGTCTCCCACACTATTGCAGCGCGTAAGAATTTTCCCCGTATTGAGATCCTTCATAGAAAAACCAAAAGGGTCAAATTCAACAGATACAGAATTATTGCGAGTGAATTTTCTAGCAGAGATTAATTTTTTAATGATATTAGGGGTGTAGAGGACATGATTTAGGGAGAAAGATGGGTGGGGATGTTTGGTATGTGTGTTACCATAACCTTCAATTGGAATGCGGTGCCCATTGTCAACAGTAATAAATTGTGAACACTTTAACCGATGCATTTGAGATAAATTACCTGACGACCGAGTGAGATGAGATGTGGCTCCGGTGTTCATGTACCAATTATCATCGAGCTATTGAAGGTTCAGTGTGTTGAAGGCCTGGCCCAAATCAGTGGGGGCCAGGCTGCTGGCTTGCGGATGTTGAGTGGCCGAGGACAGGTGGGCCTGTTATGTGGACTGGTGGGCTTGCCTGTTTGCTGGGGCGTGGCCTAAAACACCTGGTGACCATGCTTGCTGGAACTGGGCCCCTGAAGTTGGGTAGGGGCAGGCAGGCGAGGCCCAGTTCTCGGTATTGGGCCACTGTTGCTGCCCAGCCCACTGAAAATAGGGAGTAGAGGTTGGTCCTGGCAGCTGCTGGTTTCGGTTGCCCTTGCCGCGGCCCTTCCCTTATTGTTGTTACCGCGACCACTGCCGACACGCCCTCCACCGTTGGACTGCTGCTAGTGGTGGTCTTGCGGTGGTGGTGGCCGCCGGTGGTGCCATGCCGTCAACGGCTAATGCCTTGTGATTGTGCTCCTCTTGTTTAGCACAACGGGTCTCTTCCAACAAAAGTTGCGAACGTGCTTTGTTGAAGCTTGGTAGGGGGTCGGCATGTTGAATCATCGTAGCAAGTGTATCATATTCACCTTTCAGTGAACCCGCAACTAGTTGAAGTACCATCTTGGTTTCTGAAACAGATGTCCCTACGTTGGAAAGTTTGTCGGTTATGAGTTTCAGTTGTTTACAGTATTCGGACATGTTAAAATTCTCGAGACGCGTATTGTTGAACTGCTCTTCCAAATACACGGCCCGAGTATTTTTATTATCCTGAAAATTTTCTTCTAACCGTACCCAAAGTTCACGTGCCGTGACACATGTTTTCATGATAGTACACAACAAGTCTTTAGAGATGGTGCCGTAGATCCACTGTTTGACGATGGTGTCAAGGCTACGCCAGGTCGAGTCTGCAACATCGGTTGGACGAGGAACAGAATCATCAATATGGTCGAGCACATTGTACGCACATGCATGAATATAGAACAGTTCTATCCACATGGAATATTGACAGTCTTCTTGGTCAAGAATTATAGGGATAAAATTCTTGATGTTGGTAACGGTGAATGCCGGATGAAAAGAAGACGATGAACGTTGAGGGGGGTTGTCAAGAGTGCCAGTGGAAGAACCGGAATTGGTGGGGAAGTAGGGCGAGACATGGTGGCAAATTGTTGCCGTCGGCCGAGAGGAAAAAAAAAGAAATTTTGGGTGGTGTCGGCCGAGAGGAAGGGAAAAGAGAAGAGTAGGGATTAGGGTTTGGCTCTTGATACCATGTAAGATTGGAATAATTTTCCTTAGGGATTCCTTTCATTAATCACAATATATATAGTTGTACAGAGGTTGATTCCTAATACAATAAGAATCCTAAGTTACCTTAAATGGTTGATTCCTAATACAATAAGAATCCTAAGTTACCTTAACTATACATCTACCATAATTACAATATATACTGTGAATATTCGAAGAATATTCGCTAATACTCTTGCTGTTATGGATGAACTTCAGGAAATCGGAAAAGCCATAGGTTGGCATGTATCACTGAGGACACATCTGAGGGTCCTCATGCAAGTTTCAAAATATTGACATGTGAGAAGCGTCTTTTATGAGCCTAAGTTGAACAGTGCTCGAAAGGGGAAATCAAATGATGTCTGATCCTGTGCTTTCATTGGGAGAGCAGGAGACCGTATGGAGATGTGAATAGATTGTGATTACTCAAAGCTGCATCGTTCTGCAATAAATGGAGCTGAAGCATGCTGGTCTACATAGTGCATTGCTATTGTTTGGACCGCATAGCCTGAAATCCTAAACCCTAAACCCTAACAGCTACCGCATCGTGATGAAAACATTTTTTTTTTGTTTGAATTCATAGAAATTTACTCTTGTTATCAATTTAGTTCATTTACTTTCATTTTTGTTATGATAGGCACAGACGTTACTTCATCACTGTGTTAAGGTATAATGTCACCCTCTCTTTCTAGTCATTGCTGTTGTGTAATTGCAATGGTGAATATGTATCCAGCTCTAAGTTCACTTGTAGCAGATGTACTGAAGGAGCAAATTATTTTTCATGGTTGTGTTGACCAATATTATAACCTGTGCTGGAGAATGCACGTTTCAATTCATGAAAAATGCCACAGGGGCTCGTTTTGTCAAATTACTTGATCTCCCTTTTTTGAGTCTTGTAACTGTTAAATTTGAAAAAGTTGTGTTACTATAAACCACAAGCGTCATGAGACAATAACGTGTGATCTACATGGTGACATTCTGTTTAGAGGAGCGTAAGTATTGATAAAGCAACGAACTCTTTCTTTTTCTTTTATAGAACATCGAGAAGACATTGTTAAGAGAGTAGTGTTTTTAACATACTGTACGAACCACAAATCTTAACTCCTGCGTCGATATTCAGCCTAGGGCCAAAGTTAAAATAAATTAATCTACTTGCAATACTGAATTAGACTCCGTGTACCTATGGTTTAGTACAACTTACGAAATGGCCTGATATAATCTATGGATGAATTTGATCTTACTTAACTATACATTTACTATTTGATCATTTTATAATATACTACCACCATAATAATTTCAAGCATGCTAAGGGGGAAGGTTCCTCTAAGAGAACATATTGGAAGTGATGCATTGCATCGGCATCCACCATTAATAGTGCTGGCAGCACATAGCAATATGTATTATCAAGTGTTTTCTTTTCTATATCGTTCCAATTTTATCAGATGTCCTTGAGGGACAATTGTCCTCTGTAATTGGTAAATAGACTCATTAGTCTCTCTGGACCCAAGCTATCATTATCCTCCCCATAACCCAAAAAAAAGGAAAAGTAAAAGCACTTGAATGGATGCTTAGTTTCAGCAGCACAAGTCCAATTCACACTCCTATGTCAGATTTTGGCCTCCATACTGGCTGTGTTTGAACACGAATAGCTTGTGTAGAATTCAGATTCCTGTTAACCTTTTTGTCCTGAAGTTGATGTGCTTGTACTGGTGGCTGTATAGCTCCCTGGCCAGAAACCGAGGTTGTGCTTGTAGTGGTGGCTGTATAGCTCTCTGCCCCTGAAGCTGATGCTGTTCTTGTAATGGTGGCTTTATAGCTCTCTGCCTGAAGCTGATGTTGTGCTTGTAATGGTGGCTTTATAGCTCTCCGCGCCTGCAACTGCGGCCCAAGGCCATTTCTACTGTAGTTATTTTGGTTTCCAGGTGTTCCCATAAACTTCGATACAAGTGGCCTAACAATAATAGAAATAACTTCATTCTGGTTTTGATTCGACGAAATAAGCATAAAGTGGGTCCTCCTGAATGCTTCTTCTATTCTTGTTAGTTGTTTACTGCTTACACTCCTTGCTGAATTAACTGGCTGCTCAAAGGGATCCTCAACCTGGACATAGCAACTTGAATAAGAATGTTAATAAAAGGTGTAGACCTGCAGCAGCTTTTTAATGCCTTTTTTGGTTTATCCTTTTCTTTGCTTCTTACGGTGGGTGCATGATGGGAAAAAAGAGGTGTGTGTAAGAGAGAGAGATTTTACAAATATAGTGTATGTTTTAGGCAGCCATCTCATGTTGCTCTCAATGTCTTCCCACTGGCCAGTAAATGGGCTAATTGCTTGAGCAGAGGCTTTTGAACTGATGTCGCAGAACTACATAGAGTAATAAAGTTAATTTCTTGCAACATTGTTCATTTTTCAAGATTGTAATAAATATCCATAAAAGAAAATATCAAAACAGTCTATAGGTTCAACATCATATGACAAACACGACAGACAATAGAACCCCAGACCACTTACTACCTTTGCAATGAACGAGATGAAAAGCTGAGACACAGAACTCTTATTAATCGCTCGAGACTTATTTGATATAAGTTGATTTATATTCATAGCACATGTTTCTTCAATGAATTTCTCTGCACTAGCCCTAATACCTGCAAAAGCAATTCCAGATAGAAATTAGGCTTTCAGTGATATGAGTCTAAAACAGAGAATAGGGAAAAGGTAGTGCAGTAAGACAGATGAGTAAGTCCTTGTGTATAAACCAAATAACTTGTGTTTGCAGTTCCTACTTGTCCAATTTAGTCTGCTACTTGTATTCACAAATTTAGGGCCAGAAGAGTTTCCACTGAGGCATTTGACAACCCATTGCAATTATAAACTATTCCTCTCATACTTACATTACCATCATAATGTTTTAGGGAACACAGCATGCAACCTTGAGGTCTACTTTTGAGGTGAGTCCTACAGCCCCCAGCCCTTGAAACCCAGAAAAATTCTGCTTAAGTAAATCTATGGAGCACAGAATCATCAAAGCAAGTATACAAGCAACTCAAGTACCTAAAAGAGCTACTCACCTCCGAGTTCATTTTATAACAAGGTATTTTGATTGGAAACAGTTTAAAATGTTACTTGCGCTTATATATTGCCCCTTCTGTTTCGATTTATGTGTTTTACTTCCCTTTTTAGCCTGTTTAAAAGGAAATATTACTTTCTATATTTAGAAACTCTTTAATTTCAACATCCCACATGGCACGTTTAAGACCACAAGATTCAAATGGACATTTTGTTACTTATAGACATCTTTAGTTTAAGACTACAAGATTCAAAAGTCTTCCATATTTAAACTGTGCGTAGTCAAACTAAGACATAAAATGATACAGGAGTATATTATGAACAGACGAAGTATAAAGCAAAACATTGCAGAAGTAAGCATCAGCAGGAAAAGTGAAATTAAATTTACAACTTTGCTTTCGTGGTAAGAGTCTGGAAGGTAGAGGGGTAAGGCCTGCGTACACTTTACCCTCCCCAAACCCCACATTGTGGGATTTCACTGGGTATGTTGTTGTTGTTGTTGTTGTCGTGTTGCTTTAGTGGTAAGAGTGCAACTCATGAAGCGTGGGTTAGGTGCACGTCATGGGTTCGAACCCGCCGGCAGACAAAAGCCTGGTATTTAAGAGGGTACAGGAGCAGGCACAGTGTTCCGTATCGTGCGCCACTGGCCTTCGAGAAATTTCAGTCATCAAAGAGAAGATACTAATGACTGAAAATGGAGAAAGGCCTGTTGTTCTAAATGAAGTCATCATATGCATTACTGTTAAAATGCTCAAAAGCAGCGAGTAGAGAGTCTATTTAATGGCTGGAAGCCTGGAATTACTTTTCCACTTATTTTATCTATTGTGTTCCTACACTCCTTTCAATTAACAGTTTGTACAGATGCCTTCAGATGGCAGATCTTATCATCCAGATGGGATTGCTCAATGGGAACTGTCTATAGATCAGGAAGGAAAGGAAAAGTTATTAAAAAAGGGCAGCCCGGTGCACTAAGCTCCCACTATTCGTGGGGTCCGGGGAAGGACCGGACCACAAGGGTCTATTGTACACAGTCTTACCTTGCATTTCTGCAAGAGGCTGTTTACACGGCTTGTACCCGTGACCTCCAGGTCACATGTCAACAACTTTACCAGTTACTCAAAGGCTCCCTTCGAAAGGAAAAGTTAGACTGAATAATATATTCATACTTATGTACTTGAGCCTATACCATTCTGGATACTTCATTAGCGTTAAATTCTGCATAATCAGTACCATTAACCTAATTTAACGTTATAGAAGCTATATTAAAATTTACCCCACACATACACGACAACTTTTCTCTTTTTTATCCTTTGATCTTTGTTTATGTGAGAAATTATGAGAGAAAAATATATTGTTGAATTGTGTATCTACATTATTACATTGAGCCCTATTTATAGACACTACATCTCAATCTTTTTTCATGTAGGATACTATATACAAATCATATTCCTATTCCTATTCCTATTCTAACACTCCCCCTCAAGCTGGCACATACAAGTCATATATACCGAGCTTGTTACAGATGTATCTAATATGAGGACGACTGAGTGACTTGGTGAAAATATACGCAAGCTAATCACTCGACTTCACAAATTTAGTAACAATATCTCCGGAGGGTTTTTCTCCCCTGACAAAGTGACAGTCAATCTCAATGTGCTTAGTCCTCTCATGAAATACCAGATTTGATGGGATATGAAGGGCCGCTTTGTTATCACACAAGTTTCATTTGACTGATTTCTCCAAATTTTAGTTCTCTGAGCAACTGCTTAATCCAAACTAGCTCACAAATTGCTACAGCCATTGCTCGATATTCTGATTCAGCACTAGATCGAGCAACGACACTCTGTTCCTTACACTTCCAGGGCACCAAATTACCTCTTCTTAACACACAATATCCGGATGTAGAACGTCTATCAGATGGTGATCTTGCATAATCAACGTATGTATATCCAACGATATGCTCATGGCCTTGATCTTCTAAAAGCAGTCAATTACCTGGAGCTGACTTAATATATCGCAGAATGCGAATAACTGTATCCCAGTGACTATCACATGGAGAATCCATAAACCGACTTACAACACTCGCAGGAAACGAAATGTCAGGTCTAATCACTGTGAGATAATTCAAGGATCACTGAGTGGCTCCCCCTGTCTTGGCAGGACTTTAGCATTCGGATATGTAGAAGTATCAATGGGTTGGTTGGGGTTTTCTCGCCTGAACCAGACCTATGTTGTGGTGGTGTCGGATTTTGCACAACACGACTGGATAGAAATTCTGACGCTAGCAGCCACCGAAATTATGCGCGGTGATGATTTTCTGCTGGAATATTGCACAGCGGATATTTTCTCACTAATGCTCTGATACCATGTGAGAAATTATGAGAGAAAAATATACTGTTGAATTATGTATCTATGTTATTACATTTGAGCCCTATTTATAGACACTACATCTCAATCATTTTCCGTATAGGATACTATGTACAAATCCTATTTCTATTCATATTCTAACAAGTTAATCATTTTGCACTTGCTTCTAGCTTAGCTTTGATTAGCTCAATTGCATAGACCTCAATATTTTTTTGATAAGGTAAGATTTTATTAAAGAACAGTATCAAGATGATACTATGAAAGTACAAAGAAGAAAAAAAAAGCAAGCTAGATTACATTAGAAACCTAAGTAGTCTAGCATGTCCACCATGTTATCTAAATTCATAACATTTCCATCTTACATGTGGTGCAAACAACTATATTTCACGGACTGCAACTGCTCCTTTTTGCCTTCAAAACACATCAAAATTCTTTCTTTCCATATAGTCCAAGCTATGCTAAGAGGAATAGGTCTCCGGATCTTCTTTAGGGATGCAACAGGACATGCAGTTTCCCAACCCCCTAACACGTCACAGGACTTGTCCAAGTGGAGAGACCTCAAATTAAGGTCCACTAACAGACCTAACAACATTCAGGATTTTCTAGACAACCTAATTCCCTTCCTTGTTGACCTATTTTACTTTTTCCTTCTTTTCCTCTTTCACATGCCTGACCAAATAACTAACTACTTTAATCAGGAGAAGTTAATAAAATCAGGGAATTCCTCCCACATCTTCCTCCGTTAAGCTTACGACATTGAAATCCCCTATTAACATTTATGGTACCCCCCAATCCAATAACAACATCAGTCTTGAGATCTCTTCCTAAAACATGTTTTTTGACCCATTCATAAATTTCCACAAAAACCCATTTAATTTGTATTTTCGAGATTTTAATAATTCTGAGGCAATGGAGAACTTCCCCTCTTTCTCATGTGTCGGAGTTCCAAATGCCTCTCAAATAACACCACAATCCCTCCAACTCTCCTAACCGGAACCGTATCATTTCTCACCCCTCTTCCTTCCCCAAGCTTCTAATCATTAACTCTGGAAATTCTTCCATTTTTAGTTCAGCGCAGACAAATTAGCGCTGATCTTCACTCCCTCAACCCACCTTGATAGACCTTTATATGGGCCATTCATCTCCCTCACAAGGCCTCACGCTTTGTTTGGTGACATGCTTTTGATGTCTTTTTTTTAAACTGGTAACATTGATGGTGGAAGCACTTGGGCAGTGCAAAAGACATATTTACAGAGGAGGGATCCCTACAAACCAACAAAAGTCTAAAAACAAATTACAATTGCCCTATCAAGTCTATTAAAGAAACCGCCTCCCCTACATAACACTCTTTACACCAAAAGTGAAACAAAAGCATCTTCATCTTAATGTCCTGCACATGATGACCCCTATTATCAAAAACTCTGAAGTTCCTCTCTTTCCAAACTGTCCACCATATGCAAGCAAGAACTAATCTCCACCATTTCTTCTGTCTAACTGATCCTCCCAACCTGTTCCAACACTTAAGAAGTTCAACAGTGTTCGCGGGCACACACCACTTGATCCCACTATATTTTATAAAGAGTTGCCACAGTTGGATGGCAAAAGAGCAATGGAGAAACAAATGACTATTTGTTTCTGTATTAGACTCACAAAAGAGGCATCTGGAACATAGTTGGAAACCTCTTCTTCTCAACCTTTCTCGAGTCAAAACTGCCTGTCTTGCCACCAGCCAAATGAAACAAAGAACCTTAGTAAGAGCATTTGTTTTCCAAATAGGCTTCCATGGCCAGTCAACAACCTGATGAGCACGGTTGCTGATTGTTAGATAGGCAGACTTGACTGAGAAATTCCCATCTCTGTTATGTTATGTATCCACTGTAACTTGTCCTCTGCATCTGTTAAACCTTGAAATTCCTCCAGAGTCATAAAAAACTCCACAATTCCTTCAATTTCTCAGTCATTCAGAGTCCTCCTAAAGGTAATATTCCACCCTTGCATCCCCTTAACTGTGGATAAATAAGCATTTGGATTGGTTGAGATACTGAACAAAATAGGGAAAAGGTCTTTCAAACACCCATGTCCAAGACAATTATCTGACCAGAATAGTCTTTCTCCCATTACCCACTTGTATACTAGAATTCTAACAAAAAGTCTCAATGTTGTCTGGTGGATCACCACACCCCTACTCCATAGGGGCTATTAACAGAAACCGTGCACCACATTCCATCCTGGCCATATTTGTCAGAAATTACCCTTCTCCATAAACTGTTTTCTTCCATATTATACCTCCATAGCCATCTCAACAGAAGACTTGTATTTTGGGCATTTAAGTCCTTAATTCCCAGGCATCCTTTTGATTTGTTGGTGATTAAATGCTTCCACCTGACCAAGTTCATAGCTTGTTTGTCCTTGTTTCCTTGCCAAATGAAATTTCTCCTTAAAGCATCAATTATGTCCCTTACTTTGCCAGGTAAGGAAAACATGGACATCACATAAGTTGGTAAGGCATCCATCACACTATTAACCAAAACAACTCTGCCACCTAAAGATAAGTACTGGCTTGTCCAGGTAGCCAATCTCTTCTCACATCTTTCAATCACTCCATTCCATATTTCCATGACCTTGTACTTGGAGCCCAAAGAGAGATCCAAATACAAAGTAGGTAGGTTTCCCACCTCACATCCCAGAACTGCTGTCAGTGACTGAACATTGTCACCCCCCCCCCCCCCCACTGGAAAAATAGAACGCTTCCTCCAATTCACATGAAGTCCAGAAACTGCCTCAAACAAAATCAGGATAAGTCTGATATATCTGACTTGTTCCACCTTAGCATCACAGAAAACTAAGAAATCATCAGCATATAGCAAATGAGAGACTTCCACATTATTATCCTCCCTATTTGCTGCTTTAAAACTACTTATCCAGCCATTCACCTTAGCTCAATTCATCATCTGGTTTAGAACTTCCATATCAAATAGGAAAAAAAGGGTGATAAAGGGCCACCTTGTCTTAGTCCCCTTCCTCAAGAAAAGAAGCTTTCTGGTGAACCATTCACCAACACAGAGAATTTAACTGTATTGATGCAAAAAGTAATCCAGTTAATCCATTTTCTTCCAAAACCCATTTCTTCCAAGACTTTAAGCAAGAAACCCCAGTTGACGCGATCACAAGCTTTTTCTATATCCAATTTGCAAAGAATACCAGGAATGGTACCGTCGAGTCTAGTATCCACACACACATGAGCAATCAAAGAGGCATCATGATCTGCCTCCCTCTTAAGAAAGCCATCTGATGGCCATCCAGCAGTTTTCCAGCAACCTTCTTCAATCTCTCAGTGAGCAATTTTGAAATAATCTTGCAAATGCTTCCAATTAGGCCATGACAGAAGCTTGTCATATGGCCAAATTTGGAAAATAAAAAAATAATCTTGACCTCCAACAGGTAAGCTCCTTACACTTCCCCCCTCCACCTCCTATATCCTCCTTCCCTCTGTTTCCCTTGTGATTCATAGTTGATAAAGTACTTCAAACTCTTTAAATCCATCACTTTTTTGTTTTACACCTCCCCCCTCCTCTCATCTCCTTCCAGCTACTGATGATTTCCATTCTTGGTATATCTCGGATGAAGAATTGTGTACTAAATTGATGAAAATTTTCACTTAGTTTCTTTAAATTATTAAGGAACCACTGCAACAAACTTCCTTTGTAATTCATAGTTGATAGAGTACTTCAAACTCTTTAAATACTCACTTGTTTGTTTTACCCTCCTCCCTCCTCCCTCCTTTCATCACCTTCCAGCTACTAATTATTGCCATTCTTAATCTATCTCAGCCGAAGAGTTGTATATTTAATTAACGAAAATTTTCACTCAGTATCTTTGAATTTAAGGAAAACATCGAAACAAATTTTGGGAAAAATTTGTGGAGAAAAGAAAATGTGTCTGGCTAGTTACAATCTTTTTGTGAGTGGAACAAACCTTTTTTTAAAAAAAACATCCTACAACCGCTACAGTTTCTTTGGAAGAAAAGAAATTGCAAAAACTTGTTGATAAAACTTAAACAAAGACATTAGTGGAAACAAATCTTGCAACTTTTGGAGAAAGGGAAATTCCACAAACAAATGCCACCTGATTTCCTTGGACAGAGAACCACTATATCGTTATCAGAAGTGAAGAGCTCACGCCCCAACAACAGAACAGTAAATTTGACACAGAAAGATGGATCAGCATATTCAAACAATCATTTAAGTACCTGTAAGATCATCAACCATATTTCCTGGATATATCTCTTTGAGAGGTGGTAAAATTGCAGGTACACATGTCTGCAAAAATCAGTATGCCAGCTAAGACCGGAGGGAAAAAAAGTTCTGTTATTTACAAATGAGATGAGAGAAATTTTAATAGAACTGCAAGAGTCTTAAAATAAAAAAAGAAACATGACCAACAACATTGTAAAGAATCAAAGTCCTATTAAGTTGGTATTGACCATGGTTGAAAATTAGAGGTCCAGAAAACATTATCTACCTTTTCTTTTCTTTTTTCGACGCCTATCTTTTCTATTTTAACATTCACTTACTTATGAGCCGATCATTTGATGGGGGTGACTCTGCTGAACAGCTTTCCCTGAAATCACCCATCTCCAACAGGTATTCTTCAGTCCCTACTTCTTATTGGAAGTCCACTTCTTTTCTGTTCTCTTCTTCCAAGTACTTTCACTTCTTTTAATAATAACTCTTCTTCCTAATGCTTCCTTAATTTTTTTTAATTATAAACATGTAAAATCTAATAATGATAAAACTATATAAAAAGCTTGTCTCCTTTTCCCCCTTTTTCCTTCTAATTCTCTTGGTAAAAGAGGATCTACATATCATGTATTTGCTTTAGATGAAGTGCAAATCTGTATTGTGAAATCCAGAGTTTCATTACCCTATAAGCAATAGGATCCATAGTATTCAATACTTTGGTCATGCGAGACTAGAAGCTTCCTTACTAAAACTAATGCAACAAAAAATTACCTGAAAGTGGAAGACCACTAACAAGCTGAGGGAATACGAGTTCAAAGTTCCAGTCTTCGAATCATTGATATTATGTGCCTTAGCCCATTCTTTCACCTGCGCATAGAGGAGAAATCATCAAACTGAGTCGCATTATTCAATGGTGTTGAGAATATAATTAGGTATTAAAAGTGTGCTCTCTCTAACCGCTTAAGATTTTAGATGAGAAGATCACACACTTTAATATGGTATCAAAGCAGGAAGAGGTCCTGGGATCGAATCTCACCGCCACCCATTATCAAAAAAAAAATCACGTGCTTAGTCCATGAAAATAAATCAGGTCCACACGTGAAGGGGCGCGTTGAACATATAATTAAATATTAAAAGTGTGCTCTCTCTAACAACTTAAGCTTTTAGATGAGATGGTCACACTTCAATAATAGCATAATTGTCTCCGTTATGAGCACATACCAGTAAAACCATATCACGAAATCGTCCATCAATCATGTTGATCCAGTATAATATCTTGGATTTCATTTGGCCGCTCAAATTATTGATTGAAATATCACAAGAAATATTGTAATTTCCCTGAAACTTCAAGATCGGAACTCTTGCGTTGGTAATAAATTGTAGGTTCCGGCATCCACCTGTGAAGTAGTGCTAGCAATGAATGAGACCAACACACTCTTGAAATCAAGAAACAAACGAGAGTGAAGATTTCTACAGCTTTTCTCCAACAATACCATCCATAAAATGAAATTAGAATTAAGAAAAAGGACAAGAATAACTAAGTTTGGCTCGGATAATTGGATATAACAAATTGTGTTTGGGGTTTCTAGTCTGAGCAAACATCCTTTCCACAATCCCTTATTTTTATGTTGTTGCTACTGCTGTTTTGTTTTGACGAGTGCATATTATTTATCTTCCTGTTAACCAAAGAAAACTTCCTATTATTTATCTTCTATTTCAGCAACCCTTAAAAATATTTTCAGACCACCAAATGCTATGAGCATATTTAATTTTCGTCGAGAAATTTTCAAACTGTTTGACCATTGCTCCTTGTTACTAATGGAGAATTTTCATACTCCCTCCGTCCCAATTTAAGTGTCTTAGTTTGACTGGGCACAGAGTTTAAGAAATAAAGAAAGACTTTTGAATCTCCTAAATTAAAGGTGTGTATAATGTACTAAAATGTCCTTGAATCTTGTGGTTATAAACTTGCCATGTAGGATGTTTGAATTGTTAACTTAATAAATATAGAAAGAGACACTCTTTTTGGGACATACTAAAAAGGAAAGTAGACACTTAAATTGGGACGGAGGGAGTAATCAGATGTTAGCAATAAAGAAATAATCTGTTTAAGCAAATCAAATCATGAGATCATACCTTTAGCTCTCAGAGCTTTTAGTACAGCCCCTAGTAGACTTAGTTTAAGCTTCTTCCCAGGAGATGATATATATGATCCATTGGGCAACTCTATGGAAATATCAAGATCTCCCCATCTTGTAAAAAGATTTGATACAAAAGATCCGAATGGCTCTACAGTTGCTCCTGGTCAAAGAGTAGAAGCTGAGAATGGTAAACTTTCCACTTTTTAACCGAAACAGTATCTAAGTCTTCACCTTTAGCATACCAAGATGACCCAAAGAAGGATAGGAACTCAAGAGTTTCACCAAATTAGGCATCTAATTTACAGGTAAGCAGAAATTCAGAAGACTAAATAAAGTTGTTCATCCTATTGAAATTATCTTTAACTTGCAATGATCTGAGAAGAACCATTTCTAATTCCAAAATCAAAGTGAGCTATTAAATTACAAGGAAAACACTGTCCATTGAGTTTCAGTACATAGAAACACCCCTACACGCCAACCCACAATATTGTACATCATATTTTAATTGATTGGAAAATCAATCTAAAAGTGACAAACAAGTGCCCTAACCACCAAAGTCCCACTGAATCGAGAAGCACAAAGAAGCATCACCACTTTAAATTACCTCTCAGGATTTCTATGCTTTCAACCACAGCTCGAAGTTCGTGAAGGAGTTGAAATCGCATAGACCAATCCTCCTCCAAGGGATAGATAAAGCAAAGTATATTCCGAAGAGTATGCTCCAATAAGCTGTAGCCATTCATTTTGAGCACCAGATACCAATGATTCTAGCTTACAGAAGAAGATATATTAAACTCTCCTTGAAAAGAATTAACTACCTGCAAATAAGAACAAGGTTTATAACATTTAGTGCAACTACTAAAGAAAAGATGACACAGTTGAACCTTAGCGAGTATGGTGACAGGTGAATCTAACAGGAGAGAAGCTCAGATTCCTTTCAAACAAAGATTTGTATCATCTTTAGCGCCATCTAATAAAATTGAAGCTGCTTAAACATAAAGACAAGTCAGATACTCAAATTTTTGAAGGGGGGAAATTATAGTTAGACTCACTGAAATGTTAACTGCTATGTTCATTGGATCTAAACGTATCAAAGCAAAAAAGATTGACGACAAGGAACTCTTGCCAGCAGCCACCACATGTATATTGCATCATCAACCAAAGGATAAAATGATCAAAGAAATACTAGAATCCCCAAGTTATTGAGTTCTAAAAGTAAATAAATGTTGAATATCTATCCATTGGATTGCCAAAGAGGACATTAAGAAACATATATTCCCTCCGTCCCAAATTATGTGGAACCATTTGACTTAGCACGGAGTTTAAGAAAGAAAGGAAGACTTTTGAAATGTGTGGTCCAAAACAAGTCTTATATAAATGTGGTTGTAAATCATCTCATAAAGTTAAATTGTTTCTAAATATAGAAAGGTGACATTCTTTTTGAGACATACCAAAAAGGAAATGGTGTCAGATAAATTGGGCAAGAGGGAGTATTATCCACAAGAAAGAAGAGTAACGCAAGAGCCAAATCACAATCCACTGATGGTATACTTAGTGTAAGCAAGCTCTAACATCACATCCTTGGATATAACACCCTGTTAGAGAAAAGAAAATCCAATTAGAGATAAGTTGTTCATGAGCGTCATGCATAGGAAAAAGGGAACGAGGAGGCAAAGCCCCCATATTCCGCATATCTTGCTCTCCGACATGGCATGAAACACCAAATCTGCATTCCGTCATCCAAATCACAAACTTCATACTCCTAAAGTCGGGTCGTTTCCCCAACAAGTTAATATCATCTCACATGACTAGCCAAACCCACCCATCCACTTAAGAAAGATAAAAAAAAAACAAGAAGTTGGACCTTGTTTCAAGTTCATTGATGTAGTCCACCTTTTCTATTATGCTTAATATGTACAGAAGTGGAACCGGATGCAGAGAAAATGCAATTAACCAAAATAAATAAATACACAAATGTAGTTTTATACACAAAATAGATATAGATTCTTAAGAATTGACCCTAAGAGGAGCTTATGGGCTGAGATAACATTTGATCATACTCAATACCTTACGATAACTGAGTTCAAACAGAAAGCATTCATTGAGTTTATCTAACAACCATAATCCAATTCTATATGTCTTACTAAACAACTTATCTGATGAGAGAACCCACTACCACAACTAAGAAAAGCATTCACGTTCTTGGTACATCCTTTACAAGTAAAATAATTGCAAAAAGCTGATTTAAAAGGTAATGACAATAAGTAATGAAGTTTTTATAGCAGAACCCTCAGTAGGAGAACTGAAGTTTATGCTTGTACAAATAAACTCCTCTAATCTATGAAACGATAATTTAAGTTCATATTCAAGTAATTGGACAAATTATTTCAACGTCCATAAATATGCAATAGGATGAATTAATATACTAGACTTTGCTGCTTCACAGGTATCAAATAAGTGTGTCTGCAGACTAAGGCCCTATCAGATGCTTTTAAACTCAAAATCCATATTTTCTTCTTTTTTTGATAATTGATAGTAAATAAGTTCAAGCAAGGTGAGATGTTTCTTGTTTGGGTTCCCGACCCTCCAAGTCTCCACCTGCTTGTGGAACAGGGGTTCTTGATATTAAGGTGTCAAGGCGGCTGAAGAAGGCCACAAGTAGAAGCAACCGATAGTTTGACCATTCAATTGTCTCCTTGCTGACAAAGAACATGTTTTTGTTTGTTTGACATACTTAAATTTGAACCAATAACTCATGAAGGAGCGAGGGACAATATTTTATTCATAAAGTACATCTTCAAGATCTATAACAAAAATTCAACCTTGACTGGCATCAAGAGATTCCTAATTCCATAGAGACCATATGCGATGACAATGGAGACCAACTCAAATAAGCAAATCAAGTACCTGAATTAGTAGGTTTTAATACATGATAAGATATGAGAGAATCTATGTATTATTTTATGCAGGATAGACGGTGAAATAACTAATACATGAATAACTAAACCCTGTATAACTAATAACTGCATAAAATAATACATAGATTTTCTCATAACTTAACTATTCATTGTATCACTAAATACCTAACTATTCATTGTATCACTAATACCTGCATAACTCTGACCAGCTACCAAACAACCCCTTATTATTACATCACCAAGAAACTACTAGTTATACAGCTATCGTACACCTACTCGGGGCAAAAGTAAGCCACTCATTCAAAATGCTAGCCTGAACCAAATGGGTATACAAAGAATGGCTAATATCTGAGCAATTGAGTCAACAAGCTAGTAAGGCATTAATTGAGCTTTTAGCTTTTTGTATCCAAATCTTTCAGTTTGGTCTGTCAAAGCCCTAAAATGTTTTTATCCTACAAACTTGCATTGATATTTAAGAAGAGAAGAATTAGCAGGGTAGGAAATAAAGAAGCATGAGTTTAACATAGAAAAAGGCGATATGCAATTCACACATAATCAAGGATGAACAAGTAAAAGACCTCACGCTATGGGCAACCAATTACACACAGTAACAACAACAACAACATAACCAATCCACAAGGTGAAGTCTGAGGAGGGTATGAAGGTAGGGAGAGGTTGTTTCCGATACACTCGGCTCAAAGAAAAGCAAACTAAATCACAGCAATCAATGATACCACTGGAATAGCTCCGAGACCCTAATCAACAATTCTCTTCTTTAAACCAAAGAAAAAATGAGTCCACTCAAGGGAAAAGAAGTAATATCAATAGCGATTAAAGCAAAGGCAAAGGATGGTCGTAATTAATATTTTTCAAGACAAGATGCGGGGACTATAGACTATGAGGGGCCCGCCTTTGCTTATAGGCAAGGTTTTTCTCCCTGATAATACTTTAAAAAAAAACAGCTGGAAGTTTTCGCCGTTAGTATATTTTTCAAATATCCCCTTGATAATCAATTGAGTTGCCCAAGCGGACTTCGCCGCTACTATATGATAACACAAATATTTGTGTCCGAGTGATATTTTACTTGGGAAAAGCGTATCTATTTATTACAGGTACACAGATTAAAATTTGATTGACGACTTTAAACTTCTCACCATCCACTTTTCTACGTACCTTTCAATCTTCACCATTTATCTTCTTCTTCTTTGTTAACTCTTTCACACTCATCCTTGTAGTAGACTCTTTTGTTGGCACGACTAGTATGTAGTGATCATATTTTTGTTCCTTTTCAAGTTTAATGGTGACAATTTCAATGCTGCTTTTTGCAAATCCATACTATGTGCTCGTTTGAATGAGCTTACGCCCAAAACTATAAATTATAAATTTTAACTTATGACTTTTGATTTATTTTTATTATTTTTATATTTTTAAATATTTTTTTATTTTATTCAAACACTATAAAAGTGCTTATAAGCTATTTTGACTTAAAAGCCCTTAAAATAAGTCAATCCAGACAGAGCCGTTGAATTAGCTGGAAAATGTGACTTTTAAGCATAAGTGCTTACAATATTTTTTAAAAGAATAATTATGTTGTAGATTAATTAGGATAACAATGCTATAAAAATTGACCCACCTTTTTAAATCATACAAAAAATGACTCACTCTTTCCTCTTCATCCCCTCTCTCTGTCCCAATCTTCTTTTTTCTCCATCTCGTATCTCTCTGTCCCGTTCTTCTTTATGCCAATCCTTTCTGAAATTGGCGGCGGGCGTTACAACTGGTACAAGTGTTGCAGCCGATGGAGGTGGAGATGGAGGTGGGATAGCAGGAGGTAGTGGTCGAGTAGTCGGTGATGGAGCACTCACTGGTGGAGGTGTAGACAATGGCGGAGCGCTCATTGATGGAGGAGTAACTGCAGGTGGTGGAAAAGAAGTCGGTGGAAATGACACAACTGGAGGAGGTGAACTTGTTGCATGTGGTGAAGATGAAGTTACCAACTGTGGGGAAGTCGCTGTATGTGGTTGAGACGACGGTGGAGAACCGATAGGTGCAGGGGTAGTGGGTATTGGTGGTGTTGGACTGGAAATGGGTGACGTGACCAGAGCTTGACAATATTTGTATAATTGTGTATAAATGTGTGGAAATGTGTATAGGTATGTATTTTCATGTATAATATTGTATAATTATATTTCTTTGCAATAACAAAGACGTCACCTCTCTGAACCAGACCTATGTTTATACCCACTTATACAATATTGTATAATTGTGTATAAATGTGTGTAAATATGTGTAAATGTGTATAAGTGTGTATTTTCATGTATAATATTGTATAATTATATTTTTTATGTATATACCTACACATTATACAATTTCATACATACATATACATAATGTACATGTCTTTGTATATAAGTGTATAACATTGTATGAAGATATTTTTGGCTATATTTTTGCAATGTAAGTTATGGGCTATATATTTGCAATGTAAATCAGCGAAGTGTACTTCTCAGAAATTTCTCCCTTTTTAAGTGCTAAAATTTATTTTTTAAATAAGAAGTTACGTGTTTGGATAAATGTGTTGAAGCTGAATAAAAGTTATTGATGTGTTTGGTACACAAATGTAATTAAGCATTTTTTGTCAATATGAGAAATAACCTTAAATTTGTTACACAGAGAACTTGATTACTAAAAGATTTTTAATTCATAAATTGATTCAATTTAAAATTAATTTTTATTTTAATTTGTTTTGATATAAACTAATTATTTAATTTATAAATATAAGTTACTTCATTTTTAAAAAATATATAATTTGAATAAAGCAGGGGAAAGGGACGGGTACGATTGAGATACCTTACCAATTACATTCATAAGTCGTAGTGGCGATCTATCATTCACATACTTCTTTGTTACCACAAATCATTTGTAAGTAAAAAAAAAAAGAAGGAGAATACAATATATTAATATTTCAAAGATGGAGGATTTCAAACAGAATAAAAGTGCTAATATGACTGAAAGCATTCCACTACAAAAGAGAGTCAAAAACAATTGTGATACCTCATACTCTCCTAAAAAAAAAATCGATTTATATACAAAAAGTGAAAAATATGTTGATTACAATGGTTGGAGAAATGGTAAATGAGTAACTGCTAAGTATTACAACAAAATGAAATTACAACAACTGAAATTTCAATAAACTGAAAACAAGAAACTGAGATTACAAGCACTTTGATTTACTGGGTCGAGTGATGGCACTCTGTCTTTAAGACAAGATTGCCCCGTATATATTCTTTCTACGTTCTGGACAATAGTCTCTCAAGATAAAACAACAACTCAACAAATGAGCAAAGAAAACTCAAGTGTTACTTTGAAGAACTTTGAGTAATGAAATGATACTGGAATGTAGTAGGAAGAATTCTGTTTTTTCGTTTGTGTGTAGTCTCAACAAGTAATCCAAAGGCTTCATTATATAGTGCATGGAGGGGACTCATCAACTGCCCACATAATTGTTGTTACTGGCCATGTAATGGCAATTAGTGAGTAGTAATTCAGCCAAATGAATGACTGAATTAATGTGCAACAGATTAGACCATTAGTGAGAGTTATACAGCCAAGTAATGGCTGAATTGATGTGCATATTAATGGAGGTTAACGTTCCAAAACTAACAGCAAAAGCACAAGTCCAATTTTATCTTACTTGAAACTTCAGGGACCAAACTATAAATATGAAGCAATTTGGGTCCAAAAAGACAAAGCCCACGACCCGACGGGACGGGCGGGCGGCGGCGGCGCGCGTGTGGGCTTAGCCGCGAACCAAATCACATCTAGGTCCTCCCTCCTTCAAACGCATGTGTTACCCCTTGGGGTCCCAAGCCCTTAGCCAATTTTGAGACTTATAAACTAAACAAATCTTCCTTCCCCCACCGATGAGGGAGAATTGGTCTATACCACATTTTCATGCTTCAAACACCTCATTTCGTGGACCAATATCTCTTTCATTTCTCAACGAAATTTGACGATCCTTGGTCCTACGATCATCTACTCACTTAGTAGATTATGCACGTGTGAAGAATCAAAGTCTCCAACATGCGGAACCTTAGTGTTTAAGTCATTAAAGATGGTTGGACGCAACTCCCACCAAAGGCAAATTTCCAACAATCCCCTCTTGAAAGAGATTTTGGCGCACTCACATGGTGCCTATTTTCAACAATATTTCAGCGGACCGATGTTTCATAAGGACAAGTAGCTTCACCTTTGAACCTTCCATAGTTAAATACCATCGGACTTACTTACTGCACGGTGAACGTGATGTCTTGAACCGTCAGTGTTTAGTGTAAGACAAGTGAATAGTACCAACACAACAAATTCTCTTACTCTTTTCTTCGTAATGTTTTGTCCGTTGTGGCCGTGGACACTTCTTGGATTCTTAAGTGCGTTCATTTGAGGTAGTATGTCCTCACACTTAAATAGGTGGTCTCCTACAAGGTATCCTGCTATACCCCACTTCACAAGTGTTAGGAACCATTAAAAGTTTCCCCAAACCTAACCTCAACCTTTGAGAATCATTAAAGGTTTTGAAAACATAACCTTTACCCACACTGCAGATAGCACTTAACGTCTATCGCGGGAATGACCTTGGGTTTATGTTCCTTACAGAAATCATAACCCGAAGTGCTCTTGCTTCCACCGAAGCACTCAACTGAACCTTTACAACTTAGTTTTCCCATTGAACCAAATTCCTGGGATCTCCAGCCAGTGAGGTTGGGTTACCACCGTATTGGTCCTTAAAGCTTGAGTTTTAAGCCCATTCCACTTGACATGCAGAACATCTGATCCTTGGGTAAGCCCTTTGTCAGTGGGTCAGCTATGTTATCCTTTGATTTTATGTAATCAATGGATATTATACCCGTGGTGATCAGCTACCTAACGGTCTTATGTCTCCGTCGAATATGACGAGACTTGCCATTGTACATAGAATTTTGTGCCCTTCCTAGAGCTGACTGGTTGTCGCAGTGGATCATTACAGAAGGTATGGATTTTTTCCAACACGGAACATCCTCTAAGAAGTCATGAAGCCACTCAACTTCTTCTCCTGCTTTGTCTAGAGCGATAAACTCTGATTCCATTGTGGATCGGGCGATGTAAGTTTGCTTAGAGGATTTCCAAGACACAACCCCACCACCAATTGTAAATACATACCCACTGGTGGACTTGGTGTTCTCTATATCAGATATCCAGTTTGCATCACTGTACCCCTCTAGTACAGCTGAATATCTCGAATAATGTAACTCGTAAGTTAGCGTGTATTTCAGGTATTGTAATACCCGATTCAAAGCCTTCCAGTGATCATCACTCGGATTACGGGTAAACCTAGCCAACTTGTTGACCGCATAAGCAATATCAGGTCGGGTGCAGTTTGTTATGTACATCAAACTACCAATCACCTGTGCATATTGCTCCTGGCATACGGGTGCACCACAATTTTTATCAAGCTTTTGATTTCTATCCATTGGTGACTTTATCGGCAAACTGTCAAACATCTCGAACTTTCTCCAAACATCTTCGATGTAGTGAGACTGAGATAATACTAGTCCGTCAGACGTCTTAGAGATTTTTATCCCTAAGATGACATCTGCGATACCAATATCCTTCATGTCGAATCATTGTTTCAACATGTTCTTAGTCTCTAGGATTACCCTGGGACTGCTTCATGTGATCAACATGTCATCTACGTACATGCATATCATGACGAACGAGTCAGAGTTACCTTTCGTGTAGACACATTTGTCACACTCGTTAATGGAGAAACCCTTTGATAGTAGAGCACTATCAAACTTTTCGTGCCATTGCTTCGAGGCTTGTTTCAGCCCGTACAAAGATTTGACAAGCCGACAGACTTTCTTCTCTTTCCCTGGAACCACATACCCCTCGGGTTGTTCCATATATATTTCTTCTTCCAAATCACCATTTAGGAAGGCTATCTTAATATCCATTTGATGTATCTCAAGGTCATGCAATCCTGCAATTGCAATGAATACTCGTATGGACGTCATTCTAGACACCGGGGAGTACGTGTCAAAATAGTCAAGGCCTTCTTTTTGTCGATAGCCCTTAACTACCAACCTGGCCTTGTACTTATCTATAGACCCATCTGCTTTATACTTCCATTTGAGTATCCATTTACAACCCAACAGTTTATTTCTCAGAGGAAGATCAACCAACTCCCAAGTATGGTTATGCAGGTGTAGTCTATTTCACTCTCAATAGCTTCTTTTCAGAGCGGTGCCTCTAGAGTTGACAATGCTTCAGCAGTTGTCCTTAGTTTGTCATCAACCATATAAGCTACAAAGTCAGGACCGAATGTTTTATCCTTCCTGGCCCTTTTACTTCGCCTTGGTTCCATCTCTGGAGTCTCCAAGTTCTGAGAATCTGGAACACTAAATTCCGAATATTCAGCCACTTCGGAGTCCACTAAATCGGTACCATCTAGATCCGGGCAGTCACCGACTCCCGGTTCTTGAGAGCTTTGTTCATAACTTCATTTGCGAGAGGTTATGTCTTTTTCCTTTCTAAGAAAAGTATCCTCAAAGAATTGTGCATTCCTTGATTCCATAATTGTACCCCGTGAATATCTGGAATATCAGACTTATGCACTACTCGCTACTTTGAATTGAATATTCAAGTCCTTTTAGATGATGAGTACATAGAAAGCTTACCCATTTGAATAAAGATTTTTCTTTTTTCGAGTGTTAATTCACTCGAACTCCACTGACTTTGTGGCTTTTTAAGTGTCACATACGTGCATCTCAAACTACATATCTGAGGAAGTGCATGTTAACTGGGTGGTTTAACACAATTTCTATAGCAACATCGAACAGTGATTCACCAGGAAACGTTGGTTAAATACCATGAAAGGTGTCGTTAAAATTAAATATGAACATGTTTTCCATGGAAAACAAGCGGGTTTCTTACTTATTTTCTAGTATTTGCTAAGCAAGCAAAAAATTACTATTCGAATAGCATTTATATGTAATCTAACAAAAAATAATAAGAGTGGCGGTGAGGAGTGGGGGTTGGATGAGTGAGGAAGAGACAATGAACTTGAAATGTCACTTATGAAACTTGTTCTCTACTTCCATTAGAAAAGTCATTTTCCTCATTTTTAAGAAACTTGTTTTCCTAGAGAAAATGTTTTCCAAACATTTTGACCAACCAAACATTTTTTCCAAACATGGAAAAATGTTTTCCTCCGTACCAAACACTCCCTAAATGCGACTTTTTGTGCAATAGGAAACTTGGACTGCATTTTAACCTAGAAAAGGAAGCATTGTTGTCTCAATTCATTTTAACTGCCTCAAATCAGCCTTTCAGGTTGTCACTAGATCGAATTGAAAAAGTTATCCTACGCTTAAGCATACTTATGCATCCTCACTACCAGGAGAAATTCAGCAAAGGATGATTCAGTCAGGAGGAAGATCATTGTAGCATTGGAGCTCAACCCCCAAATAAAAAGAATAAATGACAGACCAATTGGAACACATTGTGCTTCTTATTCACACAAGAATCCATGCAACATGGTTCAAATTGTTCTTAGGAGTTTGGAGTTGTGTTGTCACATGTTATCACAACCATCCCATTCTTGCACTGGCGGAACTGGCTAAAGTGCTAAGGTAAACCACATGGAAGCATCAATCCCTCAAGTCTGGTCCTCTCTTCTTTTTCCACAGGTTTAGTAACACAGTAACTCCCTCGTCCAAAGTAGCTTTCTTATTCACTGCATAATTCCAGAGCTCTGAGATGATATATCTTCCACTTGGGTTGTAATCGTTTATCTCTGTCAAAGCTGCTGTGACAGCTTTGTACACTTCAACACCATAATTTTTCTTCAAGTCTTTCAACTTTTCATCTTCATCATCTATCATGTTCTGAAAGGAGTAATACCAGCATTTCAATAAATCAAAATCCACAAAATGCAGGGAGGACTCAGAATATTAAAAACAACTAGAAATTCTGTCTCCTTGTTGTCAACATAATCGATGCTATCTCTATGCAAATACAAGTAATCCAAAGCAAAACAACCTAGAATTACTCAGCTGAAATCCAGCATATATACATATAGTTTATGTCAATAACCAGTTTTTTCAACACATCCAACTTAGACCAAAAAGGCAGACTCCACCACTCATGGTAAAGTAAATCAAAAAGAAACCTGGAATTCCCTACCATCACTGCGCACAGGAAAAAGAAAAACAAAAAAAGGGAGTAAAAGAAGACACTCACTAAAGCTAATTGTTAATTGCATTTACAGGACGAATCTCCTACTCAGCTTCAATTTTTCATTTCTCAAATGTAACTAAAGTGAAGTTATTTCACTTCATTTAAACTTCTTTTTTGGGGTAAGATATCTTACGTTGTTTAAAAGGCAGCCCGGTGCACTAAGCTCCCACTATGCGCGGGGTCCGGGGAAGGGTCTATTGTACGCAGCCTTACCTTGCATTTCTGCAAGAGGTTGTTTCCACGGCTTGAACCGTGACCTCCTGATCACATGGCAACAACTTTACTAATTACACCAAGAATTTAAATTTCAATTATACAAGCACTTGATACTTTTTCAAGAAGAAGGGGCAGCCCGATGCACTAAGCTCCCGCTATGCGCAGGGTCCGGGGAAGGGCCGGACCACAAGGGTCTATTGTACGCAGTCTTATCTTGCATTTCTGCAAGAGGCTGTTTCCACGGCTTGAACCCGTGACCTCCCGGTCACATGGAGGCAACTTTACCAGTTACTCCAAGGCTCCCCTTCGATACTTTTTCAAGAATGCTCTAATATTTTAAATTTTGTCTATATATAAATCATAAATTTACTTCAAATTGATGAAAAACAATGCAGTCATTTTTATTTTTATTTTTTTATTTGGTGGAAAACAATGCACCCATAATATTTTTGTGTATCTTCAAATGTTTACATTACACTTTTGGGATAAACTCAACTTTTTACAAACATATCACTTCGTCTTTATTAATACTCATAGCGTGTGGCAAGCAAACTTCTTTTTTTCAATGAGTAGTAAATTATGTGCTTCAGTTTCCTACTTGACACCTTCAAGTTGGCCTCATAGACCATCGTTACAATTTACCCTAACATTAGAATGCCACTAAACTCATCTAGAAGTACATCCATTGGCGTGTCAATTGTAGCAAAGTAAAAGCAGTAAGCTCCAGCATTATAATATATACAAACATAGGCAAATCCAGCTATCTCAGGATGCACCCAGGAACTTTGTTTAAAATTAGTACTTAACCCCTGATTTTGCTATGTTGTTCGTGTCCTACCAACTTTGCCCTCACTAGTTTCCTCAGGATTTTGTGGTAGATAGTAATATTTTCTAAAAAATCTTTTGTTCTTTAGTTGTATGTTTCTGTCTTGGTAAAAAGATAATGTACAATAAAACTACTTCTACGTCAAACTAGCAGGCCCTTTCTTATTTCCATTTTTTTCTAATTATAACCTTTTCCTAAACACACTTCAAATTATTTCTCTTTTTCTTCTAAAAATGCATGTTAGCAATTAGCCCTCAAATCGCATTCTTAAAGGCTTTCAGCAGTTTCACTTAAAAGTGAACTTCTTGACATTTTTTAGCTCTATTTTCCTGTAAACAATTGTCTCGTTGCTACGAAATTTCACTGATTCTCCAGGATTATTATAGCATACTTTTCTTTTCAATAGTTGTAGACCAAGAATTAAATGTATTTTGGAGCATGGGATATACTAGAAACTTTTTTCCATTTTTGTAGTAAAAAAATAAGAATGTATTATAGAACAACAAAAAATGACTGAAATTCACGTGTTGTGTGAGAAAGAGACTTGCGAATTCTCCTCGCATGAGCAATGTGATGGTATACAATTATTAATTAAGCTTTGTCCCTGCCGGTAAAAGTTTCTAAACCTGCAAATATACAGAAAAAATGTCCCACGACAACAGTAAATCCAACTAATACAAACATAATAAACACCCTACCAACCTACATAACATCTTTGTAGTAGAAACTAAAAAAAAATGAAAGTCAAAGTAATGCTTTTTCCACCTTGTTTTTAAAATCGAGCTTGAAAATTATAGAATCCATTATCCTTATAAAAAAAGAAAAAAATTATAGATTCCATTGTGAATGAAAATCATACCTCAGGTTTCCCGTTAACCATAACGACTTTAATGGGATGCCATCCAGGATCTCTAAGGTACTCCTCCCACAACGAGCATAACTCTGTAGCTCTTTCATCTGCTTCTGACTCATTATACTTCCTCTTCATTGATTCATGGAATGGCCTGTTGTCGAGCTCCCCCATCCTCTTAACACCAATTGGACCAACTCTTGGTAGTTCCTTCAAGCCCTATAGAGAAATTCAGTTACTCCATTATCCAAAGCCACATAAAACGCCCCACAAAAGAGACAGGGACATGAATTTAACGAAAAAAGAAGAAAAGATAAACAAAGTAGTATTATCTTCTCGTAGAAATCCAAATAGTGACATCCTTAATAAACCATTTCGATGCTAAAAATGATTGAGAAACCATGCTCATCCCGTCAATCAGGAAGACATGAACTGTAAATGTAATCAACCATCAAGCCACAGTATAAAACCAAACCAAATTGTTTAGTAGAGACTAAGCGCTAAAAACAATATATTAAACAGCCACCTCCCCTAGCCTCAAGCAGGAAGTTATCGTACGATTACTACAAATAGGCTATGGCAAAACTAAGCACAAAATTAAATTACTCGACTTACATTAACCAACTCTTTTCGAGCATCTTGCAGCTCATCGTTACTGTTTCTTTCCTTCACTATCAGAGTTTGATTTAATGCTTCCAAACCTTCGTATTCTTCTTCCTTTTCTCTTAAACTTTTCAGGAGTGTGTCCACCTTATGTAGAACTTCTTGATCACCTTCATCCTCAATATGTTTCATCACGTTCAATGACCCTCTCAGCTGCTCAATTTCCAGCTCTACCGCTTGTTTAGCATCAAGTTGTTTTTCCAGCTGAATTATTCTCTTATGGAGACCTTCCTTTTGCCTCTGAAATCAGTAAGATGACATCTAAGTGATTAGTTATTTGTTATATGAACTTGACATAAGAGATGAGCAGAGGTACAATTCTAAGAGCAATACAAGAAATACACGCACCTTCTGCTCTTCAGCTAATTTCAGTACTTTTTCGTCGACCTTTCTTTGCTCTTCAGTCGCGGCACTAAGTGAGGTATTCAGAACAGCATTCTGGAATAACAGTGATGGGAATTCATGTTAACCATCTTCGAAATGGATATAAGTAGCAAGTGTTATTCCTTGTTTCATGAAAGGATTCCAACATCCACCCAACAAAACTACTTTTAGAAAAAATACTTTGATGCACATGACACAAGTATCAAATGAAAGTAAACCTGAAAGTGGAGTCATCAAACGGTAATGGATCAACCACTGTCTGATGAGTGCACATCAAGTGATCAAAGGGTTTAATTCGGTTACATTTGTATGATTATTAAAACATTAATGAGTAATTCTAGTGTTATTATTATTAGAAGACTCACTCTTGTGTTTTATGATGTGCATTGCAAGTTGTGAGCTTAACTTTAGAAGAAAATGATGAAAAGCCCAAAAACATACAATATCAAAGGAGTGCTTGATTATTGAAGGTGATTTTTTGAAGTCAAAAGGTGATATATAATGAGTATTCAAGCAAGAGATGACGCCAATTAGAGATTGGAGCAACAATTTCTATCAAGAAACACATGACTCAACTTCAACAGAGAGTAACTCTCAATATATAAGGATATGATCGTACTTTCTAAAGGAAATTTGTTAAGCTCTGAGTCAAGCTTCAAGTGGTTATGATATTTTTATTAAATACTGGCAGTGTAGAGGAAAACCAGAGAAGGCAGCAGGTAGGCCCAAAATTTGCGAAGGGCGATTCCGTCTTTTCTAATATATCCGTGTATTATAAATAGGCCCTAAGCTTGTTTTTCATGGGGATTCCAGCACTTCTGAAGACTTCTTTGAGAGCAAAACCTTGGAGAATTGGGGGAGTTTCTGATTTCTCTTTTCTTCTATTTCTTTTTATGTTTTCGAAAGTTATCTCCGAGTCATCTGTAATAGCCATGAGTATCTGATTTCTTTCTATTCTAGAGTCATGGTGAAACTTTTCATGATTGTTATGGAATAAATTTATTCTTTGAATTAATTTGTGTTCTTGAGTTATTTATTCAATTTTGTGCTTAATTACTCTGATAGCCTGATCAACTCCCAGATACTATCTGCGAACCCAAGGTTGTGATGGCGACCCTAGTGCACAAGACTCAAGACCCTTCCCAAGATCACAAGCTAAGGAGCTAAGAGACTTACAAGCTTATGCACTGAAGATGGGCGCCGTGGAGAAGCCTTGTTGGAAGCCTTGGTAGAAGCCTATGAAGATATACGTCTAACAGTTTATAGGAAATGAGGGAGCTCAACTACCAGAAGAGGGAACCACAAAACGACCAAAACCTGAGTTTGAAGACTCATAAACTGTGCAGAATACAGTTATCCGGGACCGCAATCGTGAAGGAGGAGCGGATTCAAGTGATGCAATCGCGTAGATGCTCAACCTGGAGGTCAACCCTGAAGAGAAGCGAAGGTGGATAATTCTCCAAGACCGATACATTCAGCCCAATTCCTCTAGTGGTTAGGGGTTATTAAGTCTTTTCTAAGTAATTAGTAGACCTAGTATAAAGAGTAACTTTCCAAGAATGGTAAGGTTAGCTTATTTTGAATTTGGATGATATTTTCTGACGATGGATGGTATCCATGGTAACTTTGAAACTTGTAAAGGAGGTTTTCAAGTTGAATCATTCAACTTGAGGGTTTCCTGTTCAATTGGTACTTCTTTTTGCATAATTAGAGTATTTGATGTCCAAATTTAAGTGTTCTAATTATTGCTAATGAGTTGATTCTTTTCAAAATTTTACTTGCTTTTTTATCGTCTTGTTTTTCCTATTTGATTCCTATCAAGGTTACCTATGCTGGTGAGAGGCTAGACTTCTTCATCTTGTGAATACACAAAGTTGCCCAGTACAGTTATAAAAAAAAGCCTAGACTTCTTTATCTTGTGAATTCTTTAGAAGTGTGCCAGTTCGCTTTTCTTGCCATTTGTTAATTTAGTTCCCGATTTTAGTATCACCATAATTATATTGAGTTTTTATTTTCACTTGGTAGTTACAAAATTATTAGACTTAAATTTAGTTAATTAATTTCAAGTCCTGATAGGAACGATACTCTACTCACACTTTATAACTTGACTGACCACATATACTTGTGTGTGCATACTGTTCTCACACTTCGCGTATACTTGTGTGTGCATTTTGGAGCAACACTACCCGCCTAGTGTTTCAAAGCACTAGAAAGTGAAAAGAAATAGGTGAAGAAGATAATAAAGAAGAAAAGAGAGGAAATAAGATGATCAAGTTTGTATTTGACTAAACACATAGGCTCATCATAGAAAAATTGATAAAAGAAGTCGCTGGAAACACAAAACTGGAATGTCCAAACAGCAGTCATAACTATATGCAGTAGAGTTCTCATACCATGCTTTGATCACAGAATAGACGAATTCATCAGAACATCAACAAATGCTGTGAGCCATTACAGAAAACTTAACCCTTGTGGAAGGAGAAGCGTCCTGCCGCTAGCAGACCCTCAATTTTGCAGGTAATAAATAGAAAAGGAGATGGTACAATTTCAGAATCAGACAATTAACAGCCAAGAATGAAAAACTATACCTGTTCAAGCTCCTCAGAGAGCTTCTTCCTATCAATTTCATTTTTGGCCTCACGTTTCTCTAGTTCTCTACCTCGGAGCTCAAGCTCTTCCTTTTGAGATTCCAATTGCAATTTCAACTTTTCATGATCATTAAATATCTTCTGGAAATGATCATGTGCACTTGACTGGATTTTTCTTATCTCTGCTCATAAAACAAAATATAAGGACACAAAGCATTATCAATAACTAGAGTTCCTTATAGCATATACAGACCCCTAACCTTCATTGTACACTTGATGCAGTTTATCTTTTTCTTCAACCAACTTGTTCAAAGACTGTGCAGTCTCCTTAAATTTGTCCTCCATCTCCTTTAGGTGTAGCTTCTTGACTTCAATAACATTTGTCAAATTAGAAACGAGCTTATTCGTCTTCCGAGCTTCTTCTTCCATGATATCAGATATGGTTCTAAGGTCTCCAACCTTGCGGAGATTTTCACCCACGATGTTAAGAGCTTTATAGTCATCGGCACGAGCAATCCAAGCATACAGATCAGAATTTTTGCCAAGGTTGGCTTTCCAGTCCCTCTTGCCACGATGGTCAGCCTCATAAGCCTTCTCATATGACATTGCATTACCAAATCCGGACCAGTCTTTGTTGAATTCAACAAGAGCAGTTCCAGAATGGCCTTGGTAATTCCACAGAGGACGTACCCGTGTAGGGTTGAAACCTCTCCTTGTCAACTGATCCCTCAGCTTAGAACCACTTTCTCCCACATAGCGTCCATCCTTCAATTCAGTGGGAATATTCACAACAACCCCAATCCAAGGCCAAACAAACAACTCATCACGGTCATGATCTGCAAGAGGGTCAGCTGGAGGATCCGGCTCGGCATCAGGTTTAGATGAATCATCAGTAACTCCATCATCATTTTCCAAGTACTTTGCCAATCCAAGATGATTCGCCTTGTCTCTCGCAGTTCTCTTATTAGAGCTACAGCTTCCCACCGAACTTGCATGCTGCACGAGTTCCTTGTACAAAAAGTCACGCTTTCTTTTCTTTGGACAATAGGGGCAAGTGTACGCCACATCTGATATTTTAAGAGTGCGTTTTCCTCTCTTCAACTCTTCATAAGATATTTCTTCATATTCTTCAATCTCTGATTCACTTATATCAGTGTCTTCCCCGGAGCTATGATCCATAGAACTCCCCTTCTTGCAAGACTTGAGCTTACAAGAATGACACCTGGATGATAAAAAATTAGATAACCTCATCAACTGTCAATGAAAGCCAGCGTCATTTAAAGTACACCAGCTCATGGGTATTTGAACCACATGTTAGTTCAGCTTATTCAACCCTCCAAACCCGGCCCCTGTCAAAGGGGAGACAGAGAGACTAGAGCCATGAATAATAGTTGACAAATTAAGTAAAACTCTATATGGGAATTTCCCACATGAAGCATTTGCTATCAAAAGTTTTTGATCTTCTCATTCAAAGAAAATGAATGTTTCTTAAATTTTGATATACTTGGTTTAATTTACAGCAATTCATGGAAGATGAATCAATCAAAAGACTATAAGAAGAACTCATGACAGTCAATAAGCACCAATTGCTTGGAGGAAGAAGAAAATGTAAAACTCATCCGATAATCCTTCCTCTTCTTCAGAAACATAATTACTGTCCTACCTTACAAATACAAAACACTTGCACAATGAAAAGAACTAGTTTTACTTTGAAGGTTCTCCCCAATAGCAGCTACCCATACAGTTCTCGACAGCAATTATACATGCACAATAAAACTTTGAAGGTTCTCCAAATTACACCCATACAAAGACCTAGAAATCAACAGTAAAATTCGCAGTTTTTTACAGCATTGCAACATCTCAGCTACAAATATTATTGTAAGGTATTTTTTGCTTGCTGTTTCCACAACATTCTTTGTTCACGAGCAAAAACTTGCAAGTTGAAGGTCAATCGAAATAAAACATACACACAAGTGGGTCTGGGATGATAGAGTGTATGCAGACCTAGAGTTAGAGAGGTTATTTTCGAAAGACCCTCAGGATCAAGAGAAAGAAGTGCTAGCTTCCATACATGTCAAATTTGATAATAACCTTGCTACATTTTACTAAAAAATACAAAGGTGTGTGAATTGTCCATTTCCTTCAGTTAATTGACCAAAAGAAACAGCATGCATCCATGGAAGAGTCAAAAAAATTACAAATGAAAATGTTGTAATCTGTCTCAGATCTACTTGCCTGAATTTACCCACAACAAGGGTCTGTTGAAGGAGTGAATAGGGTTTTTTTGGTCTTGGTAAATTGGGTTGGGTTTTGATGAGTAGAGACAAAAGACACAAAGATTGGTTAATATAATCATGCAATTTGATTAAGACAAAGACAGTACTAGTAGTTCTGATCAAAGGTGTGCGAGGATTTCGAGGACATCGTAAATGTGTCTTCCCAGTTTTACTTTTGACTGCCTGCCAACATAAGCTACACGATACTAATATTCTACTCTCCCAACCTTTTTCTTATTTTCTTCAACTCATTTTTAATTCAAAAGCAAAAACATTTTTAATACTCCCTCCGTCCCAAAATACCAATCGCATTAAGAAAGCATTTATAAGGATACCATTATGACTATTTTATTTGCTTAACATATTTTATCATATTATCTTTCCTCAATAAATATTTACTCCATTACGAATGAGAATCAGTTAAATATTGCTAATTGATAAAATAAAATAAAAGCTACTTAATTAAATAAGACGACAAGTATTTAGTAAAAATAACAAGTATTTTGAGACGGAGGAAATATATTACTTTGTAGAGAAAATATCTCTTAAAATTTAAAAGGCATGTTACAAAATGAAGCTAAAAGTAATTGAAGTAGACAAGAAATATAGAAAGAAAAAGATGAGAGTTTTGTTTGAAAAAAAAAAAATAATAATAATAATAATAATAGCGAAAAAACAGCGATTGAAAGGAGAATATCTCTTCTGATAAAGTTGTCCTTATTACTTTTAATTTTTGTTTTTTTGCAATTATTTCTATTTGTATATTCATACCTTATTTACGAATCTTGTTTTTCCTTGATCATTTATTTCAATTCCGTTATTATTTATCTTATAATTTATCATGGTTAAAAAGTCACTTCCTAAAAGTAGTTCATTGAAACTGTCATATTCTATTACTCCTATATTTATTTTATATTCTAAATCTTGTATTTTGAATCTTAGATTAATACTTTTAGTAATTATTATTTCTCTTTCATTTTCAGGATAATTATAAGTTTGTGGGTCTATTAAGTCACAATCAATTTCATTAATCTTAATTATATGTATAAAACTTTTAGTAGTTCCGGTATTTATTTCAGCTATACAATTTGTTGTTATCATGCCTTTAAATATTATTACCTTAATCTTTAATCTATTTGTGTTTATATTTATTAAATCTAATATTCTAGGTTGTGTAACGCTAGTTTGTCGTGACATTATCGGTTCTCTTGTAATACTCAATCTAGATCTTTCTAGTTTTGATATTAATCTTTTTGATGGTGTAAGGGTTCTGGTATTAAAATTCATATATATTTCTTCTAGTATAGTTATTTTGGAGTTTTCTTTATGTTCTATCTATTCTAATATTTCTTGGTACATTCTTGGTACTAATATATTCATTTCATGTTGTTTCTTTACATGGTGGTTTCCGGTTATGGCATATCATTTTTGTTTCAATACTTATGACTTTACTTCCTAGTGGCATTATTATTCCATCTAGTTTGTAATATAGTGTTAAGGCTAAATCTTTGTGTTCATCTTTTAATGATATACTAAAGTCTGGTTGTACCGTAAATTTTAGTTTTTGATATATTAAATTTCTTTTTATTACTGATATTAAAGCATCTTGTAAATTTCCTAATATCTTATCATCTAATATGTATATTTGTATAGGTGTTTCTATGTTTTTCTGAAAGTATGCTTTTATAGTAAATTCTACTCCTCCAAAGTATATGTTTCTATATTTTCTAGCTTCTCTAGTAGATAGTTTTGCTAACTCTCTTTTTATTTACTTCATCTGTTATCAAATTTATTTTTGTTCTTCCATTTACACTCATTGTGTCTATTATAATTTCATGTTTGTGTGCTATATATCTTATTTCTTTCAAACCATTTTGTTTTAAATATTTTCTTAATAGATAATTCCTCTTTTTTCATCCATATTGTTCTATTTCCATTCGTATATCTGCTTCTAAATCTAATATAATAATGTTTTATTCATTTGTTCTTGTATTTATCTCTATTATCCTTCTATATGTTGCTACAACACCTTCTATGTGTGTTTTAATTTCTTCTATCTCATTTTCTGAATATTTTTCTATTTATTTTTCATATGTTATATCCTTTCTTCATTTTGTTGCTAACATCTCATCTTGAAAACCCATTATAATCTCATTTTCTTTCCTAAAGTTTATTAAAAGACGTTTCATCTCATAACATTTCCATAACATTTTATTTAACAAATTAACATTAATAAACGATGGATGTGTTTTCATTATTTATAAATCTATTCCTTTTACAAGCTTTAATATTTTCTTCGTATCTTTAAATTTGTGTTTATATTTTTTATACTTATCATACCATTCTTCGTTATTATGTGATCTCAATTTTGTATTCTCTGTTTTTAACTTCTACTAAGTTTTTTAGTAACCTTGTCATATCTATCATTATAATATTTATTTCACAGAAAGATTAAGTGATATAAACTGACAACTTATTAGAATAAGGAGTATAGAAGAAATAATGGAAGATGAAAACGTTTGCCAAGAGGTAGAGAATTAGAACAAGATGAAAATCTCCAAAAAAGATTAAGGGAAATGAGTGTCAGACAAAATCCTAATACCTAATAGAATGGTAGCAATCTATATAGAAGCCCATGCAGAATATAAGCCTAATAAAATAATAAAACAAAAAATCTTTATTGATAGCGGAGCAGATTTATGCTTAGCTAGAAAAGATGTATTAGAATCACACGGGTGGAAGAGAACCAAATCACATAGAGCAAGAGTATCAGGATTTAATGAACAATCAAAAGAATTAGATGCGGTAGCAGAAAACATGAGAAATGTATTAGGAAAAACAATATTCAGATTACCAATAATATATCAATTAGATAATATGAAACAACATGTATTATTAGGAAACAACTTCCTAGATTACTTTAAGACACAGGTTATAGATAGCAATATTTTTAGCTTACAAACACCTTGTAATAAATGGATAGTATTAAAAAGAATATTACTAATACATACACTAAGATTGTGTACTATAAAAACCGATAGGAATAATAACCTACAGCTATTAAAACAAAAATATCTTAATATACTAAAAATGAACTTTGGAGAAAATCCAATTCAACTATGGGAAAAAGAAAAAATATATGCAGAAATTAAGCTAATAAATGAAAATGATATAATTAGATCCAAACCTATAAGATATGGTCCAACAGATCAAAAAGAATTTGAAACCTAATTAAAAGAATTACTAGAATTAAAAATGATACAAGAAAGTAAAATCCCACATAGTAGCACAGCCTTTTTAGTAAGGTAACATAGTGAACAAAAAAGATGAAAAACTAGAATGGTAATTGATTATAGAGAACTAAATAAAAAAAAAACAATATTTGATGGATATTTTTTACCATATAAAAGAAACCTTATTAACAAATTAGGAAATAAAAAATGGTTTAGTAAGTTTGATTGTAAAAGTGGATTTTGACAAATAAAACTAACAAAGGAATCAAAATCTTTAACAGTCTTTAGTGCTCCTCAAAGACACTATGAATGGAATGTACTACCCTTTGGATTAAAAAATGCACCACAAATATTTCAAAGAAGAATGGACCAAGTGTTTAGAAAATTAACAGAATTTTGTATAGTATATGCTGACGACATATTAATATTTAACGATAATCTAGACGATCATATAAAACATCTATAAGAATTTATAGTAACTATAAAACAACACGGAATATTATTATCTGAAAAGAAATCTGAAATCTTTAAAAATAATATTGAATATTTAAGATATATTATAGATAATGAAGGATTACAACTGCAACAACACATAGTAACAAAGATAAAGAATTTCAAAGAAAAGCTAGGAAGTAAAAAAGAAGTACAACAGTTCTTAGGAGTAATAAATTATGCTTCAGACCATATAAAGGATTTACCACTCTTAAAAAAACCATTAGTATTTTTTCATCCATAGTGTTCTATTTCCATTCGTATATCTGCTTCTAAATCTAATATAATAATGTTTTGTTCATTTATTCTTGTATTTATCTTTATTACCCTTCTATATGTTGCTACAACGTCTTCTATATATGTTTTAATTTATTAAATCTAATATTCTAGGTTGTGTAACGCTAGTCTGTCGTGACATTATGGGTTATCTTGTAATACTCAATCTAGATCCTTCTATTTTTGGTATTAATCTTTTTGATGGTGTAAGGGTTGTGGTATTAAAATCCATATATATTTCTTCTAGTATAGTTATTATGGATTTTTTTTTATGTTCTATATGTTCTAATATTTCTTGGTACTAATATATTCATTTCATGTTGTTTCTTTACATGGAGATTTCCGGTTAGTGCATATATCATTTTTGTTTCAATACTTATTGACTTTACTTCCTGGTGGCATTGTTATTCCATCTAGTTTGTAATATAGTGTTAAGACTAAGTCTTTGTGTTCATCTTTTAATGATTTACTAAAGTCTGGTTGTACCGTAAATTTTAGTTTTTGATATATTAAATTTCTTTTTATTACTGATATTAAAGCATCTTGTAAATTTCCTAATATCCTATCATCTAATATGTATATTTGTATAGGTGTATCTATGTTTTTCTGAAAGTATGCTTTTATAGTAAATTCTACTCCTCCAAAGTATATGTTTCTATATTTTCTAGCTTCTCTAGTAGATAGTTTTGCTAACTCTCTTTTTATTACTTCATCTGTTATCAAGTTTATTTTTGTTCTTCCATTTATACTCATTGTGTCTATTATATTTTCATGCTTGTGTGCTATATATCTTATTTCTTTATTTCTTTCAAACCATTTTGTTTTAAATATTTTCTTAATAGATAATTCCTCTTTTTCATCTTGTATCTTCTAATATGTTCCTGGCTTAAAGCTTAATGTTTGTGTTGATCCTTCTTCATATGTATTCATCTGATAATATGTTTATTTAGAGTCTTCTACTATTTCTTTTCTTTTATCCATATTTTAATAGGTTGATGTACTTATATTGTTCTTCTATAATATCATTTAGATCTTTTAATTCATTGTCTTTTCTGATTATTTCTCTTAATTTTTCTTCCAGCAGTTTCAACTTTTCGTCTTTTAATGCTATTCTATTTCTTAATTCTTTAATAGTTTCTTCCTGTTCATATATTTGTTTAGAATTTTCTTGTAAACGTTGATCTTTTTCTTTTATTAGATCTATACTTATTCTGCAACTTATTATATGCTGGTTTATATCTCTATTAAATGTAAGGGGTTTATCTGCTATCATTCTAAGTTCTTCTAACTTATTTTGTTGTTCCATTGTATCCAATAATTTCTTTTTTCTAATAATTTTATATCCTAAATCTTGGATTTTGAATCTTAGATTAATACTTTTAGTAATTATTATTTCTCTTTCATTTTCAGGATAATTATAAGTTTGTAGGTCTATTAAGTATCATTGATTCGAAAACTTTCTATACAAATATTTGTTTGAAAACTCTTTATGTCTAGCTAAACCCCCTCCTTAGTCTATAATCCAGATCAATTATAATAATTATTTCATGTTTCACTTGTAGTTGTAGTTGTAACAAGCTTATAGCGAACATGTTGTTCACATTGTATCCAATAATTTCTTTCTTCTAATAATTTTCTTTTTTCTTTTTCTTGTACGTTCATTTTACTCAGAACTACTTTCATTATCTGAGTGTTGGTTAATAAAGTTAATATTTTCTAATTCTGATTCATTTACTTCATCAGTTTGACTGACATGAAAGTCTTCGTATTCATACAATTTATCATTATCTTCTTTGATCTGTTGTAAACTCATTATAAATTGTGTAATATTTATATATTTTACTCCTTTTTTCTTTAGTTTTGGCCATTTATTAGCATAATGTCATTTTTCATTACAATTCCAGCATTTACATTCTTTAAACTTTTCTGCTTCTACGGGTTTCACATATTTTCTTTTTCTAAATTTTCTCTTGTATCTAAATTTCTGACTGGTTTCAGGGGTATTTTTATATCTTTTAAATCTCTTTTTCCTATAATGTTTGTAATAAGGTTTGTTATTATAGTTTGGTTTGTTATTATAATTTTTATAATTATTATTTCTCTTATATTTCTTTGTTTGATATCTTTTATTACTTTTCTTATATTTCCTTTCTTTTCTTTTATCATCACATCCAAATATTAATCTTCTTTCTGTGAATCTCCCCTGATAGTACTATTTTTTCCTGTCTTGAATATTTGACATATCACAATGGGCTTTCCCGTTAGGTCTGTTGATGCGTCAAATATTTGTATTCCATATACTTCTTTTTCGAATGATTTCATCATGAGTTTTGTAGACTCTACAATGATACTTGATAATCTGGCAATATTGTACATGTTCTCATCCACTATTAGTTTATCAATAAAACCGTAAGTGAATAATTTTGATACTATTTCCGGGTTAGCCTGTTCACTGCACAAGAATCTGGGATACTTGCTTAGTTTAGCATTGCGTAAAATATGAGGGTTGGTTTTATAATCATAAAACCTATTGATCTTTTCATAAGCTCTGATACCAATTTCTGTGAGGATCTTTTCATCATCTAGTAACACTAAAGAGGATAGAAATATAGATAGTATATTAATAAAGTTTTATCTAAGTTTATCAAATAATAAGCATGTAGTAAGGAAATGGGTAGTATCAACTCAAAATTCATTTTAAAATAAAAGTCTATAACCTTTAACCAATATGAATATCATAATTACAGAGTTTAACACTTATCAAAATCATAATTAAAAACACATAGTCTAGAAATCATACCTCTTAATTAAAATTTCAGATCACCGGAGATCTCAACCCACCCTTGGCCCTGCTTCTCTTCTTCCACCGAAATTGCAAGATAATTAGCCTAGGTGCCTGGGAGTTCTCAACAGACTATCTTCTAAAATTCTTATCAAGGTGCAAGTTTAAAGACTAATATGGTTCTAATTATAATCTTTCAAAGTGTTTTATCTCTGGTATTATGATATTATAATTGATCTGGATTATAGACTAAGGAGGGGGTTTAGCTAGACATAGAGAGTTTTCAAACAAAGATTTGTATAGAAAGTTTTCAAATCAATGATACGGTTACAAGAGGCTCTTTCTATAGATAACCTCGGCTGATAAGATGACAAAATTGCTTTCAAAAGTCATAAAGTAAATAGTAATCACTTTTCCAAAAGTCTAAAGTGCTACAGTTTGTCTGCTATGATTGCCTGATATTTTACAAAGTTTTTGTCTTTGTTGTAATCTTTTTTCGAGGTTGTCTCTTTCTTCTTTTGTCCTTTTTCTTCGGTTGCTTTCCAGGTGTCCTTCTTGATAATATCTTCTTAACATGAGTTGATATCTCCATCAGATTCTCTTACTATTGTCTTCTTTGTCATTCTCTTGATAATTGTTTTTTGTTTTTGAATAATACGGTTTGAAATACATGGTAGTAAATTGGGCTGCAAGTAGTAAAACTACAGGCTCTCTATCAGAGTAGTAAATTGGGCTGCAAGTAGTAAACTACAGGCTCCCTATCAGAGTAGTAAATTGGGCTTCAAGTAGCAAAGCTACATGATCCCTATCAAAGTAGTAATTTCTCACATCCTTATGCAAAAGGATCAGAATTCCCTTCTTTTTTTATTGTATTAGTAATAGTAGTAGGTCTAGTATTTATTACATGCCTTCTATTTTGTCCAATTGTCTTTTGGTATTGGTCAATCATTTCTTTTACATGTTTATATTTCAGGTTTATAATTCTGTCATGCATTTTTGTTAGTCTCATGGTATTTTGTGTCATACTGTCATTGTTGTAATACAAGGTGATAATGTCTTTCGCTGCTCCTCCTTTCGAGTCGCCAACAATACATGTTTTCTTTGCTCGTAACATGTCCTATATTCTGGTTTTCAAGGTTAATAATCCACATGTTCTTTTTGCACTGAGCCACTCTTGGAATTTCTCCAAAGTGCACGGTATTTTCATGTTCAAATTTTCATCATCTCCGCTGATAATACTATTTTTTCCTGTCTTGAATATTTGACATATCGCAATGAGCTTTCCCCTTAGATCTTGTTGATGCATCAAATATTTGTATTCCATATACTCATTTTCCTAATGATTCCATCATGAGTTTTGTAGACTCTACAATAATACTTGATAATCTGGCAATGTTGTACATGTTCTCATCCACTATTAGTTTATCAATAAAATCGTATGTGAATAATTTTGATACTATTTCCGGGTTAGCATGTTCACTACACAAGAATCTGGGATACTTGCTCAGTTTAGCACTGCGTAAAATATGAGGGTTAGTCTTATAATCATAAAATTTATTGATATTTTCATAAGAACTGATATATTCAGGTGTATATTTCAGTTTGTCGGTCATTGATACTGTTGATGAAGATGATGGTATTGAAGATGGTATAGTTTCCCGTTTTGATACAAATGGTGCCAAAGTTTTAGCAGTAGGGTTTTTTGGTCTTTCATGTATAGTGATAGGTAATTTGGATTGAGTTTCATTTTGTAAAGTTTTCAGGGTTATCAAGTCTTGTATGGCTTCTTTGAGTTGGTTTATAAGATTGGTGTTTTCTTATAATCTGGATATTAGGATTTCATTGGTTTGTATAATGGAATCTATGGCGTTGGTAATATATTCTTCAAGGTTATCACTGTTGATCGACATTGTTATATCTGCTAAGAAAATTAGCTAAAATATTTTTAGTTCCTGATATATTCTTAACAATAAAAGAATGATTGTCATTTTCTCCTTGTAGTCATGAGCATGTAGTGGAAGATGGTCAAATTCAAGAGGCTTTCCCTGATGAGCAACTGTTTGCAATTCCTGAGGCAGAGGTACTATGGTATGAAAATATAGTGAACTTATTGGTGAGCGGAATTTACCCATCTGAAACTACTATGCAGCAGAGAAGGAAGATTTATCATGACTCGCGATTCTATATATGGGACAAGCCATATTTGTTCAAACAAGGTCCTGACCAGCTGATAAGAAGATGCATTCTGCAGACTGAAGTGAAGCAAATATTAGAGAGTTGTCATTCTTCCCCATATGGGGGACATCATAGTGGTGATCGTACAACAGCCAAGGTCCTAGAATCAGGCTTCTATTGGCCCACCCTATTCAAGGATGCACACACATTTGCTAGAAGTAGGCATTGATTTTATGGGTCCATTTCCACCATCGTATGTGAACAAATATATTTTATTAGCGGTGGATTACGTGTCTAAATGGGTGGAGGTGATTCCCCTTCTTAACAATGATGCCAAGGTGGTGGTAAGCTTTGTCAAAAGATGATCTTTACAAGGTTTGGAACCCCACATGCCATTATTAGTGATAGAGGCTTTTATTTTTGTAATAATTTGATAAAGAATATTTTGGCCAGTGGGCAAGTGGAAGTCTTTAACATAGAGGTGAACTAGATTCTTGAGAAGACAGTGAATGCACAGATGAAATATTGGTCTGCGAAAGTTGATGATGCACTATGGGCTTATCGAACAACATACCAGACACCCATATGGACTTCTCCCTAAAAGATGGTCTATGGAAAGGTGTGTCATTTGCCCGTCGAAATGGAACACAAGGCATAATGGGCCATCAAGAAGCTCAACTTAGACATGGAGTTGGCACGGAATAATCGGATGTTGCAGTTGCATGAACTTGATGAATGTCAATTGCATGCCTACGAAAATGCTACGTTATACAATGAGAAGACCAAAAGATGGCATGATAAGCATATCCAGCAGCGTTCGTTTAAGTCGGGACAACAAGTGTTGTTGTTCAACTCAAGGCTTAAGTTATTTCTTAGAAAGATTAAGTCTAAATGGTCAAGTCCCTTTGATGTGGTGAGAATGACACAGAATGGAGTGGTGGAGCTACAAAATCCTGATTTTGAAAAAATATTCTTGGTGAATGGACACCAGGTGAAGCATTATTGGGTTGAGGACATGGAAAGACACAAGACCTCACTTGAGTTGTCCAAACGACTAATTGGAATTGACGTCGAGCCACGACGTAAACTAAGGCACTTCTTGAGAGGTAACCCAAGCTGCATCGTGCCGCGATATTAAATCAAGCACTCCGAGTTTGTAATATAAAAAAATGAAAAATATGAAAAGACAAAAGATGTCATGCCACGACCTAAAATACGACGCTCGTTAGGAGACAACCCAACTTTTAAGTTGCTTTTGTAGTTTAGTTTTTCTTATGTTCATGCTAGCAGGTTGTGTGGAAGGTGTATTTTGCAGGTACCAAGGCTAAAAATGAAGTAATGGACGAAGAGAAGTAAATGGATGAAAAAATAATCTAAGGCAAAAAGGAACGGTAAGCCTCGCTGAGCGAGGTCTGTGGTGCAACATAACCTCATCATGTGACTAGCTAAGTGAGCTAGAAGGGTAAAAAATAATAAGTTAATTTTTTTTTCTAAGTAGAAACTGATTGAAGGACCTCGCTAAGCGAAGCTTATAGCGAGGTCTCGTCTCGCTCAGTGAGATAGAGATGTAGTTTGGAAAAAAATCACTTGGTGAGATGGGTCAACCCGACCCACCCCACCCGATTCCCATGATTAAAAGCCCTGAGCCCTTCCTATTCCCTCATTTTCTCCATTGCTCACACACAAACACTTTTCTCTCTACACTCTAGCGCAACTGCTCACACCACCACTGTGCCACCGCTGGTTCTCTCATTTCCGTCGAAGTTCTAGTAGGTTTTTTCTTGCTCTCTTCCCTCTTCTTTGCCAATGGTATGAGACAGTCCCATTCTTATTCCCCCATTAACTTGAATGATGAAATTGCTTCTAAACATAATGCATTGTAGAAATTTATGAAAGTTAAAGCCTTTGAGTTAAGTTAATGGTAAAAGTTGAAACTCTTGAAGTATTGCTATTGGTGAATGTCAGATTATGAAACTCATCACCCTGAAACCCCCGTAGTTGTTGAATTATTTGTTGGGTGTTGTTTGATGCTTGAAATACATGCCAAAATAGGGATGTTTAGGCACCCATAACCCAATGAAAGCTTTTCCACAACATATGTACTCCAATTGTTCAATGAAATGCCCCAAAGTATAGTCATGGGCATAATGGTCCCAACGACGGATAGATGATGACCATCTTGAGGAACATTAGTCGTAGGATGCTAGAATGTGTGATTTGCCTTGCAAATATGCCAAAATTTAAGTGGGGGTGGTTTGTTGGATTTTCAAGCTATGAAAGCTTTCAAAATGGGTTGAAAGAAATGGGTTCTTCTAGTCACATTGTAAATTGAAAAGTGGGAAGTCTAAGTACCCTTACCATTGAATAGTCGACACTCACGCTAGTGAACTAAGTGTGGGGTTATTTCACTACCCAATTATCTTGGTTTGTTAACCGCCATTTTTTTCATTATGACTAAGTGTTGGTTTTTTGCAAATAGGTACAAACATGGTGCGACCAATGCAAAAGAAGAGGGGGGGGGTAAAGGAAGAGAAAAAGTTATTGAGACTCCAAGCCGAAAAAGGTTTCGTACGGGCCAGACCTCTAGTAACCAATCTCCTCCACCGGATCAAACACAAACCCAACCAAAAATGAAAATGAAGCGCAAGTATGGGATAAGATGGGTGAAGTTATATGGATTAGAATGGTACAAAACGTTCAAACCAAAGAAACACCATCCAGAGACCCCGGTTCATGAGGCTCGCTTGAAAGTTCAACATCATGACATATGGGAGCGAATCTATGATATGGGTATGTAGTTTGTCTTTCAGGATCCGGGAGAATGCAACATTCACTTGGTTCGTGAGGCTTACACAAATTGGGATATGAACGATCCAGAGGAGATTTGTGTTCGAGGTGATGTGGTCTCGTTCACTAACGAGGCTATTTGCAGATTTTCAAGGGCTCATGTTGATGTGCCGAGGGACATTTTGAGGAGTTGTGTCTTCCCCCCCCCCCCGGTGGGGTAAGCTTTGAACATACTTTTTGTGGGCCACATTCTAATGCAAGGTGGGTAAGGAAGAAACACAAGACTCATAAGTCGTTCCCCCTTGCCTACATGACTCAGAAGGCGAGGATATGGCTTCATATTGTACTAGTAGTTGCAGTATTGCACTATAGTTTCTTGTCTTTGACCTCTGCTATTATTTGTTGTTTCTTGTACTTTGATTATCTTGTTTCTCTATGGTAGCTACCGCTCATTTCTTTTCCAAAATGCTTATTCACTGTCATTATTTTCATTTTCATTTTCATATTGCTTTGAATTGCTTATCCTTCTCTGACTTTTTTGTGTTTTCTCTTGAGCCAGGGTCTTCTAGAAACAGCATCCCTCTCTTAAGGGTAAGGTCTGCGTACACTCTACCCTTCCCAAACCCCACATTGTGGGATTTCACTAGGTATGTTATTATTGTTGTTGTTGTTGTATTGTATGTGCTCGGATTATGTCGTGTCGTCACTACTCGGATGTGAGCAGAGATAGAATATGCCTCGTTTATGCATTGATGATAGGGCAACGGATTAACATGAGGGTCATTATGAAGAAAGATATCAGGGAAGCTAGAGCGGGACGTAACTCTTCGATTTTTCTTTAGCAGTACCCTTACTCATTACCTTCAACATGAAGGGTTGGATGAGGAGGAGATGGATGGTAGGCTGCTCGTGGCAGGTTATCAGAGGATGTGACTCGGGTGAAGAACCCGAAGGATGTAAAGGGGCAGACTTTTACTGCAGCACATCGCCACGCTAGAGATGACTTTATCATGGAACAACGCCATCCGGAGGATGTAAACATTGAGACAAATGCTCACACTTTGAAGCTTTTAGCATGATACTCGCACATGTAGTGCATACATATTCTGGTAGAGATCTCTCTTTACTTGTCACATATACAGAATGGAATCGAGTTCCTATGACTCAGTTCTTTTGCATGATCTAGAATCAGAAAGAAGGATAATCAATCCTAAATGCCCTATAGCCTCCTGATTATAAGTATGGTGCACAACACACCAATAAGCAAGACTCTACTAAACACGGGGCTTGTAGACTCCCTAAGACACGACCTACTCTGATACCAAAGTTTTCAAACCCCAACCTTGCGGGGTGTGGCCAACAACCGCTGCTTTACTGGCCCGAGCGTACCATGTCTATTTAATCGTTATGACAAGACGTCTGTTTACGTTTTGTTTCCGTTGATTTCATGCCAAAAGAAGGAAAATGATAGACATTTCATACCTTTAACGTCAACTTCCTACTTCTTGTTGTATTCAATCTCCTCTACGCCTCAATATTATATTCCATGAACTACTCTTGTTCCACCTTACTTCACTTCGAAGAAAGCGCGGATTCAACAACACGAAAAAAATGAAACAACGAGATCAAAATAGTAAGTAAACCCCGTATATAGTCCTTGAGACGGAAACACCTAGCTTCTTTAAAACAATGTCCCATTGCTGCCCAAAATAGAAAGGCATGTAAATTTTCTCCAAGATAAAAATACAAGATTTGAATTCTCCATAATTTTGCTGCTGCCCCATGATTAGTTTACAAGCTCTATCTATCTTTAATTAGATATATAAAGTTCATATTCTTTTAGTGGACCATGGGTCCCACCATAAAAGATCTTGCCAAATGAATTTTCCTAACAATGCCACCTAATCACCTAGCAAAAGCTTAGTGACTAACTTTAATAATTGTCCACTTACTTATTCCCACGGTCCCATGTGACACCCACCAAAATAACAATTTTTCACATAATACTAGTTAATATAATAATTAATTTTTTATTCTCCCACTTTATCCCAATATTTAATCAAACATCCAAATAATTAATTTTTTGATCTCAATTCACTTAAATAATAATTATCTTTAACACACCTCATATATTTATTATCATGATCATATGATATAACACTACTCTGTAGCCTCCTTTGGCACCTACAAAATATTATTTCTAATCACCATCTCACACTTGTTAAGTCCTAAATTATTTCGAACTCTATTTATGTACCAAGCTCTTTATTTGCATACTTGATTATGACAAAAATTCACCGGGGTTTCGGATCAACTTACATGTGTTGAGCGATACAAACCATAGCCCGAAGGTGCAAGTATCACATTGATGAAACTTATACTTTTCAATTCATTTAATCTGTAAACCTTCTAATACTTATCAATCATGATCATAAACCTTTATAGCCTTAAGATGAACATGTTTAACCGTTCAACCTCAAAGGTAATCTCATTTCGAGTTTACGCCGGCTAACTTACGACGAAAATTACCGTATAAAAACACAGGATGGAACAACATGGACATGGTTTGGATTTTGATTTTTCCAAATACCAAACCAAATCATTTATGATGGATTTCTAAATCTATAAATCAAACGAAATCAATAAAAATCAAATTTTTCAATCTAGATTTTTCTCGAATTTTTCGAGTTAGTCAATTCTTTCAAAAAAAAATTATGATTCGACGTGAAGAAGCATCTTACAATAGCATTTACTTGACCAATAATAAGCTTTTTTGGGCCTTTTTCTCTCTGTCAAGTTTTTGCTTTGTTGGTTATGAATAAACATAAATTCTAAGTTAAGCATGCAGATACACTTCTAACAACACCAAATGTAAAAGCCATATTTGAACTGTAACTATTGTATTAAAGAACAAATATAGAAAAAATAAAATCCACCTTAGAATCTATGGAGTAATATTCTAATCATCTAAACTATTACAATAGCAGTTGTCTCGAGTAACAACATTTTTTTTTATTTTGTTCATATAATATGCAGATAGCAGTGAATTGATATCTTGTTCATCTGTTATTAATAATAGAGGTCATTTGGATGGTGGGATAAGGATAATAATCTCAAGGTAATTTATTGAATTATTTTATCCTGCATTTAATTACTGATACTAATTAGTCCCAAAATTATTTTATCCCATCACTTGTATTAAAATGATAATGATGGATTAGCTATTCCATATGAAAGGCGGAATAACTATCCCACGATATTTTAACTCATGAGATATCCCTTTTTATACTTGCTGTTTTATTTTCCAATTATTTCTTCAATTAAAAAAATGAAAGAGAATAAATAAGATTCTCTTAGCTCATTCGGAAGGATCTCATAATTTAATTATCCATGACTGTTTATGTCTCTAGCATGACCACTTGATGAAATCTGGAGGGAAGTGGGGTAAATGGCCGATACTACTTTGAAGGATTCCTCTTTGGATAATAGGTACTTGTAGCCGGTATTCTTGTAATCGGTTTAATAGGTATTTTCTTTTATGGTTCATATTCCGATTGGGTTCATCCTGTAGTAATCGAATGAATTGAGTTGTCAACATGAAAGCGTAAGAACTCAACGGGATTCCCTTCTTTGTTTGTTTGATTCGAAGGGGAAGGGCCCGTTGAGTTCTTAAGAATCATAATATTTTTTTCGTCTAAATGATAAAATGAATTTATTTTTCTTTTAAAAAACTCCATTTTTCTCATTTTTCTGATCATGTTTTTGAAAAATTCACTTCATTGATTTATTCAGACTACCTCTTCTTTTTCTAATCTTACTAACCAAACAATCTCTTAGGCTTTATGGGTGTAAATTTAAGTTTGGTTTTAGCTTTTTCTAGTTTGTTGGATATCTATAGGTAATATAGGCTAAAAATATAAGTCCAAACTATTAAAATGCTATAAAACTAGAACTTTGATATAGTTATAAAAATTTATAAATTATATATGTATAAATTAATTAAAAAATATACATATAAACAGATCAATTTGATCTTGACTTTTTCTAGTTAAAACCAAACAACCTATCGTGATCAGTTTTTTTTCAATATCAAACCACTAATCGATTTTTTTCAATTTGGTTCGGTTTGTTGGTTTTCTGTGTACACCTCTAAATACAAAGTATCATTTACTAAGTTGAACCTATTTATTAGATGTTTCTCGAGAATTGAGCACTATTACAAAGTAGATCTTTAATATAAGGTATAATTTAAAATAATTACTAATTATTATCTTAATTGAGTGACAATTATTTTGGAACAATTTTTCCTTCTGCGACTTTAATAAATCTACGAAAATGTTTTTAAAGTTAATCAGCAAGCATATGCAGAATACGCATCTAAATGGTACCAACTTGACTTTTTTACAACAATAAATTGGATAAAGGAACAACCTATTTGCAGCTTATACAAAGTTGAAGCATAAACTGGAGAATCATCACAACATATCTGCATACTAGCTGAAAATTTCCTCAAGTTACAGTGATGGAAAAATCAAATAAAAGGACTTGCATTATCACAAATTTTACATGTTAAATGGATATCCAGTCAGAATCTCTTCTACACATCTACCAAAAAGATGGTTCCCGCCAAAGATCTATTATTACCTTTTGGGGACCCGGAAAGGAAAAAGAAAATTGCACACATGTACAAATCTATGATAAATAAAATAAAAGAATAAGAATATTTACCCCGTCATGTTTGATTTCATTAAACATTGTAAACCTGAAAACTGTCCAAGCTTGTGATTCTCCTACGTGCAGGAACCAGACTATAATCCACGAAACTTTGTCATCCATGATGCATGGAAGACCTAAATGAATCTATAAACTCCATAAAGCACCAATCCCAACTAAGGCAAAAAGATGGATGCCAATTGGATATTTTCTCCTGTACAAAATTTCTTCTGATGTTGAACTTCGTTCGAACCAGCACCTTCTTTCACATGATAAGCAAAAATAGCAATAGTCAGGCACGGTGTAAATAAATAGAGCAAGAACAAAATTAAGTAAATAATCTTCTCTTCACAAGGTAAGAATGCATTTACCCACAGGAAGCTAAAGTCCTGGAAAAATGAACATACAAAAGATAAGAGATTATGTTGAGTCCACTCACTTTATATTTCTGTGGTGAGACATTCACATACTGAAAAGTCAATGTTGTAAAGAAGATCGATTTAATACCTGAAGATTGTTCAGTAACCCAATCTGACACACCAACAATAAGGTCGAAGTATATCCTCTTCCATGTGCTGGCTAATTCTGGACATATTCTGCTTGCCTTACTCATCTGATGAACAAGCAGCTTCAAATATCATCGGAAGATCTCTCGTCCATGAAAAGAATGCCAATAAATTTAATGGAAACAAACTTCCATGATTGCACTTAAGAGGAACTCCATGAGAGGAGCTGCTGAAGCATAAACAACAGAGCCAGCCCAGTACAGCAACTTGGCATCCATGTTTCGGAGAGTTCTATTCTTTGGTTAAACACCCACAGAAATGCACACTTACAACCATTTCATGATGACATCCTCTTTGGGCTCGCAACTTGGAACACTTATCCCTGCAGTTGCGCTCCGTGATTATCAGAAGCAGTGAACATCAAGATTCTTCAAATAGCAATTTCACAAAGCAGAGCAAAGGATCATGTGGTATGTCATTCATTTGAAAGATGAAGTAACCCCCGCATTTGAAGGTAAGGATTCTCCAGGAGTTTTTCATTGTTGCTCTGCAGGAACACCATAAACCCAAATGCGAATCAGTTATTACAATTCCAACCCTGTAATCAGTAACATGATAAAGCCTATAGATTTCCATGATCCAGCAAAGTGCAGGGGTGATTCGATAATGACAGATAGTATCACGAGGACAGCTTTTGCAAATGAATATAACATACCAATTTTGACAACTTGATCTCAATAGAAAACAGATTAGCTGTACATGCAACCTACCATTTGCATTTAGTTATACTAATATATGACAGCTCAACAGATTAAGCTGAAAATTGCTGCTTCAGATGAAATGGCCCTATGGATCATGACATATTAAGTCAGCAGTTTTCCTGACAAAGTCATGTTTCATAGAGCAGACATAAGTCTCTAACCAAGGCATCTCAGCATTTCATGGATACTTCACTGTAAAAAATGTCTGGTGGGAAAGCAATCAAACATCAGACCTACATATACCAGCTACAAGAAACAACGCGGTCCAAGTGACATCAAGAACCAGCAATTCAAGAAAATTGTTGGAGCTGCCAGTGGATGCAACTACAGAACGTATATCATCAAAACCAATGATAGAATCAGAATATGCCATGATAAGGCTCCGGAAACAAACTCTTAGAAGACACTGGTATCTATCATCATACGGACAAACTTATGCGGTAGAACAGGAAGGACAAATAACACATTGTAACTGTTTATCGTCCACCAGTCCCATAAATTTTCTAACGAAGTTGTTAACGGAAAAAAAAGGGGGGACCACACCTGCTGAGCTCTAGAAACAAGGTTATGCAGCATGCGTTGGTAATTTTCTGGTTCCTCTGTCATCATCCTCTGCAAAATGCCAATTTTAGATTAATTCATATTGTAGTGGGACTTATCATTGCCAAAGATCAGGAAAACAACATGAAACTTGCCTTCAGAAGAAACATTGAAGAGTAATATGCCACTCTTGAGTCTGTATCATCCAATAACTCCCTGCAAAATACCCATATGTGCAGAATTGTTTATGAGCTTCTAAATTAACTAAAATATATTTTATTGGAGAGAAAACATATCTAGAAATCACCTAAAAAACTCCTCCCCACCAACTTCTTTAAAAGCCGCAGGATCTGCTGTGCATTTACCAATTAAAAGCAGGAGAAGAGTAGCTCGTATGTCAGAGGTGGAACCAGGAACATTTCCTCTTCCTTTGCTGCCAACAGAAACACCTAATGCGATATTATCAGTTGCGGCACCAGCAAGTTGGATTAGCGGCCAATAAAATAAAGCAGCAGGAACACGTGCAACCAATTGCATAGGAACAATGGCCTGTCCATGGAGAAGCAGTGCCGCCATGGATGCAGTTTCTGGTTTTGGAGGATCCTTGTTTCTTTTGTGTTTGTGGTTAGTATCTTCAATGTGTTCTTGTTGAGGGAAGCTTTCTCCTCGACCAAGCTTCTCATTCCAGCTAGCATCTTTGATACAGGTCGTAGGATCATCCATAGATGTCAAAGTTGAAGGGAGGACTTTTAGGCACAGTTGAGAAAAAAGAATTTCACACATCTGTATAAAGGTTAACAGCAATATTGGAGTGAGACACTGGAACTGACTATCAATGACACAGGTAATAAGCAGCAGGAAGATATAACCACTTGTGGTAAAATAAGTCAACAGTAGTGCCCACTAACCACCCCTTGTATCCTCATTTATAAGTAGATTATCATTTGTAAAGATGATCACACTATGGGCAGTGCAACCCCTAAACAACAGACAAAATAGGCTGGATCTTGCAATGGTAAATATCATGACACAGAAGTCCATAGAGCATAGTTATCCAAAGTATTGTTGTGAATAAGGTTTAAAGTTCTCTTCTTAAGTGATGGGAACAAAATATTCATCCTTCCTAAGAAAGTATGACTACTGCTCTCTTCAATAGAGAAAAGCATTACAGAGATGCAAATATAGTTCAAACTCATATACCTCTAAAGGTCAAATAATAAAGCAAAAAGGTGCAAGTGTCATCTAACTCAACGTCCACAATTTATATCCTCTTAAGAGCACCATGTCTGAAGCGTTTCAAGATTGAATTACTTTCCTCTTTCTATCTTCCTCCATTTTCTTATTTTTTTAATTTTTACAAGAAAATGACAGAATAAATCACCTTTAGTATATTCATGCGGTCGGTTTCATTTATTTGGGCCATCAGGGACAAGGCACTGCTCATGATGTCAATGACTGCATTCGCTTTCTCAAGACGACTTTTATCATGCAGATCTCCAACCGTTTCACCACTAATTGTGTGTTGGACTTCACTTTCATCTAACAAAAACTTGCAGCGCATAAGAAGCCTCTCCAACACATATAAAAAGCCCCATCTAATGAGGTTATTTTTTGATTTTATTAGCCCACACATGAGCCATATGGATAATGGGACATCTAAATCAGGTGAATAGTCAATAACACTGGCTTGAGAAATGTTCTTCTGCAAGCTTCTGATGCTTGACCATATACTGGCATCCCCTTCCTCGACAATTTCTGTGATGATCAAATCCCCCAACCATAGATAACCATTGTGACGACACAGAGTTCTTTCAGAATGAAGAAGAGAATGCAAGGTGGCCCAAGAGAGCTTCGCTTTCATCCCAAAACTGTTCCCATAAGCTCCATTAATACTTTCCAGAGATTTGCACGATTTAGTTATCTGCTTCATATGAGCAAATTCCTTATCAAGATGAGTAAATGACTTTATAAGCATCTCAAAATTCTCGACAATTTTTCCCAAGAGCTGCAAATGAGACAAAGGTCAGTCTATACAAAAAGGAAAGAAAAAATAATTCATTAAAGAAAAGTCTGTACAATTATCGTGAATGGAAGCAAGGAACGCTATGTAGGTGTATAACAACACATACAGAAGACAATAGTTATAACAGCCTTTAATTTCTTTGCAAAGTCCAGAAAGCAAGTATATACACTCGAGTAAAAAGAAAATGACAGATTCAGAGATACCTCACAATCCAAAGAGCTTTTTATTTATGCCTTGAAACTATGTCTAGTTTATTGGTTCAGTTTAGCATGAGCATTAAGAAGTCCAAAAATAATCTGGAATGCTGTTATGGCATTGTTGCTATAAAGTACTCAAATATCTGGCAAGATCTACAAAGACATGTCCGTAACTCCTAGGACAAAGTCGAAAAACACCAGTTTCGCCAATTCTCTTCAAATTTTGGACCCAAAGTCCTTAAAGTTGGGTCCAGAGACACCAAAATGTACCTAGTAGTCTTCAATTCAGTGATTTTGGGGATATATAATTTACCATAGAAATGTGCCGTTTCACTCTCCCTCGTCCCACTTTACACGAGTCTGTGACTAGACATAGAGTTTAAGATTCTACTTTGACTTGTACAGTTTATAAGTAGAGGAAAAAATAATTAAAATTTTGAAATATAATGGTCAAAAGTAATAAATTGTGGGAACTGACTCATCTAAAAGCTTAAATTGTGAGAGACATGACACTTAATTTATTTATATTAGGTCTGCAACGCATCCTCCCTCCCTCTTCCCACCTACTCCATATGGACCTCCACCTGATTCTCTGTCTTGAAACAAGCAAGTGATTTTACTGATGTACCTCTATTTATTGATATTAAAGCAACAACGATTTAGTTTAATTGGGAATTGACTTTAAAAAAGTTAGATTAATGGAGAAGACATCAAACAATGAAGATGACTAATCGAGTAAATTTTGATTTGAAAAGTTGTTGAAATTATGAAAAGTAATGTTACTAGTAGAATAGTACTAAACATCAAGGATGTTCCAAAATGAAGAGAGCCATATGAATTAAGACCGCATTACAACTCTAAATCTAATTTAAGAATTAGAACATCATTCTACTAAACCCCAAGATGAAAAGTTTGACTTTGTTTTTGTTTTTTAAAAAGGGAGTCATCCCCTGCCAATAGTAACAGATATGTAAAGGAGTATGTTGACAGATGTACAAATCTGAGCAAGACGAAGACTTTTCTAATGTTGTGTAAGGTTGGTACTTTTAGTTTGAATCAATTTTTTTATGACCAATAAATTCGTCTAGAGTCAATCCTTTAGGAAATATGTTTTTTTATGTTATTGTATCAATGTATACATTCAGATAATATTTTTAGTTGAAATTGACAAAAGAATATTTGAAATTGAACTTGAAATATGTTTGTGGAAATTTAAGTAGTGTACGAACATGGACTTCCATTTGAAAAAATATTTGTGAAATTCAAATTTTGTAAGTGGTTGTTGAAGCTTTGAATTATTTTACTTAATTTCACCTTCAAACCGCTAAATAAATATTCATTTGACGTTTAAATAATATTTAACTTAAACCTATGAATTCATGGCCAAACTACTATTTGCAATTTTTTGGTGTATTTGGACTGAGAAGAATAGAAGATGTTTTGATGGTTCCTCAACTCCCACTCCCATTCATGCATTTAAAGCCAAGTGCCTAGTAAACCTTTATTGCTGGACAATGTTGTCCCCAGTAATGATCAGTTTTTGGATTTCATTAGCACCCTAGTTTTAGAGGGAGCCAATGTATAGGGGCTTAAAATTCTCTTTTGTTTTTGTATATTTGTAATTATGCCCCTGTAATTATGCATCTACTTGACGCTTTTCTTTCAATGAAACAACTTACTTCATCAAAAAAGAAATATTTCATGACAAAATGATACATTTAAGTAATTCAATGGGATTTTTAAGTTATGCTATAATTTTCGAACTTTCCATGTCTTCTTTGACTCCACGTTGTATGTAAACTAGTCACTCCCTCTGTGTGACATAACATTTAGGTTCATCTAGAGGGCAACATTGACCAATCTTGAGGAAAAGACACAAAATAAAATAAGAAAATCTCCAAGAACATCTCCTAAATCACATCATAAAGAAATTTGCATGGTATGGTCCACAGAATAATTTGCATATATTGTATTAGATAGAGGGATGAGTTGTGCATATATTGTATTAGATAATGTCTCTCTTTAATTGACTTGAAGGCGTTACAACGGTACGTATAGATTCTAACACCCGACCCTTCCCCATAAAGTATATCTGAAACCAAATAGTAAACTCTATGACTTGTATATAATGTCTTTATTACCTACACAATATAGCTGCATACACTACACTTCCACTTGACACCCATTCTAATGATAAATGGCTTGTTGCGCCATAACATTTTTAGTAAACAAATTCAAACAACGACATTTCAGCTAAACTTCCAAAAAAAAAAAAGATGCAAGTGTCCAAACTTTGAAGCATCACTACTTCTGCAGATTGTATCACTGAGGTGACTTTATGGTAAACACCCAACTCACAAGTCACACCAAACTCATGCAAATTAACATGTCCCCATGTTTGTGTTTATGAAACAACACCAGGTGGAGGAAAACCTAAAGGGATACAGAAACAGGCGAAAATAGAAAATTTGGAATTACTACATGAATGATATAGGCCACATCATTAACCTAGAGTCTTAGATTAACTAAGCTCATGAAACTTACATGCAAATGGCAAGAAAATTTGAACAAGTAATGCTGACAACAAAGTCAAGAGAATAGAAGCTCAATGCAAATGGAATCTTTATCTGCAACATGTAATCTCCCTGGCATGGGTGTATTGGATGCGTGGAAATAAAGATTGGAGTGTACACAGAGAATTAAAACAGGTAACAGAACAAGTACATTAGAGACCACTTTGACTGCAGGAAATGAAGACAGGTAACTCTTCATCATACACCCCTCAAAAAGACTTAACACCCCCACCCCCCCAATATCCTCCAAAAACAAAATAATAGGCAACCCAAGGAGAAAACCTCCCTGGACCATATAGAGAATTACTTTCGCTGAGATGCAACCTCCCTTGCATCTATATATAGGCTATTAACTATGTTGATTAGTCACCAAGAAGTACATTCAAATTACTTCTCACTAATACACCATATAATGAGAAGCATCAATCTATTTACAAGGTATCACAAAGAAGCACGATTGGATAAGCTCTCAGATTTTTCACCGAAAAAATGACAGTCATGTTTGACAGCCAATGAAAATAAGCAAGAAATGAAGTAAGCATTACCATAGAAAGTCGGTCAGAATTTGGATATTTGGACAATGCACTAGATATTGGGCGTTGCAGAAGCTCCAAGATGCGATCCAATCCAAGCTTTACTGATATATGCAAAGCTTCAGGTGCATCTGCAAGCATAAGCAGCATAGCGACAGGTTGGACCTCATCATCGCTGTAGTCTGAAGTTCCACTAGCTATGCATGACTCATTTATTTGATGCAAAGCATAATCAAAAAGCACCAGGTACAGATTCCTTCTTTCTTCCCTCGAGTTTGACAGCACTAACTGCATTGATAGAAAGAACTTATCTTTAAGTTAAACCTCTCTTTGTGCTACATACAAGCAACAAGTGAGATTGCAAGTAGACCAGAATATTTTCTGCTAACAGCTCATGAAACAATGGAATCATTTCACAGACTACACGGGGTAAAAATCATTTTCCTGTTCCAACTTTAACTAAAAAAATAAGCTCCCCCCTCCCCAGCCCCCAACATTAGACTATTCCAGCTAATGACATGAAATTTGTTCAGAGATTCTGCACATTTTACAACTTATACTACATAAACGGAAAGCATTGTTAACCTTCCTGCTCAGATACAGAAAAAAAACTTCTACAGATAGTTTGACCCATAAGTTTGGCTTGTACCAGAAGCAATATACACTTTAAATATACAGAAGGCACAAAATGCGAAGCAAAAGTTATTCCCATTTGATGGGACTCCCAGTACAATTTTAACTACATACAATAGGTACAAAATGCCAAGCAAAAGTTACTCTTACATGATGGACTCTCAGACAACTTTACATGAATCATAACTATGGATAGGACAGTACCTCTACAAATATGAATTCGATTCCTCCAATCAGATCAACCTGCTGAATAAGAAATTCAGGGGTAGCTGAAAGACCTTTATTAGATATCTCCGGAATTTCATAAAACATATTTGTTAACATGCCAATAAGCTTGCTGTGAACTATTTCAGCCCAAGAGTTCATCCTGCTAACACATATAAGTACCTGAACAACCTGCAAAAATATTAAGAGAAAAGTTGGAACAAACATCAATCACTTTTGAGACTTAAGATACTTAACATGGAAACAGAAGTGGCTATATACATGTGAGAAAGACTAATATTAAATGCACAAACGTCATTACATTGGTCACATGGATATTCATTTAGGGATCAAAAATTATAACAGTGGGCGTTGACACTGATATTTACCATTTTGTGAAGGGGAAGATTAAGCGACAAATTGAAACAAATAAGGCAGCACCTGAGGTCATTGAGGACAAAATACAATAAAATAAAACACATCCAACTTATCCTGAATTTTCATGTACTTATAAGTGCTTCAGTTTACCAATACCACAGAATAATATCTTTATTTGTATAGATTCCAAAACTCATACTTCTAGTTATATAATACTCCCTCTGTTCCATTTTATGAGGCACTATTTCCTTTTTAGTTCGTTGCAAACAAAATTGCCCCTCTTTGTATTTAGAACAATTTAATTTTGAAATTCTAATTTAACCCTTAGTCGCATGCTTTTATAGCGTGCAGAAATCTTATGGCATATTTAAGACCACAAATTCAAAAGCCTCTCCTTATTTCTTGAACTCCACTCCCAGTCACACTATGCCAGTTAAATTGAAACGCAGGGAGTAATTACTTACTTTATTTCTTTTTTAACAAATCTACTTCATTTATCAATATTCTTTTCCTTTTTCTTTTAGATAACCAAGACATCCATTTGTTACCAGATTTGAAACTAGGTGGATAATGTGTTTGTCCCTCAAACATCTCTCCTTAACTACAATAATTGATTCACCAGTTAGGAACTCGTGACGTTTGTTGATAAATAATATATGAAATTGATAAGCTTCATTTATCAGTCATATCAAATACCTATTTCCTTTTTCTAAGTTTAGTTGGTCCTGTCAAATCAAGAAGTTAAGTCCCCCACTACAAACACCTTTCTCCACATGCTGAAATTTTATGGAAGGCCAATCACATCCTTCCCTTTACTATACTTAAAACAAACCAAGTAGGCGAAATATTCTCCATTAAAAATAAAATGAACAAGAAATGTCAACAATAACAAGCCAAGGTATAGACTCACCCTTATGTCAAGACCTTTAAGTCTGCTCCTCCTTATTCTGCCTCTATCACAGACAAAGTATAGCAAACAACTGAGAGCAGAAGCCCAGATGGATTCTTCCTTTTCTTCTGTCTGTTCATCACATTGTGAAAAGGCTTCAGAACGAGAGTAGCACTTAAGTAATCATCACCGTACAACGTAATTAAGTAAAGATATGCGAGTTCAAAGAGAATAAGTGAGAAGCAGGAGAGAATGCTGAACAAAGGGACCATTGCTTTCAACCATTAAAGGGTCTGCAAAGACGAAACTAATAAACTTTGTTATACAATCTGAGCAACAAATTAGTCTAAGAACCAGCACCTGAAATCTGAGCACAAAAAGAACAGTTTGTCTACTTGAGTGGTTCAGGTGTTTATGAGCCCATGATTGCATGTTCATTATATCAGACAAATTTGAAAGACATTTGCAACATATTACCCTAAAGGAAATACATAAACGAAAAGAAAAGTACTCCTACATGAGAAACATCTTTATCCAGTTTGCCTCAGTGGCGTGTTGCCCAGGGTCTATCGGAAACAGCCTCTCTACCCCACAAAGGTAGAGGTAAGGTCTGTGCGTACATCCTACCCTCCCCAGGCCCCACTTGTGGGAACACACTGGGTATGTTGTTGCCTCAGTGGCGTGTTATGAAAGAATGGGAAGTATGTCCTTTGAGGGGTTGAAACTTTAAGTTACACAACTCGGAAGCTTACTTTTTGTTAGTGCATTATTTGGTGGCTCAAACAAGCAATCCTGATGGCAGAGGATCTTTGCAGATAATTAGGATAACCGGAGAGTTGTTCGGTACACCAGATAGGATAAGCTAGCATCACAATCCCCTCAGACTGGATTGTAGGGTGGCCATCATAGACAAGATCATATTGTATTCCAGTGTTTGACAGACGGGTCTATATGACAGAACGGTAAAACCAACCATATCTTCTCGTTTCTATGTAAACTTCAAGGTTTAACTGGTATGGGAAAACAGAGTAAACTGCCAAATACGTCTCGAACTTATTCTTGAAGCAAACATTTGTCGTCGCCTATCATTTCATTTATATTGCGTCCTCAACTTATTTAAAGAAAAGAACTTTTAAGATTTGCCTCGTCTTTCCAGCCATTGTCGGCCATAGATATATTGTTTCATCCATTTTGGATTCTGTTATTAATTCTATAACTATTATCTTCTACATGTGTGAATCTTGAATGACTATGCATCATAGATCACATCTATTTGTAGTTTAGTTAGTTGACACCACTCCCGTTTCTATTAATCACTTCCACTAATGTAATGAGTTCCTTTACCTCAAAAAAAACTTCCAGTAATGTAATGACACAACAACCTGGACATATGAGCAACACCTGATGCTTGACAAAGCTAAACATCGAATAAACATTCTGCCCAAAAAAGTTAATGCGAAAAGAAAAAGAAAAAGAAAAAAGCAGAAAATGAAAAGTTCAATCACATAGAGTCTTTCTTAGACAGTCCAGATCCCTCCTCTCTCTTGACTTCTTCCATCAATCTGCAAATACACAACCTCCCATTGAGGAAATGGCTGCAATTCTTTTGAACAGAGACGAAGAGGTAAATTTCTGTGAGTTTCTTTTGAGTTGTTTTTCCTTTTTTACACTTGTTCTTCCTTCTTTTCTATTTTTCTTCAGATTTGATTTATAAACAATAAACTTTCAAAACTACCCTTGTTAAGGCATCACATGCCATTACGTGAATCCCAGCTTCAATTTGCCCACCAGCTGCCAGAAGGACCCAGCAAACACGGACTGTTATGAATTCAGGATGGTCAAAGCACTCTAGGAAGCTCAACTCTATTCAAGGACAAAGATGAAGCTTTAGAAGACCACTAACAAGATCTCAAGCTACAGAATTGCAAAACAAGTTCATTGGGCTTCAAGTGCAAATAAAGAAGCTGTTAATTTTGGAGGAAGAACCCAAAGCTAAAATAGATGAGTTGACTAAGTGTTATAAGAAGTTTATGTCCCAAATTGAGGTCCACGATGAGGTAGACTGGGCCAACAATCAGCCTATGAAGGAATCAAAATATGAGCCAAATCAGTCCAAGTTTGGATCAAATTAGGCACCTAAAATGTGTCAAACTTGCAGCTCAAAAAACTTCAGATGAAGCCATGTTTTTAGCCCCTAAGATGGGCCTACTCGCTGCCGAAGAAGCATGAAGATGGGCTCCTAAATCAGCTACGGAAAGCCTCAGGCATGGCGCCCAAACTTAGGGAGAAAAGTTAAAACTTTCCTCATTCATTTCCTAGTTTGTTATGGAATTGTTTCCTAATTTGTTAGGACTATCTTTAATGCTTTCCTAGGTTTTTAGAATTTTAGTAAGGTTGTTGGAATTTCTTTTCAAGAATGTTAGGATTCCTTTCCTAGTTAATTAGCTAGTTATTTCCTATTTCATTATTCCTTAGTTGTTCTAGCTAATTTTGGTTAGTTTTGCTTAGGCTTATAAATAGGGGTGCTTTGTTTTGATTTCGTTATTGCTTAGTTGTCCTAACTAATTTTGGTTAGTTTTGCTTAGGCTTATAAATCGGGGTGCTTTCTTTTGTATTAGACAGATATCTCATGATGAATAACATTGGATAATTTTCTCTTTTGCCCTGGTGAGTATGACTACCTTGGATTTATTCTTTAATCTTCAAGTCTACACTTTTAGGGGGTAAGTTTAAATTCTTCAAGATCTTAGGTTACTTTTCGATATCAAGAAAGGCGATATAATTAGGCTTATTGTTCTTGTTCGTTATTCTAAGGGAATCGGGGTCCATAATGTATTTCTTGTGTTAAATCTCTACTAAATGCGATTAGTTTAGATTAATTGTTGTTGTTAGGAGTCCATTTTAAAAATTGGACTTATCTTGAAGTTCTTGATTATTTTTTGAACTTCTTGGTCTGTTGAAATACTTCCTTGAATTCAAGTTATCCTTAATGCCAAATCTTTTTCGTTCCTTTTGTTTTCTTTTAAGCTTATGCACGTTTCTTTAAAATCTTGATTTTTATTATTATGTTCTTGGGTCCCTGAGGTGATTCTTATCAACTGGCAACAAGGTCAACGTCAAGGAAAAAATTGTACCTTCAGGAATAATTTGGCAACCAATTAAGCAATTCACAAAACCCAAACTAACTCTAAAATCAGGTGTAGGACTAAGCCAGTTAATTAGTGCCCCAACTCAGTATCGAGAACTTCCCAACTGAAGTCTAATGGCCTACTCCCCCAACTCAGTATCGAGAACTTTCCAACTGAAGTCTAATGGCCTACTCCAATAAATGACTAGTTATTTCAACGGGTAAGGTCTTACTCCAGCTTAATCAAAGAACTTCTAGCCTTATACTTTAACCTGTGGAGTAGAGGCAATACAGAGTTGTGACCACTCAAGTTATGTAATAATGCATGCAACTCTTAATTTTCAAAATTTTAAAATGAATTATGATAAAACAGAAAAACCAAAAAATAAGATTCTGGAAAATTGAATCCTACAGAACTATAAAGCCAACCAAAAAAAATAACAAAAGAAAGGGACAAAATCAAAGTTCGGTAAAAGTAAACATTAAAAGATGATAACCAAGAAATAACACATGTCTAGAGAGAGAGAAAGTGCTTTGACTGTTAGCCACATTTACCTGGACAAGATGAAGAAGGATCTCGTAGAGGATGCCTAAAATCCAACACTCAAACTTATCAATGGCTGAGGAATTCCCAGCTTTCTTAAGATAATCCGACATTTTATTTCCTTCCAAAGAAAGGTGAGTTTCGTTGTCCAAAAAAGTTTCTTTACAATACTCTTCTTCAATTGTCGAAGCATCATCTGTTGTTGGAGGCTCCAATAAATGAGCATGAACTCCAAGATTCAAAATCAAATCAAAGGCCCGAGTTTTGGATTCCAAACGTGTAGAATTCATCATTTCCTACAATTAGTTTTCACAAAAGTAAGTATCCTGAACATTAACACAAAGAGCGACCATCTAGAATAAGGCAGCACCTCAAGCATGGACACAGCGAGAGGAGCAGCAGTCTCAGAATCCAAAACATACCTACAAACCACAATTAGCAAAGATTACCCTTGGGAACAATTACCAAAATGATACTAAAAACCCCACTTATCATGGAAATGTGATGTTAATGCATCAGTAAACATTAAATGGTACTTCCTTATACGTAACTCAGGTATCACCTGCATGTCCCATAAGGTCCGTATCAGGCCAATTAAGATCCATGTTAGTTATTCATAAAAAAAGATCATATTAGGTCAAAGATATTTTACTTGCCAGTTTAAAATAAGAAGAAAAAAAAGGGCAGACATCTACAGCACTGGCATTATCAAAAAGTTAATATTGAAATTAGGCTACCGTTACGAGACAAGCAGGACTGTAAATTTTTCCTGGTCCACAGCCCACGAACATTTAATGGCAAGGTATTGAATCATTGAGAGCTCTTGGCTACTCATTCAAGGATGAGATTTCAAAATCAAGAAACTGCAGCGCATCCAATGTCGATACTCATAACACATAAGCATTTATGATACTGAGCATGCAGAAGAAATTATGCATATGCCATTACTTTAATGTTTGAGAAGGAAGTGACTTTTTGACAGATCTATTTCTACTATGCAGCCGAATTCCACTACTAAAGGTCTATCAAGTTCCTCTTAGGGGATAATATATAAAAATAAACAAGATTCAAGGTATGGCTGTAACTTTTTAATGTAAAAGTTTTAGATGTAGAGAAAGGAGCACATACATGTCAATTATAAGTTTCACAAGTACGCTGACAGCCACGTCCATTGACGGCTTTCCACTGTTGTTACTTAGTTTAGATGAAACAGTCATCAGATAATTATTTGGAGTAGAAGTCTCAGAGCAGGCTGCAGCAATAACCTCGTACACCTCCATGGGATTCAAGCGCAGAGGCTGCTGTTCACTGATAACATCGAAGTATTATAAATCAAGAGAGACAACCAGGGAGGAATTTAGGTAGTGGGAGATGATAAATGCATACCTAGAAGGAAAGCAACAATAACATATTTTTTTGTTAAGGTAAAGTAATAAGTATCTTAACAGTTGCCCCCATGCAGGATCGTACCAACAGAGACACTATTAAAGAAAATGACCACACATCAAAGAAAACCTACAACAAACTGATAAAACATGTCATTGAAGAGAGAATATTTCATCTAGTAGAAACAACATTCAGTATCATATCTAACACCTCTGAAAATAATCTTTTACCTGTAGACAATATTTACCTCATGTGCATTAAGAATCTCAATGACCAAATCCCCTAGTTTAAAAATCTTCTGCCCTTGTGAGGATTTCGACATCAGCAATTATCCCATTATATAAACTTTTCCGGGTGATAAAAAGAGCGGAAAGTACCAAAAAGTAAATAGTATACAAGTATCCTCTGTTTAGTTTTTTTCTAATTCGTAATGTATTTTGAAGAACTAGGACGAATACTCATGTCCATGTTAGACTCGTTCGACATCGGTCTCGAGATAGACAAAGGATCAACATAACACAGCTATAGTTGTGCATTTGTAAAACAAGGAAGAAGTAAGGTGAAATTCAGCACACTTAATTGATATGACGAGATAAGATAGGATAGGTCATCTATCTTTATTAATTGATCATCAACAACTCAAAAAGGATTGTTAGAACAGAAAGAGGAATGGGATTTGTATATAGTATCAAGGATTGGGATATAGTGTATATACATAGGGCTCAATTCAATATCATAATGTAGATACACAATTTAATAATATTCTTCTCCCGTAATTTCTCACATGGTATCAAAGTCATAATAGAATATTATCACAGGAACAAATTTTTTTTATCGGCATGAACAGTTTCTTTACCAGTTCCGATCGTCAGAATTAGGGTTCTGGCGATTCCAGGTTGTTTCCGGCCATTCTTTTGAGAATTTATTTGTATTGTCAGCGTCGCGCAGAGATTCCGAGCTGACCCATACCACTTGCTTCAAGTTCCGGCAACTTTTCCGGTAATAATTTGTTTTCCAATAGGTCGCGCCATCATCCTGACCCTACCCGCATAATTTTTTCCTGATTCCGAGCACTCTCCGGTGATCAAATCTACTTCTTCCGGTAACGGGACATTTTTTTCTAGATCCGGCTGCGACTTTCTTGATGCCAATTTATTTTTCCAGATTTTAGGCTACAAATTTCTAATTTCACAAGATGTCTTTAGAATTTGATATTTTTAGCTCCAAAAACACGGGAATCAAAACTTGAAAACCCTTAAGGAGACCAAAAATTCGAACATCCAGGTCTACGAAGAATCGATGAAGAGGCCGTTTTGGGAGATTTCGACCTAGGTGTAGTTATTATAATTGACTTGACACATTCGTGAAGTATGCTATTCTCTGCATGGAATGTTCATGTTGCTCAAACTGCCACTACATGTAATCAACGAGTTTATTTATCCAAAGAGGAATATAATGAGGACTTTCATTATCGAGCAAGTAAGCAGACATCTCCACTCTGTGTTTTATCGACATTCTGCTCTAAATCTATGTATTTATTTGGTGTTTTATGTTGATGATATTGTTATTACAGGCAATGATCAGGATAGTATTCACAAATTAAAAGTAACATCTCTTTCAGCATTTTCAGCCTAAAGACCTCGACAGACTGAAGTATTTTCTAGATAGTGAGGTTGCTTAGTCTGGATCAGGTATTGTTATTTCGCAACACAAGTATGCCTTAGACAATCTTGAGGAGACATTAATGATGGGATGTAGACCCATTGACACTCCTACGGATCTGAATGCTAAACTCCTGCCATGACAGGGGGAGTCACTCAGTGATCCTGGAAGATATAAGCGGTCGGTTAGTAAGTTAAATTATCTCCCGGTAACTAGACCTGGCATTTCTTTTCCTGTGAGCGTTGTATGTCAGTTTATGGATTCTCCTTGTGATAGTCACCGAGATGCAGTTATCCGCATTCTGCGATATATAAAATAAGCCCCATGTAAGGGACTACTTTTTGAAGATCGAGGCTATGAGTAGATTGTTGGATATACAGATGTTGATTGGGCAGGATCACCTTCTGATAGACGTTCTACACCCGGATATTGTATTTTATGAGGTAATTTGGTGTCCTGGAAAAGTAAAAAACGGAGTGTGGTTGTTCTATCTAGTGCAGAATTAGAATATCGAGCAATGGTTGTAGCAATTTGTGAGCTAATTTGGATCAAACAGTTGCTCATAGAACTAAAATTTGAAGAAATCAGGCAGATGGAACTTGTGTGAGATAACAAAGCGGCCCTTCATATCGCATCAAATCCAGTATTTCATGAGAGGACTATTCACATTGAGATTGATTGTCACTATGTCAGAGACAAGATACTCTCGGGAGATATTGTTACAAAATTTGTGAAGTCGAGTAATCAGCTTGCAGATATTTTCACTAAATCTCTTACTGGTCCTCGTATTAGTTACATCTGTAACAAGCTCGATACATATGACTTGTATGCACCAGCTTGAGGGGAGTGTTAGAATAGGAATAGGATTTGTATAAGTATCCTGCATGGAAAAGTATTGGGATGTAGTGTCTATAAATAGGGCTCAATGTAATAATGTAGACACTCAAATCAATAATTCTTCTCGGATGCTCACAATTAGTCTACAGTACAAATCATATTTGCAGAGGAAGTACATAGACAAGGTACTAGATAGAAGTACTTTAAATTCATGGAGAGGGGGACACATACCAACATCTCAAGGGGACGAGGGGGGATGTATAATATTCTAATAATCCAGCTGTATAACCGAAATATGATATATTGGCCACAAAATTTGAAGAATCAAAGGTTGGACATAAGAACTCAAGCACATCTATAATTTGAAAGCAAAGAAATTCTTTTTTTATGATCGAGATATCCACCTAGGCCAACCAAGGACCAACCGCAACCTTCGAAACTCGGAAATAATGGGCCCAACCCTCCACCCTTGCCAACTCAAGACCAACCGTAGCTTCAAACTAGGGGATAATGGGTCCACCCCTCTACCCTTCTCCACTTGCATACCGGGTTAATTTACATGGTGCATGGCTCGATTATGTAACCTAAGTCGCAAGTCCCTCAACCTTTTCCACTTGAATTAAGCCCTAGGGCGGAAAAGCGTAGAGTTTCTAGATCTCACATTGAAAAACGTTGTTTCCAGAGATAACTAAACACTTGAATTATCTAAAAAGAAAATATCTTTTTATTTAGTAAGTAAGGCCTCATGACATACCTGTAGTGACGATACTGAAAAAGCGGCTTTGCACGGGGACGGAAAGTGCTCACTGGAGAATCCACCCTGATTTACACATATATAAGAAAAGAAGAATTATCATTACAAAAATAAAGCTTCACTGGTTCAGGTTCATTGCTTTGCATGACTTGAAATTGTATTATTGGTCTTCATAGATGTAAAACATTGAGATAAAGAAGGATTTTCAACACTTCTGACACATGTCTATATCTATCACCTTTCCTTCATTGATTTGATTCTTTCTATAGATACCTATAACTCAAGTAAAACCTCTACATGCCTTTGAAAATTTATACTATTCAAGATATAGTAGCCTGTAAAATAAGCACCAATGCTGAAACAAATAAAAAATTGACTTGTGCATCAGCTTGCAGGAAGCACATTCAGTGTGTGGAAGAAACAATTCGAAGATAAAAAAAAAGTGAAAATGAATTCACTGGACAAAATGAATCTCCTATAAATTCCTTTAAGAATTTGAGATTGTTTTCTGTCATAGTAGAAACCAAACTCAAGCAGCATTTTAAAATGCAAAAATTCTAAAAAGATAGAGAAAAACAGTGCCAATTGAATTTACCATATTTGATGCGGCCCTGGTTTAGAACGTTTTAGAGCTGTTATTGCTCTTAAGTGGGCACGAGCAGATGCAGAATTAGTCACAGTCGTGAGCAGTGAAGGCTGCAAAAGTTGATCTAGATAAGGCATCTCCGTACTCCCAAAGATTTTCCAAGGCTCACCCTTCATTTTAGCTTCCATGTCACCAACAAGAAGAGCTGCTGCACCTACTTCGAGGAAATCATGTGCACTCACATCTTTGGGATACAAAAGATGGTCACTGAAAGTTGAGATTTCCATAATCAGTAAATGCCAAGCAGAGCAAATAGAAATTACAGGACCACTAGCAAACAATTTAACTACCTTTTGGATAGAGATGGTGACGATTGTTGATCTCTGCACCAACGCCACTTGAAAACATCAAAAGCAGTGAATTCGTGATCTTCCATTCTATTAATTTCTTCAGCTATAGGTGAGCCTGAAGTTGAAACAGTAGACACATCTTTATTCTCCAATAATTCTTTTCCATTTGCAGGGCTAAGTTGGGAATTGAAGGATTTGCTCAATAAAGATGACAGTGTAGGAAGTGCTTGTCTTGATGCAGTAGGTGCTCCAGCAAAAGCCGCTGGTTGAAATGATCGCTTTGGGATATATTGCGCGATTAGAGAACGAACGTAATTTAAGGACTTCACGAGTGCTCCTGATGCATAACTAGAAACAGGCAAAGGCGATACAGTATTTGATGTGGTAGACGCACCACTTTGTTGGCTTAAAGAACGTGACCATGGAGCCAATTTTCGGTTGGGACTCATATCACATTCAGCAATGATGCTTACACAAAATCGGTCAATCTGTATCAATGTCTCCTCACTGGGTTTATATCTGCAACAAACATAAAGCAGAGTTGTAATGAGAGATTTAAGGTTCTTCACGGTAAGAGATGTAAACGGCCATAGCATTCAACTGAAGTTACGATATTATAAGCACACAGTAAAAAATAAGTGCTTTGAAAGGTTACTTCAGTTGGCCCCACTAACACTTTGTGACAAGAGAAAAGTAGGAATGGATTCAGTTCCATAGGTTGCTCATTGATCATCTTGACAAGTTCAATGAAAGTGATTACAAAATATGATATTGGCAGAATGAGATCCAAGGAAGAGCATTACAGCCCACTGATGATGTAATTACATTGTCTCTCATATTTCCAATCCCAAACTTATTGCGACAAAATTTGCGCTTCACACCCATGATAAATCTAGCGTAGGTTATAGTAAGTTTTTCACTCCAAGGATTGAACCTAGAACATAACTTTTCTAAAGAATTCATTTTTTCAGATAGTTGATTCTTATAATTAACAATCACATCTTCATGCTACCTTCCAGTTTGTCAAATTCCCAAATATTGATGAATGATCATAAAAATGGTTTTTTTATAATTTTGCATTTATGTAAACCAAAAAATCTTTCCACCTTCACTCCTTAGTTATTACTCCCTCTAGGGGTGTTGACGGTTCGGTTAGGGTAGGTTTTTACCTTAAAAAAAACAACAATAACATACCCACTGTAATCCCACAAGTGAGATCTAGGGAGGGTGGTGTACGCAACCTTCCTTGTGAAGGTAGAAAGACTATTTCCGATAGACCCTCGGCTCAATTGAAGCATATCAAAATCAGTAAGAACAGGAAATACAGTAGTGAAGAAACATATAGAAAATAATGGAGAATAGAATAGTAGCAACAAATAGTACAATAACCGAAGAAAAGAGCACAAGAGGTAATAATAAAATCCAGGGTGACCCTGCTAACACGGAATGCTTTGTGCACCGGGCTTCCCCAAGATAGTAGGAGAGTACCAATAATAGTAGTGACAAGAGAAACTAGACCACGCTCGACTAGCCAAAACAAATCAAAACCAAATTTAGTAGAAACTTCACCTGTTCAGTTTTTGTCAGTTTCTTTGGTTTTTTGTCGGTTTTTTTAAATGTGACATGACACTATCAAGGACATCAACTATATTGCAACCTAGGGTGTGGCCTAGTGGTCAATGAAGTAAGTTGAAAACCATGAGATCTCAAGTTCAAATCCAGCGTAGGCAAAAACACTAGCTGATTTCTTCCTATATGTCCAAGCTTTGGTGAACAGAATTACCGGTACTTGTGCTTGTGCTGGTGGGAGGTAGCATTTACCACATGGAATTAGTCGAGGTACACTTAAGTTGGCCTAGACACCACGGTTGTCGAGAAAAAAGACATTGTCAAAGACATCATCTATACATGTAATTACAAAACAATGTGACACAAAATACACTAATGCATGTAGGGCTGCTTATCGGGCGGATTTGGGCGGATCATTACGCTTAACAGTTCGGCTTATCGGCCATCGGCTTTTAAATTACTAATCTGTTAGCCAACCGATAAGATATCAGTTGGTTCGCTATCGGATTAGCGATTACCGGACGGTTATCGGGCGGTGTATCGATAGAATTTATCAGACAATAAAAATTAAAATCACAAGATCCACCTTTGTATGTAAAAGAAAACAAAGAGGAACACAGCAATGTTGATCAATTGTATGCTCTGATGCTAGGCAGTTGAAACTTCCAAGAAGTATTGGAAATGCAGTAGATTTGCAGAAACATATACTGTACTGAACACATTCATGATTCCATACCAATAGTTTATTATTAGCCTGCCCAATCATTAGCATGCGCTACGAGAACTTTTAAAGTTTATTCAGTCCCCAGCCTAACTTGAACTTCTGTAACTTTTCAGTGTCACGAAACAAATAGGTAGTACTTGAATAATCCAGACAAACTAACAAGAGGCTTTAGCTTCAGGGTATACATTAGATACTTTATATACCTAGAGGTATAAATGTAAATTTGATCATTTTTAACGGGTTAATGGTTTACCCGATAAGAATATTGAGTAATCCGCCCCCGCGCCGATAAACCGTTAACTATAAAATGTTAATCCGTTCCCCAATCGTTAATCCGGTAACCCAATATCAACGAGCCAATAAGCCAATTTTGCGGTGGGGTTATCGGTTACGGTTCGGTTTTGAACGGCCCTAAATGCAGGTAGATAGTAATAGCACCTTACAAAGTGCATATCGACACTTAGTCCATATGTCAAAGTACTTCTATACACATGCGTGCATACATATATAACCTGTAGATGACAAATTATTTGTTTGGAACAAAAAGATTTGATCAGCACCAACACAAGAGAGCTAGATTTCGGATGGAGAAACCAGTCAAGTCAAAGTTATTGCCAAAAGCAGTACTCCAAAAAATATATATTAGAATATACATGCACACATGTATGTGCGTGTGCAATTTTTTATTAGGTATTTATAGTCCTTTTGGACATTTTTCAGTTATTTTTTGCTTACAACCAAACCAAACCAGTTGTCAGTTTTTTTAAAATATAGATCTAAACAAATCAAATTTTAAGAAATGGCTTTTTTAGGTTTGATTTTCAGTTTGATTTGAGTTCTCTATCCTTTCTGGGATACACTAGTCAAATTTTATACTACTTTCACGACTTTCACGAATTGAAATTCATTAAACTATTTAGCTTTTAATAAACATTGATGAGATGTTTTCCGAATCAAACTAACTATTGAACTATTACTTTAATATTTTGTCAGATTAACGTCTTAAACTCTGTGTTCCCTAGCAATTACTATCATATAGAATGAAACTGAGATAGCACTTTACAAAAACATGCAAGTAGATGGATCAACTTGTTTATTCCAAAATTTCACTGTCAAATTTTTCCCAACAAATTGATGCTTCATGCTGATAAGTAAATGCAGGGTAGGTTAATAGTACGTCCTTCACTACAAGAATTGAGTTGTTATTTTTTGAAGAGTTCTCTTGTAACATAAAACCATGGTAAAGGGGGCAAGTTATATCAGGTTCATGTAAATTTGAGTTTGATGAATTTAAAGTTAGTAACAGAAATCTGTCACAAAGTACTGATAAAAAAAAAAAAACCGTCACAAATTGTATAATGATAACAATCCAAATACGATAAAGGTCAGTGCTCTAGTGAGATATGAAACCTTGGATTTTCAATGGGAAGGAAAGAAGATAACATAATTTATAGGAGAAACTACCTTAGAAGATACCGTTTCAAAAGCGCCACACATTTTGCCACAACTGCTGGACTGATTCAATATTAAAGAGGGAAAAAAGGACATCAGTTGGACAGAATACAAAGTAATGGTTATAGGATGTGAACATCCAAGAAGCAATAAAGCAAAAAAAATCTCAAGAGGGGAGAAAAGTAGTTCAAGAAGCACAATGCCTTACAGAACAGTTCAAATTTGCAGAAAAATAAAATTCCAGCTACTATAAACAATTATAACCTTTCCTTCCTAGCTTCAGCTGTAACAATATTTCCCCACATTAAAAGAGCTAAGGAGAGCATCAGCAAAATTTCATGTTATTCAAGTAAGGTGAACTAGGATCCAGCATATTTTTGCACTAACAACAAAAACTAATGATCCTCATGCATATACAGACCCCAATAACATGAATAATACATTTCCTACTGATTGCTTATTTTTCTTCTTCTTCCTGTATATATAAATCTCCTATAGTTTTTTTATTAAAATAAGGTAACTTTGTATTCATTCCAAAAACATCAGCATCTAACAATGCTGATGGAGCACTTAACAAACAGAAATCCAAAAAGGTGGGCAGGGGGTTGCTATTGCTAGTTACAATTTACACATTGCCTAAAGAGTCTACCAAATTTCCTACTTCCACCAATATATCCTGTTTACACCAAAAATAGAAGAGACTAAGACAATTCATTTTCACTTCTTTTGTATGGAATTAATTCAACCTTCAAAATATCTTGAGTTGGAATATCTTGAGTCTCTCTCCTTCCTAATTGTCCACCATAAATCTCCTATAGTAATGGGTATGTTATAAACTCTTCACATAGATTTTAAGTTTATGACAGTATTTTCTTTTTTTGCAGAAAAATGTTTCCCTCATTTGCTTATGTAGAGCTTTTATCAATTTTGCATCTTTCATTACAACTAACAAAAACATCTAGCAACTTCCAAGTGAATAACTTTAAGATCAGAGATGTTTCTCATCTACTGATTCTTTTAGTATGTGATTAAGCAATAAAATACACAATGACTCCTTGATTGTGAATTACTTTCATATCACAGATATATCAAGAAGGTTAGATTTCACACAAAAATAAGGAATAACATAAATGCACACATACAATTATCCAATATCCAACAAAGTTACCTTGTAAGTACCAAACTGAACTATTGGGCCTTCCGGGTTTGCATCAAAGTTTGGAATATGAGATGCTTCCCATCAAGAGGGTTACTAATTTTCAACTACAACCTCATAGAACACACCTTTACACATCACAGTGTGTGTTGCCGTGTTATGAGGAAAGACTTGTTTCTTGACAAGTACGAAAATTACTGTGTGTATAGAAATCATAACAGATGTAAACTCTACACTACATTTCATGAAGGGCATATTATATAAAACTATACCAATATAGAATTAACTTTAAAAACAAGAGAAAACTAACGAAAAAGAATTTCATATTGACAAGCTTTGAAGCAAACACAGGAACTAAGAGAGACAATGATCTCCCTGCTCTTGCTCTCATACCCACCAGATACCCTTTTTCTAACCCCACTGTAACCCCCTCAGATACCCATCTCTCTGATAGCCTCCCTATCACACCAAGCTTCCTCCCCCGCCCTCCTTCGACAATTTTACGACAATCATTACCCTAGAGTGATCTCCGTAAAACTCAACATGGATAGGAATTCTTATTTTGTTGTTGGTGACAAATCCTTCGAGGTGAGAGCAAGGTCGTCTAGATCAAACATATAGTACGAATGGATTGAGAGAAAACCAGGGGTCGTGAGTCGCATCTATATTAACCAGGCATCTCTTTGTTGGATTTGTCAAATTCTACTGCTTGCCGGAATGCACATGTTGTGTTGCTGGCAGATGGGTCACAAGAAATGTTAGGATCGGACTACTACCTATGCACTCAAAGAACTTGATTCTTTGAGCAACTATGGAAGAAGGTAAATTGCGAAATAATAAAGCAACACAAGAATTTTTGCATTGAAAACTTCTTGCTCAAGGGAGGCAAAAACCACGGCCTATATTCTCTTATAGGACTTTCTCAACTTCAGTAAACTCGAGCAGTTTAAGGACTTACAATACCTAAGGACCTGTTCCTTCGCAATCCTGCCTCTATCCTCTTAATACTTTATCTCAAAACTCTACCTAGTCAAGAGATCCCTTACAACTCAATTACCAACGAACACCTATTACACAATTCTAGGAAAAGTAAAATAGATGGAACCCACAACAGAACCTAACTATTACAACTAAAGAACTTAGTGATAAACTCTGATTCTTTGTCGATATGTAGTTGGCTCTTCTTGAGACTAAGAGTTTACTCCACTCACTCTGCCTCTCGTTGGAATGTTGTGGTTGTGGTTGTGGTTAAGCTCCAAAATTTATTCGTGTTATGTTTATATAAAAGTAGTTATCGCCCTTGTATTGTTGAATCCAACCAAGTATTGGTTTCATAATTGTACCTGGTAACCAATCCTTGTTTGACTCGGATCCTCATCCTTTCATTGTATGTGTGTCTGCTTGTTCTTTCCTACTTCAACTTTAATTCCATGTTGAACAACTTATGGTAATATTTCCATAACTTGAAATCAACCTTTCATCAAATAGGAATGAGTCAACATTTTGTTTCCTCCTAGTTGGGATGAAATAGCTATTGCAGTCTCATGCGTTGCATTGATAAGGATAGGATCAGTTCCTTTGAGCAGTTCCTTAGTTCCTTTGTTGCTATGACTGCTTCATTGAATCCTTTCGAGATTTATATGGTATCTGGTTCTTCAAATGCCTTCTTATATCTTCCTTGATTGTCATTGGGTATATTGTTTGTCAAATCATCAAAACATCATTATAAACTCATCATCTATTATTGAGCTAGCAGCTACTCAACAAAAAAAAGATAGTCCATCTTAGAGACAACCAAAACTTCAACATGTTTGGGTCTGTGCATTGCGACAATCTAACTCAAGAAGAAGACAGATTCTCATCTCGAACACTCTCTGAACGTGGGATAGTCCGACAAAGTTGAAAAGTTGTGGCATTTCTTGGAACAAGACACCACTGTGACAAAAGAAATTAGATCAAGTAGTTACTCTGAGACTACTACTACTATACCCAAATGGCCAATTGGCCCCATTAGCACTTTTTCCTAAACAGAGTGGGTCTAGAATCTCCATTAATGACGATTCAGTCACTTCTAGATTTAACTATCCTCAATGTTGTTTGGTGGGTCTAACTCCGGGGCTCTTTAACTGAACTTCAGAACTGGGCTTTTAAGAATCGAAAAATTCCCATCACTATCAAAGAACTCAACAACACGCATTTTCTCTTTGAATGTTGTGATTTTCTCAATTCTGCAATTAGACTAGTTCTCAAAGGGTTCCAAGGTTTTGTTCAAATGATGGACCCCTGAGTTTGGCTTTCACCAAGGACTGATACACAAACAAACACTTGGATAAGACTCAATGGTATTCCTCTTCATTGGTCCAAAGGATTCATTCAGTAGATAGGTAAATTTTAGGAGATTTGAAGCACTTCCTAGTCGTGATGGGATTGCACCGGGGATCAGCACTTAACTCAATTTTATTTGCCTTCGTAATGGATGTTTTACCGCGGAATATCCAACGAGGTATCATGGTGTATGTTATTTGCGGATGACATAGTGCTAATTGACGAAACCAACAGGGGAGTTAACACTAAGCTGGAGATTTGGAGATAGACCATAGAGTCTAAAAGCTTCAAGTTGAGCAGGACCAAAACAGAATACTTGGAGTGTAAGTTCAGTGGCGTAACACAGGAGGCTGACGTGGAAGTAAGGCTTGATGCACATGTCATCCAAAAGAAAGAAAGTTTCAAGTATCTTGGATCTATTATCAAAGGTAATGAAGAGATTGACGATGATGACACACATCGTATTGGTGCGGGTGGATGAAATGGAGGCTTGCATCCAAAGTCTTGTGTGATAAAAATGTGTCACCAAAACTCAAAGGCAAGTTCTGCAGAGTGGTGGTTAGACCAACTATATTGTATGGAGCGGAGTATTGGCCAGACAAAAACTCACACACTCAAAAGATGAAAGTTGAAGAAATGAGAATGTTGTTGTGGTGTGGGGGCATACTAAGATATATAGGATTAAAAATAAAGATATTCGGGACAAAGTGGGAGTGGCCTTGATGGGACAAACATGACCTTAGATAGAAAGTTGTGGAGGACACGGATTAGGGTAGAAGGTTAGTAGTTAGTAGCACGTTGTCTCGCTTATCCTTCCTTACTGGTAGTTATAGTATTTCTCATGTACTTTATTGTCCTCCGATTTCTGTTATTATTTATTGTCTTGTTCTTCACGTAGCATACTGTTTTTTTATAGTTATTGTTTTCTTTTTCCTATTTGACCTGCTTTGTTATTGCAAGCCGAGGGTTTATCGGATACAATCTCTCTACCTCCCAAGATAGGGATAAGGTCTGCGTACATTCTACCCTCCCCAGACCTCATGTAATTTATTGTCCTCCGATTTCTGTTATTATTTATTTTCTTGTTCTTCACGTAGCATACTGTTTTTTTGTAGTTATTGTTTTCTTTTTCCTATTTGACCTGCTTTGTTATTGCAAGCCGAGGGTTTATCAGATACAATCTCTCTACCTCCCAAGATAGGGATAAGGTCTGCGTACATTCTACCCTCCCCAGACCTCACTTGTGGAATTACATTAGATGTGTTGTTGTTGTTGTTAATCCATTGTCTTCCTTGGTATTCAAATAGGGATTATTCCAGTTTGCACACCATTACTCCAACCTCGACTAATACAGATCTTTCACTATGGATTCGGTGAAATGCAATTAAGGTGAGTAAAATCCTAGGAGTAAGGACAAAAGGGGTAGAAGATTTGATTATTGATTTCTTGCTAAAATCGAAGGAAGCCAAAATTCACAAACGAGTCAACAATTGAGGACAGTAACTCCCAACTCTCAAAAAAGCCATGAGAGGGTATTATTTCTTAATTATCGGAGATGCTTTCAAGTTCTTAACATAACATGCTTTTAGGCACGCCATGAGAGGGTTTTATTTCTCTTTTCCTTCCTGTAAGAGAGGACATCAGGCTGTGAGTTTCCACCTCACTTGATATAATAAAGAACAATGATACCACAACAGCATCAGCAACTAGATGCACCATCAACTTATGTGCAATTTCTATGTGAAATTTGCCTAAAGTATTGAATTAACTTAACTTGTTGAATGTCCTACTTTGCCCTTACCAAGATTCGACATCATTGTTCTGTAGTGCCAATAAAGTTACATGATACATGCAGCATCCCTTGCATCTTTCTCATGAGAAATGATTTATACTGATTTAACTTCATTTCAACTCGCGCTCATAAACATCCTACCCGACTAGAAGATAGGAAGAAAAAAACTTATCAGAAACCCCTTGTAATCAGTTCCAGAACTATATGCCAAGAATTAGATAATCCTTTAAAAAAAAAAAAAAAGGCAGCCCGATGCACTAAGCTCCCACTATGCGCGGGGTCTAGGGAAGGGCCGGACCACAAGAGTTTAAAACTTTAAAATCAAAAGAGTGGTTTTTAACTAAAACTTGAAATTCAGCACAGAATGACATTCAGTGTAGTTATGGCAGTATGAGACAGAAACATAAGTATACTGCTTTGAACTATATAGGCATGTTGGTATACCATTGCCTCTATCAACAAAGTATGGTATACCTGCGCTCGCGCTCTGCTAGTGTATGATCCAAAATAACACCATAAGCCAAGTCAGTTGTTGGATATCCTGCCAGATATTCCTGTAAGAATATAAGCTCATAACATGAGCGCAATTTCTCATCTCATTTTGTAATTTTAGAAACATTACGCAATGGTTCAGAGGATTTTAATGAATCCATACTATATGATTATCATAATGTAGAAGCACATATGCCAAACAAGTGTCGTCTTTGTTTAAGGTTTCTGGCAAGAGTAACAGCATATGTGATCGATCATTCATCTATTATTCATTCTACCACTAAAATTCATAATGTTAAGGTTCAGTTATAAAAATGTAGCACTTTTCTTTTGATAAGGTTCACTTATAAAAATGTAGCACTTCCTTTTAACTAGTTTGAGTCCCATTCATTCAGTTATTAATTAAAAGCAGCACCACTACAGAAACATATATAGCATGTCAGAACTTGGATGCGACACATATATAAGGAGGGATTATCCTCAAAATTTAGAAAGAAAAAACCTTTCACCATATAGGCTCATAGGAATATCCAAACATGACAGTGTGTAAGTTTTAGGGTAATTGCAAAGTCTTCAAGTGAGGATGAAACAAAACAGATGCATTTCAAAATTCAAGAAGCCGACCATTTAGATACTTGCCCTTTTAAGCAAGAGTTTCTATATCAGTCTGAAGACAGATTGTATGTCATGATAATACAATAAGTTGGGTATTGTTTCTTTGCTTACAAGATTATTATTAGTCAAATTAGCCAAGGTAGTTAAATCTTTTCTAAATCAAGCAAGCGTCGAAACCCCACACTTTCTCCTGGGATCTTTGCATCTTTCTACTGTTTGACAAGCTGCATCCCATAAACATGCTAAATTACTACTATATTACACTTTTTTAATGACATGGGAAGCCGTATCCGCTACCCTTCTGGTGCACACAGTGTAAAACTCAGTCCGCAAACCACACAAAAAGAGATAACCCACACTAGGCAAGCCTCGTGCGAGGAGCTCAACCTAGAAGTCAAATCCCCTCTGCTATCGTAGACAGGGGATTTCGAAGCCAACCAACTGAGCCACCCTTGCCAGTCATATTACACTTAACAACATCACAAATCCAAAAACCCTACCCTATTAGCTACCCAACTCAAGGGCAATGTACATGAGCAAATGTAAATAAAAATGTAGGTATTTAATGAGAAAGCAACATTAGATTAAATAGAGATACCCTGAGAGTTCGGGAAGCTTCTGAGGGAGTAGCGGAAGGGGTTCCATGGTGAGCAGGAGCAGAAGAAGAGAGACAATCAGCCACAGCTCTACGAAGTGGCTCAGGTGGCTTCTTAAGCGAAGAGGATCTCAATCTGACAACACCTCGTCCTAAAGGCAACCTGGAACTAGCTGGGCTCCGACATGGACTGTAGATCTGCGACATCGATGCTATCGATACATACAATGAAGAAAAAAATTGTAATTTGTGTCTGAGTGAGGGAGAGAAATGGTGACATGTGCAAGAGAGCAATAGACCGTAGTTTTATGATGATTATTAGCTGGCAAGCGCTCTTTTAATTCTTGTCATTAAAGCCACAAAATGACTTTTTCATTTATTTGGTCAGTTCGCAATTTATATTTTTACCAGTTAATACTTTAAAATTCTCCTAAATTATCTATGTTTTATCCGTTAAATGTTGCTTTTACCCTTTGAACTATACATTTTTTATCTAAAATTTTATCTTGTGTCAAGTGACATGGAAATTAGCCCACTCTTCTTTTTTTTTTTGTTGACGAAGGAACCCGCAGCTGCTACTCTTTCGAGTGCGCACAGGGTAAACCCCGGACTGGCGCAATAGCCTGCAAACCATATCAGTCGATTAACCACACTTGACAAGCCATGTGTGACAGGCTCAACCAAGAAGGTTTATGCAGGGGATCAAACTCGCGACTCTGCGATCCCGCGCTCTACTGCTACACCAACTTGGCTACCCTTGCGGGTGAAATTAGCCCACTCTCATTGTAGTATGTGAGAGCTACAAATTAAGTCAAAAAGAACATTCATAAAGTACTATTATATTATTTTTAATTTCTCTTTTTATTTATTTCTTCTTCAAATCTCTACATATTTTGCTAATAACATTAGGACCTTTTTTGGAGTAAAGGCCATTAGGCAGGCTACCTAGGGTTATTTTGTTAATTATCAATAAATAATTAGAAATCTTATAGAAGAACAAGAATGTGAAAAATATGAACTAGAATCTATTAAAAATTGCATAACTGAGTTCATGCTTAAAATTATCAAAATGGTCTTGTTTGTATTGTGATATTGTTGTTCTTGTGCATGTTGTGAATTGTGATCTCTCTTCTGAAAAGATGTATTCTCGTGACTAGCTAAACTTCTGATGTTATTCTCTTCTCTTGTGTATTTTTTTTTTTAACAATTTTTTTGATTTCTTTTTAGTAACTTTGTTGCACTGATTTCTTTTTCCTCATTCATTGCATGATGAACTTTCTGAAGTACCTATCTGTTGCAACTCTTGTTGTATTGTTTTATTTCTAATCCTATGGTCTTTCTTGTTTTGTTCTTCTTATGGTATCATCTTCTGGTTATTTGCATCCTAGAATTTTTTAGAATTATTATGTATTCTCCACATTATTTTTCTTCTATTTGTCTTATCGTCTATTTTCAGTATATCTAAAATGATAGTTGTCCAACAGATTGAGAATCCAAGAATACTAACATCACACATTGAACAGTAACACTAAAATCAACATGGTTGTGACACCTGCAAAACATAAAACTATGTTAGTGAAAAATCGAATCTTCATTCTCTCTTTCCAAGAAATTTGAGAATGTTGATCTCCTATTTACTTCAGGCTCCATTTTCTCTTCCCATATGTCCTCTCCTCCTACTTACTTTCTTTATTTATTGCATTTATCAACTCTTGCAATTTCTTCTTCGCAATAATGATGTGTTACTCATTATTTTTGTTATCATCTCTATTTTTCGGAAAGTGTTTACTGAATAGTCTCCTTTATGCAGTTACAAGTTAGCCAGATAATTTGCCACTTTATTGCATTCTCTTTGTACATGAGTAATCATATTATTTTGTCCACCGTTATTCTCCATATTTCCTCCATTGTAGTGATGATTTGTCAAGGACTTTGCCATCTCCTCTCCGGGACATTCTTTATTAATAGTATGTCAATTTCAACTATCACATGTGAGATATGCATTCTCTCTATATACTTCATTATCTGCAGTATAGCTTATATATCTGCATGTGTTAGAGAATGTTTCATCCTACATTTCTTGAGCTTAAGTATATACCAAATCACATTTATCATTTTTATGCAAAAACTCCATGAACTTCTGCTTGGATCGTCTCTAGAGGCTCTATCATTGTTGCATTTTATCCGGCCTATCTCTTGGGGGTGTTCCAACATACTCTTGTTACTTTCAATTTAGCGGTGTATGATTGTAGTGTCTTGATCATGTCTAGTCATATGCGTGGAGCATATTTAAAAGTCTTCCTCCTTACCTTCATGAGCAGAATCAATGTAGATATTTCAGTTTATTTATTGATATGCTCCCACATGCAATAATGTGTTTCTCCATAAAGGTTGTTGGGTCATTGGTTAGCCCGAATGACATCACTATGAACTCGAAGTGCACGTATCTCGTCCTAAAGGCCATCTTTGAAATATCTTTCTCATTAACCCTTACCTGATTGTCACACCCCTATCTTAGGAGGTCTGGCCGGCACAGAGTGCCTTACAGCCCGAGCAAACAACATCTGAAGTCATACTTTGAACGTACTGAAAGTCTGGGCCGACCAGGCCGTGACATAACCAATATGTAAACAGAATGTTAGTAACTCACATAGGGCCGACAAGACCACAGAATGACCATCGCAAAGTTATCTGAACATACAACCTGGAAATATAGACAACCCAAAATATAGATACATACATAGGGTCGATAAGGCCACAATACTGCAACTGACTAATAGAAAGGTCGGCAAGTCCATGCATAACTACTACATTTGCTATTCAAGTCTACAAGACTCTAAGAGTAATATATCTGACAAAAAGGTCGGGTCAGGGTCCTGCCATTCCTAAAATACATATACACATAAGTCTCATATCATACCGACATACTACAACAACTCTAGGAAGAAAGGAGTGTGTCACACCACCGCTAAGATGGATATCATACTAATGAGGCACGTCAATCTATCTACCTGGATCTGTGGGCATGAAACACAGTGCCCCCAGCAAAGGGGCATCAGTACGAAAGAATGTACTGACAGATTTTAGTATTCAAGGTAAGATGCTACCTCCAACATGCCTTGGATGCCCTATCCTTATCTTATCTTTTACTTGTGATCAGGACACTTTCAGACATTTATGTATTCAGATTCAGTTTTGGCCTACATTCCTTATTCAAATTTGTATCACATTGTTAATGCTCTTGTATGATTAACCAGATTTTGGAGGTTATGTTATTTCTCAGACATTATTCCACATTTATATCGTGAGACAATTATTATATAATTTCTTATCTTTCCATTTTTCCTTATATATCATTTGAATGATTGGGAGTGGTTCGCCTATCGCTGGGAATGTGTAGGTGCCACCACGACCCTTAAAAAGGTTCGTGACAAAATACCTGCAAGATACGAAAAATACTATCGACAAGGAACAACAGGATTCATGTCGTAGATGAAATAGAAAATATAAACATCTCTAGCTAACAAGAGTAGAGTTATTTTTGAAGGGACGTTCGTTACGTCTGCCTACATTTGGGTCATGCCAAAAGAAGGAAAGGGTATCCTTAACATACCTGAGCTGATTCGCTTGACAACTCATCCAACGCAACACGTATAGTACCTAAATCTACAATAATGACAATCACACTTTCTTTATGCTAAGGAAATGCTAGTGTATCACGTATATCGAGCGGCAAGCTCATTCTATAATGAATCGAATAACATCTCCCCTACTTCTTTCACCTTCTTCAAGTACAAGAACAACACCAACCATCTTGAATCCACCAATTTCAGCCATCAAACAACTTAGAATAGCTATCAAATAGCCCAGACGACAATAACAACATCAAAATATGATTCCCCACTATTAATTATGTATTTCTCATCTCATGATTTAGCTATGACCTGGACGAACTTAAATATATCTAGGAAAAACGAAATTCTTACCTTATATGCCAAGAACTACTCTTCTTCCACCTTACTTCACTTCGAACAAAGCCTGGATTCAACAACTCGACGAAAACAAAACAACGAAATTAAAACGATGCGCAAAACCTGCATGTTGTTCTTGATAAAATTTACACCTTGTTGTTACTAAGAAATGGATCACGTTACCGCGCTTCTTATTCCCGTAAAATATAGTTGTTGCATGTATAAATTATTTGTGAACAATTTCCATGAATATAAGTTCATTAAAAGTGGTCTTATTCCATATATTTTGTGGACCCTTCTAATGTGATGTAGCAAGATTAAATGGTAAGATCCAAGATTAGTGTGATCCCACTTTCCACGTGTCATTATCGCACATTGTGTGCTTTTGAGTCATCAAGTCACTTACTTAATACAATTGATCAAATGATTGCCACTTGGTAGCTTGTAAGTCCAATAATATGTTCATTACATAAGAACAAAAATTTGTTGTCCACGTAATATTTATCCATGATCTTAATTAATTTCTTGTCTTCCACTTCGATTCTCCATTAGATCAATTACGCACATAACTAATTTATTGATCTTAATTCACTTAAATAATCATCATTTTAAACACACCTCATGTGCTCATTATCATGATCATGTGATATAGCACTAGTCCATAGCCTTTTTTGGCACACATGACATATTATTTCCAATCACTGTCATCACACTTTTAACTCCTAAATCATTTCTGGACTTCATCTTTTTATATATTAAGCTATTGATCTGTATACTTGTATTACGACCTTATTCTTGCAGGTTCGGGTCTAGTCACATATGTTGGGTGGTTCAAATCTAAATTCGAAAGTACGAGGTGTAACAATGATGATACCCAGAACGTAAGTTAATCTTCGAAAAGCACTTGGCACCCTAGAAATGGTCAAATAAATCATCAATTCTAAGAAGGGATATTTGTTCTTGATGGTGACTTTATTAAGTTGACGGTAATCGATACAAATTCTTAATGACCCATCATTTTTTCGCACCAATAGCATCGGCGCACCCCAAGGTGAAGTATTGGGCCTGATAAAGCCATTCTCCAGCAAATATTTCATTTGTGCTTCAATTCCCTCAACTCAACAAGTGTCATTCTATAGGGAGGAATAGAGATCGGCTGAGTGTCAGGTAGCACATCGATACTGAACCCAATCTCCCTTTTTGGATGAAGACTTAGAAGTTTATTTGGAAATACATCGGAGAATTCATTGACTACTGGAACAGAATGAAGAATGGGTGGCTTTGCATCCGCATCTATAACTCGAACAAGATGGTATATATAGCCTTTGGAGATCATCTTTCTCACCTTAAGATAGGAAATAAACCTACTTTTCGGCGTTGCAGTGTTGCCTCTCCATTCTAAAACTAGCTCTCCTGGAAACTAAGATTTGACTATTTTTGTTCGACAATCAATATTAGCATAGCAAGACGCTAACAATCCATTCCCATAATAAAATCAAAGTTAACAATTTCTAACTTAACTAGGTTCCCATAAGTATGACATTTACAAATTATCACCGTACAACCTTGATAGACCCTTCTAGTAATCACTGAATCACCAACCAATGTAGATACCGTAAATGGATTACTTATCAACTCAGGTTCAATTCCAAACTTACTAGCAACAAAATGAGTAACATACGATAAAGTAGAGTCTGGATCTATCAATGCATATACATCATGTAGAGATATGGATAATATACCTATGATGACATCAGGTGATAACTTTAGATCCTACTGACCAGCCAAATCATAAATCATAAATGCAATTCTGATTATCGCCTGAGCTCGACGTTCCACCTCTACCCCTGCCTCATCAGTAGCTTGAGAACCGTGTCCTAAATGACGCACTTATGATGAAGAAATATCTATAGATTTGGTCAGTCGTGCTATGCCACCCCCATTTCTCAACAGACAGTCCCTATAATGTGGTCGAGCTGCCCATAAGAATAGCATACATCTGAGCCCTGAGGATACTGCCCAAAATGCGCCTTACCACACTAATCACAATGTGGAATGAGTGGTCTCATCTAACTAGAATCCCCATGATACTGCGAGCCTAATGCTCACGAACTCTAGCATGATCTGGAATAAGTAAATTTATCATATTGCAGCCTCGGGAATTGTGGGGGTGCACTCGCCGCAAAATGAGTTAAGCGCCTAGAAAACTGTGGCCTAAAACCACATAAAAATCACCGTAATCACTTCTAGATCTAGCTTTCTTATGTTGTCCCCTATCATAATCTTGATTTGCCTATTGTTGTTGCTTGCATTCCTCCAGATTATGGGCATATGTCTGAATACGAGAATGCAGGGAGGTCGTGGTACACTCATTAATCAGACGCGGACCCAGACCATTCATGGACTGATGTACTCGATCACTCATTTCTACTATTATAGAAGGAGCATACCTAACTAAGGAATAAAAACAGAGACTGTACTCTTTCACTCATAATCCACTGTTGGAGATTCAAGAACTTATCAACTCTAGCACATCATATATCTATAAGTAGATAATGATTTATGAATGCCTTTGAAAATTCCCTCCATACTATTGGGGGAGAATTGGAGCCTCTGGATCGCTCTCATTACTCATACCATAACATAGTTATATCCCTCAGACTGTAAGATGCTAGATCTACTACCTCAATCTCACTAGCATGCATAACCCATAATGTCATGTGAATCTGATCTATAAAATTATGTGAGTCCTCATCAGGGTCAAATCCTGTAAATACTAGAGGATCCATGTTAATGAAGTCCCGAACCCTTGCACTAGTTGATCTATCATAAAATCTGACATTTGTACCCTGATGTTGGGCCTAAGCAGCCACTAATCTGGTCAATAGTTGCATTGCGCTTCACATATCCTCGTTAGAAATGGCAGGTGGAGGAACTAGGGGTATTAAGGCCCTCCAAGCTTCTATGGAGCAAGTAGAGTCGGAGAAGTCTGAGATGGTGTCTCATTCTGGCCTACACTAGCAGGTGGTACCTGACTGGTACCCTCTCCCGCAGCCATATCTAGCCTTCTACTAGTCGTTTGCTTCCTGGTCGTAAGCATTGCTAAAATTATAAACAAGATGAGGATTAGAAAATGAATTCTTATGACTCAGCTCTATCGTACAATCTAGAAAAATAAGGAAAGGTAATAATCCTAAATGCTTTATAGCCTCATGATTATAAGTATGGTGTACAACATACTCATAATCAAGACTCTACAAGACACGACTCATAGACATTCCTAGGATAGACCTGCTCTGATATCAAGTTTGTCACACTCCAAATTCGGAGGGGCAAGACTGGCACCCAAACCTTATTTGTCGAGTGTCATCATACCCTTACTTATGATAATCATACAACCCCGCTATAAGCTGACGAGGCCATCATAAAATCACTAGATGAAAAAAAAGACTCTACAACACTCAATAGCCCAAAAGATAATGCATATATATATATATATATATAAAAAGTTCGGTGAGGCCGTCATGGAAAGTTGTACATCAAAATACGGACTAACAAGGCCACTATGGAGGTGTATACATCAAAACATAGGCCAACGAGGCCATACAACATAAGTATACACAGGACACGTGTCTACGAGCCTCTAAAAGTAAACATAAATATCAAAAGGTAGGGACATGTCCCCGATATACCAAAATCATATTTACAATAGCATACCAACTCGACAAGGCAAGTCCAAAAGGAGTGGAGCTCGTCAATCAACCGCTGAGCAGGGACAACCTACTAAAGAGGCCCATCAATCTATCTTTCTAGACTTGCAGCATCACATGCAGCTCCCCAACAAAGGGATATCGGTACGGATAAATGTATCGAGTATGTAAGACATGAGAACATATATAAAAACATTAATGTAAATAGGGACAAAGAAGAATCAACCTGAAACTCTAAATGCCACTGAGGGCGTATAACATGCATGCTTATACTTATATATATATATATATATATATATATATATATATATCAAGCCGTTGTATGGGGCTATATCATATCATATCATATCATATCTCTTACACCCCATATTTTCGCGTTAGTATCCGTCGTAAGTTAAGGTGAACTTGAAAGGTTGATGATATTAAAAAGGATAACTATGGTTTAAAATAAATGTTAAGTAAGTGTCGTGGGTGTTTGGGGCTAAACAAATCAAAGAAAACCATTTTCGACAAAGTTCATCGAAGGAAATTGGATTATAATAGCCCGTACTTTTGGGGTGGGACCAAGAGTGGTAAATATAATAAGAATGTCTTGTTATGAGGTAATTGAATCGTATAATAGTCGTATGTAAAGTTTCAAAGATAAGCAAGTTATAAAACAAAAGTCGGCAAAAGTCATCGCAAGTTACGTTCATAAATGTACTGAAATTTGGGTCAGATGTCGCAGAGCTTTTCTCTCACTCTGCTCGGAGTTGCGCGGTGATCCACCCACCAAATGAAAGGTCTACGAGTCTAAGAAAAGGCAGACCTCCTCAATGAAGTCCTTAGTTGACGAATACCTTAAAATAATGTCAAAAAGAAATTAGTTGTTACATGTCTTTACTAGTCTGAAATGTAAATTTATTGATGTAGAGACTAGTAAGAAAAAAATTGAATACAGTAGAGACTGGTATATAGAAAATAAAGCAGTCGTGGTTTTTATTGCATTTGTGAGCCGGGTGGTTTTCACGTAAAATTATTGTGTCCTTACTTTACTACTTTGTTATTCCACAAACACTACGCATAGAACAGGTAGGGTACCTTGTTTCATCCTATAGGAGAAAATTAGGTATTGCACAAGATAGAGATCTACGTGTGCAGAATATCAATTGGTGTTAGATCAGGTTCTCTTCAACAAGGCTAACACCTTCATAGCAAACTATGAAGAATGTTACACCACCCATTAGACAAAGTGAAGGTCAATCCACTCATCGAGCATCACTATTCAATGGAAAATATTACGCTTGGTAGAAAGCTCGAATGGAGGACCACTTGCAAGCTGAAGATTATGAACTGTGGGAAAGGATTACTGATGGTCCAAAATATCCCATCAAGAAAGGTACATATGGAAAAATTGTCGCAAAGGAGAAGAGTGAATATGAGGAAGCTGATTACAGAATCCTCGAGAAAAATGCTCATGCAAATAATGTTTTGATCTGTGGACTTAGTCTGGATGAGTACAACAAAATTTCTAGATGTACCACTACAAAGAAAACCTGGGGCGCATTAGTGATCAACCAGGTTAGGAAATCTAAAAAAGCCATGCTTGCCACAAAATTTGAAAATTTCATAATGAAGCAAGGAGAAACTGTTTTTGAAATGTTCACAAGGTATACTTCACTGGCTAATGAACTGACGTCTCTTGGAAAAATCATTACCATAGAAGACTCAGTTGACAAAATTTTAAGAACACTACCAAAGACTTTTCATATGAAAGTCACCGCTATAAGAGAAGCCAAAGGCATAGGAGATATGTCCTTGGATGAGTTGATAGGTAACTTGAAAACCTATGAGATGGATATGAAAAACTCCAAGAGTATTAAATCAAGGTTTGAAAGATCATTGGCATTAAAAGCTACTGAAAGTGACAGTTCTGAATCAAACAAGGAAGAAATAACGCTAATCACAAGAAACTTCAGAAAGTTTCTTACCAAGGAGAAACAAAATGGCAGAAGAAAAGGCTATGGAAAGGGAAGAAGTGACAAACCTCAAACTGCCGGTTTCTTTAAGTGTGAAAACAATGATCACTTGATTAAACACTATCCCCTCTAGGAGATCGAATAAAAGAAAGAAAGAGCTGAAAAGAACAAACTGAAATAACAGGTTCAAGGTAGAAGAAACAAAGGAACTCCTAATGTGCTAATGTCTACTTGGGACTCCTCTATGATTCAGAAAATGAAACAAATCATTATTCCCTGATGGCCATTGGAGGCTCAGACTTAGAGATAGAGGAAGATACAAAGGTAAACATCCTTAAACTAAAAGATAAGCTTGATCTACTTCCTAAGAAAATGTTGATCTCCTCAATGAAGTCCTTAATTGACGAATACCTTGAAATAAGATAAAAAAGAAATCAGTTGTTACATGCCCTCACTAGTTTGAAATATGAATTTATTGATGTAGAGACTAGTGAGAAAATATATGAATAGGAGGTTTGTCTTGTGAAGGAACAAGTAAATCAACTTGGGTCATCTAATGTAGGTTTAAGGTCTGAAGTTCTTAAGCATACTACAAATGGGAAAGCTGTTATAGATAGTCAACTTCTCAAAATTGAATATGACCTAACTAGGACTAGGACTAAATTGAGCCTTGAGAAAGAAACATCTAGAAAGTTAAACACTGAATTAAATAAGGTGAAAACTAATCTAGCGAAAGTCTGCAAATGGACAAAATCGCCTAGAATCCAAACAAATTTCACAAAAAAAAAAAAACAGTGTCATTACTAGATTAGGTTTTAAGAAGAAATTCAAAAAATAGGTGAATTTATAAGAAAGGGATTGTGCACATTATGTGGTAGAACATGCCACTACAGAACAAATTGTCCATTAGGAGTGAATCATGACAAAAGATTTCTGAAAAGTGTAAACAAGAACTTTAATTATGTAAAATCAGACAGATGTAACAAGTCTCCTTTTGTACTGCCCAAATAGATAAAACGAAATTTGATTCGTCCCTTAGTTCAAAGAAAAGGACCCGAGCTAGTATGGGTTTCTAAAGCTAACCTATGATTATTTGATGCAGGTGAGGATGAAAGGGAGCAATCAGACTTGATACTTGGACAATGCATGCTCCAAGCACATGATAGGAGACAAAGAAAAAATCTGGTCACTCTCCGCTATGAAATATGGAAATGTAGCTTTTCGTGGAGACAAGAAAGAAAAGGTTAAATGAATAGGCAAATTTGAAGAACAACCAATTGACAACGTATACCATGTAGATGGTTTGTAATATAATCTACTAATCATCTCACATTTGAGTGACAAATGAAATATGGTGGTGTTTATCTCTGCTGGTTGTAATGTCACTGATCTCAAAATAGGTAATACTGTTCTAACTACCATAAGGTACAAGAATGTGTACAAGGCAGATACAATGGGGATACCAAGCATTGATCTCACATGATTGAGTGTGATGGACTATGATCCCTTGTTGTGGCATAAAAGAATGGGGCATGCTAGTTTGGGACAACTAAATAAACTAGTCTCTCCAAACATGGTGATTAGGCTGCCAAACATCAAGTTCAAGGATGACGGAGTGTGCAGTGCTTATGCAAGGGGAAAACAAGTGAGATCTTTCTTCAAATCTAAGAAGGTGATAAGAACAATCAAGTCGCTAGAACTGGTCCATATTAATCTATGTGGGCCAATGAGAGTTATGAGTCATGGAGGAAAAAGATAGATGTTTGTGATTGTCGACGACTTTACCAAATTCATTTGGACATTGTTCCTTACAACTAAAGACGAAGCTTGTGAAGAATTCATAAGCTTAGCAAAAAGACTGGAAAGGAAATTGAGAAATAAATTAGGTGTCGTTAGATTTGATCAAGGAACTGAACTTAAGAATGCAAAATTTGAAGAATTTTATTTAGTAAACGACGTTGTTCACAACTGCTCATCACCTAGGACACCACAACAAAATGGCGTGGTAGAAATGAAGAATAATACTCTTGAAGAAATGGCCAGAACTATGATGCTGGCTAGGAACATTGCAAGGAACTTCTGAGATGAAGCCATAAATACTACATGTTACATGCTTAACATGTGTATGAACAAATCATTGTTGAAGAAAACCATGTATTAGCTGCTCAAAGTAAGGATGCCCAACATCTCTCATCTTAGGGCCTTTAGATGCAGATGTTTTATTCACAATAATGGAAAGGATTCTCTAGGAAAGTTTGATGCTAGGAGCGATGAGGGAATCGTTGTAGGATATTCACCAAGTAGTAAAGCCTACAGGGTCTTGAATAAAACAACTATGTGTATTGAAAAGAGTGTGCACGTTGTGTTCGATGAGTCGAGTGTTGTATCTGAGAAGCAAGCATATTTGGATGATGAAGGATCCTTCAATGACTCTACTCAGAGGGATATTCAGCTAGAAAGTGAGAACGAAAAAAGTAATACCCTTGATGAATCTGGTTCATCAAACAGTGAAGGACATGTCCTACTGACAGGAATGAACCTGGTTCACCCAACGATGCTGAATACAGAAACACAAATAATCTAATAGAATAATTCCAAAAAGACATATATCAGGGATCTCATCCAATTAAAAATGTTCTTATAGATCTAAATGCTGGAATAACAACCAGATCTAGATTGAAGAACTTATGAGCCTTCATTGCTTTTTTGTCTGTTATTAAGCCAAAAAAGGTTACTGAGGCCTTGTAGGATGTAGATTGGATAATATCCATGCAAGAGGAACCCAATCAGTTTGAGAGAAACAAAGTATGGCACCTCAAAATAAGACCAAATAATAGAACGATAATTGGCACCAAGTGGGTGTTCAAAAATAAGCTTGATGAGCATAGAACAGTCATGAGTAACATAATAAGGCTAGTGGTTCAAGGATACAATCTTTGCCCCTGTAGCGTGATTAGAGGCCATAAGGCTTCTCATAGAATTTGTTACTCATATAGAATTTATATTATATCAAATGAATGTGCAAAGTGCCTTCTTAAATGGATATTTGAAAGAACATGTGTCTATAAAACAACCTCCAGGGTTTGAAGATGTTGAATATCCTGATCATGCTTACAAGCTGGAAAAAGCTCTATTTGGGCTTAAGCAAGCACCAAGAGCCTGGTATGAGAGGCTGTCAAAGTTTCTCTTAGGACATAGGCGCACAAGAGGTAAAATTGATAATACTCTATTTCTGAAAGTCAAAGGGAATAATTTGCTAGTTGTACATGTCTATGTAGATGACATCATCTTCAGAGCCACAAGTGAATCTTTGTCCAAAGAGTTTTCTAGTCTAATGGGAAGCAAATTTGGATGAGCATGATGGGAGAACTCAACTTCTTTCTAGGTCTGCAAATCAAGCAACTTCAATTGACACTATGATTCACCAGTAAAAATATATCAAGGAGCTCCTTAAAAGGTTCAAGATGGAAGATGCTGAGCCTACTAACACACCAATTGTCAATGCTAAAAAGCTGGATCTTGATGAACCTGGTTCACATATTGAGCAGAAACTCTACAAAGGCATGATTGGGTCACTACTGTATCTTATGACCAGTAGACCTAGCATAATGTTTAGTATGAAACTATGTGCAAGGTTTCAATCAAATCCAAAGGAATCTCATCGTAAGGATATAAAGAGAATTTTGCGATACTTGAAGAGAACATGTCACATGGGCCTATGGTATCCAAGAGGGAGCAATTTTGACTTAGTAGGTTATGCAGATGATGACTATACCTGATATCTGGTTGATAGGAAGAGCACCTCAGGTATGACACAATTTCTTGGTTCATGTTTGGTCTCCTAGGCTTCTAAAAAGCAAAACATAGTAGACTTATCAATTGTTGAGGCAGAATATGTAGCAGTTTCCTCCTACTCTGCTCAACTACTATGGATCAAACAACAGTTAAAGGACTTTGGTATGAATTTTTTTTGCATTCACATATTTTGTGATAACACTAGTGCTATTAATATTGCAAATAATCCTATGCTACATAATATAAACCAAACACATTGACATAAGGCACTATTTCTTGAGAGACAATATTGACAAATGTCTTATTTCAATTAAGTTATGTGCAATGAAGAGCAAATTGCAGATATTTTTACAAGGGCCTTAGGAAGAGATCACTTTGAGAAAAATAGGTTAGAATTGGGAATGATTAAGATCACATAAGTATCCTTCATGATTGGGTAGAAAGGTTTCTCTAGTTCATCCAAGCTCTTAAATTGAATAAAATATTTTACTCAGCCTTGTGCATTCAATTGTATGTCATGTACTCTCATAAATGTAATAACCTCATAATGACTAATGAGTATTTCTGTTACAACAGTTGGCTAGTAATGACTGCGTGAAATCAATCACTACTCAAGTATGGTTCTTATCCTTGTATTAGATATGCGTTCAGGCCTTGAAACAACTTCTCCAATATGTTCATCTATACCTAGGTTCACATTTGTGCTAGAAAAGGACTCTGGGCCACATAAAAAAATATGGGCGGGCAATAACCTATTTTTGCAAATTTCCCTTAAAAAAGTAGTAAAGTCTCTTAAGAAACTAAATTATCGAATCACCCTCCTCCCAAGATAATCCTATCTCTAACATATTCACACACATGTTCCTTCTCTACTTAAATCAACTTACCCTTCCTATCTATCACATCAGAAACCCTTCTCGCCTTCATTTCCCTCGCTCATTATGTTCGATTCTCTCTCAAATGGGGATCTTTCACACTTCACTACTGCAAATAAACCCCAACACCCGCTCACAAGTTCAACCATCAACCACACCATCATATCTCTGATGACTCCCACTTGTCTCTTGATGGAAATTGTGCATCTAATAATGAAATCCTTGACCGCCACAGTGACGACATCTTGTGAAGGGGAACTATTGACTCCGTGTAACACAAGTACAACACCCTTACATCTCAAACCACTTATTATGGATGCCAATACTAAATCAAGAGTCCCGTAATCCTTGACAAATAAAGGTAGCCTAAATTGTGGTTGTAACACTTCATACTTTCAAACTAAGCCATGATCATGATTCAGGAGTTTAGGAAACCAATATGGGGAGTTAAAGTTGAAAACCCAGTTTTAGTTCTACAATTCCAGTTTTAAGCCTGAATTAGACGGACCATCGATTAGGATCATACAAATCGCTGTCGAACTTGATGATTACGTTGGGATTACACGGACAATATAATAATATACTGACCGTAACGTTTTCCTCATCTTATAAAAGTCACTAGAAATTGACACTTGGGTGATGATCTATTTATATGTATCGTACAAAATTATATGATCCATAGCCAAAGCATAGAAAAAGTTACGGACCGTACAATACGGTCGTAAAACCTCCGACAACTGGAATAGTATAAATATGTAGACTTAGTTTTAAAAATCAGTTTTTTTTTATTTTCCAAGCCCTAGAACAAAGCTCTCTCCTCCCATCATTCTTATAATTCAAGGTAAGCCTTTTTCATATATTTCCACGCGATTCTAATCAAGTGTACTTAATTCCAAAGTGAAATTCATTGCATTTAACTTTGGGTTTTTCAAGAAAATCCAACCTAAGAGATTAAGGTTCAAGCTTTTGGTTTCTTCTTCAAAGTTCATATTTTTATTACAAGTATTGGAGCAATTAAGGTATGTAGAGTTTCTATCCATGTGTGGGAACATCATTGTTCTTCCCCACGTTATATGTAATCCATGAAACATGAATTCCTTAGACCTAGGGTTTTGCTCAAGTTTATGATAACCCTATATACATGTTAAATTATACATGTACCATATGTCATTTATCGTATTCATGATATGTCGTTGTGATTGTCATAAACCTGTTTGTAATCCATGAACCCATGATTTAAATTCCATGAGTTTGCGAATACAAGTTATGAATCATTATTACTCAATCCATGGAAGTATGCATGTTTTTGCACAAGTTATATTTTGTATTTATATTCATGTTCAAGTACATTTACAAAATCATGTTTACAAGTTATATTCATGAAATCCATGGGCTTACAAGCCAACTATATTCATGTTCAAGTTTTGGGAGTTGCATAGATCACCGAGTAGGCTCAAACAGCCTAAAACTACATTTGCAGTGTAGGATAAGGATCGCTCCGCCAGAGGACGATACCTTTATATTACCCCTTTGTGGGATTATTGGATCCATCATATCATGTTCAAGTCTCGTACCCCGGCAAGGTATGACATGACTTAGCTGATCGGGCATAGATTAGACACCACACTGACACGTGGTGGTTACATGTCGGTTTTATTAATACTCTCCCACATATATACAGATATATAGACATACAAATTTTATACACGCTTTAACATTTATGTCAGACCATACTCATGTTCATTGTTCAGTTTCAGTTCATATCACTTCATGTGCCTGCTTATTCTTTCAGTTGCTTTACATACAGTACAATTCAAATGTACTGACGTTCATTTATCCGGGGCCTGCACTTTATGGTGCAGGTACTGAGTTTTAGGACGACGGATCTGCATACTAGGACTTCACCTGTATCAGCTATATGTTTTAGAGTAGATATATGTCAGGGTCTTGTCTTGGTAAATAGTTTTGTAGTCCGACTCATGTTTCTAAGGTTTCATACACGATAATAGTTTAGCATTTCATGTCAAATTAAGCATTCAGACTTATCATGATTTTAGATATTCCCATAATATATTTTTAGTATTACATTTTATATTTTTTAAATCAAATTACTATTGTATGTTTTATGCCCATGTTGATTAGCAAGCCATGTGGTTCGCTCAGTCACATGCAGCCAGACACCGAGTGTCGTGTTTCACCCAGGCCATGGTTCAGGGTATTATAGAATTTGGTATCAGATACTAGGTTCAAGTGTCTTAGGGAGTCTATGAAACCATGTCCGGTGGGGTCTCTTTTATGTGTGTGAGGCACCCACACATGTAAACAGTTGACCACCAAGACATCTAAGAGTGTCTTACTTCTTTCATACTCTAGATTGTGTGCAGTTAGAGTTTTACCTTCAGGATATTTTTCTAACTCGTATGTATTATGTATTTCAGAAAATGTCTACTAAAAGGAAGTCAACTACAAGTAAGAGGGCTGCTGCCAATGCGGCTCAGGAGAAGAATACTTAGGCTCAGGGAGCTAACGTAGGAACAATACCCCCACCTGACAGTAGGGGCCCTGCGGAGGTTCGTACTTTAGTTCAGCTGCCCAGTTCCATTGACCCAGATGTTAGGGGAGCTATTCAGCTGCTCACCTACATTGTGGCTGCACAAGGCCAACGTTGGGGAATGACTCCAAGTACATGGGCTAGTGGAGAGTCATCCAGCTTTAAGACTTGGGAATTTCTGCGTATGAACCCTCTAGTGTTCACGGGGTCTAGTAAGATAGAGGATCTGTAGAATTTCATTTATGGGCTTTAGAAGATCTTTTATGTTATGCATGCTACTTAGTTAGAGACATCAGAGTTATGAACTTATCAATTGTAGGATGTTGCTAATATCTGGTATGAGTTGTGGGAACAGTCCCGAGGGGAAGATGTGTCTCATGCAACTTGGGATGAGTTTGCAGATGCATTCATTGAACACTTCCTGCCATTTGAGGTCAGGGAGGCGAAAGCCATTGAATTTTAGAAGCTCCAGTAGAACGGCAGGAGTGTGTAGGAGTATTGTCTTCACTTTGTTTCTTTAGATAAGTATGCTCCACGTATGGTTCCAGACGTGAGGGCCAGAGTTAGGCATTTTGTATATGGTCTAGATCCCCAGTTGTTCGATGCTCCTAATATTTCTACTTAGAACAAGGAAATGATTATTACCGAGATGGTAGCATTTGTACAAGGTAATGAGAGTAGAATAAAGGAAGAAGAAGCATTACAGAAAGAAAAAGATAGAGAGTTCAATAAGAGAGTTAAGCCTTTAGGTCACTTTAGTCATGGGGGAGGTAGAGGCAGATAATTTTTTAATTACAGGTCATTAAGACCCGCTCCATTTTCAACCAGTGCCCCAGCCCCAAAGTTCAGGAATGATCAGAAGAGACAGAACTTCAGAGCATCAGGTTCCCAGTCATAAACCAGTGTAGGTCAGTGGACCTTTAGTAATCCAGTTTGTGATAAGTGTGGTAAGAGACACCGGAGGAGTGTCGCCTAGGTATGGACATATGTTATGGGTGTGATCAGCATGGTCACTTTCAGAGAAATGTCCATCAGTGAGGCAGGTACAAGAGGTAATTTGGCTTCGTCCACAAATTTAGCAGTTCCTCGTAATTCTCAGGCCCAATTAGGGCGTGGTCTAGCTATGTCGGGTAACACAAGCAGAGTTCCAAATTACTTGTATGCACTATCAGGTCGTCATGATACAGAGGCTCGTGCAGATGTGGTCACAGGTATACTAACCATTTTTACTTTTGACGCTTGCCTTTATGGATTTTGGATCTAGTCTATCATATATAACTCTATTCATTGCTAAGAAATTTGGGATAGAACCATAAAAGTTGCATAAATCCTTTGAAGTGTTCACTCTAGTTGGTGAGTCAGTTATGGCTAGACGAGTATAAAGGGGTTGTCTAGTTAAAGTCTATCACCGCGTTACAGTAGCTGATTTGGTAGAGTTGGAAATTGTAGACTTCGATGTAATAATGTGCATGGATTGGTTGTCTTCATGTTATGCTACGGTAGGCTGTAGAACCAAAATTGTCAGTTTTGAATTTCCCGATGAACCAGTTATAGAATGGAAGAGTGATGCAGTAGCACCCATAGGTAGGTTTATTACCTATCTCAAATCCAGAAAGATGATATCCAAGGGGTACATTTACCATATAGTTCAGTTTAGGGATGTAGATCCCCATACCCCAACTCTTCAATCATCTTAATTGTCAATCAGCTTCCAGAAGTCTTTCATGAAGATCATCCCTGGATTCCTCCCGACAGGGAGATTGATTTTGGAATTGATTTACTTCCCCACACTAAGCCGATATATATTCTGCCATACAGAATGACTCCAGTAGAGTTACAAGAATTAAAAGCCTAGTTGAAAGATCTCCTTGACAAATGATTCATTAGGTCAAGTGTTTTCCTTTGGGGTGCACCAGTCTTGTCTGTTCGGAAAAAGGATGTGTCTTTGCGTATATGCATAGACTATCACCAGTTGAATAAGGTCACCACTAAGAACAAATATCCTCTTTCCAGAATCGATGATTTATTTTATCAACTTCAGCGTGTCTAGTGTTATTCCAAGATTGAGCTCAAATCAGGGTACCACCAGCTTAAGGTTAAGGAAGTCGATATTCTGAAACCGCATTCAGAATTCGTTTTGGTCATTTCAAATTTTGTGTCTTGTCATTCGGATTGACGGATGCACCAATTGCTTTCATGGATATTATGAAAAAGGTCTTCAAGCCTTATCTTGACCTTTTTGTTATTGTCTTCATTGATGATATTCTAGTCTATTCCCGTAGTGAGACTGATCATGCAGAATATCTCAGAATAGTGTTGAGCTCTATGCAAATTTTTCTAAGTGTGAATTTTGGCTAAAGTCAGTACTATTCTTAGGCCATGTGATTTTAGGTGAAGGCGTCCAAGTCGATTTTCAAAAAATAGACGTTATGAAGAATTGGCCCAGACCTACCTCGGTCTTTGAGATAAAAAGTTTCTTAGGTCAGGCAGGATATTACAGACACTTCATAAAAGGTTTATCTTTTATCTTAGATCCATTTGTGTCTAGACAGCTCGCATTTCGTAAAAATTAACTCAGAAGAAAGTCAAATTTCAGTGGTTAGATGCCTGTGAGTGCAGTTTCAAAGAATTGAAAACGAGACTGACTTCTACTCTAGTGTTAACATTACCAAAAGAGATCGAGGGGTTTATAGTGTATTGTGATACATCAGGTGTTGGTCTTAGATGTGTTTTAATGCAGCATGGTAAGGTTATAACTTATGCATCCAGACAGCTTAAGCATCATGATAAGAACTATCTTACTCATAATTTAGAATTGGCAGTCGTGATTTTCACGCTCAAGATATGGCACCACTATTTGTATGGAGTTTACATTGACATTTTCACAAATCACAAGAGCCTTTAGTATATTTTGAAGCAATGGGAGTTGAATCTTAGACAAAGGAGATGGCTTGAATTGATAAAGGATTATGATGTAGATGTTCTCTATAATCCAGGGAAAGCAAATATGGTAGCCGATGCTCTTAGTCGGTAATCCATGTGAAGCTTAGCTCACGTTAAAGATGAAAAGATGACCATGGAGAAGGAAATTCACTAACTAGCCAGTGTACGAGTCCAACTCATAGACTCTGAGGATGGTGTTATTATTGTCCAGAACAAGTCTGAATCCTCTTTAGTAGCCGAGATGAAGGAGAAACAATTTAACAATCCCGATTTGTTACAGCTGAAAGAGGGTATCCACAAGTATAAGACTATGACTTTTGAACAAGGGGGAGATAACAATACTTTGAGGTACCGAGACATGTTATATGTTCTAGATGTGGATGGACTCAGAGAGTGAATCATGGCAAAAACGCATAATTCCAGGTATTCTATTCACCCAGGTTCTACCAAGATGTATCACAATCTTGAAGAGATTTATTGGTGGAATGATATGAAAATGATTGTCACAAATCTTATAGCCAAGTGTCCTAATTGTCAGCAGGTGAAAGCCAAACACCAGAGGCTTGATGTGTTGCCTCAGAATATTAGTATTCCTATTTGGAAATGAAAGATGATAAACATGAACTTCATAACAGGTCTACCTCGCTCGTCCTGAAGGCATGATTTGATTTAGATGATTATGGACTGACTTACTTAAATAAGCCCACTTTTTGCAAGTCAAAACCACAGATTCAGTAGAGGATTATGCTAAGTTGTATATCTGAGAAATTGACAGGCTTCATGGGACCCCAATGTCCATTATTTTGGATCGTGGTGCTCAGTTTACAATGCACCTTTGGAAGTCTTTCTAGAAAGGATTTGGTACCAAGGTAAATCTCAGTACAATTTTTCACCCTCAGACAGATGGGCAGGCAGAACGTACTATTCAGACTCTTGAAGATATGTTGAGGGCATGCATTCTTTATTTTAAAGGTAATTGGAATGATCATTTGCCTCTCATTGAGTTTGATTATAATAACAGATACCATGCTAGTATCCAGATGACATTGTTCGAAGCTATGTATGGGTGATGGTGTAGATCACCAATTGGTTGGTTTGAAGTTGGTGAGGCAGAATTGTTAGGACCAGACTTGGTCCATCTGTCTATGAAAAAAGTCAAATTGATTCAGGAGCATTTGAAGACAGCTCAGAGTCGCCAAAAGTCCTTTTTGGATATGATGCGTAGAGACTTGGAGTTTTAGGTCAATGATTGGGTGTTTCTGAAAGTTTCAACTATGAAAGGTGTCATGAGGTTTGGAAAGAAAAGGAAACTCAGTCCTAGATATATCGGACCGTACAGGATTTTGAGAAGAATTGACCAAGTGGTTTATGAGCTTGAATTACCACAAGACTTAATTGTTGTGCATCTAGTGTTTCATGTATCTATGTTGAGAAAATTTGTTGGAGACTCGTCATTAGTTGTCCTTACCGAATCCATCACAGTTAAGGATGGCCTAACCTATGAGGAGATCCTTATGGCTATTCTGGATCGTCAGATTCGAAAGTTGAGAACTAAGGAAGTTGCCTCAGTGAAAGTGTTGTGGAGAAGTCGAAAAGTTGAGGATGCTACGTGGGAAGCCGAAGAGGACATGAAGTCCAGATTTCCGCACTTATTTGACGATCAAGACGAAAACGTACAAGGTAAATACCTTCAGTATTCATGTCATGTCCCTTAAGTATCTATGTCTCATGTTTCACGTTCATGTATTCAGTACTCATGTCCCATGTACCCATGTTGATGTGTTTCATATAATCATGTCATTCAGTTCACATGTTCCATGTCCTGTTTCTTCACGTCCATGTACTCATGACATGTGTAGTATTATTCTTAACTATGACCCATCATTGGAGGAATGATCCTAAGGGGGGAGATATTGTAACATTTCATACCTTCAAACTAAGCCATGATTATGATTCAGGAGTTTAGGAAACCAAGACGGGGTAAAAACCAGTTTCAATTCTGCAATTCCAATTTTACGCCCTAATTAGATGGACTGTAGAATTTGTTACGGACTATCGAATAAGACCATACAAATCACCATCGAATTTGATGATGTATGGTGGGATTATACATACCGTATAAAAATATACGGACCATCCTTTAGACCGTAACATTTCCCTCAGCTTATGGAAGTCATTGGAAATTGACACTTGGGTGACGGTCCATTTATACAGACCGTACAAAATTATATGGTCCATAGAAAGACCATAGAAAAAGCTATGCACCGTAAAATACGGTCGTAAAACCTCCAACAACTGGAATAGTATAAATATGTAGACTTAGTTCTAAAAATTAGTTTTCTTATTTTCCAAGCCCTAGAATGAAGCTCTCTCCTCCCATCATTCTTATAATTCAAGGTAAGCCTTTTTCATGTATTTCCACGCGATTCTAATCAAGTGTACTCAATTCCTAAGTTAAATTCATTGTCTTTAACTTAGAGTTTTCAAGAAAACCCAACCTAAGAGATTAAGGTTCAAGCTTTTGGTTTCTTCTTCAAAGTTCATATTTTTATTACAAGTATTGGAGCAATTAAGGTATGTAGAGTTTCTATCCATGTGTGGGAACATCATTGTTCTTCCCCACGTTATATGTAATCCATGAAACATGAATTCCTTAGACATAGGGTTTTGCTCAAGTTTATGATAACCCTATATACATGTTAAATTATACATGTACCATATGTCATTTATCGTATTCATGATATGTCGTTGTGATTGTCATAAACCTGTTTGTAATCCATGAACCCATGATTTAAATTCCATGAGTTTGCGAATACAAGTTATGAATCATTATTACTCAATCCATGAAAATATGCATGTTTTTGCACAAGTTATATTTTGTATTTATATTCATGTTGAAGTACATTTACAAATCATGTTTACAAGTTATATTCATGAAATTCATGGGCTTACAAGCCAACTATATTCATGTCCATCTTTTGGGAGTTGCATAGATCACCGAGAAGGCTCAAACAGCCTGAAACTATATTTGCCATCGTAGGATAAGGATCGCTCCGCCCAAAGGATGATACTTTCATGTTACGCCTTTATGTGATTATTGGATCCATCATATGATGTTCATATATCGTACCCCAGCAAGGTACGAGATAGCTTAGCTAATCGGGTAGAGATCAGATGGCATGCTTACACGTTGTGGTTACATGTCAATTTTGTTAATACTCCCCCACAGATATACAGATATACAGATATTCAGATATACATACATACATATTTTATACATACCTTTACATTTATGTCAGACCATGCTCATGTTCATTATTCAGTTTCAGTTCCTATTATTTCATGTGCCTGCTTATTCTTCCAGTTTCTTTACATACATTACAATTTAAATGTACTAACATCTCTTTGTCCGGGGCCTGCACTTCACGGTGCAGGTACTGAATTTCAGGACGACGGATCTACATGCTAGGACTTCACTTGTATCACCTATTTGGTGGGCCCCATTTCATTCGGGGTGTCAGTTGGTTACTTTTATGATTATGTTTTAGAGTAGAGGTATGCTAGGACTTTATCCTGATAAATAGTTTTGCACTCCGACTTATGTTTCAGAGGTTTCATCGACTAGACTAGTTTAACATTTCATGTCAGATTCAGCATTCAAACTTATTATGATTTCAGATATTTCCGTTATATATATTCAGACAATATTTTTAGTATTATGTTCTACATGTTTTAAATCATTACTAGTGCATGTTTTGATGCCCATGTTGATTATCAAGCCATGTGATTCACTCGATCACATGCAGTCAGGCATTGTGTGTCGTGTTTCGCCCATGTCATAGTTCGGGCATAAAAGTAGTCCTTAAAGATAAACTAAGAAGGCTACTGATGGCAGTTGACTTCCCGTGCTCATGGAACCACGTTATGTAGGAACAAAGAGCATTCTGGGATGGGATGGTTGATCTTCTTGGGGTAAGAAGGTGAAAAATATGGTGAGTCTTGGGCAAAAAATCCAACAATTGTTTCAACCTTCCTCATAGTCCCTAGGAAAGTATACAGACTCACCTCCCCGAGCACCTATAGTCTCATTGTGTATCTAAATACTTTATCATACCCTGTTGAGTCATGTATTTCAATTTTAAAGTGGAATGTTTCATATTTTGTAATGCATAGATTGGTTCGGTTTCAAAGTATGAATGAATAAAGTGCTTATCTCTTATCTTTTGCCATCTGTTATTTTTTAATTACTTTTCTTAGATATGATTGAGATATGTGTTCTAGTGGGATGTATGTGTGATAGCCCTAGTGGCCATGAGTTCAATATTGTCATATTCATATGTTGTCTTTTACTGAATGGCATTAATTTTTTAATGATGCCAAAAGGGGGAAGAAATAGCGTGTGTTGTTTATAACCCATATACACTAACTTGGTTCATCATAGTGGTGTTCTTCTTTTTGGCTTTGAAATGTGTTACATAATGGCATCAGAAAAATTGGTCTCTCATCATAAAAGGGGGGAATTTGTTGGCATTAGCGAGAATGACAAGTGTTAGTTTTGATGATTGATAAAGAAAGTGCACGAGGTGAATGAACCAAGTCTATAGACTTGTTCTTTCAAAGATCATATTAGTACAGAGAGAATAAGACTCAACGTAGAGGTTTGTTGAACCAGGTCGGAAAACATGTTCCTTCTCAAACACAACAGCAAGACAGATTTCATAGGAACACATGCAAGGAACATCTCTAGGAACGTGTTCCTTCTCAGAGTCTTGCAGCGAATAAGATTTGTATTTTTTATGGTAAAGACTTGGCATACAAGGCGACAGGATTCCTTACTATACTTATCAGAATTTGGCACCATTCTTATCAAGATATTTCAGAGTCCTACAAGAAAACTAACTATGCGAGAATATGTAAGAATTCTAAACCAACTCAAATCATATTCTACCTTGATAGGCCATATCAAGCAGGGTTTAGGTCAACCGCGATTGATGAAGACAATTTCTATATATATCAAGTCTCAGCATGAAGAACATTACACACTCACAAAGAGAGAAAATAAAAAACTTGAGCAAATCAACCTAGCATGTGCGGCCCTAATACTACGAAGAAGATTAAAGGAGATATTTTATTGAATAATGGTTTCCAGTTCTTAGGTCTAGATTCTTGTTTTAGGATATTTATCAAGTCGTACCTTTATCCGCTTTCATAGAAGCAATTGTAATAGGTATAAACAATTAGTCAAATTCAATTTCAAGTTAGGGATCAAGTTGGAGTGGGCTCGGGGTAGATTGTTGAGATAGAAATTAGATTTTATAGTTTCTAGGTTACAGAGTTTGTAACTTGAATTTGTAGAGGCTCACTTTGTATTGGAGTTGAGGATAAATCCTACAGAGGTATAGGTCATGGTTTTTACTTCCCTTGTGAGTCGGGTGGTTTCCACATAAAAAAAAGAAGCTCCTTCTCATCTTGCATTTCTTTGGTTTGGAAGTTCCAGAATGTTGTCTGTGGATTTCTATAATACTGTATCCTTACTTTATTATTCTGCAAACGCTACGCATAGAACATGTAGAGTAATGTGTTTCATTCTATAGACGAAATTAGGTATCACATAGGAGAGAGATCTACGTGTGCAAAATATCTATTGTAGGACTTCAAAACTGAAGCATGAGTCGCTTTATTTTCCTTTTCTTTTGAAGTGATGTTTCTGTCCTACGATATTGCATGTTGTCAAAGTAAACTTGAACCCAAAGTGTCTCTTTTGAGTGAATAATAGATTCGAGAGGAGTCACATGGCCTGGAGAGATTTTGGAGTTGATGTCTTGAGGTGATGATCACAAGATATGGCTTTGAGAACTTCCCCTCAGCCATGTTATGGGTTCTCCAATGCCTCTTTTACTGTCTGTGAGGGCCCTTTGAGTATGTTTGGTGTGATAATAGAGTTGGAACTTGTCTTGAAGTGTTAATTAAATATCACCAATTTGGTTTTCTTTCTTTCTAAACTTTAGCATATATTAAGGACACACAAGTTCTGGACCATGTTTTAAACTCAAAATGTACTTAAAACTCTTAAGTATAAGTCTGTTTTTTTTTTACTGATTTATGGATCAAACTTCTTTCGTGACTTAAATGGGTCTCTTTTCTCATAAGAAATTAATTACATGATTTTTAATTTAAAAATTGGTATCATATGTGGTTTCATTTTATCTCTGTTGAGAACAAAACTAATAAGAATATTTGTGTGTGTACATCGTTATCTTATATACATGCTAGACTGTGATCCTACCCTATTACTTGCTTGACTTTCCAACTTCTCCTTTCACTGGATAACATTTCCTTTGCTGAGATCTAATTAGTCTCAATCCTAATATGAGCAATGTTTGACTCCTCTTGTTTTGCTCAACTGAAACTACTGCTATCTCTCAAAAGTCTAAATGTATACTTGAGTTGCTTTCATGTCCTAGGATTTCCATTTATGTCATGTAGGATTGAATAACAAGTTAGGATAGGGTTTTTTCTCTACGTTTTGATGTGTTTGGGTGTGTCATGAGATGATATATGTTGAAGAAGTACTGAGCATCCCACATTTCTTTGTTTGAATGAGGTTTTCTTTGTATTATTCCTCTTTGTGTTCATTGCCTGCTGGAACTGGAAATGATGTGTTCTTCACCTGCTCTTTTGTCTGGATGACTAAGTCACTAGTTATATCACTAACTGTTGTATTCATAATGACTTGTATTAGCTAACTATTTCTTGTAAAATGCTTAAGTATCGGAGAATATGTATGACATTTCACTTTCACTTTAAGGTTTGTTTATTTGGATAATATTTGTGTTGCCTCTGAATTATGTGTTTAAATGATTTCCATACTGCTTTTTCCTTCATTTTCTCTCTCTCTCTCTCCTAATATGCTTTGAGATATTTATGAACATATTGAGGTGTATAAACCTTTATATACACTCATTATACCATTGAGTATATGAAGGTATATACACTGTATATTTTTAGTATACAAAGCATATTAGACTATGATAATGAGTTGTATGATTTGATGTTTCCCTCATTCTATTTTCTGTTAAAATATACAATTCAATGTACTTTGAATCCTTTCAGGTATACGGAGGTGTATATATTTAGGTATACTCTTAGTATACATGTATATACACACTGTATACCCTTGAATAATCAGGATTATTGAGCTGTAGAAATTATTGATAAGCAATTGTTTTCCTCTCATTTTTTTCTCTTTCTCCTAATCTAAAAGATATACAGCATTGCATACCCAATATATTATAGTATATGAGGTGTATACACCTTGAATACAAATGTGTATACACTTTGTATATGGGTATATCTGATGGTACACAAGACTATTCCAATGTTTCTAAGTACTATACATGTTTTAACTTCCTAATATATTATTTGCTAAGTAGAGGTACATTCTAACCACTTTCTTTCTTTTTGCCCCTGCATGACCCACTTATCCGAGAGTCCAAATGGACTCTATTCCCAACCTTTGCATTCTCTTGTTGGACCTTTAGCCCAACACATAAATAGATTGAGTCGACTGCTAAGTAGGAGGCATAGTAATGAGTGAAGATTACATTATTTTATGCTGATGGGTTTACTCTTTGTTCTCATTTTTGCTATTATAAATTTCGGGAGGTGTTTTTCTAAGAGTGCCAACGATGGCCCGTCAATCTACACTAACATGCCTAATGTGGCATGGAAAATGGAGTGGAGTTGGAATTGTCACGTGAAGATCCGAAAAGCATGTTTATTTCGGCTTTGTATGTAGGTCTTGTCCGAAGACCATTTTATTTCTTTTAGCTTATCTTTAATTCCTAGCTTAGCTTGTAGTTCTCCTTAGGATATGATGTAACGTGTAAATAACTCCTAGCGCCCATTAGGATACAATTAATGTGTCATGTAATAAGGTGACTAAACCGTGTAATGGGGAGGTGACTAATCCGAGAGTATATTCCAAGAATCATCTAGAAGATGAGGTTTCCAATAGGAGAATTCCTGAACTAACTAGTTCATGTATTTGACTACATAGGAGACATCAAGATCGGCCTAGGGGAGATGAAGAGTTGGCCGAAAACAACTCACCAAGGCACCTATGCAAAGAATGAAAGCTTACAAATACATTCCAAGAAGATGATTTATAAGGAGCCTAAGTTCATGCATGCAAGACACAAAAGAATGGCTTGGAAAACCCAAGAGGTTATCTCATTCATGCACTTGAAGACACCAAGTAGGCAACCCGGAAGTTGAGGAGTTGGCCGAGCAATTAACATGGTCATTCGGCACAAGGTTCATGCCAAGAGGGAATGGTTCTCAAAACTACCCAAGAATACAATTGATGAGATAACTAGTTCATATGTGATGGGTACCAAGGAAGGATCTAGAATGCATGGAAGATTGGGATTCATCCCCCCCCTTCCCATTTCGGCCAAGGTACTTCAAGGACTAGAAACTTCCACACGTGCTCCAAGGAAATGATTCATGAACTAATAAGTTCATCCATTGATTTACATGGAAGACATAAAATAGTGGTTTAGAGAACTTGAAGAGTTGGTTTACTCCTTGTTCCCCAAGTTAACTCGAACCTCTTCCCATTTGTTCCCATTTGGCCGAGATTGCCAAGTAGTTTGTGTCCTTTTTTATCCTTATAGAATTTTCCATGTACTACTATAAATAGGACCCTTAGGATGTTTTAAAAATTAGAGTTGTTGATTGAAATATAAACTTGAGTTTTACTCATACTCTAAAGTATTCAACTTCTGTGTTGTCTACCTTAGATTGGTCCTTGTGTGGGCCTTCACTTCTTGTGTGAACCAAACCCTTGGTGTAAGTTTAGCTAAGACTTGTGTGACTTAGTTGAACCCAAACTAAGGTCCCTTCGACATAAGTCTTGGTTAGAACTTGTGTGATCTAATCAACCCGGCTTAAGGAACCCCCTTAGTGCAAGTGGACGTTGGAACTTGTGTGATCCAACCAAACCCAAGCCTAGGGTCTATCTTAAGGTTATCGACCACCCTCACTTGGCTTGTACTTAGAAACCCCAGTCTAGTCCTTTTCCAATTGGCTAAACTCATCTTGGTGTCGACACGAGCATTAAAAATCTTGTGTCATTATCCTTATTCATATCGACCGTCCCAAACACTTAGTTTGTACTCGGGTTTGCACCTAGCATCTCGTGTTCATTACTTTACTAAAACACTTCATTATTTCTACCACCATGTCCCACAAGACTCCATAAATATCCGCACTAAAGGTCACTGACCGAAACCACCCATAACTTCTCGTCTGAACCCGACAACCATAAATAGTCCACTGAAACAACCCTTACCGATACCTCACTGTTTCATCCAGTTTCCGAGATCTCGCCACCATCAAACTACTGAACCCCAACCACTACAACAACCCTAAACTCACCCATTACCACCCCATAAAGCTCCTAAACCCATTTCTCCCTAAAACCACCCGAAATAGCCACCAAACACCACACTGCCGGCAGTAGCCGATAAGCCGAGAACCCCCACTTTTGAATCCTAATTTTAGGTTGACCCGATTACAACTAAGCCCCGACCCACTTACTCACTTACACCCCTCCTTACATATATCAGATTGGTATCAGAGCAAGGCGTTCCCATCCCACGCATTAACGCTATGGCTCACATAAACAAAGAAGAACTAAGGAGGATCGTAAGGGACATGTTTGCGAAAAATGCGCAAGTCTTGAGAGAAGAACCTGCGAGGAATGCCGTGAGTAATAATTCCAAGTCAAGGGTTGTACAAAATAGCTCAAGGCATGCAAGTAAAGGTATCCCCAAGGCCCTATGTTAAATCCACGAATGTTAAAGCAAAGGGCAAAATCTCTTTTACTAATCCCTTGTATCGTCATGAAAGTGAAAGGAAGAATCGAAAGGTAGAAAGGGGTAGTACCTCCTTTACTAACCCTTTGTATAACCACGAAATTATTGAAGTTACAAAATGGATAGATAAAAGGATAAAGAAGTGCTTCCAATGTCAAGAAGTAGGACACTTTGTAAGTGAATGTCCTAATTCCCTGGTTGTGATTAGAGAAGAGTATCGAGAGTGTGGGTTTTCCTTGGCCATCATGGAACTCGTACTACTTGAAGAACAAGAGGAATCCGAGACCCCCTTGCTTGATGCACAAAATATAGACGAAGAATTTAAGAAGGGGAGCCCTCTAGTTACATTGGTGCGCAAGGAAGTCCCCGTGGAAGTCACGGTGGAAAATGCCAATGTGGAGGAACTTTTAAATGACATTGCATCCGAAACACTACTGGTGAAAGATAGTGAACTTGCTCTTGATTTATTTTCAAGAAGTTCATTGCCTACTCACCAAGACTATGGATGCCATTCGGAAGAAACTAAAGAATTGCAAGGCCAAGAACAAGAATTGTTAAGCAAAGGCTATGACCGAAATGGCCTTAGTTCCGCCTTATTGACGCCAAAAGAAAGTGGAGCTTGGAACATATGTGTTGATGGTCGAGCAATCTACAATGAGTCTCTTATGCCAATGATAGATAACTATTGGGGTAAGTTGAGTGGCGATAGGTTGCTTTCCAAAATGGAGTTCAAGGACGGTTCCCAAATGATGAAAACCCAAGAGGGAATTGAAGGGAGGTGATCTTCAAAACCCAACATGGTGTGTACCAACGATTGCTGGTGTCATTCTAAGTTTGTGACATCCTAAGCTATTTTGTAAGTCTCATTCACAATGAGTGGTTGGTACGAGAACACAAGATCTTAACCGAGAACCATCACATCAATCCACCTAAAGTAAGAACCAACCGAAATTGGCCCAAGTGTACAAATGCAAGGGCGGTAAGAAACTTACATGGCTCAGCTTCTTCCTATCCTCATGCTATTTGAGACTATGGTTTCCTTACTGTCCCTATTCCGATCCTTGAGTTTGAACATGATATTGGAGTCGTCATGCTTCAGGACCAAGAATCCATAGCTTCCTTTAGTGGATGATTGGTTGATACACGACTTTCTTATTATACTTGCGACGTGGAATTTTGTGTGGTACAAAGGAAGTTGAATCGGGACTTGCTAAATGGGTATCATACTTACACGCTTCCACATTCGTCATAAGACATGAAGATGATAAATCCCTTATAGTGGCATATACACTTCTTCAAAGGCCCCTAATGTTGACCATGCGTAGGCAAAGACCGATGGGATTTCAAGTATTAAAGGAGTTCCATGAACGAGATCCCAAGTTTGAAGATGTAAATGAAGTGGTAAGGAAGTTTTCCACATTTCAAAGGGCTAAAAGATTCTTCAACCAAGAATCGCATATTCCTTAGCCGGTTCCGAAGCAACCATGGGAAGAGGTGCACTTGGATTTCATCCTTGGCTTACCAAAAACACCACAGGACAAAAACTCTATCATGCCATTTAGATTGTGCAATGCTACAAGCTCTACCATGAGTTCCATGAACAAGATGCTACCACTATCCATGGGCTATATCGCATCATCTGAGGGCATGTGTGATAATCCAACCGCGGTATAATCTAGCCAACGATGGCCCGAGTATGTGGGAGCCAATGCGGTAAATAGCTACTTTGGTTCGGCTTCTTTTCCTTATCTTGTCATACAGAATTTTTGTACCCTTGCTGCCCCTATCAATGAACTAATAAGAAGAGATGAGGATGAATGGTTCCGAGGAGCAACAAGAGTCTTTGAAGCCTTGAAGAAATTTTTGTTAGCTCCGGTTCAAACTCTACCAAGCTGTAAAAGGCCATTGGGAGTCAAGCGTGAAACTAGAGTAGGTGCCATCTTTTGCTCTAGCACAAAATTGAACGGTGCACCATTCCATTATTCTACCTATGGCAAGGCATTATATCTTATGGGATTCATGGCTCAATACGGACATCATTTTAAGTCAAAACCATTTGGCTTGTGTTCGAATCCTTATTTGGTGAGTTTCGAGAAAGGCGCCTATAAAATTAAACTTCCAAACTTATTTAGTGATGAAAGTGGTAAATCAACACTTGTTGTTGAAAGGTAAGTCTTTCAATCAAGAACCTTTGAATTCCACAAGATTATATCATTTTTAAGTACTAGAATAAATCCATTCAACCCATAACCTTAAGAAATCCAGAGCGGTGAAGAGTTAGAGAAAACCCTAATATTTTATGTAGACTTTCACTTCAACTAGCCACATTCAATTGGTGTTTCCCGATAATCTAACCATTGGATCAAACTCAAATTTTAACTAAGAATTTATAACATATAGGTCTTAAATCTGAACAGTGAAGATTTGATCTAGCGGCCCGGAGCAGTGCCTTTTGAGCTATGAACATTAGCTATGAAAATAGGTAAAAACTTGTACATATTAATTGTGTAATATTTAAATTGGATGTGGAGTGATTCTTTGAAGTACAGAGCTTACGTTTGGAATGTTTTAACTGGATTTAAGGTATGTCTATGCTTTTGAAATTCTCTTTTAAAGTATGTTTTTTTTTTTTTGAAAATGTTTGGATGTATGTCTATATTTTTGAAATTACCTTTTAAAGTATGTCTTCTTTTTTTGAAAACGTTTTGGATGTATGTCTATGTTTTTGAAATTATCTTTTAAAGTATTTCTTTTTTAAAAAAAAAAATGTTTTGGATGTATGTCTATTTTTGAAATCTTCTTTGAAGTATATCTACTTTTAAAAATGTTTTGATATACATCTATACTTTGAAAATACCATTTGAAACATGTATACTTTTAAGGATGTTTTGAAAGCATGATCGGTTTTGAGAATTCTCTTTGGTTGTATGTGCACATTGAAACCCTAGTTTGGTGTTTGGTGTTTGATCTTTGTTAAACTTATTTTTGAATTAAAAGTGATATTTGAACTAGGTCATGCGCATGTAGGGTCAGGCCCGCATCGAACATTAAATGAATTATACTATTGTGATGAATATGTTTTGACACATTATAAGATGATTGAACTTATTTTCTAAAGATTGAAGCTTTAAATGTGTTTTGCCTTTGAATGGGTTTTCTTGAACTTGAAACTGAATAAGTGATTTGAATAAGGTTCCTAAATTGATTATGATTTGAAATACCTCTATTGTGAGAAGATGCTTGAGAAGTGAATTCGGATATAAGTTATGATTGATGATTTGGTTAATATATCATGACATGTATTTGTTTGTATTTCGGCATGTATGGGAAAGTTGTGCTAGTCCAGAGGACGATTAACCATTATGCATCCTAATGTATCGCTTTTGAGCATTTTTGTGTCAGTCCAGAGGATGATTGACCTCTATAGCGTATTACCCGGTGTATCTATTAGTGTTTAGTCCAGAGGACTATTGACCTCTGAGGCATGTAGACCGGTGCATCTAATGTTGTGCTATTCGAGAGGACAATTAGCCTCCGTGGGATAATAGCTCCAGTGTATCGAATGATTATTCACCCGTGAGTCAGCATGTGTTGATCTTTTGGTTGCCTTGAGTGGCTTGTGATGCTCATGAGTTCCTGATTAAAATATTTAATGTGATAAGAGGTTTGACGGATCGAAATTGGTATATTTATTGTCTATTTTATTGTTCACAGAAACTCTATTAAGGTTGATGACATTTGCTCTATGTCTTACTTTCAAACTGTTGTACTACTATTATTTCACAAGTTTTACTGTACTATCTTATTTGGATCTTGTTAACTATTGCCCCTTAGACACTCACTAAGTACCCAGTACTCAGGCATATCATTATTATTTTTTATGGTATGTTAGGTAGCGAAGAAGAGCATGTTCGTGATATGCATACATAGTAGGAGAAGTTGCTGCTTTCCAGACTTATTGGTGAGCGCACACCCTTGTTCGTGGGACACCCCATCTATCTAGTTTTATTGTTTTAGTTTTCGGGTTGCATCCTGATGTGTTAGACTTTGTTTATCTTTCTTATAAGCTCCATAGATAGTTGTTAGAATTGTGGGTAGATTTTGAAATTCTCGTACGACTTATTGAGGCATTTGCCATGTTCTATGACATCTTACTTTTATTAAACTTCTTGCTGATTTGTTTTTGAAGTATGAGTATGCTTTTAGTTAGCCATCAGTGACTGTTTTAAATAAATATTAAAAGACTATTGAAGAAAATAAATATTTATTTATTTTATAAGGTGCTTCCGGTGTTGTTCATAACATCGGATGTCTATTGCGTTCAGGGTGGTTTTTGGGGCATGACAAGATTGGTATCAGAGCCTAGATTTAGTTGTGTCCTAGGATTGGTTTGTGTCTATGGAGCTGTATCTAGTGGAGTCTTCCTTGTACAACCTGATCACCTGCAAGTTCGAAAGACTATCAGGTCATTGTAGTTGTTTCTCATTCTTCTTGATTCTAGGTTGTGCTATATAGTTTGAACTTCTTTTAGGATCGTACTGACGTGTCCATTACTCATGCCTCGTGGAGATGACTTTAACATATGTTATAGTTTCTAACCTATTGAACATTGGTGCTATGAGGTGCACATTGGTTATGTTTTATAAGTCGATGGATGGTACAAAGTCATTTGGAATTCTATCGTAGGTGTTTGATGGTGATTGTAAGGTGTGATCGCTGATCTTTTGAGATAGGTATTATTACTATTTATTCGCTTGATATGTATTCGTGGATAGATCCGTGTTAAAATATTTCTTATGTGACTCCGTACTTTGCCGTTGATTCTGGTGTGGAACTCAAATAGTTGCTAGAACCCTTTTCTTTGAATACCCTTGCTAGTGTCCCCGTTATTGCTTCATGGTTCTATAGAGAGTGTGTAGTTTTAGTGAAGGGTCGTGAGACTACTGCTGATTAGTTTGGATTATAAATGGTGAGCTTTGATATGATTGGGAATAGATTGTCTTTCCAAGTGTTATGAAACTCTAGAATGTCAATTAAAAATAGTTAGGCTTGAATTTCCTGATGAACCCGTTATAGAATGGAAGAGTGATATCGTTAAACCTCGAGGTACATTTATTTTGTATCTTAAGACTCACAAAATAAACTCAAAAGGGTATAGTTTCCATCTAGTTTTACTTAATGACAATCAAGTCGTAATACCTCATTTATTTCCTACTCCAGGTATGTCTTGAACCGTCTGGTTATCGAATTCTCGCAAAAGTAGACTAAAGGTGTGAATCCCTTATTTCATGTTTAGGTTTATTTATTGTTGTTGTGGAAGTACCTGTAAGGACCATATGGTTAATGTTAGGGTGTTAGCTGTATTTTGTTTTGGGATAGCTTACAATACAAAGGAACTCTAGCGTAATTATTTTTTGAAAACTTGAGGTTTAGTGAAAACCTTAGGCCATAACTCTCATTCGAGAACGAATAACCCTAAGAAAGGGATAATGTAACACTCTGCAAATCCGTGTTAGGTGTGAATATGTTAAATGAGTATTAATGTGACATATTAGTTTTAAGAAGTTCTATCAAGGTGAATTTAAGTGAAAATAGTTGTTTTGAAATCAAGTCAAACAGATAGGAGCGTAAGATTTGATAAAATCGTATAAGTCTGCAGTAGTCCAGACTTCTATCTAGTTTACGTGAACATCCATAGATGATTTGAGAAACCTTAAAATATGAAAGTTGTAGATCTTTGAAATTCCTTTCCAATCACATATGGTGGAGCTCAAATAGATCTATGTGGTAGGAGTTATGCTTATTTTACTAACGCTAGTCGGAGCAAACTTTTCAGATTTTGGGATACATTTTTTAGCCTTTTTCTACCCAAATTGGGACTCCTTATTTTATTATAATCTACAGTAAAAACCATCCCTAACACTATTTAAACCCTAATATACTATTTATACTCTCTCTACCTCCATCCCTTAAGAACTTAGGCACTCCAATCCTTCGAGAACCGCAAGAACATTCTTGCAATCAAGAAAAATCAAGAAATAGTCAAGAGTTTGATTTGACGATCTAGTTGTCTAAGATTTCCTCTAAGGTAAGTCTTTCAATAAAAAACCTTTGAATTCTACAAGATTATATTATTTCTGAAAACTAGAATAAATCCATCCACCCCATAACCCTATAAAATCAAGAGCGGTGAAGAATTAGAGAAAACCCTAGTATTTTTGTAGACTTTCGCTCTGACCAGCCATATTCAATTAGTGTTTCTCGATAATCTAACCGTTGGATCCAATTCAAATATTAATTGTGAATTTATAATATATATGTCTTAAATTTGAACGGTGGAGATTTGATTTGGAGGTTCGGAGTAGTGTCTTTTGAGCTATGAACAGTAGCTACGAAAATTGGTAAAAACTTATCAATATTAATTGTGAAATCTTCAAATTGGATGTGGGGTAATTCTTTGAAGCGCAGAGCTTACATTTGGAATGTTTTAACGAGATTTAAGGTATGTCTATGTTTATGAAATTCTCTTTTAAAGTATGTCTTCTTTTTTTGAAAATGTTTTGGATGTATGTCTATATTTTTGAAATTCTCTTTTAAAGTATGTCTTCTTTTTTCAAAAACGTAGTTTACAACATGTCTACTTTTAAGAATTTTTTGAAAGCATGATTGATTTTGAGAATCCTTTTTAGTGGTATGTGCACGTTGAAACCCTAGTTTGGTGGTTGATCCTTGTTGAACTTATTTTTGAATTAAAGGTAATATTTGAACAAGGTCATGCGCGTGTAGGGTCAAGCCCGCATCGAACTTTATATGAATTATACTATTGTGATGAATGTGTTTTTCCCCATTATAGGATGGTTGAACTTATTTTCTAAAGATTGAAGCTTTAAATGTGTTTTGCCTTTGAATGGATTTTATTGAACTTGAAACTGAATAAGTGATTTGAATAAGGTTCCTAAATTGATTATGACTTTAAATACCTCTATTGTGAGAAGATGCTTGAGAAGTGAATTCGGATATTAGCCATGATTGATGATTCGGTTAATGTGTCATGACATGTATTTGTTTGTGTTTGGGCCTGTATGGAAAAGTTGTGCTAGTCCATAGGACGATTAGCCATTATGGATCCTAATGTATCATTTTTAGCATTGTTGTGTCAGTCCAGAGGATGTTTGACCTCTGTGGCGTATTATTCGATGTATCTATTATTGTGTCAGTCCAGAGGATAATTAACCTCTGAGGCGTGTAGCCCGATGCTTCTATTGTTGTGCTAGTCGATAGGACAATTAGCCTCCATGGGATAATAGCCCCGGTATATCGAATGATTATTCGCATGTGAGTCGGCATGTATTGATCTTTTGGTTGCCTTTGAGTGGCTTGTGATGCTCGTAAGTTCCTGATAAAAATATTTAATGTGATAAGAGGTTTGGCGGATCCAAATTGGTATATTTCTTATCTATTTGGTTGTTCACTAAAACTCTATTAAGGTTCATGACATTTGCTCTATCTCTTACTTTGAACAAGTTGGTTTTGGTTTACCAATTTGATATTGAAAGATGGAATAATTTCCCTTGGGGATTCCTTTCATTATTCACAATATATATAGTTGTACAAGGTTGATTCCTAATATGGTACGAATCCTAACTTACCTTACAAAGGTTGATTCCTAATACAATTAGAATCCTAAGTTACCTTAAATATACATCTATCATAATTACAAAATATACGGAGAATATTCGCTAATACTCCCCCTCAGACGGAGCGGGAGGAGGCCGAATGCTAAGGCTGGATCGGAAGTCGGTGAAGAGCTGTCGCGGTACTCCCTTTGTGAAAATGTCTGCATACTGATAAGAGGAAGGCACATGTAAAATTTTGACTTGACCACGGATAACCTTCTCTCGCACAAAGTGGATATCCATCTCAATATGCTTAGTCCGCTGATGTTGGACTGGATTATGAGACATATAGATAGCAGATATGTTGTCACAATACACTATAGACGCCTTGCGTATTGGACACTGGAGCTCCAAAAGAAGATTTCAGAGCCAACATATCTCAGCGACGACATTAGCAACTCCGCGATATTCTGCTTCAGCACTTGAACGGGTTAACATGGCCTGCCGCTTGGCAGACCATGAGATAAGATTATCCCCAAGAAATACACAGTACCCTGAGGTGGAGCGACGTGTGTCGGGCCATCCTGCCCAATCCGCATCCGTGTAGGCTAGCAACTTGGTTGGGGCAGAGGTGTATAGATGTAAACCAAAGTCTAGTGTGCCCTTAACATATCTGATAATACGTTTGAGGGCGGCAAAATGGGACTCTCGGGGTCGTGCATGAACGACACACCGCTCGAACGACATATGCAATATCGTGGCCTAGTGAAAGTAAGATCGAAGAGCACCCGCTAGACTTCGATATAGAGTGGGATCAGAAACTGGCGCACCGTCATTGGCACTAAGCTTGGATTTTGAGTCCACCGGAGTTGGCATAATTTTACAATTTGCCATCTTGGCCCTGTACACTATCTCTTCTGCATACTTACGCTGACACAGGAATATAGTGGCTGCAAATTTGTCACCAATATACCCAAAAAATAACTTAGCTTGCCCAAGTTAGTCATAGCAAATTCAGTTTTGAGTAGAGCAATGATTTCATTCTTCAACCCGTTAGATGAGGCAGTAAGAACAATGTCATCGACATATAATAGCAAATATGCAGTGCTGCTACCTTGGTGAAAAGTGAAGAGAGATGTATCACACCTGCTACATACAAAACCAATCTGCAGATGATACCTGGCGAACCGATCATACCAAGCGCGGGGTGCCTGTTTCAATCCATACAATGACTTTCTGAGACTACACACAAACTGCGGACCTGCCGGATGAACAAAGCCAGGAGGCTGATGCATGTACACAATCTCTTTCAAATCCCCATGAAGAAATGAATTCTTGACATCAAGCTGATGAATCGGCCAATGCATGCCCATAGCAATACTGAGAACAGTCCGAATAGTGGTCGGTTTAACAACCGGACTGAATGTCTCACCACAATCAATACCCTCATGCTGATTAATGCCATTGGCAATTAGTCTTGCCTTATACCTCTCTAAGTCACCACTGTCTCTGAACCGAAATAGCCACATACACCGGATAACATTCACACCAACTGGTCTAGGTGAATCCTAAGTGTTCTGCTTGATTAAAGCGTTAAATTCCTCGCACATGGCTGCATTCCAATTTGGGTCCAGTTTTACTAGTTTTGGATTTTTTGGAATGGGTGATAAGGTTTGTGTGGAGAGATTGAATTGAACCTTGGGTTTGAAGATCCCGTGTTGTGCACGAGTCTCCATGCGATGTGAGGGCGGTGGTGGTGGTGGGTCGGGGCTGTGAGGTTGCTGGTCCACTGGTTCTGGACTAGTGGGCAGCAGTGTCGCGGGTGGTACAGGTGACTCAACTGGGGGCTGTAGGGGTGAGCAGGGAGATGGTGGGGTGGTCCCGGACAGTGGCGAGACTGTCGGAACAGTGGGCTGCTGTTGGTATAGATTTTGGATGACCGGGGACAGACTTGGTTCATCGAGAAAGATGTAATCGGTGGTCTGAAATTTCCAGAGATTTGAAAAAGAAAGGTTATCTCGTCAAAGGTGACGTGACGGGAGACGATGATTTTGCGAGTAGCAATGTCATAGCACAAGTAGCCCCGATGATTAGGAGATAGACCAAGGAAGACACATGGAAGAGTGCGAGGGGCAAGTTTGTAGGGTGAAGTGGAGGCTATGTTGGGGTAGCATAAGCATCCAAAAATACGTAGGTGATCATATGATGGCTGCCTACGGTATAATATTTCTGTAGGGGTTTTGTTTTGGAGTGTGCTAGTTGGTAAAATATTTAGAAGGGATTCTACCATTTTGACAAAGATAGACCCAAAAAGGCGGTGGTAGGCGAGGCATGAAACAGAAGTGTGCGGACCATGTTATTGATGGTACGTATAATTCTTTCAGCCTTTCCGTTTTGGGAAAAAGTATAGGGACAAGAAAAATGAAAAACCATGCCTTGTTTAGAACAGAAATTGTGAAATGCCGAGTTATTAAATTCACGTCCATTATCACATTGGAATGATTTAATAGGTTTTTCAAATTGAGTCTTAATGAATTTTTGAAACTCGAGGAATTTTGCAAAAACTTCAGATTTGAATTTCAGTGGGTAAATCCAGACAAAATGTGAAAAATCATCCAAGAATACTAGATAGAATTTATGACCCAAAGAGCTAGCAATCGGAGATGTCCACAAATCGACATAAACAATATCAAAGGGAGAAAAAGTAACACTTTGTTTGATGACATAAAGGGAAGACGAGTATGTTTGCCTAGTGGACAAGAAAAACAGTGTTGGGCAATTTTCCCATTATTACATTGAATACGCTTAGAAGTCCTAAGAAAAGTAAAAACTTGGTCTCTGGGGTGTCCGAGTCAGTTGTGCCAAGTTGAGGGAGAGATTGCCGCAATGAATAGAGGTGATTGCGGTCTGACAGCGGAAGATTGAGTGAATGGGTAGAGGTCTCCCACACTATTGCAGCGTGTAAGAATTTTCCCCGTATTGAGTTCCTTCACAGAAAAACCAAAAGGGTCAAATTCGACGATACACGAATTATTGCTAGTGAATTTTCTAACGAGAGATTAAGTTTTTAATGATGTTAGGTGTGTATAGGACGTGGTTTAGGGAAAAAGGTGGGTGTGGATGTTTGGTGTGTGTGTTACCGTAACCTTCAATTGGAATGCGGTGACCATTGCCGACAGTAATAAATTGAGGACACTTTAACTGACGTAGTTGAGATAGGTTACCCGACGACCGGGTGAGGTGAGATGTGGCTCCGTGTCCATGTATCAATTATCGTCGGGCTATTGAAGGTGCACGGTGGTGTATGCCTCGGCCCAAATCGGTTGGGGCCGGCATTGTGGGCTGCTACGATTGTTGATGCTTTGGGACCGCAATGGGTCCGCTGCTGCGATTCTTTGCCATCGGACCGCAATCGTAGGCTCGCTGCTGCTTCTTTGGTGGGCTCGCTCGGTGGCCGGGGCGGCGGCCCAAGAGGCCGATCGACCAAGGCCGCTGGGCCGGGCCCCGCAGCCGGGTACGGCATGCAGCGAGGCCCGCCCGCCGGTTGGGCCACTCCCTGCCGGTTGGACCACCGCCGCGATGTTCGGTGGTTGGGCTCGCTCCCGCCCATCCTTTGGTTGCGTTGGCCCTTTCCGCGGCCTTTGCCTTTGTTGTTGCGACCTCTCGCCGCCACGACCTCCGCCGCTTTCTTCTTTGGGCTGAACTGCCGGTTGCCGCAACCCGCAGTGTGTTGCCATCCCGTCAACGGCTAACGCCTTTTGATTATGTTCCTCTTGTTTAGCACGTCTAGTTTCTTCCAACAATAGTTGTGAACTTGCCTTGTTGAAACTTAGGAGAGGGTCGGCTTGTTGAATCATTGTTGCGAGTGTGTCGTATTCACCTTTCGGTAAACCCGCAACAAGTTGAAGCGCCATCTTGGTTTCTGAAACAGAAGTCCCGACGTTGGATAGTTGATCGGTTATGAGTTTCGATTGCTTATAATATTCGGACATGTTGTTAAAATTCTCGAGGCGGGTATTGTTGAATTGCTCTTCCAAATACACAGTCCGAGTATTTTTATTGTCCTGAAAGATTTCTTCTAGCCGGACCCAAAGTTCACGTGCCGTAGCACCTGTTTTCATGATAGTGCATAACAGATCTTTGGAGATGGTGTCGTAGATCCATTGTTTGACGATGGCGTCAAGACGCCGCCAGATTGAGTCTGTAACATCGGTGGGACGAGGAACAGATTCGTCAATGTGATCGAGCACGTTGTATGCACATGCATGAATGTAGAATAGTTCCATCCACATGGAATATTGACAATCTTCTTGGTCAAGAATTATAGGGATAAAATTCTTGATGTTGTTATCGGCGAATGCCAGATGAAAAGAAGATACTGAACGTTGAGAGGGGTTGTCAAGTGTGCCAGTGAATGAAACGGAATTTGTGGGGGAAGACATTGTTGCCGCCTGCCGAAGGAAGGGAATTTTCTGGTTTGGCCGAGATAGGAAGGAAGAAACCAGAATTTTATTTATTTATTTTTTTCTGTAAAATCAGAAAAAAAAAATGTTGATTTCGGCCGAGAATGAGGAAGAGAAGGATTTAGGTTTTAGGCTTTGATACCATGAAAGATGGAATAATTTCCCTTGGGGATTCCTTTCATTATTCACAATATATATAGTTGTACAAGGTTGATTCCTAATAAGGTACGAATCCTAACTTACCTTACAAAGGTTGATTCCTAATACAATTAGAATCCTAAGTTACCTTAAATATACATTTATCATAATTACAAAATATACGGAGAATATTCGCTAATAGATATCAAAAGCACTTCTTTCTGAAGGGCGTCAAATTGTCTTTGTTCACCAGTGAATAAGCAGTGGGAACCAAGGTCACACTAGTGTAAATAGTCCTGATTATACCGAAGACATAAAGTTGTATATTACAGTATGTAAGAACTTCTATTAGATACAACTAATAATAATCGAGCAGTTACTCATAGACTCATAGGTACTGTACCATGCAATTTTAATTCTTTGTACTGGCATGATGGAAATTGCTCTGGCATTAATCTTCCATTAGTTCTTGCAAATAGCAATGAATGCACTCAGTAAAGTAAAGGAGCCATCAATTGTCTGAGGAAAGGTATAAATACTTTTTTTTGAGGTTCTACTGTTCCAACCACACCAAAAAACAGAAGCATGTAAAGAGCCCTGGTCTAGAGCTAAACATGTGACGTGTTACTTGTGAATTAGCGCATGTCACGAAATTGAACACTACTGAAGATAAAAGTCTAATTTTTAAATGAAGGGTAGAAGAGCATATTCATTATCCATAAAGTCTCGAACCTAATATGAATATCCCTCACGCCTTTTTTTAATTATCCAAAAAAATGAAAGTGCACAGATAGCTGATTTGAGGACCGCGATTGAAACATAAGACCGTTTTTGAAACATAGTTGAAGTACGTAAATTTTTGTAAGTTTAATAGCTTCAAAATCAACTTCAAACATTTATATATGAAGTTTCACACATGTGTCTAAAACCAAGAGTGCATTTGTACTTCAACATTCTAGTCATACAACATAACAACCGCCCTCAATCCCAAATTAGTTGGGGTTGGCACTAGCATTTTTTGTGATATCATTCAAAATAGTTGTTCTCAGCACGACCAGTTGTAAAGTTTACTATGGCTTTGATACTTATCGAAAAAGTCTTGTATGTCTCATACCTTTATCTGTTCAATGCTAGGTTTGTATTCTCATGGTGCAGTCCAAACAATCTCATAACTATGTTAGTAGTTTGCCCAAACTTAAGATTTTCATACCGGATAAATACTTGTGCAAATAAACCATTTAGGATTGAAGCTTATACTGCGTAATTTGGAAAATCCTTTATGTTGGCCATCTTTACCCTTGCTTATGTTTTGTTTTGTCATTTATTGGATTTGAACCCCATTAAGTCACAACGCCTATGAAAAAGCATTGTGAACTTTATTGGCCCTACTTTCGATGTGATATTGTAATATCTATATATTGTTTGCTTTTAACCTTTTTCCCATAACTGATTCTACTAGTTGAATCTTGTTCAGTTGGATGCAGTTTGAGCTGAAAATTTTGATGACAACATTTAGTCTAGAATTTCTAATGTATTTTTCTCAGAGACGTTTTATTGATCGTGCTTGATACTAATGAACCTGATAAATAGTTGGCCTATTCTGTTGGATGATTATCAGGTGGTCAACTTGGTGATGTGTGTTATTCTGTCATGTTTGCGGTTTTTGGAACAACAGTTGATTATGCTACTACAAGAGTAAAACCAGCCTTGAGAAGCTACTATGACTCTTTGGTCAATAAGAAAGATGATTGGTTAAAACTTCCCGAGTGGTCGCCTATCCAAGTGCTTGATGAGGAGGCTCTTGCTGCAAAAAGTGCTCGCGAGGAGGAGCTATATACAGAAGTGTCCACAATCTGAAGAAGGAATCATGATGGGAAGCAAAGCATATAAGCATAGTACTTCCATTTCGAGATCATTTGAGATGAGATCTTTTTTCTGATTGAGATATTTAGTGCTGTTTTTTGGCTGTTACTAGCACAGATTCTAGAAACAGAAATTGCAAAAGCATTTGATGGGTGTTCCACATTTTTCTGAGCTTCCAATGCAAGTAGAATCGCACTGAAGGGAAGTGCATCAGAATAAGTACTTAACTTTTATTAGCTATGCGCTTCTGCTTATGTTATGGCAACATCAATAATTATGCCTTGAAGCTTCAGTTTAACCACAGTATAGGTGGCAATGTTGCTTACTTTTAGTTATCAAATTCTGCCAATTTTTGTTTTTTACAATTTAACAACTTTTTTAGTACAATGCCAGAGGATATTAGCTTTCTTCATTGTAATATTTCTAGAAAACTCACATTGGGGAGCATTGTGATGTATGTCATTGCTATATTGATGGAAACTAATCAAACAGTTCTCTTGTTCACTCCAGTGACTGGTACCCGCTTTGGGCCCCACTAGTCGAGATTTGTGCCGTGAAGTTCTGCTTTAGAGGGTAAAATGCTCCCCCCTAAAGGTGACTTCACTCCTGGTGCTTGAACCCGAAGCCTCTCCACCACAACCTTTGGTGGTATCAAACAATTCCATTACTCATTTCATTGAAAAATAGCAACTTATCCAAGAGACTATAGTTTGAATCTTCATCATATTTATTTGGCTCTAGGAATGTTGGTAGTAGATGTATTCCTTTTAACTTGTTAGACTCGTTCTGGAAAATGAAAGATGTTTTGGAGGATGGCCAGTCACTGAGGAAATTTGGAAATTATTTCATGCGACAACAACTACATCTTTAGAAATTTCTGCATTTATTCAGCCTAGACCTCATTATAAACATTATCATTCCTTAGGATTGAAGTTATATGCACTAACTACGTAAATATTTTGTTACGCTAGTCACAGGTTAATTATCTTTTTTACGATGTTACCATTTAATATTTATGATAGAAACTCCATTGTCCCAAAAATTATCTGAACGTGTAAATATTTTTTACGTCACCCATGCTTAGACCTTAAAATCTTATAGATATACCATGTTTGAAACTTCTGAGAAGCTTCAAAAGAAGGACTGCACTCTTTGGCTGTCATACTTTCCTCTTTAATTGATTTTAGTTTTGAGTTGATGTGTGTTGACCATGTCTATGCTTGATATTTTCTGTTGGTTTTTCTATTTCGATTTTCATTGTGTGCTTGATTGTTTCTATTTATGAAAGAACATAGAAACTCTGCTATTCTCCTTTTCTTAGCACTTAGTAGTATTATTTGGGTATCACTTAAATCTTCTTCTTTTTTTGGATAAAGTAAACAAATTGCATTAGAAAGGCATCAAGTAGATGCAAAGTCACAGAATAAATCTAAGCTTCAAACATATAGCTACATGAAGCTAGATCAAAAACCTGTGCAAACAGTCTAAACCTATGCTTCCTTAGAAACTCGGCTAAATAAGAGTCAAGGAGACAACAAAATCCAAAACGTTATCAACACTATTTACCGGAGTATGGAAATGCCTACTAAACAAAATGACTAAGCAGATTTCTTTCAAAGAACTGGTAGAGTTTATTTCCCATCAAAACATCTATTGTTTCTTTCTTTCCAAATATACCAGAATATGGCTGTTGGGATCATTCTCCAGATCCTTTTGATGGATTTGTCAACTCTCCATAGTATCCAGCTTTCATAAGCATCTTTGATAGAAAAAGGCATAACCCAATTAAGGCCAAACAAAGATGTAGGAGGTTGTCCGCTTGGGCAGCTCAATTGGTTATCAAGGGGGATATTTGGAAAAAGATTTAGGAGGTCATTGATTTCCCAATCCTGGATATTTCTTCTGAAAATAGGGCTCCGAACATTGCCTTCCCTATACTGAGCAATGGAGGCATCTCTATTGTTTGCTATCCGGAAGAGTCGTGGGAAGGAAATTTTAAGAGTAGAATCACCTAGCCATAAATCTTCCCAGAATTTAATGTGGAGACCATTCCTGCCTTGAAGGAGACTCTTTGAAAAAAAAAATCTTAAAGGTTGTTGATGTGTTTCCACACCTGCCACACCATGTGCTTCTCTGTTTCTAATAGTGCACCAATGATTTTGGGCACCATATTCCAGTAGCCAGCCTCAGGTTGTCCATATCTCCATATCCACTTCATTAGCAATCCCTTATTGTGCAACTTCAAATCTCTAATCCCCAACCCTCCTAGGGACTTTGGAAGAGTCACTTTTTGCCATTCGACTAGAGTAAATTTGTGGGTTTGATTGTTCTCTTCCCGTAGGAACTTTCTTCTTAGTGACTGAACTTGGCACAGGAAATAGGGACATAATGTAAGTAGGAATGTTGTCCAGTACACTATTTATAAGAGTGACTACCTCCTGGAGAAAGGTATTGCATCTGTCATGTAGCAAGCCTCTTCTCCATTCTACATCTCAATAGAGTTGAACTTGACCCCAAGTGGTAAACCCAGATAAGTGGTAGGTAGATAATCAGTTTTGCAACTTAAGATCTCTGCCAGAGCTTCTAGGTTGGGAACTTCATTGACTGGGTAGATCACTTGCTTTTGAGCATGTTTATGTGCAATCCAGAGATTGATTCAAAAACCATCAGAGTGATGTTAAGGTAGTTCATTTGTTGGTTGTCTGCTCCACAAAAGATCAAACTATCATCTGCATAAAGTAGATGAAATACAGTGACAGAGGTGATGGAATTTTTGCCCACATGAAATCCCTGGATCCATTGTAGTTCTCTAGCTCTTTCCAACAACTGAATTAGCCCCTCTATAGCCAAAACGAATAAGAAAGGGGAGAGTGGATCTCCTTGCCTGACACCCTTTTGAGGAGAGAAAAAAACAACTGGACTTCTGTTAACTAAGACTGAGAATTTTACAGTAGAGATACAAAAAAATATCCACCGATTTCCAAAGCCCATCTTCTTTAAGAGTTCAATTTAATTGATTAATAGCCTTCCCTAACTAGCAAAGAATACCAGTTTCCCCACTTTTCAATTTCCAGTCAAGAATTAAAATATATATTGCAACCTGAAATTTGTATTCTTTAATAGAGCATTAATTATGATTTCATGGTTTTCTAATGGAAGGAAAACAGGCTGAAACTTTTGTTTTTCTATAATAGAGCACTAATTAGGACTTTTGAATGAGAGGAAAGACTCAACTTGTATTTTTTTCTAGTAGAGAATTATGTGTTCTTTAAATATGTTGAGTGAAAAAGAACGAGGGGGGGGGGGGGGGGGGGGGTTGAAGAAAGGAGAAACGGAAAAGTAGTAGTCTAGGTGGCCAGTGGGCCGGGTTCGGGAGGGGAGGGGAGGGGCGGGGCGGGATCGGGGCGGGGCGGGACAAGCGGAATCCGCCGCCGTCCCATCCCGTTTTTGGTCCAGTCGGAATCGGGTCGAGCGGGATCGAGCTGGGGCGGGATTTTTTTCCCCTTAATTTAAAAAATAACATATATATAAAAAAACACAATAATTAAACAAGATAATATAATAAAACATCACAAGGTTGTTTTTGTGCCTCTTATATTATTTAATAGACATATGAATTTTTTTGTAATACAAATACAATTGTCAAAATTGCAACTTGTGGTGTTGTTCAAAAGTTGCAAATTACATAGTAAAATTGCAATTAAAAAAATTACATTTTGAAAAAAACTTGTTCTAGTTTCTTGATAATTTCCTGTGGTTCTTCGGTTGGAATTGGTATTTGTTGGTCAAATTGCTCCACGTCGCTTCCACCTCCTTCGGATAAGATGTCGTTGAACCTTCTTCATTGAGAATTGCTTGGTACGGTACAGAACCCTGCAAAACAAAAATATCAAACTCGCTAATTTGGTTAGTAGCGGTACGGTCGCACATTCTATTTCTAAGGTTTTCAATACTAGCCGCAGAAACAACATGTCTTTTGTGAGGTTGCGTTGAAGAAGAAGAAGATGGTATGGAAGCCGATAGGTTGCTAGCACTTTCTTGTTGGTAAAACCTATATACTTTTTTGCATTCGTCTTCTACGCTAGACAACACTTCTTCTTTAGTTTGTTCAATATGTGGTGGGTGATTTGGATTTTTGGGACTTGGAGGTGGTAGTACTGCTATACACTCAAAAATAGAAAGTGATTTAGTACCGTCTATTTTAATAGTCGGATTTAATACAGCACCAATAATATAAATAGTGGGAGTAGGAATAAAATATTTTTTTATTTTAATAAACATTTTTTTAATAGTTGGTTTATCTATATATTCATTAAGCAGTAAAAATATTATAGCTATATAAAACAACATAGTTGAAATATTAGGATAATATATACCGGAAAATTCTTTTGTTGCTTGAAAAAATTTCTCTAGAAATACAATAAGTTTAGAAATTTTTCCCCAACCGCTATCTACAACCATATCAGCTGAATTTTGATTATGAGAATAAAAAAATAAAGTGATAGGTTTTCTATAGTCATAAGCAACAAGTAGTTGCTCGTATAAAGAATTTCACCTAGTGGGTACTTCTTTTGGAATTTTTCTATAAGGTAGTTGGCAATCGTGACAAGTTTTTTATATTCATTTTTTCATTGTATTCTATTATTTTTAAAAATAAAGTTTATAGCAAATTGTATTTTACTAAGAATGTCTTCAAAAAGTGATAGACCATCATTTACAACTAAGTTATATAGATGGCATACACATTTTATATGAAAATGATATGGGAAAGATGGAGTTAAACTATTTTTTAAAATTGTAATGGCATAATTGTTAGAAGAAACGTTATCTAATGTAATAGTCATAATTTTATCAGTTATTCTGTAATAATCGCACAATTGATAAATATTTTCTACAATAAAAGTACCAGTGTGCCTATCATCTATATATCTATACGCTAAGATACGTTTTTGCATAGACCATTTATAATCTATCCAATGATAGGTTACCGTTAAATAATCATGGACGTTAGTACTACGGCCTATATTAGAAGTGATAGCCACTTTGCCATTAAAATGATATAATGAATAACGTAAATAATGTTGATATTCATGTGCGAATTTAAATACATCTCTCTTAACAGTTGATCTAGGAAAACTGTTAAAAGCAGGATTATACATTTCTCTAATGTAATGAATAAAACCAGGAGATGAAGGAAATGAAAAAGGCAAACCCTCCACAACAACTAATTTTGCTATTGTTTCCATATCTCTGTGTTTATTGTAATTAGGGCCTACAATTCCCTCCGTCGTGGGGTTAATTTGACCATGTACTTGGTCCGTGACAGTATGTGAACCTTGTCTCGATGAAGCGTGCGTTTGTGCACCCGGTTTTGAAGCCTCGTATTAGGCATATCTAGCTGGACGAGCCTTGCTACGTGTCTCATTAAACCCCCCGTCCCACCGTGACTTTTTCCAGTTTTAAATTTTAAAATATCTTTACAAATTTTACATCTAATACTTGATTCTCTATGTCCCTATTAAAAAATGTCCATGCATCTGATTTTAATGGTCGTTTTGCTGGACCTAATCTCATACTAGGGGGAATATGAGGCATTTCAGTTGAAGGTGCACTAGTAGGTGTGTTGTCATCTACATTGGTGGGTGTATCATCTAGATCATCGTCTAAATTAAAGTCTTCTTGAGTTCCAGAAAATAGCTCATTGTCTAAATCTAATGAGTATTGTAGGAAAATGTTCAGTAACAACAAAATCATCCTGTGTGGAATATGATTCTGTCTAGAAATAGGACCCTTGCCCTTGTTGCCCCTACTAGAAGAAGCCTGATCCCTACCCGTAAGCATACGTTTAAATCATTCCATTATAATTTATAATTATACTAATAAATAATTAAAGTAAATGATATTAAATGCACTAAATAAAATAAACAGACAATAATAATTTAATGAAGGAACGAATGTACCAAACGCCGACGTAGCGTCGACGTGTAATCGAGAGGTTGAAAATTGAAACTTTGCTCGATGAAAGATCCTCAAGCTAGTTGCCAACTTCACTCCCAAATGAATAAATAAAATTCAATATTTAGTAGACAATGTAGACTTGTAGAGAGATAGATTGAGAGATTGTAGGAATATTTGTGAGAAAGATGAAGAGAAAATAAGATATTTATAGTCGAGAAATTGGGTTAAAGTGTAAATATAATAACTTATGAGTTAAAAATAAATATTAAAGGGGTAGGGGGTTGGGGGAGGGGGGAGGCCAAAAATGGTCGTTGCACAACGGCCAAAATGTAAAATGGTCGTTGGTGCAACGGTATTTATGCAAAGGGGGCTTTCGGGCGGGATCGGGGGCGGGACCGGGTCGGACGGGACCTGGGGACGGAACGGGACCATGTCCCGTCCCGGTTCGAGTCCCGATACCGCAAAAAAAAAAATGGTGTCGTGGCGGGATTGGGGCGGTGTCGGGGCGGGACCGGCCCAACCCGGCCCTCTGGCTAGCACTTTTAACTGATTGTATTTTTTTCAAATTTTATTTTTACGTTTAAAAAGGTGGCTAACCGCTAAATAGTGTTGGGAATTTCACTTCAATATGAAACATAATTGTGTGTAACAACAAATTCAAGCTTTGATAATTTGATATAGAAATATTATCATAGAAAATAATTAAAATAATTTACATGATAAAGATTTTCTTTTGTAACAAGTAGTATGCCTCAGATATTCCAATATAAATATTCACAAGTCATGAAGATATGTAAACAATCATGAATCGTTAAAACAAATGACCTAACTACTCTTTTCAATTCACAGAATAAATATTGAAACTACTGTTTGTTTGAACAAATATCTAATACAGAATTAGCACAAAGAAGTATATACTGGCAATGTTGGCATATTCATTACAAGAAGACGAAGAATCAGTAAATACTATTCATTGATTTAATTTAATTAAGCATGATGTCATCAATTAGTTATCGAAAGAAATAATCTCTTGATTATTTTCATTGATAATGAGAGGTGTATATACAAATATATAATTCCTAAATATGGACAATATAGGAAAATAATTCTACCTTTTCCTATTCTAATACATTTTCCTAGTACAAGACTAATACCATAATTACAATTATACATGAATTACATTTTGTTGAGTCCAAATCGGACCATGATACACACTGTCCTTCACACCCCGCAGTCATAGCGGGCGGTTGACGTACATTGAGACTGTCCCTAAAATCTTCAAATAGAACCAATGGAAGACCCTTAGTAAATATGTCTGCAATCTGGTATCGCAAAGGGACATGGAGGACGCGTACTTGTCCACAAGCTACCTTTTCTCAAATAAAGTGTATGTCCATCTCGATATGTTTTGTGCGCTGATGTTAGACCGTATTTCCAGAAAGATAGACTACACTCACATTATCACAGTAGACCAATGTAGCTATAGTAGAAGATTATGTAGCCAACATGACTCAGACACCACATTGACTACCCCTCGATACTAGGCCTCCGCACTAGATCGTGATAAAGTAACCTGGTGTTTTACCGACCAAGAGACCAAGTTATCCCCAAGGAACATACAATAACCAGATGTCGAACATCTGGTATCTGGACATCCACCCTAATCAACATATGTATATGACACAAGAGTAGGGACGGAGGACGGATATAAATGCAATCCAAAATCAAGTGTGCCATGTATGTATCGTATAATGCGTTTGAGCGCATGCATGTGCTCAATCCGCGAATCATGCATAAATAAACACACTTGATGTACTGCATAAGTAATACATGGTCTCGTGAAAGTCAGATACTGAAGAGCCCCTGCAAGACTAGGATAATGGGTGGGATCCTCGTATGGTGTGCTAGACGTAGCACTCAACTTTGGTTTTGTATCAACCGGGGTAGAAGTAGACTTACAAGATGACATGCCAGCTCTATCAATAATCTCTGCCGCATACTTTTTCTATGATAAAAATAGACCACATGCATGACGAGTGACTACTATGCCTAAAAAATAGCTCAAGGGCCCTAAGTCTTTCATAGCAAATTCGGAACTGAGAAGAGACATGATAGACTTGCGTAGAATTTCCGATGAGGCAGTCAATATAATATCACAATATAACAGAATGTATTCCAGAGAAGTACCACGCCGATAGATGAACAGAGAATGATCAGACTTGATGCAGAAAACCCAATAGTAGACACATAATCTGCAAACCTTTTATACCAAGCCCTTGGGGCCTGCTTAAGCCCATACAAGGACTTTTTCAGCAAACAGACATGATGAGGATAATTGGGGTCCTTAAAACTCAATGGCGGAAGTGATCACCGTGTAAGAAATTATTTTTCATATTCAGCTAGTGAATGGGTCATGCCTTGGAGAGAGCTAGACTAAGCACAATGTGAATGGTAGCCGATTTGATCACCGGACTAAATATCTCTCCACAATTCACACCAACCTGTTGTGTTTTACCATCACCTACAAGACGGGCCTTATGCCTATCAAAAGAACCGTCAGAATTTTTTTATGAGTAAAAATCCACATAGACCAAATAACATTAACACCATGTGGATGGGGCACCAACTCCCACGTCATATTTTCAATAAGAGCATTATATTGGTCATCCATGGCTAATTTCTAATTCGGGTCATGAAGGGTAGACACGGGGTTACGTGGTAGGGGAGATTTAATGACATTAGAATTAAGATTAAAATGCCTTTCTGGTTTTAAAATACCTCATTGGCTACAAGTAATTGTCACTCGACTCTATGTGGAATTGGACGGAATTGGGGGAGTTGTCGGGGTGGCGGTAGACTGGCCAGCAGGCAGTGGGCCTGCTGGCCCAATAACCGACCGATAAACTGAAGATGGAACAGTTCTGGAAGTGGGCCGTGATCCTGGATCATCACCAAAAATAGGACTGGGCTGAGATCCGGGACCAAGGACGAGGCGAGTTGGGCCAGCATGCAGTGGACCTGCTGGCCGAGTTGACGTTGGAACATGATTTTGTGGGCCAGCAGGCAGTGGGCCTGCTGGCGAATTTTAGTCACGGGATATCTCGGATAAATGGTGGAGAATATACGGTGATATCCCATTATCCAAAAAATTATATGAACTAGACACCAAACTACGAAATTTAGCAAACTGAAATTGGGTTTAATAAAAAATAACATGGCGACTAATTATGATTTTGTTAGAGGATAAATCAAAACATTTGTAACCACGATGATTAGATGTATAACCCAAAAATACACAAGCGGTTGAACGAGCTTGAAGTTTGTTAATTGTAGTAGATAGGAAAAATGGATAGCATAAACACCCAAACACCCTAAGATGAGAATACGAAGGATCTTTATTGTAAAGAATTTTAAGTGGGAATTGATATGCTAAGCCTTGGTTAGGGAGGATGTTAATTAGATATGTAGCCATTTGTAAAGCATGATACCAAAAAGAAGGAGGTAATGAAGCATGTGCTAGCAAGGTTCGGACAATATTATTAATGGTATGAATTTTCTTTCGACCTTCCCATTTTAAGATGACGTATGTGGACAAGAAAATCTAAAAGATATGACATGAGTGTCACAAAAATCCTGAAACGACCCATTATCATATTCTCTGCCATTGTCACATTAAATGTTTTAAATTTCCCATTTGAATTGGGTACGGATGAATGCTCTAAAGTTTAAGAAAATGGAAAAAATTTGAGACTTTTTGGATAAAGGAAAGGTCCACAAAAAGTTAGAATAATAAGACATAATAGCGATGACCCAAAGAACTTAAAACGGGAGATGTTCACAAATCACTATGAATAATGTCAAATGGTATAAATGTACGAGAAGTAGAGACTACAAACGGTAATCAAACATGTTTTCCTAATGGACAAGAAGGACAAAGTAGAGTACTATGTGTACCCTTACAATCAATAAAATTATTTTTATGCAGAGAAGAAATAATAGATGGCTCCGGATTACCCAAGCGTGCATGCCACAAGGAAGGAGCAAGAGCGGCAAACGTGGAAGGTGTGGCTTGACTTGTGGAAATGGTTGCGATGGTGAGTGGATAAAGTTCTCCCCTACTATTACATCTCATTATAGGTATCCCTGTCTTGAAATCCTTCACATAAAATCCAAATGGATCAAAATTAACAGACACCCAATTATCAATGGTGAATTTGCGAATAGACATCAAATTTTTAATTAAGTGAGGGGTATGAAGAATATCTTATAAGACAAGAGGTGGATGTGGGGGAGACAAATTTGTGTGACTATAACCACGAATTGGAATTGAATGACCATTACCAACAGTTATACCATGATTGTTGAATACATTGAAATAAGACGAAAGAGTACCTGGGCGAATGTCATGTGAGAAGTGGCACCGATGTCCATTTACCAATTTGCATCCGGGGATTTACTTTGAGTGTATGTATTGCGGGCTCAATATCCATAGGTGTTAGGACCGAAGCTGGGCCCGTTGTAGTGAAGGCCTGCGGAGGCCGAGAACTGGAACTAAAATGCTGGATCGGGAAACTGGGCCTGGAAGCATTTTGGAATTAGGCCCAATTCCCGAGAATTGGTGACGGTGGTAAGGGTAGTTGGGCCACTGGCCGAGCCCCACATCCAATAGGCCCACGACTGCTGCCAGTTGGTCTATGGCCCACTGTTCCGACCATCATTATTTCTGCCGCCACTGTTCCAATTTTCGGTACCGCCGCGACTGCCACCACGGTTCTTGCCATTATTTTTATAATTTTGACCATTTTTGCCGCCACCATTATTACAGTTTTGGCCAAATTATTTGGAGAATGAGTGAGGATTGTCTGACGTGGCCATTATCATGACGAAATTTGCTCTGGTAGCCACCTTTTTAGCCAAGCCGGCCTCTTCCAACGTGAGCATGGAACATCCTTGATAAAATAGTGATAAAGGATTACTTTGACAAAGTAGTGTTCCAACACCATTATAGGCCCCAGATAGGCCTGCAACCATTTGAAGAACAAGACGATCATTAGTAACGGGCGCACCAACGTTGTGGAGTTGGTCCCCCAATTCTTTCAGCCTATTAGAATAGGCCGAGACGTTAGAAAAATCTTCCATGTTAACATGGGAAAATTTTTGCTCAAGGGTGACAACACGAAAATTCTTGTTATCTTGGAATATATCACGCACCTTATTCCAAGTGTCCATCACCGTAGCGTCTGGTTCAATAATCATCTGTAAGAGGTCTATAGAGATAGTGGAATAAATCCACTGGATAATGGTAGCATCAAGGGTTGTCCATAACGTAGGATTATCCTCGGGGTAGGTACATTCTCCACGCCAGGTACCGAGGGGATTATGTGATGGAGGACATGATGTGAGCGTGCGTGAACTTTGAATAATTCCGCCCACGTCGCGTATTGGACGTTTTCCATTTCAAGAACAATAGGGATGTGGTTCTTGATGTTGGAAACTGTAAGGGTGGGATGAACATGTTCTTTGACGTACACATAACGAAAGAACAATAGGTGAATGAGGGATTTGAAAGAAAATTTGAGAATAGAGGAGGAAAAAATATATGCACGGAATCCGAGAGGAGGCAAGGAAACCGATAAAAGAAGGGGGCACCTGAAGTGTTGGAGAGAATGTATTTTAGCCCTAGACTTCTGATATCATGAAAGAAATAATCCATTGATTATTTACATTGATAATGAGAGGTATATATACAAATATACAATTCCTAAATATGGACAATATAGGAAAATAATTCTACATTTTCCTATTCTAATTCTAATACATTTTCCTAGTATAAGACTAATACCATAATTATAATTATACATTAATTACATTTTGTTGAGTCCAAATCGGACCATGATACACACGATCCTTTAGTTACCCTTATTTTCTTATGAAGAAAATATATAGAGTCGATTGACGTTGCTTAAGCGTGGAGTGAATTGAATATATAATTTTCTCAAAAATCAATCTTGTTACATAAAGTTAGTGATGATTATTTATTTTTATATTTCAATGATGCAAATCAATTAAGAAGCAATATAATGTAATCATCTCATGCTTATCCGTATAAATACAAAAATCTTTGTGATTAGACAATATATGAATGTGACTTTTGATTTAAACAAAACTGATAATGTATGTTTTGTATTATTTTGATGATTTGACAAACATGTATTAAGCGATCAGTTTCATTCTCCGATGGATCAGTTCTGCCGATGCAAGTTAACTCTACAACTGTAAAGTTACTGACACGGTTGTCGCAACACTGCTCTACAAATATAAGTAGTAATATTTGATTTATCAAAAAAAATAAAAATAAATTACTTATTAAAGTCACTTATGTTTACTTTGTATCAATAAAGTCATTTAAGTTATATCACTTTACCCACAAAGTCAATATAGTTAAAAACTAAAGGGATAATTTCGTACACATCCCTTCAAGTTTGATTTCGTAATACTAATTCCCCTTGTGATTTATAATATTAGACTTACATTCTTTATTTTAACGTGTTTTTGTAACAACTATTTTAATTTAACGTGATTATCATTAATATAAAATTTGTGCTTTTGTCGTTTATTTTGTTTAATTAATTTTGTAAATCTATACTGTTAATTTTATTCCTCTTACATTGTAATAATACGTAAATCTATAAATTATAGAGGTAGAATAAAAGTATAAGTAGCATTTTCTTCACGTTATCCTTCAATTCCGTGTTGTTAGCTATTTCCAAAAAGAAAAGTGTTCCTTGGCTTCACCTAAAATTTTCCTAAGTATTAAGGTGTTTATGTTTGGTATATATCAACATACATTGCATAAGAATTCTCCAACGACTATAACTAATTTTTGTTGGAAATTTACTAATGTGGAATTAAGTTTATCCCATTATTTATGACTCGAACAATTGGGGCCCCGCACGTCGAAAATATCGTTTCCACACACGTTCAATCTTAGTGCCAAGTATCATAAATTTCGTTAATGAAAGAGATATTGGTACGTAAGTGAAATGTTTGAGACATAGAATGATGGACGGTTATTGGATAAATAACAAGTGTTCCACGTTGGTAAACGAAGGAAGGATTGTGCGAGGTGTAAGATGGAACGGGTCGGAAAGGGCCGCGACACCTCCAAGATTGGGCCGCAGCGCCGTGGCGCTTCCCAGGCGGTGTTTGCTCGATGGAATCCCAAAGGTTTGTTTGTTGAGGTGGTTTCAATGGTATTGAATCCACCCAATAATGGTCATTACTTGGACCATTATGTTGATGCATTACTTGGGGGTTAAATGGCATCCATTACATGGCAATTGAATGCCATTATGGGGCATTTGAAAGGCCATCTTGCACACCTATAAATTGAGGCCTTTGGCTCAATTCTATAGATAAGAGAAATGCCCACAATATACATACAAGTATACAACACCACAAAGAGATCAGTTTTCCTGATAACCAATCCTTCTCTTATCAATCTTCATTGTTCATGTTCTTCTCTGAGGTCATTTGTGTAGGCTTTGCACACTTGATAGTTTGTTGTTTCATCTTGGGAGACTATTGTCCACACTTTCGTAAAGCCTATATATGGGGGCAATCTTGTCTTAAAGACAGAGAGCCATCTCTCGGCTCAGCCGGTAGTGTTGTGAATATCTAATTGGTTGCAAAGTGTTTCAGGTGTGAACTTTAATCTCAATGGACTCTAACCATTCGGATTCTCAGCGGATCTACAAGACATAAGTGTAGCAGTTCATGTTCTTGTATTTCCGAATACAAGATCCATATTTGAAGTTCCAATTCAAGATCAAGAGATTGACAATTTATTGTTGTAATCTTTGTTGTTTATCCCTTCGATCACTGTAATAGTTATTTACTATTCATGTACGTGCTTTACATATCCAATAATTTTAAGACAAGATTGTATTAGTGTTCAAAAGATGTTGGTCGACAAGTGTGTGACCAAATTTGGATGTGGTTTTATTCTTGAAAACAGATTCATTGTGCCGATTACGTTAATTTCAAACACTGTCTCTGTCAACAACTGTGCTTTCAAATCTGGTCCTAGTTTTGGTTCTCTCTTTGACGACAGTTGCAAATTTGTTTCCATAAAAAATGGGATCTATGGATCTGATGATGTGCTTCAAGATACTGCTGATAGTCATGCTAGTACGGCTAAAGATCAAGGACGGTTTGGTGTCACCGCTCCCGAGGGTGGTGGAAACAAGCGCCACGAGAGGCTAAGGATGGCAACTGGGACAAGAGGAGAAGGATGAAGATGATGTTCTATCGTGTAGCAAAAGGCATATATCTATCCCAGACAAAGGATTTGAATTATGGTAAGGAGGATATGGACACCCAGTCTAACTGAAGTGGGCCAGAATCCAAAAGGACTAAGTTAATTTATCTTTCCTTATCTATAATGTGTTTAGTTAATATCTGAATAAAAGTGTGTAAAACAAGGTTGGGAATATGAAAGTGTTTTCATTAAAACTTATATTCCCTACACTCCAAAATTAGATATTAGATCTCCTTCCTTCCCGGTTAAAGACTGGACTATTGTAAACAACAAAACTTAAAAGATCCGTTCTTTTGGGTGTAATTATTAAAAGTATGTAAAGTATGTTCGCACATACGAAAGAGAGAGATCCACTGAGTGTGCGAAAACTTTTACCACTCTTAAGTAAGCGCTAGGGATTTCCCTGGGCACCAATTACAAGGGAAGAAGACTAAAAGCTAAAGACGTTGAACTTGTCACACTATTTGACAAAAATCCTTCATTTGATAGGATGATATTGGACACTAAATCGTACAAAGCCTACAGGAGACTGGAGTGGGCCAGAATTCAGTTGATAGGATGATATTGGACACTCAGTCGCACAAAACCTACGAGCGACTGGAGTGGGCCAGAATTTCCAGATCTTAAATGATCTGAAGGCCAAAAGAAAGGCATAAAAGAAATTAGACACTCACTCTGCCAAAGCAACTGGAGTGGGCCAGAGTACCCAGATCACATATGATCTAACCACGGGCAAGAGGTTGTTCATGTGAAGCAACGCCACCTCTAAAGTAGAAAGGTTGGAGAGGTTGTCCTCAATAGGACTTCAGGGAATGAGATCACTCTAAAAGGAGGTGATACATGCCCCAAACTTGATTTAAGGGACGTTGTTGGTCAAGATGGTTTGAGACTAGTCCAACAGGTCTGTAATAACAAAGAATGGTATAGTATGTTTGTAGCTAAATGAATGATATATTTGTAATTTGTGCATCTATGCCATCATAGATTAAGACACGTTAAATAGAAAGTCATTCAAAAGCTAACGAAGTTGAGATTGTTGCCTTTTGTCGACATAACCCTCAAAATGAATGTGAGGTAGGCGAAGAGGCAAAATCACCTTTCCATTACGTCAAATAAATAGCGAAAGAAACACCGCTCATCTAGAACTTAGTCACACCTACATGGGTGAATTGAAGTTTGTACAAAATAGAGGGGGGGACAAGTACTTTGTGACCTTCATTGATGATGGTACAACATATTACATCATTTGTTTATTGAAAAGCAAATATAAAGTTGTTGAAGCGGATAAGCTCTACAAAACAGAAGTTGAAAATCAATTAAACCTACGGATTAAGGAATTCGTAGTGATAGAGGGGAGAATGTGAATCATCGTTCATCAAATGACTGCTCATTACTCACCTCAGTCTAACAATGTTAGCCAAACGCAAAGTTGTACGACTAAAATATGTGGGGCAAGACGATCCTTACCGCTAATGCAATTCGCAACAGAACAATGCATAAGGATAAGAATAACCATTCGTGTGAAACATGGAAATAGTAGAGATTGGAATACCGAAATAGGTCAAGTTAGACATAAGACTGTAGATTGCATATCCACTAGATATGTAAATAATAGTAGTGTTTATCACCTCTTGGTGTCAAAGAATGCTGAATTCTTTGAGGATAACTTTCCTTGAGAAGGAAAAAGAAGTAATTGCTCGAGGTTAACAAGAACCCGCGAGTGCGGGATTGTCCGAAACTAGATGTTCCAGAGCTACAGGACTCGGAAGTTGCTGACTATCCAGAACTTAATGTTCCAGATCTACATAACTCAATAATTCTAGATGTTGAACCGAGACGGAGCAAAGAGGGGGCAAAGACTTGTTCCAAGCCTTGTAATCTTGAATGGAATGGTGAATTTGGATTTGAGATTAAGATAACTGGTAATACATTTATAGTGAATCTTAATAATCTAACTTGTACTTGTATATCTTAGAAGCTCAAAGGTATATCTTGTTGTCATGTTATAGTTGCACTTCGTTTCAGACGATTGGAGCGTATTAACTACATTGCACAATTACTTCATTCAACAATTATTAATATGCAAATGTGTCCAAAATCAACCAAGCCTTATGTTATACCACTTGTAATAAGAAAATTATGAGCAGGCCCAAGAAGAATATAAGGAAGGAGCAAACTGAAAACAAGATAGGAAAGATGTCCAAAAAAGGTGTTGAAATAACCTGCAACATTTGTCATGCAAAGGGTCACAATAAGAGAGGTTGTCATTTGGGCACAAGCCATTGCAGACATAGAAAGGGAAAGAGGGACAAGTTCAAGTTCAACAAGGTCAAGTATTGGTTCTTCTGCCGTACCAACTGAGTCTTAATCAACAACAAGTAGATGCAGGGGAAGACAAGGGGTTCTACAAAACAGGTAACACTTTGATTGTTAATTTACAGCTTAATCAATTTTAGAGTTATACAAAATTACTTAAATGTGACTTATGCTACTGCTTCTATTGTCACTGAAAGGGGAGTAGGGACACCTTTTAAAAGACCAAGAATAATTAAAATGGCAGTGCTACATACACAAAGTGGTTTTACAATCCACAATGTAAGATTGATGATTTTGATTAAACATTTTTCAATTTTAACCCAAACATTTACAAGCCTAAGTCAACCTATCTTTGTGAATGCAGCCTGAAAATGTCAAGTAGTGCTTGAATCATACTCATCTATGATAACTGGAAACTGTTAAAGCTAGTTAATGAATAAAGCTAACTAAGTTGATGTGAATGAGAAATGGAGGAAAAATGAAATGAAAGGAAAATAAAGTTCAAAGCAAAGTTCCTTTGAAAAAGGAACTTTGTACCACATTGGTGGTAGAAAGGGAAAGTTATGTGCTTATATTAGAAAGCACTTCCTCTAGCTCTTAAAGGGTTGAAGAGAGGAACTCCCCTCGCGCCGTCGTCATCGCTCGGCTCGGCTTTGGCTTTGGATTTGGATTTATTTCGCGGAATAAAATAAAATTTCCCAACGTTCTTATTTTTTTTTCTCTGTTTCTGGAAAAAAGGCAAAGGCCTTTCCGAACAGTCACCAACCTATTCCGAAGAGGCACCTTCGAGGCTATATAAACTGAGGCAATGCCTCATTTTTAAGACACTGAAAAAAAAAATTCTGCATCTGAAATCTGCATTTTTTCACAAATAAAACTATCGAGTCTTAGTGTGTTTCGTTGCCAACTTTGAGTTCGTCGAAGTCGAAGGCGTTTGACGTACCGCTACTCCTGCGACAGGTATATCCGTTTTATCCCGGGATGAAGTAATCCATAACCTCGGGTACAGGTGAGGGGATTAAATTCCTTAAGGACACACAAAGAATTCTGTGGTCTCGGATATTTTCTTACTTCTGCATTATTTTTTCAGTTTCTGTTTTTTTTGTTTTGTTTTGGTTTTTTCCGTTTGATTTCTGTTTTTTCCTGATTGTTTGAACACATGCCCGACAACAAGCTTAAGGAATTTAATCATTATTTATGTGTTCATTTGTTCTTGTTTAACAATTACAGAACATTGTCGGAAAAAAATGTATGTTTGATGTTTCGATGTAACGAACTTGTATGTTGTTTGGAGACTAAAATCTTCGGATTTTCTACTCCGGTTGAGATTAAAGTTTTCATAACTTTCTACTCATTTGGGTACTTGATTTGAAGATATAAAAACTTCATCAAGTATAAAAACATACAATTTACTGCATTTCGCTTCAAGTATTTTAAATCTGGTTGGGTAACCTTGATTCGGTTTGAAGAAATAAAATCTTCACCGTTGTGTATTATATTTGTTGCTGTCAAAACTGATTCGGTTCGAAGTCTTCACCGTTTATTAAATTTTTCTGTTATTTCCTGCGACAGAAATGGGAGACATGACTCAAAATTTGAATGTTATTGCTACTACCACACCAGCCCCCATGGTTGGTTCTACGAGTAATGCTACGTCCTCCAGTCGTACTGCACCAGCACCGGCAGAGAAGCCTGGAAAATTCATCGGAATTGATTTCAAACGATGGCAACAAAAGATGTTCTTCTATTTAACTACTTTAAACCTCCAAAAGTTTATTAAGGAGGTCGTTCCGATTTTGCCGGAATCAACACCTGAGAATGAACGTTTTGTTGTAACTGAGGCGTGGAAGCACTCAGATTTTTTGTACAAGAATTATATTCTGAGCGGACTGGAGGATGATCTTTACAACGTCTATAGTAATGTGGAAACATTAAAAGAACTATGGGATGCGTTGGAAAAGAAATATAAAACAGAAGATGCTGGATTAAAGAAGTTTATCGCTGCCAAGTTCCTGGACTACAAAATGGTAGATGGCAAGTCTGTTGTTACTTAAGTTCAAGAATTGCAGGTTATCATCCACGATCTACTCGCTGAAGGTTTGGTGATTAGTGGGGCGTTTCAAGTTGCGGTAGTAATAGAGAAGTTGCTTCCTTCATGGAATGACTTCAAAAATTACTTGAAACACAAGCGAAAGGAGATGACACTGGAAGATCTCATCGTCCGGTTGAGAATCGAGGAAGATAACAAGGCAGCGGAGAAGAAGGCAAATGGGAGATCAACCATAGGGGGAGCACATATTGTTGAAACTGCCCCAACTAATCTGAAAAAGAGGAAAATGCATCGGGACCAAGGAGCTATCCCAACAAGAAGAAATTCAAGGAAACTGCCACAATTGTGGAAAAATCGGACACAAAGTTGCAGACTGTCGTGCTCCGAAAAAGGAAAAGAAGAAGGGTCAGGCTAATATGGTTGAAACAAACGAGGAGGTTGATGACTTGTGCGCTATGTTGTCTAATGCAACCTAGTAGGAAATCCGAAAGAGTGGTGGATTGACTCTGGCGCCACTCGCCACATTTGTGCTGTTAGAGAAGCCTTTGCTTCATATGTTCCCACCGGGCCCGACGAGACCATATATATGGGAAATTCTCGCAACGGCCAAAATTGAAGGTTATGCAAGATACTTTCTTGAATATGACATCCGGCAAGGTGGTGACTCTCAACAACGTCTGTCATGTTCCCGAAATTAGGAAAAATCTAGTATCTACCTACTTTTAGTAAAGAATGGTTTTAAGTGTGTTTTTGTTTCTGACAAGGTTGTAATAAGTAAGAACGAGATGTACATAGGAAAAGGTTACCTCACATAGGGCCTTTTCAAACTGAATGTAATGGTCGTTGCCAATAATAATAAAGTTTCTGCTTCGTCTTACTTACTTGAGTCAAATAATTTATGGCATTCACATTTAGGACATGTCAATTAAAGAACTTTGCGAAAAATGATTAGTTTGGAAGTATTGCCAAAGTTTGAATGCAATCAATCAAAATGTCAAATCTGTGTTGAGTCTAAGTATGTTAAACATCCTTATAAGTCAGTTGAAAGGAATTCAAGTCCTTTAGACTTAATCCATACAGATATTTGTGACATGAAGTCAATCCCATCTCGCGGTGGAAAGAAGTATTTCATAACTTTTATTGACGATAGTACGCGGTATTGCTACGTTTATTTACTTAATAGTAAAGATGAAGCAATTGAAGCATTCAGGCAATACAAAACTGAAGTTGAGACTCAACTTAACAAAAAGATTAAAATGATAAGGAGTGATAGGGGCGGTGAATATGAATCTCCTTTTGAACAAATATGTTTGGAATATGGCATTATTCATCAAACAATCGCCTTACTTACTCGCCACAATAAACGGAATTGCGGAAAGGAAAAATAGAACCCGAAAGAAATGATGAATGCCCCGTTAATAAGTTCGGTTTACCCTAGAACTTGGGGGGGGGGGAGCCATTCTAACAGCTAGCCGAATACTCAATCGAGTGCCCCATAGCAAAACAAAATCTATTCCATACGAAAAGTGGAAAGGAAGGAAGCTCAATTTGGGATACTTCAAAGTGTGGGGGTGTCTGGCCAAGGTGCAAGTTACTAAACCCAAAAGGGTAAAAATAGGACCTAAAACCATTGATTGTGTTTTCATAGGATATGCCTAAAATAGTAAGGCATATCGATTTCTGGTTCACAAATCAGAAAATCCCGACATTCAGGTGAATACGGTAATTGAATCAGATAATGCTGACTTCTTTGAAACCATATATCCGTATAAAAAAAAATGTGAATTGTCTAGCAAAGAATCTAAACGACCTCGAGAAGAAACAAAGGAAAATATTCCTGATGCGGAAAATCCAAGACGCAACAAACGTCAAAGGACGTCTACTTCCTTTGGACCAGAATTTCTAACATTTTTGTTAGAGAATGAGCCTCGAACCTTCAACGAAGCTATGTCTTCATCGGAAGCTCAATTTTGGAAAGAGGCAATCAATAGTGAGATAGAATCCATATTAAACAACCATACTTGGGAATTGGTTGAACTTCCTCCAGGGAATAAACCTTTAGGTTCCAAATGGATTTTCAAGCGGAAAATGAAAGCTGATGGTACTATTGATAAATATAAGGCAAGACTAGTTGTTAAAGGGTTTAGACAACGAGAAGGTCTTGATTACTTTGATACATACTCACCGGTAACGAGGATTACATCCATTCGGGTGTTAGTAGCGTTATCCGCCGTGTACGGTCTTGAAATCCATCAAATGGATGTGAAAACAACCTTCTTAAATGGAGAATTAGAGGAAGAAATTTACATGGAACAACCTGAGGGGTTTGTAGTTCTAGGAAAAGAGAAGAAGGTGTGTCGACTTGTTAAGTCTCTTTACGACTAAAACAAGCACCCAAACAAGCATGGCATGCAAAATTTGACCATACAATGCTTTGTCAAATGGATTCAAGATAAATGAGTGTGATAAATGTGTCTACATTAAGAACACTCCGAACCACGTAGTCATTGTTTGTTTGTACGTGGATGATATGTTGATAATGAGTAATGACATTGCTAACATAAATGCTACTAAGCGCATGCTTGCTAGTAAGTTTGATATGAAAGACTTAGGAGTTGCCGATTTAATTCTCGGGAATTAAAATCCATAAGACTCCTCAAGGTCTAGCATTGTCTCAAACTCATTATATTGAAAAAGATACTTGAAAAGTTCAAGTATTTGGACTTTAAAATTGCAAAGACGCCAATTGATATGAACCTTGCTCTTGCAAAGAATAAAGGTGAAAGTCATTCTCAATTGGATTATGCCGAGTCTTTGGGAAGTTTGATGTATATCATGAACCGTACGCGACTTTGATATTGCGTGTGCTATAAGTAAACTAAGTCGCTACACTAGTAATCTCGACCAAAAATATTAGTCGGCAATGAAACGAGTTTTGGGGTATTTAAAACATACTTAAAACTTTGCTTTACATTATAACGGTATCATGCAGTTATTGAAGGATACAAAGATGCAAATTGGATCACCTAGGTTCAATCGAAACTAAATCCACAAGTGGATATGTTTTTACCATAGGTGGAGGAGCGAGTGTCTTGGAAGTCATCCAAACAGACATGTATCGCCCGCTCTACAATGGAATTCGAGTTCATAGCTTTAGACAAAGCCGGTGAAGAAGCTGAATGACTCTCGTATTTCTTAGAAGATATTCCATTTTGGCCCAAACCGTTGGCTCCTATATGCATACATTGCGATAGCCAAGCGGCAATAGGACGAGCGGGAGCCTTATGTACAACGGAAAGTCTCGTCACATACGACGAAGACATAATACCGTTAGACAACTACTCTCTAGTGGAATTATCACAATTGACTATGTTAAGTCAAGAGATAATGTGTCGATCCACTAACTAAAGGCCTAACTAGAGAGGTAGTTGAAAGATCATCAAGGGGAATGGGACTATGGCCGAGGACAAGTCATCGTGACGGTAACTCTACCTAGAAGACGGAGATCCCAAGATCTAGGTTCAAAGAGATCAAACAAAGTCATTAATGACGGTTCAACATTGTCACAATAACTCTTTGGTCCATTCTCGTGATGAGACAATGTTCGATACAGGATAAAGCATTACGGCTTTTTAATGGTTCCTAAGTTTGGTACGGGTATATCAAATAGTGTATCTACGGATGACACATTTAGGAATCACCTATGTAAGTGTGAAGTGTAAGCCGCTTCAAGGAGAATTCTCAAGGCCAATTCTCTACGCACTTATGAACCAGGCAAAGCGTGTTCATGGTCAAAACGAACAAAATAATGAGAACCAAAGATTGTTAAAGAGTTAATTGTGTGACATGTGGTTGTCTAGGTATACACCAAAGCTCGACGGTTCAAGGATATCAAATCTACCGATTGACCGAATATATCCGACATATGTTCACTACGGAAAGTTCAAAGAGAAATCTACTTATCTAGATGCGATTAATCCTTGCTTACGAATCACACAGTTTTTTGTCATGCATGTTTTTCATCATATAGCCATTCCCCATTCATGTGGGGGATTGTTAAAGCTAGTCAATGAATAAAGCTAGCTAAGTTGGTGTGAATGAGAAATGGAGGGAAAATGAAATGAAAGGAAAATAAAGTTTAAAGCAAAGTTCAAAAAAGGAACTTTGTACCACATTAGTGGTAGAAAGGGAAAGTTATGTGCTTATATTAGAAAGCACTTCCTCTAGCTCTTAAAGGGTTGAAGAGAGGAACTCCCCTCGCGCCGTCGTCGTAGCTCGGCTCGGCTTTGGATTTGGATTTGGATTTGGTCAAATGATCTTTCATGATCTGAAATTATTTTTTCCGCCAAAAAAACATTAATTAGTAATTAATTAAATTTCGCGGAATAAAATAAAATTTCCCAACGTTCTTATTTTTTTTTCTCTGTTTCTGGAAAAAAAGGCAATGTCCTTTCTGAACAGTCACCAACCTATTCCGAAGAGGCACCTTCGAGGCTATATAAACTGAGGCAATGCCTCATTTTTAAGACACTGGAAAAAAAAACTGCATCTAAAATTCTGCATTTTTTCACAAATAAAACTATCGAGTCTTAGTGTGTTTCGTTGCCAACTTTGAGTTCGTCGAAGTCGAAGGCGTTTGACGTATCGCTACTCCTGCGACAGGTATATCCGTTTTATCCTAGGAGGAAGTAATCCATAACCTCGGGTACAGTGAGGGGATTAAATTCCTTAAGGACACACAATGAATTCTGTGATCTCGGATATTTTCTTACTTCTGCATTATTTTTTCAGTTTCAGTTTTTTTTTTTTTCGGTTTTGGTTTTTTCCGTTTGGTTTCTGTTTTTGTTGATTGTTTGAACACAGGCCCGACAACAGAAACCTTGGACATCACAAATCTAGATTAGGAGTAAAATGGAGAGGAAAACTTGCTATAACCCAACAAGGACTTCAAGAGATGGCAGGACAGAAAAAATATGAATAAGGTCCAAGGCTATGAAATAACTCATTTGAGCAAAACAAGTTCATCAACTGCCCAGAATGTGGATGATTTTGCTCTTTTGTTAATATGGTGCGGTAGTAATTGGAGTGATTGTTATGCAATTGTGACTGCAATTTAGTGTTATTATTGTTTAATTCTGTTTATAGTTGTTGTGAGTATACAACTGACTTGAATTATGTCTGGTTGTAACTATGGTTTCTTGCAATATTATGCAACTAAGACTGCAGTTATTTGGTGTCTATTTCTGTTTCTTTTGATCATAATGGGCAATACAATAAGTAATTCGCCACACAAATTGCAGATATAACCAATTATAATAAAAGAGAATACACCAATAAACTGCATTAGATTAACACCACTTCATACATTGCACCAAAGTTGATTACAAAAGAAGCAACACCTAATTAATTTAAAGACAAGGATACTACACCTACTTATAATTTAATAACATCAAGAGCTTAAGATAACTTTATTGAACCTTTCTTCTTATAGATGACCTTAAACTAACAGCTTATAGTTAAAGCTACAACACAACAACGACACACAACAAAGAAATCATACTTGTGTTTTTAGAAGAAAAAAAATCATAAGGAAACATTATGATTATGAAAAGCAAAATCGTCGATAAGTTCTCCCTCAGTGCCCTACTATTCATAAGAAATACTGATTGTTGAGAGACTGATTTATGAAAGCCCGGTGATGCCTCAACCGACAACCTTGCTTTGTTCTGTGGCGGTTTTCAAGCTAGCACCCGTTGTTGGAAATTTTCCTTTGGTGGGGAGGTGCGTCCACCCGTATTTAATGACTTAAACATTAGGGTTCCATATGTTGGAGGCTTTGTCTCTTCACACGTGCATAATCTACTAAGTGAATAGATGACCATAGGGACAAGAATCGTTAAATTTCATTGAGAAATGAAAGAGATATTGGTCCACGAAGTAAGGTGTTTGAGGCATTGAAATATGGTGTGGGACAAATCTACCACATCGGTGGGAAAATGAAGAATTGTTCTCTTTATAAGTCTCAAAATTGGCTAAGGGTTTGGGACCCCAAGGGGTAACCCATGTGTTTGAAGGAGGGAGGACCTAGATGTGCTTGGGTTCAAGGCTAAGCCCACACGCGCGCCGCCGCCGCCCGCCGTCCGGGCTCGGGTCAATGGTCGTGGGCCTTGGGCTTCTTCTGATAGACCCCAAATTATTTAATATTTACAGTTTGGTCCCTGTAGTTTATGGAAAGATGGAATTGGGAACGACGGAATGCAGAAAGTTTCTGTCTACCGTTTGGGTTGATATTTGGAGCATTATTGCACATTAACCAGCAATTACTTGGCTGATTAACTCCCTCCATAAACAGCCAAGGCTGATTATTCCCTCATTCAATGGCCATAAACAACCATTTCTTGGCAGTTGAGAAGTCTCCCCTTATGCTATATATTGATACCTTTTGGCTCAATTGTGGGACAAAGAAAAATATACAATATACTACACAGAAACAGAAGAGGAGAACAATTGAAATTCTGTCCACAAACAGTGAACAGTGAACAGAAAACTCAAAACTCTTCATTCCTTTTCCGTTCTTCAGCAAGTCGTTTCGTGTTTGTTTTCTTCGTCAGAATCAACCTATTTACTTTGTAGTGTTGATTAGTTGATGTTTTATCTTGGGAGACTATTGCCCGTTAACGTAAAAGCATATATACGGGGCAATCTTGTCTTAAAGACATAGAGCCATCTCTCGACTCAGCCCACAGTTGTAACAATCCATATTTAGTGTTTCTTGATTTCAGGTTATCAAGATTCAAGACTTAACAAGTTTGCGACAATTCTGAATATTGGCTTGTTTGTTTATCCTTTCGAACACTTGTAATATTTATTTACTTCCCGTCCTGCTTTACATATCCAACACTCGTTTCAGCATATCATCTCGCTCGATTCCAAACTCTTGCACGTTTTCTCTTTTTTTTCCATCTTCACAATCTATCTTTCAAACTTCTCCATCTTTGTTGGATGCTTTAGGCTTGTCAACTTCTTAAGATGCTTCCTCAAGCTCAATTGATTTCTCGTCTTGATTGATTGATGTATGCTTCTTAAGATCTTGAGAAGATTCTATTAAAGTCTCAAGCTCACCCATTTTCTTAATCAGTTTAGGAATTATAAATTGGACATCGGATGAATTTATTTTTCATTGCTCTAACGCCAAAAGTCACAAGATCTTAAACCCTTTAATTCAAATTAAGATCATCCTCTTTCATACAAAGCTCAGTCAAGTCACATTGAGTGCTAAAAATCCAAACAATTCCAAATATATTTTTTAAAAATATTTATTAATTAAAATAAAGTGAATAAGACACCCAACTAGAGATGGCAGTGGATCCTGGACCCGATCCGGATCCGATCCGGATCCGGTGGATCCAAATCCGTTTTATAGAATATGGATCTTCAAAATTTGGACCCGACGGATCCGGATCGGACCAGGATCCGTTTATGACGGATCGGATCTGGATCTGGATCTTGTATTTGAGATCCGTATCCGATCCAGATCCGACCCGTGGATCCGTTTTTTATTAAATATATTCATAACCTAGAATATAATTTTATAAGTATTTTCTTAAAATTGCTAAGCACATCCTTGCAAGTTTAATTCTCAAAACAAGTTTAATTTATCCCCGCGTTAACTCAAAAACCAAAAAATAAAGAGGTAACTTCGATAATAAAATCAATGTTATATCAATGAATGACTAACATCTCTATAGACAAGTAGTTAAAATTATATTCACTTCATTTGTGAAGATTCCAAGCACATGCAAATTTTGCATTGTGGAAATACTAGTAAGCATTTTCCACAACTATTGTCATTGTCCAACATTTTCAATTAATAACTCACAATCAAATTGAGACAACGAACAAAATATCTCATAAGAACATTTCAAAATTAAAACACAGTAAATTGTTAGCTAAGTAAAAATCGTTTGTCAGTTCAAAAAAATATTTTTAGCAAGGTTACAATCTTAGCAAGGCAAAATTTTTTTACATGTGGATCCAAATCCGATCCGTGTACCCTGTGGATTCGATGGATCCGGATTTGAATATGATTTTTATGGACCCGACGGATCTGGATCCGAATCTGAATTCAGATATGAAAAACGAATCTGTCTCTGAAATTAGTAGGATCCGATCCACATCCGATCCGTTGACATACCTGGTGCCAACAATAAAGGTTTAATGCGCGTGCCTTTGGGTAAGAGCGAGACTTAAAAGGTTGGTAAAAGAAATCATTGAGAGTGTTCCTAGGGCACCTGCACCTGGTCGAAGAGAAGAATGCCGTTCATATCTCAAATAGAGAGACAATCAGATTACAGTTCCTTCCGCCCTAGTTGCCCTATTGTCATTGACAATGGCGCTTCCTATTTCCGTCTTGGGTATTCCCAATTCTCTCTCTCTCTCTCTTTGTCTCTGTATTATTTGCTACTGCTAAATTACTCTCTTAATTGACTGACAGCTGGGCTGGTGAGACTGACCCTCGCGTTATCTTCCGAAACATTGTTCAGAGGCCTCGCCACAAAATCACTGGTAATGTGAGGTTACAAGAAGGGATTTGCATTTACTTTTTTACTTAACAGTGGGTTTATCTTAGTATTTTCAACCCTAAACCGACCCAATACTTGACCTGGCCCATTCCTTTTTTCTTAAAAAATGCTCAAGTGCTTATATTTCGTTCACTATTCCATGTCTAGTAATAAACTTCTGAGGATACCTCAACATTAGGATTTTAGTTTTATTTTGTTAGCTATCAATCGATATGAATAATGTTAAATTTGAAAAAATAAACATAATAAGATTACAAGACAATAACTGTTGAAAGATACATGGAACACACTTATGTTAAGCATGCAGTTTATAGATTCAGATACAACAATTCAATCAATCTTCTTGATCAAGACAAATGTGGGTCAACATTGAACCCTTCCACATAAGGACATGGAAATTAAAGTAATTCTAAACGTACATGGAACCAATAACAATTACTCCTACAATAAAATGGGAAGCTAGTTACCATTCACTTCTCAAATTTCACATAAAAACAACATTTCATTCACTTAGTATTGATAAAAACAACATTGAACATATGAAATGTTGTAAACCACCAGCGAACGAAAATATGAGCACTTGGGCCTTCTTTAGAATAAAAAGGGATTGGTCGGGTCAGCTACTGGGTGGATTTTGGGTTGGTTGGATTCTAAACTGGTTCAGATTCTTAATTAGTGTTTTAACTATTCTTTTCTTAAAACTAAACTTGCCAAGTGCTCCACCTCACATATGCATCCTTGATACTCCCTGGCGGAGTCCAAAAGGGAGATAAACATGGTCCAAATATCTGTTGTTATTGTAGAATGCCCTTAAAAAAGGTGTTTATTAGTCTCTATATTCTGCTGACACATGTAGCATCCATTAACTATGCAAATGGATCTTCTAATCAGGTTGTCTTGAGTTAAAGTTGCTTCATTGAGTGCAGTCCAATTGAAACAGGATGTTTAATAATCTGTTCATTCTGCATAGGCTGAGTCATTAGGCTGGTTACATTATCCTCTGTGGTCGACTTCTCTTCCGCACATGAAGGATAGGATTGACACTAAAGGCTTGTTTGGCTAAGTTATCAAGCTTTTACTGATCGTGTAACTAATTGACCATTTCGTAGTTGATTGAAAAATGATAACTCTTTTGAAAGCAATGTCGGGACCAGTTTGGATGGTGAGTTTACTGTAATTTCTAATTTGACAAGTGCTTAATATCCATTTACGATTAAGAATATTCCATAATGAAGCATGCAAGGGTATGACCTAAAGGTCAATGAAGTTTAAATGGACCAAAGGAGACCGGGTTCAAATTTTTGTACAGAGAAAAACAGTTAGGTGATTTCTTCCAATTTGTATAAGTCTTGGAGGATAGAGTTACTCCATACCTGTGCCAATGGGAGGTAGCAAAGCACTTGGTAGATTTGTCGAGGTGCGAGCGGCCTGATCTGAACACTTATCTTATTAAAAGAAAGTTCTACGACGATCAGATTAGTGAAGTTTGGTGAAGAAATGATCAAAATTACTTCTTGCTAAACAACTCCTTCTATGCACATATTTTCAAATAGTCCAGGCGCGTGCAAGGTGGCCTGGACACAACCGTTTTTTTTTGAAAAGTTCCCATAATGAACGGTCTGTAGTGAAGTTTGTGAAGAAATGATCAAAATTACTTCTTGCTAAACATCACCTACCATGAACATGTTTGTAAATAGTGAATGCATATAATGCATCATCATTTCATTGGTGAATATTGTCTTCAAAGGTTTGTTATGTTTACCTTATCATATTGCAGGTGAAACAGTAACAGTTGTCGGTGATCACAATCCTGCGCTACTGAAGTACTTTGATTGCACGCGTTCAGGACCTCGTTCAGCATTTGAGAGCAATGTTGTTTATCAGTTTGAGATAATGGAATATGTAAGGCTTTTCTATTTGGTGGGGATAGTATTTGAGAAAATGTTTTTTTTTTGAGTTTGTAAGCTTGACCATGAAATTTGTGATGTCAGTAAATTGTATGCCCAACCCCCTCCCCCGAAACAAAGAAAGGCAGATCAAGCTATCCACCAGAGCATGAAGCTAGCATGAGAGCTGACAATTCATCTAGACTTTAGGTCTAACTAATGTGTTCTATGACCCATTCCTATTTTCAAGAGAGAACACCCTCCTGGATATTAACTGTAACCTCTTTGGGATGTAAGGCCAAAGGGGCAAGGCAAATTTGTGATGTTATTTTAGAGTGTCAAGACAGCGCAATCTGACTAAAATATTGATGCGCGGCCGATTGTAGCGCAAGACTTCTCAATAATGATTTGTTTTCCTATTTTTGGGTGGCACTGATGCCATACATGGCACTCTTGGTGTAAACGATAGTTGGATGCATATATTTGGCTTATGTGATGCTATGTTGTTAACCAGAGTCTGACATATGAAACAAATGATGGTTACATATTGACTTGTTTTTCTACTTAGTCTTGTTTGCATTAATCATGTTACCATTATGTTTTTTTATTTTCTTAAAAAGGTACTCATGTCACCATTATGTTTTCCGTATGTAGATCCTAGACTTTGGGTTTGATCGATTAGGTGCTGATCAGTCACAGGTATGGTTGCTTCCATCCAACTTTTTTCAGGATGATAAGTCGATCTGATGTAATTACATTCAGTTTGGTTTATTTAGAATCTTGCTTCTTACTGTTTCGAGAGAAGCTTTGAAATCATTGTTGTGGCCTTTGACTATTGCTTCTCTTTGATATAAACTGTCTATGTTGGTCTTTGAGGTTTGATGATCCTTGTCAATTGTCAAAGTATCTTATCTTTATTTTTTCCTCAGAATTTTATCTGACTGTAGTTTCTAGGAAGTGCTTACAGAATGCAAATTGATATGCTTACACAGAAAAGAAATAGAAGAAACATGGACTAAGCAATCATCATATAAGGTCCTTATAGTTTAACATATATATCAGAATAAAAAAGAGACTAAATATTAAGTCCTCATAAACTCATTAAAATTGGCAGAAAAATATTTATGGTAATGATTGACTGACCTTAATGATATTAATATCATCGCATTATCCTCTTTTCTCATCTCTCCCCCCTCCCCTTTTGCAAGAGATTCCGTATCAATTGATGTGCCTCCATATCTAGGTTATTCAAAGTCACGGCCTTAAACAATTGGGTGATTATATATGTTGCATTTGCATTGCAAATACGTAAATGAAGAAATGCACTTCAGTTTGCATACCTTTGTTTCTCATAAGGCATACATATTATAGCATATATGCACATAGATACTACTACTCAAGCTATTTGGCCTACAATCCATTTTTTCACTTCCAAACTGATTATTATGGCATAGAATATGGTGCATAGCATGTATATTTGGGGTCAATTGCTACTTAAGATAAGGAGAACACGGGACGTGACTGCTCTAGCGCTTATATGTGCAATATTTATATAGAGAGAGGAATAGAAGTGTGTAAGGGTGTTGAAAATTCTTTTGTACACATGGACGAAACCATTTCTTTTTTTACATTGTGAAGTTTTGGGGCACATGATATTCCAGTCAGCATGACTAGATGCTCTTTCTACAGAACACTATCTTTGTGTAGAATTCTCTAAGTATACATCCGCAGTTTCCATATCAAATCAGTAGAACCATTACCTTTATTGAGAACAAAATAAGTTGGACTGCAAAGCTAATATGTTTAAAATATGGTGAAAGCCAAACCTTTCACATTTTTTGTGCCCCTTTTCTTCAAACGTATCATGTCCATCTGATTTTGTGCATTTACTTTCTGCTGCATATATCCTGTTCTTAGACTTCAGCTTGCAGTCCCTTAAACCAATTCTTATTCTAAATCGGTGGCAGGGCAGATTGACCATCCTATCTTAATTACTGAATGTGCTTGCAATCCTGTTCAATCTCGTGGAAAAATGGCTGAGCTTCTCTTTGAGTCATATGGAGTTCCTTCAGTAGGTATGAACGCCCATATCAGTTGCCCGGGGCTGTTGTGCATTGCTTTGGATTTTGTTCATAAAGTCGTATGGCGTACTTGCAGTCATGTCATCTTTTTTACCATCTTAAAGATTGCTTGTTTTATCATGATCTTGTTGAAAGTTCTTTCGTGTATGACAATAGCTACTTGGTTCACTTCTCACCAAACAACAGTTCGTGGAGTTGATAATTAAGAACATAACTTTCTGTGGCATTTATGTGAACTTGTTGCTCACAGTAGACATTTTTTCTGTGTTGCAGCATTCGGTGTAGATGCTGCATTCAGCTATAAATACAACCAAAAGCTTGGAATTTGTAATGATACAGGCCTTGCAATCAGCTCAGGATTTACAACAAGCCATGTCATCCCGGTATGCTTTAGAGGCCTATCATGCAGCTGTAATGAATTGGCATGGTAGTAGCATAATTGCATGATAAATTTGATGTAAGGTTAAAAATGCATTGTGCCATATCAATTTTGAAAGGAAAAAAGAAATTGTGAGAAATTATGTGAGAAAATATATTATTGAATTGTTGTATCTACATGATTACACTGAACTCTATTTATAGACACTCCATTACAATTCTTTTCCTAGTAGGATACTATATATGAAATCCTATTTCTATTTTACATTACAATCTTTTTTCTAGTAGGATACTAGATATGAAATCCTATTTCTATTCTAACACTCCCCCTCAAACTGGTGCATACAAGTCATATGTACCGAGCTTGTTACAGATGTATTAATACGAGGATCAGTTAGGGACTTGGTGAAAATATATGCAGGCTGATCACTTGACTTCACAAATTTTGTAATAATATTACTGGAGAGTACCTGATCTGGATTGAGCAACCTCAATACCTAAAAAATACTTCAGTCTCCTGAGATCTTTAGTATGAGTCATGCCAAACTTCTGGGAGACTGTTTCAGACCATTCAGTGACTGACGCAATTGACACACCATGTTAGACTCTCCTCTTCCTGAGCAACAAAACCAGGTGATTGCTCCATATAAACTTCCTCAATCTCACAATGGAGAGAATAACATACTTCATGAATGTGTCCAAGCCTATTACAATAACTACACCTAGGTCGAGATGTTCTAAGGAGACCTCATCCTAGTCTTTTTTTCATGGACTGTGATGTGCGATTTTCTGATTTACTCCTTAAGGATTTTGAAGTAATCATAGGACTTGAACTTTCAATTCCCGTGTTTTTGGAGTTAAACACATCAAAATTGAGAGACGTGGCGAAATCTATCTTGAAAGATGGATGGAATTTGGCGAACACAACCCAAGAAGAAAATCACCGAGATCTAGTCGGAAAAAGGTGCATGCGCGACGCGTGGATCTGACGCGCTAGCCGGATATGGCACTTCGAGCATCACGTGGTGGCGCGTGAGTGGGTATTTACCGGAGCCGTTGACTGAGTTTTGGTCGGAATAGACTGATCTACCTCGTGGTAGTGTTGGAATTTGCTCAACACTACTCGAAAGTAATTTTGATGCGGACAGTTATGTTGTCACCCAAAATATTGCACGGTGATTGATTTGCTTTCCATGAAATTGTTGGAAATTTACACAATAATTAGTTTCTCACTAGCTTGAACCTAATCTATGTTGTGGTGGTGTTGGATTCTGCACAACGCCACTGAATAGAGATGTGACGCTAGTAACTATTGGAAAAATTATGCGCGGTGGTGATTTTTTTTCCGAATCTTCGCTGGAATATTACACAACAGATACTAATACTTTGGAAGAGAAGGACGCAAAACAGTTGTCGGAATTGAGGCACGAGACTGATGGTATTTTGGGGGTAGGATCAGAATGATGGCATGATCCTAGGTGACGCAAAACAATCACCGAAATTGAGGCACGGGATTGTGATGGTAATTTGTGGATTGGATCGGAATGATGACACAATCCTATAGGATGAGAAATTATGTTGGAAAAGTTGTCGAACCTCGAAGAAAGTTGTATGAGTCAGCTCGGAATCTCTGCGCGATGCTGACAGTAAAAACAATTCTTAAAAGAATGGCCAAAAATAGCTTGGAATCACCGGAACCCTAATTCCAACAATCGAAATTTGGTAATTGTTCACGCCGGGAAAACATTATTCATGCGGCATTGTTCACGCGACACTGTTTACTCAATACTGTTCACGTACTATTCACGCCGATTTGTTTTTGTTCCGGTGATAATATTCTATTATCTGAAGGATAATATTTTATTTATAAATATCTAAAAGTTCTCTACAATCATCAATCTATCATTATCTTTGGCCAGACGGGCGACACATTTTCTAGTACCACCCGTAGGCAGTGAAAGCTCTTTGATTCTCTACCAAGATCGTAGAAGTTCTGATACCATGTGAGAAATTATGAGAATATATTATTGAATTGTTGTATCTACATGATTACACTGAACTCTATTTATAGACACTCCATTACAATCATTTTTCTAGTAGGAACCTATATATGAAATCCTATTCCTATTCTACATTACAATCCTTTTTCTAGTAGGATACTATATATGAAATCATATTACTATTCTAATAGAAATTATGGGTAGTGTTGAGGTGTGACCATCTCATATAAAAGTTAAGCTGTTAGAGAGAACACTATTTTATTTACTTAGTTGTATCTTCCACGCGCCCCAAACATGTAGGCTTGATTCCTTTTTAACGAGTCAAACACATGAATTATTTTTGATAATGAATGGCGGTGAGACTTGAGCCTAGAACCTATTCCTGCTTTGATTTTTTTTGATCAAGTAAAATATTTCATTAATAAGAACAAGGCCGAGATGGCCATATACAAGAGATATACCCAAAAAGGAGAAACCTACAAAATATGGTTCTCTCCAAAAGACACCCAATCCTTTATACAAACAGGAACTACATGGGTGCACCAAAAGTAAATAAGGGACCGGAGACTGCTTCTCAATTGAGCAAAGCTCGTCTCCACCCCTTCAAAAGTTCTCCTATTTCTCTCTTTCCAAATGACCCACAAAAAAGCAAGAGGAGTAACATTCTACGCCTTGTGCCTTCTCGTAGCTCCACTCTTCTGGCCGAACATCAACTCTTTCACGGATTTTGGCACAACCCAAGCAATGCCAAGCCATCTGAAGATATTCCACCATAACCTTGTGGCTAGATTACAATTTAACAAAATATGATCCACGTCCTCACCTGCTTTCTTACATAGGAAACACCAACTTATGCACACAACCTTTCTTTTCCTAAGGTTCTCTGCCGTCAAAATAACCCCTCTAGTCGCCAACCAAGTGAAGAAACACACCTTCCTCGGCACCTTAGGTATCCAAACCGAATTATATGGGAAACTGTGCTCCGCCCTAACTAGAAGCTTTCTCATAGAAGGACTTGGCAGAGAACAATTTGTTACTTCCTAACTCTTAACTCTTGAAACTCATTCACCTCTCAATCGTGGAAATTTCTCCTAAACCTCAAATCCCAAAAAGTCCCATCCTCTTGTGTTCCCCTAACTAGCTGAACATGCAATTCCCTTTGGCAAGATGCCCTATACAGTACCGGAAAATCATCCTTTAGCACCACGCCTCCACACCACTTTTGCCCCCCAAAACTAACTCTATTCCCAACCCCGACGTTAAAACTAACGTTTTCATTAAAAGCTTCCCACCCCTTCATTATATTCCTCCGGACTCCATACCTGATAGGCATAGTAATCACATTTGTTCTCCATCCCCCTTCCATTACTCCATATTTATCCGCTATCACCCCTCTCCATAAAGCTTCACCCTCCACCCCGAATCTCCACAACTATTTACCCAAAAGTGCCTTTTTTAAGACCTTCAAGTCTTTAACCCCAAGCCCTCCCCACAGTTTAGGAGATGTCATTGTCTTCCCTTGAACTAAGTGATACTTCTTTGCCCCATCCGCCGCATCCCAAAGAATGCTTTTTGCAACCTTTCCAATTTTCCAATAATAGCGGTAGGTGCATTAAAAAAAGACATGCAATAAGTAGGAATACTCGATAAAGTGCTCTTAATAAGCACTTCCCTCCTTTGGACAAGTATCTCTTCTGCCACCCTGCTAGTCTCGGCTAGTCTCTTCTCTACCCTCTGAATAACCGGATTCCAAATGCTGAGATCTCTGTTCAACGCGCCTAGAGGTAATCCAAGGTAGGTAGTAGGGAGAACCCCAACCCTGCAATGCAAAACTTGGGCAAGCAAGTCAATGTTACCCATTACACTAACGGGAAAGATCTCGCACTTTATGAGATTAATTTAAGTTAAAACTTGTCTATGGTAGTCCAACTGGGTCCCATCTACATCACAAAACACTAAAAGTATCATTTGCAAATAAAAGATGGGTAACCGTCAAGGTACCAACACTACCAATCGCAGCCTTGAAACCCTTAATATTACCGCCTAACACAACTTTGTCCATCATCCTGCTCAAAGCTTCCATCATCAAAATAAAAAGCATAGGTGATAAAGGATCTCATTGACTCAAATCCCTCGAACTATTGGAGAAGCCACACAGGTTGCCATTCACTAAAACCTAGTATCTCACAGAAGAGATGCAAAAACTGATCTACATCCTCCACTTCTCCCCGAAGCCCATTTTCCACATAATGAAATCCAGAAACTTCCAATTTACATAGTCATAAGCCTTCTCAAGATCTAATTTGCACAAAACTCCTGGCTCACCTTGTTTCCTCTTTGAATTTACCACTTCATTAGAAACCAAAGCTGCATGCAGAATCTGTCTTCCTTCGACAAAAGCATTTTGTGAAGAAGACACAGTCTCATCCAGAACTTGCTTTAGTTTATTAGAAAGCACCTTAGAAAATGATCTTGTAGATGCTTCCCACTAGACTAATAGTTCTATAGTTCCCGATGCTAGTAGCACCTTCCTTAGGGATAATGACACTGAAAGAAGCATTTGAACTCCTTTCAAACTCACCCCTCTCCTAGAACTCATCAATAGTACTCAAAACATCATGTTTGACCGTGCTCCAACCGTGCTAAAAGAAGGCTAAAGTGAAGCCATATGAACTTGGAGTCTTGTCACCCGCACAACTCTCAACTACCACACGTACTTCCTCCTCCCCAATAGCCCTTTCTAACCACCCACTATTATCCCCTCCAATTTGATTGAAATCCAACCCTGCCAAATTAGGCCTCCACTCTACCTCCTCCTTGAACAACCGTTCATAGAATTGAACAATTGCACCCTCATAGAATTGAACAATTGCACCCTCTTCTTCCTCCTCCCCCACATGTAACCCCCCCAACCTCCACTGACTCTATCAAGTTCCTCCTATTTGCAATAGCTAATTTTGTGTTAGGATCCCCCTCTTCCAGTCATAACGCCCTCGATTTTTGTCTCCAGCTAGTCTCTTGAGCTAAAGCCAAAGAAGCTAACTCCCATTTTAAAACTTCTTTATTCTTTTCCCTCATATCTAACTCCCTACCCACCTCTATTCTTTCTAACTCCCCCACATCATTCATAATCTCACTCATTTTCACCTCTACCCTCCCATACACTTCCTTATTCCACACCCTTATGTCTTTCTTAAGCATCTTTAATTTCTTTGCGAGTCTGAAAGGTGCTCTCCCCTCCAAGGCATAGCTGCTCCACCACCTGATAACTTTATCTCCATAGTCTGTCGCTCGTAGCCACATGTTTTCGAATCTGAACGAAGATCTCATCCTTCTACCCTTTCCACTATCCAGCATGATAGGTGAATGATATGATATCAAACGCATGAGAGGGAATTGGATCGTACAAGGAGCCAACTCCTTCCAAGAAGTAGACACAAGGAATCTGTCTAGCCGAGACTTGGAAGTCAAGTCGTCCGACCTAGACCAAGTGAAAGTGGCACATGTCAATGACAAATCAATAAGGAGATGGTTATCAATAAACTCTGAGAACTCATAGCCCCGGATATCACCCTGCAACCCAACCTCTCCTCCGGAAATCTAATAGTGTTAAAATTCCCCCAACACTTTAGGAATCTCCCACCTCCCCATACAAGCCCTTATGTCCTCCCAAAATACAACCTCATGACCATATACACCCCCAAAACCCTATTCCACTCGATCCCCAATATTTCTAAATCTTACCCCTATTATGAACTCCCTTTTAAAAACATCCATGCCTTCCAACTTCCTATCATCCCAAAGAACTAATATTCCTCTCGCATTTCACGGGCAGGAGTATAATCGTATTTCACCCACCTCCCTCCCCACACACTCCTTACAATACAATCCGTTGAAGTCTCCATGTTCGTCTCTTGAAAACAAATAACATCTGCCCCCAATTCCTAAAACCTACTTTAGCAATGGCCCTTTTATTGGGGGTCATTCAGCCCCCTCACGTTCCAACTAATAATTCATAAAATAATATTTTATCCCAACAACCCCACGAACCCTCCCCACACACTCCTTACAATACAATTCGTTGAAGTCTCCATTTTCGTCTCTTGAATACAAATAACATTCGCCCCCAATTCCTAAAACCTACTTTAGCAATGGCCCTTTTATTGGGGGTCATTCATCCCCTTCACGTTCCAACTAATAATTCATAAAATAATATTTTATCCCAACAACCCCACGAACCCCCCTATTACTCCTTATTCACCTCCCTATTTCTCCTGCTGTACACCAAAACCTTACCCCCCTCAACTTGTGTCTCTGCGGGTAACTTCTCCTTCTCCGTCACTTCTTTATCCTTCATCTCTGCTTCCCCTCTAGCCTTAATATCAATACTAGTAAAAAGAGCAATAACACGCCCCTCCATTCCTTCAAAAGATACCCCTAAAAACTTCCCGAAATTAACGTACTTCTCTTCAGCCCATTTTGAGAGTTTTATCTCCCCATTCAAGCAACCCATGCTCGGCCCTTCCCCGGACCCCGCGCATAGTGGGAGCTTAGTGCATCGGGCTGCCCTTTATTCAAGCCACCCATGACTGGAATTTCTGCTTGCTGAGGATCTGCCACAAACACATTGCTCCCCTTCGCACAGATGTCCAAAACATTTTTGTCTGAAACAAACTTTTCTAACCGCAGGCAACCGGCGAGATGGTTCAGCAACACACTCGGAGTTAGAACCTGGGACTTTGCACCTCTTTTTACCTAGCGACAAATGGGTCTCACCATAAATGCCCGGAGAAAGTATCCCATTTCCAGATACAAAAATGATTACCCAGCCCACAACACCCCTTAGACGCAAGAAAAGACCCACACAACACCTTAGGGCACTGATTTCGAGCCTCATAAGCTGCAGATCTGCCGTAGGACAAATTTTCCGGCGAGGAAATTCCGGTGATGGAGGTCGCCTGACATGGCAGCTTCAAGGCGCTAGTGTTCATGTGTATCCATCTTCGTAGTGGGTCCCTCGAGATTCTCTGACTTATGGGCGTTGGAATTGAAATTTTCTACGATCTTATGGGCGAGATACTTCACAGGTGACCTCCCTCTTCGAACTTCTCCAGAAGTACAAAGTCGAACGGTTTCGTTATTTTTAGAAGACTGAATCGGTCCAAATTTATTAGTCAATCGGTTCAAATATTTTCCCATACCAGTTCACTAATCCAAGGGCATATTCGACTTTTTCCTTCTATTTGAAAAGCCCTATCTTCTCCAAATTCAAAATGCCTGATGTTTTCCTTTCCTCTAGCCGTTATCGACCTACCCGCCATAGAATCCGGTGGCTGAAACCTGTGAACTCCATCAAAAGGCCTTCTCCCGCCTTTTTTCTCCTACTGCCCTCTTCTCCACTTCGCCCAGACCCCCCTTCAGATTTTCAAGGCAAAAATATGGTGATAACCCGACCCTGAAGGTTTTTCCACCACCATTGAACTGCCACACTCCCCTCTTTCTCACTGGAATTCTTACCCTCGAAACATCGATAAGGCTTCAATCCACTCCCCCCCCACACGTCCCATGTGTTTTTGAAAAACTCATTGCACCAAAGATGAAGAGGCAAACCAGTCACAACCACTATGCCAGAGCCTTCTCTTCCTCTTTGCAACTCCAAAACTATATCCTCAGACCATCGATGAAGACTAAGGAAATTGTCGTCCATCCACCGCCATCCTTCCCGATGGACGCGACCAGCCTCAAACTCGCTCGTTGGGAAAGCTGAACAAGAATGTAGACTCTCCCATGGAAGTCACTTTTATCCATGGCTTCGCATCCCAAGAAGCTACCGGATCTAGCGAAGTCACCCACTTCTCAAATCTTCCCACCAAGCACAAAGCAAGGAAATCTTTCATCTCCGAGATGTGCCCCGCCGATAATCTAAACCTTGGTTCAAGCTCTCCCTTTAGCCTTTTGCAGCCCCCGTCCTCTTTATAGTTGAACTTTCTTGCTTCTAGAGAGAAGTCTTATCATGTTAAGAAATAGACCTTGAGCATAATACAATCCTAGTCATCTCACATAGGATCTAGAAACTGAATGACAATACTCACTGAAAATGAGATATCAGATTATCAGGTTGTAACTAAGATAATTCGATTTTGCAACTCCTCTACTGGATCTCCCAAACAAAAGAGTTTTAACTAAGGGTGTCAAATGGGCGGGTTGGGTTGAATTTAGACAAGTCAAAATGGGAGGAGTTAATAAATGTGCCGGTTAATAAGGTTACTTGGCTGAGATGAGTTGGGTCAAGATGGCTAAACAATGGGTCATAGCCTAATCAGCCCAACTATTAGCATGTTATAATTTTTTTGTTTCATTGTCAAACAAAACTTGTAATTTTTTCCTCTTTATTATGACTATATATAACAATATCAAACAAAAAATCTCTATAAAAATATTTTGTCAAGGTTTCTTATGGATCAATTTAGGCGATACAACAACATACCCAGTGTAATCCCACACAGTGGGGTCTAGGGAGGGTAGAGTGTACGCAGACTTTACCTCTACCTTGGGAGGTAGAGAGGTTGTTCCCGAAAGACCCTCGGCTCAAGAGAAAACATGACAAAGAAGGTCAGATAAGGTTTGAAGAAAGTAAAGTAAAGTAATAGTAATATAAAGTAAAGCAAAGCAAAGCAAAGAGATCATGGCACAACAGATAAAAGAGATAACAGATAATACCAGGTATTAAAGGTCAAGATACTACACGAACAATACGAAGCGCGACATACCCAATTACGTACTAGCCCTCTACCTTGATCCGTGTCCTCCATTCCCTCCTAAGGCCATGTCATCGGTGAGCTGAAACTGCGCCATGTCCTGTCTAATCACCTCTCCCCAATACTTCTTCGGCCTACCTCTACCCTTACTGAAACCATCCATAGCCAACCTCTCACACCTCCGAACTGGGGCATCATTGCCTCTCCTCTGAACATGCTCGAACCATTGCAACCTCGCTTCCCTCATCTTGTCTTCCATCGAGGCTACCCCACCTTATCCCGAATATCTTCATTCCTAATCCTGTCTCTTTTCATGTGCCCACACATCCACTGCAACATCCTTATTTCCGCTACCTTCATCTTTTGAACATGAGAGTTCTTGATTGGCCAACACTTCGTCCATATAACATAGTTGATCTAACCACCACTCTGTAGAACTTGCCTTTAAGTTTTGGTGGCACCTTCTTGTCACATAGAACTCTGGATGCGAGCCTTCATTTCATCCACCCCGCACCAATGCGATGTGTGACATCATCATCAATCTCTCCATTATTTTAGATAATCGACCCAAGGTATTTGAAACTTTCTTTCGTTTGAATTGCTTGATTATCAAGCCTCACTTCCACACCAACCTCATGCGATACACTGTTGAACTTGCATTCCAAGTACTCTGTCTTGGTCCTACTCAACCTAAACCCTTTAGACTCCAGAGTCTGTCTCCAAACCTCTAACCTAGCATTCACTACGCTGTGAGTCTCGTCAATCAGAACTATGTCATCCGCAAATAACATACACTATGATACCTCACCTTGGATTTGCCGCGTCAGACCATCCATTACCAAAGCAAATAAAAATGGGCTAAGAGTTGATCCGGTGCAACCCCATCATCACAGGGAAGTCTTCCGAGTCCCCTCCAACTGTTCTTACCCTGGTCTTAGCTCCATCATACATATCCTTGATCGCCCTAATGTACGTCATAGGTACGCCTCTAGCCTCCAAGCATTTCCATAGAACCTCCCTTGGGACTATGTCGTATGCCTTTTCTAGGTCAATAAATACCATGTGCAAGTCCCTCTTCCTCTCCCTATACTGCTCCACCAGTCTCCTCATTAGATGGATGGCTTCAATAGTTGAATGGCCCGGCATGAAACCGAACTGGTTCTCTGGAAAATAGACAAACGTCTCCTAACCCTCATCTCCACCACTCTTTCCCACACTATGGCTTAACAACTTAATTTAGGCTATAATGTAGCCCAAATTAGCCAACTTTGAGATGGGTTGAATTGGGCGGGTTAAAATGGATGAGCTAATAAATGGGTGGGGTGGTTAATTAACCAGCCCAAACTTGGGCAGATTGCGCGGGTCATGTCTTCATGGGCTAATTTTGCCACCCCTAGTTAGAACCTCCAAGTAAGGGTTCCAAAGTAGGTTATCAAAAAAGGGTTCTAAAGTAATCACGGGACTCGAGTTTTCGAATTCCATATATTTGGAACCACAAAAACGTCAAAATCAAGCGACATAATGTTGGATTGAAGAGAGTTCTAATTGATCATGAGGTATATTCCAGAGAATAGTATCAGATTTGCTGGAAAGACTCGTTGGTACAGGGCTGGAGAGTTGCTTGCTGTCTGAAACTGGCCAGAGAATCAAAAAAAATTCTGCAAACTAAACGGGAGGATGCAATGGCTAAAAGCGACCCCCACACTGACTGAAATCTGCAGAAAAGTTGTCAGAGAAGAGAGATCTGGCCGTAAAGAAGTCTGGAATGCTGGAATCCTACCCCCGGTGGTCGGAAATTGCAGAAATTTGGATGGGTGGTCTCAAAATAGACTGGCGAACCCTAAGGTGTAAAGAAGTGTCCTAAAAAAGGTTTACCCACCGACGGTGAGATCGACATGTCACAGGAGTCGAAACTGCTACTGGTGCGTGACAGCACATGCGACGGTGTTTGGCGAAGCTTTTTTTTTTTTGGAGCTTTGTCGCCGGAGGCTGAGGAACTCCGGGTTGGTGTTGGTTTTTGCGACAAATTTTTTTTTTTTTTGACGCTAACAACCCCTTAAGTTGCCGGAAAATTGCACGGGGACAAGTTTTTCTTGCCAGATGTAGCTGGTATGTTGCATAGTGATATTTTCTCACTAAAGCTCTGATACCATGTTGAGGTGGGTGACTATATCATCTAAAACTTAGGTTTTATTAGAGAGAAAACTCTTTTCTTTACTTAATGATATCTTCAACAAACCAGTCAATAGACCCTATCACATGTTGAAGGTGCCAACCTTGCCCCTATTTGACGTGCCAAAAGTAAAGCAAGAAGGTGTCCTTTTTGAAAGACGAAAAGGGTCAAAATTGCCCCTCAACTATCGAAAATGGGCCACAACTTTACCCTCCATTTGCAAATGGTCCCAAATATGCCCGTGCCGTTAATAAAATGGACCATCTCTACCCTTAAAAACTAACAGACCTCCATGCCATTTTTTGCACCCATTTTAATTTATATAGGTGGAAAATAAAAACTCATCTAACCCATCCCACTGACCTAATTACCCATTTCAATCACTCGGATCCACAAGAGCTTTTCTTCTTCAGTACACCCCCTGATCTCACAGAGTCTGACCATCCTCTATCTTCATACGTTAATACATAAACTAAATCTCAAAATCCCTACACAAAAGTCACATTTAAATATTCCCGAAAATTATCCCTTCACTTATTCAACATTTGTAGATCTGAAGTATAATTTTTTTAAAATAATCCAACCTTAAATACGAAGTGGTGGTAAATTTTCGAAGCTAAGTTTAGAAGTGAGTGTATTGTACAAGAAAAATTGGCGATCATTACCTAGCCGGTAAGTTTCACAATTTGCCAATTTCATCAACAAAGTTTTATTTTTCCAGGGCGAAAAAACCAATTCAACAGAGAGAAGAAAAGAGAAGAACATTGGATTGGTTTCTGGGCGTGGTTGTATATATGAGAGTACAAAACAAAGACAGGAAAAGGGACAAAGATAAGCGAATTGTTGATTGCGTCATAAAGACCTATATAGTATAGTAGTTGTAGTTGTGTCAATGGAATGATTGTTCTACTAAGCTGGTAGAACTAGGAATATTTTTTTTCCATTTAATTCGAAGAACTTTAAGACATTTCCCCAGAGAATGAAAATGTAATCTGCTATTCTTTTAACAAAGATAAAAAGAGAAAGGAGGAGCCCATCCGGGTTAGGAATTTTTCACTGCAGTTCAGATAGTGTATAGGCCTTTGTGGACAATTATCAAATTAAAAGTCTTGATAGATAGTGAAAGTAAAGTAGTTGTATGTTGTTATGACGAGAATGGATAATTGGGTTTTAGTGGGACGGCTTAGATTGGTGCAGGTCCCCAGTATGTGAAAGAGATCAATGTAAGACCTCATATACTCAGGCTAATTTCTGCTTGACATATCATGATGCAGTTTTTGCTAGTGGTAGGCTGTGATTTCTCAAAATATGCTACTAATATATGAAGTAATTTGTTGTATTTTCAGTTTATAAATGGAGAACCTGTCTATGAAGCGTGCTGTCGAACTAACGTTGGTGGATACCATGTCACTGATTATCTGAAGCAGCTTATTTCACTCAAGTACCCTCATCACATGTAGGTGTTATAGTTATTTTAATTTCATGATGTTGCTATAAACTTTTGGCTGCTTCTCAGGCTTCACTTTTTAAATGCTTAAACAGATCAAAGCTTACATGGGAAAAGGTTGAAGAACTGAAGATGGAACACTGTTACATAGCTGCAGACTATGCTTCAGAGGTTCAATTATTTCAGGTAATTAGCACTTATCTCTCGCCCAGACTCTCTTTTCTGGTTTCTTGGAAGTAAAATATTTACTTATTGTGACAGAGGGGGGATAAGGAAGCTGAAGAAAAAACCAGATGTTGGCAGCTTCCTTGGACTCCATCACCAGCCGAAGAGCCTCCATCAGAAGAAGAAATTGCTAGAAAGGCAGCTGTGAAGGAGAAACAAAGTCAAAGATTGCGTGAGATGGCTGAAGCGAAAAGATCCTCAAAAATAAATGAACTTGAAAATGAATTAAAAGGTTTGGAATTCCTCTTAGAGGAGCTCAAGGACATTGAGGATGATGAAATTGTTTCGTTCCTTGCGAGTAGAGGTTATACTTCTAAACGTGAAGTGGAATCCGCTTTTGCAAAAGTTAGTCAATCACTTCGGAAGGCAAAGGGTGAGCAAGTTCCAAGTGAAGAGAAAGTGGATGTTTCTGCAGTTGAGAAGTATTATCTCATTGATATACCTGATGATGAACTTTCGGCAGAGCAGGTATGCACGCAAATCCTCCATATTGGTAGTCACTGTTGTTGGGTAGTTGCATATCGGAAAATTCTTTGTGATCGTAAAGAATTCAATATCCAATTCTTTTTCCCTTTACTTTCTGAATATTGTGGTGTTACGTTAATGCACTTTGTATGAGAAATAAACTCATGTAATCACAGAGTTTTAATAGCTCATCTTTTGTGAGATATTATACTGAAATTCCTATATGCTGTCTCTTGAACCTGGTCCTTTATGTAGTAGATTTAAAAGCAAAAGAGAACTGCTGTATCTAAATTTATTGATGCAATTGTCTTTTCCACTTCACTCTTGGCCAGCTTTGTGCAAAATCATCTTCCACTTATTTTCTAGATATTTTTATATTAAAGCTTTTTAACTAAAATGAAAATGCTGAAACTTCTTAATAGCTCAAGGAGAAGAGAAGACAAGTGTTCCTGAAGTCCACAACTGAAGCACGGCAGCGAGCTAAACAAAAGCGTCTGGAGGAGGAGTTAGAAAAGGAGAAGGAAAAGAAACTTGAGGAACAAAAGCGCCTGTAAGTTGTATTTCTTGTCAGATAATACTTGAGCTAGCTCATTGCAGCATTATTAAACTTGTTTACAATGATGTGCAGTAGTATCTATTTCTTCTCAAATTGGATGTAATAGTTATTTATGAAGATGAAGCAAAAAGTAACATTTTTCAATTACAGTTTTGCTGCCTTGTGCTATGTTTCATGTTTCAATATCTCTTTATTTTATAAATTCATCATATGTTGTGTAGGGAAAACCCAGAACGCTATTTGGAGCAGTTGCGAGCCAAATACAAAGAGCTCTCAGAAAAACTTGAGCAGCGAAAGCGATTGAAGACAAATGGTAACCATGCAAATGGCAACAATAATGTTTCTGGAGGTGTCGGTCGCGGGGAGAGGTTGAATGCTGCCCAAAGAGAGAGGATGCGCCTGTTAACCACGGCAGCATTTGATCGAGGGAAAGGTGAAGATACTTTTGGTCAAAGGGATGAAGATTGGCAACTCTACAAGCTAATGAGTAGGGATAATGACGATGATGATGATGATAAGCCAGATCAGGATGAAGCTGAGTTGGCTCGCATCTCCTCTAGGCTTCAGGTGAGTACATTTTCTTGGCACTTCGTGTGGTGTTTAGTCTATGTGTTGGCATGTTCTTTAATAGATGTATCCTGATGTAACATATCTGTGCAGGAGATCGACCACACGTTTTTTCGAGGATCAGAATCTGGAGCGTCTGCCTCAGAGACGCCACGTTTCCGTCCTCTAACAAAGGAAGATTTTCAAATCATACTAGGGGTTGAAAGATTTAGATGTCCTGAAGTTCTATTCAATCCCAACTTCATTGGGATAGACCAGTCGGGGTTGGATGAAATGGTTGGGGTGTCATTGAGAAGGTTGCCTACTTGGGGACAAGGCTTGGAGGATAAAATGACAAGGTCAATACTTGTGACTGGCGGGAGTTGTCTCTACCCAGGTATGGCTGAGCGCTTGGAAGCAGGAATCCGGATGATCAGGCCATGTGGAACTCCTATAAAGATTCTCAGAGCAACAGATCCAATTATGGATGCATGGCGTGGCGCTTCGGCCTACGCTGCTGCTATTGAATTCCCACAGCAAACATTCAGTAGAATGGATTATTATGAAAAAGGTGAAGATTGGCTTCGTAGATATAAGTTCAGATACACAATCTAATTGTTCAAGTTGAAACTGATAGATTTACCTAGGTTTAGTACACTCAGCGCCAGCTATGTTATTTATGAATAGTGGACCATTGCACATACAGGGTAATATTTTGCTGTATGTGTTTCACAACTTGCGCTTAAGCAATTATTTTATCACCTGACCCTTTGATCTTTCTTTTAATCGTGCATCGGGCACTGGGGAAAGCGGAGCCGCATGGCTTAAAAGAGTTCACCTTCAAGGTCTTTGCTGAAACGTGGAGATGTACAAGTGGGATGAGTAGGTTGTTTAATAGCTAATTGTTATACTTGCCTTATTTTGTGACTGTAACACCCAAAGAAGTAGCGGTTGTATTCGGAATTCTATTGGACTATGCCATCCGTTTATGCGCTAGAACATTGAAATTGGTTTTCAGGTCGTTTTAAACTCAGGCACTTAGTTCAGTTCAGTACCAATAAAGTGGATGAAAAGCTTTTTGTTAAACTTAGTTTCATTTCAACATCTAACTCACTATTCCAAAATGGAAAATCCAAGAGGTGCTTCGCTTGTCCTGCCAGTATTGGGATTCTTGGATGGTAGAGGTATGGCGGATGAATATGGCGTTTGTTTCGAGTTTTTACAGATACAGTTTATGCCAACTCGGTGTTTGTTTGACAACTTTTTTCAAAACTAACTAAATAAATATAGGGTTAACTACACTTTTAACACCCATGTACTATAACACAGTTACAGATAGACTCCTTGTATTTTAAATTTAAATACTTGCACCTCTTATATTTTACATCCCTTACGATGTTATCCCTTTTTTAAGAAATAATTTAACCTTTCATATATAATGAAAATCCTACACAAATGAAACTTCATCTAACTAAGAATATTTAAGATAATTTTGAAGCGAAAGAATAAAAAAAAAGAGATTTTTTTGTATAATAAATACTACAAATATGAATAAACTCTATTTTTTAATTTTTTTTGGGAAAAGTGTTTGTTTCAACATGTTTGTGCCAAATCCCAAAAACCAATGAATTTGGAATATTTTGAAAAAGTTTAGCTCAATCAAACATTTCGTTAATTAACTAAATAATAATAATGTATATTAAAGCAAGAACTAGTTTCAGCTGTCAAAATAATTAAGCAACGGCTAGTAAAGACATAGTAGCAGGCACAAACCCCCTTAAACTACAAAGTAGCCGTTAGGAGTGTATCACTTAAAGAGCGCTCTTAATATTTCATCAAATCTTCTTCCGTTACCTTGTAGCTGCTCCCTTACTTCTTCCATTCTTCTACCACAGAGAGTTTATATTTTCGATACGATTATACAGTCAGTCTTCTTTCTTCCCCATCGAAGAATGATGGAGTCGAGAACACAAAGAAGAAAGAGTGGAATTAACCTTCCATCTACAATGTCCGAAACCTCTCTTCGTCTCGATGCCTTTTCTTCTCCACCAAGCTCAAAGCTTCGAACCACCAACTTAGCATCATCCCCAATGTCCAACAGGTCACCTCGGACTATATCCAACCTGTCATCATCCCCTTCATCTAAATCTGCAAGTTGCAGTGATAGGTTCATTCCGTGTAGGTCTTCGTCGAGGCTACACACATTTGGGCTGGTGGAGAAGGCGTCTCCGGTGAAGGAGGGATCAGGAGGAGGAAACAACGATGCATACTCGAGGTTGTTGAAATCTGAGCTGTTTGGTGCTGATTTTGGTTGTTTTTCTTCTCCTGCAGGTTCACCCATGAGTCCTAGCAAGAATATGCTGAGGTTCAAGACTGAAAATGCAGGACCTAATTCACCTTATTCCCCTTCCGTTTTAGGACACACAGTCACTTCCCTCTCTAACGACGTTTCTACCCCTCCTAAACCCCCGAGGAAAGTCCCCAAGACACCCCACAAGGTATATATGCTATTTTTTGGTTGATCTAAGGTTGTGGAGGACACAGATTAGGGTAGTAGTAGTAGGTTGTCGCACTTATCCTTCCATACTAGTATTTCTTCTGCAGTTTCTTGTCCTTTTATTTCTGTTACTCCGTAGTATTTAATGTCTCTCGTTCGTTGCGTAGCATACAATTTTGTTGTAGTTATTGTTCATTTTTCCTATTTGACCTGCTTTGTTATTGCTCTATTGTTTTATTATTATTGCTTTATTCTTAGCCGAGTGTCTATCGAGAACAACCTCTCTACCTCCCAAGATAGGGGTAAGATCTGCGTAAAACCTCCCTTCCCAGACCTACTTGTGGGATTACACTGGAAAGATATTTTGTGTAGTTGCAGATTATGTTCTCTCTTCTGCCACTAGTAATAAAATCAAAATAGGTTTGTTGAAACTTGAAGGTAAGATCTGCGTAAAACCTCCCCTCCCAGACCCACTTGTGGGATTACACTGGAAAGATATTTCGTGTAGTTGCAGATTATGTTCTCTCTTCTGCCAGTAGTAATAAAATCAAAATAGGTTTGTTGAAACTTGAAAGTGGTCAATGGATGTATACTTAACACATAATTGCAGAGTTTGTGATTTGCATAGTACAATTGCATTGCAGGTTCTGGATGCACCAGCACTTCAAGATGACTTCTACTTGAACCTAGTTGATTGGTCCTCTCAGAATGTCCTTGCTGTTGGGTTAGGAACTTGTGTTTATTTATGGACAGCCTCAAATAGTAGAGTGAGTACTATATATAAAATGCTTTTTCTACTTGTATCATATCATAGTCAACTAGTTTAACTGAATATTATTGCATCTCTCAATAGGTGACAAAGTTGTGCGACTTAGGACCCACTGATAGCGTCTGCTCAGTCCAATGGACCCGGGAGGGATCTTATATATCAATCGGTACAAGTCTTGGGCAAGTTCAGGTAACACACACAAATCGATATATATCGATAGCTTTGTCTAGAGATTGATCATATCATAGGGGACTGAATTTCCTCTTTCTTCAGGTTTGGGATGGAAGTCAATGCAAGAAGGTTAGAACATTTGGTGGACATCAGACAAGAACTGGAGTCCTTGCATGGAGTTCCCGCATCCTATCTTCTGGTAGTAGAGATAGAAATATCCTTCAGCATGACGTTCGCGTTCCAAGTGACTTTGTTAGCAAATTTGTCGGTCACAAGTCCGAGGTAATTTTTCACAACATAGAACACAAGTTGAAAGCAATTAAAAACATCTTTAAGGCAGTTGATTTTTGTCATGTTAGGTATGTGGGTTGAAATGGTCTCATGATGATAGAGAGCTTGCGTCAGGGGGAAATGACAATCAGGTATAACTATCACACATCTTACTGATCTTACCATTACTATCTTCAACAAAATAAAACTTGCTCAAGTATGTTATGTTGGTGATCATCAGCTCTTAGTATGGAATCAGCGATCTCAGAAACCAGTATTGAAGCTAACGGAGCATACTGCCGCAGTCAAGGCCATTGCCTGGTCTCCTCATCAATGTGGCCTTCTCGCATCAGGAGGAGGAACAGCTGATCGATGCATTCGCTTTTGGAACACAACCAATGGCAGTCAGTTGAACCATGTCGATACAGGAAGCCAGGTTTGTTTCTATACTCAATGTATCAAACAGTCTTTTGTTTTTGTATGCAATGTTAATGACCTATTTATGGTGCACTGTGCAGGTATGCAATCTAGCGTGGAGTAGAAATGTGAATGAGATAGTTAGCACACATGGCTATTCCCAAAACCAAATCATGGTGTGGAAGTATCCATCAATGTCAAAGGTAAACTAAGTTAATCTTTATTTATTAACACCACCCTGAGGTTGTAATTTTGGAAGCTTGGGTATTTTGATTAAATCGCCAACTTGTTGACAGGTTGCCACTCTAACTGGCCATAGTTTGCGCGTCCTATATCTTGCCATGTCACCTGATGGCCAGGTATTACAAAAAATCTGTTCTGTTAATACATTATCAGAGAAAGAAAGGATCATACTTATGTTTCAATTTAATGCAGACAATAGTAACTGGAGCAGGAGATGAGACGCTGCGCTTTTGGAATGTATTTCCCTCAGTAAAAACTCCTGTAAGTCAGAATTTCCGTCCTCGAGTGACTTGTGAATATATTTTTAATCCTTTCACTGTCATGAGGGTGTTAGAAACCTTGTTCTTTGTTTTTCCAGGCAGCAGTGAAGGACACAGGACTTTGGTCTTTAGGCAGGACGAACATAAGGTGATGGACTTGATTTAATAATTGTTGCTGTAAATGGAATGGAAACCCCTCTGTGCAAATTGAAGGAAGACACAAACCATAGATACATATATTCATACTATTCTTTTTGCAAATATGCCTGTAAATTATGAAGTCTCTTTGTGTAAACATTTTCAAAGAATATTGAGATATGTATGAACAAGAAATGTGTCAATTATGCTGCGTTAACTCTTTGTTTAACTCAACTGCTCATTTGATTGGATAGTTTCATTAAGTTTTTCAGCTCTACGTAAATTATGAAGTCTCTTTGTTTAAACATTTTCAAAGAATATTGAGATATGTATGAACAAGAAATGTGTCAATTATGCTGCGTTAACTCTTTGTTTAACTCAACTGCTCATTTGATTGGATAGTTTCATTAAGTTTTTCAGCTCTACATTGTTAATCTAGCCTTCAGTTACCATTTTGCCTTCTCTTGTTATTAATATCTCCATAACTTTTGCAATATTTGCTATATACAACATTGAATTCACAATGTGAAATCATTTCATAGTATAGTATTAAACAATATATTAATCACGCAAATGACAAATATATTACTCCTTGTTATATTACTGGAAATGCAGAATGATGATTCTTAATTTAAATGTTAGTAAAATAGAAGAATGCAAGAACTCAATTCCCTCTAATTTAAAAATTTGTCCATATTTACCATCCATTAATGTTATACTTTTAGAGTAGACACCACACTGGAGAACTAAAATACTCTATTCATTTGCCTAAACCCATTACCCAACCCTTCATAAAATCCTTTTATACATCATATCCTCTTTCAAGATTAATTTTGCCAGGTCAAAATCACTATATTTGTTTGTCTCCTCCCATGCTTCAAAACATTATACTCCCTCTCTATCCCAATTTATATGACACGTTTTCCTTTTTAATACGTTTCTTATTTGACAATAATTTAACTTTAAACATTACTCCTTTTAAGTGTCTTACTTTCTTTTGTGGTATGTTCCAAAAAGAGTGTCTTTTTCTATATTTAATAAGTTTTCCAATTTCAAGGCAAGTTTAAAGACCACAATTTTTAATTTAAGATCACAAAATTTAAAAGTCTCCCTTTATTTTTTAAACTCCGTGACAAGTCAAACTAAGACATTTAAATTGAGACGGAGGGAGTACATTTTACGCTTAACGAGATGAACCACACAAATATCTTTGACTTGTTTTTTAGACCACAAAATTCAAAAAAATTCTTTATTTCTTAAACTCTATAGTCAAGCTACATCATATAAGTTAGGACGGAGGATAGGTTCATCAAGAGAACATATATCCAAAAGTAACAAATTGATTACTGATAACTTCGGCCAGCAATCAAAATTTTCTTCTTTTCCGTTGTATCAATAATCAATTTCTTAGTCTTAGAGAATTAAAAAGAGGATTTTAGGATGGGTCGGGTAATGGGTTTAGGTAAATGAATTGGATAGTTTAGAATGTGTATTGGCCCTCCACTTATCTATTTTAGTGCTAGGTCCTGGTCTGATGAGGGGCATTTTTGTTCAAAAGTATAACGTAGTGGTATTTTTACATATGAATACTCTAACGGAGGCTAAATATGAACAAATTTTGAAAGTAGAGAGGCTAAAATGTTTGTTTTTTGTTTAAAGAGGGGGGCGACTGTTTGGGACTTGGAGCCAAATATGATTTTGTGTTTTAAAAAAAAGCCTTTCGCGGCTCATTGGAGGCTTTTGAAGGGAGCCCTCAACCGCTAGGCTACAGTTCTCGCTGATAAGATTGGAGACATTTTTAATACATATCTTAATATTTGATATCAATAAAAAAAAATGAAAATTCTGGGCGGAGGCCTGCCGGCCGGGACTGTGCGGCGGTGCCGCCTCGACCGCCAAAGGGACGGCTCTGGTATCGTTGGATGAGTGATGATTGTTATGGCAAGAAATACGACTCCCATTAAGAAAGATCAAAGATTTCCATACTATATAAGCATATAATTGAATATATTACTTGCTTGGTAAATTCAAACTCTCTAGCATTCTCCACCTTCAAGGGGTGTTGCTCAGATTGAATAAACTGTCTTCACATTGATGCACATGTATTTTGAATGCGGAGGATATGACCATCGGACAACATAACAAGATTACTATTACAAAATGACAAAAGAAGACTAAAAGGGTGGAATTGAGAACAGTTGAAGAGGTAATATAAAGTAGTTTCAAGAGCTTTAGTGCTTCTCTATTGCTAGTCTTTGACGACTTGCAATTATGAATGACCTCCTAAACTCATATGAACCGGATTGGGTGCTGTGCATATCTATGTTGTGATATCGCAAACATCAGTGAATTAAAGACACTAACCTGCAGGTTAAAAAATTTCTTCTGATAACTCAGCGGTTATTAAAGCGCCTGGCGAGCCCTAACTTGCAAGCAGCTATCCAGTCTTGCAACTGAGTCATGCGTGTTTAGTAGGGACTTTTGTACTGTCACTGACAATTCAACCCCAGCAAATAATAATAATACTATTCTCTTCTATGAAGTTAACGAAACACCTTCCCTTAATTATAGGTGAGGGTATGCAGCTCGCACCGACGATCAGTTTGCATCACGATGAATGATGTCACTCCAACTTGAGTGTCATGACTTAGCTAAGGTTATTAACATTTTATGATCTAGGTTACAAGAACAGATATGAACAACAGCCCATATCACAAGATCACTCTTCTGCAATATAATACACTTCATCTTTCTGTTCCTAGCCAGGGCCCTCTATCGCAGTTTCCCTTCTCTGTCAAAAGTGACCCATGTTGCAGTTGTTCCTGGTGGGGGCTGTCCATCACAGCTTCTCCTTGCTTTCTCTTCAAACCTGCCGGTGTGATGCTGATTCTACCCTATTTATATACCACTAAAGTTGGAGATACTCTTGAGTGCTTCCTCCTCCATTTCAACAAGCTGACGGCAGAATGTTTCAACAGTGTGTGCCACTTCTCTGAATGCAATTCTCAACTCCCTCCACTCATATTCACCAGAACCATCGCTCCTTATTGGACCTAAAACTTTTCCCAGCACATCAAGTCCTTTCCGATCTATAGAAAGCAGATATGCGTCCTTCACGTAAAACCAGGGATCAGTTCTCTTGTGCATATCAGCTACTAGTTTATATAATGACTGAATGACAATGCAAATCGGTAGGCCGAGGGTAACATTTGTTGATGTTCAGTATTGGTTTATGGCTTATGTGTGTCACGATATAGTAACTAACATGGTCACATCAATGATATCCTGTGACAATTATAAGTTAGACGTAAAATCCAAGGATCCCGCCTTGAAAAATGAAAATAATGGCAGTAAACATGTGTCAAAATTTACCAGGCTATACACAGTCGCAATGGCCCTAAATCTAGTGCAGTGGCTTAATTAATCTTGGAACTTCCAAATGAAAGTAGAAATAAATCACTTAATAGATATTTAGCATGAGAACTCAGAGAAGACAAATACATTTTACGTGAGCTTTCAGTGACTACCAGAAATTACCTTTGCGTTCTTATTCAAATGCGTGATGCAGAAGAGAATTAGAGCTCTACGCCTCGCCTCACTTTGATTAATTCCATCAATCAGGCTCATGGTATATGATGCTACAAAATACATACATTTAGAGAAAATGCTCATCAATATTGAGAACGCATTGGTCCTCACAAATAATCAGATATGCAAACATCAACAGTTCAGTTCTAAAACTCTTACACAAAAGGTTTTGTTGCTTGGACTTCCTCCAGATCTACTTCATGAGTCCCTCCATTGCTGTCAATATACATGCATGAACTGTGGAGTAGATAATTTTTCATATGTCAAGACATTTCTAGCCAGTTTTTCAGATTTATTTAATCATCCCATCCATCTGAATTTATGTATACATTTTCCAGACTGCAATTTTCCACAAATTGTTTGGATAAGCAAGAGATACCCTACTGAGGACCCTCCACCTCCAACCATAAGGTTGTTGTTTTGAGTCACCAACAAAACCAAGCGGAAAAGGCGACGGTTGGGCTCCTCACATAAGGGGAGGGTTTGGTGGGTGAGGTTTACCATATAAAATAGTTCTAAAAGTTATTCGTACACTTGTACAGAATAAAATGTAATCAGTGGTTTTCAAGAGTTTAAAGCAAAGAGTAATTCAAAGAGATGCATTCCTCCTTATCTGCCATTACAAAAGTAACGTGTTAACTCACTCCATAATTGTCAAACACAGTTAAATTACATCATATGCACGGGTAACCAGGGAGTAAATAAAAGAGAAGCTACCACCTACATAGTTACTTCTGGAGATCCCTTCCTACTTATCTGAAGGTTACTTATTAAACCTAGAAACATTCATAATAATTAGCAATCAAACTTGGTTCTAGAGCCAGTTGTACCAATAGTAGCTCCAGTAAACAAGTGAAAAAGTAAGAATCTCATCTCAAACTTCTCTTTTCTTCCTTGTTGGATAAGTACTCATGCCAAAAACATAAAGAGCTCAAAGTCATTTCTATGTTGATAAGAGCTGAATCAATACTATTCACCTTGGATTGAACTTGAGGACAACATATTTTTTGTCTGAATCAAGTAACTCCTGGAGATTGTCACCTCGGCATGTAACACCAAGGGTAGATGAACTCAGTATACCCAAAACAGAGTAAGAGAACTTCTCTATCATGCTGCTTTCAGATGATATGACTTCCTTAAGGCTCTCTCCAGCCAACCTAGCCTGTCATGGAGCAAGAAGAAACATTTGGGAAATCACTTCTTCATGTTTAGCATGAAAAGGTCCATTAGTGAAACGAACAATTCTCGTTCCAGAATGAGGTCTTTTAGCTAGACAATTTAGTTGTATGATCATTAATGGGCATTACCAAGCTACAACTATATCAACTCGGCTCTTCAGTTGGTCTAACCCAACAAGTAAACAAAAAACAGAAATATAACTAGGAAAAGGCATAAATCACTTGCAGTCCATCAATGTATGCAGAGGGTCAGCAAAAGTCAATGATTCACAGCTTTCTTTGGAATTTGCCAAGCCTTCCTTCTTTGTAATTCAATGCCCTACGTCTGAATCTTTTTGAGAGCAAAAAGTAAACCAAAAGATTGAACTATGGGCAGGCATGAAAACTTGGGCTGCCATCATGATGTGGAGTAAGCTAAAGTTAGCACCGGTTTCACAATTTCCATTTTGATCTGCCTAGTTTTCCTCCTCATTATGGGATGGTCCAATTTCAACCTACCTGGATTTCTCTATCCAAATAAGCTGAAGAGTGTCTCCATTTCTCTTCTATTTACATCCTGTTATTACTCATGAATTTTATCATTATTTGTACCTTTTGATGAACTCAACTTAAAAGTATTGGGTATATCTCATTGTTTCATACTTTTGATATCTTCTCAGTTCATGCAGAGGGATGATAGTTGTTCCCTGGGAGAATAACAGGGATGAGTAATATAAACTTTTGCAGGTCCAAGCAGCCTCAAGTTCACATTCGGAAAGGTTAGCCAGAATTGCATTTGGTGAACGCCTTCCAAACCAACCCCCTCCCCAAAAGGCCATCACTGCTCGCACGCATAGTTTCACTGCTATGAATAGTTGGGAGCCTATCTATCCAGCACAACATAGATATGTTGACTCAAAGTTCCCCATAAAAGCAGAAGATAGAATGAATTGAATAGTCAGACAAGCAATATTAGAGGTTAGAATAAAGTGCTCATTTGAAAGGTAAGGAGTAGCACCCTATAAAACATACCTTTTCATCTTTAAGAGGCAGAATTTCACCCATCAAAGCAACCCGAGCTGGTAACTGCATAATGCTTTGTCAGTTTGTACATATAGCTAAACATTCACCAGACAGAAGGATGCACTGTGTATGGATAGTTACTCCAGAAACGAACTTAAATGGAAACAAGAAAGTGATATACAACATGACAACCACTTCAGACTGACAGTTTTACTTATAGCCACATAGAGAAAACAAATGTATTGAATACTAAAGGATAAAGCTATCAGGAAGAAAACATTATGTTCTACACAGAGGAGAAACAGCATGTCAGAAATGCTATACATCTCCAAACAACAAGCATGCATCACAAATTATTTTCCTTTATGGTATTCAGAAACTAATGTGGAGCTCTGAAACCCAAACCAGGAAATCATGAGTTAAAAATTAACATTTAGTAATTTACAAAAAGAAGTTTATGAAAAAGCTAAAAGGCAATGCTTTATGGAGTCCTACAGCAATATATATTCTAGAAAAATCTAATCTTATCCTTAAAATGCTGTCCCCAATTCATAGGCTTAGTTTTATTTCTCCATAACAACATTCTACCTATAATAACAATGACATTTGTTACAACAATACACTCTTTGTAAAATTCTCTTTATAACAGTCATACTCAAATATTGTGTTATAATATTTTGTAAGAAATATTTATGGTAATCATCATTAATGACATGCATGTGGTAAGTTTCAAGTACGAATGTCTAAAAAGAAAAAAAACATTTCTCATATGTTGCTAGATTTTAATTCTTTATCGGTATGGTACAACTAGTTATGAATTAATTAGCCTTTTTAATTTTTAATTAATGAAATAGAAAAATCAATTGAGATTTTAACTTTAACAAGTATTTAGTTTTTATCTATAACATAAAAAGTATAGAAAAATAATTTTTTGCGTACTTTTGTTTACATCAACAACAACAACATACCCAGTGAAGTCCCACAACATGGGGTCTGGGGAGGGTAGAGTGTACGTAGACCTTACCTCTACCTTGGTAGGTAGATCGACTGTTTTCGAGAGACTCTCGGCTCAAGACAAAGCATAAGCACAAGCAAAGTAAGAGAAACGGTCAGACCCGGACAAAAAATTTAAAGCAATATGAAAATGCTGGTATCAAATGCGAATAAGTCATACTAGCGCATTCTGAAAAAGGAGCAATAACTAATGCAGATACATAAGATAAATAAAGTACACTAAAGAACACATAGCAGTAGAAATCAAACGCTACTATAAAGCAATACTACGCCTACTAGTATGATAGGCTAAGCGGGCCTACAATAATAACACTACCACTACCAATTTGTAAGCAAATTTTTTGCGTACTTTTGTTTATAACAACTAAATGAGATCTAAACATCAAATGTCAGTATACATACATAACAACACCTCACTATAGCAGACAATTTTTTTCCAGACAAATGCTCTATTATAAAGAGGTTTGAATATAGTTAACTTGTCTGCCTGCACTTTGCGCTGCCCTAAACATATATCAGTGAATCAATCTTTTTATAAATTAACTCATGTTGCTCCCAAACACACATGCAAGCGTATGTGGTCTTACAAGTAAATCCGAAGGTTATAATTATAAACTAACAAAAATAAAAAGAAAATAAATAATAAACTTCAATAAAGAAAGATCGGGTTTTATACTATCAATGAGATGAAATCAATCTAGGGCTATGGGCTATCTAACAATCACGTTGTATTTTTCAATTGATTCAACTTATTAATTTATCCGGTTCTTCGATTGACAAGGTTGATATTACGACTACGAATCTCTCGAGTCCTCTAGCCGCCTATTCGTATTACTTTCACGCCCGTATCTCTATGGTCATGAAGCTTAACACGAATGTATTTATATTTCTGTATATCAACCAAGCGGGCGAATTAGATATATATATATATATATATATATATATATATATATATATATATCATAGATACAAATCGGTCCCCGATGCCCGAGGTTGAGATCATGTTCTATTTAACCCTATCACTATCCTAGAATTCCTCCCTCGAGTTCAAGCTAAGATTCGTAGATAGTATTCGATTGGTGGTCAATCAATCAAATAATTAAGTTCAAGATTAAATAAATAAACTAATACGATAGGCTAATTAATTGAAATCAGTATTTGAATAACAACGTTCATGAAAGTACCATAACCCTAGAATGAGAAGTTTAGATCCATATAGACATGGAAGGAAAATAACAAATCATCCGAATAAAAACGTAAAAACGAGTAATACAGAGAAGAAAAGGTAAAATCCGGTAACTCCGACCTCCACGACGGCTCCAAGCTCCCTCTAGGTCTAAAGTTTTAAATTTCCCCCCAAAGAAATGCTCAAAACGATCTATTTATAGTCTAGGTTAAAAGGTACAACAAGTAAACCAAATCCCGCTTGAAATAGGAAATTCGTTGTGCCATGTGCGATGCACCCACGACACACATGCATCGTGGGTTTGCCCACAAAGTTGTGATTTTCAAACTTCAGGGAGGCAACATTCCTGCGCTGGATGTGCGACGCATGTCCATCACACCTGGCTTTTCTAAGTTATCAGATGAGATATAGTGAGGCAGTCTACGTGCCTTGGACGTGTGAAGCAGATGCATAACAACTGGCTCTATCAGTCTTATTTTTCCAACTTTAGAGAGATGTTACATCTGCCTTGTGCGTGCGACGCAAGTGCAATGCACAGGGTACCTTCATTGCTTAATTTCTTCACTAACTGCTGTGAAATCTTTTCATCGTTCATCCATTGCACACTTTCATCAAAGATCCACCAAAATTGCTCGATTTTACATCATTTGTTCACGTTGTACCTAGATCCACAAATAACACCAACATAAGCTAAAATACACTGATTCCACCATAAAATACGCGATTAAAGCACTAAGATACGAGGTAAAGTGACGCTAAATATTAAATATTTGTGCCAAATATCACCATTCCACATTTAGACTTTGCTCGCCCATGAGCAAACCTCTAGCAACTGCTACACCTCACTAGACACAACAACCACCCATCAGAACAGGTCTATTCGGGTTTCGGCTATCACAAAATTTAAAAATTATTTTTCAAACCATAAATCGAGAAAATTCTCACTATACTCATGCCAACACATTTACACACATAAACCACAAACAACCTCCTCAAAACAACTCAACCTCAAAGACTGACTCAACGACACCACTTTAACAGAATCACCATGATACCCATAGAGAAACCAACACTTCACCTATTCTAAGTCAATTATGCGCCCTCACCGAAGAGAGTTGTCCATATCTCACATGATTTTCACTTTGAACTAATTTAAATGGACAAAATCAATCAACAATTTACACTCACTCTCACAAAGAAACTCACGTGCAATATATGTCGAACCATATGCTTGCGTTAGTGTAACCGCTTCACTAATACAAGTATGCTAACTGTAGGATCAAGAAAGACTTACCGGGTTGTAATGTAGGCTAAGTGACGTGTATGATATATTTTGGATGAAATAGTGACTATCCTCCCTAAGCACTTTAATACACACAACTTTGATAATTTTTCCACACTCCTTTACTAGCCAAACACAGCTCAACCCGCCAACGCCCATTCATCCCAATCACTCTCGATTTTTATTTCTTACATTTAAGCACCTTTTATTTTCATACAATATAGATGAAAAAAATCTTTCAACATTTCACAAACTTTTTTTTTTCAAACACTCCCAACTAGCAAGCATTTTCTTTATTATCTAGGGCAACCATGAACTAATTTCAGGCATCAACTAACAAATCATCCCATTTTCTTTTACTTTTTGACTTTCTTTACATCAAATACATCATTAAAGTTCTCAAGAAGTAAGAAGGATCAAATTATGGTCAAATAGAACAAAAGGGAATAGGCTCATCGGTAGCTATCAAAGAAAAAGATTGAAGGCTCAACGGGGATGACTAGGACAATCATGTACATGCAGGTAAACTGAGGCTAAATTTTGGCTAACAAGGAAAGCCTCTATCACTTTCTAGATCAATAACTTCATTTCATTTCGCGAACACACTGGGCAAGTTCTAGACATCAATACAAAGCACGTTTTACACAAAAATACCCTACACACATGGCACACAATTAACTCAAGATGGATCCATATCAGTCCTCAAATTAGGCAAACATAAGATAATTCAAATCAAGCTCAAATGGGTCATCTAAGAGTCATGAATACGAGCCTAAGTGTCTCAAGAAATTTTATTTTCTCTCTCTTTGTTGAGCATGCTTTTGATTTTAAACACAGAGAATTGCTCATTATCGTATTTTACCTAACCCGAGTACCTAGAATTCGACTGACTTTGAGATTTTGGTTAAATGGTTTTCTAAAAAAAAAACTAATACCCGGTTCAAAGGTCCCCCCTTGGGAAAGAACCGAAGCCATAAGAAAACCCAAGGGGGCAGGTGATGTATGCCACTAATGAGGGACTTAAGAAGCTACTAAAGAAAATAAAAGAAACAATTTTTTTGAACATTTTAATTTTTCTAATTTTTTTTCTAAGACTCAAAAAATACTAACAAAAATCCTACGGCATATTTGTCATCACCATTAACTTCAAAAATTTTACATTACATGGGGACGTATTTCCAACCCCACACTTAATATATACAGTGCCCTCAATGCATCTACGAGCAAAATAAACACAAGGTAAGAAATACTCTCTGAGACCCTCTAGGGCCTAGCTAGCAGCATAATCCTCAACATCAAGGGTCGGCATGACCCCATACTTAAGGTCAAACATGCTCCTCAACTTTCACCTTTGGGTACCCAGACTTCCCCTAATATGCAAAATAAAAATAAAATAAATTTTAGCGCTATAAAAATAAAAATAAAACTATTATACATTGGGTTGCCTCCCAATAAGCGCCTTAGTTAACGTCGTGGCACGACACCATCACTTTCACTACTTTTTCCTCCACCTTGAGGATATGAATTTCACCTCCAATTTTGCATAAATTTTTCTAGTGAAAATAAGGGACCCAAGCAGTAGTTGTCGCATCTTGCACTTCTTGACCCTGAAAGTCATTTTGTCTCTTCGGCATGCTAAATTTTAAGATGTAGGGACCTTGTTCCTCATCTATACACCTCTTCATTGGTTTGGAAGACTCGATTTTCATATCACCAGCTAAACATAATGTCAAAAAGTATTTTGAATGAGGTCCAACACGCTCCAACTAAAAAATTGCATTATTTTTGACATCCTAACTAATGTATACTCCCTCAACATTAGTATCATTAATAACGTTCTGTTCGAATGGTTGGTACTCCTCTTGTTGCTCTATAAATTGACCAGTATCCACAACAATTGGTAGTTGAGCATCAGACACCTCAACTTTTTTATTTAATTGAGCCTGCAGGTCATGGACATCTGAGTCAAATTGGTCAATCTCTTGTCTGAGCTCTTTTCTGCCTTCTACCAATTGTGTCGCCATGTTCGTAAGACTATCACGAAGAATCCCATAAAATTTTAATTATTGAGCTTGTTCCTCAAGTAAAGACTGGCTTACTATCTCTGTTTTTTCAAAGTTATTTCCTTGCCAGAACTCACTCTCTTCTTCTTCTTCTTTTTGAGGTTCGTCTTGGGTATTGGCTAAGCCTGTAACTTGCAGATCATTACAAGTTTCAGTCTGGCCTTGTATCTTTGCGAGTTTGGCACTAATCCTTTCTATGGCTTTATATTATTCCGCACTTTGCTCTATCATTTTTGTATTCCGCTCACTTATTATTATGCTCATCTCACACACATATTTTGCAAGATTGCTGACTCGAGCAAGAAGTTTCACATACTACTTCAGTATTTTTGTCAACATCACAAAAAACATGAGAATCATAACAGGGATTCGCGGTTGGGGAATAAGAATTAGGACAACCATTTCAATGTCCATCTTGGCCACCATATATACTACAAACATTCCATGCAAATGATTGTGGAGATGCACACTACCCATTCCCAGAAATATTATCACAGTGTGGCCACAAGTGGAGTCCTCCACAAATTAGACAAGGATCACCAAAATAAGAGCAACCAATATTCGACCAATTATCATTCCAAGATGTCATGTCAAGAAGAATACCAAAAATATTAAATAATAAAAATAAGATAAAAAACTTGAATAGACCAAAAGAAAAGTCTAATCTAGATAAATAGTTAAATTCTAAGTCCCCTGAATGGTGCCAAAAACTTATTGCTCCCAAACGCACACTCAAGCATACATGGTCGTACAAGTAATATAGTGATTCTAAAATAGGATGTCGAACCCACATGGACTTGTGATTAACTGTTTATTAAATTAGACGATCCTAATTATCTATACAGGAGATGAAATTTAAGGTTATAATTATAAACTAAGTAAAATAAAAAGAAAATAAATAATAAACTTCAACAAAGAAAGATCGGGTTTTATATTATCAATGAGATGGAATCAATCTAGGTCTATGGGCTATCTAACAATCACGTTGTATTCTTCAATTGATTCAACTTATTAATTTATCCAGTTTACTGATTGACAAGGTTGATATTACGACTACGAATCTCCCGAGTCCTCTAGCCGCCTATTCATATTACTTTCATGCCTATATCTCCATGGTCATGAACCTTAACACGAATGTATTTATATTTCCTGTATCAACCAAGCAGGGCGAACTAGGTATATCTCTATCCTAGATACAAATCTGGTCCCTGATGCCCGAGGTTTATATCATGCTCTATTTAATCCTATCACTATCCTAGAATTCCTCCCTCGAGTTCAAGCTAAGATTCGTAGATAGTATTCGATTGGTGATCAATCAATCAAATAATTAAGTTCAAGATTAAATAAATAAACTAATACGATAGGCTAATTAATTGAAATCAGTATTCGAATAACAACGTTCATGAAAGTACCATAACCCTAGAACGAGAAGTTTAGATCCACATAGACATGGAAGAAAAATAACAAATCATCTGAATAAAAACGTAAAAATGAGTAATACAGAGAAGAAAAGGTAAAATCCGGTAACTCCGGCCTCCACGACGGCTCCAAGCTCCCTCTAGGTCTAAAGTTTTAAATCCCCCCCTAAGAAATGCTCAAACCGATCTATTTATAGTTTAGGTTAAAAAGTACAACAAGTAAACCAAATCCCGCTTGAAATAGGAAATTCGCTGTGTCATGTGAGATGCACCCGCGACGCACATGCATCGCGGGTGTGTCCGCAGAGTTGTGATTTTCAAACTTCAGGGAGGCAACATTCCTGCGTTGGACGTGCGACGGATGTCCGTCACACCTGGCTTTTCTAAGTTATCAGATGAGATCCAGAGAGGCTGTCTACATACCTTGGACGTGCGATGCAGATGCATATCAACTGGCTGTGTCAGTCTTATTTTTCCGACTTCAGAGAGATGTTACATCTGCCCTGTGCGTGTGACGCAAGTGCAATACACATGGTACCTTCAGTGCTTAATTTCTTCACTAACTGCTGCGAAATCTTTTCATCATCCATCCATTGCACACTTTCATCAAAGATCCTCCAAAATTTCCCGGTTTTACATCATTTGTTCACATTGTACCTAGATACACAAATAACACCAACATAATCTAAAATACAACACTTCCATTATAAAATACACGATTAAAGCAGTAAGATACAAGATAAAGTGACGCTAAATACTAGATATTTGTGCCAAATATCAACCCACATAAAAAAGAAGAAACATCACAAGAACTAATTTTCATCTATAAGATCATGTCTAAACTCGTAATTTATCAAATCTCTTTTAAAGTAAAACCTAAAAGTAAGTCACAACAGACACCTAGATGATTAGAAAAGGTTCCAAAAATAAAAAATACATAAGTTGAATCTTATGACTATTAATAACCATACAAATAAAACTATTTATTTTAAATTACCTTATCCCTATCATTGTTCTTAAGCCGCAAAATGAGCTCTCTTTCGCTCTTGGTAAAGTTTTTCAAACTCTGAGATATTAACATCAAATTCATGGTGAAAAAGAAGAAATAACTAAAATCAAGAAAAAGAAAAGAGGAAAACAATAGTGTGCAAAAATAATAATGATACATTATCCTAAGAAAACTAACAATAAGTAGCATACCGCTTCATGAACTTTCAAAATAGTGGTGTTTGAACGATTCTGCAGGTTAGAAATTTTATCACAAAAGTTTTCTCATACTTTCTTATAGGGTGTTTTACGTAAAAGTCCATTGTCGTGACTTGCGTAATTTTGTTGATATAATTTCTCTAAACTTCATGTATACAACATATGATATCAAGAAATACAGTCGGAACCAGCAGTTGTAAAACAGTTAATATACTTAAAACAAGAAATCAAATAGTATTTTCTACTTTCACATATTTTATTAACAGAAAATGGCTAAATGCCCTCTCCCTCAAGGTATAAACGGATTACCAACTACACATCTATTCTATACGAAGATCCTATTAAACCTGAATCATTTTGAACTGGAATATATACGCCCTGAAAAGGTCACATTCAAATTTGTGTTATGTGGTGATACACACACGCCCGCCACGTGTATATTTCCTTTAAGAAAATATATATATATATTTTTATTCTCATTCTTTTGCCTTCATTATTTTTTACTTCGTCTATTGCTTTTTCTTTATTTTCTTCTTGTCTCTGGTTTCTTCTCTATCTACCTTCACCGCCGGTGAACCACTTTCGGTTTTCGATAATACCCCAGTGTGCTCCTCCATACTGTAAGTACCTGAAAATCGGATTCAAATCCATAAAATAATTTGGATTATATTGAACTCAAGATATTAATTCAAATAAATTGTGGGCTAATATAATTGTGTTAATTAGTTAAGTCCAATAAATATGGATTTAATTCAAAAGTCTAAATGCATTGGGCTAGTCTATTGATTTGGGCAACAAATGATGAGCCAAGTTTTTCTAGCTCAAGATGTCATCTTATCCTAGAGGCCCAAATTGATGTCATGTGTCAAATGATGTGGCACACCAAATCAAATGAATGAGACAATAGGATCATGCCACATGTCAAAATGGCACAACATGCCTAGTCAAATCAAAGGTCAATGAAAATATGTCATGTGTACAAGTTACATGTTTCGACATATCAAATATCACCATGTCAACTTAAATCTGATTGATCGAAAAGAGTTTGTCTTTATTACAACTCATACATCCTACAACTATAAATAGGGATCTCATAATTCACAAAATGGACCAAGAATTCTAACAAGAAGCCAGAGGGAGCGCGTAGATCAAAACCGCAAATCTCTACAAGCTACAAGAATTCAAGCACTCAAGTATTAGAGGATTTATAGAGATTGTAACGTTCATATTTGAAATCAAATACTACGATTATTGCGATATTTTCCTGTCTTGATTATTATATTATCGACGCGAATTTTATTGTCTATAAATTCTAGCACGCCCAGTGGGACAATCTCTACCTCTCATCTCAACTTTTTGATCATCAAAGTGCAAGAATATCGAAATAGCCTCAAATAAGATCAACTCCAAATCAACTTCCTCTAAGGCTGCTGACTCCAAGTTCTTTGTTGGTGTGGGAAACATCCTCGGTGTTAACTTTGGAGGCTTTGGACTAATTACGAGGAGAAAAGTAAGCATGCTGGGACAATAAGCACTCCAAGAGTCATCCACATCAAGTCCTACTTTTGGATCTTCATTCTCAAAAGGAACAAGATCCTCTACCAATGCATCCGAAAGAGGAAGCAGTGTTGATGAAAAGATTAAGAAGACTCTAGCTCTACTTGATCTCTCTAGATCCAAGAACTCTTCCATGAAGAAAGATGATGATACTTTAAGCGGCGAATCCTCTCTACTAACACCACATGAAGTAATCCAGTCGAATATCAACCTATTTGACAATTCATGCTATTATCCAACATCCCCGACAATCATGCAAGCAATGGTGACTAACTCTTCATCTATGGTGGAGATATTATCAAACTTGACAAATGTAATCGATGGCTGGGACAAGTATATGCAAAACCAACACGCTCGAATTGACAAGTTGATCAACAGATAGATGGTTTGAAGGAAAGAGAATCCAGTCATGCACCAGGAAAAGGTCCAGAAGCACAAGAGACTGAACCTTGCGCAAAACAAGCATCATCCACCAAGGAAATTCCAATCTCTTCTGAAGGGATGATTCCAATTGACCAACTGAAGGAGTTCATCGAAGTGACTATCAAGAATAAGTATGAAGTTACCACTAAGTTCTCTCTTACGTATGTATAGTCGTACACAAAAGGATCGACAACTTCAAGATGCCCATCGCTTATCAACCTCCCAAATTTCAACAGTTTGATGGCAAGGGCAATCGAAAGCAACATGTTGGGCACTTTGTTGAAACTGTAACAATGCTAGAACTTATGCAGATTATCTTGTCAAGAAGTTTATCCACTCCCAAAAAGAGATTGCCTTCGATTAGTACACAGACCTCGAGACTAATTCTATCAATAGTTGGGAGCAACTAGAGCAGGAATTCCTCAATTACTTTTATAACACAAGGCCGACTGTGAGCATGGTGGAACTTACCAACACCCGCCAAAAGAAGGATGAACCAGTTATAGACTTCATCAATTGGTGGAGAAATGCAAGTCTAAACTACAAAGATAGGCTCAACGAAGATTCTGGCATAGAGATGTGCATCCAAGAGATGCATTGGGTACTTCTCTACATCTTGCAAGGTATTAAGCCAAGGTCCTTTGAAGAACTTGCTACTCATGCTTATGACATGGAGTTGAGTATGTCCTCCACCAGTAGCGAAGTGATGCCTATCTATAACCCACACAAAGGAAAGGACAAGCAAGAAACCAAGAGGTGGAGCAAGTTTGTACCCAAAATTGACAACAAAGAATCCATGAACGTCAATGCCTCGCTTGTAAAATTCACAATGAAGGTGAGCAAGAAGCAGAGTGTGAAGGCAACTTCCTATCAAGGCATCACAAGACGTAAAGCGACCTTGAAGGAGATGCTAGAAAGAGAATACCCCTTCCTGGATTCTGATGTCCCTGAAAATTTTGATAAACTACTCGAGCTAAAACTCATTGAGTTGCCAGAGATGAAGCGGCCCAATGAAGCTGGAAGAGTAAACGACCCAAACTATTGCAAGTACCATCGACTCATAGGTCACCCTCTTGAGAAATGCGTTGTCTTCAAGGATAAAGTTATGCAGTTAGCTAATGAAAAAAAGATTCTTCTCGACGATAAGAATATATCACCTTTGGCTCTTTCGATCCGGTCCAGATATGCAACTTTGAATAACGTAAAGAATAAGGACTGTTGGAGGAAGATAAAACTCCAGTTGATGAAGGCAATGATGAAGGTTGGATTGTAGTGACTTGACGGAGGCACTACAAAACAAGTCCACGAAAAGAATCTCCTAAACAACCAATTACGCAGAGTATGGTGAGAAGACCAAGGAAGCAAAAACTAGTTGATCATCCGAAGAAGACAAAAGTGAAGGTAGACCACTACCAGAAACCACGACGTCCCATGACTTCGGAAGAATTTTTACCAAGTTGGTTCTATAACAGGGCTGATTGAGACAACATCGAGGCATCATGCTTTAATACTGATGAAGAAGAAGCAAAGAATGAAAGTCTATCATTGCTGTCTCTATCATCATTTGAAAAGCTTGCTGAGTCATCTTTTCAAGAAGTGCACACATCTGATAAAAAAATCAAATTCACGGACGACAATCTTCGTTCTTTGTACATTGTGGGTCATGCGCTCGAAAAGAGGATAAATAGAATTTTGATAGATGACAGATCTAGAGTTAACATTCTTCCTATTTGCAAGATGAAGGAACTTGACATCACAACTGAAGAACTTTCTGAAAGCTGCTTGATAATTCAATGATTCAATCAAGGGGGGCAAAGAGCCATAAGTGCTATCAAATTGGAGATCACTATCAAAGATTTGCAATCAAGTGCATGGATGCATGTGATTGAGGCAAAAACTTCATATAATATGTTGCTCGATAGGCTATGGATACATGAGAACAAAGCTGTCATATCCTTCTACTATCAATGTTTGAAGTATTATGAAGGTAATGTCGAAAAGAAGATAACTGCTGATGATAAGCCATTTACGGAAGCTGAGTCACACTTCGCTGATGCAAATTTCTACTTGAAGAACTATATTGTGAAGGAAGTAAAAGTCGACGATGTCACAATGACCAAGAGTGAAAAGATCACAACCAAAAGAGTCATGGCGACTAATGGAAAAGTCAAAGTTGGCATTGAGGAGCCGCACTCCAATCTGAATAGAGTGAATATTGTGTCCTCAAAGAAGAAGATAACTCCTATGCTCCGCTACATTCCAAAAGTGAAGAAAGAGAAAAGTCAATCATCTTACACTAGGAAATGTGCTAGGGGCTAACTCTTCTTATCAAGTGAATTGACGTGATAAGTCTGTCCTCAAAGCTACTTGGAAAGTTCGTGGTTCAGAATCACCCCAAAATATGGCATTCCCTACGAAATGTACAAATGAAGGCTTTGATCCAAATGCTTACAAATTATTTGTCAAGGCTGTGTACAACCCCAACGAGCCATCAAAGTTAGGGAAACTTCTAGCAGAAGCTGTCATGATGAAATCACGTGAATGTTTGGGATATAAACAACCTCTACCAGTCTGTATCTTTATAATAAGGGCAAGTAATAGCTACATTACTATGGAAGATGAGTATGTTGCTTCCAATAAAAGGCCTTCGGTGTTTGATCTTCTTGGAAAGCCAATTGCAAAAGCTTTGGTATTTAAGAGGTTAGGGTTATTGAAGATGAAGAAGAAGAATAATTTCTACAGATATTATCAAAGCATGAAAATGCCAGCTTTTCCTAAAACCTATATGGATTCCCAAAGTTTGATTCCTTCTAGAATTAGGCAACAAATAAAACTTGTGATTTTATGTAGGGAGGTACTAAAAGCAAAGTTACACACTGTGGTTTATACCAAGGAGCGTGATGAAGACGAGGAAAGCGTAGGCTCTTCATATCATGTTACTGCGCAAAGTGATTAAAATACCTCATATTAAATGAAGGTTGACAAGAAGTTGGGGGATATTTCTTGGTGTTACTACATATCTTTCAATGATGGAGATCCTCAAGAGGATGAAGACGCTGGAAAAGCTCCGCCAGAACTTAAAGAAGTGGTGGAGACCATTGTAGACTCCTTGAAAGAAGTTAATCTTTGTACTGAGGAAGATCCAAAGCCCACCTATCTAAATGCTTTTCTAACAACTGATGAAGAAAATGCTTACACGGAGATCCTCAAAGAATATAGGGATGTGTTTGCTTGGAATTATAAAGAGTTGCATGGCTTAGATCCCAAAGTAGCAGTCCATCATCTTGTAGTCAAGAATGGATCTTGTCCTATTAAGAAGGCCCAAAGACACTTTAGACCAGACTTGGTCCATTTGATTGAAAATGAAGTGAACAAACTAATTGAAGCTGGATTTATTAGTGAAGTTAAATACCCTACATGGATTTTAAGTATCATTCCCGTAAGAAAGAAGATTGGCCAAATCTGAGTTTGTGTTGACTTCAGAGATCTCAACAAAGCATGCCCTAAGGATGATTTCCCACTTCCTATTCAAAAGTTGGTGATTGATGCTACCACTAGTTACAAAGCAATGTCTTTCATGGATGGTTCGTTCGGCTATAAAAATTAACGTGGCACTAAAAGATGAGGAGCTTATTGCATTTCGTATGCCAAATGGTATTTATTGCTACAAGGTGATGACTTCTAGTTTAAAGAATGTCAGTGCCATATATCCAAGAGCTATGCAGAATATCTTTGATGACTTGCTCCACAAAAATATTGAATGTTATGTTGATGACTTGGTGGTAAAGTCAAGAAAGAAGAGCGATCACTTGCAAGACCTGTGAATGGTGTTCGAGTGACTTTGGAGATATCAACTTCGAATGAATCCATTGAAATGTGCCTTTGGTGTTACTTCTGGAAAGTTCCTTGGTTTCATTGTTCGACATCGAGGAATTGAAATTGATTAAGCCAAAGTTGATACGATCGTGAAAATGCTCGAGCCTCAGAATATTCATGAGTTAAAAAGTCTGCAAGGAAAGCTTAGCATACATTAGAAGATTCATCTCGAATCTAGCTGGAAGATGCCAACCATTTAGTCGGCTTATGAAGAAGGGTGTTCCTTTTCAGTGAGACGAAGCTTGTACTAACACCTTTGAAAGTATCAAGTCGTATTTAATGAATCCTCCAGTTCTTGTATCCCCTGTACCTAGAAAGACATTGATACTATCCATTTTAGCACAAGACCTCATTGGAGCATTGTGGGCCTAAGAGAATAGTGAAGGGAAAGAAAACTCTCTTTATTACTTGAGCAAAATGATGACGCCAATGAGCTGAATTGCTCGCCAATTGAGAAGTTGTGTTTGATGATATCTTCTTGATTTCAAAAGTTGAAGAATTACTTTCAAGCTCATGTCGTTCACCTTGTTTCTAGGGCAAATCCCAACAAGTTTGTAATGTTAAAACCAGTCCTCAGTGACTAACTAGCAATAGTATCTCCAGCTTAAACAATTTGAATGTACATCCCTCAAAAGGCTATAAAAGGACAGGAATTGGCGGACTTCTTGGCAGATCACCCGATACTTGATGATTGGGAGCTAACCAATGAACTTCATGATGAAGATGCAATGGTTATTGAAATACAACCTCCATAAAAATATACTTCGATGGTGCTGCATAATGTGACGGAGCTGGTGCCGGTGTGATGTTTATTACTCCGCAGGGAGAAGTTCTACCATATTCTTTTACTTTGACACAATGTTGTTGAATATCAAGCATTAATACTTGGACTTGAAATGGCTGCCGACATGAAACAATTGTATTTACATATCTTTGGTGACTCTTAGTTGGTGATCAATCAACTCTTGGGAAGCTATGAAGTCAAGAAGCCCGAATTACTCCCCTATCGTGGTTATGCTCAGAAATAGATAGGATGGCTTTAGTATGTGACCCTTCAACACATGCCAAGAAAGGAAAATAAGCAAACGGATGCCTTGGCTGCTTTAGCTTCAACACTGACTCTGCGAGATTAAGCACAAATTACTATCTGCCAAAAATGGGTAGTACCTCTGCCAAATGAAGATGAAGGAGAAGAAAATGAGCTTGAGCATCTCGTCGCTGTTTCCAAAGCTATGAAGGAATATTGGTGACAACCTATCATTGACTACTTGAGTTATGGGATACTGCCAGAAAATCCAAGAAGAAGAAATGAAATCCGTCGTCGTGCACCTCGTTTCCTTTACTACAAAAATACCTTATAGAGAAGATTATTTGAGGGAGTACTCTTGCGATGTTTGGGGGAAGATGAAGCAATCCATGCTTTGCAAGAAGCACATTCAGGAGTATGTGGATCATATCAATCTAGATCGAAGCTCCACTTCCATATAAAAAGTATGGATATTATTATCCAACGATGCTTGGACTACGCTCGAAGATGCAAAGCTTGCCAGCTTCATGCAAATTTTATACATCAGCCGCCCGAAGCATTACATCCGACTATTACATCTTGGCCATTTGAGTCCCAAACTCAACCCTTATCTCATTTTCTCTATCTTCCAGATCCTATAGAACCCCAAAACACCCTCCAAGTGTTCTTGAATGATCCTAGAGTAAAACCAAAGGTAGATAACGTAAATCAAACATTGTGAATCTTGTGGTGCTAGTAGAATCCGGTGTCTCTTTGTTGTGGTTGATTTGGAGATTTCCCCAAGTTGAAGTAAGCTCAAGATATGGGTTGTTATTGTCGTTTAAGGTAAGATTTTACTTTCTTCTCATGTGTTTTAGCTTGTAGAAGTTGTAGCTAACTCGTAGAGTTGGAAAATCTGAAAAAGGAAGCTCGGAAGTTGTGGTGTTGTGGTCGTTGGTTGATGGACTGTTTTGGTAGTACTTTCATGATGTTTTGGTGGGAAATTTGTGAAGAAAATGGAGTATGGGTTGATGTTGTTTTTGTTATTGATGTTGTTTTAGATTTGGAGGAGGTAAGAATACAGGGGAGATGCTATCAGAATTATCCTAGAAACGAGCATGTTGCTCGTAGCTATTTTGTATGTGCCTCCTTGTTGATATTAGTATTTTTTATTGTTGTAGACAGATTGTGAAGAGGTGGATTCCATCATCTTCATCGGAGAATCAGTTCAAGGTATATAAGAGCTACCTGTGTTTCTTTTCTGCATGAATCCATAACCACGTTCCCTTTATTAGAAGCTGAAGGAAGCTAGTTCGCACGTATGTCCCTTGTTGATATTGAGTAAATCTTCCATGTAAATTCTATATATCTGTATCGTCTCACAGATATTCATAAGCTATACGTGATCTAGAATTTCCTCTTAGATTGTGGATTATGAATGAACGAGCTAATGAACTAATAGTAGAATGTAAGTAAAAAAAGGTAGAGGCATACTAGTTATAAAATCAGACCGTAATAGTCTAGCAAGATAAATGTGTTTGTATATCCGAGGATGATTATGGAACTCTCTAAAGCTAAGGGAAGTAGGATATGAGCTACGAACATAATAAGTCACTTAAAAGAATATAGAATACGAGTCGTACTAGGTACTCACTAAACTTAAAAAAAGTAGAATCATATGAAGCATCGAGATAAATCGAATAGTATATCCAGATAGTCGTACAAGTCCGAAGATAGTTGTGAGCCTCCTATAAGCAAAATGGAGTAGATTACAAGTTAACGAATACGAACCGTGAATTGCAAAAAGTACTGGATGAGTTATAATTTATAGGTACAAGTACCTAATTATAGATTGTTTCTTGTTATTGAATGCTGATATGATGTAGCATGTTTATAAATGATATGCCCTATGGACGGACTATGCGACGTATAGCTGCACAGTTGTACTCTTGCCTTCGGGGCTATTCACCTCTTGCCTCGAGGCTATACAGATATGCGCATTGCCTTCGGGGCTATTTACCTATTGCCTTCGAGGATATATACCTATTGCCTTCGGGGATATTAACCTCTTGCCTTTGGGGATATACAAATATGCGCATCGCCTTCGGGGCTATTTACCTATTGCCTTTGGGGATATTTACATCTACCTTCGGGGCTATTCACACCTGCCTTGGGGGCTATGCACTTACACACCGGATCCCACGTGAGGCCGAAATATTATTTTCAGTATTTCAGTATTGATAAGAGTTACCGTATATATAATTCATGTGAATAATATGACAACATAGTAAGGATTAACGAAGATAGTTCAGAGTATTAAAGTAGTAGAAGATTTATAGATAGATAGAAGGGCCAAGTGGTCCAAATGACAGTATTCTGGTAAGTCGATCTAGAGGTTGTGGTGAGTCCGCTTTTATTCTTATCTTTCAGTAAAGATTCTACTATATTTATTTAGGTCCTTCAACGACGAAGCTTTGCGACTATGTCATTTTTGGCGACGGTGATCGCCAACGAGAAGGTGACCTTCAGAGTTTATATATATTGTTTTCTGCCTTACATATTCGGTACATTTCTTTGTACTGACGTTCCATTGCTGGGGCGCTGCATTCATGCATGCGGGTTTAGGTAGCTTGTTTGACAAGCCCTTATAGTTGACATGGTTGATATTCAACAGAAGATCGGTAAGACTCCATTTCATCCGAAGTGCAGCCCAGTCCAATAGTCAGGTTATCATATTATATTTATAGACTTCATGGGTAGGCTAGGGCCCTGTCCTAACTATATTATGTCAGTCGGATATTCTTAAAGGCTTTTGTAGATGCATGTTTGCCTGTGGTCAGGTTCAGTATATTGGTACAGTGTCTGTACTCATCCAGACCTCGTAAGCCCATGCAGATATATATATATATATATATAGTAATAATATGACCCATATATATATACATTTTGTTTTAATTTTTTGCTTGCATGTGTGTAAATGTTGTAAGTTTAATGGTTTTATAAGATGGGTATCTTACGTACGTAAGGCACTACATGGATGTCCACCTCACCTTAGGGTGGGGTGTGACAGTTTTCTTGCAGTCAATAGTTTATTTAAAAAATTAAATCCAAAAATTGTCTTTCGCTTGAATAGTTACAATGGAAGTTATATTAGTTAAACGGTAGAAAGTATAAGTCCATGTGGATACGATATTTGGACTTTAAATCCTATATTACTTGTACGACCGCGTATACTTGTACGTGCGTTTGAGAACAAGTTTTGCATCTTAAATAAATAAAGATGAAGCTTTAGATTATATCATATTAGACATTGAGGGAAAGTATGTGTAAATATATGAATTTTGTAGAATTAAAAATCCTTATTAAATTTGGATAAATTTCTACGTTCAAGAAATTTCAAGCCCAAATCAAGATTAAATTATTTAAGTCCAAGACATGAATTTAAAGTAAAGTCTAATTTCACAAAGCTAGTCCATTGAGTTGGTCTTCAAATCATGAGCCCACTCCATTAGCCGAAGGTTCATGCCATGTGTCAAATGATCTGGTGCTTCAAGGTATGTTAAGGACCAGTGAAATTATGTCACGTGCATAAGTGATGTAACATGAGAAGTCAATATTAGAACAAAACAGATGTCGTCAAGTGTTCAAATGACATGGCTCAACCAATTACATACCTACTTAGCAATAACTTTTGTGATAGATTTGATGACTTAGATAGACCAATCAAATTGAAGGAAAATGAGTATGTATTCATCACAAAATCTTCCGCTACAACTATAAATAGGGATCTTTATAAGGCCAAAATGGATAAAAATAAAAAGACATAGAGAAGCTATCCTCTTCGGTGGTGATCCACAAGTCTTTCGCATATAATAAGTCTTCGTCTTCAAGTGGCAAGCTGCAAGTTTTCATACCTCCACGTTTGTGGTCAAAGCATGGCTCTGAATAAGTGCATGTGTAAGTACTTGCATATAGAATCCTTTGATTACATATTGAAACTTTAAATTATTATAAAGTTAATATTTTTTTTTCATCAATGACACTTATTATAGGAAATTTGGGTCCACCCATAAACGGTATTTTAAGGCCCATTAGGGTTATTAAGTTAACCCTAATGTTTCCTATATAAGCACACTTTCAACGTACAATAAAAATATACATTCTGAAGTATTTTGTTAGGCTTTCTTCTCTTATCTAAAATAAACAGTTAGAATTTAGACTGTGGTTTAGGGATTGCTTTGATATACCGTGACAACCATCATCGGCCAGCAATTTAAGCCGTCATTCATCCAATCTTCCGCTTCTGCTACACCAAAATATGTAAGTTCTCGTTTAAGATTTAATGTGTTATGTGTAGTCTTCACTTATGAAAGAACTTTGTAAAGAAAATTTTCACCTTTCGGAGTCAACCACATTAAATGAGAGATTATTGGTATAGGATTTTATTCCTTGAACAAAATTCTAAATAATTGAGAAAATTAATTAATTATTGAAATTTATGTTACTTCAAGGAAATTAATTCACTTTGCTACCAAAATAAAATTCTGGATGCCATTTCTCATATTTTAACTCATTGTTCTAAAATCTATAAACAAGTAGTAAAAGGCAAGACCTTTATTTGCAATATTCCATCTGTCTGATTGAAATGACTAGGTATCTTGGGTTTTTCCTTTTTTTTTAAATTTTGTTTTGTAGAATTTATTCAATATGGACACTTATCTTGATCTTTGATTTTTTCTCTTTTTGAATAGTATTTTTGCAAGATCTGAAATGTCATGTGTTGTTGGTGAAAATACCACATATTACAGTTGAAAATAAAATAAAAATAAAGAAAATAAAGAAATAAATATTCTTCAGGTTGAGGCGTAGATATCTCGTTCTCTTTAAAAGATTCAAGACCACTGCAACATATTCTTCACCGGTCCAGTAATAACACTCTTGACTTGTCCCCTCCTGGATATACCAGTCCGACAATGTCGTATGACTCAAACAACTCCGAACTAATTGAAGAGTCCAAAGCTCAACCAATAAGAACACCTTCCTTCAACATAAAAATACTCTCTTTTATAGTGAATTAGTTGGAGACTTAAAATACTTTCCTTTCTCTCAACTCTTTCTTTTACTACTTCAACCTCACACTATTTTCCCACACTTATCATATTATCATACATCAACACAATATTCCTCATATTTCAACTTATGGAAGAAACACCTCTATATATATAGGTGTAAAAATCATCCATAGAGTAAATTAGAGAGTAGCGGGCAATTAAGTGAGCAAGAACATGGAACAACATTTAACACCTAGGGATCGTTTGGTAGAAGTGTTAGGATGAGATTGGAGTATCACTGCACATAATAATCAAGGTGTTGACATAAGCTTTAATAGCCAGCACATTACTGCCTTGTGCTATCCCAATTTTTATGAGTGATTTTGAGAACATGCTTAATTTTCGTAGGAAGCGACCTACTTTCACACTCAAATAGGTGAAATTCTGTCAAGTGTGTTCCTGTAACTTTAACACCCCATTTATTGGACTCTTCAACTAGTTTGGAATTGTTTGAGTTATACGATGTTGTTGGGCTGTTGTATTCTGGAAGGGACAAGTCAAGAATGTTACTGCTGGATCGGTGAAAAATATGTCGCAGTGAGATTGAATCTCTTTAAAGAGAGCAAGATATCTGCGCCTCAACTTGGAGAATATTTATTTCTTTATTTTATTCATTTTTATTTTATTTTTAACTATGATATGTGGTATTTTCACCAACATATAACACTTCAGATCTTGTAAAAATACTATTCAAAAAGAGAAAAAAATCAAAGATCAAGATAAGTGTTCATAGGTTGAATAAATTCTATAAAACAAAATAAAAAGAAAAAAGGAAAAACCTAAGATACTTCGTCATTTCAATCAGACAGATGGAGAATCGCAGATAAAGGTCTTGCCTTTTACTACTTATTTATAGATTTTAGAATAATGAGTTCAAATATGAGAAATGACATCTAGAATTTTATTTTGGTAGCAAAATAAATTAATTTCCTTGAAGTAACATAAATTTCAGTAATTAATTAATTTTCTCAATTATTTGGATGTATCTCCATTTTGTTCAACGAATAAAATCCTATAACAATAATCTCATTTAATGTGGTTGACTCCAAAATTTGAAAATTTTCTTTACAAAGTTCTTTCATAAGTGAAGACTACACATAACATATTAAATCATAAACGAGAACTTATATGTTTTATTGAGATACTACAACAAGACGACAGCAACAACATATCCAGTATAATCCCACCAGGTGGAGTTTGGAGATGATAGAGTGTACGCAGACCTTACTCCTACCTTTTGACGGTTAGAGAGGTTGTTTATAATAGCCCCCGGTTCAAATAGAAATGAAAATACACAGTAATAATAAATAGTAATAGCATCAAGAAAATAAGATAACGAAGTGAAAGAAATAAGCAGGTAAAAAACCAAAAAGCAATCCGCAAAAGGAAGTAATATAAGTAACGAAGTCAAGGCCAAAATATTAAATAAAGCATGGCAAAATAATATGAAAAATATAATAATAACATAACTACCACCAAAACATATGCCCATGAAGTGCAAGACACAACCAATAATAAAATAAATAAAAAGACAAGAGACTACAAGAGTAATACGACGCACGATAACACTCAACTACCTACTAGCCTTCTATACTGATTCGTGCCCTTCATGATCCCCTATCTTTGGTCATGTCCCTGGTGAGCTGTAACCGCACCATATTTTCATTGAGATATTGTTGTCTCAATAAAAATTTGGAGCTTAAAATGAAGTTCTGATGATTGACAAACTATGTATCAAGAGGCAATCATGTACAAGAAAGATTTAAGGAAGATGGAGAAGAACCAAAAGTCCAAATAAATCTCCAAAGAAATAAGTGAAGTTGTCACAACACGAAAAGAACTAGTCCTTAGAAAGCAGAATTGAAGATTGTCAAGAGAATCTATTTCATGCCGACTTTGAGAATTGGAAGTTTAGATTCATTCCTATTCGATGAGGAATTAGAGTTCAAGTTTTGAAAAGTTTACCATAAGTTGAACATATGAAATTAGCATTGGAATAGGAGAAACAAACAATATGTGCGTAAAAATAGAAAGAAGGAATTCCATATCGAATAAGGATTAGTTTTCATACAACTTATGAAATCAAGACTTTGATGGATTTGGACAAATTGAAGGCGGCAACCACTCCTATATATGAAACACGTCAATAAGTTTTGAAGATTGACCATAACCAAAGAGGAAAAAATCTAGAGTGATTTGAGAGTCAACACCAGAGTCTCGAGAGAGCTGACTAGAGCAACAACAAAGAACATATTTCTATAATGATTTATCATTCTGTTCTTGAGTTGTAATATATAGGTTCTTAAGTGTGGTTGCATCTATTTACTTGTATTAGTAATTGTACTAGGTGTTTATCAAAGGGAATTCTTTGACTATGTAGAGTCATTGAGGAGTTTGAAGAGAGAGCCAACAATTTGGAATTGTCGAAGAAGAGAAAGTTGGGAAAGATTGTTTGAAACAGTTCTGTAGGTGTATAAATCATTGTAACCTTTATCAAGTTGCTCGTGTTTAGTGAAAATTTAGCAAATCCCTACAAGAGGTAGGTCATGGTTTTTCCTCCCTTGAGAAATAAAGGAGTTTTTCCACGCTAAATAATTGTGTTGATTTTATTATTCCGCACTTTACCTTCTTGCGTAGTACTCAAAAGATGTGGTTCTTTGAGTACTTAGGTCGTAGCCCAGTTTATCATAAATACTGCTTCAAATAATAATTTCAACCAACAAAGTGCGAAAAGTAAATCACACAAGTATTTCTACATGAAAAACCTCCTTACCCAAGAAAGTAAAAACATGACCCATCTCTAGGATTTCTCTCAACAAAATATCACTAAAACAACATTGAGTAGTTTCGATTACAAAATTCTTTATAACCTAAACAGCCTACAATCAACAAGATTGTAGTCACCTCTATGTGAATCCATGAGCTATTTTGACGTTTCTTTTAAGTCTTGAATTAATACTTGTTCGATGAAGATTATGTAGGAGGATTAAATTTTCAAGTTTCAAGACGATATGGATATACAAATATGAATTAACAGATCAACTGGGGGACTTAATTGAATGGATAGACTAATTACAGAATGAGTGTATAATTTCTACACATACATGGGAACGTTATTTTTTTATATCATTATAAAGTATAAGTTGGGGAATTTTTTATATACCTAGTGGACACCTCATATCTGATTCAACAACAATAAAAATAACACACCCAGTGTTATCTCACACATCATACGTGATTAGTTGATAAATTAGATGGCATTTTGATTAACAATAATAATGTCACGACCCAAATTCTCATTGTGTCGTGACGACACCTACCCTAACTCGTAGGCGAACCACAACCATTCAACATAGTGAATGCGAACTAAATGCTGAAAATAAGGAAAATGAAAGAGAAGAAATCAACAAGTCTTATAATTTAATACATAATCTGAAAGGCATCCCCCAAAACCTGGTTGTCATGAGTACATAGCTACTAATCGAAATACAAGTCTAGAACTTTAAATACAATGGATGTATGAAATATAGGACAAAAGAGTAAATACTGTGGGTTACAACAATTGCAGGAAACGGGAAATAAGTAACTGCTAACTATTACAACAAACTGAAATTTCAACAAACTGAAATTACAACCACTTTGATGTTTTGCTCGGTCGAGTGATGACACTCTGTCTTTAAGACAAGATTGCCCCGTATATATCCCTTTACGTTCTAGACAATAGTCTCCCAAGAAAAACAACAACTTAACAAATGAGCAAAGGAAACTCAAGTATTACTTTGAAGAACTTAGAGTAACGAAATGATGCTGAAGAGTAGTAAGAAGATTTCTGTTTTGTTTCTGTATCTAATCTCAACAATTGAGCCAAAGGCTTCAATTTATAGCGTAAGGAGGGTGACTTCTCAACTAGCCAACTAATGGCAGTTAATAGCCATGTAATGGCAATTAGTGAGGAGTTATTCAGCCAAGTAAGTGACTAAATTTATGTGCAACGTAATGGAGCTTTAGTAAGGAGCTATTCAGCCAAGTAAATGACTGAATTTATGTGCAAAGTAATGGAGTTTTAACGCTCCAACCAAAAAGATAATATCAGAAGAAGCCCAAAGCCCAAAGCCCATGACCCGAGACCCGAGATCCGAGCCCGGACCGGACCGGCGGCGATGCGTGTGTGGGCTTAGCCTCGAACCCAAGCACACCTAAGTCCTTCCTCCTTCAAACACATGGGTTACCCCTTGGGGTCCCAAACCCTTATCCATTTTTGAGATTTATAAAATGAACAAATCTTCATTTCCCCACCGATGAGGGAGATTTGTTCCACACCACATTTTCATGCTTCAAACACCTCACTTCGTGGACCAATATCTCTTTCATTTCTCAATGAAATTTGACGATCCTTGGCCCTACGGTCATCTACTCACTTAGTAAATTATGCACGTGTGAAGAACCAAAGTCTCCAACATACGGAACCCTAGTGGTTAAGTCATTAAAGATGGGTGGACGCAACTCCCACCAAAGGCAAATTTCCAACAAATACAAAGATGGAGAATTCTAGTGCCGAGATGGAATCTATGGCTCATCCTGGACCTCCAAGATGAATCTCCAAACTCTACGTCAAGCTCCTCCTCTAGAGTCCGGCTCAGTACATGTACATAGAGTGCAACAAGTGTAGAGTGAGTACGGGAAGCACGTGTACCCAACAACATCGTCGGCCGACCCTTATTATAGCGGTGGCGAGGGTTGGTATTCCTAATACTTCTCTTCTTGCTTGGTTAGTCAAATCATACCGTCTCTAAGTAATTCAAACATTTAAGTAAAGATTCTACAACCACACTAAGTCATAAAGTCCATTGATTTTCACATAACTTAATAAAGTTTCTAGTTTTACCTCAATTAGGATAGATATGGACATAAGGTTCCAACCTACACCTAAGCGGGCATCTAAATCCTCAAGATTACATCATTTCATTAATTAGAATAAGTTCTATTCCTAAGGGTCCAACCCTTTCACGAATTGAGTCAAAATCACTATAAAGATTCAATCTCTTACCCAAATCAACAAGTTATCATTAAAGGGTCAATCTTTTAATTCTTATACTAAGGAACACGTAGATATCTCATCTATATATCGTTCCTAACAATTTAAGTCACGAAGATCCCATCTTTATATCATCACCTACAGTCTCATAAATCCATTTTACATCAAGTATATGTTACAAGTTGCTAGTGTTTTTCTCCTTAAAGGTCACATGGTCATAAAGTCTACCGAAATCAACACAGAGTACACACAACATCAAACACATATCAGGAATATAAATGAATACAATGCAGATGATATGTATGTATGTATGCAATGGCCATATATACCCGACACACACATTGCTGCAGTAGCTGTCACGTGACCCATGGGGGACTCATAAGGTTTATATACTCATTCGATCCCATCGGATACCAGCTCTGTGGCTGAAATGTCATAATCATCCGAAATTTCTCATGGGACCCTAACTTTGTGGCTGTAATGTCATCATCTATCATCACTCCCATATCATGTACCATATCCAATAACCTACTTCCCATGCCGCTCTCAGCAATATATCAATAACTCAAATGCCAATTATAGAATGTATGAATGATATGGATATGTGTACACCATGCATTCAACATAATCAATTTAATCAGTATTTATCAGTTTCTATTCAAGTGCTTAGACGAGATATGGAGTAGCGAATACATGACAAGTCAAATCAAGAATATCATATCAACATGGCTACAAGCCCAAGTAAACAACAATCATACCAACCTAAGCGGATTTATACACTGCGCCCGTGGCCCGAAGGCTAAATATATGAACTCATTCATATATATCATACTAGTTCATTAATTACCCAATTAAGTTTACCAGTACCCGTATTAGTGCTCGTCGCCTCACTAATATGAGACCCCCAATTCCCCATTACTCCCATTAATACATTATTACCATACCAACACATAAACGCTACACTAGAGTCTAGAAAGTCTCAACTTGACTTAATATGAAGTCCTAAAGCTCACGAACAACTCCAAACTCTGTCCGTGCGAAGAATAAACCCTTCCAAAAGCTTGTGTCCATACTCACCGAATGAGTTCAATCTAGTCAAATTAGCAGTCTACATAGTTAGATGAGTACAACAACACCCACAATAATATACTTTATTTCAAAACCCAATAGGATTTCGAGTCTCAAAGGGCAAAAAGGGAAATTTAGTCCAAGATTAGTATACCCAACCTCTAGGGAGTATACACCAAGAATCATCCAAATATAACATCATTTTCAAATTAGGGTCATAACCCATGAAATCCTCATCTCAATTCATAGATTCCACCATGAAATTCTTTATTAATCAATGCAATAATCGAAAGAGGAGATTAGAAGCTTACCCAGTGGATGAACCTTGCAAAACCACCCCAAAACCTCCTTAAACCGAGCTCCTATGCTCCAAATATGTGAATAAGAACCCAACACTCGAAATGGGGATTAAATATCTGATCTGAAATAACGATTATGTTTCAGCGAAATCAACTTCGCTGTCGCGGATGCGCTTCAGCGGAAAAACAAGCCGCCTAGTAGAGGTCACTTAAAATCTTGAATATTCGGTGGGGCAGAAATGATTCCGTAAAGGCCCACACGCCCCTGCGAGAAATTTATCCGCTGAGGCGGACCCTCGACACAGAGTCAAGTCTCACTTCTGCGAGTCGGACCTTCGCATAGGCGAACTCGCAGGAGTGGACACATGGTCGCTGACACGACACCAGCAACCAACATCAGTCCATCACTCAACAACTCCACGTCAACCATCCGAAACACTCCCGGAACCTCCTGGACACAAACCAAACATGCATTCCCATCAAAAAATATATTTCAGACCTGCTCACGCACTCGAAATTCCCGAAAAAGGTCTCTAAGGCTCGGGTTTAATTAAAGTCAACTCTTAAGTTCTAATTTCCCTATTTTACAACTAAACCCCCCAAAACACACTTGACTGCCTTGAGACCTGAGCCACCCATTCCCACAAGTCATAATTACCGAGATAAAGTTACAGGAAGGGCATTCTTTAAAAAATAAGTCTAAAAGTTCAAAACGACCAAACGGGTCGTTACAAAAAATGTGGGAGAATGGGTCAAGCTCACAATCTATTAGCATCATGTTAAGGTATACAAAATAGCTAAACAAATACCTTTTCAAAATACTACAAACAGAAAGCCAAAGATTAGGGGTTACAGGGGCTTAGATTTCGCTACAATTCTTGGCATATGACAGTACGTTTTGCTTCGCTCCTTACTCTTGCAGACTGTTAAACAGAGCAATATACATGTGATATACACTGAATATACAACAGTGTATATCACATGTATATCGGTGGAATAAAGCAGGCAGCAGTGCAACCCAGCAGCAGTGGCTCAATTGGGCCTCTCGACGGTCCGGTTAAAAGGCCCGGCACGTCCGATTCTTTGCCAATATTTAGGCGAGAAAATCGGTGGCCAAATCTTGTATATTAAGGAAAGTATATTGTGTGTATATTGTAGTATATTTGTTACCTAGATTAGGTTATACACTTACCATAATTAGGATATACACTTACCATATTGTATAGGTAGAATTATGGTAGAAGAAGGTTTGTAACTTGTATATATATATCTATTCAATCAATGAAAATAATCAAGGGGATTATTTCTTTCATGGTATCAAGAGACTAGGTTTTACAAAAAAATTTCTCTCCCTAAATTTTTTGGACCCTTGGCCGAGACACCCTCCCCTTCCCCCCCTCGGGTTTCTCTTCCAAAATTCGTCTTCCGCTCTCAAAAACCTCTCTTAAATTTCCCCTCCTTCTTTGTTCTTATCAATATGTCTAAGAACAATTTTCACCCTGCCCTCACGGTTTCCAATATCAAGCTTAGTGTCCCTATTGTCCTTGAAATGGAAAACGTTCAATATGCAACATGGGCGGAGTTGTTTAAAATTCACGCTATATCTTATCAAGTTCTTCATCACATCATTCCTCCCGCTAGACCCCTTCCTGCGGAGGATCCTGAGTTATGGATTACACTTGATGCTACCGTTCTTCGGTGGATATACACCACTATTTCAGGGGACCTTCTACAGACGATTATTGAGCCGGATACCACGGCTATGGCTGCATGGAATAGATTGCATGACATATTCCAAGACAACCAACATTCCCATGTCGTCACACTCGAGCAGGAATTCTCTCTCGTTCGAATGGATGAATTTCCGAACGTTTCTGCATATTGCAAGAAACTAAAGGAGTTGGCGGATCAACTCCGTAATGTTGGTACACCGGTAACAAATAATCGTCTAGTTCTACAGTTGGTTGCCGGTCTTTCGGAGGCCTATAATGGTGTTGGCACTCTCCTTCGCCAAAGCAACCCTCTTCCCGACTTCCATCAAGCCCGCTCCATGCTTACGTTGGAAGAAGCTGGTTTGGCTAAAAAGGCGGCTACTGGAGCAAGCCCAGTGGTCATGGTGGCGTCCTCTCCTAGTCCTTCGGGTTTTGTTAATAATTCGGGCCAAAACCATAATAATGGTGGCGGCAAGAATAATCGCAAGAATAATAAGAAAAATTGCGGGGGAAAACGCGGTGGTTCTAGTGGCGGTTCCGGTGGTCAACAAGCAGGCAGTGGGTCCCAGCCAGGGTACAGTGGCCCGCCACCACCATGGGCCCAGCAGTGGGGCCAATGGCAGTGGAACCCGTACCACCCAACAGCAGTTTCCAGCGGCCGGTGGGGCACAGCCAACGGTCCGAGCCCAATACCCAGCAGTGGCGGCCCACTAGCCAGTGGCCCAGCAGTGGTAGCAACAGCAGCTACGGCCCAGGTGCACCACGGATAGGAGTTCTTGGGCCCCGACCACCGCAGGCCCATCATGCAGCAGGACCCACTCAGACTGATATCGAGGCCGCGATGCACACGTTGGGGTTGACTCAACCGGACCCAAATTGGTACATGGACATCGGGGCAACTACTCACATGACTTCTGAATCAGGTACTCTCTCATCTTATTCTAATTTGAGCACCCCTTGGGGTATAATTGTTGGTAATGGCAACTCTATTCCAATTCAGGGTTATGGTCACAAAACGTTGTCTCCCCCCAATCCACCCCTTCTCTTGAAAAATACTTTACATGCTCCTAAATTGATTAAAAATTTAGTGTCTGTCCGGAAGTTCACTACTGACAATTCCGTTTCCGTTGAATTTGACCCGTTTGGTTTTTTTGTGAAGGATTTCAAGACGGGGAGTCATCTCATGAGGTGTGATAGTAGGGGGGATCTGTATCCTATCATGCCTGGTTTCAGTCCATCGAGTTAATCCCGCCATCAGCCTTTGCATCCATCTCTCCTTCCATGTGGCATGCTCGTCTGGGTCATCCGGGATCTTCTATTTTATCAGTTTTAGATAAAAATAGTTTTATTTCGTGTAAGGGTACGAGTCGTACTCCAATTTGTCAGTCTTGTTCATTAGGAAAAATTGTTAAGTTACCATTTGTAGACTCCAATTCTCATACTTCTATGCCATTTGACATTATTCATAGTGACTTATGGACGTCTCCTATTCTAAGTTCAGTGGGTCATCGATATTATGTTCTCTTTTTAGATAATTATACTAGATTTTTGTGGACGTTTCCAATTGCAAATAAATCGCAAGTATTTTCCATCTTCATCAAATTTAGAGCGTTCATTCGTACTCAATTCGAAAGAGACATAAAAAGTATTCAATGTGATAATGGGAAAGAATATGACAATAGGGAGTTTCGGGAGTTCTGTGCTAATAATGGGATCAATTTTAGGTTTTCGTGTCCTCATACATCTCCACAAAATGGTAAGGCCGAATGCAAAATCTGTTCCATCAATAACATTGTCTGAACTCTCTTGATTCATGCCTCCATACCTCCATATTTTTGGCATCATGCTCTACAATTGGCCACATATCTTCTTAACATACTTCCTTCTAAAGGTCTGACATATTCCTCCCCCTTCAAAATCCTATATAATAAGGACCCTTCGTATTCTCATCTTCGGATTTTTGGGTGCTTGTGTTATCCGTTATTCCCATCCACCACAATTAACAAACTTCAGGCTCGGTCTACCCCGTGTGTGTTTTTGGGTTATCCATCGAATCATCGTGGCTATAAGTGTTTTGATTTATCCTCCAAGAAAATCATAATCAATCGCCATGTCATTTTTTATGAAACTCAATTCCCGTTTACGAAAGTTCATACTCCCGAACCTAAGTCGTATAATTTTTTGGATGACCAAATATCCCCGTATATTATTCGGAATTTTTCGGACAACTCCCGTACCCAAAATCCTCCGGCGGGCCCATGCGCCCGCTGGTCCCCACGATCGTCGTCGCACCTGTTTTCCGGCCACCGCTGGAGCAGTTCCGGCCTATTGGGCCGGTCCAGCCCAATTCTGGCTGAATCCCGAGAAACGAGCCCGATTTTACCGATTTGGGCCGCGAGGCAGCCTTCCTGCTTGGCCGGTCCGTCCCGAACCCGAGAAAAATTCCCAAAATTCACTCAATTCTTCCTCGAGTCATAGACCGGTCACTCGTAGTCGGCGGGGTATTTTTACACCTAAAAGACATTTTAATTTACACTCGGATGTCTCTAAATCCCCCTTGCCCCGCAATCCTGTGTCCGCATTAAATGACCCTAATTGGAAATTTGCTATGACTGATGAATATAATGCTCTTATTGCTAATAAGATGTGGGAGTTGGTGCCCCGTCCATATGGTATTAATGTTATCAGGTCTATGTGGATTTTTTCTCACAAGGAGAATTCAGATGGGTCCTTTGCTCGACATAAGGCGCGACCTCTTGGTGATGGTAAGACTCAGCAGGTTGGAATTGATTGTGGTGAGACGTTTAGTCCGGTGGTCAAACCGGCTACCATTCGCACTTGTGCTTAGCTTGGCTCTTTCAAAGACTTGGCCAATTCATCGGTTGGATGTCAAGAATGCTTTTCTACATGGTGACCTCAAGGAAACAAATCTATATGCATCAGGCCGTTGGGTTTCGGGGATCCCAACCGCCCTAATCATGTCTGTTTGTTGAAGAAATCCTTATATGGCCTTAAGCAGTCTCCACGGGCCTGGTATACACGATTTGCTGACTTTATTTCGACAATTGGGTTCACTCACAGCAGGTCAGATAATTCCTTGTTCATCTACCGCTGTGGTTCGTCATTGGCCTATATTCTATTGTATGTGGATGATATCATCTTGACTGCTTCCTCCGATGCTTTGCGCCAGTCTATCATGGCCATGCTCAGTTCTGAATTTGCTATGAAAGACTTGGGGCCTTTGAGTTATTTTTTGGGGATTGCCGTCAAGCGTCATTCCGGTGGGTTGTTTCTGTCTCAACGGAAGTATCTGCTTTGAGATCATCGAGAGGGCTGGGATGTCATCCCGTAAGTCCACTTCCACGCCGATTGATGCAAACCCAAAGCTAAGTGCCGCGACGGGTTCACCATACGAGGACCCAACCCGCTATCGCGATCTTGCGGGGCCCTCCAAGTATCTTACATATTACGGACGGATATTACGTATGCGGTTCAGCAGGTGTGTTTATTCATGCATGATCCCAGCGTTGAGCACATGGATGCAATCAAACGCATCATTCGGTATATTCAGGGGACACTAGACTATGGGTTGCACTTGTATCCGTCATCTACATCCACACTTGTCTCTTACACGGATGCTTGATTGGGGTGGGTGTCCCGACACCGGACGGTCGACTTCGGCTCTTGTGTGTTCCTTGGCAACAACTTGGTCTCTGGTCGGCCAAACGTCGAGCAACTCTATCACGCTCAAGTGCGAGGCGAATATCGAGGGGTAGCGAATGTGGTCTCCGAATCATGTTAGCTACGTAATTTGCTTTTGGAGCTTCATTGTCCCATTCGAGAGGCAACCTTGGTATATTGCGATAACATTAGTGCCATTTACCTCTCGGGTAATCCGATTCGGCACCAACGCACCAAGCATATCGAAATGGACATTCACTTTGTCCGTGAAAAGGTTGCAAAGGGTCAAGTTCGTGTATGCCATGTCCCGTATCGTTATCAAATTGCGGACATCTTTACAAAGGGTCTACCGGCGGTTCTCTTTGAAGATTTTAGGGACGATTTCAGCGTTCGGAAACCGCTTTGCTATGATCAAGGGGGTGTGTTAAACGAGCAATATACATGTGATATACACCGAATATACAAAGCGGTGTATATCGGTGGAATAAAGCGACGACGGTGCGGCCCAAAGAAGATGTGGCCCAACCGGGCCTCTCGGCGATCCGGTTAAAAGGCCCAACACGTCCGATTCTTGCCAATATTTAGGGCGAGAAAATCGGTGGCCAAATCTTGTATATTATGGAAAGTATATTGTGTGTATATTGTAGTATATTTGTTACCTAGATTAGGTTATACACTTACCATAATTAGGATATACACTTACCATATTGTATAGGTAGAATTATGGTAGAAGAAGGTTTGTAACTTGTATATATATATCTATTCAATCAATGAAAATAATCAAGGGGATTATTTCTTTCACAGACGAAGTGTAAGGAAAAACCTAGTTCTTCTTTAGTTCCTCGTTGTTTTTCTCTCAAATTAGAGGACTTAAATCAGTGTTCTAAATTAAAGTGAGTAAAATTATATTCTTTGGGCTTATATTGATGTAAATTGAACCCGATTATTATGTAGATTGAGTTGTTGATGCTTGTTGGCAAGCATAGAGTTAACCTTGCTAGAAAGGAAGAATCTTAAAGTGAGTTAAAACTTGTTTTTATTAAACCCCTTTTCTTACGAAGTCATGCCCATAAGATATTCGATTAAATGTTTCTACATGTTAATGTGAGTTAGTTGGAATGAGTGAATTCACATTGTTTATCGTTGAATGAATCCACCCAGTGTTGTCTGTTTTCCTCCTATTTTGTGTATGCGTGCTCTGTGCTAACTTTGTCCAGTCCAAAACGGTGGCTAATTCCCCTAGCAACATGACCAAGAAAAAGAAAATCGTCTCCGTCCATGTACCGTGCAAATAGGTTTGAGCTTCCAGAATTGTGTCTCTTTCATATGTTATAAAGAGAAATTCTATATGTTATAAAGAGAAATTCTTTCTTTATCTATTAAATTCTCCTTATATTTGTCTGCATGTAAAGATTTGATGTTTATGCGTTATAAGTGATGAAGGTCATAACATAACCTCTCATGCCATGACTATGATAAAGTTGAATTCTTGAATTTTTAAATGCAAGCATTAATTAAATGGTAACCATATAAAGGGTTACTCTCAACCATACAAAAGAATGGCTAATATTGTTATAATGAGACACAAAAAAGTTGGTGTCCGTATAAAGGGATATGAGTAACCGTATAAAAAAATATTAATTTTTCATAATGAGCTACAACATAAATAGTAATCGTATAAAGGGTTACGGGTAGCCATATAAAGGGTTGTTATTATTGTTATAAAGTCGTATAAGGATTACGAGTAATCGTATAAAGGGTTACTAATTGCTTTAACCGGCATAAGAAAACTTCACTCGACTAGAACAACTTAAAAGAAAGTGATAGAATGAACTAATGAATTAAGTTATAAATTTCAAGTGATTATGTTTCTGCTTCACTTTTGTATCAGACTTTATGATAAATTATGACTTGTTTCCTCTCTTGTACCTTTCTCATCTACGTGTTTTTATTCTAAATCACATTTAGACTTTAGTGAGAAGAATGTTGAGACTGTTGGAAATTTGCCTTTGGCGGGAGTTGCGACCGACCAACTTTAACGGCTTAAACACTAGTGTTACGCATGTTGGAGAATCCGGTTCTTCACACATGCATGATCTACTAAGTACGTAGATAACCGTAGGGCCAAGAATCGTCAAATTTCGTTGAGTAATGAAAGAGATATTGGTCCACGAAGTGAGGTGTTTGAAGCATGAAAAAGTGTGGTATGGGATCAATTCTCCCACATCGGTGGAGGAAGAAAGAATAGTTTTGTTTATAAGACTCAAAATTGGTTTGGGGTTTGGGACCCCAAGGGGTATCCCATGTGTTTAAAGGAGGGAGGACCTAGATGTGCTTCGGTTCAAGGAAAGCCCACACGCGCGCCGCCGGTTCCGGGTTCATGGATTCACGGATCCCTGAAGTTTCATATGTACAGTTTGGTCCCTGAAGTTTTCAGAAAGTCAGAATTGGGCAGAGAGATCAGAAACGCCACAACACTCAATTCAACCATTTATTTTGGCTGAATTACTCCTAAATGACCAACCATTTATTTTGGTGGTATTACTACCTCCATAATGGCCAGTAATGACACTTATGGAGGCAGTTCAACAGCCCCTCATTCACCTATATAAAGAACCCCTTGCACCATTGTTGAGCTACTCACAAAGACAAAAAAAAAAAAACAGAAACGAAATTCATCTTCCTACAATCATTTCATTACTCAAAATTCTTCACGGTAGCACTTGAGTTTCCTTTGCTCAATTGTTCCATTGCTGTTTTATCTTGGGAGACAATTGTCCAGGACGTATAAATGATACATACGGGGCAATATTGTCTTAAAGACAGAGTGCAACACTCGACTCAACATACACAAAACAGTTCCAGTTTTCTTGTTCAATATAATTGTAATTTCAATTTGTTGTTCAATTGTAATTTCAGTTTTCTATTACTTAGCAGTTATTTGTAATTTCCGTTTCCTGCACCTTTGTAACCAACAGAGACTCACTGAGCACGATGGATTGTACTGATGTTCTCGCTTGAGAACCTACGTTGGTTTGCAGTACAATGTAGGAGTCAGTTTTGCAGACGAGCAGATTACAGGCTAGAGATCCTCGCTTTCCGTGCTTTTGATATCTCCCCTTCTTGCTTTCTGTAGGGGCTCGTATATGCTTATTCATTTATTCGTTTATCTATTATTTTGGGGATTAGCCAGGAACTCTATGTCCTGTGCATTTTCTTTAGTACTCCAAGGCTTCATAGACGTAATTTAGTTGGGTCGTGGTTGATCATGCTACTTAGTATCATTTTCAACTCGTTTACGTATTTTTAGATTTCAATTATTATTCGGATTATTTAAATAATTGTTCGGATTAGAGTTTTGAACAAAAGTTAAGTTATTTATTTTAATGCACGAGGGGTATATGATATGAAAGTACTTGGAACAGTCAAGTTGATACGTTCGGTCAAATCAAGACACCGAGTGCCAGTCACGGCTTGTTTAGAAAACGGGTCGTGACACCCTACCAAGCTAAACTCTTAGCTAAAGGTAAATGGAATCTCTTGGAAAATCTCACAATAATGCCTCTTGAATAAGAAAATAAGGTTACAACTCAAACACCTACTAAAAGATCTAGTTAGACTAATGAAAGTAACTTCAATTGCTTAAACTCGATCTCCATAATATATCTATCTTGCTCTAGAAACGGTTTCTAGCCTGTGTTCTCTCTATGTAGGTGCATCCCTGCAAGTAAACAATCTTCTCAACCAATATATTGACACACGGTATGCAGCATAGGTAAGGGATAGACACACATGAAAAATCAAATAGCCTAAACCTAGAGAATAAAGGAAGTGGGAAATCTGTCACACGCTTTATATAAGTTGAGTTCCAAATATAATTGTACTTCCTTTCGAATTTGGACTCAATTATAACAATAATGATCTACCAAGATTTTCTATATCGATTTAGCCGTCTGACAGGTCAAGTTTTACTAAATAAGCGAAAGTGAATCCTACTCCCCCTAGAATTAAGTATTAGACACTATACAAGAATCAACTAGCAGGATCCGATCCTTTTACTATCATTAAACAAACTAAGCTACCATATTTATTAATCAAGATTATTATTCACCATAATTCAACAAAAATTACTCCATCCGTCCCAATTTGTTTGAAGGTTAACCAGTTTTGGGAGTCAAACAACTTCTTCTTTAACTTAATTTTAAACATAGATTTTCGAGTATTTTATAATAAAATTTACATATTTGAAAACTACATAAAAAGTACGATTATAAAGAATGGATCTTGGGCCTAATTCAACCCCAAAAGCTAGCTTAAAGGGAGGAGGATTGCCCAAGCCTATAAAGGAGACCAAGGACCACTTATCCCACTGATGTGGGAAAACTCAACATCCAGCCTAACGCCCAGGGCTGGACATCTGGAGCGTGGACAATATAAGAGGAGGCCCAACATCGGAAACAATGAATTGGAACGGGTTCGACTCTGATACCATGTAAAGAATGGATCTTGGGTCTAACTCAAACCCGAAAGCTAGCTTAAAGGGAAGAGGATTGCCCAAGACATATAAGGAGACCAAGGACCACTTTTCAGAAGTCTAGGTCTAGCTTCTACCGATTTTTTCTCTCTTCCGCTGCCTCAGTTTCCGTGTCCCTTCTCAGAATCTGTGCCCCTCACCTCCTCTCTTCCCAATTTTTCCTCCAAATCCCTCATTCACCTATTGTTCTTTCGTTACGTCTACGTCAAAGACCGTGTTTCATCTTGTCCTAACTGTTTCCAACATCAAGAACCACGTCTCTATTGTTCTTGAGATGGAAAACGTCCAATATGCGACATGAGAAGAATTATTCAAAATTCACGCAATCTCACATCAAGTCCTCCATCACATAATTCCTCCCGCTGTCCCTACCCCCGGGGAGGATCCTCAGTTGTGGGTCACTCTTGATGCTACCGTCCTTCAGTGGATTTACTCCACTATTTCTACCGACCTTTTACAGACGATCATTGAACCAGACACAACGGCTATGACTACCTGGAATAGATTAGGTGATATATTCCAGGATAACCAACATTCCCGAGTTGTCACTCTTGAAAAGGAATTTTCACAAGTCAGCATGGAAATTTTTTCGAATGTTTCAGCTTATTGTAAATGGCTCAAGGAATTGGCGGACCAACTCCGTAACGTTAGAGCACCTGTTACCAATAATCGTCTTGTTCTACAAATGGTTGCAGGCCTATCTGAGGCTTAAAATAGAGTTGGGACTCTACTCCGACAAAGTAATCCGCTTCCCCCTTTTTATCAAGCCCGTTCGATGCTCACGTTAGAAGAAGTCGTCTTGAAAAAAAAGTCGGCTACCGGCGCAAGTTCCGTGGCGATGATGACTTCATTCGATAATTCTCACGGTTTTGTTGACAATTTGGGCCAAAATCATAATCACGGTGGCGACAAAAGGAATCGTAAAAATAATGGCAAATATCGCTGTGGCAATCGTGGTGGTACCGACGGCGGTGGGGGAGGCCAAATAAGTGGCAGTGGGCCTCGGCATAGTAGCAATGGGCCGCTGGCCAACTGGTCCCAGCCATGTCCCCCGTGACAGTGGGGCTGGGCCAGTGGACATTGGCCCAACAACCCCTATTTTCCCCCAGCTCATACCCGGGAAATTGAACCCAGTTCCAGCAACAGGCCATGCCCAATTTCTCGGGTCCATCAACTGGGCACAGATTCACTTCTGGGCCGGGGCAGCAAGCTGGTTTGCTTGGGCCTCGGCCCCAGCAGACGTTCCAAGTAGTGGCTCTCACACCAACTCCGACAGATATTGAGGCCGCAATGCATACGCTCAGATTAAATCCTCTAGACATGAATTGGTAAATGGACATCGACGCCACTTCTCATATGATGTCTGACCAAGATACTCTCTCGTCTTACTCCAATTTGAGCAAAAATCGTGGCATTTTTGTTGGTAATGGAAATTCAATTCCAATTCGTGGTTATGATCATAGAAATCTATCTTCCCTACATCCGCCTCTCATCTTAAAAAATGTCCTTCATGCCCCACACTTAATTAAAAATTTAGTGTTAGTCCGTAAATTCACCGTTGGTAATTGGGTTTATGTTAATTGTGATGCCTTTTGATATTATTCATAGTGATTTATGGACATCTCCCGTTTTGAGTTCTGTGGGCCATCGTTATTATGTCTTATTTTTGGATGATTATTCTAATTTTTTGTGGACTTTTCCCCTATCCAAAAAGTCTCAAGTGTTCTCCACTTTCTTACAATATCAAGCATTCACTCGTACCCAGTTCGAACGGAAAATTAAAAATATTCAATGTGATAATGGCAGAGAATATGATAATAAGTTGTTTCGGGAATCTTGTGATACTAATGACATAGTTTTTCATTTTTCTTGTCATCATATGTCCTCACAAAATGAGAAAGCCAAACGCAAAATTCGCATCATTAATAATATTGTCCGAACTTTATCAGCCCATGCTTCTGGACCCTCTTCGTTTTGGCATCATGCACTACAAATGACAACTTACCTCCTTAACGTACTTCCTACCAAAGGGTTAGCATATGAATCTTCCCTGAAAATTCTCTATAATAAAGATCATTCATACTCACATCTTAGGGTCTTTGGGTGTTTATGCTATTCACGCTTTCCGTCAACAACAATAAACAAACTCCAAGCCCGTTCTACCGCTTGTTTTTTTTTTTTGGGTTATCCGTCAAATCATCGCGGCTACAAGTGTTTTGATTAATCATCTAATAAAATCATCATTAGTTGTCATGTTCTTTTTGATGAAACCCAATTTCCATTTACCAAAGTGTGTAGTCCTGTGCCGAGTTCGTATAATTTTTTAGATGATGGGGTCCCACCATATATTCTTCACCATCTTTCGGACCAGTCCTGTGACTGCGCCGCGCCAACCGACCCACTGCCTGCTGGCCCACTAAACCCATTTCCCAGTCCCGTTTCAGGTCCTACCAGTGAGCCTCAACATAGTCCCGATCTGGGCACTGTTTCGCAGCCCCAACCCCAACCCCTTTTGGACCCCTTTCCCATCCCAGTCCGCTCACAGATTTCAGTGTTGGGCCAGCATGCCCACTGCCTACTGGCCATTCCATCACCACTCCAAATGTTAACCAAAATCCACCCAATTCTACCTCGAGTCAAGTGCCCATTACTCGTAGTCAAAGGGGTATTTTTAAACCAAAAAGATATTTTAATCTCAATTCTAATGTTCCAAAATTTGCACTACCTCGTAACCCAGTGTCTGCCTTGAATGACCCAAATTGGAAATTGGCTATAAACGACGAATATAATGCTCTTATTGAAAATAAAATGTGGGAGTTGGTACACTGTTCTTCTAGTGTTAATATTATTCGATCTATGTGGATTTTTACTCATAAAGATAATTCTGATGGCTCTTTTGCGAGACATAAGACTCATCTTGTAGGTGATGGTAAAACTCAACAGGTTGGCGTGGATTGTGGTGAGACATTTAGTCCGGTGGTCAAACCGGCTACCATTCGCACTGTTCTCAGTTTGACTCTTTCGAAAGCATGGCCCATTCATCAGGTAGATGTAAGGAATGCTGTCTTACATGGTGATATTAAGGAGATAGATTACATGCATCAACCCTTGGATTTTCGAGATCCAAAATATCCTCATCATGTCTGTTTATTGAAAAAGTCCTTGTGTTATGTAGGCCCCACAGGCCTGGTATAAGCGGTTTGCAAACTATGTATCTAGTATTGAGTTTTCTCACAACAAGTCTGATCATTCTCTGTTCATATATCGTCGTGATATTTCTTTGGCATATATTCTATTATATGTGGATGATATTATCTTGACGGCTTTTTCTGATGATTTACGCAAGTCTATCATGGCATTGCTTTTTGAGTTTGCTATGAAAGACTTGGGGCCCTTGAGTTACTTCTTGGGGATTGATGTCACTCGTCATGCATGCGGGTTATTCTTATCCCAAATGAAGTATGCCGCTGAGATAATTGAGCGAGTTGGTATGTCATCGTGTAAGTCTACTTCCATTCCAGTTGATACTAAACCCAAGCTGGGTGCTGCGGCTGGCTCACCTTACGAGGATCCCACCCACTATCGCAGTCTTGTTGAAGATCTTCAGTATCTTACTTTCACAAGACCGGATATTACGTATGTTGTACGGTAGGTGTATTTGTTTATGCATGATCCTAGGGTTGAGCACATGAATGCGCTCAAACACATTATCCGATACATCCAGGGAACATTTGACTATGACTTGCATCTATATCCATCGACGGCCTCTATATTTGTCTCGTATACAGATGCTGATTGGGGTGGCTGTCCAGATACCAGATGCTCCACGTCTGGTTATTGTATGTTTCTTGGTGATAACTTGGTCTCATGGTCTGCAAAGCGTCAATCTACATTATCATGCTCAAGTGTAGAGGCCGAGTATCGAGGGGTAGCCAATGTGGTATTTGAATCATGTTGGTTACGTAATCTTCTCTTATAACTTCATTATCCTATTCCAAAAGCTACCTTGGTGTATTATGATAACATTAGTGTGGTGTATCTATCTGATAATCTGGTTCAACATCAGCGCATTAAACACATCGAGATGGATATCTATTTTGTTTGAGAAAAGGTAGCTTGTGGACAAGTACGCGTCTTACATATCCCTTCTAGATACCAAATCGCAGACATCGTTACTGAGGGTCTTCCCTTGGTTCTATTTGAAGATTTTAGGGACAGTCTTAGCGTATGACGATCGCCCGCTATGATTGCGGGAGTGTGAAAGTATACATGATAAACACGACATTGGAGCCTTGTGTATACCGTGTATATCACGGAAACCCATGACAAATGAGAGACCGTGATATACACGGTATACACAACCGTGTATATCACTATGTTTGGTAAATAGGTTTTTGTATGTAATTAGCATTGTACATTTACCATAATTGTAGAATTCATGTACAAATAGAATATGGTTTTGGGAGTAGAATAGAGGATTTTCCATATTATGGAAATTGTAATTTGTATATATACTCATTCATTAGTGAAAATAATCAAGGGGTTATTTATTTCAACTATAAATCTGCATAATTAATAATTCACAATATATGCAAAGAGTTTGAGAAAATCGTAGTCAAAGAAAGAGTTATTTGACTTCCCAAACTGATCAACCTTCAAACAAATTGGGATGGAGGGAGTGATATGCTAGAGTGTCATTTGGTCGCTTGTCCTTTACTTAGAATTTGGATTGACTTATTTTAAGTTTTTTTTTGGGTTATAAGCTTTTCTCTACTTTTTTGAAGTGTTTGAATGAGATAAAAAATGTTTTTAAACACTTATTTTTAGGCTATAAAGATACAAAGGTCAAAAACCAAAAGCCAAAAGTTGGATAGGACCAACTTATAACTTTTACCATTTACTTAGCTTATAAATCACTTTTAAAAAGCAAATCTAAACCTCCTCTTAGTGGGTTCTGTATCTAAGAACTTGAAAGAGAATAAAAAAGTGTTTTTGCTATCGACGGATGAGTCCGGCTGTAGGGCTCTATGTTCTCCGTCGAAGCTTTGTCATATAATGTATACCTAATTAGCATCGACATTTGACAACCACAAGTCTCCACCACCTGCCTCGTCACCACTCACAAAATTGTTGGAAAAGGGAAGAGCAAAAAGCTAAGTGGAAAGAAACACAACAAAGAAATGAAGTCATGAAAGTGACAACAAAAAAAAAAAAAAAACGAACGCAAACCTAAGATGCCCACGCACAACTGCATAAAGGTCCTAGCCCTGCACAACCTTTATTTACCATGGGTATTGGGGACGAGTTTAGTCAGTTTCTTGCTAATAGTAAAATTAGATCAAGAATGAAACTGCGTGGTAATTATCCCCTCAATCTCAAATTGTGTGATGCATTTTTTCTTTGTAATTTGTCTCAAAAAGAATGTTATCTTTTTTATTTGGAAATGAATTAACTTTAAACTTGTTATTTTACGCTTAACAAAATAATTTATGGTCACACAAATATCTATATTTTGTTTTAGATAACCAATTTTAAAAAACTTTATTTATTTCTTGAACTTCACGCTCAATCAAACAACGTCATGTAATATGAGACTAATGGAGGAGTAATAGATTATCGTGTTATAACAAATTATGCAAAGAAAACACAAATTTGTGATCAAACAGCTGATACAAAGAAAGAGGTTTAAATAATTTAATGCGAAAAAGGGCATATAATTACTTTTATAACGCTAATCATATTTTAGTCAGCGTTTCAAAACTAATTAAGCTTTAGCAACCTTTTTATGCGAAAATATCATTTGGATAATCATACTCTAGATTAAAACACGAAAACTTTTAGAATTTCAACGTTACTTGAATTGAAATGCATAAATTCCAGGAAACGTTCCTAGAATTCTAAAATATATACTATAACTTTTAAAATGTACTTGTCCCGAGTGAAATAGGTAATGTGAAAAGATTATTTCACTCACGATACCTCTTTCGAACATCATAAATCATTTCTAGAGTTTGAACTCTCCATAAGTCGTTCCTGAAATTTTAACTCCACAAAACTTTTCGGACTACAACTCTTTATTTTGGAGTTTAACTTATCAAAATTTTAATTTATAGCGTCTTATGCTGAAGTTATTAAGTCCATTACTCAAATGGTCACTAAAGTAACCAAAATTATCTAGAATAGTGATTTTTTTTGTTTGTAACTGAAAAGTCACTTAATTATGCATACTAGCACTTAGAAAAAAAATCCTATCAAATACTTATTTTTTATATTATTAACTTTTATCGTTTGTTACTTTTTAAATCCTATGATAACTTTATCTTGTTAATTAATCTATATTATGGGCTTACATATACAACAAATAAACTTTATTAATAAATAAAAAGGTGAAAAATAGTTTCAAGCATATATAATGGTGCAATAAAAAATAATTGAACACAATTTTCAAACATATATAATGAATATTATATAATATACCTCTATATTCAATTTATTATATTGTTGTATTACATGCATCGAATAGATGTTTTAAAAGTTTTTATTCTCTTTCATTCTCAATTGTGCAAATAATAAATTTTTGAGTTTTTGTTGTTATTGTCGAAATTACTGAAGAAATTGCACAGTTTGCACTTCAAATGGGGTAGTCTTTAATTTTTTTCCTTCAAAATCGAACTTATACTTAATGGGGCATAAGTTCTTTAAGAGCGCGACCCGTGCGGGACATAAATTGTGAGATATTTTGATGCGAAGATATAAATTTATGCTTCACGAAAAAATTATTTATATTGAGGGAAAAAAATTAAAGAACAGCACAAAATTGCGACAAAAGTGCAAATGACCCTTACTATCTGTGCGTTTATTCAGATGGGCGTTGCATGTTTTAGCAAAACATCCCTCGTTCAGTCCAGCCATATTGAGAAATCACACTGATATGCACTTTCACTCTATTGAATGATGAGTAACGCTTTGGAGTGATTTTGGAAAGAAAATTATAAGCGGAGAGTGGAAAATATAAAAATGTTCTATTTTAGATTGATAAGGATTAAAATATATCCCTTGATACGATATGTTAGTTGCGTAAATAAATCATATACTTTTTGAAAACAAATAGTAATGTAAAAAAAGAGCAGTCTGGTGTATTAAGTTTCCGCTATGCGAGGATTCGGGAAAGGACATGATCACAAGAGTCTATTGTACGCAATCTTACCTCACATTTCTGTAAGTGGATGTTTCACATGAAAACAAATAGTAATGTGATTTTTGAAAATAATTATATTATATTGACCCATGGTGTAAATTTCTCTTGAATGGAATGAATAATGAATGTGTCCTCGCACCAATCGCCTTTTCTGAGCTTCTTTTATTTTAATTTGAGCCAAGTACTCAGGAAGCTAATTATTTTATTCAATGATTATAAATGTGATATATTCTAATAACCAATTGTACTTCTGTATCCCATATGTTGTAAGCCATTATTAGAACTGGTCTTATCTCTTCCTCTTTTTATCTATTCATCATTTTGAGTAGTTAATTAGATCAGGTGCACATTATACGCATTTAAATAAAGGACAACCATTTCATCAGCAGAATAAATAGACAGATGCTACACACACTTTGTCATTTCTCCAATATAATTCTCTCTAATAAACAAATGCAAAAGTAATACCCTTCTGATCTTTATTATTTCTACTTATCCTTCTAACTTTAGTTTGTTCTAATTAAACAGCTTCATCTCCAGCTTTTGCCTGATTTGAAGACTTTGTTGCAGGTGATTCAGATTGATCAGACTCTTCACTACTGATCGATATCGACGATTGTTGGTCCTTGCTCTTGCCCCATATTACTAAGTATAGTCCAATTACAATGATTGCCCCTCCCAAAATCCTACATTATATTAAACAGGAAACGGATTAGGCAACCTCTTTTGCACTCAACAATACTACTTGAAACAAAAGTCATTAATGATATCGTGATAATAATTTATTATGTCAAAGAAGGATGAAATAAAATAAATAAATATGCACATACCTTCCCAAGTTTAGCTGCTCGGATAAAATGAATGAACCTAAGATTGCGACGATAACCATGTTTAGAGGATTAAATGCAGTTACAAAAACAGGTCCTTTTTCCTTCATTATCAATCCAGAGACATAATAGCCAACTCCAGAGGTGACCATTCCCTGCATCCATAAAAATTATATTTTAGGTGAATTAAGCTCTCGCCGTTGACCAGCGGTAAAATTATATTCGTGTGACCTATAGGTCACGGGTTTGAAAAGTAGCCACTAATGCTTGCATTAAGTTAGGCTATCTACATCACACCCTTTGGGTGCGGTCCTTCTCCAGACCCTGCTAATGCGAGATGTTTTGTACACCGGGCTACCATTTTTTTTAAGCTCTCGAGCTAATTATAGGTTATAAATATGTATATGGACACATACTAGAGAATGTGGAAGCTTACACTATAAACGTAAGATAAGAATTTAGTGTCCCAGTGAATGGCCCAGATTGAAGTGTTGCCTCTTTCAGCCACAAGGGTCAGAACAGTGCCTTGCAGCGCTCCGGCCGAGCATATCAGGCAAGTGAGAGATAATGCCGCAGGGTATGTCTTCAATGTAATTGCCTGTTTGTGCAATAAATACACATAAAATAAGAAAAAAGAACAATGTTAACCGGAAGAAAAAACTCTGTAGAATATCCTGCTGGTCATAACATTCACAAGTGACGTGAATTTAATATTAAACATGTTATAAAATTCGTATGGTTAACAAAATTTATCATTAATTTAGGAAACATAGGATACATCTTTGGTTGGCATGAAATAATAAGAAAAGGTTTAAGTTATGTATATATATACTATCCTATCAATTTAACCGGTTATTGTAGTTGGTTACACTTCTATGTTTCAAGTTACTATATCAAGATTATTATGAAAATTTACATATTATTGTATGTGAATTTGACTTAAAAGTATAAAAATAGTACCTGAAGATTGTAAAAGCAGGACCAACAGATACAACCTGCGGCGATGAAGAGAGCACCCTTAATTGGGTGTAGCTCAGTAGGAGAAGCACTAGTAGTAATATTGGGGTGATGTCTGGTCCATGGCAATCCAAGTGTAGGTCCTCCAATCAGTGTCATAATCATCGCACCACCAAATGTCACTGCTGTTCCCACTATTTTTGCCTGGCTTGGTAATCTCTTAATGTTCACCTTCTCAAGCCTACACGTTGAATTCACCCATTATTCCAAAATTACCTACTCAACTAACCAACTTCCACCGATACTCTTTTCCTTTCATAATTTAACGGAGTATATAATTAAAAAATAAAGTCTTTTGCACATACCAAATAATAATGTGAATGACATCTTAAATATAAGAATTAAAATCACAGAATTTTCAATTTGTTAGGATCAAGCGCTTATTATATATCATGTCAAAAATTATACTGCTCATAGCAAGAGAGTAACTTTATTTTTTAACTAAGCCCACCAATCAAGCGTTATATTCGATCATGACTTCTATCCGGGCCACCAAGCCCCCCCTCGTGGTCCTTGCCATAGCAGGATGTTGGCATTATCCAACACAATTATATATAGAATAGTGTCCTCTCTTTTCTTAACAGAATGAGTACTTATTTGTAGCATTTATGCATTAATAATTGGCGCGTTTATATCAACTGAACTTTGGTGTCACTAGTTTTATGGAAAACAAAGGGAATATTTTGGACAATCAGACGGCTCAAAACTACCATGAACTCTTTTGGTACACGACACCATTATTACTTGCTTATCGTTTTTTCTTTATTTTTTTTCTGATTCAATAGTTCAGTTAAATTTATCAAGCGTAGTCATTTTTCTTTTTTAAACATTTAATATGAACGTGCATGCCATTAAATAAGTTGCAAAAAAGACGGGTAATTAATTACCTTAATATCCAGGCCAACATAAAGGTGAGAGCTGGAAGCACATTACACATAGCTGTTGCAAAAGTTGCAGTAGTGTATCTCAATCCCGTGTAATACAAGTTCTGGTCTATGACAGGCCTGCAAAAAAGACAGCTTTTGTTTTCAGTGAAATGTCAGACAATTTGGTAAGTTGAGGAAAAACGATATATCTCCCCTCAATTTATCTCTCATAATTTCTTTTTTAGTCCGTGTCAAAATAAATGTCATCTTTCTTTTAATGATATCATCTCTAATTTATTCTTCTTGGGTCTCACTTAGTTTAGAGATATACTTATTGCGAAGAAAAAAATCAACGAAAGTAGGTACTAAAATAAGGACTTTGATAAACATAACAAAATCTTCTCTTATTTCTTAAATTCCGTGTCTAGTCAAATGATGTCACATAAATTGGGACGAAAAGAAATACTAAAGTATTGTCAGAGATGGATGTTTACTCCACTAAGCCCAGCAACATAATCTTCAAGAAAATGGATAGAGTCATTTTGGGCCTTATTTTCCTGTGTGTTAAAACAACCAGAGAAACATTATTAGTAAGCTTTTAACCAAAAAATTTCATCGATAGAGTTGCAGTGCATGAGTATATATGTTTGAACCTTTCTAAGAGGAAGGCAAAAGGAGCGAAGACAATAGTGGCAAAGGCATTTCTGTAGACAGCAAAGGTGAAATGGCTCATGCCATGATTTAGAGCAGACTTAGCTATTATGGCTGATCCTGCATATCCAAATTGCAACAATGTCACTGCCAAATATGGTTTTCCTTCCTTCACTAACTTCAATAACCATCTTGACATGCTTCTTTTTAATTTCTATACTACTGCACTCACTATCTTTCTTTAATTATAAAAGGATATATAGAGTATTATATTGGTTTTCTACTTCCTTCACAAATCATGTCTTGCGGTACTATATATAGGCGCCACACAAAGCTATCTAAGCACGTCTCCACATCTTAACTCTATGGACTCCACTATCGTCTTATAATGGAATCCTTCATAATGACTAACTAATTTTATTAAAGTTTGTCATCATGATACTAAACTGATAATTCTATCTTTCTCGACCAAATTCAAATATAGGATACTTACGTAAATGTACCATTTTGCGAACTAGTTTACCAACATGGATGGCCGAAGTATATATATCTATACATATGTATATTAAATATATAGTATATGTATATTATAATGTATAATATATGTATATTTAGTATAAAGTATACACTACCTATACATTGTGTACATACTTTGTAAACTAGATTGTCGAATGATATTTAACTATAATTTTCCCTTTAAATATATTAATTTACAGGTGAAGAAAACGTTCCCAAACATTTGTAAGTGTTATGCCATGAATCAAATTATGTCTACGTTATTGAATCTTTTTAGGTTCACTATTTCGGAAATGAAACAATTAGCAATTTAATTTTTTAGAAGAAGTGGAAGTATATTCTTTTTAGATAAGTAAAATCCAAACCTGGAGCAATTTAAACATAAAATATGATGAGACATTGATGCTGACAAGGGAGATTAAAGCTCACAACAATGCACTAAACCAAATATGTCTTCTTAGTGGACATTCAGCTTGGACATTATATTGAATTCTTTCAAAATTAATAACAACAAATCAGAGCACTGCTCAATGAGTTTCACGTATGTTATGTAGAAGAAAATCGGATTATAAAAATCAAAATCTTTACAGTTATTGGAGGACTAATTGGATGGGGTTAGCTTGTAATTGTTTGGCTCTTCCTCACTTGTATCTATGTATGTGAATTATTAGCCATGATGTTGTAGGGTTTTGTTGGGTCCAAAACACATAAGTAAGGCACAACGAAAGTTTAAAATTTTGTTCTTACTTACTCTAACAACTTATTCTGGTATGGTTATATGACAATCACAACCTGTAATCATAAAGCAAGAACACTTACATGTTGTATTTATCTGGATCTTTATCTATTGTAGGTGCGCACGCGAATGCCCTTACGTTTGCAAGCTCCAAGCTTCAATGTATTTCTCCTTCGGAAAGCTAGGATATCCGGCAGAGGATCGAGAGATTGTTTTGATTCTAAGTCTCTAAGATTATAATCTGAAACTAAGTGTATTGAATAATGAAATGAATGTCTGTATTTATAGGTGAAAAATTAGGTCAAACCGGATTAGGGTTTGACCTTGGGCCTGACCCATAAATTGAGACAGATTAGGTCATTAGCGTCGCGGCCCTAAACCGTCTCGATTTATTTTCCGCACATTCTTAATTAAATTCAAAATTCCAATTTTGACTTAATTAAAACAATCATTATTCATTTAAATATCTCGATTCTAAATCGAATATTTAATACCCTTTCAATACATCCTTAGATCGAAAAGACAATCGACATATTGTGACCCTACAGGCCTTCACATATCGATATTAATCAAATTAAGGTCTACGCGGAACTCCTAGACGGTGCCGCAAGACGAACTCAATATGTGAAGTACGTTTACACGAATCCAGTAAACTTAACCTCTATGTGGTAAGATAAAATCCTTTCATTCACGACACACCCGATCAAGCTTAGGATTTGTCAAGTGTCTATCCAAATGGCTTAATCATTGTATCTCATATTTATTAGTTGACAACTAGTCCATATTCTAAATATGTATATTGCGTTGGCCAACGACTTAGTCAACCTAATATCACTGAGAATCTAAGTGTTCTCTCGAATATTCATTCGAGGAATGAATCCTAATCTTGGCTCAACTACCACCTTTAATCCACATCGTAATGTACCCAATACAAGCCGTATCTCAACCTATAAGGCATTTGAGCTTAGGACAGGATCAAAGTATATTACTTTGTAGACAATGTGCGTATTGACCTCAAGTCTAAGGACTTCTATCTCCCACACGCTGATCATACTTTAGACAAGTATAACAAACAGTATATCAGCATGGTATACCAATACTTCCAAAGTATCTATGTGTCCATCATGAGTAGCCATTACTCGTAGCAGGTGAGACATACTACATCTTCTAAGGATGTGATGCAGACCACATGTCGACTTATCACATATCATCGATATCCCATTCTCGATGATCATTAGTCGAGATTATTTTAAGAGTTACGTTATAATATTAATATCTCACATTATTAATAACAATGTAACCTCCAGGGATGCAGATTATAGAATATTATAAACAATCAATTAATAATTCAATAATTGAAAATACCAAAATATTAATCTCCATTAATAATAATATGAATGTGTATAAAATACATTTGTCCTAATACAGATTGTCTCTAGAACATAAATATACCTTCAATCTCCCACTTGGCCTAGAGCTAATCTCCAACATATCTAATGCCCATATTCTCAAAATGACCATTATGCTTGACTAAGCTTGATGGTTTAGTGAATGGGTCAGCTAGATTATCGTCTGTGGGAACATAGTCTAATCTAATCTCTTCAGTCTCCACCATCTCCCTGAGTATGTGGTACTTCCTTGGTACATGCTTATTTCTGTTGGTTGATCTTGGTTCCTTAGCTTGCACAATAGCACCAGTGTTGTCACAATAGATCATTATTAGACAAGTGACACTTGAAACAACCCTTAGTTCCTTCAGGAACTCAGAAATCGCTACAGCTTCTTTACTAGCTTCTGATCCAGCAATATACTCAGCTTTTGTTGTCAAATCAGCAGTTGTAGCTTGTTTAGAACTTTTCCAGCTTACTGCTCCACCATTGAAAATGAACGTGTACCCAGACTGAGATTTGAAGTCATCAAGATCCGTCTGGAAGCTAGCATTAGTGTACCCAGTAGCAGCTAGCTTTTCTTCCCCACCATAGACTAAGAAGTAATCTTTAGTTCGTCTAAGATACTTAAGAATACTCTTGACTGCCTTCCAGTGTTCTTTCCCAAGATTATGCTGGGGAATTTGCAAGTCATACTAAGTGCAAAGGCCACATCGGCCTAGTACAGTCATGGCATACATGATCGATCCTATAGCCGAAGCATATGGGATCATTTTCATGCGTTCAAGTTCTATAGTATTAGAAGGACTATCCTTCTTAGATAACTTGATGCCTTGACCCATAGGTAGACCGCCTTTCTTGGAATTTTCCATAGAAAAACGTCTAAGCACTTTGTCTATGTAGACTAACTGTGACAGCCCCAACAATCTATTAGGTTTATCTCTATAGATCCTAATTCCCAGAATGTAGCAGGCTTTACCTAAATCATTCATCATGAAGGTACTGGACAATCACTCCTTGACTGACTGCAGGAGAGTCTTATTATCTCCCATTATCAATATGTCATCTACATATATGATAATGAAGGCAATACTCTCATCCTTACGTTTACTATAAACACATGGATCCACTTTGCTTCTAACGAAATCAAATGATTTGAAAGCCTTGTCAAAGCAAATGTTCCAACACCTCGAGGCTTGCTTAATCCCATAAATGGACTATTGTAGCTTGCATACAACATTTAGTTTGGACTCAAGCGAAAAACCCTCAAGTTGTTTCATATACACCTCCTCAACTAGATTACCATTGAGGAAAGCAGTTTTGACGTCCATCTACCAAATGTCATAGTCATAAAATGCAGCTATTGCAAGCAAAATCCGAATGGACTTAATTTTCTCAACAGGTGAAAAGGTTTCATCATAATCGATCCGGGCCGTTGATTATAACCTTTAGCTACCAATCTTGCCTTATAAGTTTGTACCTTGCCATATGCATCAATCTTTTTCTTGAAGACCCATTTGCATCATATGGGTCTAACCCCTGTTGGCAAATCAACCAAGTTCCAAATTTGATTTATGTACATCGAGTCCATCTCAGATTTCATGGCTTCTTGTCATCTCTGCGAATCAATGTCTAACATAGCTTCACTGTAGGTTGTAGGTTCATCGTCATCAGTAATATCTATCTCATTGTGTGTTTCAACAAGGAGATTAAGTCTTTCAGGCGGACGATGAGTCCTAGTGGTCCTACGGAGTTGATTATTCTGCGTTTCAGTGTTTATTGTATTCTGATTGTGAGAAGGTCTTTGTGTTCCAGACAATCCATCACCTTGAGAGCTTTCAGGAATGTCATTTTCATGTATTTTCTGAATGGAATGATGTACAACCATTGTATCATCTTCCATTGATTGTGTATGAGAGCCTTGCATTTCTGCACTATCTCTCACAACTCTCCCACTGGCTGAAAGGCGTATTCTAAGTACCCAACCTTCACCAAATACTCCCACTGAATCCTTGTTTAGGTCATTCGACAAGGGTTCAACTTCTGTGTTATCTTGTGGTTCTTGAATTTCTTTAAGTTCTATCTCATTGCAGCTCTGTTCCTTGTAGACATAGTCTTCTTCAAGGAAAGTTGCATTTCTGGAAATAATGACCTTATGTTCTCCAGGAAGATAGAAATAGTATCCCTTAGTTTCCTTTGGATATCCCACAAAATAATATTTCTCACTTTTAGATTCCAACTTGTCAGTAAGCATCTTCTTTACATATGCAGGGCACCCCAGGGTCGCATATGTTTAAGTGCTGGCTTCTTGTCATTCCATATCTCATATGTAGTTTTCTCTACTGACTTTGAAGGAACCCTGTTCAGAATATAAATTGATCTTTGTAATGCATAGCCCCAAATGTATGTTGGTAGATCAGAGAAACTCATCATGGATCTAAGCATATCTAATAGGTTTCGATTTCTCCTTTCAGCAACACCATTCATATGTGGCATTCCAGGAGGTGTCCATTGTGATTGGACTCCATGAAGCTTCAAATAATCCAGAAATTCTTTACTTAAGTATTCACCTCCTCGATCTAATCAAAGTGTCTTGATACTTGTTTCAAGTTGTTTCTCTACTTCTGACTTGTACTCCTTGAATTTCTCAAAGGCTTCGGACTTGTGTTTCATAAGATACACATGCTCAAACCTTGTGAAATCGTATGTAAAAGTGATGAAGTAAGTGAAGCCTCCCTTAGCTTGAGTTGAAAATGGCCCACATACATCAGTATGGACCAACTCAAGAACATCTTTGGCTCGCACCCCTTTCCCAGAAAGTGGCTTGTTAGTCATCTTTCCTCTCAAAGAAGATTCACAGTTACCATAGGACTCCAAGTCAAATAGTTTCAAGTAGTCTAACTTTCTTAATCTTTCTATCCTTGATTCATTGATGTGACCAAGTCTACAGTGCCATAAGTAAGTGGGGTTTCTTGGATTACTTATCTTAGCTCATTTATTTTACACATTGAAAATTTCACGACTACAATTTAAAATATACAATCCATCCACAAGCGAGCATTTCCACAAACAAAACCATTAAAAGACAGTACATAACTGCCATTGACAATAAATGAGAAAAACCCCTCAATGTCTAACATTGGGATAGAAATCATATTCCTCGTTAATGAGGGAACAAAATAACAATTATTTAGTTCTAAACAAAAGCCTGAAGGTAAATCTAGTCTATAAGTTCCCACGCATTCAACATCTACTCGTGCTCCATTTCCAACGCGCAAGTTTACTTCCCAAGGTCCAACCTTTCTGCTGTTAATTAGGCCCTGCACATTACTACAAATGTGCGTGCCACAAGCGGTATCCAATACCCAGCAGTGGGAGTTACTTATATACATATTTATTTCAATGACAAACATACCTTGTCCAGTAGAGGTAGAAGCACCTAGTGCTTTGCCTCCTCTTGGAGTTGTGTAGTCTTTCTTTAAAACATGCGCTAACACTTGTCCCCTTTCATTCAGCTTACATTTGAAAGGGTCTCTCAACCGTTCATACTCCATTGTCTAAGATTGTTTTTCATAGAGACTTTTCAAGTGTTCTAGAATTTCGTTGGGGCCCATGTTTTCATGTTGCCTCTGTAACTCTATAGTCATGGAAGACAACATTATACATTTTGCCAATGTAGCATCGTTCAAATGTTTCTGATAAGCCACCTTGTCAAACATGGCATACTCATCAGAGTTTTTAGCAGGGACTGTGGGGAATACTGTGTCTAACACATACTCAATTCTTTCTAGTCTTAACACTAATCACATATTTCTTAATCATTCAGGGTAATTTGATCCAGTCAACTTGTTTATCTCGACCAACATTTTCAGTGATAGATTCGACATTTTATATTACTGAAGAAACAAATAGACTTGAAATTAAACTCTAATATAATTTCTATTGAACACATTCGTTAACTAATTAACATGACCTTTAGTTTAATTAGCTCACACTATTTTAACATACTCTTTGACCACATGGAAGAATACAGACTCATATCAAATATGGTCATAATGGGCCATGATCCAGGATCATGCTATCTCCGCGTTTGCTGTGGCTGATAACTTCAACAGCACAACCTGGTAGGTCTCTAAACCAATTATAAACAATTTGTAATTCATGTTTGATCGAATGTTCTAAACAATCGATCAACGTCCCTCGGGTTCTCCGACACTGTGGCGCCAAGATAGCTTAGCAAGTCAACCCCGTTATGCGACTGCAATTATGTATCTAAGTGAATTTTGCCTTATAGAGCAAACACTGTAGTGTAAATACTCATGCAGGTTTATCACCCACTTCTACATGTAACATGCATCTATCAAAAAGTCTGAGTCCTTGAAGACTTAGAGCAAATGTTGTTGCATAAATACTCATCTCGCCGAAAATGATTTTGCACTACAATCAATTATAACGGACGACGCGTTCATTTCAAATGAGACTTGTATTAAAATTTTATGGAATATTTTAATTCAGAGTTTTAACCAAGATCAATTCTTTTACGCCATATCCAATATGACATCTTAATATCATGCAAAACTAATGACATATATAGTTGGGAACCGTCAACCCAATATGCATAATATAAGATGGTTTAATTAAACATTGGGCGTCGCCTGCCCAGACAGTTATAGCGGACGCTATTCTAGTAATTTAAATGACAAACGATTTGACATTTAGCACATAAACAATATACTTATCAAATATACAGTATAATAATAATCATGGGTTAAACATTCTGAATAATTATTTTTTTCCGGACCGATGGGGCCGCGGCGCCAGTGAGGCAAAAACTGAATTTCTGATTCTGCAATACATTAGCGTCGCGGTGCTCTACCATGGGGCCGCGACGCTTGCAAGGCAGAAACCTTTGGCTTGCATTAGGGTCGTGGCGCTCCATCATAGGGTCGCGACGCCTAATGTCCAGAAAGTCCAGAACTTAAAAAACGAAGCATTAGGGCCGCGCCGCCGCCTTAAAAACCCTAGCAAGTGCCGCGGCTCCCTACCATAGGGCCGCAGTGCCAACGTTCTGACAAAACGTTTCTGTGTTGATTTTTCAAAATCGTTCGAGCCCTAAATCCAATTTAGGGACCAAATCACAGATCCTTCATCATCACCCACCATTATCAATAATGCACACATCTACCATCATCCGTCTTTACCCGTTCTTTATCGTGCGCCGTGCAATGAGCAGGACAACGCACTTTTGACTTAGCTCGAGTTAGAGCGGAATGACTTCCTCGAGTTAGCGTAGGAGAGATAATTTAGGGTGATATCAAAAGGTTAACATTCAGTTAAGACATGTAGGATTTCAAGAAGCGTTGTTTTAATCCAATTTTATGTTTAACCATATTATTATGTTATTCAATTGTTATATAACCATTGAACCAACCTGAGCTCTGATACCACTGTAGGGTTTTCTTGGGTCCAAAACACATAAGTAAGGCACAACAGAAGTTTAAAATTGTGTTCTTACTTACCCCAACAACTTATTCTGGTATGGTTATATGACAATCAAAACTAGTTATCATAAAACATGAACACCTACAGGTTGTATTTATCTGAAATATTTATCTACTGTAGGTGCGCACGCGAATTCCCTTACGATTGCAAGCTCCAAGCTTCAATGTATTTCTCCTTCGAAAAACTAGGAAATTCGGCAGAGGTTAGAGAGAGTGTTTTGATTCTAAGTCTCTAAGATTTAGAATAATAATATGAAATTAAGTGTATTGAATAATGAAATGAATGTCTGTATTTATAGGTGAAAAATTATGTCAAATCGGATTAGGGGTTGACTTTGGGCCTGGCCCATAAATCGAGACAGATTAGGTCATTAGCGTCGTGGCCCTATGGTGTGGGCGTCGCGACGCTCGACGTGGCCTTACACCGTCTCGATTTATTTTCCGCACATTCTTAATTAAATCCAAAATCTAATTTTGACTTAATTAAAACAATCACTATTCATTTAAATATCTCAATTCTAAATTGAATATTTAATACCCTCTCAGTACATCCTTAGATGGAAAAGACAATCGACATAGTGTGACCCTACACGCCTTCACATATCGACATTAATCAAATTAAGGTCTCTACGGAACTCCTAGATGACGCCGCAAGATGAACTCAATATGTGAAGTACGTTTACACGAATTCAGTAAAGTTAACCTCTATGTGGTAAGATAAAATCCTTTCATTCACGACACACCCGATCAAGCTTAGGATTTGTCAAGTGTCTATCCAAATGGCTTAATCATTGTATCTCATATATATTAGTTGACAACTAGACCATATTCTAAATATGTCTATTGCATTGGCCAACGACTTAGTCAACCTAATATCACTGAGAATTTGAGTGTTCTCTCGAATATTCATTTGAGGAATGAATCATAATCTTGGCTCAACTACCACCTTTAATCTACATCGTAATGTACCCAATACAAGCCGTATCTCAACCTATAAGGCATTTGAGCTTAGGACAGGATCAAAGTATATTACTTTGTAGACAATGTGCGTATTGACCTCAAGTCTAAGGACTTCTATCTCCCACACGCTGATCATACTTTAGACAAGTATAACAAACAGTATATCAGCATGGTATACCAATACTTCCAAAGTATCTATGTGTCTATCATGAGTAGCCATTACTCGTAGCAGGTGAGACATACTACATCTTCTAAGGATGTGATGCAGATCACATGTCGACTTATCACATATTATCGATATTCCATTGTCGATGATCATTAGTCGATACTATTTTAAGAGTTACGTTATAATATTAATATCTCACAAGCAAAGCAAAGTAAGAGAAGCGGTCATACTCAGACAAGAATTTAAAGTTGTATGAACATGCTGATAACAAAATCGAATACGTCATGGTGGCGCATTCTAACAAAAGGAAGCAGTAGCTAACACAACTAAATAAGATAAACAAAGTATACTAAAGAACAAATAGCAACAGAAATCAAACTACATGGGACTATAAAGCAATACTCCAGCTATAAGTGTGATAGTGTCACGACCCAAACCCGAGGGCCAAGCACCTGGGCCTTACTTGCCGAGTACCACTAATCATGTATTTACCACTTAACTATAATAAAGCATAGGCCACAAGGGTCGTTACGAGGTAACCTGTAACAAAAAAAATGATAAACTGGAATAGAGCTACGTAAAACCTTACAAACAGAAGAGCCTAACTTATGCATATACGCATACTAAGCCGACAAGGTCATGCATGACTACTATACACAAGACACCGTCTACAAGTCTCTAAAGAGTATGTAACATCATAAGGTCGGGACAGGGCCTCGCCATACCCATATGTACATGCAAGAATACCGTACCGAGATTAGACCGCCACTCCAAAACAAGGGAAGTTCTCCAATATCCATTGAGTCAACAACCTATTAATGCGGACCGTCGCCTTGCCTACCTGAGCCTACGAACATGAAATGCAGCGTCCCCCGACAAAAGAAACGTCAGTACGACTGATGTATCGAGTATGTCAGGCGTGAAGAATAGCATAACAGAGACATGAAGTAACATGAGACAAGAACAATCAACATGTACTGAATGCCTCTGAGGGCCATAATAAGCCTAAGTGTCACACATGTACAGAATGCCTCTTAGGGCCATAATATACCTAAATGTCATGCACAATGCAGTCATACATATACATATGCGTATATAACACCATCAAGCCTCTGTGGGCATCCCATCATATCATATCGGCCTATGTGGGCATAATAATCATCATCATATCTGTATCAGCTATAGATGGTGTTGCGTATATAACACCTTCCCTTTTTCCATCCCCATACATATATAATGCATACATATAGTAGAGTATATAACTCCTTTGAGGTCAAGGTATGTACATGAATATAATGCATGAATGATATGATAATAAGACACCATAAGTTTGTTGGAGTGATGTAATGTCGCTTCACTTCTGATTAACATTATGAATACTAACATTTTTTTCATATACTTCAATAAGGATTTAGGAACATATTTAGACATGCTTTGAACATAGGAATGAATAATATGAACATCCTTAACTACTAAGAGTATAATCATTTATGGGACATTATTACGTTTAGGTTTCGCACTTAGAACATGTCAAAAGAAGGAATAATTTCTTTAACATACCTTTAATGTCGAACAACACTTCAATCTTATATGCTAAGAACTACTCTTATTCCATCTTACTTCACTATAAAGAAATCTCTAATCCGCTTAAAACCCGTAAAATAATCAATGTTAAGAATTATGCAAATGACGTTGGCCCTCTACATTGTACATCAACTTGTTGCTGCCCATATCTTCCTAATGAAAATTTCTTCACTTTTGGATGTTATGGAATTTGTATATATTGTCCGATATATGTATAAAACGTGCAACACCTATTTCTTAAGATAGAAAGTCAATCAAAGTAGTATATAAGTATTATCAAGGGTCTTTATCTAACTTAGACGTGTCATCTAATGAATATCTCTTTTATTTTGTCACCAAGTCCCCCTAATACGTGTAGTCCATATAGCTACGTTAATTTGTCATCATTTTATCCGTTTGTGTATGTATAGCTTAGTTGATGCCACTTGTCCATGCTATACATGGTTTTGCTCATATAATATTTATCCAATAATCTTAATTAATTTCTTGTCTTCCGCTACAATTTTCCACTTACCCAATTACACACATGATTAATTTCTTGATCCCAATTCACTTAAATCTTAATGAATTATACAACCTTCATATACTCAATGTCATAATCATGCGATATAGCACTAGTCCATAACCTCTTTTGAGACATACAACTATTATTCTCAATTCCCGTCGTCACACTTCTTAAGTTCTAAATTATTTCGGGACCGCATCCTTTTACATACTAAGTTTCTTTATTTGCATACGTGAACATGACCAAAAATCCTCCAACGCTCGGGTCTATTTACATACGTCTGGCGATTCAAACCATGACCCGAAAGTACGGGATGTTACATTCTTCCCTCCTTAGAAACATTCGTCCTCGAATGTTGGGGTGACATATCTAATTCCCGTCACATAACCAGAAAATACAACTACTTCTAACACACATCATTACATTAGACCTCACATGGTCCTCAAGCATTAATGATAATAGTTTGAAATAGAACTCACCTTATGCTTCTCTCGGAACTTCAGCGTTGGTCTGAAATAGGTAGGGATATTTGTGTTTCATCTCCTCTTCCGCCTCCCATGTCATTTCTTCTACATTCTTATTCTGCCATAGTACCTTCACAGAGGTTACTTTTTTAGTCCTCAACTTGCAGACTTGTCGATCTAAGATAGCAATAGGAACCTCTTCATATGATAGGTCCTATGTAACCTTCACATCGTCAATCGGTACAATCCGGAAAAGATCCCCAACACACGCTCTTAAAATAGAAACATGGAAAACTGAATGAACAAACTCTAACTCCGAAGGCAAGTCCAATTCGTAAGCTACTTGGCCGATTCGTCAAATTATGTGATATGGCCCAATATACCTTGGGCTGAGCTTTCCTTTTTTCCCTAACCTCATTACACCCTTCATAGGAGAACTTTTCAAGAAGACCCAATCATTTACCTGAAACTCTAAGTCTCGCCGTCCCACATCTAAATACGACTTCTAACGACTCTGAGCGATTAACAACCGTTCTTGGATAAGCTTTACCTTTTCTATGGCTTGGTGCACTAAGTCAGGCCCAAATAACTCTGATTCGCTTACCTCGAATCATCCAATAGGAGATCTACATTTCCGTCAATACAAAGCCTCGTATGGAGCCATTTTAATGCTAGCATGGTAACTGTTATTGTACGCAAATTCAATAAGGGGTAAATGATCATCCCAACTCCCCTTAAAGTCCAATACACAAGCTCGTAGCATGTCCTCGAGCGTCTAAATCGTACGCTCGGCCTGCATGTCTGTCTGATGGTGGAAAGTTGTGCTAAGATTAACTTGGGTGCCCAAATCTTTTTGAAATGATTTCCAGAAGTTAGCTGTGAACTGTGCGCCTCGATCAGATATAATAGAAATAAGAACACCATGGAGGCGAACAATCTCCTTAACATATAACTTCGCATAGTCCTCGGTTGTGTAGGTAGTTTTGATCTCCAGGAAATGAGCTGATATGGTTAGTCTATCAACAATTACCCAAATAGAATCAAACTTACGATCAGAGCGAGGTAAACCCGTAATAAAGTCAATATTAATCATTTCCCATTTTCACATCGGAATCTCAATATTCTGGGCCAAGCCACCGGGCTTTTGGTGCTCTATTTTTACTTGTTGACAATTAGGACACTGAGCTACAAACTCCACAATGCTCCTCTTCATATCGTTCCACCAATAAATACCCTTGAGATCATGATACATTTTAGCAGATCTAGGGTGAATGGAATATCGTGAGCAATGGACCTCCGTCATAATTTTGTCTCGTAATCCCGTTGCATTTGGAACACATAAACGACCCTGGTGCTTGAGAACCCCATTTCCGTCAATCTCGAAGGCTGTGGTCTTATTTTGTTGAATACTCCCTATAATTCTTCCTAAGATGGGGTCTTCTCACTGGTGTTCCTTAACTTCCGATATGAGGGACGACTCTGATGTATTCTGAATCACAAAGCCACCATCCTCCGAATCCATTAGTCGGACACCCAAACCAGCTAACTGGTGGAGCTCTCTTACTAACTCCTTTCTCTTGACCTGCCCCAGCATCGAGCTGACCATCAACTTATGACTGAGCACGTCTGGTGCAACATTAGCTTTACCGAGATAATATAAGATGTCCACATCATAATCCTTCAATAATTCAAGCCATCTCCTGTCTTTCAAGTTCAACTCTTTCTGTTTAAATATGTATTGCAGACTTTTATGATCCGTGAAAATGTCTACATGAACACCATACAAGTAGTTCCGCTAAAATTTTAGTGCATAGACTACCGCGGCCAACTCTAAATCGTGCATCGGATAATTTTTCTCATGTTTCCTCAATTGCCTTGAAGCATAGGCAATCACTTTACCATGTTGCATTAGCACGCATCCTAAACCTGCTCCCGAGGCATCACAATACACAACGTAGCCTTCTTGACCCTCTGGGAGAGTAAGGACTTGTGCCGATGTTAGTATGTCCTTTAACTCTTGGAAACTCTGCTCACAAGCATCGGACCACTGGAACTTTATGGCCTTTTGTGTCAACTTTGTTAATAGTGCTGATATGGTAGAAAATCCTTCTACAAACCTCCTATAATAGCCGGCTAAGCCCAGAAAGCTGCGAACCTCTGATGGAGTCGTGGGCCTCGGCCAATTCTTCACCGCTTCAATATTCTGAGTGTCAACTCTTATACCCTCATCTGACACTATATGACCAAGGAAAGCCACTGAATTCAACCAAAACTCACACTTAGAGAGCTTAGTATACAACTTATCATCCCGGAGCGTCTGCAGTACTACCCGCAAATGATCCACATGCTCCGCCTCCGAGTGAGAATAAACCAGAATATCATCTATAAATATTATCACAAATACATCCAGAAATGGGAGAAACCCGCTGTTCATTAGATCCATAAATGTTGTCGGCGCGTTTGTGAGCCCGAATGACATCACTAAGAACTCGAAGTGCCCATACCTTATTCTGAAAGCCGTTTTAGAAATGTCCTTCTCTTTGACCCATAGCTGATGGTATCCCGACCTTAGGTCGATCTTTGAGAAATATTTTGCACCTTGTAACTGGTCAAACAAGTCATCAATTTTGGGAAGAGGGTACTTGTTTTTAATAGTGACTTTATTCAGTTGCCGATAGTCAATACATATCCGTAATGAGCCATCTTTGTTTTGTACAAACAATACTGGCGCACCATAAGGGGATATGCTGGGCATAATGAAGCCTTTCTCAAGAATATATTTTAATTGCTCCTTTAATTCTTTCAGTTCAGCTGGAGCCATTCTATAAGGAGGGATATATATCGGTTGAGTATCTGGAAACACATCTATACCAAACTCAATCTCCCTCTCGGGAGGAAGGCCTGTAAATTCATCTGGAAATACATCAAGAAACTCTTTAACCACCGGAATTGATTTAGAAGTAGGTGGTTCGACATCAATATCTCCGGCCCGAACAAGATGGTATATACAACCTTTGGAGATCATCTTCCTTGCCATTAGATATGAAATAAACCTACCTTTTGGCATCGCAGTATTACCCTTCCATTTAAGGACTGGCTCACCTGGAAATTGAAATCTAACAATCTTTGTTCGGTAATCAACATTATCGTAGCACGATGCTAGCCAATCCATGCCCATAATAATATCAAAATCAACCATTTCTACTTCTACCAAATCTACTAAGGTCTGATGGCTATAAACTAATACTGCACAATTCAGATAGACCTGTCTAGCAACTACTGACTCACCAACTAGTGTGGATACCACAAATGGATCTCTTATCAACTCAGTCTCCATACCAAACTTAAATGAAATGAAAGGGGTGATATATGATAGATTGAAGCCTGAATCTAACAGCATATATACGTTATGTGAAAGGACTGATAATATACCTATAATAACATTAGGTGAGGACTTCTGATCCTGTCGACCCATCAATGCATAAATGCGGTTCTGGCCACCACCGAAGCTAGTTGCTCCACCCCTACCTATGCCTCGATCAGATGATGTCTGATGACTTTGCCGTGACGGGCGTACTGAATGTGATAAAGTTGCTGCAGATTCGACTAGCTGGGCCCTAACACCCCCGCCTCTTGTCGGGCATTCTCGCATAATATGACCAGGATGACCGCAAGAATAACACCCATATGGTCCATGTGACACAGTCCCGGATGGACCTTACCACACTGCTCGCATCGAGCCAACGATGGCCTTATCTGACTAGAATCCCCTCTATAATAAGACCCTGATGCTCATGAGCTTTGACCTAGTCTAGATTTAACAAACCGATCACCATCGACCTCGAAAATGGTAATGATATGCTAGCTGCCGGATAGGATGCGCGTCTATAAAGCGGTAGCCTAGGCCCACCTCTAAACTCTCCTACGTCACATACGGATCGAGCCCTCTTATGATGGCCCCTATCATGCTCTCGATCTACCCGCTATTATCTCTTACTATCCTCTAGATTCTGTGCGTAAGCCTGAATGCGAGCAATATCTATATTCGGATTCAGAGAAGCCGTAGTACACTCATTAACCAAGTGCGGCCCCAAGCCAGTAACAAACCTATGTACCCGGTCACTCATCTCAACTATAATCGTAGGAGCATATCTGACCAATGAATTAAACTGCAAGCTATATTCTCGAACACTTATATTACCTTGCTCAAGATTTTAGGTCCGAATCTCTACTGTCAGATTCTAAAATCAGGAGCTCTTCTCCCCAAATTTGTCAAAAATAGTTATTGTCTTAGATATTAAAATATTTTATACTAGCTCAATCATCATAATTGCGAAACCCACCATCACAATTGAGATACTGCAAATGCGGGTTTCACTTCCACAGGTCCCACCCCCACCGTAATCGTGACCCAAGTCTCCATAATTATGGACAAATAACTAATGGTTTGCGCTCCCTGGCTGGCTTTTGCGATGACCTGGCCTTGGATCGCACATCGCAAATGTGATATTTTGGCAGCAAAACGAATGCACTAAGTATGATCCACATGATTCGCCTTTGAGTATCAAGAGGAGTCAATTAAAATGTATAGGCTCATGCATAAGAGCGGTAAACATTTTAGGAAATATGTGAAGCTATGTTATGCTTCCAAAAATAATGAACATGGTGAATTTGGGCACTAGGCCCATGAGCTTGAAAAGTTTAAGTGTGGATATAGTTACCACCATGACAACTTAACTTTTTCTAATAGTTAATCCTATATAAAAAGATAAAAAATGTCAAGCCTTTTTCTCAAAATGACTAAGGCAAGACATGAGATATTCATCCCTAAGTGGAGAAGTGAGGGTCACAGTAAGTCTATCTAAGTTCAAGCAACAAGAGTTAAACCTTATGATTATGATGTTTACAATAGTAATACATACATGTGTCAGTCTGAAAAAGCGATAGGGATTAATATAACATCTCTAAGATAAAGGTCAGCGATAAACCCCTAGTTGATCCAAGAAGGGGGAATGTTGGGGGAAGGTCAACTTACCACACGCGACGACGTATCTGATGTAGTCAATGATCCTATAAACTAAGGAAGAGTGAAAGGGAAGAATGAAATCCATGTCAAGCTAAAAAGAATATAATTGTTCTCATTTGCATTTTTTTAAAATTATTTCTTGACAACCATATTTACTTTTTGATAATGACAAAAGAGGTAAATAATGATAACAGTTCATATACCAGTTCACTTATAAAACAATGACAAGCTGAAAAGCCAAAGAGACTGGCCCCCTAAAAGAAGTAAACAAAGTCTTCATGTGCAACAGTTAGGAACTTATTATAAAGAAACAAGTTCATACCTATAAAAGAGCATGTTTCCATCTAGAGCCCGTGTATATCCAGTTTCCACTTAGATGCATTGTAAAAGAACTGGTGCTTAATTAGAAAATAACTTAGTCCTATATAGAAGGCACTGGAAAAAAAGGGAGATAAGGGGAAGAGAAAAAAGTTGTCATAAGGAGAAGATGAAAGAACCTGGTCCTTACGCTAGACATATTGGACATGATCAGGTTCTCTAAACCTAGTCGTCTATAGGGTTGTAAAGAGCGGAAGGTAAGTCCCTTAGCAAGATTAAGTGAGACTATAAACCTCACTTAGTCAAGCAACCTATCCATCTACTAGGCTGAAATTAATGGAAGGCTAAATCCTAGCTAACCGACTAAGTGAGCTTACAAATCTTGCTGTTTTTAGGGTGAATTACTGTAAGCTTACAAACCTTACGTAGTGGGCCCTATTGTATCAAAATGAAGCTATAGGATTGAACAACATGAAGCTGGTTCTAAGAGTGAAGATTGTCAAAATAGGAGCTATGCCTAAAGGGGAAGAAGTGATCAAGAGTTGAAGAAGATTGAAGAAGCTAATCAAGGGCACGTGAAGACATATAAAGTTGCTACGTGTTTGTCATAAAAAAGGGGAAAACTGTTGAGATGTTGATGTCTAAATAATAGCGTAGAGCTTAAAATGAAGTTTTGATAATTAACAAACTATGTATCTAGAGAAAATCAAGTACAAGAACGATTGGAGAAATATATTGAAGAACCAGAAGTCAAAACAGATCTCCAAAGGAACTAGTGAAGCAGTCACAACACGAGAGGAACTGATCCTTAGAAGGAAGATTGGAGACTGTCGAATAGAAGTTGTTTTGTGCCAATTGGGAGAATTGGAATTCTTGACTCATTCCTATCCGATTTGAAATTGAATTTCAAGTTATGAAAATATTACCATAAGTCGAACAAATGAATTGGCATTGGAATAGGAGAAGGAAACACACACGCATAAACAAGGAAAGAAGAAAATCCATGTCAAATAAGGATTTATTTTCAAACAGATTATAAAACCAAGACTTGAATAGATACAGACAATTGAAGGCGGCAACAACTCCTATATAAATAGCATGTCAAAAGCTTTGCAGCTTAACCACATCCAATGATAGAGAGACATCTAGAGTGAGAGTAGAGTCAACATCAGAGTCTTAATGGAGTCGACTAGAGCGGTAACAAAGAACCTGTTCCTAGCAAGATTTACCGTTCAATTCTTTTGTTATGATCTAAAATCCCTAATGATCGTAAGAGCACATTCCCTAGCCCGAAGGCGAACCCAAGGAAACTCAAACAATTCAAAATACATTAAAAGCAAAAATAACGTAAGAAGATCCAAAAATATAATAATAATTCAAAATACACAAAAATACTAAGTCAAATACATTTCCCAAAACCCTGAAGTCACAAGTACAAGAGCCACTACATGAATAGTTAATTCTGAATACTACAAATCCAAAAGTAATGACAGAAAATAAGATAGAAGTGAAGCTCAGCGCAATGAATCAACTAATAGCTCACCATAGAACTCCAAGAAGTATGCCTCAACGATCCAGAATAAGTTGAGCGATACTGGAACTAGGAGCAGGACTTGCACATAAAAAATGTGCAACAAATGTAGAGTGAGTACAGAGAAACACGTGTACTCAACAACAACATTAACCGACCCTAAACTGAAGTAATGACGAGGTTGGTCCTTCTGATACTCACCTCCACACTTTGTTAGTAACAAGTTATACAGTTGATAGGCACATAAGTATTAAAGATAAGAAAGTCCATATTTCAATTGAGTCATAAAGCTTGGTTTTTTACCAATATTCATATAAGAGTCACACAAGAACAACATAATCAACTATGTATGGTATGAAATACAATAACATGGCTAGTATGCACTAGTATACACACGCTCATGCAGTAGGTTTCATGTGACCCATGGGGTCCTCATGAGGTCCATATACTCATCCGAAATTCCACATCTTCCAGATTACATTGGGTATCTAGCCGATAGGATATCATGTCCTTATTACTAAAACCATGTATGATATCTTATCAAAACTTTATGGACCTTTCCTTGTGTCTTATAAATCATATGCCAACAATATCATGAATGTATGAAATGGATATGCGTACATCATGCAAATGTATAATATCAATTCAATGCCAAGTATAGCTCATTTCTCATGATTTAGATGAGATGTGGAGTGATGAATGCACGATGAATCAATATTTACAAGTATTAATCAAGCATGGCTATCATAAGTCCACATAACAATAACCATACAAAAACAATAGATTTAACACCACCTCCAATGCATGTAGGCTTACATGCATCCCCTTCACAAGATTATTCCTTTTTTTTATTAATTACCCATAACAATACACCGGTACATGCACAAGTGCTTGTCACCTCACGTGTATGGGACCCTTAAATCCCCATTACACCCATTAATTAGATTATCCAACACAAACACTTTATAAATAGTATAGTAAGTCTCACCTTGCCTTAAATCCTAAGCATAAAGAGTCAATCCACAGTCTTGACCTTACTTTGAGATTTCAATAAACCCAATGTGTTCAAATATGGTATCTACGTAAAAATACAGATCTGTAGACACCCATATTAATATATTAATATTCCGAGTCCAAAAAGTCAATTTAAAACCAACTCCAAGCCTCGAAGGTCAAAACTATAATTTCATCATAAATTCATCTTATCCATAGTCTAAATAGCAAGAATCTCAAAAATCATGAGAATTTAATCACAATTGAGCCTCCAATTTGATAATTACACTAAACCAATTTTCATGAAAAAACTTTTCTAAGTCTAAAGCATGGAAAAAATCACAAATTAATAGATAGAAACGTGAGGAAATACTTAGATTAAGGTTAGAATCTTACCCCCAAGGTCGAATCTTGAAGAATGCACTTGAATCACCTAATTTCGAGCTCCTTAGCTCCCAAAATTAATTAAAAAAGAATGAAGTTCGTCGCCATCGCGAGGCCCACCTATCGCGGTCACAAAGCACGACCCGCTCCCGGCCCATATCCCTTTCTACCCGATCGCGAGCCAGCTGGCCACGATTTCTACCAAGACCTACGCGATTACGGTCCCTCTATCACGATCGCGATGAAGAAAACCAGCAACTACTGAACCATTAAAAAAACTAGGTTTCTTTCATTTTTCGGTCTGACACTCAAAACTCATCTGGGGGTGAACCCCCTGAACACAAACCAAATATGCATTGCAGTTATAAAATATATTTTTGGACCTGCTTGTGCACTCAAAACACCGGAATAAGATCGTCTTGACCCGATATTGAACGAGGTCAACTCCAATTCCTCAAATTACTAATTTCTTAATTAATGACCGAAAGTAAACCCAAACACCTCGGGACCTGAACCAATGACTCATTTAAGTAAAAGATCACATTCCAAACCTAATGGAATTGACGAAACTTCAAAAATGATGCATTTACCCACGATGTTGACTTTGATCAAACATTTTCATTTTCTTAACGTAGAAACTTCCAATTATGCTAATTTCGATTCGAAACCCACCGATTTCTCAGAAATTATGTCACCCATCTCCGCAAGTTATAAATATCTAGATGAAGCCACGGAAATGGTATTTTCAAAAAATAAGTCTGAAAGCTCAAAACGACCTGAAGGGTCATTACATCTTTTGCTGTAATAGTTTGGTTCTTGTTGTGGTTTCATCTATTTACTATTCCTAAAATTTGTAATAGGTGTTCATTGAGTTATAAGGGACTTCTGTGACTGGGCAGAGTCATTAAAAAGTGTGTAAAGAGTGCCAACAATTTAGAATTGGTGAAGAAAGATAGAGTTGGGGACGAGCTTGTTTGGAGCAATTCCTAGGTGTACAAGTCATTGTAACCTAAAACAAGTTGCTCGTGTTAAGAAATACAAATTTTCTTAAGAGAAAGTATCTAAATATATGAATGAGACATTATTAGACTTAAATTTGGTGAACTTGAAAAAATAGATTTTTTTGAAGTTAACATTGAAAAATGGTGTTTGGAAGTTAAAGTTGTGTTTGAGTATGCATTTCACTTGAAAAAAGTTAGAAGTTTATGAGTGGAGAAAAATTCGACCAGGAAAACTGATTTTGATCGAGTTTCAAAGTTGAAAAACTCATCTTTATAAACTAATAAAAAAATCAATCCTATATATAACCAAACAATATTTCAAAACTTTTTTTAAAAAAGAAAAATAAAACAAATTTCTTCGTCTATACGACTCCATAATATTTTAAAGGGGCAAAGATATAAGTTAGGCATTCAGTGAAAATATTAGCCGAATGACCACATATAATCAAAAGACATATTGTAGCCAAAATATATATTATACACTATATATACATTTATTATACACTTCATATATATACATTTATTAAACACTTCATATATATACTTTTATACAATATATACACATTATATACATTTTTCTATATAATTTGTATATAATAAATGTATAATTAATGTATACTCAGTGTATAATACACACACACTAATTATATAAATATTATATAGTTATTATACACTATTTACACAATATATAAATGATGATAAATTTGACCGAAAAAATATATTCGACGGGATTGACTTTCAGATTCGACTAATTTTTAGTTAGATCTGAATGTTTTAAGTATGTTTTCGGTGAGATTCACGGCGGCGTGACAATGTGATGAACGAAGGAGATAAAGAAAAGAGGACGTGAATAGAGATTTTGATCTGTTTTGCTTTTTTAAATCGATGATCTTCGACAGTGAGCTTTAAGGCTCCGCTACATATCCATCTCCCTTGTAGCTTTCTTGGCTGGAAAATCATCAAACCTAACTCATATTCTTCAGCCAAAATCCATCGAAATGAAAACTCTGATTTTTTAGTGTTTGTGAAACAAGAATGATTGGTGGTCGGAGCTAGATATTCTGATGAAGGCGCTTTGTTTTGTGGTGGTTTTCTGACAGTTTCAGGTGGTTTTGAAGGAGGAGTTACAATGGAAGGGGTGGAGATGGAGGTTTAGGTGAATGGATGGCGGTTGATGGATGACGACGATGAAGTTGCCACCATCAATGCTCTACTTATATATCTATGGAGAAAGTGAGGGATGAAACTTTAGAATTTGGCTATAACTTTTTCTTATTTGGGCTTAAAGTGTATTTCGGGTCATATAGTCCAAAGATGGGTCATTTAAATTGCTGGCAGCCACACCATCTCCTTTTCCCTATTTAAAAAACGCCATTCGCAAAATGCCCTATTTTTGGGGAGGTGTTTAATTTTTTGCCCTTCAAATTTGTGGTCTTTAATTGTGCCCTTCAGCTCTTTTTGTGCGACATATATTTAGATTTCGCTCAGCATATGAATTATAATATCCCACAAGTTATGTCGGAAACAACAAAACTTTCAACACTAACAAAATCTGAAAAATACTACACAACTTATGCCGCATATCTTAATTCTCACATAATTTATGCCGAGCGAGACAAAAGTTCAATTTCTAAAAATAAATGTTACAAAATTTATGCCGAGAAAAATAAATATGGATATTTTCATTAAATGAGTAGCATAGACAAAAGTTAAAAATCACATATATGGAACGCAAAAATTAAAGACTAGTGTGGTTCTTCTTTTAAAAGATTGAGCATTTTTTCCACCTAAATAAATTTCCTAAATAATCTAGGCCTAAGGGGTAGTTTGGTAGGAGGAATAGAATCGGATGAGATTATTAGTCTGATTGAATTTGAGTTATCCCATGTTTAATTGGTGGGATATCTCCTTTGGTATCCACCCAATTCCATCTACATGGGATAAAAGGTGGTCACATGTAGAGGGTCAGATAAGTTATCATATCTTATCTCACCTAATCCCATGTAGATATGATTCCTATCAAACGACGATAGGATGAGATTGAATTATTAGTCATATGGGATTGAAGTTAATCAAATATTTGATTGGTGGGATAACTCCTTTGATATACCACCAAATTTCATCTATATGAGATAAAAGGTAGGATAAGTTATCCCACATAAAGGGTGTGATTAGTTATCCATCTTATCTCATCCAATCTCACTTAAATGAGATAAGTTATCCCTCTACCAAACAATTACACTAACTAAATTATCCTGGGATTATAATCCTGAAATTATAGTTCTGGAACTAATTTATTACATTTATGAGGTGGGATAAAATAATCCCAAGTATGATGGAATAAGGTGGGTTATCCCACCATTAAGTTTGAGCTTTATTTTATACTATGCTTGGTAGAAAGTATAGTATAAAATTAATTCCAAACTTAATGCTGAAATATTGCACCTAATCTCGTGTGCCAAACGAGCCCCAACTGTATTCATGAAAATATCCCTTCTTATAACAAGGAAATAGAAGTCCCGACACGACGACGGTTCGTTAAAAGGTTTTAGCAGGGTTTAGTTCCGCCATCTGAAACTCAAAAATTGCCTCCCTCAGCAGCTTGCATTGCCATGGTTCAATCAAACAAGAAGTTGAAACAAAAACTAAGAGCAGCTAAATCTGAATTGTTAGCTGTTTCCACCAGCGTTAAGGACACAAATTCAAAACCCCAAGAATCCCTGAAATCTCTTCTAAATTCAGTGACCCATAAACCCAGATTATCCAAGAGGGATAAACGTAGAGAAAAGGCACTGACTTGGCAAGATGGCCAGAAAGAGAAAGAAGAGGTTAGGCCTATGAATGAGAAGACAAAAGGAAAACGTAAGAAGAGGAAGAGAGATGAAACTACTGAGGTGTTAGAGAAGGATAATGGGGAGATGAAGCAAGAGAAAAAGCCTATGAAGAATAAAGGGAAGAAACAGACAGTAGAAGATGGGGAAGTTACGGAGGGCGTGACTGTTGGGGATGGAGAAGAAATAGCAGCGGAGCCTAGTAAAACTGAGGAAAGGTATGAAATATTGAAATTTCTTTGGAAGAGTTTCACCAGAAGTTTTTTTTTTTTAATTGTTAATAATTTTATGATTTACCTAATTGTTACTCGTTTTACGAAATTTTGACCTTTTCTGCTTTATTAAGTTAAAAATAGTAAATTTACAGGTTAATTTGGTGCTTAGTTGACATGAGAATCAAAATAACCATTGTTATGATAAAAGAAATGATATTCTTTCGCTAAGTTGCTCAACTTATGCAGCCCACAAGACAGCTAATGCGTATTTAATTTCAAAATTACAAGTTATCACCTTCAGGTTTGCTGCTGTGCCAATTCAAGGGCATAACGAGGTTTTAATATGAGTGCCATGGAATGTTTGAAGCTGTTGCACACAGTGCAGAACGATGCGCACACAACCAAAAGAACAAAAATGAATGAGTTTGAAGTATTTGGTTATGTGATATAGATGAGTACTCCGACATTGCATCAAACTCTTGTTTTTTGGGCTGTGGGGATGGACTTCTTTCATGACTTTTTGTTTGATCTATGTTTCATAAGACTCTTGTCCAACTCTTATCCGTTGCATGATTTTGGATCTGTTCTTTCATTTCTTATTTGTTTCTGACATCTATGTTGCTTTGGGTATGTGCCTGTTTGTTCCAGGGAAGAAAGCGGTGATATTTCTAAAAAAGTTTATGTCGGAGGAATTCCATATTATTCCACTGAGGATGATATTAGGAGTTACTTTGAAGGTTGTGGCACCATTACGGAGGTTGATTGTATGAATTTCCCAGACAGTGGAAAGTTCAGAGGAATTGCGATTATCACATTTAAGGTAGCTTCTTCGGGTGAACTGTGTTATCTAATAGTGTTGTTGGTGTCCTTTGCACTGTTACAGAGAATGTTGCTTAAATGAGTTTGTTACCTCTCAATTGTGTTTTGAAGTATGTGCACATCTGCACACTTTTCATGCTTAAGAGCTATTATTTGCTTGACAGTCTACTTGATAACTAATGAGATGGAAAATATACCATGGGAAAATTCATCTCTTAGCAATATGACAGGCAATGAGTTCTTATCTGTTGCTTGAAGGCATACAAAGCTTTTTTTGATAGGTAAAAGGAAATTGTATTAATAACATTCAATACTGAAGTAGTGTTGAATGGGAACAGCCAATACAAAGCAGGGAATCCTTTTAATTCTACAAGACTTCCAACAAGTTTAACGTCATTTTTAAGTCGGAAAGAATGCCCCAAGAATGGGGGTGGAGTACAATGATTCCCTTGTAAAAAAAAACAAAGGTGATATCCAGAGTTGCAACAACTACGGGGTATCAAGCTGTTGAGCTACACTATGAAAGTTTGGGAAAGGGTTATGGAGATGAGGGTGGGGAGAGACATGTCTATTTCTGAGAACCAGTTTGAATTCATGCCGGGGCGTTCGACTACTGAAGCCATTCATCTTATTAGGAGGTTGGTAGAGCAGTATAGTGAGAGGAAGAGAGACTTGCATATGATTTCATCGACCTCGAGAAGGCATACGGCAAAGTCCCTAGGGAGGTTTTATAGAGATGTTAGGAGGTTAGAGGTGTACCTGTGACGTACACTAGGGCGATCAAAGATATGTATGATGGAGTCAAGACTAGGGTACGGACAGTAAGAGGAGACTCGGAGCACTTCCCAGTGATGATGGGGCTGCACCAGGGATCAACTCTTAGCCCATTCGTATTTGCCTTGGTGATGGACGGACTGACGCGACAAATCCAAAGGGAGGTACCAGGGTGTATGTTATTCGCAGACGACGTAGTCTTGGTTGATGAGACTCGCAACGGAGTGAACGCCAAACTGGAAGTTTGGAGACGGACTCTGGAGTCTAAAGGGTTCAGGTTGAGTAGGACCAAGACAAAATATTTGGAGTGCAAGTTCAGCAACGGGAGCGGCCCCGAGACAGGTGTGGAGGTGAGACTTGATACTCAGGTCATTCAAAAGAAAGGAAGCTTCAAGTACCTAGGGTCCATTATTCAAGGGAATGGAGAGATGGATGTCGATGTCACACATCGTATTGGGGCAGAGTGGATGAAATGGAGGCTCGCATTTGGAGTCTTGTGCGACAAAAAGGTGCCACCAAAACTTAAAGGCAAGTTTTATAGGGTGATAGTTAGACCGACTATGTTATATGTGGCGGAGTGTTGGCTAGTCAAGACTTCACACATACAAAAGATGAAAGTTGCGGAGATGAGGATGCTGAGATGGATGTGTGAGCATACAAGGAGAGATAAGATTAGAAATGATGATATCTGGGACAAAATGGGAGTGGCCTCGGTGGAGGATAAGATGCGGGAAGCGAGGCTGAGATGGTTCGGGCATGTGCAGAGGAGAGACACAGATGCCCCAATGCGGAGGTGTGAGAGGTTGGCAATTGATGGGTTCAGAAGGGGTAGAGGTAGGCCGAAGAAATATTGGGGAGAGGTGATTAGACGGGATATGACGCAGGTGCAACTTACTGAGGACATGACCTTAGATAGGGGGTTGTGGACGACACAGATTAGGGTAGAAGGGTAGTAGGTAGTAGGTAGTCGAGCGTAGTCCTACTTACACTTACAAAATGATAGTTGTAGTGTTCTTACTGTAGGCCCGATTAGCCTATCACACTTATAGGTATATTATTGCTTTATAGTCCCCTTTCTGCTGCTATGTGTTCTTTAGTGTACTTTGTTTATCTTATGTAGCTTTGTTAGTTACTGCTTTCTTTTGTTAGAATGCGCTACCATGGTGTATTCGATTTTGTTATCATCATGTTCATACTGCTTTAATTTCTTGTCTGAGTCTTCGACTTTGATCGTTATGGACTAGTACCAAGATCGAGTCCTAGACAAGCGGATCTAATTTTAACAGCCGGAACAGTAACAATGAAAATGGCCCCCTCTTTAGTGAGATTATATGAGCAAATGCCTGAACCAACTGACCGTTTCTCTTACTTTGCTTTGCTTGTGATTATGCTTTGTCTTGAGCCGATGGTCTTCCGGAAACAACCGCTCTACCTACTAAGGTGGAGGTAAGGTCTGCGTACACTTACCCTTCCCAGACCCCACGCTGTGGGATTTCACTGGGTATGTTGTTGTTGTTGTTGTTCCAACAAGTTTAAAATTACATCCAAATCATTTTCAAAAACAGCAGTACACAAACTTTTCAGATATTGAATATATCTGTTCTTAACTAAATAAACATTTTCCTTCTTTCTATCAAAGCATCTTCTGTTCCTTTCAGGTCAAATACTCCACATTATGCACAATGGAATGGTCATCCATATCTTCTTTTACCGCTTCCTCATTCTCTGGTTTATCCAGCTACAGAGAACCTGAGCTTGTCAGACGTTTGTTTGAATAACCCATCAAACTCTGTATAAGTTAACAAACATGCACTAGATCTGCCACACATACATGCAATGTAGTGATAAATGGTTCACTGATTCCACTTCCTCTTTTCACAAATAGCACCAGCAACATAAATTAAGTCCCCCTGTCCGCAGCTTATCCTGCGTCAAGCAGGCTGCATGTGCTGCCACCCATCCAAAGCAAGCAACTTTAACTGGAGCCTTCGTCTTTCAAAGCATTTTCCATGGACATTCTGCACCACTTCCATCAATTTCAGCCATCCTTACCCATATTTGGTAGCTTGGCTTAACAATATATTTCCCATCGCTGGTGCCTTTCCACACAGAAGAGTCACATTGCAGACTGTCCAAAGCAAGGCTGTCAGCAAACTTCAGTAACATCCACCCTTTCTATCTCCAAATCGTTAAAAGTCCTTCTAAATTGAAATATTCATGAGCTACCATCCCGGTATTCAACTATTGTACTATTTTTGTTAAGTACAATGACTGTATAAATCAGAAAACATGACAGCTTAAGATTTCTCCTCCCAGAACATAAATCTTCTTCCATTTGCAATTTTCAGTCTTGTGTTATCTTGCAAATTAGATCACAAACTGTTGATGTGCTTCCAGAAGGCGGTATCACGGGGTGCAGTTATACGTGTCGTATCCTCATAATATTGAAAACCGTAATTCAGCTTAATGAATTCTTTCCACTGTTCTCTTCTATTGTCCTTCCACCTCCACAACCATTTGAACATAAGTCTCTTATTTTGGAGCCTTAAATTTCTCACTCCCAGTCCACCATCCTCCTTGCGCAGCTTCACTTTCCCAACCTTACCAAATAATTCTTCTTGATGTCCTGATCTCCTTCCCATGAAAACTTGGACGTTATTCTATCTAGTTGTGCTTCCACCTTAGCTGGAATGAGAGTCAATGAAATCAGATAAATTGGAATGCCATTTAGGATGCTGTTTACCAAGGTCAACCTAACGAAAAATAATGTTTCTTGCGCGTACTTAAGTTCTTTTCTCGTCTTTCAGCTACCTTCTCCCAAATGCCATTTTCCTTATGCACAGCTATCCCAGATCTCTTAGCTTGTACTTTTCTGTACCTTCTTAGTACCTTTTTTCAATAAATTTTACCTATCTTATAAAAAATGCTATTTTCCTTGTGCTTTTCTTCAAGAGCTAATCCAAGATGTGGGAAATTTTTCGACTTAGCAACAGAACACATCAGCTAAATCATCACAGACTGTTCCGTGTTTATATGAAGCATTGAAACAGCCTCGAACGCAATCAGCAGCCCCTCTAGCCATAAGAATTGTTCCTTATCTTTATCAGCATATAAAATATGGAAAATTTCTATATACCTTCCACACTGTTAGCAATCCTGAAACCATTCAACCATTTCAATTCCACCACTTTCAAAATCATCCTACTCAATGTCTCCACGATAAGGCGACAAATAATCGCGTTGTATCAATTCCCTTCGGGGAGAGAAAAGACCTAATGGAGAGCCATTAATAACTGTGGTGGCACAAAACATCACCAATCAATTCACCTCTCACCAAAACCCATTTTCTGAAAAATAAAGAAAATGGAGGGCCAATTCACATGGTCGTAAGCCTTCTTGACATCAAGCTTACATAAGATGCCCTTCTTGCCTTTTAGCTTGTAATCCAAGTATTCGTTTGCTAACGCTGCTGCATCTACAATCTGCCGACCTCCGAGGTAAGCATTTTGATTTTCGATATCAAACTATCCATCACCCCTTTGAATCTCTCCGTAAGCACTTCAGAAAGAATTTTATAAATGTTGCCCACTAAACTAATGGGTATGAAATCTCTAACATTCTTTGCATCTGGCTGCGTTAAAGTTTTCTCCATGCATCCTCTTGAGAAGAAATATTCAAATGTACTCATAATATCATATTTCAAGATACACCAGCAGTTTTTGAAAACAGCCACGGTAAATACGTCCTGACCTGGGTGCTTTGTCTCTAGCACTGTCTTTAATGACTTTAAGCACCTCCTCCTCAGTAAAGGGCCTGCGGGGCCAATCTTTTTCATCATCCATCAGTGTAACCAGATCTCCATTACATCAATCAGGTCTCCACAATTCCTTCTCCTTAAACAAGTTACCATAAAAGTCCATTATATGTTTGTTTAATCCTGGGCTGATCATCAACCAATTCTCCTTCAAACTCCATTTTATCAATGTAGTTGTACCATTTGTTGGCATTCATTCTCTTTTGCAAAAAGTTCGTGTTTTTATCTTCATGAGGAAGCCACAAGACCCTTGGAACTGAGACGAAGTTATTGTATTTAGTTGTTCAACTGTGTAAATAGAAGTGTCATGTTTTATACTACTTGCTAATTGTCAAGCAAATTACAATGTCCGCCATCTTACCTTGTCTTGCACTACCTACTCCCTGAAATATCACATGAATCCTGCATTCTCTAGATGATTAGCTCATTTATGTAGTTATCAAACCTATATCCAGGTCAGCTAAATTAATTTGCTGTTTGTATATGAGACTATACAAGCACAAATTTTTAAGGAAACATAATAGTCTTCCAAAATAAAGTGTATAATTGGGGAAGAGGAAATGATAAAGGAAAAAGGGAATATCTAACCAAAAATAAAAAATAAAAAGCATATCCCAAACGTTCTCTCTTTTGCACCAATAAAGACCGGTCAACACTACTCAGGCTTTCTTGCCATCTGAGAACTTCTCTTATGCTTTCTCTTTCATCCACCCTCTAGTGACTCTCTCTTGTCCTCTTGGTATATGCCCTGCTGTTTATACTTTCTCATATCATCGGGTTCCAAAAGTATGACTCAAGGGAAAGCAAGCAATATTCTCAAGGATTTTGTTTTTCTTTATATTATAGGGTATAGAAAAATGAAAAGCAAAACCGGGAAAATTTATCATATAGAATCTTCATCTACTCTTTTTCTTTCCAAACCAATCTGTAGATTGTTTATTTGCATGTATGTTTCTTTGTTTGTTTTAGTTGAATCAAGATTATATTTTTCTCTTATTCAGTCTGTATGGAATTCACAAATTTTAGTACCTTTTACTGCTGTTTACTAAATTCACTCGTGTCTCATGTGGCAGATTCAAATGGTAGCTTTGATTTCCATTCCTTTTCTTCACTGCGTTATATCCCGAAATATTTTGGATAATGATGCTTTGTGGGTCTCATATTTGTAGCTCCTTTTCTTTCCTGGAATTTTTTTCAAAGCTTATATTCTGATTCTATTTCACATACCATTCATGTGTTTCTTGTGATTCTTATTCTTGAAAGGGTTCGAGAACTTGCTACTTTTCTCTGTTCTTCCTTTTCTTTTTCTGGGCTATTACTCTGATTAAAAAAAGGGCAACCCGGTTCACTAAGCTCCCGCTATGCGGTGGTTCCGGGGAAGGGCCGACCACAAGGATCAATTGTACGTAGCCTTACCCTGCATTTCTGCAGAAGACTGTTTCCATGGCCTGAACCCATAACCTCCTGATCATATGACAACAACTTTACCAATTACGCCAAGGCTCCCCTTCCGGGCTATTACTCTGATATCATTACATATTTATGTGGTGCGCATATGATTTTCTCAAAATTTTCAGTTTGAGCTATGTTGGCGAATTGATTCTGTGGAATCAACTTAATTTTGCTGGAAATGATCTTGAGACTAATACAACCGAGCATCTAAGTAGGTTTCATGGTCATGTGTTCAGACTTATAGGACCTGGCTCCCCGTATGTGCAGATTGAGATGGTTGGACTTATGTTACCTACTTTAAAGTAGGGCTGGCCAGTGGGACGGGATGGGACAGGACGGGATCCAGCGGGAGGGGGGTTGGTTGGAATCGAGATCCGGCGGGATTGGCGGGATGGGAAGAGGTTCCGTCCCGTCCCACATCCCGCCGGAAGAGGGGCCGGGATTTGGGGGGACGGGTTGGGTTGCGGTATTTGGGGGATTTTTTTTAGACAATTTTAAAAAAATATATTTAAACACTTAAATAATTGAACAAGATAGTGAATAAAAACATCATACGACTGTTTTTGTGCATCATATATTATTTAATAGAAATATGAATTTTTTTGTAATACAATTTCAAAATTACAACTTTGTTTCGTAGTTCAAAAGTTGCAAATCACATAGTAAAATTGTCATTAAAAATATTACATAGTCAACCATACCTTTCTAATTTCCTCACAATCTCTTGAGGATCTTCTGTCGGAATTGAAAGTTGTTGGTCAAATTGTTCGATGTCGCTTCCTGCTCCCTCGGATAAGATTTCATTGTAGTTGTAGTCGTCTTCTTCGTTGTTCTCTAGTTGACCGCACCTTCTACGCTCCGCTCTAATTCAATCTCTGAATAAAACTGCAATCTCCAAGCTGTCTCCCGCCAATGAGTGTCTATGCTCTCCTATTTGAAACCTTCCAACAGAAAAAGCGCTTTCCGAAGCTGTTGATGACGCTTGAATATTCAACACATCTCGAGCCATCTTTGCTAGTGTCGGAAATGTCTTCTCATTCTCCCTCCAGTATCTCAGCAAGTCTTCACGTCCATCTTCATTGACAATTGTTTCGTACGGTACAACACCTTGCAAGACATAAACATCAAACTCGCTAATTTGTGAAAAAGTTGAACCACTATACATTCTATTTCTAAGGCCTTGAATATTTGAGGCAAAAACATGTTTTTTATAAGGTTGCAGTGAAGTAGAAGAAGATGGTATAAAAGCCGATTGATTATTTGCACTTTGTTCTTGGTAATATATATATATATTTTTTGCATTCAGTGTGTATGCTAGACGTAACTTCTTCTTTAGTTGGTTCTTTATTGGGTCTGTTGGACCTGACTTGGAGGTGGAAGTATTTCTAAACATTCATAAATCGTTTCAACAAGTGCTTTACAATTGTCTATTTTAATAGTCAGATTTAATACATCACCAATAATATAAATAGTGGGAATAGGAAAAAAGTTTTTTTTTTAATTTTATAAATATTTTTTAATAGATGGAGCGTAATATAGTTTTTGCATATATTTACTAAGTAACAAAAATATTAGAGCTATATAAAATAACATAATCGAAATAGTAGGATAATAAATATCAGAAAATTCTTTAGTAGCTAGAAAACATTTCTCTAAAAATCCAATAAATTCTAAAAATTCCCAAGCATTATCTACAAGCATATCCTTTGGATTTTGGTTATGGGCGTTAAATAATAAAGTTATAGGTCTTCTATACTCGTGAGCAACAAATAGTTGTTCATACAGAGAATTCCACCTAGTCGTTACTTATGAAATTTTTCTATAAAGTAATCCACAATCATGAAAGTTTTTTTATACTCTTTGCATCTTTGTATTTTATTACCTTTAAAAATAAAGTTTATAGCAAATTATACTTTATCAATAATGTTTTCAAAAAATTTTAGGCCATCCTTTTCAAATATGTTATAAATATGACATGCACATCTTATATGAAAATTATCGGGAAAAGATGGAGTTAATCGAGTTTTTAAAAGGTTTACAACATAATTATTAGAAGCATCATTATCTAAGGTAACAATCATAATTTTATCAGTTATTCCATAATATTCACAAATTTCATGAATATTTCTTGCAATTAAAGATCCTATCATCAATATATCTATATGCTAAAATACGTTTTTGCATAGACCAATTCTGATCTATCCAATGACATGTTACCGTTAAATAATCATTACCGTTAGTACTACGGCCTATATCAGAAGTGATAGCCACTTTGCCATTAAAATGATATAATGCATAACGTAAATACTGTTGATATTCATGTGCAAATTTAAAAACGTCTCTTCTAACTGTTGATCTAGGAAAACCGTTAAAAACAAGATTATACGTTTATCTAATGTAATGCATAAAACCAGGAGAGGAAGGAAATGAAAAAGGCAAACCCTCCATCAGAACTAATTTTGCTAAATTTTCCCTATCTTTGTGTTTATCATATTTAGGACCTATAATTCCCTCCGTCATCGGGTTAATTCGATCATGTACTTGGTCGGGGACACTATGTGAACCTTGTCCCGACTTAGAAGGTATTGACACACCCGATTTTTCAGCTAGGTATTTGTTATACATTGCTTTGTGAGAGTTTTCTACATGTCTCAATAAACCTCCCGTCCCATCTTGACCTTTTCCGATTTTAAATTTATAAACTTCTTGACAAATTTTACATCTAGATAGTTGATTATCAATGTCCCTATCAAAAAAATTCAATGTAGGTGATTTTAATTGTCGTTGTCTTGGGCCTCGACTCATACTAGGGGGAATAAGAGACATTCCAGTTTGAGTTTCAGGCTGAGACTCAGTTTGAGCCTGAGGTGGAGGTGTACTAGTGGGTGTATTATCTACATTATCGTTTAATTCATTTTCAAAATTAAAGTTTGGTTCAGATGTAGAATATACCTTATGATCTAATGGTATATTAATTTCATTAAAAAAATCAGTTTCATCTATATGAGTGAAATCATCGGGACTAGGAATAAGATTACCCCTGGTACCTCTACCAGAAATAAAACGTCCAATTCGTTCCATTATAAATATGCAAATAAATAATTAAAAATAATGAAATTAAGTATGATAATTAAAATTAAGTAACAATAATAATTTAAAGAAGGAACGAAGGTACCAAACGCCGACGTAACGTCGATGTGTAAGCGAGGTTGAAAATTGGAACTTTGCTCGATAGATGATCTTCAAGTTAGTTGCCAACTTCACTCCCAATTTTTGAACTTTGATATAAATAAGCAAATAAAATAAAATATTTAGTAGGCAATGTAGACTTGTAGAGAGATAGATAGACGGTAGGAAGATTTGTGAGAAAAATGAGGTATTTATAGTTGAGAAATAGGGTTAAAGGGTAAATATACAAACTTAGGGGTTAAAAATAAATATTAAGGGGTAGGGGGGGAATGACCGTTACAGACGTTTCACCTTTTCTCTTAGAGTAGTAATCAATAAAGTATTTTAAGAATAATTTCAGTGAGTGAGAGAACAAGAGAAATGGAGGATAATTGGAGTTCCATCATCTAGAAACACCTTTGGTAGGGTTGCAGTGGCTGACCAAACTTAATTTAGAATTTTGTATATTACTCATTATTAATTAATATAATAAGAATGCTACTTTTGGAATTTATTTCCTCCAGACTGTATAGACATTCTGCCAAATCGATTTCATTTGTAGGGGTGGGCGTTGGGTATTCGGTTCGATATTTTCAAAGTTCGGGTTCGGTAGTTCGGTAATCGGTAATTGAAAGTACATACCAAATACCGAACTTTCAAACTTTGGTTCGGTAATCGGTAAATCAAATTTCGGTTCGGTACGGTATTCGGTAATACCATATTGAAGTCGATGTCGGCTATCAAACATTAAATTGGCGGAGAATTAACAAACAAATCAAACACTGACGCAACAGAACTTGTAAGGATGAAAATAAAGAACCACACGATAAAGATGAGTTTGTTTAGTTCAAGTGGATGGTAATTGCTGAAGGGAATAACAGTACTATGTTTCATTTCTTTGCATAAAGCAAATGGCTTGATTGACTTTACAAACATTTCATTTAAGGATTTAGGAAAAATAAAAAGAAAAACTGCAAATTCTCACCAAAGCATTGGCGGAATATAGGTTAAAGTTGAAATTCGTTGAGAACAAAAGGTGAAATTCTTTTTCTAGTGGGGCTGGTTATTGGGTAAAAATCTCCAAAAAGTAAAACATTTGCTTAAAAGCAATGATCCTTGTGATTACAGTTGGTGATTATGTCTTCCAAGATTAATTTTCTTTGAGGAAGAAGACTAGAATAGTGGTAGACGTAGTGTTGATGTCGCAAAAAGCAGTAGTACAAGAATTGAAAGAGGCATCAGATGATACAGATTTCTTATTTGAGTTTGAGATATGCCCTAAAAATATCATGTGGGTTGGGCTGATGCCTGATGGGCATTGCAAATTTGTAAAATTGGACCTTTTGTTAACTAATTATATCGGTAATACCGAATTACCGAAAGGTATAATTATCTCAACCGATTACCGAAACCGAATACCGTATTTTTGAATTTTATTCCTGAAAACCGAACCGAAATACCGAATTACCGAAATCCTCGGTTCGGTAATTCGGTTTTCGGGATTTTATGCCCAGCCCTACTCATTTGTGTTTGAAATTGTTTCTTCTCACCAATCAAAAAGAAAAATCTTATACAATTAGTCTTGAAGTGCCTGCGATAAAAGTAGCTATCTCTCATGTAGCTGTCTGCAAAGTATGTTCTTGAAATGTCAAGCATCATGAATTGGTTATTCTTTTTTGCATTGAGGCTAACACACCTTTGTTTGTTAATCATTTTATTATTTATTTGGGAGGAGCGGCAAGAGTTCAATTTACCCACTTTCACACGGTTACAAGTACAGTGCTAATCTGAACAACCCTAGCTTTGCATTTGATGCATGTTTTTGTGTCCTAGCCACCTCATATGATTTGTCCTTCAGACCCTTGGTTGGTTTTCCTTTTCTTCGTGTTTGTTTCTTACAAAAATTGCTAGTTGAGTGGGTTTCTCTGAATTTGTTTTCCAGACTGAAGCAGCCGCTAAGAGAGCCATGGCACTGGATGGTTCTGATATGTAAGTGCAATCATGTATTCATCATTGAGAAAGTTAATCTTCAGTGTCTCGCTTCTCACTAACACTTATATCTGCTTCCAGGGGTGGACTATTCCTGAAAATCCAATCATACAAGTCAGCTAGAGCTAACAAAGTGTCCAACTTCTCACCAAACATGGTGAAGGGGTATAATAGGGTATATGTGGGTAACTTATCATGGAATGTAACAGAGGATGACTTGAAGAAACTTTTTTCAGATTGCAGCATAAGTTCTATTCGGTTCGGTGAAGATAAAGAAACAGGAGAATTTCGGGGCTATGCACATGTGGATTTTGCTGATAGTCCCTCTGTAAACATGGCACTAAAATTGGATCAAGAGATTGTATGCGGTAGACCTGTTAGAATAAGCTGTGCTGTTGCAAAGGAAGGAGCTGTAAAGAAAGGAGAGGCAACCAATTCAAGACCTATGCTGAAAGATCAAAATGCGGATAGTGTTGCAACAAGCACTGTTAGTGCAAAGATTAGGAGGCGAACATGTTATGAATGTGGAGAGCGTGGCCACCTATCATCTTCTTGTCCAAAGAAACAAGAAACTGATCAGACAGAACAAGTTGCTGGTTGATTTTTGTAGGAGACTTGCATATTCACAAATTCTGATCTGAGCTGTGCTTACAGAATTTTGTTGTTGATTTTTTATCCCCTTGGATGACATTTTTAGAAGTCCATTATTTGCTCTTTTCCTAGTGCTCGAGTATTTTTCTAGAAGACTTCAGCTGATGTTCTGTAGTGAGCTTAACTAGTACTTCCAATGTTCTTTCAATTTTCTCTTCAGCAAAGCAGAAAATAGGAACATGTGATAGATAGACTTGTACGAGAAGCATGAGAATACCAATTATTATACTGTGGTCCTGGTCATTTGCACTCACTTTTCTGACGTATGTGGAAAATAGTTGGTGGTTGGCCATACATGAAGCTCTTCTGAATCATTTGCTGTTTCATCGAAAGCTTACAGTAGCCCCAAGGTTTTGGATTTTTGTCTTGTGGTACGAGCGCCACAAGTGACGTCAGGGGTTGCAGGCAATTTGGTATTTAATGGAGAAGGGTAGAGAAATAAACCTATTATTTATCAAGTTTCGAATTATGCACCACTATTGACGACTACCAATGGGAAAAAATAAAGTAAAAGAAAGGGGAAACAAGAAAATAGATGATATTCTAGAGGTGTAAAGAACCTAAATTATGATAATGGACGACCAATTGAACAAAAAGTCAATTCACCTTCCATTGATTTATAAAGTATAGACTCAAATTGATATATGAATTTCCAGTCAGTTAGTCGAGTGTCACATCAGCAGTTCATGTCATCAATTAGTTAAAGTGAGTGGAAAGGGAGTCATTACGGTTAGTTAGTTACAATATTGGATGTAATCGTGCAGGTGTGTATATCAATTTCATTCATTGATAATAAATAATACAAGTCTCTATTCATTTCTCATCTTCCATTATACTTGGCCAATCAACTTGAGTTCCTCTGTTGAACTCCTGTATTAGCATTGAAATTCTCGAATCCATCTGAGTTTCCTGAATTTCAGCTATCATTGGTATTAGAGCTGAATGATTCTCGGCAGCTATGGCAAAGGGAACACAATCTAATGGTGATCAATGCAACTGAGGGATGCACGAAGTTATGCAGAAATTGGAATTCTTACTGGGGAAGTGGCGAATTTGAAGAAATTGGATCAAACTGTTAGGGGATTGAAGGAACAGTTGGAATAGAATCAGGGAAATAGGACTTCGGTAGAAATTGGGGTTGGAACTTCGCGAGAAAGGACATCAAGGGATCGACAATCTGTTGATGAAGAACAGGGGGAAGGAAATACTGCGAATTACCAAAATAATCAAGGTATATCTCGATATTCTAAACTAGAATTTCCAAAATTTGTTGGGGAGGATTTGAGATCTTGGTTATTTAGGGTTGAACAATTTTTTGTATTTAATAATATTGCTATGGATAAGAGAGTAGGGTAGGGTTAGCAGCAATAAATTTTAGAGCGGAGGCAATTCAATGGCATCAATCCTACATGAGATACAGGCAATATACATCTTCATCCACTTGGAGTGAATATATCATGGCCTTGGTTGAATGATTTGGAGCCGATTATGATGATCCAATGAAGGAGATCAAGAAAATTAAACAGACTGGATTTGTGAAAGACTATTAGGCTGCTTTTGAGATTAAATTAACTAGGGTGAATCTCTTTCAAGAAAATGCAATCAGCTGTTTTCTGGGGAGCATTAAGGATGAGTTGAACTTGGCTGTAAAGTTGACAGAACCTACTGCATTGTCTCAGTTGTATAGAACTACTAGGAGGCAAGAAGCTTATTTAGCTGCTCAAGCTAAAGCTATGCAGCAATTAGCTTTTCCTAATGGTCAACATTCATCTTTTAGGAAACCTAGTGAACAAAGGTTTTCTAAACCCTTGCTACCAACACCAAATGCAGAAAATCCTCCGGTTCCAAAAGGAGTGATTAGGAGGAGGTTGAGTATTGAGGAAATAAATGAGTAGGGCACAAGGCTTGTGCTGCTGCTGTACTGAAAAATATGTTCCTGGTCACAAGTGCAAGAACTTGAAGCAATTGTATATGCTTGAAGTGGAAGAACAAGAAGAAGGGGTAGATGTTGTGGGAGAAATTGTATTAAGGGAGCAAGTACAGCCTGCAGAACAAATGTAGATTTCCATCCATGCTTTGAATGGATCACTGAGGTATAGAACTTTAAGAGTGACTGGTTATCATGCTAAAAAACCACTCCATATATTGGTGGACACTGGAAGTTCTCACAACTTCATTGACCCTGAGGTTGTAAAAAAATTAGGGTGCTTAACCAAAGCAGCTACCCCACAATTAGTTGCTGCAGCAAATGAAAATGGTATGACGTTGGACAAGGTGTGCACAATAACATGGTTGTTGCAAGGAGCTGAGTTTACAGCTGATTTTCTGTTACTACCATTGGGATCATGTGGGGTAGTGTTGGGAGTTCAGTAGTTGTTAACCCTTGGAGATATCAAAATGAACGTCAGTGAGTTAACTATGGAGTTTTGGCACAAAGGGAAAAAACACCTGCTCAGAGGAGCTGGAAGGCAAATACAAACAACTGGAGCTGGTAAATTGGGCAAATTAACTGGTAAGGATTCATAACTTTTCATGATTCAAGTAATGCCTAGTACTTGTGATGAATTACAATGGTATGTACCGGAAACAAAAGAAGAATCTGAAATGGATTCTCAGTTAATGGAACTTTTAACTGACTTTAAAACCTTATTTGATGAGCCAAAACAGTTGGCACCTTCTAGGGGTGTCTTTGACCATACCATAGTCTTGCAGCAGGGTACATAACCTGTTAATAAGAGGCCATATAGGTATCCATCAGTTAAGAAGGATATTATTGAAAACTTGATGCAATAGATACTTGATCAAGGCATTATACAACCTAGTAGCAGTCTCTTTGCATCCCCTGTAGTTTTGGTGGGAAAAAAGAATGGTACATGGAGGCTATGTGTGAATTATAGAGATTTGAACAAGTATACAACGAAGAATAAGTTTCCTATACCTGTTGTAGAGGATTTACTTGATGAGTTGAGGGTTCTAGGATCTTCTCTAAAATTGATCTTAGGTCTGAATATCATTAGTTGAGGATGGCTGGGTATGACATTCCTAAAACAGCATTTAGGACCCATTCTGGGCATTTTGAATATCTTGTCATGCCCTCTGGATTGTCAAATGCTCCAGCAACCTTCCAGGGATTGACGAATTCTATTTTTATTCATATCTCAGGAAATTTGTGTTAGTATTTTTTATGACATTCTGATATATAGTAAGACCTTGAAGGATCATTTAGTTCATTTGAGGGTTGTGTTTATGGAAATGAAGAAACATCAGTTGTTTTCCAAAGAGAGTAAATGTTTCTTTGGTGTTGTAAGAATTGAATATTTGGGTCATTTTATAACAGAACAAGGCATTTCTACTAATCCACAAAAAATATCAGCTGTGGAAAACTGGCCAGTACCACTGTCTCTCAAACAATTGAAGGTTTTCTTGGTTTAGCTAGATGTTATAGAAGATTCATTATAAATTTTGGAATGATAAGTAAGCCATTGACTTATCTTCTCAAGAAGGACAACTTCAAGGCTGATTTTTCTTTTGTCAAGTTAAAGGAAGCACTGACAAATGCTCCTGTTCTAGCTATACCTAATGTTAATAAGGTCTTTGTAGTGGAAACATATGCTAGTGGCTATGGCATTGGGGAAGTTCTTATGCAACAGGGGCATCCCGTCGCTTTCATTAGCAAAGGTCTATCAAACAAGCATGTTGTTTTATCTGTCTTTGATATAGAATTATTAGTAATAGTCCATGTTGTAACCATTTATCTCAATACCTTCTTGGACAGAAGTTTATCATCGGGACTGATCAGAGAGCATTGACGTTCTTAATGGAGAAAAAACTTTATACTAATTCCCAATTGCTATGGTTAACAAAGTTAATGCCCTTTGACTATACCATTGAGTACAAGAAAGGGGTGGAGAATAAAGCTGTTGATGCACTTTCTAGGGTCACTGGGGCTAAGTTGTTAGCTCTGATCATTTCTTCTTCTAGTTCTGATTTATTTCAAGCTATTACTAGGCCTATCCAGTGGGCCGGGTCAGCCCGATCCCGCCCCGCCCCGCCCCGGACCGATCCCCCATTAATTTATTTTTGTCGGAGTCGGGGTTCGAACTCGGGATGGGGTTTGGGATCGTCCCGACCCGTCCCGATCACGCCCCGCCCCGCCAGCCTCCTTCCCCCTTTGCAAAAATAACCGTTGCAACAACGGCTATAACGGCCATTTTTGGCCCCCCACCCCATAAACCCCCTTAATATTTATTTTTATTCCCTAAGTTAATATGTTTACACTTTAACCCTATTTCTCAACTATAAATACCGCATTTTTCTCTTCATTTTTCTCACAAATCTTCCTAACATCTCTCTAATCTAATTTCTCAATTTATCTCTCTACAATTCTATAAATCTTCCTACTATTATATATTATATCAAAGTTAAAAAATTGGGAGTGAAGTTGACAACTAGCTTGAGGATCATCCATCGAGTAAAGTTTCAATTTTCAACCTCGATTACACGTCGACGTTACGTCGGCGTTTGGTACCTTCGTTCCTTCTTTAAATTATTATTGTTACTTTATTTTAATTATCACACTTAATTTTATTATCTTTAATTATTTATTTGCATAATTAAAATGGAAGGATTAAGATGTATGTTTAAGGGTAAGGGTAAGGGTAAGGGTAAGGCTTCTTCTAGTAGGGGCAACAAGGGCATACCGATGATTTCATTGATTTCAGTCATATAGATGAAACTGCTTTTTTTTTTTAATAATATACCATTAGATGATGAGGTAGATGAACCAAACTTTAATTTAGATGATAATCTAGATGACACACCCACTAGTGCACCTAAACCTTAGGCTCAGATTGAGTCTCAAACTGAAAGTGGAATGCAGATTCCCCCTAGTATGAGTCGAGACGCCACATAACGAAATTAAAATCAGCTTCATGGCATTTTTTTTATAGGGACCAAGAGAGTCAATTAGCTAGATATAAAATTTGTAAAAATATTTATAAATTTAAAACCGGAAAAGGTCAAGGTGGGACGGGAGGTTTATTGAGACATGTACAAGTCGAGCAAACATGTAGGTGGAATGAATATCAGGCTAAAACTTAGGGTGTTCCAATGCCATCTGAGTTGGGATAAGGTTCACATAGTGTCCCCGACCTAGTACAGGGTCAATTTAACCCGACGACGGGGAGAGTTTTTGGTCCTAAATATGATAAAAACAAATATAGGGAAAATATGGAAAAATTAGTTGCGGTGGAGGGTTTGCCTTTTTCATTTCCTTCATCTCCTGGTTTTATTCATTAGATTCGAGAAACATATAATCCTGATTTTAATGGTTTTCCATATGAACTGTTAGAAGGGATGCTTTTAAATTTGCAAGTGAATATCAACAATATTTACGTTATGCATTATATCATTTTAATGGCAAAGTGACTATCACTTCTGACATAGGCCGTAGTACTAACGATAATGATTATTTAATGATAACATGTCATTGGATAGATCAAAATTGGTCTATGCCAAAATGTATTTTAGCATATAGATATATTGATGATAGACACACTGAAAGTTTTATTGAACAAAATATTAATGAAATTTGTGATTATTATGGAATAAATATAAAATTATGACTATTACATTAGATAATGCTTCTTCTATTGATTATGCTATAAGACTTTTAAAAATTCGATTAACTTCATGTTTTCCTAATCATTTTCATATAAGATGTGCGTGCCATATTTATAACTTAGTTGTAAAGGATGGCCTAAAACGTTTTGAAAGCATTCTTGAAAAAATACAATTTGCTATAAATTTTATTTTTAAAGGTAATAAAATACAAAGACGCAAAGAATATAAAAAATATTTGTCATGATTGTGGATTAACTTATAGAAAAATTTCTGTAGAAGTTTCGACTAGGTGGAATTCGTTGTATGAGCAACTACTTGTTGCTTACGATTATAGACAACCAATTACTTTATTATTTAACGTCCATAATAAAAATTCAAGGGATATGCTTGTAGATAATGATTGGGAAAACTTTTTAGAAGTTAATGGATTTCTAGAGAAATTTTTTCAAGCTACTAAAGATTTTCCCCGTATTTATTATCCTACTATTTCAAATATGTTATTTTATATAGCTCTAATATTTTTGTTACTTAATGAATATATGCAAAAATCAACTTATAAGACATCTATTGAAAAAAATGTTTAAAAAAATTTAAAAAAAAATTCTTATTCCTACTATTTATATTATTGGTGCGGTATTAAATCCGACTATTAGAGTAGACGGTTGTAAAACACTAATATAAACGATTTATGATTGTATAGAAGTACTTCCAACAAACTCAACTGAAGAACCAACTCACAAACCAACTAAAGAAGACGTTATGTCTAGCATACACTGAATGTAAATAGGTATATATGTATTACCAACAACAAAGTGCAAATAATCAACCGACTTCTGTACCATCTTCTACTACTTCGCTGCAACCTTATAAAAAACATGCAGTTTCTGCTGCTAGTATTGAAGGCCTTAGAAATAAAATGTTTAGTGGTTCAACTTCTTCACAAGTTAACAAATTTGATGTTTATGTTTTGCAGGGTGTTGTACCGTACGAATTAGTTGTCAATGATGAAGGACATGAAGACTTGCTGAAATACTGGAGGCAGAATGAGAATACATTTCCGACACTAGCAAAGATGACTCGAGATGTGCAAATAATCAACCGACTTCTGTACCATCTTCTACTACTTCGCTGCAACCTTATAAAAAACATGCAGTTTCTGCTGCTAGTATTGAAGGCCTTAGAAATAAAATATTTAGTGGTTCAACTTCTTCACAAGTTAACAAATTTGATGTTTATGTTGTGCAGGGTGTTGTACCGTACGAATTAGTTGTCAATGATGAAGGACATGAAGACTTGCTGAAATACTGGAGGCAGAATGAGAATACATTTCCGACACTAGCAAAGATGACTCGAGATGTTTTGAACATTCAAGCGTCATCAACAGCGTCTGAAAGTGTTTTTTCTGCTGGAAGATTTCAAATAGGAGAGCACAAACATTCATTGGCGGGAGACGCATTGGAGATTGCAGTTCTTTTCAGAGATTGGATTCGAGCGGAGCGTAGAAGGTGGGGTCAACCGGAGATCAACGAAGAAGAAGACAACAACTACAATGAAATCTAGTCCGAGGGAACAGGAAGCGATGTCGAACAATTTGACCGATAAATTCCAATTCCAACCGAAGATCCTCAAGACATTGTGAGGAAATTAGAAAAAGTATGGTTAAATATGTAATTTTTTTAATTGCAATTTTACTATGTGATTTGCAACTTTTGAACAACACCACAAAGTTATAATTTTGAAATTGTATTACCAAAAAAATCATATTTCTATTAAATAATATAAGAGGCACAAAAGTAGCCTTGAGATGTTTTTATTACACTATCTTGTTCAATTATTGAAGTGTTTATATATATTATTTTTAAAAATTAAGTGGCAAAAAAAAAAAGGTCAAATTCCGATCCCGACCCGACCCGACCCGTCCCTTCCCGTCCCCCCAAATCCCGGCCCCTCTACCGGCGGGATGTGGGACGGGACGGAACCTCTTCCCGTCCCGCCAGGCCCATCAGAACCCGAGTCCCGACCCTTCCCCCTATCCCATCGGGTCCCGTCCCGTCGGGACCCACCCACCCAGCCTGCCCCGCCCCGCCCGTTGGACAGCCCTAGATATTACAGACAATTGGTCAGCAGATCTGGATATGAAAGCTATTTCAACCAAGTACAGTCAGCTTCTACTCCTTCTCAGTTCACTTGGTACAATAATTAACTCATGAGAAGGGTAGATTGGTGGTTGGTAATGTCCCTGGCCTAAGGTCATCTATTATCTCATTTTGGCATAACACTTCACATGGTGGTCATTTTGGGGTAGAAGCAATGTTGAAGAGTCTGCTTACTTTTTTCTACTGAAAGGGTATTAGACATGATGTGAAAATCAGGGTTCAAAAATGTGTTGTTTGTCGAAAGAACAAAGCTGATTTGGCTGCATACCCAGGGTTGCTTCAACCATTGCCTATCCCTAATGTGGTATGGTCTCAAATTAGTATGAATTTTATAGATGGACTACCAAAGTCTAATGGTTATGAGGTCATTTTGGTTTTTGTGGATATGTTGAGTAAATATGAGCACTAATTCCATTGAAGCACCCTTATACAGCTCAATCTGCTAACAAAGTGTTCATTGACGTTATTGTTAGATTGCATGGATTTTTCGATGTTATCACTAGTGACATGGATGATGTGTTCTTTAGTTCTTTCTGGAAAGAATTGTTTACATTATAAGGTGTTCAGTTGAATACTTCAACAACTTATTATCCTTAGTCTGATGGATAGACTGAAGTTCTCAACAGGTGTTTACATACTTATTTGTGGTGTTCTTGTGCTGAGAATGCTACTGATTGGTTCTCTTTTTGGCTATGGTTGAATACTGGTATAATACTTTTTTTCATTCAGCCATTCAAATTACTCCCTATGAAGCATTGTATGGCAGACCACCACCTTTAAACCTTCCTTATTTGCCAAGTGAATCTGCTTCTGCAGAGGTGGATAATACTTTGATCAGCAGGGAATTAACACTACAACTGCTTAACACCACCTTATGAGGGCTCAGTTAAGAATGAAACATCAAGCTGATTCTCATAGAAGTGACATATCTTTTGATATTGATGATTGGGTTTATTTAAGCCTCACATATCTGGCTGATCTTACTGTTACTTAACTCCTCTATATAAGATGTTTCTACTATTATTCTCTTAGAATTTTTATTTACATATCATTCCATACTCATCACACCTCCATAGAATCTAGATAACACAATCTTATTCGCCTTGAAAATCTTCGTTATAACCTTTCTTACTCAATCACCAACCCCATGTGATTTTGTCTCGATGCTTTTGTCATACTATCTCCCATTTTAGGAGGATGTCCACACCTTGCGCTCAAGGATTTCATTCCTGAGAAGTCATATTATTACCTCGACACCTTTTGCAACTCTGCAAACTTTAATAACTTACAACATGCCTTAGAACAATCCCCTATTATTAGGGGCTATTGAATTGTTTACATGGATAGAATGCCACGTATTCATGAATGACATGCTCGATCTCGATAAATTTCAGTCTTTACTCAAGACACCAACCTTAGGGGGGCTTCTTTTTTAATAACCTTCAAAGGTCGCTCTTTTTGAGTTCATTCTCTTACTGCTTAATCGCTTACCCTGCAAATTTTACAACACCCACTTTTACAACAATCCTTCGAGTGTCTAACTCATATTTAGTTTAGCTTAGGGTACTTTCCAATATCAATACTTCCTGATTCAAGGAGCTAAATCATCCGGTTAATATCTTTTATTGAAATTATCTATTCAATTGTTGAAGTAGGGACTTAGTCTCATAACATATTCCTCTTACAGACTCAACATTTACTTCCACTTGCCTTTTTTTTTCCTACTTGGCTACGAACTTGTCGCATTACTAAACTTTATCTCATGACTTCCAATCGTTTCTCCTATCTACTCATGTGCCCCACTTATCTTTCTAGCAACCTTTTGCTAGTGTCAGTGCTTCTTATCGTATTCTGGATGATCCCAACAGAACATTTTTTTCACTTTTAACTCCTCCCTCTTCGATCGGCTTTATTCTCTAGGCACTTAATACCTCTTCTTTACTTCAAACATGAGCCTTACTGAGGGGAGTACTCACCTCAATATACCAAGATTCCAATACCTAGCTTCCGAATATTCAAGGCTCTCAAGAAGTTGTATCCAACTAACAATTCTTGGGTACATTATGTATATATCCTCTAAAGTGGTACTATTGACATATTCATACAATTCTTCAATGCTGCCATTCAGTTATAATAATCTGTCCACGCTAAGGATTTCTCTAACCCTTACTAGATCTCAAAATCTCACTTCTTTCTAAGACTACGTTTATCGACATCTGAAAATCATAAGCCATATTAAATTTTATTCGCTGTAGTTCTATTGCTATTGGAAGCAGGATTATAACGCTTGTGTCGCGCTATCTGAGCACCAATTACTTTACAATCTCTTCTATTCAAGTACTTTGTACCTCTTTCGCTTTACTTCCTTTGCATTCTAAACCTCCCACTTTACCTTCTAGGCTTGCATTACCTTCTTTTGAATGGGTGAGACAAATGCTCACGCTCTGAAACTTTAGCACAATACTCGCACCTCTAGTGCATACATAATCAGGTAGGGATCTTTCATTACTTGCAACGAGTACGGAATGGAATCGAGTTCCTATGACTCAGCTTTGTTGCACGATCAAGAAACAGAAAGAAAGGTAACCAATCCTAGAATGCCCTGCAGCCTCCTGTTTACAAATGTGGTGCACAACACATTCATAAACAAGACTCTACTAGACACAGCTTGTAGAATCTCTAAGATACGACCTGCTCTGATACCAAGTTTTTCACACCCAAAATCGGAAGGGCGTGACCGACACCCGGGCCTTACGTGCCGAGCACCAACTTACGTGACTTAACAACATAACGTAACAAAGAAACGGGTCGTCAAGGCCGCATGATAAAATGAATGAAATAAAAAGGCTATACGTAGCTAATGATATCAACAAGTTATGCATATGTACCTAGACAAGGGCCGATAAGGTCACCATGAAAGTCTATACATCAACAAACGCCGACAAGACCATACATGTCATCTATACATTGGACATATATCTGACAGCCTCTAACAGTAACATAAATATCATAAGGTCGGGAAAGGGCCCCGCCATATCGGTAACATGCCCATAAAAGACATACCGACTCAAAATAGCAACTCTAGAAGAAGTGGAGTGCCCCAACACCTTCGCTGATATAGATAGCCTACTGACGGGGACCATCAACCTATCTATCGGGACCTGCAGGCATGAAATGCAGCGTCTCTAGGCAAAAGAGATGTCAATACGAATAAAAGTACCAAGTATGTAAGGCAGATAACAACATGATTAAATACATCAACGTAACATAGGGATAAATATATCAACCTGAACATCTGAATTGCCTCTGAGGCCATGATATGCATAAGTACAATATATATGCGTATATAACGCTGTCGTACATATATAAACGAAAATAAAGTCATCAAGCCTTTGTGGGCTACATCATCATCATAATAATATCCAACTGATCAGTGGTGCGTATATAACACCATCGTACATATATATGCATATATAATTCCATCGGAGCCACACACTAACTCATAATATCACAATATACATGTATGCATGTGTAAGAGTCATCAAAGGACATTTTGAGCCTATTGGAGTGATGTAAGGTCGTTAGACCTCCGATTATTATTATGAGTATAACATCATCAACATACAATTCATTGGGAGCCAAAAATCGCTATTGTATGGAGCTGAAATACCTCATAGAAGACAATGAACATAAGCTTCTAAAACTACTAATAGTAGAGTCATTTATGAACATTGTTCATTTATGTTTATGTTTCCTTCTTGCAGAATCATTCCAAAGAAGGAAAGAAAGTGCCTTAAAATACCTTGTGACAATCTATTCAATGACCACTTTGAACTCAATTCGTCGCACCTTAATCTACAACAACGATAATGACACTATCGTTAAGCTACAAAAGATACAATTATCGTACAATAAACTGCAAACTTAGATACAATTATCGTATAGCAAACTGCAAACTTATTCTATATTAAAACAGGCATCACCTCCCCTGATTTCATAACTTTCTTCAAGCCTACAATAGGCATAATAATGGTTATAACCAGCCAACAACTCAACAACAAAGTAACGAACGACAAGCTCGGTTTTAGATTACTAAACGACACGTTTCTAATTTCTCTTTTCTTTCAAATCAAGCAACACAACCAACAACACATATCCAGACTCTTTCTCCCCTAAACTAGCCATTAATTTAACTTAGAATTAAGGTTACAACAACCTAATAATGGTGAAACAATAACAACAAACGAGCAACAAGTTTGACTTTTACAATATCAAACATTGCTTTTTCAACTTCTGTTTTTTTTAAAACACAAGACAACAATACTAAAAACTAGGCCTGTCCAGTGGGCTAGGTCGGCCCGATCCTGACCCGGCCCAATCCCAACCGGCCCCGCCCGGGCCGATCCCCCATTTAAAAAATATATTTTTGTCAGTGTCGGGGTTCAAACTCGGGACGGGGTCTCGGATCATCCCGACCCACCCCATCCCGACCCGCCAGCCCCTTTCCCCCTTTGTAAAAATAACTATTGCAACAATGACCAAATTTCGATTTTGGCCGTTGTGCAACGGCTATAATGACCATTTTTGCCCCCCACCCCATAAACCCCCTACCCCTAAGTTAATATGTTTACACTTTAACCCTATTTCTCAACTATAAATACCGCATTTTCCACTTCATTTTTCTCATAAATCTTTCTAACATCTCTCTAATCTAAACTCTCAATTTATCTCTCTACAATTCTATAAATATTCCTACTATTATATATTATATCAAAGTTAAAAAATTGGGAGTGAAGTTGGCAACTAGCATGAGGATCATCTATCAAGCAAAGTTTTAATTTTCAACCTCGATTACACGTCTGCGTTTGGTACATTCGTTTCTTCTTTAAATTATTATTATTACTTTATTTTAATTATAGCACTTAATTTCATTATCTTTAATTATTTATTTGCATAATTAAAATGGAAGGATTAAGACGTATGTTTAAGGGTAAGGGTAAGACTTCTTCTAGTAGGGGTAACAAGGGCATGGGAACTTCTTCTAGTAATCCTATTCCTAGTCCCGATGATTTCATTGATTTCAGTCATATAGATGAAACTACTTTTTTTAATGATATACCATTAGATGATGAGGTAGATGAACCAAACTTTAATTTAGATGATAATCTAGATGACACACCCACTAGTGCACCTCAACCTCAGGCTCAGATTGAGTCTCAAACTGAAAGTGGAATGCCTCTTATTCCCCCTAGTATGAGTCGAGACGCCATACAACGAAATTAAAATCAGCTTTATGGCATTTTTTTGATAGGGACCAGGAGAGTCAATTAGCTAGATATAAAATTTGTAAAAATGTTTATAAATTTAAAACTGGGACAAGAGGTTTATTGAGACATGTACAAGGCGAGCACACATGTAGGTGGAATGAATATCATGTGTTTTAGAGTGTTCCAATTCCATCTGAGTTGGGATAAGGTTCACATAGTGTCCCCGACCTAGTACAGGGTCAATTTAACCCGACGATGGGGAGAGTTTTTGGTCCTAAATATGGTAAAAACAAATATAGGAAAAATATGGCAAAATTAGTTGCGGTGGAGGGTTTGCCTTTTTCATTTCCTTCACCTCCTGGTTTTATTCATTACATTCGAGAAACATATAATCCTGCTTTTAATGGTTTTCCCAGATCAACTGTTAGAAGGGATGCTTTTAAATTTGCAAGTGAATATCAACAATATTTACGTTATGCATTGTATCATTTTAATGGCAAAGTGACTATCACTTCTGACATAGGCCGTAGTACTAACGGTAATTGTTATTTAACGGTAACATGTCATTGGATAGATCAAAATTGGTCTATGCAAAAACGTATTTTAGCATATGGATATATTGAAGATAGGCACACTGAAAGTTTTATTGCACAAAATATTAATGAAATTTGTGATTATTATGAAATAAATGATAAAATCATGACTATTACATTAGATAATGCTTCTTCTAATGATTATGCTATAAGACTTTTAAAAGTTCGATTAACTCCATTTTTTCCTGATCATTTGCATATAAGATGTGCGTGCCAAATTTATAACTTAGTTGAAAAGGATGGCCTAAAACTTTTTGAAAGCATTCTTGAAAAAATACAATTTGCTATAAATTTTATTTTTAAAGGTAATAAAATACAAAGACACAAAGAATATAAAAAATATTTGTCATGACTGTGGATTAACTTATAGAAAAATTTCGGTAGAAGTTTCGACTAGGTGTAATTTGCTGTATGAGCAACTACTTGTTGCTTACGATTATAGACAACCTATTACTTTATTATTTAATTCCCATAATAAAAATTCAAGGGATATGCTTGTAGATAATGATTGGGAAAACTTTTTAGAACTTAATGGATTTCTAGAGAAATATTTTCAAGCTACTAAAGAATTTTCCAGTATTTATTATCTTACTATTTCAAATATGTTATTTTATATAGATCTAATATTTTTGTTACTTAATGAATATATGCAAAAACCAATTTATAAGACATCTATTGAAAAAAATGTTTAAAAAAATTTAAAAAAAATTCTTATTCCTACTATTTATATTATTGGTGCGGTATTAAATCCGACTATTAGAGTAGACGGTTGTAAAACACTAATAGAAACGATTTATGATTGTATAGAAGTACTTCCAACAAACTCAACTGAAGAACCAACTCACAAACGAACTAAAGAAGACGTTATGTCTAGCATACACTGAATGTAAATAGGTATATATGTATTACCAACAAAAATTGCAAATAATCAACCGACTTCTGTACCATCTTCTACTACTTCGCTGCAACCTTATAAAAAACATGCAGTTTCTGCTGCTAGTATTGAAGGCCTTAGAAATAAAATGTTTAGTGGTTCAACTTCTTCACAAGTTAACAAATTTGATGTTTATGTTTTGCAGGGTGTTGTACCGTACAAATTTGTTGTCAATGATGAAGAACATGAAGACTTGCTGAAATACTGGAGGCAGAATGAGAATACATTTCCGACACTAGCAAAGATGGCTCGAGATGTTTTGAACATTCAAGCGTCATCAATAGCGTCTGAAAGTGCTTTTTCTGCTGGAAGATTTCAAATAGGAGAGCACAAACATTCATTGGCGGGAGACGCATTGGAGATTGCAGTTCTTTTCAGAGATTGGATTGGAGCGGAGCGTAGAAGGTGGGGTCAACCGGAGATCAACGAAGAAGAAGACAACAACTACAATGAAATCTAGTCCGAGGGAACAGAAGCGATGTCGAACAGTTTGACCGATAAATTCCAATTCCAACCGAAGATCCTCAAGACATTGTGAGGAAATTAGAAAAAGTATGGTTAAATATGTAATTTTTTTAATTGCAATTTTACTTTGTGATTTGTAAATTTTGAACAACACCACAAAGTTATAATTTTGAAATTGTATTACCAAAAAAATCATATTTCTATTAAATAATATAAGAGGCACAAAAGTAGCCTTGAGATGTTTTTATCATACTATCTTATTCAATTATTGAAGTGTTTATATATATTATTTTTAAAAATTAAGTGGCAAAAAAAATTGTCAAACTCCGATCCCGACCCTACCCGTTCCCCCAAATCCCGGCCCCTCTACCGGCGGGATGTGGGATGGGATGGTACCTCTTCCCGTCCCGCCTATCCCGGTCCGCTGGAACCTGATTCCCGACCTCCCCCTTGTCTCGACGGGACCCACCCGCCCCGCCCCGTTGGACAGTCATACTAAAAACTCTACCAGGCCTTACTCAACAATATTCAACCATAATCTTTCAGGAAAACAACTCTTAAAACAACCCAACATGGCTCGACAACACCAACAATACGACGAGCGGCAAACTCGGTTTACGATTAACAAAACTATAGCTTTAACATATTTCTTCCTTTCAAAACCTGTTCACAATAGCAACCACTACGTACTCAGTATATTCCATGAATTTCCAGCACAAAATACTATAAGGGGTCTTCAAAACAATTCTATAAACAACGACAACAAAACTACGATTTCAAACCTTTATCTTATGGGTTTTCAATCATACGATCTAGCCCTAAATCCAACAAGATTAACTACATGAAGTAGATGTTAAATCTTAACTCAAACAACAAGAATCACTTCAAATCTGAAGTTACTTCGCTTGGAAGATGTCACACCCCAACCTTCGGGGGTGTGGCCAGCACCCGGTACCTAGCAGTCCGAGCGTACCACGTCTCTTCTGTACCTAGATATATATGAATTTGAGGCCAACAAGGCCTCTGAATAACTCTCAGTAATCAACAAAGATGTGATAACCTGTAGAGGAAAAAAACCCCAACATGTATATATGAATAAAGCCAACTGGGCCACCGTACACATCAACTAGCCAATAGAGAGGCCGGAAGGCCATACATGACTCCGACACACATGACGACTGTTTACAAGCCTCTAAGAGTACATAACACCATCAAGTCAAGACAGTCCCCCGTGATATCCATAATTATATATATAAAATTATACCAACTCCGAGTAGCACCTCAGAAATAATGGAGAGCTCTAACATCACCGCTGAGCTGGTACCCTATTGGAAATGAGCATTGCTTAGTCTACCTGAACCTGCGGGCATGAAATGCAGCGCCCTAACAAGGGATGTTAATACAAACAATGTACTAAATATGTAAGGCAGGAACATATATATAGATACAGTAATATAAATGAGAATAATGAAGAGAAAACTTGTAACTCTGAATGCACTGCGGCGTATGATATGCATGCTTTCCTTTTAAAAATATAGTCATACATATATAAGCCACACTATGGGACAATATCATCACCATATCATACCCGGCCATAAAAAGACTCGGTGTTATCGTACCCGATCATAATAGGACTCGGTGTTATCGTACCCGACCATAATAGGACTCGGTGTTATTGTACCCGACCATAATAGGACTCGGTGTTAACATACCCGGACATAATAAGACTCGGTGTTATCATACCCAACTGCAATGGTGTGCACATATAAGTATCGTACCCGACCGACTATAGCGTTGCTCGGTATCATAATATATATATATATATATATATATATATATATATATATATAATATATATATATATATATATATATATAATGCACGAAAGACCTCAGAAGAACATCATGTGAACATAGCCAGAGTGACATAAGGTCGTTACCCTTTGACTATCATTATGTGGCTACATATATCAGCTGTCGTGAAACCAATAAGGAGCACAAATATCACATACTGAGAGATAATATAAGACGGGGAAAAATGCTCCCGACAAGGGATAAACAAGATTCAATTAACATCTCAATGGAATGAAGAACATGGACATTTCTAACTAACATGAATAGAATCATTTTTTAGAGGAACGTTCGTTTACGTTTCGCTTACATTTGGGTCATGCCTAAAAGAAAGAAAGGATAGCCTTAACATAACTCAAATCCATCCTTGAATGACTACAACGAGTCAATTCCTCTGATAAACGTCTAACCTTATATGCTCATACGAGCTCGTAGAAGGTCATAGACGATTAATCATACTTTGGTCGTCTTCATAAAAGCTTACCGTCATCCTACTTCACCACGAAGTAATCCCAAATTTAGTGAGATCCATGGGAAACTGAGATTAGAACCATGAATTCATTAACGAGATCAGAGCACTGACTAATCCTTTATGTTGTTTTCGATAATAGATTGCTTCATCAAAGATCTGTTCTATCTATTCTCAAGAAAAGAACTTAATTTTCTCTTTTTATAACAAGTACATGATTCCTACACATATATGCATTGCTGCTCCATATTCCTTTAAAGATATCTCACTTTTTATGAGACATTGAATTGAATTCATCATAACTTAGTGGACTGCGGGTCCCTTTAGGATTACTTGTAAAAATCACTCAACTCCCAAGGATGCCACCTAAAACTAGTAATATGAATTAGTCATTAGTGGCTTCCACGTAAATATTTATCATTTTAAACACTTATCCAAAATAATCACTTTAAGAAATTACTTTTCTCCCACTATAATCAACATTTAACGAATTATCAACATAACTAAGTTTTTATTTCAATTCACTCAAATAATATTCACTTTTTCACATATTTCATATACCCAATATAATGACCATGTGATATAGCACTAGTCCGTAGACTCTCTTGACATTCACAAAATATTATTTTCAATCACTGTCGTCCCATTTGTTAAGTCCTAAATTATTTCGGGACTTCATCCTTTTATACATTGACCTCTTGAACTGCAAACATGAGTATGATCAAAATTCTATATGGTCCGTATAATTTGTTCAACATTTCGAACTTCGATGAAGATTATTTTCATTGATTCGTTTAACCTTTAGTTCCCACGTAACCCCTTTACCATTGTTATAAACCTTCTATAGCCTCACGAATGAGCTTAATCCCTTCAAGATCATATGGATTTATTACGACACATTCTAATGCTAAGGTACAGGGTGTTACATCTTTCTTCTCTTAGGAAGATTCATCCTCGAATGTGGTCAGTAACTATGGGCGCTAACGCATGATTTGCACATCTAAGGCACACTCGATCTGATAAAGATCGTGCGATTACTTATCACTTTTAGTCTTATGCATACAAAACAAACTGATCTCTTAAAACATAGCTCCACTACACGATCTAGAATACGAAATAAGGGTTACATTTCCTAAATGCCATGTAGCCTCCCAATTATAAGTGTGGCGTGCAACACACCCATAAGTGAGACTCTACTAGAAAAAGTTGTAGACATCCCTAGGACTGACCTGCTCTGATACCATATTTGTCACACCCCAACCTTGAAGGGGTGTTGCCGGCACCCAATGCCTATTGGCCCAAGCGTACTACGTCTCCTCCGTACCTAGATATATATGAATTTGAGGCCAACAAGGCCTCAGAATAACTCTCAACAGGCAACAAGATGTGATAACCTGTAGAAGTAGAAAAATCCAACATCTATAATATGAAGAAATACGACAGGGCCACCGTACACATCAACTAACCAACAGAGAGGCCGGCAAGGCCATACATGACTCTAACACATACGACGATTGTCTACAAGACTCTAAGAGTACATAACACCATCATGTCGGGACAGGGCCCATCCATATCCATATATATATATATATATATAATCATACTGACTCCAAGTAGAACCTCTGATCAAATGGAGCTCTGACATTACCGATGAGCTGGTACCTATTGAAAATGAGCGTCGCTCCGTCTATCTGAACCTGCGGGCATGAAACGCATTGCCCCATCAAGGGACATCAGAACAATCAATGTACTGAATATGTAAGGTAGAAACATGTATATAGATACAGTAATATAAATGATAATAAGGAAGAGACAACCTGTAACTCAGAATACACTATGGCATAAGTTATGCATGCTTTCCTTTTAAAAATATAGTCATATACATATAAGCCACACTATGGGACAATATCATCATCGTATCTAACCATAAAAGGACTCAGTGTTATCGTACCCATCCATAATATGACTCGATGTTATCGTACCCAGCCATAATAGGACTCGGTGTTATCGTACCCAACCATAATAGGACTTGGTATTATCATACCCAACTGCAGTGGTGTGCACATATAAGTGTCGTACCCGACTGACTATAGCGCGACTCGGTGTCATAAAAGTCCTCAGAAGAACATCACGAACATGGTCGGAGTGAGATAAGGTCATTACTCTTTAACTATCGTTATGTGGCTACATATATCAACTGTCATGAAACCAACCATGAGCACAAAATATCACATACTGAGAGATAATATAAGATGCGGAAAAATACTCTCGTATAACAAGATTCAATTAACATCTCAATGGAATGAAAAACATGGACATTTCTAACTAACATGAATAGAATCATTTTTAAAGGGACGTTCATTTACGTTACGCTTACATTTGGGTCATGCCTAAAAGAAAGAAATGATAGCCTTAAAATACCTGAAATACATCCTTGAATGACTACAATGAATCAATTCCTCCGATAAACATCTAACCTTATATTCTCATACGAGCTCGTAAAAGATCATAGACGACTAATTATACTTGGGTCGCCTTCATAAAAGGCTTTCCGTCACCTTACTTCACCATAAAGTAATCCCAAACTTGATAAGATCTGGGGAAAATCGAGATTAGAACCATGAATTCATTGACGAGATCGGAGCACTGAGTCTTTATGTTGTTTTTGGTAATCGATTACTTCATCAAAGAACTGTTGTATCTATTCTCAAGAAAATTACTTAATTTTCACTTCTTATAACAAGTACACGATTCCTACACATATATGTGTTGCTGCTCCATATTCCTTTAAAGATATCTCACTTTTTATGAGATGTTGAATTGAATTCATCATAACTTAGTGGACCGTGGATCCCTTTAGAGATTACTTGTAAAAATCACTCAACTCCGAAGGATGCCACCTAAACTAGTAATATGAATTAGTCACTAGTGGCTGCCACGTAAATGTTTATCATTTTAAATACGTATCCTAAATAATCACTTTAAGCAATTACTTTTCACCCACTATAATCATTATTTAACCAATTATCAACATAACTATTTTTTTAATCTCAATTCACTTAAATAATATTTACTTTTTCACATACTTCATATATCCAATATCATGGTCATGTGATATAGCACTAGTCCGTAGACTCTCTTGGCATTCACAAAATATTATTTTCAATCACTGTCGTCCCACTTGTTAAGTCCTAAATTATTTCGGGACTTCACTATTTTATACACTGAGCTCTTGATCTGCAAACATGAGTTTGACCGAAATTCCATATGGTCCGTATAATTTGTTCAACATTTCGAACTTCGACGAAGATTATTTTCACCCATTCATTTAACCTTTAATTCACACGTAACCTCTTTAACATTGTTATAAACCTTCTATAACCTCATGAATGCCCTTAATCCCTTCAAGATCATATGGACTAAGGTACGGGTGTTACAGAAAAATCCTCCAAAACAGCCACAAGATGAAAAACCATGATCTAACAAGCACCACGAGATTTCTAGCGTTGGATTTACGTTGTTCACTTGGAATTTCGCCCTTGGATCATCTAATAACCTTAGAAGAGATCTTAGGAGTGTTTTGAAACTGGAAATGGTGAGTAAAAGAGGTTTACAAAGCTGCCACTGACTTTTATACTTAAGAAGAAATTCCACCGCCTCAAGTGGGTCTCAAAGGGGTTGCCTGCGCAGTCTCGCAAAAATGCGAATATCTCTATACTATGATGTCGTATCAACAAATTGCTCAATACTTGAAACTAGACTCGTAGAACTTCAATCACATTGGTTGATCACCCTTAACTCTTAGTATATTGAGAGAAAAGCTCTGCTACATCTCACCCAAATTTCAGCAAACTTATGAACGTAACTTGAGATGACCTTTGCCAGCTTTTTTTACAACTTACTTGAACTCAAAGCATAACATACGGTATTGTACGGTTCAAATACCTCATAACAAAACTTTCTTATAATTTTAAACACTACTAGTCTTAGCTCAAAAGTATGGACTTTTACAATCCACTTTCCTTTGGCGAACTTCATCGAAAAGTATTTTTTGAGATTCATTTCACCCGAACTCTTATGAAACTTACTTAAAGCTTGTTTAAACTCAATGTCATCCAAATATGGGATCCTAGACTCATTGGAATTTTGTTACTTTACTCACGACGCATACTAGCGCAAAAATACGGGGTGTAACAGGTGACTGTCACCCATCCAACCCAAACATATTACTCAATGTTTTACGATGTCTGTCAGATATCATGCATATACCCATTCGATCCTTAACAATGTATTTCTTCAAATATCTAAAAAACATACCACATGTCTCCGTGCTCTCATTAGTTGTAATGGCAAAAGCCAGATGGAATATTGATCTATTCACATCTATTCCTACTGTAATTAGTAGATTGATGCCGTATACCCCATACACATGTGTGCTGTCTATTGATATTACTGGCCGACAATGAGCAAAATTATCAATGCATAATTTGAATGTTTAAAACACAAAATTAAAAATATTAATGGGCACACCAAGTTACATGTTGAGCTTGCATTCAACAACAGTACCATGATTAAAGTGTTGTACAACTGTCATGTACCTTGGCAATGTCTTGAAAGAGCCCTCCAATTACCATGACTATCTCAAAAATGCGCCTACGCCCGAGATATTCCTTTCGCATGCTTATGATTTTGCGATATACTTTCAGAACTGCTGTAATGCAGTCTTTAGTTGAAATATGGAGAAGTTTCAACATCAGCATTTAGCAATGATGAATCATATTTACATAAAAATTAAAATGAACTTGGGAATAATGGGGTACCTGGGATTTGTCCAATGTCTCCGACTAGCACACGAGCAAACATATTGGTATCTAAATTGAAATGAATTGCTTGACATTCCTCCATATCACAAGTGTGAGTTGGGTAGTATTTTGAAATAGTCCACAAATGATCGCAAGCCTCCTTACCACAAAGCATCCATCGAAAACCTTGATACTTACGCATGCATACCAATCACCATATTTTCCAAGTGGAATAATTAACTTTGAACTCCCTAGTTTCCTAGATGCATAAAATTTTAAATACCCTTTGATATGACTTTTTCAAGATGAACATCATATTCATTACCATAGGAATGGGGTTCAATCTTTCCCCAACCCCTTCTAATCAATGGACTCCTGACGTATACGAAGGAGTGCGGCCTTTTTCGAGCCGAACTTTTCATTTTATAAGATCGTCTGGTTCTCTCCACATTGCTTAACATATATGATAATCATTCCTAACATAGACAAAGGCATCAGGTAGACCTTGGAGACGATTAAGATAGAAAATCTTGTTAGAATGCCATTGGATCGGGTCTGCTTGCAGAATAGATTATTGCTGGTGAAATAGGCATTGCGACATCGATTCTTGCTGGGTGTCGATCTTTGCATCATCTCTTCTAACTGCTCTAACTGACTTTGAGGATGAATATCATCCTCACTTTCAGATGGTAACTGACTCCGTCTGATACCTCCGCATTAGGTATATCATCACTATCACTTGCTGATATTTCTATATGATTTGGATAATCAACACCGTCTAGTAAAGGTTTTCTCCAATACCAAAAATAGGTAAAATATTTTAACTATCAAACATCATAATATATGGATTATTTAATATCAAAATGATGAACCGATCAATAAAAATCAACATTGCATGGGTTGAAGAATGATCAACTGCACCAAAATTCACGTTTTGTATCACATGCTCGTCTTGTGTAAAATCTTCCCTTACATAAGAAAGTAAAGTATTTTAACTACTAAATATCAATATATATATATATATATTATGTAATCATCAAAAAGTAGACCTACCTATAATAATCAACTGCATCAAAACTTGAGGTTGAAGATATTCCGACATGATTTCCCCATCCTGACTCAGAGGATTGCTCGATATTACTCGTATCGGTATATAACCCCTAAAATATACAAACAACATTACTATTACCATATGAATAATAAATATATGATACTACACATAATAATAATAAAAATAATGGTTATTTACCACTCCCCCCCTAAGTTTGATCAAATTGACGACTTAAAGTTTTCAGTGACATTTGACCACTCAAAATATCTGCATAAGAACTCATGTCAGAAGGTATCTTCTTGACATATTTCAAGCACGTTCAGAGTGATTAGGTCTGTATATTCATCCGACTCCCTCAAATATTCAATCAAAGAGACATCATCGATGATATTTCACTCGCCATAATTGACTAAATCTTATGGTGAAAAAGATATTGGATATCTCCCTATTACAGATAATGTAAAATCTAGCCTACTAACTTTAATTCTTTTATATAAGGCATTGAGTAATGTTGACTAGTCCAAGTTAACTGAAAACTTAACATGATATTTTGGTGGAATACTATAACACAGTATTAGAATCATGAACAATCTCCCCTTTCCAAAATAATGAAACCTTAATACATGGAGGAGACATCACTTTTAAAAACTTAAGAGTTGGATGAGTTTTTTCCTTATCCAAAATCCGCTTTAAGTAGACTCTGGATGAATTTTTGCAATTATTGACTGAACTTTACATCAAATCAAGTACGGATGAGCAGTAGAATCTACTGAAAATTGAATTATTGGTTGCTTAACGCAATAAATAGTTGCGTGAAAATGGAGGTTCTGCCCTAGATTTAATGGGCCCTTTAACACAATATATTGTTGCGTTAAAGGAGTTAACCGCGTCGTTACAGTTAACTCCGTTAATGCAATAATTTATTGCGTTAAAGGTAGTTTTGTCACTTTTTATAGGGTACTTATATTACAATCGTTTTATTATTTTTGGTCATTTAAGTTTCGCTCGGGTTGAAGATGAGGTGTGTTGAGGGGTGAGAAGACACAATCGATGTAGAATATCATTTGTGAAACATGTTTTCCCTACTTTCAGGTCATTTTTCACATTTTTAAGGAACTTATTTTCATAAAAAAAATATTTTTCAAAATAGAAAATTAGAAAATCCATACCGAACACACCCCAAGAGTAAAAAGAAAGGCCAAACCCATTGACAACCCTTTGTGATCGTCAAGATTTATCACTTGAACGCTAACCTTGTTTCATTTAGACACTTGAGGTAGAGTCTGACTGTGCCATTTAGATACTTTTCGTTGACTCAGTCAAATATGTAAAGAGTGTGTAACACACTTGCCGATCACGTGACAAAGTAACCAATTAACTCATTACATGTGACATTTGGGTCCGAAATAAAGTTAAAAATGAATTATGAGAAAAAGAGAAGAAAAAATATTTTTCAGCAAAAATAAAAAAATTATTTTCTAAACAAACTCCACATACTTTTCGCCGGAAAATGAATAACTTTTGCCAAAAAAAAATTTCGGTGAACTTTTATTAAAATTTTCAGATCTGTTTTCTTTTTTTCAGGTTGAAATTTTTAGATTTGTTTTTCTTTTTTTAGGCTGAAATTTTCAAATATGTTTTTCCTTTTTTAGGCTGAAATTTTCAAAAAAAGGGGGGGGGGGGGGTGATCGGTGGGGAAGAAGATGAGGTTTGGGGGGGGGGGGGGGTCTGAGAAGGAAATGAAAATGGGGAATGGATGATTATTTTTGGCTGATTTTCTTAAATCTAAAATTCATTTTTTATTTTGATTTTATACAATGTTCTTAGAGAATGGTGTGAGTCTTCATTTTTTTCGGTGGAGTACAATAGCAATGACGGAAAGTTTGTTAATGGTAGAATATTAAATGGAAAAGAAAGAGAAAACAAATAAAAATGAAAAAGGAGGAAATAAAAAGATTTAAAAAAAATAAAAAATCTATTTTTTTAGTCTTCCCACACATTTTTTTGTGTGAAAATCACGCAATTTGCCAAGTCAACAAAAAGTGTATAACGAGCGCTACTTCAACTATTTAAATGAAACATGATTTAGATGAGATGTCTAATTGAAAAATCTTGATGACCAGGTTGTAGATGAGTTTAAAGAAATATTTTAAATTTTCCTTGCCATTTAATCGTAAACTTAAATAACTCTCTACTCTCGACTCTCGACTCTCGTACACTTATTTGTTTGTTTTTGTCCAAAATTCACCTGCAAAATGTTTCACGTGGAAAAAAACAAACTAACTGAAAGGGGCCTGTCCTTGACAAAAGCAAGTCAGAAAATTCCTTTCTTTTGGTTGTATTAATATAAGGTTACATTTACAGGTAGCGTGGTGATTTTATATTTATACCCCTTGATAGGGTATGACTTATGAGAAAATTGTGCTAGCAAATATTATAAAATATATTTCACATATATATTTGTAATATTTAGTGTTATATAATTATGGTAAATTTAGGATCTTTATTGTATTAGGATTTCACATTGTACACACTATATATATATTTATATTAATGAGAAAGACCTCAAGGGAAATTAATACATGTTACAGAATATTATAAAATATATTCCACATATATATTTTGTAATATTTAGTATTGTATAATTATGGTAGATTTAGGATCCTTATTGTATTAGGATTCCACACTCTACACACTATATATTTGTATTAATGAGAAAGACCCCAAGGGAGATTAATACAATTCTACATGCTATCAGAAGCCAAAACTTCCTCCCTACCCTTAATTCGGCCGCACCTCCTTCTTTTTCCGGCGCAAAAACCGGTTGTATACCACCGGTATACACTGATATACCTCTAATATACAGCCTCCCAAAATTCCCTCTCTCCAACTGGCCGTATATTACTCGTATAAAGTCTCCCTAAGCCGATATACACCTTGTATACGGCCACTACTGCCTCACATACACCTCAGATACGCCCTGAACCCCACATTATTTTTTTCCGGCAAGACCTCATGGAGGAAATTAATCACGACGACTTTTTAGGCAGCGACATGAGCAATACAGGGGATTGGGCTTTCAGCCAACACCCAGAACCTGCGGCCCAACGACACCATCAGCGGCCCAGCAGCCTGAAGGTATTACCGACGGGCCACGGTCATCCGACCCAAGTCCCTGCAGCCCAGCAGTGGCCCAGCGGTCTGGGAGCTCTACCGGCAGTCCCTAGCCATCAGGCCCAACATCCTGGAGCCCATCAGTCCGCTCCAGGCCCTGCACAAACCAATTTGGGCCAGGTATTTGGCCCATTGACCCATCAGCAGTCCGATAATGCGTGGTATATGGATACGGGCACCACGTCTCACCTCACCAATAATTCTGGTAATCTTCCTCAACTGCGCAATTTAAATACCCTACAATCTATTATGGTCGGTAATGGCCATCACATTCTAATTCGAGGATTTAACCATACTCTAACCCCACCACCGCATCCCCACTTCTCCCTTAAAAACATTTTTTATGCCCCGAACATTGTCAAGAACCTAATCTCAGTTAGAAAATTTACCACCGATAATTCTATCTCAATTAATTTTGACCCGTTCGGGCTTTCTGTAACAGACCTTCGTACCGGGAAACTTCTTACGAGGTGCAATAGTGAGGGGGCCCTCTATCATTTCTATCCACGTCCGTTGTCAGTCTTAACCCTCCCACATCTCTAGCTGCCCTCATCACTCCTCCTACTGCTCTCGTAACAATAGCTCCATTCATGTGGCATAGTAGACTTGGTCATCCGGGTGCTCATGTTTTTTATTCCATCAGAAACCGATATTTAATTCATTGTAATAAAGAGAACCTTTCCCATAGTTGCTCTTCTTGTCATCTAGGAAAACATGTCAGACTACCCTTTACGCCTTCTCCTAGTATTAATTTTTCTCCCTTCGATATTATTCATGTCGATTTATGGACTTCCCCTATAACTAACAACTGAGGCCACACATATTATTTGGTATTTTTGGATGATTTATCTCACTTCCTTTGGGTCATCCGCTTAAACTCAAATCTCAGATGTTCTCCAAATTTGTTGAATTTCGTACAATGGTTAAAATGCAATTTGAAAAAGATATCAAAACGTTTCAATGTGATAATGGTCATGAGTTCAATAATTCCCCGTTTCATAAATTCTGTGCGGCTAATGGCATGGTCTTTTATTTCTTGTGCCCCATACCTCCCCTCAAAATAGTAAAGCCAAAGAATTTTCCGCATCATTAATAATATGGTCTGTACCCTTATTTTACATGCGTCTCTCCCCCCACGTTTTTGGTATATGCATTAAAAATGGTAGAACATATTCTTAACATCTTACCTACCCGTGCGATTCAAAATAGGACACCCACCGAAATTCTCTACCGTCGGATCCCTACTTATGATCACCTTAGAATTTTTGGTTGTTTGTGTTACCCAAATCTGACATTCACGACCCCCCACAAACTAGCACCTCGATCCACTCCGTGTGCATTCTTAGGTTTCCCTTCGAACTATAGGGGTACTTGTGCTATGAGCTATCCACCGACAAAAATATAATCTCACGCCACGTCACCTTTGTTGAGTACGTTTTCCCGTTTGACAACACTAAAAAATTCTGAGTCACTGATTACCAATTTCTCGATGATTTGGACACATCACCGCTTGTCCACCATACTCTCCATCGTGCTGCCACTGTTCCGGCAGTAACCGATGTACCCGCTGCCACAACATCTCAGTCACCTTTTGGTCAAGTCACTGCTACCTCTAGCAGTCCCGTCATCCACTACCTAAGCCATCCCGTCATTTCTGCCACTATCCCGTCGCCACCTAACCATGCTTCCACTAACAACGAGCTATCAGGTCCTTCACCGATCGTGGCGACCTGACCCAGGTCACTGTCGGTTGTCTCTCCCGTCACCGGAAAATGGTTCTATACATCTCTGTCACAACCCCTCACTATGACCCCTAGCCTCCGGTACCTGCAACCTAAATCCACTATGCCGCCACCACCTAACACAGACATTCGAGTTACCCAACCCCTTCCCGCAATAGTCCCGTCACGTCTCTGCAATCAGACCCTCACCAACCCATCACCGTCACCGGCCTAGACATCAATGATCCCACAACCACCCACTTTTCCCGGATCGCCTAACCCGCAGTCATCCCCAATACCAACCGACCCAGCCATGCCCTCTCTCATAATACCACCTACCCAGCAGATCCTTGACCCGACACCCCACATAATTACCAAACGTTCCCCTACCCCCATACATCGTATGGAAACCCATGCCCAACATGCAATTTTCAAATCCAGAGTCCAATTTAACCTATCAACACAAACCATATTCCTTATTCTCAAAATTAACCAAACTGGACTCAAATTGGAATGCGACCATGCGTGAGAAATTTAATGCTTTAACAAAACAACGCACTTGGGATTTGGTTCCTCGACCAGAGGGGGTGAATGTGATCCGATGCATGTGGCTTTTTCATCACAAATACAGAGATAGTGGTGACCTAGAGAGATATAAGGTGAGACTAGTAGCTAGTGGTACTAATCATCAAGAGGGTATTAATTGTGGTAAAACATTCAGTCCAGTTGTTAAACCGTCTACCATTCGCACAGTTCTGAGCATCGCTATAGGTAAGCATTGGCTGATTCATCAGCTTGATGTGAAGAATGCATTTCTATATGGGGACTTGAAAGAAATTATTTACATGCACTAGGCGGCGGCAGGTTTTGTCCATCCGCATTTCTTTAATTATGTATGTCGTCTTCGTAAGTCACTTTATGGTTTTAAACAGGCCCCTAGAGTGTGGTATGAAATATCTTGCTCACTACATTATGCAGATTGAGTTTGTATGCATCAAGTGTGATAATTATCTCTTTATTTTTCATCGAGGTCTTATTTGTTATTATATGTGGATGATATTGTTCTTACTGCCTCCTCTGATATGTTGAAAAATGAGATCATTGCACTGCTTAAGACCGAATTTGCTATGACTTACTTGGGAAAGTTGAGTTATTTTTTGGGGATATCAGTGACTAGATCTGTCGATACTATGTTTATGTCTTAGTGTAAGTATGTAGAGTAGATTGTGTACATGGCTACAATAGAGAACTGCAAGATCATTTTCACACCGGTTGACTCTAAATCAAAGCTTAGTGTTGTTGATGGTGATCCAGTGTCCAATCATACTCTTTATAGGAGTCTTACAGGTGCACTTCAGTATCTCACTTTCACCAGGCCTGATATTGCTTATGCTGTTCAGTAGGTGTGCTTATTCATGCATGCGTATCATTCGATACGTTAAGGACACACTTGATTATGGATTGCATTTTTACCCCTCTGCCCCGACCAGGTTGCTATCATCTACGAATGTAGATTTGGCTGGTTGTCCAGACACGCGATGCTCCACCTCCGGCTACTGTGTGTTCTTAGGGGATAATCTCATTTCTTGGTCTACCACGAGGCAAGCCACCTTATCCCGTTCGAGTGTAGAAGCAGAGTATATAGGAGTTGCAAATGTTGTTGTTGAGATCTGTTAGCTTCGAAACCTTCTTTTGGAGCTTTAGTGTCCCTTGCGTAAGGCGTCTTTGGTTTACTGTGATAGCATATCCGCCATATATTTATCTCATAATCCGGTTCAGCATTAGCGAACCAAGCACATTGAGATGGATATACACTTTGTTCGTGAGAATGTTGCTCTCGGTTATGTTAAGGTGTTGCATGTGCCTTCTTCGTATCAGTATGTGGATATCTTCACGAAAGGTCTTCCTAGACAGCTATTCCTCAACTTCAGATCCAGTCTTAGCGTACGTTCTCCTCCCGCTCCAATTGAGGGGGTGTGTTAGCGAATATTATAAAATATATTCCACATATATATTTTGTAACATTTAGTATTGTATAATTATGGTAGATTTAGGATCCTTATTGTATTAGGATTCCACATTGTACACACTATATATATTTGTATTAATGAGAAAAACCCCAAGGGAGATTAATACATGTTAGCGAATATTATAAAATATATTCCACATATATATTTTGTAATATTTAGTGTTGTATAATTATGGTAGATTTAGGATCCTTATTGTATTAGGATTTCACATTGTACACACTATATATATTTGTATTAATGAGAAAGACCTCAATTGAGATTAATACAATTCTATAGTTTTCTACTCTTTCAGATCGACAGTGCTAGAAAAAAGAGTTTGAGGGGCAGATCGCCAAATAGGAAAAGTTTTAGGGAAGAAGCTTTCTACATCCCGAAGGAAAGTCACTTTTAACATTTTGTCCATAGAGAGTACTGTAGTTGTGAAACTTTGCCTCGTTGATGCCTTTTTGAATCCCTTTTTAAAATATATATACGGAATTATTCAAAAGATGGAGAGGTAAAACAGAATCTAATTAAGAAACGTAGTCTATATTCTATAAAAAACATTCTAAGTAAACAAAAAAGAAAATTGCTCAACAAATGCAATATGATAGTTTATCGTTGACGCCTTTATCCAAAGTAAACCAAACTAAAGGGGCTGGGAATAAAAAACATGTACTCTCTTTGTTTTAATTTATGTCATACGTTAGAATTTCGAGAGTTAATTTTTTTTGACCGTGAATTCGAACATACAATCTTTAACTTTTGTGCAAAATAATTTACATGTCTAAAAACTATATAAGAAGTACTATAAGTCACAATAATTAACAACTTAAAATATTTGAAGGGCATACAAATAAATTGCAATTTTTTTTTTTATTTGACTCTCGAGATCCGAACTGTATCACGTATATATTACACTGAGGGAGTTTGATTTTATGGTAGGTGGAAACATATAAATAGCTACAAGATTTCTCTCTTTTGTTACTATAGGAAAGAGAGAAAAATTCTTGGGATATTGATCTTTGTGGTTGTGGCAGTTTCAGCAGCAGCAGCAAGTACTGGGGATAATCAACAGCAAAAATGGTGGAAATGGATGTCATCTAGTTCTGCAGCTTCTTCATCATCAGTGGTGAATCCAGTTGTGCCTTCTTCAATTGTCCAACCACTCTATGGCAATGTCTATCCCCTTGGGTATGCAATCATCTTATTCTTGTTAAATATACATAATATACACACGATATACATGTGTATATTATGTATATTGTTGCTCTCGGATTCTACAAGTGACCGTATATGGTGTAGATAATTTAGGTAATATCGTATTCTCCTAGTTTAGGTAATGTTGTGGTGTAATTAGTATTGTACACTTACCATAATATTTGTATTACCATAATTGTATAGTTAGTGTCCAAGTAGAATAAGGTTTTAGGAGTAGAATAGGAATAGGATTCTCCTATTATGGAAATATGTAAATTGTATATATACTCTTTCAATTAATGAAAATAATGAAGGGGATTATTTCTTACATGGTATGAAGAGACTAGGTCTAAACTTGCTTCCGCCTTTGTTCTCTAAATATTGCTCTCGGTTTTTGTGCCACTTCTCGACCACAACTGCCTCGATTTCCGTCCCCCTTCACCGAATTCGTGATATTTTTTACCTCTACTCTTCCCAAATTTTCCCTCCTCTCCCTTTGTTCTTTCGTTATGTCTAAGAACATTTTTCATCCTGCCCTCACAGTTTCTAACATCAAGAACAACATCCCTATTGTTCTTGAGATGGAAAACGCCCAATATGCGACGTGGGCAGAATTGTTTAAAACTCACGCTATCTCCCATCAAGTCATCCATCACATAATTCCTCCCGCTGCACCTATTCCCGCGGAGGATCCTCAGTTATGGATGACTCTTGATGCTACCGTTCTCCAGTGGATTTATTCTACTATTTCGATTGACCTCTTACAGACGATCATTGAGCCGGACACTACGGCTATGAATACCTGGAATAGATTGCGTGACATATTCCACGATAACCAATATTCACGTGTTGTCACACTCGAGCAGGAATTCTCTCAAGTTCGCATGGAAGAATTTCTGAATGTATCTTCATATTGCAAGAAATGCAAGGAGTTGGCAGGCCAACTCCGTAACGTTAGCGTACCTATGACAAATAATCATTTGGTTCTACAATTGGTTGTCATCCTTTTTGAGGCCTATAATGGCGTTGGGAAGTCTCCTTCGTCAAAGTAATCCACTTCCCGCTTTTTATCAAGCCCGCTCCATGCTTACTTTGGAAGAAGCCGGCTACCAGTGCAAGCCCTGTAGTCATGATGATGTCCTCCAAAAATTCTTCGGGTTTTGTTGATAATTCGGGCCAAAATCGTGCACATGGTGGGGCAAAAATAATTGTAAGAATAATGAAAAAAACCACGGGGGCAAACGCGGCGGTTCCGGTGGTGGTTCAGGTGGACAACATTTCGGCAGTGGGCCCCGTCCAGTCAATAGTGGGCCACCTCCCTACTGGTCCCAGCCGTGGGGCCCATGACAGTGGGTTGTGGCCCAACAACCCCTATTTTCCAGGTTCTTCCAACGGGCAGTGGGCTGGACAGCCCCAATTCAGGCCCAACAGTCAGGCCTCTTCTTCTCGTTTCAGCACTAGGCCGGGGCAGCAGGGTTGACTGCTTGGGCCTCGGCCCACACAAGCATTTTCAGCAGTGGGCCCCACACCTACTCACACTGACATTGAGGCTGCAATGCACACGCTTGGGTTGACGCAACCGGATCCGAATGGGTACATGGACACTGGTGCAACTACACACATGACATCCGATCAAGGTACTCTCTCGTCTTATTCTAATTTGAGCAACCCTCGTGGTATAATTATTGGTAATGGTAACTTTATTCCAATTCAGGGTTATGGTCATAAAACTTTGTCTCCCCTCAATCCATCCCTTATCTTGAAAAATACCTTACATGCCCCCAAATTGATTTAAAACTTAGTGTCGATCCGTAAATTCACCACGGACAATTTTGTTTCTGTTGAATTTGATCCTTTTGGTTTCTCTGTGAAGGATTTCAAGGCGGGGAGTCCTCTCAAGAGGTGTGATAGTAGGGGAGATCTTTATCCTATCACACCCGGTTCCGATCCATCGAGTCAAGCCTTGCCGTCAGCGTTTGCAGCCCTTGCTCCTTCCTTGTGGTATGCTCGTCTTGGTCATCCGGGGTCTTCTATTTTGTCGTCATTAGATAAAAATAATTTTATTTCATGTAAGGGTACGAGTAGTACTCCAAATTGTCAGTCTTGTTCTTTAGGAAAAATTGGTAGGTTGCAATTTGTAGACTCAAAATCTCATACTTTAATACTATTTGATATTATTCATAGCGACTTATGGACGTCTCATGTTCTTAGTTCATTGGGTCGTCGGTATTATGTTCTCTTTTTGGATGATTATTCTAAGTTTTTATGGACTTTTCCGATAGCGAAGAAATCTCAAGTTTTCTCAATCTTCTTAAAATTTAGAGCATTCATTAAACCCCAGTTCAAACGGAAAATAAAAAATATTCAATGTGATAATGGCAAAGAATATGACAATGGGGTGTTTCGAAAATTCTGTGATAATAATGGGATGGATTTTCATTTTTCTTGTCCTCATACGTCCTCACAAAATGGGAAAGCCGAACGCAAAATTCGTACCATAAATAACATTGTCCAAACTTTATTGGTTCATGCTTCCGTACCCCCGTCTTTTTGGCATCATGCTCTACAAATGGCTACATATCTCCTTAACATAATTCCTTCCAAAGGTTTGACATATTCTTCCCCCCTTCAAGTTTTATATAATAAGACTCCTTCGTATTCACATCTTCGGTTTTTTAGGTGTTTGTGTTATCCGTTATTCCCGTCCACCACAATTAATAAACTTCAGGCCCGGTCTACTACGTGTGTGTTTTTGGGATTTCCGTCTAATCATCGTGGTTACAAATGCTTTGATTTATCCTCTAATAAAATCATCCTTAGTCGCCATGTCATTTTTGATGAATCCCAATTTTTGTTTGCTAAGGTGAGTAATCCCGCGCCTAGTTCATATAATTTTTTGGATGATGGTATATCCCCGTATATTATTCACCAATTTTTGGACATGTCCCACACCCAAAATTCTCCAGCGAGTCCACTTCCCGCTGGCCCCACTGGTCCGTTACACACTACTGTCCCTGGGTCAGTTCCAGCGATTGGGCCAATACAGCTCAATTCTGGAACTGGTCCAGTTCCAGCCTCAGTTTTCTGTATTGGGCCAACATGCCCACTTTCTGCTGGCCAGACCGTCCCCAGTTCAGAAAATTCCCAAAATCCACCCAATTCTTCCTTAAGTCATAGATCGGTCACTGATAGTCAGCGGGGTGTTTTTAAACCAAAGAGACATTTTAATTTAAATTCTAATGTTCTTAAATCACTCTTACCCCGTACTCATGTGTCTGCGTTAAATGACCCAAATTGGAAAATTTCTATGACCGATGAATATAATGCTCTTATTGATAATAAGACGTGGGAGTTGGTGCCCCATCCATCCAGTATTAATATTATTAGGTCTATGTGAATTTTTGCTCATAAGGAAAATTCAGATGGTTCATTTGCACGACATAAGGCGCGACTTGTGGGTGATGGTAAGACTCAACAGGTTGGGGTAGATTGTGGTGAGACGTTTAGTCCGGTGGTCAAGCCGGCTACCATTCGCTTTGTGCTCAACTTGGCTCTTTCGAAAGCATGTCCTATTAATCAGTTAGATGTAAATAATGCTTTCCTACATGGTGATATCAAGGAAATAGTCTATATGCATAAGCCTTTGGGATTTAGGGATCCCAAACATCCTCATCATGTCTGTTTGTTGAAAAAGTCCTTATGGGCTTAAGCAGTCTCCACGGGCCTGATATACACGATTTGCCGACTATGTTTCGACTATTGGGTTCACTCACAGTAGGTCAGATAATTCATTGTTCATCTATCGTCGTAGTTCATCCTTGGCCTATATTCTGTTGTATGTGGATGATATTATTCTGACTGCCTCTTCCGATGCATTACGTCAGTCTATCATAACTATGCTCAGCTCTGAATTTGCTATGAAAGACTTGGGGCCCTTGAGTTATTTTTTGGGGATTGCTTTCACTCGTCATACAGGTGGGTTGTTCTTATCTCAAAGGAAGTATGCAGCTGAGATCATTAAGAGGGTCGGCGCACCGTACGAGGACCCAACCCGCTATCGCAGTCTTGCATGAGCCCTTCAATATCTTACATTCACGAGACCAGATATTACGTATACGGTCCAGCAGGTGTGTTTATTTATGCATGATCCCAGAGTTGAGCACATGAATGCACTCAAACGCATCATTCGGTATATTCAGGTTACACTTGACTATGGTTTGCATTTATATCCTTTCTCGACGTCCACACCAGATGGTCTACGTCTGGATATATTATGTTTCTTGGCAATAACATGGTCTCATGGTCTGCAAAATGTCAGTCGACATTGTCCCGATCCAGTACCGAGGCGGGGTATCAAGGGGTAGCTAATGTGGTCTCGGAATCATGTTGGTTACGTAATTTGCTATTGGAGCTTCATTGTCCTATTCAGAAAGCAACCTTGGTTTATTGCGATAATATTAGTGTCATCTACCTTTCTGGTAACCCGGTTCAGCACCAGCGCACTAAACATATCGAGATGGACATTCATTTTGTCCGCGAAAAGGTTGCTCGTGGTCAGGTACGTGTCTACCATGTCCCGTCAAGATATCAAATTGACGACATCTTTACAAAGGGTCTTCCCTCGGTCCTTTTTGAAGATTTTAGGGACAGTTTCAGCGTTCGAAGATCACCCGCTATGACTGCGGGGGTGTGTTAAATATACATAATATACACACGATATACATGTGTAGGTATATGGTGTAGATAATTTAGGTAATATTGTAGTCTCCTAGTTTAGGTAATGTTGTGGTGTAATTAGTATTGTACACTTACCATAATATTTGTATTACCATATTATATAGTTAGTGTCCAAATAGAATAAGGTTTTAGGAGTAGAATATGAATAGCATTCTCCTATTATGGAAATATGTAAATTGTATATATACTCTTTCAATTAATAAATAAAAATAATGAAGGGGATTATTTCTCACCATTCTCTCCTTGAAGATTGTAATCCTTATTTGAGTTAAATTGATTATGTTGTGTGCAGTTATTACTATGTTCAGCTGAATATAGGGCAACGTTCAAGACCTTTTTTCCTTGATCCTGACACTGGCAGCGACCTCACCTGGCTGCAATGTGATGCTCCCTGTGTTCGCTGCACCAGAGTAAATTCTTCTTATTCTTGTTACAACTTTTTTTAAAACTAAAATGTGAATAGTAAACTTGATATGATTTGACCAATTGACTTGCATATGAAAAAACTAATTAAAAAACATAAAAACTATCTCCCCTAAATAAAATTATTTAAACGATTACATTGTGGATATTTTTCTGTCTTATGTTACAACTCATTTTTATGCTATTACGATTCTCAAAATTGGGTACAAAATTATCTTATTTGCTTTTCCAATGGAATGCCCCTCTTATTGTGTATTCCAACTCAATAAAATGATTAATTACGTACCAAAATAAATAAATACTCCCTCCGTCTCGAAAATATTGTCTTAATTGATTTTACGAAATAAAGAAAGACTTTTGAAATGTGTGGTCCAAAATAAGGCTTAGATATATGTGGTTGTAAATTATCTCATAAAATTAAATTGTTTCTAACTATAGATTGCGTCAATCTTTTTGGGACAAACTAATAGGGAAAGTAAGATAATCTTTTTGAGATGAAGGGAGTAAGAGAAAGGAAGAGGAAGGACTAGTTTAATCAGTTGTTGATGGGATCATTCTTGTTTTTGATAATCATATTTCATATTTATCGAAGACTTTCACATCCTACTAATTGTATACTTGTAGTCGCCTCATCCATACTACAAACCAAACAATGACCTTGTGCCATGCAAGGACCCCCTCTGTGCCTCCTTGCACCATCGTGATTACAAATGTGAGAGTCCAGAACAATGTGACTATCAGGTTGATTATGCCGATGGTGATTCATCTCTTTACTGAACACACCCCAAGAGTAAAAAGAAAGGCCAAACCCAATGACAACCCTTTGAGGTCGTCAAGATTTATCACTTGAACACTAACCTTGTTTCATTTAGACACCTAAGGTAGGGTCCGACTGTGCCATTTATATACTTTTCGTTAGCTCAGTCAAATATATAAAGAGTGTAACACACACCCTGATGACGTGACAAAATAGCTTTCGACATCGACATCCCGAAGGAAAGTAACTTTTAACATTTTGCCCATCGAGAGTACTATAGTTGTCAAACTTTGCCTCGTTGATGCCTTTTTGAATCCCTATTTAAAATAAATATATATGGAGATAATTCAAAAGATGGAGAGATTCTTTTCCAGGTCATTAAGCAATACAATACCATTAAGAATAGATCATTTTCACACCTATGTACTAAGCCTACCTAAAAAAGTGATGACAATATTTGGACTAACCATAATCATTAAACAGTTTGACACATCCTACAAGGTATCATATTTAGTCTACTTCTTAAACTAGCTTAGGATTAGTTAATGAATGCATTCATCTCATATGATTAAACACACACGATCATATGATATTTTTTACCTAATTGTTACATGCCTTTTTAGACTCAAACAAGCTACATAATCAACCAAAATAGCCATGAATTAATATAAACAAGTTCATAATCATACAAACATGCTGAGAATCACATAATTTATCTACAACTTGTTGGAAATTAGCGAGAACCAACACAACTAACTACTAATTAAGAAAATTTAAAGGAAAAGGTGATTGCCTCTCTTAATGGTAGCCTAGGGTCGAAATAGTGGTTTGTTTCTTCCACTCTAGACTCGATCTACAACTCGCACACACAAAGAGAAAAAGGAAAACAGAATCTAATTAAGAAACCTAGTCTATATTCTATAAAAAAAATATTCTAAGTAAATAAAAAAGAAAATTGCTCAACACATGCAATATGATAGTTTATCGTTGATGCCTTTATCCAAAGTAAACTAAACTAAAGGGGCAAGGAATAAAAAAACATTTACTCTCTTCGTTCCAATTTATGTGATACAGTTCAAATTCCGAGAGTTAATTTTTTTTTATTTTGATCGTAAATTCGATCATACAATCTTTAATTTTTGTGCAAAATAATTTACATGTCTAGAAATTATATAAGAAGTACTATAAGTCACAATAATTAAAAACTTCAAATATTTGAAAGGCATATGAATAAATCGCAATAATTTTTTTTATTTGACTCTTGAAATTCGAATTGTATCACATATATTAGGACGGAGGGAGTTTGTATTTTATGGTAGGTGGAAGAAGAATCAATACAAGCAAATGTCCTTTAGACAGGACAAGAAGAGAGGGAATGAGTAAACACAAGGATCCAAGCAATGGCATACTAAACCTCAATTCTCAAGTAAATTAAAGACCTTTCCAAAGAATCCACTTGACTTCATTCCCTTCATTTCTGTTAGGTGGGAAACATATAAATAGCTACAAGATTTCTCTCTTTTGTTACTATAGGAAAGAGAGATGAAAATTCTTGGGATATTGATCTTTGTGGTTGTGGCAGTTTCAGCAGCAGCAGCAGGTACTGGGGATAATCAACAACAGAAATGGTGGAAATGGATGTCTGCATCTTCTTCATTGAAAGAAATAATTCCTTGATTATTTTTATTAATGAAAGAGTATATTTACAATTTACAATTTTCCATAATAAGAAAATCTTATTCCTATTCTAATACCAAAACCCTATTCTAGCTGTACAAGAATCTTATAATTATGGTAAGTGTACAAGTCTAATTTAATACAATATTTACATTGAAAATTAACTCCAAAAACCGTGATACACACGGACTTGTATATCGTGTATACGACGGTTTCACATATGGAAAGTTTCCTTGTGAAACCGTGATATACATGGTATACAAAACCATGTATATAACGGGTATATTTAACACACCCCTGCAGTCATAGCGGGCGGTCTTCGTACGCTGAGACTGTCCCTAAAATCTTCAAAAAGGACCAAGGGAAGATCCTTTGTAAAGATGTCTGCAATTTGATACCTGGAAGGGACATGGCAGACGCGTACTTGACCACGAGCTACCGTTTAGCAAACAAAGTGAATATCCATCTCTATGGGTTTAGTGCGCTGGGGTTGAACAGGATTACCAGAAAGGTAGATGGCACTAATATTATCACAATAAACCAAGGTAACTTTCTGAATAGAACAATGAAGAAATGGAAATTGGGTTTCATCAAAAAGAACATGACGACTAATGATGATTTTATTAGAGGATAAATCAAAATATTTGTAACCACGGTGATTAGACGGATAACCCAAAAACACACAAGGGGTAAAACGAGCCTGAAGTTTGTTAATTGTGGTGAACGGAAACAACGGATAACATAAGCACCCAAAGACCCTAAGATGTGAATACGAAGGAGTCTTATTATATAAGATTTGAGGGGGGGGGGGGGGAATATGTCAAACCTTTGGTAGGAAGAATGTTAAGAAGATAGGTAGCCATTTGTAGAGCATGATGCCAAAATGAAGGGGGTACGGAAGCATGGACCAATAAAGTGCGGAAAATATTATTAATGGTACGAATTTTGCGTTCGGCTTTCCCATTTTGTGAGGACGTATGAGGACAAGAGAAATGAAAATTGATTCCATTATTACCACAAAATTCCTGAAACAATCCATTATCATATTCTTTGCCATTATCACATTGAATATTTTTGATTTCCCGTTCGAATTGGTTAAGGGTGAAAGGTCTAAATTTTTAAAAAGTGGAAAAAACGTGAGATATTTTTGGTAACGCAAAATTCCATAAAGAATTAGAATAATCATCCAAAAATAGAACATAACAACGATGGCCCAAAGAACTAAGAACAGGAGATGTCCATAAATCGCTATGAATAATATCAAATGACATTAATGTATGAGAATTAGAGTCTACAAACGGCAATCTAACAAATTTTCCTAGAGAACAAGATTGACAAATCGGAGTACTACGCGTACCCTTACACGAAATAAAATTATTTTTTATGTAAGGGCGAAAAAATAGACGACCCAGGGTGACCCAAACGTGCATGTCATAAGGAAGGAGAGAGAGCTGCAAAAGTAGATGGCAAGGCTTGACTCGAGAGACCGGATGTGGGCGTGATAGGATAAAGATCTCCCCTACTATCACATCTCATAAGAGGAATCCCCGTCTTGAAATTCTTCACAGAAAACCCAAAAGGATCAAATTCAACAGAAACATAATTATCAGTGGTGAATTTACGGACATACACCAAATTTTTAATCAATTTAGGGGCATGAAGGGTATTTTTCAAGATAAGAGGTGCATGGGGGGGGGGGGGGGGAGACAAAGTTTTATGACCGTAACCACGAATTGGAATTGAATTGCCATTACCAACAATTATACCACGATTATTGCTCAAATTGGAATTAGATGAGAGAGTACCTTGGTCGGACGTCATGTGTGTAGTGGCTCCGGTGTCCACGTACCAATTCGCATCTGGGGGATTTAATCCAAGTGTGTGCATCATAGCTTCAATGTCAGTAGAGGTGGGGCCCTCTACATGGTGGGCCTGGTGGGGCCGAGGTCCAAGCACGTCGCCTGGCTTCCCTACCCAGAAATACCTCTCGAGTTCCAATGTGGGCCAGAATAATTGGGCCTGCTTGGCTGCTGAAACTGGGCCTAGTTCGGGTAGGTAGTGTACGGCGGAAAATAGGGGGTGTTGGGCCAGGCCCACTAGCCCAGTTCCACGGATATGGGCTCTAGGGATGTGGCCAGTTGGCTTGCGGCCCACTTCCTCGAGGCCTATTTTCACCCCGTTATTGCCACCTCGGTTTCCGCCACGGTTTTTGCCATTATTTTTGCGATTCTCACCATTTTTTCCGCTACCGTTGTTGCAGTTTTTGCCGGAATTGTTGGAGGCGGATGGAGAAAAATTAGACTCGGTCATCATGACGACCTACGGGGCCCCAGTAGCCGCTTTCTTAGCCAAGCCGGCTTCTTCGAGCGTGAGCATGGAACGGGCCTGATAATATTGCGGAAGAGAACTGTTCTTACGGAGAAGTGTACCGACGCCACTATAGGCCTCAGAAAGGCCTACAACCATCTGAAGAACCAGACAGTTGTTGGTAACAGGCGCACCAACGTTGCGGAGTTGATTCGCCAATTCCTTCAACCTTTTGCAGTATGCTGAAACGTTGGGGAAATCTTCCATATTGACGTGGGAGAATTCCTGCTCAAGGGTAAAAACACAAGAATTTTGATTATCTTGGAATATATCACGCACTCTTTTCGAAGCATCCATCGCCGTAGCTTCTGGTTCGATAATCGTTTGCAATATGTCGGTAGAAATAGTGGAGTAAATCCATTGAAGAACGGTAACATCAAGAGTTGTCCATAACTTAGGATCATACTCACGTTTTGTCACCTCGGTATCCACAGGAGCCGCGGGGAGAATGTGATGAAGGACTTGATGCGAGCGTGCGTGAACTTTGAACAGTTCGGCCCACGTCGCGTATTGGACGTTTTCTATTTCAAGAATGATAGGGATGTGATTCTTGATGTTAGAAACAGTAAGGGCAGGGTGAAACGTGTTCTTAGCCATAATTACAACGAATGACGTGATGAAAGAATTTGGAAGAAAAATTGGGAAGAGAAAAGGCAACACCGGGCACAAAATCCGAGAAGAAGGGCTAAAAAAACGAAGCTTATCGGACAGAATTTGGGAGAAATATGAAACCTAGACTACTGATATCATGAAAGAAATAATCTCTTGATTATTTTCATTAATGAAAGAGTATATATACAAATTACAATATTTCATAATAGGAAAATCCTATTCCTATTCTAATACCAAAACCCTATTCTAGTTGTACAAGAATCCTATAATTATGGTAGTGTACAAGTCTAATTTAATACAATATTTACATTGAAAATTAACTCCAAAAATCGTGATATACACGGGCTTGTATACCGTGTATACCACAGTTTCACATATGGAAAGTTTCCTAGTAAAACCGTGATATACATGATATACATGGTATATAAACCCATGCATATCACGGGTATATTTAACATTCATCATTAGTGGTGAATCCAGTTGTATCTTCTTCAATTGTCCTACCACTCTATGGCAATGTCTATCCCCTTGGGTATGCAATCATCTCATTCTCTCCTTGAAGATTGTAATCCTTATTTGAGTTAAATTGATTATGTTGTGTGCAGTTATTACTATGTTCAGCTGAATATAGGGCAACGTTCAAGACCTTTTTTCCTTGATCCTGACACTGGCAGCGACCTCACCTGGCTGCAATGTGATGCTCCCTGTGTTCGCTGCACCAGAGTAAATTCTTCTTATTCTTGTTACAACTTTTTTTAAAACTAAAATGTGAATAGTAAACTTGATATGATTTGACCAATTGACTTGCATATGAAAAAACTAATTAAAAAGCATAAAAACTATCTCCCCTAAATAAAATTATTTAAACGATTACATTGTGGATATTTTTCTGTCTTATGTTACAACTCATTTTTATGCTATTACGATTCTCAAAATTGGGTACAAAATTATCTTATTTGCTTTTCCAATGGAATGCCCCTCTTATTGTGTATTCCAACTCAATAAAATGATTAATTACGTACCAAAATAAATAAATACTCCCTCCGTCTCGAAAATATTGTCTTAATTGATTTTACGAAATAAAGAAAGACTTTTGAAATGTGTGGTCCAAAATAAGCCTTAGATATATGTGGTTGTAAATTATCTCATAAAATTAAATTGTTTCTAACTATAGATTGCGTCAATCTTTTTGGGACAAATTAATAGGGAAAGTAAGATAATCTTTTTGAGATGAAGGGAGTAAGAGAAAGGAAGAGGAAGGACTAGTTTAATCAGTTGTTGATTGTCACGACCCAAACCGGAAGGATATCAATATGACTGATGTACTGAGTATGTCAGGCATGAACATTAATATAACAGGGATATAACAACAACTGAAACAGAAACCACTGACCAGCAGTAAATGACTCTGAGGGCCCTAATACATATGCCTAAGTGTTATGCACAATGCAAATGCGATATACATATAAATATTGGTCACACAAGGGCATCTTCTTTTCCATAACATCCTCTGTGGGCATCATTTCATTATCATATTGTCCATACAAGGGCATCAATATTGGCCTCTTCGGGCTCTTTCGTGATAGTCTGTACCAGCTGCAGGTGGTGTGCGTATATAACACCTTTTCCTTTTCCCATTCTCCATACATATATATAATGCATACATATAGTAGAGTATATAACTCATTTTATGTCAAGGTATGTACATGAATGTGATGCATGAATGACAATGTAACATTTTCTTAATTTATCCGAGCACATAATATCTTTGCCCATTCGGCTAACACTGTGAATATCAACATCTTTTCCGTATGTCTCAGTAAGGACTTAGAAACATATTTAGACATTCTTTTAACATAGGAATCAATAACATGAATATTCTTAACTTCTAAGAGTAGAACAATTTATGAAACAATATCACAGTTATATTTCGTTACATGAAACATGCCAAAAGAAGAAATAATTTGCCTTAACATACCTTAATAATAACGGAACCGGTCCCCTTTTTAATTTCTGCTTGCTGGAATGTTGCTTAACACAACATTTGCACAAAGTTTCTGTTTCAAGAAAATTTGTTGGTCGATTCCTCCTTTCTAAATGAACCAAAGTTGATTTGTAGCATAAAAGTATACTACTCTTGCTCTCATGGGCAAGGCTTGGATATATTGCATATATTTCTCCTCTAATCAGCAAAGAGTAATGTACCCACTTTTAAATCTTAGAATGCAATATATATCTATACCATGGTGTCGGCTGGGTCTACTAATCGACCGCGATCTGCCACCTAATTAACCCCAATCAACCTAGTCATTTAGGGGGTTTTATTACATTGTTACACGCATATAACTCCACTAAACTTGTCCCCCATCCCACAATTAATCAATTACACACACAATCAATTTCGTGATCCCAATTCACTTAAATCTTAATGACTTATAAGACCTTCTTATACTCAATGTCATAATTTGTGTGATATGACACTAGTCCATAACCTCATTGGAGATATACAATTATTATTATTAATCCTCATCGTCACACTTGTTATGTCCAAAATTATTTCAGGACTGCATCCTTTTGTATACTAATCTCTTTATTAGCATACGTAAATATAACATAAAATTTTCCAACGCTGGGGTCTATTTACACACTCTAAGTGATTTTACATACACTAGCGATTCAAACCGTGACCCGAAAGTACGGGATGTTACATTCTTCCCCGTTTTGAAACATTCGTCCTCGAATATTAGGGTGACATATCTAATCTCCGTCACATAGCCAGGAAATACAACTATTTTTCACGGCCATACATTGTAACATACATCATTACATCAGACCTCTCATGGTCTTCAAGCATTGATTATAGTACCATGAGATAGAACTCACCTTATGCTCCTCTTGGAACCTCAGCATTGGTCTGGAACATGTATGGATACTTGTGCATCATTTCCTCTTCCACCTCCCACATCATCTCTTCCACGTATTTATTTCGCTACAGAACTTTCACAGAGGCTACTTCTTTAGTTCTCAACTTGCGGACTTGTCGATCTAGGATAGCAACATGAACCTCTTCATATGATAAGTCCTCTGTAATCTTCACATCGTCAAGCGGTACAATCCGAGAAGGATCTCTAACACATGCTCTCAACATGGAAACATGGAAGACTAGATAAACAAACTCCAACTCCAAAGGTAAGTCCAATTCGTATGCTACCTGGCTGATTCATCGAATTATGCGATATGGCCTAATATACCTTGTACTGAGCTTTTCTTTCTTCCCGAATCTCATTACACCCTTCATAGGTGAAATCTTCAAGAATACCCAATCATCTACCTGAAACTCTAAGTCTCGCCGTCGCACATCTACGTATGACTTCTGACGACTCTGACCCATTAATAGCCGTTCTTGGATCAGCTTTACCTTCTCTATGGCTTGGTGTACTATGTCAGGCCCAAATAACTCTGACTCGCCTACCTCAAACCATCTGATAGGAGATCTACACCGCAGTCCGTATAAAGCCTCATATGGAACCATTTTAATGTTGGCATGCTAGCTGTTATTGTATGCGAACTCAATAAGGGGTAAATGGTCATCCCAAATTCCCTTAAAATCCAATACACAAGCTCGTAGCATGTCCTCGAACGTCTGAATCATACGCTCGGCCTGCCCATTTGTCTGAGGATAGAAAGTTATGCTAAGATTAACTTGAGTGCCTAAACCTTTCATAAATGACTTCCAAAAGTTATCTGTAAACTGAGCACCTCGGTCTGATATAATAGAAATAGGCATACCATGGAGGCGAACAATCTCCTTAACGTACAACCTCGCATAGTCCTCGACTGTGTAGGTAGTTTTCACCGGTAAGAAATGAGTCGATTTGGTCAGTTTATCAACAATGACCCAAATAGAATCAAAATTTTGATAAGAATGAGGTAAACCCATAATGAAGTCCATATTAATCATTTTCTATTTCCACATCGGAATCTCAATATTCTGAGTCAAACCACCGATCTTTTGGTGCTCTATTTTTACTTGCTGACAATTAGGACACTGAGCTACAAATTCTGCCACGCTCCTCTTCATGTCGTTCCACTAATAAATACTCTTGAGATCATGGTACATTTTATAGATCCATGGTGAATGAATTTTTGTGATCGATGGACCTCCGTCATAATCCTGTCTCGTAATCCTACTACATTAGGAATACATAAAACCTGAGGTCCCTCTCCTATTATACTCGAAGGTTTCGGTTCTCTTTTTCGAAATATATTTCCCAATCTTCTCTAACAATGGGATTTTTATCATGACGCTTCTTTTCTTCCCGTATGAGGGATAACCCTGTTGTATTCTGAGTTTATAAGGCTATCACTATCAGAATCTTCAAATCGGACTCTTACTTAGCTAACTGATGCATTCCTTCAGGAACTTCCCTCCTTCATTCTCACATTAATCCAACCGCTTGTGGATGAATGATTCTATTGTCTATCTAGCTTTATTTACTAGTTGGTGTGTTGAAAACTCTTATATTTGTGGTATCTCAATCGTGAACACTTTATGAAAAATATCATCCAATCTGAAGTATGTATCATTATAATTAACTCTTATTCATGGTCTACAAGGAATCTGTACTTTCTCATTACTCGTAATTATAAACAACTCCCTTTCTTACTACTTGTCCACTTATTTTCTTACATGTCGTACTCCTCTTGGTATATATTCTTGTATACATACGTAATTTTAAACATTGCTCCTGACTCTGATCCTTGGCGTTACCAACCCATAAGGGATAGGCTATTACTTTATTCCCTCATTCCGTACCTGGAAGATTCTGAAGAATTTTACATCACATAACGTTGACCTACTATATCCAAACCTGGTCGGTATACTTAGATTTGAATTCCTCCACTGGCCTCATGGCTACTTCTTTCCGTAAATGGCGCTTTGGAAAAGATTCCCTCGATCTTGTTAAGCTTTAAACCCATTACTTTATCTATCCCGTAAAACCTTTGATCAGTTCAATAATGCTCATAGATATCTGCATTTGCCCGACATTTTATCTTTATTATAATGTCATTATCTCTTTGACATGTATCTATAATGTCTACCTTGTATCCATAGGCGTCATTGGCCCCCTCCACCTATTTAGGTGCTAATCTCGAGCTTTACTCACTATTACTTCGGTTACATACTTCCCGGAAGGTATGATTTCATATGCTGTGGAACCGATGCTTCGTATGTTCAGATCCAATTTACGATGTTACATGATCCAATGACTTGCCAAGCTTTCTTACCTTATCATTATTATATCTCCCACTGATCGAGTGCTCATTCGTCTTACCTTTACATTTACATTTCAAATTGCCTTGGAGAAAAATCTCTTATCTCCAAGTACCTCTCATACTCCCTTCCTGAACACCAGAGAATCGCCACCTTTGGCCGAAGAGTTCATTCTGTCCCTCCTCCACCATTGATCCTTACGTCGTTCTAGAATAATCATACCTTTGTAAGACCTGTATACTATAATCTCATTCACCTTTATCTTTCTTGTTATAATCCTTCATTCTATTTGTCACTAAGCGGAAAATATTTCTGCCTTGATACTTAATCATACCATTTCATTCATACTTATTAACTGTTTTCATATATCCTACCACCATCATTTGATTGTACCATAATTCTCGTCCTCAATTGCCCCTATTATTATACGGAGGTTACACTCATGAAGCTATTTTGTGTGCTCACCCACTTATTTGGATATCTTAACATTTATCTAATATAATAATCATTTGTTACTTGAGCAAGTTGTGATACTCATTCTTCGCCCCTCTTTTCTTTGCATGACTTGGTGATTTTCAAATCCCAAATGTCCTCGAGCTGCTGCTGAACTTGAAATGAAATTGTTGCTACTTTCTAGCATTTTTTGTCTATGCTCGATATACTGCTGCTCTCTGAATTTCTTTCCCTCGGATGCTTCTATCAAAATTGCTACTTAACTATAAGACGGTCGAGGTGGTCTCACTCGACCTTTACAACTTTGACCTAGAGATATCGACATCTTTGAACTATTTAAATAACGTCGATCCCTGACTAATAAATTTCTTCGGTTATAAGCTCTCTGACTCCCAAAGGGGCCTATCTCTATCAAATGCTTCAAGATAAGGTCGTTCCTGAGGGGTAACTAATTGATTCAATACCTGCACCGGTCTCCTTATATCCTAATCAGTCGGAGCCGGTGGTAGGACTGATGGTATATGAGCCTTCTTTAACTCCTCTGGTGCTACAGGATTCGCCGATCCCTGGAAATGCAACTTACTCATATCTCCCGACGGATCTGTCTCAATGGAGAGCATACCACTCATATTTACACTCAATCCAACTTCAATCTCCTTGCTAATCATTATCCTTATGGAGGAAGGTATTACTGTAATCGTAAATATGATAAGGTCTACAGAGAAAATCCTTACAATCTTTTGTGTTTCGATGCTTAGTACTTCCTTTACCTTACTAAACATTTTACTTTCCAAGCTTCCATTATCTCTTCCATCTTCCGTATATGAGTGAGAAAACTACTCATAATCTCGAATTTTAACAATAATACTGCCCCTTCTGGCGTATCAATCGTCTTGGTAGAAATCACTCATTTACTGGCCACGAGTATAAACTAACCGAAATCTTTTTGGTAACCGGCATTACTGAAACAGTAACAGGCACGAGTTAAACTCGAATTCTTAAAACTCAGCTCTACTGCACGATCTATGATATAGAAGAATGGAACCCATCCCTAAATATCAGGCAACCTCCTGCTTATAAGTGTGGTGCACAACACACCCATAAACAAGACTCTACTAGACATGGGTTGTAGACTCCCTATGACAGACATGCTCTGATACCAAATTTGTCACGACCTAAACCGGAGGGTCGCAACGGGCACCCGGATCCCACCCGCCGGGTACCACCAATCGTACCGTCAACACCTAGTCATAATTAAATACGGACTAAGTTGAAAAGGATTATGTAAAATTAGATAACCAACTTATATATATATATATATACCCATACCAAGGCCGACAAGGCCATACAAGACTACTACACACATGACACCTGTCTACAAGCCTCTAAAGCGTTTATGACATCAAAAGGTCGGGACAGGGCCCCGCCATACCTATATATACAAGCAAAGATATACCGTACTAAGATAGACTGACACTCCGAAATAAGGGGAGTGCTCCAAAAATCCACTGAGTCAGCAACCTACTAACGTGGATCGTCGTCCGGTCTACGTGAACCTGCGGGTATGAAACGCAGCATCCCCCGATAAAAGGGACATCAATACGACTGATGTACTGAGTATGTCAGGCATGAACAATAGTATAACAGGGATATAACAAGAACTGAAACAGAAACAACTGACCATCAGTAAATGCCTCTGAGGGCCCTAATACATATGCCTAAGTGTTATGCACAATGCAAATGTGATATATATATAAATATTGGTCACACAAGGGCATCTTCTTTTCCATAACATCTTCTGTGGGCATCATTTCATTATCATATTGGCCACACAAGGGCATCAATATTGGCCTCTTCGGGCTCTTTCGTGATAGTCTGTACCAGCTGCAGGTGGTGTGCATATATAACGCCTTTCCCTTTTTTCCCATTCCCGATACATATATATAATGCATACATATAGTAGAGTATATAACTCATTTGAGGTCAAGGTATGTAAATGAATGTGATGCATGAATGACAATATAACATTTTCTTAATTTATCGGAGGACATAATATCCTTGCCCCTTCGGCTAACACTGTGAATATCAACATTTTTTCTGTATGCCTCAGTAAGGACTTAGGAACATATTTAGACATTCTTTTAACATAGGAATCAATAACATGAATATTCTTAACTTCTAAGAGTAGAACAATTTATGGAACAATATCACGGTTATATTTTGTTACATGAAACATGCCAAAAGAAGAAATAATTTGCCTTAACATACCTTAATAATAACGACACCAGCCCCCTTTTTAATTTCTGCTTGCTGGAACGTTGCTTAACACAACATTTGCACAAAATTTATGTTTCAAGAAAATTTGTTGGCCGATTCCTCCTTTCTAAATGAACCAAAGTTGATTTGTAGCATAGAAGTATACTAATCTTGCTCTCATGGGCAAGGCTTGGATTTACTGCCTATATTTCTCCTCTAATCAGCAAAGAGTAATGTACCCACTTTTAAATCTTAGAATGCAATATATATCTATACCATGGTGTCGGCTGGGTCTACTAATCAACCACGATCTGCCACCTAATTAACCCCAATCAACCTAGTCATTTAGGGTTTTTTATTACATTGTTACACGCAATGTCATAATTTGTGTGATATGACACCAGTCCATAACCTCTTTGGAGATATACAACTATTATTATTAATCCTCACCGCCACACTTGTTATGTCCAAAATTATTTTAGGACTGCATCCTTTTCTATATTAATCTCTTTATTAGCATACATAAATAAAACATAAATTTTCCCAACGCTGAGGTCTATTTACATACGCCTAGTGATTTTACATAGCCCTAGCGATACAAACCGTGACCCGAAAGTACGGGATGTTACATTGATGGGATCATTCTTGTTTTTGATAATCATATTTCATATTTATCGAAGACTTTCACATCCTACTAATTGTATACTTGTAGTCGCCTCATCCATACTACAAACCAAACAATGACCTTGTGCCATGCAAGGACCCCCTCTGTGCCTCCTTGCACCATCGTGATTACAAATGTGAGAGTCCAGAACAATGCCGATGGTGATTCATCTCTAGGTGTCCTACTTAACGGTTTGTTTACCTTCAACATGACCAGTGGTTCTCGCATAATACCTCGTTTGGCTTTAGGGTTAGCAATCGTTATCGATCCTCTCTCATTCTCTATTCTCTGCCTTGCTTGTTTCAAAATGCATATGCTCTAATGTCCTTTTCCAAATACTTGCATTCTACTAAATGAAGCGTTATATCGACAAAATATCGAACAGTTAATACAAAAAAGGACAAAAGAGAAAAGAAAGAACTTTCAATAACACCTTCTTCTATATATAGAAGATTTATGATTTATATAGTTGGACTTTAAAGAATGACATGTACTCAGTAGAAATATGCGCTACATTGTTACGAAATATATCCTGTTCCTCCTAATAAACATCATTAACAGAATTAAAGAAATATTCGGCAGATTGGAGAAAGGAACACAAAAAGAAAACACATAAAAAATGCTCGCCCCCCCCCCCCCCCCCCCCCCACAGTAATTAATGTTTGGAAGGCCAACTGGACATCTGATTTGCTGTTTTGAAGAAGTAATCCTAGATGAAGCCTCACAATTGTTTTGTAAAATTTGTTACTTAAGGGTCGTGCTCAAATGTTTAAAGAAGGTCCTAACAATTCTCTCTTTGACTATACTTCCTAAAAGCAAATATTAGCGATAGGTAAGTGTAGGAAAATTTGTTCCTTCAGTAGATCCTAAAGCTTCCTTGACAGGATAAATAACTCTATTCTGTCGTAGTCCTTCTCCCGGAATTATCTTTTAACACGAGATCAAGATATCATAAGAATTTCACATTTCATTTTCTTGTGACTTTATAGGTGTGGATAGATCAGTTACCTGGTCAAGCTTATCATCCTTTGGATGGAGTGCTTGGTCTTGGGAAAGGAAAAGCGAGCATTGTGTCTCAGCTTCACAGCAAGTGTCTGGTGCGAAATGTGGTAGGACATTGCTTGAGTGGCAGAGGAGGAGGCTTTCTCTTCTTTGGAGATGAGGTTTATGATTCCTCACGCATAGTCTGGACTCCAATGGCACATGATCGCATGTAATGCACACTTCTCATTCAAATCCCAAACAACACCTAAGTAGAGAAATTTATAAAAGAGACAGCTAAATTTCTCTTTCTAAATTGATGTTGCATGACAGGAAGCACTATTCAGCCGGATCTGGAGAACTCATATTTGGAGGTAAAGGCACAGGATACAAGAACCTTTTTGTAGTCTTTGACAGTGGAAGTTCCTTCAGTTACCTAAACTCACATACATACCAAGGTTTCATTTCACTAGTAAGTAGTACAACATCTAGAACTTGCATTTACGGATGGATGTCTTTGGTTGGTTTAATATGTCTATTGTAACTTAGACTTGTATTGACAGTTGAAGAAAGAACTGAATGGGAAGCCACTAAGAGAAACAAAGGATGACTATACACTCCCATTGTGCTGGAAGGGTAGGAGACCTTCCAAAACCATAAATGATGTGAAGAAATACTTCAAGCACTTTGCGCTTAGCTTTGCCAATGGATGGAAATCCAAAGCTCATTTCGAAATCCCCCCTGAATCATATCTTACTATCTCAGTAAGATATTCAACCTTATTGGAGGTATGAGATCTAGCAGAAGAGAGTAGCCTAAACTCTCTCCCTCCATCTAAAAATGGTTGCCTCCTTTTGAGTTTATTCAAGTGCATTTTTCCACTATCGTTGTATTTAAGAACAATCAACATACCTTTTCGCACCATCGCCCTTGCATCCAATTCCAATGAAACTTCATTTGACTAATCGAATTACCTGTTTTCTGTTTTCCAGATATATCAATGCAAGATAAAATGGTGATCTATGACAATGAGAAGTAAGTAATAGGTTGGAGCCCTGCAAATTGTGACAGGCCACCAAAGTCGAATAACATGATAATGTAATTAAACTAAGACTAATCTTTTATCTTTTGGTTCGTGTTACCTTTTCAGTTTTTGTTAAATAAGGCAATATACACACAATATACAAGTGTATATTGCCTTATTCAATGCACGAAATCTGCCCATAATTGGGCATCTCGGTTTTGGTTATTTTGGAGTTAAGAATATTGTATATTTGGAAAATATATGTGTAGTATATTGTAATGTATTTGTTACCTAAAGTAGGATTATACACTACCATAATTGTAGAGTTAGAATTATGGTAGAATAAGATTTTAGGAATAGAATAGGAAGATTTTGTATCTTGTATATATATATATCTATTCAAGTAATGAAAATAATCAAGGGGATTATTTCTTTCATGGTATCAAGAGACTAGGTTTTACAAAAAAATTCTCTCCCAAAGTTTTTTGGACCATTCTCAGCCGAGAACCCCCCCCCCCCTCGGGTTTCTCTTCCAAAATTCATCTTCCGCTCTCAAAAACCTCTCTTAAATTTCCCTTCCTTCTTTGTTCTTTCAAGATGTCTAAGAACAATCTTCATCCTGCCCTCATGGTTTCTAACGTCAAGAACAGTATCCCTATTGTCCTTGAGATGGAAAACGTCCAATATGCGACGTGGGCGGAGTTGTTTAAAATTCACGCTATCTCCCTTCAAGTTCTTCATCACATCATTCCTCCCGCTACACCTCTTCCAGTGGAGGATCCTCAGTTATGGATTACTCTTGATGCTACCGTTCTCCGGTAGATCTACGCCACTATTTCGGTGGACCTTCTACAGACGATTATTGAGCCGGATACCACGGCTATGGTTGCCTAGAATAGATTACGTGACATATTCCAAGACAACCAACATTCACGTGTCATCACACTCGAGCAGGAATTCTCTCTAGTTCGAATGGACGAATTTCCAAACGTTTCTGCATATTGCAAGAAACTCAAGGAGTTGCCAGATCAACTCCGTAATGTTGGCGCACCGATAACAAATAATCGTCTAGTTCTACAATTGGTTGCCGGTCTTTCGGAGGCCTATAATGGTGTTGGAACTCTCCTTTGCCAAAGCAATCCTCTTCCTAACTTCTATCAAGCCCGCTCCATGCTTACTTTGGAAGAAGCCGATTTTGCTAAAAAGGCGGCTACCGGAGCAAGCCCCGTCGTCATGGTGGCGTCCTCTCCTACTTCTTCGGGTTTTGTTAATAATTCGGGCCAAAACCATAATTATGGTGGAGGCAAGAATAATCGCAAGAATAATAACAAAAACCGCGGGGGCAAACGCAGCGGTTCTGGTGGCGGTTCCGGTGGTCAGCAAGCAGGCGGTGGGTCCCATCCAGGGAACAGTGGCCCACCACCCCCCCCAAAGGCCCGGGGCCCAAGGCAAGGGGCGGTGGGCGTGGGCCGGCAGCCCCCTTACAATACAAAGCAACCAATCCGGCGGCCGGTGGGGCGGCCAACGCTTCGGACCCAACACCCAGCAGTGGCGGCCCACTGGCCAGTGGCCCAGCAGCAACTACGGCCCAGCTCCATCACGGATAAAAATTCTTGGGCCCCGACCTCCGCAAGCCCATCATGAAGCAGGCCCCACTCAAACCGATATCGAGGCCGCGATGCACACATTGGGGTTAACTCAATCGGACCCAAATTGGTATATGGACACTGGTGCCACTACTCACATGACTTTCGAATCAGGTACTCTCTCATCTTATTCCAATTTGAGCACCCCTCGGGGGATAATTGTTGGTAATGGCAGTTCTATTCCAATTCTAGGGTATGGTCAGAAAACGTTGTCTCCCCCCAATCCACCCTTTCTATTGAAAAATACTTTACATGCTCCTAAATTGATTAAAAATTTAGTGTATGTTCGAAAGTTCACTACTGACAATTCTGTTTCCGTTGAATTTGATCCTTTTGGTTTCTCTGTGAAGGATTTCAAGACGGGGAGTCATCTCATGAGGTGTGATAGTAGGGGGAATCTGTATCCTATCATGCCCGTTTTCGGTCCATCGAGTCAAGCCTTGCCGTCAGTTTTTGCAGCCATCTCTCCTTCCATGTGGCATGCTTGCCTGGGTCATCCGGGATCTTCTATTTTATCAATTTTAGATAAAAATAGTTTTATTTCTTGTAAGGGTACGAGTCGTACTCCACTTTGTCAGTCTTGTTCATTAGGGAAAATTATTAAGTTGTCATTTGTAGACTCCAATTCTCATACTTCAATGCCATTTGATATTATTCATAGCGACCTATGGACGTCTCCTGTTCTTAGTTCATTGGGTCATCGATATTATGTTCTCTTTTTAAATGATTATTCTAGATTTTTGTGGACGTTTCCAATTGCGAATAAATCACAAGTGTTTTCCGTCTTCATCAAATTTAGAGCGTTCATTCGTACTCAATTTGAAAGAGAAATAAAAAATATTCAATGTGATAATGGGAAAGAGTATGACAATAGGGAGTTTCGGGAATTCTGTGCTAATAATGAGATCAATTTTCAGTTTTCGTGTCCTCATACATCTTCACAAAATGGGAAGGCCGAACGCAAAATTCATTCCATAAATAACATTGTCCGAACTCTCTTAATTCATGTCGCCATACCTCCATATTTTTGGCATCATGCTCTACAAATGGCCACATATCTTCTTAACATAATTCCGTCTAAAGGTCTGACATATTCTTCCCCCCTCAAAATCCTATATAATAAGTGTTATTCTCACCTTAGGATTTTTGGATGCTTGTGTTATCCGTTATTCCCATCCAACACAATTAACAAACTTCAGGCTCGGTCTACCCCGTGTGTATTTTTGGGTTATCCGTCGAATCATCGTGGTTATAAATGTTGACTTATCTTCCAAGAAAATCATAATTAATCGCCATGTCATTTTTGATGAAATCCAATTTCCTTTTGCGAAAGTTCATACTCCCGAGCCTAAGTCATATAATTTTTTGGATGACCAAATATCCCCATATATTATTCGGAATTTTTCGGACATCTCCCGCACCCAAAATTCTCCAGCGGGCCCACTGCCCGCTGGCCCCACGCCTCGTGCCCGGTTTACCGCCTTCGGAACAGCTTCCAAAGAATTGGGCTAGTCCAGCCCAATTCTGGAACTGGTCCAGTTCACGCCAAGTTTCACGATTTGGGTCAGTAGGCCCACTGCCTGCTGGCCAGTCCGTCCCGAGCTCAGAAAATTCCCTCAATTCCTCCTCGAGTCATAGACCGGTCACTCGTAGTCAACTGGGTATTTTTACACATAAAAGACACTTTAATTTACATTCTGATGTCTCTAAATCCCCCATGCCCCGTAATCCTGTGTCCGCCTTAAATGACCCTAATTGGAAAATTGCTATGACTGATGAATATAATGCTCTTATTGATAATAAGACGTGGGAGTTGGTGCCCCGTCCATATGGTATTAATGTTATCAGGTCTATGTGGATTTTTGCTCATAAGGAACATTCAGATGGGTCATTTGCTCGACATAAGGCGCGGCTTGTGGGTGATGGTAAGACTCAGCAAGTTGGGATAGATTGTGGGGAGACGTTTAGTCCGGTGGTCAAGCCGGCTATTATTCGCACCGTGCTTAGCTTATCTCTTTCGAAGACTTGGCTTATTCATCAGTTGGATGTCAAGAATGCTTTCCTACATGGTGATCTCAAGGAAACAGTCTATATGCATCAGCCGTTGGGTTTCAGGGATCCAAATCGTCCTCATCATGTCTGTTTGTTGAAAAAGTCCTTATATGGGCTTAAGTAGTCTCCAATACACGAGGTTTGCTGACTTTGTTTCAACTATTGGGTTCACTCACAGCAGGTCAGATAATTTCTTGTTCAACTACCGCCGTGGTTCGTCATTGGCCTACATTCTGTTGTATGTGGATGATATCATATTGACTGCCTCTTCCGATTCCTTGCGCCAGTCTATCATGACCATGCTCAGTTCTGAGTTTGCTATGAAAGACTTAGGGCCTTTGAGTTATTTTCTAGGGATTGCTGTCAAACGTCATTCAGGTGGGTTGTTTTTGTCTCAACGAAAGTATGCTGCTAAGATCATAGAGAGGGTTGGGATGTCATCCTGTAAGTCCACTTCCACTCCAGTTAATGCAAAGCCCAAGCTAAGTGCCGCGGCAGGTGCACCATACGAGGACCCGACTCGCTATCGCAGTCTTGCAGGGGCCCTCCAGTATCTTACCTTTACCAGACCGGATATTACGTATGCGGTTCAGCAGGTGTGTTTATTCATGCATGATCCCAGAGTTGAACACATAAATGCAATCAAACACATCATTCGATATATTCAGGGGATACTGAACTATGGGTTGCACTTGTATCCTTCTTCTACATCCATACTTGTCTCGTACACAGATGCGGATTGGGGTGGTTGTCCGGACACCAGACGGTCTACGTCAAGATATTGTATGTTCCTTGGCAACAACTTAATCTCCTGGTCTACAAAGCGTCAGGCGACTCTATCCCGCTCCAGTGCAGAGGCAGAATATCGAGGGGTAGCTAATGTGGTCTCAAAATCATGTTGGTTACGTAATTTGCTTTTAGAGCTTCATTGCCCCATTCAGAAGGCGACCTTAGTATATTGTGATAATGTTAGTGCCATCTACCTCTCAGGTAATCCGGTTCAGCACCAACGCACCAAACATATCGTAATGGACATTCACTTTGTCCGGGAAAAGGTTGCTCGGGGGCAGGTACGCGTATGTCATGTCCCGTCAAGATATCAAGTTGCAGACATATTTACAAAGGGTCTTCCCTCGGTACTCTTTGAAGATTTTAGGGACAGTCTCAGTGTTCGAAGACCGCCCGCTATGACTGCGGGGGTGTGTTAAATAAGGAAATATACACACAATATACAAGTGTAAATTGCCTTATTCAATGCATGAAATCTGCCCATAATTGGGCATCTCGATTTTGGTTATTTTGGAGTTAAGAATATTGTATATTTGGAAAATATATGTGTAGTATATTGTAATGTATTTGTTACCTAAAGTAGGATTATACACTACCATAATTGTAGAGTTAGAATTATGGTAGAATAAGATTTTAGGAATAGAATAGAAAGATTTTGTATCTTGTATATATACCTATTTAAGTAATGAAAATAATCAAGGGGATTATTTCTTTCAGTTTTATCATTCTATTTGTATGTGCTTACATAAATCAAAATGGGGAACTAATAATAAGAAGCCTCCCCTTTTGTATGTATCTGGTATATACTTCTGATTATCACACTGTGAAGTGATTGCTCAATCCGAAATGTAAGTCAAACAATAACTATTCCAAGATGAGTAATACTACTGAATTCTAATGAATAATGACCGATTTTACTTAAAACCTCATTTATTTGCACTTAATGAAGATTTTAATTTTAATCGTTTAGATATCCCTCATCGAGTCTGTTTGTTTTTTAGATCTGAATTTTAATCATTTACATTTTAACCAATAAATGCATTTATCTTTTTCAGTTTTACAACCACTTAAATGAGTATGAATAGATTTGAAAAATTAAGATATATAACAAAGTTCTAATATCATTAAAATATATAAAAATGACTTTTACAATATGGCAATTCACCACTACTCCCATCTTTTTCATTGATAACAACCGTCATTGCCGCCCAGCATTATCAAGTATCAACTACAACCACCCACAACCACCATCCTCAATCAAAATCACCATTGCCTCCAATCACCACAATCAGCCCTTACCACCATTATAAACCATTTACCCTCAGCACCACCAATCACTACCTACAACTACCACCATCAGCCACCACTATATATTGCCATTGATCATTCATCACCACTATTAGCTAATACCGCCATTCATCACAATTATCAGCCATCACACTAACAACTGTTGGGATACAATTGTTGTAGGGAACGGAAAGTAAGTAACTATTACAATAGTAGAAAGGATAAACAAACTATTACAATAAAACTGAAAATCAAAACCTTAACAAACTGCTTGTGTGATTTGCTGAGTCGAGTAATGGCACTCTTTCTTTAAGACAAGATTGCCCCGTATATCTCCTTTTACGGTGTTGAGCAATAGTGTCCCAAGATACAACATCAACTTTAACAAGTGAGCAAAGGAAACTCAAGTGTTACTCTTGAAGAACTTTGAGTATAGTAACTTTGCTAGAGAGGAAGAATATGAATTCAGAAAATCTGTAGTATTTTCTAAGTGTTGAGTAGTTCAGTTGAGCCAAAGGCCTCAATTTATAGTGTAAGTAGAAGACCCCTCAACTAGCAACTAATGGCCTTCAATAGCCATGTAATTGCACTTGATTGAGGGGTTACATTCAGCCAAATAATGGCTAAATTCATGTTCCAAGTAATGGAGAATCAATGCTCCCAAACCAGCCCAAACGTCAGATTTTTCCAACTTCCCGTCGTAGAATTCTTCCTCCGAAGTGCGTTGTGAAGTAGCGTCGCGGCTCCAGTGACTAGCCAGCCAATTTGCGCCGCGGCGCTTCCTAGGAGGCGTCGCGGCCCTTCATGGCTCCACGGCGATTTCTGACTCGTTTCATTTTAGACTTTGTACACTTCTTCCTTCTTTTACCAACGTGGAATACTTTGTCATTTGGCCAATAACCATCCATAATTCTATGTCTCAAACGTATTACATACGTACCAATATCTCTTTCACTAATAAAATTTGCGATATTTGGCACTACGTGTGCACGTGTGTGGAAACGACGTTTCCGACGTGCGGGCCCAATTGTTCGAGTCATAAATTAATGGGATATACTTATTTCCATATTTAGTAAATTTCCAACAATCCCCTCTTGAAAGAGATTTTGGCGCACACACATGGTGCATTTTCTAGCAATATTTCAGCGGACCGATGTTGCATCTGAATAGGTAGCATACGCTTTGAACCTTCCATACTTGAATACCATCAGACTTACTTACTGTGCGGTGAATGTGATGTCTTGAACCGTCAGTGTTTAGTGTAAGTCAAGTCAACGGTACCAACACGACAACTTCCTCTACTCAGTTCTTCGTAATGTTTTGTCCGTTGTGGTCGTGGACACTTCTTGGATTCTTAAGTGCGTTCATTTGAGGCGGCCTGTCCTCGCACTTAAATAGGTGGTATCCTACAAGGTATCCTGTTATACCCTACTTTACAAGTGTTAGGAACCATTAAAAATTTCCCCAAACCTAACCTCAACCGGTAAGGATCATTAAAGGTTTTGGAAACATAGCCTTCACCCACACTACATATAGCACTTATAGTCTATCGCGGGAACGAATTTGGATTTGGTGTTTCTTTATAGAAATCACTATCCGAAGTGCTCATGCTTCCACCGAAGCGATCAACTGAACCTTTACAGCTTAGTTTTCCCATTGAACATAATTCCTGGGATCTCCAGTCAGTAAGGTTGGGTTACCACCGTATTGGTCCTTATACTTTGGGTTTTAAGACCATTCCCCTAGACAGGAAGAACATCTGATATTTGGGTAAGCTATTTGTCAGCGGGTCTGCTATGTTATCCTTTGACTTTATGTAATCAATGGATATTATACCCGTGGTGATCACCTGTCTAACGGTCTTATACCTCCGTTGAATATGACGAGACTAGCCATTGTACATAACATTACGTGCCCTTCCTAGAGCCGACTGGTTGTCGCAGTGGATCATTACAGAAGGTACATATTTGTTCCAGCACGGAATATCCTTTAAGAAGTCGTGAAGCCACTCAGCTTCTTCTCCTGCTTTATCTAAAGCGATAAACTCTGATTCCATCGTGGATTGCGCGATGCAAGTTTTCTTAGAGGATTTCCAAGACATAGCCCCACCACCAATTGTAAATACATACCCACTGGTGGACTTGGTGTTCTCTATGTCAAATATCCAGTTTGCATCATTGTACCCCTCTAGTACATCTAGATATCTCGAATAATGCAACCCGCAAGTAAGAGTATATTTCAGGTATTAAAATACCTGATTCAACGCCTTCCAGTGATCATTACTCGAATTACGGGTAAACCTAGCCAACTTGTTGACCGCATAAGCAATATCAGGTCGGGTGCAGTTTGTTATGTACATCAAACTACCAATCACCTGTGCATATTGTTCCTGGCATATGGGTGCACCATGATTTTTGTCAAGCTTTTAATTTCTATCCATTGGTGACTTTATAGGCGAACTGTCAAACAACTCGAACTTTCTCAAAACATCCTCGATATAGTGAGACTGAGATAAGACTAGTCCGTCAAACGTCTTAGAGATTTTTATCCCTAAGATGACATCTGTGATACCCATATCCTTAATGTCGAAGCATTGTTTCAACATGTTCTTAGTCTCTAGAATTATGCTAGGACTGCTCCCTGTGATCAATATGTCGTCTACATACGGGCATATCATAACAAACGAGTCAGATTTACCTTTCATGTAGACACATTTATCACACTCATTAATGGCGAAACCTTCGATAGTAGAGTACTATCAATTTTTTCTTGCCATTTCTTCGGGGCTTGTTTCAGCCCGTACAGAGATTTGAAAAGTCGACAGACTTTCTTCTCTTGCCCTTGAACCACATTCCCCTTGGGTTGGTCCATATAAATTTCTACTTCCAAATCACCATTTAAGAAGGCTGTCTTGACATCCATTTGATGTATCTCAAGGTCACACAACGCTGCAATCGCAATGAATACTCATATGGACGTCATCTTAGACACCAGGGAGTACGTGTCAAAGTAGTCAAGGCCTTCCTTTTGCCGATAGCCCTTGACTACCAACCTGGCCTTGTACTTATCTATAGACACATCTACTTTATACTTCCATTTGAGTATCCACTTACAACCCAACGATTTATTTCCTGGAGGAAGATCAACCAACTCCCAAGTATGGTTATGCAGAATGGAGCCTATTTCACTCTCAATAGCTTCTTTCTAGAGCGGTGCCTCAGGATTTGACAATGCTTCAACAATTGTCCTTGATTCATCATCAACCATATAAGCTACAGAGTCAGGACCGAAGGATTTATCCTTCCTGGCCCTTTTACTTCGCCTTAGTTACATCTCTGGAGTCTCCAAGTTCTAAGAATCTGGAACACTAGATTTCGGATATTCAGCCACTTCAAGATCCACTAGATCTGAACCATCTAGATCCGGGCCGTCAACGACTCCCGGTTCCTGAGAGCTTTGTTCATAACTTCGTTTGCGAGAGGTTATGTCTTTTTCCTTTCTAGGAAAGGTATGTTCAAAGAATTGAGCTATTCTTGATTCCATGATTGTACCCCCATGGATATCTGGAATATCAGACTTATGCACTAAGAAGTGATAAGCACTACTATTATTTGCATATCCGATTAATATACAATCTACAGTCTTAGGCCCAATCTTGACCTGCTTTGGCTTGGGTACTTCAACCTTTGCCAAACAACCCCACACCTTTAAATATTTATAGGTGGGTTTCTTTTCTTTCCATGATTCATATGGAGTTTTGTCCTTACCCTTATGTGGACTCTATTAAGAATCGTATTAGCGGTAAGGACAGTTTCTCCCCACATGTTTTGGGGAAGACCGAATTGATGAGCAAGGCATTCATCATTTCCTTCAATATGCGGTTCTTACGTTCCGCCACACCGTTCGATTGAGGTGAGTATGGAGTCGTCGTTTGATGAACAATGCCTGATTGGGCACAATATTCCTCAAATGGCACTACATATTCTCCCCCTCTATCGCTACGAATGGATTTAATCTGCATGCTTAGTTGGTTCTCAACTTCTGCTTTGTAACGTCGAAACGCTTCAAAGGCTTCATCCTTACTTTTCAACAAGTAAAGGTAACAATACCTTGTGCTATCATCAATGAATGTCACAAAGTACTTGTTCCCCCCTCTAGTTTGTGCAAACTTTAAATTACATATATCTGTGTGAATAAGTTCTAGAGGAGCGGTATTCCTTTCGACGGATAGAAAAGGAAGCTTTGTGAGTTTTGCCTCTACGCACACCTCACACTTATGTTGAGGGTTTACGTCGATAGACGTCAACAACTCCAACTTTACCAACCTTTGGATGGACTTGTAGTTGACATGTCATAATCTATGATGCCATAAATTAGAGGACTCAAGCAAGTAAGAAAAAGAGGCTTCAATATTATTGCTTGTGCGTAATACAGACATGGTGTTCACTTTGAAGAGGCCTTCACAGACGAATCTTCTTTCCACAAACGTTCCATTCTTAGTGACTACAAATTTATTGGACTCAAACACTGGCCTAAAACCAGCATTAACCAATAAAGGATCTGAAATTAAATTTCTTCTAATCTCAGGAACATGCATCACTTCCTTCAGAGTGAGCTCATTTCCAGAAGTCATCTTCAGGACTACCTTTCCTACCCCCAGCACGTCAGAGGAAGCGTTGTTGCCCATGAACAGCTTCTTGTTTGTAACTGGTGTATAAGTGGAGAAGGCATCTCTATTGAAATAGATGTGTCATGTAGCACTTGTGTCCATCCACCATTGCATAGGATTCTCAACCAGGTTTGCTTCTAGCACCACCGCTGAGAACTCCTCAATCATGTCATCCAGAAACTAGTCTTTGATGACGTTAACCTGTGTCTTGCCATTAGCCTTGGCCTTCTCTTGTTTCTCAGTCTTGAGCTTGCGGCAGTCCTTGATCATGTGACCAGGTTTCCCACAGTGGTGACAGTTTTCGTATATTTGGAGAAAAGCTCTGTGACATCAGACCTAAATTTCAGTTAATTTATGAAAGTAACTTACGAAAACTTTTGCCGACTTTTGTTTTACAACTCGCTTGACTTCAAAACTTAACATATGACTATTAAACAATTGAAACACCTTAAAACACAAACTCCATAGTATATTAAAAACTCCTAATTTTACCCTAAAAGTACGGGTTATAACATCTTCAATTTGTTTAACCTCCAACCCTCGCAATACTTCTTTAATATTGTTTTAACACTTAAATACCAACCATTAAGACCCCATCGTCAACCGGTCCACAACAATTTCTTAAGATGTATTCTAATATGAAAATGTGGCTTGTAACAATTAAAAGTTGCAGTAATTAATTTGTATGATTGAATGCTCGAAAAAACTTATCTAGAATTGCTATCAACAACTGATATATTTTATTGCAAGTGAGTTGCCTATTGCTATATATTCTTGATTGGATGATTTTGTTGGAAATTTGCCTTTGGCGGGAGTTGCGACCGACCAACTTTAACGGCTTAAACACTAGTGTTACGTATGGTGGAGAATCCGGTTCTTCACACATGCATGATCTACTAAGTACGTAGATAACTGTAGGGGCAAGAATCATCAAATTTCATTGAGAAATGAAAGAGATATTGGTCCACGAAGTGAGGTGTTTGAAGCATGGAAAGTGTGGTATTGTGTTCAATTATCCCTCATCGGTAGAGGAAGAAAGAATTGTTGTGTATATAAGACTCAAAATTAGTTTGGGGTTTGGGACCCCAAGGGGTATCCCATGTGTTTAAAGGAGGGAGGACCTAGATGTGCTTCGGTTCGAGGAAAGCCCACACGCGCGCCGCCGCCGCCCGCCCGTCCGGTCCGGTTCCGGTTTCGAGTTCCGAGTGCCTGGTTCTCGGGTTCTCAGGTCACGGGTCGTGGGCTGTGGGCTGTGGGTCTTCTGATATTATCTTTTTGGGCCAGAGAACTTTGCCAGAAGTACAGTTTGAATTGGTGTCTTCCACCATTTATTTTGGTGGCTTTACTACCTCCATAATGGCCATTATTTGGCCAATAATGGTTGTTATGGAGGCAGGTAAACAACCCCTCCCTCACCTATATAAACACCCATTGCACCATTGTTGAGGCACACTGACAATACACGAAAATACACAAGCAAAACCGTTTCTTCCTACAACTTTCAAGAATCATTTTATTGCTCAATATTCTTCACGGTAGCTCTTGAGTTTTCTTTTCTCAAGTGTTCCATTGCTGTTTTATCTTGGGAGACAAATTGTCCAGGACGTATAAAGGATACATACGGGGCAATATTGTCTTAAAGACAGAGTGCCACACTCGACTCAGCAAAAACAGTTTTCCGTTTTTCTTGTTCAACAATTGTAATTTCAGTTTTGTTGTTGAATTATATTTTCAGTTCTTGTACGTTTGAGCAGTTATTTGTAATTCACGTTTCCTGCACCTTTGTAAACAACAATTTTAAGACAATATTATCTTACTCAAACTTTTATAACATGGCTGGAAATATGACCGATGTTGCTGCTACTGTTGCTCTCGAGGCAACGTTGCTGCCTTACCCGCCACTGCCGCTACTGCCCAAGGCAGTAACACTGCCACCTTCACTGCTGCTGCTGCTGCTACTGTTCAAGGCAGTAACACCGCTGCCTTCCCGACTGCTGGAGCTCCACCCTCTTCTTCACACCACCATGATCGCCCTGAAAAATTCATGGGATCAGAATTTAAGAGATGGCAGCAAAAGATGTTATTTTACTTAAAAGTTATGGGCATGGCCCGGTTCCTTACGGAAGATCCTCCATAAGCTGGAGATGAAATGGACTCTTCGCTTGCTGAAACGGGTGAAGGGGGCCTTGGTATCCATGTCGTTAACGGCATGAAGATGGTTCGTGATGCATGAAATCATAGCGATTTCATGTGTAAGAACTACATACTGAACTGCTTGGCAGACCCTCTCTACACGGTCTATTGCACCGTTGGCACTGCCAAAGAGCTATGGGATAAACTGCAAAAGAAGTACAACGCACAAGATGCGGGTACTAAGAAGTTCATCATTGGGAAATTTCTAAAATTCCAAATGGTGGACAGTAAGACAGTGATGTCCCAAGTCCAGGAATTCCAGATGATTATACATCACCTGGATTTGGAAGGACTGAAACCAAGCGAGCAATTTTTGGTTACATCACTGATTGAAAAGTTACCTCTTTCGTGGAATGAGTTTATGAGTTACTTGAAACTCAAGACAAAGGAGATGACCTTTGAAGAGCTTGTTATCAAACTGCAAATCCAGGAAGATAATAAGAAGACCTTGCCAAGGGGTAGACAACCTGCTGAGGCGAAGGCGAATCTGGCTGAGGCCAAAGGGAACTCAAGCAAGAAGCGGAAGTTCCAAAAACACGGCAAAGCCCCTGCAGCAGAGATGTTCAGAGGTAATTGTCACCACTGTGGGAAACCTGGTCATAGGATCAAGGAATGCCGCAAGCTCAAGACTGAGCAACAGCAGAAAGCCAAGTCTAAAGGCAAGGTGCAAGCAAACGTCGTCAAGGAAACGCTCCTACATGACATGACTGAGGAATTCTCAGCAGTGGTGCTAGAAGCCAACTTGGTTGAGAATCCGATGCAGTGGTGTATGGACACAGGTGCTACTAGGCACATCTGTTCCAACAAAGATGCCTTCTCCACGTACACACCAGTCGCTGACAAGAAGTTGTTCATGGGCAACAACGCTTCTTCTGACGTGCTGGGGGTTGGAAAGGTGGTCCTGAAGATGACTTCCCGCAAGGAACTTACTCTGAAGGAAGTGATGCACGTCCCAGAGATTAGAAGAAATTTAATTTCTGGACCTTTATTGGTTAATGCTGGTTTTAGGCTAGTATTTGAATCCAATAAGTTTGTACTCACTAAAAATGGCACATTTGTGGGGGGAGGCTTCGTCTGTGAAGGCCTCTTCAAAGTGAATGACATGTCTGTATTGCGTCAATGAAATAAAGTTGAACCTTCTTCTTATTTTCTTGAGTCTTCTAATTTATGGCATTATAGATTAGGACACGTTAACTACAAGTCTATTCAAAGGCTGGTAAAGATGGAGTTGTTGCCGTCTATCGACGTAAACCCTCAACATAAGTGTGAGGTGTGCGTAGAGGCAAAACTCACCAAGCTTCCTTTTCAATCCGTCGAAAGGAATACCGCTCTCTAGAACTTATTCACACAGATATATGTGATCTGAAGTTTGCACAAACTAGAGGGGAGAACAAGTACTTTGTGACATTTTTAGATGATAGCACAAGGTATTGTTACCTTTACTTGTTGAAAAGTAAGGATGAAGCCTTTGAAGCGTTCCGACGTTACAAAGCATAAGTTGAGAACCAACTGAGCCTACAGATTAAATCTATTCGTAGCGATAGAGGGGGAGAATATGTAGCGCTATTTGAGGAATACTGTGCCCAAGAAGGCATTATTCATCAAACGGCGGCTCCATACTCACCTCAATCAAACGGTGTGGCGGAACGTAAGAACCGCACATTAAAGGAAATGATGAATGCTTTGCTTATCAATTTCGGTCTTCCCCAAAACATGTGGGGAAAAGTCGTCCTTACCGCTAATACGATTCTTAACAGAGTCCCACATAAGGGTAAGGACAAAACTCCATATGAATCATGGAATGGAAAGAAACCCACCTACAAATATTTTAAGGTGTGGGGTTGTCTGGCAATGGTTGAAGTACCCAAGCCAAAGCAGGTCAAGATTGGGCCTAAGACTGTAAATTGCATATTCATCGGATATGCAAATAACAGTAGTGCTTATCGCTTCTTAGTGCATAAGTCAGATATTCCAGATATCCACCAGGGTACAATAATGGAATCAAGGAATGCTTTATTTTTTGAAATTACCTTTCCTAGAAAGGAAAAAGACATAACCTCTCGCAAACGAAGTTATGCACAAAGCTCTCAAGAACTGTGAGTCCTTGACTGCCCGGATCTGAATGGTTCAAATCTAGCAAATCTCGAGGTGGCTGAACATCCAGAATCTAGTGTTCCAGATTCTCAGAACTTGGAGAATCCAGAGATGGATCTAAGGCGAAGTAAGAGGGCCAGGAAGGATAAATCCTTCGGTCCTGACTTTGTAGCTTATATGGTTAATGATGAACCAAGGACAATTGCTCAGGCGTTGTCAACTCCAGAAGCACCGCTCTGGAAAGAAGCTATTGAGAGTGAAATAGGCTCCATTCTGCATAACTATACGTGGGAGTTGGTTGATCTTCCTCCGGGAAATAAACCGTTGGGGTGTAAGTGGATACTCAAATGAAAATACAAAGCAGATGGGTCTATAGACAAGTACAAATCCAGGTTGGTAGTCAAGGGCTATCGGCAGACAGAAAGATTTGACTACTTTGATACCTACTCCCCGGTATCCCAGATGACATCCATACGGGTATTCAATGCGATCGCATCTTTGTGTGACCTTGAGATACACCAAATGGATGTCAAGACAGCCTTCATAAATGGTGATTTGGAAGAAGAACTTTATATGAACCAACCCGAGGGGTACGTGGCTCAAGGACAAGAGAAGAAAGTCTGTAGACTTGTCAAATCTCTGTATGGGCTTAAACAAGCCCTGAAGCAATGGCACGAAAAATTTGATAGTACTCTACTATCGAAGGGTTTCGCCATTAATGAGTGTGATAAAGGTGTTTACACGAAAGGTAACTCTGACTCGTTTGTTATGATATGCCTGTATGTAGACAACATGTTAATCACATGAAGCAGTCCTAGGGTGATCCTAGAGACTAAGAACATGTTGAAACAATGCTTCGACATGAAGGATATGGGTATCGCAGATGTCATCTTAGGAATTAAAATCTCTAAGACGTCTGACGGACTGGTCTTATCTCAGTCTCACTACATCGAGGATGTTTTGAGAAAGTTCGAGATGTTAGACAGTTCACCGATAAAGTCACCAATGGATACAAATCAAAAGCTTGATAAAAATCTTGGTGCACCTGTATACCAAGAGCGATATGCACAGGTGATCGGTAGTTTGATGTATATAACAAACTGCACCCGACCTGATATTGCTTATGCAGTCAATAAGTTGGCTAGGTTTACCCGTAATTCGAGTGATAATCACTGGAAGGCGTTGAATCGGGTATTACAATACCTGAAATACACGTTAAATTACGGGTTACACTATTTGAGATATCCAGCTGTACTAGAGGGGTACAGTGATGCAAACTGGATATTTGATATAGAGAACACCAAGTCCACCAGTGGGTATGTATTTACAATTGGTGGTGGGGCTGTATCTTAGAAATCCTCTAAGCAAACTTGCATCGCCCGATCCACAATGGAATCGGAGTTTATCGCTTTAGACAAAGCAGGAGAAGAAGCTGAGTGGCTTCATGACTTCTTAAGGATGTTCCGTATTGGAACAAACCCGTACCTTCGGTAATGATCCACTGCGACAGTCAGTCGGCTCTAGGAAGGGCACAAAATGCTATGTACAATGGCAAGTCTCATCATATTCGATGGAGGCATAAGACCGTTAGGCAACTGATCACCACGGGTATAATATCCATTGATTACATTAAGTCAAAGGATAATATAGCAGACCCATTGATAAAGGGCTTACCCAAGGATCAGATGGCTTACCTGTCTAGGGGAATGGGCTTAAAACCCAAAATATGAGGACCAATACAGCGGTAACCCAACCTTACTAACTGGAGATCCCGGTAATTTGGTTCAATGGGAAAACTAAGTTGTAAAGGTTCAGTTGATCGCTTCAGTGGAAGAATGAGCACTTCGGACATGGGTTTCTGAAAAGAAACACCAAATCCAAAGTCGTTCCCGCGATAGACGTTAAGTGCTATCTGCAGTGGGGGTAAAGGTTAAGTTTTCAAAACCTGTAATGCTCCTCAATAGTTGAGGTTAGGTTTTGGGAAACTTTTAATGGTTCCTAACACTTGTGAAGTGGGGTATAGCAGGATACCTTGTAGGAGACCACCTATTTAAGTGCGAGGACGGGCCGCCTCAAATGGACGCACTTAAGAATCTAAGACGTTATCTATGGCCAAAACGGACAAAACATTACGAAGAAGAGAGTAAGGGAATTTGTTGTGTTGGTACTATTGACTTGGCTTATACTAAACACTGACGGTTCAAGACATCACATTCACTGCGCAGTAAGTAAGTCTGATGGTATTCAACTATGGAAGTTTCAAAGTGAAGCTACCTCTCCTTATGCAACATCGGTCCGCTGAAATATTGCTTGGAAATGGAAAAGGCACCATGTGAGTGCGCCAAAATCTCTTTCAAGAGGGGATTGTTGGAAATTTGCCTTTGGCGGGAGTTGCGACCGACCAACTTTAATGGCTTAAACACTAGTGTTACGTATGGTGGAGAATACGGTTCTTCACACATGCATGATCTACTAAGTACGTAGATAACCGTAGGGCCAAGAATCGTCAAATTTCATTGAGAAATGAAAGAGATATTGGTCCACGAAGTGAGGTGTTTGAAGCATGGAAAGTGTGGTATTGTGTTCAATTCTCCCTCATTGGTAGAGGAAGAAAGAATTGTTGTGTATATAAGACTCAAAATTGGTTTGGGGTTTGGGACCCCAAGGGGTATCCCATGTGTTTAAAGGAGGAAGGACTTAGATGTGCTTCGGTTCGAGGAAAGCCCACACGCGTGCCGCCGCGGCCCGCCCGTCCGGTCCGGTTCTGAGTTCCGGGTTCTCTGGTTCTCGGGTCACGGGTCGTGGGTCGTAGGCTGTGGGCTATGGGCTGTGGGTTGTGGGTCTTCTAATATTATCTTTTTGGGCCAGAGAATCCCAGAAGTCTCATATGTACAGTTTGGACCAGAATTCTTTCATATGTACAGTTTGGTCCCTACAGTTTGGTCCCTGAAGTTTCAAGATGTACAGTTTGGTCCCTGAAGTTTCCAGAAAGTCAAAATTTGGACAGTCAAAGCAGAAATGCCAAGCACTCAATTCAGCCATTTATTTTGGCTGAATTACTCCTCCTATAATGGCCAATCCGTTGGTGTCTTCCACCATTTATTTTGGTGGCTTTACTACCTCCATAATGGCCATTATTTGGCCAATAATGGATGTTATGGAGGCAGTTAAACAGCCCATCCATCACCTATATAAACACCCCTTGCACCATTGTTGAGGCACACTGACAATACACGAAAATACACAAGCAAAACAGTTCCTTCCTACAACTTCCAAGCATCATTTCATTGCTCAATTCACGGTAGCTCTTGAGTTTCCTTTGCTGTTTTATCTTGGGAGACAAATTGTCCAGGACGTATAAAGGATACATACGGGGCAATATTGTCTTAAATACAGAGTGCCACACTCGACTCAGCAAAAACAGTTTCTAATTTTTCTTGTTCAACATTTGTAATTTCAGTTTTGTTGTTGAATTATATTTTCAGTTCTTGTACGTTTGAGCAGTTATTTGTAATTCCCGTTTCCTGCACCTTTGTAAACAACAGATTTTTCACATTGTTTGGAGTTTAAATCACCTTGTCAAAGAAATATAAAACCAACTTTCTTACAAACCTATACTAAGGCTCTAGATTAAGAGAGAATTTTGAGAGTTGAAATTTAAAAAATGAGACATAGCTTAGAACAACACAATCAGGAATTTTAAGTTTTAGAACTCTTTTGCCTATTTGATACTTTTCGTAAGTTTATTTGATGATTCATAACTTACGTGTATAGGTGGCACAAGTCTCGAAGTGTTTCAAAATAAGAGAACCAAAATTAGTGGTTTGAAAAGTTAAGAATTGACTAAAGTCAACAATTTGAATAAATGAATTTGGATTCATGGTTTGAAAGTTCCTATAGGTTAATATGGTGATTTTGGACTTATATATGTGTTTACATTGAAACCCGAGGGGCTCGGAGGTGTTTCGACGCACTTGAACCAATGTTATGTGAAGCTGAAAAATTATTATAATCTGGTGTTACCTATATTTTCGCACTAGTATGCATCGTGGGTAAAGTAACGTAAACCCAGAAAGATTAAGATCTCTTATATGGATAACGATGTTTATAAAAAAAATTAAAAATAGAGGTTATGTGGGGATTAAAAGTTGAACGAAGCAGAAAAATAAGGTTTGTTGATATTCGGAATACTGAATAAGTTATACGGACCATATGGAATTCTGGTCACCCTCATGTATGCAAATAGAGAGTTTGGTGTATAAAAAGATGAAGTCTCGAAACAATTTATGACTTAACAAGTGTGACAACGGTGATTGAAAATAATAGTTTTTTATGTGCCAAAAAGACTGCGAGGTAGTGCTATATCACATGATCGTGATAATGAGTATATGAATTGTGTTTAAATAAATTATTAACATTTAGATGTAGTAGACATAAAGATATTGAATTAATTAGAACAAATGATAAGTGACATGATGCCTTTCCCCGTGTCAAAAGTTAAAGAAACCAATATGATGACTATACATTACTAGGCACATGTGTCATGTTTTAGTGTAGGATAAGTATGATAAGGGTGATGTATATATTTGTGGACCCCATAGCATTTAAGAGAGGCTAGGTTATGAAAGTTTCATTTTGGTTGAAGTAAAATGTAATGAAGGAATTGCAGCAACGTTTTTATTACGGATAGACAAGAATATGTCCACTTATTTTGGAATTTAGTATTATATATATGCAGCAGCTAGGTTATTTAATGGGCCATCAGTTCTATTTTAGGATGAGCAGCAATGACATGTACATCTACATAGATCGCCGGAAGAAAAATATGAAGAATTATTAACACTTCCCCTTGAAGACGCTTTATTTCTTTTTACCATTTGGTGGGTTAACTCCGACTTACACACTCTCATTTTTTTTCTTATGTCGAATAGATCGATAGAAGATCTATACCTCTTACTATACCAGGTCTTATAAGGTTCCTTCTAGATGATAAAATGACAGCCACTATGATACGTAACTTATTGTGGGATGAGTGATTCTCCCCTTCTTCTTTGAAATTTAGCATACCTGCCGCTGTATAAATTACACGTTTTGGCTGACCTAATATTCCGTATTAATCTATAATAGGATTTCTCCATGCCCCCAAACCTTCCTGGAGGAATCTCTAGAAGCTCACGATAACTAAGTCCCTTTACTTGAGATGATAGGCATTAGAATGTCTTGAAACTGTACGGTCTTCTTAATATATTTTACTTGCATGGTTCTTGTTGTGCGGATAGTTTACTCTAACAAGAAATGGGCCATCCTTATAAATTTGTTGATCATTAACCATCTGGGTAACATTTCCGATAAGAACGGGGTGGGTTCATATTGAACTTTATCCTTGAAACACGTTTCTATTTCTATGTCGGTTAATGCATTCTCTACATTGGCCCACTGGGCCTACATACTTTGTCCTCACTTGTCAACTATTGGGTCATTACACCAAAGCTAGGCAATTATCTTTGCCGCATTATCACGCCAATACTTATCTCTCATACCATGATGCACCTTCGTTGAACCAAGGTAAGTATAATACCGAAAATAATGTACTTCCGCTCAAATCTTGTTCTTATAAATGAGCCACATTTGGAACATATAATCGACATAAATATCAAAGAACTCTGCCTCCATATATCTCGATTACTAGCTTCCTTTACTGATAATACCAACTATGTATCCTCATAGTATTATCTCCTTACTGCTGCCATAGGGGCAACGCTGATAACTTCTGCACAAAGATTCTATTAACTAATAAAGCTCATTTGGATAGTCTTTTTCATTCCTCGACCTTTAGACAGGATAAGTCGCTCAACTCGCTTACCTTAATTTTCCTTAAAGGCTATGATCATGTTCTATTAAACTCTCTTTTCAAATTGTACTAGAATGGAAGTCCTTTATCCTTGTTGTTTTATTTCGACCATTAAGAATACTACTATTGAGTTCTGGTTAGTAACTCAATCTGTTGTAATTTAACTTCTGAACTGTATCCCTCTCGTTGGGGGTCATACTCTACTATACCATCTGGACTCGCCTTTACTTACTTCTTAATCTCAAGAATCATTATTCTCTTTAAGGAGACTCATAGGTATCTATAGTTATTAATGATATCATGTTGTATTAGTAATGTGTACTAATTGTTCCAACCTTAAGTATTGTGTCTGCATGCCTTCTTGGTTTCCCAACCGTCTGCTAAGCGTAAACGTATTCATTCCCTAATTCATCATAAACATGTGCATTACAATGCATTAGTTTATCTCAGCTTCTATCCAGGAGTTCCTTGCATACTTGGCCTCAAGTTCCACTCGGGGTTATAATCCTTGGTTTTCTTCTTAGTCAACCGACATATCAAACGACAGTTATTAGCGTACTTCCCTGTTAGATATACTTATACTTAAATAAATATATTCGAAGTCTTGGTTAGCATCCCTAGAAATATACTTTTAGCAATGTCATTCTCATATACCCATATAGGATCTGGGATATCATTAACTGTCCACCATTATCCCTCTTATTTTCATATCTATTTCCATTCTAACATTGCCAGTTTTGAACGCGTACTTGATTGCTTGGATCTCTTTGCCAGGAATCCCTAGACTTTTAACTTGAATTGTTTTATGTTGGACCTTTTATCGTTAATTTCCATTTGTATTGCTTTCTGAAAGTTGTGATCATTTACCGGGGAAGTTAAAACTCCAGGCTCTAAGACCATTTTATACTGTAGAATTTACATCATCTGACGGCTCTTCCAGCCTCATATATCATCTTTTGTCTTAGCTCAATTTACTCCTTTTATTTACTAATTCTGAATATCTCGTTTATGGGATTATATGTTTTTGTCTTCACTTAGGAGCCATGCTCTTCTCTCCTGAGCCTTATATATCTAGCGGCTCTTACCATTGCCTATTTTAATTAATCAGGAGGTCGCTGCCATTCCTTTCTTAGAATTGACACTTACATCTCATGCCATAGTCAGGTCACATTCGTCAAATCTGGATGACACGATTTGGTTCGTGTTGAAATCCTTCGTCGTAACCTCCTCGTCTTCTCATTAAACTATCAGATAAGTTGTATTAATTCTTCATCGTGCTACCTCCTCTGTAAGAGGAGAACCACTTTCTATTCTTTAGAGGTTTCTGCCCTGAAAATATATTATTGTCTCAACTCCTTCCATACTTTTATGATCCATTAACAACTTACAATTTGCTCTAATCCAATCCCTCTTACTAGGGGTTACTAAATTATTTACATGGATAGGACGTCATATATTCATAACTGACATACTCAATCTCGATAGACGTTCTATCTTCTAACCATGGCAAAAATATTAAGGGCTCCTGTCTTAATAACCTCTAAGGATTCCCCTCTCCCTTGCAATTTGTTCTTTTACTATTTAATTGCTTACCTTGCAATTTCTCAATATCTTTTATCATAACAATCCTTCGAAGCTCCAATTCTTTTTCCGTCTAACCGAGCGATCTTGCTAATATCAATGCATATCTTGATCCAGAGAGCTAAATCATCTGATCAATATATCCTGTTAACATTTAGCCATTCAGACCTCATAGTCATTTCGCATACCCGTCTATGTCGTTGCACGTCGGGCTAGGACGTCTACCTATTTTGCTGCACGTCGGGATAGGATTTGAGCTACAAGATCTTAGCAAAACAATCCACTACAACTTGTAGGAGTTCAAACCTAACAAGGAGATGATAGAACTCACCTTTAGGGATTAAAGTCAGTCCTTTTAGCACCCTTTGCTTGCACAAAACAACCTCCACAATCACCTAAGAAAAGAGGATAAATAATAGACTAGGCTTACGATTTTCCGAGGGAGAGAGACATGTTGTTCTACTTCTGAACCTTGCTTGAATCATCAAGAACGCTGAGAAACACTTTGGAGGAGCTTAAGGAGTTGCTCGGGGTTTTAGGAAATGAGGAATAAGCTCTAGATCGTAGCTCATAAAAATATAAGGACTTAAAAGTCGACCACTGCCCAAAAGTACAGTACAATTGTACGGTTCGTACATTTGGACTGTATAATCAAATCAGGAACTTAAAATGGCAGCAAAAAGCGGTTCAAATCCTCAATTGTACGATCCATACATTTGGGTCGTAATTCGAGGAACTTGCAAATTTTATCAAAACGTATTCTCTTCGATCTATTTAACTCTTATACATCTCGATACATCTATAAACAAGTCTCAACTCATCGTTACCCTTTCATATGAGACTCCTCCAAAACACGCAATCTTTGTCGAATTTTTGTCGAACATACTTCAGTCAATTTGATAAGTCTTAAACTCTTCCGGGACATACTTTACACTTACTTAGTCATCCTAAAATCAACACATCACCTTTATACACTCGTATTACCTTCCATGTATATGTGCAAGACAAATACTCACATTCTAAAAAAATTTATAATAACTGCACCTCTGGCATCTCATTAACTCGGTAGGGATCTTTCATTCACTTACTACAGATACGAATTCCCTAATTGGCATTACGAAAATTGTATAAAGTACGAGTTAGATTCGAATCCTTACGACTTAGCTCTATAGCACGATCTATGAGATGAAAGAATGGAAACCATCCCTAAAATATTCTGCAACCTCTCGCCTATAAGTGTGGTGCATAACACACCCATAAACAAGACTCTACTAGACATGGTTTGTAGACTCCTTAGGACAGACCGACTCTAATACCAAGTTTGTCACACCCCAGCTTGGGGGGTGGCCGGCACCCAACGCCTGAATGGCCCGAGCGTACCACATATATATCATAGCGTGAACATATAATTGTTTAGGCCGACAAGGCCTCAAAATGACAATCACAAGAGAAACTAAAAATAACAAACTGAACAAGTGACAACAGAACCAACATGTGTACATATATCATAAGGCCGACAAGTCCATACAGAACAACAATACATAACCCACTAGTCTACAAGCCTCTAAGAGTCATATAACAAACAACCAGGTCAGGACAAGGCCCCGCCATACTCGTAAATGTATATATATAAGCATACTGACTCTATCTGACATCTCCGAAACAGGTGAAGAGTTCTGACATTACCGTTGAGCTAAGATTCTACTGAAAATGAGCATCATCTAGCTATTTGTACCTGCAGGCATGAAACGCAGTGCCCCAGAAATGGGACATCAATACGAATAATGTACTAAACATGAAAGGCATGAGTAAATGTAAAGGAAAGCAGCATTGAGCAAAGGAAACCCAAACAAACAACCTATAATTCAGAAGTACCTATGTGGACCGTAATGTACATAGATGAAATATGGTCGCGTATATAAAGTCGTAGGCGTCTGTGGCCAATATAATCAATATCATGTATGTATAGTTGTGTTTATAACATCATATGCCTCTATGGGCAATATAATCAATATCATATTTGTATAGCTGCGTATATAACACCATAGGCCTCTGTGGGCAATATAATCAGTATCATATCTATATATGTGAGAACCATATGAGGAATATGGACTACTCTGTAAGCCTGTCGGAGTGACGTAAGGTCGATCCACCTCCAACTATCCTTATGCAAATAACGTATAATTTTACCTTTCTATATAAGTTAATACGAAGGGACAACTCTTACCATTTTCTTTAGCTTTCAGGAATCAACAAGCAACCATGTTACATCAAGATGAGAGTGACTTTCTAAAGTATGGGAATTTCATCACATAAAGGAACAAATAAGATTCATATGATTCCTTATACTAAGAATGGACTTGCTTCTTATACCTTAATTTCATCAATAATAGAGTTTGAATACGGAACCTTTATCCTTTGACATTTTCTTTATGATCATGCCGATAGAAAAAAGGGTAAGCCTTATATACCTTGCCGTCGTGGTTATCGGAGTCCCACAAGTTCTCGTAAGCCTTACGAATGATTATCTACATCATATGAAAGGTTGATATCAATATCAAATTCATATTTTATAGGGAAGTTTATTTAGGCAATTCATCGAACAACTTATGAGCGTAACTTTAGAGGTTCGTTTGTAGCTCACCTTCTTCATCTCTTGTCGCCACAATCTTCATTATTATTTCTACACACTTCCACCACTCTATACATAACCCAATAACTTCATGAAGTACCTTCAAATTATATAGAACAATCCACAATCACAAGGCATAACTTTAAGATTGTACCAACATTTGTTCTTTAAGAATTCTCCAACAACTTCACCCAAATACTTATAGAATCCTAAGTAAATCATGTAGAAGATAAATCTTACCTTAGGGTGCAAGAACCATTCCAAAATAGAGGTTACTTCATGGATATGAAGTCTCCAAAGATCGCTACGATGAAAGAGAAGACGATTTCTACGATATCCATGAGATTACTTACGTCGATCTTGCGTATTTCACCTTTGATTTTGGTTCTAAGGTGTTATGAAGCCGTTGAGAGGGTAAGAGAGATGTGCTAGGGTCTGTGTAGGCGTGAAATGAGGTCCCCAAGTAGAGCTATGTAATTCAAACCATAAAAAGTGCCTCCACCGCCCTGTTTTATGCACGCAAAGTACGGGCCGTATTTTATTTTATGGTTTGTACATTTTTCTACGGATCGTACAACTTTGTATGGTTCGTAACTCTCACAGTATTTCTCATATTTAACAAATTGTCAGTTGCATTGGAAGTAGACTCTCAGAACTAGAATTTAGATAGGTTATGCACTTCATACTTCCTTATATACTAGGAGATACACCCGTGAGAAGTTGAGCCAAAAATCAGGTCCAAAATTCTACCCGTCTTTCCCTGAGTTTCGACGAACTTAATTTCTTTGATCTGTTTAATCCCAAATTCTTATGAATCATACGTAACAGTTGTTTAAACTTGCTTTCATTCAAAAATAGTCTCACTGGCTTTACGTTAATTTACTTACGATGCATACGAGCGTGAAAATGCGGGGTATAATAATATGGTATGCTCGGGCCGTAAGGTACCGGGTGTCGGCCATACCCCTAAGGTTGGGGTGCGACACTTAGTGCATTGCGATTTCTAGCACCAGGACCGCGATCGTGGGCTACTAGCTAGCAACGAATCACAAATATGAAGCAAAGTTACATGACCACGAAGTGGACGAGGGGATTGTTTCGTGATCGCGAGACAAGACTACATTATCGCGTAGAAGAAGAGGGTCCATAGCTTGAGAGGGCCATCACGATCGCGATGGAGGGTCTGTTCAGGCATAAATCAAAATTCTCACGCGATAAATTTATTTTGTTTTATTTTTTAACTTGTGGAGCTCACATTTGAGAGGTTTTGGCTTGGTTTTAACCCACAAGCTTGAGATAAGTGATTCTAACATGAATTTATGACTATCTCATGACTCTAACCTTGTATTTGTCTTCTATACATGGAATCCAAGATGTAAATTGGAAATTTTAGACCCAAATTCAAGAAAGTGTAATTAGGTGATTTTGACTATCGAATTGAACTTGGATTGGGATTCTAATTGTTGATTTAGACTCGGGAGGTTATGGGTAACTTAGAAATACATTCAATTTTATATTTTGAGCCCGGGACTTGGGTTTGACTTTTTAATTGACCTTTTATTCTGATTCTTTTCATATTACAATATGGGTATCGTTGGACTCGTTTAACCTTGTAATCTTCTGATAATTTGGATTCGTTTGATGAGTTTCGGATGCGGTAGAGCTTTTAGGAAGATTAAATCTTTGCTCGAACAAAGATAAGTTAAGACTTTGACTTCGATGGGGGAGTTGTTCCCAACTAAATGATAAATGAAATGATCTAAGGATAAGGGGTAATGTATAGGCAAGTTGACGAGCGTTTATGCATATATCAAGGGACATGTCAGGGTTTATTTGCCTATTATTCTTTTTGTTGAGTGACTTGACTGATAACTTAATTATTTGAGCATAGTAGCATGCTAGTGAAGAGGTTGTAAGCATTAAATCTATGCTAGATTATATTTTGGAGTTATACGCATGTACAACACATGTTTAGCCGAAGATTATGTCTAATGTGTATGTCAGTTGGTTGGCTACCTGAAATTTCACTTTATTGGTAAGGGTTTGAATCCCCACATTGTATTTCCCTCCCCAATAAAAAAATAAAAAAAATTGTGACTGCTTATGTAATTTTTGCTTCGTTACTTGATATTGCAAGTTGAGATTGTTGTGCTAGTTATTTGTTATGATATTAAAAGTTCAATTACATCGAATTGATTAAAAAAGTACAAAATTATAAATTTATTTTAACAATTACTAATTATTAAATTGACATATTGACAACTTATTTAAGCTTAATAGGTGAATTTTAATTTTGAAGTAATCATTATATGATTAAAGCAAGCCAACCGAGTTCAACTAAATCCAAGATTTAATCAAACTGAGTCAAGCTAAATATAGGTGAGTCGAGCCAAGCCCGAGTCGGTTTGGCTCATTTCCCAGGCCACTAAAAAAGTAGCATGATAAAAAAAATTCTATATAACCATCGAACAGTATCACTAACACCTCTAATACCAAATTCTCTACGCCATGCACTATCCTCTAAAATATTACTATTGTGGCTTCCATAAGGGAGGTCTCAGGTTCGAAATCCCCTGCCTACGACAGCAGGGATTTTCCTTCTGGATGGAACTCGTCGCACGAGGCCTCGTGCGGATTATCTCTCCTGTGTGGTTTGCGGGCTATTGCACAAGAGCGCGGTTTACCCTGTGCGCGGTTCCTAGTCATAAAACAATTACTATTGGGAAAACACAGTACTTTTGTAATTATACTATACAATTGAAATCAATCTGATAAGAATAATGCCAAATCTTTCACTTCTTTTCAAGTCACTAGAACTAAAATATGTATCACATCTAATAATTTCATGCCAAAACTGTTGATGGAAATACTACATTTTCTGCCATAATTGTTGGAAATTAGCCTTTGGCGGGAGTTGCGACAGACCAACTTTAACGGCTTAAACACTAGTGTTACGTATGTTGGAGAATCCGGTTCTTCACACATGCATGATGTACTAAGTACGTAGATAACCGTAGGGCCAAGAATCGTCAAATTTCATTGAGAAATGAAAGAGATATTGGTTCACGAAGTAAAGTGTTTGAAGCATGGAAAAGTGTGGTGTGTGATCAATTCTCCCTCATCGGTAGAGGAAGAAAGAATTGTTGTGTATATAAGACTCGAAATTGGTTTGGGGTTTGGGACCCCAAGGGGTATCCCATGTGTTTAAAGGAGGGAGGACCTAGATGTGCTTCGGTTCGAGGAAAGACCACACGCGCGCCGCCGCCGCCCGCCCGTCCGTTCCGGTTCCGGGTTCTCTGGTCCACGGGTCGTGGGCTGTGGGCCTTCGATATTATCTTTTTGGGCCGAGAAAACTTTGCCGAAGTACGGTTTGATCTCGAAGTTTCGGATGTGCGCTTTGGACCGAATTCTTTCGGATGTACGAGTTTGGTCCCCGAAGTTTTCGAAAGTCGGAATTTCGACGGTCCGGAACGAAACGTCCAGCACTCAATTCAGCCATTTATTTTGGCTGAATTACACCTCCTATAATGGCCAATCCGTTGGCAATTTTCTCCATTTATTTGGTGGCTTTACTACCTCCATAATGGTCATTATTTGGCCAATAATGGTTGTTATGGAGGCGATCGACGGTCCCTCTTCCTCCTATATAAACACCCCTTACACCATTGTTGAGGCACACTTGATATACACGAAAATTACACAAAGCAGAAAGCAGTTTCTTCCTAATCTTCCAAGCATCATTTCGTTATTCAATATTCTTCACGGTAGCTCTTGAGTTTCCTTTGCTCAATAGTTCCATTGTTGTTTTATCTTGGGAGACGAATTGTCCAGGACGTATAAATGATACATACGGGGCAATATTGTCTTAAGGACAGAGTGCCACACTCGACTCAGCAAAAACAAGTTTCCAGTTTTTCGTGTTCAACAAAATAGTAATTTCAGTTTTGTTGTTATATTGGTATTTTCAGTTTTATAGTTGAATTGTAATTTCAATTCTTACATAAGCAGTTACTTGTAATTTCCGTTTCCTGCAAATCTTTGTAATACCCAACAATAATAACTCGCGATAGAGAGTTGAAAATCCATTTTATATATTCTTAATAATAAGCTAATTCTGCAGCTAGCTCCTCAAACAAAAAGCTTTCTATCTCTCCACATATGGTACCAATTTCTTCCTCCATTTTCAACCACCTTGTTCCATTCCCAAGTGCTTTCTCAGACAAGTCCTTGCAAACTTCCTTTTTCGGACTGACCAGCAATTTCCACAGTTCTTCCTCAACTTCATTTCTCCCCAACGTAAAATGAAACCTTCTTTTCAAAGATTTTTCCATCATATAGATATCCATAAATGAATGCAGAATCTCACTCAACCCTGAATTTATACAGTCAAACAGTAGCTTCCTATCTGATTTTGGCCAAGACTCTTGCTTCCGGTATTTCTCTAACATGTCAAACACCGTGGAATTGACAGGACATTCAGAAGAATTCCAGATATTATAGTCCACTGTTAAGTTCATGCCTTGCAAGTTCGCCTCATCTAAAACATCAACAAGGTAGGAATAGTCCCTACTTTCTTCGGTGTTGAAGTCTATCAATATTTTTGTATCCTCTTGACATAGATCAAGAGACGCTCTTTCAAAAACGTCATCGCTTGAGACAGCCACTTCAGATCCTTCTGAATATGATTCTTCTGAGTTGGTATCAAGAAGCTCAAGTTGCATTGCTACAGCTGGTAAAAGTTTTAGGACAACCAGAAATGAGTATGGGATAAAAACTGAAGAAAAAATAGTGAAGATTATTTGCATTCTCTTACTGCATAGATCAGCATATCTATCATTCAATTCAGAGGCACAGAGCTTCTCCTCCTTGAAAGGTGGCTCCAAAACTGAATTTGGGCTAGCTTGATTGGTTTCTCTCAGCTTCTGAGGAGATTTTCGGTCAACCATGGTGTGTTTGGTAGAAAGTGCTCCTATCTCACGTGCTTCTTTCCACGATTCCTGTTGAAACAGAAAATCCATCTTATGCAATATGACATATTTATGAACTAACACTGCAACTGTAGTTGCTTCTTCACAAAGCTAAGTTTCAAATGCTCATACACCAGAGAGAGAAAGAGAGCCAACAAGTCACAACATTTTCTCATTTTTTTGGTATGTTCATTTGTTTGTTTGTTCTCTTGGTGACATAGAGTCACTTTACAGATGGACCACAGGGGAGCTACCCATGCTAGTAAAATGTGGGCACCATGAGCAACTCAACAAAACATACCCAAGGTTAACCTAACTTGCACCGTGTTGGTCCAAGAAATTTCTCCTAATGGTTTCAAACCCTTAGATCTATGCATTTTTAAAAGTATTTAAAGAAAAAAAGGACAATTGTTTTGTGGAGACACAAATGAAACCTTATCAACCAATAATCAGGGAAAAGTGAGTGGAAGAGTTGAACCCTTCTTCAAACAAACAAATGTCTGGCAAAACAATTTAATTTTATTTGCACTTCATTCTCCTTGTGAGTCATCTTAATCTGCAGATAAATTTAACGAACAAAGGAAAGCAAAAGTTCTTACTGCCATGATGTCCAACATGAATTGGAGCTCAAATATAAAGATGCAAGCGATCTCATATGAAACTTCAATGTAGAAATGATCTGCTGACACAGTTCAATTATAATTTGAAGTATGAGAAAGAAAATTGCTCTCAAGGTATTCTTTTTCTTGTGTAAAAGCAAGCATGGCAGCATAATAATTGAAGTATGTTCCTTGGAATGTCAAGGTCCACTCAACATAACCCGATATGGAAGTCAACCAACTAGAACAGATTTTTTTCACCTAAACCATACTGTCACTAACTAATTGATTCCACCAGACAGAACAAGGATATTGTTCTTCTTATGCTGGGGGAAAATAGTTAAAAGGTTCAATGCTTATTACATAAGAACCTATTACTCCTAAAGTTTGAGGGTAAAAAGAAAATAACATGGGTCATAGGGATACTATTCATAAGATGATCGGATACAGCCTATGAAACAATAGTAACTTTTTTTGACATCAAGCTTGTGAAGAATTGTAAGTATGGCTTAGTTTTACTTCCTTCTGGAAAGTTTACCACACAAATTGACACTTCAATGATATTTCCTTCACGTGGACGTATTAATTCCTGTCTTATTTTTTCACCTGTTCATGATCCTTTCTTCAAAAGAAGATAGCAGGAGACTAGTATTGACAAAGATATAACGGTCAACTGCTTCCTAACTTAATTGCTCTACCGTATTACAGTGATATATGCAGAATAATGCAATACTCAATCAAACACTAGAAAGTTTCAGATGAAGCAACCAAAAGGTCCTTCTCCTTGTCCTTTTCCTTTTTGGTGATTGGTCACCGTTTTCAAATACATATCTGCCTATGATCCTACCTATAAAAAAAGGGCAGCCCGGTGCACTAAGCTCCCGCTATGCGTGGGGTCTGGGGAAGAGCCGGACCACAAGAGTCTGTTGTACGCAGCCTTACCTTGCATTTCTGCCAGAGGCTGTTTCCACGGCTTGAACTCATGACCTCCTGGTCACATGGCATCAACTTTACTAGTTACTCCAAGGCTCCCCTTCTATGATCCTACCTATCTCATCCATTTTTCTATCAATTGAAGAACAACTTGTTAGATACTAAGCAGATGACTACAACTTGATCCAACTTTCTTGAGGTTGAATGGAACGTACTTCGGCTCACATTGTTTCGTATAAATTGAAAATACAAAGTCCAGGGTTCTAAATGCATGTGGAAACATGTGCTGAACCTTTTCTTTGAAATAAGTCAACAACCTAGGAATTCATATGAATGACACTGCAACCAATTCTTGAATCAAAATACAAGACATCATTTTGGTTCTAAAATATCAACAGATAAAGAAACACAAAAAGATATCATTTGGTTCTAAAATATCAACAGATAATGAAACTCTTAAATAGCAAAAAGGTTCCATGACTTAGAATTAGTTCATAGAAAGTTAGAAACTAACAGGAAGTTAAACTACCATGGAGATTATAAGTCATTTAAATGGTAGCACAAGTAAACACAGACCTGTCCAACAGGAATGGTAGAAGTATTGACATCTTCTATATATGAATGGCTTTCAGATTGGAGCTCATCAGTGATCCTGGAAGAACTTTTGTGGTTCCCTGCATTTGCATTGGCCACTGTATTACCAGGACTTATATTTGAGAAGTGTGGAACTACAGAATCATGTTTGCTGCCTCTATACAAACTGTCTCTCTCTAATGTAATCTCCTTTTCAGGTTGGCCGTATGCTGAGCCTATGCAAGGACTAACGGAACCAGATGACTGATCAAGCACGGAACTCAAGTCTCTACATTCTAAACCAGCTTTCTGCTTTAAGTTACAAGGAATGGAATCTTTCCCCTCAACAATTTCATTTTTCCTCAGATGCCAGCCATATTTAGATGCTTCATTGTCGATCCTGTTCATAGGACTTCCCAAGGCTACTCTAGAATCCAGTGGTGAACTCCTACTACACTCATACTTTGGACCATCCTTGCCATTGATACACAAAGGACTACATGAGCCTGATCTGCTAATGTGCATATCCATATACTGTGGCCTTGTTTCCAACTTAGCCATAGCACGCATTTCTTCAAGAATGTGGCTTCTACAACCTACTACAATTTCTTGACAAGCATTGGTCAGTTTCCATCTTTCAGTGATTTGTTTCTTCGATTCTATGGCCATAAATGACCTGTTTGCAAAGGAAGGTAGGGAACCATCTTCTCTTGTGTTATTAAATAAACTTGAGGAAGGTAGCTTGAGAAAAGACTCATTAACCTTTAATGCTCTAGGTATCGGTTTAGAACTATGATTAACTTTGCCCCATACAGAGTGGCTTGTTTGTTGTGCAATTCCCCTTGGAACTCTAAAACTATTTCCTAGAGGCTCCATACTATTAACAACACACTCTCTGTCTGCCTCATCATCATCTACTGGCCCATTTGGAAGTGATCTCATAGTATCTCCATTAGTAGTTCTGGTAGAATTACTGGCTATTTTGCTGACGTTTACATAGTTGGGACCACTGAATACAGCTAAATTAACTGGTCTAGAAACCTGAAGATCGTGCTTGGTTGATAATCCATATGCTCGCTGAAGATATCTTGGTAAGTCACCTCTATCAGAAAGAAAATCTTCAGAATCGGATTTATCAGATTCCTTAACAAAAAAATCGGTATATTTTTGTATCTTGGCCTTGGCAGCGCTTTGGCTTGACTTTTCATGGCTATAGGTGTGTTGCATCTGAGCTTCGAATACCTTTACAACTTCTTGCTGCTTCTGTGTGTTGGAGCAGCCAACTAAAATTGAGTTCTTTTCTCGTAAACCCATCGATGCCATTTTCTGAAGATAGTTCTCTGAGAGCACTCTTCTTTTCTTATTACTAGGGATAGGCAGCTTAGGTGGAAGCTCATCAAGCCCCATAAGTTTGGCGATGACGCTTTGTCCATGCTGCTTCCCCTCCATCTATTCCTCAGCTAGACAGTGACTAAACCAGGCACTCTGTAGTCAGACCAGAATTGTTTTAGTTTTCCAAATTAAACATTTTTACATGGGAGCTAAATAAATGCAAATCACTACTCGAATATGAAAGCATTCCTCAAAAATAAGGCACCACTTGATCTCGTCTGCACAAAGTAAATTCTACAAAAACAGAAATCAAGCTTCAATCTTGAAAAGCATTTCCATTTTTTAGGCACCCGTCATCCTTGTAGCATGACTCAAATACTACTCAACAAGGCAAAAAGAAATGCATATATGGTCCATTGACAGCATTTGAACCTCGGATAGAACCACAAAATTTAAAAAGCAGATCTTTTAAGAGTACATTTGAACTCGATGATTAGTTTGACTTAAGCCCCATACCCCCGCTTTCGATAGTAAGAACGACTGTTTGAATATTTGAATCCAAGACGCTTAATTCCTTTTATTATGAAGATTAATCTACATACTATGTGGTACAAGAAATTTCCAGCATCTCGTAGAAAAAGAGTATGTAATGTATAATTTAAAGAAGAGTATTTGACTTTCATTATTTTAATTATTTTTTAACCCCAACCCCCAAAAAAAAGAACGAAAAGAAAAAGAAAGACAACAGAAAAAGTTTCATTCTTTTAGTACAAAAAAGATAACGGTTACACATATATGCCCGGTATCTCCAAAAAAATAATAGCTGAATTTATATCAGTGAGCATTCTTCAGAGTGGGCTGAGAGAAAAGTTCACATGTGAAATTTAATTTACAAAATAAAAGACAGAAGGAAAGCATTGGCGGAATTGGTGAAGTTGCCGCTATGTGCCACGTCACTGGTCCAAGTCATGGGAAAAACTTCTTGAAAAAATATAGAATAAAAACGCGTATAATAGATATTAGTGGTCCGGCTCTTTTCTGAACCCGCACATAGCGGGAGCGCAAGAATTGGATGAGTTTTACTATCAAGCAAACATAGTATACTTGTGGCCCTGACAAAGTCTAAATGAAGTAGACATATAGTCCAAAAAAAGGGTAACATCCAAAGCTAAAAAAAGCAGCAGACCACATAATAATTACCGCCATCATAATCGAGAAAAGGTTGAATTGTCATGAAAGACAATAAATTACAATTATTTCCCACACCATAAATTTGAATTCAAAAACCAACAACAGAATCATTCCATCATCACTTTAACTAATAACATAAACCAAAGTTAATTCATTTCACATAATTACTAGTATCTTCTTACTTATCCATAACCCAACAAATTAAAAGTCAAAAAGGAAATATATTAACCTTGATTTTGGATCGCCTCCTCCTTTTTCTTATTGATGTGTACAAGAAACTGAGTTGATAATATTTATCTTGCCAATTTGATGGCGACATTAAATACTCTTATTCCATTGATATGTTAAACGGACAATAAATTGAAATTCAATCAACCAAAAACACGCCTCAAATTAAACTGGCAAGAAAACGGATCAAACTCCGACAAATTTGTATGTAAGAAATGAGTTTTTATTATTCTTTCTTTTTTTTGGTGAGTATATGAGTCAAAAATGGCTGAAAATGGAGAGTATAATGGAGTGATGGAGAAGAATATGTGGATATTAATTTAAAAATTATAGGCATATGTAAACACGTAATTGTAATTAAAAATGACATGTATTTTAATTCATGTGTATATTAAGGGATAATACTGGTTTTGAATGACGTCTTACGCGCCGACGGACATTAATGTGGTCAACGCATCGTTTGCGCCAAAATTTCGACAGTGGAATGTCAATCTGTTTTTTTTCTACTCAATTTCTGCACAATTAGTTTGTCGAATTTATTGTTATTTTCATAATGGCAAAACTCCTAAATATAACCGAAATGTCGAGTTTACATTCAAATTAATCGGATCATTTATTAACACTACATATTTAAAAAGTAAATTTATTTTATGTGGAGAAATGTTATACACGCGCTTAACATGTGTATATTATTATTTTTTAATATTTGTTTTATTATCTTTTTTAAATTAAAGTTTTAGAGTAACTGATAAAGTTGATGTCATATAAATTAGAGGTCATAGGTTCAAATCATGGACAGTCTCTCACATAAATACGAGATAAGGCCGAATACAATAGACTCTTATGATTCGACCCTTCTTCGACATAGCGGAAAATTAGTGCATCGTACTGTCTTTTTTTTTTTATCTTCTTTCCTTAATATTTTCTTTTTATCAAAACACTCTTCTTCTTCCTCGATTTGAACGGAAAATTGATGAAACTCAATTATTTTTTTTCCAATTTTCTATCCGTAATATAGGATTCAAAATAAAAATCTAAATTACCCCATTTTCTCTCCAATTAATGACCATTTCTGCGGATTTGGCTTTACCAGAAAAATTTGAAATGTTCAGACCTGGCCGGAGTTGGTATTCTCCTGCGTTTCGTCATTGAAGCAACTCCATTAACACATCACGCCGTTGTTGCTCTCTCCTCTTCCCCCTCTATCGATGAAAGTGTTAATGGCGTTGTATTTTATTTTTATTTTCAGGTGTTTCGGACGGAGTTTTTCATCCATCATGTCGTTCTCTTTGTGTATTTCTATGATCTTTTCAGATCATGAATTTTTTATTACCATTTTGGATGACTTCAGGAAGATGAAAGATTAATAGATTAAAAAATTACAATATGATATCAAGTGGTAGAAAAGAAATAATGGAGATGGAGGAGAAGGAAAGGGCCATGCATGGGGAGGTGTGGTTGTAGCAACAATGGTGGTTTCAGGTGAGAGAAAAACCAAAAGGAAAAAGAAGTCCAATTTCTTTTAATTAAATGTAATTAATTGTATAGTAACCAATTTTAAGATGACACCTGAATAATTTAGTATATTCTTGGTATTTTTCATGCCTTTCACATGCTACTGAGAAAGTGATTACACTTTCACTGTCACATCATCACATAAGAGAGATATAAATTCACTTTTTAACGTGTAGGGTTAACAGGTCTTTCAATTAATTTGAGCGTGAACTTGACATTTCAAATATAATTTAGGATGTAATTTATATATTTTACTTTTATAATTAATAAGTATAAACTATACAATGATTATACATAATTTAAATATATGGAGTGTTATATTTATGTACTCTTTCTGTCTCAATTTATATGACATAATTCAGATTTCAAAAGTCAAATAAGAAATATGTGATCGTGATGTATTCGTATGCCTTTTAAATATTTTAAATTGTTAATTTTTGTTACTTATAGTACTTTTTATGAAGTGTTCAAATATATAAATTATTTTTCAAAAACTTTAAAGATTGTATGTCTGAATACAAAGTTAAAATAAAAAAATTTGACTATCGAAATTTAAACTATATCATATAATATAAATTAGAATAGGAATACTATTTTTAATTTAAGCGATTGAACGGCTCACTATTTAAATTAATTCTTCTTCTCTATTTCCCGATGATATTGGCGCAAGCAAGTTGACTGTTTTCTCTTGGAATTTTTGGTGAGAAAATTGTCAAATGCCCCCTATTTCATGAATTTTCTATTTCCCTTTTCTTACATATAATAACTAGTAATTTTGTACGCGTTTTGAGCAGCCATGAAACATTTATTGACCATCCTTTGCTACAATAATATCTCCAATAGTGTTTCGTCGTGAAACTGTCACAATTCAATTTATTCAAATTGGGATGGCATGTATATCCCAACTCAATAGGCGAATCGATTAAAATCGTGATAAATGAATATTCGATAAATTAATAATTTTGATTAAATAATAATTTTCTCCGGTCCTGACTTGGGCCAATGGATAAAATAATAACATCGATAAATGCATAAGATAATAATTTAAAAAAATCCTTGAGGCTCACTAAAAATATAAATAATAATTCATTAAATACGTACGAAAATTACATGTATAATTTATAAAATAAAGCATTTCCTAAATAATTTTTATTTCAAATTTTATGTTTTTCTAAAATATGTATCTATAGTCAATTGGTTCTTCTTTTCATGCGAACTGAACTCAATTTCATCTTTAACTTTTTGGAGGGCATAAACTACATTCGACACATTCTTCTCATTTTGAAGCAAGTAATTCTTCAAAGTCTCTATGGCAAGAAAAGCTTCTTTTGGAGAAACATGTTGTATAGTGTTACTATCGTCAGGATCTTGATTGTTATCATCTTCCGTACTCATTACTCCTTAAATAATTTCTTCGTCCATAGGCGATTCCATTAAAGCTTCATTTTCACTATGATAATTGTTTAATTTGAGAAATATAATGTACAAAATAAAAATTATTCTAATAAATTAATAAATATTAATTATTCTAATAAATTAATAAATATTAATTTATCGATAAATTAATAAATATTAATTTATCGATAAATTAATAAAATATTCATTTATCGATAAATTAATAACCTCGTATAAGATAATAATTTTTCAGGTCCCAAGAATATTCATTTATAGAGGTTTTACTGTATATTGAACCACTCCCATGATTAAGAAACAGTAAATAAAGATTTAAAATAGTCGAAGGTCATAATAGCATAATCGAAATGTCATACGTGCAGAAATACAAGAAAAATCCCGAAAAAATTACAATACGAGTCAAGAACATCTACTGATTAACTAAATACACTGTCTGAAATGGATAAAAACTCGATACAAGTCGAGAGAAACTACTGAATAACTAAACACACTATTTGAAATAGATAGAATAGTACAAAGACTAAAGATAAAATGGAGTCCACAGTAGTGCAAACTAGAACAATCAGCTCACTCTAAATCTTCCATATTAACCTCTTTAGACACAATCATGGATCAGAATCCGCACGAAAAAATGCACCAAATGTAGCAAGAGTATAAAAATAATACGTACTTAGTAAGTATCACCAACCGACTCAAACAAGGTAATGGCGAGAATTGACCTTTAAATTACTTACTTTAACCTATATAGTTAAATATGATCTCAACAGATAAAGAGAATAATAGTGCAGGTAAAACGACTTGATAAACATAGTAATTATGCACATATACAACATATGAAGTGATATGTATGAATAACAGTCAATGACTCAATTACACATAATATTTACTCTCTTTTGAATATGAAATAGCAGTACTTCTAACACCACTGTGCACACACAACCCGGCTGGATGGCTCGGGAACAATGCCTTAGAAGGACAATTGCGTCGTCCACATGCCACACAAACATCTCAAACGTGCAATCATAGCCAACACATACAACTCACACGTGCATTAAGTAACCAGCACAGATAACATGTTTATCATATAACCAGCACAGACAACTGTTATTAATCTGTATTGCAAAACCGATGAAGCAGTAAAATTAATTTCTGAAAATAAACAAAATCAGTGTTGAAAAAATAAGAATAATTTTTTCAGAATATAATCGAGCCCACTTAGTTCAAAGTGTGTCCTTAAGGAAATTATTCCCCTCACAGTACTCGAGGTTGATGAAATATCCCCTCCCAAAATAGAACGATTATCTTACCAGAATAGTAGTACTCCAAATTCAGGTAGCGGCGAACCACTCAACGGCAGTATATCACACAGAATTTATTTGTGCAGAAGAAGAAGTAGTTTTTGTTGTTCAGAAAATTAGTAAGTAAAATTCTAAGGAATCAAACGAATTTATAGCCATAGAAGTACTGTTTCTGAAGGTTTGCAACCCTTCTGAACAGCCACTAAAAATGATGGGAAATTTAAATATGGGAAAGAAACCGGGTCGCGGGTCAAACACGCGGATCCGGGTCACTAACGGGTAGGATTGGATAAGTTAATTAATTTAATTAAATAATAATTAATTAAATAATTAAAATTAAAGAAAATTTGGTCCAAAAAGATTATCAATCAATCAGATCACCAAATCCGAATCCGAATCCGAATCCGATTCCGAAGCCGAAGCCGAGCCGAGCGAGCGACGACGACGGCGCGAGGGGTCCTTGCCCCCTCAACCCTTTTAGTGACTAGAGAAGGTGTAATGTAATATATACACCTCTCTTTTCCTTTCTTTTTCCGATGTGGGACAACTGGTTTACCCAAGGCAAAAGGGACCTTTTACATTCCCTTCACTTTTCATCCCATCATTTCCTATTCACCAATATCAATACCCAACAATCCCCCACATGAATGGGAATGGCTATAATATAAAAGAATGCGCAGACAAGAGTGATATACAAGCGAGGATTGACGGCATTTGGATAAGTAGGTTTCCCTTTGAACTTTCCGTAGTGAACTTATATCGGATATATTCGATCAATTGGTAGATTTGATATCTTTGAACCGTCGAACTTTGTTGTATACCTAGACAACATAAGTCACACAATCAACCCTCAACCGTTTATGGTTCTCACGATTGTGTTCGTTTCAGCCATGAACACCTCCTGGTTTCATGAGTGCATAGAGAATGGGCCTTCACTATCATTCCCCTTTAAAGCGGCTTACACTTAACACTCACATAGGTGATTTCTAAACATGTGGTTCTATAGCCACATTATCTGGTCATACACTGTCAGATTTAGATAATCATTAAAGAACCTTAATGCTTTATTAACTCATTAACAAGCCATAAGGTTTTATCCTTATTTTTTAACATTGTCTTCATCCGAGAATGGGTTGAGTTATTTGACAATGTTGAACCGTCAGTCACAACTTTGTTTGATCTCCTTGAACCTAGCTTTTGGGATCTCCAGTCTGCTAGGTAGAGTTACCGCCATGATGACTTGTCCTCGGCCTTAACCCCATTCCCATTGATGATCTACTAACTCCCTCTCTAGATAAGCCTTTTGTAAGCGGATCCGCCACGTTATCCCTTGACTTTACATAGTTAATCGTGATAACGCCACTAGAGAGGAGTTGTCTAACGGTATTGTGTCTTCGTCGTATGTGACGAGATTTTCCGTTGTACATTACGCTCCCCTTTTACTACCTATTGTTTGCTTGATTTGTCACAATGTATACATATAGGAGCCAAAGGTTTGGGCGAAATGGAATATCTTCTAAGAAATTCCGGAGTCATTCGAAACTTCTTCACCGGCCTTGTCTAAAGCTATAAATTCGATTCCATTGTAGAGCGGGCGATGCATGTTTGTTTTGATGATTTCCAAGACACTGCTCCTCCACCAACGGTGAAAATATATCCACTCGTGGATTTAACTTCAGATGATCCGGTGATCCAGTTTGCATCACTATATCCCTCAATTACTGCGGGATATTTATTATAATGCAAAGCATAGGTTTGGGTGTGTTTTAAATACCCCAAGACTCGTTTCATCGCCATCCAATGAGTTTGATTGGGATTACTCGTGAATCGACTCAGCTTGATTATAGCACATGCTATATCTGGTCGTGTACAATTCATGATATACATCAAACTTCCCAACGCTCTTGCATAATCCAATTGTGAGTCACTTTCACCTTTATTCTTTTGAAGTGCAAAACTTACATCAATTAGAGTCTTTGCAACATTGAAATTTAAATACTTAAACTTGTCAAGTACTCTTTTAATATAATGAGACTGCGATAATGCTAGACCTTATAGAGTTTTATCAATTCTGATGCCTAAGATTAAATCAACAACTCATAAGTCCTTCATATCAAATTTACTAGCCAGCATACGCTTCGTAGCATTTACATCGGTAATATCTCTACTCATTATCAACATGTCATCAACATATAAACAAACAATGACTTCATGATTTGGAGTATTTTTAATTTAAACACATTTGTCACACTCATTAATTTTAAATCCATTTGCCAACATTGTTTGGTCAAATTTCGCATGCCATTGTTTGGGTGCTTGTTTAAGTCCATAAAGTGACTTAACAAGTTTGCACACTTTCCTTTCTTTACCAGGAACCACAAAACCCTCAGGTTGTTCCATGTAAATTTCTTCCTCCAATTCTCCATTTAAGAAAGTCTTGTCTTGACATCCATTTGATGGATTTCAAGACCATATACGGTCGCCAGTGCCACTAACACCCGAATAGATGTTATTCTTGTTACCGGCGAGTATGTGTCAAAGTAATCAAGGCCTTTTTTTTTGCTATAACATTTGACCACAAGTCTTGCCTTATATTTGTCAATAGTGCCATCAGCTTTCATTTTCCTTTTAAAAATCCACTTTGATCCTAAAGGTTTATTTCCAGGAGGAAGATCAACCAATTCCCATGTATGGTTATTCAAAATTGATTCAATCTCACTATTGACCGCCTTTTTCCAAAATGTTTGAATCGAGAAGAAGACATCGCTGCTTTAAATGTTTGAGGCTCATTTTCAAGCAAGAATGTCACAAAATCTGGTCCAAAGGAAGTAGATGTCCTTTGACGTTTGCTACGTCTTGCATCCTCTTTACTTGGTGTATTTTCCTTTGGTTCTTCCCGCGGTCGTTTAGATCTTTCACTTGACGACTCACATTCGGTTTTATACGGATAAATGTTTTCAAAGAATTCAAAGCATTATCGATTCAATTACCGTATTAACATGAATTTTGGGATTGTCCGATTTGTGAACCAAAAACCGACAAGCTTTCTTTGTTTGTAGCATAGCCAATAAAAACACAATCCACAGTTTTTGGTCCGATTTTTACCCTTTTGGGCAAAGGAACTTGGACCTTTGCTAAACACCCCACACTTTGAAATATTTCAAGTTGGGTTTTCTTCCTTTCCATAGTTCATATGGAATAGATTGTGTTTTGCTGTGGGGCACCCTGTTGAGTATTCGGTTAGCTATAAGAATAGCTTCCCCCCACAAGCTTTGCGGTAAACCTAACTTATTAGTAAGGCATTCATCATTTCCTTTAATGTTCGGTTTTTCCTTTCCGCAATTCCATTTGATTGTGGTGTGTAAGGGGCATTAGTTTGATGAATAATTCCATATTCTAAGCATATCTCTGCAAAAGGAGATTCGTATTCTCCACCCCTATCACTTCTAATCATTTTGATCTTTTTATTCAATTGATTTTCCACTTCGTTCTTGTATTGCTTAAATGCACCAATTGCTTCATCCTTACTATTAAGCAAATACACATAGCAATATCGAGTGCAATCGTCAATAAAGGTTATAAAATACTTTTTCTCATCGCGAGATGGTATTGACTTCATATCACATATATCTGTGTGGATTAAGTCTAAAGGATTTGAATTACTATCAATAGACTTATATGTATGTTTAACAAACTTAGATTCAATACAGATTTCACATTTTGATTTATTACACTCGAATCTAGGCAATACTTCTAAATTAATCAATTTCCGCAAGGTTTTGTAGTTGACATGTCCTAAATGAACATGCCATAAATCATTTGACTCCAATAAGTAAGACGAAGCTGAATTCTTATTAATATTGTCAACAACCATTACATTGAATTTGAAAAGGCCCTCGGTGAGGTAGCCCTTTCCTATGAACATATCATTCTTACTTATTACAATTTTCTCACTAACTAGCACGCACTTAAACCCGTTTTTGACGAGTAGTCTGGCTGAAACTAAATTCTTCCTGATTGTGGGAACGTGCAGAACATTGTTGAGAGTCGGCACCTTGCCGGAAGTCATTTTCAGAAGTATCTTCCCATATCCTTCAACCTTGGCTGTTGCAGTATTTCCTATAAACAGTACCTCTTCGGGTCCAGCGGGAGCGTAGGTTGCAAAAGCTTCTTTTACAGCGCAAACATGTCGAGTGGCACCAGAATCAAGCCACTACTCCTTTGGGTTTCCAACCAAATTGCACTCCGATAGCATTGCACACAGATCATCCATATCATCATTCTTTTCCACCATATTGGCTTGTCCTTTTCCCTTGTTCTTTTTCGGGAGACGACAATCCGGGGCTTTGTGGCCACTTTCCCACAATTAAAGTAGTTGCCCTTGAACTTTTTCTTGTTGGAATCCTTCTCCTTTCCAGAAGGCCTCCACCTTTTCTTGTTCTTTTTCAGAGCAGCATCTTCAACGATGTTTGCCCCTTCAATTGGTGAAGTCTTACGGTACCTCTTCTCAGCGGTTTTCTTATCTTCCTCGATCTTGAGACGAATCACAAGATCTTCCAACTTCATTTCCTTTCTTTTGTGCTTAAGATAATTCTTGAAATCTTTCCATGAGGGCGGCAACTTCTCAATCATTGCGGCCACTTGGAACGCTTCATTTACTACCATACCTTCGACGAGCAAGGTCATGGAAGATAAGTTGAAGCTCTTGAACTTGGGTTCCAACGGTTTTCCATCCACCATTTTGTAGTCTAGGAATTTGGCAACCACAAACTTCTTCAAGCAAGCATCTTCGGTTTTGTACTTCTTTTCAAGTGCACTCCATAGTTCTTTGGAAGTCTCTACTTGCATTGTAGACGTTGTACAAGTCATCTTCTAAGGCACTCAAAATGTAGCCTTTGCACAAAAAATCAGCTTTGTTTCCAAGCCTCGGTAACCATGAACTGTTGGTTGTCGGGCATGTCGGCGGCGAGCACGGGAGGGTCCTCACTGGTGAACTTTTGCATACCAAGGGTGGTAAGCCAAAAGAACATTCTTTCTTTGTCATCCTTTAAAGTTGGCACCGGTGAACTTCGCGAGTTTTTCAGCCGGTGGCACACGTACGAGTTGTAGGAGTAACCGCCGGTGCGGTATTCGCAGAGGTAGTTCCGGTCTCGGTTGCCATTATTCGTTTGTCACTTTGTCAAATCGACAAACTGTTTTCGTTAATAAAACCAGAATAGCAATTCAATCACAGACTTAAACGATGAAGATTTTATTTCTTCAAATCGCAGTATAATTATGAAACTTTAGTATTCCAACGAAGTTTTTATATCTTCGAGTCAGAATACTAATATTCATATGGAGTAGAAAACTGCACAAGTTTTAATTTTCAAACCAGAATACATCAACGATGAAGTTTTTATGTTCTTCAAATCGTTGTACAAGTATGAACTTTAATATTCCAACGAAGTTTTTATGTCTTCAAGTCAGAATATGAAATTTCATACGAAGTAGAAAACCACACATGTTTTAGTCTCCAAAACAGAATACAGATTAATCTAAAGAATATAGTTTCCTTAAGATTGTTATTAATCTGTATTGCAAAATCGATGAAGCAGTAAAATTAATTTCTGAAAATAAACGAAATCGCTTTTTGAAAAAATAAGAATAATTTTTTTCGAGAATATAATCGAGCCCACTTAGTTCAAAGTGTGTCCTTAAGGAAATTATTTCCCTCAAGACTCGAGGTTGATGGAATATCCCCTCCCGAATAGAACGATTATCTTACCGAATAGTAGTACTCCAAATTCCGGTAGCGGCGAACCACTCAACGGCAGTATATCACATAGAATTTATTTGTGCAGAAGAAGAAGAAGTTTTTGTTGTTCAGAAAATTAGTAAGTAAAATTCTGAGGAATCAAACAAATTTATAGCCATGGAAGTACTGTTTCTGAAGGTTTGCAACCCTTCTGAACAACCACTAAAAACTGGTGGGAAATTTAAATATGGGAAAGAAACTGGGAAGCCGAAGCGAAGCCGAGCCTAGCGAGCGACGGTGACGGCGCGAGGGGTCCTTGCCCCCTCAACCCTTTTAGTGACTAGAGAAGGTGTAATGTAATATATACACATCTCTTTTCCTTTCTTTTTTCGATGTGGGACAACTGGTTTACCCAAGGCAAAAGGGACCTTTTACATTTCCTTCACTTTTCATCCAATCATTTTCCATTCACCAATATCAATACCCAACAACAACTCAACGTGTGTATCATGTAACCAACACGGATAGCTCAACCAACACGAACAACTCAACGTGCATATCATGTAACTAGCACGACCAACTCAACGTGCGTATCATGTAACCAACGCGAACAACTGAAGATGCGAACTCATATATAATAGAATAAAAATCACGTAAGCAGTCATATGACATACAAATAAGGCAGTCGTTAACTAAACATGTAATTTACATGCGCATAGCTCGAAATGTAATCTAGCATGAACATAATGCTTACAACATTTTTACTAGCATGGTATTATGCTCAAGTAGTCAAATAAACATTCAAAAGATAGTCATAACAGATAAATAACCCCAACATATCACCTGATACACTCATAAGCTCTCATCACCTCGCCTATATGTTACAGCCATACTCATAGTACATCGCAATTATCATTTAGTTGGAAATAAAAGCCAAAGTTATATTACCTTTTCCAAAACAAGCTTCAAGAACGTCTTTTCCTCTTTTCATGGCCTCCAAATATCTACAATCTAGCCAATAATACTTAACGAATGTAGGGATTTAGTAGCCCAGTTGGTTGACTACCTAAACTTTAGCCTTATTGGTGAGAGTTCGAATCTCACGTTGTAATCCTCTCCCCATTTTCCCTTTTCCTACCTCCTATGTAATAAAAAAATTAAAAAAATACTTAACGAATACAAAATAAAGCTATAGGAATAAATCCCATAATAAAAAAAGTTCAATCTTTGAACAAATCTCAAAATTCAACAAAAAGTCAACTTGTCATGCCAAAACTTCCGAGAGTGAAAATCTGCACGTTATGTAGGAAATAGCACTAGTGCAGTGCACATAGTACCTTTTCCATATGGTGCGCGAAGTCAAATATCGCGATACATTATTTTTCAACTTTTTTTCATGCATACTTGTCCCTCGGGTGCTATCCGTATACTTGGGAATGACTTCTAATCAGACTTCGATGTCATTTTTACATCTCTTTCTGTATCAAATCATTGACTTTCCATCAAATCATATCCTATACACCCAAAACGAGCTCCAATGACTTCAATTTATTCAAATTCGTCAATAACGGGCCAAAATTAATCTACGGGAACCATTCCCATAATTTTAGGATACCTTGAGGTCAAAGTCAACTCTTGATCAATTTAAACCGATCTTTGGGTCAACGGTCCAAATTCGAAATTGAATATATGGACATTACCCAAAAGTTAAGGAATTAAATAAAATAATCAAAATCCTAATTTGATATCAAATACTATGTCAAATTAATTGTTTACCTCTTTTAGGATTAGGGCTAAATTACCCAATTCGAGTCTCATGATACATGATTTCATGGTCCAAATTCTATGAAATTAAGGATTATTAACTAAAGTAATATTAGTAATCGTTACCTAGAATATTAGGTCAAATCTCCACCTTTTCCTTGCTCAAATTTGAGAGTTAAATCCTTCAAAAATCTAAAATTGCATTTAATCACGTTCAGAAATTTGAATTCAGCTATTGACAAATTACAATACCTTCTTCGCATCCGCAACACTTGCCTTCACATTCGTGGAGTAACGCTTGCCTAGCCTTCGCTATAGCGGCTCATCTCCGCAATTGCGCAGGAAGTTTGACCAGGGTTTGACTTGGGGACCCCTTCGTAGCTGCACGTACGTACCTCTTGTTGCCGCGATGCATGTCTGGTGTCCCTGTGAACGAAACAACAATACCATATATTTCAGCTGCTGCCAATTTTTTCCCAAAGGTTCAGAAACATCCCCAGCTCCTCGGGTTCAAATCCGAGCATACCATCAAATTGAAAAACACATCATAGATCTATATAAAGTCTCAAATCAACAACGACATGCTAATACTAAAAAAAACGAGCCGAGTTTCTCAATTTAGCCTTTAAGCCTCTAAAATAAGAGCGCGCTCAAAACCTTTCATTACCCTTCGGATCCCATCCTGCTAAGTCCAAAAAGGCAATACCAAGCTATCCAAAGCACCTAAACAAGAAATGAAACACAAGTGCTCAAAATGGGTGTTTGGATTGTTACATATCATCAACTAAAAAATGAATTCAGACTTTCAAAAATGTCAAAATAACTTGGGGTTTTACAAATACTTTTGAGAGTAAAGAGAATCAATTTGTTATGGTGATAGATCCATTTAGAGGGAGAGGAGGGATAATGATTGACAAAAATAATGGTCAAATATGGACTATTTCATAATGTTCAGGGCAAATCTAGACCAATTGCACAATGGGCAATTCACAAGAATGCCCTTATTTTCGGAGTGATCTTTAATTTTTGCCATCAAATTGTAAATCTTTAATTTTTGCATTTTGCCTAAAAACTTCTGAATTCTCGGTTCAAATTCAAGCTCAGTAAAAAAAAAAAAAAATAGATTCGCAATTCAGAATTTGTCTGCAAATTCTATCTTAAGATAAAGTTTGCGTTGCGAATCCAAACTCTGCTTTGTGAATTTTAGTTTTTAATTTTTTATTAAGCAGGAATTCAAACTCGGAATCTCAAAATATTTTCAATCACTTTTTTAGCGAGCTGCAAAAATTAAACACCAACCATTTGAGGGATAAAAATTAAAGGCTAGTGTCTTTCAACAAAAAAATGTTGCACAGCTCAATAAAAAAATTAATCTTCTTCTTTTGTAAAAAATAATGTCACTTATAATTTACTTTTGTAACTGTGACGGTAAATCTGATTACGGGGATAAATTTAGAAGATAGTTGACATCAGTCTCTCATTTTGAACTAAAGCATGCCAGCTTGGTCAGCTCTCCGACGATGTCCACCAACCATCCGTGGTATGTCCCTAACCCAACTCCGCCATATTCGCCACTTAACTGGAACTGATATTCGGCACTATCCAAAAATATCTTTCCTCAAATGGATTGGTGGAATCCTTACCACTTCCACTTTAGCTTTCGCATTTTACTCCTATTCTTCCCCCAATTACCCATCTTTCTCTTTTTCCGACACATTACAATCTCGTCACCAGCATCCACCTAAGTATCTCTTTGGAGGTAATTTCTTCGTAACTTCATTGTTTTTACCCTTTTAAATATCATTTATTACCCCCCCTCCCCCATGATCTTAATTTATACGACACACTTTTGCTTTTTAGTGAGTTTAGTCCGTCTAAAACGAGATATTTATGACCACACAAATATGTTTGTCTTGTTTTAGACCACAAGTTTAAAAAATCTTTCTTTTGTATTTGCAGATGCTTACAGAAGAAAAATATTTTTTAACTATGAAAAGCGTATTAGGATGCGAAGTCCTCCTGAAAAGGTATTAATTGTATCCAAGTCAAGTTAATGTTTTTCTTATGCTTTCATTTAGTTTGTTTGTAATTTTCCATCAATAGTTCTTCTATAACTAATTAATTGACTACTAGATTAAAAAACATATTTTTGTTTCACTGACTAGTATGTGGACGACTAAATTTGGTGTTAATGGTAATCAAACAAAAGGAAGCTGTACTGAATCTTTACAATGTGCTGTACCCTTTGGTTGTTTATATATTGCTATTTGTCGTAGGTGTCATTTTTATTGACTGAAGTTAGTGATACCAGAGTTCATCTCATCCTATCTAACTTAATCTCCATTTGATATTCTTCTCTGCCAGTCTGACATTATTCTGCTGTTGACGTTCAAATTGTAGTGTCTACACTCTAGTTGTAGAACTTTGGCATGAATATTTCCAATTTCATAATTTCTATTACAAGATAAGGTTCAGAGCTGTGGATTTATACAGTAACAAGACCATCGATTGTGTACTTGTTAACAACAACAGAAGTTTTGCAGTGCTTGTGTCGAAAAATTGTGTACTTCGTCTCTATTAAATAAATATGGATCTTGGACTTAACTCAACCTCAAAAGCCAGCTCGAGAGGTGAGGATTGCCGATTGCCTATTAAGTGACTGCCCATCCCTTTTACCCTCGATATGACTCTTCGCACCCCCACAGGGCTGGACATCTAGAGCGTTGGCAAATTTAATATGGGAGCTCAACATTGAAAAATTTGAATTGCGATGTGTCCTGCTCAAATACCATATTAAAGAAATGTATTTTGAGCTTAACTCAACCCCAAAAGCTAGCTTGAGAGGTGAGGATCGCTCAAGTCATATAATGAGACCATTCATCCCTTTTACCCTCGATATGGGACTCTTTAGTCTCTCTTAGATACGGAGTTCTGTTCATGAACTAAATGTCCCTTTTAATCTTTTGTGTGTATTGTAGAGCTCGAGCGAATGTATTTTTTCCACACCCCGTAAACGAATGAAGGAGCGTCTTTATGTAGAGGAGAAGGGACTCTACAGTTGCAAAAATTGCTCAATGCTCCTTTCTGGTTGGTTACTTTCCAATAACTTCTCTCAGGGAAGTTATTTTTTATTGTCTCTTCCAAAATGGGTGGGGTTTGCCACATAAAGCAACCCACGACCCATATCGAAAATCCAACATCTCCCACTTTGCTCAAGGTGGGCTAGACCCAAACTAGTATCATGCCAATCAAACACCTATTCATACAAACAAATAGTTCGTGCGACCGACGAGCATCCAAAGCCTAAGTTGCTCGTACTCGGGTGAGGGTGTACGATATGGGTGCGGATCTGGAGGTCGGATCATTCATGATTTAAATTCTAAATTTGGTGGTACAGTTCTAGGTATGGATATGAGTGCGGAAATTCGGCTAAAAATAATTCAAATATATACCAATAGAGTTATAAAAATATGCTTAAATTATGGTGGACTATTTGAAAGGAAAGGAATACACGATTTTTTGAGAGCAAGTTCGAATGTGTAATCTCTTTACTGTTTTTTGGGTGTAACATGACTATTGCAAATGATGTATTGAGCCCATGAAAGTCTTCTTGAGTTCATTGTATATTCGATAGTGATGTTGACCTGTAAATATCTTTAAAGCACCTTCGGGTTGCTGACTTTTGTAACACAAATATCTTTTAACAATAAAAAAAATGTATGCCTAAATTATGATTTCACCCTAGCTTTTGTTTTGATTTCAGAAATTATTGTATCTGTCTTGAATATCTCTATCGATTTTGGTCAAAGTACCCAAGATTTTTTACTGTAACGGGTATGGATCCCACACGTTGTGTCGACACGGATGCGGCACCGAACATTAAGAGTCCGCACAACTTAGTCTAGAGCTATACTTGTTAAGATGATACACGAGTTCCACGTAGGAATCCAATCCCATGCAGAAAGAATTCGCTACTAACATAAAGATCTCATAACTCGCAATAACCCCCGACATCACTTGCTACTCCAGTAGCTAGTTATCAGATCCCTCATCTTCGAAATAGGTTAACTTGAGTTCATGTTTAACTTTATATCCACAAATATACTTGATACCGTCATGGTAAGTGTAATGATCGACCTGTGAATACAAGTTAAATTACTAAATGGGAACCACTCATGGGTATTGTGCAAAGTAGGGCGCAGGAATGGTTTTTGGGCCCAGCTGGATATTGTCCCGGGCCGGCCCACCTGAACATAATTTTTTTAAATAAAAAATTTGTTGTGACCAATGGTTGTGGTTGTGTATAACCATTGACAACAGCAAAAAATAAAGGGTATTTAGCCCCCCCCCCCCCCCCCCCCCCAAAAAAAATCCCCTACCCTTACATTTTTATTTTAACCCCCTAGTTTGTTAAATTACACTTTCACCCTAATTCTAAACTATAAATACTTTCAATTCTTCTTCATTTTCCCTACCAATCTTACTATCACTTTAATTCTCTCCCGCTCTCTTTATAAAATTGCTACTCAAGTGGTGTTAATTTTTTTGTGTGAAGTCGCCAACTAGTTGGAGCAAGTTTCAACTTTCAACATTAATTTTCGGTTTATGATTATATTTTTGTGCTTTTACGAAGTCGTTTGATACGCTCGTTGCATCTCTTACTTGCTTTAATTCTCATATTTATTTTTATATTGTTTGAATTAATTCTCGTATTTAATTATTATATTTGTTATGTTATGCCTCCTAAAATATTTAAAAATTTAAGCTTTGGAATTGGAGGTAAGGGTACATAAAAATGTTCTATTCTCGCAATCCTAATCCTAATCCTAGACCTAAACCTAGACATATAGATGATCTCACTCATGTTGATGATCCTTTTTTCTTAATTATTTTTGCAATTGGTGGTAGGGGAAGGTGATATGGAGGAGGGGATTACAAGGGGGGGGGGGAATCGAACCCTCACCAACAAGGTTGATGATCCCCCATGACTACTACCGCTTTTGATCTAATTCTAATGAGCCACTAGAACACGAAGTACTAGAAGCACAATTTCTGAGGATATGGTAATATGAATGAGGAAGAAGAAGATGAATTAGATGAAAAACCCACTAGTCCAGCTACAACAGCTCCAACTCAGACTTAATTTCAATCTGGAGCTCCTCCTCTAGCTCCTACCAGAGTCCCAAAAGAACGTAAAAGACATCAGATGTATGGAAATTTCTTAAACATGAAAAAGAAATTGATCGACCTATTTACTAACTTTGTAAAAAATAAATGATTCATAGATCTGGCGGAGGCCAAGGCGGGACAGAAGGTTTAACGAGACACGTGTTAAAAGAGCACCCTTATGATTGGGCTAAAGTGGTGAGGAAGCCCGCAAACCTAGATCCTGCTAATGCTACTGCGTCTGGGGTTCTAATGCTATCCAATCACAATTGAACCCTTTGATGGGAGGTTTACTTATGTATGACAAGAACAAAGATCGCGAAAATATAGCAAAAGTTGTTTGTGATTTACCTTTTAATTTTCCTTCTACCCAATTTTGTGTGTTATATACAAGAATACGCATAACCCTGCTTTTAAAGGTATTCCTAAAACTACAATTAGAAGTGATGTTTTTAAATTTCAATATGAATATCTTCAATATTTACGTTATTTATTTACCACTTAGATTGTAAATTTTCTATCACTTCTCATATAGGTTGTAGTCCTAATGACTATGATTATTTATCGGTTTCATGTCATTGGATTGATAATAATTGGAATATGCAAAAACGTATTTTTGGTTACAAATATGTTGATGAAATGAGGGAGGTGGTAGTAAAATATCTTAGGCTGAATCTTGTTACCTGGAATTATGAGAAAGGAGAGAAAAGAGGGAGGTGTGAAAACATCTTGGAAAGTCAAATCTGTAAATAAATAGTTTTTTCTGTTTGGTTTGCAATGCAGAATTCTAGTTTAACGACAACAACCTAAGGGAGAGAAGGAGCATAGTCGTGAGTTAGTGCTGCATGTGCAAAACATTGGAGAAGATATTAATCACATCTTCTTGTGTTGTAGGCTTCAATCATAGTTGTGGACTCCTTGTCTTCTCGTTGTTTAACATCTCGGGGGTATTACCAGGAATTGTGGAGGAAGCAATCACGATTTGGAGATTAGAGAGGATCAACACTATAAAAAAAGGCAGCATGAAAGATGTTCATTGTGTTTTTTTGGTATATGGAAAGGAATAAGAGGTGTTCCATAAAGAAGATATATAGAGAACATTGGGAGATCTTTTTATTTTTAATTGTATTTTTGGGGTAAGGAGAAAAAATTCATGTTGTACGCATTCAAAGCTTTGGTCTAGTAGTAAGAGCGCAACACGTAATGTGTGGGTTAGGTGCACGTCGAAAGTTCAAACGTTGTTGTAGTCAATAACTTGGTTTTTAAGTGGAGAAGGGTAGGGGTGGAGGGCCCATTATCCATCGTGTTTTGAACTATGTGCTAGCTGGCTCTTGGGTATTTCTCGATTATAAAAAAAGAAGTCGCAGTAGGATAGTTGGTCAAATATGGTGTAAAACGATGACTGACTCAAGCATAGTGAAATAAATTTCTTGTTCATATTTTTTGACACTTAGTGTTTATTAGTGAAAAGGGTTTTACTTCTCATTAAAGTATGTGGGGAAAAAACTTGCATCTAGTAGTACAACAATTAGAAAACAATCTAGCCTGCGTTTTGTTTGGTAGATCTAAATTTGTCATATTAATTGTGTGGGCTTATAGTTCATCTTTGTTTGATCTCTTAACTAGGAATTCCTTTTTCGAACTGCTGTTTATCACAGTGGAAAAATTGTTGATGCAGAATTCCTTTGATGTTTCCTACATTTCCCCCCCAAAAAATCTTTTAATCTATATAATTTTATATACATACATGTGTACTTACATATCTATTTGTGTGTATGTAAATAAGGTTTTAGACATATATTTCTATTTTTAGAAGAAATTAATAAAGTACAGAAAACAAGTGGTTCCCAGTGAAACTCTCTTCAGATGCTCGTTGTTATATTTTTGAGACACCAGATCTGCATTTCAAGATGAAAAGGAATGTAGAAAGTCTTACGTGTTTAAAGTTCAAGATGTTATCCACAACTATAGCAGAAGTGAAATATCATAGCCAAAGAAACACAAAAACTTTGGTGGTTTGAGGACGCATTTGCTATGTGGTTCTCTATTGAGAATCTTGAGTGAGTTAGTAATTATTTGGTAATGAACTCTTCTTGCGTTGGACGCGCACACCCAAACACACACAGAGAGATAGAAGGAGATAGAGAGAGAAAGAGATGCTTTGATGAAGTCACTGTTGGTGTTTTCTTTTGGACATCCCATTTTGCAACGGAGTATGAATACACGACAACTCACTTTTTATTCCTATCTCCGGGAGCATGAAATTAAACACCCTTAACACGTATTCTCCGCGGGAGTTCAAACCTCAACCTCTTGATTTAGAGATTTGACTTATTTTCCGAACTTTCTATGTATTAAACTTAGAAGAATCTTAGGACTTCTCTTTGAGTAAAGAAAGCCAGATGTATCTACTGTAGTCATCCACTTATAATATTAAAGTAAAGTACCTTGCACCTATAAATGACTGCACTAATTTGCATGATAGATGGTCTACGTTGGTTTTGGTGTTAAAAATTAATAGCCAAATGTTTGAATTATTATCTTAAGCTTCAAACAATTTCAGGGCATGCTTGATATGCAACTATCCGTATTTTTTAAGTTGCTTTGTATTGTCATGGTTTGAAACCATTGATCTATTCAGAGGCAGATCTCTGACAAGGGAAATTTTCTTCAGTTGTGTTATAAATGGATGATACAAAGTTGCCTTGTGAATGAACATTTCTTTATTACCAAATAGTTCTTTTAGCCAGGGAATATTGTGTTTGATATTATCCTATTGAATAAAGTCAACAGCTTCAATTTCCCAGAGATGAGTTCTCTGGGTGGACGATATTACCAGGTTATCTAGATTAGCAAGAGATATTCATTTATGGCTGGTGGCTTTCACTTCATTTGGATGGATGTCATGATAATGGATGAATGTTTGAGTTCATACATCATAGTAGTGCAGATATCAACTTTCTACTTATGAGAAAGTATTTTTCTTATTATATACTAAAACAATGATGACAATTACGCCTTAGTCTCAAACAAGTTGGGATTGGCTATATGAATCCTCATTGACAAAGTTTCTCCAATTAAGTTCATCTTAGACAACATTATGCAAAAGAAAGAAAATAAGGATAAGAACTACTAGAAGTTCTCTATATTTTCTACTTGCATAAAAATCTCCCTAAAAGACTTTTCGAAAGCATAAGACCTAAGTAAACGTACAAACATGACTAAAACATATTCCTGACTAATTGGTATTCCATATATAGATCTCTTTCTTCCAATATGCCTTGTCTTTCCCTAAGTTTGCATAGATTCCAATAGATTATAGGTCTTTCGAGACAACATCTTATTGGTGTATTTGACATTTTAATGTTAAGATAATAATATGCCATGATCTTTTATTAAAATCCATTATTTTTTGATAACCAAATTAATATCCATTATCCCATGGTCTATAAACAATAACATACCCGGTGTAATTTCACAAGTGGAGTCGGGGAGGATGGTGTGTACGCAGTCTTACCCCTACCATGTGAAAGTAGAGGTTGTTTTCGATAAACCCTCGGCTCAAGTAAATCATATCAAAATCAATATGAAAAGGAAATACAGTAGTGAAGAAGCTATGTTGAAAATACGATAATCGAAGAATAAGATAGTAGGAGACTAATAATAATAATACTATTGATAGGGGAAATTAGATGACGCTCGACTACCTACTACCCTTCTACACTAATTCTCTACCTCCATATCCTCTTATCTAGGGTCATGTTCTCAAGCTGTAGGTGTCTTATATCCTGTCCAATCACCTCTTCCCAATACTTCTTCAATTTACCTCTACCTCTATTCAGGCCCACCATAGCCAAGCTCTCACACCTTCTCAATGGGGCATCATTGAATCTATTCTTCACATGCATGAACCATCTCAGCCTTACCTCCCTCATCTTGTCCACAACAGAGGTCACTCCCACTTTGTCCAGAATATCTTCATACCTAATCCTATCTCTCATAGTATGCTCACACATTCATTTCAACATCCTCATTTCCGCTACTTTCATCTTCTGTATGTGCGAGTTTTTGACCGACTAACATTCCGCCCTCGTACAACTTAGCTGGTCTAACAATCACTTTATAAAACTTACCTTTAAGTCTTGGTGGCACATTCTTATCACACAAGACAGTGGAAGCGAGCCTCCATTTCATCCACCCGCCTCCAATATGATGTGTAACATCATGGTTAATCTCCCAATTTCCTTGAATTATTGACCCAATATACTTGAAACTTCCTCTCTTGGAAATGGCTTGTGTATCAATCCTCAGTTCAACATCTGCACTAAACTTGCACTCCAAGTACTTTGTCTTAGTCCTGCCCAACCTGAACCCTTTAGACTTCAGGGTCTGTCTCCATACATCCAACCTATTGTTAACTCCGACGTGTGTCTCGTTAATTAATACTATGTAATCTGCAAATAGTGTACACCATGACACCTCCCCTTGGATATGCCGCGTCATTTCATACATCACCAAGGCAAATAAAAATGGATTAAAAGCTGATCCCTGGTGCAACTCCATCCATGACTAAAAAGTGCTCCGAGTCTCCCACTTTCCTCACCCGGTCTCCATCGTACATATCCTTAATCGCCTTAATATAAGTTATAAGTACACCTCTAGCCTCCAAACATCTCCATAAATCGCATGATCTAGAAAGTGGCCATAATTTCATGTAACCACTCTCCCATGTTCTACCACTTTCTCCCCCACTACTTAAATTCTAAATCATCCACCAACTCATGTTCATCAATTTTATTACCCCACTAACTCCTAATTTATTCTATGGAAGATTTCACACCTGTAAATTTGTGTCATTCTACCATGTGATGGTGTGTGAAAAATACTGTAGAGTGCAAGAAAAATAAGGTGGTTGTGAAAAGAGAGTTTTATTTGTTGAAGGAAGGTGTTCATTGTGGTGGAGCTTTGGACTCAACACTTGTCCAGAGTTTGTTAGTCATACAACATTATCGGGTTGTTGTATCCGGGGACAAGTCAAGAGAATTACTGTTGGATCAGTGAAGATTTTTCTGTGGTAGGCTTGAATCTTCTTAAGGAGAGCGAGATAATCACGCCTCAACCTAAAGACCTTTTATCTTTCTTAATTTAATTTTTTCAGATGTAATTGTATTTTCAGCAACACTTTATTTCATGTGATTTTTAGGTCTACCTCTTCACCTACCATGGTTTCACAGCTATGAACTGGTGCATATGGAGGTCGATGTAGGACATGACTAAACCATCTCAAGCTACCTTCTTTCATTTTGTCCTAATGTGTGCTAGTTGCACTTTCTGGCGGATGTGGTCATTTTTTATCTTTGTCTAACTTGTATGACAACACATCCATCTTAGCATTGACATCTCTGCAACACTCATCTAGGGGATGCATTGGACTTTAGCGATCCAACATCCACTCCCATTTTTCTAATCATATACTGACTGAAAAAGTGACGTAAAGTTGCTGACTGAAGGGGAGCCTTGGAGTAACTGGTAAAGTTGTTGCCATGTGACCAGAAGGTCATGGGTTCAAGCCGTGGAAACAGCCTCTTGCAGATATGTGAGGTAAGGCTGCGTACAATAGATCCTTGTGGTCCGGCCCTTCCCCGGACCCCGTGCATAGCGGGAGCTTAGTGCACCGGGCTGCCTTTATACTGACTGAAAAAGTGAGGATGAGAAATGTGGAGAGAGAGAGAGAGCATCAGCGCATCTTGGTAATATTGGAAGATAGTGTTTTGCCATCATTGGGCAGGAAAATTTCCAGTAGTAGGTACATTGTATCTTAAAAGTAGTCCAGTGAAGACAATCTTTTTTGATCAAGAAATCCAGTGAAGACAACCTTTTGTGCTCACTTTCCACTAATGTTTTTAGATACGTCGGTGGTGGTGCCCTAATGTGAAAACTCCATAAAAGCAAGATCTCATGGTTGCCCTGTATTTGACATGTATCTTGCATCAAGAATTTAACAAATTAAGCGGCCTTTTTGAACTTCTCTGACCTACTTGGCGACATTTCCCGATTGGCCAAAAACATTTTCCCTTCCAATGATAAGTGGACTGGGTTATTGTGTTTTTGTAGTGTACTCTAAAAAAAGGGGCAGGCCGTTGCACTAAATTCCCGCTAAACGCAGGGTCCGGGCTTCAAGAGATCTTTGTAGTGTACTATAATGATCTCAATTTTTATCTCTATAAAAACTTGTTCTATCAAGCCTGTGATTTACACGAGGGTTAACTGTTTGTTTCAACATTTTGTTGTTTCCTCGAAGGTGTTTGAGTACTTTGCATCCTTTGAAGCCCCTGATGGAGAAATATTTATGACACCAGCAGATCTAATGAGAGCAGTTGTCCCTGTGTTCCCTCCATCTGAATCACACCTCGTGAGAGATGGATATCTCAGAGGTGAAAGAAGTCCGGGTGAACTGCGATGTGCCCCATCAAGGTTTTTTATGCTTTTTGACACAAACAGTGATGGCCGCGTATCTTTCAAAGAGTGAGCCTCAAGTCTCGATGCAGTCTCTCTTGTTCTCTATTCAACTCATCATTTTGCCATAATTAAGTGATCTCCCCTTTTCTTGTTTTTCTCTGTTTCTCCTGAATTCCCTCCATATCTCATTTAAACTTAAGAATCATTCAGCTTGAGTTATTAGCCATACTTATGTTGAAGACTGAAAAAGTCTTTAATCTATTGCATTTTTTACAGGTATATATTCTTTGTCACCCTGCTGAGTATCCCTGAATCAAGTTTTTCAGTGGCATTCAAGATGTTTGACCTCGACTGTAATGGGTAGGAGTCTAATTTCAACTTTTAAAGATTGCAATTTGTAAAGTAGGGATATGAATAAAATTGTTCGTCACCTTCTTGTACGATAGGATCGTAAGAACTAGCATACGAGGGATCTCTCATGTCAATTATTGAACGCATACGAGGATATGGCAGGCCCCTCCTTATGTGCGCTTGTGCACTGGGATGCAGAAGAATGAGAGAGCAGTTTCCAGTTTTGTATACTGTTTATGTAGTTGCGGGACTTGGAAAATTCATGTATTCTGTTCAGTGATGCATAATTGTGTGACTTAGAAGAGGCCACTTTGATTATTATTATTTGCTATTCCTTCCCGACTAACTAATTCATGTTCAAAAAAGGTAGATATATCACTTTCATAATTAAATTATGGATTTGTTCTATTTGGATATTATGGTGATTGAGTATGGAAATCGTTAAGCTCTATGGCTTTGATAATGGCAACTTAATGCTTGGACTTAGCTGTTACTCTATTAAGATAATGTTAATTGTTTATTTGGGGAGGTTTGAGGGATGACTGCCAGAAACTCAGGTTGAACAATTATATGTTTATTATTCATGCTGTCCTGTTTCGCTGTTTCTGTCAGACACCAAACTTTGTGTGGTTTAATTAGTTAGTGCTTATATTGTGACAGAGAGATAGACATTTATGAATTCAAGAAAGTAATGGCTTTGATGCGAGCGCACAACAGGCAAGGTGCTCATCACAGTGGACTTCGAGCAGGGCATAATTTAGGTCGTCATGTAGACAATGGAGGCCTATTACAAGACTTCTTTGGTGAAGATGGGAAGAAACGCCTCCAATATGATACATTTGTCCAATTCTTGAGAGATCTGCATGAAGAGGTATGTCAACTCTAATCATCAAATGCAAAACTGAAAACAAAGAATAGTTTGACATTTATTTTTCAGTTATTATATGTCGTTTGCATTGCAATGGTTTCAATTATCTCTCCCTTGTGTTATTATATTGTATCACCCTCCAGTCTCCACTATTACTTTTGAAGGAAACCCAGTTGTATTTATTATATTAACATTCAAATCGTTGCTCATCAGTCCTATATTTTTGAGAAGAGAAAGCGACTCATTTTGGCCCAAGCTTAAAAAGGCACTTGGTTTCAGGATTTATTGCTACAACATACCCAGTGTAATCCCACAAAGTGGGGTCTGTGGAGGATTTATTTCTACGTCTCTTTATTTATTATGTATTTTAGTAGATAAGTATTTGTTACACATTGCCTTTTTTTAATTTCTGCAAGACTATCATCTGGCGACTTGTCTTGTTTGGGACTTCTGTCTAAAAATATAGGTGGGATATGTTTTGTTGGTAAATTGGGTGGAGAAAAGGAGGGGAAGATCTTACATAACCTTTGTGTTTGGTCACCTTTTGAATGATCAAGGTGCATGATGAATAGGGTTAGATTAGCAGAGAATGTATATTGTTGTTCCGCGATTGAACAACCCCCCCCACCCCACCCCCACCCCCCCGCCCGCCCAACCCAGCTAGGAATGTCAACAATTATAATAGGCTATTATCAATGAACCAATAAAGTGTTGAGTTGTGGAGCCTAATTCATTTACTGACACTATGAAGACCCTACGCAGAGGGTTGGAATCAGTCGATTGGAATTAGCTGATCGTGGCGGGTTGGCATTAGTCGGTGTAATGTTATTAGTGGAGGGTAACTTGGGAGTTTTAGGCTTATATTATGTTCGCCCTAGTTTTCTCTATATATAGTCTAGGGCGCCGTTTTCTCTTAAGGTCAGAGTTAGAAGAAGCGCCGTTCTTCTTGGAGAGTTTTTGAGGGTGAAGTGTGGCCGAGTAGCCGACAAAGAGAGAAGAGAGAATTGTAAACTCAAAACTCCATTATAGTAAAATCTGCAGCGGCAAAGTGGACTAGTTCTCGCATTGAGGGTGAACCACTATAAATCTGTGTGTTTTATTTGTTCTTTGTTTAATTTACTGTTTTCTAATTAGGTAGAATTTGAGACGTAAATCCTAGCAACTGGTATCAAAGCGACATGTTGTGTTGCGATTCAGTAAACAATGGGAGGCGAAGATGGTTCGGCACACGGCATCGGTAAATTCGATGGTACAGATTTTGCGTTCTGGAGAATGCAGATTGAAGACTATTTGTACGGCAGCAAGCTTCATCAACCGCTGAGCCCTAAGCCAGAGGAGATGAATGATGCAGATTGGAATCTCCTTGACAGACAGGTTCTGGGAGTAATCTGATTGACGCTTTCGAAGAACGTTGCTCACAACGTGGCAAAGGAGAAGACCACAACTGGCATGAAGGTTTTGTCCGATATGTATGAGAAACATTCGGCTAACAATAAAGTATTTCTCATGAAGAAACTCATCTAAAGATGGAAGAAGGTGCTCCTGTTGCAATGCACGTGAATGAATTCAACGCGATTGTTAATCAATTGTCATCGGTTGCAATAGAGTTTAACGATGAAGTGCAAGCCCTAATTTTGCTGGCGTCTCTATCGAACAGTTGGGTGTCGATGAGAGCAGCGGTTAGTAATTCTGTTGGCAGTGATAAACTGAAATTCAACGATGTTAGAGATAGTATCCTTGATGCTTCTCAGGATAGATTCTGGAGAAGCATCGACAAGTTCTGCTTTGAATGTTGAGAACAGAGGCAGAAATTATGACAGAAACTACAACCGAAATAAGGGCAAGTCGAAGTCAAGGAATGGCAGGGGTCAATCCAGATCTGGGCGAACACTCGAGTGTTGGAACAGTGGGAAATCGGGTCACATCAAGAAGAATTGCAGGGAACCGAAGAAAGAGGACAACAAGGGGAGTGAAATCAATGCTGCCACTGAAGACATTAGTGCGCGTTGTTGTTGTTTGTTGATAGCATGATCGACTCTTGGGTGCTTGACTCAGGAGCGTCTTTTCACACCACACCACACCACATCGTGATATAATGATGAATTACGTTGCTGGGAATCACGACAAAGTTTATTTGGCAGATGGTGAGCCTTTAGACGTTGGTACTGGAGACATTAATTTGAACATGTCAAATGGACACGTGTGGAATATCACAAAGGTCAGACATGTGCCGAAGCTGATGCGTAATCTGATCTCAGTGGGTCAGCTTGATAATGAAGGACATAATGTTATGTTTGGTAACGGGTCCTGGAAGGTGACGAAGGGCGCTATGGTGGTTGGTCGAGGTAAGAAAACTGGTACTCTTTATATGACGACGAGTTGTCGTGATACGGTCGCTGTTGTTGATAACACAAAGAAGACAGAGTTGTGGCACTGCAGACTGGGGCATATGAGCGAAAAAGGGATGAAGTTTTTAGTGACCAACGACATGATTTCGGAGCTGAAGTCGGTGGACTATCATATGTGTGGAAGTTGCATTCTCGGAAAACATAAACGAATGAGTTTTTCAAGTGCAGGTAGGGAATTGAAGGCCGAGAAGCTTGAATTGGTGCACACTGACGTGTGGGGACTTGCCACTGTCCCCTCACTCGGAGGATCACATTACTACGTGACCTTTATTGATGACTCAACTAGAAAGCTATGGGTCTATTTTATGAAAAATAAATCCAACGTGTTCACTGTCTTCAAAAGGTGGAAAGCCATGGTCGAGAATGAGACAAACCTCAAGTTGAGGAGCCTGAGGTCCGACAACGGTGGAGACATGGATGGTGACTTCAAACGGTATTGTGCTGATATTTGGATCAAGATAGTGAAAACTATTCCTGGAACGCCCAACAAAAGGGAATAGCGGAAAGGATGAATCGAACATTGAACGAGCGTGCACGAAGCATGAAAATACACGCTGGACTGCCCAAGGGATTCTAGGCAGACGCAATCAATACCGCAACCTTCTTAATTAACAAAGGACTGTCTGTTCCTTTGGGTCTCAGAATTCCAGAAGAGTCTTGGAGTGTAAAAATGGTAAATCTTCCTCTTCTGAAAGTGTTTGGTTGCTTATCCTATGTTCATATTGATGCTACTGCTAGAAGCAAACTTGATCCGAAATCTAAGAAGTGTTATTTTATCGGCTATGATGACACCGAGTTCAGTTATCGATTTTGGGATGACCAAAATCAGAAGATCATCCGAAGCAAGGACATCGTATTCAATGAACAGGTGTTGCACAAGGACAAGTTGCGGGAGAGTTCAGAATGTAAGAACAAGGAATCGGAAACAGCCGATTTGAGAGACTTCTCGGCAGCCGAGCTACATCCAGGTACTACTGAGGCAGAGGAACAAGCTAGTGATGGCGGGGTTGATGAAAATGCCGATCCTGAAACAAATCAGCAGACACCGATTCACAGGTTCTTGTCCTTCAACTACATTCTGCTCACTGACAGAGGGGAGCCGGAATGTTACGAAGAAGCAATGCAAGTTGATGAATCGATCAAGTGGGAGTTAACAATGAAAGATGAGATGGACTCACTGTTGTCAAATCATACATGGGAGTTAGCTAAGTTACTAGAGGAGAAGACGGCATTGTAGAACAAATGGGTCTACTGGATAAAGGAAGAACACGATGGAAGTAAGCGCTATAAAGCAAGGGGTTTCAACAGAAAGAAGCATTGACTACACGGAGATCTTCTCTCCTGTAGTCAAGTTGGTGACAATCAGAACTGTTCTTGGGCTGGTAGCAAAGGAAGATCTGCATCTTCAACAGATGGACGTGAAAACTGCTTTTCTTCACGGTGATTTAGATGAGGAAATCTACATGAAACAACCTGAGGGATTTGAGGTCAAAAGGAAAGAGAATCTGGTATGCAAGCTTCAAAAGAGCATGTCCTGACTGAAACATGCTCCAAGACAGTGGTATAAGAAGTTTGACAGCTTTATGAAGAAAGCCGATTTCGTAAGGTGCGAAGCAGATCACAGTTGTTACTTCAAGAGATTTGAAGACTCCTACATGATACTGCTTCTTTATGTTGACGACATGCTGATCGTAGAAGCATACCTACATGAGATTGATCGGCTGAAAAAGTTGTTTGAAGAATTTGCAATGAAGGATCTGGGAGCCGCAAAGCAAATCCTTGGGATGAGAATCATCAGAAGTAAGGAGGGCCTCAAGCTCTCACAAGAAGAATACGTGAAGAAGGTTCTCAAGAGGTTCAAGATGGATGATGCCAAGCCAGTTAGTACTCCCTTGGCTGGACACTTTCATTTGTCAAAAGATCAGTCGCCGGTGACCGAGGACGAGATGAAGCATATGGACAAGGTACCCTATGCCTCTGCTATTGATAGTCTTATGTATGTGATGGTATGTACGAGGACAGACATTGCACATGCAGTGGGAGTTATTAGCAGGTTTATGAGCAATCCGGGAAAGCAACACTGGGAGGTTGTGAAGTGGATTTTCAGATATCTGAAGAGCAGCTCGAGCTCAGCTTTGTATTTCCGATAGTCAGAGACAGGATTGCAGGGATATGTTGATGCTTACAATGGTGGTGATGTTGATAGTAGAAAGAGCACATCCGGGTATGTTTACACCTTCGGAGGTATTGCGATTTGCTGGGTTTCAAAGTTGCAGAAGATAGTAGCTCTCTCTAGTTGTGAGGCTGAGTATGTTGCCGTGACGGAGGCCACGAAGGAAATGATGTGGCTACAATCTTTTTTGCGAGAATTGGATCAGGACCACAAGGGGAGTGTGCTATATTGTGTTAGCCAGAATGCCATTCATTTAGCAAAGAACCCGGTTTACCATGCTCGCACGAAGCACATACAACTTCGGTACCATTGCATTCGATCAGCTTTGGAAGATGAAGTGTTAGTGCTTGAGAAGATTCCAGTGAGTCAGAATCCAGCCGACATGCTGACGAAGGCCGTGCCGAATGATAAACTGAAGTTGTGTGCAACTTCAGTTGGACTTCTTGGATGAGAATCAGAGTCGCCATTGCAGATGGAGACATTTGATTGATATTAGTCTCCAAGTGGGAGATTGTTGAGTTGTGGAGCCTAATTCATTTATCGACACTATGAAGACCCTACGCAGAGGGTTGGAATCATTCGACTGAAATTAGCCGATCGTGGGGGGTTGGCATTAGTCGGTGTATCGGAGTCGCCGTTGTAGATGGAGACAGATGATTGCTATTAGTCTCCAAGTGGGAGATTGTTGAGTTGTGGAGCCTAATTCATTTACTGACACTATGAAGACCCTACGCAGCTGACTGGAATCAGCCGATTGGAAATAGCCGATCGTGGAGGGGGTTGGCATTAGTCGGTGTAATGTTATTAGTGGAGGGTAATTTGAGAATTTTAGGCTTGTATTATGTTCGCCCTAGTTTTCTCTATATATAGTCAAGGGTGCCGTTTTCTCTTAAGGTCAGAGTTAGAAGAAGCGCCGTTCTTCTTGGAGAGTTTTTGAGGGTGAAGTGTGGTCGAGTAGCCGACAAAGAGAAGAGAGAATTGTAAACTCAAAACTCCATTATAGTAAAATCTGCAGCGGCAAAGTGGACTAGCTCTCGCATTGAGGGCGAACCACTATAAATCTGTGTGTGTTATTTGTTCTTCGTTTAGTTTACTGTTTTCTGATTAGGTAGGATTTGAGACGTAAATCCTAACATAAAGGTGATATTCCCTCCCCTCTGTTGTAATCCTGAATTGTTAATTCTGTGCTGTTGTCATGTATGCTTCACAGATGCTAGAATTGGAGTTTGCCCATTATGATTACAAGCTTCGGGGGACCATTTCAGCAAAGGATTTTGCCCTGTCCATGATTGCTTCTGCTGATTTGAAGTACTTAAACAAGTTGCTTGATCGAGTTGATGACTTGGATAATGAGCCACAACTAAGTCATATTCGGATTTCATTTGAGGAATTCAAAAAATTTGCTGAGCTGCGCAAGAAGTTGCAACCATTTTCACTGGCACTTTTCTGTTTTGGGCAAGCGAGTGTTCTTTTGACTAGAAGTGATTTTAAAAGAGCTGCTTCTCAAGTATGCACTTTTTGTTGCTCTCTTCCATCCTTTACTCAGCTTTTCCCATGTATCCATGCATGTGTTTGTGTGTCATGTGTTTTAGCTGGAACATTTCTTTCTATGCTTAGGTGCTTGTTTGGTTCTCAAGTTTCTTCTGACAAAGTATTAAACAGGTATGTGGAGTCTCTCTCACTGATAACTTGATAGAACTTGTCTTCCATGTTTTCGATACAAATCGTGATGGAAGTTTAAGCTCAGACGAGTTTGTTCGAGTTTTAGAGAAGCGAGAAAGGGATATTGCTCAGCCAACCGAAGCAGGTATCCTTAACTTTGTGTCTTGTTGTGGGAATTGCACACGAAACTACAAATCACACTTGCTTTCTTCATGGCCAACCTCTTGTTGACGGGATGAGGACCTACTGGAATAGTGATGAAGTGATATTTACTTGAATGGTTTCGTGGACTTTTTCTTTTGTTTAAATAAACTGTATGAAGGGGAGTTTTGGTGCAATAAAAAGAATTGTCGCATTTAGGAGGTTATGGGTCAAGCCATGGAAACATCGTCTTGCGAAAATAAAGTTCAGCAAATAACATAAATGAGTTATCTTTTAAATTAATACAACACGAAACTAAACTCTACAATCTTAAAAACTGATGTCACAAGTCATGAGCTACTAAGTCTGAATGTACAATTCTGAAAATAAAAGATATAATATATGTTTGGAATACAACAAAATAAATGACTCTGGACTATTAAGAACTAGAGTGTGAATTCTACTGTTCACCTGCCTTCTAGTTTTTGAAAAGCGAACTAAGCCGACTCTTTTCTTCGTAAAGGAAAATTTTCAGCTTTTATACAAAAATAATATCCTTGGGATGTCAAATTGAAAAGTGCAAGAATAGATTCAATTGACAAATTTACAAGTTATACATATGTACAATGTCTACCTTTTGACCCTATCAAATAAAAAAAAATGCTAGATATTTACATCATCTAAATGCTAAACCAGCTAAAGTGTGACACCACTAGATCGCAACGAAGTTGTGGGAGAGTTTTTCGAACTGAGATTTCATTAAATTTCCGAGAGATCGAAAAGAGCTTCCACGTGTCATGGAGCTTGTGGTCGTTGTTGTTGTTGTTGTTGTCCTCGTCATCATTGTCTCGTTATTCACAGCAACATCGATTTCTCCCATCTCGGTCTTCATGGACTTGACAAATTTCATGTCTATATTATTGCCAGAAATGTCTCTTAAATAGAATATATTTCTTGCTGTCTCTCCCTCTAAGAACCCCAGTAATATCAGAGAGCAATCCTACTCTATTATTGGCACATAGTTCTAATCTGATTCCCTGTTAAATAAACAAATAAAAGTACGATTATCAGAAAGAAGTAAACTTTAAAATAAAATAAGCTGATTTTAGAAGATTGACCAAACATACTATAAGATATTAGATATTGAAGAAGACAAGACCTCACAAACTCTTCGTTCTATAGCAGCTTCCAAGCATTTTATAACCCTCTCTTTCTCACTCTCTGTGCTCATTGCATATCTATCAACAAGCCTTATGAAATATTCCTGTGACATCAAAAACTTCATCATCATATTTAATTTTCTCTATTTTCCTTGTTCATTATTAGTGTAATATTTTTGTGTCTGATTCGTCCCAACATAGTTGAATGACCATTCCATGCCTATTTCCGTTGCATTCATGGAATAAGTCTAAAGATCCATTGGAAGTAATTATCACTTTGAGGGCCAACATATCTAAAGCTACATAGAATATAAAAAAGGACATTTAGGTGCACTAAGCCCTGCTATGTGCAGGGTCCGAGTAAGGGCTGGACCATAAGGGTCTATTGCACGCAGCTTTACCCTGCATTTATGCAAGAAGCTATTTTTGCGGCTTGAATTCATGACCTCCTGATCACATGACAACAACTTTACTAGTTATGTCAATACTCCCCTTTTAAAGCTACATAGAATCTTAGCACAAATTATAATGGGATGCTTAGACAAATCTAAGTACCTGAAATGCATAACCTCCATGGGAATCAACGGAAGCATGGATTATGACATACTGCATATCTGTCAGAGTGCATACAGTATCAAACATGAGCCTCCTCCGATCCTTGCACTGAATAGAAACTATTGAATATCCCTTCTCATCACAATTCTCAATGCACACACTTAACATTTTCTCTTCCTTATCACTACTGTCAATTAATCTTGGAGACCCCATTCTTGGAGAACTTATAGGCTTTGAAGGGCTTTCAAAATCACGAACAGATAGCATACGCTGATGTAGTTTACGTTCCACATCGGTCACCGTTCCTTCTCCTTCAGGTTTAAGGCTATAAGCGGTTTTCACTTCTTGTTGTTTCACATTTTCTTCATTTGTGCTCCGAGCAGTTGTTGCTCGGAGCACTGTGGTGAGGTGATCTTCGATTGCTGTCAAGCGATTGTAGTCGATAGGTGTGGCAGTAGACTCTTCGGAAATGTAAACAACGCAAGCTAAACGTGCATTATGGCTCCATGCATGTGCTTCCACAACGTTGCAATGCAGATCAGCTAAGGCTGCTGATATCTCTGAAAATAGCCCGGCCTGTCTCTTCCAGTCATTTCAATTGCTGTAGGCTCAGGAGGAGATTGTTTTTTTTTTTTCTGGAAAGTATTTTCTTATATTCAATTTTGTATTGGACAAGAAAGGAATTCCCTTTGTGTATGCGCGCCCCCCGAAATCAGATTGGCTTTTTTCTTGAGGAAGGTCCATCCGCTTTTGTTTTTGAATAAGACTAAGGCGTGAGCGAGGGTCTCTTTGTGGTGGTCTTAGGGAATAGAATAGTGGAATCTAAATATACAACTATGTTATATCTAGAGTGATAGCAAAAAAATTACGATGATATTAAAGAGTAAGGGGAAAAAGATCCTTTGGGAAGATACAGGAGCGAAACAATCAACCTATTGATATTGGAAGACCCAACGGATTCTTCCAATGTATCATTTCTGGGTCCAATGGAATTCATAGGTATAGGAAGAAGCCCTATCAAATAGAGATTTTTTCTTCCTATTTGATCCCTTTGAATTCCATATTCGAAGTTGCGATCGGATCTATTCATTAAAAAGAATCGATTCAATACATTTCTTATGTACCCATAGGTACTATTCCTCCCCACTAAAAAGAGCGATTGAGAATCTCGAGAACCTAAACAAAAATGCAGAAGTGAGCGTACCCTAAGGCTCTCCTCTCTCCCCCTTTTTTAGCCAACACCATCAACCCCATTTTTCACTACATAACTTCTTGAAGGATTTCCCATACAATCGGCTCTTTTTCTCGAATTTTACTCTTAGCAACTCCTATGTTCGAAGCAAGATGTTGTCTAATTAGACCACGAAGGAGATCTATGGATAATGGGATATAGAAGTCAGGTGCGACGGTCAGCTCAGTCAGAGCGGAAGCGGTCAGGCAAGGTTATCGTCAGACAATGTAGTGCAAGCGACGGGTAGCGAAAAAGATGGCTTTTCCCGGATGAAATGAAAATTGGATTCATGTAACAGGAGAAAGATTTCCCATTCCAAGCTAGTATTTGCGGTGAATCCCCCCGTTAAGTAGTCATGCATTACGATCGGAGATTCACATTTGAAATTTTTTCTACCTCCTGTCTTTGATTTCTGTATTCCCTCCATATTTGCACCAATGGCCTGCATGTTTTGTTTTCATCAGTCACATAGGGAAAGAGTCTGAACTTATAATATAAAAGACTTTTACAATTATCGGTGCAATTTAACTGGTTAGATAGGTTGTTACTCTATTTTCTAAGCTTGATATGAAGACTTAGCTCTTCTTGTTGGTAAACAAATACTTTCTTGTTAAACTATTTTAACCGAAAAAGTGTATGTCATATGATTGTCAATGCATTGAACATAAGTTTATAAATAGTAGAGCGTAACTTCTATATAGTGATAAGTGTTATTTTATATGATTAGATTAAGTTGAACTATGACAATAGATAATGATGTATAGTCATTCAAATTTAGTAACTAAATAATAAATATAAGTAACCTAGTATAACATGTTAAAATATTTATAGTAAATATGTAAAAATAAGTATTCATTGTCAATGTATATTAAATGGGACGCATGTTATTCATTTAAGTTAATGTCTATTATAGGCTAGTTCGAAAAGGATTTTAGCTTGGAACTTTTATGTATGATTGTTACCTGCTACATATAGTTGATAACTCTCTGATTAGTAACTTTGTTACCGAGCTCATCTTTGACATGAAAGACTGAAAACAAATATTTAAAAGAAACATATTAGATCTATTAATTGTAGGCTTAACTGGGATATATAAAATTTATTAATAATAGGAACAATGTGAATATTTTGTCGATTACCATCCATGAACCATCCAGCATCTGAAGATATATAGCCTTTCAATATAATTAGATTCATATCTGTTAAAACTTGCACCACTTCCAGCAGGAGACCTTGCTTATTTACACTGCGTTTAACATGAATGACAACTAAAAGTATTGTTCTTTCTTTTTCCCGTAAATTAACAATTTATTGTTTATCTTAAAGAAAATTTTTATACTTCCTCCATCCCAATTTGACACTATTTGACTCGGTACGGAGTTTAAGAAATAAATAAAGACTTTGTTATGTTTATTAAATTTTCCTTACTTTAGTGACTACTTTTGTTAGTTTTTTTCACAATAAGTACATCTTCAAAATTAAATGGGACCCAATAAGGGTAAAATATGAATGATGTCATTAAATAGTTGCCAAATTGGGAAATGTGACATTCTTTTTGGGACAAACTAAAAAGGAAATAATGCCACATAAATTGAGACGGAGGGAATAATAATTAAGAAGATTGTGTTACCTTCACTAGTGTACAATTCTCTAGACTCTCATTGTCAATAGTAACTCGGCATATGTAAATAAGGCAAAATAAGTTAAATCTATTGGAATTTTTGTGAAATAGAGAATTTTGACAAACCAATTTTGATCACTTACTTTGGGTCATTTATCCTCTCAGCTAGGCTATCAAAATAAGCGAACATACGCGGTTCATGCCTTCAAACGAAAAATTAGGTCATGGAATATAAATTAGAAACAATGACAATAATAGAAAAATAATAATATTGGTAATCAACAACAAAAACTTGATGACAACAACAGGGATCATGACGATAAATCATGTTGATAATAACAATGATGTAACAAACATATCAACAATAATGTTGTCTAAAGATTCATTTGTTTTGACTAGAATTTTTAGAAATCAGCTTCATATGAAATGCAATCGTTCCTTCTTTTTTTTGTTGCATATTTCTCTACATTTCAAAAATGAATTGCAGTTGAAAATCTGTGTAAAAAAACACTTTTCAAATATGACAAGACAGAAAATCTTCAAACGGCGACTAACCTATTTTGTCAATGCTGGCTCGAATGTTATTGTGGAAATGTGATAAGACAACAAAACAAATCCTCCAAAAAAGAAAATGAAATAATTTTGAGTAGAATTCTTGTTAACTAAATAAAGAATAATAAAGGAGGAGATACATGCATGAGAAGTCCAATCCCAATGTTTTTCAGAAGATTGGAAGAATGCTAAAATTTATGAAAAACAAAATCTTCAAAAGGGTGAGTTAAGGACGAAACTAAATTTCTATGCTCTCTCTCTCGGAACGAAGGATGGAAGAAAATAAATGTACTATATCTAAAGAAAGCTAAATATTCCTATAAAAAATGATTAAAAATTTGTGTAAGGAAGGATGAATGTTAAAAAGTCTTGATTTGCTAGTGAAGGAGAGTATGCTAAGAAGAAGGAAGAAAAATGGGTGGTGGAAGTTTAGTTTAGGAAATAATAGTAAGGTGAGGTAGGTACATAAATGGTGTTGAGAAGGAACCAAGTTAAAAGAACAACGACTTTGACTAAATCAATGATCAGTGATGTGAAAAATGTAGGGAAAAAAAAACTAGAGATTGGGCAAGAAGAATGCTTTTTTGAAGGTTGAGAATATGCAGCTGAAATTTCAAAATGCTTCTTATGCTCACCTTGACAGGTTGTGGGGACTCATGGAACCCCTTTCTTCTCTAACAAGTTAACGTGGTCCTCAATTCTTTCTTGAGCCAAGTCCAAAACATTGTCCTTTCTAATACTAGTGTGATCTCTTTATACTATCCTTTATTTGCAGTAATAGAAGGTTATGTAGCAGTTTATTTTATTTGAGCTTTATGGGATGTATATATAAGAAAATTCCCTATGTTAGGCTTTGATGATTTCATTGAGTTGGCTAATATATTTCGATTTTAAATTGACGAACTCATGTTATGTTCACGTTAGTGTAGCCCCAATGACCATGACTTTGATATTGGCTAATTTTCACACTTGATCTGACGAATGCATTTGCTTTTCGATGATGTCATAAGGGAGAAAATGATAGATGTTCATGTGACAATGGGTGTGTGTAGGGATGGCAACGGATCGGATCTGGACCGGATCCTACTAGATCCAGATCCAGATCCATTTTTCATACCTGAATCCAGATCCATCGGGTCCATAAAAATCATATCCAAATCCGGATCCATCGGATCCGTCGGGTCCACGGATCGGATCTGGATTCACATGTAAAAAAATTTGCCTTGCTAAAAATGTAACTTTGATAAAAAAAAAAATTGAACTGACAAACGATTTTTACTTAGCTAACAGTTTACTGTGTTTCAATTTTGAAATGTTCATATGAGATATTTTGTTCGTTGTCTCGTTTTGTTTGTGAGCTATTAATTGAAAATATTGGACAATGACAATAGTTGTGGAAAATGCTGACTAGTATTTCCACAATGCAGAACTTGCATGTGCTTGGAATCTTCACAAATTAATTGAATATAATTTTAACTACTTGTCTATAGAGATGTTAGTCATTCACTAATATAACATTGATTTTATTATCGAAGTTACTTCTTTATTTTTTGGTTTTTGAGTTAACGCGGGGATAAATTAAATTTGTTTTGAGAATTAAACTTGCAAGGATGTGATTATCAATTTTAAGAAAATACTTATAAAATTACATTCTAGGTTATGAATATATTTAATAAAAAATGGATCCATGGGTCGGATCTGGACCGGATACAGATCTCAAATACAAGATCCGATCTGTCAGAAATGGATCCGGGTTCGATCCGGATCCGTCGGGTCCAACTTTTGAAGATCCATATCCTATAAAACGGATCTGGATCCACCGAATCCGGACCGGGTCTAGGATCACTGCCATCTCTAGGTGTGTGCCAATGATTTTAAAAAAAGAAAATAAAGGAACCTGGTTCCTACGTAAGAGCACTTGAATTAACAAAGAAAATTATTCACTTGAATCACAACTAGTCCTACTTCATGGAGATGCACTATGCAAAGTCTTGTTGAACAAATAAGTTGGTCCTTGAGCTTCTACTCATGATGTTTGTCGGAAACATATGGACATGATCAGATTCTTACACATAGCTATCTATATGGTTGCAATGACTGGAAGGTGGGACCCTATATAGACTTAAATGAGATCACATCTTACTAAGTCAAAGCTTGATTGACGTGAAAGATGGTTTTTAGGGGGAAACTATCAACATAGATACTGGTCTTTAAAGGAAAATTGTACTTGAGTGCGCATGAATAGCTATTAAGCAAAGGGGAATTATTGAGCTGAATTTAATTCAAATATTGATGATTGACAAATAATGTAATAACATTTCACAAATATTGAAAAAACTAGATCATTAACAAAAGACTTGAGACTATCGATCAAAGCTGAAAAGTTATTCCATATGCAAGAAGGATTCATTGAGAAATTGAGATTATGGCTAAATTCAATGATGTAAGGAATAAAAGATCAAGACATGAAAATATTACAATAATTGCAAACATGAAAATAGCTTTGAATTTAGGAAAAAATGTGTGGAGCGACGCCACATATGAAAACAAAATTCAACAAGAATTGGTGTCTTGATTTCTTAAATTAAGTTTGGTTTGAATTTTGAGAATCGTATACAACGACATGTCCATTCCTACTCCTACGTAAAGCACCATATTGATGCTTGACACTATTGCACAAATAAAAAAATGTGTTTTAAGCAAACAATTATCACTGAGAGAGAGTCAACTGACAACAAGGAAGTACTTCTTCTTGAAGGGGTCGTTTGGTATGCGGTATGAGGTGGGATATCCAGGATTAAGTTTGGGATTAATTTATATAAGTTTGATAGAAGGTATAAATTTATACATTCTACAAAATATAGTATGAAATTAATCCCAAACTTAATCCTGTATTTACTACCTTATCCCACCAAACTTGGTATTATTTTATCCCACGTCCTAGGTGAAATAAATTAGTCCAAAAATAATAATTTCGGGATAACTTAGTCCGTGTACTAACGACCCTGAAAAGTTTTCTGGTTACCGTCCTTAGTTGTTAGTTTGATCCTTATTCTGAATTGTAAACCTATTTTACTTTACTAGAGTTTTGTAATAGGTGTTGCATTAGGTTGTAAGGGCTTTCAAGACTAGGTAGAGTTTTGAAAGAAGTAGCTACAATTAGGGAGGATTATACAGAGGGAAGGTACTAGGTTGTTAATTCCTTAGGTTATTGAATCATAACCTTAAAACTACTCTTGAGTTTAGTGAAGTTTCTGGAAAAATTCAATTAACATATACATAAGTCATGGTTTTGACTCCCTTGAGCAGAAAGTTTTTCAAATAAAATCCTTGTGTGATTTATATAGTGCACTTTCTTGTTCCTGCCGAAGAACCTGATTTTTCAGTACATAAAGGGGGCAGCTAAAATAACACAGGTAATGTCCGGGGCCATGGCTTATAACATCATCATGGAGAGGTCATGGATCCATGCGATGAAAATTGTACTTTAAACCTTGCACGAAGTAATACAATTTCCCTCACGAAGTAATAAAATTTCCCTCCAAGTGGGAATAAGAGAAATCAGAGGTGAGCCAAGAGTATCCTGAGAATACTACTCGATAGAAACATCGAGCGATTTGACAGGCATGAGGAATAACAATCAAAACAATGGGGATCATCGAGTATTCTCAAAACTTCAGCTAGCCAACCACCAGGTGGCCATACATGATATGAACTGGGGACTCCGTAATCATCTGTACCGGTTAAAGATCATGAGATGAAGGCATGCCAATATTAGTCATTGGAGAACTAGATATAGTTATCCTCTTTGAAGACTCATGGAAGAAAGGTATATCTAAGTTTGTAACTTGACTCCGGACGCAGAGGTAAACAAATTTCATTTTAATGAGATAATATGTATGATTTTTCTTGGTCTCATGACGATATGCCAAGCATCAACCTAGAAGTCATAATCTACAAGCTTAATGTAGACCCATATTATTCTTCTGTAAAATGAAAGAAAAGGAAGCAGCGCAGTCTCAAAAATTCAATCATTAACGAAGAAGTATCCAAGTTGTTGAAAGGTGCCTCGATTTGTGATGTCAAATACCCTGACTAATTAAAAAATGAAATAGTGGCACTAAAAAAGAACAAAATATGGAGGATGTGTATAGATTTCACAAATATATATAAGGTATACCCCAAAGACTGATTTCCGTTGTATCACATCAACTAGCTCATCGATGCACTACCGGGCTTGAAATGTTAAACTTCTTAGATGCCTACTCCGGATATAAACAGATCAACATGAACCCAAAGGAACAAGAGAAAGCTTCATTCATCACTGATCAAGCTACGTACTATTACAAAGTAATGTCATTTGTCTCAAGAATGAAGGAGCGACATATCAATAATGGATATACAAGATGTTCAAAGACCAAAATGGAAAGAAAATGGAGGTATGCATCGATGACATGTTGGTGAAATCCTCTGGACAGAGGACCATCTAAACCATCTAAAGAAAACTTTTATCATCGTTAGACAATAAAATATAAAACTGAACAAATAGAAAAGTGTATTCGATGTATCATCCAGTGAGTTTCTAGGATTCCTAGTCTCAAAGAGAGCATCGAAGTCAATCTAGACCAGATTAAGGCAATAGAAACAATCCTAGATGTACTAACAAACAAGAGAGAAGTGTAGAAACTAATGTGTCGAATAACATCCCTAAGCATGTTCATATCCCGATCCTCAGAAAGGTGTCACTAGTTCTTCTCAATACTCAAGAAGCAGTAAGGCTTTGAGTGGACAACGAAGTGTCAACAAGCCCTAAGAGATTTGGAAATCTACTTGACCAACCCTCTCCTAATTTGTAATACCTCGTACTTTATGATTCAGGGATTTAGGAAACTAAAATGAGGAGTTTAAACTTAAAAATAAGTTTTAGTTTTGCAGATCCAATTTGACACCAGGATTGACTGACCGTAAAAGATTTTACAGACCATCAAAGTGAATCATTGATTTGGTTCTTGAAATTGACGGAACCATTTGATTTTTACGAACCATATAATAATTAACGGTCCATCTTTTTTTTACCGTCAGAAGCCTCTCAAGTTTTAAAGTCACTGGAAAGTTGTAAATTAATTAAATTAATTCGATGGTCTGAGGTTACGGACCGTACAACTATTGACGGCTCAGCCCCCGACCGTAAAAGTACTAACGGCCCAGACTCAGACTATCAAACTATTGACGAACAGTCAAAATGGAGCGTCAAATCATTCCGACAGCAAATAGTATAAATTCGCAACTTAGTTTTAAAAATTAGATTTCACTTCTCTAAAATCCTAGAACGAAGGCCCTCTCTTCTCAATCATCTCCTACACCAAGGTAAGCCTTTTCACATGATTCGATGTGATTCTAACGTAAAACTAATGAATTCTAAGTAGAATCAATGATCTTAACCTAGGTTTCAGGATAAATCCAATTCAATGTTTCAAGGTTCAAGCTTTGGATTCCTTCTTCCAATTTCATATTTTAAGTCATGCTTTGGAGCAACTAAGGTATGCGAGGCTAACTCTCTACATGTGGGAACATATTTAATCATCCTCACACCTCGTTCATCAAGATTACTATGAATTATTTCAGACTTTGAGATTATGCCCTAGTTCATGAAAAGACTAGGACGTTTATCATTAGGATTATAACTTTGTAGTTGTTCATAAATATCACTTTGATTGTTGTGAACACAGTACGTATTCTTTATAGACTCATGTTTGATATTCCATGAGTCTCAGTCTCAAACTATAAAATTCTTGTACATGAAGACTACTCTAATATCCATGAATAGTTCATGAATCCATGTCCCAAATCAGTATAGAAGTAGCCATTATTTTATATCAGAACTTTAGTATGAATTCATGTCCAATATCTCATATTAGTATAATTCAGTATTCTAGTATCATGTATTACAATATGAATTCTCTGTTCCTTATTTTAAATTAGTTACAACTTTAGTACTCATAACCAGTTCATGAATTCATGTTCAGTATTCTAGTATCATGTTGAACACCTGTATTTTGGCCTAAGGCCACCGTTATATATTGGGCCCAAGGCCACAAATTTTGTATACGTATACTTGGGCCCAAGGCGATAAATTTGTGCACACATATTGGGCCTAAGGCCAGAATTATTATTATTATTTATTAAAGTTAAACAGGTGACTCTCCATTTCAGTACATGGAGTATTCTTATTATTTGCTTTCATGTTCAGTTATCAGTTATCAATTATCAGTTTCAGTTTCACATTCAGTACATTATCTATTTATTGATTTGGGTCCTTTTCCCTGAGCACCCCACATCTATTTATTCTTTTAATTATTTTACATATGGTACAATTTAAATATACAAACGTCTCTTTTCACGGGGCTTGGTACTTCACGGTGTAGTGCTGAGATTCAGGATGATGGATTTGCTTAGTAGGACTACTTCAATATCAGCTGTTTGGTGAGCCCCATCTCATTCGGCGTGTTACTCTATTATTCCATTATTATGTTTTATGGTAGAGGTATGCCAGGGCCTTGTCTTGGTAGATAATTTTCAGTCAGACTCATGTCAAAGGTTTCTTAAACTAGACTAGTTCAACATGTCAAACATGTCAGTGTTACAATTTTCAGACTTATAATATTTTCAGACTATTTTTGCAATATACTTTCAGATTATAAATTCAACAGTTTAAATTACATGTTTTTAAATTATTACTATAGTATGTTTTAATGTCCATGTTGATTCAGCAACCATGTGGTTCACTCGGTCACATGCAGCCAGACATCGAGTGTCGTGTTTTGCCTAGGCCATGGTTCGGGGCCTTACAAACTTGGTACCAGAGCAATATGTTCAAGTGTCTTAGGCAGTCTATGAAACTGTGTCTAGTTGATTTTTCTGTATATGTGTATGTCGGCCACACATATAAATGGTTAACTACTAAGACATTTAGGATTGTCTCACTTTTTTCATACTCATGATCGTACAATTAGAGCTACGCCTTCAGGAAATTTTCTAAATCGTGACATGAAGCTTAAAGCAATAAGTAAGCTTTTCTTCCTACCGGATTGCGTACGTTTCGAATGCGCAAGTGAGGAACAGAGAATTCAAGGTCCAACTGAGGATGATTACCCGTAAAGGTACAATAGTGAAGTACTTACTAGTAATGAATGAGACTTGAGGTGATATTAAAAGTGGAATAAAGTGCACGTCATCTGAGAAGGGGTATTGTATAATAAATTTGGAAATTGAATATTAACAATGTACTTGAGAATGGAGAATCAGAGATTACATTAAGAGAATGACAGAGAAATTAGCAAAGGAACTAAGTCTGCAGAAAACATAAATCATAGATGATCTTAGGTAGGTGGAGGCAGACATATTTCTACAAGGGGTCATCAGGACCCATTCCATCTGCAGCCAATGCACCAGTCTCGAGGTTCAAATATGATTAGAAAGGTCAGTCAGCCATAAATAGAGTTTCAGAGCACCAGGCTCTCAACCACATGCCAGTATGGGCCACAAAGATCTTCAAAATCCTATGTGCAATAAGTGTGATAAGAGGTACCAATGGGTGTATCGTTTAGGCATGGATATGTGTTTTGGTTGTGGCGAGAAAGTAACTATCTAAAGGAATAGGGTACCGGAGGTAATGTGACTCAGTCCATAAATTCAGCAGCCCTCGTAACTCTCAAACTCAAAGTAGGCGTAATGAAGCTAAGTCTAGTAATACATGCTGCTATTAGAGCCGCTTGTATGCTTCAGCAGGTCATCATGACTAAGAGGAATGCCTAGATATCACCATATAACTATAATGTAAGACCCCATGGAGAAACATGTTATGATTTTAGCCACAATGGGCATAAATTCATTATTATGATTTTGAGCAGAAAGGTGATTAAGGACAAATTACCCGTGATTCTAAAGTGGTATGCTTTTCACAAGAACTATTTATTTTTCACTCAATCCATGCACATGAATAAGAGGAGATAGTGTATGACATAAGAACCATGAGTAGACGTTAAATTTCAGGGCATAATTTAATTTGTTTAAGTTTAGTCAGATAAGAGTCAGATAGTACGATGTTAGTAAGTTACTATAAGAAGCAGAGAGTATTATGAGATAAGAAGATATGACAGTTTCCTTTTAGGTTATGTGATTAAGTATTTACCTCACATGTGTATAGTCTGGTGTAAATTTGGAAGTGTATAAAATGTTTAGGGATAGGTATTTTAATTTTTCAAGAGAGACATAATTACTTTAAGTGTGACTCAAGACTATAGTTTAGAAAAGATAGTCTACAACCTCAGAATAGGGTCAGATGATGAGGAAAAGTTAGAAAGAACTTAGGCTATTCAGAGCAAAATAGGAGAACATGAGGCTAGCAGGTGGTTAGTTGAAGAATAGTAAGTCTTGAGAAAATACACTGAATTAGCCATTTCAGCAGAGCTAGTAGAGGTATGATTAACTTCTTTAGTCAGGATAACACTAGTGAAGTGGGAAACAATTTGAATACAATCTGAGTGTACACTAGAATAGAAAGGGTTTAAGTTAAATTCGAGGCATAAAAATTAGTGAAAGAAGAATCATCTAATTAGTAATAGAGCAAACTACAGAAGAATAGTCTTTAAGAGTTATTAGAAAAGGGTTACCCCTAATATTGACAGTGTGAACAAAGTTAAATCGTTAAGATAGAGTATGCCAGTTATCAATACATTAGTTCCCCGTTTATATAAGTAATTCAGTTTTTCCTAGTAAGGAAGATATTTCAGAAGTAAGTCAAAAGATAATTCGTAAGTATTGCAAAGTATGATAATTATAGAAGAGCAGGAAAGTTAGTTGGATCTCAACAAAAGATAAGGATCTACAAGTAGGAGACCTTAACCTCTGGTCTAAGGGAAAGATGTGTAAATCATCAGTAAGTTTAGTTGGACATTTGAAACCCGAAGAGTTAGCAGGAGTAGCAGGATATATGAAGAAACTCAGTTTAGTAACATGAGAAAAATGATATAGTCGCTATAAGGAGGAAAGAAACGTGAAGTGAGTAGAATGATCATCAATTGACTTATGTCAAACTCAGTTATTTCCATAGGAGATCGCAGAAAAGCCATGAGATCATATCAAGTCATGTGTTACGTGGATGGTGCCATTGCACGAGACTCTAATCTTTAAGGTGCTTGTCAAAGACTTAGTGCGCAACAATTCTATGTGTATTTCAGAAATTGTCTCAGAAAGAAATCAAGTATGGGGAGTTTAACTCATGTTGAGACAGACAAGAGAATTATGGCTAGAGAAGTTCGTCATTTAGCAAACCCAGGAGTTCAACTTTTGGACCATGAATATGGTAGAGTTGTTGTACAAAACAGAGCCTAATCCTCCTTAGTAGTTAAGAAAAAGACCTAACAATTTCATGATCCCCATTAATTGCAGCTAAATGATGGAATTTATATGCATAAATCCATGACTTTCGAACAAGGGGGAGATAATGGTACTCTAAGGTACTAAGGAAAATATATGCATCCCATATGTTGATAGACGCAAAGAGAGGATTATGGTAGAGGCACACATAATCAGATATTCCACCTAGCCAAGCTCCACAAAAATGTATCATGACCTTGGAGAGATTTATTGGTGGAATGACAAAAAAAATAATGTAGCACATTATGTGACTAGCTGTACAAAGTGTCATCAAGTGAATGTCGAGCATCAGAAGCCCATGGTTTAGCATATAATACATGTATTCTTGAGTGGAGATGATAAATATGGACTTTATAACAGAGTTATCTCGCTCATTTTGAAAGAATGATTCGATTTGGATGATCATAGAGCAACTTACTAAGTCTGTACACTTTTTCTAGTAAGGACCACTAACTTAGCAGAATGTTACACCAAGTTATGTATTCAGGAAAATCGTCAGGTTAGATGGGACCCAGTGTCACCATTTCAGATCGTGGTGCTAAATTCACAATAAATTTTGGAAATTTCGCCAAAAGGGATTAGGCACATGGGTGAATCTCAGGTATCACGTTTCATCATCAAATAGATGGTCAGGCGGTAACCGCTATTCAGACACTTGAGGTTATGTTATGAGCATATGTCCTAGACTTTAAATGTAATTGGGATAATCATTGCCTCTCATTGATCTTGTTATAGCATGTTAGTATTAAGATGACACCGTTTGAAGCCTGGTATAGGCGAATTTACAAATCACCTATTGGTTGGTATGAAGTTGGAAAAATAGAATTTCTAGGGCCAGGCTTGGTCCATCAGGCTATGCAAGAAGTTAAGTTGATTCAGCGGTGTTGAAAACGACTAAGAGTTGCCAGAAGTCCTATTCGTATATACGAAACATAGATTCAGAGTTTCATGTTAATGATTGGGGGTTTCTTGAAAGTTTTGCCTTTGGAAGGCGTAAAGCGATTTGAGAAGAAAGGGAAGATTAGTCCCAACTATAATTAGACCCTACAAGGCGTAGGTCCAACAACATACGAGTTAAAATTACCACCAGAGCTGGTCATCGTACACTCAATGTCATGTTATAACATTCACATTTCCACTAAACAAACCTCATATTATAATATTCATGTCAGCTCAGTACTCAGATACTCATGTTAGCACAGTACTCGGATACTCATGTCAGCACAGTACTCAAATATTCATATCAGTTCAGTACTCAGATATTCATGTCTGTTCAGTATTTAGTTAATTCAGTATCCAGTCAATTCAGTACTCAAAAGTTTATGCAAGTCCACTATTCAGTTAGTTCACTATCTAGTTAGTTCAACATTCATTCAGTTCATAACTCATTCAGCTTACTCATTCTATTCAGTATTCATTCAGTCCAGAAATCATGCAACCATATCCTTAAGGCGTGTAAGATCGACCAAGAGAACTATGACCCATCATTCGAGGATGAATAATCCCAAGGGGAAGATATTTTAATACCTCGTACGTTCAAACTAAGCCATGTTTATGATTCATGGATTTAGGAAACCCAAATGGGGAGTTTAAAGTTGAAAACCAATTTCAGTTCTGCATATCCAATTTGATGCCACGATTGACAGACCGTAAAAGATTTTACGAACCATCAAAGTGAACCGTCAATTTGGTTCTTAAAATTGGCGGAACCCAGTGGATTTTTACGGACTGTATAATAATCGATGGTCCATCCTTTTTGACCTTTTGAAGCCTCTCAAGTTTTTTGAAGTCACTGGAAAGTTGTAAATTAATTAAATTAATCCAACGGTCCGAGGTTATAGACTATACAATTATTGATGGCCCAACCCTCAACCATAAAAATATTGACAGTCCAGACTCAGACCGCCAAAATATTGATGGACCGTCAAATTATTTCGACAGCAAACAATAAAAATTTGCAACTTAGTTTTAAAAATCAGATTTCACTTCTCTCAAACCTTAGAACGAAGGCCCTCTCTTCCCAATCATCTCCTACACCAAGGTAAGCCTTTTTCACGCTATTCTATGTGATTCTAACGTAATCCTAATGAATTCTAAGTAGAATTCAATGTTCTTAACCTAGGGTTTCAGGATAAAACCAATTCAATGTTTCAAGGTTCAATCTTTGGATTCCTTCTTCCAATTTCAGATTTTAATTCATGCTTTGGAGCAACTAAGGTATGCGAGGCTAACTCTCTACATGTGGGAACATATTTAATCATCCTCACACCTCGTTCATCAAGATTACTACGAATTATTTCAGACTTTGAGATTATGCCCTAGTTCATGAAAAGACTAGGACGTTTATCATTAGGATTATAACTTTGTAGTTGTTCATAAATATCACTTTGATTGTTGTGAACTCAGTACGTATTCTTTATAGATTCATGTTTGATATTCCATGAGTCTCAGTCTCAAACTATAAAATTGTTGTACAGGAAGACTACTCTAATATCCATGAATAGTTCATGAATCCATGTCCCAAATCAGTATAGAAGTAGTCATTATTTTATATCAGAATTTAAGTATGAATTCATGTCCAATATCTCATATTAGTATAATTCAGTATTGTAGTATCATGTAATACAATATGAATTATCTGTTCCTTATTTTAAATTAGTTACATCTTCAGTACTCATAATCATTTCATGAATTCATGTTCAGTATTCTAGTATCATGTTGAACACCTGTATTTTGGCCTAAGGCCACAGTTATATATTGGGCCCAAGGCCAAAGATTTTGTATACGTATACTTGGGCCCAAGGCGATAAATTTTTGCACACATATTGGGCCTAAGGCCAGAATTATTATTATTATTTATTAAAGTTAAACAGGTGACTCTCCATTTCAGTACAGGAAGTATTCTTATTATTTGCTTTCATGTTCAGTTATCAGTTATCAGTTTCAGTTTCACATTCAGTACAATATCTATTTATTGATTTGGGTCCCTTTTCCCCGAACACCCAACATCTATTTATTCTTTTAATTGTTTTACTTATGGTACAATTTAAATATACTAACGTCTCTTTTCACGAGGCTTGTACTTCACGGTGTAGTGCCGATATTCATGATGATGGATTTGCTTAGTAGGACTGCTTCGGTATCAGCTACTTGGTGAGTCCCATCTCATTCGGCGTGTTAGGCTATTATTCCATTATTATGTTTTATGGTAGAGGTATGCCAGGGCCTTGTCTTGGTAGACAATTTTCAGTCAGACTCATGTCAAAGGTTTCTTAAACTAAACTAGTTCAACATGTCAAACATGTCAGTGTTACAATTTTCAGACTTATAATATTTTCAGACTATTTTTGCAATATACTTTCAGATTATAAATTCAACAGTTTAAATTACATGTTTTTAAATTATTACTATAGTATGTTTTAATGTCCATGTTGATTCAGCAGCCATGTGGTTCACTCGGTCATATGCAACCAGACACCGAGTGTCGTGTTTTGCCTAGGCCGTGGTTCGGGGCTTTACAAACTTGGTACCAGAGAAATATGTTCAAGTGTCTTAGGCAGTCTATGAAACTGTGTCCAGTTAATTTTTCTTTATATGTGTATGTCGGCCACACATATAAATGGTTAACTACTAAGACATTTAGGATTGTCTCACTTTTTTCATACTCATGATCGTGCAATTAGAGCTACGCCTTCAGGAAATTTTCTAAATCGTGACATGAAGCTTAAAGCAATAAGTAAGCTTTTCTTCCTACCAGATTGCGTACATTTCGAATGCGCAAGCGAGGAACAGAGAATTCAAGGTCCAACTGAGGATGATTACCCGTAAAGGTACAATAGTGAAGTACTTACTAGTAATGAATGAGACTTGAGGTGATATTAAAAGTGGAATAAAGTGCACGTCGTCTGAGAAGGGGTATTGTATAATAAATTTGGAAATTGAATATTAACAATGTACTTGAGAATGGAGAATCAGAGATTACATGAAGAGAATGACAGAGAAATTAGCAAAGGAACTAAGTCTGCAGAAAACATAAATCATAGATGATCTTAGGTAGGTGGAGGCAGACATATTTCTACAAGGGGTCATCAGGACCCGTTCCATCTGCAGCCAATGCACCAGTCTCGAGGTTCAAATATGATTAGAAAGGTCAGTCAGCCATAAATAGAGTTTCAGAGCACCAGGCTCTCAACCACATGCCAGTAAGGGCCACAAAGATCTTCAAAATCCTATGTGCAATAAGTGTGATAAGAGGTACCAATGGGTGTATCGTTTAGGCATGGATATGTGTTTTGGTTGTGGCGAGCAAAGTAACTATCTAAAGGAATAGGGTACCGGAGGTAATGTGACTCAGTCCATAAATTCAGCAGCCCTCGTAACTCTCAAACTCAAAGTAGGCGTAATGAAGCTAAGTCTAGTAATACATGCTGCTATTAGAGCCGCTTGTATGCTTCAGCAGGTCATCATGACTAAGAGGAATGCCTAGATATCACCATAATATGTTGATACGCAACACACCCTCATCATCAAGAATTTCCTCCTTGGACTTTCCTTTCAATACCTTGTCTCGAATCTTGCATAACTTAGTATCATCAAATTGACAATCCCTAATATGCTCTAATAAAGAAGGTCGCGCCTCAACACAAGCAAGAACCTCGCCAGGATCTAATATCATGTCTCATCAACCTATTTGCGAAAGACTGCACCTCCATAGCCAAAGGTCGCTTCCTAACCTATAAACATTCTAGGCTACACATACTCACCACTTTTTGACTCAAGGCATATGCCACTACATTGGCCTCACTCGAATGATAGAAAATCAACATATCATAATTCTTAAGCATCTATAACCCCTTCCACTATCTCAAATAGATCTCTCTTATTGAAAATATGTTGAAGACTCTTATGATCAGTGTACACTTCACAATGGACACCATAAAGGTAGTGTGTCCAAATCTTCAAAGCAAATACCACTGCCGCCAACTCCAAGTCATGAGTGGCGTAGTTAATCTCATGAACCTTTAATTACCTCAAAGCATAAGCTATAAGTTTCCCTTTTTGCATCAACACATAACCAAGGCCAGTATGCAAAGCATCATAATACATAGTAAAGCCATCTCCCTCTACGGGAAGAGTCAAGATCGGAGCTGTAGTTAACAAAGTCTTGAGCTCTTGGAAGCTCGCCTCACATTCATTGGACCACTAAAAAGATATATTCTTCTGAGTCAGTATGGTCAAAGGTGATGCAATAGACGAAAACCCCTTCATAAAATGCCGGTAATAACTAGCGAGGCCAATAAAACTCTGAATCTCGGTAACTGAAGTATACCTAACCTAATTATGACCACATCAATATTCTTGGGATCCACTATAATTCCATCCTTAGTCACCATATGACCTAAGAATGCCACAAAAGTGAGCCAAAAGTCACACTTCAAAAACTTTGCATAAAGCTTCTTCTCATTCAGAATCTTAAGAACGATCCTCAAATGTTGCTTGTGCTCTGCCTCACTCCGAGAGTATATCAATATACCATCAATGAAGACAATCACAAAAGAATCCAGATACGGTCTGAAAACATTGTTCATTAAGTCCATAAAATCTACTAGGGCATTAGTTAGCCTGAAATACATGAACATGAACTCATAATGACCATAACATGTTCGAAAATTCATCTTTGGAATATCCTCTGCTTGAATCTTCAATTGGTGATAATCGGACCTCAAATCGATCTTAGAAAAGACTAATACACCCTAAAGCTTATCAAATAAGTCATCAATATGGGGAATACAATACTTGTTCTTGATTGTGACCTTGTTCAACTATTAATAGTCAATACATATCCGCATAGACCCATCCTTCTTATTCAAAAATAAAACTGGAGCACCCCAAGGGGAAACACTTGACCTGACCCTTTACTCAATATATCATACAATTGCTCCTTCAACTTTGTCGGTGCTATCCGATATGAATGAATAGAAATGGGCGTGGTGCCGGCTCCAAATCAATGCAGAAATCAATATCACGATCCAAAAGAACACCGAGCAAGTCCATCGAAAACACCTTAGGAAATTCCCTAACTATCGTTATTGACTCAAGAAGAGGTGTATCAATACTAGTATCGTGAACATACACCACGTAAGCCAAACCATCCTTCTCAAACATCCTTCTAGCCTTTAGGTACGATATTACTTTCTTCGATGCTAACTGACATCACCCTCCCACTCCAACCTAGGAATCTTTAGCATGACTAATTTAATTGTCTTAGCATGACAGTCCAAGATTGCATGATAAGGAGAAAACCAATTTATGCCTAAAATAATGTCAAAATCTACCATATCTAGAATTATCAAATCAATCCCAAGTGTCATTACCCCATCAAAGTCATAACACAGGATCGGTACACCCGATCCACCACTACAGAATCCCCAATAGGAGTAGAAATGCTAACAGAGAAATCATGAAACTCACATATCATACCAGACTGGAAGAAAAATAAGTAGACACATAAAAGTATATAGAGCCTGGATCAAATAATATTATAACTAGCTGATGACAAACTGAAATAGTACATGTGATGACATCATCAGAAGCCTAGGTCTCTGGTCTACCTGGGAACATATAACATTGAGCACGTCCACCCTCGGCCTGAGAACCTCCACGACCACCACCACATGCCCGAATGAGAACCACCACTACCGGACTGAGAACCACCTCTGCCACTCTATGCACTACCTCTAGCCGGATGTGTTATTGCTTTAGACCTATAACTATAGGAATCGGAATGTTGTCCACTCTGTCTAAGTCTGGGGCAGTCCCTCGCAAAGTTTATAAGTCACCATACTCATAGCATCCACGATAGGGCATAGGCTGCTGAGATGAGATAGAATAACCAGAATGACCACCTTGACCTCTAGGTCGGGAATAAGAACCCTGACCTAAACTGTAACCCCCATAACCAGAAGAACCACCGATCGAAGTTTGCATAGCTGCCTGAATTGGCCTGCTGAACTGTGGCGATACCTTCTACCCTGTTGTCTTCTACCTCCAAATGAGGTGCCACCATAACTAACTGAATATCGGGGCCTCTTGGCTGACCTATACCCAAACTCTTGACGCCTGATAAACTCAATGATCCTGGCAACATCTACCTTGCCTGAAAAGTACCTCCTGAAGATTCCACATGAGTCACTGTAAGACGAAGGGGATAAGACACAATCCCTAATAAACTTTCTGATGCTCTTTGTATCATCTAGCAGAATAGTCAAGGAATGACGAGACAAAGAGTGGAACCTTATCTCATACTCAGTCACAATCATACCATCATGCACCAACCTGTCGAACTGCTCCTGCCTCTCATCCCTCAAGATACGGGGAACCCACTTCTCCAGAAAGACTTAAGAAAAATCAGCCCAAGTAAGGGGAGGTGACCCAACTGGCATAGTCTCAACAAACACCCTCCACCACTGCTTGGTAGGGACAACCATCTGCATTGCTATGAAATCGACTTCATTGGACAACTGACCCCAGATTGTGCAACCTTTCATGGAAACACACTAGAACTCATAAGGATTATTATCAGGATGTCCATAATACTGTTGTGGCTTCATCTTCTCAAACTTATCCCACATCTTCTGCTCTTCAACTGTCATAGTAGGCTAAATAACTAGACTAATAGTAACACCCTGAGCTGGATGACCAAACACTAAGGAGCCATAGCAGCAGTTGGCTATGCCCTTGTGATCCTATACTCTGTAGCTGTCTGATATGGAGTCTGACCCCTAACTCTAGTCTGTGAACCATCCGGAGAGAATGACATAGCTCCTGACTGTGTCCAACCCTCAAAGACGCTCAGAATGCATGCCATGGTATCCTAAAAATGAGGAGTAGCAATAAATCCCTCAGGTGCTTGGGCGGGTCCAATCTCTTCCGCTGGCATTGGCTCATCCTATGAAACCTCCTCTAGCTCTAGACTCAACTCTCTAGCACGGGCCGGAGTAGTAGTTGGTTCTTAGCCTATGGCTGGCGTAGTAACACGGGCTCTAGCCCTACCGCAACCTCTACTTGTCCCCTGCCTCTCCCTTGAGCAATAGTACTGGCAGCGGGTACGGGCATAGGTGCGAGCTCCTGACCTCCTATTGTGGCTGAACGTGTCCTCGCCATCTATGAGAGAATGAAACAAGAAACTTTTAGAAACCATAATAATTTAAGACACACGATAAGGAATAAAAAATTAGAGTTTTCCTAGATGTCCCGTAGCCACTCAAAGATAAGTACAAACATCTATGTACCGATCTGCAAGACTCTACTAAACATTATTCTTGTAATTGTGAGACCGATGAACTTAAAGTTCCGATACCAATTTTTCACGATCCATAAATTGAGGGTCATGATGTCACTAATTCTCAATAGTCGTTAATTTGATCGTTGCCCAAAAATAATAAAGAAAATAAATGTAGAAATAATAAGTAAAAACATCTTTTAAGTCTTTTATAATATCAATAGAATAGACAAAAGATTAAGTATGAAATCCCTCAAAATCGGGTGTCATAGTACAAGAACTAGCTAAAGATTAGTACAAGACTGGGATTATATCCTGATAATACATAAACTGTCTAAATGAAAAAGGACAGAAAATAAAAGGTAGAAGAGAAGATCCAGTTCCACAAATCTCTCTAGTGGCTCACCCCAGATATGTAACAACTAGAACCATGGTCTGGGCAAAACAAGACACTGGGTGCCTTACTGTATGTGACCGAGTGAACCACATGGCTTGTTGAATCAACATGGGCATTAAAAACATGCAATGATAATAATAATTTAAAATATGTAAAACTGAATACTGAAAACAAGGTCGTGGCATACCTTTTACCTTAAAGCATAACATGAAAATAATTAAACTGACACCCTGAATAAAATAGGGCTCACCAATAGCTGATCCTGATGAAATCCTAGCGAACTGATCCATCGCCGTGAAACTGCATACCTGCACCGTGAAGTGCAGGCCCGAGCAAAAGGATGTTAGTACATATGAATTGTACCGTATGTAAAGCAACTGAAAGAATAAGTAGACACATGATATAATAGGAACATAAAATTGAAACTGAAATTGAACATGAACATGAACATGAACATGAATGTAATAACATGTGTAAAATTTGTAAACTGTATATCTGTATATTTATGGGGAGAGCGGTAGTATAACCGACAACATGAAATTACTACATGGGTACGTGGAGTCTGGTACTTGTCCGACCAGCAGAGCGCTCCCATATCTTGCGGAGTGTGAGACATGAACATGATGTGAAAGGATCCAATCAATAATTTGAAGGTATTGTCCTCTAGGCGGAACAACCCTTATCCTACGCTGGCATACGTAGTTTCAGGCTGTAGGAGCCTTCTCGGTTTGTAACTCCCAAAATATGAACTTGAAAGTAGTTGGCTTGTAAGCCCATAAATTTCATGAAAATAACTTGTAAAACATGGTTTGCAATTATAGTTTAACATGTGAAAGGATATATCATATAACTTACATATGGTTATTGAACTAAATGAATACATGAATACTATACGTGGAATTTGAAAAAGAATTCATAGGCACGAATGACATGAGTACTAGAACATAAGCATGACATGACATTATTACATGGACGTGAGGAGCATGACATATGACATGAATATATGAAGATCGAATGACATGGATACATGAGGGCTAAACTGATATGAGATATGAATACTTGCAAACATCGATATCATAACATGAGATCTGAATGTCGAAAACATGATTGTTACAACATGAGATTTGAATAATGAGTACAGATGGGACTTGAACACTGACCGATATGAAGTCTGAATACTTGAGGTAGTTACCTTAGATATTTTATGCTTGTCCATCAATAAGTGTGGATATTTGGGCTTTATGTCCTCTTTGTCTTCCCATGTAGTCCCCTTCACATGTTGGTTCCTTTACAATACTTTCACTGGAGCGACTACCCTAGTCCTCAACTTGCGAACTTGAAGATATTTTGTACGATCCTGTATAGTCTAATATATGTGGGACTAACTTCTCTTTCTTCTCAATCACATGAGACCTTTCATAGGCAAGACTTTATAGAGACACCCAATTGTTAACATGAAATTCTAAATCTGCGCCGTACATTCGCATAGGACTCTTGCGACTCTTAGCCATTTTCAAATGCTCTTGAATTAATTTAACTTTTTCAACAGCCTAATGGACCAAGTTTGGACCTAGCAATTCTATTTTTTCAACTTTATACCAACCAATAGGTGATCTACACCTTTCATAAATGGTTTTAAACGGTGCCATTTTAATACTAGCATGATATCTATATTTATAAAAAACTCAATGAGAGGCAAATGATCATCTCAATTACCTCTTACGTCTACGACACATGCGCTCAACATATCTTCAAGTGTCTGGATAGTGCGATCTGCCTGATATCTATTTGAGGATGGAAAAAAATGGTACTTAGATGGTATCCAATCCCTTCTAGAAAGACTTCAAAAAAATCATTTTGAACGAGGCACCTCGAGCTGATCCAATGGACATTGTAGCCCCATGGAATCTTGAACTTTCCTGAATATATAACTTGGCATAATCTTCTGTTGAATCGACTTTCGCTTGCTACCAATTTGGAAACTTAACCACAAAATTGGAATCATTCTTCTTCATATCATTCCACCAATAAAACTTCTCAAGGTCATGATACATTTTTGTGGAGCTTCGGTAGGTAGAATATCTGAAATTGTGTGCCTCTCCCATAATCCTCTCTTTGCGTCTATCTACATTCGGGATGTAAAATTTTCCTTCATACCTTAGAGTAGAATCATCTCCCCCTTGTTTGGAAGCCATGGGTTTATGTCTGTGAATCCCTTCCTTTAGCTTCAATAGATAGGGATCATGAAACTATTTTCCTCTTTTGCTCAACTACTCAGGGGTGATTTAGCTCAGTTCTGTACAATAATTCTACCATCTTCGGAGTCCAAAAGTTGAACTCCTAGGGTTACTAAAAGATGGATTTATTTCATCATAATTCTCTTGTCTGCCTTAACATGAGCTAAACTACCCATACTTGATTTCTTTTTGAGATACTTCTTGAAATGCTCATAGCATTGTTGTGCGCTAAATCTTTGAAAGCACCCTGATTATTAGAGTCTCGTACAATGACACTATCCTTTGTGACACATAATTGGGCATGATCTTATAGCTTTTCTGTGATTGCAATGATAATAACTGATATTAACATAAGTCAGTCGATAATCATTCTACTCACTTCTTGTTTCTTGTGCATACGAGGCACATTCCTTATGGAGACTATCTCATTACACCCTTATTACTAAACTGGGGTTCTTCATATCTTATGCTAACCCTTCGGGTTTTCAAATATTCAACTACACTCATTGACAATTTACACAGCTCTCTCTTGGACCAAATGTTAAGATCTTATATTTGGGGATCCTTCTCCCTCGTTGGGACCAACCAACTTTCCTTATCTTCTGCAATTCTTTGTGCTTTATGTCATTGACGGGTCCTCTTTCAATTCACTTCTGAGCTATCTTCCTTACTAGGAAAAACAGAATTACTTACATGGACTAAATTTATTGGCATATTCTTTCTTAACAACTTAACTTTGCTCACACTGTTAGCCTTAGGGAAAACCCATTTTGGATAACTCTTAAAGACTATTCTTCTGTAATTTCCTCTCTTACTGCTTAGCTAATTTTCTCCTCCCATTATCACTGTACTCCATGTTTATCTTAAACTCTTTGGGCTCTAACACGCATTTGGTGAATTCAAACTGCTACTCACTCACCAATGTTAATCTAACTAAGTAAATCAAATTGTACCTATACTAGCTCTGAAAAAAATTGCTAATTCACTGTATCTACTCAAAACATACTTATTATTCTCTACTAACCACATTCTAGCATCATGTTCTCTGGTTCTATCCTGAATACTAAAGTGAAGCGTAAGATTCTTTTAACTTCCCTCATCATCCGACCCTATTCTGCAGTCGTATACTATCTCTTTTTAGCTATAAACATGGATAAAACTTAGAGAAATTACGTCTCTCTTAAGTGAATTATTGAAATATCTAACCCAAACTCTTTTATACACTTTAAAGTCATGTCAAACTATACACATATGGGGTAAACACTTAATCACATAACCTGAGAGGTAACTGTCACATCTTATCATCTCATAATCTACTTCATGTAGTAACTCACTAATGTCATACTCTCTGGTTCTGATCTGGATAAACTTGCACAAATAAAATTCTATTCCCTGAAGTCCAATAACGTCTGCTCTTGGTTCTCATGTCATGCATCGTCTCTTCTTAGTCATGTGCAGAGGTCGTATGGAAACATATTCTGTAATATCATGTCATTTTGCCTCCTAGATATTTTGTCCTTAGGCTCTTTTCTGCTCAAAACTATCGTGAGCCGGTTATTCTATTGTGGCTAACTTAATAACATATTACCCTATAGGGTCCTAAATTTGAGCTATAATCCTCACACTTGTGTTCCATGGTCCAAAAATCCAAATAAACTTATTTTGTAAAGTATAGTATATACGTATACTATCATGCAGAAACTTGTCCTTAAAATGGTACAAGCACCTGATAAATACATCATGCGCCATTTGGCGAGTCTTGGGTCTTAACCCAGACTTGAAAAACATTGTGAAGATCCAGTTATAGTCATTGTTAGTTACACTTTCTTTTAGAACTCATAGGCTCTGCTGTATCCTCACAAGTCAAGTCACAAGAATCTCGATACACTGAAAATTAGAAATGTGATAACTACATAACCGAACACAGATGTAATGAATAACCATAATCCTGCTAACTGAAATATTGTATAGATGGTAACTGAGGTAAACTGATAACCATAAAACATGATAAATGCCTTTGTACTTTCTGATAAGGGTTATGCTCTGGTCAATAGTAACTACGAATTTTGTTCCACTTTTAGTATTATCTCAAGTCTCATCTATTACCAACATGTGATTCCCGATTATACTCCCAATAGGTAGTCATCCTCACTTGGACCTTCAATTTCCTTCTCGTCGTTTGCGCATTATACCTTCAGAATTCGATGGAGATAGAATGTTACTTACTGCTCTAAGCTTCATAGCACGAGTTAGAAAAATTCCTGAAAGTACTTCTCTAATTGCACGATCTAGAGTATGAAAGAAGTGAGATAATCCTAAATGTCTTGGTGGTCAACCATTTGTATGTGTGCGCACACACATATAAAAGTAACTCCATTAGACTGTTTCATAGACTCTCTAAGACACTTGAACCTAGGCTTTGGTACCAAGTTTTGTAACACCTTGAATCATGACCTGGGCGAAACAAGGCACTCGGTGCCAGACTGTATGTGACCGAGTGAACCACATGGCTTGTTGAATTAACATGGGCATCAAAAGCATGCAATGATAATAATAATTTAAAACATGTAAAACTGAATACTGAAAAGATAGTCTAAAATATCATAGCAGAAATAGTTTGAAAACATAATAAGTCTGAAATACTGATTATCTGACACGACATGCTATCTAGTCTATGAAACCTCTGATATCTTACTACAAAATTGTTTTACCAGAACAAGGCTGTAGCATACCTTTTACCATCAATCATAACATGAAAATAATTAAACTGACACCCTGAATAAAATAGGGCTCACCAATAGATGATACTGATGAAATCCTAGCGAACTGATCCATCACCGTGAAACTGCATACCTGCACTGTGAAGTGTAGGCCCGGGCAAAGGGAAGTTAGTACATCTGAATTGTACTGTATTTAAAGAAACTGAAAGAATAAGAAGACACGTGATATAATAGGAACATGAAACTGAAACTAAAACTGAACATAAATATGAATGTAATAATATGTGTAAATTTCGTAAACTGTATATTTGTATATTTGTAGGGAGAGCATTGGTATAACTGACAACATTAAATCACCATGTGGGTACATGGAGTCTGGTACCTGGCCCGACCAGCATATCGCTCCCATGTCTTGCGGGGTATGAGACATGAATATGACATGAAAGGATCCAATCAATAATATGAATGTATATTCCTCTGGGCGGAGCGACCCTTATCCTACGCTGGCATACGTATTTTCAGGCTATAGGAGCCTTCTCATTAATCTATGCAACTCACAAAACATGTAGTTGAAAGTAATTGGCTTGTAAGCCCATAAATTTCATGTAAAAGAATTGTAAAACATGATTTGCAATTATAGTTTAACATGTGAAACGATATATCTTATAACTTACATAAATCATGAAAAATATATATAATTTCATGGAAACTGAGTAATAGTAATTATAACTTATCTTCAAGAACTCATGCGATTCAAAGCATACATTCATGGATTACAGACAGGTTCATGACAGTCATAATAGCATATTTTGAATACAATTAACGAAGTCAAGATATAACATGAAATATAATCGTACATGTATATAGGGTCATCATGAACTTGAGTAAAACCCTAGGTTATGAAAAATCATGGTTTCATGGACAATCGTGGTGTGGGGAAGAACAAGCATGTTCCCTCACGTAGATAGAAGCTATTCATACCATGTGTTGCTTCAATCTAATGAACTAAGTAGCTTTCTGACAAAGGACGTTCAAAACCCTAGCTTGAATCACTTGCAAGGGATTATGTTGTTAATCCTATGTTTTTGGTTGAAGAAGTATGTTACTAATCATGATTTAATGTTAGAATTACTAAGAAATCGTTAGGAGTGAACTTATATTATTGTGGGAGGTCGAGAGAGGAGAAAAACGCTCTTGAGAGGGTATTATACGAGGTTGGATGAGTTGGTGAATGATTTTTCAGACTAAGTGTTATATTTAAAGAATGGCATTTTGGACCCCCTGCCTCACTGAGCGAGGTCCATAACAAGGTTTTGTCTCATTCTGGGCTTCGCCGGGCGAGCGTCCATCTTACACTTAGATGAATTTGTTTGCATTTTTCGATGGTATTGACAGCGTCTAGTAAAATAGCCATAACTCCTAGAAAAGAGCTCCGTTGGAGCTCTACCATATATGGATGGAAATGTATTTCAAAGGTCGACAACTTTCATAAAAGAATATTTCCCAAATGCGCTATAGAATTTTCTGAATTCTCACTTGAAGTGAGGTCTTGTGCAAACTCACTTGAAAACATGGCCTGTAGAGTAGCTTCCGACTATGCTTTGCCCAAAGGCTCTTCTTATAACTTGATTTATTTTCATAACACTTCCTAAACTCTTCATCTTGGTTTCCCAAAATCTTTAATCATAAATATGGCTTAGTTTGGAGGTACAGTGTGTTACATGATCGTCCAAGGATGCTCCTCAACGAGAACAGTGGTCTCGCGCACACTAGTATATACTAGGAAATGAACTTGCACATAAAAGGGGTGCAGCAAGTGTAGCGTGAGTACGGGAAACAACATGTACTCAAAAACATCATCGGTCGACCCTATTCTAAATGAAGACGAGGACTGGTCTATTGAGTGCTACTACTACACCAACTGACAGATAATCCATCATAATAATCACATTACAAATATACTCAAAGATGGAGTTCAAGCCTAGGTTATAACATCTAGACCCTAAATCACTCACGTGTTCAAATAATCAAGTATCAGGATTACAATCAACAGTTTCAGCACCAATCAAATAATATAAATGAAATGATATGATATGTAAGTACATATACAATGCAAGGCCTCATTACTCATCATTGATACACACATGTTCAATATCTATGAATCGTGACCCATGGGGGACTCGTGAGGTCCATATACCACTCGGAATCATTTCCCTTCGAGTTCCTTAGCCATCTTAGACACTCAATCACATCACTTAGCCAAATGTAGGCTTATATTACTTTTCACTAGCCAATATTAAGCTCATAATACCTCATCACTACGTTCAGAATCATTTCCGTCAACCCACATGTGTATCAACAAATGTACATGTATAAGATACCATATGAAGTATGAATATGACATGCACAATAACCAAGAATCAAGGATATACAATGAAGTTTCAATCTTTAATCAATATGGGTCGTAAAGGTCCGACCTTTAACCATTTAATTATAAAGACTCAACCTTTAGCTTCTTTTTCTATTTTAAACGAGCAATTATAAGTGATGGAACACACAAACACAAGTAAGACAGACAAGTAATAATAGCGCGGAAAGTACAAGCTTCATACCCCAATCATTGATCTAGAGGATCATATTATACGCTAGTGCCCAAACCATGACATTCACTATTCAATTTTAAAGCACAAGTACCCAATCCACTATCCCCATCACCACTTCAATTCATTAGACCAATCATAATGCTTAAGATAAGGTACAAGATCTCAACTTGCCTGGATTAGGAGCCACAAAGTCACAATAAAGCTGTCTTTTCGCAACCCCTCCAAAATGTGCCAATCTAATTAAATATAGATTATGTGTTAGCACACGAGTCTATTGATACTCCTATTTCTATAATAAACCTTCTGAGCTGAAAAATCTCCCAAAAATAAGATCCCGAGCCTCGAAGGAAAATATGGGAAATTTATTCTAAAATTGGTTTACCCATTGTCTAAAGAGCCTAGATATCAAGAATGATCCAAATCTAACATCAATTTTATGATCAACTGAAGAAATCCCTTTTTATTTAAGCCTAGGGTTTATTCTTCCCCAAATTCCCGAACCTAATTCATGATCTCTAGCATGGAATCCCAACATGATGGATAAAATTATCATAGGAAAGTGATTAGAAGCTTACCCTCTTGAAAAACTTTGAATATCTCCCCAAAATCCTCTCCAAGCCGAAACCCCAAGCTCAGATATAAAAATGGAACTCAAATTATCAATTTTGGGGTTCTAATTCGCTGAACTCAAAATGCTCTTTGCAATTGCGGAGCAGTGCTCCGACACAGCCCACTCACTAGTGCCCAAGGTCTACGCAATTGCGAGGCTGACTGCTAGACACATCGCCATCGCAACACGTGTCCTCGCGGTCACAATGAAGAACACCAGTAACAGGACACCAGAAAATTTTGGTGTCCTCTAAACTTGAAATAGACCCCAAAACTCATCCGGGACCCTACAGACACAAGCCAAATATGCAAACCACTCCTAAAACACACAACAAATCTAATCGTGCACTCATAATCCTCATATGAGGTAATCTTGACCAAACCTTTAACTAAACCCATATTAACACTCTTAAGACTTAGAATTTTATCCAATTCGAGAACCAAACCAAGGACTCGACTAGACCACATTCAACATTTCAGACCTAATAGAATTGACGAAACTTTGAACAAGACTCAAATGTTGTTGATGTTGACTTTAGTGAACTAAAGCTTATTTTTTGGTAACTGAAAGATTTTCATTAACCAAAAGTGAAACATTACAAAATTGAGTAGGGCTGACCCACTGCTACCTCTCTAGCAATATGATATTCGGTATATCAAGATAAATAAAATAAAAAACATAGCAACAGGGTAAACAATACAAAGCAAAAGACTATCCTATACAAAATCTATGGAAAAGAAATAAGATTAAGTAGTACACTCTTCTATGCCAAGATTTTGTCTCCTCTAGTGTGGATATGGATAACAGTATCTCTACAAATCCTATAAGCATCAAATTGACCTTGCTTCAACCTCAAGCTGTTGCGTTCCAGCTAGATGATATACGCATACATATAAAAGCAGTAGGTAGATATAGAGCGTCTACCATTCCTACTCTTACCCATCCGACAAGCCCAATCCAGCTCTGCATTCCATGCACTAGCACCTTTAGGATTACCCAGCCATACTAGCAACATTTCCCAAATAGTTTTTGTAACGCAACAATCAAAGAGAAGATGTTCAAAAGTTTCTCTAGTTGTTGCACAAAATGAACAATCTGGTGGAACTATGCTTCCAATTTTTAAGAGCCTCTCAATCGTGGCTAACCTCTCCTGAACAGCCAACCAAAGGGTAAATTTGAATCGAGGATATAACTGTTTATTCAGCACCACACTTCTCTAGGCCACTCTTGGATATTGAGGCATAACATCAAATAGACTTTGTGGATTGCAAACTTCTCCTTACTTTTCAAACTAGGTATCGTGATGTGAAAATCTCCAAAGAGTTGGACATTTTGCATTAGGAAGTCTCTAGTGTTCAATATTTTGCTCACTGCCCAAGCATATTGCTTGGGAATAGGCATTGACTCTAGTGGTTGAGTCTTAATATAGTAGTTGTTGACCCATATAATCCACAAACAGTCTTTATTTAGTGCAATAACACACACATGCTTTAGAATTACAGCCTTGTCCCATAGGGCCATATGCAAGATGTTGAGTCCACCTTTAGCTTGAGGTTGGCAGACTTTTGCCCAAGAAACCATGGTTTTCTCGGAGATATTTACACCACCTATCCATAAGAAGGATCTACATACATCATCTATCATCTTCATGATCTTCTTTGGAAGGATAAAAAACTGAGTCCAGTAAGTTTGAACTCCAAATATCATAGCTTTAATCAACTGGACCCTACCAGCAAAAGATAGAAGCATAGAGACCAACAAGTAATTCTAGTAGTAATCTTCTCAACCATAGGCAAGCATTAGCTTACAGTGAGTTTTTTTATGAAAGGGAAACTCCCAAATAATTGAATGGAAGGGATCCCTTAGCATAGCTCAACTCCCGTAAAATCAGTTGTCTGTCCTCAGATGCAATACCATCCATATAGATGGAGCTCTTATCAACATTTTCTTGCTATCTATAAGCATCTAAAAATCTCTAGAAAGTAGATTCCATATAGGGTGGAACTTGAACTCTCTATAAAGTTCTAGTTGAGCCATCTCTCTTTGCAAATACTTCATATCAATCACAAATAGATAGGGTGACATAGGGTCACCCTGTCTAATACCTCTCTTTCATGGAAATGGCTTACTCAGTCCTCTATTCAATATCAAGGAATAAGAAACAGTTGTTACACACTCCATAATCCAAGAAATAAACTTGAAAGGAAATGCCAAGTCCACTAGCATTCTATGCAAGAAGTCCAAACTGATGGTGTCATAAGCTTTTGTCAAATATACCTTGAGGACACATCTAGGTGACATGCCTGTCCTGGTGTACCTTTTAAAAATCTCATGACTAACAAGTATATTGTCTATTATGATCCTCCTTTCCATAAATGCACTACTGAGAATTCCCAATGATATCCCCAATGATAGTTTTCAGCCTCAGAGTTAGCACATTTGCAATAATTATGTAAAGAGTAGTACAACATGCATTTGGCCTATAATATTTCACGTTAGTAAGAGTGTAAACCTTTGGCAAAAGTATAATAGTACTGCATTTTAGAGGTTTCAGCAGCATCCCAGTCTCAAAGAAATCACCAACAACAGCATATACTTCATCTCCCACCACTATCCAGTTTTTGGTAAAGAATTCAATTGGATAGCCATCCACACCTGGGGATTTGTCATTTGGCATACTCTTGATTACCCTCCAAATTTCCTCTGATGTGATCTACTGAATAAGAGAGATTTTCTGGCCATGGGACAGACACAGGCCATTCTTGGTCACTTCTGTGTTTGGACAAGGCATCTGTGTAGAGGAAGTGCCCTTAAGGCTAGACAAAAAAGTAATAAACTCAGCTTCCACTAGAGCAGGATATGTAAGTTTCACCCTAGCATCAATATATATAGATGTTATGGCTTTTCTGCGTGTCCTAATTTTCTACTAAGCATGAAAGTATTTGGATTCCCATCTCCTTTAGTGATCTATCTTGCCTTTGATTTCTACCTTAGTTATTTTTCCTTAATGCTACTCTATTTATCAATAGTAGACAGTATCTCATTCTCTCGATCAATGAGATCATGAGACATTAGTTGATTAGACAATGCGGTTACAAATCTCTAAGGACTGTCTTGCTTGATCAAATTTTTGGTTATAAGATGACATGTAAGTATTAATCCCTCTAAGATTTGTGTTCAGTACTTTGAGCTTCCTCCAAACTTCATGCATAGCATGAGTACCCTGTTACTGTTGCCACACACCATGAAGTACATCTGTAAAATAAGGGTGATCCATGACATTTACATAGAATTTAAAAGACTTAGGATGTGAAATAATTTGTTGATGACATTGTATAAATATAGGGGATTGATCAGAGCCCCCAGGATTTAGAAAATCAGCTTGCACATGTCCAAATTGTTGCAACCAATAAAAATTACCAAGAGCCCAATCAATCTTACTATAAACTCTCCTAGTAAGATCTTGCTTGTTTCTCCAATGAACTGCCAGCCAGTAGATGACAGAGGAGTAAGTTGCTGACTATTCACAAGGTCTTGAAATCCCTGAATTTCAATTTGAGTTACTGGCTGTCCAATCCTGTCATCAGTAAGCAGCCATGAGGATTAGACTTGGTTCCCTAATTTTTAAGTGAATCCCATAATGCCTGCCTCGATTGAAGATCATTCTTTGCATACACCACTGTTAGTAGTGTGGAGAACTGTTGAGCTAGATTTTCCACATGATAATGAATATATTGTTCATGGACTACCAGCACTTAAACTTGTATATTAGTCTTCCACATAATCCATACCCTACCATTATAAGCCTCAAGATAGTTATAACAGTAATTCCACCCTTCAACAATTTTTTGAATGATATTTTTTAACTTTCTTTCTGTGTCCCTAGTCTCTATACCCCCATTACATCCACTTTATTCTTTCCCAGAAAGAGTTTCAGCTCTTTCTGTTTTGAGGGCTTATTCAACCCTTTGATGTTCCAAGTGCATATAATCATGGAGGGTTGAACTGCTGCATTGCACCTTCAGGTTTGACCCCTGAGGTACTTGGCTGATCATGTCTAGTCCCATAATGGATTCCCTACACTGATTCTGGATAAGCTACACCAACTTCTCCTGGTTCACTTGTAGGGCCAGACTCAGTCCTAGGAGCTTGGCAACCTTGCATAATTGAATTTGTATCCTCTACTATGGAATTTGCAAGTGGACATATTGCAGTCACCACATCAAGATTAACCACATTAGTAGCACCTACTACATTAGGCTGAGGTTTGTGTAGCCAATTCTGGACAATAACCTTCCTTTTCCTTTTCTTCTTGGGCACTTTCTCAAATACATCATCTGCAGCCTGCTTCTGGTGCTTGTCATTTCCCCAACAAACTTCTTTGTTATTTCTAAATTTTAGGCAATTCATACAGAATATAGGCCTCCAATCATAAGTGACAGATTGATAGATCTCACTAGATGGAACATTAATTTCAATTGAGTCATGTGGTAGGTGTGATATATCGGTTTCAGTGAGCACTCTGGCATAGGAAATTTTATCAAAATCAAGAGTCATATTATCATTATATAGAGGCTTTCCTACAATACTAGCCAGCTTACTCAATACCTCAGTTGACCAGTAGCATACAAGAAGACAAGGGAATTTAACCCATCATGGAATAGTAGTGAGGCAGTCTGGATCAAAAGTAAAATCAATATCTCATTTCTTCAGGATGAGAGGATACGTACCTACCTCCATAACCAGATCTCTCTCTCTAATCGTATCAAACCTAAACATGAAATAACCATTCTCATGGTGTAGAATTTGTGGTTTAGAAACAAATCCCTAAACAGTAGTGACATAGTTGTTCATGGATTTCTCAAAAAGGTTATCCCCCAGCACATATCCAATTAAAGTTGATCTCCAATAATCTTCTAGCTCCCTTATATCTTCTTCAACAATGGATACTACTATTATACCATCTCGCATAATAGGAAGGAACATAGGATAGAGGCTTACCCATCTAAAAATGATGATTATGGACAAATGGCTTAACCTCTATAGGAGATTCAGTTAGATGAGATTCAGTAGGTGCCACTGCTGGAGTTGTGCTTGTTCCAATAGAAGAGAATTGGAGTCTGCAAGGTGCATAAGTCCTATTTGTTTTTTGTCTTTTTGGCCCTTCGTAATCGGTGGTAAGACCAGTGAGAGAGCAACTTCATCTATCCCTGTCGCCTCAACTCCATGTTGAATTGACTGAAATTGAGAGGGGAGGAAGCTTCCAAAGGTCAAAGGTGGAAGCCGTTGTTGAATTCCATTAGCATGTGTCACGAAAACAGTTGTCGCCGCTAGTGTAATAGCCTGAGTTATTTACCGTCAAGCCATGTTTAAGGTTTTTAGTGTACGTCAGTAGCAGTGCTTAACGTGTGCTGAAAACAAAACATAATGAGGCCCCCTATGAAAACTTTACTAGGCCTAACTTTTTAACTTATGACTTTTTAAATTTCACAAGCTTACCTGAAACTCACTCAAAACACTCGGGACCCATTCTGACCATCCACCTAAGTCCCAAATCATGCTCCAGAGCTAATGGAATCAACAGAATTTGATTGTGGATGCATCTACTCAAAAGTCAACTCCAAGTCAAACTTTTCAAACAAGAAACTTTCAAAGCTCAAAGCTTAGAGTTTCTTCCGTTATTCTCATCTGATTACCTTGGGGATCACGCCACCCATCCCCGCATATCAAACACCATAACAAGGCTAGGGGAAAGGGTAATTACGGTAAAATAAGAAAAATAGTCAAAACAACCTAACAGGCCGTTACAATAATTACCTTTAACAACTAGAACACATGCCCTCAACAAATTCTCAAGTTCCTGAATAGTGTGCTCTGCTTGACCATCTGTTTGAGGATGAAAATCTATACTGGTACTCAATACCTTCAGGAAAGACTTTAAAACAAAAAGTTCATTTTGAACTAGGCACCTTGATCTGCTCTAATGGACACTGGATTTCCATGGAATCTGGAACATTGCTGAATAGATAACTCGATAATCTTCTGCTGGATCGACTTTCACTAGTTTCCAATTTTAAAACTTAGCCACGAAATAGGCTACATTCTTCTTTATGTCATTCCACCAATAAACCTTTTTAAGGTCATGATACATTTGTGGAGCTTGGGTAGGTAGAACATCTGAAACTGTGCACCTCTACCATAATCCTCTCTTTCCGACAATCTATCACCGGGACACATAATTTCTCCTTGGTACCTCAGAGTACCATCATCTTCCGCTTGTTCGAAAGCCATGTATTTATACATCTGACTCCCTTCCTTTAGCTGCAATAGATAGGAATCATTAAACTGTTTTCCTTTTCTGATCAGCTACTAACGAGGATTTGGCTCTATTCCGTACAACAACTCTACTATTTTCAGGGTCCAAAGTTGAACTCTTAGGTCTACTAAACGATTAACTTCTCTCACCATGATTCTATCGACTGACTCAACATAAGGTAAACATCCCATACTTGATTTCTATTTGAGACACTTCCTGAAATGTTCATAATATAGATGTGCGCTAAATCTTTGACTAGCACCGTGAAGATTAGAGTCTCGTGCAGTGACACTATCCTCATAACACATAACTTGTCATGATCTTTTCTATGATCGCTTAATCGACAATAACTGATCTTGACACAAATCGGGTGATGACCATTCTACTTACTTCGTGTTTATTATACATTTGAGGCACATTCCTTATGAAAACTATCTCATTATTCCCTCATTACTAAACTGAGGTTCTTTATATCTCATGCTAACCCTTCGAGTTTTCAAATATTCAACTGGACTTATTGATGATGTACACATCTCTCCCATAGGTTAAAGGTTAAGGTCTTATACTTGAGGATCCTTCTTCTTTGTCGGGATCTGACCAACTTTCCTTATCTTCTATCATTTATTGCACTTTATGTCGCTGACGAATCATCTTTCAACTCACTTCAGAGCAATCTTATTTACTAAGAAAAGCTGAATTACTTACATGGACTAGGAACTAATGTACTTCTAACTGGCATATTTTATCTTAATGATGTAACTCTGCTCACATTGTTAATCTTAGGGAGGCTCTTTTTTGATAATTCTAAAAGTCTATTCTTCTATAGTTTGCTCTCTTACTGCTTAGCTGATTTCTCCTGCCACTTTTCACTATACATCAAATTTAACCTAAATTCTTTAGGTTCTAACACAAATCCCCGGTATTCAAACTGTTACCTCATCACTAGTGTTAACTAACTAAAGAAATCAAAATATACCTCTGTTAGCTCTGCTGAAATTACTATTTTACCGTATCTACTCAAAACTTACTTACTATTCTTCTACTAACCACATGCTAGAATCATGTTCTCTGGTGTTGCTCTGAATACTAAAGTAAAGCATAACGTTATTTCTAACATTCCTCATCATCCAGCCATATTCTACGATCGTATACTTTTTTTAAACTATAGACATGGATCAAACATAGGAAAAAATTTGTATGTCTTAAATGAAAAATTGAAATACCTAACCCCAAACTTTCTGTACACATCAAAATCATATCATACTATACACATCCGTGGTAAACATTTAATCACATAATCTAAGAGTAGTCTGTCACATCTTCTTATCTCGTAATAATATCTACTTCTTGTAGTAACTCACCAATGTAGTACTTTCTAGTTCTGATCTAAATAACTTGAACAAATTGAAATTATTCCCTAAAATTCAACATTCTCTGCTCTTTGTTCTCATGTTGTACGCCATCTCTTCTATTCATATGCATGGGTCATACAAGAAATATATTTCTTCAAAAATCATAACACTTTAGAATCATAGGGAATTTATACTTAGGCACCTTTTTGTTCAAAACCATGGTAATTAGTTTATGCCCGAACAACACACCATTGGTGTCTCTTACCTCTGTGGCCACACTGCCTGTGACTGAGGGCATGGTGCTCCGAAATTATGTTTCTTGCTGAACTTGACCTTTCTAATCATATCTAGACCTTGGGACTGGTGCACTGGTTGCAGATGGAGTAGGCCCTGATGACCTTTTGTTAAAAATTGTCTGCCTCCACCTCCCTAAGATCTTCTATGATTAAAGTTTCCTGCAGACATCTCTTTTGTTGATTTCTCTCCTTTTCTCTTTCTACAATTTCTCATTCTTCTTTCTTGTACTTCATTATTATTCAACTTCGAATCTATCATACGACATCCCCTTCTCAGGCTACATGAACTTTATTCCCCATTTTAATATCATCTTGAGTCTCCTTCATTACTATTAGACACTTCACAATCATTCCCCAGGAGGTAACATCCTCACTCGCATCTTTAATTTCCTGCTCATCGCTCGCGCATTCAATACGTACGGAATTCGATGAGCAGACAATGTTACTTACTGCTTTAAGTTTCATGGCACGATCTAGAGTGGAAAAAGGTGAGACAATCCTAAATGTCTTGGTAGTTAACCATTTATATATGTGGTTGACACACACATATAAAGGAAACTCCACTAGACACAGTTTCATAGACTCTCTAAGACACTTGAACCTAGATCTCTTATACCAAACTTTGTCACGTCCCGAACCTGGGCCTAGATATAACATGGCCTAACTGCATGTGATTGAGTGAATCACATGGCTTGCTGAATCAACATGGGACATGTACTCATGTGGAATATACGTTAAAACATGTGATATCATAGTAATACTAAAATTATTATTTTAAAACATATGTGAGGAAATAGTCTAAAAACATGATAGTGTAGCCCACAAGGCTGAACATAACTGAATACCCAACATGACATGACTGATTAGTCTATAAAACCTCTGACATGAGTCTAAAATACTGAATTGTTGTTGGGACAAGGCCCCCAACATACCTGACTGTCTAATATGACATGACTACTGAAAAATAGAGACAATGCCCCAAAGGAAGTGGGCTCACCAAATAGCTAATACGATGAATTCTTAACGAGCAGATCTGTCATCCTGTAAATCAATGCATGTATCGTGAAATGCAGACCCTAGGCAATAGGGACGTAATTACACGGGAATTGTACTTATATGTAAAGCAACTGAATGAAAGAATAGTAAGTTGGGTGCTCAAGAAATGGGCAACCAAATCAATAACCTGGATATATGAGGTAATACAAAACTGAAACTGTAGCCATAAGCTGTAATTAAATGTAATTGTAAGTTGTACAGAACATGAACATGATCATGATCTGACATGAAAATGTTGTAACAAGAGTAAATCATTTTAAGTATATATCTTTGGGAGAGCATTAGTACAATCGACATGTAACCACCATGTAAGCATGTGGCATCTGATCTCTGCTCGATCAGCTAAGTCATCTCATACCTTATTGGGGTAAGAGACATGAATATGACATGAATGGATCCAATCAATAAGCATGAAGGAATAGTCCTAATTTGGCAGAGCGATCCTTATCCTACGTTGGCATACGTAGATTAAGGTGTTTAAACCTTCTCGGTAAATCTGTGTTACTGTGTTACTCCCAAAAACATGAATATAAGTGGTATCTGCTCCCATTTTCGAAATATGTTTCATAATATAGTTTATAACATGTATACATAACATAGTTTTTTCATGAAAATCTATTGGAATATATGTATTTACCTCATGAGACATGAAAACATATAAAAATCCATAGAATGGAATAATCTGAGTTTGACAATACATATATATAATTAACTGACTTGTATTTGAGGTTTATCATGAACTAAGACATAATTCTCTAACTCTGAGGAGAAATAGGGTTTCATGAATTTACGTGGCGTGGGAAAAACAGTGATGTTCCCACACGTGGATAGAATCCCTACATACCATAATCGATCCAAGACTTGAAGAAAAGGTCTGATCTTGGAAGAAGAAATCCAAGAATTTGAACTTGAAACCTTGAGAATGATTTTCTTGAAAACCCTAAGATTATAGAGTAGAATCTTGTTAATAATCTGCATATGGGTGTTAATCCTTGTTTGTATGATGGAATAATACTTGGGGTTTGAGGAAGAAATCACCTTAGGATGTTGGGGGAAGCTCTAGGGTCTTTTCTCCTAAAAAAGGAGGCAAAAATGAGCAGAATGAATGGTTTTAGAAATTTCACATTTTGGGGTTTTTATAGGTGGAGTCGTTCTGCTCTAGCGTTCTGCACCGCATATCGCGAAATACTAGAGCATTTCGTCAAATGTTGGAGCATTTTGAAACGCATCTCAAAAAAATACCTGACAAATTTTGGGTCAAAATGCATCCAAAAATGCGACGCAAATGTGGCCGCATAATGCCATCTACTAGGCATTTCGGTCTAGCGGACTACTCTGCGTCCTTTCAGTAAAATGGTCATAGATTTTTGTTTGAACTTCACCACATATGGATGGAAATGTATTTTAAAGGACTACAACTTTCATATCACGTTTTCCCAAATTCCCTATATATTTTTTTATCTTAAAGTGAGACCTTGTGGAAACTCACTTGAAAACATGCTCCGTAAGGTAGCTTCCGACTTTATTTTGTCCTACGACTCTTCTTATGCCTTGATTAGGTTTCAAAACCCTTAATACACTCCGCATATTAGTTCTATTTTAGCCTCATCTTACGAGTCATACCGTAGCCAAAAGTACAGGGTGTTACACTTAAGTTGGTTGTTAGCCTAGGAAAGTTGGGTGACCTAAGTTGTTTACTCTTGTACCCTTTTCTAGGCCTCCATGGAGATTAGATTGATATACAAAAGCAAAGAATCCAAAGAAGTTAGGGCAATCATTTCCAAAAAATCAAAGAAAATCTAAGAACTTACTTAAAACCTTACTCAGAGAGTCGAGCAGACCATCTAAGAATACAACTCCCACACATTGCACTAGTCGAGCTTCAGGTACTGGGCAGCATTACCTGAACTTCTTAGAAGATTGACCTCACCAGGTATCATAACCATGATAACCCAATTAGGAGGGCTGGTTGAAGGACTGGCCTACAAATCTAGTACTTGGGAAACAACCACCACATCATATCCCACGAAGCCATGGGCATCTATTAGAGCTTTAGGAGCAACTTATTCATCTCTCTCCACTATGGGCAAAGATTCAGCCGAACTAATGGAAGTCACGATACTGGCCAGGACCCTACTCTTGTCATCTTCTACCTCCACAACTTCATCTAGACAAGGAATATGGACGTTTGTTTCTGACTCATCGGCCGGCCGAGGGCAGACCGATGGCAGACAACTAAGATAGTGGCTTGAGGACTGCTCCTACCTTCCCCAGGTGCCTCCACCTCCTTTCCAACTTTTCTCCTCTTTTTGGAAGGACTAGCGGACCGTTAGGAATGTGAGCCCCTTCCTTTGGGATTGTGGCAGAAACCCCAGATGGGTGACGTATTTAGGCGATCAAGTCTCGGATCTTTTGTTGAGCTGACCCAAAAGAAGAAAGATCTTGAAGCTGGAATTATTATTGGTTTTTCTGCTTAATAGTCCTACATAAACACAAAAAATGGGATCACAAAGATCTGGGATGACAGTTCCATTAATGCACATGAATAAGTCATATTGCCCTTGACGTCATCATCACTATCCTGGTCAGCAGCTATAGCATTCTAGGTCCTCGAGGGCCTGGTAGAGATATCTAAAATCTTCCCAACCCAGTCCTTGATGCCTTCCATTTCTATAGGAGGTCACCTTTAGAACTGTAAGTCAAAAGGAAAGATGATATGAGATGAGGCACGCTAAAAAACATATTTAAGTTAGAAATAATTACTTACAATAGATTTTCCACATTGAGGGAAAATGGTGATTTTCCTAGCTGGAGAAGTTCCTAATTTGGGATGATGACGAATCTCTCATGCCACCCTGGTCATAGTCATCATCAATACTCGAGATAAGGGCCATATTTCCCTTGACGTCATCATCATTATTCTACCCCGATAGAACTTCGAAATAGAGGTGCCATAGATTGAATGGTTGCTCGGGCACATCTACTAGATACCTTAAGCATGCAACTAGCCTCTATACTTGAAGTTCTATAGCTAAGAAAATTTGATATTTTCTGCATAGCTCATCAACAACCACATCTAATGAGAGGTTAAACCTGATGGTGAAAGGGTAAGTGTATCGTACGAGCAGTCAGCACGCTAGTCGGTAACATTCATACCTCCCGGAGCGTAGTAGACACGCATTCATCCTTTCTTCCACTTACAATCAGCACAGACAAATGAAAGATATGGGGGAAAATTTGCCACGGGTTTATTCCGGTCACCGGTCTATTTGGTGGTCTTCCCCAGAGCCAAAAATGATAAGAAAATTCCAACACCTTGGATATGATTTTAGAAACAATTATCTCTGAGTCAGGACCCTTATCAAACTCTAGGCCCTCGAATGATGTCTCTCACGTAGAGGACTTGCTTTCCTCCTTCGCCACGCAATAGGCTCTACCTTTATTATCCCCTTGGTAGAGATCAATGGACGACGACTCTTAGTGATTTTAGAATTGACAACGAGGGTAGGTTAAGTAAATTGACGATTTGGAATTTGAGAAGACATGATATAGGTTATTTTAATCAAATAAATTTATTTTCATTCAAGACATGATATAGGTACGGAAGTCGAAAGCAAAAGTATAAATGAGGTAAACTAAAAATAACAAAGGTGCTTGAAGGTTTAAGTTGCAGAGAATAAGAATAGAAAATAAGGATAGTTATAGGCGAGAAAATAATCATTGTCTGGGTAAACAATGACAACTCATCTATCCTAGATGTGTTGTGTTTCTCTGACACAAATTTGAAATTGTTGTTCCCAATTCAGATTAAGGTATCATGATGACAACTACACCTAGTTTTTATGTCTGATCATGAGGATAACAGCTAGACACATGTTTCCACCTAAATGTTTTCCACTTCTAGGACAATTACTTAGATCTATTTGCAAAGTAGTAAAACTATATGTGTTGGTGAAAATATGACACAAGAAAAAATTGTTTGACCAAGCATGTTGCAAGAGTAGAGAAGACTACAATGGATGATTAAATGGTCCAATACCAATTCAACCATCTTATAGTTAGACCATCAAGAGTTACCACCCGAATGTACTTCATTAGTACCAAAAAACAGAGATCTGAAATGATCTATACTAAAAGGTTCATAGTGCTTGGAGAGAGGATAACTTAAATAACTGTTAGGCACCTAGATCCTAGGGATTTCATTTAATCTCCTATGATCCGAGCCATGTAATGGATGAAACCGCTCATCATGGAAAATAGTTACTGTTAGCAATTTGTCACGATCCAAAAACTCATTGTGTCATGAGGGCACCTACACTAATCGTAGGAGAACCACCAACCTCATATCATGAAAGGATATTAAATTCAGAGTGCGGAAATACGAAAAGAATACCTTTATACCAAGGAAGTTTAAAACATTACAAATCTTTATAGAATACAACCATTTCTACCCCAAAACCTGATGTCACTAGTACAAGGACTCTAAGATATAATAATGACATAATAAAATAATGTTGCCCTAGATGATAGGGGTGACTTGACTAGATGAAGACTAAGACTACTGGAAGGATGACCTGCCTCACTCTCCCGTACTCCAAGCTGCACCTGAATAGACCGAATGCCTACATCTATGTAAAAGATGCATCAAGTGTAGCATGAGTACACAACGTACCCTCGTAGGCATCAAAGATCGACAACGACGGAAGTCATGTAACATGTATAAGCATCAAGTTGACTCTACAATAGGTGATAATACAATTAACATGCTAGTTATCTAATCCGTCCATCCATTTAGGTCATGATCTATAGATATATGGTCTACTCAACACTCAAGTATCAGTTTTAGTAAATCACATATAAGGCATTTAACACATAACGACTCTTACCTTGGCACTCAAAGATCCAACCCTCTACCCCGGGCGTAATGTCGTTTAATCCTCTACCTGACCCAATCTATTAGGTATGTTATTTACCATTCCCTAGTTAACTATTTATTAGTCTTAACCTTTTAGTTAAATTATGACACCTTGTTTTTATGGTCATGCTAGCCGATAACCCTCATAATGATCTTTCCCTCTACACAAGTCAAGAATGCACGTACTATACTTCCAAACAGTGATATTTAGGCATTCATGCATTTAGCACACATGTCATTACATTACGATGAACATGCAACAAGTCTACTAAATACTATCCTTCGGTACAAATAATTTACAAAAGGGGCACACAGGCACACATACCAACCTTACCCACCTTACCCTTACGCATTTCTATTTTAGAGGATTTTTTCCACATCCAGTACTTATTCCAGCAATAACCAAGAGTTCATCAAGTCTACTAGACATTAACACTGAGTACACATAACACGGAACCACCAACAAGAGTAAGAATGAAATGCAATGCAAATTGTGTATGTATGAATGCAGGTGCGACATGTACCTGGTACACACACGTTGCTGCAGTAGCTTTCACGTGATCCACGGAGGACTCATGAGGTCTCTATACCCATCTGATCCCATCGGATACTAGCATGATGGTTGAAGTGTCATATCAGTCGTCACTCTCATAACCATATACCATCTCTTAATTCGACTTCCCAAGACATTCACAGTGATTTATCAAAAATCCAATGCCAAGTATATATAATGTATGAATCAGATGAATATGAATACATCATGCGATCAACAAAATCATATTATCAGTTATGTTCAAGTGTTCAGACGAGATGTGAAGTGATGAATGGCATAACTAGTCAAATTAGAATATCATAATAACTTGGACATAATCCCACCACACATGTTTCAATATCATAAGGACACGACAACAAGCCTAACATACATATAAACTCTGAGTGCACATGGGGTCTCCCGGAAGGGAAAATTGTGTGATGAATAAGCACAACAAATCAAGTAGTGGTAACAAGCCCAACTAGTGGAGACAAGCTCAAATAAAGCAGCAGTCGGAATCGACTCAAATCACCCCTATTCACATTTATACACTAGTACCCACTCAGACGTTCATCATAATCGATTGAGTGGGACCCCCAACATGCCCAATACCCCTTAATACTTATAACTACTATGTACTTCTATAGGAGTGTATAACAAAGGAAATTGTAGCCTACCTAAGTGCCGAGCAAGAGCCACGAACGGTCGATCCTCAATGTGCGGTTCCAACTCTTTGAGCTTTTCGTAGCGAACGTAGTCTAACACATAAATCCTACGTTTATCAAGCAAGCACATACAAGGATTAAATCTGTAGTACCCCATACTTTCGGACGACGGTTTGAGCAGCTAGATGTATGCAAATAGACTCAAGCCTTGGAGGATTTATGTCATATTCACGTATGAAAATAAAGAGTTTGGTACATAAATGGATGCGGTCCCGAAATAATTTAGGACTTGATAAGTGGGACGACGATAAATGAAAATAATATTTGGTGTGTGTTAAAGAGGCTATGGACTAGTACTATACCACACGATCATAATACTAGAGTACATGAAGTGTGTTAAAAATATGATTTATTAATTAAGTGATTCGAGAACAAGGAATTGATTAGCATGGGATAAGTGTCCACCCCACATTTCCACACGGCAACCACGGAAGATGACAATCCAAATTGATATATAGATATATGCAAGATGTATATGTGGCCTTCCACGTGCTGGTCTACTAAGTGTATAATAAGCATTTCTTTTCATGAAATTGGATGGTGTATATCACTTTTATATAAGGAAAAATCTGAATCTTTTCTCTAAGTGATATAGAACGAATAAAAGGGCATCTTGCATGTTTCTCCATGAATGTAACGATCTGGTACAACTTTGTAGCTCACTCATTGAGCAATTCTTTTCCAATGGTAGTAGCCTATATTTATTTCCTCTTCTCTAAGCTTCATAGCAAATCGAAGATTACTTCGTAGTGAATTAAGTTGGAAGGATGGTTAGTTCTTGACATCTAAGATTTGCCCATGAAGGAAGGTTGAATTCTGTTGTGTTTATTAAAAATGTCAAAATTCAAGGTATATTAAGGCAAATAATTTCTTTATTTTGGCATGTTCTAAGTATGAAACGTCAACGTAATACTATCCCATAAATGATCTTATTCTTAGTAGTTAAGGATGTTCATGTTATTCATTCCTATGTTCAAAGCATATCTAAATATGTTTCTAAATCCTTATTGATGTATATGGAAAAGATGTTAGTATTCATAATGTAAATCGGAGGTGAAGCGACATTACATCATTCCGACAAACTTATGGTGTCTTATTATCATATCATTCATGCATTATATTCATGTATTACCCTTGACCTCAAAGGAGTTATATACTCTACTATATGTATGCATTATATATGTATGGGGATGGGAAAAGGGAAGGCGTTATATACGCACCACCACCTGCAGCTGGTACAGATATACGATGATGATTATGCCCACAGAGGCCGATATGATATGATGGGATGCCTACAAAGGCTTGATGGCGTTATATACGCATATGTATATGTATGCCCGCATTGTGCATGGCATTTAGGCATATTATGGCCCTTAGAGGCATTTTGTAAAGGTATGATACTTATGCATATTATGGCCCTCAGAGGTAATTCGGTACAGGTTGATTCTTTCTCGTCTTATGTTACTTTCATGTCTCTATTATGCTATTCTTCATGCCTGACATACTCGGTACATCAGTAGTACTAACGTCTCTTTTGTCGCGGGATGCTGTGTTTCATGCTCGTAGGCTGAGGTAGGCAAGGCGACGGTCCGCATTAGTAGGTTGCTGACTCAACGGATATTGAAGAACTTCCCTTGTTTTGGAGTGGCGGTCTAATTGTGGTATGATATTTGTGATATGCATATGGGTATGGCGGGGCTCTATCCCGACCTTACGATGTCACATACTCTTTAGAGGCTTGTAGATAGATGTCCTGTGTGTGGTAGTCGTGTATGACCGTGTCGGCCTTAGTATGTATATATGCATAGGTTGAGTTCTTCTGTTCGTAAGATTTTAAGTAGCTCCTTTCCAATTTATCATTTCTATGTATCAACAAGTTATTTGGTGACGGCTCACGTGGCCCATGATTAATTATGGTTAGATGTTAAATGTAGGATTAGTTGTACTCGGCAAGTAAGGTCTGGGTACCCGTCATGACCCTCCAGTTTGGGTCGTGACAAAATCCCTAACCAAACGTAAACTACCTAACCTTCACCTCGGGCCCATGATGTCAAAATTCATTCTTTGTTGTCTCAAAAAACTTCTAAATGTGATTATTAGTCATAACCCGAAGTTAATTTGAAAGACATCTTCATTTAGACCTTAAATTATATAATACCATAGAAACTCCATTTTTACAACCCTAGGTTCTTTCCCCAATTGAAGAAGCAGTTTTCTATAGTCAAATTAAACCTTACCACTCAATCATTTATTCCACACATCTACTTATTTAGAAGAAATTGGCTTTTACACATTCCTTTTACCTCATGAACTCTTGTTCCCATCATTTAACTATCAAAGAACGTTCAATTTACTTCTCCCATTACAAGTTATACCCATAACACTAGTACCATGGAAAACTATCATAAAGGGAATGTGGGTTTACCTCCCATGAAGATCTTAGGCCAAGAATGCAGGAAATTCTCTCTAGGGTAGCCCCCAACTCGAGTTACAACATTTAGGGAAAGTGAGCTATTTTTAGGGGCATTTAAATCATATGACTGCCAGCACTTCTGTTACTGCGGACACGATTCCACTGGTGCAGACTCGATGCGGCGGAGAAAATGGCCGCAGAGGAAAAGGTACTCAACACATCGCCTAGCGTCAAGGCGGAACAAGGCTCCGTTGGAGTGGAAACTCCTTGTCCGCTGGGGCGAACACGATTTTGTCAAAGCGGAAAGGCTCTTCTCAGCAACTCTTCATTGCGATCAATATTCTTTCCAATTCGTGGAAGTTACTTGACTCACGATTCCTACTAACAATATCATTAGCGAATGCCCGGAGAAGAGGTATAACAGAAAAATGGGCGGAAGGTTCATAACGACTGAACGAATCGTTACATCAAATACCAATTAAACAAACGTTCGTCCTCTAACAGAAACAATGAAAAGTGGCATGTACAATGTATAGGGCTCATGACTTGGTCCCACAAGGGTTCTTATCGATTTCGCACATCAAGGATAGGAAACAACATCATGCAAACACAGTTAGGACCCCTCGTTACCAACTCTTGTCTATAGCACAACTCTCGTTACTGACACTTTGGATTGTTCGATGGAAACTACTCATTCTAACCATGTTATGGGGAGAGAATATTTGCACGGAAAATTTTGACTTCGAGGATTCACGGTATAGAATTATGCCTTCGGTCACACTACCGCAAGTCACCATACGTCATTATAATTGGTACTATTGAATTCGTAACATTATTTTACCACATAGGCTCATTTAATCACTTTTGTACAAGAATTCACGGCATGAAAGAATAGCGAGGACCTGACGCTTCGTAAGAGTTATATAATGTCTGAGCGGGAAATTGTCATACAAACAGATGAGGCCAAATACTCGCCAGGAGAAACATCGCTTCCGAATAACATCACACACACTGTAAACTTAGATAAGGGGACTCCGCTGCAGCAAAATATTCATTCGCTGAAGCGCTCTCGCACCCGCAAAAATGGGTTCGCCGAAGCGGACAACTAGGAAAGAGGTAAACCTCGCTGGAGCAACACAGTCACCCGCTCATGCGGACTCGCTAGGGCAGAAAAAGGGTTTGTCGTGGCAGAAGACGCATAATTCAAAAAGTTTCCCCAAAAACAAATCGATCCCCCCCTACTTTTCCCATTACAATCCTCAACTCCTAAATCCACTTACAAACCTCCCCCTCTTAAACTACCCTATTGAAAACATTCTTACAAACCCTACCCACACAAAAAAAATCCTCTTTCTCTCACCCACAATTCCTCATACCCTCTGCCCCACTCCTCTTCCGACACGCCAAAGTCAACCCGACAGCGGCACACACACTATGTCACTCAGAACTCTCTCACATCTCGCACTACTCAAGTTCACCTCTTAGTAAGTTTCTAAAACTTCACACTACACACTATAGCTTCTTATGATATGGTATAAGTATAGTAGTGGGTATATAACTTCATGAAACTTGTTGAAAATTATTGGGTGAGGGTTGTCACAAGTGTAGTTTTACATATCGAGTAAAATAATGGCGTAAAAGGGTTCTACACTTCATGTATACACACACATGAACTAAAGGGAGGGATTTTCCGGCCAAAATCGGGGTGAAATCACTAAATTTTCCGGTGGAGGGGTCTGAGACGACGATCTCACTCCGGCGGATGACCCTCTGTTGGAGCGGATCCGCTAAGGCGCAAAAGGCTTTGCTGAAGTGAAATGATTGGAGACACATGGTTTTTGCTAAAGCGAACACTTTCCTCGCTGGGGTGGCTTCGTTCCAGCGGAAGGCCATTCCGCTGAAGCGAAAATAGCACAGTGGCAGTGCTAAAATAGTAGCTTCGCACCGGCCTACTCGGGTCAAACTTTATTGGTTTTTTTGGCTCGTTAGAAAAATAATAACATGATGTATATGACTCTATCGCCAAACTAAAATAGAATTGAATAAATGCGGGTATATTTGGAGAAAACAGTTTGAAATCAATAGACAACCTTGCCCAAAACTATGGACTTATTATGATTATGTCCAGTTTATGTCCAGAGACTGTCAGAATTGATACTATACAGATCTGAGGGATAAAAAGTTGTTGAAAGAGAGGGGCATAGACTTGACTGGTGTGGAAGAGCTTCTTTCAGACTTTTATAACCGATTGATGCAGATAGGTCGGAGATGCTTTGCTCAAGCCCCTTGCAAGGCCAACGAAGACTGGGTAAGAGAGTTCTATGTCAACCTGAAGTGGGTGAGACTGTCGGATCCAAATCCGGAGATAAGGATTTGGGGCAGGGTGGTGCAAATCGGGGTCGAGGTGATTAATGAATTTTATGGGTTGCCGAACCACCCACTAAAACCTATGAGTGCCAAAGAAGATTGTGGTAATGGGGAGTGGTTGGTGTCACATCTGGTGGCTAAGAAGCACAGGAACAAGATCATCTGGACCCACAAGACATCGGGGATCACTAACAAATATTTCACTGCTGAGGCTAAGAGGTGGCAGAGTATCTCGTCAGCAGGGTGTGGCCTTCTAGTAACAAATCTGACGTTTCGTACATTCGGGATCTGATGATAGCTTGCACACTGGATGGTGTCCCGATGAACGTGCGCCACCATATCATTTTCGAGTGGAAGGATTACCTGATTAAGGGGGGGCAAGACTAATGTTTCCTTTCTTTATTACTGAGTTATGCCAGAAGGCAAATGTGTCGGATAAGCCTGATGATGACTTGATCGATCCTGAGGGGCTATTCCCCCCTCTAAAGATGTCAGTGGCGGGTACACTGGTGAAGAGTAAGAAGAGAAAGGTTGACTTGAATGTGAGTGGTGATATCGATGATGGGACTCAGTCAGAGGGTCAACTTGGTGTCATGGGTTCTCTGTTGCATGAAATGAGTTGGGCTTCCTAGGCCTTCTATCGGGGTTAGTTTTTTGGGTGTCTATGCCGACTACTTCTCATGAAAGGAGATGAAATAATATTTTGAGGCGCAGATGGCCCTTCAGACCTCGGTTGGTACTTTAGAGATGGCGTACAAGGGTTTGGCCAAGGACCATGGTGAAAAAGAGGAACAAGTCCAGGGGAAAACTTCACGTGAAGATGTGGAAAGGTATTAAGAGCTTATTCAACCATTTGGACTACAAGAATCCCCTTCTCATGGAGGACGAGCATTATGATGAGGGTCATGCTAGTCGATAACCCTTCCAATGATCTTTCCCCCTACACACAAGTCAAGAATGCACGTATTATACTTCTAAATAGTGATATTTAGGCATTCGTGTATTTAGCACACATATCATTACATCACGATGAACATGCAACAAGTCTACTAAATACTATCCTTCGGTACAAACAATTTACAAAAGGGGCACACAGGCACACATACCAACCTTACCCACCTTACCCTTACGCATTTCTATTTTAGAGGATTTTTTCCACACCCAGTACTTATTCCAGCAATAACCAAGAGTTCATCAAGTCTACTAGACATTAACACTGAGTACACATAACACGGAACCACCAACAAGAGTAAGAATGAAATGCAATGCAAATTGTGTATGTATGAATGAATGTGCTATATGTACCTGGTACACACACGTTGCTGCAGTAGCTGTCACGTGACCCATGGGGGACTCATAGGTCCATATACCCATCCGATCCCATCGGATACCAGCACGAGGGCTGAAGTGTCATATTAGTCATCACTCTCATAACCATATACCATATCTCTTAATCCGACTTTCCAAGCCATTCTCAGCGATTTTTCAGTAATCCAATGTCAAGTATATATAATGTATGAATGAGATGAATATGAATACACGATGCGATCAGCAAAATCAAATTATCAGTATTTATCAGTTATGTTCGAGTGTTCAGACGAGATGTGGAGTGATGAATGTATAATCAGTCAAATCAGAATATCATAACAACTTGGCCATAAGCCCACCACACATGTTTCAATATCATAAGGACACGGCAACAAGCCTAACACACACATAAACTCTGAGTGCACATGGGGTATCCCGAGAGGGAAACCCGTGTGATGAATAAGCACAACAAGTCAAGTAGTGGTGACAAGCCCAAGTAGTGGCGACAAGACCAAATAAAGCAGCAGTCGGAATCGACCATTCCCCAAATCACCCCTATTTACAGTTATATACAGGTACCCACAGACGTTCATCATAATCGGCTGATGGGACCTCCAACTCACTCAATACCCCTTAATACGTATAACTACTACGTACTTCTATCGGAGTCTACAACAAAGAAACCATAGCCTACCTCAGTGCCAAGCAGGAGCCACGAACGGTCGATCCTCAATGTGTAGTTCCAACTCTTCAGGCTTCTCGTAGCGAACGTAATCTAACATGTAAATCCTACATATTAATATCAAGCAAGCACATACAAGGATTAAATCCCTCACCAAACGTAAAATACCTAACCTTCACCCCGGTTCCATGATGTCAAAATTCATTCTTTGTTGTCTCAAAAAGCTTCTAAACATGATTATTGGTCATAACCCGAAGTTAATTTGAAAGACAACTTTATTTAGACCTTCAATTACATAATACCATAGAAACTCCATTTATACAACTGTAGGTTATTTCCCCAGTTTAAGAAGAGGTTTTCTATAGTCAAATTAAACCTTACCACTCAATTATTTAATCCACACATCTATTTTTTTAGAAGAAATCAGCTTTTACTCATTCCTTTTACCTCATGAACTCTTGGTCTCATCATTTTAATTATAAAAGAACCTTCAATTTACTTCTCCCATTACAAGTTATTCCCACAACACTAGTACCGTGGAAAACTATCATAAAGGGAAGGTGGGTTTACCTCCCATGAAGATCTTAGGCCAAGAATGCAGAAAAATCTCTCTAAGGTAGCCCCCAACTCGAGTTACAACATTTGGGGAAAGTGAGCTATTTTTAGGGCCATAAATCATGACTGCAAGCACTTCCGCCACGGCGAACACGATTCCGCTGGTGCGGACTCGCTACGGCAGAGAAAGGGGCCGATGGGGCGAAGGTACTTGACACCTTGCTCGGTGTCGGGGCGGAATAAGGTTCCGATGGAGCGGAAACTCCTTGTCCGCTGAGGCGGATACGATTTCGCCAAGGCAGAAAGGCTCTTCTCGGCAACTCTTCGCTGCGATCAATCTTCTTTCCAATCCATGGAAGTTACTTGACTCACGATTCCTACTAACAACGTCATTAGCGAATGCTCGAAGGAGAGGTATAACAGGAAAATGGGGGGAAGGTTCATAACGACCGGACGGATCGTTACACAATCCTATAAAGTCCCACACTTTTCCACGATTTGTATATGATTTTTCACCTAATTACTCATAACTTTTCAATTGTTCTTTGAGTACACGATTGTTCATCATTGTTCTTTAATAATATTCTTCATTTGATCCAGGAGAATCAGAAAGAATCTCTCCTTGTTACTTCGTTAATTATTTACTTTTACTTATTTGTATCAATAAAAATCTCTCTCCACGAACATATCAGTATTTGTTTATGATATTCGAACAAAACTTCAACCTTAATTTAAAATATTGATCTCAAATCTCAAATCCTACTAAAAGTAGAATTTCAATTTCGAGTTTGTTATTTCAAACTTAAATTTAAACCAAAGACTCATAAATTTATATTTTGTAAAATCAGACTCATAATTTTAAAGTTTGCAAAAAAAAGAAAAAAAAACTCATGCTCAACGTGAAAAAATATTCATTCAAAATTATAATAAAGAATAGCTAGTTACTATTATTGTTGATTTATTGAACCGTTCTGTAAAATTATGTCTTTTTAAAAATTTACACATAATTGCAAGCATTTATCAATAAAAGGAACATGGAGATATGTGATTTATTAATGCAACACCTTGAATATTCAGATAGATACATTATTTATAGACTATGATTTACTTATTCGGTAAGATAGTAAGAACCGGAGAAATTATGATAGTTTCCACAAAGTGGGGGATTTTCATGTTTATGAGAAATATTAACTTTTGAGATCCAAATTTGTATGCCCAAACAAAATTTCAACTTCAAATCAACCCGATTTAATCATGGCCAAACGGCACCTCAGACATATTAATGGAAAACTTCAGTAAACGGATCAACCCAAATCGTACAATCAGGAAAGTTGAGACGGGCGAAGGAAAATGCAATGTGATCATAGACCATATCTGCTCAGGAGCACAAAAGGAAAGGAGGTCAACCGTAAGACCAAAACCCTATAATGGTATGCAAATTAAATATAACAAGGGCATCTGCCAGGATTTTTTTCAATTATTTTGATAATTAGCCCGTTAGGAAAGTTAAAGAAGTAACTGTGAGACACGAATGAGGATCATTGAGTTTCTGAGAATACGAGACAAACTGTAATCAAAACTTTCTAATGCATTTTAATTGATTTGACGAAAAAGTTAAAACCATGAATGTGTCATTTGAACTGTTGGTGCTATTGGATTACTACCTCTTTTTTTTTTTTTTTGCCTGAGTGCTACGAGCCTATGCCAAGAGAACTTGGAAATAGAAAAAAGATGACCAACCGACTGCCTACACATTGCTCCCCGACCAAGCTCCAAGGCTCGAAGATGAGACAACTAAACACCTTGATCATAACAAGGGTCGTCCTAGACCTAGATTCAAGAATGATTGAACCAGGGCCCAATCGAACCATTTACATGCCCATTGCTGTGGATCCCAACACCATTTGGAACAAGGGATGGGGGCAGTCCAGCCATTGGAGGAGCAGCAGGAAACAACGCATGAGTGGGTGGAAGGTTATGGGGGCTTACTAGAGGACTACTAGCTGGACTTCCATTGCGCTGTTGGATGGCATGGATCTGTCTGAGTCCTTCTTCATGAATCCGTGACAATGTCTCCAACTCATTCATCGATAAAGCTTCCAATCCAGCTCCATACAGTGGGGCATGCCGAGACATTTCTTCCTGAAGTGATGCTTCAAGCTGACGGATGTATTGCTGAAAATGAAGCAACAAAATAAAATAATCAGTTTTGATACCTAATGCCTATCACAGTATGTTCCACAGAAATACAAAGAAGCCAAATTGAGCCAAATTTGTAGAGTAACAATGATCACTAATGATGTGGAAGAAAGAGGACAATAAAGCCGAAAAAACAAAGGGAAAAAGATTAAATCGTCAAATTATCAGAATTAGCCTTATATCCAAATATCCATAGAAAAAAGTTGCTAGGCATTTTTAATTTTTCCTATTTAGACTTCTACTTCTATAGAGTTTCTAAAAAATAAAAGAAAAGAACAGACCGAATTAAAAAAGATCCGCAGCTTGCTAGCTTTTACACTCTTGTGCGGCCTCTGAGAGAAAGTGAAAGTAAGAAAGGCACATCCAAGAAACTAACAACAAAAATGCAGTACTCTTATATAAACACCTGAACCAGCCCTAGCAGGATACAGAACTCAACAGCCTAACCCAGTCCTGCCTTTCATGTGAAAGTACTCTCAAAATGCTAGCCCATAGCAGGCCGTGGGCTAGCCTTTCAACTTTTTCATTCAAAAAAATTCTATAGAAGTTTGTTAGTTGCCACCAGTAATGCCACTCAAGGATTTTTCTCTTTTGTACTTCCATTGCTACAACCAAAAGGAAAAAAGAATGAATAAGATATTTTATTTTTTGGACAGAGGAACTTAGCAACTCATGCTCTACAAACTTCAGAAATACATAAATGAATACGACGTGTTCGCCATATTCGTTTGAACACAGGTACAATGGCAGTCTGTCAAGGAAAAGGTTCAGTATGAATAAGACAAGTTAAGAGTCCCACATGGATTGTGGATGGCGTACTATAAGGTCTTAGACAGTGCTCACCTCATGAGCTATCTTATCTTTTGGGATTGAGGCATATATTGACAATCTGTCGGAAAAAATTCAGATATCTACCACCTATTTGAAAAGGAATTCCAAACAGTATAAAGCTTCTTAATTTTTCGCAAAAGCAGGTGAAAATTTCCAAGAATGTTGAATACACATTTCAATAGCAGAAAGGTAATGAAAAAATGAGAAAATGAGGCCAGCAAGCTAATTGGAGCTTGGGCTGGAAAGCTCAGTTTAAATTGGCCACAAAAATCTGAGCTCAACCTCACCCAACTTATGGGATGTGCCGACCTCACAGCCAAGCCCATTTTGATAGTTATACTCAGACATATTGTTAAGAGTTAGGAAATTATTAATAAAGCAAGATCCCATTCCTTGAATTTATAGGAAACGTTTAGAACCCCTATAATTGTGTAAATAGGAATACGAATCATTAATAATTTCTAGTTTTAACAAATACACTATATATGCTACCTAGTTAGAACAGAAGAGAAGGAACTAAAGCTCAAAGAAAGAGTTGGAGTATGATCCCAGGCTGCATATGGTGGACTATCTGGAGTGAAAGGAATTCAAGATGTTTTGAAAACAAAAGCAACCCTATCCAGAAGTAAAGCTTAATTGTATTCGACTTTTGCATTTTTGGTGTAAAGAGAAGTACATAGATGACACAGACTCTCATACAATTCTTAGTCACTTTAGTTGCTAGTTAAATTTCTGTGCGGCTTTTATTTAACATCCTTGCAACTATGGCCTTCACTCGCCCCTTTTGAACTTAATACAGCTTGTTATCATCTCAAAAAAAATATATTAATAATTACTTTCCTTTCTTTTTTAGGATTACTTGGATACTTTCCTTTCCTTTCCAGGATTACTTGTAAACACTATTTAAACCCCAGCAGGTTTGAGGGAATAATCAAGCAATTTTTTTTTAATAACCCTGCTGTCCGGGCCAGCTTGCACGCACCTCGATTAATTCCACGGGATAATCAAGTAATTCATTCCCAACATCTCTTCTTTTCTCCTTTTTTACATGGTATAAGAGCCAGACCTCCCAATTCTTGGTTTACCCGATGTTGGGCCCCATGTTATAGTATTCACGCTTCAAATGTCAAAGTCGTAGGCGTGCGGGTTGTGTATTTGATCTCCTTATATGGTCTTGGATAGTCTTCCCCTTAATACCTCATGAGTTAGTTTTCAAGATTTGTTAGTTTAGTTAGGCCTAAGGTCCATTGTCTTATCATGGTACCAGCATCTAAGATCTTGGTAAAGACTTAAAAAGCTTCCACTACAGACGAGTGGTGTCGGCCTATGTGGATCGCTTGCCTGGCCGATACTTTCTTCGTCTCTTCTTTCTTTCAGTGTGTAGCACAGCTATTCTCTCCGGCTATCAGTGTTCTCTCTGTTCAAGTATCGTTCATCTCTTAAGCAACCGTTATACTGCCACTATCTCTTAGGCTACCAGCGCTGCTACTTTCTACACGACTGCCGCCCACCTATGATCTTGAGTTTCTATAGAGCCTAGGGTTTGAGTCCCTATCGTTCTCCCAACCTTGAGAATTCTTTTCTCATAGAAAGGGTTTGACTCCCTAGTCGCAAAATTCTTTCTAGCTACTCTGAAAATTCTCCCCCTCTTCTAATACTTCTTCCTCTAATTCTTTTTTTTTTAAACTGGTAACTGTTCTTCCTCTAATTCGTTTTATGCTAAAAAAGTTCTCTTTTCCAAAAGTTCTTTATCCATTTAATAAAAAAGAAAAGACCATTTCCTTTCAAGAAATTAAATCTTCTTTTTCTTAACCTCACACAAAAGCAAAAAATAAAATCTTCTTTTTCTTATTCCAAGAAAAAGAAAGTTGGTGGCTCAGACAAATAGAACCAGAATCCTACCTACACCAAATACAAAGATCAAACACCTCATTCTATTATCCATGAAATTGAAATGTGAAAATCAAGTAGCAAAACACATTGCTTCAGGTTCAGTGTTCATTAAAGAATGAAGCATATAGAAGTATATTGTCATTGTTTATTGGACAAAATATTGAATCGGGGTGCATTGTGACAGATTTCGATAACTTAAATTATTAATTATAAGACAATCTTACAAAATCACTTTGTGGCAAGTTAGGAGTATACAGTATGTAAGCTCCAACTTGAGGGGGGATGTTAAGAACTCGTTCCTTGCATATATAGGAAAGGTTTAGAATCCTATAATTGTGTAAATAGGAATAGGAACTATTATTAATTAGTTTCCTTTTTTAAGGATTACTTGCGTACTTTCATTTCCTTTCCTTTCCAGGTTTACTTGTAAACACTGTTTAAACCCCAACATGCTTGAGAGAATAATCATGCAATTCATTCCTATCATTTCTTCTTTTCCCTTTTTTTTTTTTACGTATATAACAAAATAAAAGCTTTCTTTATCTTACATGAAAAAGCAAAGAGAAAAGAAAGATAACGAATAGAAAACGGATAGAACTGGACAACCCTACCAGTAATTTATGTGCATGCAGCTCTACAAGAAAAATGATCTACCCTCTTTATAACACTGAAGATAGAAAAATATACTTATACAAATGATCAGATTTCCATCCTTTATCCGGCAGGAGTTAAAATAAATACTATGATGGCTGCTTTGCCTAATACTACATCCAATTTATATGATGAGTTTGACTGGGCACGGAGTTTAAGAAATAAATGAAGACTTTTGAATCTTGAGGTCTAAAACAAACCAAAAATATTTGTGTGGTTATAAATCATCTCGTTAAGCGTAAAAGGTAAAGTTTAAAGTTAAATTATTTCCAAATAAGGAGATATGTCATTCTTTTTTGGGATCGACTAAAAAGGAAAGTGTCATATAAATTGGGAAAAGGGAGTATATCGATTTTCATTTTTAAAATTTTTGTGATATTCGACCAAGCAAGGAAAGATCCTTTTATCTTACTTTTCACAACAAAAAAGATTTAAACCACCACCATAATCAAGGCAGAAGACCAGACATCAAGAAATAGGACAAGAAATATCAAGAGCAAAAACCTCGCAAGCCTCCAGCTTGGATTCCATTCCATCAATAAAAGCTTCACAGCGAGCAACCTGCTCCTCCTTTTCACGTTTCTCCCCTTCCATTTGCCCAACTGTTTGGGTCAACCGGCGTACTTCATCCTCAAGTGATTTTCGGAATTCTTCTCTGGTCACTTTCTCTGTGGCATAACGTTTCAATTCCTCATCAAATCTTTTCCATGCAGCTTCAGCATTCTTTAATCTTTCCGCAAGAGCATTTTTCTCCTTCATCACTCTCTGCAAGATTGGTTGTTTACATTCAGGGAAAGAGAAAAACATGTGATAGGCGAATCCATTTGGAGAACCGCAAAGGAAAACAAAACGAAACAAACGCATAACAGATTTAACACACAAGAACTTCCATCTGCAACTCTTACAAGCACAGACCACCAGAAGTCTTTGAATATTTCCAATCCTTCAAGAACAAGATTGAACCTTTCAGCAGTTCCAAAAAAGTGACTCTGGAGGCACTCCTTGAAGATAATAAAACATAATCAAATAGCTGGATTCTACGCAAAAAAAAAAAAAAAATTTGCTTGCACAAAAGCAATAGTCCATTATCTTGAATTGTTTGACTACTTATGGAGTCTAAGAAAAAAGAAACCATAAGGCAAATATGGCTATAATACCAAAAGAACCCTTGCAAAAGCTGCACACCCGGGGGGGTATGGTCTATTGATCAATGAAGTGGTTGCAAACATTGGAGACGGGTTCCGATCCTAGCAAAGACAAACATTTGGTGATTCTTCCCATTTGCCTAAACCACAGTGGGTTGAATTACACGATAGGTAGCAGATATCCAATAGAATAGTCGAGGTGCGCAAACTGGCCCTGATACTAGTAAGAAAACCTTGTAAATATTATTTTTGTATTCAGTGGGACCTCTATAACAAGTTATGTTAACAGCAAAATGGGAATAGAAAAATTAATTAGCATCTAAATGTAAAAAGGTGTTGATCTTTTTGGGACGGACAAAAAGGTGAAAGAGTGTCAAACAAATTGGGACGAATGAAAGGTTATCATTTGATTGACCATGAAAGGTTATTGGCATAATTAACTATTAGTATAAGCTATTTGGCTACATGGTTCGACTTTTGAGGTCTGGGTGCAACTTAACGCTATGAGATTAAAAGAGCACCAAAATCAAGATTGAGAAACCTAATAAGAACGCCACATGGTCTGATTCAGAGTCTACCTAAGAAACTGGCAAGACCAAAAACTGGTTCTAACTAAGGTAGGTTGTGCCACAAGGCACTAAAAGAAACATGTAACATCGGACCCTTAATCTTTTATAAGAAATTGACTTTTGTAGATAAAAAGTCTGGTTGAATGACACCACGAATGTCAAGCTTCAAAGAAAGTTTGAACTCTTTTAGGAAATATAAATTTGCTAATAAAATGACCAGAACTCACACCTCAATTGGTAATGATCAATAGGCAGGAAAAGAGCTTTCAGCAGATAAAGCAAAAAATATAAAGAGGACGCAAAAAAGATAAGATAGAAGAATATTAATGTCATCAGTGGAAATCATGGCAAAAACTGAACGAAGCTATATAACAAACTCAAAGGTTCAACGTACATAATAATACATGCCAATTAATGATGGAATGCAGACCTTTAATTCATCACGTTTCCGTGATTTCAGTTGGGAAAGTTGTGCCTCGGCATCATGCAACCGATCTTGAATAGCTCTTTTCTCTGCAGTGAGCTTAGCAATTTTCTCATCCCGCTCAGACCGTAGCCAATCAAGTTGACTCTCAACTTCTTGTATATGTTCTGTTAGTTCCTTTCTTTCCCGAGCAAAACGATCCATCTCAACCCTCATTTCAGACTGATGTTCAAGGTTTGTCAAATCAAAATCACCAGAAAAAGAATGAGATATTTTTGCAAGCAAGCATTCTTCGAAAAACAGAATCCCAAAAAAGAAAGAAATAATGACCAAGATACCTTGAGACGGTTATTAGTAGCCTCCGATTCGTTAAGCCTTTGGGACATGATAGCTTTCTCTTTAGCCTTATTGACATTTTCCACTTTCCTTTCCTCGCGAATGCGCATAATTTCATCTTCAATAGCACACAATTGATGCCAAAGTGCAGCACGATCAACATTGGCAAGTTCAGTAACCTCCCTCATCATGCTTAGGACTGGTCTAACAATTTCCTGCTCCTCACATATCAAGATTATCAATATCTCCAAATCTAGATCTAGTTCACAAGCACTTTCCCTTGAACTGGTAGCACGATCAACAAGCCTCTTGAGTATCCTCAATCGGTAAGACTCATCAGAATACCACTTAAACAATATGGTGTAAAGAAACTTTACAAAACCGTTTACACGTGGATCTCTAGAGAGTGCCAATGTCTCAGCAAGACCAAGAATTGATGTAAAATCATCTCGCTGGGCTGTCAATTGCTCAATGGTTTCCCCTTCCACAATCACGTCAGTGTGCGGAAAATTTTCAACATATTGAGAGGTCAAATTTAATCTCCGAGCAAAACGTCTTTCCAAGACCATGGCTACAGATTGAGCCACAATGGCCCCTCGAGCTACAGTTCTCTCAAATGTTTGGGAAGCTTCAATGGCAAGACATGGAATTGATAACATATCAATAAGTATATAAATATCGGCAAAATGTTGAGTAGAAAGGAAAGCTTGCTCATCCACTTCAAGTGGTCTTTCAGAAGTATGACAACTTTCACCAAATAAGAAAATCCCACATGGTACAGCAGAGCAATTGTCACCAGAATCATTCTCGCAATCAATATCTCTTAGAATAGCTTCAGCAACATCTGCACAGCTATTTACAGTTCGGCTCAAATAATCGAGAACGCATGGGGAGACTTCACTGCCTAGTTTTTTCAGCCGGATACGTACGGCTCTGACCTGCAGAGAAATCAAAATATAACACTTGTAGAAGGGTGCAAAATAAGATCAAAAAATATAATCCCAAATTTTATGCATACTGCTTCTGGAAGATGTTGACAATGAAGGGCAGCCTTGAATATGAAGTCAACGGTTGCTGCAAGAGGTTCATCAATAGAATCTTCTAAAAGATCCAATGATTGGAAAAGGACACGTTCCCACACATCACTGCTACACTCCAACTGCCCGAGGGCACCAAATACCTGAGAGATTAATACTTAAAAGCCATCAGATCGTGAAAATTGCACTTCATAAGAGCTGAATGCTAAATGTATATGTGATAGCAATAATGTGAAGGTACATAATTTTTCATGTATGATTGGAAGAAATGAAAGATAGTTAAGATTATCTTACTGGAATCATTAATGCAGGTTCAGCATCTGGCTTCTGAAGTCGTTCTAGAAGCGCATAAGCAGCAAGCGGATGTTCTGAATGTTCAACCAATTTTGGAACCAAAGCAACTAGGTCCGGCTGTAGATGCTTTGGAGCTTTATCCAATACAAGGGCTATCTTTTGGGCTGACTGCGGCCTCCTCCTTGGCTCAGGACAACCTTGTGGAACAGCTCCATCAAGTGCTCTTAGGGAGTTCACTATCAGTCCAAGAAGCTCCTCGGACTGCTCTGGCCATTTGGTCTGAAATTAAAGATTCTTTGAATGGTCTATACTCAGACATATCAAACCAGAAAACTTCACTAGGAAGATAGCAGTTGTACCTTAGTACGAAGAGAGGGATTTTCAAAGGAACCACCAGCAGATGTTTCCGGCGGATGCATAGGCTTCCCGTTGAAAGCCCTTTCAGGTGCATTAATCCCATCTATATCTGAGCTCTGAACAGCAGATGAGTTCATGCTCTCGTCCGTCACCGTATCCAGTCTATCATGGGCGTAAAGTTGCAAAGGTTCATTTGCACCATTAGCTCTATCAGACCCCAATTGACTACCTGCTCCATTGCCATCTGGAAAAGCTTTAGGATTCACTTCAGATGACCCACTACTCGAACTTCCTTCTGAAGGTTGGCAACATTCAACCATAATATCCAACAGTAAATCAATGATCGCTTGCTGCAACACTTTTACCCCCATCAGCAAGTTCATCAAGCTGGGGGAGGATTTGTCATTCTTATTTACCTTCTTTCCATCACTACAGCCAGATATATTAGTAGGAAGGAGTAGACGCTTTACTTTAGCAGGGTCATCAAGATACACACGAAGACCCGTCAAGAACCCAGCTATTGCACCGGCATCCATAAGGAGTTTCTCCCTTAGAGTGACCTGCGGTTGAGATGGATTACCCCCGTATGTGAGGTGAAACCCTGCTCCAGAGAGAAGATTTCTGAAGATATCTTCTTCATCACTGATCCCTTCACTATCTTCCGAGTCAATGAGTTCATCAGGGTCAGTTGTCAGAGCATCTTGATCATCCTCCGAAGCCAACACCTTGAAAAAATTAAAGAAAAAAGATAGAGAAACTAAGATCATAGAAATAAATATTCTACTAGCAACTACTATTCATGGGAAGAGATGTAGAAACATGCAATTAAACACAGCCAGACCAAGCCACATGCAATGCCCCAACTAATAAGGAGGGGTTGTCTGGTCATTTGATAAAAGAAAAGTAGCAGAAAAAAACAAAACATAGATTCTGAAGAAGCAGAATACAGTGAACTAATAGCAGAAATTTTTCTTCAGCAGAAGCTTTCTCTAGAGCAAGGAGTGAGGAGACTTTGGGACATACAATGGAGTAAATAATCACTGAGGTGAGTTAGGATTGATCACTTTAATCCATGGATTACTTAAGTTTATGACTCTAACCATCAATATTTTTTATTATTTCATAGATTCACCATAAGAACTCTACTACTCAAATCTGATATTTCTTGAGTTTGTGGGCTCAGAGAGGTAATTTTTTATGCTCTAATTTAGTAGTTTATCATTATATATGAAAATGTATCCTAGATTATGGGTTAAATAGTAGAGAGTAAACTGTTTTAATTTGGGTTCTGTTTTGAAAATCAACAACATTCCCAGTATAATCCCACAAGTGGGGACGGGGGAGGGTGGTGTGTACGCAGCCTTACCCCTACCTTGCGAAGGAAGAGAGGTTGTTTCCGATGCACCCTCGGCTCAAGTAAAGCATATCAAAATCAAATATGAATATGAAATACAATAGTGAAGAAGACATGCAAAAAATAAAGGAGAAGAGAATAACAACAACAAATAATATTGTAACCGAAGTAAAAGAAACATGTAATAATCAAATCGAAGAATAAGATAATAGGAGAGTAATAATGAGAATACTTATAAGGGAAACTAGACAAAGTTCGACTGTCTACTAACCTTCTACCCTAATCATCGACTTACATATCCTCCTATCTAGAGTCATGTCCTTGGTAAGCTCCAGGGGTACCATGTGTACCATGTCATGTCTAATCACCTCTCACCAATACTTCTCCGGCCTACCTCTACCTCTCCCTCTCCTCCTACCCACCATAGCCAACCAATCACACCTCCTCAATAGGGCATCTGTGCAACTCCTCCTCACATGCCCGAACTATCTCAACCCCACCCCCACCCCCACCCCCACCCCCACCCCCCATCTTGTCCACCACGGAGGCCACTCTCACTTTGTCTCGGATATCTTCTTTCCTAATCCTCTCTCTAGTATGCTCACACATCTATCTCAACATCCTCATTTTTGCTACTTTAATCTTCTAGAAGTGCGAGTTCTTAACCGGCCAATACTCCGCTCTATACAACATAACTGGTCAGACAAGCACTCTATACAACTTACCTTTTAAGTCTTGGTGGCACATTCTAATCACACAAGACACCGGATGCAAGCCTCCATTTCAAAAACCCCGCTTCAGTTCTCCTGGCATGCTTACATCCAAGTGTAATCAAAGTGAAACACAATTCTATTCATGAAACATAATTGATCAGATGGCCTATATTATTCATTTCCAGAAGGTAATCACTATTTTTTTAGTGCATGAAGATTTATGGGTATGGAAGAGAAAAACTACAAAAGTTATGGACTCGGTCCAACTAGTAATCATGGATCCAAACTTTTTATACGTTGTAGACATAAAGTCATTTGATACAATGGAAGATGCTCCGGCCAACTAGTATTGATAGGTTGAAAGAAAGGGGGATTCATGACTAGCATTAAAATTAGTCAAAACTTTTTGTTGACAAAGGAACTCCCTTCGAGTGTGCACACCCTCTCACAAACTACACTGGAGGGACAAGCCCCCCCTCAACAAGCTCAACCGAGACACATTAGTCAAACTTATGTGGATCTGTCAATTTATGAGGCTGGCCCCCGAAGGTGTAGGAGAAATTTGCAAAAAATGGTGCAAGCTTTGGCAGTCATATGAATACAACATCTATCAAAACTTCCAACACCTAAGGTCACTTCTTAAAAATAGTTGCAGTGCAGGATAGAACGAAATGCTAGATAATAGTCCCTAGTTCTAAGGAGAACTTTGCTAAGGTTGCTCTTGACGGAAGGATTCACAGATTTGATGATGAGGGAAGCAATCAAACTCGAAAGTATGCCTGAACTTTACTAGTCATTTGCAAATGTGGCCAAAGTTCATAAGTGGAATGAACCAGACGTATCATTAAATGTTGACAGTGCACAGTAATAGCCACCGTTGAAGGCACTTCAGACAACAATTCAATACTCCATATTCAAACCATGGGGCAAGAAGAAGCTGTAAAATGTCAGCAAAGAGCTCAGTGTAGTGGAGATGAGCAACGGAAAATGTCAATTGGAATTTCCTTCAGAAATGGAAACCGCCAGAATAATAATGATGGGAGGGGTAGAGGTAAAGTGGAGAGTGAGACTAAAAAATCGTTTTAGTTATTCACCTAGTATGACTCCAATGAGACAAAATGGATTCATTTGAATAAGTTTCATGCCCATCTCTAGACTGCAAATATGTTCAGACAAGTCAAAAACAGGTGTGGAGGGTTTGTAGGGCTCGATCGTGACAATCAAATAAGAGATCATCAGAAATGGGCAAGGATGAAAGAGATGCGCAAACGATTCCAGTAGGGATTAAGGAAGAATGCACAGATGTTGTTGAGGCGTCTATTTACGGGAGAAGTGGCATCCATTACGGAAGAAGATACAGACACAGCAATGAAAATATTTTCCCGACAAGGATGAGGCAGGGGAAGGGGGCTTGGTAGTCGGCGAAGGAGATGTGGGTGTTGTAGAAGAACTGGAAATGTCACGCGCATACAGGGGCTTTGTTGAGGTGACACATGGGAGGCACATGAGTAGAGAAGAAATTTTAAATTTTGAAATGTGGTCAAGGGTGGGACGTGGGACTCACACAGAGAAGTTGGATCAAATTTTGGGCCCTGCAATTAACGGTTCACTGAATCTGATAATTATAGAGGAACCTTTGTCGAGTTAGTATTGGGTCGTGGTGTTTTAAATTTGAAGAGCTCAAATAGAACCATTCACAAAGAAAATTAATCAAACCAATCCACCAACAGCTTCAACTCCTTCCACCAGCTCTATTATGATCAGTTCATAGTCGAACAATACTGATAACTCTGAACTTCTGCTAAACAGGGAATGTCCTAGAAGTCTAGAAAGATTTTCTACATTTAATGGGTTTAAAAATTAGGGATTACGCAATAACATCGAGATCGTTGAAGCAGAAAAGCCCATTGTGTTATTCTCAAAAACTTCTTGGTTTACCATGGATAGATGAAACCACTGACATGCAACAACTTCAGAGCCAGTGAGCCCCTCTGTGATGCTAGATACTGCATCTAAATGGGTCTAGACAAATATTCTCAAGTTGGGTGAGTAAGAGAGGGTGGATCTTTTGTGAAGAGGAAGCTATTGCTTTGTTCAAACCCCACTATGTGGGATTTCACTGTGTATGTTGTTGAATTGAGGATTAGGATGAGAAAACTCAGGCTGGGTTATACAAACTGGTAGTGAGATGAAAGTCAAAATATTTGTTGAAATGTGTGGTGTTTGAATAGCAGCAAGAAAGGAGGAATCATAAAATCGCCGGTAAATACAAAGCTGATACATACTGCTTTCAAGTCACTAAAGTTCAAAGGTGGAAAGTTCAGACAGTAAGGCACATTTGGCCCGACAGATGATTGGAAAGTCAACAGATGATTGTTCTGCTTGTTATCAGAGATGTTTTGAGAACAAGCAGAACAATTTACAGAAGTTCAAGATGAACTGCTTATCTCTTTTTTTATTTTTGGTGTAAACAAGAAGTTTTAGGTCAGACAGAAGATATTTTTGATGATTTAGATCTCTACTAAGAATAGAAAGTAGTAGAGATCAATATTGTAAAATGTAACCTTTATGGACGGGGACTACATATTGTGATGTAGTATACCTGTGGATATACAGATTAACAAGTACAAGTCTCAAAAAAAAGATGATTGGATTACAGATCCTTTGAAAGCAATGAACAGCAGGAGCGGTGTTAATTTTATGGGATAAACGTCAATGGGATGAAATTGCTTGTGTGATGGGTGACTACTCCATTTCTTTACAACTTTCAAGCACGGGTAATGGGTTTATGTGGGTAATTTCATCTTCGCACCAGAAGATCTATAAAAGAGAGCTCTAGTTTGAACTTTCAGCAGTTAGAGGACTTTGACAACTTCCTTGGACTGTAGCAGAGGATTTCAATGTCACTGGATTCATGGGGAGAAGATAGCACGAGAATCACTTCAGCGATGCAAGAGGTCTCCGATTATACACAAGAATTCGAGCTTATTGACCCCCGCCTCTGTGGTGGTAATTTCACTTGAGTGAGAGCTGACAATTCAGACGCTGCATCAAGGTTGGATAGGTTCTTATTCTCCACTGTTTGGGATTTGAATAGGTTCTTATTCTGCCCACCAGAAGATCTACAGAAGAGAGCTCTAGTTTGAACTTGCAACAGTTAGGACTATGACAACTTCCTTGGGCTGTAGCAGGGGATTTTAATGTCACTGGATACCTGGGGAGAATTAGCACAAGAGTCACTTCAGAAATGCAAGAGGTCTCGGATTTTATACAAGAATTCGAGCTTATTGACCCCCGCCTCTGTGGTGGTAATTTCATTTAGGTGAGCGATAAAACTTCAGAGGTTGCATCAAGGTTGGATAGACTCTTATTCTCCATTGTTTGGGATGACAATTTAGTAACATCAGCCAATTTGCTCTGCAAGACAGTCTTATATAATAATCCCACATCAGCACCTAGAAAAGAATGTTACACCCTCCCCACATACTGTTGAACCACAAAACCCAAGTGAATTTTCTCCAAGTTTTCATTGTATTGTGTTAATCTTTATTAGAGCTTCCTCCACAAATACTCCTTCGAATCTCAAAATGCTTCTAACAAAGAAAGATAAACAAAAATGTAACCAATTATGCATGCAGGTATAAAAGGTACCTGCAAATACCGGCAACCCAACCATCCCATTGCCATCAATATTTTAAGTCTAAGATAACCAAAAACACGATTAATAAGAACTTGAGTTGATTAATAAGAACTTATAATACTCGTCAGTGTTGTCGAAAGTGAAATGCATAGGAAAGTAGCAAAATCTGCTAGCGCTTTAGGCGCAAAAAGCAATGAACAACGCACTTTAGTGAAGAAACATGCAAATGACGAGAAAAATTAAAGATACATAAATGTAATGCAACAAAAATAGCTATAAACACAAATAACTTCAATAAATGAATAGAAAAAAACTATCACATCAAGAAATTACTTCATTCCAGATTTTCAATTCCCAATTAAAATTGACCATTTTTATTAAAACTAAATTTCTTATTTCCTATTCATAATCACTACCATGTCTACATTTACAATAGACACATCTCTCTGCTAGCTATATTTATGTTTAGCGGCACCCTCCTCAGCACAAGCGTATCAGCAACTAAGCACACACCTCAGTGTAGTCAGACACTGAGGTGCCACCTACGTGAGGGGAAGCATACAGCCTGCACTACACCAAACTTCAACAATAAAACGTAGTGCAAGCAAGCCATAAAGGCACTGATACTTATTTCTTCCAGAAAAATTGACCTACTCTCCTTTTCAGTCCGTCCCAAAGAAAAAATTGGTTTATTTTTTCCACAAAAAAAAACTTGATTTATTTTCTTAAATCAAAAGATATCAATAAATAAGAATTTAAATGAATCCAATTAATACCACTTTATATTATTCTCTTTTAAAAAGATAATAAAGCTTTATTGTAATTGCACCAGCACTAAGATAGTGCAGCTAAATGCAGTAAAAGATGCAAAACTTAACTCCTTGACTAATCATGCCGGGAGCTGAGGAATCTATCAGATTGTCTACCTCATACACATTTTCCAGTTTACCCCAAAAAGAAGGCAAGAATTTGTTCATATTTGAGTCTAGAAATAGACCTAATTTTGGAAAGACTGTTGTGCAACACTTTTAATCTGACAATTTTTTGTACTCTTCAAACTGTTATCTTATGCATTTCTTTTTTTTTTGGTTAAGGTAAAAGTATCTTATGCATTTCTCTACATGCTAATATAGATATATCAGTATATATACTATACTCATATTCTATTGTATTAGTCCTGCTAGTCAGAGTGAGTAATGTTTTTGTAGACAAGGGTTAAACTATTCTTGAATGTGTTTTTTCTTTTTTTTCCTTTTTATTAAAGGTTGGGGAGGTCTGGTGCATGTATACGGTTTCTGTTTAAGTTGCATAGTACAAACTATAGAGCAAAATAATATCAGGCAAGTACTTTGGTACATAGATATAATGTTATTGCATACACATTAGCGAAATAGAATGTCCATGGCTTTTCTTTTATTGGTAAGAACATAAAACATTACTCCCATTAGCCCAAAAAGAATGACGAGCGTGACATCGTAATCTCTTATAATTGCATAAAAAGTGTTATAAATCACAATTTTATGGTTAGAAAAATGAAACAAGTGTTCAAAAAAATACAATCAAATAAAAGCTCATTGACTCGCAAATTGCAATTGCGCATTGTTTATGGGACGGTGGGAGTTTCATTTTTCGGGTAACGGGCATCTGAAGTATATCCATAATTGTGTTGTATTGAACTGTCATATTCCGTGCCCTGAGAATAGAGAAACCCATGGTAGGCAGCACATTCCCTTTTAAGGGGAATCTAGATTAGTCTGACCAGATGGTTATATTAGGAAAAGAAAAACCACCTACCCAGGTTCAAGTCCAAGCTTCAGTGCTGATAAGACCAATTCTGAAGAACATTCTACAAAAAATAATATTGAATATTGAACACGAATGCATGACATTTGACAATTGAATCTTTCTTTCTCCATTTTAAATCTAAGAATATAAGCACCATCTACTTTTTGTGAGAGAAATCTGAAAACTTGAAAGGAAATGCAAAACAACGCAAAAAGAGAAAAATAAAAAGGAAGAATAACAAGAGTAGGGAGATAGGAAAGAGAACAGAGAAAAAGTTTCAATCTGAAACCTCAATCCTAATACAAGTAAAGACATTCTCAAAAAAGTACCCAGATGTACATCTATAATTTATTAGTAAGCTGAAAAATATCCTATATCTGAGGTGCACTGTTTCCAATTATTTCTTTTTTTATCGGTCTACTTCCAATTCTTCTCTGCTGCTCATATAATGAACTAATGAAGGAGCAGAATGAGAAATTTTCATATTGTTATTTCCTGTAAATCATTAGCAAAATGCAAATATCTCACACCAAAAATGTAACATTAGCATTTCTCTGTAGCTCATATAAAGAGGGAGCAGAATGAGTTGCATGTTGCCTCGTGGCATACTAAAGACTCAAAAACTTCCACCATAGAGGCACATATTTTACTGTTAACTAAATAGATGAGCTGATTGTTGTTCATGAATATAGATCCCTTGGTGGAAGAATGGAACAAATGCCAATGAAGGTGATAGAAATTTTATGGTCACACAGAGTAGAAGCAGACAGAGAGAGAGAGAGAAGTTGCAGATACCTCATAAATGGCTATGTAGAAAAAAAGAGTGATCACTAACCTCTAGGTCAGCAAAGTCAAACCAAGGACAGCAGTCCAAAATTTCACAGACAAAGACAACTGTATCACGTACAAGAAACCCAGCATCTGATTCCAACATATCTGAGACCTTCATAAATTGAAGAACAGAATTATTCCAAGTTTTAGTGCAAATGGAAGACTCCTTCCATACAGTTTTAGAATGACTTTTCTGGTTTAGAATAGCCATCCTGTATTTAACCCAAAAATTCTTCTCCGGGTCACTGCCAATAGACTGATCGCTCTCCAGATATATGCATATAGTGTCAAAAGATTCATATACACCTGCAGTGTAAAACAAGAAGCAAGATTGCCAGTTATCAAAACCATGGCATACAGACAATGTTAAAAATTTAAACAAAGGGGTTTACGCGGAAAATGACTCACCAATACGAAGCTCACATCCACCTGCTTGAAAATATTTGCTAAATATTTTCCGTGTTTCCATGATCTCCTTGAAGGACAAGAAGTTCTCCACCTTCCACGTAAAAGAACTTTTTTTCCCGGCTTCGTCCAGCTGAGAACCAGAATTTGCTGGCTCAATATCCTCAACTATCAATTCTTGAATGATGGATGACTCCTTCAAGATAAGGACTTCTGCAGAAAACACGACCGCATCCTGAACGAGAAATCCAGAATCTTGATCAAAGAGACTAGTGAGAGTCACAAATTCACGCCAACCCCAGTCTTTTGCAGCTTTAGAGTACCGGTTCTGAGATTCCTTGGTGACGGACTTCTCCTCCATTTTTTGGTTCACAACAGACAACCGATGGCTCACAAAACAACTCCAATCACTGTTACTATTCCTTGAATCTGTAACTTCAAGAAACACTGAAAGGTGGCATGGTGGCTGAGACTGCCCTGATACCGTGGATAAATGTAGCACACATCAGTCATGTGATAGAAACAGTAGACAAGCATCTCAATTAAGCTCAATTAGTTCCAACGAAAAGGCTAAATGTGTGAAGATATAAAAGGAAGCTACATGACTAGAATATTTTGAAGAACAAGTACTGGTAGTGCTTCAAGAATTTACATGCTCATCACAAAACAGCAGAAGCAATTGAGAGTGTATGAACAAGCAGCACGACACATAAATTATGACTGAAAGGATCATTTATGCTGGAAGCAAGAACTTTGCATGATCAGATAAGTACATAAATGATACATGAACACATTTCTCTAATCTCCATGGAGCCTTGATATCAGATTTACCATAGAAAAATATTGAAGGAACTTGTTTATGTACTGAAACCAAGCCTCACCAACTAACACCATACTAAAAAGGCAATAAAAGCAGCTGTGAGCATACCGAAACATATTTTTCATATGTGATGAGATTACTGTAGGCAGCATGAGGCATACCTCTGGGGTAAACAATCAGCCGACAATCCCTGTTTCCAATCGGAAACCTCCTGCTTTTTATGCAAAGCCCAGTAATCTTCCTTTTCTTTAAAATGTCCTTCAACCTTGTAAAGTTCTCAATCCTCCATGTAAACTTCCCCATGTGACCATCAGATTTCCTGGAACCACTCCCATTCCTCAGCCCAATCAGTCCCCCAGTCTTCGAAAAGCTACTAAGCTCTTTAATAACATGAAACGAAGTGCTAAAAACAGCAGTGTCATCTACCAAGAACCCTGAATCGGAACCCATAAAATCCACCATTTTCATATAATCGTTCCATCCCAAGCTCGTGTTATCCCCGTTCTTATTATCAGCAGCAAACCTTCCATAAGAATCCCGATGCATGTGATTCAAACCCGGCTTCTGATTCAACACTGACATTCTAAACAAGCACCAACAACTTCTATCCGAAGTCGATGTCTTCTCCGTATCCTTACTCTCTAAACACATAGACAAATACTCAACCCCATTTACCGTGCTTTGATACACACTAATCCTCAAATTACACTCCCCAGCTGGAAAAACCGGGCTCATAATTTTCTGAGTTTTTATCATTTCTTTAAACAAGCTAAAATTATGAACCTTCCAAGTAAACTTCCCACTCAGAACATCCCCAGAGGAACCAGTAACCACTACATTGGATACAGAGTTCGACTGCAATTCGTTGTTATCACGTGAAAAGCTAACGGATTCATTAAGTATAAGTATATCTGCAGTGATGAGAATGCAATCATTGTTGAATAAAAACCCTAATTTAGGGTCTAATATGGAATTGGAAGGAGTAAAATCACACCAGCCATGAGATTTCTTTTTCGAAGAAAATCGATGCCATGAATCACGATGAATAGACTTTGAGGAATCACTAGGGTTCTCAATGGCAAGACGGTAACTAGCGAAACAGTCCCATTTAGACGACGTCGTATTGCGAGGGTCCATAATTTGAAGGTATACAGAAATATAACCTGGCAATGCCTGTGAGTCACCTTTAGGGTAAACTAACAAACGGCAATCGAAACCGCCGACTTCAAAGTACTTGCTCCATAACGACCTCGCTTTTACTCTTGTAAAATTCGCTATCGCCCATTTGCAAACGGCGCCGTAACCACTCCGCCGCTCAACAGTCACAAACTCCGCCACCGCCGCCCCTGCGCTGACGTCACGAGAAGCAGCTACCTCCTCCACCGGCGCCGTTGGTTTCTCCGATGATGACGTCATAGAAGGTGGCGCAACCGACGGCTGAGATTGCTCAGCTGATGATGAAGAAACCGCCGTTTCGATGGCGGACGATAGATGGTGGTTGCGGCTGTGTTTCATCTTTGGTTAAGAACTTACTTTGGTTGTTTCTGTATGTATTGGTGTATGTATATATTATTGAGGGATGATGAATGGAGAAAAAAAAAAAGAAGAAGAGGAAAATGGGGTTTATGCAGCTCTGTGTGTGTGTGTGTGTGTGATGATGAGGGTGATAAAAGGGAGAAAAAGAGAGATTACTACCCTTTCTCGTCTCAAACTATGTTAAAATTGCCTAAATAAATAAGCATCTTGCTTACACGGTTTTTCTTTAGGGAAAATATATATTGCCCCATAAATTTGTCCAAAATTTGTTTGAAGCAAAATGTTTACCACCTTAAAATTCATTAGCACATTTTTTTTTGTGTTTTCTCTAGACAAGTTAATATTTTTTCTTACAATAAAGCCACTAAACTGGCTGCTTAGAGGCTATTTTATTATATCAGTAAGAAAACAAAACCAGCATCCTTAAATTATAATAATGCACAATATTAGAACTTGCAATTACTAAAAAAAATTGTATCACACTTGATGTAATACATCAACATGGTGCTGTATGTTAATCTTATTTTGTCCTGGATATGATTTTCTTGATGCTCCTGTATTAAGTGTTGTTTGAAGCTTGTGTTTTATGTCTAGTCTTTCTTCTCCCATGTCTTGTTACTGCTTTGTCTTCTGAACCTGACTTTTCTGTCTATTATGTTATAACCATGCTCATTTGGTTGAGTTTTCTCTTTTCCGCTTCTTTCAGATATCATCTTTTTTAGTGAACCCGATATCATCCTCTTGTATTCATAAAACATCAAGAAAATCAAAAAACACAAGATTGAAATTCAAGAGCAAAAATATTCAAGAAGTTCAAGTTTAAAGATTAATTTCTTCCAAGAACGGAATTCTTGTTTCTTGAATCCTTTCTAAATAGGTTTCTTGTTTCTTGATTTATTTATCCTAGTTCTAGTAGGATTCTGGTTTTCTTTATTCTTTTCCTTATAGATATGGATTTTACTTTCCTTGTTTTTAGATATTTACTTTCTAGAGTAGAATAGGGATTTATAGTCATTCAATAAGAGACCTTATGCCTATATAAAGGGTTCACATGACATGTAGTAGAAGAATCCCGGTTTTTAGCTTTCGCCCTAGTTTGCAGTAGAGTTACTTTCTCTATTTCTTGTTCTTTATCCTTGTTTTTGGTTCCAAGCATAGTGGTGATAGTCTTTATCTTGTTTCCAATAGCGTGTGGTATTTTTTTATCACGTAGATTGATTTCAAGTGGTGACTTAAAAACTTTATAGGTTCTTGATTATTCAAGAACATGTTTCTTCATTAAAATTTGTTCTTTTCCACTCCCACAATTCTGACTTTCTTTCCATCGTTTCTCCCTCAATATTTATTTGTTTAAAACTAGTAAATAGTTATTCTCATAGTTCAGATCGTCTTATTTCACCTTATTTTTTAATCACTTAAATCTAAGACTTATAACCTTAAATACGATTATTTCTTAAATTCTGCCCATCAAATTACTTCAAGATCAAGATCCTGGTCGATTGGTTCTTTATTAACTCGAAGAATCACATCACTAACTTTCTTATTATTTGTGTCCTTTGACTTGTGCTTGTTCAAAATCACACTTTGATCATTTCCCAACCTTAATAATCTCATCATTTGTCTCATGATATCTCTTTGTTGAAATTGATATATACCTTATTGTGTGCATTTGGTTTCCCAGTAGCAGTAGTTCAATAAATTGAACACCAGAAGATGTTAATATCACACAATGAATCACTTCTACTAGGTTGCGCATATGTAAGGTATCACTCATTGTCTTTGTATCAATAGTTTGTCATTTGGCTCTTGTTTTATCTTTCAGTATCCACTTACAATTATCAGTATTCCCTCATATTCATAGTGTTAGTAGTGCGGTAGCAAAGTCTATGTTATCTCCAATGGTTTTAAACCTTCCGTGACCTCTCAATAGATTGAGCATTTAAAAATACTAATACCACACATTGAAAGTCACGACCCAAAATGTCATTGTGTCATAAGGGCACTTACCCTAACCCGTAGGCGAACCACTAACGTCCAAAAATTTAATATTATAAAACAAATGCGGAAAAGTAAAGGAAACAACATAAGTCTTGTCTAATGTTAGGACTTAATACATAAACCTTGAAAGAAACACCAAAATATGGTTGTCATGAGTACATGGCAACTAACTGGAAAAATGACATACAAATCATTGTCTAAAATATAAAGGACATAAAGGTAAAGTAACAATAAGGAGAGTTTCAACGTCCAGATAGTGTCTGCAGCTCACCATGGACTCCCAAGAAAGATCTCCAAGCACCGCGTCTAAGCTCCTCCGCTAGCATCCGGATCAGTACCTGCATATAGAGTGCACCAAGTGTAGAGTGAGTACGGGAAGCACGTGTACCCAGAAATCAATAATTTTTTCCGAAACTAAAATGGGCATAACCACCTCATACGATGTCGGAATTTGACCATTCAAGTTATTATGGATCATAAATTTCGATACGCATCTATTCCAATAATAAAAACTCAATTCAAATATCAAATTAATATAATAGTACATTGAAGCGTCAAAAGCGAGCGACGTATGCCAATGACTCAAACACATAAACTTGACCAAATGAAATCCAAATTCAATTCCGAAAGTTCCTACAAGTCACAAATGATCATACGAAGCTGCTCGAACTATCAAAACACCCAAATGAATATGTCTTGACCCGATGTCGACCGTGGTCAACTCCAACCTATCTCAAAAGCTAGTTTCTCAACCAACCACTTTAATCACATCCGAACCTCTCGGGAACCGAACCAATGACTTAACTAAGTCATAAACCACATTCCAAACCTAACGGAATTGATGAAACTTTGAAAAAGATGCATTTATCCAAAAGTCAACTTTTGGTCAAATTTCTTATTTTCTTTAACTTAAGCGCTTCCAATCTTGCTAAACTTGATCTGAAACTCACCCGATTGCTTCGGGAACCATGCCACACATTCCCGCAAGTCATAAATACTAAGTTAAAGCTACAAGAAGGTATTATTGAAAAAACAAGTCCAAAAGTTCAAAACAACCAAACGGGTCGTTACATCATCTACCAATTAAACACACGTTCTTCCTCGAACGGCAAATAAAAGTACCAAAGTTATCGAGTAGCCGAAGAACCTCCATCATAAACCTCATGAAAGACTTCACATGCAAGAATCACGCTGATAGCACTACTTGTCCGCTTTACCAGTCAGAACTTTCCTTGACTTAGTTTAGAAACCCAAAATTTCTTCCACGACTGATTTTCTTATATTTGAACTGACTCCACTCAAATCTCTTAACTTTTATTCTAATAGCACCTCTGAACGCAATGAATTCCATCATGAACACTCCAGTCCTTTAGTTATAGCCACAATCCATTATCAAGCTTGTACCGGTCAATTACTCCAATTCCACTTATCTTTGTTCCACATCATCCAAAGTCATCTTTAGTACTAAGAATTCATAAAAAATAAGTTGTTATACACCGTGAGTCTAAATCATGACTCTCTCTCTCTCGTCAGAAAGAATATGTTTGTTCTGATCCAATTCCCAACCTTTCCATCCAAAATCTGACCTTATCCGAGGCCAATTGCACTAATTTCAAGTCTGTTAGTTTTGTTTTATCGAGCTGAAATTATTGAGCTAACTCTCATCATCCAATTACTCTTAAACCTTCAAATATCATAATATGCGCATCATCCTAGTGACTATCTTGATTTTCCAAAATTGTAGAAAATCATATGATTATCCCAAGGTTTCCCATATCCATTTGTACCTTCCCAAACCATAACCAAGTACCCCGCATAGACCATTAGAACTGTCCGAATAGTTGCGATCAATGAGATATCATCAAATCAACTTGCAAACTCTAAATAAAGCTCAATAACTCTGCCATATCTCTGTTCGAAATTGTAAATCTATCAAATCCTCCAAAATGGATTACTTGACTAGCCATAAATCATGACAAGGTAACTATAAACCATCTCGCGATACGTAAATGATCTCGATTTGGTGCAAAGTGCACAACTCCTCGAATGTCACCAATAGTCATCCATGACTTTAAAAGTTGAACCCTACATACATCATCAACTTAGTACTGAGGAACTACACCTTATAACTTAAATCTTCTAGCTCTCAATCCACAACTGATACGAAAATCTGACAGAACTCCATAGAGTCTAAATACATCAAATCTTCCTCCTTGCGCTTTCACTTAACTCATTCACTACTTCGAATACTTCGACGCAAGGCTTGGAGCCTCATACTCCCCCTTCATACCCATTGCATCTTTGATTGTAATACATTTTTTATGCTTTTAGCAAATTCAAAAGTGTCAATTCCTGCAATCCATGTGCCTTACCACACACAAATACTCTCACGCTATTAATACTTAATGTACTCAACTATGTTATCCAACTGTAATGCTTCGACATAATCTACTATCATAAACACAGTTTCGCTTCAAAAATATGACTTTAACATTCACACTTAAGAGATTTCAAGTTTTTGTCTTATTAATCAACTATAGCTCATTCATTCAAGAATGATACGAAATTAACCACTTTGGTATAATGCAAGTCATCTTTCCATCAACCTTATCACGTCAGTCATTTGAAACCCGTACCTCACTGTCATCATTCGCAAAACCCCATGGCACTTCTCCATAACACGTAGTCAAATTTCATAGACTTTCTTTAAGCATAGTTAATAATGTGATATAATCCTACCCTAATTCATACTAGACTCAAATAATCTTGTTGCTTCAAACCAAACATATCTTTATCTTAATTCTCACTTTCCATATTCTATCCAAAATCACATCCGTCGCTATCGATCGAAAATCACTCAAACCCACTTAAGAGTGTATCGATTTGTCATAAATCTTATAAAATAGCTAAGTAAATCATGGAGATGGTAGTAAATCCCAAACTCGAACAACCGAAAGTTTTCACTGCCTCACTCGAATCTCAAAACTAGATACTTATCTAAATCATATGCATCATATAAACAATCCTTCATGAAACCTTCTCCCACCAAAAATACTGATCAACCTCTGTTACCCCAACAAGATCCATTATCACCGATGTAATATTCCAAACCGTCACTGCAGGTCCATAACCTACTGGGCAATCTCACTTACCATTCACAAAGTTCTACTGACACTCTCATATGATTCCATACCAACATCCTTGCATATGATCCCTTAACTGAGGAATCCTTCTTCTACTTTGGCTTACAAGTCCATCAACCAAATATCAATACACAAGGTACCATAGTAAATTCACTTTTCTTAGTTTCAATCGTTATCATTGATCCTTACTTCAATTTCTGAAATGTACTTCAAAACTCAAGTCAGTTAACAGATATCATTGTCACCTCACTCAAGGGTCCTTAACCAATGCCTGCCAAAAAAAACCATCTCTCGCCTTGTCTCGTCAAATTAGAATGCCTCTAATAAATCATGTAGTTATCCTTATCATTCTGTCAATTTTGAAAAATTACATCACTATCATCTATGAAAACCTGCGTAGCCCTAAGCAATAATACAATGCCCACGTTCCTTGTCCATAATTAAGTGCAACCACCGGTAACTCCTTAAGTAATACATCTTCACACTTGTCCATCGCACGATCGATCCTCATTAGCCAATTACGTAGAGAGTTCACATACTATTCGTCTTACTCTACACCCACAATGCCATCCAGTCGTACTCCACTTGGCCTTTCGTACACCCATGAATTAATAGAGTTAGCATGCTCCGCACTCCTATCAGATGAATTCTTTACCATTTTAATATTTTGCTACCAAGTTTGAACAATTCGAATTCTCTTCAGTACAATTCAACCCCATAGGATGGAAAGAAAACTTTTCATTCGAACCTCATAGCAAGTCTTACCACTCCTAACCTCATCACCAAGGATGACCTTTCACGTCCTTTCTTTTATCAAATACTCTTCACATCCTTACCATGGTCTCTATTATTTTATATGACCCGTCGATCCTCCCAAGTCTAAGCCTTTCTTTAATATATCAACATATATACACTTCCGTTACTGAATCATTTACTAGTCACTGATACATCTGCGTCATAAGACTGTCGTAATAAATCTGGACGACATTGAAGTATTCTCACATCAATCACACCCCAAATAAAGAATCTGCGATATATCAAACCTCCTCAAGTGCAGTCCTCAAACTCGTATAGCTTATTACTTAGTTACTTCGTTAACCATACATATTCAAATCTCCGAACCTTTCCCCATCATCTTTAATACCATAAATGCACCTTTTAGACCTTTGAGTAACTAACTGTTGAAGAATGTGGAGATCATGCACTCATTCGTACCATCACTCCTATTTATAAGGATATCACTAAATCAAATTATCTGAATCAGAACCTCACTCAACCGAATCTTCAATCATAGCTCCAATTTGGACTCAATCTTACATCTTTATCATGGTGAAACATCTCATACTATACCACGCGATGTCACATCCAGCTGCTTGTGGGCGAATCTGAGAACATGTCCTCACCGTTGGTGAGAGATTGAAATGAAGAAGTTTAGGCCTTAGACCGAATTGCATACGCACGATAAGGAATGAAAGACTGAAAGTTTCCTAAATGTCCTATAGTTCTCGAAGATAGGTACGAAGCTCTTCGTATCGATCCTCAAGACTCTACTAGACATCACTCTTGTACTTATGAGACCAATGAACCTAGTGCTCTGATACTAATTTTTCATGATCTAAAATTCCATTGTGTCACGAGGACACCTACCCTAACTCGTAGGAGAACCACTAACATCCAAAACTCAATATTATAAAGCAAATGCAGAAAAATGAAGGAAACAACATAAGTCTTGTCTAATCTTAAGACTTAATACATAAACCTTGAAAGAAACCCCAAAATTTGGTTGTCATGAGTATAGAGCTACTAACTGGAATACAAGTCTGTAATGATATACAAATCATTGTCTGAAATATAAAGGACAAAAAGGTAAAATAACAAGAGGAAGAGTTCCAGTGCCGGAATAGTGTTTGCGACTCACCCTGGGCTCCCAAGAAAGATCTCCAAGCACAACATCTAAGCTATTCTACTGGAATCCGGATCAATACCTACACATAGAGTGCATCAAGTGTAGAGTGAGTATGGGAAGCATGTGTACCCGGCATCATCATCAACCGACCCTAACTATAGCGATTGCGAGGGATGGTACTCCCAATACTTCTCTTCTTGCTTGGTTAGTCAAATTATATAGTTTCTAAGTAATTCAAGCATTTAAGTAAAGATTATACAATCACACCGAGACATAAAGTCCATTGCTATTCACATAACTTAATAAAGTTTCTAATTTTACCTTAATTAGGATAGATATAGTCATAAGGTTCCAACCTACACCCAAGCGAGCATCTAAATTCTCTAGATTACATCATTCAATTAATTAGAAAAAAAATATACCCATAAGGGTCCAACCCTTTCATGAATTGAGGCGCAATCAATACCAAGATTCAATTCAATATCTTACCCAAATCAATAAGTTTACCGTTATATGCTCAATCTTTTAGTTCTTATACTAAGGAACACATAGAGATCCTATCTCTATATCTTATCCATCTTAGATCAAGAATAAGCTACAAGGTGCCAATATTTCTCTCCTTAAAAGTCACATGATCATAACGTCTACCAGAAATCAACACCGAGTACACACAATAATAATTACATATCAATAATATGAATGAATGCAATACAGATAATATATATGTATGTATGCAATGGCCAAATGTATCCGGTATACACACGTTGTTGCAATAGCTATCACGTGACCCATAGGGAACTCACGAGGTCCATATACCCATCCGATTCCAGCTTTGTGGCTCTAGTATCATAATCATCCAGAATTTCCCATCAGACCCCAACTTTGTGGCTGTAGTGTCATCATCTATAATCACTCTCGTATCATATACTATATCCAATGACCGGCTTCCCAAGCCTCTCTCAGCAATATCTCAATCAGTTCAATGCCAAATATAATATGTATGAATGATATGGATATGTGTACCCTATGCAATCAGCATAATCAATACAATCAGTATTTATCGGTTTCTTTTCAAGTATTTAGACGAGATGTAGAGTGATGAATCCATGACAAGTTAAATCTAATATATAATAATCAAGCATGGATACGAGTCCAAATAATAAGAAAACATACCAACCTAAGCGGATTTATGCACAGCGCCCGTGGCCCAAAGGCTAAACACATAAACTCATTTAGCTATATCAAACTAGATCATTAATTACTCAATTAAATTCATCAGTATCCATATTAGTGCTTGTCACCTCACTAATACGGGACCTCCAATTCTCAATTACTCACATTAATACATTATTAGCATACCAACACATAAACGCTACACTAGAGTCTAGAAAGTCTCAACTTGCCTTATTATGAAGTCTCAAAGCTCACGCATGACTCCAAGCTCTGTCTGCGCGAAGAATAAGCCTTCATGAAGCTCCATCGTGTTCAAACTCATCGAAGTTCAATCTAGTCAAATTAGTAATCTACGGAGTTAGACGAATCCAATGATACCCATATTGCTATACTTTATTTCGAAACCCAAAAATGGACCCAAAATTTAATCTCGAGCCTCGAATGTCAAAATTGTACTTTCGAAATTGGATTTGGATTCTAGGAAAAATTCCTGGTATCTGGTGTGCGCCGGAGCAGACTTCCGGGGGGTGAAGCGAAAATGATTATGTATTAAAAATCAGACTGTATTCATTTCGTATTTTGGGCATAACTTGAGTTCTAGAGCTCCGATTGAGGTGGTTTATGCGGCTTTGTTCTCATCTAAACAGGGGGCGGGTAAGTATCCAACCTTTATTTTGACATTTCTTCAAGTTTATTTTTGTTGATTATCGATTTTATTCATGTTTAGCTGGGGAATTTGGGATTTTTGAATCCTAGGGTTGAGAAGCGATAAACCTTTGATTTGAGGGTCAATTCATGGATGAAATTAGTTGATTTTATGGATTTATAACCTATGGTCTATGGGTAACTTGATTTTATAATGAAATTCCTACAAGTCACAAATGATCATGCGAAGCTACTCGAACTCTCAAAACACCCAAATGGATTCGTCTTGACCCGATGTCGATCGTGGTCAACTCCAACCCATCTTGAAAGCTAGTTTCTCAATCAACCACTTTAGTCACATCTGAACCTCTCAGGAACCGAACCAATGACTCGACTAAGTCATGAACCACATTTCGGACATAACAAAATTGACAAAACTTTGAAAAAGACGCATTTACCCAAAAGTCAACTTTTGGTCAAACTTCTTTTTTTAACTTAAGAGCTTCCAATCTTGCTAAACTTGATCCAAAACTCATCCGATTACCTCGGAAACCGTTTCACCCTCTCCAACAAATCATAAAATACTGAGTTAAGGCCACGGGAAGGTATTCTTGGAAAAATAAGTCCAAAAGTTCAAAACAACCAAACAGGTCATTACAGAAATATCACCAAAGTTATCCATATCTGTTGAATACCGATAAAACATAAAATAATATTAGTGATAAAATATGCTCCATGTTCTACTTAATTTGAGCAATAAGACAAAAGTTGCATCTCCAAATTCTATTTATTCTTATAATCCTTTGCATGATCTTACCCTTAAATAAGGTTCATTCAATTTGTCACTGTTACGGTTCACTTTTACACGGAGGCATAAAAATTACTAAGAGGTTATTGGTGCTCTAAGTTGGATAATTGTTGTTAGAGTCACCACTTAATTTATAGGTAAATTAGGAAAACTAAGTTAAAAGGGTTTATTCAGAAAAGTCCGTGAAAAAAACTTTCTAAATTAGAGTCAAGATATGGGTTCTAGTGATCCCTCGGGGAAGGTGTTAAACACCCCGGTATGAAGGATCCGTAGAATACAGTTGACTTTCAGGTTTTATTGCATGTTTAAAGATATAAATCCTCAAAAATATTTACTTTCCGCAAAATTTCATGTGAGTCCTTTTATCTCAATTACTCAAAAGATTTTGAAAACCAATGAGTTAAATTCCGCCTAAAATGGTTCGTGTAGGAGCAATTTTGTCAATCCATTTTCAGACTAAAAGTACACTCAAAATTTAATTTGAGTAGAACTTCTACTGATTTTTAGTTCAATGGTTTGCCAAAGATTCCTTATACATTTTATGAAAATCTTTTAAGTTCAAAAGAATATAATTCATTTGGAAATGACATATTTAGAGTTTTAAAAGAATAGACACAGGTTTTTCTTTTACATGATATTTCCCAAAATGCCAAACCGTATCATACAACTTCTCCCAAAACCCAAAACATCAACTCAAGTTCTCGAGGTTTTAATTTTCCTTTAAAAAAGAATCACTTTAGTTGGGCTCAGCCTAAAACAGCCCAAAGAGATGTCAAATTTACACCAACTTTTGAAGACAAGTTTTTAGAATCCAAATTTGTTAAAAACATCAGTTCTGTTTTCTACTCAAAATAGATTGTTTGGTATTTCAGGCAAAGTCCAGATTTTTTAAAGAAATGTACAGTCCAGTTTGTTGCAAACAGTCTGACTTTTGTTCGATTAAGCTCTTAAAATCATTTCAAAGTCCAAAGAGAAACATCCAAAAAGTCTTTTGTCTTTTTTAAATCAATTTTGGCATTTATAGCTAAACGATCTACGTATCATTTGCATATCCTAAGTCACAATCATAAAGGTTCCAATATATATCAAGTATTTTACTTATACAAATAATACATATAAATATATGGAATGGAAAGGAGAATGAGTTTAGGCTGGTGGGTCTACCGAAGCCCACCAGTTAGCTATTTTCACACATAGATGGGCCTTCAATGTGCAACTATAAGCAATTGGACTCAATGAATAAATATTTGGCCCAACTGGCTGAAGAAAATGACGAGTCCCATGAAGGCCCATCCTAGTGAGGATGGTAGGAAGGAGAAGGGGGAAAAGAATGTCTAACTTATAACGTACCCGAAATTATCTAAAAAAAGTAAGAGTAACTTTAAAAACATACATACGCCATACATTAATTAAAAGAGGTAGAAACATACATTTAAATGACGGGCAGTTAAGGTTCATGTGAATAAACGATTGGGCATGACCTATACTTGGGCAAATTTAAGAAAGAAAACAATGAACTGGGCTTGGCCAATTCTAGAGATTTGTTGACAACACGCAGAGAAGGCAGATAGAAAGATGGGCCTAGCCCAATCTTTATAATTTAAAGAAGGAAATAGGAAAAATCAACACAAATGGGCCAGACCCAATAATCAGTGGCATACTTAACTTCCTAAGTGGTATACATAGAGGTATACTTGTCTTATACACGTGGTATACTAGATATACCTAGTATACATAGGCTGTATACATCCATGCATACTCACAATTTCTATTCCTAGTCCCTCAATATAAAACACTTAAATCAAGGAGAGCCTAATCAAAACAATATATCATGTACATATGTCCTTATTTCTAATCAAACCTTTCTAAAAAACCAAACATCCATGACTTAGACAGATAATAAATCAAATATGCAGTCTTGGCAATTCCCGAGCTTAAGATTAAACACAAATATGTTCTGGGATAAGGAAAGTATGCATGATTATCCCATTTATGCTAAGGCAACACAAGAAGACTAGAGGGAGTTCCAAGACATGCTGAACCAAAGACAAACTTTGTATAAAGCAAATGAGCTATTCAGGACCCTTTGAGCTAGTAAAATAATATGGCATATGTTTCTTTCCTCTTTTAAATCAAACTTTACCAAGTTGACAACCATATCATGCTCATGTGAAAGACAAGGTAACATAACATACATGACTCAAATATACATTGGTTCAGTTTCAAACAGAGATATGCAATAATATAAAGACAAAGTATCTTAACATTTTGACACAACTTTCAAATCCTCCTAAGTTCTTAGAGTCTGGTATTCATCTTCAAGTCTATGCTAAAGTATTTGTGACCCCCTTCTCAATAAAATAGATGCACATTACACTTAGCACAAATATTAGCAAGTGAACGTATTATTCTTAAATTAACATGAGATTAATATAGATATGTGAGCTAAAACAGACAACAAACACCATGAGACACAAAAGCTCATATTCAAAACCTCATTTTCAACCAAATGTTTAAGTAAGTGGTCTAGTTCTAATCAACAGGAACACGGGACAAGAATTCACCCCACACAGGTACAAGCACAAAATATTATTTTAGTTCCTAGACTTCTCTAAATTTAAGATATGGTACATACAGACTACTCAATGGGCCTTGGGTTAACACAAATAAATACAAGACATGATCATGAGCTAATAGAAACTAAGCCTAAGATCCAGAGCATACAACATGATTTCAAATAAACAAGGCAAGGTCCCAACAGGCATAAAGAGCCAAACAATTTGACATTACTAGCTATAATACCCTAAGACATGCACTCATCTATGGTGTGTCCAGGTAGATTCTTATAGAAAGGGGCACCTTTTGTGATCATAGATGGGTGCACAGGTTGGGAGGATGTTTGGACTGAAACACGATGCTCTGGCAGCTTGTAATCTTTCATACACCTCAATGTTTTGAACTGCCTAGGTGTGACCTTGGAAAGTAAAGTGCAGGATTTGAGGGCAAAAGCCTACCAAATAGGAGATGATGTACGAGACAACCCTTGTGGCATCCCGTAGTAGTTGACAACTTCATCTACATTTGGGGTAACTCCTTCAGGTAGCCCACTTAATTCCCAGCGTATGGCACCAGATCTTTCTTTGGCAACTCAGACTCTTGCTTCTTTGTTTTGAACAACGAGATGTAGTCATTAACCATTTATTTGACCTCGTTGATGAGGTTTTAATAGTGATGCTTCTGCTCGGTAGTTTTTCTAGAAGGTTTTCCACCAAGTCTAGAATATGGTCGATCTCTTTTTTTTACCTGGCCAAGTCAATCTTCTTCTCAATCTTTCAAATCCTTATCCGGAGTGATTCTTTAGTTTCTTCATCACTAACCAAGTCGACAACATGTGATGGGGTACTTTGTATGTCTGGAGTATCTATTGGTAGCAAATCAACCTTTAAAGGAGGTCTAAATTTTGGATATCTGGAATTGTTGGGGTAGTTATGAATGCTACCTGCTCTGTGTTTTACCACCTCATGGTTCTCCCACACAGACTTCAATGATTGGTGGAGGGATGACGATACTGCTCCAGCCATGTGAATCTAAGGCCTACCCAATAACAAATTGTAGTTGGCAGTGATTTCCATGACTTAGAACTCGATAGTGAATTTGGCAGGCCCCATTTGGAAGTTCATGTCTATTTCACGTATAGGATCACGTTGTCTCCATCAAAGGCTTTGACGATGGTATGACTCTGGCGTATTTTTCTAATATCATAATAGAGCTACTTGAGTGTAGATTTGGGACATATGTTGAGACCAGCTCTATTGCCGACTAATACTCGAGCTATGACCTTGTCCCTACATTTGACAGTTATGTAGAGAGCTTTGTTGTGGGTTGTCTCTTCTTTTTTAACTTATCTGGAGTGAAGGAAATCTGGTGAGTCCCAATGATGTGGCCTACCATATCAGCCAAAGTTTTGCTGCTCGTGCCTGCTTGGACGTGTGCTTCGTCCAATACTCTCATCAGGGCCTATCAATGTTGTAATGAACTCAAGAGTAGTACCATTACCGATATCTGGGCTGATATTTTCTTTAAGTGTTCAATAATTGAATATTTTTGGCTGTATTCTACGCCGAAAGTCCTCGACCTCTCCTTTAGTGATGAGCCTTCTTTGGTTCCTTTATTTTGGGAGGCTCCCTGTGGTAGTTCTTGGGAGTGTATCATTTCCATAATCTCATCATTCCATGAACTACTACTACTTGGATGACAAATTCATTCCTCGGGGATCAGACTATCTCTTGCGATACCAGAGCTACGAGTGGTACCGACATTAATACTTTGAATTATGGCCGCTCTTGTAGAGTGAGAGAGGCGACCATTTGTTCCAGGATTTCAACAGTCCATTGGATTAGTGGTTTGCATACGACCCAATCTTATTCTCGCTCAATCATATAAATATAGTTAGTGCCATGATTGGGAAGATGATTGGTGTTTATGATTGGCGCCGCCATCCAATATGATCTCTCTTTTATGGATCAAGTCATGTATCTTATATTTCAGATTGATACAATCTTCTATATTATGTCCTCTCCCTCTGGAGTGGTATGCTCAAGTCTGGTCAGCTCGAAGAAGATGACTCCTATGATTAGCAGGTTTCGGCAGAATAACTTGAATAATTCCAATAGCATTCAGTCTTTCGAACAACTTGGTTTGAGTTTTGATAAGTGGAGTAAACATTTGTCGAGGCTTCTTTTCAAAGTTCGGACATGGAAAATCATATATAGACGGAAGTGGTTAGTTTCAGTGATTTTGATGGCTTTGAGGCTCTTGATAAGCAGGTGCGGGCATTTGATAATTTAGTTATAGATCTTAGTAAATGGGTATTGGTGTTTGGTAATTTAGTTGTGGAGCTTGGTAGGATGGAGCTGGTGTTTGATAGTTGGGTTGCATGTAGTATATCAACACAGGCCTGTATGGAGAAGACATATAATTGCTCGGAGGTGGAGATTGATGTATGTCGAAGGAAGATTGTGATCCTTATTTCTTTTGGCTTCTTGGACTGGGTGTGGACGTTTTCCACGTCCTCCTTCTTCTTTCTTATAGCTCCGGTAGTGCTATGTTGACTGGCCTTGTTGGCTATGCTGACAATTCTGCCTGACTTGAGGCCATTCTCTATTGCTTCTCCCATTTTTACTAGTTCGAAGAATGACCTCTGGCTATGGATAACATGTAGTCATAAATATCAGATTCTTGTGATTTGATGAAAATGAGGTCCTTCTTTCTCACTCATCAGATGTTGTACTCGGGCGGCTTCGGCCCTCTATCTACTCACATATTTGTTATAGTTCTCGATAGATTTCTGTTTGACATTTCCCAGGTAGTAACGGTCAAACACGGTCTCTATATTAAAGTGAAGTATTTCTATGAAGGCCTCTTCCATGTCTACTCAGGTGTCCCATCGATGTATGTCCTAGGTTGTGAACCATTCAGACACTTCTCATATGAGGCTCTGGCTAAATAGTCTCATGATTAGAGCCTAGTTTCTCTTAATCCCTACTAGTTGGTCGCAATACGCTCTTAAATGAGCCATCAGATTCCTTGTCTCGTTGAATAGTTCAAACTTCAGCACCTTGAAACCTTCATGCAAGTCCAGGTCCAGATGCAGGCATAGATCATCGTAACTTAGGCCCATTGCTTTTTGGGGGCCTCTGTAGGATTTCTCGAGTATGTCCACCATTTTCTGCTCTACTTCCCTATTTTTATGTCCTATTTGTCCCTTCACGCCTTTTCCATTTCTTTATAATGGTTAAACTCGGGTGAAAAGTCAATAAGAGTGATTGGGGTGTTGAAAGATACTTTGGGATGTGTTTGGCGGTTTCTGGGAGTGCCTATAGTCCTGGGTGTTTGATGAGTAATGGTATTTAGGTGTTTGGGTGGTGCCTGATATGAAGGCGCTGAACGGGAAATCCCGGGTAAATGGGTTGCATTTGCTGGTGGTGAGGTTTGGTACGAGGTACCAATATGGACGTTAGTGGCTGGGAAGTGCTCGGCTACTGACGAGCTTATAGATGGAAAAGGCGGTGTAGGCCTTTTCATTTCAGTAGCCGTCTCTTTGGCAGCGTTGATAGCCTCATTCTTTATGGCCTGTTCCTGGAGGTCAGAGATCTTTTGAAATAATAAATTTGTCACATCTTTGTTATGTGATGGATTCTGAAGGTCCTGAGGTGTGGGGTCCTTTATGACCAAAATGTCTTTGTTACACGCTTCTTTCAGAGTACCAAACATTTTTGCTTGGTTCTGCTTGTTAAGGGATGTTGTTGCAACTTTTGATCTTGTGAAGTATGTCAATGTGATACAGCATAGATCAACCCCCTCTTTAAGAAAGGAAAAACTCAAAGGCAAATATTGTTAGTAACGTTAGTGGAAAATAATAATATAAGATATCACAGATAAGTCGCACAGAAAGCACATAGACTCATGCGTTTGATCCGAACTCTTGATCAATTTTTCATTCCTGGGGTATTTTGGTCATTCTGGCTATTTTAGGTTTTGAGGATTTTGGTTTGAAAGTCTTATGGTTAATTTGCCGTCGTGAGGTCGTCGAGAGCAAAATTCTTCAGATAGGGGGGATTGTAATTTATGTAATATAGGGACCGATTCTAATGTAGACTGCCTAAGTAACCCTCTGCGAGAAATCAGGTCATTCCGTAGTTCAGGTTTTATAGAAATTATCCCTAATTTCGTTCTACTCAAACTGTTTCCTAGACTAGGCTCGATAAGGGCTTCTTACGTATCCCCCTTGGGACATTAGGTCAAACGTAGTTTCTTTTACAAAAAGAGGGGAGGGATAATCTTTGATTAAAAATAAAAGAGGGACGCCTAAATTACCTAAAAATGACTTCTCCCTGAAGCCATGGCGGATCATCGTCCTTACGACTGCGCATTCTCCTGATGACTTTCTTAGTAGCGGTGGGGTAGAACTACCCAGATTTGACCAGTGTTGACTAGATGCTTCAGCTCAAACTTGAAAGCCTTACATTCTTCGATGTCGTGTCCCGGTGCCCTTGAGTGGTACAAACATATATTTCTCCTTGAAGTATTGGCGGAGGGTTTCCAGGTAGACTTGATCGGATAAACATTGCCAATGCCAGCTAGGGTAGAGAAGAGGCTTATGTATGAGTCTTCAAAGATAGTAAAGTTGTAGCACCAAACTTGGGTGTCAATGTTGATTCCTTCACCAGGCATAATAGAATTGTAAACTAGTATGAAATGTGGGCCCCAAAAGTTATGGATAACCTTTTCGTCAATCAATCTTATGATTTTCCTTTTAAAGGCCAGTCATGAATCTATAGTGTGGCCAGATTGATTATTGTGGAATGGGTACCTTTTGTGAGCATAGATAGGCGCGTCGGGACTGAAACACGATACTTCGGTAGCTTGCAATCCTTCATACACCTTGATGTTTCGTACTGGCCTAGGTGTGACCCTGAAAGGCGAAGTGCGGGCTTTGAGGGCAATCGCCCACCAGATGGGAGATTATGTATGGGACGACCCTTGTGGAATCTCGTAGTAGTTGATAGTTTCATCTGCATTCGGCATAAGTCCTTCAGGTGGCCCACTTGATTCCCCGACGTATGGCACATGATCTTTCTCGGGCAACTTAGACTCTTGCTTCAGCGTTTTGAATAGTGGGATGTAGTCATTAATCATTTCTTTGACCTCGTTGGGGAGGTTTTGGCAGTGATGCTTCCGCCCAGTAGTTTCTTCTGGAAGGTTTCCTACTAAGTCCAGAATCTTGTCGACCTCTTTCTTTTTGGACCTGGCCAAGTCAATCTTCTTCTCGATCTTGCGAATCTTTATCCGAAGCGATTCTTTAGTTTCTTCATCGCTAACCAAGTCGACAACTTGTGATGTGGCACTTTGGCTGTCTGGAGTATCCATTGGTAACTAATCAACCTTTAAAGGAGGTGCAAATTTTAGTTTAGTTTTGGTATTTCATGTGTCTTTCTTTTGTGTTAGTGTCTGGATTATGGAACCAATCAAGAGTTCAGACGGAACACACAAAAGCATATAAGCAGTTATATCGCATAATCACATATAATTAGCAATTGTAATATTTGTGTTCCGAAACCTCATTGCTCCAAGGCTTTCTAATTGTTTTGAAACATAAATATGCCATAGGTTGATTCAAACCATTGCCCCCTTAATCATATTTTATTATTAATAATAATCTTCTCCAATGGAATTACGGAATATGATAAAGCCGACAAGGTGCTGTAAAGTAGAAAATGAAATCAGCAGAAGTGGCCTCTAGTAGAAGATGATGAAACTCTGTCTGTCCAACCTTTCTCGGCCTTTCGAAGGGTGGTCTGAATTTGGAGATGCGTAGACATTAGCAGTGAATCAACCCAAAACCCTTTCTATGTGAAGGTCATAAGTGCAATCTCATCCATATCTCTCATCATCCGAGCATCCAAGTCCTCTAAGAACTCTTGAGTGAAGTCTAACTCCTTGGTCAAACTAGCTATGATAGTCTGGTCACGCTCCATCTTCTCTAAGTACTTGGAATCTCGGTCATCTGCCTGTATCTGAATGTGGCATACCTTGATCTTGGCCTTTGAATCCCTATCATGACTACACTGATAGCGATTGGGCCCCGGAGTGAGGGTACCTTGCAAATGTGCTCTCAACCACTCTACATAGTCTTCGTCACAACTTAGGCAGAACATATCCTTGGCTAGAGTGCCTGGACCCTATCTCACACGACCATTCCACTCTCTAACGATGTCGGCAAACCTTTGGATCCTATCTTCCTCGTAGTCGACCATATACTACCTCATGTTTCCTACTTGGGGTATAACTTGTCTCTTCCTGAACTATCTTAGGACCCTAATAAGTGCATAAGGGCGAATTCTTCGGATCCCCATAAGTGGTAGGAAATGGCATTTTCTACCTCCCACTACAATGGTCTCAGATATAAAGTCAGAGAGTTTCAACTGTATGTTATCCTCTTGGAGTCTCGAAAAGATAAAGGCCCACCCCTTTTTAGTGTGGTTCCCGAAATTTGGACAAGTAGCTTAGAGGTCATCTTTCCTACATTCTGGGTCTAGGTATGAAGGACTCTCGGTTTTGTTGAGGTGTTTGATAATCCACTGTTGCACTAGTAGGTTGCACCCTTGGAAATACCTATGTAGGTTTCGACATTAACCTAAAGCTCGGTATATGTCGTCTAGGATGACATGGACTAGATCAAAGTATTTGGTTTCCCCGTTGGAGGTTATGCCATGAGAAATAGTATGGGTGACATAAATGACACGAGTATCTATGGCTTGGTGCCGATCTTTGGGAAACATCATGGTTCCTCGAAGGCATATGGAAAAGGCTAGGGGTCAAGTGACTTCCCAATTAGCATAAGACCGGAACTCGATGGAGTGTTCTAGATATCCCCATTTGGACCCAAATCTGCTGTGGAGATCCCTAAAGGCTACGGTTCGACCAAATATCCAATTGGCACTAGCTAGGGATAAAAACTTCATTATCTCATTGGGAGAAGGCTTGTAGGGTACTAGAAGGTTGTGATCGAGTTTCTTCCTCCTTCTCCTAAACATCCCATTGCTATCTATGCAATTTCGGATCTCCTCTAAGGTCGATGTTATCTCGAAATCTCTGAATAAACACCATTCTATCACAATCCCAATACGGTAAGGACTTCTAACAGTTCCTTATTTCCTTTCATGGTCATACGTAAGGGTAGGTGTCCTAGACAGTTCGTTACTTCTCTTTGTTGTAGGGCATCTAGCCACGATCACCAAAATCTCAGCAGCTCAGGTGCGTCTAAAACCATGTCGAACTTGAGGTTGGTATGCATCTACAAAACAGAGCACGATTAATTTCCCCCCAAGGACAATGGTTTATCACATAAGGCACAATAAATGTTCCATATAGAAAGTAGTTGGATGCAGTACATGTCGGGTCATAGACCGTCAAGACAAGAGGTAGTCAGCCTAGTGGGTCTAGATACATCTAAAATATATGAACCCGTCTAGGTAAGCATGCGCTAGTTTAGTAGGGATTTGACTTCGCTCTATCCTATGCAAACTAGAGTGATTTAACAAATGATTAAGGGACTCGAGCGGACTACTCAGGATGAACCGTTGTCAACTGTTGGACGATCGTAAACCAACTCCGTCTTCAACATGTTCCAAAGAAATAATTTTGGTTTTTTATTAGAGGATGATTGTGAAATTGCATAATCATCTTTGTACACTGATGCAAGTGTATGTGAATGCCATTTGGCGGAATAATGAGATGCATGAATGACAATTATAATTTACAGAAATTTAAACACATAAGCAATTTATATCAATTAAAACATATTGTATTGAAACCCTTATGGTTAGAGCCTAGGTTTATCCCCAGCGGAGTCACCGTCTATTACGGTTCACTTCTACGGGGAGGCCTAAAAGCTACTAAGAGGTTTTTGGTGCTATAAGTCGAATAATTATTTTTAGAGTCACCACCTAATTTATAGGTAAATTAGAAAAACCAAGTTAAAAGGGTTTATTAAGAAAAATCCTTTTAAAACAGAGTCAATGTAAGGGTTCTGGTGATCCCCGTGGAAGGTGTTAGACACTCCGGTATTAAGGATCCGTAGAATACGGTTGACCTTCGGGTTCTATAGCATGTTTAAAGATATAAATTGCTCAAAAATATTTACTTTTCGTAAAATTTCATGTCAGTCATTTTATCTCAAATTCAAAAGGTTTTGAAAACCAAGGAGTTAAATTCCTCCTAAAATTGTTCGTATAGGGGTAACTGCGTCAATCCATTTTCAGACTAAAAGTATACTCAACTTAAATTGAGTAGAACTTCTACTGATTTTTAGTCCAATGGTTTACCAAAGATTCCTTATACATTTTATGAAAATCTTTTATGTTCAAAAGAATATAATTCATTCGGAAGTGACATGTTTAAAGTTTTAAAAGAATAGAAATAGGTTTTTCCTTTTACATGCTATTTCCCAAAAGGTCAAACCGTAACATACAACTTCTCCCGAAACCCAAAACATCAACTCAAGTTCTCAAGGTTTTAATTTTCCTTTAAAAAATAATCACTTTAGTTGGGCTCAACCTAAAACACCCCAAAGATATATAAATTTACACCAACTTTATCAACTTTTGAAGACAAGTTTTTAGAATCCAAATTTGTTAAAATCATTTCTACTCAAAACAACCCGTTTGGTATTTTAGGCCAAGTCCAGAATTTTAAAAGAAACGTACAGTTCAGTTTGTTGTAAATAGTCTGATTTTTTGTTCGAATTTAACTCTTAAAATCATTTCGAAGTCCAATGAGAAACATCCAAGAAATCTCTTGTGTCTTTTTGAAATCAATTTTGGCGTTCTAGCTAAACAATGTACATATCGTTTGCCTATCCTAAGTCGTAATCATAAAGGTTCCAATATGTGTGTATATATATATATATATATATATCAAGTATTTTATTTATACAAAGAATACATATAAAATATGGAATGGAAAGGAGAATGAGTTTAGGCTGGTAGGCCTATCGAAGCCCACCAGTTAGCTATTTTCACCCATTGCTGGGCTTCAATGTGCAACTACAAGCAATCGGATTCGACAAATAAATACTTGGCCCAACCGGCTGAACAAAATGATGAGGCCCATGAGGGCCCATCCTAATGCGGAAGGTAGGAAGGAGAAGGGGGAAAATAAGGTCTAAGTTAGAATGTACCTGAAATTATATATATAAAGTACAAGTAACTTTAAATTAAAAACATATACGCCATACATTAATTAAAAGAAGTAGAAACATACATTTAGACAACGAGCAGTTAAGGTTCATGTGAACAAACGACTGGGCATAGCCATACTTCGGCAAATTTCAGAAAGAAAACATTGAACCAGGCTTCACTCATTTTAGAGATTTGTTGACGATATGCAGAGAAGACAGATAGAAAGATGGGCCTAGCCCAGTCTTCATAATTTAAAGAAGGAGATAGGAAGAAGCAACACAAATGAGTCAGACCCAACAATCAGTGGCATACTAAACTTCCTAAGTGATATACATAGAGGTATACTTGCCTTATAGACTTGGTGTACTAGATATACCCAGTATACATAGGCTGTATACATCCATGCATACTCACCCTTTCTATTCCTAGTCCCTCAATATAAGACACTTAAATCAAGGAGAGCCTAATCAAAACTATATATCATGTACATATGTCCTTACTTCTAATCAAACATTTCTCAGAAACCAAACATTCATGACTTAGGCAAGTAATAAATCAAACATGCAGTCTTTGCAATTCCTAAGCTTAAGCTTAAACACAAACATGTTCTGGGGATAAGGAAAGTATGCCTAATTATCCCATTTATGCTAAGGCAACACAAAAAGACTAGAGGGAGTACCCTAAGACATACCATGTATAAAGCAAATGAGCTATTCAGGACATTTGAGATAGTAAAATAATAGGGCATATGTCTCTTTCCTCTTTTAAATCAAACTTTACCAAGTTAACAACCATAGCATGCTCATGTGAATGACAAGGTAACATAGCATACATGACTCAAATATACAGTGGTTCAGTTTCAAACAGAGATATGCAAGAATATGAAGACAAAGTATCTTAACATTTTGACACAACTTTCACATCCTCCTAAGTTCTTAGAGTCTGGTATTCATCTTCAAGTCTATGCTAAAGTATTTGTGACCCCCTTCTCAATAAAATAGATGCACATTACACTTAGCACAAATATTAGCAAGTGAACGTATTATTCTTAAATTAGCATGAGATTAATATAGATATGTGAGCTAAAACAGACAACAAACACCATGAGACACAAAAGCTCATATTCAAAAGCTCATATTCAAAACCTCATTTTCAACCAAATGTTTAACTGAGTGGTCTAGTCCTAATCAACAGGAACACGGGACAAGAATTCACCCCACACACAGGTACAAGCATAAAATATTATTTTAGTTCCTAGACTTCTCTAAATTTGAGACATGGTACATACAGACTACTCAGTAGGCCTTGGGTTAACATAAACAAATACAAGGCATGATCATGATCTAATAGACATTAAGCATAAGATCCAGAGCATACAACATGATTTCAAATAAATAAGGCAAGGTCCCAACAAGCATAAAGAGCCAATCAGTTTGATACTACTAGCTATAATACCCTGAGATAGGTATGAACGAAGACATGGCATAATTGTGTATGACACGAAGCTAGCCTATATGAATAAAGTAGGTACAACAAGACTTAATGCAGCATACAGATGATTACTTAGTTTTTGGAACACAACTAGACAATTTGAGAGTGGACAGTCTTATCATGTCAACAATTTATGAATCAAAGTAAACAATATGGGTTCTGAACTCAAACAATCAGCACCAAACAGATGCCTTTGAGCCAAAATATTTATGCACAGAGCTAGACCACCCTCCAAATACCATATTTAGATCTATCCCAAGTTTAGTTTAGCAGAAATGGACACAGGCCAAATGCATATAAGTTTAACAAATGCTAAGACATGATCTAATCCAGCATATTCATTATTTTTTAAACAGAAGGGTCCCCAAAATAGCATGATATCCAAAGATGATCAGTTATCATATCTCCTTGCTCTAAAGCCACAATAGCCAATTGATCAGCTATCATATTTCCTTCGTTCATCATCTATGTCATTATTATAATTTTTAGAATCGGGCTACACCTATTTGCTCAAAGAAATGGGTTCTTTGCGCAACTATGCAATAAGGTAAATTATAGAATAATAAAATCAACACAAGAATCTTACATTGAAATCTCCTTGCTAAGGGAGGCAAAAACCAAGACTTATCTCTTATAAGACTTTTCTCATCTTCACTAACTCGAGTAGTTTAAGGCTTACAAAGTTCCTTGCAACACCTAAGGAATTGTTCCTAACAATCCCACCTCTACCCTCTTAATACAATATATCTCAAGACAATGCCCAATCAAGAGATCTCTTATCACTCAATTACCAATGCAACACCTATTACACAATACTTGTAAAGGTAAATAGATGGAACCACTATGAACCTAACTATTACAAAGAACTAAAGATAAATCTTGATAAACTCATTTCTATGTAGTTGGTTCTGCTCGAGACTCCGATGTTGAGTTCACTCACTTGATGCCTCACGTTGGAATTCTGATTGTGGTTGTGATTAGGCTACAAAGCTTGTTCGTGTTGTAATTATATAGAACTAGTTACCGCCTTTCAATTGTTGAATCCAACCAAGTTTTAGTTTCATTAATTTTACCCGAAAACTGAACCTTGTTTGACTTGGATCTTCTTTCCTTGTATGCGCGTCGGCTATTATCTTTCCTATTTTAATGCTAGTTTCATGTTATCAACTTATGATAAGAATTCTATATAATTGAACTCTGAACACTCATACAATATGAATCAGACACTTACAAGTTCTCCTAGTCATTTATGATATTACTTTTGGACAGTCTCTTATGTTGTGTGAGAAGGATTACTTCTTTTAAGCAGTTTCGTTGTTGATATGGTTGCTTCACTAAATTCTTTAGAGATCTGTTTGGATATATAGTTCTTCAAATGACGTCCTTATATCTCTTGATTGTCATTGGGTACATTATTTGTCAAATCATCAAAACATCATTATAAGCTCATTATCTATTATTGAGCCAGCAGTTACTCAACACAATTCTACTGCTTATAATTCTCCTTATCTCCTCCATATTCCTGCACTTACCAACACAATAGAGGAATCAATGTTAAATTCTGAAGGAGTTGTATTATAAAGAGCTCACAACCCAGTCCAATTGTTCAGCCAACAATAAGAGTTTCCTTGCTTCACTTGCCTCTGTATGTTATGTTCTATAAGGTCCATGCATTGTAGCATTTTCTTTCATACATAGGTTCTTCTCTTCCATTAGAGAACTATTGCACGGTCTTTTTTTTCAAATATTTATTGCTTATATACATTTGCCTCCACTAGACAAGCATTGTAACTCACTACTACAAAAATTACTTTTAGCGCCATTATTTATTGGCAATAAACTTATTTTCCCTTTAATTTATCTCCTAACCTCAAAAATTACAGATAAATTTAAATTTGCCAGGAATAAATGCCCTTTTAGTGGCCATTATAAGAAACTACGCGGAAAAAAGCATGCATTTACTTTTTATCTTCCCTCCAAAAGAGAAACCCTATAGTCCTTTCCTCACCTCCCGCCCACCCCTTTCTTGGATTTTCTCCTAATACATGTCTTTACTATATATTATTTTCAATTTTTTGCAAGATGATTTATCAAATTCCATGATGGTGTACTTTAGAGCAACAACTTGAAGTGCTATGGACTAAAGCTTGACTTGCAGAAACAACTTCGTCTTCCCTTTAAAGTAAATCCATGGAACTTGCTTGAGTTGGTTAGTGATGCTACTTAAAATATATTTCACGAAGTCTCTCAGTTTAATATTAGTTTTCAAAGTGTTAGGAATTTAAGTTTAAAATTCACAGTGCTGTAATTGATGTTGAGCTTTTCTTGGTTGTATTTTGTGTTGCGTATCTGCAGTCAATTATTTGGTGTTATTTATATATAAAAGTCAAGTTCATTTGAAAAACACAAGATAATGAAGTAGTTTGTAGTCATGCTATATAGGCTTTGATTTATGACACATTTGTCTATAATAAATTGCTTTTTATGTTTGCTTATAGAGGACATTTTCAAGAAGCTCATTTGATGTTTGATAAAATATCACTCAGAAATATCATATTACAAGTGGGCTAATTTACTAGCATGAGATATATAAGTTGTTAATGCACTAATATAACTACCTCTGAGCAATGAAACTCTTTAATTCTTGCGAAATCATTGAATCACTTACCCTTTCCATGTTAAATTGGCTTTTAAAGTGATAACTCATGAAGTTTTTGTGCAAGAACTCTATATATGCTTAAAAATTTCCTTTTAGTTTCAACTTTAATAAGGACTCTACCTTTGTGTTGCTTCAAAAAAATTTATCTTGATTGCGCGGTGTTGTAACGACCCTCCAGGTTGTTTTGAGCTTTTAGACTCTTTTTTTCAACATATTCTTTTGGTAGCTTTAAATGATATTTGTAACTTACTGAAATGGGTGGCACAGTTCCTAAAGCAATCGGGTGAGTATCAGAGAAGAATTTGTAAAATTGAAAGTTTATAAGTTAAGAAAATGAGGAAGTTTGACAAAAGTCAATACCAGGGATTAACAAGATCGAATGAGAGTTTTGTCGATTCCATCAAGTCCAGAATGTTAATTATGACTTAGTTGAGCTGTTGTTCGGCTACTGAGGGGTTCGGGTGTGATTTAGGTCTCTTGTAGAGAATTAGTTAAATTAGATATTTGGAGTTGACTACGGTCAAGATCGGGTCAAGACAACCTCTTTTGGATGTTTTGTGTGCACGAAAAGGCCAGAAGCATGTTTTATGACTGAAATGCATATTTGATTTGTGTTCTGGAGGTCCCGAATGAGTTTCGGGTGTTGATTCAAAGTTTTGGAGACACTAGAAAAATCTAGCATCTGGTTTTGTTTTTCGCGGTCGCGAGGTGGGGTTCATGATTGTGAAGCTGGTGCTGGGTGGTCTAAACGATGATGGCCTTGGTCTCTATCATGAAGGAGGTGGTTCAGGAGCTCGCGATCGCATTGGTGGGTCCCTTAATCGCGATGAAGACATAATTTCATATCTTGAGCTAGAGACCTCGGATTTGGGTGATTTCAAGGGCAATATTCACGTCATAACTCGGGGGTAAGTTTTTAATCTTAAATTTAGTATTTCCTCATGATTTCATCAATTACTTAGAAATTTCATCAATGATTTGATCTTTGAAATTGTGGTTTTTCATGGAAATGGGTATTCAAGGGAAAATATGAAATTCAATATCGATTCAAGATTGGAGTTTGATAATTTTTTAGATTATTAACTTTTAGGCTATGGGAAAACCAAATTTGTTTTAAAAAATTCTAATTTTATCCTTGGGGGCTTGGTATTGATTTTTGAGTGACCGTTTGAACCCAAAATATAACTACAATGATATGGGTATCTACAAATTCATTTTCTTACAAATAGCATGTATTTGATAAATTGGGAATGTTTTGAAGCTTTACGGGAAGGAAAGGTGAAATCTTGAGGTTCGTGTCACGTTTTACTTTATATTTGAGGTCAGTTAAGACTTTCTAGACTTCGTTATGGGACGTTTTGCTAACTAATAACTAAAAATGGAATAGACAATGGGTAAGGAAGAAAGATGGGGTATCCTACCCATGATGTGACGGGCATTGGTACGAGTACCGGTGTTATAAATGAGAAAATATATTACTATATAGTTACAGATTGTAATATGAGAATGCCAAAGTATATGGACATTAGATATTGAATTGTTGACTTGGTCTTTTATTTGTGCTCATCTCATCTCATTGAACCCATATACTTGTGCAAGTGAATGAATTGAGTGATTTCATTGATTTTGTGGATATGATTTCCTGGCATGGGTATTCATACATACATTTGTTCTAGTCCATCTATTTTGTGAGATTGAGGTATTGTATTAGGTTGCACGTCGCAATAGGTATTTGGATCGGATTGCACGCCGCAACAGGTATTCGATTGGGTTGCACACCGCAACAAATATATGGACCTCGCAAGTCCACATGCGTAACGAACTCCTAATGATTACTGAAAAGTGTCGTGTATATACGATAATGGAAAGGATTAGGTATTAAGGACCCTCATTGCATTGCATTGCATAACATCCATCATTCTTAGTTGATTTATGCTTGTTTGACTATTTGACTCTACATGACACATGATATTACTCTATTTGATGCATTTGACTAGTTGGGCGTAAAGTGGACTGATACGGTTGAAAATATGATTTTTAATAAATTCTATCACTTCTTCTTCGTTATTGGTCTATGAGATATACTAGGTATACATAATTTCATACTTAAACTACATTTGTTGCACTCTTTTATAGTGCAGATTCGATCCCGAGTACGATCACATCTAGTGGAGCACCTTGTGTTTGAGTCGAGCTATTTGGAGTTGTGGTGAGCCACCTAGATTTTCCACGGCCAACTTCTCCCTCTATCTCTTTTACTATTCTATCATTTTAGTATTTTGACAGTTTATTTTGGTATTTTCAGACATTGTATTTCATTTTTTAGACTTGTATCGTATCATAGTAGATCTTGTACTTGTGACACAAATCTTAGGAGGATTTTGTTGTTTCTCGGATTTCTGTTACAGACTTAGTATTGGATTTTCATCGTCTCTTTACTTTTCGTTGATCTACTTACATCTATGTTGAGTTTTGGGGTTGGCTTGCCTATCGGTTGGGAAACATAGCGCCATCACGACTATCAATTTTGGATCGTGACAATTTGGTATCAAAGCCATATGTTCACCAGTCTCACGAGTACAAGAGAATTTCTAGTAGAGTCTTGCAGATCGATACGATGATGTCCGTACCTATATTCTTGAGGCTATAGGACATTTAGAAAATTTCTATTCTTTCATTTCTTATCATATTGTACTTGACTCAGTATGAAATCTAATCTTGTTGTCTTATTCTATCACAGATGGTGAGAACTCGTGCATCTGTGGCTCGAGTTCATGAACCTATATCCGCAACTGCACCCACTCCTAGGGGCGCTGAATGAGGTAGAGGCAGGGGATGAGGTTGAGGTAGAGGTCGTGTTACAACATTTGCTAGACGTCGAGCACCGATAGCTGCTCAGGGTCATACCAGAGTAGTATCTCGCGATCCAGAGTTAGTTGATGAGAATGAGCCAGATCATGATGATAAGTATGGGCCAACACAGGAACCACTTGGTTTGTTACTACTCTATAGCTTTAGGATACTTTGGCTCATATGTTGGGATTTCTTTAGGGGATGGGTGAGGCGGGTATGTTTCTTGTCACCCTATATGGTTCACAAACTCGTGTTGGAGGTCAGACTTCAGACCATATGCTTGCTCTAGTGTTTCAGACTATAGAGGCTCAGCCAGCTTCTATTTCGATGGTGAGGTTTTGTCGAGTGTTGCACCTCATTTGTCTAATAGGCCTGCTATGATCGTTGATAAGCAAAATATGTTTAGGAGATTCAGTATGATGAAGCCTCCGACCTATACTGGTGATTCGAGGGATGATGTATATGATTCCATAGCTAGTTATCATGAGAGGTTGCACAACCTGGGATTGGTGGTGTCCACATAGTTGACTACACTACATTTCAAATGGTTGGCCCTGCCAAGTAGTGGTGGAGAGATTTTATTGATAGTAGGTCGTCGGGTCACCTCTACTTTCATGGGCTCTGTTTGCTCAGGTGTTTCTGGACATATTTGTCCCCCGTAGTGAGAGTGCGCACAAGAAGGATGAGTTTGAGGATATGCAGTAGAAGGGTATGTCGGTTACCGAGTATAGGACCAGGTTTCATGCCTTGGCTAGGCACGCATTGATGATATTTCTCACCGAGGCTGCAAGAGTGAAAAGGTTTGTCAATGGGTTGATCATTTCGATTAGCGTGGGGATTTCTCAGGTTGTTGATATTGGGTTTTCATTTTAGAAGGTGGTGGACATACCCAAGGACTCAGAGATGATTTGGCGTGAGTGGTTTGAGCAGCGTGAGGGCAATAGGGCCTGTCATTTTGGTGGTTATGGTAGTGCTCCGCCTAGTGGTCGGGGTTACTCAGGGAGGGTTTATCATCCTCAGTATAAAAAACGCATTCATGCTGCTATGCCAACATTCGAGATTGATTATTTGGGCGTAGTACTTTCTGTTTAGGACAGACTTTGCATGACTCGTCTTTTAGACCTTCAGGTCGTGGAGGGCATTCAAGTTCTTTTCATCATCCCACCCTCCGTAAGGGTTTTTTAAGTATGGCGACATTGGGTATTTTATGAGGTAATTACCAGGCTCAGATGTGGTTGTTCGTACCAAGGTTCTCAAGTTTCGACTTTGGGTCTATACAACCGCCAACTAGGGGAGGTGCACAACGTAACACCACGTACCACTGGACTAAGTAATTTTCATGATTCATGGACTTAAGACCCAGTGAGAAGTGTTAGAATTAGAAATTTGACGAAAACAACATTCTTCAATTTTACGCCCAGAAATATGGGCCATAAAATCATTTACAGATCGTCAATTGCACCATAAAACAGACCCCAGAAATCCAAGTCACTGTTAAGGATTACAGTAGGAGTTACGGGCTGTAAAAGTTTTACTGGCCGTCAAGCCCACCGTAACTGTTTTACGAACCGTAAAAGTACCCGACAACTGAACAATATATAATCCCGATTTTCAGTTTTTTTATTTCATTCTTCATTCCCTTAAGCCATAGCACGAAGTTCTCCTCCTCCTATCTTCTCCTACATCAGGGTAATCCTATTTCAAGTGATTCCACACGTTTCTAACATCAATCTCACAGATTGTAAGTGAAATACATTATTCTTAACCTAGGGTTTTCAAGAAAGCCCAACTCAAGGAATTAAAGTTCAAGCTTTGGGTTCCTTCTTTCTAAGTCTAGATTTTAAGACAGGTTTTGGAGCGATTAAGGTATGTAGAGTTTCTATCTACATGTGGGAACATCTTTAATCATCACCATGCCTCATTCATCAAGATTACTGCGAATTACTTTAAAATTACTTTAGAATTTGAGATTTATGCCCTAGTTCATGAAAAGACTATAATGTACATTTTAATTAATGATACAAGCAAGTCAATCAACACGGAATTCAATGAATGATATGATATGCAAATGCGATGCAATGGAAGGCCTTTCATCACTAGCATAAATACTCTCCATAATATGGAATACGTGACCTATGGGGGACTCGTGAGGTCCATACACCACCCGAAATCATTTACCATCGGGTTCTCTGCCATTTAGGCTTCCAATATCAATCACTTAGCCAAATCAGCTCACATTATATGTCTTTTGCCAATTCAACTCACATTACCTGTCTCTAGCCAATTAGGCTCTTTACCATTTACATCACTCCATCCGGAACCATTTCCCATCGGATATCACATATGTATCCTCAACTTTAATATGCATGAGATACCATATGAAAGCATGAATATGGCATGAAAATGCTAAGCAACAAGGATATAAAGTAAAAAGATTTAATCTTTAATTCTTTTCCACTTTTAGATGAGTATTACAATGTGATGAGAACACATAGTCACAATTAAGACAAGCATACATCATAGAAACATCAAACAAGTGATTTTATATCTCACTAAAAAATGACGCAATCAATTTAAGCTATCAGCTAATGCCCAAAACATGTTATTTGGACTGAGACCATCTACAATACAATATTTAGATAACTTTCCAACACATGACACGAGTACCCAATACAAGTGTTTGTCACCTTAAAAGTATGGGACCCTTATAATTCCTCATTACTCCCTCTTCATTAGTTCAGTTTAACCAACCATGCACTTTAAATAGAGTCATGTAAGGTCCACACATGCCTAATTTGAAGCCCACACTCATAATAAAGCCTCGCCCGTTCGTAGCTCTTCTAAACAATCTCAATTTGATTAAATACGACATCTACATAATCATATGATATGATTATGTAGACATCCATATTGCTATACTGCTAATTTAGACCCAAAATGTCACAAAAATGCAATCCTGAGACTCGGAAGGTAAAATTGTAATTTCACAATAATATTACTTTACCCATAGCCCATAGAGTCTAAATCCTAAAGATGACTCAAATACAACTTCAGTTCGACATCCAATTTGAAGAAATTCATATATTCAACTTAGGGATTTAAAATCCCATTTCTACAACCCAAATCATGATTTAAAGGATTCAAAAACTAAGGGAATTGGAGAAAATAAATTATAACTTGCCCACATGGCCGACACCCGGTACCTCACTTGACAACAAACGTACCAATCTGTAGCTCATGTATTTGGAATACAAACAAACAATATGGGTTAACAAGTCTAACCTATAACCAATCAACAATCTAGGCCGACAAGACTGTACGCTTAATAATCTGTAAATGATAACTATCTCAATTGACATCGGATCAACCCAAAAGATATATACATACATATGGGCCGACAAGGCCACTATGAGTGTCTACAAAACAGCAAACCCAAAATAACATATACAAGGGCCGACAAGGCCAACATGCTGACATACTGAACATACATGACATATCTACAAACCCCTAGAGAGAACACAACTGTACTATGGTCGGGACAGGGCCCCTGCCTACCCATACTATTTGTAATGTACATAATAACCTCAAACTCCGGACCTGGTAACTCCAAATGATGTGGAGCTTACCAATAAAGCTGAACTCTAGCGTAACTACTGGATATGTCTATATGTCTTAAAAAATAGCCATTTTCAACAAGATTGTGAGTATCTGAAAATAAGAGAGAAAGGAAAATAATGAAGAATCCCAATCCTAGATAGCATACAATATGTCTCTCAGGACATGCAGACATGAATTGTAGCGCCCCCAGCAAAGGGACATCAATACGAAATAATGTATTAAGTATTTAAGTCAAATCAAATAACTGAATTGAAATATATAACCACTGAACATAACTGAGAGTCAAAGATAATGTGAGTGTGTACTTACATGCTTCTGACTCAAATAATATACATAATACAACACTAAGATACCCGACCATATATAAGGCTCGATGTGTATCTACCTGACCTTAAGAGGCTCAGTGTGAGTCTACCCGGCCATGTAAGGCAGGGTGGAAGTCTACCCTATCATGTGAGGCTCGGTGGATGTCTACCCAACATAAGAGGATCGGTGGCAATGTCAATATCAATGCAACATATGTAAGTACTGTATATACAACTATCTAATATTCTTCTATAAAGGACAAGTACTGAACTTGGAACGTACTCCCGACAAGGGATAAGTATGATGAACGAATAATAACAACAATAGATGGAAGACATGATCTATAACTCCTCTTTTGAAGGGTTCATTTAGAAGTCATTTCTTATATAGATTCATGCAAAGAAAGGAGAGGGAATAACCTTTACATACCTTGCGATGACCTGATCAACAACCACAATGAGTTCGACTCGCCGCATGTCAATCTACAATAATGAAGATGATACTATCATCACGCTATAAGTAATACTACTATAGTATTTCGAACGATAAACTTATTTATAACAAAAGGGGCAGCATATCCCTTGCATATTTTCTTTTCCTCAAGTCTTTAATGATCACAATAACCCAAGCAACCATCAATTATATGATTAGCTCATCAAACAAAAACAACGATCCATCGAGCGGCAAGCTCGGTTTATAACTAGCAAAATTGCGCTTTAAACCTTTTCTTCTTTCAAATACATATCAACAACAACAACATACCCAGGTTATCTCATCAATTTCCAGCCATGAAATATCATAAGGACAATCTCAAAATAGTTCAACAAGCAACAATATCACAACTTTGATTTTTGACCTTTATTTCACAAGTTTTCAATTGTACAAGCTAGCTACGACTTCTAAAAGCTCAAATATATGAAGGAGGAGTATAATCTTATCTTAAAACACTTAGAAAAACTCTCCACATGAACCACTATAAAGTCAACAAACATAAGAAGAACAAGAAACTTACTAGCACCACAGGATTTCCGGCGTTTGATTTGCATTATTTTTTTAGATTTCACTCATGGATGGTTAGGATCTCTTACAGAGCATTTTTGGGAATTTGGGAACTGGTTTGGGCTAGAAAATGACTTAAAATAATGTGGAACCGCCTCAAGTGGGTCCCAAAGGGGCTACCTAGGCAGTCTCGCAAAAATATGAATAACTCTCTACTCCGACATCGTATCAGCAAACAACTTAATGCGTAGGAAAGTAGACTTGTAGACCTTTGATATAGTGGGTGGATCATCATGTAAATCCAAGTACATTGGGAGAAAAGCTCAGTGATATCTGACCTAAAATTAAGTTAACTTATGAACATAACTTGTGATAACATTTGCCGACTTTTGTTTTAGAATTCGCTTAACTTCAAAATTTAATGTATGACTATTACACACTTTAAACACCTTAAAACATGACCTCCCTAGCATATTAATAAATCCTATGTTTACCCCAAAAGTACGAGTTATAACATCTTCGATTCGTTAAACCTCCAACCTTCACGATACTTTCTTAACACTTGTTTTAACCCATCATTATCTATGTAAAGGTTCTTAACTTCTCCGACTCATATTTATTCACTTACGATACATTCTAACATGAAAGTACGGGGTGTAACATCCTTCCCCTCTTAAGAACATAAATGTTTGCATCAAATTCTAGGCTCTATGATCCTTTTGACTTTTGAACCACTTTATACTAAACTTTACCTGTCATTCATTCTGCAATGTATAATTCTATATCATATAACGACTCGTTTGACCTATTGACTAGCCATATCTAGGATTTACATAAGTCAATTTTCGATTATTTAACTCGACTTACCTTGCATATATTAGTTTCGGGTAACTCCTCTTGGGACTATGTACTTGTCTTTATTTACACCTCATCCTACCTTTTCTGAGCTTCAATTGTCTGGTTGCACTTATTGTCGATTGACACCTCTAGCCTGGAGGTTGCTATTGTTTCCTTCTTAGCATTTATATTTACATAATGTTCTAGAGTCGTGACAAATCTGTAGAGTCTGGATAAATAAAATCTTTTTGCTTTTGATTTTGTTCATCACAATCCCTCTTACCACTCTATCACTAAACGAACACGTGATTCTATTTCGATACTTTATCATATTATCTCCCTCTTGGGAGAATGGCTAACACCTTGTGCTCAAGGGTTTTAATCCTTTAAAGTCACATACCTCAACACCTTTTGCAATTCATCGAACTTTTAGTAACTTATAACTCGCGTTAGAACAATTCTCTCTTACTAGGGACAACTAAATCACTTACATGCATAGAGTGCCATAGATTCACAACTGACATGCTCGATCTCGATAAATTTAGGTTTACTCATGAAACTGGTCTTAAGGATGCCTCTTTCTTAATAAACCTCAAAGGTTGTTCTTCTGTCGTTCATTCTCTTACTGCATAATTTCTCGCTTAGCAACTATCGCAATACCAACTTAACAAAAATCCTTCGAGTTTTTAACTCGCATTCAATTTAGCTTAAGGTACTTCCCAAAATCAGTATTTCATGATCTAGGGAGCTAAATCAACCTGCTGATATCCTTTATTGAAATCATCAATTCATTTCTTGTGATGAAGACTTAGTCTTAATAACTTATCTCTCTTTACAACATCTACACTCTCCATTTCTAGCCTTTTCTTTTACTTATTTACGAACCTTGCCGTACTACCATACTTTAGCTCACAACCCTTAATCGTTTCTCATATCTCTTCATAACGCTTCACTTATCTTTCTACCAATTTCTTACTAATATCTTCAACTCTTATCTTATTCTGGTAAAATCCAGCCAGACATCGTTTCTCTTCTAGCATTTTCTCTATTCTAGAGGACTTATCCTCTGGTCACTTAATATTTCTTATTAACCGGGGCATGAGTCATACTAAGGTGAATACTCATCCTATATACAAAGCTTCAAATACCTAGCCCCTGAATCTTCAAAACACTCAAGAAGTCATATCCGTCTATACTATTCCTGGTGCATCACATATATATCACCTAAAGAGGTACTATAGACATATTCATAATACTTTTCAGTACTGTCATCCAGTTATAACAATCTCCCCAATGCTAAGGATTGCTCTAACCCTCACTAGATCTCGAAATCTTACTCTTAATATTACGTCTATCGACGTCTATAAATCATAAGCTGGATTAGATGATACACACTGTAATTGCACCACTGCTAAAAGTGGGATAACAACGCTTGTGTTGCTCGGTCTAAATGCTAATTTCTTTACAGTCTTCTCTATTCAAGTACCTCTTACCTCATTCACCTTACTTGTTTTGCCTACTAAAACTCATATTTTACCTTTTTATGCTTTCAATACCTTCTTTCTTCACGGGAGATAAATGCTCACACTTTGAATCTCTAAAATGATACTTGCACATCTGGTGCACACATAATCTGATAGGACCCCACATTTATTTATCACAATCACGAATTAGGATCGAGTCCCTATAATTCAACTTTATTGCACAATTTGGAGTAATAAAGAAGGGTAATCAATCCTAAATACTCTGTAGCTTCTTGTTTATACAATGTGCTGGTGCACAACACTTATAAACAAGACTCTCTAAACACGATTGTAAACTCTCATAGGACAAACTTGCTCCGATACCAAGTTTGTCACACCCCAAACCTGGGGAGGCGTGGCTGGCACTGGAATTCTGAATACAAACAAACAATTTGTTTGTCACTTGACCCCAAGCATACTAATCTGTAGCTCATGGATTCTAAACACAAATAAACAATCTGGGCCGACAAGGCCAACCTATAACCAACAATATCGTAGGCCAACAAGGTTGTACTCTGAATAATATATAAATGATAACTATCTCAACTGACATGGGATCAATCCAAAAGATATATACATATATATGGGCCGATGAGGCCATCATGACTATCTACCAAATAGTAAACCCAAAATAACATATACAAGGGCCTACAAGGCCATCATGTTGACATAATGAATATACATGACATGTTTACAAGCCTCTAGAGAGAACACAATTGTACTATGGTCGGTACGGCCTACCCATGCTATCTATAATATACATAATAACCTCAAACTCTAGACATGGTAATTCCGGATGATGTGGAGCTTACAATATGAACTCTGGCATAGCTACTATGGAGGTTTATCTCTTTGTCTCTCAGGACCTGCAGGCATGAAATACAGGATTCCAACAAAGGGACGCTAGTACGAAATAATGTACTAAACATGTAAGGCAAACTGAATAACTGAAACTAAAATTGAACTAAAATATATAACCATTGAACATAACAGAGAATCTAAGATAATATGAGAGTATATTACCTACTTTTGACTCAACTCGTATAAATAATACAACACTAAGATACCCGACCATATATAAGGCTTTGATGTGTATCTCCCGACCTTAAGAGGCTCGTTGTGAGTCTACCCGACCATAGCTATGTGAGGCTCGGTGAAAGTCTACCCGACCATGTGAGGCTCGATGGAAGTCTACTCGGCCATAAGAGGCTCGATGGCAATCTCAACATCAATGCAACATCTGTAAGTATTGTATATATGATTGTCTACTATTCTTCTATAAAGGACAAGTACTGAACATGGAATGTACCCCGCACAAGGGACAAGTATGATCAACGAATGATAACAACTATAGATGAAAGATATGATCTAAAACTCTTCTTTTAACATGTTCATTTAGAAGTCATTTCTTATATGGATTCATGCAAAGAAAGGAGAGGGAATAACCTTTACATATCTTGTGATGACCTAATGAACAACCAAAATGAATTCGAGTCTCACACCTCGATCTACAATAATGAAAACAAACGTTATCATCACACTACAAGTAATATTACTATAGTATTTCAAACGATAAACTTATTTTATAACAAAACGAGCAACATCTCCCCTGTTTATTTTATAATCCTCACCTTTAATAATCAAAACAACCCAAACAACCATCAATTATATGATTGGCTCATCTATCAATACAAATGATCCATTGTGCGACAAGCTCGAATTTATAACTAGAAAAATTGCAGTTTTTAAACCTTTTCTTCTTTCAAATGCATATCAATAACAACAACAAACCCACATTATCTCATTAATTTCTAGCCATGAAATACCACAAGCACAACCTCAAAACATTTCAACAAGCAACAACATCACAACTATAATTTCCAACATTTATTTCACGAGTTTTCAATCGTACAAGCTAGCTACAACTTTTATAAGCTCAAATATATGAAGGAGGAGTATAATCTTACCTTATAACACTTATAACAACTCCTTATACAAGAGCTGAACTACCTCTAAAATTAGAAACCACAAGAAGAACAAGAAACTCACTAGCACCATGAGATTTTCGACATTTGATTTGTGTTGTTTTCTTTGAATTTCACTATTGGATGGTTGAGCATATTTTAGAGAGCATTTGAGGTATTTATGAACTAGTTTGTGGAGAAAATGAGAAAAAATGTGGAACCTCCTTAAATATGATCGATAAGTTTCTACTACCTCAAGTGGGTCCCAAATATGTTGCTAGTGCAGTCTCACAAAAATGTCAATATGTCTCTACCTTGACATCGTATTGATGAAAAGTTTAATGAGTTGAAAACTAGACTCATAAAACTTTGATATGGTGGATGGATCACCCTGTAACTCCAAGTACATTGTGAGAAAAACTCAGTGACATCCTACCCAAATTTTGGTAAACTTATGAACGTAACTTGCGATAACTTTGGCTAACTTTTTTTTACTACTCGCTTGACTTCAAAACCTAACATATGACTATTAAACACTTCAAACACCTTAAATTATGATCTCATTAGAATAGTAAGCACTCCTAGTCTTACCCCGAAAGTACGGGTTATAACATCTTCGATTCGCTTAACCTCCAACCCTCACGATACTTCTTTAACACTTGTTTTAACCCATCATTATATTTGTAAAGGTCCTTAACTTTCCCACCTCATATTGATTCACTTATGACACATTGTAACATGAAAGTACATGGTTTAACATCAGCCCCTCCACAGTGCAGAAAAATTCATGCTTCTATAGCTCTGCAGCTGCGGATATATCCACGCATGTGCGATCCTCACTAAAAGTCCCTAGGTCCACAGATGCGAACATCCACCTGCAGGTGTGATGCCGCTTCTAAGGCCTTTTCTTCGCAAGTGCGACCTAATTTCTGCAGGTGTGTCGCACCAGCTAACAACTGAACCAGAATTCTCCAAGTCCCAAAATTTTTGGTTTTAACCCTCAGAACTTATCTAGAAATCCCCAAACACAAACTAAATATGTATTTCAATCATAAAATACATTTCAGACTTGCTCACGCACTCAAAACACCCAATAGAGTTCGTCTTGACCCTATATTAACCGAGGTCAATTCTATTTCCTCAGTTTAACTAGTTTCTCAACCAATGACCCAAAATACACTCGAACCCAAACCAACTATTCGACTAACATAAAACACATTTCAGACCTCATGAAATCGATGAAACTCTTATTTGACATCGTTAACCCCATTCTTGACTTTGGTAAACCTTTTCCATTTCTTAACTTTAGATTTCTAAATTTCACTATTTCTTCTTTGATACACACCTGATTGCCTCGGGAATTGTGCCACCCATCTCAACAAGTCAAAAATAACATTTTAAAGATACGAAAGGGTTGTTTAGGTAAAAAGAGACCTAGAACTTAAAACTACCTATCAGGTCATTATAGATATCTTTCATGGATAACAAAAACCCATGCCTAGTAATATGTTCAATGAGCTGCAATTGTCGGTCTCTTGTTAGTAGTGCACAATCTTTCATCATTATAGGATTTATCATAGGAAGTTGATGTGTAGTTGTTCCCAAAAGTTATTTAAAAAAGTCTGCCACTTTCTTAGTAATACCCTATGCATTAGTTACTATATCTCCAGAAGCAGGGGTTTGACTATTAATTTTGTTATGTGCATTCCATCTCTTCAAACTTGTAAAGAAATATGTAGAGTTTTCATCCCTCAATTGTTGCCACCATTGATTTATGCATGATAATACCCTCTTCAACCTTGAGCCACTTTACCAAGTTTTGCTTAATAGTTTTTTCAGTTAGGACCATAACTTCTGGTTGTCCTAGTTATTATGGTTGTCTCATCTACTCTTGGATATCCTAGAGTTCCTAACAGTATGCTTTGATTTTATCCTCCATTCAGTGATATTCAATTGTATTCAGTATCTTCATAGCTTGTTTACAACTTTCAGTTTCTTCCACACCCCAACCATCAGACCAATATCATTTACTGCCACCACTTTTAAGAAAGTATCACGATCAGCTAGGATCTTAGATGGTCTAGGTCTACTCTCATCATCCCTTCAAGTAGCATACTTATAGGGGAGTGATCAGAGCACCCAAAATTCATCATCAAAACCTCCAATTGTGATTTCCTCAGCATTCACCACTGCCCAGTTTCTTTTACCGTACGTATGACAATTGGTCCAAGTAAAACCCCTGCCAATGGTCTTAGGGACTATCATCAAATGAGTTGAAGTGTCTCACTTTTGTCCATGCACTAGGGCACCAATTAACCTATCTTCTTTACTCATTATAACCCATAATATTCTCCAATCTTCTGCCAAACAAGATTCCATAGCCACATTGCATCTTTGAGTTTCACTCATAATATCCTATCATATATAACTACAATGAAGAAACAACATATTAAGAGTTCTAAGAATGATTGAAGTATAAATAAACTGCTCAGACATACAACCTATATTGCAGTCAAAAGAGTATCCATATTATTCCTCTTGCAATGTAGGCAGAATTTCCTACACAAGCCTACCCAGGGTCACTTTTCTTATTATCTCTGCTAAATGCTACTCTATTACTTTATGCTCTATAAGAGTTGTAGACATCCAATTTCACCCACCACATTTTTAATTAATTGGGTAAACTTCTTGAAATATAAATAGAGTAAAACAAGCATTTATAAAGGTCAAAAATAATTATTTTGAGTGCTATATTGCCATTTCATTTGAAACAATATCCTAATATATATTATACTGATTTTACATATAATTTTAAGTATCAATTATATATATAAAAAATTAATCATATGTTATTTTAAGTATAATTTTTAATTTGGAAAAAAAATTATTTTATGTCAAAACAATTTTTTTTAATCAAGTATACATATTTAATAGTCGATTTAAAGTTATTACGACTTAATTGCTACAGTTAGTAATATTTGCAATTAGATGTTTTACTTGGTTAACTCAAGAAGCTTTATCATTTAATTAGTTAAAGATTCATCTCAGTTTACTTCAATTTGGTCTCATTTTTACAGAATAGTTGATTTTTATAAAAGTTTAATTTTTAATTTAAATTGATCTGGTTATTTCACTAAAAATAGTTACAATTGAAATTATAAGGGTTATATTTAAAATTAAAATTTGGCCATTTTTACTTCTGAGATGAGATCTCTTTAAAACTTTTTTTTCCGGGCAAAACCTGAGCCCAAACACGGCCGAAAACACCTTACATGATGCACCTTCTTTTTTTTTTTTTTTTTTTTTTTAATAATCCAGGTTTCCAGGCTTGCGCCTGACTACTTCACTGGTATTACCCAGACGTCCTGGAGATGATGGGACCGGTCCTTCAGCACCCCACCACGAGGTAAATCGCGGGATGTGCACACATGGTCAGTGTCTGCTTGCGTCCAACGGATCAATGCTACAAGGTTGACCCCCCCACAGGCCCCATCCACAAGGCTTGGCGGAGACCGAACCCACACTGCAACCTGCCCGCGCGGCTTTTAGCGCCCAGGCTTTACCACATGTATGTGTCCCAGAGGATGATATCCGGAGGGGAGAATCGAACTTGCGACCCTAAGGCCGCAAAGTTGACTCCCTGCCAGCAAGCTGACCCCTCTAGATATGATGCACCTTTCTTTATTTTACTCAAAACTCCTCTTTCCCTTTTCATTTTCAACGACACAAACCCTAGTCTCCTCCAGTCTGTTCCGGCCAAGAATGGCAATAAAATTGCGAGCTACTGCAAAACTCAGGCCTTGCTCGACCATTTCAGTCCTTTGCCTTTTCTGATGAAGGTAAACCCTCACTTTCTCCTGTCTTTCTCGTTTCTTTCGATTGTTTTTATAAATCTCACAAATGGGGTATTAATGACCCTCGTCTCATTCATGGATTTCAAAAAACTCGATGGACTTTAAATGCCAAGTGTGTAGATAGATTCCCAAACTTCTCTAGTGACGGAGAAAAATTAACTCGAAATTGCATCTACATTAGTGGTAATACACCAGAAGAACCAAAGCATAACTACACCACAAAACATATTCAAAGATAACTGTTAGACAAAATCAATATTAATCATTAGGATAATATTGATTAGGATAATCCAATTACATCATAATCATAACATTAGAATAATATCATATCATAATCATATCATTTGGATGTAAATATCATATCATAATCATATATTCTTAGGATATCATATTAATCATGTAATATATTCTTAGGATCTTAGAGATGTATATATATGATTGTATGGAGGAATGAAAGAGTATGAGATTATTTTCCTTCATGATATCAAGAGCAAAAAAATAACCCCCAAATATTTCCTCTTAGTCAGACAATCATTCTTTTCTTGGCTTTCAGAATCATCATATTTTGTCATTAAGTCTCCATTCTTGCAAATTTGACCTTGAACGTGTGGTACTCGATATTCTATTATGTCACTTTTTCGGTCTATCTCTCTTCTAAACCACCACTCATTTTCGATTTTCTTCTACTTTTCTAAAAGAAACAATGTCCGACCACCAAAGATTTCATCCCACTCTTGTCGTAAACCACGTTAAGAACTTTATTTCAAGTATTCTTGAGATGGAAAAAAGGCTATATTCTTCTTGGGCGGAGTTATTCAAAATCCATTACCGAGCATACGAAGTCATATACCATATTATTCCTCTCAAGTCTTCATCGGAGACCACCGCTGTTGACAAAAATCTATGGTCTCTCTTGGATGCTATAGTCCTTCAATGGATTTATGGCACCATCTCTAATGACCTTTTGCACACCATTTGAGAATCGGACTCTACGGCTCAACAAGCTTGGGAACGTTTGCAAAACATATTTTAAGATAATAAAATTTCTCAGTCAGTTTATCTTGAAAACCAATTCACTAATGTAAAATTGGACGACTTTGCAAATGTATCCACATATTGTCAAGAATTGAAAATACTTGCCGATCAACTATCCAACGTTGGTGCACCGAGGTCGAATCAAAGGTTGGTGCTCTAATTAATTACTGGTTTGAATGAACAATATCATGGTGCCGCAACGTTCATTCAACAAAGTAACCTGTTACCACCTATTTATGAGGCTCGTTCAAGGTTGATTCTTGAAGAAGTCCGAAAGTTGAAACAAACGGCGATGGCTGCCAACAATGTCGGCACCACCCTCCTTTCTACCAACGCGATGGCGGATGATTTTGGGGCTCAAAATTCTGGTTCGGGAGGGGCTCCAAATCGTCACAACAACGGACCAAAAAGGGGTCAAAATCACAACAATAATAGAGGGAAAAATAATAGCGGAAAAGGGGAGGGGCCTGAGTGCCGAAAATTATTCTGGTGGAGGGGTTGGTCGCGGGCAGCAGGAGCAGAACCGACCCCACTGACAACCGCAACAGTAGGGTGGCAGCGGGCAGTGGGGCCAGTTCCCACCCTTAGCTTGGAACCCGCAATAATGGGCCCCGCTTTGCCCACATCTGACGGCCCAATGGACCAGGCCCATTTCCCAAAATCGGCAACCCAAAATTCTCGGTTTTCATCCGCCACAAGTTTTTGCAGCCCATGGACCATCTTTCGCAAGTTATGCTCCCACGGATATTGAACATGCCATGAACAACATGAATCTAAAGTGTTCCCGATGATTCGTAGTACATGGACATGTGGGTGACATCACACATGATGACATCTCAAGGTACTTCTCTAAGTGGATAACATCATTCTCACAACATCATCTGAGTCACTTCGCTTGTCTATTATGTCTTTCCTTGCGTCGGAATTTGCTATGAAGGATTTGGGCCCTTTAAACTATTTTTTGGGAATCGCTGTAACTCAATATGCTAGTGGTTTGTTTCTCTGTCAAAAGAAATACACTGAGGAGATCATTGGCAAAGCCGGTATGTCCTCGTGCAAACCGTCACATACGTCGGTTGATACGAAAGCAAAATTTAGTAACTTTACGGGTACTCAATACAGTGACCCAACACACTACCGCAGCTTAGCAGGGGCATTGCAGTACCTAACTTTCACGAGACATGATATCTCTTTTGCGGTCCAATAGGTCTGTTTACATATGCATGATCCAAATGAAAAACATATAGGGGATTTTTAACGAATTCTGCGGTATGTTAAGGGTACTCTTGATTTTAGATTGCATCTGTATAAGTCCACTATTTCTGGCTTCACATCTTATACATATGATGATTGAGGTGGCTGCCCGGATACACGGCGTTCCACCTCTGGTTATTGTGTGTTTCTAGGAGACAACCTCATTTTGTGGTCGTCACAATGCCAACCGACATTATCCCGATCAAGTGCTAAGGTAGAATATCAGGGGTAGCTAATGTGGTCGCAGAATCATGTTGGCTTTGTAATCTTCTTTTGAAATTTCATTGTCTAATCGACAAAGAAACCGTGGTTTATTGTGATAAAGTGAGTGCAATATATCTATCTGGTAACCCTGTCCAGCATCAACACACAAAACACATAGAGATGGATATATTGTTTGTTCATGAAAAGGTTGCTCGTCGACAAGTCTGTGTTCTCCATGTACCGTCCTGTTATCATATTGCACATATTTTCAAGAAGGGTCTTCCGCGTGTACTTTTTGATGATTTCAGGGACAGTCTCAGATTACGGAAATCTGGAGGACTGTTAGACAAAATCCATATTAATCATTAGGATAATATTAATTAGGATAATCCAATTACATCATAATCATAACATTAGAATAATATCATATCATAATCATATCATTAAGATAATATCATATCATATTATATCAATAGGATGTAAATATCATATATGGCTGACTAGTGGGCCGGGTCGGCCCGGTCCTACCCCAACACCACCGTGGTCCCGCCCCGACCCCGACATTTAAAAAAAATTGTGATATCGGGACTCAAATCGGGATAGGACATGGTCTCGTCCCGTCCCGACCCGACCCCTATCCCGCCTTAAACCCCTCTTTGCACAAATAACCGTTGCACCAACGACCATTTTACATTTTTGCAGTTGTGCAATGGCCATTTTTTGTCTCCCCCTCCCCCAACTCCCCTACCCCCTTAATATTTATTTTTAACCCATAAGTTATTATATTTACACTTTAATCCAATTTTCTATCTATAAATACCTCATTTTCTCTTCATCTTTCTCACAAATCTTCGTACAATCTCTCTAAACTCTCAATTTATCTCTCTACAAGTCTACATTGTCTACTAAATATTGAATTTTATTTATTCATTTGGGAGTGAAGTTGGCAACTACCTTGAGGATCTTTCATCGAGCAAAGTTTCAATTTTCAACTTCTCGATTACACGTCGGCGTTTGGTACATTTGTTCCTTCATTAAATTATTATTGTCTATTTATTTTATTTAGCGCACTTAATTTCATTTACTTTAATTATTTATTAGTATAATTATAATGGAAGGATTTAAACGTATACTTACGGGTAAGGGTCAGACTTCTTCTAGTAGGGGAAACAAGGGCAATGATACTTCTTCTAGTCATCCTATTTCTAGACAGAATCTTATTCCTACACAAGATGATTTTGTTGATACTGAACATTTTCCTACAATACCATTAGATTTAGATGAGGAACTATTTTCTGGAACTCAATAAGACTTTAATTTAGACGATGATCTAGATGATACACCCACTAATGTAGACGACAACACACCCACTAGTGCACCTTCAACTGAAATGCCTTCTATTCCCCCTAGTATGAGACGAGGTCCAGCAAAACGGCCATTAAAATCAGATGCATAGACATTTTTTGATAGGAACGTTGAGAATCAAGTAGCTAGATGTAAAATTTGTAAAAATATTTTAAAATTTAAAACTGGAAAAGGTCACGGTGGTACGGGGGGTTTAATGAGACACATAACAATGACTCATCCAGCTAGGTATGCCCAATACGAGGCTTCAAAACCGGCTGCGCAAACGTCCGCTCCATCGGGACAAGGATCACATACTATCCCGGATCAAGTACAGGGTCAAATTAACCCCACGATGGGGGAATTGTAGGCCCTAATTACAATAAACATAGAGATAGGGAAACAATTGCAAAATTAGTTGCTGCGGATGGTTTTCCTTTTTCATTTTCTTCATCTTTTGGTTTTATTCATTACATTAGAGAAATGTATAATCTTCCTTTTAACAGTTTTTCTAGATTAACTGTTAAGAGAGATGTATTTAAATTTACACATGAATATCAACAGTATTTACGTTATTCATTATATCATTTTAATGGCAAAGTGGCTATTACTTCTGATATAGGCCGTAGTACTAACGGCCATGATTATTTAACGGTAACCTATCATTGGATAGATTATAAATGGTCTATGCAAAAAAGTATCTTAGCGTATAGATATATAGATGATAGACACACTGGTACTTTTATTGCAGAAAATATTTATCAAGTGTGCGATTATTACGGAATAACTGATAAAATTATGACTATTACATTAGATAACACTTCTTCTAACAATTATGCTATTACAATTTTAAAAAATAGTTTAACTCCATCTTTTTCAGATCATTTTCATATAAAATGTGTGTCATATATATAACTTAGTTGTAAATGATGGTCTATCACTTTTTGAAGACATTCTTAATAAAATACAATTTGCTATAAAATTTATTTTTAAAAATAATAGAGTACAACGAAAAAAGAATATAAAAAAACTTGTCACGATTGCCAACTACCTTATAGAAAAATTCTAGAAGAAGTATCTACTAGGTGGAATTTTTTATACGAGCAACTACTTGTTGCTTATGAATAAGGCTGGCCAGTGGGCTGGGACGGCCCGACCCCGCCCCGACCCCGTCCCGAGCCCTCCCCGACCCCGATTAGTAGAAAAAAATAAAAATTCGGTAGCGGGACTCGAACCGGGATGGGACAATGTCTCGTCCCGACCCGTCTCGAGCCCACCCCAGGCCCGCCGCCCCGAGCCCGCCCCGAGTCCCCCTTTTGCAAATATAATCGTTGCACCAACGACCATTTTAGATTTTGGCCGTTGGGCAACGGCCATTTTTGGCATCCCCCCTCCCCCAACCCCCCTACCCCTTAATATTTATTTTTAACTCATAAGTTATTATATTTACACTTTAACCCAATTTTCCAACTATAAATAACTCATTTTCTCTTCATCTTTCTCACAAATCTTCCTACAATCTCTCCAATCTCTCAATATATATCTCTATAAGTCTACATTGTTTACTAAATATTCAATTTTATTTATTCATTTGGGAATTGGGAGTGAAGTTGGCAACTAGCTTGAGGATTTTCCATCGAGCAAAGTTTCAATTTTCAACCTCTCGATTACACGTCGACGTTACGTCGGCGTTTGGTACATTCGTTCCTTCATTAAATTATTATTGTCTGTTTATTTTATTTAGCGCACTTAATTTTATTATCTTTAATTATTTATTATCATTAATAAAATGAAAGGATTAAGAGGTATGTTTAAGGGTAAGGTTGCTTCTTCTAGTAGGGGCAACCAGGGCAAGAGTACTTCTTCTAGTCATCTTATTCCTACACATGATGATTTTGTTGATACTCAACATTTTCCTACAATACCATTAGATTTAGACGATGATCTAGACGATACATCCACTAATGTTGATGACAACACACCCACTAGTGCACCTTCAACTGAAATGCCTCTTATTCCCCCTAGTATGAGACGAGGTCTAGCAAAACGACCATTAAAATCAGATGCATGAACATTTTTTGATAGGGACGTAGAGAATCAAGTAGCTAGATGTAAAATTTGTAAAAATATTTTAAAATTTAAAACTGGAATAGGTCACGGTGGGACGGGGGGGGGGGGGGGGGGGGGGGTTTAATTAGACACATAGTAAGTGCTCATCCAGCTAGGTATGCCCAATACCAGGCTTCAAAACCGGGTGCACAAACACCCGCTCCATCGGGACAAGATTCACATACTGATACTGTCCCAGACCAAGTACAAGGTCAAATTAACCATATGACGGGGGGAATTGTAGGCCCTAAATACAATAAACATAGAGATAGGGAAGCAATATCAAAATTAGTTGTTGTGGATGATTTGCCTTTTTCATTTCCTTCATCTCCCGATTTTATTCATTACATTAGAGATATATATAATCATGCTTTTAACTGTTTTCCTAGATCAACTGATAAGAGAGATGTATTTAAATTTGCACATGAATATCAACAATATTTACGTTATTCATTATATCATTTTAATGGCAAAGTATCTATCACGTCTGATATAGGTCGTAGTACTAACGACCATGATTATTTAACGGTAACTTGTCATTGGATAGATTATAAATGGGCTATGCAAAAACGTATCTTAGCGTATAGATATAAATGATAGGCACACTGATACTTTTATTGCAGATAATATTTATCAAGTGTGCCATTATTATGGAATAACCGATAAAATTATTACTATTACATTAGATAACGCTTCTTCTAACAATTACGCTATTACAATTTTAAAAAATAGATTAACTCCATCTTTTCCAGATTATTTTCATATAAAATGCGCGTGCCATATATATAACTTAATTGTAAAGGATGGTCTATCACTTTTTCAAGACATTCTTAGTGAAATACAATTTGCTATAAACTTTATTTTTAAAAGTAATAGAGTACAACGAAGAAAAGAATATAAAAAAACTTGTCACGATTGTGGACTACCTTATAGAAAAATTTTCAGAAGAAGTATCCACTACGTGGAATTCTTTATACGAGAAACTACTTGTTGCTTATGACTATAGAAAACCTATAACTTTATTTTTTAACTCTCATAATCAAAATCCAGCTGATATGATTGTAGATAGTGATTGAGTAAAAATTTTCGAACTTATTGTATTTTTAGAGAAATATTTTCAAGCAACAAAAGAATTTTCCGGTATATATTATCCTACTTTTCAACTATGTTGTTTTATATAACTCTAATATTTTTATTACTTAGTGAATATATGGAAAAATCAGCTTATATGGCAGCTATTAAAAAAATGTTTATCAAAATAATTTTTTTTTATTACTATTCCCACTATTTATATTATTGGTGATGTATTAAATCCGACTATTAAAATAGACGGTACTAAATCACTAATTGAAACTATTTACGATTGTATAGAAGTACTACCACCTCCACATCCCAAAAATCTAAATCACCCACTACCTATTGAACAAACTAAAGAAGAAGTGTTGTCTAGCGTAGAAGACCAATGCAAAAAAATATATAGGTTTTACCAACAAGAAAATGCTAGTAACTTACCGGCTTCCATACCATCTTCTTCATCTTCAACACAACCTCACAAAAGACATGATGTTTCTGCGGCTAGTATTGAAAGCCTCAGAAATAGAATGTGCGGTCGTACCGCTACTAACCAAATTAGCGAGTTGAATATTTTTGTTTTGTAGGGTTCTGCATCGTACCAAGAAGTTATCAACGAAGATGGACATGAAGACTTGCTGAAATACTGGAGGGGGAATGAGAAGACCTTTCCGACACTTTCAATGATGGCCCGAGATGTTTTGAACATTCAAGCGTTATCAACTGCGTCGAAAGCGCTTTTTCTGCCGGCAGATATCAAATAGGAGACCACAGACACTCATTAGCCGGAGACAGCTTGGAAATTGCAGTATTATTCAGAGATTGGATACGAGCCGAGCGGAGAAGGTGAGGTCAACCGGAGATCAACGAAGAAGAGACGAAAATTACAACGAAATCTTATCCGAAGGTAGTGGAAGTGACATGGATCAATTTGACCAACAAATATCAATTACAATCGAAGAACCACAGGAAATTATCAAGCAATTAGAACATGTTTTTTTGAGAATGTAATTTTTTTAATTGTAATTTTATTATGTAATTTGCAACTTTTGGACAACACCATAAAGTTGCAATTTAGACAATTGTATTTGTATTACAAAAAAATCATATGTCTATTAAATAATATAAGAGGCACAAAAACAGCCTTGGGATATTTTTATAACACTATCTTGTCTTGTTTTTTGAGTTTTTTTTATACATATGTTATTAAAAAAAAATAAAGGAAAACCCATCGGAACCCGTCTCGATCCCGACCCCGCCCCGACCCGATTCCGACGGGATCGGGATCGGGACGGAACTGGAGTAAGTCCCGCCAAACCCAACCCCGCCAGACCTGACCCCGCCCCCTTCGCTCGTCCCGCCCTGACCCCGACCCCGCCAAACTCGGCCCGCCAGACCCGAGTCCGGCCCACTGGCCAGGCCTACTTATGACTATAGAAAACCTATAACTTTATTTTTTAACTCTCATAATCAAAATCCACCTGATATGGTTGTAGATAGCGATTGGGGAAAAATTTCCGAACTTATTGTAATTCTAGAGAAATTTTTTCAAGCAACAAAGGAATTTTCTGGTATATATTATCCTACTATTTCAACTATATTGTTTTATATAGCTCTAATATTTTTACTGCTTAATGAATATATGGATAAACCAACTTATAAGACATCTATTAAAAAAATGTTTTCAAAATAAAAAAATATTTTATTTCTATTTTCACTATTTATATTATTGGTGTTGTATTAAATCCGACTATTAAAATAGACGGTATTAAATCACTTATTGAAACTATTTATGATTGTATAGTAGTATTACCACCTCCAGGTCCCAAAAATTCAAATCACCCATCACCTATTGAACAAACTAAAGAAGAAGTGTTGTCTAACGAAGAAGACGAATGCAAAAAAGTATATAGGTTTTACCAACAAGAAAGTGCTAGCAACCTACCAGCTTCCATACCATCTTCTTCTTCTTTAACACAACCTCACAAAAGACATGCTGCTTCTGCGGCTAGTATTGAAAACCTCAGAAATAGAATATGCGACCGTAACGCTACTAACCAAATTAGCGAGTTAGATATTTTTATTTTTTAGGGTTCTGTACCGTACCAAGCAGTTCTCAATGAAGAAGGACGTGAAGACTTGCTGAAATACTGGAGGGGGAATGAGAAGACCTTTCCGACACTTTCATTGATGGCCCGAGATGTTTTGAACATTCAAGCGTCATCAATCGCGTCCGAAAGCGCTTTTTCTCACGGCAGATATCAAATAGGAGACCACAGAAACTCATTAGACGGAGACAGCTTGGAAATTGCAGTATTATTCAGAGATTGGATATGAGCGGAGCGGAGAAGGTGCGGTCAACCGGAGATCAACGAAGAAGAAGATGAAAACTACAACGAAATCTTAACCGAAGGTAGTGGAAGCGACGTGGATCAATTTGACCAACAAATACCAATTCCAACCGTAGAACCACAGGAAATCATCAAGCAATTAGAACAGATTTTTTTTAGAATGTAATTTTTTTAATTGCAATTTTATTATGTAATTTGCAAATTTTGAACATCACAAAGTCGCAAAAAAAATCATGTCTATTAAATAATATAAGAGGTACAAAAATAATTACACTATCTTGTTCAATTATTGAATTGTTTATATATGTTATTTTTTAAATTAAGTGCAACAAAAAAAAATCCGCCATGACCCGATTTCGACGGGACTTCGGCAAATCCCGTCGTCTAGATCACGTCCCTCCCCCTGTCCCGCCCCGCCCCGATCCCGCCAAACCCGCCCTGACCCATTGGCCACCCCTAATATCATCATAATCATATATTTTTAGGATATCATATTAATAATGTAATATATTCTTAGGATCCTAGAGATGTATATATATGATTGTATGGATGAATGAATGAAAGGGTATGAGATTATTTTTCTTAAACAACAAAAAAAATTGAAGCACCACACAAGCGAAAAAATAAGGAATAAAGTTATAGAAATCTTGTTGTTATAGGTTGACTAGATATTGAAGTAGGTGCTAATATAATTTTATGGTCTATTATTAATTTTTATGAACTATACATAACACGTACAAAATTTAATAATTTTTCTAAAAGAAACAAATGCAGAAAATGGTTATCCTTATATGAATTCTCTATATTTTGACTTATTTAAATTTAATAAAATAATAATTACTTTATCAAATTTCATAATTTCTTCTGCTACCCCTATACCTCAAATTCTCTCAAAATATCATTACAAAAGGCTTAACAATTTTCGGTTATATAAGTTTTATCTACATCAATCAAAATCTATTAGGTGAAATTCTTTTTTTCAGCAAAAAAAACAACAACTAGATAATCTTTGTTTTGTTTGTGAACTTCTCTAATTTCTAAATTAAAACATAACTCAAAAACTTTTTTTTTTAAATGTTCAAATGATCCATGCATCTTAAGTAACATTTAAAATAATAAAATTTCACCATTGATAGAGTAACCTTAGTTAGAAAGTTAGAAAGCAACGTACCACTTTTTGAGCACTACTAATTATTGAAATTGGTGGCACATAAAGAACTATATCCCGACAATTCTTCAGTTTATGACTGAAGAATCCATATGTATTTATGAATATGTATAGAAACAAACTTTATTCAAAGGAAAATTTAAGAATTATAATTGAGAAGTAATGTGATTTGAGAGATGAAATATCGAGGTGTATATGTAGACAACTAAATTGAGAATAGAGAAATTATTTTTGAAGATACATGGGATGCAATTAATAGGATCACATATGTTGATTAAGTTCTTTTAGAAAGAAAATAATGGTATTCCTCGTATTTGGACATTTTATTAAAATTAAAATTTGCTAAATTTTTATTGTTTAGCAATGTAAATAATATATTAGATATTTATAATTATTTTTAAGTGTAAACACAGTTAATAGGTCAAGCTACCACGTAATTGTTGACCTTTTATGAGATTATTACTAATCAAGTTTTCTTTTTAAGTTGAACTTCAAGTATCTCAAACGTATTCGCCTCACAAAATTTACTTTCAAGAAACCATACGTATTAGGCTCATATATACTCGCGTATACATAATCCACGTGTGACTTATAAATACATTTATACTATGATATGAGTTGAATTTTACTTAAAGTTCAGTTATTAATTTGTTATCATATATTTATGAAATTGTTTTTAACATTAGACTACTTGTAGTTTCATATAAATAGCTTTATTCTTTGAAAGATGATATAATAAAGTTATAAAATGTTGTAAATATTGGCAAGAATTTATCCAAAGATTAAACATTTGAATTGTCAAATCTTGAAATTGTGTCAAGCCAACCAAAAAGTCAGTACCACTTCTGCACTACATATTGTTCTTTCAAAACAGTAGAATTAACTAAAATAACAACTTTGACAAAGACGAATGATTTTTTGGTGGTATTTAGCCTATATGAGTCCAACATCCAGCTCCAGTCTCTCTTTCGCTAGTCATTCGCTGTTAATTTACTTTCGGTCATTTTAGTATTTCACGTATTCCCTGAAGACTATGTATTTAGAAAATTTAGATTCGAGGGTGATAACTTAATCCAGTGGGTTACAATTTATAATTTAGCTACATTAGAATTACGTAATTTAGTTATTAGATTGTTGATTCAATTTAGTCTTAGTTATTTTAATGTTATTGTAATATTAAATTTAGTGTTAAAAGTAACTTATATAGAAGATTCAAGGTTCACCCGGCGGGTAAATCATGTTAGTGTCAATCACGTCTCACCATAATTAGGAGGCGTGAGAAGTTGATAACATTAACATATGATTAATTGTCCTAGGCCGTCATGAGTCGTATTTTGTAAAATTTTATTTATGAATTTGTAGTTCGCCACACTTATATTATAGATGTTATAGGGCATCCTAGCACAATTTTCCTTATGCATCACTAGCGGTGCCTAATGCTTTGAGACCTTAAGGAGCCCCGGTTGTCGGGCCACTAGATGCAAAGGTGGACCCAGGTTGTAGAGTTTTGTTGGGTACAAAGCACATAAGTAAGGCACAACGGAAGTTTAAAAGTTTTGTTTCTTACTTACCCCAACAACATTTCTGGTATGGTTATACAACAATTAAACTTGTAACATAAAGCATGAACTTACAAGTTATATTATCTGGAATCTTTATCTACTATAAGGTGCACACGCGGTTGCCCTTCCGATTGCAAGCTCCAAGCTTCAATGTATTTCTCTTTCGGAAAGCTAGGAAATCCGGCAGAGGTTCGAGAGAGTATTTGATTCTAAGCCTCTAAGGCTTAGAATGTTTTTCAGAAAATTAGTGTGTGAATAATGAAAGGGAATGCCTCTATTTATAGTTGGAAATTAGGTCAAAATCGGATTAGGGTTTGACCTTGGGCCTGACCCAAAAATCGATGCAGAGGCGCCGCGGCGCTCGACGTGCACCTGCACTATCTCAATTTATTTTCCGTGCATTCTTAATTAAATTCAAAATCCAATTTTTGACTTAATTAAAATAATCATTATTCATTTAAATATCTCGATTCCAAATCGAACATTTAATTACTCTCTCAATACATCCTTAGATCAAAACGGACAATCGACTTAGTGTGACCCTACATGCCTTCTCATATCGACATTAATCAAATTAAGGTCTACGCGGAACTCCTAGACGGCACCGGAAGACGAACTCAATATGTGAAGTACGTTTACGCGAATCCAGTAAACTTAACCTTTATGTGGTAAGATAAAATCCTTTCATTCACGACACACCCGATCAAGCTTAGGATTTGTCAAGTGTCTATCCAAATGGCTTAATCATTGTATCTCATCTATATTAGTTGACAACTAGACCATATTCTAAATACGTCTATTGCATTGGCCAACGACTTAGTCAACCTAATATCACTGAGAATCCGAGTGTTCTCTCGAATGTACATTCGAGGAATGAATCCTAATCTTGGCTCAACTACCACCTTCAATCCACTTCGTAATGTACCCAAGACAAGTTGTATCTCAACCTATAAGGCATTTGAGCTTAGGACGGGATCAAAGTACATTACTTTGTAGACAAGGCACGTATTGACCTCAAGTCTAAGGACTTCTATCTCCCACACGCTGATCATACTTTAGACAATTTAACAAACAATATATCAGCATGGTATACCAATACTTCCAAAGTATACATGTGTCCATCACGAGTAGCCATTACTCGTAGCAGGTGAGACATACTACATCCTCTAAGGATGTGATGCAGACCACATGTCGACTTATCACATATCATCGATATCTCATTCTCGATGATCATTAGTCGAGGCTATTTTAAGAGTTACGCTCTATCATGAATATCTCACTCTATTAATGACAACGTAAGCTCAAGGGATGCACATTAATAAATAATTACAAACAATCAAATAATAATTCAATAATTGCAAATGCCAAAATATTAATCTCCATTAATAATAATACAAATGTGTATAAAGTACATTTGTCCTAATACAGATTGTCTTTAAGACATAAATATACTTTCACATGTTACTTAGAAAAATGCCAGCAATACTAGAACATGATCTACAAATACTCTTAGGCGTACTCAGGTAAATTCTAGCAATACTAGGGCACGATCTGAAAAAACTTATTAGTAATAATCTCAGAAAGGTCAACAATTATATGGTAGCTTGACCCATTAATTATGTTACACTTAAAAAAATTGTAAGAATCTAATATATTATCTACATGCTAAAATAATAAAGATACTTGTAAAGAATTATGAAATACTACTTATATTAATTATGTTGATACCTGGTGTACACATGTCCATATCATTCATACATTTTATAATGGTCACTGAACTGTTGATATATTGCTAGGAGCGGCTTGGAAAGTCAGTTATGAGATATGGTATATGGTACAAGAGTGATGAAAGATGATGACATTTTAGCCACTGAGCTGGTATCCGATGGAATTGGATGGGTATATGGACCTCATGAGTCCCCCATTATATGTATGCTTGTTGAGTGTCTTGAGTTCAGTCCAACATACTCCAGATGTGATTTTGAGTGAGAGGATTAGTTTTGTGACTTTAGGTCATGTTTGATAACCATCTTAACTATATCATGTCTATTATAAAGTGTCAATATTCATAATAAAGCCTAAATGGGATTGAGCAAGTCTGTGGTATTTGTGGTCTTGCATATACAACAACTTTATTACCAAAGTTACTTCTCCTGTCTCTGTCATGTACAAGGGCACTACAAATCCATAATAAGAAAAGAAGAATTTATTTCTAAATTGCTTATGAAAAATAAGGATGTCCATGATTCCTTCATGACCAATATGTCATACAAAGACATTCATTTAAAAATCCTAAACCAACTATAACATTCTCTTCTTGATTAGATTTAGGCTCAGGGGCCGAAAACATATTGAACTTTTCAAAATAGGGGATATATGTAATCCCACAACTTACTGTGTGGATATCATAGTTTTTCTTCAAGACTAGCTGAAAGAAATAATTCCCTTGATTATTTTCATTAATTGTAACGTATATATATAAGTTACAAAATAGGAGAATGCTATTCCTATTCTATTCCTAAAACCTTATTCTACCATAATTCTAACTATACAATTATGGTAAGTGTATATCCTAATTTAGGTAACAAATACACTACAATATACACTACAATATACTTTCCTAATATACAAATCTAGCCACTGCCCGTGATGGGCTTGACAGCCAAATCCCATGATGGGCCTCAGCCTCAACTCTGTCGATTGTGCCACCGTCCACTTTGCTTTGCCGCCACCGCCCACTTGCTTTGTTTGGCCATCGTTTCGTATACCTGTGATATATACTTCTGTATATTCAGTGTATATCACGGGTATATTACCTTGTTTAACACACCCCCGCAGTCATAGCGGGCGGTCTTCGAACGCTGAGACTGTCCCTAAAATCTTCAAAAAGGACCGCGGGTAGACCCTTTGTAAAGATGTCTGCAACTTGATAACGAGACGGGACATGACATACGCGAACGTGACCCCTAGTAACCTTTTCACGGACAAAGTGAATGTCCATTTCGATATGCTTAGTGCGTTGGTGCTGAACCCGGTTATCTGAAAGGTAGATATCACTAATGTTATCGCAATATACCAAGGTTGCCTTCTGAATCGGCCAATGAAGCTCCAAAAGCAAATTACGTAGCCAACATGATTCGGAGACTACATTCGCTACCCCTCGATATTCGGCCTCTGCACTTGAGCGTGATAGAGTTTCCTGACGCTTTACCGACCAAGAGACCAAGTTGTTGCCAAGGAACATACAGTAACCAGACATCGACCGTCTGGTGTCGGGACAACCACCCCAATCAGCATCTGTGTATGCGACAAGTGTGGATGTAGATGAATGATACAAATGCAAACCATAGTCCAGTGTCCCCTGAATGTACCGAATGATGCGTTTGATTGCATTCATGTGCTCAACTCTGGGATCATGCATGAATAAACACACCTGCTGAACAGCATACGTAATATCCGGTCGGGTAAAGGTAAGATACTGGAGGGCCCCTGCAAGACTGCGATAGCGGGTCGGATCCTCATAAGGGACGCCGGCCGCGGCCCCAAGCTTGGGCTTAGCATCAACTGGAGTGGAAGTTGACTTACATGAGGACATCCCGACTCTCTCGATGATCTTAGCTGCATACTTTCGTTGAGACAAAAACAAAACATCTGAGTGACTCTTGACGGCAATCCCCAAAAGGTAACTCAAGGGCCCTAAGACTTTTATAGCAAACTCAGAGCTGAGCAGGGCCATGATAGACTAGCGTAATGCATCGGACGAGGCAGTCAAAATGATATCATCCACATACAATAGAATGTAGGCCAAGGACGAACCACGACGGTAGATGAACAAGGAATTATCTGACCTGCTGTGAGTGAACCCAATAGCCGAAACAAAGTCAGCAAACCTCATATACCACGCCCGTGGAGACTGCTTAAGCCCATATAAGAACTTCTTCAATAAACAGACATGATGAGGACGTTTGGGATCCCTGAATCCCAACGGCTGATACATATAGACTGTTTCCTTGAGATCACCATGTATGAAAGCATTCTTGACATCCAACTGATGAATAGGCCATGTCTTTGAAAGAGCCAAGATAAGCACAGTGCGACTAGTAGCCGGCTTGACTACCGGGATAAAGGTCTCCCCACAATCTATCCCAACCTGCTGAGTCTTACCATCACCCACCAGCTGCGTCTTATGTCGAGCAAATGACCCATCCGAATTCTCCTTATGAGCAAAAATCCACATAGACCTGATAACATTAATACCAGATGGACGGGGCACTAACTCCCACGTCTTATTATCAATAATAGCATTATATTCATCAGTCATAGCAATTTTTCAATTAGGGTCATTTAAGGCGGACACAGGATTACGGGGCAAGGGGGATTTAGAGACATCAGAATATAAATTAAAATGTCTTTTAGGTGTAAAAATACCCCGCTGACTACGAGTGACCGGTCTATGACTCGAGGAAGAATTGAGTGAATTTTGGGAATTTGCTGGGCTCGGGACGGATTGGCCAGCAGGCAGTGGGCCTGCTGGCCCAAATCGGTAATCTGGAGCAGCCACTGGACCACTTCCAAAATTAGGCTGGACTTGCCCAATTGCTGGGACTGATCCAGTAACTGGAACGTGGGATGGTACAGTGGGGCCAGCGGGCAGTGGGCCCGCTGGAGAGTTTGGGTGCGGGAGATGTTCGAAAAATGCCGAATAATATACGGGGATATTTGGTCATCCAAAAAATTATAAAACCTAGGCTCGGGAGTATGAACTTTCGTAAAAGGAAATTGGGTTTCATAAAAAATGACTTGACGATTAATTATGATTTTTTTGGAGGATAAATCAAAGCATTTATAACCACGATGATTAGATGGATAGCCCAAAAACACACACGGAGTGGATCGAGCCTGAAGTTTGTTAATTGTGGTGGATGAGAATAACGGATAACACAAGCACCCAAAAACCCGAAGATGAGAATAATAAGGGTTCTTATTATATAGGATTTGGAGGGGGAAAGAATATGTCAGACCTTTGGACGGAATTATGTTAAGGAGATATGTTGCCATTTGTAGAGCATGATGCCAAAAATATGGAGGTATGAAGGCATGAATTAAGAGAGTTCGGACAATGTTATTTATGGAATGAATTTTGCGTTCAGCCTTCCCATTTTGTGAAGATGTATGAGGACACGAAAACCGAAAATTGATCCCATTATTAGCACAGAATTCCCGAAACTCCCTATTGTCATACTCTTTCCCATTATCACATTGAATATTTTTTTATTTCTCTTTCGAATTGAGTAAGAATGAACGCTCTAAATTTGATGAAGACGGAAAACACTTGTGATTTATTCGCAGTTGGAAACGTCCACAGAAATTTAGAATAATCATCCAAAAAAAGAACATAATATCGATGACCTAACGAACTTTGAACAGGAGACGTCCATAGGTCGCTATGAATAATATCAAATGGCTTTGAAGTATGAGAATTTGAGTCCACAAATGGCAACTTAGCAATTTTTCCTAACGAACAAGATTGACAAATTTGAGTACGACTCGTACCCTTACAAGAAATAAAGCTATTTTTATCTAAAATTGATAAAATAGAAGATCCCGGATGACCAAGGTGAGCATGCCACAAGGAAGGAGAAATGGCTATAAAAGCTGACGGCAAGGCTTGACTCGATGGACTGAAACCGGACATGATAGGATAAAGATCCCCCCTACTATCACACCTCATGAGATGACTCCCCGTCTTGAAATCCTTCACAGAGAAACCAAAAAGATCAAATTCAACAGAAACGGAATTGTCAGTGGTGAACTTTTGGACAGACACTAATTTTTTAATCAATTTGGGGGCATGTAAAGTATTTTTCAAGATAAGGGGCGGATTGGGGGGAGATAACGTTTTCTGACCATAACCCTGAATTGGAATAGAGTTGCCATTACCAACAATTATACCCCGAGGATTGCTCAAATTGGAATAAGATGAGAGAGTACCTGAATCAGAAGTCATGTGAGTAGTGGCACCGGTGTCCATATACCAATTTGGGTCTGATTGAGTCAAACACAATGTGTGCATCGCGGCCTCAATAACTGTCTGAGTGGGGCCTGCTGCGTGGTGAGCTTGCGGAGGTCGGGGCCCAAGTATTCCAGGATTGGGCTGCACTGTACCGTAGCTACTGGCTGTTGCGTTACTAGGCCAGTGGCCAGTGGGCCGCCACTGCTTATTATTGGGCCTGAAAGGCTGGCCAGCCCACTGGCTGCTAGGAACTGCTGGAATGTAGGGGCTATTGGCCCACTGCCCACTGCCCACTGCCCCAGCCCCACTGCCAAGGGCTCCATTGCTGGGACCAGTAGGGTGGTGGGCCACTTTTCACTGGATGGGGCCCACTGCCTGCTTGCTGACCACCGGAACCGCCGTGTTTTCCCCCACGGTATTTGTTATTATTCTTACGATTATTTTTGCCGCTACCATGAGTACGGTTTTGGCCCGAATTATCAACAAAACCTGAAGAACTTGGGGAGGATGCCATCATGACGACGGGGCTTGCTCCGGTAGCAGCCTTTTTAGCCAAACCGGCTTCTTCCAAAGTAAGCATGAAGTGGGCTTGATAAAAGGCGGGAAGAGGGTTGCTTTGACGAAGGAGAGTTCCAACGCCATTATAGGCCTCCGAAAGGCCGGTAACCAATTGTAGAACCAGACGATTATTTGTTACAGGTGCGCCAACATTACGGAGTTGATCCGCCAACTCCTTGAGTTTCTTGCAATATGCCGATACGTTTGGAAAGTCTTCCATGCGAACTAGAGAGAATTCTTGTTCGAGTGTGACTAGGGATGGCAACGGATCGGATCTGGATCAGATCCTACTAGATCCAGATCCATTTTTCATACCTGAATCCATATCCGGATCTAGATCCGTCGGGTCCATAAAAATCAAATCCAAGTCCGAATTCATCGGATCCACCGGGTCCACGGATCGGATCTGGATCCACATGTAAATTTCTTTGCCTTGGTAAGAATTTTTTTTTTGAACTGACAAATGATTTTTACTTAGCTAATAGTTTACTGTGTTACAATTTTGAAATGTTCATATGAGATATTTTGTTCGCTGTCTCGTTTTGATTGTGAGCTATTAATTGAAAATGTTGGACAATAACAATAGTTGTGGAAAATGCTGACTAGTATTTTCACAATGCAGAACTTGCATGTGCTTGAAATCTTCACAAATGAAGTGAATATAATTTTAACTACTTGTCTATGGAGATGTTAGTCATTCACTAATATAACATTGATTATATTATTGAAGTTACCTCTTTATTTTTTGGTTTTTGAGCTAACGCGGGGATAAATTAAACTTGTTTTGAGAATTAAACTTGCAAGGATGTGCTTAACAATTTTAAGAAAATACTTATAAAATTACATTCTACGTTATGAATATATTTAATAAAAAATGGATCTACGGGTCGGATCTGGACCGGATACGGATCTCAAATACAAGATCCATATCCGATCCGTCAGAAACGGATTCGGGTCCGATCCGGATCCGTCGGGTCTAAATTTTGAAGATCCATATCCTATAAAACGGATCTGGATCCACCGGGTCCAGGATCCACTGCCATCTCTAAGTGTGACGGGACGTGAATATTGGTTATCTTGGAATATGTCTGACAGAGGTACTCCGTTTACAGCTAGCACAATAAGAGTGAAAGAATGGAAAAATTGATAAATGTCTTATAGCTTGTTGATGATGGGTACGAACGTCTAGGTACCTATACGCGAGACTCTACTAAACACTGTCCTTGTACTTTGTGAGACTATTGAACCTAGAGCTCTGATACTAATTTGTCACGACCCAAAATTCTATTTTGTGCCGTGAGGGCACCTACACTAACCGTAGGAGAACCACTAACCTCAATCATGAAAAGATTATTGAATCAAAAGCGGAAGTAACAAAAAATACTAGTATGTAACAAAATATTTAAGAAAGTTACAAGTTTTACCGAATACAACAGTCACTACCCCAAAATCTAGTGTCACTAGTATAAGGACTCTAAGATACAATGATTCCATGAATAAAAGGGATGGCCTGACTAGATGGAGATCAGGGCTACCGAACTGAATGGTCTGCCTTACTCGCTCATGATCCAAACTGCAACCTGAGTAGACCGAGTACTTGCACCCATGTAAAAGATGCAGCAAGCATAGCATAAGTACATAACGTACCCCCGTAGGCATCATAGGCCAACAACGACAGAAGCTATAAAACAAATATAAATATTAAGTTACTCTACAAATAGGTCCTATGATAGGCAGTAAACCATTTATCTAATCTATATTATCCACAAAAGTTAAATACACTTAAAGCACTTTGCACATAAGGACTCTTACCTTGACACCCAATGGTCAAACACCCTACTTTAGACCATAGTCGTATTTATGCACTTTCCGACCCAACCTATTGGGTAAGTAAGTTTACCACGCCATTGTTGAATATTTGTTACTCTTAGTCTTCTAGTTTCATTACGACATAATGTGTCTACGTTCATGCCATTTGATAATCTCCCTAAAGGTCTTTCTCTCTACAGAAGTCTAAACACATGCCTTACATACCCCAATAATAAGATTTAAGCATTTATGCACCCAAGAATTTGGCCAATACACCACAATGATTATGCAACAAAGTTTACTAGACACTTACTTTCGGTACCAGCAATTACCAAAGAAACACACAGGCACACATACTAACCTTACCCACAGTGGTTCCCATCACGGAACTAAAAAAAAGGTGAGTTTAAGTGGTCTCCCAAAGCTCAAAAGGCATTTGAAACTTTGAAGGCACGGTTGTGTGAGACACCAGTTCTAGCCATTCCAAACTTTGAAACACTCTTTGAAGTAGAGTGTGATGCGAGCAGAGTCGATATTGGTGTCATCTTAATCCAAGAGAAACGGCCTCTTGCATTCTTTAGTGAAAAGCTAAATGGTGCGCGACTCAACTATTCCACTTATGATAAGGAACTCTATGATATCATAAGGGCTTTGACTCAATGGGAACATTACTTGAGGCCGCAACATTTTGTTCTCTATTCGAATCACAAATCCTTAAAGTACTTGCACGGGCAAAGCAAGTTAAATCTGAGGCATGTCAAATGAGTAGCCTATTTGCAAACCTTTACATTTTCCACAAAGCATAAAGATGGCAAATCTAACGTAGTGGCGGACGCCCAATATCGTCGCCATGTCATGTTAACCATACTAGAACAAAAGCTTATGAGATTTGAGGTGCTTAAGGAATTTTATGACCAAGACCCCAAGTTCAAAGACGCGATGACCGAATGCAAAAATGGAGCTCACGGATCTTATTCATTAGAAGAAGGGTTCCTTTTCAAGAGGAACAAGTTATGTGTGCCTAAGTGCTCCACGAGAGAGTTTCTTGTGCATGAGGTACACTCGGGCAGGCATGCCGGTCATTTTGGCTTAATGAAAACCTTGGAGATCCTCAAAGAACACTTTTATTGGTCGCGGATGGGTAAAAATGTGCATGGAGTAGTGAGTCGGTGTTCCACTTGCCAAAAGGCCAAGAGTTTTTTTCACAAGGGGTTGTACATCCTCTCCTTTTTCCGGAAAGACCACGGGAATGTGTGAGCTTGGACTTTATTCTCGGCTTACCAAAAACACAATGTGGGAAGGACTCCATCATGGTGGTCGTGGATAGGTTTTCCAAGATGGCGCATTTCATAGCTTGCCACAAAACTGACGATGCAATTCACGTTGCGGATTTATACTTGAAGGAAGTGGTGAGATTGCATGGTATACCGAAAACAATTATGTCGGATAAGGATGTTAAATTTCTAAGTTATTTCTGGAAGACTTTGTGAAGGCTCATTGGCACTAAGTTTTTGTTCCGCACTTCCCACCATCCTCAAACAAACGGTTAGACAGAAGTGACCAATAGAACAATCGATACATTATTGAGGGGGTTAGTAAATAAGACGACCAAGGATTGGGATATCAAACTAGATCACATGGAATTTGCCTACAATCGAAGTCCATCTCGCACCACGGGAAAGGCACCGTTCGAAGTTGGGTATGGTACGAATCCATTCTTACCCCTTGATCTAATTCCCATTCCAAAGAAAGAAATCTTACATTTCGCAGCTAAGGACAGAATTGAGGCTTTCAAAAAATTGCATGATCAAATTCAAGCGCAAATCCAGAAGGCCAATGACAAATACAAAAGGGAGGCGAATAAATCAAGGACTCAACCGCAATTCCAACCCGGAGACCCTGTAACTTTCTTTTAGATTATATTAATATCTAGGCTATTATTAGTTCTTGTTAGGACACAATTAAGGAACCTTGTAATAACGAAGGATTACTAGACTAGGAGAAGAGGTGGCCGAGGACTTTCTCACCACGGAAGCTTCCTACGTCTCCCAAAGTGATGATTCATGAATTTTACCGCCAAAAGAGTTGTTTTTGAATGAAAAACTTGAGTGTTAACTCAATTTATCTAAGAATTTCAATCCGGGATTGTTATACATAGTTGATCCCCCGGGAGGGTCGCTTGGTTCTCCTGGAGAACCACCCTTGTGTCGAAGGTTTCGATCACCATTGCTAGGTTAGTCTTGAGCATTGCGGGCAGGAAACCTCAAGCTAGTCCTTGTGAAATTGATCACAAATCTTGGAGCCCACACGAGCAATTAACTCCTCGTGTTACCATCCAAGGACCCATATAGACCGAATTGTGACTTGGTTTGTGTCTCGGATTGTTGGAAACAATCCGTATACAATTCGTGATCCAATTACTTGTTACTCCACATTTCTACCTCCCATAACACCTCATTACCATATCAACAAAAAGGCCTTTATCCATCCGAAACCAAACGCAACTCCACATTACTACCAAACACACCAACATCCCCATCAAACATCTCTACCGGAACCTCACTACCTCATGTTGTTTCCGCAACCTTAGCTCCACTAAAATACCAAACCACCACTACTACCCTCTCCCGCAAGACCCTCTGGACCACCTCTTAAAATTCCAACTCACGCTTTTAAGCAAAAACAATCCGAAACAATATTCAACCACCACACTGCCTAACTTGCCGATAAAACGAGAACCTATTTTCCTCGCCTACTTTCGGGTCAACCCGAATCTCACCAACACCTGAACCACTTACCAACTCAAAGTCCTCTATACTTCCCATTGAAGTACTTCATGACTCTTATTTGCCCCTTGTCATGAGTATTTTCTACACTTGATAGTATGATGTATGATGGTTCTTGTTGGTTTCACGATAATTGATATACATATAGCTACATAATGATAGTTAGAGGGTAACGACCTTGTGTCACTCTGACCATGTTCATGAAGCTCTTCTGAGTTCTTTCATGCATTATATATATATACATATATATATACATACATATATATATATACATATATATATACATACATATATATATATACATATATATATACATACATATATATATATATACATATATACATACATACATATATACATATACATATATATATACATATATATATACATATATATATATATATATATATATATATATATATATGTATATATATATATGTATATATATATATATGTATATGTATATATATATATGTATATATATATATATGTATATATATATTATGACACAAATCCGCGCTATAGTCGGTAGGGAAGGCACCTATATGTGCACACCGTTGCAGTTGGGTAGTTTATGATGATGATAGCCCCAAAAAGCAGCTTAATGATAATGGGATAGCCCCAATATGTGGCCTATATATACATATATACATACGTATAAGTTTTTAAAGAAAAGCATGCATGTTACACGCCCTTAATGGTCGTTCAGAGTTATAGGTTGACCTTTCTTAACTCTTCTATATTGATTTCTTACTTACATTATTACTGTCTTATATATTCAAGACATCTTTCGTACTGACATCCTTTTGTTGGGGGCACTGCATTTCATGCCCGCAGGTCCAGGTACCCGTATTAAAGACCCCCATCAATAGGTTTTTAGCTCAGTTGTATTGTTGGAGCACTCCACTTATTCTGGAGGTGGTAGTCTTTGTCAGTACGATTTCTATTTACATGTATGGGTGACCTTTAATTATGTTTTGTTACTCTTTGAGGCTTGTAGACTTAGGTATTATGTACAATGGTTTTTTATAGCCTTGCCAGCCTTTTTGTTGGTCTGTTAATGTCTATTGTGGCCTACTCAGCCTTGTATATACACAAATAGTTGGACTATTATCCTTTATAGATTGTTTTTATTTATATTATCTCATGGATGTTGTTCTGAGGCCTTGTCGGCCCAAACAGTCGTATGGTCAGGTTGTGTTTCACAGGTGGTATGCTTGGGCCGTTACGGCATCGGGTGCCGGTCACACCCCCCAAGGTTGGGTTGTAACAAACTTGGTATCAGAGAAAGTCTATCTTAGAGAATCTACAAGCCATGTCAAGTAGAGTATTGTTTATGAACGTGTCGTACACCAAATTTATAAACAAAATACTATGGGGCATTTAGGACGATAGCTACCTTTCTTTTGTGATCTAGAATTATGCTATAGATCTGAGTCGTAAGATTTATTTCCATAACCCTTATTATGTTTATGATTGCAGCGATGCTTTCTTCTAGCAGAGCTATGGCTAGCAGAGAAGTCGATGATGAGTTAAGAGGGGATGTGAGTAGTACATCCTCTACTGAGATAGATCTGTCAGAGGATATGAGTCGCCTTTCCAGGTATCTCAACTCCAGTTGTATCAAAAGAACTGAGGGAAGATTATGTACCATCAGTTATACCACCGGCTCCATCTGATGAGGATGTTAGGAAAGTGGTGCAGGTACTGACTATCACACCCCAAACTGGGAGGTGTGGCTAAAACCCAATATTGCATTGGCCAGAGCGTACCACTCTGAAACACAACCTATAAATTGAATAGAAATTGTGGCCGACAAGGACATAACAACATGAATGTACAAGACGTTATATGGACATCACAACAAGAGGGTTACAACAACTGCAAACCACTATATACAATATAGTATGAGTCTAGCACGAGCGTCGTACAGATCGACTAGTCAACTTCTAGGCCAAGAAGGCCTTACAGGAGCCAACCAATCTACAAGCCTCTATGGAAAACATAACTCTGAAATGTTAGGGACAGGGCCCCGACCTTTAAACGAATCCATTCTTGATAGGTTTTAATTGCCATGTCTTCCTATTCTATTGAAGTATTATAACTCTTTTTTATCCCTTTTCAGGAGTACTTTTCGCACTTTATTGTATCTCTTGATTATTGAATGAAAGTTGACGTACATAGTTGCATAACGATAGTCGGAGGATACCGACCTTCAGTCACTCCGACCATGTTTTATGATATCATTAAGGTTCTTCGTGCATTGTATATGTATATTTATCTATTTTCTACTGAGTCGCGCTATAGTCCAAAGTGAGCGTACCACTCTGAAACACAACCTATAAATTGAATAGAAATTGTGGCCGACAAGGACATAACAACATGAATGTACAAGATGTTATCTGGACATCACAACAAGAGGGTTACAACAACTGCAAACCACTATATACAATATAGTATGAGTCTGGCAAGGGCGTCGTACAGATCGACTAGTCAACTTCTAGGCCAAGAAGGCCTTACAGGAGCCAACCAATCTACAAGCCTCTATGGAAAACATAACTCTGAAATGTTAGGGACAGGGCCCCGACCTTTAAACGAATCCATTCTTGATAGGTTTTAATTGCCATGTCTTCCTATTCTGTTGAAGTATTATAACTCTTTTTTATCCCTTTTCTGGAGTACTTTTCGCACTTTATTGTATCTCTTGATTATTGAATGAAAGTTGACGTACATAGTTGCATAACGATAGTCAGAGGATACAGACCTTCAGTCACTCCGACCATGTTTTATGATATCATTAAGGTTCTTCATGCATTGTATATGTATATTTATCTATTTTCTACTGAGTCGCGCTATAGTCCAAAGTGAGCGTACCACTCTGAAACACAACCTATAAACTGAATAGAAATTGTGGCCGACAAGGACATAACAACATGAATGTACAAGACGTTATCTGGACATCACAACAAGAGGGTTACAACAACTGCAAACCACTATATACAATATAGTACGAGTCTGGCAAGGGCGTCGTACAAATCGACTAGTCAATTTATAGGCCAAGAAGGCCTTACAGGAGCCAACCAATCTACAAGCCTCTATGGAAAACATAACTCTGAAATGTTAGGGACAGGGCCCCGACCTTTAAACGAATCCATTCTTGATAGGTTTTAATTGCCATGTCTTTCTATTCTGTTGAAGTATTATAACTCTTTTTATCCCTTTTCAGGAGTACTTTTTTCACTTTATTGTATCTCTTGATTATTGAATGAAAGTTGACGTACATAGTTGCATAACGATAGTCGGAGGATACCGACATTCAGTCACTCCGACCATGTTTTATGATATCATTAAGGTTCTTCATGCATTGTAGGGGTGGTCAGTGGGCCGAGCTCGGGTCTGGCGGGGTCGGGGCGGGACAGGGTCGGGTCTGGCGGGACTTGCTCCAGTCTGTCCCGATCCCGATCCCGATCCCGTCGGTATCGGGTCGGGGCGGGGTCCGGCGGGTTTTCCTTTTTTTTTTTTTAAAATAACATATGTATAAAAAAAACTCAATAAACAAAACAAGATAGTGTAATAAAAACATCCCAAGGCTGTTTTTGTGCCTCTTATATTATTTAATAGACATGATTTTTTTGTAATACAAATACAATTGTCTAAAATCTAAATTGCAACTTTGTGGTGTTGTCCAAAATTTGCAAATTACATAATAAAATTGCAATTAAAAAAATTACATTCTAAAAAAAATCTGTTCTAATTGCTTGATGATTTCCTGTGGTTCTACGGTTGGAATTGGTATTTGTTGGTCAAATTGATCCACGTCGCTTCCACTACCTTCGGTTAAGATTTCGTTGTAGTTTTCATCTTCTTCTTCGTTGATCTCCGGTTGACCGCACCTTCTCCGCTCCGCTCATATCCAATCTCTGAATAATACTGCAATTTCCAAGCTGTCTCCGTCTAATGAGTTTCTGTGGTCTCCTATTTGATATCTGCCGGCAGAAAAAGCGCTTTCGAGACGCGATTGATGACGCTTGAATGTTCAAAACATCTCGGGCCATCAATGAAAGTGTCGGAAAGGTCTTCTCATTCCCCCTCCGATTTCAAAGCAAGTCTTCATGTTCATCTTCATTGATAACTTCTTGATACGGTACGCAAACCCCAAAATAAAAATATCCAACTTGCTAATTTGGTTAGTAGTAGAGGTACGGCCGCACATTTTATTTCTGAGGCTTTCAATACTAGCCGCAGAAACAGCATGTCTTTTGTGAGGTTGTGTTGAAGATGAAGAAGATGGTATGAAAGCCGGTAAGTTACTAGCATTTTCTTGTTGATAAAATCTATATATTTTTTTGCATTGGTGTTCTACGCTAGACAACACTTCTTCTTTAGATTGACTTTGTTCAATAGGTGGTGGGTGATTTAGATTTTTGGAACTTGGAGGTGGTAGTACTTCTATACAATCGTAAATAGTTTCAATTAGTGATTTAGTACCGTCTATTTTAATAGTAGGATTTAATACAGAACCAATAATATAACTAGTGAGAATAGGAATAAAATATTTTTTTATTTTGACAAACATTTTTTTAATAGCTGCCTTATAAGCTGGTTTTTCCATATATTCACTAAGTAATAAAAATATTAGAGTTATATAAAACAACATAGTTGAAATAGTAGGATAATATATACCGGAAAATTCTTTTGTTGCTTGAAAAAATTTCTCTAAAAATACAATAAGTTCGGAAATTTTTATCCAATCACTATCTAAAATCATATCAGCTGAATTTTTATTATGAGAGTTAAAAAATAAAGTTATAGGTATTCTATAGTCATAAGCAACAAGTAGTTGCTCGTATAAAGAATTCCACCTAGTGGATACTTCTTGTGGAATTTTTCTATAAGGTAGTCCACAATCGTGACAAGTTTTTTTATATTCTTTTCTACGTTGTACTTTATTACTTTTAAAACTAAAGTTTATAGCAAATTGTATTTTACTAAGAATGTCTTCAAAAAGTGATAGACCATCCTTTACAATTAAGTTATATATATGGCACACGCATTTTATATGAAAATGATCTGGAAAATATGGAGTTAAACTATTTTTTAAAATTGTAATTGCGTAATTGTTAGAAGAAGCGTTATCTAATGTAATGGTCATAGTTTTATCGGTTATTCCGTAATAATGGCACACTTGGTAAATATTATCTGCAATAAAAGTACCAGTGTGCCTATCATCTATATATTTATACGCTAAAATACGTTTTTGCATAGACCTTTTATAATCTATCCAATGACAAGTTACAGTTAAATAATCATGGCCGTTAGTACTACGATCTATATCAGATGTGATAGATACTTTGCCATTAAAATGATATAATGAAAAACGTAAATATTGTTGATATTCATGCGCGAATTTAAATACATCTCTCTTAACAGTTGATCTAGGAAAACCGTTAAAAGCAGGATTATAAATATCTCTAATGTAATGAATAAAACCGGGAGATGAAGGAAATGAAAAAGGCAAACCCTCCACATCAACTAATTTTGATATTGCTTCCCTATCTCTATGTTTATTGTATTTAGAGCCTACAATTCCCCCCGTCATAGGGTTAATTTGACCCTATACTTGGTCCGGGACAGTATTAGTATGTGAACCTTGTCCCGATGGAGCGGGCGTTTGCGCACCCGGTTTTGAAGCCTGGTATTGGGCATACCTAGTTGGATGAGCACTTACTACGTGTCTAATTAAACCCCCCGTCCCACCATGACCTTTTCCAGTTTTAAATTTTAAAACATTTTTACAAATTTTACATATAGCTACTTGATTCTCTACATCCCTATCAAAAAATATCCATGCATTTGATTTTAATGGTCGTTTTGCGGGACCTCGTCTCATACTAGGGGGAATAGGAGGTATTTCAGTTGAAGGTGCACTAGTGGGTGTGTTGACATCAACATTAGTGGGTGTATCATCTAGATCATCGTCTAAATTAAAGTCTTCTTGAGTTCCAGAAAATCGCTCCTGGTCTATATCTAATGGTATTGTAGGAAAATGTTGAGTATCAACAAAATCATCCTGTGTAGGAATAAGATGACTAGAAGAAGTACCCTTGCCATGGTTGCCCCTACTAGAAGAAGCACCCTTACCCTTACCCTTAAACATACCTTTTAATCCTTCCATTTTAATTATGATAATAAATAATTAAAGATAATAAAATTAAGTGCGCTAAATAAAATAAACAGACAATAATAATTTAATGAAGGAACGAATGTACCAAACACCGACGTAACGTCGACGTGTAATCAAGAGGTTGAAAATTGAAACTTTGCTCGATGGAAGATCCTCAAGCTAGTTGCCAACTTCACTCCCAATTCCCAAATGAATAAATAAAATTGAATATTTAGTAAACAATGTAGACTTGTAGAGAGATATATTGAGAGATTAGAGAGATTGTAGGAAGATTTGTGAGAAAGATGAAGAGAAAATGAGTTATTTATAGTTGGAAAATTGGGTTAAAGTGTAAATATAATAACTTATGGGTTAAAAATAAATATTAAGGGGTAGGGGGGTTGGGGGAGGGGGGAGGCCTAAAATGATCGTTGCCCAACAGCCAAAATCTAAAATGGTCGTTGGTGCAATGGCCATATTTGCAAAGGGGGGACAAAGGGCGGGGTCGGGGTCAGGCTCGGGATGGGGTCGGGTCGGGCGGGCCTGGTGTGGGCTCGGGTCTGGCGGGATGAGACATTGTCCCGTCCCGAGTTCGAGGCCGCCACTATTTTTTTTTTAGCGGAGTCGGGGCGGGGTCGGGACGGGGTCGGGTCGGGGTCAGGCCGTCCTGGCCCACTGGCCACCCTTAATGCATTGTATATGTATATTTATCTATTTTCTACTGAGTCGCGCTATAGTCCAAAGTGTACGGCACTTATATGTGCATACCACTACAGTTGGGTACGTTATGATGTTTCGCCCCACAAAGAGGCTTGATATGATAGAGCGGCCTAATTGTTACTATTATGCATATAATCATGAGTCGGTTTGTTGTACGCCCTCAGTGGCAGTTCAGAGTTCTAGGTTGACTTTTGTACCCTTCACTTGTATTATATTCTTATATACATGTTTTACATGTCTTACATATTCAATACATTCTTTCATACTGACGTCCCTTTGCTGCGGCGTTTTGTTTCATCCCCATAGGTGCAGGTAGACAGACAAACATACCTCCATAGTAGGTTGCTTGGTTCAGCTGTTGGTTGTCGCACTCCTCTTCTTCCGTAGTTGTTGTACGGAGAGTAGTAGGTTATGATGTTTATGTTTATATCTATTTTGGGTATGGAGGGGGCCTGTCCCCACCTAATGACATGGTGTATTACTCCTAGAGGCTTGCAGACTAGTGGTTGATGTATAATTGTTTTGTACGGCTTTGTCCGCCCTCTTGTCGATCTATTGGTATGCTTGTTATGGCCTTACCGGCCTTCTATTATTGTTGCCGGTGTCCTTATCGGCCTTGTTATATATATATATATATATATATATATATATATATATATATATATATATATATATATATATATATATATATATATATATATGTGTGTGTGTGTTGGTTAGTTGTCTACTATTACAGGACGTTCTATTCGATTTCTTTTCGATTATCATTCGAGGCATTGTCGGTCTAAATGGTTATATGTTCGGTTATGATACATAGGTGGTACGCTCGGGTCATTAAAGTGTAGGGTGATGGCCATACCCCCAAGGTTGGGGTGTGAAAATAAACCCGAAGATAATCTATATATATATATATATATATTTATATATATATATATATCCCTGAATACAATTGTATATGTATAATCCCAAAGGCAAGCACATATTTATATAGCCCCGAAGGCGAGTGTGTAATCGAATAGCCCCGAAGGCAAGTGAAGTGAAATAGCCCCGTAGGTAATGTGTAACTCTATTTGTTCTATAGTCATATATCCTGTTGTAACCAGCCTCGTATAGGTCTCAGTATATCTCTCACTAACTCTAAGCCGGGACAACTCTCACCAACCATAAGGTCGGATAACTCTCACTAGTCATATAATGCTCGGGATGACTCTATGTATGTAATATCAATGAGATGTATCTATATGTATATCAATATGCTGCTCATTCTAGTAACACGAGGCTAATATAGAGTGATCATGGAATCCCGGTGAAGGAACTCTAATACATGAGAAGACGTATAAATAACAAGGATAAGTGACGATATGATGACTTTTCTCTTACTCTCTGCTTCGACGCTCTATTATTTACGAAATTATACCAATATGAAGAAGGAAACAACCTTAACATATCTTGGCTAACTTGCTTTAATGAGGCAGCGTAACCAGCTCGCAATGTACTTCAATCTACACCATAATAAACGCACAACAATCACTATGGAAACTAGTAGCTAATACGACAAGTTCGATTTAGAGTTATAAATCAACTATTTCCTCGTCTTCTTTTAACTCAAAACTTTCACTAACATGTCCAATACACGAGGGACTATCTCAACAATAACAACAACATCATATACAAGTTATTTCTCACAAATTCCATCCATAACATGACTTGAGATTAGCTTAAAACAACCCCAACAAAGTAACAACACTTTAATCAACTTTCAAGTACTTTATCTTGCAATTCTCCAGCTCAACAACTCAACCAACACCAAGATAAACTCAAACACAAGCAAGGAGAAGTTAAACTTAACTTACACAATCAGGAAAACCTTCAACAAGAGCTCTCTTTAGCTTGAAATAATCCTCAACAAGAAGGCAACATTATGAAAGCTTTCCTCTCTTCTAGAACCAAGTTTTCAGGTTAAATTTGATTCAAATATCTTTATGCATGAATAGGATCATATATGCTTAGTCTAGTTGAAATGACCCTGAACCCTTGGAAATGCTTCCCTTTAATGGTTACTTGTTCAGTTTTCTAAGTCTACATATTTGTCAAGCTAACTACACATTTTTCTTGCCTGACTAAGTGTAAAAATGCATTCATGATAGCATGTTTTTTTAAAAAATTTTAACGACGGGGATGGATAGTGTTTATACCAACATCTTGTATTTATTGAACTTCCCTGTCTACATGCTACCTTAGTTCACAATCTTGTTTTATATAGAAACTATGTATAGGATATGACTTGGTATTGAACTATTTTAAGCTGCTGGAAGGTCTTGTCACATGTTTTGAATAGATGCTGCTTAGGGATAAATGCCCCCTGTTTTTTGACAAAATCATGCACCTATGTCTAAGTCTGTATCTCATGTTTAAGAATTGTCTGGTATAAGTAATATGAATCGAGGAAGCATGCAACATGACTGCCTATTATGGGCAAAATTTGATCTGCTCATGCGAGTTATGGTTGGCATGTCTTATATGTTAAAATGTGCATGATCCTTCTCCTTTATGTGGTTAAGTAATTTATTCAAATGTTCTCTTCCTCTGTCTTATCTGTGGAAACATGTTGTATGTAGGGGTGGGCATATATCGGTTCGGTTTTGTATCAAAAAAGTATGAACCGAATAAAAATCGATTTTTATTTTTAAAAATTGAATCAAACTTTAAAAAAAAAACCGATATATCGGTTTATATCGCCGAACATATCGGTTTATATCGGTTTTTTCAATTCAAATATAAAGTCCAAATGATTTCTGTTTTTTTTAAACAGCAACAACAAATTTAAACAGCAAATTTCACCAGATCAGAAACAGGCAAACATCAAATTTCAGCAGAATCAACATCAACAACTTTCAACAGCGTTTCAGAAACAGGCAAACAGCAACAACAACAGCAACAAGTTAACTGGGAAACAACAACATCAAACAACTTTCACTGGAAACAGCAAAATCAAACAGCAACTTTCACCGGAAAAAGCAACAACAATTGAAAATCTATTTTTTTAAACAGCAACAACAAAAATAAACTTAAATCAGCACGTGATTTTGGTTTTTTTAAACAGCAACAACAAAAATAAACTTAAATCATCAGATAGATTTGAAGGAATGTAGATTTGAGAACTTTACCATTATGATGTCAATATCAATCCATTGTCAAGTCCTCAATTGTTGTGTTTGTTCTATTTCTTGTGATTGCGGTACGATTGAAAGTTTCTCAAAGTCTACATACAATTTGCCGAAGAGTCAATATAATAAAAAAAATATTAAAGTATAATCATTCTATTAAAAACAATATATAAAAAACAGTATTGTTACCAGTTCAACATCTTCATAAAACTCAGTTTTTTTTCCAGTTGGTTGCATAATTTGTTCTCCTATTAGAGTTGAGCGAAGTAAATTCTATGTGCAAATTAATGCTTCAACTGTTTTATGAGTTAATGTACTCCTAAAAGGGTCAAGAATGCGCCCCCCGTGCTAAATGCCGATTCGGAAGCCACGGTAGATACAGGAATTGCCAAAATATCTTTGGCAACCTTTGACAAAGTCGGATATCTAGACGAATACATCTTCCACCAACTCAAAAGATCAAAATTCGGATCATTAGGACTTTCATTCCGCTCTGACAAATATTTCTCAACATCATTCTTCACCCCAAAATCATCATTTCCAGTTACCTTCATCTTTTTAAACAATTGAAAAGGATCAATTGATTCTTTTCTACTGCTGCCACTAGCACAAACTCCACTTAACTGAGCAATTGAACTACTACCCACACCACTATTTGGACTAACGTCATTATAATTTTCACAAACTTATCTCTCATGCCATTAACAATTTTTTAATGGCATGAGAGATAAGTACCCCAATATTTCACAAACTTATCTCTCATGCCATTAACAATTTTTTAATGGCATGAGAGACAAGTACCCCAATATTTCACAAACTTGTGTCTCATGCCATTAACAATTTTTTTCACCAACAAATCAGTAGATTCCGATAGTGAGCTAGCGATGCACACATTGGGTTTGACTCAACCGGACCCAAATTGGTATATGGACACCGGTGCCACTACCCACATGACTTCCAATTCAGGTACTCTCTCATCTTATTCCAATTTGAGCAACCCTATAGGGTTTAATTATTGGTAATGGCAACTCTATTCCAATTCAGGGTTATGGTCAGAAAATGTTGTCTCCCCCAATCCACCCCTTATCTTGAAAAATACTTTACATGCCCCCAAATTGATTTAAAACTTAGTGTATGTCCAAAAGTTCACCACTGACAATTCCGTTTCTGTTGAATTTGATCATTTTGGTTTCTCTGTGAAGGATTTCAAGACTGGGAGTCATCTCATAAGGTGTGATAGTAGGGGAGATCTTTATCCTATCATGCCCGATTTCAGTCCATCTTGTCAAGCTTTGCCATCAGCCTTTGCAGCCATTTCTCCTTTCTTGTGGCATGCTCGCCTTGGTCATCCGGGATCCTCTATTTTATCAGCTTTAGATAAAAATAATTTTATTTTTTGTAAGGGTACGAGTCGTACTCCAATTTGTCAATCTTGTTCGTTAGGAAAAATTGTTAAGCTGCCATTTGTAGACTCCAATTCTCATACTTCAATGCCATTTGATATTATTCATAGCGACCTATGGACGTCTCCTGTTCTCAGTTCGTTGGGTCATCGATATTATGTTCTCTTTTTAGATGATTATTCTATTTTTTTGTGGACGTTTCCAATTGCAAATAAATCTCAAGTGTTTTCAGTCTTCATAAAATTTAGAGCGTTCATTCGTACCCAATTCGAAAGAGAAATAAAAAATATTCAATGTGATAATGGGAAAGAGTATGACAATAGGGAGTTTCGGGAGTTCTGTGCTAACAATGGGATCAATTTTCATTTTTCGTGTCCTAATACATCTTCACAAAATGGGAAAGCCGAACGCAAATTCGTTCCATAAATAACATTGTCCGAACTCTCTTAATTCATGCTTCCATACCCCCATATTTTTGGCATCATGCTCTACAAATGTCCACATATCTCCTTAACATAATTCCTTCCAAAGGTCTGACATATTCTTCCCCCCTCCAAATCTTATATAATAAGAACCCTTCTTATTCTCATCTTCGGGTTTTTGGGTGCTTGTGTTATCCGTTATTCCCATCCACCACAATTAACAAACTTCAGGCCCGGTCTACTCCGTGTGTGTTTTTGGGTTATCCATCTAATCATCGTGGTTACAAATGCTTTGATTTATCCTCCAAGAAAATCATAATTAATCGCCATGTAATTTTTGATGAAACCCAATTTCCATTTACTAAAGTTCATACTCCCGAGCCTAGTTCGTATAATTTTTTGGATGATGGTATATCCCCGTATATTACTCACCATTTTTCGGATATATACCGCACCCAACATTATCCAGCGGGCCCACTGCCCGCTGGCCCCACTGCCCGCTGGCCCCACTGCCCGCTGGCCCCACTGTCCCGTCACATTTTCCGATTCTTGGATCGGTCCCGAAGCAATTGGGCCAGCCGGCCCATTGGTCGGAACCGGTCCGGTCGTGCTCCGATTTCCGATTTGGGCCAGTAGACCCACTTCCTACTGGCCAGTCCGTCCCGAGCCCAGCAAATTCTCATAATTCACTCAATTCTTCCTCGAGTCATAGACCGGTCACTCGTAGTCAGTGGGTATTTTTACACCTAAAAGACATTTTAATTTACATTTTAATGTCTCTAAATCCCCCTTGCCCCGTAATCCTGTGTCTGCCTTAAACGACCCGAATTGGAAAATTGTTATGACTCATGAATATAATGCTCTTATTGATAATAAGACATGGGAGTTGGTGCCCCGTCCATCTGGTATTAATGTTATCATGTCTTTGTGGATTTTTGCTCATAAGAAGAATTCAGATAGGTCATTTGCTCGACATAAGGCGCGGTTTGTGGGTGATGGTAAGACTCAGCAGGTTGGGATAGATTGTGGGGAGACGTTTAGTCCGGTGGTCAAGACAGCTACCATTCGCACTGTGCTTAGCTTGGCTCTTTCTAAGGCATGGCCTATTCATCAGTTGGATGTCAAGAATGCTTTCCTACATGGTGATCTCAAGGAAATAGTATCTAGGCATCAGCCGTTGGGGTTCAGGGATCCTAATCGTTCTCATCACGTCTGTTGGTTGAAGAAGTCCTTATATGGGCTTAAGCAGTCTCCACGGGCCTGGTATACAAGGTTTGCTTACTATGTTTCGACTATTGGGTTCACTCACAGTAGGTTAGATAATTCCTTGTTCATCTACCGTCGTGGTTCATCCTTGGCCTACATTCTGTTATATGTGGATAATATCATTTTAACTGCCTCTTCTGATGCATTACGCCAGTCTATCATGGCCATGCTCAGCTCTGAGTTTGCTATGAAAGACTTAGCGCCCTTAAGTTACTTTTTGGGGATTGCCGTCAAACGTCATTCAGATGGTTTGTTTTTGTCTCAAAGAAAGTATGCGGCTGAGATCATCGAGAGGGCTGGGATGTCATCCTGTAAGTCCACTTCTACTCCAATTGATGCAAAGCCCAAGCTTAGTGCCGCGGCAGGCGCACCATACGAGGACCCGACCCGCTATCGCAGTCTTGCAGGGGCCCTTCAATAACTAACTTTTACAAGACCGGATATTACATATGGCATCCAGCAGGTGTGTTTATTCATGCATGATCCCCGAATTGAGCACATGAATGCAATCAAACGCATCATTAGGTATATTCAAGGTACACTGGACTATGGTTTGCATTTATATCCGTCCTCGCCATCCACACTTGTGTTATACACAGATGCTGATTTGGGTGGTTGTCCAGACACCAGACGGTCCACGTCTGGCTACTGTATGTTCCTTGGCAACAACTTGGTCTCCTGTTCTGCGAAGCGTCAGGCAACTCTATCCCGCTCAAGTGCAGAGGCCGAATATCGAAGGGTAGCTAATGTGGTCTCAGAATCATGTTGGCTACGTAATTTGCTTTTGGAGCTTCATTGTCCCATTCAGAAGGCAACCTTGGTATATTGCGATAAAATTAGTGCCATCTACCTTTCAGGTAACCCGGTTCAGCACCAACGCACTAAGCATATCGAAATAGACATTCACTTTGTCCGTGAAAAGGTTGCTCGGGGTCACATTCGCGTATGCCATGTCCCGTCTCGATATCAAGTTGCAGACATCTTTACAAAGGGTCTACCCGCGGTCCTTTTTGAAGATTTTAGGGACAGTCTAAGCATTCGAAGACCGTCCGCTATGACTTTGGGGGAGTGTTAAACAAGGTATATATACCCGTGATATACACTTGATCTACAGAGGTGTATATCACGGGAATACAGATTACAAGGCCCAGCTCGGCAATCACGGTAGCCCATCTCGGGAGCCCATCACGGGCAGATTACAAGCTTGTAATCTTGTATATATGGTATATATATTTGGTGTATATTGTAGTGCATTTGTTACCTAAATTAGGATTATACACCTACCATAATTGTATAGTTAGAATTATGGTAGAATAAGGTTTTAGGAGTAGAATAGGAATAAGGTTCTCCTATTTTGTAACTTGTATAAATACCTTTCAATTAATGAAAATAATCAGGGGATTATTTCTTTCAGTTACTTTCCCATCTGATTCTTTTCTAGGACTTCCATTCTCTTTAGATAGAGGCTCCAATTGCTTGTTACTATTCATAAACTCTATAGATTCTTCATCAAAGTTTGCCTCTAATGACCCATTGATTACTTCATGAGTTTCACCAGCATTCAAATCTTCTTCCTCTGCAGTATTGAGAAAATCACTGATCATTTCTATCATCTCTGGTACTACCCCTTTTTTTTTAGAATCAACTTGCATGCTTTTAGTACCCATGTCATTTGATGCCTTCTGTAACAGTTGTCTCTCTTCATTGATGATGGAGAAACAATAAATTCTTCAAAGTCATCTGCCACTTCCTCCCTATTGTCATGTTTTAAACCTTCTGAATATTCAAGACCTTTCTTAGTATATTCATCTATCTTCCTGTTCTCTTTCCCTCTATTTCTTCAGTATTCATGATGACTACTTCAGAGTTATTGTTGATTACTTCACCTTGTACATGACTTAGGTGAGCTCTGCACTGCATTAGATTTCTCTAATTCCACTGTTTCAACTGTTGAATTATACATCTTTTTTTCTTCAACCACTTTTTCACCAGTGTCCCTTGAGATGCATAAGTTAATCACTGCGGATTCTTCAATCTTATTTTCCTGCTCCTCATTAGTGCTATCTTCTCCTTTCTCTTCTTTTGTAGTATCAATCTTTTTCATTATATCATTTGATAGAGATGATTGTGACCCTTCTATCAACTTCACCTACTTTCCTGAATTAAATTTCTCTTTCACCCAATCATTTGTGTTTAGGACTGCAGCTTCAATAGTTTGATTCTAAGTCTTACTAGGACTGATAACCTCCAACTTCAATAGCTTGAAATTACTATCACTCTTTTCTTTATTTTTTTCACCTTGTTGCCATTCTCCTTATTGATAGTTTCGTCAGCTACTTCTTCTTCCACAATGCCTAGATAACACAACAAACTTGTTCTGGCTTGTCACCCTCTCTACTGATTTTGTATTAGCCTTAATTCATGTCACCACTACTATAATTCTTGTTCTCCTTATTGGTCTTAACTCCTGAATAGGTCACCACATTCCACTAGACAAGATTTTGGATAAAAACTTCTATACAGGAGGTTTGTCTTTCTTTATATCTCGTATTTTTCTCCTGATTGCGCATCTGACTTTGCTCCTGCATTTGCTCCTCTTGCTTCTCTATAGGTTTTTCTGTAGACTGTTCCACACTAGGAGCCTTATCTAATTCTGGATGCAACACTCTACATTTCTCAATAGAATGTCCTTATAACCTGCACTCAGTACAATATTTAGGAAGACCTTGACATCTCTGATCTCCTTTGTAACTTCATCTTCTATTTCCATCATCATGTACTTAGGAAAATCAGAAAGTAAATCCACTTGAACTTTAACCCTCGCGTAACTTGTCCTTGTTTTGTTAACAGTAGCCAAATCAAGTTGCAAAGCAGCAGTAAGGAGATTAAACTCTCGGATGAGACTAAGCAGCTACCGACCGTTCCGACGCTTTTCCCACAACAAAGGCTAGTGTAAACAATGATTCCTTCACAAAGAAGGTCGGAAAAAATTAGCAAATACTTATCCTACTTCAATTTTAAAAAAATTAAGAAATAAATATTTTTTATTTGATTGGAAAAGGGATATGACTGTTATCAAAATGAAAATTAATGACGAGGTTACTATGAGAATGTATATATGACTTATATTGTCAATTAAAAAAGTACACGAGGTTATTATATTTTACTTAATAATATGACATTGAAAAGAAAAAAATTTATTTCTCAATGTTTTATTAGTTAAAGGAATTTTAAAAGAAAATAAACAAGAAAAGGGTTCTTTAAAAATAATATTTTTTCTAAGGACAAGAATGTATTTAAAAAGAAAATAATCGATATGTTTATTAGGAAAAAAGATATTTTTGACGCAATAAAGTAACAATAGGGCCATTTTGGACCAAACTATTAATGGCTAAAGCATTTTTGGATCAAACTCTTAACGAATGACATTTTTATTCAATTTCACATAGTTTAAGAGCATTTTTGACCATTTTCCGTACACAAAATAAAAGAAGCAAATTAAGCATTAATCCTTTACTCTCTATCATAACAATGATAGTTTTAAGCAATTCAGAAAATAACAAGAACACCACTAAAGGATGTGATGCAGTGAATGAGATTGTGTCTCTCATAATCAAAGGTCTTGGGTTCGGTCCTGGTATGAAATTTTTTTTTGGTAGGGAGCGGTTCCCCCAGAAATGAGCTCTACTCGGCGCGAATACGGATATACTCGGACTCCAATGTAGATATCGGACACTGAATGGAAAACAAGAAAAACAAAATGACAAGAACTTCCCCCTCCCTCCCCGACCCATTGGTAATCATTTTCATATGACTTTTGTCTAGGACTGTGCAAAAATCAGTTTAACCGATAAATCGAACCAATAAAAATGCTATTGATTTATCGATATCAGGTTATTGGTTAACGGTTTGTAAACAGTTTTGTAAATTTTTTTATTGGGTTATCGGTTTGGTTTATGGTTTTAGGGATTTAGTTAATGGTTAAACCGATAGCCCATTAAGCTTATAGTAAAATTATCTTTTTATATCTAATTATATAATAGTGGCTTTAAATTTTAATTTTTAAATACAAACCCTATTTCTAAATTCTTACCGCAGTACTATTATTCTCTCAATTCTCAATCCGCTTATCGTTTGTACTTTCACTGTTTAGAATGCATTAAACAATTTGAAAGTTCATTATCATTTGATGATTTACTGTTTAATTGCTATAGTGCATAATTATCTTTTTATATCTAATTATATAATAGTGGCTTTAAATTTTAATTTTTAAATACAAACCCTATTTCTAAATTCTTACCGCAGTACTATTATTCTCTCAATTCTCAATCCGCTTATCGTTTGTACTTTCACTGTTTAGAATGCATTAAGCAATTTGAAAGTTCATTATCATTTGATGATTTACTGTTTAATTGCTATAGTGCATTTTATAATTTTTGTCATGTAATTTGTGTAAATTTTTATGCATGAAGACAATGTATATATAAATAAATAAAAATAAGAGAAAGTCAAAAAAATTAGCGACGCATTTTCTTATCTATTTGGTTATTAATTTAGCACATTTACAAATAGAAAACCGATAAACCGAATCAATAATATAAAAAAATGAACAGAACTGTAACCATCCTTACTTTTGTCTAACTTTATATACTTCCTCCTTTACCAAAAGCACATCTATGTCTTGTTATATGCTCCGTCCTTTCACAAAGATAAACTTCTTCCAGCTCATTTTACTTTTTGTATTCTAAAATTTAAGGCATTTATTTTCGTTCCTTTACTTTATAAACTCTTCTTTCCTTTTCATTCCTTGGTTACCAAATAAGACAGAGCACAAGAGGAAAACCTGATCAAGGATCACATTGTTTTGCACTCTTTATTACACGAGCAACGGGAGACTAGAGATGACAATGGATCTTGGACCCGGTGGATCCAGATCCGTTTTATAGGATATGGATCTTTAAAATTTGGACCCGACGGATTCGGATTGGACCCGAATCTGTTTCTAACGGATCAGATCTGGATCTTGTATTTGAGATCCGTATCCGGTCCAGATCCGATCAGTGAATCCGTTTTTTATTAAATATATTCATAACCTAGAATGTAATTTTATAAGTATTTTCTTAATTTTTTTTCATAATTTATGTATTGGGTAAAAGATTGAACCAGGATAAGGCACAAGTCACACAGCCATGTAATTTGTCTTTGAAGTTTCATTTCTTTTACCTATATGCTCTATGCAGTTTTCCATATTTTCATTTCTATAAAAAAAAAAATTATCATTCTTCTTTAAATTTTTCTTTCTTGAATCCGCTAGCCGTAAGCTTTAAGTATATTTCTCTCATTTGTTTGATTAACAAAAAAAATAGGGACTTTTGATATACGATTAACATTGTTTTATATTATTTAATGAAGTCAATCAGTAGAACTACAGGTGGAGCATCACTAAAGCCTCCAAAAATTAGCTCAAAGTTGCAACCTGTTCAGCATCACTAATGAAATCAATCGTCTTTATTTTCTTGTGATGCTAAAACTTTGTTTAGTATTTTGGAAGAATGGTGTCATGTTTGTGTATGTTGATTGAATGAACTCAATCATTTTTTTCAATTAGATTGCATTTCATTTTGTCATAAAAGTTTCAACATGTGGGAATATTATTCAAGCCAAAAAAATTTACATGTAGATCCAGATCCGATCCGTGGACCCGGTGGATTCGATGGATCCGGATTTGGATATGATTTTTATGGATCTGAATCCAGATCTGGATTCAGGTATGAAAAATGGACCTAGATCTGGATCTAGTAGGATCCGATCCGTTTTCATCCCTACTCGAGACTAAGCTTTAAGCATCTCTTATTTTACACTTCATGTGGGGACACATTTAATTCATAATGCCACCAAACGTGGTCCCACCTTTACATGCATGTTTGCCACATAAACAATGATTCAAACTTAACCAGCGAGAAAGAGACGATGTACCAACTTTCCTTTTCACACCCCTACATAGGGCTGGCAATGGATCAGAGGTGGATCGGGTGAAGCTCAATCTGCCTCCACCCGCCAACCATCCATCCACCACCCGACCCATCCATCACCCTCTTTTTTCTTCATCCACATTCAATCAACCCATTATCCACGGGTGAATCGAGTGCTTCACGGATGAAATTTGTTATAAGTTTAACCATTTGTTCTAGTTTAAAATCACTGATAATGTTAGTAATTAGTGTTCTTAAATCTTTTTTTTAAAAAAAAATTCACAACAAAAATGGAGTGACCAAAACCAATATAAAAACTCTTAGTTCCAACGTAGCAGTGTCTCATCTGATTAGCACCTTAAATATTTTTATTCATATTCCATTTTTAGGTTAGCTCAAACAAATCATACTTTACGTTGCAAAATAAATAATAAAATTAATCAGACCTAACAATGAATAATTTTTTATATTTTCATAAATGATCCTAGCTAAGAACATTATAAAACTTTACTGTTATGGAAGTCAACTCTGGGCCAAAATTATGTTATTCTTGATTTGCTAAGTTTCATAAAATAATTTTTTTTTAAAAATAATAAATGTTTACTCTTACCCACTTAACACTTTATAAAGCTTGAGTTATCTTGGAACATGAATGTAAAGTCTATGAGCTTATTTAGTTTACCACTACAAATTTCATAATAAACTAGCAATTACGACAGCAAATATCGAGCAGCATTTTCTCTCAATTCTAACATCTATAGTTTATTAGAATAAAAGAAACATGTTCACAAGTAAAAATAATAGACAACTTAAATTTCAAGAGTGTTTTTTTTACATTCCTTAGAAAAGCAAATAACCAAGAGCTATCAATACCATGAAACAAAATACGTAAAAATCAAGTTATAAGCTACACACGAGCAAGTCTTTGAAGAAACATGCATATTTTATATATTAAATAGCTTATGTCAATACACGAGCAAAACTTGAAGAAAACATACATATTTCATATATTAAATAGCTTTTGTCAAACTTTCATGTATAATAAGAAGAATTCTAATTAAATAGGTATAAGAAGGGTGGAGATAACCTGTTAAATTAAATAGAGCGCAGCAAGATTACTTTTGATGCTGAAAAACGGATAAAGTACGGTAACAAGAAGTGTCACGCCGGAACTCGGACAAAACCAGTACTCAAACTCACCTCAGCTTTCAAAAATCAAAATTCTCCCTTTTTACTAAATAATATGTTGTGTTCATTTCTTTTTATCCTCTATCTGTGTCCTTTTATTCTCTATGAGTGTATAGTGGTGCAAAGAGTAGTGTTTGTAAATGTAGAAAGTGTTAAACTTAAAAGATAAGTGACTAGTGAGGGAGCATAAAAAAAATCTTCTGACGAGGGATTTTGGGGATTGGTTGGGGCCTTCTTTTCAAACAAAGACATTGAGCATTTAATGTGATGTAGACTATGGCTGAAATGTTTTCTTTTCTTCTTGTTTTGGTCTTTCTTTCTTTTTTTTATTTAATAAAATATATACAATATAATGATAAAAAGTATTATCTAACTATTTATAAACGGGTGGATGGATGGGTCGGGTGATGGGTCGGATAATGGTTTGGATGTATGTCCACCCGAATCCGACCCGATCCGTCACCCGATCCATCCGTCACCCGATTAAAATCCGTGTTTTATTAGATTTTCGTCCATATATTCGGGTCGAGTGGATCAGATATCCATTGGGTCAGGGTGAAATTGACAGCCCTACCCCTATACTTCATTCCAAAACATTTATTTAATCTATATAAAGAGTGATGGCAACACAAAATTTAAAATAAACATAAAACAATAACCTTATTATTATTAGGCGGAATGGCTTGAGAAGTCTCAGTATTTGTCCCGACTTATTATTTTTGTGTTCTTACTTATTAGTTTGTCAACTGACTTCTATCTCTAATATTGTATTAATCCTCCTTAGAAAATCTTTCTCATTAATACAAATATATATAGTGTATATAATGTGGAGTCCTAATATAATAAGGATCCTATAAGGATCATATAACTATCATAATTATACATCACTAATAATTATAAAATATATCATGAATATTATACTAATATTCACTAATACACCCCCCTCAGTCGGAGCGGGGGCAGGCCAGACGCTTAGACTGGATCTGAAATCGAGGAATAGCTGTCTATGTAGTCCTTTAGTGAAGATATCCGCATACTGATACGAAGAAGGCACATGCAACACCTTAACATGTCCTATAACAACTTTCTCATGAACAAATGTATATGCATCTCAATGTGTTTGTTTCACTGATGCTGAACTGGATTATGAGATAAGTATATTACGGATATATTGTCACAGTACACCAAAGATGCCTTACGCAAGGAACACTGAAGCTCCAAAAGAAGGTTTCGGAGCCAGCAGATCTTAGCAGCAACATTTGCAACGCCTCTATACTCTGCTTCTGCACTCGAACGGGACAGGGTGGCTTGCCTCTTAGCAGACCAAGAAATGAGATTATCCCCTAAGAACACACAGTAGCTAGAGGTGGAGCGTCGCGTGTTCGAACAGCCTACCCAATCTGCATTTGTATATGATAACAACCTGGTTGATGCAGAGGGATATAGGTATAATTCATAGTCAAGTGTGCCCTTAACATATCGAATGATACATTTAAGAGCAGTAAAATGAGGCTCTCTGGGGGCATGCATAAATAAGCACACATGCTGAACAACATAAGTAATATCAGACCTGGTAAAAGTAAGATATTGTAGTGAACCTGCAAGACTCCTATAGAGAGTGGGATCAGACACTGGATCACCATCAACAACACTAAGTTTTGATTTAGAGTTAACTGGAGTAGACATGATCTTGCAGTTCAACATTTTAGCCCTGTACACAATGTCATCTTCATACTTACGCTGACATAGAAACATAGTATCTGCAGATCTAGTCACTGATATCCCCAAAACATAACTCAACTTTTCCAAGTCAGTCATAGCAAATTCAGTTTTAAGCAGAGCAATGATCTCATTTTTCAATACATCAGAGGAGGCAGTAAGCACTATGTCATCCACATATAACAATAAATAAGCAATGTTACTACCTAGATGAAAAATAAATAGAGAATTATCACTCTTGTTGGATACAAACCCAATCTGCATAATGTATTGTGCAAAGCATTCATACCACGCTCTAGGGGCCTGTTTCAAATTATAAAGTGACTTACGAAGACGACATACATATTGAGGGGTTGCTAGATGGATAAAACCAGGTGGCTGGTGCATGTAAATAGTTTCTTTCAAGTCCCCATGTAAAAAGGCATTCTTCACATCAAGCTGATGAATTGGCCAATGCTTACCCATAGCAATGCTCAGAACTGCGCAAATAGTAACCGGTTTAACAACCGGACTAAACGTCTCACCACAATCAATACCCTTCTGTTGATTAGTGCCATTAGCCATAAGCCTCGCCTTATATCGCTCAAGGTCACCACTGTCTCTATATTTGTGATGAAAAAGCCACATGCATCGGATCACATTCACCCCATCCGCTCTGGGAACCAAATCTCAAGTGTGCTATTTCTTTAAAGCATTAAATTCCTCACGCATGGCCGCATTCCAATTAGGGTCATGTTTGGCTAATTTTGAGTGTTTGGGAATTTGGGATATGGTTTGTGTGGATAGGTTGAATTGGACTTTGAGTTTGAAAATCTCATATAAGACACGGGTTTCCATACAGTGCATGGGGGTAAAGGGCAGGTTGGGTATTTTGGTTGGGTGTTGGGTCTGGGTTATAGAGTGGGTTCGAGTTTTGTGGGACAGTGGTTGTCGGCAGTGGATGTGGTGATACATCGATGGGGTAAGGGATGAGGCTGGTCTGGGTGACGGGATCGACGGCGGTAGGTGGCCGATGGGTGGGCACTATTTCTGAACTGGTCTGGATGATTGGATCGAAGACGGATGGTGGCGTTGACATAGAAGGAATTATATTGGTATGCCGGTGGGTGGGAGAATCAATAATGGGAATGGTCTGGGGGACAGCTGATCGATTGCTAGTAGAAGCAGTGGCAAGCGGCGGTGACCGAGGCTGACTGGATATATTGCCGGTAGTGGAAGTGGTATTTAGCAGTGATGGGGATGTGGGGGCAGTGGCGGCAGTATGACCGAGCTCGGTGAGTATGGTGGGGTGTCGGACTCGTCTAAAAAGGTATAATTTGTGTTACGAAACCTTTGGATGTTTGAGAATGGGAAAATTATCTCATCAAACGTGACGGGAGATGTGAATTTGACGGATGGACAAGTCATAGCACAGATAGCCCTTGTGATTAGACGGGAAACCTATGAAAACACATAGAGTGGTTCGGGGTGCTAATTTGTGGGGGGTAGTGGAGGCAAGATTTGGGTAACAAAGGCAACCGAAGTTCCGAAGGTGATCATAGAAGGGGATCCGACGGTATAAAATTTCAATTGGGGTCATGTTATGGAGAGTACTAGTAGGTAAAATATTAAGGATGTATTCTACCGTTTTGACTGCATAGACCCAAAATGACGGAGTGAGAGAAGCATGAAACATGAAGGTACGAATCATATTATTTATGGTACAGATGATTCGTTCTGCTTTGCCATTCTGTGGTAAGGTGCGGAGACATGAAAATCGAAAAACCATGCCATTGTTTTTGTAAAATTTATGAAACATTGAATTATTAAATTCACGACCATTATCACACTGAAAAGATTTGATGGCTTTTTCAAATTGTGTTTTGATAAAAATACAAAATTCAAGAAACTTGGCAAAAACTTCTGACTTGAATTTTAGTGGGTAAATTCAAATAAAATGAGAGAAATCATCCAATAAAATGAGATAATATTTATGACCCAGGGAGCTAGTAATGGGAGATGTCCATAAATCAGCATGGACAATGTCAAAATGAGAAAATGTAACACTTAGAAAGGACTTAAAGGGAATGTGAACATGTTTTCCTAAAGAGCAAGAAACACAATGTTGGAAAGTTTCCCATTATTACATTTAATAAAGCTACTGCCTCTAAGAAAATTAAAAACAGGAGCTCATGGGTGTCCAAGCCTATTATGCCAAGTTGAGGAAGAGATATCAGCGATAGATATAGGAGAGCATGAGCTAGCAGCGGAGGTGGATGGGAAAGGATAGATATCCCCCATGCTATTGCATCTCGTAAGAGGTGTCCCCGTACGAAGATCCTTCACAGTAAAATCAAAAGGATCAAAGTCAACAGAGACATAATTGTTATGAGTAAATTTCCGGACAGATATTAAGTTTTTGATAATGTTGGGAGCATACAAGACATTATTTAGAGAGAAGAGTGGGTGAGACGGTTGGGTGTAGGTTGTGCCATAACCCTGAATTGGAATGCGATAGTTATTACCACCAGTAATATATTGAGGATACTTTAAACGAAATAGTTTGGAAAGATTAACTGCGGAACGGGTAAGGTGAGAAGTGTCTCCCATATCCATGTACCAATTTTCATCGGGATGCTTAAGGTTTAAGGTGTTGAGGGCCCTCAAATCATTGGGGGGCCAGACCCGAATTGGACTGTTGTTGGGCCATTAGGAAATTTGCCTGGTGGGGCAAACCTAGAACCCCCCTTGGGCCTGGGAACTGGCCTAGAACATTGAGTTGTCCCTGGTTCTGGAACTGGGCCAGCATCTGCTGGTGATAAAGAAACGGAACCGAGGCACAGGGTCCAGTGTTGGGCCACTGCCATGGGCCAACCCACATCGATGAATTGTTGTTCTCCAGTTGCCCTTACCTTTTTTTTCCGTTACCGCAGCCTCTGCCACTGCGGTTGTCCCACTGTTGGTGGTTGTCTAGTGGTGGAGGCGGCGTTTGTCGCTGAATTTTCAACCGCTAACGCCTTTTGATTGTGTTCGTCCTGTTTGGCGCGTCGGGTTTCCTCCAAAATTAATTGTGAGAGTGCCCTATTGAAAGTTGGAAGTGGGTTGGTTTGTTGAATCATAGTCGCGAGAGTGTCATATTCATCATTCGGTAAGCACGCAACTAGTTGTAGGACCATTTTGGTTTCGGAAACAGGTGTCTCCATATTAGATAATTGGTCTGCAACTAGTTTCAATTGTTTACAATATTCTGACATGTTGGAAAAATTCTCGAGATGTGTATTGTTGAACTGCTCCTCCAAATACACAACACGGGTATATTTGTTGTCCCGAAATATTTCCTCCAAACGTACCCATAACTCACGAGCCGAGGTATCTGTTTTTATGATTGTGTGAAGCAAATCTTTAGAGATGGTGCCATAAATCCACTGTTAGACAATAGCGTCAAGACGACGCCATGTCGAGTCTGCAACGTCAATAGGGCGATGTAGAGAGTCGTCAATATGGTCAAGCACGTTGTACGTGCATGCGTGAATATGAAAAAGTTCAACCCACGAGGAGTATTGATCATCTTCCTGATTAAGAATTAAGGGAATAAAATTCTTGATATTCGTGACGATGAACACCGGATGAAAATAAGAATTAGATGAGGTGGGGGGAGGGTTGTCTATAACGATTGTGGAGGTGTCTGAAGCCTTAGGAGAGGTGAGGGAAGACATGGTAGCCACAAGGATCACGAGAAAGGGGAAAAAATTGAGAGAAAAAAATGGGATAGTCATCGGCCCCGGGGAGGGTGGCGGCTCTACTGAAATTTGAGAGGATTTTTAGGGTTTGGCTCTTGATATCATGTAAGATTGTATTAATCTCCCTTGGAAAGTCTTTCTCATTAATACAAATATATATAGTGTGTACAATGTGAAGTTCTAATACAATAAGGATCCTATAACTACCATAATTATATATCACTAATAATTATAAAATATATCATGAATATTATACTAATATTCACTAATACTATCGTTCCAAAACAAAATATTTTAAATCATTTTTCAGACAAGTACGTAATAAAAAAGAAAAATACTTTCCATTCTACTATTTTGTGCTTCTATGTTGTATGTTTCACTTTTCCTTTTAATTTAATCTCCATCCAATTTTTTCCTAAGTCCCAATATACTTCTAGTGGACTTTTTACTCAACCCTACAAAATCTTACCATCTTCATCTCATACCCCCCACCCCTCTCCATCATGCTTTCTCCTTCTCCAATCTCTCTGCTTTGTGCTCTTTTACTTTGCTTACCCCTTGCTATTATCTTCACTATCACCACCCCTCTTACTTCCTCCTCAGTCTCCACCACCATCTAAGAACAGGACTAGTAACATACACACTAAGCCAATATCCACAAACAAAACCCAAGAAAAAACAAGAAAATTCATATTTCAAGATCACCACCTCCACCAGTACCTTTTCATGATGAAGTTGATGATGTTACAGTACCAAGAAAACATCTCAAGGTTAATTGCCTCTTATATTATTTAATAGAAATATAATTTTTTTTGTAATACAATTTCAAAATTGCAACTTTGTTTCGTAGTTCAAAAGTTTCAAATCACATAGTAAAATTGACATTAAAAATTACATATGAAACCATACTTTTTCTAATTTTCTAACAATCTCTTGAAGATCTTCTGTTGGAATTGGAATTTGTTGGTTAAATTGTTCAACGTCGCTTTCTGCTCTCTCGGATAAGATTTTGTTGTAATTATAGTCATCTTCTTCATTGGTCTCTGGTTGACCGCACATTCTACGCTCCACTCTAATCCAATTTCTAAATAAAACTGCAATCTCCAAACTGTCTCCCGCCAATGAGTATCTGTGCTTTCCTATTTGAAACCTTCCAACAGAAAAAACGCTTTCAGAAGCTGTAGATGCCGCTTGAATATTCAACACATCTCGGGTCATCTTTGATAGAGTCGGAAATGTCTTTTCATTCTCCCTCCAGTATTTCAGAAAGTCTTCACGTCCATTTTCATTAGCAATTGATTTGAACGGTACAACACCCTGCAAACCATAAACATCAAACTCGCTAATTTGTGAAGCACTTGAACTACTATACATTCTATTTCGAAGGTCTTGAATACTTGAAGCAGAAACCACATGTTTTTTATAAGGTTAAAGTGAAGTAGAAGAAGATGGTACATAAACCGGTTGATTATTTGCACTTTGCTGTTGGTAATACATATACATAATTTTGTATTGTGTTTGTATGCTAGAGATAACATCTTCTTTAGTTGGTTCTTCAGTTGGTTCTGGTGGAAGTATTTCTAAGCATTCATAAATCATTTCAATAAGGACATTACAACTATCTATTTTAATAGTAGAATTTAATACATCACCAATAAAATAAATAGTGGAAATAGGAAAAAAATCTTTTTTTTTAATTTTACAAACATGTTTTTAATAGCTGGAGCGTAAGTTGAGTTTTTCATATATTCATTAAATAACAAAAATACTAGAGCTATATAAAATAATATAGATGAAATAGTAGGATAATAAATACCAGAAAATTCCTTAGTAGCTAAAAAAATTTCTCTGAAAATACAATAAGTTCCAAAAATTTATCCCAATCATCATCTACAAGCATATCCGAAGGATTTTGATTGTGAACGTTAAATAATAAAGTTATATGTCTTCTATACTCGTGAGCAACAACAATTGTTCATACAAAGAATTTCACCTACTTGCAACTTCTGAATTTTCCTATAAGGTAATCCACAATCATGACATGTTTTTTTATACTCTTTGCGTCTTTGTATTTTATTACGAATTGTATTTTATCAAGGATGTCTTTAAAAAGTTTTAGGCCATCCTTTACAACTAAGTTATAAATATGACATGCACATCTAACATGAAAAATATTGGGAAAAGATGGAGTAAATCAAGTTTTTAAAATGTTTACAACATAATCATTAGAAGAAGCATTATCTAATGTAATAGTCATAATTTTATCAGTAATTCCATAATATTCACTAATTTCATGAATATTTCTTGAAATAAAAACTCCAGTGTGTCTTTCATCAATATATCTATATGCTAATATATGTTTTTGCATAGACCAATTGTGATCTATCCAATGACATGTAACAGTCAAATAATCATTACCATTAGTACTACGGCCTATGTCAGAAGTGATATAGGAAATATTCATGAAATTAGCATATATTAGCATGTGAACCTTAAAAGCATAGTAATTCCATTAACGGTTAATTCGACCTTGTACTTGATCGGGGACACTATGTGAACCTTGTCCCGACTCAGAAGGCATTTGCACACCCGCTTTTTCAGCCAAGTATTGGTCATATCTTGTTTTATGAGAGTTTTCCACATGTCTCATTAAACCTCCTGTCCCACCTTGATCTTTTCTAGTTTTAAATTTATAAAATTCGCGATAAATTTTACAAATAGCTAGTTGATTAGGAATGTCCCTATCAAAAAAACTCATGCATGTAATTTTCATTTTCATTTTTTTGGCCTCTACTCATACTAGGGGGAATAGGAGTAATTCCAGTTTCAGTTTCAGCTTGAGACTCAGTCTGAGCCTGAGGTGGAGTTGCACTAGTGGGTGTGTTATTTAAATTATCTTCTAATTTATTTTCTAATCATAGTCTGGTTCAGATGCAGAATATACATCATGATCTAATGATATATTAATATTAACATTAAAAGATCAGTTTCATCTACATGAGTGAAATTATCATAATTAGGATTACTAGAAGATGCACCCTTACCCCTGTTACCCCTAATACCTCTACCAGAAAAACGTCCACCTCATTCCATTATAATTATGCAAATAAATAATTAAAGTTAAGAAAATTAAGTATGATAATTAAAATTAAGTAACAATAATAAGTTAGTACCAAACGACGATGTAACGTCGACGTGTAATCGATGTTGAAAATTGAAACTTTGCTCGATGATCCTCAAGCTAGTTGCCAACTTCACTTCAATTTTTGAACTTTGAAAAAAATTAGCAAATAAAATATAATATTTAGTGTGCAATTTAGACTTGTAGAGAGAGAGAGAGAGAGATTAGAGAGATGGTAGGAAGATTTGTGAGAAAAATGAAGAGGAAAATGAGGTATTTATAGTTGAGAAATAGGGTTAATGTGTAAATATACTAACTTAGGGGTTACAACAACAATAATATACCTAGTGAAATCCCATAATGTGGGGTCTGGGAGGGTAGAGTGTACACAAACCTTACTTCTACCTTGGTAGGTAGAGCGGCTGTTTCCGAGAGATCATCGGCTCAAGACAAAGCACAAGCCCAAGCAAAGTAAGACACACAAAGTGCGTAAGTCATGACAGCACATTCTGAAGAAAAAAAAGAAGCAAAAAGAGGCAATAACTAATATAAGTAAATAAGACAAACAAAATACATATAGTTGCATAAATCAAACGACAAGGGACTATAAGGCAATATGATAGGCTAAGTGAGCCTACAATAATAATACTACAACTACCAGTTTGTAAGCGTAGGTAGGACTACGCCGGACTACCTACTATCCTTCTACCCTAATATATGTCCTCCATAACCCCTATCTAAGGTCATGTCCTCAGTGAGTTGCACATACGCCATATCCCGTTTAATCACCTCTCCCAAATACTTCCTCGGCCTACCTTTACCCTTCATGTACCCGTCCATAGCCAATTTTCATACCTCCACATTGAGGCATTTATGTCTCTCCTCTTCCTCTGCACGAGTTTCAACCATCTCAACCTAGTTTCTCGTATCTTATCCTCCACCGAGGCCACTCCCGATCTATCCCTGATATCATCATTTCTAATTCTATCCCTCCTTGTATGCCCACACATCCATCTTATCATCCTCATCTCCGCAACTTTCATCTTTTGGGTGTGCGAAGTCTTGATCGGCCAACACTCCGCCCTATACAACATGATCGGTCTAACCACCACCCTATAGAAATTGCCTTTAAGTTTTGGTGGCACATTTTTATCTCACAATACTCCAGATGCAACCCTCCATTTCATCCACCCTGACCCAATACGATGTGTGACATTGTCATCAATCTCTCAATTCCATTGGATAATAGACCTGAGGTACTTGAAGCTCCATTTCTTTGGAATGACTTGGGTACCAAGCCTTACCTCCACGCCTATCTCAAGGTCGCTCCCGTCACTGAACTTGCATTCCAAGTATTCTGTCTTGGTCCTATTCAGCCTAAACCCTTTAGACTCCAGAGTCTGTCTAAACCATAAATATACTAACTTAGGGATTAAAAATAAATATTAAGGGGATAGGGGGGTTTATGGGGTGTGGGGGGACCAAAATGGCCGTTGCCAACGACTAAAATTGAAAATGACTGTTTGTGCAACGACTAGTTTTTGCAAACTGGACGGGTCGGGTCTGGTGGTGGGACGGGTCGGGACCGGGACAGGCGGGACCAACCCTAGTCCCGTCCCGTTTTTGAATCCAGTTACCTACATTCCCCATTCCGTAATTTATCTGCGGGACCGGGACAGGTAGGGGTGGGATCGGGACGTCCCGACCCACTGGACAACCTTAGTACTAATAGGAACAAAAGGTTGGATGAACCCGTGTTTTTGTATTTTGTATAACAACTTATTGCTAAAAAGAAATATTTTCTTTTCCCCCAAAATATGTGACAGTTGTTTGATTGGAATGAAATATCTTTAAAAAAATGTTTTTTAAAAAAGTTGTATTTAAAATAAATTATAGATATTTATATAGCTATAAATTATTTCATTAAAGGTAAAATATGAAGATAATAATTATTATTATTTCTTCTGTCTCAATTTATGTGATATTTTTCTATTTTGAAATTCAAAATTGTTAATTTTGATAGTATAATTTATCTAGATCTTTTAGTTTTTTGAAATAAAATTACGTAATTGAAAGCGACGTAAAAAATACAATATATAAGTTATACTCCCTCTGCCCCAATTTATATGTCACACTTTTCTTTTTACTCAGTTAAAAAAAGAATGACATATTTTCTTATTTGATAATAAATTAATTTTAGACTTTACTTTTTACGCTTAACGAGATGACTTATAACCACACAAACATCTTTGATTTGTTTTAGATCAAAAGAATCAAAAGTCTTCTTTTATTTCTTAAACTCTGTGCCCAATTAAACTACATCATATAAATTGGGACGGAAGAAGTAATAATTAATAATACAAAATATCTAAAAGCACATGAAAATACGATCAAAGAATAATTCATTTGATTCTCGAAATTCGAACATCATCACATAAATTAGAATAGAGGAAATACTAAATATAAAATTGTATCATTCTTTTTAAGACCAACTAAAAAAAAAAAGCAGTCGCATTAATTAAGAAGAAAAAAAATACCATAAATCAGCGCCCATTTGGGTTAAGCAATGAGATGATTGTAAGTAACTGATAAGGTTTACGTGATAAATACTTCCAAGTGTTTAAACTAATTTACTATACATTAGAAACTAGGTGACTCTTGCCCGTACCAGCACAGGCGCAACAATTAAATTGGGATTTGAGCGAGTCTCTACACTATATTTAACTGAATTGTATCGTCGACACTTCCAAATAGCAACAAACACCTAATATATAATAGCTATAATTTTAGACACATAAGTGAAGGTAGTTCTATCGGTATTATAACAAATGAGCACAAAAAACATGAATGGTACATATGTAAGAAACAATTTCAGGATTTCTAATTTCAAAAGTGAACATTGAGTTTACCATCAAACATATTTGCAGAAAATACCAAATACGTTAAATCATCTAATACATATCTGCGTTCAGTAGAGGATCTTGTCTTCCCAGTTTCAAGCTCGTGCTCATAGTTAAGAGTTATATAAACAAGTTTTTCTCTACAGACACCATTCTGTCAATAACAACTCTGAATAACTTTTATGCTAGTACAATCACCCTATTGTTAATTTCTAATTCTGTTGAAAATTTACTAATGTGGAATTAAGTCTACATTAAAGTTTATCCCATTATTTATGCCTCGAACAATTGGAGCCCCACACGTCGGAAACGTCGTTTCCACACACGTGCACACGTAGTGCCAAGTATCGCAAATTTCATTAGTGAAAGAGATATTGGTACGTACATAATACGTTTGAGACATAGAATGATGGACAGTTATTGGCCAAATGACAAATATTCCACGTTGGTAAACGAATGAAGAAGTGTACGAAGTGTAAGATGAAATGAGTCGGAAATCGCCGCGGAGCCGTGAAGGGCCGCGGCGCAACACCGTGGGAGCCGCGGCGCAACACCGTGGGAGCCGCGGCGCAACACCGTGGGAGCCGCGGCGCAACACCGTGGGAGCCGCGGCGCAACACCGTGGGAGCCGCGGCGCAACACCGTGGGAGCCGCGGCGCAACACCGTGGGAGCCGCGGCGCTGGTGCGCTGCGACACTAATTCGCAGAGCCGCGGCTCTTCGGAGGCAGAATGCTGCGACAGGAAGATGGAAAGTTCTGACTCTTGGGCTGGTTTTGGAGCATTGAATTCAGCCATTATTTGGCACATGAATTCAGGCATTATTTGGCTGAATGTAACCCCTCAATAAGTGTCATTACATGGATATTGAAGGCCATTAGTTGGCTAGTTGAGGGGTCATTTTCTTACACTATAAATTAAGGCCTTTGGCTCAATTGTTCAACACACTTAATTTTCTGAAATCTTCTTCTTCCTCTCTAGCAAATTTTCTATATTCAAAGTTCTTCAAGAGTAACACTTGAGTTTCCTTTGCTCATTTGTTAAGTTGTTGTTGTATCTTGGGAGACTATTGCCCGACAACGTAAAATGATATATACGGGACAATCTTGTCTTAAAGACAGAGTGTTATCACTCGACTCAGCAAATCACAAGGAGTTTGTATCGTTCTTGATTCTAGTTTGTTGTAATCTTTAGTTTATCCTTTCTAGCAATTTGTAACATTTACTTACTTCCAGTTTCCTGCAATTGTTGTAACCCACAATTTTAAGACAAGATCGTTGTAAGTGCTTAGAAAGATGACTGGAAGAGAACAACTCGCTTCTGATTCTGCTGCTTCTGCTACTCAAGGCAACCCCTCTGCCTTCCCTTCCCCACTGCTCAAGGCACACCCAATGCCTTTCCGATTGCTCAAGGGAACGTTACTGTTCCTCCACCCTCCAGTTTCCACAATGAACGCCCATAGAAGTTTATGGGCTCCAACTTCAAGAGATGGCAGCAGAAGATGTTTTATCTGACTGTTATGGGAATGACTCATTTTCTAACAGAAGATTCTCCACAAGTTGGAGATGAAGTGGACCCTCAGCCTAATGAAACAGCTGGAGGGCGTCAAGGTATCCATGTCGTCAATGGCATGAAGATGGTTCTTGATGCTTGGAGTCATAGTGACTTCATGTGTAAGAACTATATTCTGAACTGTCTGTCAGACCCACTCTAAACGTGAATGGAAGTGATTACTTGAGTCTTTTTCTTCTTCTTCTCCTTCTTTTCCTCCTTATCGGGTGTTTAAAGAGCGTGATCGTCCTTTGTGCCAACATACATTCAATGTCACAGAGTGATGTGCCGCTATTAATTACGTAGTCTCATTCAAGAGTTTAATCACATTACTCTTACGCGCGCCATGGACGCTTTGTTCTCCTCTTATTCTTCAAAGGAACCAAGCTCCCTTACTAAGGATCTTCAACAAGTTAACTCTAATTTTGGTTTGAAGAATGCTATTGGAGAAAGTATAACCTTTCAAGAGAAGAAGGGTGTCTACACAGTTATCAAGCCAGTTCAGCAAATAAAGTTTCTATAAAGAGGACAATATATATCCTAAAAAGGAACCAGAGTGCCAAGATTAACTGACCGTGCTGTAAACACTGCTTCAAGAGCATCAATTGAAAACCAACTATTCCCTCCGTCTCAAATTATTTGTCGTGGTTATTAAAAATAGTTATCTCAAATTATTTATCGTTTTAGAAGTTCAAAACACAATTAATTATTTTTTTCCATTTTAACCTTAGTAGAATTTTGTCATTAATGCAGATGACATGTAAATAGAGTAAACATTTAAGGAAAAAAAATTATAACTTAGACATAAATAAGGATAACGTTAGTCAAATATCCTTTTAATTATTATTTTTGAATGGGCGAGTAAAACAAAAAAATGACAAATAATTCGAGATGGGGAGTAACATTTCAAACACAAACTGTTCACCACGACCAAAACAAACCATACTCAGCTTCCAGTCGTATTAGAAACTGGACATACAGATCTACAAATGCTCAGAACAAATAAACTTCATGACATATTTACCCGCAAAGAAATCATTAAATCGACTCAGAATTCTAATGAAAATTGCAATATAAGAAGTGATCATAGCAATTTAACAAAAATAGGAGACGGAAGGTATATTTTGAAAATGATTACATTTGTTTGTTATGAAGGGACTAAAACAATATCGCAGACTGTAGACATTAACCAAAAGAAGAGACACCCACGTGAATACAGTTGGACAAACGAAAAAAACCCATCAACAAAAAGATGGGGTAAATTTAACACAAGGTCACTTAACTTAACTATCACTTCTTTTTTTTTCAAAAGTCACTAAAATCACTTTAGATGTCACTTAACCACTTTCTCCTGAATAACTTATTTTTTACTTTTTATTATTAAAATTTAATAAATAAACTTTTAATTAAAAAGTTCTTACCCGACCCGACTTAATATGAAAGTTTACTATCAAAAAAAAAAATACAGAGTAAATTATTTTAGGGCGTCAGTTCTCCAAGGTAATAGCATCAATGAGAGATTCAGACGCAAATTACTCATTGACGATATATAAGATTCATGATTTGCCCAACAAAACATTAATGTTAAAAAAAAAGGACAGTTAATGGAGAATTAATTAGAGATCACATTTTGCATCCTTGCTAAGGGTGTCATTCGGCCCGGTCCAGTCCCGGTCCGCCCTGGACCCGGCAGTTGGTGGGGATAGGGATTAAGGCTTAGGGAGATAGGGGACCGGGAGGGGGGGCTCGAGGGAAATCCCGGTTGGACCCGAACCGGTCAGGCCCTATCATGTCCCGGTCTGACCCAGTCCTATCCGGTCGAGCGATTAAAGAATTATATATATATATATATTAAATCTAGCCATTGGCAGGGCCCACCAACGGTTCCAACGAACATCCCCTTACTTCCAACGGCATTATAGCCGTTTGGTGATCCCCCCCCCCCCCCCCCCCCCCCCCCCCAAAAATATATTTTAACCCCTAACTTTTATTTATTACACTTTGACCCAAATTCTAAACGATAAATATTCTCATCCTATTTTATTTTCACACAATTCTCTCTCTATCTCTCTCTAATATTTGCTAATCATATTATCATCTTTATTCTTTAGAGAATTTTTTATATTTTTGTGAATTGGGAAATTTTTGGAGCAACTTTCAAGCTTCAACATTTCAAGTCTCAAATTCATTATTTATGGTAACTTTTGCTTTTACGCAGACGTTTGGTACACTCCTTCCATCATTTACTTGTTTAATTTCTTGCATTCAATTTGTATTTTTTATTTAATTAATTTTTGTGCTTTATTTTACTTTACTTTATTTGATTATCAACTATGTCTTCCCAAAAAATAATTAGTGGTAAAAATGGTAGTAGTAGTAAGATTAAACATGGTAGTTCTAGTGAAATTAAACCTGGACTTAGAAAAAATATGAAAGATTTTACTCATGTTGATTAAATTGATTTTAACCCCCCCCCCCCCCATTTTCATGATGTTAATCTTAATGAACATAGTACTGAAGATTGCCATTTAGAAAATGAGGAATTAGAAAGAGCTTATGGTAATTTTGATTTAGATGAATTAGAAGATGTGGAAGAAGACGAGGGAGAGGAATTAGATTTAGATGATACACCTGCTAGCCTCATTACCGAAGCTCCAAGTCAGACACCATCTAGGTCTGGAGCTTGTCTTCCCCCTAAACCTCCTACTCGGGTGTAACGACCTATCTGATCATTTTTAGCTAAAGACTCTAACTTGATTGTTTTACCCTTTCTGTAGACTATGTGGGGTTTGTGATGTGCGGGGATGTGTGGCACAGATCTCGAGGTCCATTTATAAAAATTTTGGATGAAAAACCCAAAATTAGAACCTTAAAGTTGGATAGGTTGACTCAAGGTGGACTTTTGAGTATATGAGTTTGTTTTCGGGTTTCGTCACTTCCGGTAGCTCCGGAGGGTCATTTATGACTTTGTCGAGTCATAGGTTCGCTTCCAAGACAATCAGATGTATTTTGTGGTACTATTTGTGAAATTTGGCTATTTGGATACTCCGAGCGATTCTTTAGAAAAGTGTTCCTTAACTTAGTTAAATGAGAAATCAGAGAGCACAAGTGAGTTCGTAGCACTGTTTACCTTGTGGGAGCATGTCTGGGGTCTCGGGAGTGTTTCGAGTGTTTGGTGGAAGGTTGAGCTAGTTTCCACTATGCTGGTGTCTGGTGTCTGCCTCTGCGGAGGTTGGCTCACAGAATCAGAGAATGGGTAGATGGTGAGTTTCGTCCTTGGCAGAGGGTATTCGCGAAGGGGCGGGTGCCTCTGTGTGGTCGAGTTTGCTTCAGCGTTGGGGTGAACTGTCAAGTAACTGTACCCCAGCGAGGTCATTTTCTGTGGGAGCCTGACCGCGCCAGTGAAGTCGATTCCATTGGGGCGGAATCGCTGTATCAGGTAAGCTATTTAATTTCTTGGTCGAATCACTTTCCAAAAATTAGCTTTCCTCGAACCTAGAGCCGAAAGAAGGGATTTTCTGAAGTTTGGGAGTAATTTCTTCATTGAGGTAAGGTTTCCACTCTTTAGTAATTAGATTTCATGATTTAAAGTCCTTTAGTTGTGATGTAGTGTGCATGTGAATTAGGGAAAATGAATTATGACTTTCATTTGAGATTAAGAGAGTTGAACCTTTGATTTAAGGGTATTTTATGGATTAGATTACTTCAATATTGTGAATTAGTGATAGGATATGTTAGATAATCATGTTATGAAGTTTAATTTGAGTATAGAAACCTTTTTTATTTGAGAGAAATTCTAGAGCTTACAAATTGGGAATTTTCTTAAATTGTCCAATTGAAGGTCCAAATGAGCATAGATTTTCAATTAACTTAAGGATATGACCGCCTAGTATATGTTCATGCTTTTTGAGTATTAAATTTTGAGTCTTGACGACGTGGGCCCGAGGTTGGTTTTGGAAGTCTTGATTTGTTTAGGAATTATACCCTTATGTGTTGTAAAAGCTTTATACTAACGAATAGTATATGTGTGCTAGACTTTGATTACCACGAGGCACTTTGGAAAGGCAAGGCTAGCACAGAGATCTGATTGTTCGAGGCTCCTATTCGGCCCCGAGGTAGGCTATGATTTACTTTCACTTGACTCCGATAGAAGTACATAAATATTTATAAATATTGAGGGGTATTGGGCGTGTTTGGGGGTTCCACTAAAATGGTTATGATGAACGTTTGAGTGAGTACCAGTATTAAAATGTGATGATGGGTGATTTGAGGAATCAACCTTATGTTGGTTCTGACTGTGGATTGATTGGTCTTGTAGCCATTATGTGGGCTTGTCACCATAATTGTCATTGATATGTTTATTCATCACACATGTTTTCAATGTGATATCCTGACTTGTATTTGAATGATATGTTGTTGAATTCTTGAAAGCATGTGATATTCATCTCTATACTTTATTGCATCTCACTATATCATGATTCTTGCCTTGAATTGTCATTTGCATTCATACACTCATGATTCCATCGACTTGATATTTGAGTAATATGAAATATGTTGTGGGTCCAAGAGATCGGGAAGGTAAGAACGATTATGAGTTTATGGCAACATTGAGATGATGATGATGCGCGGGGGTATGGGTTGCATGCCTGGAACAATTATTTACAGCCAAGGGCTGGGCTCCGTTGAGCGAGTGTTCCAGAGGGTATATAGACTTCGTGGGTCCCCCATGGGTATGCAACTCATAAAATTTGAGCGCCTGTATACAGAAAAAGAAATAGTACCTAGCATAAGCATTGCATACATACCATACATACTTCATTGCATTGATTACATGTGAATGATATAAGTGTTGTTTTAATTGATGAATTGGCTGATTTCTAGATAATTGAGGATTTAGAACTGATCATTAAGTACTTGAATCATGCTATTGAACATCCGATAAAATTGGATAACTCATATGAATATGAAATCTTACGTGAATAAGTGTTGTTAATCTTAGTGGAACTTGTGACTTATCTGGGTTAGTTGTCTAGTATAAGATTATATTGTGTTAACTCGGTATTTATCTCTTTTTGTGTATTTTTCGTCGTTGTCGGCCTATGATGCCTACAGGAGTACATTGTGTACTCATGTTACACTTGTTGCATTCTATTTGGATGCAGATTCAATGTCGTCTACCACTTCGGGACCGTGTGGTTTAGTCCGAGTAGTTGAGCTCTAGCATTCAGGGTGAGGATGCTACCTTCAGCATACCTCGGGATGCTCTATCTTTATTTCAGTATATTTATTGTATTCAAGAGACATGTCAGGTAGTTAGACTATGTTACTTTCCTTTTATTAGACTATGTATTGATTTAGAGCTCTTGTATTATTAACCAAATCAGTTGGGGGTTTCTATTATTGTTTCAGACTTTTATTCCGCATTTTATATTATGACAGACAAGTTATTAAGTATTCTGTTACATTTCCTCAATTATTTCATATTGTACTTGTTACATCCCGTATTTTCATACGATAAGTAGTGTCATAAGTAAAGTAATGTAACCCGAAAAGATAAGATCCCATAGCTAGATAATGATAGTTTAAAACAGTGTTAAGTAAGTGTCGTAAGGAATAGAGGTCAACAAATCGAAGAGAATATGTTTCGTCAATATAATACCCCCTGCTTTCGGGCAATGATTTGAACTGCTCGACGTATGTAAGTAGACCCTAGCTCAGAAATTTTTTGTCATATTCAGGTATGCAAATAAGGAGCTCGGTGTATAAAAAGATGAGGTCCCAAAATGATTTTTGACTAAAAAGTGGGACAACGATGATTGAAAATAATATTGTGTGTGTCAAAAGGTGTATATGGACTAGTGTTATATTATATGATCATGATAATAAATATGAATATATAAATTATGCTAAAAGTGATTAATATTTAAGTGACTTAAGATTAAGAAATTAATTATGTGTGCAATTGATTAAAAGAGGGATTGTAGTGGAAAATTAACTAATGAATTAATTGGATAAGTATCATGTGGACCTTCTATGTGTCCCATGACACAACAAGTAGTGGTGACTTATAGAAATAATGAATTAAGTGGCATCCTTATGGTAGGTAATAAAGGTTGTGGACCCCACTTCTTTTAATAGAAAGGAAAGAGAGTTTGTTGTAGACCTCACTTTAGGAATTAACTATTCTTTTTTTTTTTTTTTTTGATAATCCAGGTTTCCAAGCTTGCGCCTGACTACTTCACTAGTATTACCCAGACGTCCTGGAGGTAATAGCATTGGTCCTTCAACACTATTACCAGGTAAATCGCGGGATGTGCTCCGGTGGCCAGTTTTCTGGGAGCGTACAACTGATCAATGAGACAAGGTCAAATTCTCCAACATGCAGAGTTTCTTCGTGCTTGCGGGGAATCGAACCCACGCTGTCCATGCCAGAGCGCCTTATAGCACCCAGGCTTTGCCACTGGACTATGCCCCGGAGGACTCAAACTGTGGTAGAGTAAACTTTTTAAAGTGACTGGTCCCACCGCATTACGGCCCCATACCCCATAAAACCCCACCTCCGGCCGGGCCCTACGGATTAGTATACACCGCTTGGCCCTACGCGTATGAAGGGATTTTTTTGGGGGAACACAATTCCACTCTCGGTGATCAGAGGACTCGAACACGAAACCTCATACAGCAATACCCTAATGTATTGGCCACTGGGCCAAACACTTTGGATAGGAATTAACTATTCTTGTTAATATAGGAAGCAGCAACGTGATAGCAATGTTCTTCAGATCTCAATTCTCATATTATAAATAAATCTCTTAGAAACAAAATAGGCAGAAACAAGATCGGGAGAAGCAACATGAGTTATTCGGAGAAAGTAACGTATAATGTTTGTTCAAGAACAAATATGGGTTTTGCTCACCGCTTCAATCTCGTTGTTCCGTTTTAATCGCGTTGTTGAACCCATGCTTTTATTAAAGTGAAGTAAGGTGAAAGAAGAGTAGTTCTTGGCATATAAGGTAAGAATTCTTCTCTCCTAGATATATTTTAGTTCGAACATGTCATAGCTAAATTGTGAGTTGAGAAAGTACGGAAATTATATCGTAAATCGTATTTGATGTTGTTGTTGGCTTATGGGTTATTTGGTGGCTGTTCTAAATTGCATAATGGCTAAAATTGATAGACTTGATTTTGTTGTTGTTATGGATATTGTTCTTGATTTGGAGTAGGTAAGGAAGCGGGAGGAGATGTTGTCTGATTTGCCATAAAATGAGCTTGTCGCTCGATAGTTAGTTGGTATGTTCCTTCTTATTGACATGAGTATTGTTTGTTGCTGTAGATGGATTGTGAAGAGGCGTATTTCATCATCGAGTTCGGAGCTTCCATTCCAAGGTATGCTAAGGCTAAACTCTTCTTCCTTTTGGCATGATTGTTGGAGTGATGGTGGGTGATCCGCTAAAGAGATTCTATTTCGGTCTAGGGAAAACATGTTGATATCTCGTGACTCCTTGTGGATTTCATAAGAACTAGACATGAAGGATACTGTTTGTTGACTCGTATACAATAAGTATTTATTGATGATAGGTTTAAAATGCTACTCGGGTGTTAACTACCTTACGTCACTTCGATGAGTTCACAACGCCTTCTTATGACCTCAATAATAGTATGAACCCGTGTGTGGATTTTGATGGTGACATGTAAGCAAAGTAGTAAGGTTATATACATATATATACTACCGATATGGATATGGTTATGTATTTTTATTTACCACCGGGCTACGACTGGTCGGGAAGTTACCACCAGTTGGGCAGTTATGTATCGTTATTTACCGCTTGTTGGAAAAATATGTTATTTACCACCGGGCTACGGTCGGTGGGGAATTTACTACCAGTTGGAAAGTTATGTATCATTATTTACCACTGGTTTGGCAGACACATTATTTACCACTGGACTACAACCGATCGGACAATTACCACCGGTTGGGTAGTTATATATATTTTTATTTACTATCGGTTGGGCAGACACATTATTTGCCATCGAGTTATGGCCGGTTGGGCAGTTACCACTGATCAGTTAGGCAGTCAAGCAATTAGAATTACAACATTGATTTAGCGACATAGAATAAGGTTAGAAGATAAGAATGACCATTATATATGTTGTGGGCCTTAGTGACATTTCAGGAGCTCGGGTTGTTTCGTATCTCTCTCTATTATGATTACTTATTTTTGCATGTGATTTTTTCCTTACATATTTAGTGCATTACTCGTACTGACATCCCTTTTCCTGGAGATGCTATGTTTCATGCCACGCAAATTCAGGTAGGCGAGGAGAGGACCCGCCCTTGTAAATCGTTTTCAGATATCAACTTTGTTGGTGAGCTCCATTTCCTTCTGGAGTAATACTGAGTCAGGGTTATGTTTTTATCCTGTTGGTATTTTGGGTATGTCGGGGGACCCTGTCCCGATTTATGTATTATGTCGATGTTCTCTTAGAGTCTTTGTAGACATGTTATGTGTTGTACAGTTTGTTTAGTAAAGCCTTGTAGGCATGGATGTTTGTTAGAGATTATATTGGCCTTGTCGGCCTTAGTATGTATATATAAGCGTAGGTTGGGTTCTTGTATTAGCATGATTTTATGTTGTGTTGTCTTATAAATATCATTCTGAGGCCTTGTCGGTCCAGACATTTATACATTCGTGTAATGAGATCCAGTTGGTTTGCTCAGGCTGTCCAGGCGCCGGATGTCGCCCCTCCCAAGGTTGGGGGTGAGACAGTACTGTTTATATGGAATGTGGTTCGCCTACCGATGAAAAAGCTTAGGTGCCACCACAATTCCTAAAAAGGGATCATGACATCGGGGTAAGAATAAGGTGGAACGTCCTATAACTAGTGTTGTATGTAGATTTATGACTTATGATAAAGATAAAAAGGCTGCACATTGTCATACATGTAAACAATGGTTTAAATACGGATCTAGCGGAGGGTCGGGTGGTTTAGATAGACACTTGAGAAAATGTGTTAAGAAGGCAGACTTTGATGCTCGAATAGAAGTGGGGCTTGATGCTAAACCTACCGGCGCCGCCACTAGTTGCGCTCCTACTAGATCCGTTGGATGTTCTAATATGGTCCAAAAAACTTTAAATACTTCTAACCCCGTTGTCACAAAAATTACTTATAATAAGGATAAAGATCACGAAGAACTAGCTAAAATGGTCGCGGTCTGTGGCTTACCTTTTAGTTTCCCTTCTAACCCCGATTTTGTGCATTATATTCAAGTTATGTATAACCCTGGTTTTAAAGAAACTCCTAGATCCACTGTTAGAGCATATATTTTTAAATTTCAAAGTGATTACTATCAGTATATGCGTTGCATATTTTATCACTTAGATAGTAGAGTTTATGTCACTTCTGATATAGGCCATAGTGTTAATGAAAATGATTATTTATGTGTTATAGCACACTGGATTGATTAAAAATTTGAGGCTTACAATAGGCTACCGAAAATTTGACAGGGAAATGAATCATGATTATATTGGTATGGTTCTACTCGAAATGAAAGTGATGTTGATTCTTATCTTTAATAGGGATTTGAATCTATTATGGATGACGATGAGATTGATGACCTTTTGGGATGGTAGAGGGAGTGCGGCAAGTCATTTCCATTACTAGAAAAAATGGCTTGAGATATACTAGTTATTCAAGCATCATGAATAGCTTTAGAGGCAGCTTTCAGTGCAACAAGATTTCAACTTGGAGACCACATACATTCAGTGGCAAAAGACAACTTAGAGATTTTTGTCTTATTCAGAGATTGAATCAATGTAGAAAGGAGAAACTACGGGCTACCAACTTTAACTCGTCAAAAATAATTTGATGGGATAATCAGCACGAATAGCGATGACGGCATGGAACTTATGGATCGTCAAAAATCAATGCCAATTCCAGAAATGACTTCAACGGAAGCGATACAAAAATTGGAAAACTATATATACAACTGTACAAGTTTTAGTAGATGCCTAGTTGAAACATAACCCTTCCTAGAAGGTGGCTGTGTAAATTAGGTAATTTTATTGTAACTTAGAGATGTAATTGAAACAGAACTCTTCTAGAAGGTGGTTGTGTAGATTCTTGTATATGAGATTTTGGAGTCAACCTTTATGAAATTTGAAGTTATATTGAATAAATAAAAGTCCTATAAAAAGTTCTAGTTAATACTTGAAATTATTTTTCTTTTTTATTAAAGATCTTTCATAAACGTTCTGTTGATAATACTAAAATAATGCAATCCTTTAAACTTTTTATAAAAACTTGAAATTATATTTAATATCATCTAATAAATTTTAAAAACTAACTCTTAGAAGTTCAAAAAAATAGCCGTTAGAAGTTTAAAAAAATAACCATTTCTAAATAAATACTTTAAATTTATAAATTTATAAAAATAAATTCTAATATTAACTTGTAACTAAATAAATTATTTTTACTTTTTGTGAATCGGGCAATATTTGGAGCAACTTCATAAATTTAATATGAAACAAACAAACTAACATTACAATATGAAACAATACAAACTTTAAGTAAAAACTAAAAACATGAAAAAAACAAACTAACATTACAATATGAAACAATACAAACTTGAAACTTGAAAAATGAACGGCAAACATAAACAACAAATTTATGTTTGCATTTAACCTTACCATCAAAAGAATGTTTATGAGAAGACACTTTACCATCCACCCGGAATGATTCATGGTACATCCACAAAGTTTGCACTTAACCTTACCATCTTCCAAATCATCAAAATACCTTCACACAAAGTTTGTTTTTGTTCTTCGACGAGGAAGAAAAGGAAGAGGAGGAGGAGGATTATCATTATCCATTGATTTGGAGAGAAAGAAGTAAAGTAGATTGTGAGAAGAAACTTAAAAAATGATGAGTATTTATAGATTGAAAGTTAAAAGAACTAGCAGTTATAAGTTAAAAAAACTAGCCGTTATAAGTTTGAATTTTTTTAAAAAAAAAAATCCCCCAAATCCCCCGACCCGGCCCGGCCTACCCCGCCCCCCTATATAGTGGGACGGGTCGAGCCCCCTAAAACCCCCCCAAGGCTCGGCCCCCAGTCCCAATCCCCCTTCGGGCCCCTCTATTTTAGGGCCCCATCCCGTCCCGTCCCCTAAAAAGACCTGTCCCGTCCCACCCGTCCCTTTCGACAGGCTTAATCCTTGCAATAATATAATGCCAGAAGATTGTAATATGAGAATTTTCAAGTAACTAGTAACGGGACATTTGTGGATTCATTCATTTGTTCCTTTCTTTTGTGCAGTTTGCGAACTTCATTGATGCCACTTTTAGTTGACTTGGATTAATTAAATATATAATTGAACAGAATATTATAAAATGAATAATAAAGAAAAAGAAATTAAAAATAAACCAAACGGGACAGGGCGGGACATAGCTTAATAGGACGGGGCGGAGCATGACAAATTTTTTAAAAGTAATTAATGGAGCATGACAGGGCGCGTCAAAATCTTCGTGAGCCAAGCCTTGCCCTGCCCTAATCGTCATTCCTAGCCCCTAGAGAATATCGTATTGTGGTTCTGTTTCAGCTTTCGACCGTTTAATATTTTAATTTCCTTATATGAGTTTTAGGTTTTGGATCGGATCGGATTGAACCTTTTTAATTAAAATTTTATTTATTAGATTTTAATTTTAAAAAAAAGTAAGAATTAAGTTATTCAAGGAAAAGTGGTTTAGTGACATTGAAAGTGGTTTAGTGATTTTTATGTTAGTTGCTCAAAGTTAAATAACTTTTGTGTTAGAAAAGATAGTTAAGTGACTTTTGTGAAAAAATGATAGTTAAGTGACCATATGTGAAATTTACCCTAAAAAGGTGGGAGCTGATATTGTAGTCACAGTTCAAAATCAGACCTGAACTTGATGTTTTTTTTCTAATTAATAAGGGAGAGTCAAATTAATGGTTTCCCCGTGAATGCTATAAAAAATATTTCTACTGGTGTATAGTTAACTAAAGCAGCAACAAGGAATTGGAGAAATCTTTCAATGTATAATGGTATTTTCTCTTTATCAATCCCGTGATAACCACATGGGGATAGTAATAATCCATAACCTTAAACATAACTACATGTACTTTCCATCAAAATAAAAAAATTCCATTAGTAACTAAGTAAACAAGAGTTCACAAACAGATTAATGTTTCTATTAATGACTTTGAAGGAAACTGCATGTTAGTATATTTTTTAAAGACCATTGTCTAAATTGCCTATTAAAATTATGAAATAATGGTAAAAGAGGAAGCTAGCAGTTCCTCAGGAAACTGTGTGTTGGATTATCTATTTTAAGCTGCAAGTCCATTTGCACTATCTGGATAACAAAGGTGCTTAATGCCATTGTAAAGTTAGAAAGTTCAATAAAAGGTAGATATAATTTAATCAACCTGGTCGAAACTACGTAATGAGAAATGAAACAATCCTTGAGGAGGTATATCATCAAACTTTTTTCCGTTTATCCATTATGAAATTAAGGTAAAATGAAGAGTGCTCATTGTTTTCCGGTGAAATTAATTCTAACAAAAAATACAGTTAGAAATTTATATTTTAGAAATTAAAGACAAGCGAATTGTATCCGATCCAGAGAACCCCTCGATGAGTCCGGTATTATGTGCTAGGTGACGGATAAGTAAACAAGTAAATGGATAAGTAAATGGTATGAACAAGTAAGCTATGATTCAGAAATAATAAAGGAATAATATTGAACAAGAGCTTTTTTTGTGTCTTGCTTTCAGAGAGAATAGAGCATATATTACAAGTGTGAGCAAGATGATACAATGTATGGTTTCTTTCATTCAAAGTCTCACATATATAGGTCAAAACTAGACTATTATGCCCCCCTAAAGTTATGACGACATGAGCGTGCTGATGTCATCACGCCCATGCACGCTGCAGCGCTCTAATCTAGGGAGGCTGATGTGGCAAGAGTTGTTGGGAGTAGAAGACAGCTGTGTAGCGCCTCCTAGTGGCTTGAGTCTCCAGATACACTAATCCACATCGGAGCATCTTCACCCAATACAGATAGTCCCTCACTTTCCAGGCTCTTCACTTTATGAGCCCGGGAAGTGGAAAAGTCTGCACATTTTTCAAAACTTTATGCGAGAATTGAAATGTCGCCTCTTTTGCCACGATAAGATGTTTCATCAAGTTGACATTCAGTGCGTTCAGTCGCTCATTCGACGATGTCCTCTCAACGACATTGATTGACACTTACTGATAGAGGACACTGCTTTATTTTCCAAGGCTAATCATTTCCCTAGCAAGTTATATAAACTCATGACCCTGATCACTTTTCCACATTCTCACTCTTATCTAATTTTTCAAGTAAATATAATATCTTGCTTCATCGAACCCCATTTTCATTATGTCTTATTCTTCAACTTCCTCCTCTTCATCTTGTGATCTTACCCTGGCCAGAATGCGAGAAAAACTCGATGCTACCACGACGACTTCCGTTTACCATCGTCCATCGCTTTCTAGCATTACCCGAGCTATTGACTTGGGTTCTTCTACCTCTGATATTATCTCTTTTGATTTTAATTTTGAGAGGGATTTTCGTGTCAACCTCTGTTATGAAACCGTAGAGGGTATCTCCTCACTGATCGACCCTTTTACCATTCCCCAAGTCTGCATCGACTATCGATGGGGCCATGATGTAGAAATATTTCATCCTCTTGCCAATGCGAGCATCACTCAGCACCTCCTAGGGATGTCCCTGATTAATACCTACCCCTTCCAATTGGTTTTGGCCTCCCGGTTCACCAGGTTAGCGAGGCCTTCTTTCTCCAGTGCGCATTTGTTTGGGGCAGTTGGCCCCTCAGACTTGGAGAATAGTCTATTGCATGCAGCATCTAGCAGATCTTGCTAGTCTTCCCTTTACTTTGGATCATCTGATCTACCTATATGCCCATTGAGTGCTTCACGGGGGGATAATAAACTTAGCTTTCAGAGGCTCCAAGGCCCTTATCACCAATGTTGAAGACGATCACAATCGAGAATGGTGTGATTAGTTCTTGATGATCCATACACACCACCTTCACGATCCTGATTTTGGTTCTCTACTGGAGTAGTGGAATAGCACCCGTGAGTATCTGAGCCTTTACAACCTGTATTTCCTGACTATATTATTTTTGTTCTTTTAGCGGCCCCAATGGTGCCCGAACCCTTGCATGATATTTTAAGGTGGGTGATGGGCCTGCTTCTTGTCTCCTATAGTATTGAGCGGACTTGGAGGGCCATTTCTGCCAATAAATGGAAAGGGAAAAGTCATTGTGAGTTCCCTTTTGTCGTCTTTGTGCCTTTATTAATCAAATCTTGAGATGTCGTTCTAACTTCCCCTCTTTCTCTTTTCAAGGTCTCCCCACTCTAGGGGGCTCGGCCAGGAAGGTGCCTTCCCAGGATGAGGCCCGGGCTCGTATTGCCAGGGCCGCTGCAGAGGCAAGGGAGAATAGGAAGAGCTTCCAGATGATGTTGGGGTATCCTCCTTCTGAATTGGTCCGTGTGTAAGAATGCATCGTCGATTCAATGAGTGCTGAAAAGAGGAGATGTAGAGGGTAGTCCATGTGGAGGATGCCTAGGGAGAGGCCGTATAGGCCAGGGGTCTCTCCTACCGAAGCTATCGAAGAGCTAGGAGTAAGTAAAGGACAACCTAGAAGCGTAAGGGGTGGAGGTGCAGGTGATGGCCCCTCGGTTTCATCGCTTCTTGCTACTAGTCTGGACCTTAGCTTAGAGGGCTCTCTGGCCCATATGGCGGATATTCTTCTTCGGGTAACACGAATCATTGCCTCCCGTATCATTCTGCCCTTTAAGGCTACTGCATGTGCTAAGTTTGCTTTATTTTGGTCCATTTTCCAGGGTCATACTGTCGCTTCCTCCGCTATTGAGCTTTACAAGAGTATGCCTTCACCTTCTCGGGATGTAGAGAGGTTGACATATGAGAATCCGCACCTCTGGGATGAGATTACCCAGCCCTAGTCCGAGAATAAAAATCTCTAGGACTTAAAGCTTTGGTGGGAGGAGGCCAGACATGCCCTGGCAGCTCGGGAGGACACTTTTCATACCATGACCAAGGCTCGCCAGTTGATGGGGGAGAGATGGTCCAGGTAGAGGCAGAACGTGAGTTTCTAGGGGATGGGTGCAAGCACTTAAGGCTTCTCACTCTCAGAACTAGCGCCTAATGCTTCGTCGAGAGGTTGATTACTAGAGGGCCACCCTGCGTCAGGACTATGCGGTTCTTCAAACCCGGTATAAGGTCCTGCAAGGCGTAGAGATAGGGAAGATTGACATCTTCTTAGACCTCATAGATGCAAAGGTGGATATGGGCGCGATTGAGGCTGCTATGGATGAGTTACGTGAAAAGACACCTCCCTCCTCCGATGCTTCTGATGGTTCCTCAGGTGGCGAGGATGCTCCCTCTCTGACTTAGCTTTGTATGTCTTGAGCCTCTGGTCATTGGTTTGGAGGCCTCCTAAGGGTCTATCCTGCGGCGATGAGGCAACATTATCGCTGGTTGGTGCTAGTTTATTAGGAAGATAACTAGTTTTTTGCCTCTTCAGCGTGCCTTGGGGGGTGACCGATTTCAACTTTTAGTGAATTTATGATGGGCCTACGTACCCTTTGATGAATGTTTTTTGTTACTACTCTAGCATGTGTGCCATCTTTTGTGTTTGATGGATATATTTGGGCCTGTGTGCCCTTTTGACGTTAGTCTTGAGCCTTTGTGCTCCATTTTGTGGAATCCCCAGGGCATGTGTGCCCTAAAAATGTTTTTTATTCTCTCATTGCTTCCTGTATTAATGAAAACTGCTGATTTGTTCTTAACTTTGTCTTCTTACGCTTTGAATGCACTTTGTTTTTGCAACAATTGTTATCATAAATGACCTGTTGGATTTTTAATTTTCACTTAACCATCGAGGCTTGACGGCTACGCCCATCTACTAGAACTATGCTAATATTCAAGCATTTGTTGTTTAAGTTAAGGTATGATGACCGGTGCATGCTTATGCAAAATGCAATTTTCGCAGTTTGTGTTTGAGGCCATCATACCTTAACCCAATTCGGGAATGTCACATCTGGGAACGCTTTTGCGATATTAGGATTTAAAACATCCAATTCAAAATATATGAGGGCCCTCAATTTTTGGTACTGATGGGGATGACATCTCAATCCCATTTAAAGGAACAAGAGGTTCATGAAACCTGCATGCTCGGAGGCTCTATGGATGTGTCATGTGTTAGAAGCTGTTTATGGGGTCGTGTGGCTTCCGAATTCGATTTTTCCCTAAATGTTTTTTCAATGTTAAGCGAAGAATACCTTGCTAACAAATCAATCGAGAATAAGTGAATTTTTTTATTTCGTTCTTGAGGGACGACTCATCCTGTGAATACATGATCCCCTTTGGGGTTTTTACAAAATGACAAAAGGAAACCGAGCGACTGCAGTGACCCCCAGTAGTCCCAGTCTGTATTCAGAGGAGTCTCATGTTTTTGACGTACGGGTCCACTCTTCTGCCCCCGGAAAACGGGTGCGATGTACCGATGAGTCAAGTTTCGGGGGCATTATGAAAAGCTTGCTACACTTTTGAGTTGTTGCCTCGTTAAAAACCTTGCCATGAAAACCCAGTTGGGACAAAACCTTGGTCAAGGAAAAGAGTGCAACGTTTATCCATACCATCTTCCCCGGGTGATGGTTTCGCGACCCAAAATCCCATTGTGTCGTGAGGGTACCTACCCTAACCCGTAGGCAAACCAATCATACATCATAGGAAAATTCGAAAGTAAATGCAGAAATAAAGAAGTAGAAGAGAGATAATTTAACAAGTCTTAATAATAGATACATAGTCTGAAGAAAACCCCCAATGATCTGGTAGTCATGAGTACAATGCTCGAAAAACTTAATATAACTCATAATAGACATAATAGTACTGTCCGAATGTAAAAAGACAGAATCATAAAGTAGATAAAAGAGTTCTAGTACCGAGAATGCATCGGCGGCTCACCCTGGACTCTCCAAGCAATCACCAACAAGCTATGCTCTATCTACTGCTCCGTTGTCCGACTCGGTACCTACATATAGAGTGCAGCAAGAGTAGAGTGAGTACGGGAAAATACTTGTACTCAGCGGCATCGTCGATTAACTCTAGCTGTAACGATGGCGAGGGTTTGTACTTTCTGATACCTCTCTACTAGTTAGTTACTTAATCATAATATAAATCAGTTGACCAACCTAGAAGTAAGTCTACAGTTTGATCATGTACAAGTACTCTCACATTCTCAGGTTTATAACAAGGTTAAACCTAATCTCATTCAGGGCGTCTAGACCCATCAAGATACTCCATTCAAGTCTCACAGTAAGGTTAAGCATAAGCAATCAGTATTCCTTCTATCAGCAAAAGATCACAAGTGTAACAGAATCCAACACCGAGTACATACAACATTAATTACATGTCATGATATAAATGAATACAATCCAAGATGATAAGTATGAATGCAAGTGACCATATGTACTCGGTATACACACGATGCTGCAGTAGTTGTCACGTGACCCATGGGGGACTCATGAGGTCCATATACCCATCCGATCCCATCCGATACCAGCGGGAGGGCTGAAGTGTCATAATCAGTAATCACTTTTGTATCATGTACCATATCCCATAACCGACTTCTCAAGCTGCTCTCAGCGATATATCAACAGTTCAATGCCAAATATAGAATGTATGAATGATATGGATATGTGTACACCATCCAATCAGTGTAATAAGTATTTATCAGTTTCTATTCAAGTGTTTAGACGAGATATAGAGTGATGAATGCATGATAAGTCAAATAAAGAATACCATATCAACGTGGCTACAAGCCCAAGTAAACAAAAATCATACCAACCTAAGTGGATTTATGCACCGTGACCGTGGCCCGAAGGATAAACACATAAACTCCTTCACATGCATCAACTTATTCATTAGTTACCCAATTAAGTTCACCGGTACCTGCATTAATGCTTGTCACCTCACTAATACAGGACCCCCAATTCCCCGTTACTCCCCTTTAGTTCATTACTAGCATACCAACACATAAACGCTACACTAGAGTCTAGAAAGTCTCAACTTGCCTGATCGAAGCCGAAGAACTCACGCAGTAGCCTTCCCTTTTTGTTGATCCTCCTCATGAGCCCACTCTAATCAATTATATCAATTATATAAGATTACGGTCTAACGGTACCCATAATCCCCAAGCTAAATTAAAAAGGAAACCCGGTCCCACATTATAAAAATATGAAATTTTCTACCCAAATAGGGTCATAACATACAAGATAGTCATAATCTCAAGTTAATTTAATAACAAAGCCCAATTGGATCCTCAATTTCATGAATTGGCCAAAAGCCCCAATTCTAACCCTAGAATTTTCCCGATTCCCAAAAGGGTTTAAGCCATGCAATTGGTCAAGTAATTATCTTCCACTAGTCTAATACATCACTAGTTTACAATATTAACAACAATAATCTAATAATCAATCCTCAATCTCCAATTAAAGCTCTCTTATTCTCAACAAAGCATTTATCTTATTTTCCTCCATTTATGAATCATACTTAGGATGAAGATTAGCTAAAACACATTGATAGAAGGGAAAAAGGTTACCTTAATGACGAAACTCCCTTGAATCTTCAAGAATTTCTACTATCCAAGCTCTAAGATCAAGAGGAATATTTTTGGAAAATGAAATGGATTCTAGGTCAATTACTCTCTTTAATAGAACAATGTTTCCGCTCCGACAGAGTCAATTTCGCTGGAGCGGACACGCTTCGGCGGAAACACTATTCGCTGAGGCAAATACACTTAAAACCCGTACATCCGCTAGGGCGAAGGGAAATGCTGCAGAGGTGCACCTGCCCCTGCAAGGAACTTGTCCGCTAAGGCGGACCCTCGACTCATGGAAGAACCTCACTTCGGCGAGCCAAACCTCCACTGAGGCGGACCCGTAGAAGTGGAAAGAAGGGCGCTGGGGCGAACACCAGACACCAGCAATGCCCAAAACTCTCCAACTCCTCGTCAACCACTCAAAACATTTTCGGGACCTCCGGAACACAAACCAAACATGCATTCCTATCAAAAAATACATTCTAGACCTGCTCGTGCACTTAGATTTCCCAGAAAAGGTCTTTACTGCTCGGGTTTGACTAAAGTCAACTCTTAAGTACAAATTCCACAATTTTACAACCTAACCCCCAAAACTCGTCGGGCTACCTCTGGAACCGAACCAAGGGCTTGACTAAGTCATAAACATAATTCCGGAGCTAATGGAACCGACGAAACTATGAACAGAGCGTGTTTACCCAAAATTCAACTATGGGTCAAACTCTTCTATTCTCTTAACTTGGGATTTCTCAAACCTACCAAAATGGGTGTGAAACCTACCTTATCACCTTGGGAACTGTACCACCCATTCTCGCAAGTCACAAATATGCAAACAAAGACTCGGGAAGGGTAATTTAGTAGTTTCTAGGCAAAATAAGTAAAATGACTTTTTGAGTCATTATAGATGGTGGTGGGGCCCAATTTCTAGGGCATTCCTTATCACTGAGAGAAAGCCAATTAACCAAAAATAAACTATTTTATGTGGATAAGACATACCTATCACTAAAGGTAGAATCTCTTTAAGTGAGTGATGTTCCAGCTATTTTCAGTTCTTTCCCCGATTCATTTTTGATTTGGTAGTCTCTCTTTCCCGCAACCTCTACTATCTGATATGGTCCTTCCCAATTTGCTCATGGTTGTGAGAGTGCCCTTTGAAGGATGTAGTCCCCGACTTTAAAATGCCTTAAGTCATCTTCTTGTTAAAGTAACTCTCCACTCTTTGCTTTTTGTGCTGCCAGACGTATGAAGGCCAACTTTTTGCGCTCCTTTACTAACTCTAACTCTACTGCAATGGCTTCATTATTGGATTCCTCGGTGACCTGGGTGTATCGAAAGATGGATTCTCTAACTTCCACGAGTATTAGGGTCTCGGCTTCGTATACTAAAGAGAATGGGGTTTCCCCGCTATTGGTTTTAGCCATGGTCATGTAAGCCCATAATACCCATGGTAACTCTTTCAGACATTTACCTTTAGCGTTCTCCGTCTTTTTTTTTATGCTTTGGATTATAGTTTTGTTAGTTGACTCTGCTTGTCCATTTGTGCATGAGTTATACGGTGATGAAGTGAGTCTTTTGATGTTCAGTCACTCCAGAAACTCAGTGACCTTTTTTCCTTAAACTGCCAACTGTTGTCGCAGACAATCTCTTTTGGTATCTCGAATCGACAAATAATATAGTCCCAGATGAATTCTATAATCTGCTTTGCTCGAACCTTTTTATATGTTTTAGCCTCCACCCATTTTGAGAAATAATATGTTAAGATCAGCAAGAACCTAATCTTCCCCAAAACTCCCGGTAATGGACCCACATGTCCATCCCCCATTTCCTGAATGGCCACGGGATCACTACCGAGTGAAGTGGTTCAGTGGGCTGGTGTATCATGGGGGAGTGTTGCTGACATTTTTCACACTTTCGAACATAGGCCTTGGCATCATCTTCCATCCGAGACTAATAATTCCAGCCATTTTTATATTCTTCACCAATGAGTCATAGCCGGAATGATTCCTACAATTGCCCTCATGTATCTTCTTCATCACATACTCGACCTCTGTCAGCCCCAAACATTTGGCCAAGGGACCAAGGGAGAATCTTTTGTAAAGCTCTCCCTCGTGCATGCAATATTTGGCCACATTGAATCTTAAAGCTCATGCATCCTTACTGTCTTCCGGAAGAGTCCCGATCTGCAAATAATTGATGATGTCATTCCGACAGTCTCATGTTAGGTTGGTAGAATTTACTTCGTGTAGGCTAGGATTTATGATGGAATGTAGGAGGTGGACTATAGATTTTAACTCTTCCTTAGTTGTCCCAGATGAAGAGCCTAGGTTAGGCAAGGCATTAGCTTCGATGTTCATTTCTCGAGGGATATGTACCACCTTCCACTTCCTGAAATGGGTTAGCAAAGTAGTGGCTTTGTTTAAGTATTCCTGTATCCGGTTTGTCTTTGGCCTCATAGTTGACAGTATTTTGTTGACGATCAGTTGTGAATAGTTTTTAAGCTCTATGTTTTCAGCTCCGAGCCCTCGAGCTAATTCTAAACATGTAATTGTGGCCTCATACTCGGCCTCATTGTTAGTTAAAGAAATATATTTAATAGCTTGCTTGATTATTTCTCCCGATGGGGCAGTCAGGATGATCCCCAGCCCAGTACTTTGCATGCTTGTGGCTCCATCCATATACAAGACCCATTCCCCGAACGTGATCTCAGTTTCTCGAATCGCCTCTGTATGGTCATGGGGCATCATCCTCGAACTATAATCATCTATGAAGTCAGTCAAGGCTTGATACTTGATAGCAGTCCGGGGTCGATAAGTAATGTCGTACCCATAAAATTCAATTAACCAGTTTGCTAGCCTGCCCGAGAGTTTAGGTTTGTGTAAGATATTCCTTAAAATGAAAGTCATGATTACACATATGGGATGAAATAAAAAATATGGCCTTAGTTTATGAGATGCAACCACCAGGGCCGAAACCAATTTCTCAAGGTGAGGGTAACGGGTTTCAGCCTTAGTTAAGGCCTTGCTAGTATAGTAAACAGGAGATTGCGTACCCTTTTCTTCTCGAATGAGCATATCACTTAGAGCGGTTTTGGATACAGCAAGATGAATCAACATGAGTTCTCCTCCATCTATTTTTGCGAGAAGGGATGAATTTGTTAGATATATTTTCAGGTCTTTCAGCTCATGTCGGCATTTCAGGGTCCATTGGAAGTCTTTCTTTTTCTTCAGCAGGCTGAAATTTTTGACATCGCTTAAACGACCTCGATATGAATCTCATGAGTGTAGTTATTCTCCGGTCAATCGTTGTGCTTCTCGAGAATTGTTGAGTATGTCCGATATTTGTTCGACTTCCTAGATATGATCTAGATTGGCCTCAATGCACCTGTTTGATACTATGAAACCTAGGAACTTTCCCTATCCAACTCGAAAGCGTATTTCTTCCGATTTAGCTTGAGGTTGTACTCGTGGAGAATATCAAATGTTTCCTACAAATGCCCAATGTGTTCCTCTATTTCTAGGGAAATAACGATTATGTCATCTAAATAAATCTCAACGCTTCGACCCAACTGATGTTGGAACATTTGTCGGGTCAACTGATGGAAAGTGGTTCAATCATTCTTTAAGCCGAACGACATGACATTATAATAGTAAGTCTCGTGCACCGTTACAAATGAAGTTTTTTCTTGTCCACCGGGTCGAAGCATATTTGGTCGAACCCTATGGAGACTTCCAAGAAACTGAGCAGCTCGTGTCTGGCCACTGCGTTGACAATGTTATCCAAATGGGGCATGGGATACGAGCTCCTTAAGCATGCTTTGTTTAAATCTTTTAAATTTAAGAACATTTGAAAAGTATTAAGTTTCTTAGGGAGTACCACTATGTTTGCTTGTCAGTCTGGGTACTTTACCTCTTGAACTGCTCCCGATTTGACAAGTCAAGCCACATTCTCTCTAACAAATTAACTTCATTCTTCCGACACCGGATGTCTTTTCTATTTAATAGGCTGACAGTCCGGGTTGACGCTTAGCTTGTGAATGGTCAATTCCGGGGGCACACCTGTAATATCCGACCTCGAACAAGTAAAGCTATTCATGTTGTTATTTAAAAAAATTAACTAAGATTTCCCGGAACTCGGGGTCTAGACCTGAGCCCAAGTATACATGTTCCTTAGGGTGGCTTGGATGACATAGGGTTAACTCAAGATCTTTAACCGTGGATCTCCCTCCACCTGATTCTTCCAGTTCGACAAATCCTTGGGGTACCCGATCCATAAGATCCTCTGGATGGACGCTTTCTGTCGGTCCCTTTTTTGCTCAATTTTCGGATTGGTCTGGGAATTGAGCGCCTATGATTGCTAGATATCGTTTCCAACTGATTCATCCTTCCCAACCACCAAAGTAATTTTTGTTCAATCGGATTTTGTGTCTGCCTATACTTCAGCTATCCCCCAAGGTGTAGGGAATTTTATGACCCGGTGATAGATAGATGAGACTGCCTTCATGGCGTGTAGCCAAGGCTTCCTGATTACCAAATTATAAAGCATTCCTCCTTCGAGGTCATCGAACAAGGCTTTCAGTGTGACTCCCTTTACATAAGTGACCATCTCGATCTAACATCGGGTTGTCTCACTAGATAGACTGAACCCGGTCAAGACCTTTACTACCAGGATCATCTGCTCGATCAGCTGCATCTCCTTGATTACCAAGAGTTACACTACATTTACGGCGCTATCTAGGTCAACAAGTGCACGCTTAACGTTAAATTGAAATATTTGGATAGAGATGACCAGAGCATCAACGTATTAATAGCTTTTGTACTCATGACTTTCAGGTTTTGGGGAGATATACGACTTTGACTTGTTATTATTATTATGAGTTATGGGACTTATCATGAACTATAAGTCGATTTCTTTTAAATTAAGCTTTTAGCTTATTGAAATATTGCTTCTATTCGGGTTAACATACGGGTTTGGTAGGTTCCCTTACGGCATAATGAGACTTTTGATTGTGACAAATTTGGTACCAAGCTCTAGGTTTGTTGGTCTCATGAGTACAAGAGAAATGTCTAGTAGAGTCTTGCAGATTGGTACGATGAGGTTAAGCCGGAGGTTATTCTAGAAGATGAGTACATTCAGGCGAATGAGGTTGAGCCGACACAGGTGCCCAAAGGTTTTATTGCTATACCTATTCTTCAGGATACTTTGGTTCGAATGATGGGTTTTCTCAAGAGTATATCATAGGTGGGTATTCTACCAGTCACTTCTAATGGTTCTCATAAGGTTGGAGGACATACTCCTGATCATATGATTGTTCCCCAATTTCAGACACAAGGGTTCATCCAGCACCTATTAGGGCTCTTTGTTTCCTAGGTGTGCCAGTACCTTGCCTTGCTTCACCCCCAGCCACTCAACCTATGATGATTGTGGAGGAACATAAGATGTTTGATCGCTTTAGGAAGATGAATCCTCCTAGATATAATGGACCATATGATGATTCTTATGAGTTCTTGGTTAGATATCATAAGAGATTTCACAACCTCAGGTTAGTGGAGTCTGGTGGAGTGGATTACACTACTTTTCAGATGGTTGGACTTGTAAAGCAATGGTAGAGGTCGTATGTTGGGACTAGACCGACAATGTCTCTTCCTTTTACTTAGGCTAATTTCACACATGTGTTATTGGAGAAGTTCGTACCTTGTAGTGTGAAAGAAATAAGAAGGGCTTAATTTGAGACACTACACTAGGGGCATTGGACTAGGACAGAGTATGAGACACAGTTTCATTCCTTGTCTCGCCATGCTTTGATGATTCTCCAAGATGAGTCTGAACGGGTAAAGAGAATCACTAATGGGTTGATTTGTCCTCTTCGGTTGATTGAAGCATAGATGGCTGCCATGGGGTCTTTCTTCCAACAGATAATAGATACGATTTGAGAGGCCAAATTTATCAAGCGTGGGGATTATGAGGAGCGAGTGGTGAAGATGGCTCACTTTAGCACTCATATGGGTACCTCATCAGGAGGTAGGGGTTACCACATTTAGTTCAGCAGACCAGTTGTTGCAGCGATGCCAATATCTGAGGGAGGTCAATCTAGACATATGGTTTGGGGCAGTTGTTTAGAGTTATTATAGGCCATCTGGGTAGGGTGGACATTCTGGTACCGGACTTTCTCATCGATCTATAACTCCAGAAGGTGTTACAAGTACGGTGATCCTGAGCATTTCAAGAGAGATTTCCTCAGACTTAGACGTAGTGGACAGTATCAGAGTTCTTAGACTCCTACACCTAGAGCAGGGGCACAACTGGCTAGAAGTTACTCTCGGGGTGGTAGAGGTAGTTCCCCTTCTAGTAGAGATGGTTCTCAGTCTGACCGAGGTGTTGGTCGAGGAGGTACACAAACTTAGGGTGATAGGGTTCATTGCTATGCTTTTCCGGGAAGACTTTAGTCATAGGCCTCCGTTGTAGTTATCACATGTATTCTCTATTTACCCATCATTTCCTATAGTTTTATTTGATCCAAGCTCTACCTATTCTTATATGTTTGCATGCTTTTGTTCAAGTCTGGATATGAGGTGTGAGTCCCTTTCTTTACTTTTTCATATTTCTACTCATATTGGGGATTCCGTAGTGGTAGATCGAGTTTATCAGTCTTGCATAATTACTTTGATGGGATATGACACTCAGGTAGATTTGAAAATCTTAGATATTGTAGATTTTAATGCTATTCTTTTAATGGATTGGTTATCTCCTTATCATACGATCTTGGAAATTCACGCTAAGGTGGTTACTTTAGCCATGCCATGTATTCCACGATTACAGTGGAAGGATGTTGTTAGTATGTATCCTAAGAGAGTTATATCATTCCTTAAGACCCACCATATGGTCGAGAAGGGGTGTCTCACTTATCTAGCCTACATCCTAGATACTAGTTCAAAGACTCCTCAATTAGAGTCAGTTCCGGTAGTGAGAGAGTTCCTGAAGGTATTTACAATGGGTCTTCTATGTGACCCACCTGATCGTGACATAGATTTTTGCATCGATTTGGAGCCAGGCACTCAACCCATCTCTATTAAGCCCGGATGTCACCGACCGTGTTAAAGGAGTTGAAGGAACAATTTTTTGAGTAAAGGGTTTGTGAGACCTAATGTATTTTTGTGTGGTGCTCCGGTTCTATTTGTGATGAAGAATGACATGTCTGTGTGTCTGTATCGACTATCGCAGACAGTTGAACAAGGTGACTATTGAGAACAAGTATCTGATACCTCATATTGATGACTTGTATGATTATCTTCAGGGTTCTTTGATCGTTTCCAAGATTGATTTGAGATCCAGTTATCATCAACTGAGGATTAGGGAGAGTATGTTCCTAAGATGGCTTTCAAACGTTATGGGCACTATGAGTTTCTGGTGATGTCCTTTGGGTTGACTAATGCCCCAACAACCTTCATGAAATTGATGAATGTGGTATTCATGCCGTATTTGTATTGTTTTGTCATTGTCTTTATTGACGACATCATGATTTACTTCCATAGTGATGAGTAGCATGAACACCACTTAAGGATAGTGGTTGGAATTCTAAAGGAGAAGCAACTTTATACCAAGTTTCCAAAGTGTGAATTCTGGCTTAGTTCAGTGGCATTTCTTAGACACGTGGTGTCCAAGGAAGGTATTATGGTGGATCCCAAGAAGATTGAGGAAGTCAGAGATTGGATTAGACATACTTCAATTATCGAGGTTTGGCATTTTGTAGGCCTCGCAGGTTATTGTCATCGATTCGTGGAGGGATTTTCATCCATTTTGTCCCCGTTGACTAGATTGACTCAAAAGGAAGTGGCTTTTCATTGGTCTAATGAATGAGAGGCGATCTTTTAAAATCTTAAGATTTTGTTGACTATCTCTTCGATCTTGAATTTACTTATAGAGGTAGAGAGATTTATGGTGTATTGTGATACTTCAGGAGTCAGCCTTGGGTGTGTATTGATGCAGACGAGCAAGGTTATAGCTTATGCTTTGAGGAAATTGAAGGTATATATGAGTGGTTATACCCCACTCATGACTTAGAATTAGCAGTGATGGTGTTCACATTGAACATTTAGAGGCATTATCTATATGGGGTGAATTATGAGGTATTCACGTATTATCGCAATCTTTAGTACATATTCAACGATAATGATCTTAATTTGAGGTAACGTAGGTGGTTAGAGTTGCTCAAGGATTATGACATGACTACCTTTTATCACCAAAGCAAGGCTAATATAGTGGTGGATGTCTTGAGTCGGAAGGCAGTGAGAATGGGTAGCCTAGCATTATTGCATGTAGGGGAACGTCTATTGGCTATAGATGTCCAGTCGTTGGCCAATACCTTTGTGAGACTTGATATTTCGAAGCCTGGTTGGGTACTAGCTTGTGTAGAGGCACTGTATTCTTTATTGGATCATATTAAGGCTCAACAGTTTGATGATGTGATGTTTTCAAGATTTGTGACAAGGTGTCGCGGGGAGAGGACGAGGAGGCAATTCGTGATGGTGACAGTGCTTTGAGGATCAAAGGTCGAGTTTGTGTTCCTAGAGTGAGTGATTTCACTTGGTTGATAATGGTTGAAGCTCATAGCTCAAAGTATTTCATTCACCTAGTGGCTACAAGTATGTATAGTGACTTGAAGCAACATTAGGTGTTAGATAAAAAGGGACATAGTGGAGTTTGTGTCTCGGTGTTTTAATTGTCAACAAGTGAAGTATGAGCACCAGAAGCCTAGTGATGTGATTCAGAGGATACCTATATCCGAGTGGAAGTGGAAGCGGATTACTATGGACTTTGTGGTAGGACTCCTATAGACTTTGGGTAAATTTGATGCTATTTGGGTCATTGTGGACAAATTGCCAAATTTGCACATTTTATTCCGGGTCAGACTACCTAAAATTTGGAGAAGTTATCCAAAATCCACATATGGGAGATAGTTTATTTGCATGGGGTGCCTATTTTTATAATTTCGGATCGGGCCACTCAGTTTACATTTCATTTTTGGCAGTCCATGCAGAGAGATTGGTACTCAAGTCCAGTTTAGTGTAGTTTTTCACCCCAGACAAATGGTCAGTCCGAGCAAACTGTTCAGGTCCTTGAAAATATTGCGAGACTATGTGATCGACTTTGATGGTCATTATGATCAGTTCCTACCCTTGGAAGAGTTTTCTTACAATGATAGTTATCGTTCTAATATTGAGATGGCACCGTTCGAGGCTTTGTATGGTAGGAGGTGTCGCTCTCAGATTGGTTAGTTTGATGCTTTCGACGTTAGGCTGTGGGGTACAGATTTATTAAGGGTTTCCTTGGATAAGGTGAAGTTGATTCAGGAGAGGCTTCTCACGGATCAGAGTAGGCAAAAGAGTTAAGCGGATCGGAAGGTTCGAAAGTTAGAGTTCCTGGTTGGGGAGCAAGTTCTATTAAATGTTTAGTCCATATATGGTATGATAAGGTACAGGAAGAAGCGCAAGTTGATCTCAAGATGTATTAGCCCATTTGAGATCGTTTAGTGTATTGGTGGGGTGGGCTATAGGTTGGTCTTACCTCTTGGTTTGTTGAGTGTCCATCCAATTTTTCATGTTTTGATGTTGAACAAATACCATTATGATGGTTCTCATTTGATAAGGTGGGATTCAATGTTGCTTTATCAAAATTTGGCCTTTGAGAAAGAACTGATAGTCATTTTGGATAGCCCAATTTAGAAGTTGAAGTCAAAGGAAAAAGGTTCAGTAAAAGTGCAATGGAGGAATCGTCCAGTTGAGAAAGCTACTTGGGAGATCGAGTTCTATATGCGGGTCAGATATCCATAGCTTTTTTAGGGTTCCGGTATTTTCTCTTCTTTACCGTTCGACGAATAACGTTTATTTAAGTGGTAGATGATGTAACTTGCCTAGATGCGTGACACAGTTCCCGAGGAAATCGGGTGTGTTTCAAATTGAAATTAGCATAATTGGAAGTTTCTAAGTTAAAAAAATGAAGATTTTTTACCAAAGTCAACATTAGGGGTAAACACATCTTTTTCAAAATTTTGATAATTCCATTAGGTCCGGAATGTGATATTAGACTCAGTCGAGTCATTGGTTCGGGTCCCAAAGTGTTCGAGTGCATTTAGGTCATTGGTTGAGAAACTAGTAATTTGATGATTTGGAGTTGACCTTGGTCAACATTGGGTCAAGATGACTTTTTTCTGGTGTTTCGAGTGCGCGAGTAGGTTCGAAATGTGTTTTATGATTGAAATGCATATTTGGGTTGTGTCCGGAAGGTCATGGATGAGTTTCATGTGTTGGGTCGAAAATTTGGAGAAACTAGGAAAATCTGGTGCAACTGTTATGGTTTCTTTCTTCACGATCGCGGAGAGGGTCCTGTGATTACGATGAATGAAAAGGGGGCGGATCTCAGTTGTGGTGGGCTAGGTCGCGATCACGCAGAAAGGCGTTCTAAGTCGAGTCCGGGTCACGCTTCACGATCGAGGTTGGTGGGCCTCTTGATCACGAACACTTAATTATGCTTGGACAAAATTTAAGCCCAAGTTTGGATTTCATTCTTCTTAAATTAATTTTGGAGTTAGGGATCTCGGGATTTAGGTGATTTCAAGTGCGTTCTTCAAGATTCATCACTGGGTGATATTCTGATCTTAATCTAAGTATTTCCCATGATTATGTTCATTAATTAGTGAATTTTTCGATTATTTAGGCTTAGAAATAAGGGATTTTCCATAGAAATGGCTAATGTAGATTATCAAATTTGAGGCTCAATTGTGATTGGATTACCATGATATTTGATATTCTTGCTATTTAGACTATGTGTAAGATGAATTTATGTTAAAATTATAGTTGTGACCTTCGAGGCTCGGGATTGTGTTATGGACTCGAAACTTTAGTATAGCAATATAGGTATCTATGAGTTCGTATTCTTACAAATATATCATATATGAACAGATTGGGCTCGCTCTGAAGCTCAAAGGAAGGGAAAGGCCATAGATTGACTCTTTGGGCTTTAGATTTAAGTCATGTTGAGACTTTCTAGACTCTTTATGAAGTATTTGTGTTGGATAAAGTAATTGAGGGGCATAATAGGAGATTGGGGGTCCTATACTCATGAGGTGATGAGCACTTATGCGGGTACCAGTGTAATTATATAGGTAATTAATGGAAAATAGAATATATTATGATGGGGATATGAAAACGAGCCTATGATGATTGGAGGTAGTGTTAAATCAACTGGTTTGGTATGTTTGCAATTATGTAGGCTCATGATTCCCATATTTGATTTATACTTGAGAATATTGATTCATTGTGCATTCATCACTCCACATCTCGTCTAAATTATGAAAAAAGGTATTATCTTTGACATTGAATTGATATTATGTAGTTGCATATTGTACACATATCCATTTAATACGTTTATGATAATATTGGCATAGTATTGATGCATCATAAGGCATGGTATGTAAAGACCCGATTGTATATGGTACATGAGTGATGATGACTGGATAGCCTATTGTCTTATACCCGATGTGGTTTGGAGGATATGTCATTCCGGGTGAGTACATGATATGATAGCCTATTGGCTTATGCCCCACGTGATCTAGAGGATGTGGCATTCCGGGTGAGTATATGGACCTCATGAGTCCCCCATGGATCACGTGAAACCTACTATAGGAATGTGTGTATACTAGTGCATATTGGCTATTGCATTGCATTTCATATGTATTGCATACCAGACATACTTGATTTCGTTGTCTTTGCATAACTCTTATATGAGAATTAGTGGTAAAGATCCAAGCTATTTGACTTCAAATGAAAATGGATTAAGCTTTATGAATGTAATCAGAAAGGATTGAGATTTATGGCTTGATTTGAGATACGAACTTTATATTCCTAATTGCTTAAGTGTTATAAACTATATAATTGGTCACTAACGAAGTGTGGAGGTAAGTATTGAAAGAACCAACCATTTTCATCACTTCATTTTAGGGTCGGTCAATGATGATGTTGAGTACATGTATTTTCCCGTACTCACTCTATACTTGTTGCACCTTTTTGTGTGCAAGTTCGGATTCAAGTTCGAGTAGAGGATGAAATCCAGCCGATCGTTGAGGTGTACTTTGGAGTTTGGAGTGAACTGCTGGTTGTTCTGCAGCACTAGACTCCATTTCTATCTTTTTTCCCGTCTTTATCGTTTTAGACAGTTTATGTAGTATTTTCAAACTTGTATTCGGATTTAATAGCTTTTGTACTCAGGACTTCCAGGTTTTGGAAAGATGTATGAATGACTAGGACTTATTATTACTATTATTATTATGAGTTATGAGACTTATTATGAACTTATGAGTCAGTTTCTTTTAAATTCCGCTTTTAACTTATAAATTGAGAAATAGTTTTTATTCGGGTTGACATATGGGTTGGGTAGATGCCCTTATGGTACAATGGAATTTTGGATCCTGATAGAAAGATGAGCTTGAAAATGCTGATGCATTTTTGGATGAGCAAGTCCTTGTGTCATCCTGAGATTTAGTCTAGTGGTATGTCGATTTGACAAATTACTTGGTAAGTGGAGTTATGCCAGAGGTCTTGAACTCACATCAACAAAAGAAATTCTTGAGAGACTCCTGGAGTTACTTTTGGGACGTGCCTTATCTCTTCAGCATTTGCACCAGCGATATGATAAGGAGATGCATCCCTGAGCTTTAAAAACAATGCCTGCCATGAAAGCATGCCACAAGAATTACTTTAGGGAGAGCCTTATCACTTCAGAGTTTGCACAAATAATATGATAAGGAGATAAATTCCCGAGCTTAATACAATGCCAACATAGAAGCATGCCACACTTCTCTAGTTGGGGGACATCATGCAAGAAATTTCATGGCCTGCAATATCCTCCAAAGCGGCTTTTATTGGCTAACCATCTAAAAAGACTCTCTTTATTATATAAAATGGTGTGATCAATGCCAACAACAAGGAAACGTCTCTAGGAGACATGAATTTTAAATGTCAACCATTCTTGAGGTGGAGTTGTTTGATATATGTGGAATTGACTTCATAGGGCCATTCGTGAGTTCCTACGAGAACGATACATCTTTGTCACAGTGGACTATGTATGCAATTGAGTATAGGTTGTTGCTCTCCCAAATAGTGAATGGAGAAGTGTCATCTTATTCTTGAAAACTTTTCACCAACCGGAGATATGAGCATTTTGACTATATTGGTGAATCTCAATACAAACGATTGGGGAGGAAGCTAGATGGTGCCTTGTGGGAATATAAATGACATACAAGAGTCCTATTGGCACGTCTCTGTATAAATTGGTGTTTGGAAAAGAATGCCATCTTCCGGAGGAGTTGGAGTACAAATCATTGTGGGCGTTGAAGAAATTCAACATTGAATGGTATGATGCGTCGCGTTTGAGAGTAGAGCAAATTAATAAGATGGAAGAGTTATGCCTACAAGCATATGAAAGCTTAACTCTTTACAAAGCAAGGGTGAAGTTTCTCCATGATAAAATTGATCTAGGATAGGGAGTTTACCCTCGCGAATTTGATCTTATTGTTCGAATCAAGGATCAAATTATTTCCCGATAAATTGATGTCTAAATGGTTCGGCCCGTTTAAGGTGGTGAAAGTATTTCCTATGATGTTATCGAGTTGGAGAATAAAGAGGGTCATACCTTCAGGATGAATGGTCAATGAGTAAAACATTACTTGGGAGTCATGGATGACGGAAGGGTGATTACCGTCATTTTCTTGCATGACCCTTGATATTGGTAAGAATCGTCGTGTCGCGATGTTAAATTAAGCGTTATTGGGAGGCAACCCGAATTTTTACTTCTTGTTATGTTTGTATATTTTATTTTATTGTGTGCTTTGATAATTTGTCTAAGTATGTAGGAGCTGAAAAAACTGGTACATGTAAGTTGGAGATGGAAGTATCAAAGAAAAGAGCCGAATACACGAAGAACCATTATGCAGTCTCCTCTGCAGACCGCAAACTGAAGGCCGCATTTTGATCCACAAAACCTCTCAGAAAAGTTGAAAATGGAACTTGAAAATGTTTTAAAAATCGGATCATTCTGTGAATAAATCCAAGTGTAGATAATTCTCAATCTTCTCTAGTAAAGGAGGAAAATTAACTAGAAATTTACATCACTATTGGTAATACAGAAGAAGAACCAAAGCATAACAGGAACGCAAAACATATGCAAATTATAACGAAGGAAAATTAAAGCACCAAGCAAGCAAAATTATTGTTATTGGCTAACTTGATATTGGAGTGGGTTCTAGTATCAATTTTGGTATATTGTTGATTTTGATGAAGCTATAAATAAAACATACTAATTTTAATAATTTGAAAAAGAAATGAATGCGAAAAAAATGATTCTCTTTTATATGAACGTTCTACATTTTGACTTATTTATATTTAGTGAAATAATAATTACTTTATTAAATTTCATAAAATCTCCTGCTACCCCTATACTTCAAATTTTCTCAAAATGTCAGTACAAAAGACTTAACGATTTTTGGTTATGCATGTTTTTCCTACATCAAAAATCAATTAGGTGAAATCATTTTCTTTAGCGAGACAAAAAATGACAACTAGATAACTCTTTTTTTGTACGTCAATTTCTCAAATTTCTAAACAAAAAAAATCTCAAAAACATTTTTCAAGAAATTGTTCAAACGATTCATGCATCTTAAGTAACAAATAAAAAATAATAGAAATTCACCATTGATAGAGTAATCTAAGTTAGAAGGTAATTTGAGCACTACTAATTATTGGAGTTGGTTGCACATAGGGAACTATGTCCCGACAAGTGTTCACTTTATGATTGAAGAAGCCATATGTATATATGAATATGTAGAGAAACATACTTTATTCAAAGAAAAATTTAAGAATTATAATTGAGAAGTAATGTGGTTTGAGAGATGAAATATCGAGGTGTATATATAGACAACTAAATTGAGAAGAGAAAATATTTTTGAAGATGCAATTAATAGGATCGATATGTTGATTTAGCTCTTCGAGAAATAAAATAATTTCATTCCTCATATTTGGACATTTTAGTAAACACAAAATTTCCTTAATAGTATTGGGGAGAGGTGATTAGACGGGATATGACACATGTGCAACTTACTGAGGACATGACCTTAGATAAGGGGTTGTGGATGACATGAATTAGGGTAGAAGGGTAGTCGAGCGTAGCCATACTTATGCTTACAAAATGGTAGTTGTAGTGTTATTATTGTAGGCCCGCTTAGCCTATTATACTAGTATGTGCAGTATTGTTTTATAGTAGCGTTTGATTTCTACTGCTATGTGTTCTTTAATGTACTTTATTTATTTTTATTTATCTTATGTACCTGCATTAGTTACTGCTTATTTTTCAGAATGCGCTAGTATGACTTATTCACATTTGATACCAGCATTTTCATGCTGCTTTAAATTTCTTGTTCGGGTATGACCGTGTCTCTTGCTTTGCTTGTGCTTATGGTTTGTCTTGAGCCGAAGGTCTCTCGAAAACAACCGCTGTAATGTCTGCGTACATTCTACCATCTTCAGACCCTGTCCCGTTATGAAACTTTATTGGGTATGTTGTTGTTTATGATTATGAAAGAAAAAAGAATATAGAATATAAAATAATAAAATAAAAGCAAAACAAAAACATAGGCAAAGAAAACAGAATTAAAGCTTAAACCCTAAACCCTAGCCGTTCCATTTCACAGTTCACAGTAAGCAGCAATGGTGAAGGCTTACCTCCGGTACGAGCCGGCGGCGTCGTTTGGAGTTATAGTATCTGGAGAATCAAACATCACCTATGACAGTTCCGGCAAACACTTGTTAGCGGCAGCGTTAGAGAAAATCGGTATATGGCATGTTCGGCAAGGTGTTTGCACCAAAAATCTAGCTCCTGTACCTTCATCAAACTCAAAAAAAGGACCCTCCCTTGCCGTTACATCTATTGCTTCATCTTCTTCATCATCCCATGTAAATCTTCTTATACATTTCCGTCATTTTCTTGTATTTTTATTTTAGTAATCACATATTTCTTATCTTTATCTTTCTATACTACTTGTTGTCTCTTCTGTTTTAATTATTGGATGTCGAGAGTCTATCAGAAATAGCCTCTCTACCTGTCAAGTCAGGTTACCCTCCCCAGACCCCACTTGGTGGGATTACACTGGGTATGTTGTTGTTGTTGTTGCTTTTTATGCATTTACAACATACCTGTGTATTTATAATGTTAGAGATAATTGTTAATTCTCAGTTGTATTTGTCATTGCCATAGTGCTTTCTTTGCTGCTTATTTTTTTTCTTTCTCTTCGGTCATGTCTATGGTAGACTTCCATTTGTAGAGGCGGATTCAGCATTTTTAGTTCATGGGTTCCTACATCGATCTCAAGTTAATATACAATAGTAACTGGATAAAATACTATGTTCGGAGCTAAATATTCTTATACATTTAGGGTGTGTTTGGTATGAAGGAAAATGTTTTCTTGAAAAACAAGTGGGTTTTTTACTTATTTTTTAGTGTTTGGTAAGGATGAAAACAATATTATATGTAATCTAGCAAAACACCATGGGTTGGGATGGAGTGGGGAGTGGGGGGGTGGTGGGGGTGGCTGTGGGTGGGATGGTCAAGTGTGGGGTTTGGGGCGTTGAATGTGTGGGGAGGAGTCAATGAACTTGGAATGTTGTAACTTGTTTTCCCTACTTCCATTAAGGAAGTCATTTTCCTCATTTTTTGAGGAGCTTTTTTTCCTAGAGAAAATGTTTTCCAAAAATTTTGGCCAACCAAATATGGGAAAATTTGAAAAACATTTTCGGGAAAATATTTTTTTCCATACCAAACACACCCTTAATGAAAATTTTAATACAATAGCTTTTTCTGCATTTTCCATACTTGTGTATTTATAGCCGATCCCAACTAGTTCGGGAGTGAGGTGTATTTGATTGGATGATTTGATTTTTGGATAAGTTCTGATATAGGTATGGTAAATGGGGAAAAATTATTTCTAAGTATGATTTTTCCCGATAGTATTATTTCTTGTATGCTCCTAGGGCTTTGGTTCAACAGTAAGGTGGTGTACGTTGCATGACGTGTTGAATGGGCACACCACGTGTTTATGTCAAGATTGTTGAGCCAAATCTGGTATAACTTGGAGAAGCGTAGAGGAGCGATTACATTAGCCATTGAGTTTCGGAACTGAAAACAACGGATTTCTCATTTTATTATTTTTTCTTCCTGTATGATTTATTTGTACAGGTTCTGCTGTCATGCTCTCTTTCGTCTAAGATATAGTTGTATCTAAAATGTAAGGCCTTGTAGAAATTAATTTGGGCGTAGGGAAGCAGGAAAGCTAAAATGTCAAGATGTGTTCTGAGGTCAATGTTTTGGTGTGCTCTATTTTTGGGGTCAGACTTAAAATATTTGTTTCTTATATTAGTTTCTTTCATAGGAGAAGGTTGTGAAACTTATGATTTGTTTTCATGGTTTTAGTAGTGATAAATTGGACTTAAATTGCAGATAGCAAGTGGTTATGCTGAAGGAAGTATTAGAATCTGGGATTCCGAGAAAGGGATATGTGAAACCACACTGAATGGGCATAAAGGGGCTGTGACGGCCCTTCGATACAATAAGCTTGGATCACTACTAGCATCAGGAAGCAAAGATAATGATGTTATTTTATGGGATGTGGTGGGCGAGTCTGGGATGTTTCGCCTTCGGGGACATCGTGATCAGGTTCATACTTACTATCTTCAAACTACACATAACTTATGCGTATCTTTCATTTCTGACTTCATCATGTGTTACTTGTAAATTCTAATTTTGTTCCATTTCCATCTATATTACAGGTTACTGATCTTGTTTTCTTAGATTCTGGCAAAAAACTGGTAACGGCTTCTAAGGACAAGTTTTTGAGGGTATGGGATCTTGATACTCAATATTGCATGCAGATTATAAGTGGCCATCACACTGAAATTTGGTCCATAGATATTGACCCTGAGGAAAGATATCTGGTCACTGGTTCTGCTGACCCTGAGCTTCGTTTTTACACTATAAAACATGACTTAGCTGATGGTCAATTGATTGCTAACAAAAGCGAAACAGATGTAACTAAGGACTTGCCTACTGAAAACAAATGGGAAGTACTGAAGTCATTTGGTGAAATTCAGCGCCAAAGCAAGGATAGAGTTGCAACAGTGAGGTTTAACAAGTCTGGAAACCTTCTGGCTTGTCAAGTTGCTGGGAAGACAGTGGAAATATTCCGTGTGCTGGATGAGTCTGAATCTAAACGCAAAGCGAAAAGAAGAATGAGTAGAAAGAAGGAGAAGAAAGCTGCCAAAGAAGGCGTCGAGTCAACGGATAAAGGAGAGACAGATATTGGAGCTGAAGGAGGCAGCAATCATGTTGTTACAGTCCCCGATATCTTCAAGCTTCATCAGACCCTACGGGCTGGAAAGAAGATCTCCTCAATTTCTTTCTCTCCAGTTACTTCAAAGAATTCACTGGCTACCTTAGCATTCTCTTTGAACAATAATTTATTGGAATTTCATGCTATAGAAAGCAGTTCAACTGCTAAATTGAGTGCTATTGAACTTCAGGGGCATCGCGCTGATGTCAGAAGCGTTACTCTCAGCTCAGATAACACTCTTTTGATGTCGACTAGTCACGGTGCAATTAAAATATGGAACCCTACTACTGGTTCTTGCCTCCGCACAATTGATTCAGGATATGGTCTTTGTGGACTGTTTGTTCCAGGTAACAAGTATGCAGTCGTTGGTACAAAAGGTGGGACCCTGGAATTTATTGATGTTAGAAGCGGTACTTGTGTGGAAGTAGTGGAAGCCCATGGGGGTTCTGTTCAGTCAATTGCTTTAACTCCAGATGGAACAGGTTTTCTCACTGGCAGTGCCGATCACGACATTAAATTCTGGGAATTTCAAATGGTCCAAAAGGCTGGTGAAGTGCGTAATCTGACCTTCTCTATCTAAATTACTATGCTTCTCCATCTTTCTTGACAGTGTAGTAATATAATTGCTCAACAACTCTAATGGTGCTCTTATACTTATTGAAAAAGGGGGCTATAATAGTGCAATTAAACAAAACAAATAGTAGCATACAATAACTGATTGCTGTACTTTAGTACCTCTATGGAAGTGATCAGCATACTGATGTTCTCATCTGAACAGGCATTTATCTAATATAAATGCTTGAACTCCTTGATACAAAATTGGATTGGTTTCTTACAACCACGCTCTTGTTTTTTTTGACATGCACTAGTTTCTGCTTGGATAAAAGAACCTCTATTCCTGCTGGTGAATAATGGTGGGTTCTATTTATCAACATACAGGGGTCTAAGCATTTAACTGCATCTCCTACAAGGAGCTTAAAAATGAATGATGATGTTCTAGTCGTTGCTGCGAGCCCTGATGGTAAATTTATTGCTGTTGCCTTGTTGGATAGCACAGTAAAGGTAACAGTCTAACTTATTTGAATTGTCCATGCTATGATTTGGAAGTATTCTTTATGAAAGTATTTGTGAAATTATCTGTTCAATAATCCATCAGTTTCTTTAGGCTTTGCAATTGGCGTTGTTCACCATATATCTTTCTGTTCAATCTGAGTTTAATTTTAATCATTGGCTTACTCATTGCTTCTTATTTACTACCCCGTCCCAATTTAAGTGTCTTAGTTTGACTAAGCATGGAGTTTAAGAAAGACTTTTGAATCTTGTGGTCCTAAATTAAAGATGTGTATAATGTACTAAAATGTCATTTTAATCTTGTGGTTATAAACTTAACATGCTGATATTCGAAAGTATATGTTTAATTTTTTATGCTTTACCAGCTACCTCTAAGCTTATGGCATAGAAGAAAAGCAATTTCATCATTAAAAGGATATATTTGATGTTTTATTGCAGAACTCATTCTTGTTGTGACCTACGTTTATTGGTGATGTTGAAAGCAGGAAAACAGAAAACTATTATACATTGAAGTAGGATCTGAAAGTAATAAAAGACGAGAACTTCTCAAGCAAAATCAAACAATGGTTTTCTCCGGCTAAAGTGCTACACTTAAGTAAGCTGAACAGAGAAACCTGAGGTTTAGCCTTTAAGGTCCTTAGTAAAAGTCAACCTACTTCCTACAATATCTTGTTCCCAAACTTAGACCATTTGAACAGCCTGAAAAGGTTTGAGACGGAGACAATATCCTGAAATCAGCTTTCCAAATTTTGCGTTTAGCTTGAATTTTAGGTTGTTTTCATTAGACTGTTAGAACTATTAAATCAGTTTGTTTTTCTGTTACATCATACTTTTTGTACTCTACTGAATGCATTTGTGTTTTAGTTCATGTCAAGGCTCTTTTTCCTGTCTAATCTTATTTAGACCTAATACTTATGATGTCCATGTGTTTTTTCAGGTCTACTATATGGATTCACTCAAGTTCTTTCTTTCACTCTACGGCCATAAGCTGCCTGTATTGTGTATGGATATTTCTTCAGATGGAGATCTGCTTGTCAGTGGCTCCGCGGACAAAAATGTGAAGATCTGGGGTCTAGACTTTGGGGATTGTCATAAGTCACTTTTTGCGCATGCTGATAGGTGCTTTGATTACAGCATTATGTAATCTAGTATTCAAATCGGTAACATTTTTAGAATTAACAATTGCTGATACTCTTGTTTCATGTCAGCGTTATGGGAGTTAAGTTTGTGCGCAACACCCATTACTTTTTTACTGTGGGGAAAGATCGCCTGGTGAAGTATTGGGATGCTGACAAGTTCGAGTTGCTTTTAACCCTTGAAGGTCACCATGCTGAAGTTTGGTGTCTTGCTATGAGCAACCGTGGTGATTTTATTGTTACAGGATCTCATGATCGGTCCATACGCCGTTGGGATCGTACCGAAGAACCTTTTTTTCTTGAGGTATTCTGTTTTAATATCTGAAATACTGCATTAGTTTTAGATAGTTTAAGCAAATAATTATAAGTTCTCGTTACTTGGATTTGCAGGAAGAGAAAGAAAAGAGATTGGAAGAGATGTTTGAATCAGACATTGACAATGGATTTGAGAACAAGTATGGACCAAAGGAAGAACTTCCAGAGGAGGGAGCTGTGGCATTAGCGGGAAAAAAGACTCAAGAAACTCTTACTGCTACAGACTCTATCATTGAAGCACTGGACATGGCAGATGCTGAACTGAAGCGAATTGCTGAACACGAGGTTTCCTTTCTGCTTACCTGGAGGCATCTTCTTACTGTTGTTCCTTTACTGGAAAAAGAATTAAATGAATGAAATTAGAGTCAGAGTGGTTTTAGGTTTGATGTAATCTTTTTCTATAGACTGAAACCTACTTGATACAACATTCATAAAGCGATTTTGAATTATCCGAAATATTTTCAGTGTAACTGATGAAAAAGATTTTTATAGAGAAAATGACTAAATATAGGTTGTCAATAGAGGTGGTTATCTAAATATATGTTTCTTTTCCTTGCTCTCCTTTTTCTTTGGATCTGGGTGATTGGATGTGGAGGGTAATAAGTGGCTAGTTAATTATTATTTTTATAAAAAGGGTAGGAGTAACTGTTATCATATATTTTTACTTGGTAATTCTTGAATGACAAACAATATTTTTACATGTAGGAGGACAAATCAAAGGGAAGAGTTTCAGAATTCAGGCCGAATATTCTTATGCTTGGGCTTTCTCCTTCTGATTATGTTCTTCGTGCATTATCTAGTGTTCATACTAACGATCTGGAGCAAATGTTGCTGGTAAGTGATTATTTTGAAGTAATGATTTCATTTTAATTAGGAAAATCAGCCTTTTTGGTAATTATTTCCTGACCTGAAATGTTATTTAACTGTTACAATTCAAATGTCATCTTGGCGATTCCATACGCTTGAGGTTAAAGCATTGACCGTGCATATTTTATTGAGCTTTAGTTTGCAAATTGCTACTTGGAGACGCCTGGCCTAGATGTGGGCCCCGGGTTAGGTTTATTTTTTATAATGAGAAGCTTATTGGTCCGTTCCATTTAACTTCTGATGGTGCGTAATAAGAAATAAAATGTCCTTTCAAGGGTAGTGAAATTAATTCGAAACTAGCTCAAATAGAAATCTTAATTTCAATTTCAGAGGGTTTTATAATTTTTCCATACTTGTGTTTTGAGCATTTTTTCGGATTTCCTTTGTCGTTTGTATTTGCTCTCTGTTTTCTACGTGATTGATTTTTATATTGCCTCTTTGAAGGTCTTTGAAGACTATTCTTAGCAGTGCTTCAACTAAACCATGTTTCCCTGGACTGTCGAATGGCTTAAAAATAGATTAGCCTCTTTTTCCCGTGGTTAAGATTAGACCATTAGAGGATGGATACGCGTGATAGTTGTTACTAGACATAATCACGCAATAATTGAATTTCCTGCTTTTAGTATGGACATTTGTATGTCTGTTCCTGGAGCCTATCTGTGGTTGAAATGGAGTCGATTGGATGCGGAAGATTGTGACATCTTTGGCACAAAACTTGAGTTTACATGGTTGTTTGGTTTACTCAAAAGTCGTATTGTGCCTTGAATCCATCCGCTTGGAAAGCATCCCAAATTACCTTATTGCAGCCATTCTTACATCATGTGTCATCCAGAAAAAAAGACTTAGGATACGCCAAGATTTTCCTACATCATATCATCTAGCGTGTGTTAGCGTCTTGTAGAATAACATAATTGAAAAACCTAGCTTTAGTAGCGGGAGCTTAGTGGACTGGGCCGCCCTTTACTCTAATGGTTGAGATGGGGGTTATCTATCTCACTCTTGTTATGTGTTATCCCACTCAATCCCACAGAATCCATAATTCAACTTTCCAAGCTTTGCACATATTAACATTTTGTATCTCTTTGAATTTGGCTTTTCAAATTGAGTTTAAATGGTTTGTATCCTGTCAACTTTGATTGTCTTATATATATGATTATATTTTAAATGATCCTTGCAGGCTTTACCATTTTCTGATGCTTTGGAGCTCTTCTCGTACCTGAAGGATTGGGCCTCTATACCAGATAAGGTTAGTATTTTCTTTCAAGGAGATGTAGACTTTTGTTGCATTTATATTATAAAACATAAATATTGTCCTGAGCTTTTGGAAAAAAAATAATTGAATAGAATCTTTCTCATATTAAGATCAATCTCCAAAAGAGTGGAGAATGGGTAATTTCAGTAGCAATCAACAATATTCTTTTCTATTTTTGTATAAAGTAAGGTAAGCTGTCAGCAAATTTTTGCACGTCAACATCAACTAGGTAGTATTATGTCTTCTGACTTGTAATTTTAGAAAGTATGCTTTGCTTGAATGAAGTTCCTGTCTTCTGCTGTTTACAAGCTATGTCCAATGTTGAATTTCACGGTAGTTATCCTTCTACTGTTCTTGCAGGTGGAGCTTGTTTGTAGGGTAACAACGGTGCTATTGCAACTTCATCATTACCAACTGGTTTCAACTGTCTCTGCCAGATCCCTCTTGACCCAACTAAAAGATATTCTTCATGCAAGAGTTAAGGTAAGTTCGATGAGCACATTTGCTATGACTTTTTGAGAGATTTTAGCAAAGTTGAAGATGTTCCTTGTTTTCCTCCTAAAATCTGGAACGATTCAACCATGTCTATGACTTCCACTACCTGTGACCCCCTTTATATTATCTTTTTATAAAGGTTTAACTTCACAAGTTGTTGCATAATTCAGTTAGGAACAAAATTTGACCAAATATGCACTGAAAGTATGCGTGTAGGTCCAAATATGCCCGTTAGTCTTCTAGTTATGCTCAGTAAAGTTTTATGCAAAATAAGGGCATTTTTGGCCCAAATAAGTTACAACTGGGGCATGATTGGGCTAAACTATTAACGGAGGGCAAATGTTGTGAATTTTGCATACTTTAGGGGCATTTTGACCCTTTTCCGTTTTATAAATCAAGCTTGTAAATGGAGAACCACTGTCTGTCCTCATAGGGGATTCTATTTTTGATATGAGTTGTCTGAATACCACAGGAATGCAAAGATACCATCGGTTTCAACCTTGCTGCAGTGGATCATTTCATGGTAAGTTTTTTGTGATATTGATTTTGTTAGCCTCTACTCCAAGTTCATAAGGATGTGAATAGACTATTTCTGTTGTCCTCAGCAAATGATGTCTTCGCGGTCGGATGCTCCATTTCGAGATGCAAAGACTAAATTATTGGAGATACGCTCACGCAACACGAAACGTATTGAAGCAAGGGCAGACACAAAACAAGAAAAGAAGAGAAAGAAGAAACAAAAGTTGGATGGAGGACATGTTTGGTCATGACTCTATATAACCTCAGCTACAGTTTTCCCTTATGTTTGTACCTTTCTATATGCGTTTCACTTCTTAATCCACCTGGGGGAGGGGTGGGGGTAACAATTTTGGTCATACAGTTCCAGCAAGTATCGTTAAAACTTTGATATAAAATTTGTATATAATTTTGTTGAGAGTTGTAAAGACTTTTGCAGCTCTAACCAGCAATTGCTTCATTATACCAATCATGTTGAATTGCAACGATGATGAGTGTTAATTTCTTTAATGACAAGAGGATTGTCCTCATAATACTAGTCCTCGCTGCCTGAAAATAGAACATTTAAATGGTCAGGTTTAGAAGACAAATTTGGATTCTCAGCACTTAGCAGTAACCTGTGATTTTTTGAAGTCCATTACATGCGAATAACTTGTTCTCATATATTTTTTGAGATTCTATTATTCCAATTAGGCAACATCTACGGTTGTCTTACGTTTTTTCCCCGACCAAATTTTGGAATTATCGTTTTGTTCAAATGTAGTTCTTTTTTGGTTTAGAACCCAGCCCTATAATTGAAATAGGATCGATTGGCCTGAACCCTACTTCTTTTTCACTGCTCGGGTTATCCTGAAACTGCTAACCTGTCCCCTTCGACTGAACGACGGAATTCTTTCACCGCGCTCTACTTCCTTAGGGGGATGAGAAGGATGGCCAGTCCTCTCTCCTTCGGACCCTTCTTTTCGATAAGGGGAGGCTATTCTTGAAAAGAATAGGTATGTTCAACTAGTTATTTGAACTATTCAATAAGAATAGGGATTTTCAATGCTAGAAATGCCCCCTATCAACACTGGATCCATTCTTACAATAGTTGTCCCAAAGTGGAAAACCTAGTGGCCAAGAAATAGGAATTTGATAATAATGTTAGGAGTTTGCTCCTTGGGCAAGAATGCAACTCACGTTATTTGGATCAAGTGCATTATATCGCAACAAAAACTTGAGATTAAGACTTTATGAGGACATATTTCCCATATTCAAGGACAATGATGCATGGATTTGATGCACATCACGAGTTCGAACATTGTCGCAACAAAATTTGGTATTTAAGTGGAGAAGGTAGATTAATGAATTATTAAGAGTTGATCGCATCTGTATAGGCTATGTAATTAGTTTATTTTTTCTGATTGATTATATTAATAAAAATCAGTCATTAGGCACTGTCTAGTGACATATTAGCTTAAAAAAATATAAGTCATGTAGTGTCAAAATGACCATACACTGTGCAAGACTGGAAGTCCGGTTTTTGGTTAACTGAATAACCGATTTTTTAAAAATCAAACCATAAATTGAAATTTTAAAAGTAAACCAAAAAATTGAAACCGATATGGCCACTCTTAGATCTTTTTTACCAGAAAGTGAATATTACCTAATTCTCCTTTTCCTTTTCTGGGGAAATTTTGATAAAGTAAAAATACATAAATAAAAAGAACTAAAGCTGATTATTCTATATTCATCAGATCATTTTAGCACGTGTTCCGATTAGAAGAAAGAAAGAAAAAATGGTCCATAACACGATTAAGAAGCATTAAGATGAAGAATCTCATTAGCTATTTTCGTTAAATCTTCCTTAATCCATTTCTGCATTGTAATTGACCCTTTTTTTGCATGGGACTTAATATGTCTGGTTATTCTGAATTAAATCCCCCCCCCCCCCTTCCTATTACTGTATCAATATAAAACCTATTTATATATACATCTTTTTAGCATCTTGGATTTGTTTAATCCTTTCTGCGGCTGTGTATTATCATCTCAAGAAAGTCCGTAACCAAAAAATCATTCATCGTATTGAAGTTTCACGTACCGGCCAAGTCCTCAAGTTTGAAACGTTTTCCCATTACGTAGGTAATTATTCTTTTCCTTTTTTTCTTTTGGTTCTTGGTTATTGTTATTCTATTTAGGATCCCATATATAGTTGCAGATATAATTAAGTAATTAAACGTGTCCTTTAGTAATAGTTTAAGATTTTACACAGTGCTGACAACAACAATAACATACCCAGTATAATTCCATCAAGTAGGGATCATGAGAGTATAGAGTGTATGCAGGCCTTACCCCTACCTTGTGACGGGTAGAGAGATTATTTCCGATAGACTACCGACTCAAATAGAAATGAAAAAGTAATAGCACTAATAAGTAGTAATAGCAATAAGAAAATAAGATAACAATGAGAAAGAAACAAGCAGGTAGTAATAGAAGACTAAGAATAAGAAATACGAGAATACTAAAATAAAAACTCAATATTGTATTGGGGCAGGTCTAATTAGTTCAAGTTTCACTGCTACCCATTATTAAAATATTTTTCACTTATTTAGTCAAAGAAAATGAGTCAAGCCGCACGCGAGGGGCAAGCTGAAAGCGTAATCAAGTACTTCATCTATATATGTCACTTTTGTTGTTAGTTTATTTTAAAAAGAATGACAACAACAACATACCCAGTGAAATCACACAACGTGGAGTCTGGGGAGAGTGTACGCAGACCTTACATCTAACTTGGTAAGTAGAGCGACTGTTTTCGAAAGACCCTCGGCTCAAGACAAAGCATAAGCACAAGCAAAGCAAGAGAAACGGTCAGACCCGGACACGAAATTTAAAGTAGTATGAAAATGATGGTAACAAAATCGAATAAGCCATGATAGCGCGTTCTGAAAAAGGAAGCAGTAACTAACGCAGGTAAATAAGATAAACAAAGTACACTAAATAACCCATAGCAGCAGAAATCAAGTGATAAGGGACTATAAAGCAATACTGAGCCTACTAGTATGATAGGCTAAGTAGGCATACAATAATAACACTACAACTACCAGTTTGTATGCGTAAGTAGGACTACACTCAACTACCTACTACCCTAATCAGTGTCCTCCACAACCCCCTATCTAAGGTCATGTCCTCATTAAGTTGCACCTGCTCCATATCCCGTCTAATCACCTCTCCCAAATACTTCTTCGGCCTACCTCTACCCCTCATGAACCCGTCTATAGCCAACCTCTCACACCTCCATATTGGGGCATTTGTGTCTCTCCTTTGCACATGCCTGAACCATCTCAACCTAGCTTTCTGCATCTTATCCTCCACCGAGGCCACTCCCACTTCGTCCCGGATATCATCATTTCTAATCCTATCCCTCCTTGTATGCCCACACATCCATCTCAGCATCCTCATCTCCGCAACTTTCATCTTTTGGATGTGTGAAATCTTGACTGGCCAACACTCCGCCCCATACAACATAGTCGGTCTAACCACCACCCTATAGAACTTGCATTTAAGTTTTGGTGGCACCTTTTTATCGCACAAGACTCCAGATGCGAGCCTCCATTTCATCCACCTTGCCCCAATACGATGTGTGACAACGTCATCAATTTCTCAATTCCCTTGGATAATAGACCCGAGGTACTTGAAGCTTCCTTTCTTTGGAATGACCTGAGTACCAAGCCTCACCTCCACGCCTGTCTCATGCTCGCTCCCATTACTGAACTTTCACTCCAAGCTTCCTTTTTAAAATGCGAGCCCCCATTTTAAAAAGAATGACATCTTTCTATATTTGGAAATTCTTTAACTTTATACTTTTCATTTTATCATTAATGCTATGCTTTTATACCTATAGAAATATCACGGCATATCTAAAACTATAAGTTCTAAATGTACTTTTGGTTTCATTCTTAACCTCCTTGCCCGGTCTAATACTTGTCATATAAAATTAAATGGGGGGAGTAATTAAAAGTTTTCAGATGAGATAGTCATGTAACGTAACATATACATATATGTGAATGCAGCTAGAAAAATGGGATTTGCAGATAGGAGACAATGTCCACATCTGTGTTAGCTAGCTACTAAGTACATAATAAAATCAGAAGGGTGTGAAGAAGATATGTACACCTACTTTTCTAATGAACCAGATGCTGATTGTCTTTTTATTAAGCTTGTTAAGGAGTTTGAGAGATGCATCCTTAGTTACTTCGCTTTCCATTGGACTCATGTTCCTTATATGATGAGCCAGGTAAATGGAAATAGATCCAAACTTAGTTATAACCTAAGTTGCGCGAACTCTTCACTTTCGATGTCGCACCCGTGTCAGATTCTCCAAAAATACACTACTGGAGAATCCGACAAGCACTTGTTGACATTTTTGAAGAGTCCGAGCAACATAGGTTGTAACCCCAAGAAAACAAAATTTTAAGTTAAGTATTGTAGTTGACCAGCTTGTAATCTCAATTCTATTCCTTTCTGGTATTGAGTGCTGATCATTTTGAGCCCAAAAAGAAGCTCCAAAACGTTGTAATGGCTGCTACGAGGTATAACTGTATATCCTAACGTCTGATTTGCTCTTTCATTCATAAGTCAGGTTGATAGCTAACATAAAAATATCAATATTTAGGGCTTATGCAAATGTTTGCCAATTGGGAGAAGTTCAAACAATTCTACTAGTAGGATCATATGGTTAAATAGTACTTACTTTTAAATAAAGATCCCTTTTATGGCGGTGGTTTAGGCAGCACAATACATGTATATGGGTAGTTAAAATGTATACTTAACACAACTTTTGTAATATGCCCGATAATCTTCATATCAATAATTATCTAAAAAAGGCAGTATTCTATATGTAGAAAGAAATCTCGGTAGAAAATATTTTGATTGCAAAATTATGAGGGTGTCATGAAGTCGTGCCTGCTCTTGCTTGTGTCTGGAATAAGTAATCCTCATTCGGCTTATTTTCAGATGCTCAAAATCTGAAGGATGGACAGGAAATCCATCTAAAATAAGAAGTGCATAGAAAGTTGTTGGTAATTCGCCAGTGTCTTTAAAATAAAAGTATAATTCTCTATTATAGTTGGTCAATGAATCGGCAACCTTGGTAACTTCCATGGAACACTGTTGATTCGCTCCTTGTTTGAGATACTAGAATTTGTATCCTCCCGATGTCCTCATGAACATTCCACCAAGTACGATAGTTCTCCATTACGAATTTGGAGAGCGTAAGATAATGTGTTTAGTTTTCGTACTTTCTTCATTTTGAAGTGCGTAATATTGCAATCCATTAGTCATAGCTTTTGCATCCTCTGTTTAGCTGTTTATTCTGCCAAAAGGTATAGGCTAGTTAATTTGCATCCTTTGGCACTCCTCCTCTCCATTCTGGTTGTTTGCCATTACTATCCATCACAATTTTGTTTAATGTTCTCGATTTCCCCATGTTACCATAGTAGCTTTGATTATCTCCATCCTCTTTTTTCCTTGTGTTCTAGAGTATTTCTCTGATCTGTAAATGACTTAAGTGAGTTATGAATTCTTAAACATGTCAATGCTAGAATGCTTAACATCTCGCAAACTGTTGTTCCGTCAATCTGAAGGTTGCAAGAGTCCTTACTACCTTAGTTGAGGAGATGAAAGCAATAGGACTCATTTCTTCAGACGATTCGCAGTGCACAGATGTGATGGTTCCAATGGCTCACAAAGATAGAAGTCCTGTACTCCTGTTTATGGGTGGTGGCATGGACACTGTGCTCAAGGACATTCTCAAAGAGTAAGATCGTCGTTATTTGTGGGTGTATATATGTGTAAGATTCTAATGAGCAGTGCTTGTACATAACTTATATTATTTGAAAGATACTAATACTAAATCTGCACGCATACCGTTTTGGATTGGAGCTGCAGCTAATGTTGTTGTGATAGAAGCAGATGCATTCAAAGAATCAGATAGTCATTTACAAAGCACTTAGCTCTAGGGGACATCATGACATGCTTCAAACTCCTGAACTGGTTATTATATGCTCAATGCCCTCCCCACTTCCCCTCACGAAAGTTTCAAATAAACAGTTTCATCTCTGTTCTATGGCCGGTCTATCTTCTGACCGTGGCGTAGGGAGAGAAAATCTTTTAAATCCATTCATTTGTACTCAAATCATATCACAACCCAAGCTCATAGTACAAATTATTCGTTTTGGCCAAACAGAACTCAAGCATTTGTCCCCCAGGTTACGCCACATGTAGCCCGGAAGGGCTTGCACTTGTGTTGTGTCATATAGAACTTTACTGTCCTCCCCCTTTTCTATGTGGGATTTTCCAAGGGTATCTTATGTGCTCTTTTTATAAGAGCTTGCTAGTCCTTCTTGACCTTCCTTCATCCCCCCCCCCCCCCTTCTATCACGAGCATCACTAATCAGTTAGTAAAGCATTCTACCAGTCGATTCGAAGAAATTCTCCTCTGTCAATCAATGATTAAAGGAGTCCTTTTATAATTCTCCGCCAAATATTTCTGGAGATCAAGTCTAAACAAAAGATATAATTTCAATGCTTTGAGACCTTAGCCTTTGAAAAATATATATTTTCATTGAATATTTTGGAAGTGAAAATATTTTTTGATGCAGGTACATCAGTCATCAACAGATGCATCATCATCACTGCTTGTGACAGCACTGAATGAGGGAGGGATGTGCTCATGGATGGCACACTCTCATGGATACCCTTTGTGGTGCAGACCATAACCATGGCCAGAAATGTTCACTACCGAATGGGTGCTGGTTACAAAGTAGAGGAGGATGGAAGAGTAACTGAAACTACTGGGAACAAATTGATGAAGAAGAACAGGAAACTGATGGGACTAGAAAGAGAAGAACTTATAGAATAGAATTGGTTGGAGTTGTTTGTGATGCTTATTTAGCTGTCATTAGAGGCATAAGGTAAATCTCCTATTTGCTCCCTCTGTTTCAAAATGTTTACTTCCTTTTTAGTCTGTTTCAAAATGAATGTCTATTTTCCATTTTGACAACTCTTTAATTCCAACTTTCCACATGACATGTTTAAGACCACAAGATTAAAGGGCATTTTGGTACATTCTACATAACTTTAGTTTAAGACCACAAGATTCAAAAGTCTTCTTTACTTTCTTAAACTCGTGCTAAGTCAAAACCAGACAAACACTTTGAAACGGAGGGAGTAATTGTGTGAAAATGAAGAAGACGTACTACTATAACTTAGTAAAAGGAATTTGTTCTCTCTCTTTGTTTACAGGAGAGCTATCATGTGTAGAAGAGCTGTTCCGGTAAACTCACAACTGAAATCACACAAGAGATTTGCTAGTGCATTCAATACATACTGTCAGCTAGTAGATAATGTAAGATTATATTCCACTAATACTTTGGAAGGCCCCCCTAAGGTACTACAAAAAACATATTGTAGTTTGTTTCATTTGTTTGTCTAATGTTTTTCCATCTAAATGGGATACTAACAGCAAGTACTCAAAAGTTGATAGGATGGAAGGATAGAAACAAGACATTGTTGGTTGACCCTGATGAGATAAATGTACTGAAAATGGTAGGGAGGTTGAATGAATGAGCTGACTCCATTTATGAACTTTACAAGAATCCTCATCCAGCTTATCAATCTGGCTCAGTTTGGAAAGACATTGTTATGTCACCTTCTAGGTTGAACATTCAGAAAGAACTCAAGTACTCCCTTCAAAAAGTTGAAAGAATGAAATCCTGAGTGAATGAATAAGGATTCTTCAAGCCTCCTTTGTACAACACTTGAGATTTCAACTTATGACTTTGGGTTTTGGAGTCCCTCGTTCTACCGAACTGAATTGAGAGGCTAAAAGGCACTCATCTGTTAACTCGACCCCTTTTGTTGTTTGTTTTGCTAAATGAATCTCCAGAAAAGCCTGATGAACCTTCAGCTTTTATGTCTCAGGCTTGTAGTCTTGAAGCCTTGTAACTTTTAGTTGATCTCATAGAGTTATACTAGGTCTGAAATATGTCAGGTGCAGTGCAGTTTTTTTTCTTTTAAAAGGATGAAATATGAGAGGTGCCTCATGTAGATTTAGAGATATTTGTGTCTTTATTTGTTTACGTATAACAGTATGTTTCAAATAGTTAGGGTATGTTACAATAAGAAGGTGGAAAAGAAAAATTGTGGGAATGGGAAATGTTTTAAATTTGTATTTACACTTCAGACAAAGGATATGTTGGCACATTATTATTTTAAATAATATTTCCCTTTCCGGCTTTAATAAGTCTTTTTGATCCTTCTGCCTAATATTAATTGTCCTACATATTTTCTGACATTTCCATATTAGAATAACTATGAATAACTTAAAATAATAATATAATGTTTGGATTGCAACCTGAGGAGTGACTTATTTCTGACCCTTCTGCCTATTATTTGTTGAGGCTAGAACGCTCTTTCTAGCAAAATTCAAGGGTTCGTTTGGTAGCTGGTTAATTTATGCAGGTATAGATATTAGTAATGTAAATATAAAATTATACAGATATTAGTAATTAGCACAAAAATTGCATGAAAGTGAGATTATTGAACTTTTGGGGTTAACTTTGTGATAATTGAACCCCACAACTTTAAAATTTAATATCTCACAAAGTACAAGATCAAAAATTGTGATCTATAATATCGACGGAAAACTCTCGATGAGATCCATGAAAGTCCTCAAGGTTTCATACAAAAATTAGGCATTTACAAACCTGAAATAATAAAATTAAGTAACATATCTAACATTAAAATCCCAAAGATTATGTTTTGCATACTAATCATGTCAACCATCAGAGCACGAGCCTATGACTCTGATACTAATGTTGTATTCCAATAGTTAATACTAGTTTAGGAGACTTTACATATTTCTCCTTCGAAAAAGCGGATCTGCAGCAACCACGACTCGTGTCACCGGTCGTCGGAAATCCTCACGAAGTGGATGGACTCTCTTTGTCCACAACCTAAATATCCTTTAGGAGATGCAAAGTGTTTTTTTCTATTATAAACCCTTGCAGTCAACTATCGTGGATAATCTTTTTTTCCCTAGATTTTCCACACCATAATGGTATATTATACATTATAAGTAGGGCTTAGGAGGAGGACAAATCGATGGGTTAACGGGCTAATTAGCACCCCTTATGGGTGTACCGACCCAATAACTATTTTCAGCATAATCATTAATTTGAAATTTTACATGATGTACATAACATCTAAGAAGTATTTACCTACAGTAATATTACTTTTAATTAATTAACTACCATAGTTATACTATGTATTTAACTACCTACTAGAGCTATACTATATATTTAAAGAAGAGTACTATGCTAGAGAGAAAAATACATTGAGAACAAAGTCTGATCTGGTCATATATGCATTTTTTCCAGTGACTGAAATTATTCTGACACTGTCAGATGACTAGAATCTGATTTCTACAAATGCTGTGAAAAATCCGATAACACCGTTATCTCCACGCAACCAAACCTCAACCGGTGCCGCCGCCAAGAACCGATGACCCACAGGCCAATCAGAAGGTTTCCACCTCCGACAAGATCTGACCACATACCAACGCGTGAGGCTTGTTCCGACCAGTTTTTCGAGCGATTCTGTTTCTATTAGGTTCGCCAGTACTTGCGAGCCTATCCATTTATTTTCTTTTGGATTCTGATGGCCGGAACCATATTCCAGCGAGATCAATTTTTTTCCGAATTTAAGTGTTCGTCATTTTTGAATGTAAATGCCATGTATCTTTTTATATTTTGGCTTGTTTTTATGTATTTCAAAGGGGATTTTTTATATTTTCGCCTGTATTTTTTGAATTTTTGTTGTTTGAATACATCCGAATTGAATACAATAAAAATAGCTACGAATAAAAACAATAAATTGAATACAACCGAATATTCCTATATTTTTAAAATTTTTGTTGTTTGAATACAACGGAATTGAATACAGTGCAAAAACAACTACGAATGAATACAATCGAATTAAATAAAACAGAATACACACCTACGAGCAGTAATTAGCTAAACTATAGCTATGACTTGTTAGAAGTTTCCAAACTATAGTTGTTTCCATAAGTTATCACGTAGCGTAAGGAATTGTTTGATACCTTTTTTTGGAGTATTCCTCGAAATGCTTTAGATGAAAAATGTATTTTTTTGATATGTCTATCACTTTAAAGAAAGTAAAAGTAGCATTTCCTTCTGGCAAACATGCCAAAGACGGGTGATTTCGACGAGAATCGCAAAATATTAATAAGTGAGACAATTTCAAGCAGACGTCTTCTTGTAATCCACTAAAAATCTAGTAGATTTCTTGCAAGTCCTCTTCACTGCCGATAATTTATGTTTTTTCTTATTGACGATTGACATGGAGATGGAATTGATAAGTCCAGATAGGTCAACCACATATATGGATGGTTAGAGCACATGATATTTGGATAACTACAACCTACTTAGCCCACCAAAGACGACAAGACGCATACTGTGACCAACGGTAAAACCTAACCACCAATTAAGTGAATGAAAATAACGACATATTAACGAAGACAACAAATACTAGTGATTCTATCAAATTATTAAGTCTTGATGTACAGAATTCCTCGATAACTGTAATTGTAAAAGATAATAGTTGAGGTAGGACTCATTGTAATACTGAAATTTTGGTGCACAATGCACTACCATGCTATCTTAATATCTCTAAGCATTGGAGACTCTGATTATAGGAAAAAGATGGGAGTACCAAACAAACAAGAGACTGTCCCACTCCAATATTCAAAGGAAGAAAAAAAAAAAAGAGCTATGCATTCAGAGTCTATTAAAAGAAGTATACAACAACAATCATCTCTCACCATTTTGTTTTATCTAAATTTATTTTTCCCTTTTAACCTTAATTTATGTGATTAAAGTGTAAAAATAGAGCATCACAGTCACTGGAAAGTTTTGAAACTGCTATTCATGGGAAAAAATGAGAGGGTGAAGTAGAGATGAAATACCAAGAGATGGTCTGAACTCTGAACGCTTGAGCAAGGAAGAACTGCCAAAGGAACAAGAGCATTTTCTTGGTGTTTCATCTCTTTTTAACCAGAGGTGATGGTTGAGATAGAAGGTAACGGAGTAGAGGAAAAACAATGTAATCAGTAGTCTCATCCATTTCATTAATTGTGTACTTTATATCCTGCTAACATAGATGTTTGTGCATCGGGCTTCCTTTTATATATATATATATATATATATAATCCTATAAAAAGATATGACCATTTTAAACAGCTGAAAATTGAAGGAGAAAAAGTAAATATGAGAGGTTAAAAGGTAAGCTTGTAAATTAGAGTTCAATATGTAGATGAAAGACTCTTCCCAATTAAGTGTAGTGAAAGCAATTTTCTCTGTAGAATGACAAAATGATCAATTAACATTTGAATGATATTTTAGTAAATCAGCTTTTGAATAATGAAACTCTATAATGATTCAACAGATACTGATAGAAGTGTTATTAAAAGCGAAAGGCACAAAAAAGCTCTAAGGTCAGTAGGGGCTTTAAGCGCAAAGCGCAAATAAAGCGATGGCTTTAATGAAAAAAGGCGCAATGGTGCAAAAATACAAATATATATGTTTAGATCAAGACTAATAATAATAAGCATGAAAAACAAATATGTGGACAAAGAAATTGTAAAAACATCACGAAAAATGAAAGATCATATATCTAGTGTCACCTCTTCAAGAGAGGCTCATTGGCAAGGAAAAGTGTGTCTTAGAGCCTTGATGATGACACTAAAGCGCACATAAAGCGAGGCGAAGCGCTCAACATGCTTTGAGCCTCGCTTCAGGGCTTAAGCACGCTTTAAGCGTGCCGTTGATAACACTGACCGATAGTTATGACAAAGTTAACCAATCAATACTAAAGGATCAGACTTCATCCGCCATAAGGTGATCTATCACAAAGATCAGAGGAGAAGCTTTATTGTTGTCGAGGAACCTATCTACACTCTATTAAACTTCTCTTAGTTGAGAGCTCAATAAATTCCTTCTAGAATTCTACGCTCTATTAAACTCTTCTCCTAGGCGAGAGATCAATCAATTCCTTTTAAAACATTCGCAATGCTCTCCTTTGCAGAGAGTGAGTTGGCTTGGCTTTGAATGAAAGAAATTTTCATCGTCACTTTCATTGGAGCCTGGGTTGTCTGATATGAAATCATAACGAAATACAGTAACGAAATCAATTATAGACAGATCATATACACAGCTGAAGAGAGAAACGTTGCATTGTTTCAGCTGCTTACTCAGTAAGCATACTGAATCATCAATCCAGAGTCAAAGCCTCGATGGACAAAGTTAAGAAGGTCCTAGCCACTTAATCTCACAAAATATATTATGAAGATGGTTTATCTGTCTCGAAACAGCTGGAAAACTTCTGAATTTCCATTCAAGCTCATTTTATAGGAAAGGGTTTTCAGTTTAAAGCAACAGCGTCATCAATAAAACAGACCTAGAATCTCGTCAATTAATCTTGCGCAGCTTAAGATGAAGTCCCTCTACATGTCAGTTCCACAACACATTATTTTATAGCAAGAGAAATCCAAACAACATGCCTTTGGAAAATAAAGCATGTAACAACACAACCAAAATTCAGAATAACACCCCTCTCGAAATGAGCATTACACAAAAAAGTACTTTAAGAAATCCGTATATTACAAAGACATATATACTACAAGGGATATATGTTAAACAAGGTAATATACCCGTGATATACATAAGTGTATATCACGGGCAATGCAGTGAATTCTGGCCCATCTCGGCAGCAACCCAGCAGTGGGCATCTCCAGCAGCCCACGGGCAGGAATGTATATTTGGTATATATAGTTAATATATTGTAGTGTAAAGGTTACCTTAATTAGTCTTGTACACTTACCATAATTGTATAGTTAGAATTATGGTAGAAGAAGGTTTTAGGAGCAGAATAGGAATAGGATTCTCCTATTATGGAAATATGTAACTTGTATATATACCTTTCAATTAATGAAAATAATCAAGGGGATTATTTCTTTCATGGTATCAAGAGACTAGGTCTAACAAAAATTTTTCTCTCCCAAATTTTGTGTCCTCGGCCAAACCCCCCCCCCCCTCGGGTTTCTTTTCCGAATTTCGTCTTCCGCTCTCAAAATCCCTCTTACTATTCCCAAAATTCCCCTCCTTCTTTGTTCTTTTAATATTTCTAAGAACAATTTTCATCCCGCCCTCATGGTTTCTAACGTCAAGAACAATATCCCTATTGTGCTTGAGATGGAAAACGTCCAATATGCGACGTGAACAGAATTGTTTAAAATTCACGCTATCTCCCATCAAGTTATTCATCACACAATTCCTCCCACTACACCTATTACCGCGGAGGATCCTCAGTTATGGATTACTCTTGATGCTACCGTTCTCCAGTGGATCTATTCCACTATTTCGGTTGACCTCTTACAGACGATTATTGAGCCAGATACCACGGCTATGGCTACATGGAATAGATTGCGTGACATACTCCAAGATAACCAACATTCATGTGTTATCACACTCGAGCAGGAATTCTCTCTAGTTCGCATGGAAGAATTCCCAAACGTATCTGCATATTGCAAGAAACTCAAGGAGTTGGCAGACCAACTTCGTAATGTTGGCGCACCTGTAACAAATAATCGTCTGGTTCTACAACTGGTTGCTGGTCTTTCTGAGGCCTATAATGGCATTGTGACTCTCCTTCGTCAAAGCAACCCACTTCCCACTTTTTATCAAGCCCGCTCCATGCTTACTTTGGAAGAAGCCGATTTAGCTAAAACGACGGCTACCGGAGCAAGCCTCGTCGTCCTAATGACGTCCTCCACAAATTCTTCAGGTTTTGTTGATAATTCGGGCCAAAACCATACTCAGGGTGGCGAAAAAAAATAATCGTAAGAATAATAACAAAAACTGCGGGGGCAAACACAGCGGTTTCGGTGGTCAGCAGGCCGGCAGTGAGCCCCGTCCAGTCAACGGTGGGCCTCCCCCCTACTGGTCCCAGTAGTGGGGCCCATGGCAGTGGGGCTGGGGCAATGGACCGTGGGCCAACAACCCCTATTTTCCAGTCACTGGATCAGGTAGCTAGTGGGCTGGCCAGTCCACTTTCAGGCCCAACAATCAGCAGTCACGGCGCACTGCCCACTGGCCCAGTAATTCCATTAGTTACGGCCCAGGACAACCCAGTTCTGGAATTCTTGGGCCCCGTCCTCCCCAAGCCCACCACGTAGCAGGCCCCACTCAGACAGATATCGAGGCCGCGATGCACACACTGAGTTTGACTCAACCGGACCCGAATTGGTGTATGGACACCGGTGCCACTACCCACATGACATCCGATTCAGGTACTCTCTCATCTTATCTCAATTTGAGCAACCCTCGCGGTATAATTGTCGATAATGGTAAATCTAATCCAATTCAGGGTTATGGTCAGAAAATGTTTTCTCCCCCAATCCACCCCTTAGGTTGAAAAATACTTTACATGCTCCCAAATTGATTAAAAACTTAGTGTCTGTCCGAAAGTTCACCACTGATAATTCTGTTTCTGTTGAATTTGATCATTTTGGTTTCTCTGTGAAGGATTTCAAGACGGGAGTCCTCTCATGAGGTGTGATAGTAGGGGAGATCTTTATCCTATCACACCCGGTTTCAGTCCATCGAGTCAAGCCTTGCCATCAGCCTTTGCCGCCATTTCTCCTTCCTTGTGGCATGCTCGCCTTGGTTATCCGGGATCCTCTATTTTGTCGGTGTTAGATAAAAATAGTTTTATTTCTTGTAAGGGTACGAGTCGTACTCCAATTTGTCAATCTTGTTCGTTAGGAAAAAGTGTTAAGTTGCCATTTGTAGACTCAAATTCTCATACTTCAATGCCATTTGATATTATTCATAGCGACCTATGGACGTCTCCTATTCTAAGTTCGTTGGGTCATCGGTATTATGTTCTTTTTTTGGATGATTATTCTAACTTTTTGTGGACGTTTCCAATTACAAATAAATCTCAAGTATTTTCCGTCTTCATAAAGTTTAGAGCATTCATTAGAACACAATTCGAAAGAGAAATAAAGAATATTCAGTGTGGTAATGGAAAAGAGTATGAAAATAGGGAGTTTCGGGAGTTCTGTGCAAATAATGGGATTAATTTTCATTTTTCATATCCTCATACATCTTCACAAAATGGGAAAGCCGAACGCAAAATTCGTTCCATAAATAACATTGTCCGAACTCTCTTAATTCATGCTTCCGTACCCCCATATTTTTGGCATCATGCTCTTCAAATAGCGACATATCTTCTTAACATAATTCATTACAAAGGTCTGACATATTCTTCCCCCCTCCAAATTTTATATAATAAAAATCCATATTATTCTCATCTTCGGGTTTTTGGGTGCTTATGTTATCCGTTATTCCCATCCACCATAATTAACAAACTTCAGGCCCGGTCTACTCCGTGTGTGTTTTTGGGTTATCCGTCTAATCATCGTGGTTACAAATGCTTTGGTTTATCCTCCAAGAAAATCATAATTAATCGCCATGTAATTTTTGATGAAACTCAATTTCCATTTACTAAAGTTCATACTCCCGAGCCTAGTTCGTATAAATTTTTGGATGATGGTATATCCCCGTATATTACTCACCCATTTTCGGACATATCCCGCACCTAAAATTCTCCAACAGGCCCACTGCCCGCTGGCCCCACTGTTCCGTCGCCAGTTCCCATCACTGGATCAGTTCCAGCGATTGGGCCAGTTCAACCCACCCACAGGCTGGTCCGGTTCTCCTTCCGATTTCGAGTTGGGCCGCGGAGCCCACCGCCCTGCTGGCCAGTGCTTCCCGAGCCCAGAAAATTCCCAAAATACGCCAACCTCTTCCTCGAGTCATAGACCAATCACTCGTAGTCAACGGGGTATTTTTACACCAAAAAGATATTTTAATTTACATTCGAATGTCTCTAAATCCCCCTTGCCCCGTAATCCTGTGTCTGCCTTCAACGACCCGAATTGGAAAATTGCTATGACCGATGAATATAATGCTCTTATTGATAATAAGACGTGGGAGTTGGTGCCCCGTCCCTCTGGTATTAATTTTATCAGGTCTATGTGGATTTTTGCTCATAAGGAAAATTCAGATGGTTCATTCACTCGACATAAGGCACGACTTGTGGGTGATGGTAAGACTCAACAGGTTGGGGTAGATTGTGGTGAGACGTTTAGTTCGGTGGTCAAGCCGACTACCATTCACACTGTGCTTAGCTTGGCTCTTTCGAAGGCTTGGCCTATTCATCAGTTGGATGTCAAGAACGCTTTCCTACATGGTGATCTCAAGGAAACAATCTATATGCATCAGCCGTTGGGGTTCAGGGACCCCAACCATCCTCATCATGTCTGTTTGTTGAAGAAGTCCTTATATGGGATTAAGCAGTCACCACGGGCCTGGTATACAAGGTTTGCTGACTGTGTGTCGACTATTGGGTTCACTCACAGCCGGTCAGATAATTCGTTGTTCATCTACATGCGTGGTTCGTCCTTGGCCTACATTATGTTGTATGTGGATGATATCATTTTGACTGTCTATTTCGATGCCTTACGCCGGTCTATCATGACCATGCTCAGCTCTGAGTTTGCTATGAAAGACTTAGGGCCCTTGAGTTACTTTTTGGAGATTGCCGTCAAACGTCATTCAGATGGATTGTTTTTGTCTCAACGAAAGTATGCAGCTGAGATCATCGAGAGAGCCGGGATGTCATCCTGTAAGTCCACTTCCACTCCAGTTGATACTAAGCCCAAGCTTGGTGCCGCGGTCGGCGTCCCTTACGAGGATCCGACCCGCTATCGCAGTCTTGCAGGGGCCCTTCAGTATCTTACCTTTACCAGATCGGATATTACGTATGTTGTTCAGCAGATGTGTTTATTCATGCATGATCCCAGAGTTGAGCACATGCATGCAATCAAATGCATCATTCGGTATATTCGGGATACACTGGACTATGGTTTGCATTTGTATCCTTCATCGACATCCACACTTGTCTCATACACAGATGCTGATTGGGGTGGTTGTCCAGACACCAGACGGTCTACGTCTGGCTATTGTATATTCCTTGGCAACAACTTGGTCTCATGGTCTGCGAAGCGTCAGGCGACTCTATCCCGCTCAAGTGCCGAGGTAGAATATCGAGGAGTAGCTAATGTGGTCTCAGAATCATGTTGGTTACGTAATTTGCTTCTAGAGCTTCATTATCCAATTCAAAAGGCAACCTTGGTTTATTGCGATAATATTAGTGCCATTTACCTTTCGGGTAATCCGGTTCAGCACCAACGCACTAAACATATCGAGATGGACATTCACTTTGTCCGTGAAAAGGTTGCTCGGGGTTAGGTACGCGTCTGTCACGTCCCGTCGAGATATCAGATTGCAGACATCTTTACAAAGGGTCTTCCCTCGGTCCTTTTTGAAGATTTTAGGGACAGTCTCAGCGTTCGAAGACCGCCCGCTATGACTGCGGGGGTGTGTTAAACAAGGTAATATACCCGTGATATACACTTGATATACATAAGTGTATATCACGGGCAATGCAGTGAATTCTGGCCCATCTCTAAGAAGCGGCCCGGCGGTGGGCATCTCCAGCAGCCCACGGGTAGGAATGTATATTTGGTATATATTGTTAATATATTGTAGTGTAAATGTTATCTTAATTAGTCTTGTACACTTACCATAATTGTATAGTTAGAATTATGGTAGAAGAAGGTTTTATGAGTAGAATAAGAATATGATTCTCCTATTATGGAAATATGTAACTTGTATATATATCTTTTAATTAATGAAAATAATCAAGGGGATTATTTCTTTCAATATAGAGTACCAACATCGAATATCCGCCCCCCCCCCCCCCCCCCCCCAAAAAAAAGACCACCTATGTCTGATCTTTTCAGCCCAGTTTCCCCTTCCATACCCAGACTCGCTAAGCATGAACAAATTGAAGATATATCCATAAAAAATACAGTGGAAAGGTCAAACACTAAATAATGAACAACCAACAAAAACAAAAAAAAAGGTATATGTTGCAAAATCAGTAAGGAGTGTAGTAGTACCGTGCTGCAGGTGCACCGTTTACTGGTGGCATTCCATAGGGCATCACAGGGGGTTGCCCGGGACCATAGTATCCGCCAGTAGTGATCTTTGCCAAACTCGTTTGCCCTTGCATGCCATCCCTGGTATACTGCTGACATACCATCTGTTCCTGTACTAGCAATTGCTCTTTCTTCTGCAAATCTGCCATTTGCACATAAGAAGGTGGTGGAACAGTCAAAGATGCAGCAAAGGGGTCTTGTACAACTATCTGGACTGTTCCATCAGGTGCCGGGAGTGCCAAAACTGGTTAGTAGTCTTCCCAATCCCAGGCAATGACACACTGCTGGCACTGCCACCACTCGATTGGGCAGTGGCTACATGTTGCCTAATAACAGACTGATCATACATGCCATTCAACAATAGTGGATCAAGACCACCACCCAATGCCGCCTTCTGCTTAGACAAATTACTTGCTATCTCTACCAAAGCCAGTTCCCAATCAGCCTTACCACTCTCAGCTGCTGGGTTCTGCCAAGCAGACGTAACCTCAGGTTCCCCATTGGATGAGAATGCATGTCATGACCTGTTTGCATTGTTTGTTCCTGGCCCTGCAAATAACGCCAAGGAAAATTTACTCCCCTGGTCATCGGCCGTAACACCCTCCTCCCTCAAATCTACCAAATCTCCCGTCTCCTGAACAGCAGGCTTAGGAGGCTCTGGTTCAGGAGGCGGTGGAGAAGTATAATCCTCTGGTGGTGGCAATGCTCTAATTTCATTCATATCTGGTGTTGGCTCCTCTTCCTGTGGAGCTGGCTGGCTCTCTACTTTCCTTTCAGGACTCTTCATCGCCTTAGCTCTATCTCTCACAAACTCTTCCAATATATCTAATAGTTTGCTTGTAATCCTCGACACTTCTGGGTACTCTGACGACCTTGCCACGCCAATATCCTTGCACCAGTTAAAGAACCCTACCAACTCATCTATCTGCTTTACTGCACTAGCATAGACATCAAAGGCCTTGACACAATCCTCATACTCCATATCAAAAAATTTATCCAACAGAACAGCCAAAACATCACATATATCTGTATACATTTTAAAACTTTCTCTCACCATAGGGTACAAAGCAACCAGCACCGTTCTTGGCCAACAAGACAAAAACTGATCTAGCAGTCTCTGCAAATGAGTCATTTCCCCAAAAATCCTTTCAGGCTTCATCTCTCTCAATGGAGTCACATCTTTCTTCTCCTGTATTGACTCTCTCACATCCCCTGACGATCTCGACTTCCTCATTCCATAACCAGGCTCATCTCTAAACTCCCCATGATCATAATTAGAACTCTGGGACGATCTCCACTGTTCCTCCCTAGATCCATATTTTCCAATCTCTCCACCATTTTTCTTCCTCTAAAAAACCATCAATTCTAACCTCTGATCCAAATACAAAGCATAAGTCCTCACAAAAGCCGAATGATCCCATGAATTCGAGTGAGCCTCATCTCTGAAATCCGACAAATTAAGCAACTCCCCTCCTAGTAGCATACATAATTTCTTGCTGAAATACAGCATCTCCATCATTGAGAAGTCTATGAATCAGCATCAAACACTTGAGGGCAACCATCCAATCGCGGGTTATGCCCAACCTTTTGGATATTGCAGACATACAAGGACTCACATAACCCCGTGAATATGAAGTCAATTGAAGAATCTCCCTTATGTACTTCTCTCCAGCAGGTTCATCATCATGGCTAGCAGCCTTAAAAATAGCAACTTCCAGCTCAGGTGCCATGTTGCTCGCCACTTTCGCGATCCCTATGCTTGTTTGATCCTTCACCGCCCCTGTAGCCTTTCGGATCGTCGTCCGCGCCATCGACCTTTTCTTTGTTCTGCATATCACAGAATTGGTATGTCACAGCTTCAAGATTTGAGCTGGTAAGACCATAATAGTATATCTAGGGCTGGCCAGTGGGCCGGGTCGGCCCGTACCGAAACCCGCCCCGATTCCCCTTAACAAAATAGAGTCGGGGTTCGAACCCGGGACGGGATCTGGGCTCGTCCAGCCCGGCCCCGTCCCGCTTTGACCCGCCCAGACCCGATCCCACCCCGACCCCGTCCCATCCGGCCCGCCCCCTCCCCTTTGCAAAAACTATACGTTGCAACAACGATCAAATTTTGATTTTTGGCCATTGTGAAACGGCTACAACGACCATTTTTGGTGTGGCCCAAATATATCTTAACCCATAAGTAAGAACTCTCCCTTATAAATACAATAATATAGTATTTTCTTACCAATGTGGGACATTGCTTAGAAATCACCAACACTCCCCCACCATTTCCAAGCAATACATAATAACATGATCTTATACTTAAATAGAGGTGTCTCGCGATTGAACCCCTATATTAGTGAAATATCTTTTAAATAATTAGGATGGCATAATAGACTATGCTTTGAACTAGCAATCCTCTCTTATTACTTAATTTCAAGTCACGCATAAGATACTTTATCCCCAATACATATAGAACTTACCGACACTTTTATGGCCATGTGTCCTGTATCCTTTTCATGAGCATTATGAAATCAAGCCTATTTGATTTCCTAAAGCGGCCTCACTTTAAGCTCATATAGGTGAACCTTTCACATACTCCATAATACAGTACACTTGTGGAAATCAATTGAGTAATAAATATGAGCAACTTTATTCATTTATGATAAAATGTATATATTATAACCTGGTGGTAGATCAGACAACTTCCAAGTTCTATTACCTATAATCGAATCCATTTCATCATTAATTGCTTCTTTCAAAAGGAAGCATCTAGAGACTTCGTTGCCTCCTCAAAGGTAACAAGATCAACTTCTAAATTATAACAGAAAGGTATGTAAGTGTCAATAGAAGACTGATCCCTACTTCCTTCCACGAGAAACATAAAGAACTCATCTTTGAAATCTTTAGCTTTTTGCACCCTTTTACTGCTTCTTGGTTCCACAACTTCCTCATTATATGAGTTATTATAAACTAAACCATGCTCTTCCCATAAATGAGAACTAGATGGTGATGTTGTGTCATGAGATCTAGGAATGGTACTAAATCTATTTTCATCGAAAATAGCATCCCTAGATTCAATTATAGTATTAACAGAATATGAATTATTAGGTTCAGTAACCTTAAATCCATAGACTTTACTGTTCATAGCATAGCCTATAAAAACACACTCAATTTCTTTATCCCCAAGTTTCTTTCTTTTGGGCTCTGGAACTTTAACAATTGCTCTACATCCCAAGACTCTAAGATGACTTAAGTTTGGTTTTCTTTTGTTCCAGAATTCATATGGGGTAGCCTTACTTCTCTTATTAGTAATATGTTAAGAATGTAACAAGTCGTATGCAAGGCTTCACCCCAATATCCATGTCCTAAACCCGACTTGGATAACATGGCATTTGCCATTTTCGTTTAGCACTCTATTTTCCTTTCGGCCACACCATTGTGTTGTGGTGTATAAGGTGTTGTAACTTGATGCAAAATTCCAGTTGATTAAATGAATGTTGGATTATAATATTAACCACATCTATCCGATCTAAGACACTTAATAAAGGTTTCACAATGAAGTTCTACTTTACTTTTAAACACTTAAAAATTTTCAAGTGCTTCACTTTTTGAATGTAACAAATATACATAACATATCTGGAATAGTCATCAATAAATGTAACAAAATAACGTTTTCCTTCTGTTGTCACATTTTCGCTCATGTCATATAAATCAATATGAACTAAATCAAGGGATTTCAAATCTCTTTGAACAGAAGGAAATGGCAATCTAGTGATTTTAGTGAGCATACATGTTCTACATTTTACAACATTCTTGTCAATTGAATGAATTAGAGATCGTAGATCCATATCTTTCAACTTTCTAAAATTTACACGTTCTAAACGATAATGCCATAAAGAAGAAGTATCAAGAGAGTCCAAGACATAAGCAGAAGCATTCATCACTTTATTAATGTTAACAAGATTCAATTTAAACATACCACAATGTAAATAACTCTTTTCTACAAACACCCCACCCTTAGAGAGTACAAATTTTCCTGCCTCATACACTTGATTGAACCCATATTGGTTAAAAATACTACCAGACATCAGATTCTTACTAACTTTTGGAGCATGGTAAACATCATTCAAAGTTAAACTTTTTCCAGAAGTAAAATCTAATACAATATTTCCTTTGCCTAAAACACTAACAGGAGACTTGTTTCCCATATAGAGAAAAGTTGAATCTTCCACTGGTTTATAGGTCTTGAAGTGAGACTTGTCCTTGCAAACATGTCTTGTAGCACCCGAATCAACCTACCAATCATTGTCATCTTAGACCATGTTGATTTCAAAAATCATGGAAGTGAAATTTTCATTGCCATTTGCAGCCTTTCGGTTCTTTTGTCATGAACCCGAACTGCCAGGATCCTTCTTATTTGGACAGTCACGTTTCATGTGAGGACCACCACAATTCCAACAAGCGAACTTCATTTTCTTGTTGCTGTCAATTTTGTTCTTGTTGTTGTTCTGCTTGTTTGAATTGAATTGCCTTTTCTTGCCTTTTCCCTTACTGGATTGGCCTTCCTCCACAATGTGGATATCCTGATCTTTGTTTTCTTATTTATGGAATTCTTCTTCTACTCGAAGATGGTTAGCCAATTCCTCAAGAGTAAGATCCTCCTTTTTATGTTTAAGACCGTGTTCGAATTCCTTCTAAGTTAGGGGAAACTTGTCTATTATACTAGATACAATAATAGATTCATATATATTCTTGTTATGTTGTTTGAAATTATCAATGATGCGTTCAATCTCATAGAATTGCTCCATTACTGACCTTTTTTCATTCATAGAATAACTGCTAAATTGAGTAACAATAAATTTCTTACTTGTTGCATCTTCACGCATGTACCTTGCCTCCAATTGATCCCATAGTTCCTTTGCATAAGACACAGTCTGGTAAGAATCGAACAAGAAATCAGACATCCCATTCAGAATATGGCTTCGATATATGTATTCATCATTCTCCCATTTTGCCCTGGCGCGTGTCTCTGCAATGGTCTCGTTCTCCTCTTCTTCTGGTTGTGGAGTAGTCAGAACATAAGCAACGTTCAATGTGGTGAGAAGAAAGTGCATCTTTTTCTGCCATCTTCAAAAATTACCACCATCAAACTTGTCCAGTTTGATAAAGTTTGATGTTATCTGCCTAATCATAGCTATGAAAAATAAACAGTCTTAAGATTGTTTGTTACAATTTTCAAAAAATGTAGAAAACCGATTTCACTAGCGAGTACGAACTCTCCCCTTAAGACTATTTCACCCCCATAGAGTGCACCGGGAAGGATAGAATGTCTTAGGGATACTAAGAAGTCTAATCAAATATCGTTTGCACTAAAACGTTTGATTCCTACTGTATTTAGAATTTTTCTGATTATTCTTAACTGGTGGGAATATGTCAATCTATTTATAGATAGATGGTGCTTGTTCATGGTGCCTCTTGAGATTACACCAACAGTTAAGATTAAATCTGTTGGTTACATAACCAACTGTCATGCCTTTTCATAATTAACCAAATTAATTTAATTAATTAATTAATTAATTCTGTCCAAAATAGTATTAGAGCAAAATGAACTTCCTATTTGGACTCGCGCACGTGCAGTCGTGCAAAGTGCTAAGTGCTTGTTTTTTATTATAATATAGTAAGAATAATCAAGGCAAACCACTTGCATAGTGTGGCCCAAACATATCTTAACCCATAAGGAAGAACTCTCCCTTATAAATACAATAATACAGTGTTTCCTCACCAATGTGGGACATTGCTTAGAAATAACCAACAATCCCCCACCATTTCCAAGCAATGCTTAATAACATGATCTTATGCTTAAATAGAGGTGTCTCACAATTGAACTCCTATATTAGTAAAATGTCTTTTAAGTAATTAGGATGTCATGGTAGACTATGCTTTGAACTAGCGATCCTCTCTTATTACTTAATTTTAAGCCACGCATAAGATACTTTATCCCCAATACATATAGATGTTACCGATACTTTTATGGCCATGTGTCATGTATCCTTTTCTTGATCATTAAGAAATCAAGCCTAGTTGATTTCCTAAAACGACCTCACTTTAAGCTCATATAGGTGAAATTTTCACATACTCCACCATATAGTACACTTATGGAAATCAATTGAGTAATAGATATGAACAACTTTATTCATTTATGATAAAATGTACATATTACCCAGGCATACCCGGAGAAATATAAAATATATCACACACATCTTTATTGCATAAACATACCACTAAAGGTTCATTAAGACTATAAATTTGCTCATCCTACATACACATTATGGAACCAGGCACAACTTGGGATGGTAAGACAAGTGCTTGCAACTATAGAATGATGTACTTGGTCTCATTGAACTTAAGATTCAGGGGTTTTATCGAGTGTTAAGTCGTGGTTCCACCATTGGTAGTTAAGAGTATAGGCTTCAAACCCATCCCTTTTGTAGTTTTGGTAACTAAATGCCTCGTAAGGCTTTTTGTCAAGAGATCTGCCAGATTCTGATTTGTACGTACAAAGTCCACAGTTTTAACATCATCACGAATGAGTTGTTTCACATAACTATGTCATAAAACAATGTGCCTTGATTTACCATTATAAACTTCACTGTATGCTTTAGCCAATGTAGCCTCATTATCATAATGAATTAAGATATGTGACATAGGCTTTACCCACAAAGGCAAATCATACAAAAAATTTCTTAGCCACTCGGTTTCCTTGCTTGCAGATGCTAATGCTATAGATTCAGATGCCATAGTTGAATCTGCAATACAAGTCTGTTTCTTGGATCCCCATGAAACTGAACCCCCACCAAGTGTGTATATCCACTCACTCGTAGAGGAATGATCACCGTTAGATATCCAACTTGCATCAGAAAAACCTTCTAATACACAAGGAAATCTATAATAATATATCCCATAGTGAATAGTTCTCCTAAGATACTTAAGTAGCCTTCGAACCGCATGCCAATGAGCATGACTTAGATTATGAGTAAAACTACTCAGCTTTCCTACATCAAAACTAATATCAGGTCTTGTACATGTCATGGCACACATAAGACACCTTAGCATACTCTAATTGTTTCACAGGTTCTCCTGTATTCTTAGATAACACAACATTGTGATCAAGAGGTGTAGATGCACATTTACAATCAAAGTTGTTAAGCTTCTTTAACACCTTTTCAATGTAATATGACTGATTCAAGGCCTAACCACTAGTATGTCTAGTAATTTTAATGCCTAAAATGACATCCGCTTCACCCATGTCTTTCATGGAGAAATTAGCAGATAAAAACTCCTTTGTGTCCACCACTTGTTGGAGATCAGTGCCAAATATTAACATGTCATCCACATATAAACAAATGACAACTCTCTTGTTTCCAACAAACTTACTATATACACACTCATCGACATCATTGATAATAAATACATTAGCAAGTACAACTTGATCAAATTTTTGGTGCCATTGTATGGGAACCTGCTTAAGCCCATACAATGATTTGATCAACTTACACACTTTGTGTTCTTGACCAGGAACAACAAACCCCTCGGGTTGTTCCATATGCACCTCCTCATCTAATTCACCATTTAGAAATGCGGTCTTCAAGTCCATTTGATGAATAACGAGACAAAATATTGAGGCTAATGCAATCAACATCCTTAATGTTGTTGTCCTTGCAATATGAGCATAGGTTTCGAAGTAATCAATACCTATTTTTTGAGTGTAGCCTTGGCTACTAAACGATCCTTGAACCTGTCTATAGTTCCATCTACTTTCATTTTCCTTTTGGAAATCCACTTACAACCAATGGATTTACAACCTGGTGGTAGATCAGCCAAATTCCAAGTTCTATTACCTGTAATCGAATCCATTTCATCATTAATTGCTTCTTTCAAAAGGAAGCATTTAGAGACTTCGTTGCCTCCTCAAAGGTAACAGGATCAACTTCTAAATTATAACAGAAAGGTATGTAAGTGTCAATAGAAGACTGATCCCTACTTCCTTCCATGAGAAACATAAGGAACTCATCTCTGAAATCTTTAGCTTTTTGCACCCTTTTACTGCTTCTTGGTTCCACAACTTCCTCATTATATGAGTTATTATAAACTAAACCATGCTCTTCCCATAAATGAGAACTAGATGGTGATGTTGTGTCATGAGATCTAGGAATGGTACTAAATCTATTTTCATCGAAAATAGCATCCCTAGATTCAATTATAGTATTAACAGAATATGAATTATTAGGTTCAGTAACCTTAAATCCATAGACTTTACTGTTCATAGCATAGCCTATAAAAACACACTCAATTTCTTTATCCCCAAGTTTCTTTCTTTTGGGCTCTGGAACTTTAACAATTGCTCTACATCCCAAGACTCTAAGATGACTTAAGTTTGGTTTTCTTTTGTTCCAGAATTCATATGGGGTAGCCTTACTTCTCTTATTAGTAATATGTTAAGAATGTAACAAGCTGTATGCAAGGCTTCACCCCAATATCCATGTCCTAAACCCGACTTGGATAACATGGCATTTGCCATTTTCGTTTAGCACTCTATTTTCCTTTCGGCCACACCATTGTGTTGTGGTGTATAAGGTGTTGTAACTTGATGCAAAATTCCAGTTGATTAAATGAATGTTGGATTATAATATTAACCACATCTATCCGATCTAAGACACTTAATAAAGGTTTCATAATGAAGTTCTACTTTACTTTTAAACACTTAAAAATTTTCAAGTGCTTCACTTTTTGAATGTAACAAATATACATAACATATCTGGAATAGTCATCAATAAATGTAACAAAATAACGTTTTCCTTCTGTTGTCACATTTTCGCTCATGTCATATAAATCAATATGAACTAAATCAAGGGATTTCAAATCTCTTTGAACAGAAGGAAATGGCAATCTAGTGATTTTAGTGAGCATACATGTTCTACATTTTACAACATTCTTGTCAATTGAATGAATTAGAGATCGTAGATCCATATCTTTCAACTTTCTAAAATTTACACGTTCTAAACGATAATGCCATAAAGAAGAAGTATCAAGAGAGTCCAAGACATAAGCAGAAGCATTCATCACTTTATTAATGTTAACAAGATTCAATTTAAACATACCACAATGTAAATAACTCTTTTCTACAAACACCCCACCCTTAGAGAGTACAAAGTTTCCTGCCTCATACACTTGTTTGAACCCATATTGGTTAAAAATACTACCAGACATTAGATTCTTACTAACTTCTGGAGCATGATAAACATCATTCAAAGTTAAACTTTTTCCAGAAGTAAAATCTAATACAACACTTCCTTTGCCTAAAACACTAACATGAGACTTGTTTCCAATATAGAGAAAAGTTGAATCTTCCACTAGTTTATAGGTATTGAAGTGAGACTTGTCCTTGAAAACATGTCTTGTACCTCCCGAATCAACCCACCAATCATTGTCATCTTAGACCATGTTGATTTCAAAAATCATAGAAGTGAAATTTTCGTTGCCATCTGTAGCCTTTCGGTTCTTCTGTCCTGAACCTGAACTGCTAGGATCCTTCTTATTTAGATAGTCACGTTTCATGTTAGGACCACCACATTCTAACAAGCGAACTTCTTTTTCTTGTTGCTGCCAGTTTTGTTCTTATTGTTGTTTTGCTTGTTTGAATTGACCTGCCTTTTCCCTTACTGGATTGGCCTTCCTCCACAATGTGGATATTATGATCTTTGTTTTCTTGTTTCCGGAATTCTTCTTCTACACGAAGATGGTTAGACAATTCCTCAAGAGTAAGATTTTTTTTTATGTTTAAAGATGTGTTTGAATTCCTTCCAAGTTAGGGGCAACTTGTCTATTATACTAGATACAACAATATATTCATTTATATTCATGTTATGTTGTTTAAATTACCAAGGATGCATTCAGTCTCATAGAATTGCTCCATTACTGACCTTTTTTCATTCATAGAATAACTGCTAAATTGGGTAACAATAAATTTCTTACTTGTTACATCTTCACGCATGTACCTTGCCTCCAATTGATCCCACAGTTCCTTTTCACAAGACACAGTCAGGTAAGAATCGAACAAGGCATCATACATCCCGTTCAGAATATGACCTCGATATATGTATTCATCATTCTCCCATTTTTCCCTGGCGCGCGTCTGTGCAATAGTCTCGTTCTTCTCTTCTTCTGGTTTTGGAGTAGTCAGAACATAAGCAACGTTCAATGTGATGAGAAGAAAGTGCATCTTTTTCTGCCATCTTCAAAAATTACCACCATCAAACTTGTCCAGTTTGACAAAGTTTGATGTCATCTCCCTAATACTAGCCATGAAAAATAAATAGTCTTAAGATTGTTTGTTACAATTTTCAGAAAATATAAAAAAATGACTTCACAAGCGAGTACGAACTCTCCCCTTAAGACTATTTCACTCCCATAGAGTGCACCGGGAATGATAGAATGTCTTAGGGATACTAAGAAGTCTAATCAAATATCGTTTGCACTAAAACAACGTTTTATTCCTACTGTATTGAGAATTTTTCTGATTGTTCTTAACTGGTAGGAATATGTCAATCTATTTATAGATAGATGGTGCCTATTCATGGTGCTTCTTGAGATTACACCAACAATTAAGATTAAATATGTTGGTTAAATAACCAACTGTCATGCCTTTTCATGATTATCTGAATTAATTAAATTAATTAATTAATTCTGTCCAAAATAGTATTAGACCAAAATGAACTTCCTATTTCGACTCGCGCACGTGCAGTCGTGCAAAGTGCTAAGTCCTTTTTTTGTTTTAATATAATAAGAATAATCAAGGCAAACCACTTGCAAATTGTGGCCCAAATATATCTTAACCCATAAGCAAGAACTCTCTCTTATAAATACAATAATATAGTATTTCCTCCGTGAAAGAAATAATCCCCATGATCATTTTCATTGATTGAATAGATATATATACAAGTTACAAAGCCTTCTTCTACCATAATTCTAACTCTACAATTATGGTAACTCTACAATTATGGTAGTGTATATTCCTAATTATGGTAACCTATATATTACAATATATTACACATATATTTTCCTAATATACAAGATTCTTACCTTGTCTAATATTAACAATTACCAAAAGAATTAGAGCCAAATCTGGCCAAATCCGAGAGCCATAAGGCATTGCCTTATTTAACACACACCCGCAGTCATAGCGGACGGTCTTCGAACGCTGAGACTGTCCCTAAAATCTTCAAAGAGAACCGCTGGTAGACCCTTTGTAAAGATGTCTGCAATTTGATAACGCGACGGGACATGGCATACGCGAACTTGACCCTTTGCAACCTTTTCGCGGACAAAGTGAATGTCCATTTCTATATGCTTAGTACGTTGGTGTTGAACTGGGTTACCTGAAAGGTAGATGACACTAATGTTATCGCAATATACCAAGGTTGCCTTCTGAATAGGACAATGAAGCTCCAAAAGCAAATTACGTAGCCAACATGATTCGGAGACCACATTCGCCACCCCTCGATATTCTGCCTCGGCACTTGAGCGTGATAGGGTTGCCTGACGTTTTGCTGACCAGGAGACCAAGTTGTTGCCAAAGAACATACAGTAGCCAGAAGTCGACCGTCTGGTGTCGGGACAACCACCCCAATCAGCATCCGTGTAGGAAATAAGTGTGGATGTAGATGACGGATACAAGCGCAACCCATAGTCTAGTGTCCCCTGAATATACCGAATGATGCGTTTGATTGCATTTATGTGCTCAACTCTGGGATTATGCATGAATAAACACACCTACTGAACCGCATATGTAATATCCGGTCTGGTAAAGGTAAGATACTGGAGGGCCCCTGCAAGACTGCGATAGCGGGTCGGGTCCTCGTATGGTGCACCTGCTGTGGCACTTAGTTTTTGGTTTGCATCAACTGGCGTGGAGATGGACTTACAGGATGACATCCCAGCCCTCTCGATGATCTCAGCAGCATACTTCCGTTGAGACAGAAACAACCCACCTGAATGACGCTTGACGGCAATCCCCAAAAAATAACTCAAAGGCCCTAAGTCTTTCATAGCAAACTCAGACCTGAGCATGGTCATGATAGACTGGCGTAAGGCATCTGAAGAGGCAGTCAAGATGATATCATCCACGTACAACAGGATGTAGGCCAAGGACGAACCACTGCGGTAGATGAACAAGGAATTATCTGACCTGCTGTGAGTGAACCCAATAGTTGAAACAAATTCAGCAAACCTCGTGTACCAGGCCCTTGGAGACTGCTTAAGCCCATACAATGATTTCTTCAACAAACAGACATGATTAGGGTGGTTGGGATCCCTGAAACCCAACGGCTGATGCATATAGACTGTTTCCTTGAGGTCACCATGTAGGAAAGCATTCTTGACATCCAACTGATGAATTGGCCAAGTCTTTGAAAGAGCCAAGCTAAGCACAGTGCGAATGGTAGCCGGTTTGACCACCGGACTAAACGTCTCACCACAATCAATTCCAACCTGCTGAGTCTTACCATCACCAACAAGTCGCGCCTTATGTCGAGTAAAGGACCCAACTGAATTCTCCTTATGAGCAAAAATCCACATAGACCTGATAACAATAATACCATATGGACGGGGCACCAACTCCCACGTCTTATTAGCAATAAGAGCATTATATTCATCAGTCATAGCAATTTTCCAATTAGGGTCATTTAAAGCCGACACAGGATTGCGGGGCAAGGGGGATTTAGAGACATCCGAATGTAAATTAAAATGTCTTTTAGGTGTAAAAATACCCCGCTGACTTCGAGTGACCGGTCTATGACTCGAGGAAGAATTTTGGGAATTTTCTGGGCTTGGGACGGAGGGCGCGGCGGCACGGTGGGCTCGCTTCGGCCCAAATCGGTAAATCGTTGGACTCGTCGGGCGGACCCGGTTCCGAGAATTGGGCTGGACCGGCCCAATTTCTCGGGATTGTTCCGATTGATGGAATTACCGGGCGAGACGATGCAGTCTTGGGGTCCAATGGCGGGCGGTGGCCCGCCGGGAGGATTTAGGGTGCGGGAGAGGTCCGAAAAATTCCGAATAATATACGGGGATATTTGGTCATCCAAAAAATTATATGACTTAGGCTCGGGAGTATGAACTTTCGTAAAAGGAAATTGGGTTTCATAAAAAAATGACATGGCAATTTATTATGATTTTCTTGGAGGATAAATCAAAACACTTATAACCACGATGATTCGACGGATAACCCAAAAACACACACGGGGTAGACCGAGCCTGAAGTTTGTTAATTGTGGTGGATGGGAATAACGGATAACACAAGCACCCAAAAATCCGAAGATGAGAATAAGAAGGGTTCTTATTATATAGGATTTTGAGGGAGGAAGAATATGTCAGTCCTTTAGACGGAATTATGTTAAGAAGATATGTGGCCATTTGTAGAGCATGATGCCAAAAATATAGAGGTACGGAGGCATGAATTAAGAGTGTTCGGACAATGTTATTTATGGAACGAATTTTGCATTCGGCTTTCCCATTTTGTGAAGATGTATGAGGACATGAAAAACGAAAATTTATCCCATTATTAGCACAAAACTCCCAAAACTCCCTATTGTCATACTCTTTCCCATTATCACATTGAATATTTTTTATTTCTCTTTCGAATTGAGTACGAATGAACGCTCTAAATTTGATGAAGACAGAAAACACTTGTGATTTATTCGCAATTGGAAACGTCCACAAAAATCTAGAATAATCATCTAAAAAGAGAACATAATATCGATGACCCATTGAACTAAGAACAGGAGATGTCCATAAGTCGCTATGAATAATTTCAAATGGCTTTGAAGTATGAGAATTGGAGTCTACAAATGGCAGCTTAACAATTTTCCCTAAAGAACAAGACTGACAAAGTGGAGTACGACTCGTACCCTTACAAGAAATAAAGCAATTTTTATCTAAAACTGATAAAATAGAAGATCCCGGATGACCCGACGAGCATGCCACATGGAAGGAGAGATGGTCGCAAAAGGCGACGGCAAGGCTGGACTCGATGGACTGAAACCGGGCATGATAGGATACAGATCCCCCCTACTATCACACCTCATGAGATGACTCCCCGTCTTGAAATCCTTCACAGAGAAACCGAAAGGATCAAATTCAACGGAAACAGAATTGTCATTTGTGAATTTTCGGACAGACACTAAATTTTTAATCAATTTAGGAGCATGTAAAGTATTTTTCAAGAGGAGTGGTGGATTGGGGGGAGACAACGTTTTCTGACCATACCCTAGAATTGGAATAGAACTGCCATTACCAACAATTATCCCCCGAGGGGGTGCTCAAATTGGAATAAGATGAGAGAGTACCTGATTCGGAAGTCATGTGAGTGGTGGCACCGGTGTCCATATACCAATTTGGGTCCGGTTGAGATAACCCCAATGTGTGCATCGCGGCCTCGATATCAGTCTGAGTGGGGCCTGTTGCATGATGGGCCTGCGGTGGTCGGGGCCCAAGAACTCCTATCCGTGGTGCACCTGGGCCGTAGCTGTTGTTGCTACCGTTGCTGGGCCACTGCTGGGTATTGGGCCTGGACTGGTGGCCAGCCCACTGGAAACTGCTGCTGGATGGTACGGGTTCCACTGCCATTGGCCCCACTGTTGGGCCCATGGCGGTGGTGGGCCACTGTACCCTGGCTGGGACCCACCGCCTGCTTGTTGACTACCAGAACCGCCACCAGAACCGCCGCGTTTGCCCTCGCGATTTTTGTTATTATTCTTGCGATTATTCTTGCCGCCACCATTATTATGGTTTTGGCCTGAATTATTAACAAAACCCGAAGGACTAGGAGAGGATGCCACTATGACAACTGGGCTTGCTCCGGTAGCCGCCTTTTTAGCCAAACCGGCTTCTTCCAACGTCAGCATAGAGCGGGCTTGATGGAAGTCTGGAATAGGGTTGCTTTGGTGAAGGAGAGTTCCAACACTATTATAAGCCTCCGAAAGACCGGCAACCAACTGTAGAACTAGACGATTATTTGTTACTGGTGCGCCAACATTACGGAGTTGATCCGCCAACTCCTTTAGTTTCTTGCAATATGCAGAAATGTTCGGAAATTCGTCCATTCGAACTAGAGAGAATTCCTGCTCGAGTGTGACGACACGGGAATGTTGGTTGTCTTGGAATATGTCACGCAATCTATTCCATGCAGCCATAGCCGTGGTATCCGGCTCCATAATCATCTGTAGAAGGTCCAATGAAATTGTGGCGTATATCCACCGAAGAACGGTAGCATCAAGTGTAATCCATAACTCAGGATCCTCCGCAGGAAGGGGTCTATCGGGAGGAATGATGTGATGAAGAACTTGATAAGATATAGCGTGAATTTTAAACAACTCCGCCCACGTTGCATATTGAACGTTTTCCATCTCAAGGACAATAGGGACACTGAGCTTGATGTTGGAAACTGTGAGGGCAGGGTGAAAATTGTTCTTAGACATATTGAAAGAACAAAGAAGGAGGGGAAATTTAAGAGAGGTTTTTTTTAAAGCGGAAGACAAAATTTTGGAGAGAAAACCCGAGGGGGGGGGGGGGGTTCTCAGCCACAAGGCAAAAGTTGAGAGAAGAACTTTTGTTTAGACCTAGTCTCTTGATACCATGAAAGAAATAATCCCCTTGATCATTTTCATTGATTGAATAGATATATATACAAGTTACAAAGCCTTCTTCTACCATAATTCTAACTCTACAATTATGGTAACTCTACAATTATGGTAGTGTATATTCCTAATTATGGTAACCTATATATTACAATATATTACACATATATTTTCCTAATATACAAGATTCTTACCTTGTCTAATATTAACAATTACCAAAAGAATTAGAGCCAAATCTGGCCAAATCCGAGAGCCATAAGGCATTGCCTTGTTTTAACACTCCGCAACGTGGGACATTGCTTAGAAATCACCAACATGTCTATAATCTCTATGACTATATAATATAATATAATAATTGTACACGAGATGATGTTTGCCTACATATATAAAAAAGAATAATCATGAAAAGTTGGCACTAGTAGAGATGAAATAAGGCTCACCAGAAGTATGGCTGGGGAGGTTGAAGCACAACTTGTGTCACCAACTCTAGTCATACATGTATTTGTACTTAAAAATAACATTTTTGTGCTCGGATGTGAACACAAATGTAACTAGTAAGTTTCATTCACTCTCTCCAAAAGGTTGAGATGAGTGAAAAACATTCATGTAAAATAAGTAATTTTAGTATTTAAGAATAACATACTATTTTAGAAGACTTACATATTTTTTCTTTGCAGAAGTGAATCTACAGTAATCACAACTTATATCACCGATCATCGCGAATCCTCACAATACTGGTGAATCTCTTATTTGCAACACCTAAAATGTTTCTAGGAAGATGCAAAGAATTTTCTCTTTGTAAACCTTAACTGTCATATTAATATAAAAGAATCATCATATTTGCAACACCTATAATGGTGTATTTATATATTATATATAGGATTTAAAAGGAGGACAATCTAATGGTTAACATGCTAATTAGCAACTCTTATCGGTAGACCCGACCCAATAAATTTTTCTTACATCTCTCATTCACACATAAGGGAATAGTGCTCAAGCTCCACTAAGCAGTGCACATAGGGCACTTATGAGGATGAAAAGGATGATGCTGATTATGATGTTGCAGAGGATGAAGAGGGTGATGCTGATTATGATGTTGCAGAGGATGATGATGAGTAGACATGGAGTTCTTTCTCCCCCTAATTTTTATTATATTTTATTGCACTGGGGACAGAGCTTAATTTTATGTATTTGGTGGGAAGGAAACTTCTTATTTCATGATTGTATAATTCGTACTATTTTTATTTTGTCACTTGACATAGTTTTCATTCTAGGAAGTTATGGGTTGTGGTTCTTCACAAATATTCACGGCATGTAATAATTTAGTAATTAATATATTAGTAGTTTAGTAGTATTGTGTCGTGCTGGTAGTCAGTGCACCCCTTGATTTTTATTTTCGGTTCTTTTCGAGGCGAGTGCTTGAACCGTAGTAGTTTTTTTAGTCATAGGAGAGGCAGTAGGGAATATTAATAATTAGGTAGGAGGTATGAGGTGAGAAACCCTAAAGGTTGTTTGAATGCTAGGTGCTAGCAATTGGGGCACTATTCACAACATGAGTGATTCTCATAGTTTGAAAGTGAAAATGATCATAAAAAGTAAATCACTTCTTTCGAGACACTTAGGCTATTCTACTTGACTAGTAGATAATTTTATGCTTAAAGATGCTTGCACTGAATTCGTACTATTGTTTGATAAGTTGAGGTCGATGTGAATTCGTCTCGAGTCATTAGTGTACCATGTGTGCTGAAATTTTATTTGTATTCCATGTTTCATGTTGATGTCTAGAACTTGTCGCTATGTGTACAAAGTAAAATGAGGTATGTTGAATTTAGGAGATGATATAGGAAACTCTTTGTTAGTCATGACTTTCAACCGTCTATTTGCCTACCCGTATATGATATCCTTAGTTAATCCCTTCGAGCATTTAGTCTATTTCTTTGGTAACCGAGTATTGAGCCTATCCCCTTTGTTTGATACAACTTAAAACAAATTTGGTCACGAACTCTTAAAGCACTTGGAATATTGAGCGCTTAAATGTTAGTGGGAAGTATACATAACGGGAGGTTGAAGTGGAAACTAGAAAATGAGGTTGGGGTGCACTTGTAAAATAATAGTTGAACGTATGTTATTGGTAGGGAGTGAAAAGAGAAAAAAGTTTGATTGACTTGAAAACAAAGAACAATGTGTGATTTCTCTTGCTAGCAAGGTACAAAAATAAAGAGTGTGCTTAATGAAAATGGGGATATAAGGGAAAGTGAAAAGAGTGGTGGACAAAAATTGACGAAACAAAGAAAGCGCATAAGTGAAAATAAAGTGATGTCTTAAATGTTCTTATGGAGGTTAGTCAATATTCATCCAAAGTAAATCCTACCTGTCCTGTAGCTGACATTACAAAACTTCAAAGTTCTATTAGATCGTATACTTGATATGCTTATGTTAATAAAGTATAACATTAAGATCAAGCTTATGGTACGTCGTATGTGAAAGTGAAGTTTCTTGTCGAGAGTGAGTGAAATTCTTTCTATCTTTCTGTTCATAATGTTACTTGATTTCATTTATAAATATTGGGCAACTCTCATATTTTGTGAGGGCACGTGATTGGTGAGAGACATGTGATATGTGTGATTTCTGTATTAGGCAGCATGACCGTTTTTACCTTAATTAATATCTATGAACCAATTTTAGAGGCTAGGGTGTTCTAAATAAATTATTGATGTGCTTGAAATTGATGTCATGCATAAGTTACTTGAGAGTTTGATTGCATATGTTTAAATAGTCGTAGTGGCCTTAAGCCGAATAGACCTATTCAAACTGGAGCAGTAAGTGGTGAGATGTTCCTAAGAAAGTGGGTGTGTTTAGTTGATTGTTTGAGGATGAACAAAGGTTCAAGTGCGGGTGCGAATGGTAGTGTTAGGTGTATTTATACGTCTTTCTGCAGTATTTTATTCATGTTTGTACCTTGTTTTGGAGCTAAATGCATTAAATACACCTTACTAATGTTGACTTTGCTATATAGAACTGATTTGTGCTTTATTGTGAAATTTAGGTACCTTACGTTGAAAATGCGCAGGGATCAAAATTGGCTAACTGTAGAACCAACTAGAGACCTCATCTTCATAGCTATGAAGATGTTATATTTTCTTGCATTGGTTGTTAAGCCAGAAGATAATGAGAAAGTCATAAGCCCTCTCAGCATCAATCTTACTAACTCAAACTCCCCTTTACAGAAGATGAGCATGTCATAAACAAAACATAAGTGGTACAACTTCATACTTCTGCATTTTATGTGAAAAGAAAACCCCTCTTGGCTTGCCACATATTGCATCATCCCGGAGAAGTATTCCATGCATATCACAATGATCAAGGGAGAAATAGGATTCCCTTGCCTTAACCCCCTCCTTCCCATAATGTCCCCATGGACAGATGCATTCAGGGCTATTGTGTATTGAGTAGATGTTCCATCACCCATTTTATGAATTTATAGGGGAAATTCAATCCATATAGCATTTCTTCTACAAATCTCCACTCAACTGTGTCATATTCCATCCTAAGATCTATCTTGATCAAACAACTCTTAGTGACATTTTTTTTATTGTACAGTCTTACCAAGTCTTGATATATAAGGATGTTCTACACTATGGTTCTTCCTGCAATGAATGCACTAGATCTATCTTGATCAAACAACTCTTAGTGGCATTTTTTTATTGTACAGTCTTACCAACTCTTGACATATGAGGATGTTCTACACTATGGTTCTTCCTCCAATGAATGCACTATGATTTTTTGCAATGATAGTAGGCAGGACATTTTTCAACTTGATACTCATCATCTTAGATATAACCTTATAAACTGTGTTGCAATATAAAATTGGCTGATAGTCAGTCGCTGCATCTGTATGTGTGCTCTTAGGAATCAGGTTGATGATTGTATAATTAACTCCCTTTAGCATTTTCACAGTCTGAAAGAATTCAAGCATTGCTGCTACCACATCACCTCCTACTATTTCCTAACTATCCTTGAAGAATTTGATTTCATATCCATCAGGCCCAGGTGCCTTATCCCCATCTATAGCCCATAAGTCTTGCTTGACCTCTTAAGGTGTAACCTCTTTGACCATTAATTCTCTGTGCTCTTCATATACTAGGGGTCCTGTAATGATAATATAGCTGCTAGCATGTTGCTCTACATTATTGGATCCCAAAATCTAAGTATAAAACTCTATTTATGCCCTATTTATGTTCTTTATTCCTGTTTATTGCACCCCTTGACAATTTTTCACAATAAAAATTATGTTACTATTCCTCGTTGATTTGAGAAAACTGTGGTAGAATTTAGTATTTTGATCCGCCTCTACTAGTCGTTGTACTTCGCTCCTTTGTCTGAGAAATTGGTGCTTGGCCTGTTATAGTAGACTATATTCCTGAGCTAGCTGCTTCTTTTCCTCAAATAAATTTTTATTCATGGGTTTTTCCTGGATCATGCTCAGGCATTGGTACAACTTCTCCAATGATTGGTTTGTCTTTCTCTCTACATCACTAAACCGGTCTTTAATTAGGTTCTGCAGCACCGTGTTGAGTCTGTTTAATATGCCTACTAGCTGATACATTTTCCAACCAGTACTCCCCAATTCCCAGCTTGCTTGAACTCTACTTTCAAAGTCTAGTATTAGGCTCCACTTATTGAAGTATTAAATTGTTTTCTCCTTTTCATAGTCCCATCTTCCTATTATATAATAGCTGGATAATAGTTATATAGTCCTGCATGCATGAAATGTATTACTGATACTAGAAGTTGAGTCATCCATTCACTATTTACTAACACCCTATAAATTTCGCTCATCACCCTATCCTGTCCACTTTGCTTGTTACTCTAAGTGAAGAATGATCCTGAAGATTTTAGATCACGCAGTGCACATGCCTTTGCGTAACCTCTCTAACCTCAGCTAGTGTCACTGGACTGCCCATCCTCTCCTCTCTGTACATTATATAATTAAAGTCTCTCATTACTATCTATGGCCATTGTACTCGATCATACATATTCAGTATATCACTCCACAAATCTCGCCTTATTGCCTTACCATTGTAACCATACACTGACACAAAAACTTCATTCCATGTGCCTCTATGCCTTGCCTTACTATGTATAATTTGAGTGTAAACATATAATATATAGACCTCAAAAATGGATGGTTTCCATATCATCCATATTCTTCCCCCATGATGACTTAGGCTATATATACCACCAATTGCAAAGATTAAGAGATCCATCAGGCCCTGGTGCCTTATCCCCATCTATAGTCTATAAGTTCTTCTTGACCTCTTCAGGTGTAATCTTTTTGATCAGCAATTCTCTATGCTCTTCAGATTTTGGGGGTCCTGTTATGATAATATAGCTGCTAGCAGGTTGCCTGTCTGCATTACTAGATACCATTAGCTCAATATAAAACTCTATGAATGCACTACTTACATTCTCCATTCCTGTTTGTTGCACACCTTGACTATTTTTAATAGTAAAGATCCGGTTACTATTGATTTAAGAAAACTGTGATAGAATTTAGTATTTTGATCCGCCTCTACTAGTCGTTGTACTTCGCTCCTTTGTCTTAGAAATTGGTGCTTGGACTGTTATAATAGACTGTATTCCTGAGCTAGCTGCTTCTTTTCCTCAAACAAATTTGTAACCATGGATTTTTGTTGGATCATGTTCTGGCATTGGTACAACTTCTCCAAAGATTGGTTTGCTCTTCTCTCCATATCACAGAACCTGTCTTTATTTAGGTTCTGCAGCACCGTGTTGAGTCTATTTAATTTGCCTACTAGCTGATACATTTTCCCACCAGTACTCTCAAGTTACCAGCTCGCTTGAACTCTACTTTCAAAGTCTGGTATTAGGCTCCACATATTGAAATACCTAAACTATTTTCTGCTTTTCATAGTCCCATCTTCCTATTATATAATAGCTGGATAATGGTTATATAGTCCTGCATGCATGAAATATATTTCTGATACTAGAAGTTGAGTCATCCATTCACTATTTACTAACACCCTATCAATTTCGCTCATCACCCTATCCTGTCCACTTTGCTTGTTACTCTAAGTGAAGAATGATCCTGAAGAGTTTAGATCACGTAGTGCACATGCCTTTGCGTAACCTCTCTAACCTCAGCTAGTGTCACTGGAATGCCCATCCTCTCCTCTCTGTACGTTATATAATTAAAGTCTCTCATTACTGTCTATGGCCATTGTACTTGATCATACATATTCAGTATATCACTCCACAAATCTCGCCTTAGTGCCTTATCATTGTACCCATACACTGACACAAAATATTCATTCTATGTACACTTATGCCTTGCCTTACTATAAATCATTCGAGTATAAACATGTATTATATCTACTTCAAAAATACATGGTTTCCATATCATCCATACTCTTAACCCAGGATGACTTTGGGTTATATATAACACCCGTTGCAAAGATTAAGAGATCCATCAGGCCCTGGTGCCTTATCCCCATCTATACTCTATCAGGCCTTCTTGACCTCTTTAGATGTAAACTCTTTGATCAGCAATTCTCTATGCTCTTCAGATTCCAGGGGTCCTATTCTCATAATATAGCTGCTAGCATGTTGCATGTCTGCATTACTAGATCCCATTAGCTCAATATAAAACTCTCTAAATGCCCTACTTATGTTCTCCATTCCTGTTTGTTGCACACCTTGACTATTTTTAACAGTAAAGATCCTGTAACTATTCCTCTTTGATTTGAGAAAACTGTGATAGAATTTACTATTTTGATCCGCCACTACTAGTCATTGTACTTCGGTCATTGGTTTGAGAAATTGGTGCTTCGCCTATTATAGTAGACTATATTCCTGAGCTAGATGCTTCTTTTCCTCATACAAATTTGTATTCATGGTTTTTGCTGGATCATGTTCTGGCATTGGTAAAACTTATCCAATGCTTGGTTTGTTCTTCTCTCTATATCACTGAATCTGTCTTAATTTACGTTCTGCAATACCGTGTTGAGTCTGTATAATTTGTCTACTAGCTGATACATTTTCCCACCAATACTCCCAGTTCCCAACTTGCTTGAACTCTACTTTCAAAGTCTAGTATTAGGCTCCACATATTGAAGTACCTAAACTGTTTTCCCCTTTTTGTAGTCCCATCTTCCTATTATATAATAGCTAGATAATCGTTATATAGTCCTGCATGTATGAAATGTAATTTTGATGCTGGAAGTTGAGTCAGCCATTGACTATTTACTTACACCCTATCAATTTCGCTCATCACCCTATCCTGTCCACTTTGCTTGTTACTCTAAGTGAAGAATGATCCTGAAGATTTTAGCTCACGCAGTGCACATGCCTTTGCGTAACATCTCTAACCTCAGCTAGTGTCACTGGACTGCCCATCCTCTCCTCTCTGTACATTATATAATTAAAGTCTCTCATTACTGTCTATGGCCATTGTACTTGATCATACATATTCAGTATATCACTCCATAAATATCGCCTTAGTGCCTTATCATTGTACCCATAAACTGAAACAAAAAAATCATTCCATGTACACTTATGCCTTGCTTTACTATGTATCATTTGAGTATAAACATGTATTATATCTACTTCAAAAATGAATGGTTTCCATATAATACATTTTATTCCCCAGGAAGACTTTGGGCTTTATATACCACCCATAGCAAATATTAAGAGATCCATCCGGGCCTGGCGCCTTAACCCCATCTATAGTCTATAAGGCCTTCTTGACCTCTTCAGGTGTAATCTTTTTTATCAGCAAATCCCTATGCTCTTCAGATTTCAAGGGTCCTGTTATGATAATATAGCGGCTAGCACATTGCATGTCTGCATTACTAGATCCCATTAGCTCAATATAAAACTATATCCCTACCTATGTTCTCCATTCCTGTTTGATGCTCACCTTGACTGTTTTTAACAATAAAGATCCTGTAACTATTCCTCTTTGACTTGAGAATATTGTGATAGAAATTATTATTTTGATCCGCCACTACTAGTCATTGTAATTCTGTCATTTGTCTGAGAAATTGGTGCTTCACCTATTAAGTAGACTATATTCCTGAGCTAGCTGTATCTTTTCCTCAAACAAATTTGTATCCATGGATTTTTGCTGGATCATGTTCTGGGATTGGTACAACTTCTCCAAAGATTGGTTTGCTCTTCTCTCCACATCACTGAACCTGTCTTTATTTAGGTTCTGCAGCACCGTGTTGAGTCTAGTTAATTTTCCTACTAGCTGATACATTTTACAACCAATATTCCCAGTTCCCAACTTGCTTGAACTCTACTTTCAAAGTCTAGTATTAGGCTCCACATATTGAAGTACCTAAACTGTTTTCCCCTTTTTGTAGTCCCATCCTCATATTATATAATAGCTAGATAATGGTTATATAGTCCTGCATGCATGAAATGTACTTTTGATGCTGGAAGTTAAGTCATCCATTCACTATTTACTAACACCCTATCAATTTCGCTCATCACCCTATCCTATCCACTTTCCTTGTTACTCTAAGTGAAGAATGATCCTGAAGGTTTTAGACCCCACAGAGCACATGCCTTTGCGTAACCTCTCTAACTCGGCTAGTGTCACTGGACTGCCCATTATATCCTCTCCGTACATTATATAATTAAAGTCTCTCATTACTGGCTATGGCCATTGTACTTGATCTTACATTTTCAGTATATCACTCTACAAATCTCGCCTTAGTGCCTTATCATTGTACCCATACACTGACACAAAAAAATCATTCCATGTACACTTATGCCTTGCCTTACTATTTATCATTTGAGTATAAACATGTATTATATCTACTTCAAAAATGAATGGTTTCCATATAATACATTTTATTCCCCAGGAAGACTTTGGGCTTTATATACCACCCATAGCAAATATTAAGAGATCCATCCGGGCCTGGCGCCTTAACCCCATCTATAGTCTATAAGGCCTTCTTGACCTCTTCAGGTGTAATCTTTTTTATCAGCAAATCCCTATGCTCTTCAGATTTCAAGGGTCCTGTTATGATAATATAGCGGCTAGCACATTGCATGTCTGCATTACTAGATCCCATTAGCTCAATATAAAACTATATCCCTACCTATGTTCTCCATTCCTGTTTGATGCTCACCTTGACTGTTTTTAACAATAAAGATCCTGTAACTATTCCTCTTTGACTTGAGAATATTGTGATAGAAATTATTATTTTGATCCGCCACTACTAGTCATTGTAATTCTGTCATTTGTCTGAGAAATTGGTGCTTCACCTATTAAGTAGACTATATTCCTGAGCTAGCTGTATCTTTTCCTCAAACAAATTTGTATCCATGGATTTTTGCTTTGGATCATGTTCTCGGGATTGGTACAACTTCTCCAAAGATTGGTTTGCTCTTCTCTCCACATCACCGAACTTTGTCTTTATTTAGGTTCTCGCACACCGTGTTGAGTCTAGTTAATTTTCCTACTAGCCGATACATTTTACAACCAATATTCCCAGTTCCCAACTTGCTTGAACTCTACTTTCAAAGTCTAGTATTAGGCTCCACATATTGAAGTACCTAAACTGTTTTCCCCTTTTTGTAGTCCCATCCTCATATTATATAATAGCTAGATAATGGTTATATAGTCCCGCATGCATGAAATGTACTTTTGATCTTTGGAAGTTAAGTCATCCATTCACTATTTACTAACACCCTATCAATTTCGCTCATCACCCTATCCTATCCACTTTCCTTGTTACTCTAAGTGAAGAATGATCCTGAAGGTTTTAGACCCCACAGAGCACATGCCTTTGCGTAACCTCTCTAACTCGGCTAGTGTCACTGGACTGCCCATTATATCCTCTCCGTACATTATATAATTAAAGTCTCTCATTACTGGCTATGGCCATTGTACTTGATCTTACATTTTCAGTATATCACTCTACAAATCTCGCCTTAGTGCCTTATCATTGTACCCATACACTGACACAAAAAAATCATTCCATGTACACTTATGCCTTGCCTTACTATTTATCATTTGAGTATAAACATGTATTATATCTACTTCAAAAATGCATGGTTCCATATAATACATTTTCATCCCCAGGATGACTTTGGGCTTTATATACCACCCATTGCAAATATTAAGAGATCCATTTGGCCCTGGCGCCTTAACCCCATCTATAGTCTATAAGGCCTTCTTGACCTCTTCAGGTGTAATCTTTTTTATCAGCAAATCCCTATGCTCTTCAAATTTCAGGGTTCCTATTATGATAATATAACTGCTAGCACGTTGCATGTCTGCATTACTAGATCCCATTAGCTCAATATAAACCTCTATGAATGCCCTACTTATGTTCTCCATTCATGTCTGTTGCACACCTTGACTATTTTTAATAGTAAAGATCATGTTACTGTTGATTTGAGAAAACTATGATAGAATTTAGTATTTTGATTCGGCTCTACTAGTCGTTGTACTTTGCTCCTTTGTCTGAGAAATTGGTGCTTGGACTGTTATAGTAGACTGTATTCCTGAGCTAGCTGCTTCTTTTCCTCAAACAAATTTGTATCCATGGATTTTTGCTGGATCATGTTCTGGCATTGGTACAGCTTCTCCAATGCTTGGTTTGATCTTCTCTCCACATCATTGAACCTGTCTTTATTTAGGTTTTGTAGCACCGTGTTTAGTCTATTTAATTTGCCTACTAGCTGATACATTTTCTAACCAGTACTCCCTAGTTACCAGCTTGCATGAACTCTAATTTCAAAGTCTGGTATTAGGCTCCACCTATAGAAGTACCTAACCAGTTTTCTCCTTTTCATAGTCCATCTTCCTAATATATAATAGCTGGTTAAAGGTTATATAGTGCCGCATGCATGCGATGTTCTTCTGATGCTAGAAGTTGAGTCATCCATTCACTATTTACTAACACCCTAACAATTTCGCTTATCACCCTATCTTGTCCACTTTTCTAGTTACTCTAAGTGAAGAATGATCCAGAAGATTTTAGATCCCGCAGTGCACTTGCCTTTGCCTAAACACTCTAACCTCAGATAGTGTCACTGGACTGCCCATCCTCTCAACTTTGTACATTATATTTTTAAAGTCTCTCATTACTGTCTATGGTCATTGTACTTGATCATACATATTCAGTATATCACTCTACAATTCTCGCCTTAGTGCCTTATCATTATACCCATACACTGACACAAAAACTTAATTCCATGTGCCCCTATGCATTGCCTTACTATATATAATTTGAGTGTAATCATGTATTATATCGACTTCAAAAAATGCATGGTTTCTATATCATCCATATTCTTCCCCCATGATGACTTTGGCTATATATACCACCAATTGCAAAGATTAAGAGATCCATCAGGCCCTGGTGCCTTATCCCCATCTATACTCTATCAGGCCTTCTTGACCTCTTTAGGTGTAAACTCTTTGATCAGCAATTCACTATGCTCTTCAGATTGCAGGGGTCCTGTTCTCATCATATAGCTGCTAGCATGTTGCATGTCTGCATTACTAGATCCCATTAGCTCAATATAAAACTCTATGAATGCCCTACTTATGTTCTCCATTCCTGTTTGTTGCACACCTTGACTATTTTTAACAGTAAAGATCCTGACACTATTCCTCTTTAATTTGCGAAAACTGTGATAGAATTTATTATTTTGATTCGCCACTACTCGTCATTGTACTTCGGTCATTTGTCTGAGAAATTGATGCTTCGCCTATTATAGTAGACTATATTCTTGAGCAAGCTGCTTCTTTTCCTCATACAAATTTGTATTCATGGTTTTTGCTGGATCATGTTCTGGCATTGGTAAAACTTCTCCAATGCTTGGTTTGCTCTTCTCTCTATATCATTAAACCTGTGTTTATTTACGTTCTGCTATACCGTGTTGAGTCTCTATAATTTGCCTACTAGCTGATACATTTTACAACCAATACTCCCAGTTCCCAACTTGCTTGAACTCTACTTTCAAAGTCTAGTATTAGGCTCCACATATTGAAGTACCTAAACTGTTTTTCCCTTTTTGTAGTCCCATCTTCATATTATATAATAGCTAGATAATGGTTATATAGTCCTGCATGCATGAAATGTACTTTTGATGCTAGAAGTTAAGTCATCCATTCACTATTTACTAACACCCTATCAATTTCGCTCATCACCCTATCCTGTCCACTTTGCTTGTTACTCTAAGTGAAGAATGATCCTGAAGATTTTAGATCCCCCAGAGCACATGCCTTTGCGTAACCTTTCTAACTCGGCTAGTGTAACTGGATTGCCCATTATATCCTCTCCGTACATTATATAATTAAAGTCTCTCATTACTGGCTATGGCCATTGTACTTGATCATACATTTTCATGATATCACTCCACAAATCTCGCCTTAGTGCCTTATCATTGTACCCATACACTGACACAAAAAAATCATTCCATGTACACTTATGCCTTGCCTTACTATTTATCATTTGAGTATAAACATGTATTATATCTACTTCAAAAATGCATGGTTCCATATAATACATTTTCTTCCCCAAGATGACTTTGGGCTTTATATACCACCCATTGCAAATATTACGAGATCCATCCAGCCCTGGCCCCTTATCCCCATCTATAGTCTATAAGGCCTTCTTGACCTCTTCAGGTGTAATCTTTTTTATCAGCAAATCCCTATGCTCTTCAGATTTCAGGGCTCCTATTATGATAATATAACTGCTAGCACGTTGCATGTCTGCATTACTAGATCCCATTAGCTCAATATAAAACTCTATGAATGCCCTACTTATGTTCTTCATTCATGTTTGTTGCACACCTTGACTATTTTTAATAGTAAAGATCCTATTACTGTTGATTTGAGAAAACTGTGATATAATTTAGTATTTTGATTCGGCTCTACTAGTCGTTGTACTTTGCTCTTTTGTATGAGAAATTGGTGCTTGGACTGTTATAGTAGACTGTATTCCTGAGCTTGCAGCTTCTTTTCCTCAAACAAATTTGTATCCATGCATTTTTACTGGATCATGTTCTGGCATTGGTAAAACTTCTCTAAAGCTTGGTTTCCTCTTCTCTACACATCACTGAACCTGTCTTTATTTAGGTTTTGTAGCACCGTGTTTAGTCTATTTAATTTGCCTACTAGCTGATACATTTTCGAACCAGTACTCCCTAGTTACCAGCTTGCATGAACTCTACTTTCAAAGTCTGGTATTAGTCTCCACCTATAGAAGTACCTTAACAATTTTCTCCTTTTCATTGTCCTATCTTCCTATTATATAATAGCTGGATAAAGGTTATATAGTGCCGCATGCATGCAATGTTCTTCAGATGCTAGAAGTTGAGTCATCCATTCACTATTTACTAACACCCTAACAATTTCACTTATCACTCTATCCTGTCCACTTTTCTTGTTACTCTAAGTGAAGAATGATCCTGAAGATTTTAGATCCCGCAGTGCACATGCCTTTGCCTAAACACTCTAACCTCAGATAGTGTCGCTGGACTGCCCATCCTCTCAACTTTGTACATTATATTTTTAAAGTCTCTCATTACTGTCTATGGCCATTGTACTTGATCATACATATTCAGTATATCACTCTACAATTCTCGCCTTAGTGCCTTATCATTGTAACCATACACTGACACAAAAACTTAATTCCATGTGCCCCTATGCATTGCCTTACTATATATAATTTGAGTGTAAACATGTATTATATCGACTTCAAAAAATGCATGGTTTCTATATCATCCATATTCTTCCCCCATGATGACTTTGGCTATATATACCACCAATTGCAAAGATTAAGAGATCCATCAGGCCCTGGTGCCTTATCCCCATCTGTAGTCTATAAGGCCTTCTTGACATCTTCAGGTGTAATCTTTTTGATAAGCAATTCTCTATGCTCGTCATATTATGGGGGTCCTGTTATGATAATATAGCTGCTAGCAGGTTGCCAGTCTGCACTACTAGATCCCATTAGCTCAATATAAAACTCTATGAATGCACTACTTATGTTCTCTATTCCTGTTTGTTGAACACCTTGACTATTTTTAACAGTAAAGATCCGGTTACTATTGATTTAAGAAAACTGTGATAAAATTTAGTATTTTGATCGGCCTCTACTAGTCGTTGTACTTCGCTCCTTTGTCTGAGAAATTGGTGCTTGGACTATTATAGTAGACTGTATTCTTGAGCTAGTTGCTTATTTTCATCAAACAAATTTGTATTCATGGATTTTTGCTGGATCATGTTCTGGCATTGGTACAACTTCTCCAAAGATTGGTTTGCATGACTCTCCACATCACTGAACCAGTCTTTATTTACGTCCTGCAACACCGTGTTGAGTCTATTTAATTTGCCTACTAGCTGATACATTTTCCCACCAGTACTCTCTAGTTACCAGCTTGCTTGAACTCTACTTTCAAAGTCTGGTATTAGGCTCCACATATTGAAATATCTAAACTATTTGCTGCTTTTCATAGTCCCATCTTCCTATTTTATAATAGCTGGATAATGTTTATATAGTCCTGCATGCATGAAATGTATTTCATATACCAGAAGTTGAGTCATCCATTCACTATTTACTAACACCCTATCAGTTTCGCTCATCACCCTATCCTGTCCACTTTGCTTGTTACTCTAAGTGAAGAATGATCCTGAAGATTTTAGATCACGCAGTGCACATGCCTTTGCGTAACCTCTATAACCTCAGCTAGTGTTACTGGACTGCCTATCCTCTCCTCTATGTACATTATATAATTAAAGTCTCTCATTACTGTCTATGGCCATTGTACTTGATCATAGATATTCAGTATATCACTCCACAAATCTCGCCTTAGTGCCTTATAATTGTACCCATACACTGACACAAAATCTTCATTCTATGTACACTTATGCCTTGCCTTACTATGTATCATTTGAGTGTAAACATGTGTTATATCTACTTCAAAAATGCATTGTTTCCATATCATCCATATTCTTCCCCCAGGATGACATTGGGCTATATATAACACCCATTGCAAAGATTAAGAGATCCATCAGGCTGTGGTGCCTTATCCCCATTTATACTCTATTAGACCTTCTTAACCTCTTTAGGTGTAAACTCTTTGATCAGTAATTCTCTATGCTCTTTAGATTCCAGGGGTCCTGTACTCATAATATAGCTGCTAGCATGTTGCATGTCTGCATTACTAGATCCCATTAGCTCAATATAAAACTCTATGAATGCCCTACTTATGTTCTCCATTCCTGTTTGTTGCACACCTTGACTATTTTTAACAGTAAAGATCCTGACACTATTCCTCTTTAATTTGCGAAAACTGTGATAGAATTTATTATTTTGATTCGCCACTACTCGTCATTGTACTTCGGTCATTTGTCTGAGAAATTGATGCTTCGCCTATTATAGTAGACTATATTCTTGAGCAAGCTGCTTCTTTTCCTCATACAAATTTGTATTCATGGTTTTTGCTGGATCATGTTCTGGCATTGGTAAAACTTCTCCAATGCTTGGTTTGCTCTTCTCTCTATATCATTAAACCTGTGTTTATTTACGTTCTTCTATACCGTGTTGAGTCTCTATAATTTGCCTACTAGCTGATACATTTTACAACCAATACTCCCAGTTCCCAACTTGCTTGAAATCTACTTTCAAAGACTAGTATTAGGCTCCACATATTGAAGTACCTAAACTATTTCACCCTTTTTGTAGTCCCATCTTTCTATTATATAATAGCTAGATAATGGTTATATAGTCCTGCATGCATGAAATGTAGTTTTGATACTGGAAGTTGAGTCATCCATTCACTATTTACTAACACCCTATCAATTTCGCTCATCACCCTACCCTGTCCACTTTGTTTGTTACTCTAAGTGAAGAATGATCCTGATGTTTGTAGATCCCGCAGTGCACATGACTTTGCGTAACCTCTCTAACCTCAGCTAGTGTTACTGGACTGCCCATCCTCTCCTCTATGTACATTATATAATTAAAGTCTCTCATTACTGTCTATGGCCATTGTACTTGATCATAGATATTAAGTATATCACTCCACAAATCTCGCCTTAGTGCCTTATAATTGTACCCATACACTGACACAAAATCTTCATTCTATGTACACTTATGCCTTGCCTTACTATGTATCATTTGAGTGTAAACATGTGTTATATCTACTTCAAAAATGCATTGTTTCCATATCATCCATATTCTTCCCCCAGGATGACATTGGGCTATATATAACACCCATTGCAAAGATTAAGAGATCCATCAGGCCGTGGTGCCTTATCCCCATTTATACTCTATTAGACCTTCTTAACCTCTTTAGGTGTAAACTCTTTGATCAGTAATTCTCTATGCTCTTTAGATTCCAGGGGTCCTGTACTCATAATATAGCTGCTAGCATGTTGCATGTCTGCATTACTAGATCCCATTAGCTCAATATAAAACTCTATGAATGCCCTACTTATGTTCTCCATTCCTGTTTATTGAACACCTTGACTATTTTTAACAGTAAAGATCCAGTAACTATTCCTCTTTGATTTGAGAAAACTGTGATAGAATTTATAATTTTGATCGGCCACTACTAGTCATTGTACTTCGACCATTAGTCTGAGAAATTGGTGCTTCGCCTATTATAGTAGACTATATTCCTGAGCTAGCTGCTTCTTTTCCTCATACAAATTTGTATTCATGGTTTTTGCTGGATCATGTTCTGGCATTGGTAAAACTTCTCCAATGCTTGGTTTGCTCTTCCATCCATATCACTGAACCTGTCTTTATTTACGTTCTGCAATACCGAGTTGAGTCTGTATAATTTGCCTACTAGCTAACACAATTTCCCACCAATACTCCCAGTTCCCAACTTGCTTGAAATCTACTTTCAAAGACTAGTATTAGGCTCCACATATTGAAGTACCTAAACTATTTCCCCCTTTTTGTAGTCCCATCTTTCTATTATATAATAGCTAGATAATGGTTATATAGTCCTGCATGCATGAAATGTAGTTTTGATACTGGAAGTTGAGTCATCCATTCGCTATTTACTAACACCCTATCAATTTCGCTCATCACCCTACCCTGTCCACTTTGTTTGTTACTCTAAGTGAAGAATGATCCTGATGTTTGTAGATCCCGTAGTGCACATGCCTTTGCGTAACCTCTCTAACCTCAGCTAGTGTTACTAGACTGCCTGTCATCTCCTTTCGGTACATTATATCATTAAAGTCTCTCGTTACTGTCTATGGCCATTGTACTTGATCATACATATTCAGTATATCACACCACAAATCTCGCCTTAGTGCCTTATCATTATACCCATACACTGACACAAAAAAATCACTCTATTTACACTTATTCATTTCCTTACTATGTATCATTTGAGTATAAACATGTATTATATCTATTTCAAAAATGCATGGTTTCGATATAATACATTTTCTTCTCCCAGGATGACTTTGGGCCAGATATACCACCCATTTTAAATATTAAAAGTTCCATCAGGCCTTGGCGCCTTATCCCCCATCTATAGTCTAGAAGGCCTTCTTGACCTCTTCAGGTGTAATCTTTTTTATCAACAAATCCCAATGCTCTTCAGATTTTAGGGGTCCTGTTATGATAATATAGTTGCTAGCATGTTGCATGTCTGCATTATTAGATCCCATTAGCTCAATATAAAACTGTATGAATGCCCTACTTATGTTCTCCATTCATGTTTGTTGCACACCTTGACTATTTTTAACAGTAAAGATCCTGTTACTGTTGATTTGAGAAAACTATGATAGAATTTAATATTTTGATTCGGCTCGACTAGTCGTTGTACTTCGCTCCTTTGTCTGAGAAACTGATGCTTGGACTGTTATAGTAGACTGTATTCCTGAGCTAGCTGCTTCTTTTCCTCAAACAAATTTGTATCCATGGATTTTTGCTGGATCATGTTCTGGCATTGGTACAACTTCTCCAATGATTGGTTTGCTCTTCTCAACACATCACTAAACCTGTCTTTATTTAGGTTCTGCAACACCGTGTTGAGTCTATTTAATTTGCCAACTAGCTGATATATTTTCCCACCAGTACTCTCTAGTTACCAGCTTGCTTGAACTCTAATTTCAAAGTCTGGTATTATGTTCCACATATTGAAGTACCTAAATTGTTTTCTACTTTTCATAGTCCCATCTTCCTATTATATCATAGTTAGATGATGGTTAAATAGTCCTGCATGCAAGAAATGTTCTTCTGATGCTGGAAGTTGAGTCATCCATTCACTATTTACTAACACCTTGTCAATTTCGCTTATCACCCTATCCAATCAACTTTTCTTGTTACTTTATGTGAAGAATGATCTTGAAGATTTTAGATCCCGCAGTGCATATGCCTTTGCCTAAACTCTCTAACATCTGCTAGTGTCACTGGACTGCCCATCCTCTCATTTTGGTACATTATATAATTAAAGTCTCTCATTACTGTCTATGGCCATTGTACTTGATCATACATATTCAGTATATCACTCCACAAATCTCGCCTTAGTGTGTTATCATAATACCAATGCACTGACACAAAAACTTCATTCCATGTACCCCTATGCCTTGCCTTACTATGTATCATTTGAGTATAAACATGTATTATATCTACTTCAAAAACGCATGGTTTCCATATCATCCATTTTCTTCCCCAGGATGACTTTGGGCTATATATACCACCCATTGCAAAGATTAAGAGATCCATCAGGCCCTGGTGCCTTATCCCCATCTATAACCTATAAGGCATTCTTGACCTCTTCAGGTGTGAACTTTTTGATCGACAATTCTCTATGCTCTTAAGATTTCAGGGGTCCGGTTATGATAATATAGCTGCTAGCATGTTCCCTGTCTGCATTACTAGATCCCATTAGCTCAATATAAAACTTTATGAATGCCCTACTTATGTTCTCCATTCATGTTTGTTGCACACCTTGACTATTTTTAACTGTAAAGATCCTGTTACTATTGATATAAGAAACCTGTGATAGAATTTAGTATTTTGATTCGCCTCTACTAGTCATTGTACAACACTCCTTTGTCTCAGAAATTGGTGATTGGCCAATTATCGTAGACTGTTTTCCTGAGCTAGTTGCTTCTTTTCCTCAGACAAATTTATAATCATGGGTTTTTGCTTGGATCATGTTCTGGCATTGGTACAAATTCTACAATGCTTGGTTCGCTTTTCGCTCCACATCACTGAACTTGTCTTTATTTCGGTTCTGCAACACTGTGTTGAGTCTGTTTAATATGCCTATAAGATGATAAATTTTCCCACCAGTACTCCCTAGTTACCAGCTTGCTTGAACTCTACTTTCAAAGTCTGGTATTAGGCTCTACATATTGAAGTACCTAAACTGTTTTCTCCTTTTCATAGTCCCATCTTCATATTATATAATAGCTGGATAATGGTTATATAGTCCTGCATGCATGAAATGTTCTTCTGATGTTGGAAGTTGAGTCATCCATTCACCATTTACTAACACCCTATCAATTTCGCTCATCACCCTATCCAATCCACTTTGCTTGTTACTCTAAGTGAAGAATGATCCTGAAGATTTTAGATCCCGCAGTGCACATGCCTTTGCCTAAACTCTCAAACCTCAGCTAGTGTCATTGGACTGCCCATCCTCTCATTTCTGTACATTACATAATTAAAGTCTCTCATTACTATCTATGGACATTGTACTTGATCATACATATTCAGTGTATCACTTCACAAATCTCGCCTTAGTGCGTTATCATTGTACCCATAAACTGACACAAAAAATTCATTCCATGTACCCTTATTCCTTGCCTTACTATGTATCATTTGAGTATAAACATGTACTATATCTACTTCAAAAATGTATGGTTTCCATATAATCCATATTCTTCTCCCCAGGATGACATTGGGCTATATATACCACCCATTGCAAAGAGTAAGAGATCCATCAGGCCCTGGTGCCTTATCCCCATCTATACCCTATAAGGCATTCTTGACCTCTTTTGGTGTAATCTTTTTGATCAGCAATTCTCTATGCTCTTCAGATTTGAGGGGTCCTGTTATGATAATATAACTGCTAGCATGTTGCATGTTTGCATTACTAGATCCCATTAGCTCAATATAAAACTCTATGAATACCTTACTTATGTTGTATATTCCTGTTTGTTCCACACCTTGACTATTTTACAGTAAATATCCTGTTACTATTGCTATTTGATTTGAGAAAACTGTGATAGAATTTAGTATTTTGATCTGCCTCTACTTGTCATTGTACTTCTATCCTTTGTCTAAGAAATTGGTGCTTGGTCTGTTATAGTAGATTATAATCCTGATCTAGCTGCTTCTTTTCCTCAAACAAATTTGTATTCATGGATTTTTGCTGGATCATGTTCTGGCATTGGTACAACTTCTCCAATGACTAGTTTGCTCTTCTCTCTAGATCATTAAACCTGTCTTCATATAGGTTCTGCAGCACCGTGTTGAGTCGATTTAATTTTCATACTAGTTGATACATTTTCCCACCAGTACTCCGATGTTCCTAGCATGCTTGAACTCTACTTTCAACGTCTAGTATTAGGCTCCACATATTGAAGTACCTAAACTATTTTCCCCTTTTCGTAGTCCCATCTTCTTATTATATAATGTCATAGTCGTGCATGCAAGAAATGTTCTCATGATACTGGAAGTTGAGTCATCCATTCACTAATTACTAACACCTTATCAATTTCGCTCATCACCCTATCCAATCCACTTTTCTTGTTACTCTAAGTGAAGAATGATCCTGAAGATTGTAGATCCCGCAGTGCACATGCCTTTGCCTAAACTCTCTAACCTCAGCTAGTGTCACTGGACTGCCCATCCTCTCCTCTCTATACATTATATAATTAAAGTCTCTCATTACTGTATATGGCCATTGTACTTAGTCATACATATTCAGTATATCACTCCACAAATCTCGCCGTAGTGCGTTATCTTTGTACCCATAAACTGACACAAAAAATTCATTCCATGTACCCTTATTCCTTGCCTTACTATGTATCATTTGAGTATAAACATGTACTATATCTACTTCAAAAATGTATGGTTTCCATATAATCCATATTCTTCTCCCCAGGATGACATTGGGCTATATATACCACCCATTGCAAAGAGTAAGAGATCCATCAGGCCCTGGTGCCTTATCCCCATCTATACCCTATAAGGCATTCTTGACTTCTTTTGGTGTAATCTTTTTGATCAGCAATTCTCTATGCTCTTCAGATTTGAGGGGTCCTGTTATGATAATATAACTGCTAGCATGTTGCATGTTTGCATTACTAGATCCCATTAGCTCAATATAAAACTCTATGAATACCTTACTTATGTTGTATATTCCTGTTTGTTCCACACCTTAACTATTTTACAGTAAATATCCTGTTACTATTGCTATTTGATTTGAGGAAACTGTGATAGAATTTAGTATTTTGATCTGCCTCTACTTGTCATTGTACTTCTATCCTTTGTCTAAGAAATTGGTGTTTGGTCTGTTATAGTAGATTGTAATCCTGATCTAGCTGCTTCTTTTCCTCAAACAAACTTGTATTCATGGATTTTTTCTGGATCATGTTCTGGCATTGGTACAACTTCTCCAATGACTAGTTTGCTCTTCTCTCTACATCATTAAACCTGTCGTCATATAGGTTCTGCAGCACCGTGTTGAGTCGATTTAATTTTCATACTAGTTGATACATTTTCCCACCAGTACTCCGATGTTCCTAGCATGCTTGAACTCTACTTTCAACGTCTAGTATTAGGCTCCACATATTGAAGTACCTAAACTATTTTCCCCTTTTCGTAGTCCGATCTTCTTATTATATAATTACATAGTCGTGCATGCAAGAAATGTTCTCCTGATGCTGGAAGTTGAGTCATCCATTCAGTAATTACTAACACCTTATCAATTTCGCTCATCACCCTATCCAATCCAATTTTCTTGTTACTCTAAGTGAAGAATGATCCTGAAGATTGTAGATCCCGCATTGCACATGCCTTTGCCTAAACTCTCCAACCTCAGCTAGTGTCACTGGACTTCCCATTCTCTCCTCTCTATACATTATATAATTAAAGTCTCTCATTACTGTATATGGCCATTGTACTTAATCATACATATTCAGTATATCACTCCACAAATCTCGCCTTAGTGCGTTATCTTTGTACCCATAAATTGACACAAAAAATTCATTCCATGTACCCTTATTCCTTGCCTTACTATGTATCATTTGAGTATAAACATGTAATATATCTACTTCAAAAATGTATGGTTTCCATATAATCCATATTCTTCTCCCCAGGATGACATTGGGCTATATATACCACCCATTGCAAAGATTAAGATATCCATCAGGCCCTGGTGTCTTATCCCCATCTATACCCTATAAGGTCTTCTTGACCTCTTCAGGTGTGAACTTTTTTATCGGCAATTCTCTATGCTCTTCAGATTTCAGGTGTCCTGTTCTGGTTATATAGCTGCTGGCATGTTGCCTGTCTGCATTACTAGATCCCATTAGCTCAATATAAAACTCTATGAATGCCCTACTTATGTTCTCCATTCTTGTTTGTTGCACACCTTGACTATTTTTAAGAGTAAAGATCCTGTTACTATTCCTCTAGGATTTGAGAAAATTGTGATAGAATTTAGTATTTTGATCTGCCTCTACTAGTCATTGTACTTCCCTCATTTTTCTGAGAAATTGGTGTTTGGCCTGTTATAGTAGAATGTATTCCTGAGATAGCTACTTCTTTTCCTCAAACAAATTTGTATTGATGGATTTTTGCTGGATCATGTTCAGGCATTGGTACAACTTATCCAATGATTCGTTTGCTCTTCTCTCTACATCACTAAACCTGTCTTCATTTAGGTTCTGCAGAACTGTGTTGAGTCTGTTTAATTTGCATACTAGCTGATACATTTACCTACTAGTACTCCCCAGTTCCCAGCATGCTTGAACTCTACTTTCAAAGTCTAGTATTAGGCTCTACATATTGAACTACCTAAACTGTTTTCCCCATTTCGTAGTCCCATCTTCCTATTATATAATTACATATTCCTGCATGCAAGAAATGTTCTTCTGATGCTGGAAGTTGAGTCATCCATTCACTAATTAATAACACCTTATCAATTTCGCTCATCACCCTATCCAATCCACTTTTCTTGTTACTCTAAGTGAAAAATGATCCAGAAGATTTTAGATCCCAAAGCGCACATGCCTTTGCCTAAATTCTCTAACCTCAGCTAGTGTCACGGGACTGCCCATCCTCTCCTCTCTGTACATTATATAACTAAAGTATCTCATTACTGTATATGGCCATTGTACTTAATCACACATATTCAGTATATCACTCCACCAATCTCGCCTTAGTGCGTTATCATTGTACCAATGCACTGACAGAAAAACTTCATTCCATGTACCCCTATGTCTTACCTTACTATGTATCATTTGAGTAAAAACATGTATTATATCTACTTCAAAAATGCATTGTTTACATATCATCCATATTCTTCCCCCAGGATGACTTTGGGCTATATATAACACCCATTGCAAAGATTAGGAGATCCACCAGGCCCTGGTGCCTTATCCCCATCTATAGTCTATAAGGCCTTCTTGACCTCTTCAGGTGTAATCTTTGTGATCGGCAATTCTCTAAGCTCTTCAGATTTCAGGGGTCTTGTTATGATAATATAGCTGCTAGCATGTTGCATGTCTGTATTACTAGATCCCATTAGCTCATTATAATACTCTATGAATGCCGTACTTATGTTCTCCATTCTTGTTTGTTGCACACCTTGACTATTTTTAACAGTAAAGATCATGTTACTATTCCTCTTTGATTTGATAAAACTGTCATAGAATTTAGTATTTTGATCCACCTCTACTAGTCGATGTTCTTCTCTCATTTTTTTTGAGAAATTGGTGTTTGGCCTGTTATAGTAGATTGTATTCCTGAGCTAGCTACTTCTTTTCCTCAAACAAATTTGTATTCATGGATTTTTGCTGGATCATGTTAAGGCATTGGTACAACTTATTTAATGATTCCATTGCTTTTCTCTCGACATCACTAAACCTGCCTTTTATTTAGGTTCTGCAGCACCGTGTTGAGTCTGTTTAATTTGCATACTAGCTGATACATTTTCACACCAGTACTCTCAGTTCCCAGCATGCTTGAACTCTACTTTCAAAGTCTAGTATTAGGCTCCACATATTGAAGTACCTAAACTGTTTTCCCACTTTCGTAGTCCCATCTTCCTATTATATGATTGCAGGATAATGGTTACATAGTCCTGCATGTATGAAATGTTCTTCTGATGCTGGAAGTTGAGTCATCCATTCACAATCTACTAACACCCTATCAATTTCGCTCATCACCCTATCCAATCCACTTTTCTTGTTACTCTAAGTGAAGAATCATCCTGAAGATTTTAGATCCCTAAGCGCACATGCCTTTGCCTAAACTCTCTAACCTCAGCTAGTGTCACTGGACTGCCCATCCTCTCCTCTCTGTACGTTATATAATTAAAGTCTCTCATTACTGTATATGGCCATTGTACTTGATCATACATACTCAGTATATCACTCTACAAATCTCGCCTTAGTGCCTTATCATTGTACCCATACACTGACACAAAAACTTCATTATATGTGCTTTTATGCCTTGCCTTACTATGTATCATTTGAGTATAAACATTTATTATATCTACTTCAAAAATGCATGGTTTCCATATCATCGATATTCTTCCTCCCAGGATGACTTTGGGCTATATATATCACCCATTGCAATGATTAAGAGATCCATCAGGCCCTGGTGCCTTATCCCCATCTATACCCTATAAGGCCATCTTGACCTCTTTAGGTGTAAACTCGTTGACCAATAATTCTCTATGCTCTTCAGATTTCAGGGAGTCATGTAACGATAATTTAGCTAGTAGCATGTTGCCTGTCTGCATTACTAGATCCCATTATCTCAATACAAAACTCTATGAATGCCCTACTTATGTTTTCCATTCCTGTTTGTTGCACACCTTGACTATTTTTAACAGTAAAGATCCTGTTACTATTCCTCTTTGATTTGAGAAAACTGTGATAAAATCTAGTATTTTAATCCGCCTCTACAGGTCGTTGTACTTCGCTCCTTTGTCTGAGAAATTGGTTCTTGGTCTATTATAGTAGACTGTATTCCTGAGATAGCTACTTCTTTTCCTCAAACAAATTTGTATTCATGGATTTTTGCTGAATCATGTTCTGGCATTGGTAAAACTTCTCCAATGATTCATTTGCTCTTCTCTTTACATCACTAAACCTGTTTTCATTTAGGTTCTACAACACCGTGTTGAGTCTGTTTAATTTACATACTAGCTGATACATTTTCCCACTAGTACTCCCCAGTTCCCAGCATGCTTGAACTCTACTTTCAAAGTCTAGTATTAGGCTCCACATATTGAAGTACCTAAATTGTTTTCCCTTTTTCGTAGTTCTATCTTCGTATTATATAATAGCTGGATAATGGTTATATAGTCCTACATGCATGAAATTTACTTCTGATGCTGAAAGTTGAGTCATCCATCCACTATTACTAACATCCTACCAATTTCGCTCATCACCCTATCCTGTCCACTTTGCTTGTTACTCTAAGTGAAGAATGATCCTGCAGATTTTAGATCCCGCAGTGCACATGCCTTTGCCTAAACTCTCTAACCTCAGCTAGGTGTCATATGACTACCCATCTTCTACTCTCTGTACATTATACAATTAAAGTCTCTCATTACTGTCTATGGCCCTTGTACTTGATCATACATATTTAGTATATCACTCCACAATTCTCGCCTTAGTGCCTGATCATTGTACCCATACACTAAAGACACAAAAATAGCATTTCATGTACCCTTATGTCTGGCCTTACTATGTATCATTTGAGTATAAACATGTATTATATCTACTTCAAAAATGCATTGTTTCAATATCATCCATATTCTTCCCCCAGTATAACATTCGGCTATATATACCACCCATTGCAAAGATTAAGAGATCCATCAGGCCCAGGTATCTTATCCCCATCTATACCCTATAAGGCTTTCTTGACCTTTTCAGGTGTGAACTTTTTATCAGCAATTCTCTATGCTCTACAGATTTTAGGTGTCCTGTTCTGGTTATATAGCTTCTGGCATATTGTCGGTCTGCATTACTAGATCCCATTCGCTCAGTATAAAAATCTATGAATGCCCTACTTATGTTCTCCATTCCTGTTTGTTGCATACCTTGACTATTTTTAACTGTAAAGATCTTGTTACTATTCTTCTTTGATTTGATACAATTGTGGTAGAATTTAGTATTTTGATCCGCCTATACTAGTCGTTGTACTTCGCTCCTTTGCCTGAGAAATTGGTGCTTGGACTGTTATAGTAGACTGTATTCCTGAGCAAGCTGCTTCTTTTCCTCTAACAAATTTGTATTCATGGGTTTTTGCTGGATCATCTTTTGTCATTGGTACAACTTCTCCAATGCTTGGTTTGCTCTTCTCTCCACATTATTGAACCTGTCTTTATTTAGGTTCTGCATCACCATGGTAAGTCTGTTTAATTTTCCTACTAGCTGATACATTTTCCCACCAATATTCCCTTGTTACCAGCTTGCTTGAACTCAACTTTGAAAGTCTGGTATAAGGCTCCATCTATTAAAGTACCTAAACTGTTTTCTCCTTTTCATAGCCCCATCTTCCTATTATATAATAGTTGGATAATGGTTATATAGTCCTGCATGCATGAAATGTACTTCTGATGCTGGAAGTTGAGTCATCCATTCACTATTACTAACATCCTATCAATTTTGCTCATCACCATATCATGTCCACTTTGCTTGTTACTCTAAGTGAAGAATGATCCTGCAGATTTTAGATCTCGCAGTGCACATGCCTTTGCCTAAACTCTCAAACCTCAGCTATGTGTCATAGGACTACCCATCTTCTACTCTCTGTACATTATACAATTAAAGTCTCTCATTATTGTCTATGGCCCTTGTACTTGATCATACATATTTAGTATATCACTCCACAAATCGTGCCTTAATGCCTTATCATTGTAACCATACACTAAGGACACAAGAACAACATTTCATGTACCCTTATGCCTGGCCTTACTATGTATCATTTGAGTATAAATATGTATTATATCTACTTCCAAAATGCATTGTTTCAATATCATCCATATTCTTCCTCCAGGATGACATTGGGCTATATATACCACCCATTTCAAAGATTAAGAGATCCATCAGGCCCTGGTGTCTTATCCCCATCTATACCCTATAAGGCCTTCTTGACCTCTTCAGGTGTGAACTTTTTGATCAGCAATTCTCTATGCTCTTCAGATTTCGGGTGTCCTGTTTTGGTTATATAGCTACTGGCATGTTGCCTGTCTGCATTACTACATCCCATTCTCAGTATAAAACTCTATGAATGCCCTACTTATGCTCTCCATTCCTGTTTGTTACACACCTTGACTATTTTTAACCGTAAAAATCATGTTACTATTCCACATATTGAAGTACCTAAACTGTTTTCTCCTTTTCGTAGACCCATCTTCCTATTATATAATAGCTGGATAATGGTTATATAGTCCTGCATGCATGAAAAGTACTTTTGATGCTGGAAGTTGAGTCATCCATTCACTATTAACTAACACCCTATCAATTTCATTCATCACTCAGTCCTGTCCACTTTGCTTGTTACTCTAAGTGAATAATGATCCTGAAGATTTTAGATCCCGCAGTGCACATGCCTTTGCATAAACTCTCTAACCTCGGCTAGTGTCACAGGACTGCCCATCCTCTCCTCTTTGTACATTATATAATTAAAGTCTCTCATTACTATATATGGCCATTGTACTTTATCATACATATTCAGTATATCACTTCACAAATCTCGCCTTAGTGCGTTATGATTGTACTAATGCACTGACATAAAAACTTCATCCCATGTACCCCTATGCCTTGCCTTACTACGTATCATTTGAATATAAAGATGTATTATACCTACTTCAAAATTCCTTGTTTCCATATCATCCATAATCTTCCATCAAGATGACTTTGGGCTATATATACCACCCATTTCAAAGATTAAGAGATCCATCAGGCCCTGGTGTCTTATCCCCATCTATACCCTATAAGGCCTTCTTGACCTCTTCAGGTGTGAACTTTTTGATCAGCAATTCTCTATGCTCTTCAGATTTCGGGTGTCCTGTTTTGGTTAAATAGCTACTGGCATGTTGCCTGTCTGCATTACTACATCCCATTCTCAGTATAAAACTCTATGAATGCCCTACTTATGCTCTCCATTCCTGTTTGTTACACACCTTGACTATTTTTAACCGTAAAGATCCTGTTACTATTGATTTAATAAACCTGTGATAGAATTTAGTATATTGATTCGTCTCTACTAGTCATTGTACATCGCTCCTTTGTCTCAGAAATTGGTGATTGGCCAATTATAGTAGACTGTATTCATGAGCTAGCTGCTTCTTTTCCTCAAACAAATTTATATTAATGGGTTTTTGTTGGATCATGTTCAGGCATTGGTACAACTTCTCAATGATTCCTTTGCTCTTCTTTCGACATCACTAAACCTGTCTTTATTTAGGTTCTGCAGCACCGTGTTGAGTCTGTTTAATTTGCATACTAGCTGATATATTTTCCCACTAGTACTCCCCAGTTCCCAGCATGCTTGAACTCTACTTTCAAAGTCTAGTATTAGGCTCCACATATTGAAGTACCTAAACTGTTTTCTCCTTTTCATAGACCCATCTTCCTATTATATAATAGCTGGATAATGGTTATATCGTCCTGCATGCATGAAATGTACTTTTGATGCTAGAAGTTGAGTCATCCATTCACTATTTACTAACTCCCTATCAATTTCATTCATCACTCAGTTATGTCCACTTTGCTTGTTACTCTAAGTGAATAATGATCCTGAAGATTTTAGATCCCGCAGTGCACATGCCTTTGCCTAAACTCGCTAACCTCGGCTAGTGTCATTGGATTGCCCATCCTCTCCTCTCTGTAAATTATATAATTAAAGTCTCTCATTACTATATATGGCTATTGTACTTGATCATACATATTCAGTATATCACTCCACAAATCTCGCCTTAGTGCGTTATTATTGTACTAATGCACTGACACAAAAACTTCATCCCATGTACCCCTATGCCTTGCCTTACTACGTATCATTTGAATATAAAGATGTATTATACCTACTTCAAAATGCATTGTTTCCATATCATCCATATTCTTCCCTCAAGATGACTTTGGGCTATATATACCACCCATTACAAAGATTATGAGATCCATCAGGCCCTGGTGCCTTTTCCCCATCTATAGTCTATATGGCCTTGACCTCTTCAGGTGTAAACTTTTTGATCGACAATTCTCTATGCTCTTCAGATTTCAGGGGTCCTGTTATGATAATATAGCTGCTAGCATGTTGCATGTCTGCATTACTAGATCCTATTAGCTCAATATAAAACTTTATGAATGCCCTACTTATGTTCTCCATTCATGTTTGTTGCACACCTTGACTATTTTTAATAGTAAAGATCCTGTTACTATTGATTTGAGAATCCTGTGGTAGAATTTAGTATTTTGATTCGCCTCTACTAGTCATTGTACTTTGCTCCTTTGTCTGAGAAATTGGTGCTTGGCTTGTTATAGTAGACTGTATTCCTGAGCTAGTTACTTATTTTCCTGAAACAAATTTGTATTCATGGATTTTTGCTGGATCATGTTCTGCCATTGGTACAACTTCTCCAATGATTAGTTTGCTCTTATATCTACTTCACTAAACCTGTCTTCATTAAGGTTCTGCAGCACCGTGTTGAGTCTGTTTAATTTGCATACTAGTTGATACATTTTCCCACTAGTACTCCGATGTTCCCAGCATGCTTGAACACTACTTTCAAAGTCTAGTATTAGGCTCCACATATTGAAGTGCCTAAACTGTGATCCCCTTTTCGTAGTCCCATCTTCCTATTATATAATAGCTGGATAATGGTTATATATTCCTGCATGCATGAAATGTACTCTAATGCTGGAAGTTGAGTCATCCATTCATTATTTACCAACACCCTATCAATTTCGCTCATCACCCTATCCTGGCCACTTTGGTTGTTACTCTAAGTGAAGAATGATCCTGAAGATTTAAGATCCCGCAGAGCACATGCCTTTGCCTAAATTCTCTCACATCAGCTAGTGTCATTGGACTGTCCATCTTCTCCTCTCTGTACATTATATAATTAAAGTCTCTCATTACTATATATGGCCATTGTACTTAATCATACATATTCAGTATATCACTCCACAAATCTCGCCTTAGTGCATTATCATTTTACCCATACACTAAGGACACAAAAACAACATTTCATGTACCCTTATGCATGGCCTTACTATGTATCATTTGAGTATAATCATGTATTATATCTACTTCAAAAATGCATTGTTTCAATATCATCCATATTTTTTCCCCAGGATGACATTGGGCTATATATAACACCCATTGCAAAGATTAAGAGATCCATCGGGCCCTGGTGTCTTATCCCCATCTATACCCTATAAGGACTTCTTGACCTCTTCAGGCGTGAACTTTTTGATCAACAATTCTCTAAGCTCTTCAGATTTCAAGTGTCCTGTTCTGGTTATATAGCTGCTGGCATGTTGCCTGTCTTTAATACTAGATCCCATTTGCTCAATATAAAACTCTATGAATGCCCTACTTATGTTCTCCATTCCTGTTTGTTGCACACCTTGACTATTTTTAAGAGTAAAGATCCTGTTACTATTCCTCAAGGATTTGAGAAAATTGTGATAGAATTTAGTATTTTGATCTGCCTCTTCTAGTCGTTGTACTTCCCTCCTTTTTCTGAGAAATTGGTGTTTGTCCTGTTATAGTAGACTGTATTCCTGAGCTAGCTACCGGTTTTCCTCAAGCAAATTTGTATTCATGGATTTTTGTTGGATCATGTTCAGGCATTGGTACAACTTCTCCAATGATTACTTTGCTCTCTCTCAACATCACTAAACATGTCTTTATTTAGGTTCTGCAGCACCGTGTTGAGTCTGTTTAGCTGATATATTTTCCCACTAGTACTCCCTAGTTCCCCGCATGCTTGAACTCTACTTTCAAAGTCTAGTATTAGGCTCCACATATTGAAGTACCTAAATTGTTTTCCCCATTTCGTAGTCCCATCTTCCTATTATATAATAGCAAGATAATTGTTACATACTCCTGCATACATGAATTGTTCTTCTGATGCTGGAAGTTGAGTCATCCATAAAATATTTACTAACACCCTATCAATTTCGCTCATCACCCTATCCAATCCACTTTTCTTGTTACACTAAGTGAAGAATGATCCTGAAGATTTTAGATCCCTCAGCGCACATGCCTTTGCCCAAACTCTCTAACCTCAGCTAGTGTCACTGGACTGCCCATCATGTCCTCTCTGTACATTATATAATTAAAGTCTCGCATTACTGTATATGGCCCTTGTACTTGATCATACATATTCAGTATATCACTCTACAAATCTCGCCTTAGTGCATTATCATTTTACCCATACACTAAGGACACAAAAACAACATTTCATGTACCCTTATGCATGGCCTTACTATGTATCATTTGAGTATAATCATGTATTATATCTACTTCAAAAATGCATTGTTTCAATATCATCCATATTTTTTCCCCAGGATGACATTGGGCTATATATAACACCCATTGCAAAGATTAAGAGATCCATCGGGCCCTGGTGTCTTATCCCCATCTATACCCTATAAGGACTTCTTGACCTCTTCAGGCGTGAACTTTTTGATCAACAATTCTCTAAGCTCTTCAGATTTCAAGTGTCCTGTTCTGGTTATATAGCTGCTGGCATGTTGCCTGTCTTTAATACTAGATCCCATTTGCTCAATATAAAACTCTATGAATGCCCTACTTATGTTCTCCATTCCTGTTTGTTGCACACCTTGACTATTTTTAAGAGTAAAGATCCTGTTACTATTCCTCAAGGATTTGAGAAAATTGTGATAGAATTTAGTATTTTGATCTGCCTCTTCTAGTCGTTGTACTTCCCTCCTTTTTCTGAGAAATTGGTGTTTGTCCTGTTATAGTAGACTGTATTCCTGAGCTAGCTACCGGTTTTCCTCAAGCAAATTTGTATTCATGGATTTTTGTTGGATCATGTTCAGGCATTGGTACAACTTCTCCAATGATTACTTTGCTCTCTCTCAACATCACTAAACATGTCTTTATTTAGGTTCTGCAGCACCGTGTTGAGTCTGTTTAGCTGATATATTTTCCCACTAGTACTCCCTAGTTCCCCGCATGCTTGAACTCTACTTTCAAAGTCTAGTATTAGGCTCCACATATTGAAGTACCTAAATTGTTTTCCCCATTTCGTAGTCCCATCTTCCTATTATATAATAGCAAGATAATTGTTACATACTCCTGCATACATGAATTGTTCTTCTGATGCTGGAAGTTGAGTCATCCATAAAATATTTACTAACACCCTATCAATTTCGCTCATCACCCTATCCAATCCACTTTTCTTGTTACACTAAGTGAAGAATGATCCTGAAGATTTTAGATCCCTCAGCGCACATGCCTTTGCCCAAACTCTATAACCTCAGCTAGTGTCACTGGACTGCCCATCATGTCCTCTCTGTACATTATATAATTAAAGTCTCGCATTACTGTATATGGCCCTTGTACTTGATCATACATATTCAGTATATCACTCTACAAATCTCGCCTTAGTGCATTATCATTTTACCCATACACTAAGGACACAAAAACCTTATTCCATGTACCCCTATGCCTTACCTTACTATGTATTATTTGAGTATAAACATGTATTATATTTACTTCAAAAATGCATTGTTTCAATATCATCCATATTCTTCCCCCAGAATGACATTGGGCTATATATTCCACACATTGCAAAGATTAAGAGATCCATCGGGCCCTGGTGTCTTATCCCCATCTATACCCTATAAGGACTTCTTGACCTCTTCAGGCGTGAACTTTTTGATCAACAATTCTCTAAGCTCTTCAGATTTCAAGTGTCCTGTTCTGGTTATATAGCTGCTGGCATGTTGCCTGTCTTTAATACTAGATCCCATTTGCTCAATATAAAACTCTATGAATGCCCTACTTATGTTCTCCATTCCTGTTTGTTGCACACCTTGACTATTTTTAAGAGTAAAGATCCTGTTACTATTCCTCAAGGATTTGAGAAAATTGTGATAGAATTTAGTATTTTGATCTGCCTCTTCTAGTCGTTGTACTTCCCTCCTTTTTCTGAGAAATTGGTGTTTGTCCTGTTATAGTAGACTGTATTCCTGAGCTAGCTACCGGTTTTCCTCAAGCAAATTTGTATTCATGGATTTTTGTTGGATCATGTTCAGTCATTGGTACAACTTCTCCAATGATTACTTTGCTCTCTCTCAACATCACTAAACATGTCTTTATTTAGGTTCTGCAGCACCGTGTTGAGTCTGTTTAGCTGATATATTTTCCCACTAGTACTCCCTAGTTCCCCGCATGCTTGAACTCTACTTTCAAAGTCTAGTATTAGGCTCCACATATTGAAGTACCTAAATTGTTTTCCCCATTTCGTAGTCCCATCTTCCTATTATATATTAGCAAGATAATTGTTACATACTCCTGCATACATGAATTGTTCTTCTGATGCTGGAAGTTGAGTCATCCATAAAATATTTACTAACACCCTATCAATTTCGCTCATCACCCTATCCAATCCACTTTTCTTGTTACACTAAGTGAAGAATGATCCTGAAGATTTTAGATCCCTCAGCGCACATGCCTTTGCCCAAACTCTCTAACCTCAGCTAGTGTCACTGGACTGCCCATCATGTCCTCTCTGTACATTATATAATTAAAGTCTCGCATTACTGTATATGGCCCTTGTACTTGATCATACATATTCAGTATATCACTCTACAAATCTCGCCTTAGTGCATTATCATTTTACCCATACACTAAGGACACAAAAACAACATTTCATGTACCCTTATGCATGGCCTTACTATGTATCATTTGAGTATAATCATGTATTATATCTACTTCAAAAATGCATTGTTTCAATATCATCCATATTTTTCCCCCAGGATGACATTGGGCTATATATAACACCCATTCCAAAGATTAAGAGATCCACCAGGCCCTGGTGCCTTATCCCCATCTATAGTCTATAAGGCCTCCTTGACCTCTTCAGGTGTAAACTTTGTGATCAACAATTCTCTATTTTCTTCAAATTTCAGGGGTCCTGTTATTATAATATAGATGGTAGCATGTTGCATGTCTGCATTACTAGATCCCATTCGCTCAATATAAAACTTTATGAATGCCCTACTTATGTTCTACATTCATGTTTGTTGCACACCTTGACTATTTTTAACAGTAAAGATCCTGTTACTATTGGTTTGAGAAACCTGTGATAGAATTTAGTATTTTGATTCGCCTCTACTAGTCATTGTACTTCACTCCTTTGTTTGAGAAATTGGTGCTTGGCTTGTTATAGTATATTGCATTCCTGAGCTAGCTGCTTCTTTTCGTCAAACAAATTTGTATTCATGGATTTTTTGGTGGATCATGTTCTGGCATTGGTACAACTTCTCCAATTATTAGTTTGCTCTTCTCTCTACATCACTAAACCTGTCTTCATTTAGGTTCTGCAGCACCGCATTGAGTCTGTTTAATTTACATACCAGCTGATATATTTTCCCACCAGTACTCCGATGTTCCCCGCATGCTTCAACTCTACTTTCAAAGTCTAGTATAGGCTCCACATATTGAAGTACCTAAAATATTTTCCCATTTTCGTAGTCCCATCTTCCTATTATATAATAGATGGATAATGGTTATATTGTCATGCATGCATGAAATGTACTTCTAATGCTGGAAGTTGAGTCATCCATTCATTATTTACTAACACTCTATCAATTTCGCTCATCACCTTATCCTGGCCACTTTGATTGTTACTCTAAGTGAAGAATGATCCTGAAGATTTTAGATCCTGCAGTGCACATGCATTTGCCTAAACTCTCTAACCTCAGCTAGTGTCACTGGACTGCCCATCCTCTCCTCTCTATACATTATATAATTAAAGTCTCTCATTACTGTTTATGGCCATTGTACTTAATCATACATATTCAGTATATCACTCCACAAATCTCGCCTTAGTGCGTTATCATTGTACCTATACACTAAGGACAGAAAAACAACATTTTAGGTACCCTTATGCCTAGCCTTACAATGTATCATTTGAGTATAAACATGTATTATATCTACTTCAAAATGCATTGTTTCAATATCATCCATATTCTTCCCCCAGGATGACATTGGGCTATATATTCCACCCATTGCAAAGATTAAGAGATCCATCAGGCCCTGGTGTCTTATCCCCATCTATACCCTATAAGGACTTCTTGACCTCTTCAGGTGTGAACTTTTTGATCAACAATTCTCTAAGCTCTTCAGATTTCAAGTGTCCTGTTCTGGTTATATAGCTGCTGGCATGTTGCCTGTCTTTAATACTAGATCCCATTTGCTCAATATAAAACTCTATGAATGCCCTACTTATGTTCTCCATTCCTGTTTGTTGCACACCTTGACTATTTTTAAGAGTAAAGATCCTGTTACTGTTCCTCAAGGATTTGAGAAAATTGTGATAGAATTTAGTATTTTGATCTGCCTCTTCTAGTCGTTGTACTTCCCTCCTTTTTCTGAGAAATTGGTGTTTGTCCTGTTATATTCCTGAGCTAGCTACTTCTTTTCCTCAAACAAATTTGTATTCATGGATTTTTGTTGGATCATGTTCAGGCATTGGAACATCTTCTCCAATGATTCGTTTGCTTTTCTCTCGACACCACTAAACCTGTCTTCATTTAGGTTCTGCAGCACCGTGTCGAGTCTGTGTAATTTGCATACTAGCTGATACATTTTCCCACCAGTACTCCCAGTTCCCAGCATGCTTGAACCCTACTTTCAAAGTCTAGCATTAGGCTCCACATATTGAAGTACCTAAATAGTTTTCCCAGTTTCGTAGTCCCATCTTCCTATTATATAATAGCAGGATAATGGTTACATAGTCCTGCATGTATGAAATGTTCTTCTGATACTGGAAGTTGAGTCATCTAATCACAATTTACTAACACCCTATCAATTTTGCTCATCACCCTATCCAATCCACATTTCTTGTTACTCTAAGTGAAGAATGATCCTGAAGATTTTAGATCCCTCAGCGCACATACCTTTTCCTAAACTCTCTAACCTCAGCTAGTGTCACTGGACTTCCCATCATCTCCTCTCTGTACATTATATAATTAAAGTCTCTAATTATTGTCTATGGCCCTTGTACTTGATCATACATATTTAGTATATCACTCCACAAATCTCGCCTTAGTGCCTTATCATTGTACCCGTACATTGACTCAAAAACCTCATTATATGTGCCTTTATGCCTTGCCTTACTATGTATCATTTGAGTATAAACATGTATTATATCTACTTCAAAAATGCATGGTTTCCATATCATCCATATTCTTCCTCCCAGGATGACTTTGGGCTATATATATCACCCATTGCAATGATTAAGAGATCCATCAGGCCCTGGTGCCTTATCCATATCTATACCCTATAAGGCCATCTTGACCTCTTTAGGTGTAAACTCTTTGACCAGCAATTCTCTATGCTCTTCAGATTTCGGGTGTCCTGTTTTGGTTATATAGCTAATGGCATGTTGCCTGTCTGCATTACTACATCCCATTCTCAGTATAAAACTCTATGAATGCCCTACTTATGCTCTCCATTCCTGTTTGTTACACACCTTAACTATTTTTAACCGTAAAAATCCTGTTACTATTCCACATATTGAAGTACCTAAACTGTTTTCTCCTTTTCGTAGACCCATCTTCCTATTATATAATAGCTGGATAATGGTTATATAGTCTTGCATGCATGAAAAGTACTTTTGATGCTGGAAGTTGAGTCATCCATTCACTATTTACTAACTCCCTATTAATTTCATTCATCACTCAGTCATGTCCACTTTGCTTGTTACTTTAAGTGAATAATGATCCAGAAGATTTTAGATCCCGCAGTGCACATGCCTTTGCCTAAACTCTCTAACCTCGGCTAGTGTCACTGGATTGCCCATTCTCTCATCTCTGTACATTATATAATTAAAGTCTCTCATTACTATATATGGCTATTGTACTTGATCATACATAATCAGTATATCACTCCACAAATCTCGCCTTAGTGCGTTATTATTGTACTAATGCACTAACACAAAAACTTCATTGCATGTACCCCTATGCCTTGCCTTACTATGTATCATTTTAGTATAAACATGTATTATACCTACTTCAAAATGCATTGTTTCCATATCATCCATATTCTTCCCTCAAGATGACTTTGGGCTATATATACCACCCATTGCAAAGATTACGAGATCTATCAGTCCCTGGTGCCTTATCCCCATCTATACCTTATAGGGCATTCTTGACCTCTTTAGGTGTAAACTTTTTGATCGATAATTCTCTATGCTCTTCAGATTTCAGGGGTCTTGTTATGATAATATAACTGCTAGCATGTTGCCTGTCTGCATTACTAGATCCTATTAGCTCAATATAAAACTTTATGAATGCCCTACTTATGTTCTCCATTCATGTTTGTTGCACACCTTGACTATTTTTAACAGTAAAGATCTTGTTACTATTGATTTAATAAACATGTTATAGAATTTAGTATTTTGATTCGCCTCTACTAGTCATTGTACATCGCTCCTTTGTCTTAGAAATTGGTGATTGGCCAATTATAGAAGACTGTATTCCTGAGCTAGCTGCTTCTTTTCCCCAAACAAATTTATATTCATGTGTTTTTGCTGGATCATGTTCAGGCACTGGTACAACTTCGCCAATGTTTGGTTTGCTCTTCTCTTTACATCACTGGACCTGTCTTTATTTAGGTTCTGCATCACCATGTTAAGTCTGTTTAATTTGGCTACTAGCTGATACATTTTCCCACCAATACTCCCTAGTTACCAGCTTGCTTGTACTCTACTTTGAATGTCTGGTAATAGGCTCTACATATTGAAGTACCTAAACTATTTTCCCTTTTTCGTAGTCCTATCTTCCAATTATATAATAGCTGCATAATGGTTATATAGTCCTGCATGCATGAAATGTACTTCTGATGCTGGAAGTTGAGTAATCCATTCACTATTTGCTAACACCCTATCAATTTCGATCATCACCCTATCTTGTCCACTTTTTTTGTTACTCTAAGTGAAGAATGATCCTGAAGATTTTAGATCCCGCAGTGCATATGCCTTTGCCTAAACTCTCTAACCTCTCGCTAGTGTCACTGGACTGCCCATCCTATCCTCTCTGTACATTATATAATTAAATCTCCCATTACTTTATATGGCCATTGTAGTTGATCATAGATATTCAGTATAACACTCCACAAATCTCGCCTTAGTGCGTAATCATTGTACCAATGCACTGACACCAAAACTTCATTCCATGTACCCCTATGCCTTGCCTTACTATGTATCATTTGAGTATAAACATGTATTATATCTACTTCAAAAATGCATGGTTTCCATATCATCCCTTTTCTTCCCGCATGATGACTTTGGACTATATGTACCACCCATTGCAAAGATTAAGAGATCCATCAGGCCCTGGTGCCTTATCCCATCTTTACCCTAGTGTAAACGCTTTGACCAGCAATTCTCTATGTGTTTCAGATTTCAAGGGTCCTGTTATGATCATATAGCTGCTACCATGTTGCCTGTCTACATTACTAGATCCCAATAGCTCAATATAAAACTCTATGAATGCCCTACTTATGTTCTCCATTCCTGTTTCTTGCACACCTTGACTATTTTTAACAGTAAAGATCCTATTACTATTCCTCTTTGATTTGAGAAAACTGTGATAGAATTTAGTATTTTGATCCGCCTCTACTAGTCGTTGTACTTCGCTCATTTTTCTAAGAACTTGGTAATTGGTTTGTTATAGTAGACTGTATTCCTGAGCTAGCTGCTTCTTTTCCTCAAACAAATTTGAATTCATGGATTTTTACTGGATCATGTTCTGGCATTGGTACAACTTCTCCAATGATTGGTTTTCTCTTCTCTCCACATCACTGAACCTGTCTTCATTTAGGTTCTACAACACCGTGTTGAGTCTATTTAATTTGCATACTAGCTGATACATTTTCCCATAGCACTCCCCATCTTCCTACTATATAATAACTGGATAATGGTTATATAGTCCTGCATGCATGAAATGTACTTCTGATGCTGGAAGTTGAGTCATCCATTCACTATTTACTAACACCCTATCAATTTCGTTCATCACCATATCCTGTCCACTTTGCTTGTTACTCTAAGTGAAGAATGATCCAGAAGATTTTAGATCCCGTAGTGCACATGCCTTTGCCTAAACTATCTAACCTCAGCTAGTGTCACTGGACTGCCCATCATCTCCTCTCTGTACATTATATAATTAAAGTCTCTCATTACTGTATATGGCCATTGTACTTGATCATACATATTCAGTATATCACTCCATAAATCTCGCCTTAGTGCGTTATCATTGTACCAATGCACTGACACAAAAACTTCATTCCATGTACCCCTATGCCTTGCCTTACTATGTATCATTTGAGTATAAACATGTATTATACCTACTTCAAAAATGCATTACTTCCATATCATCCATATTCTTCCCCTAAGATGACTTTGGGATATATATACCACCCATTGCAAAGATTACGAGATCCATCAGGCCTTAGTGCCTTATCCCCATCTATACCCTCTAAGGCCTTCTTGACCTATTTATGTGTAAACTCTTTGATCAACAATTCTCTATGCTATTCAGATTTCAGGGGTCCTATTATGATAATATAGCTACTAGCATGTTGCCTGTCTGCATTACTAGATCCCATTAGCTTAATATAAAACTCTATGAATGCCTTACTTATGTTCTCCATTCATGTTTGTTGCACACCTTGACTATTTTTAACAGTAAAGATCCTGTTACTATTCCTCTTTGATTTGAGAAAACTGTGATAGAATTTAATATTTTGATCTGCCTCTACTAGTCGTTGTACTTCGCTCCTTTGTCAGAGAAATTGGTGCTTGGTCTGTTATAGTAGACTGTATTCCTGAGTTAGCATTCCTCAAACAAATTTGTATTCATGGGTTTTTGCTGGATCATGTTCAGGCATTGGTATATGTTCTCCAATGAGTCGTTTGCTCTTCTCGCTACATCACTAAACTTGTCTTTAATTAGGTTCTGTAGTACCGTGATGAGTCTGTTTAATTTGCCTGCTAGCTGATACATTTTCCCACCAGTACTGCCAAGTTCCCAGTTTGCTTGAACTCTACTTTAAAAGTCTAGTATTAGGCTCCACATAATGAAGTACCTAAACTATTTTCCCCTTTTCGTAGTTCCATTTTCCTATTATATAATAGCTGGATAATGGTTATATAGTCCTGCATGCTTGAAATGTTCTTATGATGCTGGAAGTTGAGTCATCCATTCACAAATTTACTAACACCCTATCAAATTTGCTCATCACCCTATCCAATTCACTTTTCTTGTTACTCTAAGTGAAGAATGATCCTGAAGATTTTAGATTCCACAGTGCACATGCCTTTTCCTAAACTCTCTAACCTCGGCTAGTGTCACTAGACTGCCCATCATTTCTTCTCTATACATTATATAATTAAAGTCTCTCATTACTGTCTATGGCCCTTGTACTTGATCATACATATATCACTCCAAAAATCTCGCCTTAGTGCCTTATCATTGTACCCATACACTAAGGACACAAAAACATCATTCCATGTACCCTTATGCCTGGCCTTACTATGTATCATTTGAGTATAAATATGTATTATATCTACTTCAAACAAGCATGGTTTCCATATCATCCATATATTCCCCTCAGGATGACATCTATCACCTATTTCAAAGATTAAGAGATGCTCTTTGAGATTTTGCCCTCTTAATCTTTGTTTCTAGGAGACTAGACAATCCAACACTAGAGTTATACATAAACAAGTGCATTTCAATCTATTTTTCTGCCCTATTCAATCCCCTAGTAATCCGAAATCCTATTTTATCTATTTGGGATGGGTTTTCCCCCATCCATGTTTTTCCCAAGTATAGAAATTATTTATGTGGATGACCTCTCCTGTTGCACTGTTCTTGTATTATCATTCCCTTGTGTGAGTACTCCAAATGAATTTGTTGTTTGTGTTGTTATCTGTGGGTACAACAATTGTAGGAAAAGGAAAGTAAGCAAATATTACAAATGCTAGAATGGATAAATTACTCAAGATTACAACGAACTTGAAATAAGAACGATTACAAACTCCTTGGGATTTGCTGAGTCGAATGATGGCACTCTGTAGTAATGTTCATACATGCTCACTTAGTCAAATGTTTTTGACACAACGTAATGCCACTTCTAAAGTAGTTGCTAGTATAATCATGGACAAATGTGTTGATCCGAAAATAATTTACACCGCAAATGATATTATAAGCGACATACAAAAGCAACACGGGGTTGAATTGAGCTATATGAAAGCGTGGAGGGCTAAAGAAAAAGCAATATAAATTGTAAGAGGAAAACCAAGTGAATCTTATAGGGAAGTACCGAAACACTTGTATGTTTTGGAGCAGTCGAATCCAGAAACGGTTACAAAGTTGCATAAATCAGAAGATGGTCGCTTTCTCTATGTATTTGTTTCGCTATTCGCATCTATCAAGGAATGGGAATATTTTCGGGCAATTATGGTAGTTGATGAAAGCTTTCTTAAGGCAGCATACAAGGGGACCATATTGACTGCTTGCACACAGAATGAAGCTGGTGAGTTGACGGTATCAACTTGTATATTCTTGTATAATTGTGTATAAAATTTTCTGCATAGAGCAATTATATATAAAAAATTCATGTTCGAAAACTAAAAATTTGGATTGTGTAAACAGAAAAAATCCTGCCACTTGTGTATGCAATTGTGGATTCCGAGAATAATAAATCTTGGAAGTGGTTCTTCATGCAACTAAAGGGTGTTTTCGGAGTTCGGAAAGGAATGTGTATAGTTTTAGATAGACATGAGGGCATCTTGAACTCCATAACAGCTGTATATCCAGAAGTTCCACAATGTTTTTGCATATTTCACTTGTGGGGAAACATTTCAGATCAATTCAGGCAACATAAGAACCAGTTGCATGACATCTTCTTTGCTTTGGCTAATGCTTACACCATCTAGAAGTTTGAATACTTTATGACAAAGATATCCAAAATTGATCAGAGGTGCCGGAATACTTGCTCGAAATTGGCTATGAAAAGTGGTCTAGGATACACTCCAAAGTGAAAAGGTCGATGGTAATGACTTTCAATATTGTAGAGTCAATTAATTCAGCAAAAAAACATGCTAGAGACATGCTAATAATGTATGTGCTGGAGTTTATGACAAACTTGATACAACAGTAGAACTACAAATGTCATAAAAGAGCAATGAAGTCATCCACCACGCTTGACCAAAAGTACAAAAAATTCTTTGGGCATAATATGCTTGCATCTCAGAAAATGACAGTAAAAAAGATAAGTATAATGCATACTACTGAATTGCATACCTCTGCAGTTTGTATAAGTTTGTATGTATTTGTATAAAATTGTATACATTTCGTGCAGGTAAGGCCTACTACAGACAAGTTATTTACTGTGTTTGAAGGGGTAAAGCGATACATTTTATGCCTTAAAGATGGAATATGCAGCTGTGGCCAACTTCAAATGGATGAACTTCCATGTCCGATGCTTGTGCAGTTTTAAAGCTCAACAAATTGACATCAACCCAGTTTTCTCATATTATTATAGAAAAAAATCATATCCTTGCAACTTATGAAGTTCCAGTATATCCTATTCCTGATGAGAGTACATGAGTCTTTCCGAAAGAGGTGCTAGAGAATGTGGTCTTACCACCAAAAGGGAGAAGAAATGCACGAAGGCTAAGAAAGAAAAGACTCTTTCCGTTAGGGCTGGCAATGGATCGGGTGGAGCTCAATCCGCCTCCACCCGCCAACAATTCATCCACCACCCGACCCATCCATCACCCTATTTTTTTAATCCACATCCGATCCACCCATCATCCATAGGTGGATCGGGTGCTTCGCGGATGGAAGCGACGAAGACTTATGAAAATTGGTCGATACTTAAGTCTTGTAGGTAATTTATGACAGTTAATAAATATGTCATTTCAAATTTCACAAAAATAAACTTTACTTTGTTCATTTTATTGGAAGTAGAGAATTGTACGGATTAATTCGAGAATGGCAGGGTCTGGTAAACCCACAAAGTTGCATTTGCTTATATCAACTGTTAAGATAAAATAAATATCATCAATCCTCCTAGTACTGTGAGTTCATATTTTTATGTCAAAACGATCAATATTTGTTTTTTCCCTTTCTTATGTTGTTCAATGTACGTTTTACTTGATCAAACTTAGAGTGGTATAATTAGCAGATAAAAATATAATTTGTTTAATCTGTTTAAATTTGGACGAGTTAGCGACCCACATATTTCTTAACTCAAGTTATTTTGATTAGCCTGATTCAGTCAAATTAAAAATAACATTTATTAAGCGTTTGGACATGCAATTTCATCTTATACCATATCTTGCTTCGGGGCCGATCTCTTGTTGAGATGAAATCATCGTTTGGACATGTGATTTCATCTCATGAGATGAAATTCCAAATCATCCAAAAAGGCATGATTTGAGATTTCAAATTTTAAATGTAAAAGTTGACCACAAGTTTATATTTTGTAAAAATAGATCCATAAATTGGTAGATATAATTAGCAATCATGTTTATCAATTATTTATATCAAATATTAAAAGATCTACAAGAGGTATGAATTGAAAATAATTAATTTATAACGGGTGGATGGGTGGGTCGGGTGGTGGGTTGGATGCATGTCCACCCGAATCCGACCCGATCCGTCACCGGATCCATCTGTCACCCTATTAAAATCCATATTTTGTCGGATTTTCGTCCACATAATCGGGTCGGGTGGATCGGATATCCATCGAGTTAAGGTCAAATTGCCAGCCCTACTTACCGTCTTCAGAGAAAGCGAAAAAGAAGAAGAAATTTTCATGTTCAGTGTGTGGCCGAGGTGGTCACAATAGGAAAACATGTGCAAATCCACCAAAAGATTGAAATATTAGGCTTCGTTTTGCATTGTTGTCATATTGAGTAGTTAACATTCATAAACAAAAGCGTTTCGCTTGTCCATAACGCTGCTCGTATGACACAAACATTCTATGTTGTGTTGCACTTTTCAATAAAAGCATTTCGCTATAGACTATATACTGATTCTCTTACATATGTTTCATTATACATGTTTTGATGGTGCTAAATTATTGATGTTGTGCGGTACCGTACAATACATGTATAAAGATGTATAACTCCAACAATTTGTATATTCTTGTATACTGTTGTATATCCTTGTATATACACTTAAAAATAGTGAAACAACCTACAATACCTAGCCTCTGTAGTTTGTATATTCTTGTATATTCACTTAAAAAAAGGTGAAACAATCTGCATTACATAACCCCTGCAGTTCGTATATTCTTGTATAATATTGTATATTCTTGTATCTTCACTTAAAAAATGGTGAAGCAACCTGCAGTACATAACCCCTGCGTGTTGAATATTCTTGTATATCCCTTGAAAAGGGAATTTCTGGTGAAAAGTGAAACAACCTGCGGTACATGTATAAAGATGTATAAAATCCTGCTTGTATATTCTTGTATACAATGTTGTATATTCTTGTATATTAGTAATTTATACAAAAATCCAAATGTAGACATAAAAGAATCCTATAGATCCTCTGCCCCAAGAACATCCAATTCATACAAAATAAAGTACACTTCATTGATTAGCAACATCATTGTACTTTACAAAAATTGCATCAAAACATCTAAATCAAATTCCCTTCTAAAGACTGTCCGTACTTTACACTATCGCATAAAAAAACAGCACCTTGTTTGTACTTTACATTATCGCATCAAAAAATAGCCAAGTGAAATTCAAAAAGCATTAATAATCAAACAACTAACTAAATTATTTTCCTCAAGTCCCCTCTTCCTCTTATTCCTGAACCATCTGCCAGCAAGTTCTTTACTTTCACAAGTTGCATCAGCCATTTATTTTTTCCTTCCATAATCCCACAACAGGGATCCATACCTGGTGCGATGTATCTCAATGTTAATATTATCTTTTTTTATTTCTTTACCATGGACGAAATATTCAGCAAAGACAACAACAAAAACTCCACAATCACTGCAAACAAAAGAAAGCATATTATCCATGAGTTAATAAAAATAGTAAAGCAAAAAAAATGAATAGAAAAAGATACCTATTGGTTTCTGTGGCAGGTTATCAACCAGGTTGATCTCCAAAGTATCACTTTGAGATTTGTCGATGCCCCTCTTACTATTGAATTTGGACTTTTCGAGAAAGTATGGTATCAATATTTTGTAAGGTAACAACGCTTTCATAACAAGTTTATCATTCTTTGAATCACGGTAGGAGTCATAGATATGGATGCACCAATCACAGAAGGTAAGCACATCCAAAATCCAGTGTCCCAATTTAGCTTTTCCCCGATCGACATAAATCGGGAATAACACGTGGTCAACTTTGTGCCACTCTACATTTGCATCGCAGTAACAACCTCTAATGTACTCTTCTACTTCATGCTCTTTGGAGTTCACAGAAAAATCTTGGTCCTTTTTCTCATACTCCGTTTAGAGTAAGTAAGCTTACTGAAAATAAAGTCAGTTGTAGTAAACTTTACGACAAGAGTAGGTCCATATTTTGCCTTTTTCCTCAACTAGTAAAAATGACATCCAAATGCTGAGACAAAAAAAGTAAAAGAAGAACACTGAATATACACTGCAGATTTTTCCTTCCCATTATACAAAAATTATACCACATATACAAAAATATACAGAAAATTATTATCAAATTTGGGCATATATCCTGTGCAAAGTTATTTAGCGCAGCGGGAAGGAGAAGGTAGGAATTCCTTATACGGAACAATAATTTCTTTTTTTCATTTCCACTATAGACTTTTCACTCGTACATTTTATGCTTCCTCATCACCGTTTGGAAGGAGTACTGTACTTGCCGATCTGAGAAGTAAAAGCTCTCGTTAATATAATGCTATCGTATCGGCCTCAACGATCCTAGTGACGATGTCCAAAGTGTGACGGACCGGGTCAAATTGAGGAGCTTGCTGTGGAGTTAGGTTTTCGGTTCGTGAACAAATGTCTCACCCGGTGACTCCAGACTTGAGTCCCGAAACCACAGCCATTCAACGGGATTCGAAATGTCAAGACTCGAAGACCTCTGGGACATGGAACAGTACTTTAAGGTTGTTAGATGCCTAGGATTGATCCTGGTGCACTTCAGGTTCAAGCTACAAGTAGCAAGCATGATAGCATAGACGGAACTAATTAAGCTACAAAGTACTTGAAACTACTAGAAAATATATAATACCACAACTAACTAGATGGATATATTAGCTCATTCTTATATGCACTTGCTAATGTACAAAACATATACAGAACTAATAAAAGCTATATAAAAATATACAATCATATATATAAAAAATACACATTGTAACACTGACTGTAATGAATTAGCAAAACATATACAAAAATATACATTAGGACAGAAAATGATAAATACCGTGTCCTTCAAAGGTCGATCAATATGTGCAAGTGCCTCAAACCAATCCTTCGTATCCACATGACAGGAGTCAAAAAAAAAAATCTTAAGGGAGATCATTTTTTCCGTCGCGATATAGAATCTTGACACTTAAAAATCACCAAAAAACACGATCAGGACATTCGCATAAGTGTAAGAACCAAAACATGAAAAGCTTACAGTTAGTAAAGTTACCATCGCGGCATATTCAGCCCATCCTCGATGAATTTGGCAAACTTTTGGGCCGAAGGCGACAAGGGATCAAATTTATCAATGTCACTCATGAAAGGATACTTGATATCAAAAATAGGCTTGGATGTCCCCGAATCAAAATCTGCCACATATGAAAATTGGGCTAATTTTCCTCAAAATTTCTGTCGTCCCAATTTCTACGGAGTAAAATCTTTTTCTTCTACCTCCATGACGAGTGGTCTAGGAAGCATAATCTGAGACATCTTTATCTTGGCAACCTCTTCATCATTAATAACACTCCAAGGTCTATGAAGCTGAATTTGGGACATCTTTATCTTGGCAACCTCTTCATCACTAATAACATTCCAAAGAGTGTCCTTGACACCATCTCCTATTGTCACTTTAGACAGAGAAAAAGGATTAGTCAAAAATATGAAGGCGTAGAAAGAAATTAAAAAATAAGTACAATACAAACATACCAAGATGACTATCAGTAACTTCCTCATTTTCCTTGACACTAGATTCAATTTGGTCAGCTCGCATGTTTACTTCATGCACTTTCTTGGGGGGAACAACACCATCACCTGCTATCACTTAAGACAGAGAAAAAGGATTAATCAGTAAAATACCAGGATAAAAATATGAAGGCGGAGAAAAAAAAAAGTACAAGATAAAAATACCAAGAAGACCATCAGTAACTTGCTCATTTTCTTTGACGCTTGAAGCAGTATTATCAGCTCGCATACTTAATTCATGCACTTTCTCAGGGAGGGAAGCATCAGTAACTTGCTCATTTTCCTTGACACATGATGCAATTTGCTCAACTAACGTGTTCAGTTCATGCACTTGCTCATTTTCTTTGACACTTGAAGTGGTTTGATCAGCTTGCATGTTTTGTTCATGCACTTGCTCGGGGAGGGAAGCATCAGTAACTTGCTCATTTTCCTTGACGCACATGATGAAATTTGCTCAACTAGCATGTTCAGTTCATGCACTTGCTCATTTTCTTTGACACTTGAAGTGGTTTGATCAGCTTGCATGTTTTATTCATATACTTTCCCGGAGGGGGGGGGGGGATCATAATTATGAAAAGCCTCATTGCCTAGTCCAGATTTACCGTCATCATGAGCATCGCCTTGATAAATCTAAATAAAAAACAACAAAAGAGAACGTCAACATATCATTTTCACATACAAAAAAGGAAATAAAATGCAAAACAGGAACTTCATCACCCGTTTACTTTATTTTGAGATGCTCGAATATTTTCCAAAGAAAGATACGATGTATTTGTTGTGTGTCGCAACTGTATCAGTAAACTAGGAAAAAAGACTACATGAATAAATCTAATAACCATATGCGTATACAAAATAATTCACAACCTACAAAAAGATCAAGAAGCAGTACCATTGAAATGTCATTCATCAATTGTTGAACTTCAGCCTTCACTTCATCACTGCTCCTGGAAGGATCGCGTCTCAGTATGGGTTGTTGCTCTATATTCTGAGGATGAGGATGTTTAGGCTGTGCTGCTCCATAGTCCGAAGATGAAGTGGGGGTGAAATATTTGAATCTTCATTCTGAAAACTCATTGGAGAAACATAGTCGGCATTGACATCTTTAAAAAATGCAGCAATCTTCAACTTTTTGTTCTCAGTTGCTAGGACAAATATTGCAGTACTTCATCTACAAAAATATAATCAATAGGTTAACTTAGTATAGCATATACAAGATTATACAAAAAACTTAAACTGATACATAAAGTAAAAAAAAAAAGGGGTACAAGATTTTACTTTGTTTAGACTAGGCATAATCACACCATTGGTCAAGCCCACATACGTTGGAGAATCAGTCATTTGCCAGTTAAGAATACGTGGCACATTATTGCCAACACGAACAACCAAATATTGTCGACTGTAGAGCAACATTCGAAAAATTATGTCTGTAGTGCACGCGGCAAACCTCCGAGTTTGTACATTGTCAAGTACTCACACTGTTTGTCCCTCGTTGTTCTGAGAATCTCTTCAAAGCATTTTTCCCCCAAACATAACTCTGGTATTCACCACTTTCAACAATATCAAAATCTGTTTTGGTGATACAGTGATCATTGGTATCTGAGAATAAGAAATGCTGAATGAATACCATAATCATCATTTGACTCCCATTCCTTTTCCTTACAACGATCAAGCAATTGTTGCCTCGTTATTGATTTATTTTCTTGAAAATATACTTTCATCAAACTCTCCAATACCAAAACTCAACACACAGCCATTGAGTTTTATCCACAACTCTCTTTCCGCACCGGGGACAACCTGCCTCAGTAACAGATAATGTATAAGCTGATTCTGGTCTTAACAAGAGGAAGGTTTAGGAAAAATTCAAAACAACTATCACGAAACATCTGAAGTTGCGTATCATTCAAGAATTCCCTCAAGATGCTAACAATATCAGTTTCAGTGTGACAACTAATTCTAATCCGAAAATGTTCATTCGATTGTATATAGAAGTCAACAACCTCCATATGATAAAAGATAAATAAAGAAAATAATCAGTGAACAAAACAAGACGCAAATACAATAATGAAACTTTAAAGCTCAATTCAGACCATAAATTTCAAAGCTACTTTTCAGCTTATAATTGTAGCTTCATGACATTTACATGTATTTCATAGCAAAGTTGTCCTCGTATCAAATAATGCACTTATATACCACATCTAAGTAATAAAAATCACAATAAGCAGAATTAGTTTACTACAAATCTCCACCTTAGGTAATTTCAGAAAGACAACAATATAACACTAAGCAGAAAAAATCTATTTCTGAGGTTAACTTCATTTGCGAGAAACTATATTCCATCATTATTTAATCAGAAATACGTAAGACAAATAAGTACTAGAAGAGATACCTTCAAGAGAGATTTTCTCTCCTTGAATTTGCATCGAGTAGATATCCTTTCTTCTTTTGTTATTGCAAAAGAACTACCTTCAGCAACATTTTCGACCTTTTTTTTTCACTTTGGCAGAATCATCTTCATCTTCATCAACAAGTTTCAAACTCACTTTAGCTTTCTCAGGTCGATCACATTTCTTCGTCCTCGTCTTGATATTCTTAACAAGCTTATCAACCTCCTTTGTCTGTGAGCGGGTGATTCGAGTGCTTTCTTGTTGACAACTATTTGTAGGAGCAGGGGACTCAAAATCATAATCATCTTCATCTCCGACATAACTAGTCGAGGGCAAGTAACTCGATGTGCTAAGACCGACCCTAACCCCTCTACCATCAATCTTCCCAGAAGTTCTAGATGCAATCTATTTTAGATGCATTCTGGCAACACAAAAGGAAAATATTACAGTTAGAACTCAAGTGCAAATATTAATGTTATGCACAAAATCAAAACACATATACACAGTAGATGAGCAACTTGGTCAATATATATATTTATACAAGAAAATAACAGAATATACACCTAAACACTAAATCTCATACGAAAATATGTGATAGTTTGTTAACTTAAATTGTCCCTCATTTACATCCATCAATAAGAAACAATTTCCAAAAATCAGAAACAAATCCCTAAAAGCAAAATTAAATGATGAATAAAACTAAAAACTAATCACTTAGAAACAAACCCTAAAATCAACCAACATTCTATCAAAAATCATAAACAAACCCTAAAAAACAAAAACAAAAACAAAAAAGATGAATAACGAACATGCAAAACAAAATTGAAACAAAAAACAAAAACAGAAGAAACAACCAAAATAATACTAATCACTGCGAATAAAAGAGGGGGGAAAGACAGTAGATATACCTGAAAAATATAAATCGAAATTTGAGGTTAAAAAATGAAAGGTGAAGTTGAAATCACTGAAGAAGAAGAATGAATGAAGAACTGAAAAGAAGAAGAAAGAAAGAAACGGAAAGAGAGTGTAGCAACAGATCGCATTAATGAGCTAACAGATGAAATGTAATATTTAGTTACAAAGAGAGTGGACTAAGATTGGAGTAGATCCTTGATCCGGATGAATCCAAATCCGTATTATAGGATATGAATCTTTAAAATTTGGCCCGACGGATTTGGATCGGACCCGAATCCGAATCTGACATATCGGATCTAAATTTGAATCTTGTATTTGAGATCCGTATCCCATCCAGATCCGACCCATGAATCTTTTTTTTTTATTAAATATACCCACTCTCAAGTTCTTGGTCAAAGTTTTCTTTAAATTTGTTTCTGTTATAGTGATTAGCTATGTCCTTTTTAAATTATGTATTACTAGTTGGTTAATCTATCTTAAATTGTTAATTTACCTGGTCAACATAGATTGACTAGGATTAGAAAGGGTTTAAATGATTGTTTATTATACATCTTTATGTAGAAAAATAAGTAATATATTGTGATGCTCTGAGCTTCATTACACAATGTCTGATATAAGTATCTAATTTTACTGGTTTTCAAAATGTTAGCGAGATCATATAAGAACTGAAGAAAATTTATTGCTTAGTACTTTCACATTGATTTGATAGCTTTCGATAATATACTCGTGCACTGAAACAGAGTTTTACTATTCTACAAGGCTCTATCTATTTGATTCTTACTCTTGTTGCTCTCCTAAGCATGTTGACATTCATTGTAACAAAGAAGCACTGCTTTCTCTACATTGATGATGCTTTTATAATCTTAGTTGGATTATATATGGGTTATCACCGCACAAAAATGAGAAATAAGTTCAATATCAGAGTGAGTAATTTAATCTTCATGATTGATCATATTCCTAAAGTTGCACAAGCTATGTGTGAGAATTGATTAAATTATCGTGAAGGTTATTGTAGATCACCATAAAATTATGTATTTAGAGGAAGTGGAAGTAGGTACGAGAATACGGAAAGCAGGAGCAGTTGATCTTTTTTTTCTTTTGGTCATCAAATGTTCTTGAAGAGTATGCCAATACATGATATTTGGTCCTCTGAAGAACAATCTAGTTAATCTACCTTACCTAGAAAAGATGTTCAAAGTGTGATAGGTATAACTTGCTATCTTTCCCTAGTTTTAATAATGTTTTATCTGCAGTCCAGTTTGTGCAAAGAATAATCTATCTTCTTCACTTGTTTTTTCCTCAACCTACCCTCGTTATTGTTTTCATATTCTCATATCTTCTCTTGTATCTTGAGCTACTGAAATGCTGATGAGTAGTTCCGTATTTGGGAATATTATTCAAGGCAAAAAAATTTTATATGTGGATCCAGATTCAATTCGTGGACTCGATGGATCCGGATTTGGATATGATTTATGGACCCGATGGATTCGGATCCGGATCTGAATCCAGATATGAAAAACATATCTGAATCTGGATTTAATAGGATCCGATCCAAATCCGATCAGTTGTCATCCCTAGAGGTGGACCATTTCGGGTAAGGACCTCAAATATAGGCTCAATTTGGTTGTAGGTAGCACCAATTAACATACAATGTATCTATCTTTAAAAAAGGACATATATGTAAATAGACTCTTAAAGTTGGTCTGGATGATAAACTTATCCTTTTAATTTTGAATGGGCACAAATAAATACCTCATTAATATATAAATATAAATACTGACTTGACACATGAATTTTGGATGTCTAAATAATTGTTTCATAATTTAGAGTGTTCACTTACAAAGTTAATATAAATTGAAATATTTATTTGTACGCAAAGTTGGAAGGCACCCTAAGGCCAATTTTGCGGCCTCATTATGTATTGTCAAAAAAAATAATGAGAGAGAGAGAGAGCGCGCGCGCGCGGTAATCCTATCACTATCCCGTCTTCTCCTTGATCCTGCGTTTTATTACGAAACATTCGGAAGTGTCAGACAGTAGACTATATCATAATAATAATGGAAGAACTGGTAAGAATTGCACAAGGCTACATTTTTGAATTCGGTCAATCACCAATTATTAATCATCCTCATTTGCACAGGATGATGATGATGATGTTGTGAGTGAGATAAAGCAACTACAACAAACAATTGACGCTCATCCCACTGCCCTCACCATCTTATCGCTTCTCCAAACGTCCCAGGTGAGTGATGAATGATGAGTTTTTGTCTTTTACTCTTTTTTTTTTTTTTTTTTTTTTTTTTTTTTTTTGAGCCAAGGATCTATCGTAAACAGTTTAACTCTCTACCTCTCAAGGCAGGGTCTGCGTACACTCTACCCTTCCAGACTCCATTTTGTGAGATGACACTGGCTATGTTGTTGTTGTTGTACTCTTCTTTTTGCTTGACTTTAAAATCTCTAACTTTTAGTATAGGCCTTTTAGGATGCATGTATAGACCATTTCTAACTTTGTTATGTTATAGAGGTTGGAAAAGAGTAAAAGATTGTACATTCCTTGTATATGCTTAGTTTTTGATGAGCTCTTCTCTTTTGAAATATGTTTTCACTACTAACAGTGGTAGAAACCTATGATTGTTTAGGCTAAAGTTAGTTTATTAGACTAATAATGAGGTCACAAGCATTGTAATTAATTCAAATCTCGTTTATCCTTGCTAATGTGAATGTAATTGGAACAAAGATACGAATATAACAAGACGATTAACCAAATTGAGATTATTGATAAGAGAAGAGATAAAGAGATTCTTATTGTATTTTCGGGCCGGTGGATGGTGAACAATGATCAAGAATAGTGATAACTGGTACAATTTCAGTAATAAGTGTATTCGGGTGAATTGAAATGGTTACAATAGTGGGGAAGTGGGGGAGTATACAGGGTAAATGGGATTAAATGGAATTCCAGATATCTCGGAGTCTGGCCATTGTTTGAGTTATCTCCCGTCCGGGCACTCTGATCCTCCACGGATGGATGCTTCCGGGCTCCTGTTTCCAGGTGTGAATAAGCCGGGTTCAGGAGATGATTCTCGGAGGATCCTACAAGTCTATGGTCTGACCGGCGTTGGTTGAATCAACTGTTGACTGTAGTCCTCTCTAGGCTTGCCACATGTCTGGTCAATAGTCTTCGCTTCTGATATATGTTTACCAATACAATCATATTGTTGCATACTGATTCTTGTGGATGATTAAATTATCACAATGTTAAATTTGTTTCTACAATTTTGGATGAAATCCTTGTTTTGACATAATATTTAACCTGATATCTACTGCTTCTTGCGATCATGTAGATGAGCATCATTTGTTGCTTGGATATTAATTCTATTTTAAAAGATCTGTCTTGTCACATGCGGGCTTCTTCTTTGATGCCCTTCTGCCAAATGCATATGACCACCTTTTGCTTTGGTCTTTTAGGCACTTGACAGACAAGAATCTGAACTCCAATCTAGGTGCATGTTAGAACATGCTAAATTGCAAGCTAAGGTTGATGAGTTTGAGGAACTACTGCAAAGAGGCAAAGAGGCGAAAATCTCTGAAATTTTGGACCATACTCTTAGGGACTCCACTGAGAAGCTCGATTCTGCAAAGAAGGTAAGAAAATGCTTTACTTTTTGCTAACAATAACAAAGCAATAATTGATTGAATTATGCTCCTTGCTGACAAGTCACATTAATTTTTGTTTCTTAAAGGAAAAGGTCATCTTGAATTCGTGTGAAATGGGCACTTTCTCCAATACTTTACCTTATAAAGGAAAGGACACTTGCTCCATGTTCAACTAGAAGTATCTGTATCAGTGTGAATCCAAAAAATATATTTTCTTTTGTCATTCCATTTTACTTTTCTCATTGAGCTTCTTCTCCTTGTTTATAAATAGGCAAAAGGTTTCTACTTTCTTCTGAATCACTTACCTGTATTTAGTTTAAGCTTCCGACATGGTCACAAATGTTGTATCCTATCATTTGGATTTGTATTTTCATTATCTTGGACGTTGATTATGTTGTTTTCTAGACCTAGTGCCAAATAATTAGCTGAGTTTGTGCTGAAGGGTAGAAGGGTGTATCCATTAACCACTGAGTTTCTAACCGTGCTTCACGGTCCTCGGGATTCTCTGTTATAAAGAGAAACAATTATCTGAGTTTGTAGTTGACGGTATCTTGGTGTAATTCAATGAGATGTTATTTGCTTTCTTTAAAAGAAAAATTTAGACAAATTTAGCCTATTAAGATTGAAGGGAAGCCTTGGAGCGATGGTAAAGTTGTCTCAGTGTGACCTCACGGGTTTGAGCTGTGGAAGTAGCCACTAATGCTTGCATTAGGGTAGGCTATCTACATCACACTCCTTGGGGTGCGGCCCTTTCCTGGACCCTGCAGACGTGGGATTCTTTGTGCACCGGGCTGCCCGATTCAATTGACCTATGAAGATTGTACAAGATTATCATTAGTTAGGATTGATTTAGTTCGGGATTTGGTTATGATTTGTAATTATCAACTTATCATAGTGTAAGCACTTGTAGTTATTATAAGTTCCAACCAAACTAGAGGGAATAATCAAACTTCTGAGTTGAAAGCTTTGCTTACTTTGAAAAATTATGAGAGAAAAATATTATTGAATTGTTGTATCTACATGATTACACCGAGCTCTATTTATAGACATTCCATTACAATCCTTTTCTTAGTAGGATACTATATATGAAATCTTATTTCTATTCTAACACTCCCCTCAAGCTGGTGCATACGAGTCATATGTACCGAGCTTGTTACATATGTAATTAATACGAGGACCAATAGAGACTTGGTGAAAATATCTGCAAGCTGATCACTCGACTTCACAAATTTTATAATATCACCAGAGAGTATACCTGATCTGGATTGAGCAACCTTAATACCTAGAAAATACTTCAGTCTGCTGAGATCTTTAGTACGAGTCATGCCAAACTCCTGAATTATTCTGCTGAATTTTTTAAACCAGGCTCTGGGAGACTGTTTCAGACCATAAAGTGATCGTTGCAATTGACACATCAGGTTAGACTCCCCCTGAGCAACAAAACCAGGTGGTTGCTCCATATAAACTTCCTCCTCAAGGTTACCATAGAGAGAATAACATACTTCACTAGTGTGTGCAAGCCTATTACAATAACTAGACCTAGTCGAGATCTTCCAAGATGACCTCCTTCTCGTCGCTTCTTCATGGAGTGTGATGTGCGATTTTCTAATCTCCTTCTTAAGGGTTTTGAAGTAATCATAAGACTTGAACTTCAAATTCCCATGTTTTAGGAGTTAAACATATCAAAATCGAGAGACGTAGCGAAATCTGACTTAAAAGATTGATGGAATCTGGCGAACACAACCCAAGAAGAAAATCACTGAGCTCTGGCTGGAAAAAGGTGCATGCACGACGTATGTATCTGACGCACTAGCCGGAGCTGACACTTCGAGCGGCATGTGGTGGCGCGTGAGTGGTAATTTGCCAGAGCCGCTGACTGAGTTTTGGTCGGAAGGGACTGATCTACCTCATGGTGGTTTTTGAATTTGCACAACACTACCCGAAAGTAATTTTGATGCGGACAACTATGTTGTCACCGAAAATATTACACGGTGACTGATTTGCTTTCTTGAAAATTATTGAAAATTTGCACAACAATTAGTTTCTCACTAGCTTGAACTTGATCTATGTTGTGGTGATGTCGGATTCTGCACAACACCACTAGATAGAGATGTGACGCTAGCAGCCACCGAAAAATTTATGCGCGGTGGTGATTTTTTTTTCTAAATCTTTGCTGGAATATTGCACAGCGGATACTTTCTTACTAATGTTGTAGAAGAGAGGGATGCAAAATAGTCACCGGAATTGAGGCACGAGATTGTGATGGTATTTTGTGGGTAGGATCAGAATGATGGCATGACCCTACGGGACGCAAAACAGTCGCTAGAATTGAGGTGCGGGACTGTGATGGTATTTTATAGGTAGGATCAGAATGAAGGCACGACCTTACGGGAAAAGAAATTATGTCGGAAAAGTTGTCGAACCACGAAGAAAGTGGTATGGGGCAACTCGGAATCTTTGTGCGATGCTGACAATAAAAATAATTCATAAAAGAATGGCCTGAAATAAAGCCTGGAATCGCCGGAACCCTAGTTCCGACAATCAGAATCTGGTAACTGTTAACGCCGAAATTTTTATTCACAGCGGGAAAACACTGTTCATGTGACACTGTTCACGTGACACTGTTCACGAGGCACTATTCACGCTTATTTTTTTGGTGATAATATTCTATTATGACTTTGATACCATGTGGGAAATGATGAGAGAAAAATATTATTGAATTGTTGTATCTACATGATTACACTGAGCTCTAGTTATTGACACTCCATTATAATACTTCTCCTAGTAGGATACTATTTATGAAATCCTATTGCTATTCTAACACTTACCATTACATTTTGAGAGTCGCTGGATGCATACAGAGGTAGCTAATCAGAGTCAAACTCCCTGTCCGAACCCTAGATCCTTTTATGCACCTTCTAGTTCTCACCATCACCTTAGGAAGTTTTGTCTAGTCATAGGGACCTTTTCAAGAAGTCCAACTTTGAATAGCTCGTTGTTGATCATTACACACTGCCAAACCGTGTCAAAATTTGGTACATGCGTCAACGCGTGACCTACTTTCCCTCGACCTTATTTGTCGAATCTTTCACCGAAAGATTTTTTGACTTTTGGAGAAACTTTGTGGAATTTGGTTTCTGGGCCAAAATTATAGCTTTTGGAGGTCGACTGACATAAATGAGCATAAATAACCAAAATAGTCATTACTAATTTCCGATTGACTGTTAGATCAAGTCTTGAGATTAAAATCCCCGGTGGAAGTCGTGCCCTAGCTCAAGAGTTTGACAATTGGGATTAAGTTTTCGACATCTCATCTTTTATAGTGCTGAGCCTCGGACCAGTAATGCTATGGTATGGCCATCTCGTGACGAGAGTCTCTTCGAGTTTCTTCTTCATGTCGTGACGTCGCTATCACATGATCTAGTTAGCTTGCCAGGTAGGCTTCACGCTTTGTCCACATAGTGTCTGTTAAGAGTGCTACCTCGCCTTGTGAATTCCCTTACCTTGATCACGTTACACACAGAGGGCATGCTATACCACGACCCACTTATGCCCTCACGTGGTGGACATGCCATGACTTAATGCACAGTAGCCAGCCCAACTTTTAAATTCATGTGACGCCCCTGACAAAGGGCGGGCTGATGAGGGTGAGTTAAGCAGGACTGGCAAGCTTCTAGGCTGGCAAAGTTATGAAGATGAGGTGCACATGACACCTTCGGCAAATCCCTCATCGAAATGAGAGTAGAAAGTAATGAGTTTTATAAAGCATAACTCAAGTTCACATGGTACGCGCGCTTTTGTGGCTCGATGTGGCATAGCCCGAAATACAAATCCTTGGGGGCCTATGCTCAAAGTGGACAATACATGCATGGACTTGGGTCGTGATAATTAATTCCCTTTTTGTTATGTTCCACCCCAACTTACCTCCAACTCACTTCGAACACCCAAATCGACATCTACAACAATGTTTAAACATCATAATTGATTATCAATACATAGTATCACTCAATTGGCATGTTTTATAGATTGAGTTTGGATGCTTAGCCACCAACTTTTTCAGTCAGAATGATAAGCTAATAGATGTTCTTACCAAATCCCACATAAGACCTTGAATTGAGTACATTTGTAACAACCTTAGAGCTTATGATATGTACTCTCCAACTTGAGGGGAAGTGGTAAGATTGTACAAGATTCACAATAATTAGAATTGATTTTATTAGGAATTTGATTATGATTCAATTTCGTGATTATACACTTTCTATATTGTAGAAAAGTTACAATAAGCTCCCAACCAAACTTGAGGAAATAGTCAAGCTTCTTAGCCGCACCCAAAGGTGCGGCCTAGTGGTCAATGAAGTGAGTTGAGAACCATGAGGTGTCAGGTTCAAATCTCAGCAGAGACAAAAAAATAGTCGACTTCTTCCCATATGTCCTAGCCTTGGTGGACAGAGTTACCTGATACCTATTGCTGGTGAGAGGTGGTAGGCATCCCCTGAAATTAGTCTAGGTGCGCGCAAGCTGACCTGGACACCACAGTTATAAAAAAAAAGAATCAAGCTTCTTACTTGATTTCTCTCTAATTTCTCATGGCCGGGCCAATTGAGTAGCCTTTTTCTGGTATGCCATAGACAAAAGTTTATGCTTTGTTTGTTGGCTTGGATGTTCATCACACAACCCAGATGTTGCTTCAGTTTTACCAAAATTATAAAGAATTACATCTACTCTGAATTACATCAACCTGTTTTGTTTAATCAGTGTTTTATTGTCTTTGCTTATTATGTTGTATGAGTCTTCTGTACATCACTTCTACATTGTTATTCGGATATTGAAGAATTCCTAGTTGGTGAGGACTGATATCGTAATTACTAGATTCTGATTTACCATAAGAAGGGAAGACGGAATAGAAGATGCTGGTATGGGACATTGCTCCATTTGTTCTCATGTGGGTAGTGTGGAAAGAAAGAAATAGAAGAGCTTTTGAAGGAATTAAACATGATTCTATAAATTTGAAGAATAGTTTTATTCCTCATTTATTTATGGTGCACCCATGAGATTCTATTTGTGCGGATGAAGGGGTGTCTATTGTAGTGAACCATTTATTTTTTTAGATTCTCTTTATAGCATCTTTGTTTTTGGATAAGGTAAGATTTAGATTTACAGCATCTTTCTACTTAAAACACAACATTGTTGTACTTAAGTTCACCACTATCCTATAAACTGCACCTTGATGATGTATGACATATTAGATTTACAGTTCTTTTTCTTTTGATAGGAACTTGCAGCTAATTTGAGGTCAACTCTGTCATTAAAACGGCAGCTCGATGATGTTCCATCACAAGCTGAACTCAGTCAGTATGTTCCTCTATTAGTGCTTTTCCATTTTGTGCATTATACTATTCATACCTGCTGAATGTAAAAATCCCATAGCTGCTGATTGTAGAAATCCCTCTTTAGTATGTTCGGTATACAAGGAGCATGAATGTTGAATGGTGTAGAATTCTTTTAGGGCTCGTTTGATATGAGGGATAAGGGATAAATAGTTCGAATTAAATTTGAGATGAGTTTATCTCACGTTTGGTTGGCATAAAATCGCGGTATAACAATCTCGGGATTATATTGTTATTTTTATCCCTGTGGGAGGGTGGGATAACTAATCCCGGGATAATTAATCCTGGATAACTTGTTCCCAACCAAACGACCCCTTTGTGAATTGAAAACCAAGTAATTTTTTTTAGCTTTTTGAAAACGTTTATCTAGAGCAAATTCTAGCTAAAGTTTATGTGGGAGTCTTTTTTGTTTTTGTTTTGTTTTGACAACCGTGGTGTATGGGCCAGCTTACGCGCAACTCTATTAGTTCTACGGGGTACGTGCTACCTCCCACCAGCACATGTACTCGATAACTCTGTCCACCAATGCTTTGATAGATGGGAAGAAATCACCTAGTGTTTTTGCCTCCACTGGGATTTGAACCTGATACCTCATGGTTGTTAACCCACTTCATTGACTACTAGGCCAGAGACCCTTGGGCCTTGGGTGCAAGGTTATGTGGGAGTCTATCCTTATCTAAAGGTACTTGAACTGCTTAAGAGTTTCATCATTTATCAATGAAACCTCATTTCATCCTAGCCCAAATCTTGTAAGCCCTTAATTGTGAAGAGGTGTTTGCTTCTAGAAATAATAGAGTAGCATTTAGCTGCGTGGAAGCAATTAGTTATGTTATTGATTTAGAAAATCCTGGATTTGGCTTTCACCTGTTGATTATCTGCTTTTAGTTTGTTAATGAAATAATCTGAGCTAGCTGTCTTACCACTTTATAGTGCTTCGAGTTTATTAAGTGAAAGAGTACCAGTACACAAAATTTTATAGAGGATTATATGTTTGACTTTTGTCCAAGTTTCAGAGTCTTACTATTGTGAAGTAGCTAAGTAGGAGGTGGAATTTGACTATCCAGCATCCTTCCATGATGATTTGGAGATGAAAACTGCGTAAGAGCATATTAGATTGTAGGATTTAGATGTATTCTGATGGATTATAGATTTGATGGCCTTTATAGATTTACCCCACGTTGTGGGACTTCACTGGGTATGTTGTTGTTGTTGTTGGTTAATTAGGTAGTATTTGAATTACTCTAGAAAGATGGCAGAACAAAGAATAGAAAATTAGATGGCATCAGTATCATTTAGCACAACTCTTGTTATAGAACCCATCAAATTGCTTTTTTTCTTTTTAATGAGTTGATCCAGGTATAAGATGTTTAGTTCCTAAATTTCGATATCTGATCTATATCAATTTTCTTGAACCACGACTAAGATGCCCAGGCATACTAGTTTAAGGGAAAAATAATCTAATTCAGGGTCGTTATGTCATGAGAGCATATTTCCAGTAGAAGTTCATCCATAAGTCTACCGAGTACAGCAAATAGCAAATTGTGCTCATGCTTTCAGTCACTAACCACAACAATTAAAGTGGTGGTGGAACAACATTAACTTACTATCCTTCTCTTAAGTGATTGAAGCATGCTCGTTAATACACACATTCTCTCTCTGTCTCTCCTTTCTGTCTGTGTCGAAAAGTGAGCTGTTGGACCTTAATTTGTTACTATTACAGTTCCACGCCGGTTAATATAGTTGTATTTTACTTATATGCTTTTGGGCAATCCTCATCACTTGAGCTATCTTTTGGGGTTGTATTATGCCCAATGTGCATTTTGCCAACGTGATATTAAAGTTAGACCCCTCTCTGATGTTGGGTTACCCAACGTTGGGCCACTAAGTTATATTCCTACACGCTCGGCATGAGGGAATCGGACATCAATAAGTGTATGTATTGTTGTTTCCTTATAAGATGTGAAATTCTCACTACTTTAGCTTGCTTTTGCAGTCGGGTTGTACTCAAGGTCCATTTATCCAACATGTACCTTCAATAACTTTTACATTATTTTGATTATCTCATCACCTCTCTTGAAAATTGAGCATCAAATATAGTCACTCCCATAGAATGTCTTTATTTCAAGAATCACGGTCCTTTGTTACTGTTTTTTATGCATTTAGAACGCAGCATAATGTTTTACCCGAAGGATGAAAAGATGCTATTTTATAGTTGACATGGCTTATTCACTACATTGATCCTTGTGAGAAAATATGGGAGAAAATATTATTATTGAATTGTGTATCTACATGATTTCACTGAGCCCTATTTATAGACACTACATTACAATCTTTTTCCTAGTAGAATACTATATATCAAATCCTATTAATATTCTAACACTCCCACTCAAGCTGGTACATACAAGTCATATGTATCGAACTTGTTACAGATGTAATTAATACGAGGACCAGTAAGAGACTTGGTGAAAATATTTGCAAGTTGATCACTCGACTTCACAAATTTTGTAACAATATCTCCGGAGATAATCTTTTCTCTGACAAAGTGACAGTCAATCTCAATGTGCTTAGTTCTTTCATGAAATACCAGATTTGATGTGATATGAAGGGCCGTTTTGTTATCACACACAAGTTCCATTTGACTGATTTCTCCAAATTTTAGTTCTCTGAGCAACTGCTTAATCCAAACTAGCTCACAAGTTGCTACAACCATTGCTCAATATTCTGATTCAGCTCTAGATCGAGTAATGACACTGTTTCTTACTCTTCTAGGACACTAAATTACCTCCTATTAACACAATATTCGGATGTAGAACGTCTATCAGAGGGTGATCCTGCATAATCAGTGTCTGTATATCCAACAATATGCTCATGGCCTCGATCTTCAAAAAGTAGTCCTTTACCTGGAGCTGACTTAATATATATCGCAGAATGCGGACAACTGCATCCCAATGACTATCACATGGAGAATTCATAAACCGACTTACAACAGTCACATGAAATGTCAGGTCTAGTCACTGTGAGATAATTCAACTTACCAACCAACTGCCTATATCTTCTAAGATCACTGAGTGGCTCCCCCTGTCCTGGCATGAGTTTAGCATTCAGATCCATAGGACTGTCAATGGGTCTACATCTTGTTAAGAGTCCCACATCGGAAATGGAATGGGAACATAGACTCTTTATATGGACTTGGACAATCCTCATCCCAAAAGCTAGCTTGTAGGGTGAGGATTGTCCAAGTTCATATAAGGAGTTCATGTTTCCATTCCATTGCTCAGTGTAATCATGTGGATACAATAATTCAACAATATATTTTCTCACATCGTATCAGAGCCAGACCCATTCCAATTATTTGTTTGTCAATGTTGGACCCTTAAATTATATTGTCCATGCTCCAGTTAACGAGGTTTAGGCGTGCGGGGGAGTGTTAAGAGTCCCACATCGGAAATGGAATGGGAACATGGACTCCTTATATGGATTTGAACAATCCTCACCCTACAAGCTAGCTTTTGGGATTGAGTTAGGCTCAAGATACATTCTTTACACATCCCATCATTCATGTCTCCTCAAGAATATCTAAGGCATACTTGCGTTGTGAAATAACAATACCTGACGTGGATTGGGCAACCTCAATACCTAGAAAATACTTCTGTCTGCCGAGATCTTTAGTCTGAAAATGCTGAAAGAGATGTTGCTTTAAATTAGTGATACCATCTTGATCATTGCCAGTTATAACAATATCGTCAACTTAAACCACCAAATAAATACTCAAATCTAGACCAGAATGTCGATAAAACACAGAATAATTTGCTTCACTGTGAGTCATGCCAAACTCCTGAATTACTGTGTTGAATTTACCAAACCAGGCTCGAGGAGACTGTTTCAGACTATAAAGTGACTGGCGCAATTGACACACTAGGTTAGACTCCCCCTAAGCAACAAAATCAGGTGGTTGCTCCATATAAACTTCTTACTCAAGATCACCATGGAGAAAAGAATTCTTAATGTCCAACTGATAAAGAGGCCAATGGCGGACAACAACCATGGATAGGAAAATACGAACAAATGTTATTTTAGCCACGGGAGAACTGTAATCAAGCCTAAATATATGTGTATACCCTTTCGCACCAAGGCGAGCCTTAAGCCGATCAACTTGGCCGTCCAGACCAACTTTGATTGCATAAACCCAATGCCAACGGACATTAGATTTACCTAAAGAAAGAGGAACAAGCTCTCACGTACCACTCGTATGTAAAATAGACATCTTGTCAATCATAGCCTATCGCCATCCGGGATGAGAAAGAGCTTCACCTATAGACTTAGGAATGGGGACAGAGGACAATAATGATACAAATGCATAATGGGATGATGATAGACGATGATAACTTAAAAGGGTATAATGTGGGTTAGTTTTACGAGTGGACCATTTACCTTTCCGAAGTGCAATCGGCTGATCAGGAGGACATCCGCAGTAGGTGCAGGGTATGACGCATGACCTGAATCATCTGGACTGATGTTGGGTCTAATGCTGGACGCGGTCGACGATGATAAGTCAGAAGTGGTGGCACTGTGAGTGGAGATGTAGAAGTAACTGTAGATTCCTCAAAGGTCGGTATAAGTAAAACCTGAGGTATAGGTAAGACCTCAGAGATATCAGGATGATCAGAAGAAGACCTAAAGTAAGGTTGAGACTAAAAAAATGTGACATCAGCACACATAAGATATCGACGGAGATCAGGTGAGAAGCAACAACACCCTTTTTGAATCCCAGAATAACCAAGAAAGACACATTTAAGAAAGCGAGAGGCTAATTTATCTATCCCCGGAGCTAGATTATGCACAAAATATGTGCTCCCAAAAACACGAGGAGGAAAAGAGTATAGAGATGACTGAGGATATACTATGGAATATGGAATCTGATTCTGAATAGAAGATGAGGGCATTCGATTAATTAAATGGCAAGACGTAAGGACTGCATCGCCCCAAAAACGCAGCGGAACATGGGATTCAATGAGAAGAGTGCGGGCAGCCTCAATGAGATGTCTATTCTTTATTTCTGCTACTCCGTTCTGTTGAGGGGGTGTAGGGATAAGATGTTTGATGAATAATTCCTTGGTGAGTCATAAACTGCTAAAATTTGGAGGATTTGTATTCTAAGGCACTATCGCTACGAAAAGTACTACTAGAAACACTAAATTGATTTTGTATTTCAGCACAAAAACTCTTGAATATAGAGAATAACTCAGAACGATCTTTCATTAAGAATAGCCTAGTACATCTGGAAAAATCGTCAATGAAACTAACAAAATAACGAAATCCTAAGGGTGAACCGACTCTACTAGGACTTCAAATATCATAATGAACTAATGAAAGAATAGACTTTGCACGACTCTCAGCACTACGTGGAAATGTAGTGCGAGTGTGTTTCCCAAGTTTACACTACTCACAGTCTAATTTGGACAGACTAAACAAACTAGGCACCATCTTTGTAGCTTGAACAGACTCGAATGTCCCAATCGTCTATGGATCAAGTCTGGAGGATCTGTAACCAGACATGCTATGGAGGAATTAGGAGTAGAAGTAAAATAGTAGAGGCCTTGTGATTCATATCCTACGTCAATCATCTGTCCCATACTGCGGTTCTGCATAATAAAAGAATCATCAAGAAATAGTATGACACAATTTAAGGCAGGAGTCAAACGATTGACCGGTGCAAGATTAAAAGGACAACCAGGGACATAGAGAACATAATTTAGAGTGACAGAGGATATGTGTTTAGCTTGTCCAACTTCTTTTGCTTTTGTTTGGATCCCATTGGCTAAAGTAATAGCAGGAAGAGAAGGTGAATACTCAATATCCGACAAAAGTGATTTATCACCAGAAATATGATCAGAAGCGCCAAAGTTTACAACCCACGATCCAACATTATTAGATTGTGCAATTGAGGCTACTTGTTGAGATGTCTGCTTATGTGCTCGATACTGAATATACTCATTATATTCTTCTTCGTATAAATAAATATGTTGATTACCTGTACTGGCAGTCTGAGCAACATGAGCATTCTTGGGTGGTCAACCATGCAGAGAATAACATACTTCATGAGTGTGTCCAAACCTATTACAATAACTACACTTAGATCGAGATTTGCATACTTCACGAGTGTGTCCAAGCTTCTTACAATAACTACACCTAGGTCGAGATTTTCCAAAACGGCATCTTAGTCGATTCTTCATAGACTGGGAAGATCGAATTTCTGATCTCATCATTAATGGTTCTGAAGTAATTATAGGACTTAAATATCCTCCTTCAATATTTTTGGAATTAGGAAAACCTAGAAACATGATAGGATTTAGGAGAGGCCACACTTATCATATGCTTGAAATGACCTGAAAAGAGTCAATAAGCTGCTGAAAACAGTGAAGAATTTCGAGAAAAAATCAACTGTAATGCCGGAAAACACTCTTCAGGTGGCTGTAATACTGTTCCAATGACTTTCCCGGAAAACTCTCTGTGGTGGGGTCGTACGAGGCAGTCGACTACAGTAGAAGAAGGGTCTGTCTCGAAACACGTCAGAAAAATCAGATATCGCCGGAAAAAGGTAGTCTGACGAAAACTGACTGAAGTGGACGGATTAGGTTTTTGATCACTGGGGTAGGTGCGGAATGCTTAGCCGATCTTTCCAAAAAAAGAATCAGCAAAAAAGAGTGATCGGACAAGGCTCACGCGCCGGCGCGTGGATGAGACTCGCCGCCGCCGCCGGAAGTTCAGGAGGCGCGTGAGAGCGCATGACCGGTCCTCTGCTGGTGCGGTTCACTGGCGTTTGGTCGCCGGTTGGTGGGGGACCTTGTGGTGGTGTTGGTTTTCGCCCAACACTCACAAAACAGAAGATGACGCAAATCAGCCCTAGAAGGACCCCGGAATTACGCACGGCGACTGGGTTGACTGAATTTTCTTTCCCGGGTGTTTCTCACTAATGCTTTGATACCATGTGAGAAAATATGGGATAAAATATTATTATTGAATTGTGTATCTACCTGATTACACTGAGCCCTATTTATAGACACTACATTACAATCCTTTTCCTAGTAGGATACTATATATGAAATCTTATTCCTATTCTAACAATCCTATTCAAGGCATTATCTCTTTTATTAAATATTTATAAATTTGAAAAGATTTCTGTGTTGGTGTGCCTGTTATTAGCCATGAATATAGTTGGATTTATCTTAACATGCCTTACACATCATACTTCTGACAGAGCTTTTCTTCCGCAGGTATGAACTCCGTTTTTCAGAACTTTATACTCATATCCAGGTACAAGCATAGTTACTTGAATCTTCATTTGACCATGACTCACATTTCAGCTCCTTGTCAATAACTTTGTTAACCTCTAAAATGAATCATGCAGGCCAAGGATCGTCAAACACGTAAATACTATGCTACTTACAACACATTGTTGGAGATAAAAGAATTGATGCTAAAGGAAACATCGTTACTGAACTCCATACACTCACAGGTATTGTACGAAGCAAAAAAGAACCTTTATCACTTGGTGTATGTAATACTCTTATTTTTTTTCTGTTTAAGTTAATGTTACTGATATGGTGGGAACCCCGCATACAAGATTTATTGTAGAGAATCTTACTAAAAGTACATGATCCTCTACATTATAGAGATATCAATTATCAACACTTGTAGGATATCAAAAAGTGCTTCAAGAATATACAAAAAAGAAAAAGCTGATCTGTACAAAAGTAATTTCCGCCGCTTCCAGAACTCTTCTTTTTTCTCTTTCCAAATTGTCCATGTTAAGGGCGCTATTCCCATACCATTCTTCTTGTCTTTCTTCTGAATTCCATCTCCGGAATAATTCTCTTATCGTCAATGACATTCTTAATATCTTACGTTACATCGTAAACTGTATGCAACCAAGAAACAAAGTAGTAAATGGTTGACATCCCCTTCCGCTTGCTTGCACATGAAGCACCAATTCAGGTGTATATCCTTCTTCTCCTTTAGTTCTCCTGTTAAATGGTTCCCCATGCTGCTGTCCAAGTAAAGATTGAAATTTTCCTTGATGCTTTCACGATCCATATTGGGTATGCAGAAACTATCTCTTCTATCTTTTCAACAGTCACTTTAGAAAGACTTAACACCGAAACCATGATCCGTCTCCTCTTTCCATGACTGACATTCTTTGTTTTGTATGATATTTCCCAAACTATTCAGCTCTTTCATATCTCAGTATTGCATGTTTGTTTCTTCAAAAGTTGAAATCCCTTAGTATTCTTTCTCCTTGCAATCTCGGCCACTTTTGCTGTCTTCTTGCTCGATATAATGTATATAGCCAGGAAGGCATCCCTTTAGAGCATCTCCCATTCATCTTTCTTGCCAAAAACTAATTATAGTACCCCTTCTTCGCTATTTTATTTTTCCTCTCCATTAAGATACCCCATGTGGCTTCATCATGTGGTTGGTTCTCCATCTTTCCATTTCTTCCCATATTTGTGAGCAAAGATCTTTCTCCACAATGAAGCTCTTTCATTCTGTACCTCTATGTTAAGGTCCCTAATTTTGGATCGAGCCGCTGGATGATTAACAGTAAATTCAGGCCCAACATGCAGGTCTAAGCCCTTGTTCTTGTTCCTTGACTTGCCTATGATTGCTGAATTGTGCAATTCATTAAGGGAATTGCAGACCATGGAACTTGTTTGAGAAAGTTCCTATTATCTCTAATTACATGGAATTTCAACCTGTTTTATTGCTACACGTCAACTCTCTTAAAATAGAGGGTTGCAATAGCAAGAGTCCTGATTCACTTGGGGAAGTTTAATTTGAAGCTAAAAGAATAATTCAGAAAAATAAATCAATATATGTCCTATGAATTTTGCATCAATTTAGTGATTGTTAGAATAGAAATATGATTTCATAAATAGTATCCTACTAGGAAAAGGATTGTAATGGAGTGTCTATAAATACAGCTCAGTGTAATCATATAGATACAACAATTCAATAATATATTTTCTCCCATAATTTCTCACATGGTATCAGAGCTTCTACGATCTTGGTAGAAAATCAAAGAGCTTCCGCTGGCGGCGGGCGGCACTAGTCAATGTGTGTCGTCCGTCTGGCCAAAGATAATAGTAGAGTGAAGATTGTAGAGAACTTTCAGATATTTATAAATAAAATATTCTCTTTCAGATAATAGAATATTATCACCAGAACAAAAAAAATCGGCGTGAACAATACTGCGTAAACTGTGCCGCGTGAACATGGCGTGAACAGTTACCAGATTTCGATCGTTGGAATTAGGGTTCCGGTGATTCCAGGCTATTTTCGGCCATTCTTTTAAGAATTGTTTTTACTGTCAGCATTGCGCAGAGATTCTGAGCTGACCCATACTACTTTCTTTGAGGTTCGACAACTTTTCCGGCATAATTTCTCATCCCGTAGGGTCGTGCCATCATTTCGATCATATCCACAAAATACCATCACAGTCCCGTGCCTCAATTTCGGCGACTGTTTTGCGTCCCCTAGGGTCGTGCCATCATTCTGATCCCACCTACAAAATACCATCACAGTCCCGTGCCTCAATTCCGGCGACTGTTTTGTGTCCTTCTCTCCCAGAGTACTAGTAAGAAAGTATCCGCTATGCAATATTCCAGCGAAGATTCAAAAAAAAATCACAACCGCACATAATTTTTCCGGTGGCTACTAGCGTCACATCTCTATTCAGTGGTGTTGTGCAGAATCCAACACCACCACAACATAGATTAGGTTCAAGCTAGTGAGAAACTAATTGTTGTGCAAATTTTCAACAATTTCCAGGAAAGTAAATCAGTCATCGTGCAATATTTTCGGTGACAACATAGCTATCCGCTACAAAATTACTTTCGGGTAGTGTTGTGCAAATTCCAACACCACTATGAGGTAGATCAATCCCTTCCGACAAAAACCCAGTCAGTAGCTCCGACAAATACCCACTCACACGCCATCACGTGCCGCTCGAAGTGCCAGCTCAGGCTAGAGCGTCATATCCACGCGCCGCGCATGTACCTTTTTCCGACCAGATCCATACGCCGCACATACACCTTTTTTCGGCTAGATCTCGGTGATTTTATTCTTGGTTTATGTTCGTCAAATTCCATTCATCTTTCAAGTCAAATTTCGCTATGTCTCTCGGTTTTGATATGTTAAACTCCAAAAACACAGGAATTGAAAGTTCAAGTCCTATGATTACTTCAAAACCATCTGAAAATCGCACATCACATTCCGTGAAGAAGCGACTAGGACGAGGTCGTCTTGGAAGATCTCGACCTAGGTGTAGTTTTTGTAACAGGCTTGGACACATTCGTGAAGTATGCTATTCTCTCCATGGTAACCTTGAGGAGAAAGTTTATATGGAGCAACCACCTGGTTTTATTGCTCAGGGGGAGTCTAACCCGATTGCGTCGGTCACTTTATGGTCTGAAACAGTCTCCCAGAGCTTGGTTTGGGAAATTTAGCACAGTAATTCAGGAGTTTGGCATGACTCGTACTAAAGGTCTCAGCGGACTGAAGTATTTTCTAGGTATTGAGGTTGCTCAATCCAGATCAGGTATACTCTTCGGTGATACAACATCATACCCAGTTAAATCCCACAACGTGGGATCTGGAAGGGTAGAGTATACGCAGACCTTACCTCTACCTTGGTAGGTAGAGCGACTGTTTCCGAGAGACCCTCGGCTGAAGACAAAGCATAATCACAAGCAAAGCAAAGCAAGAGAAACGGTCAGACTCAGACAAGAAATTAAAGCAATATGAACATGCTGATAACAAAATCGAATACGCCATGGTAGCGTATTCTAACAAAAGGAAGCAGTAGCTAACGCATCTAAATAAGATAAACAAAGTATAATAAAGAACACATAGCAACATAAATCAAACTACAGGGGACTATAAAACAATACTACGCCTATAAGTGTGATAGGCTAATCGGGCCTACAGTAATAACACTACAACTATCATTTTGTAAGCGTAAGTAGAACTATGCTCGACTACCTACTACCCTTCTACCCTAATCCATGTCCTCCACAACCCTCTATCTAAGGTCATGTCCTCGGTAAGTTGCACCTGCGCCATATCCCTTCTAATCACCTCTCCCCAATACTTCTTCGGCCTACCTCTACCCCTCCAGAACCCGTCCATAGCCAACCTCCGCACTGGGGCATCTGTGTATCTTTTTTGCACATGCCCGAACCATCTTAACCTCGCTTCCTGCATCTTATCCTCCACCGAGGCCACTACAACTTTGTCCCGGATATCATCATTTCTAATCCTCTCTCCTTGTATGCCACACATCCATCTCAACATCTTCATCTCCACAACTTTTATCTTTTGTATGTGCGAAGTCTTGACTGGCCAACACTCCGCCCCATACAACATAGTCGGTCTACCACCACCCTATAGAACTTTCCTTTAAGTTTTGGTGACACCTTTTTGTCGCACAAAACTCCAAATGCGAACCTCCATTTCATCCACCCTGCCCCAATACGACGTGTGACATCATCATTAATCTCTCTCTTTCCTTAGATAATAGACCCTAGGTACTTGAAGCTTCTTTTTTTTGGAATGACCTGAGTACCAAGCCTCACCTCCACGCCTGTCTCAGGGTCGCTCCCGTTGCTGAACTTGCACTCCAAATATTATGTCTTGGTCCTACTCAATTTGAACCCTTTAGACTCTAGAGTCTGTCTCCAAACCTCCAGCTTGGCGTTTACTCCGCTGCGAGTCTCATCAATCAGGACTATGTCGTCTGCGAATAACATACATGATGGTACCTCTCCTTGGATTTGTCGTGTCAGTCCGTCCATCACCAAGGCAAATAGGAATGGGCTAAGAGTTGATCCCTGGTGCAGCCCCATCATCACTGTGAAGTGCTCCGAGTCTTCTCCTATTGTCCGTACCCTAGTCTTGGCTCTATCATACATATCCTTGATCGCCCTAGTGTACGCCACATGTACACCTCTAACCTCCAAACATCTCCGTAGAACCTCCCTAGGGACTTTGTCGTATGCCTTCTTGAGGTCGATGCAAACCATATGTAATTCTCTCTTCCTCTCCCTATACTGCTCCACCAGCCTCCTAATAAGATGAATGGCTTCAGTAGTCGAACGCCCCTGCATGAATTCAAATTGGTTCTCGAAAATAGACACGCCTCTTCTCACCCTCATCTCCACGACCCTTTCCCAAACTGTTATAGTGTGGCTCAGTAGCTTGATACCCCTATAGTTATTGCAACTCTGGATATCACCTTTGTTTTTGTACAAGGAAATCATTGTACTCCACCTCCATTCTTCGGGCATTCTTGCCGTCTTAAAATGACGTTAAACAACTCAGTCAGCCACTCCAAACTTGCCCTGCCTGCGCTCTTCCAAAATTCAACTGGGATCTCATCAGGCCCTGTCGCTCGTCCTCTGTGCATCCTGCGAACAACACCCTTAACCTCCTCAACCTTAATGCTTCTACAATACCCAAAATTCCGGTACCTACCAGAATGCTCCAGATCTCCCACCACAATGTCTCCATCTCCTTTTTCGTTCAAGAGTTTATGAAAGTAAGACTGCCACCTCCGCCTAATATGCGCTTCCTCCACCAGTACTTTATCGTCCTCGTCCTTGATGCACCTCACGTGATCCAAGTCACGGGCCCTCCTCTCCCATGCCTTGGCTAGTCTGTACAACTTCTTATCCCTGCCTTTCTCCTCTAATTCCACATACAGGCGTTTAAAAGTTGTCGTTTTCGCCGCCGTAACCGCTAGCTTTGCCTCCTTCCTCGCCATCTTATACAGTTCCCTATTCGTTCACTTCTCCACCTCATCCTTGCTTCCTACCAATTTCACATACGCCGCTTTCTTCGCTTCCACATTCTCTTGAACTTTACCATTCCACCACCAATCCCCTCGATGCCCACCACGGTTACCCTGCACTTCTCTAGCTACCTCCCGAATGCAACTGGCCGTCCTGTCCCAAATACCGGTCGCATCCCCACTACTCGCCCAAGCCCCCTTGGCCATCAACCTCTCCCCCATCTCCTTTGCACTAGCCATGGTCAAACTCCCCCATTTGATTCTTAATCTGTCACCCACAACCCTCTTCTTCTTCACCATCTTGATCTCCAAATCCATAATCCAAAAGTTTATGTCGGGTTGTAAGATTCTCCTTCGGAATAACCCTGCAGTCTTTACAAAGACCTTTGTCAACCTTCCTAAGGAGCAAAATTTGACTTGTATCGAGTAATCAGCTTGCATATATTTTCACCAAGTCCCTCACTGGTCCTCGTATTAATTACATCTGTAACAAGCTCGGTACATATGACTTTATGCAGCTTGAGGGGGAGTGTTAGAATAGGAATAGGATTTCATATATAGTATCCTACTAGGAAAAGGATTGTAATGGAGTGTCTATAAATAGAGCTCAGTGTAATCATGTAGATCCCATAATTTTCACAGTGATTAACAAGAGTCCTGATTCACTCAGGGAAGTTTTATTTGAAGCTAAAAGAATAATTCAGAAAATACAAATCAATATATGTCCTATGAATTTTGCATCAATATAGTGATTCTCTTGTTGATGTCTCAAATCCCAATTTTGCCCATCTAATTCCATGTTTAGATGATAGATCTTAGGTTAGATTCATGAATAGTCTTAGATCCAAGTTGGAGTCACTTGCCCCAAGTTTGTAGATGAAGATCTAGGTCAAAACCCTTCAAAATCGAGCTCTCCAAGTCAAAATGGTAAACAATGAAATAAAAATCACAAAATCCGGCTATATCTGCAGTGCTGCCCCCACGTGGGTCAACAATCCACCAAGTTTCAGCTACAAAATTGGCCAAGTGCTGACCACAGTGCTGGCCGCACTTGGCCCTGTTTGAGTTGTCAAAAGTTTAGCTTTTTGTTTGATGATGCAGAAACTCACCCAGTCCCTCGGGTCTCAAACCAAACATCCCAACAAGTCCTAAAACATCATATAGATCTAAGGGAAGTCTCAAGCCATGAAACAAAGCACTAAAACTCAAAACTTGAGGTTGGGATGTTCCATCTCCCTACGCGATGACCATGCGATGGGGAGTTACTTCACTGTTTAGCATGCAATTCGTTCATCAGAACTTGCCCGTCTCCGGCACTATGTCCATGCAACGCTCCACCCTCATGCAATTACTCCAAATTTTGCATTTTTGCTTCATTTCAGCTCAATTCTTCTTCTTTTTCACTCATGTCTTGCTACACATTAAAATCCTCAAATTTAAGATCAGTAGGTCATTTTTCACTAATCAAAGCACTTAAAACACACCACAGTATGAGGTGAAATGCATCAAATTATGTCAAATGACCTATTGATCCTATTATCAATGAGTGAGCGAGTTGTATTTGATTGTTTGTCCTCTTGAAGAGTGGAAATACTTTTGGTGCTTTTCTGAGTTCCTCTTCTTTTGCGTAACTGTACTGAATTAACACAGATTAAATTGAAAAGAGTACTTTGTAATCCATCTTACTTTGTAGTTCTATGGTACTTTTCTTGGGTTTCTACCATGTAAGATGTATATTGATTTCTTGTTGATATCCAAACTTAGTTTGAATCTTCCTCCCTTTGTGTGCTGATCCATCCTATTTGTTCCGTACACAGCGTTGATTTCTTTTATTTCCTCTCTTTGTATAGTTCAAAGATGCTCTTACTAGTCCTGCTGGTCGAGATAAATTAATTGATTCCATGGAAGGAATTCTGCACGGGACTCGGCAGGTATGGGCTCCTCATTCTTGAAATGCATCTTTACTAATATAGAAGGGAGAGCGAAGCAGTTCTTGATCGTCCGGCTTGGGGTAAATTTGGAATTTAATTAGTATATGAAAATGGAGTAGAAAATTTATGTGTGGAAAGGTGCATGTTGAGCTTGAAAAGCTGGACATTCTGGTGATTTAACGAAACCGTGTCATGTCTTTTAGTTTTACATCTTATATTCAGATATATATATTAACATTTGAAATAATCCGGTGATTCAGTATTTAAGACAAATCAATCTAATATCTTTTAACCTGAGCTATTTTTCGCAAATGTTGTTAGAGAGAGCACACTTTTAATACTTTGATTATATTCTCTACACGCCCACTCACATGCGGACCTGATTTTTTTCATTGACCAAGCACGTGAAAATTCTTCTTGATAATGGGTGGTAGTGAGATTCGATCCCATGACCTTTTCCTGGCTCTGATACCGTGTTGAAGTGTGTAACCATCTCATCTAAAAGCTTAAGTTGTTAGAGGGAACACACTTTTAATACTTGATTATATTCTCAACAGTAACTAAGAGCAAGAAGAAAAATGATTTAAAGTGAACATATTCAATAGAAATTACAGAAAAAAAAAGAAGCTTTTCATACTTGAGTACCCGAAAAGAATTATCTTATAGTAGTTTAATTCAGTCCTAGGTTTCACTCGGTCTTTGCCAAGGTTACTATATTATTATTTCTTTCAAATGTCAATGTCATGGTTACTCTAATAAGCTTTTTGTCCAATTATTTGATTGAGTGAGAAATTTTTAAAAACCAGAAAAGAATTATCTTATAATAGTTGTAATTCAGTCCTAGGTTTCACTCGGTCTTTGCCAAGTTACTATATTACTACCTTTTTCAAATGTCAGTTTGTCATGGTTATTCTAATAAGCTTTTTGTCCAATTTATTGGTGAGAAATTTTCTTAAATAAAAAGGATAAATGGATCAGTTTAACTGATATCCATCAGTGTCGGAAAAGGCGGGAGCGCGAGGGAAGGCGTAGGCATCAAGGCGCTGGGCGTAAGCCCCAGTATCCTTAATTTTAATATTTTATAAATTAATATAATATAAATAAAAAGAAGGAAAATGTATATAGAACTACTCCATCTTAAGAAACTAATAAGAATCATCAACTGATTAAAAAACCAATCGGAACTGCTTCATCTAAAAAACCTAATCAACTTTGAAAGAAAAATTAGTTCTCTCGGCTTTCAACTTGTATAATGACTTGATTACTATGTTTATAGAACAAAGTCTGTTTATGCTTAAGTTGTGCAAGAGATGTGAAGGGACAACCTAATCACTTTTAGAGACCTTAAGCTTATGCCAATAAGATGCTAGCACGTAAATGTTCTTTTGATTTATGGGGACCACGTCTCTAGTATCTAGTTCTTCATTCAAGAAAGGGAAAAGAAATCCGAAGCTCCTGTGAGCATGACATATTTCAAGCAGTTTTTGAAAATTAAATTGCTGATCTCACTGACGTGATGTTTTTTTTCAAAAAGTTCAGCGATGTATTTTCAGAAAACTGATCTCTATGACTTCTCAATATGAGAAAGAGACTACTTGGGATTTTCATTCGGAAACTAATACGAGACCAGTATATTTTCAGTGCAGTATTCCCTTTTCATAGTCTTCTGTTTTCTTAGGTTAATACTGCTTGTAAATTTTGACTATCCTGGCTAACTCTGTTGAAACTAAAGGATTTATTCATCTGCACTGGACATTTAAAGGAAAGCTTGAAGATCACTTGATAGCTCTTGCATTGCCTATTTTTCTTAAGTGGGCAAGTTTTGTGTAGAGGACTACTGGATCTTCTCTGTTTCATAAACCATTTTTTCACTGACAGCTATATTTCTGCCATTTATTTTTGCTCATGACTCATATTCTGAAGTTATTAGTAATCTGAAAGGTCACTTCTGTACAGTTTTGAAATATTTTGGCATTTCTAAATGTTGTCTTCATAAAATTAACATACTTAATATTATGTCTATCCAACTGAATTTGTTTTCACCTTGAAGTTCTATGCTTTTCTCTCATCTGAGACAAATTTCAGCATTCTAATTTCTGAATATGCCTCTTTGAACATCATTTAGTGGTCAATAACATAAAAAGATTGAAACATTGCCCAGTGGCATTTATATGGTCTTTAACATGAAAACTTACTGGAGACCTGCATATCCAGAAGCTGGAAAAGGTGCAAATAGCTCTAAAGTCGGAGCAAAAAGCTCATGAAGATCTCAAGGGGAAACATGCAGCTGCAATTTCAGAGCAAAGGCATTACAATTCTATCTTAAAGGCTTTCCAGGTATGGTCCCGATTAAAATGATCTGAAGAAAGCAAAATAAATGTAGAAGTTACATTTGAAAATGAATCTCAAAATCTTTTTTTTTACTTCTAATTTTGTTGAAGATGTTGCACTTTGAGAAAGCATCCATCTAAACTTTGACTCATCGAGGGACACATTTATTTTACCCCTTTAGAATAAACCCTGGTAAAGTTTGACTCATTGAGGGACACAATATATAAGCAGAGTAGCATGTGGACTCTGCAGCTTTGCATCTCTATAACAGTAGGATTTGTTGGATATGGGCAAGTTTAATGTGGGTTTTAAAGAATGCTAGTCTACCTTCAAATATATATTTGTGCAAGCTAAGTATGTATTGTAACCACTATTGCTCCTCTTATTATAATAAAACCCGCAGGTACTTTAGAAGAACTTAACCCATCAAGAACCTTGGGTTTCTTTTGGGGTTTGGGGGTGGGGGTGCGTGGGTGGGTGGTGTTGGTTATGGGTATAGATTTTTGCTACTGCTGCCTTCTGGAATATATTTGTCACCAGACACTTTTAGCAAATCCTTCTGCTTGTCATACTTCATAGTTCAGCTTCTTTAGACTAAGAAGAGCTGACGAGTCTGTCTTAATAGCTCTCTAGTGTCCGCAGATATTGTAAACTACTCATTTTAGTGAAGTGGGAACTATCTTTATTTATTTCTAATCTTTGATGCGTTCTCGTGATGTTATAGGGTTCAAACAGTACTTTGTTTTACTCCAGTTTTAGTGGGTCTTCAATGAGCAAATGTGCACTGATACTGATCTATAACACCCATAAATCATGTTTACTCCACTTGTTAATGGCTCTTCAACAAGCAAAGGTGCACTGGGGAAGGACATCTAATATGACGAGTCTGTTGTTCGAATTGTAGGAGACATGATCTTTTGAGACGTGAAAGTTGTCGAAAAGAACATCTCACATTCTCTTTATTATCTTCTTTTTATTGGAGTTACCTAGTTGTAGAGCCTATTCTAGTTTAACAGTTGTATCAATGTGACTTTTTAGTTCAGATAAACTATCATATCGTTTCGTCAGCAGAAAATGAGTAAGTTCCTAATGTTATGCTTCTATTATTTCCAGGTGGAATGTGCTAGGAATGAGAGACTTCGCATGCAGACTTCACAAGGACATTTAACAAGTTGATATATGTATTTGGGGTTGAAGAAGTGTTCCATTATTCAAGAAATAGATGTTACTAGATACGAGTACCTTCAAATGATGTGCATTTGAATCTTCAAATGCAAAAAAGCTAGCTTATATTGGGTAAAAAAATACTTGATACATCTGCTTAACGTAATACAAGCTAGCTTTTTGCATTTGATGCTCTTAATGTAGGGTGTGTTTCATATGGGTAAAGTATTTTTTGGAGAATTATATTTTTTCGTATTTGGTTGATCAAGATATTTTCTCTAAGAAAATATATCACTCAAAAATCAAGCAAAATGACTTTCTTGGTGGGAGCAGAGCAAAGTTCCATATGTAGCATCCCATGTTGATTGTCTTCTTCCCACTCCCAGCACCCCCCGCCCTTCCCCCTCGTTCCTTGGTCGTCCTACCCCATGCCCACAGCCTAACCCCTCTCCCCCAACTTCAACTCCGTCCAACCCCTCCCACCACCCTACTTCCAACCCCCACACCTCAACCAATAGTTGTCATGATCTAAATCCACGTGACCGGCATCCGGCATACTCCTCGACTTGAACGAACCAAACTTACGATAATCATATTAACTGCGGAAGAAGATCACATACATTTTTAATCAACTGTTGAGACATTTTCAATTCCAGAATCATAGATGAGCATTTCCTAATAATAATAAAATCAAATAAACTAAATATCCTTAGAGGTATATCGTACACAATCACATTAGTTCAACCCAACACACCTGTCAATGGAGCCTAAAAATAACACTAAACATTTGAGACAATTTTCGACTAAAGAAAATAAGAAACAATATAGTAGCTACCACATAAGAGATGTGGTACCTCATCATACATCTTGGTGAAAGATTCATCCTAGCCTTGTCATCTCATCTTATGCCACACCACATCATGATATATGAAAAATAGAGGGGGGGGGGGGTCCAAAAGAGGGTTGAGTATACAATCAGAGTACTCAATAAATATCATCGGCTCTCTCTCTCTCTCAAGTTTTTGGGACAAGACTATAAAAATTGATGCAACAAACAAATGATATACAATGATAAACAATTATTTGAGTGATGCTCTTTTATAATTTGAAATGAAATATCAAGTGTAATATGAACCACAATGTAAATATTTATATCAATCCATGATTTTAATGAATGCAAAACCATTTCAATGAATTCAATCGTTGAAATCATTTTCGGCTCCTTAGGCCTAAACATAAGAGAACCTCTTTTACTGGGAGCAGTAGACACAAGATCCAAGGTCAACAAGGTGATCACTGTAGCGGCAAATATCATATACCATACTTGCTCAGGTCGTCTCATCATAGTGTCATACGAATCAACTCAATAACAGTACCCTCTCAGGGGGTCACCTTACCATAGCCCTATTTAGGTAGAGTCTACACCTACACTGGTACGTGTATTTTTATGGCTACAATTAAAATCTATCCAAAGTCAATCTCGGTGAACACAAGTAACTTCTAAAATATTTACTATTCCAAAATAGATCATAGCTTATTTAGCCCCACATAATCAATATTTATCAAACTACGCTGTTCATAGCCAATCCAATTCATATGAACAAAATCAAATATAATATTTTTTTCTCAAACATACTAAAGCATTTATCAAATGAGAATTTAAAGACAAAGTATTCAACAAGTTCTATTTCAAAATCATTTAGCTCTTAAAGCGTGAATACCCATGAATAAAAATCATATCAATTAGCACTTTTGATACAATACTTTATCAAAATAATTTGAAATATTTATATATATCACGTTTCCTATCCTTAACAGCAACATAAGCTTTTATAGGCCTCATTTATTTTCATTAAGATTGAGACGTTTGAATATGAATACATATTTGAATATTAAAATGTGCATTAAGATTTAGATGTCTGAATCAAAATACATATCTGAATATTAAGATGTTGTTTCTATATATGAATACTTATTAATTAAGATTATTTGTTCTCAATATCTGAATGTGCATATGAATTAACTATTATATATTTTTATATTAATAAAACTATAAAAAAATCATTTCATCCAAATAAATTTATTTTTTGATAAAAAATAATCCTTTGAATATTTATATTTGATTTGAAAGCTGAAAATTTCCTCTTTTTTTCTACAAAGATAAAATTTGAATATCTGAAATGCAAATAAAAGCTATATATTAATATAAAATAATATTGTAATAAGGTAACATGAAATCTTTTAAGAATTTGTGCTTATTATGAAAATGATTAACCTTTCTCTATCAACTGAAAGTGATTTAAAGAGAGTTGATATGACTGGATCCACAAGATGTTTTCTAATAAGAAACTTTATTAACATAAGATAAAAGAGGAGGAAATTTTCAATGCTTGACACAATTTATGAGCGTTCTCTGTTGTTTCTTGAAGCATGATATTATGTATTTAGTTCAAATTTGATTCGAGGGTTATCTAGTATTCAAGTTTTTTAATTCATTGTTATTGTCTCGAGAAACACTAAATTATAGAGTCACTACAATCTTTCAAAGATTGAGAAGTGATGGTAGGAATTTTATTGAGAAGATGGATTCACCCATGTTTAATTTTTCGGATTCAAAATAGATCATGATGTGGATTTATAAATAGGATTTCAAGCAAATTTTTTGACAGATTCAAGAAAACTTATTATTTTGTTGTTGCAGTTAATCAATTAATATATGTGGCAACAAGAGTTCTTGTCAATATTTGATTGAGAAAAGATAGCTAAAAGCGTGAAAATTTAGTTGAGAAGAGAAGTCGTGAAAGGTTTTGTGAAATAAGACGTATTATTTTAAATGAGTCTGAATGGTGTTAAGACTTTGTTACAGATCTGATTCATTCAGATTCATTAAGAGACTTCGTAAGGAAACAAAACAAATAAGCTTAATGAGCTGAATCTGAATAATTAAGATTCAGACATTTAAAATAAATACACTTAATAGGCTGAATCTGAATGATTAAGATTCAAACTTACATTAAATGAAACAACTGAAGGCTAAACTTATAACATTAGTTTCAAGTATCATTTTATCAAGAAGTTTTTTTTAAAATATGGTTTTATAAAATAACATGACACTTCATATGCAACACAACCTTTAATGGGCAATTCCCAGGAATGCCCTTATTTTTTGGTGGTCTTTAATTTTTGTCCCTCAAATTAAAAATATTTATTTTTTGTTCTTCGTCTAAAATTTTTGGGTTTCGAGTTCGAACTCCCGCTCAGGCAAAAACTAAAAAAATCACATGATAGAGTTTGCCTTAAGGTAGCAAACTTTACCTTAAAGCAGACAGAGTTTGCCTTTAAGCATAAGACAAAATCTGTCTTGTGAATCCAAATTCAACCTTGCGATTTTTTTTTTTTAACTGAGCAGGGATTTGAACCCGAAACCTCTAGATATTTTTGAGCGAAAGACAAAAATTAAAGATTCTAAATTTACGGGGTAAAAATTAAAGAATAGTGCCTTTGAAGTACGGTCCTAAAAAAAAATACCTTTAATACATGGGAGTAATTCGCACAACAGGTCCGCACATATACAAATAAACACGTGTTAACTTAAATTATTTTTTTCCCCGTATGTCCCTTCAAACACACTGGTCTTATATTTTTTCCCTTCATATTAGCAGTCTTTAATTTTTGTCCCTTCTATTTATTTTATAAAAATATCCAGGTCTATTTTACAAGGTATAATTTTTTATAATATTTTTCTCTTCGAAAATTTAAATTTTGCCTAGTGCGGCATAAATTATGTAGGAATTAAATTATGCGGCATAGTTTTATAGTAATATTTTAGATTATGTTGAATGTTGGAAATTTTGCCTTATTCGGCATAGTTTGTGTGTATGTTATGATACATATGTTGAAGTTAAACACTAATTATGCCGTCAAATCTAAAATACATTTTTTCATATTATGTTGAGTGTTGAAAATTATGTTTTATCCGACATAATTTGTGGGTTGTTTATGATATATATGTCAAAGATAAACACTAATTATGCCTTAAGAAATTCTAATTATGCCGCGCCAAAAAAAATGAAGGAAAAAACTAAATAACACAAATTTAAAGGAAAAAAATTCAATACCACCCCAAAATGGATATTTGTGCGAATGACCCAACTTAAATCATGCATTTGAAGAAATAAGAGTGAGGCTTAACTTACCTCGCTCCTATCTCCAAATTTTCATCAGATATTGCAGCGTTCTTAATACATCCAACAACGCTCCAATACTTTTCAATATAGTCAAACTACACGTTACAATATGTATTCATCATTAACAACTCATCACTAGTCGATTCGACTACTTAGTCTCATTGTCACCTGAATTCCTAGGGTTAGAAGATATATTCTTAGGATTATTATTTATTATTGTATTTAAATGATAATTACTATATAATATTCTAGATAGCTAGTCATTAGTATAGAATCACATTTGTATGAAAAGAATATGATAGATGAGGAGAAGATTAACGCTATCAATCTTCTACCATATTTGTATATATTCTTATTATTTGTAAATGACAAAATTGAGGAAAATATTCTAGTTACCCTAGAATTCTTACATGGTATCAAGAGGTTAAGGAAAAGATCCTAATTGTTTCTCCCTACCATTTTTCGGCTCTTATTCTCCTCCATTCCAACACTTGGCCGAAAGAAAGAAACAAAAACATCAAATATACTAGGTTTACCCCTCTTCATCTACTAAGTTGTATCTTTTATTCTTCCTTCTCCATTAATCATCCAACCAAATATGCTAATGTCCGACTCCAAATCATCCTTCCACCCATCCCTCGCAGTTTCAAACATCAAAACGCATGTTTTCATTACCTTAGAGATGGAAAATTTTCACTATGCAACATGGGCGGAACTTTTCAAAATTTGTTGCCGCTCTCACCGGGTTCTTCACCATATCATTCCCCCAGAAAAAGGAAAAGAAAAGGTATTAACTACAGATGCCGACAAAGAATTGTGGGACATATTAGATGCCACTGTTCTAGGTTGAATCTATGCAACAATTTCTACGGATCTTTTGCATAAGATAATGGAGCCGGATTCTAAAGCGGTTGATGCTTGGAACCGCTTGCGAGATATTTTTTATGATAATCAAAATTCTCGCGTCGTTACTTTGGAACAAGAATTCTCCACAATTGACATGGAGGATTTTCCAAAAGCGTCGGCTTATTGCCAACGCCTAAAGGTGCTAGCCAATCAATTGAGGAACGTCGGTGCCCCAGTCACCAACAATCGCTTGGTTCTTCAACTTGTCGCCGGACTTACGGAGGCATATAGTGGGGTTGGATACTAATATGGGAAAGAAACCCCCTTCCTTTATTTTATCAAACACGCTCCATGCTCATCCTCGAAGAACAAGGTTTTTCCAAAAAGGTCGCCACCGTCAACAATTCCGCCATGCTTGCCACCTCGACGAATGACGGTAATGCTAATTTTAATCAAAATAATCGAGGACAAAAAGGGCGTAATGGAAATAAAATAAAGGTGGATATCGCGGTAACAATAATAAAAATGGGGGCCACCGGAATTCCGGCGGCAGGAGCAGCGGTGACAACATGTCCCATTGGTAGGCGACCGGGCACAGCGGCGGCCACACACTGGCATCCCCACCGCCGAACCGGGTCGAGCCGATCCCAAATGCCCAGGAGTGGCCATTTTATTTCATTTCAGGGGCAGCAAAAACATAACTGGGCCAAGTAATTTTCAGCAGGCCCACTTCACTCAACAGGAAGGGAGCAGTTTAGCCCAACAACAGTTCAGCCCAACCAGCGAATTTGGACATCAATCCACTGACATTGAGTCCGCGATGCATACGCTAGGATTAAATTCACCGAATGACAATATATATATGGACTCCGGGGCCACGTCTCATATGACGTCCTCCCAAGGTAATCTTTCGTCCTATTTTAATTTGAGCAAACCAAATGGTATTATTGTCGGAAATGGCTATTCAATTATAATTAAAGGTTACGGCGCCACCAAATTGTCACCACCAAACCCTCCACTAGCCTTAAAAAATGTACTTCATGCCCCACATTTAGTTTAAAACTTGGTGTCTGTTAGAAAATTTACTACTGATAACTGGGTATCTGTAAATTTTGACCCTTTTGGATTTTCCGTAAATGACTTTCAGACAGGGACGCCGCTAATGAGATGTGATAGCCAGGGGGAACTCTATCCAGTCACTTCACTTTTCCACTGGGCCAAGACATCTTTTACTTTTGTTGTGTTTAATTGTAATTTATGGCATGAGCGTTTGAGACATCCGGGAGAGTCTATTTTGAACTCTCTTAAACGCAATAATTTTATTTCATGTACAAGGACGTTTAATAAGTGTCAATCATCCCCATTAGTAAGCATATTCAACTATCATTTGTTTCTTCTGATTCATGCACTCTTATGCCATTTGATACTATCCATTGCGATATTTGGACATCCCCTATTTTGAGCTCTTCGGGGCATAGGTATTACTTGCTCATTTTAGATGATTTCTCTAATTATCTTTGGACATTTCCTTTATCAAAAAAATCACAAGTTTTTTCCACATTCTTGATTTTTAGAGCATTCATCGAAAAACAATTTGAAAGGGATATCAAAAACATCCAATGTGATAATGGGAGGGAATTTAATAATAAGCATTTTTGGGATTTTTGCAAAATAAATGGTTTAAATTTTCGTTTTCATGTCCCTACACCTCTTCACAAAATGGGAAGTCGGAACGCATAATACGAACCATCAATAATATTGTTAGAACATCCCTTGTTCATGCTTCCATACCCCCCTCGTTTTGGCATCATGCACTTCAAGTGGTCACATATTTGTTGAATATTCTACCAAACAAAAATTTGTCCCACCAAAGCCCACTTAAAGTCCTATACCTCCGAGATCCATCTTACTCTCACTTGCGGGTTTTTGGATGTTTGTGTTACCCCTTATTCCCCTCCACCACCATGAATAAACTCCAGCGGCGGTCTACTCCATGTATTTTTTTGGGTTATCCTTCACATCATAAAGGTTACAAATGCTATGATTTATCCTCCCATATGATTTTCTTTAGTCGTCATGTCCTCTTTGATGAAACAACTTTCCCGTTTAACAATATTCATGAGTCTAGACCAGCCACTTATGAATTTTTGGATGATGGAATAGTGCCATGTTTAACACAAGCAAAAGCCACGGTTACACAACCCGTGGTCCTACAGTCTTTGGCCCAACCCCCTGGTGATCAATCTCGCCCGACTAGGCCCTTAACATCAGGCCCCAATTTACAACACTTAGCCTCCCCACCAGGGGCCAGTGGCGTCCAGTCCACGGGCCCAATACCCGCCTCCCAACACTCCCAAAATGAGGCTCAGGCCAGTGGTGTCCAGACCACTGGCCCACCCCCTGTTTTGCTCTCTGACCCACCATCTGGTGTAAGTCGCCCAGTCGCCCGCAGTGAACATGGTATTGTAAAACCCAATGTGAAATATAACTTACACACCCAAGTCATTAAATCGTCATTACTCCATAACCCTGTGTCTGCCCTACGTGATCCAAATTGGAAAATGGTCATGGATTAGAAATACAATGCTCTTATTAAAAATAGGATGTGAGAGTTAGTACTTCATCCATCTAATGCTAATATTATTCAGTCTATGTGGATTTTCAGTCAGAAAGAAAAATCTGATGGCCGTTTTGAGTGGCATAAAGCTCGTCTTGTCGGTGATGGCAAGACACAACAGGTTGGCGTGGACTGTGGGGAGATATTTAGCCCAGTGGTGAAAACAGTTACCATAAGGACGGTACTCAGTCTGGCCCTCTCCAAAAGATGGTCACCTCGTCAGTTAGATGTCAAGAATGTTTTTCTTCATGGCCATCTCCATGAAACATTTTATATGCACCAAGCTTTGGGCTACAAAGACTATAGATTTCCAGATCATGTGTTCTTACTCAAGAAATCCTTATACGGATTAAAGCAGGCACCTCGGGCTTGGTACTAAGGTTTACAGAATTTGTATCCAAAATGGGGTTTTCCCACAATCGGTCGGATAATTCTTTATTCATTTACCGTCAGGGTAGTAATATTGCTTATCAACTTTTATAAGTGGATGATATTATACTAACCACCTCATCCGATGCTCTTCGAAAGTCTATCATGTCACAACTCAGTTCGGAGTTTGCTATGAAGGATCTTGGACACCTGCATTATTTTCTTGGGATTGTTGTGACCCATCATTCTGGTGGTTTGTTCTTATCACAAAGGAAATATGCCGCAGATATTGTGGAACGGGCTGGAATGTCTTCCTGCAAACCGTCAGCTACTCCGGTGGACACTAAATCCAAGCTGAGTGTTGTGTCTAGCAAGCCATTTGCAGATCCCACACTTTACAGGAGCTTGGCTGGGGCACTTCAATATTTGACATTTACCAGGCTGGATATCTCATATATTGTGCAGCAGGTCTGTCTCTTTATGCACAACCCTATGAAATATCATATGCATGCCCTCAAACGTATCGTGCGATATGTCAAGGGCACACTGGAATTTGGCTAACGCTTATATTCCTCCCCGACATCCAAATTGGTCTCATATACCGATGCAGATTGGGCAGGCTATCCACATACCCATCGCTCCACGTCCGGATATTGTGTATTTTTGGGCGACAATTTAATTTCCTGGTCCTCCAAACGACAACCTACAGTTTCTTGGTCCAACGCTGAGGCAGAATATCAGTCTGTGGCAAATGTCGTATCCGAATCCTGCTGGATTCGGAACCTTTTGCTTGAGCTTCATTGTCCAATGCCCAAGGCCACACTAGTCTACTGTGATAACATCAGTGCGATTTATCTCTCGGGAAATCCAGTCAACCATCAACGCATAAAGCATATAGAGTTGGATATTCATTTTATTCATGAAAGTGTGGCTCGCAGATATGTGCGGATGTTACATGTTCTGACACGTCATCAGATAGCAGATATCTTCACTAAATGGCTTCCGCTGATTTTATTTGAAGACTTTCGGGACAGTTTCAACATCCGTCGTCCTCCCGCTTCGACTGAGGGGGAGTGTTAGAAGATATATTCTTAGGATTATTATTTATTATTGTATTTAAATAATAATTACTATAGAATATTTTAGATATCTAGTCATTAGTATAGAATCACATTTGTATGGAAAGAATAAGATAGATGAGGAGAAGATTAAGGCTACCAATCTTCTACGATATTTGTATATATATTCTTATCATTTGTAAATGGCAAAATTGAGGAAAATATTCTACTTACCCTAGAATTCTTACACCTAGTTATCCGATTAAGGTGAATTCTGTAGGTTTTTGTTGGGTTGTTGTACACAACGGATATTGAAAACTTATTTCAAACCCAACAAACTTAGAACTGTTTGACTATAGGGTAATTTAAATTAGTAAACATAAGACTTGAATGGTACTTACATGTTTACAATATCTGAAATCTTTATCAATTGTGGGTGCGCAAGCGAATGCCCTTTCGATTGCAAGCTCCAAGCTTCAATGTATTCCTCATTTGGAAAGCTAGGAAATCCGGCAGAGGTTCGAAAGTGTTTTTGATTCTGACTCTCTAAGACTTAGAATAATGATATGAAAATCAAGTGTAATGAATAATGAAGTGTAGGTCTGTATTTATAGGTGAAAAATTAGGTCAAACCGGATTAGGATTTGACCTTGGGCCTGACCCAAAAATTTTCAGCACATTCTTAATTAAATCCAAAATCCAATTTTGACTTAATTAAAACAATCATCATTCATTTAAATATCTCGATTCTAAATCGAATATTTAATACTCTCTCAATACATCCTTAGATCGAAAAGACAATCGACATAGTGTGACCCTACATGCCTTCACATATCGACATTAATCAAATTAAGGTCTACGCGGAACTCCTAGATGGCGCTGCAAGACGAACTCAATATGTGAAGTATGTTTACACGAATCCAGTAAACTTAACCTCTATGTGGTAAGATAAAATCCTTTCATTCACGACATACCCGATCAAGCTTATGATTTATCAAGTGTCTATCCAAATGTCTTAATCATTGTATCTCATCTATATTAGTTGACAACTAGACCATATTCTAAATATGTCTATTGTGTTGGCCAATGACTTAGTCAACCCAATATCAATGAGAAGCTGAGTGTTCTCTCAAATATACATTCGAGGAATGAATCCTAATCTTGGCTCAACTACCACCTTTAATCCACATCGTAATGTACCCAATACAAGCCGTATCTCAACCTATAAGGCATTTGAGCTTAGGACATGACCAAAGTATATTACTATGTAGACAAGGTGTGTATTGACCTCAAGTCTAAGGACTTCTATCTTCCACACGCTGATCATACTTTAGACATGTATAACAAACAGTATATCAGTAGGGTATACCAATACTTTCAAAGTATCCATGTGTCCATCACGAGTAGCCATTACTCATAGCAGGTGAGACATACTACATCCTCTAATGAAGTGATGCAGACCACATGTCGACTTATCACATATCGTCGATATCTCATTCTTGATGATCATTAGTCGAGGCTATTTTAAGAGTTACGTTATAATATTAATAACTCACATTATTAATAACAACGTAACCTCTAGGGATGCATATTATAGAATATTATAAACAATCAACTAATAATTCAATAATTGCAAATGCCAAAATTTAATCTCCATTAATAATAATATGAATGTGTATAAAGTACATTTGTCCGAATACAGATTGTCTCTAAGATATAAATATACTTTCAAATTCTTAACTTATTTGACTTTTATTTGTTTACCAATTAAGTTATCAATTCTATTGGAATAATTAGAAACTCAGAACAGTTTTGTTTATATCACCCATCACTGTTCACCTTTTTCTTCACTCAAAATACCATTTTCAAGATCCACACCTAACGTTTATAAAATACTCCATTACAACTTCAAATAAACTTTAAAATTATTGTACGCACCAAAACCAAGTCTTCAATCAAAAGCCCACTAGATTCATTCCAAATGTACAAAAAGGAAATCAACTAAGAAGAACCAACTCAGATCGTACCAAATTTGATCCTAAACAACTTGAGTCCGTGCAATGTCATGCATGCTCAGGTTAGGGTCATTATGCTAACGAATGCGCAAACACTCTTAGAAAATTTGGTAAGAACCTATGGGTTTCTCTTAGTGATGATGAAGAAGAAGAGGAAGGAGATCGTGAAATTGAAACATACGCAATGATGGACACTGTTTTCGAAGAGTCTCTATTGGATAATGAAGATGGCGTCTATAATGTTGTCTCAGATGTCATGACATTTGCTCCAACATTAGCAACGACATCAACATCCTCAGCGACATCCGAAAGGTATGAATTCTTTAACTATTCTGATGTTAATTGCTTTAGTAGTTCTATTTCTGTTAGTGGGGGTGATTGTATCGATCAAGTTGAATGCAAAGATGATATGATTAATGAATTATAAAGTATTTGTAAAGACTTAATCATAGAATTCAAGCAACTTGACAAAAAGGTAAAATCTTTAACTCATGAGAATTTAGAATTAACAGGCACGATAACCCGACTTGAGGTTGCACTTACCAAAAAGGATATTGAATTTGGGAAGATTCGTGCAAAATTGGATTTAGCCGAAGAAACCTTCCACAAGCTCAACACAAGGACTTCTAAATTGAATGAGATACTCAACTTTAGTAAACCTTCACATACATGTATTGGTACGAAAACTCTCTTAAAGTCATATGCTCTAATCTCTTTGATAAAAATGAGAAAATACGCTTTGTAAAAGAAAAAAGGATGAATAATATGTTCTCATAAATGTCAAAGAATATGAAGTTTGTATGTCATCACTGTAACTCATCTGGACACTTAAAACCATATTATTTCAAACTTCAAAATTTTGTGAGCAAACTGTTGCCTAAATTGTTGTCCAACACTTCGGATAAACATCGAAGCAACATTTCTGAGCTAAAAGGTAAAAAACAAATTTAAGAGACTTTAGGTTCCTAAAAAGGATGTAACTTGTAATGTTGCCATAACTGCATTAAGAACTAATATTTCAGGTTCTTGGTAGTTTGATAGTGGATGTTCTCGCCACATGATAGGTACAAAAGGATTTCTAAGGAACTATGAGTCGTTCAATAGAGGAAACGTGATTTATGGATATGGCAGTAAAAGCAAAATAATTGGAAAAGGGATCTTGAATGTTCCTGGATTTCCAGCCTTAAGAAATGTCTTACCCGTTGAGGGCTTAATATCTAATTTGATTAGTATTAGTCAACTGTGTGATGACAATATTGAGGTGAAGTTTAATAAGAATGCTTGTAAAGTTACGAATGAAGAAAATATATGTGTCATGACAGGTACAAGAACATGTGACAACTGATATCTTGTTGTAAGACAACAAACATGCGATAATGCTAAGATCGATGACACAACACTATGGCATCAAAAGTTGGGGCATCAAAAGTTGGGGCATGTCAACTACCTCAATTTAGAAAAATTGGTCTCATATGAAGCGATTAGAGGCATACTCAAACTTAGCCATAAAGGTAAAATGGTCTGTGAAGATTGTTTGAAAGGTAAGCAAACCCGTGTCTCTCATAATGTTGTCCAACATGACGGACAATATTCAGGTACATCTCACTATTTCCAATTACTACATGTGGATTTAATAGGTCCAATTGAAGTAGACAGTCTAGAAGGCATGAGGTATTCCTTTGTGATAGTAGATGATTTTTCTAGATATTCTTGGATATATTTTTTGAAAGAGAAATCACAAACGTTTGACATGTTTAAAATCTTGCACTCTAGAATTAGAAATTTATTCTATTCTCCTATTTTTCGGATTAGATCCAACCATGGAAAAGAATTTGAAAATAGTTCATTCACAAAATTTTGTGAGAAAAGGGGAATTTTTCATAAGTTTTCTTCTCCCAAAACTCCTCAACAGAATGGGGTTGCAGAACGAAAGAATAGGACATTGCAAGAAATGGCTAGAGTAATGCTTTGTTCTAAACATTTGTCAAAATGTTTATGGGAATCCTTGAATACTGCTAATCACATCGCTAACAGAGTCTATTTAAGGCCAGGAACAAAGATGACACCCTATGAGATCATAAATGTAAAGAAACCAAATTTGTGTTACTTTCATGTTTTTGGTGTATTTGTTATATTTTAAATGACAGGGATCATTTGGTAAATTTTGACTCTAAAAGTGATAAAGAATTTTTTGTTGGATATTCACAAAATAGTCATGCTTATCGAGTATACAATCTGAGATCAAGAACTATACAAGAGTCTGTAAATGTTATCTTTGATGATCTTTCTTAGATTTCAGGAAAAACTATTGAAGATACAGTGAAAATTCCACAGATTGTAGAAGAATCGGATGTTGCCACAAATGTTGCCATACCTGGAGCAACATCCGAAACAGCAATAGAGACCACAAAGGCCACAGATGAGGAGTCATGTGCTGAATTGTTATACCAAGTTCGTAGGGACCCCTCATCAAGAATTAGGAAGAATCATCCAACGGGCCAAGTGATAGGGGGAGTTTTTGAAGGAATTAGAATAAAAGGCAAAGAACCACTCAACTATAGAGAAATGGTAAGGTATGCGTGTATGTCAACCATATACTAAGAGGTTAGTCTTTCTTGTATTATATCTACATTAGAACCAAAGAATGTTGTAGAAACACTTAAAGATAATTTCTGGATACAAGCAATACAAGAAGAGCTTGGACAATTTTCTCGAAATGAAGTCTGGGACTTAGTTCTACGTCCAAATAATACAAATGTAATTGGAACTAAGTGGATTTTTAAAAATAAATCAGACGAATCTAGTTGCATAAGGTTATACTCAGGTTGAAGAAATTGATTTTGATGACACATTCGCACTTGTAGCTAGAATCGAGTCGATTAGACTTTTACTTGCTATTGCTTGTTGTCTGAAAATTACTTTACACTAAATGGATGTAAAATGTGCCTTCTTAAATGGTTATCTAGACAATGAGGTATATGCTGAACAACCAAAAGGATTTGAATATCCTTACCATCCACACTATGTGTGAATGCTTAAAAAGGCTTTGTATAGGTTGAAACAAGCCCCCCGTGCATGGTGTGGTCGTTTAACTAACTTTCTTCTTGAATTTGGTTTTAACCGTGACAAAGCTTATCGTACTTTGTTTATTAAACGACATAATGTAGATATTATAATTTCTCAAATCTACGTGGATGACACAGTCTTTGGATCGACTTCACAGTCGTACCTAAATTCATTTGTTGAAGCTATGTTATCGACATTTGAAATGAGCATGATTGGGGAATTAACTTTTTCTTAGGCTTGCAAATAAAGCAAAGTGAAGATGGAATTTTCATCTCAAAGAGTAAATATGCCAAGAATCTAGTTAATAGATTTGGTTTGGAGAACGCTAAACAGATGAAAACACCAATGGGTTCATCGCAGAAGGTATGTAAGGATAATGTTGGTGAAAATGTCAATCCAACATTATATCGATCTATAATAGGTAGCATTTTTTATCTTACTGCTAGTTGCCTAGATATTATGCTTAGTGTTTGTGTTTGTGCACGTTTTCAAGCCTGTCCCAAAATATCCCACTTAAATGTCGTGAAACGTGTTATTAGATATGTTGCTGCCACATGTGAGTTGGGAATTTGGTATTCTAAAGACACTAATCATAACTTAATAGGATTTAGTGACTTGAATTGGGCTGGAGATTTGGATGATAGAAAAAGTACAAGTGGAGGATGTTTTTATCTTGGTAATAACTTCGTTTCATGGTATAGTCGTAAACAGAACCGTGTCTCACTTTCAACTGCTGAATCTGAATATGTAGCAGCTGAAAGTTGTTGCTCTCAATCTATATGGCTAAGACACATGTTAGACGACTATGGATTTACTAGCAACATTTTGATTTTGTACTCTGATAATTTGAGTGCAATAAATATTTCCAAAAATCCAGTTCAGCACTCACGTACAAAACATATTGATATTAGACATCACTTTTTAAGAGATTTAGTTGAAAAACAGCTAGTTAAAATTGAACATGTTGACACTCTTCATCAACTAGCTGATATTTTTACAAAAGCTTTGGACCATGAGAGATTTTATAGTTTGAAGAAATCTCTTGGTCTTTGTAATCTCTTAAAAAGGCATTGTTGGTGAATGTCGGCTGAATCGTTGTCTAACATTTTGGGTGACATTTACCTATATAATATCACTAACTGATTATTGTTGTTGTATGGTGCATAATTTTTGGTCATACAAGCATCATTCTTCAATACGAATGTAATTCCAACGTGATACCGTTCTCTGAGATGATATATAAATACATGTATATCATAAAAAGGGAGTATCAAAATAAGGCAAAGCCTTTACAAATATTTGGTAACTGTGAAAAATGGGCAAAGCTCTTGAAAAAATATTGTTCCTATTCTATAGGAGTATCGAGTGATTCAAAAGAATTTTGAGAATACTAAATTCGTATTCTTATTGTTAACATGGAAAATTCCTTTGTATGTGTTATATGATTAGATCAAGGACACGATGGAAAAATGTTACATTGGTCCAGTGGTCAAACTCATAAAATACATATAAAACGTGTCTTGATTTGTTGCCAAAATGAAAAGTTTTTGTGGGATCAAAATACTTGTGCCGTCCAAAATGTTGCCAACATTGTTGTTGACATTTTCAGAATGTGATATGTGTTGGGATGGTGTTCTTATCTGATCTTTGAAATATCAGATCTTACTCCCTATTATATTCCGTGTTTATAGGAATTTCAAAAGTTAAAGTGATAAGATTGATTTTTATTCCTACCGTGATGTTTATTTCTTTTATCCCAATATTTTAGGTATAAGTTATTGTAAAAATTAAAACACCTAAAACGAAGAGATTTTTGTTGCTAAGAAAGGTTTGTCATGTATATAAATATTCCTCTAATTTGCTATTATTCTATCATTTCCAATTTTTCCATAAAAAAAATCACATCGGGTATACATTCTCTTACCCGATGGACTCACCAAATCAAACTCCAATCTCAATAAAAAACCTAACTTCTCAAAACCCTCTCCTAAATTCTCACCAATGGATACCTCTCCAATGTTAACACCAATGTCAGCCAACACTCCGACCAACACTCCAATGAGTACAAGCCCTCCTATGAACACTGAATCGTCTGAGCAAAATGAACCGCATCAACCCTGCCGGTTATCTTCTTCACCATCCATAGAGGACTTGTCCAAAGCTAGTATTTAAAGGTTTAGATGAACCTTTAGACATTATCTACTCAGGTGATGATAACAATCCAATATATGTTGATGAAACATCTGACATTTCAGCATTGGGTAAAACACCAAGATCTTCCACCTTCACTACTCGTCAATCGAGTAGAATGTTTGAGAGAACAGTTCGTGAAGAGCCGAGCACCAAAAAGTCCAGATTTGATACATATATACATGTTTGCTCGAGCAGTGACAGTGATGACACAGACTTTGTGCTATCAACTTAAGAGAGTGAAGAAGAACCAATTGCTTCTGTACCGCAAAATGTGTCTCAAGAAAAAGAGGAAGTTCCTGATGAAACTCCACTGAAGCAATTCTTTCCAAAGGAAATTTCCAAATATGCCAAATTGAGTGTTGCTCTTAATTTTGCCACTGATTCCACAACATCTCAGGCAACATTTCAGTCAACATTAGAAGAGACACAAACACCAACATCCTTCAGCAAAATCGAATCTAATTTAGACATTGAGGTATTTATCTACTCAGAAAAAATCTTTTCTAAAACTAATTCTAATAATTGGGACTGATACAAGAATAAAGTTATTAGGTCTGAAAAAGTATTAGAGGATACATCCTAATTCTGATAATTGGTTTGGTAGAGTTCTTAAAAGAAATGGTTTGGTAATTGGGACTTATTCAGAATATGGTTTGGTAGAGTTCTTAAAAGAAAGACAGCTCATAGGATCTGTTACTGAAAAAGGACCGTATGTTGATAAAATAGTCAGGTTGTTTTATGCTAATTTGAGTTCTGCTATAGAGGATACATCCTCGAAGAAATTTGGGAAGGTATCTCTATAACAGAGTATATTTCTTCACACCACCAAAAAAAAGAGAGGAGACTTGTTTTTCATTAAAAAAAACATTTTCCTTTCTAGTGTTTGATTTAATTAAAAATTGAAAAAGAGCCAAAAATGCTCCTAAACCATCTTAAAAGGTCTAAATATATACCCTTCATCTACTTATTTTGCTAAATATACCCCTCGTTCATCTTTTCGGCTCACTATTACCCTTAAAACTAACATACCTCTTTTCTTTTTTTAAAAAATAATTTTTTAATTTAGATTTTTTTTTTCTTTCTCTCTCTTTTTTTAAAGTACAATTGATGCTCATAATAGTTTTATGCTTAGATATTTATTTAAAACTATTATCATATTCCTATTGAACGAAATTAAAATATTTTTTATTTAATAAAACCCGACCTCACCCAACATACTCAACGTTTTTTTATAAAATACATAAATTATTTTATTTGTTCACCATAAAAAATAGCAAAACAAATTATTATTTTTATTTATTTATTTATTGTTATTTTATTCATAACAATTTAATTTAATGAACCAATCAACAACCTTAATTTTATTTTTTATCAAATGTTTCATAATATATTAGTTTTATTTCTTCCTGTTTTGTGGTGAAAAATAAAATAATTTGTATGTTTATGAAAAAATTGGGTGAACACATAAAATATTAATTTTAATTTTTTGTTATTTGTGGTGAACAAATAAAATAATTTGTATGTTTTATGACAAAGTTGATATGTTGGTTTTAAAATTAATTAAAAAATAAATAAAGGTATGTTAGTTCTTAAGGACAAAATTGAGCCAAAAAGATGAGCGGAAGAATATTTTTAACAAAATAGGTGGATGAAGGATATATTTAGACCTTTTGAAATAATCCAGGGGCATTTTTGGCCCTTTTCCGATTAAAAATTGCCCTTCCAATTTCATTTGGAACTTTTTTTTCTTTGTAATTGAATAAAAAAAACTTGCATCTTTAAAGAATTTTTGGTTTTTTCTTGTTAACATGCACCTGTTATTTCATTCTTTTGATTATGCACGCGCCTTGAATTTTAGAATATTTTAATTTTATTAAATATTTTCTTAATCTGAAAGAAACAAATTTGGCTACATTAATGACTTCTTTCTAAATACGATTTTTCATTTTGGTTCAACCTTAATGGTCATTCAATCACTTTCTCTACTTTAATTTGTGAGGACACTGGACAATTTTTAAACAAATTGAAAAAAAGAAGTAAATGGTACTATAATTATCTTATCCAAAAACTAGCATAAAATAAAAAAATTCTTGAATTATTTTATCCCGCAAAGAAAAAATGTGTAACTGACAATTTCAATATACTTTAGGCCAGTTTTTATGTCCAGCTGTGTTAGTCGTATTGACTTGAATTGTGTGGCTAGCGATTTTTGTATGTACCATGTAGTACACATGCATAGAGCAAGTAATTTTGTTGTAATAACAAAAGTAACTAATTAACCGTAGAAAAATAAATTTTAATTTGCATGGAATGATAAAGAGTAGATATAGCAGAATAATGGCTATTTTAATTCCTTTTTAGCTTTTAGAAACTTCCGAAACTCACAGTTAATGTCAAAATAATAGGTTAGATTTCATTTTAGATACTTCAGAAAGAAAATACACCATTGTTGTCCTTCAACTACTATTAGTTTAGGTAATACTTTTTTCTAGAAAGTATATTTTATCGGTTTGCTGCTCAGTATTCTATAAAGATTTATAACTTTTTTTATCGACTTATTATCTTATAAATGTTTGTACTTTTGTTGTCGCACTTAAGATTCTTGAATTTAATTTATTTTTCTAAATAATATATAATTTTTTGTGTGAACATGTCTAAGATTGCATAAATCAATTAAAATATAAGTTGATTAATACAATGCAATTGCATAAACTAAAGTGCAGCACTATAACAGAAACTTTATAATTGAAATTGTATATGAAAAATATATAGACCCTCGTCATAATTTTGTGTATAATTTTCTTTTCTTGTTCTCACTAATTTTCAAAGTGCATTGATACAGTTACAACGGTTGATACAGCTTCCACTCTATGACAATGCTCTCCAAAGAAAAGAAAAAAATTGATGTGATGATAATCAATGTCTATTCACATGATTTGCGTTCTTTTTAACTTTTGGCTGAAACTGTAGCTTTGGATATTGTTTCACTCAGTGAGTATTTACTCTAGTAAAACTTGACCTATTACATCTAATGCTATATTGGGTAAAGTTAATTTTTTAAATTAATACACTACAAGAAAAACTAGCTACGAAATTCAGCATCAATCATCGCTAAATAATCCGTAGTTAAATTAATTCATCGTTAAATAAAATTATCGATGAATTTTTATTGTTTAGAGGCAGAAATTGTCTGTCGATATGTTCTTATTTCTTTTTTCTATATGATAAATAGTTGTTTTATAACATTATTGTCGTAATGAATAACATTCAATAAATATACGTGAAATTAGCTAGTCACATATATTTTATGATATGACATGAATATCTTTTATGACTTTATTGTTATTGTGGGTAAAGTTGGTTATTTTAATCAATACACTACAAAAATAAATAACTACGAAATTCACCACAAAACAATTTGTAGCTAACATGATTTTTTGATAATATGTCATTAAATAGGATTAGTGATGGATTTTTTTCGTTTAGCGATAGAAGTTATTCGTGACTAATTCATTTTTTTTGTGGTGATATGAGAAATAATTATTTTGTAACAATAATCATGTTATAATTTAAAAAGTTCAATAAATATACCTGAAATTAACTCCACATAATGCTTACAAATAAAATTCAATTCTAATGCTAGCTTTACAAAATAATTATGCAGTTATATGTGATGAACCCAATGAATTCTTAGCAAAGAAGGCTTTGAATGATGGAGCTTGCCTTTACCTGAAAAGATCATTTGACGAGGAAATCGTGAAATATTTGTGGCAATTTATATTTAGAGAAAAAATGCAAAGAGAGAAAGCGAGACAAATAATAGAAGAAAGTGGAGATCGGATGAATGTTGGTGATGTTAATTAGATAGGTAACAATAATATTGTTGGAGATTAAGACAAAACTGGAGAGAAGAAGAATATTCCTAATACTGAGGAACAAAGCAATAATATTCATGAGGCTGAAAATAATATCATGTCACATAGAAAATACAAGTTGAGGGGAAATAGATGTAGAAAAAGCACAAAAGAAATTGTTAAATATACACAATATACATGTGTATATTGTGTATATTTGATCTCAGATTTGCTCCTATTTAGACTCTCGGAATTGGCTGTTTAGTCAATGTAATTTATGGTAAATTTTTATTATCCTAGTTTAGGTAATGTTGTAATATAATTAGTAGTGTATTACCATAAATGTATAGAATAAGGTTTTAGGAATAGAATAGGAATATGATTCTCCTATTATGGAAATATGTAACTTGTATATATAGCCTTTCAATTAATGAAAATAATCAAGGGATTATTTCTTTCATGGTATCAAAAGTCTAGGTCAAAACAAAAAATTTCTCTCGAATTTTTGTTGCAATTCTCGGCCAAAGATCGAACCTTCCCCTCGGGTTTGACATTTGTTCTTCCGCTCTCCAAATCTCTCTTCCAAATCCCTCTATCACCTATTGTTCTTTCATTATGTCTACGTCAAAGAACACGTTTCACCCTGCCCTTGTTGTTTCTAACATCAATAATCATATCCCTCTAATTCTTGAAATAGAAAACGTCCAATACGCGACGTGTGCTGAGTTGTTCAAATTTCACGCTCGTTCGCATCAAGTCATCCATCACATAATCCCCGCGGCTCCTGATGATACGGAGGTCCCTAAACGCGAGGATGATCCTAAGTTATGGACAACACTTGATGCCACCGTCCTTTAGTGGATTTATTCTACTATCTCCACCGACCTATTGCAGACGATTATTGAGCCAGACGCTACGGCGATGGCTGCATGGGATAGACTGCGTGACATATTCCAAGATAATCAAAATTCCAGAGTTGTTACCCTTGAACAGGATTTTTCCCACGTCAACATGGAAAATTTCTCGAACGTTTCAGCATATTGCAAAAGGTTGAAGGAATTGGCGGACCAACTCCGCAACGTTGGTGCACCAGTTAGTGAAGATCATCTTATTTTACTGATGGTTGCTGGCCTATCCGAGGCCTATAGTGGCGTTGGAACTCTCCTTCATCAAAGTAATCCTCTTCCAAGGTCCTATCAAGCCCGATCCATGCTTACCTTGGAAGAAGTCGGTTTGGCTAAAAAGGCGGCTACTAATGCTAGTCCCGTGGTCATGATGACTTCCTCCACTAGTCCTCAAAATTTTGGTGACAATTCGAACAAAACCGATCTCACGGGGGCAGCAAGAATGGCCGGAATAATAATGGGAAAAATCGCGGGGGCAAACACGGTGGCTCTGGCAGCAGTCACGGTGGCCAAAACAGTGGAAGTGGACCCCATCCCGGTTACCGTGGGCCACCGACCCACTAGTCTGAGCCTTGGGCCTCTGGGCCGTGGGCTTGTACTAGTGGACAGTGGCCCTACGGCCCACCTCCACAACAATTTCCAACGTCTGGCCAGTGGGCTTTCCAGCAGCCCCAACGGCCTACTGCCCACTGGCCTAGTAATTCCAGCTCTAGCAGTTTCAGCCCAGGACAGTCCAGGTCTGGAATTCTTGGGCCCCGGCCTCCACAAGCTCACCACGCAGCAGACCCCACTCAGACCGATATCGAGGCCACGATGCACACACTGTTTTTGACTCAACCGGACCCGAATTGGTATATGGACACCGGTGTCACTACCCACATGACATCCGATTCAGGTACTCTCTCATCTTATTTCAATTTGAGCAACCCTCGCGGTATAATTGTTGGTAATGGTAATTCTGTTTCAATTTGGGGTTATGGTCATAAAATATTATCTCCCTTTCATCCCCCTCTTATCTTGAAAAATACCCTACACGCCCCAAATTGATTAAAAACTTAGTCTCTGTCCGTAAATTCACTACTGACAATTCCATTTCTATTGAATTTGATCCATTTGGTTTCTCTGTGAAGGATTTCAAGACGGGGAGTCCTCTCATGAGGTGTGATAGTAGGGGAGATCTTTATCCTATCACATCCAGTCCCGGTCCATCTGGTCAAGCCCTACCATCAGTTTTTGCAGCCATCTCTCCTTCCTTGTGGCATGCTCATCTTGGTCATCCGGGGTCCTCTATTTTGTCAGCTTTAGATAAAAATAGTTTTATTTCATGTAAGGGTACGAGTCGTACTCCAATTTGTCAATCTTGTTCTTTAGGAAAAATTATTAAGTTGCCATTTGTAGACTCAAAATCTCATACTTTAATGCCATTTGATATTATTCATAGCGACTTATGGACGTCTCTTGTTCCTAGTTCTGTGGGTCATCAGTATTATGTTCTGCTTTTGGATGATTATTCTAAATTTCTATGGACGTTTCCAATAGCGACGAAATCTCAAGTTTTTTCCATCTTCCTAAAATTTAGAGCATTCATCAGAACCCAATTCGACCGTGAAATCAAAAATATTCAGTGTGATAATGGAAAAGAGTATGACAATGGAGTGTTTCGGGAATTCTGTGCTACTAATGGGAAAGCCGAACGTAAAATTCATTCCATAAATAACATTATCCGCACTCTATTAATTCATGCTTCCGTACCTCCATATTTTTGGCATCATGCTCTTCAAATGGCTACATATCTACTTAACATAACTCCTTCCAAAGGTTTGACATATTCTTCCCCTCTTCAAATTTTATATAATAAAATTCCTTCATATTCACATCTTCGAGTTTTTGGGTGTTTGTGTGCGTTATTCCCGTCCACCACAATTAACAAACTTCAGGCCCAGTCGACTCCGTGTGTGTTTTTGAGTTTTTCATCTAATCATCGTGGCTACAAATGCTTTGATTTATCCTCCAATAAAATCATCATTAATCGCCATGTAATTTTTGATGAATCCCAATTTCCATTTGCTAAAAGTCATTCTCCTGTGCCTAGTTCGTATAATTTTTTGGATGAACAAATATCCCCGTATATTATTCAGTATTTTTTGAACATCTCCCGCACCCAAAATTCTCCAGCGGGCCCACTGCCCGCTGGTCCCACTGGCCCGTCACAGTCCTCTCTGCCCAGTTTTATCACTTGGCCAGTTTTAGCAATTGGGCCAGTCCAGCCCAATACTGGAAATGGTCCAGTTTCTGCTTCCGCCAATGGTACTAGTTCCCGAGTCGGGCCAGCAGGCCCACTGCTTACTGGCCAGTTTGTCCCGAGCCCAACAAATTTCCAAAATCCACTTAATTCTTCCTCAAGTCATAGATCGGTCACTCGTAGTCAGCGGGGTATTGTTACACCTAAAAGATATTTTAATTTACATTATAATGTCTATAAATCCCCTTTGCCCCATAATCATGTGTCTGTCTTAAACGACCTGAATTGGAAAATTGCTATGACTGATGAATATAATGCTCCTATTGATAATAAGACGTGGGAGTTGGTGCCCCGTCCATCTGGTATTAATGTTATCAGGTCTATGTGGATTTTTGCTCATAAAGAGAATTCAGATGGTTCATTTGCTCGACATAAGGCGCGGCTTGTGGGTGATGGTAAGACTCGGCAGGTTGGTATAGATTGTGGGGAGACGTTTAGCCCGGTGGTCAAGCTGGCTACCATTCGCACTGTGCTTAGCTTGGCTCTTTTGAAGGCATGGCCGATTCATCAGTTGGATGTCAAGAATGCTTTCCTACATTGTGATCTCAAGAAAACAGTCTATATGCATCAGCCGTTGGGATTCAGGGATCCCAACCATCCTCATCATGTCTGTTTGTTGAAGAAATCCTTATATGGGCTTAAGCAATCTCCACGGGCCTGGTATACAAGGTTTGCTGACTATGTTTCAACGATTGGGTTCACTCACAGCAGGTCGGATAATTCCTTATTCATCTACCGTCTTGGTTCGTCCGTAGCCTACATTCTGTTATATGTGGACGATATTATCTTGACTGCCTCTTCCGATGCCTTGCGCTAGTCTATCATGACCATGCTCATCTCCGAGTTTGCTATGAAAGACTTGGGGGCCTTTAGTTATTTTTTGGGGATTGTTGTCACTCGTCATTTCGATGGGTTGTTCTTGTCACAACGAAAGTATGCAGCTGAGATCATCGAGAGGGCTGGGATGTCATCCTGTAAGTCCACTTCCAGTCCAATTGATACCAAGCCCAAGCTTGGTGTCGCGACTGACGTCCCTTACGAGGATCCGACCCGCTATCGCAGTCTTGTAGGGGCCCTTCAGTATCTTACCTTTACCAGACCGGATATTACGTATGTTGTCCAGCAGGTGTGTTTATTCATGCATGATCCCCGAATTGAGCACATGAATGGACTCAAACGCATCATTCGGTATATTCATGGTACACTGGACTATGGTTTGCATTTGTATCCTTCATCGACATCCACACTTGTCTCATACACATATGCTGATTGGGGTGGGTGTCCAGACACCAGACGGTCTACGTCTGGCTATTGTATGTTCCTTGGCAACAACTTGGTCTCCTGGTCTGCGAAGCGTCAGAAGACTCTATCCCGCTCAAGTGCCGAGGCTGAATATCGAGGGGTAGCCAATGTGGTCTCATAATCATGTTGGTTACGTACTTTGCTTTTAGAGCTTCATTGTCCAATTCAAAAGGCAACCTTGGTTTGTTGCGTTAATATTAGTGCCATTTACCTTTCTGGTAATCCGGTTCAGCACCAACGCACTAAACATATCGAGGTGGAGATTCACTTTGTCCGTGAAAAGGTTGCTTAGGGTCAAGTACGTGTCTGTCATGTCCCGTCAAGATATCATATTGCAGACATCTTTACAAAGGGTCTTCCCTCGGTCCTTTTTGAAGATTTTAGGGACAGTCTCAGTGTTCGAAGAACGCCCACTATGATTGCGGGGGTGTGTTAAATATACACAATATACATGTGTATATTGTGTATATTTGGTCTCGGATTTTCTCCTATTTAGACTCTCGGAATTGGTTGTTTAGTCAATGTAATTTATGGTAAATATTTAGTATCCTAGTTTAGGTAATGTTGTAATATAATTAGTAGTGTATTACCATAATTAGTGTATTATCATAAATGTATAGAATAAGGTTTTAGGAATAGAATAGGAATATAATTCTCCTATTATGAAAATATGTAACTTGTGTATATAGCATTTCAATTAATGAAAATAATGAAGGGATTATTTCTTTCAGAAATTAATGAAGGAAAGCTCCATATCAGAGCTGATATATGGCCGTTAGGTGAAAGGTGTGCAAAGAATAGACTGTGGAAATTCATGCCAAATTCGCAGAAGTTGTGCAGCAACTTGGTGAAGGATGCAAGTATACTTTCACATTTATTTAATCTTCTCCATAATTCATTTATATGGAGCGATATGAACAATGAGAATTCATTCTTATGTCAACGTATTTGGTATTAAGGCGTTGTGATTATTGTATTAACATGTACCTCAGCTTGATTTAAAAATATTATAGTCATTAACTTAAAGTTACATTATTATGGAACATGTAGGATATTATCCGAAAGAGATTCTTAAGGTGATGAATGTGTCTGGTTTTATCAGGATGTAAATTGCAAGCCATCTTCAGGTACATCTTTTAAAAAAATGAGTGATAATTATGTATCATTTGTGTGTGTTTGGTACCTGACAAAGTTATTTTGCAAAATAATTTTAGAAAATTATTACCTCGTATTTGGTTAATATATTGTGTCGAAACATAATTCATCAAACACTTGTGAGAGAAGTCATTTTTATAATTATCTTATTTTAAATTTTATATCAAAAAATTATTTATCAAAATAAAAAATTAATTTAATATCACTTCCGCCAATAAATGTTTGGACATTATTATCAATATGTAATACTCAAAAGTTTTATCAAAACACTCACCAATTAAAGATGATTAGAGACAGAATTTTAATTGCATGTTTAGTGGTAAAAGTTATTCAGTGCTACAACAACAACATATCCAGTGAAATTTCACAACGTGGGATCTAGGGAGGGTAGAGTGTATGCAGATCTTACCTCTACCTTGGTAGGTAGATCGGTTGTTTCCGAGAGACACTCGGCTCAAGACAGAGCATAAGCACAAGTAAAGCAATAACAAAAGCAAAGCAAGAGAGACGGTCAGACCTGGTCAGATTTTTTTTAAGCAGTATGAAAATGCTGGTATCAAAAGTGAATAAGCCATGATAGCGCATTTTGAAAATGTAAGCAGTAACTAGCGCAGGTAAATAAGCTAAACAAAGTACACTAAAGGACACCTAGCAATAGAAATCAAACTACAGGAGACTATAAAGTAATATTGCACCTATTAGTATGATAGGCCAAGCGGACCTACAATACTAACACTATAACTACCAGTTTGCAAGCGTAAGTAGGACTACGCTCGACTACCTACTACCCTTCTACTCTAATCCGTGTCCTCCAAAACCCCTTATCTAAGGTCATGTCCTCAATAAGTTGCACCTGCGCCATATCTCGTCTAATCACCTCTCCCCAATACTTCTTCGGCCTACCTCTACCCCTCTTGAACCCGTCCATAGCCAGCCTCTCACACCTCAGCACTGAGGCATTTGTGTCTCTTATCTGCACATGCCCAAACCATCTCAACCTCGCTTCCCGCATCTTATCCTCCACCGAGGCCACTCCCACTCCATCCCGGATATCATCATTTCTATTCTTATCCCTCCTTGTATGCCCGCACATCCATCTCATCATCCTCATCTCCGCAAATTTCATCCAAAAATCTTTTGGATGTGTGAAGTCTTGACTGGACAACATTCCGTCCCGTACAACATAGTCGGTCTAACAACCGCCCTATAGAACTTGCCTTTAAGTTTTGGTGGCACCTTTTTGTCGCATAAGACTCTAGATGCGAGCCTCCATTTCATCCACCCTGCACCTTTTTATTCATTGTTAATTTCTACTTTTTGAAGTGACTATTCAATGAAACAATTTTATTATCAGTCTTTAATTCATATCATTTCAAAATATTTTTATCATTCACCAATTACTAAACATAAATAATGTTTTCTATTAAAAGTGACTTTCGTCGTTTCAGACAGACCCCAATAACATGAGTTTAGATGATAAATATATCCTTGATAGAACTCTTTTTTTAATTTTTTCTAACACCTCTCAGAAATGTCGTATCAACAATTGGAGAGTTCCAAAAGAGCAAAAATATATTCATCACCCATTAGGTCAAGGATTCTCAACAAATAAATAACTTTAGAAAATTTGAGATAATGCCTCATCTTCAAACAAATATTTCAAATCTGCAACGACATCTAACCCAGATTAGACTCAAAGAATCCTAGAGTTTTCATTTCCAACACCTGAAAGAAACAATATTTTTGCAAGAGGAGAGAGTTCAACTCAACAATAGCTCTATCGCCCACAATTTCAGGTTCAATCCCACTACCTCAACATTGACAACCAATTCAATAACTCTTTTTGTCGGCCCAAAATAATGTTGGTGGGCTACAACACCATGGAACATTATTTGGAATGCTGAGTTCACAAGGACTACAAGGCACAACTATTGGGAATACTAACTATAGGCATGTGCTAGCGTTTACCAATGGAGATCATCATAATCAGAATGACTACAACTTGAATCTCAATGAGGCCCTTGTAACAACATATTTAGGTAGCACAATAATGCCTGATACAAATATTGAAAGTGCGACAATTAATTAATTAGAAGTAGTTAATGCTAATTTCCAGCAATATATTGGTGAACCAAACATGTCTGATCCAAGCAATATTATCGCGACATCACATGCAAGTGATGTTGAAGAAAGCGATTCAAAAAAGAGGGAAAATTGTGATGCGTATTTGAATTTCAATAATACAGATTGTCTCTTTCAAAATCTTGGACCTCCAATGCTAATCCACCTAATGAACATGATAGTAAGTTTGATCAAATTTACTTTGATGATCAGGTTAGTGCTTTTATCTAGCTTTACTTATCTCTCAAGGCTATTCTTTATTTATTTGAAATATTCGTTTGATAGCATGAATGTTATTTTTTCAAAAATATTTTTCAAAATTACATATACCTTTTGAAAAAGTTAAGTGTGCTGACAAAATTAATATTCTCTGATGTTTGTTTGTAGGAGAAAAATATTTATATTGATTAATAATAGTCTTAGGGATTGTTTGGTTATCAGGACTAGAATATTAATCCTATAAAATTTGATATTACATTTATTTTGTGTTTGATTATTAGCTAAAATTAGTAAAAATATTAAATCAAAATTTTATATTATATATTCATATAGGACCCGTGATTAAATCACATTTTTGGTGTATGATTGAAATTATAATCATTAGTATTCTTTTTCAGAACCAAACAAGCCCCTCAACAAATTTTGATGTGTGTACGGGTATTATAACAGTCCTGTCAGGGCCGTCTTAAATCAGAACAGATCCAAAACACCCTAACGCCACCATGGCTAAGCGGGATACAATAGGATCATCAGCCTGAGCTTCAGACATTCCACCTGGACTGTTCTCTGCCCAACCTTTAGTTTCTTCTCACATGAATCTGGCCTAAAAAAGAGTGAAGTTCCGCCCGCCTTTAAAGGCTAGCTCCTGCTTCGGAGCTTCATCCCCACATCTCCTTTCGTTACTACTGGGCATATTAATACCATGCTCAAGCAAAATAATTATACCAATGTTTATATCAATGTTTTAGGGGAACAGGTTACCCTTTTACATAATAGAATTGATAAACTAACTTCTGAGGTCATGAAGGCCATTCCTGCTATTACAGGATCTTCTCAGCAGCTTAATATTGCTACCCCCAGTGTACAGCCTCCTCCAGAGATAAAAGACTTTAAGCTGAGAGCTTACTCGGAGTTGGAAAAATTATTAGATGATAAGTTTAAGGGGTTAAAAATCAGCCCTTTGACTAAGGACTATGAGTTGGACCTCTCTGGTAAAGATTATAAAGAAAAGATGTCTGACGAGGTTAATAGACTAGAAAAATGGGCTAGGAAACCAGTGCAGAGGATGTACTATTACCCTAGGCCTACTCCCCAGGATGTTCTGTTTGAAGAACAGGATATTGTCGATAATAACAGCTATAGTGGGAAAAACATTTATGAATGGAATATTGATGGTTATACTGAAAGACAGATTTATACAGCTGTTCATAGAATGCTTATGTATAGTACCATCTGCAAGGCAAATAATAATGCAGACAAGACAGTGGCAGAAATGATTATATCAGGATTCACAGGTCAGTTGAAAGGTTGGTGGGATCATTATCTTACCCCAGGACAGCGGAATAATATCATTGGTGCTGTTAAAACAGAACCAGGAGTCGTAGACCCTGTACCTAATGCTGTTTATACCTTAGGAATCAACATTATAGAACACTTTACGGGTAGATGGTCCGATGATTCTGAGAATATCAGGACTTTACTCCAAAATCTGAGATGCAAAACCCTTACCTCTTTTAGATGGTATAAGGATGTCTTCCTTAGTAGGGTAATGGAACTACCTGAATGTAATAGCTCACACTGGAAATCTAAGTTTATAGATGGTTTACCAGCCCTTTTTGCCGAAAGAGTTAGGAAGACTCTGAGAAAAGGAGGTCTTACAATTAATTATGAGATTTGTACTTACGGCAACCTTATAGGTACCTATATCCAAGAAGGGTTAGCTTTATGTAATGAAATTAAGCTGAACTAACAGATTAAAAGCCAGAACCTCAATGAAAGACAGCAACTAGGAGAGTTCTGTGGTCAGTTTGGCATGGATATACCCAAAGATAAAAATTCTTTGTCTCATAAACGCAGAGCCAAGAACCCGGAAAGCTTTCAAAAATGGAAAGCTAAGCGTCTTGAGAAGCGCCTGGAAAAGAGAGGAAGACGAAAGAAAGAATTCAAAAACCGTAGGGATTTCATAAAATCCAAAAACCCCAAAGCTTGCTGGAAATGTGGTAGAACGGGCCACTATTATAAAGATTGCAAGGTTAAGGAAAAAATTAAAGCCCTTAACATCGGAGATGATCTCAAAGAATCATTGTCCAAATTGATACTCAACTCGGAACCAGAGAACTCAGAATATGAAACTGAGCAAGCTAAGGATTCCTCTGATGAAGAAATTCGAGTTCTTGATAAAGAGGATTATATCCTTTCAGAAGATGAATGTCAACCTTGTCAATTAGGACAACCCTGTTCCAGTAAAGAGAAGGAGGACGATGAGTTTTATAACATTTTTGCTCAATTCCAGGATATGAACATTAATGTCCTGAAAAATGATAACCTTATAGAATTACTAAGGATGATCAAAGATCCCGTTATCAGGTCCCAAATCATAAACCAAGTTCAACAGGCTCCTGAAACTTCACAGGAAAGAAAGGCCATAGAGAAATCTAGTGTCTATTCTATGTCAGAACTTAAAAAGCAGATGAAGGAAAAGCAGGGAATAACTAGCACTCCTAAAGATTTGGAGAAAGAGATTAATAATCTCAAACAGGAAATTCTGGATCTAAAAAGGAGTAATACAATTCTCGATGCCAGAATTACTAATATCGAAGGGAAAGGGAAAGAAAAAATTATAGAATCAGCAGCAGACTTTGATAATTTATTAGTCACCGGAGCCACTGACGAAACAGGGAACTTTCTCCAGACTCTGGAACTTATTACGTCCCAAAAGTTTTATGTTAATATCAGTCTTTTAATTGATTATAATTTCAAAAAGATTTTATTGCTCTTGTTGATAGCGGGACAGATGTTAATTGTATACATGAAGGTCTGATTCCTTCTACCTATTTTCATAATACGACTCACAGTGTCCGATCTGCTAACGGACAGAAATTACAGATTACTTATAAATTACCAAAAGCTTATATTTGCCATAATAATACTTGTATAGCTGAAAGTTTTATTTTGGTAAAAGATATTTCTAGCCAAATTATTTTGGGCACTCCTTTTATACAAAAACTCTTTCCGATTACAAAAATTGATGAGAAAGGTATAGTAGGTACTTTTAATGAAAAACCTATTATTTTCCAATTCATAACTGAACCTTTTTCCCGAATTTTAAATGAGCTTAAAGAACGCTTGGTTCATAAACACCAGCAGATAAGTTTTTTTAAAAAGGAAATTTATATTTCCAATATCGAGGAGCTTCTTGCTATTCCTAAGTTTCGACAAAAAATTGATTTTATACAAAACCAGTTTTTTATACAGGTTTGCAGTGATCTCCCAAATGCTTTCTGGGATAGGAAAAAGCATATTGTTTCTCTTCCTTATGAGGATGATTTTAAAGAGGGTAATATCCCTACCAAGTCTAGACCTTGCCAAATGAATTCTGAATACTTAGAATTATGTAAAAAGGAAATTACTTCTTTATTACAAAAAGGTTTAATAAAGCCTTCGAAATCTCCATGGTCCTGTACAACATTTTATGTTAATAAACATGCTGAACAAGAAAGAGGGGTTCCTAGACTTGTTATAAATTATAAACCTCTTAATAAGGCTTTGAAATGGATTACGTATCCTATTCCAAACAAAAACGATTTACTGGATAGGCTTAATAGTGCCATCATATTTTCGTATTTCGATTTAAAATCTGGTTATTGCCAGATTCAAATCAAAGAGGAAGATAGGTATAAAACTGCTTTTAACGAACCTATGGGACAATACGAATGGAATGTTATGCCATTCAAATTAAAAAATGCCCCCTCTGAATTTCAAAATATTATGAATGATATTTTTATACCTTATAGTAGTTTCACCATTGTCTATATAGATGACATTTTGATATTTTCAAATAATATTGAAACTCATTTTAAACATTTAGAGTTATTAAAAAAAATCATTATTCAAAATGGGTTAGTTATATCAAAACCCAAAATGATACTTTTTCAAACAGCTGTTAGATTTTTAGGTCATAACATCGAAAAAGGGAAAATAATTCCTATCAATAGGAGTATTGAATTTGCTTCAAAGTTTCCGGATATTATAACCGACAAAACTCAGCTTCAAAGATTTTTGGGCAGTTTGAATTATATTAGTCCTTTCATAAGGATTTAGCAAAAGATACAGCCATATTATATGAAAGGCTGAAGAAAGTTCCTACTCCTTGGACAGATAATCATACACAGACTGTCAAAAGAATTAAGGGCAAGGTTAATAACCTCCCTTGTCTTACTTTGGCCAATCCTACATGGCCTAAGATTATAGAAATAGATGCCTCAGATATTGGTTATGGAGGTATATTGAAACAGTACTCTCCAGTTAATAAACAGGAGTATCTGATACAATTTTATTCTGGCAAGTGGAATAATAGCCAGAAGAATTACTCTACAGTTGCAAAAGAAATTCTAGCAATTGTAAAAAGTGTCTTGAAATTTCAAGGCGATTTATATAATCAAAAGTTCATTATAAATACTGATTGCCAATCGGCAAAATTTATGTTTAATAAAGATTGCAAGCATGATGTTTCTAGACAGATGTTTGCTAGATGACAAGCTTTATTAGCACCATTTGACTTTGAAATTTGTTATAAGAAAGGAGCGGATAATAGTCTGCTAGATTTTTTAACTAGAGAATATTTAAATTCATAAGCTAATGAATTTCTTATACAGGATGATGAGGCCAAACTGGCCAGGCGACTCGAATTATAGAGGTCGTGGTGGCAGAGGTAGAGGAACTGGACGCGGTAATACCAATGTCCAGCAAGAAAACATGAAGCTTGTATCTCAAGCAGGGACTTCTTCAGTTGATAAAGACAGTCCTTTATACCAACAATTCATGGATTTCATAAAATCCAGAGGAGAGGGTAATAACCCTCAGCCTTCAGCTCAGCCATCATATGCTGAAATAGCTCATGACGAACAGGATGATAATGAAGGATATGAAAAGCCTCATAAGAGAGATGTTATACTGATTCTAGATAATAAAGATCTAGAACGAAAAGATGAGCCATGGAAACTCATGGAAAGATATCTGGAAGCTGGGCCATATCCCATCTTGACTTATAAATCAAGAATGCATTATGAGACTATTCTCATGACAACAGGGTCAGCTGAAATTCAGCACTATTTCTCCATGCACACCAAAAAGGTTTATAACTTTTCAAAGATTATTATAAAAAAGATTTTTACTCCAGAAGATTGGGGATTTAATACTTTAAAATAAAGAGAATATTTTCACCCTGATCAAAGAATTCAGGTTAAATTTAACTACTGGGATTATGTAGAAAGTTTTTATAAAACCTTTCTATATGAAAATCCAAACAGAAAACATTCCTGGTTTATAAAAATTTGTTCCCATGTTTATAAACAGGACATACCAAACTGGTTTTGGCATTGGTGGATTACATATGGTCCATCAGTTAATATTATGCCACAAATTTTTAAAGGTTTATATACCGATTGGGTTGATGTTTGTCCAAAAATTATAAAATTGGGAGAACAAAAGACTGTTATAGACGGGATTGCTAATATGCACTTTTTTTTATAGAATTCTCTATCCCCTGGATCATGAAATGGTCAGTGGAAGTGGGTTATACCCCAGAACAAATTCCTTGTTTACATAGAACTTATTATATCAGGTTCTGGAAAAAATTGCTGCAAAAGAAAAATGATGGAATCTTGAACGGACAAGAACTTATAGATCAGATCACCGCAGCAGTAGAAGGTTATACCAAACTAAAAAATGAACAACCTAAGTCTGAGGTTAATAGTCCTTTCCAGCACATTGCTAGAAAGATTCAGCTTAAAAAAAGAGTAATATCTAAAGCTGAAATAATATCCTCATACATGGCAGAAGTGAAAAAAGATTTAATGAAAAATCTTGATGAGGAATTTCCCTCAGACACTTCAATGGCATCTGCTCATACAGAAGAAGAAGATGTCCAGGACTCCCAGGACCCATACGATGCGGATTTTGATATCCAAGAATACCTGGAAAAATTCCAGCAAAACATGGAGGCATCCTCCAGCTCGGGAAAAAACAAAGGAAAAGAAGAATAATATTCTGGAAATGGTGGACCTATCATAAAAATTCCACCGGATGACAAGATGAGAATCTACTTTAATAAAAGTAGATGAATTATTAGAATAGTAGGGCCCATGATGTTTGGCCGTATTACTTTTTATCTGTCGGCCACTTGGCCACTGTTCACTTTTTATCTGTCGGCCACTTGGCCACTGTTCATTTTTGTAATTGTCGGCCACTAGGCGGCGATATTTTTACAGAATCCATTATAAAAGGGGATTCAGAAGAAGGGAAGAGGCAGGCTTTTCGCCAACCGCTCTCTCTACTTTGTACAAACACTCTCTAAATAAATTTTGAAGTTTGATAAACAGCGCCGCCAGTACTGAGCACCGCCACCACATCTTAGGTATATTTAATTTTTGTATTTTATTTTATTTTATTATTATATTCAGGATTAGCCCATGATCGGCTAAATCCTTAAGTGTTGAACCTATGTTATACTAATCTACTTGGAATCATGGAACAAATGCTTTAATTAGCGGATGATTCATGTGAGAAGAAACTAAAGGTTGGGCAGAGAACAGTCCAGGCGGAATGTCTGAAGCTCAGGCTGATGATCCTATTGTATCCCGCTTAGCCATGGTGGCGTTAGGGTGTTTTGGATCTGTTCTGAGTTAAGACGGCCCTGACAGGACTGTTATAATACCCGTAAATCATGCCTAAATAGTTCTTCTCTGTGTGATCCACTGCTCGTTTTGGTCGTGTGTACATATATATATATATATATATATATATGTAAAAAGTCAAAATATTGGTTAAGACTTTAGATTATCAAGTGAAGTTAAGAATTTAGAGAATTGTGAAAGAAACTAATTTTTATGAAAAAGTGAAAGAAGTCATTCCTCCTTTTGGTGAAATTTGTTTTCCGTAAAAAATATTTTTTGACAACTCAATTTTGAACTGATAATCGATATTCAAAAGTGTATTATCTTCATATTGAACATACCTATAATGTCTTATAAAATATTTTATCTTAAACATACATATGCAGGTGGCACTGACACCGAATGTCCAGTTTTCAGAAATAGCAAATTTTTCAAATGAATCATCAACATGATGATAAAATGCTATTAGAGACTATCAGTGACAATTCTCAAAAGAAATTTTTGTTGTATCAAAGATTATTTTCTCAAGTGAAAATTATTATCTTTCTTTTATCCGGAAACTATTATGTTTTGTATGGCTTGAATTGCTGGAACTAATGGTACTTTTTTATTGTTCGAAATTAATGGTTGGTACTTAATGACATGCTTTCTTTATTTTCTTAACTTGATATTATAAAGTTTTTTGGTATCCCATTAATCATCATGATATTACAAACTTTTTGGTTGACTGATTCTTTTTTTGGCAAATAACCTCATTATTTTATTTATCAAAAGTGAGCTTTACAATGCAGAAAAAAAGCCTGAGCTTAAACAAACTCATTCCTCAAACTAAACAACCTCAGTACCTCTAAATTTAACTTTGCTAGGTAGTTTCTATGCCTGTGTGTCAAGCTGCCTCTAAAATGTACTTTTTGGATAACTATTGCATCTTCAGTTCTCTAATGTTACTGAAAAATGATAGCATTCCTTTCTGCAGCACCGCTTCTTCCTTTGAAATAAATAAATTCCCAGTACACTTCCTGCTGCCATGCCATGGACTGCATGTTTAACTCCAGCCATCTTAGTAGTCTAGTCCATACTCTTGTTGTCTTTTGCTCACTTAAAAACAGATGAGAAACAGTCTGATATATTCCATCACATAAAGGGTACTGTGCATCTTCAGTTACTCTCCACTTTTCCAGCCTAGTTCTTGTTTGGAATCTATCACACAGAGCTAGTCTGTATTGAAAATAATACTCTATGAGTTGAACCTTACTCACATAAGATAAAAGTTTGTTAGTCCAAGTTGAGATTCTTCGTAACATCTTATCCAGTAGAGGTATATATTGAGTCACATAAACTCTCTTAGCGCTTAAGGGTACTCCCAAATATATTAATGGAAGATCACCCTTAGAAAATCCCAGAACAACGAGTATAGCATCTTGCTCACTCTGAGGCACCCCTCCAAAATAGACTAACCTTTTATCCAACTTAGCTTTTAGGCTAGAAAATGCAGAGAATACGTTGAAGTATGCAAACAACATTTGGACAGACCCCACATCTCCTCAACAGAACATCTGAAAGAAATAATCCCTTGATTATTTTCATTAATTGAAAGAGTATATATACATTGTACATAATAGGAGAATCCTATTCTTATTCTACTCCTAAAACCTTATTCTACTTGGACACTACCTATACACTTATGGTAAGTCTATAAGACTAATTAATGTAATGTGTATCCCAAAATATTACAACAATATACATACCAAATATACACAACAAACCGAGACCTATTTGGTTACCAACGGTATACCTATTGTTTACTTACACCCGCAGTCATAGCGGGCGGTCTCCTAACGCTGAGATTGTCCCTAAAATCATCAAAAAGGACCGAGGGAAGACCCTTTGTAAAGATGTCTGCAATATGATACCTGAAAGGGACATGGCAGACGCATACTTGTCCTCGAGCAACCTTTTTGCGAACAAAGTGAATGTTCATCTCGATATGTTTAGTGCGCTGGTGCTGAACCGGATTACCAGAAAGGTAGATGGCACTAATATTATCAAAATAAACCAAGGTCGCTTTCTGAATAGGACAATGAAGCTCTAACAGCAAATTACGTAACCAACATGATTCAGAGACCACATTAGCTACCCCTCGATACTCGGCCTCGGCACTGGAGCGGGACAAAGTTGAGTGATTTTTGCAGACCATGAGACCAAGTTATTACCAAGAAACATACAATAGCCAGACGTAGATCGTCTGGTGTCCGCACAACCACCCCAATCGGCATCTGTATACGAGACAAGTGTTGACGTCGATGAAGGATATAAATGCAAGCCATAGTCAAGTGTACCTTGAATATACCGAAGGATGCGTTTGAGCGCATTCATGTGCTCAACCCTGGGATCATGCATAAACAAACACACATGTTGTACGACATACATAATATCTGGTCTCGTGAATGTAAGATACTGAAGGGCCCCTGCAAGACTACAATAACGGGTGGGATCCTCGTATAGTGCGTCGGCCGCAGCCCTAAGCTTAGGCTTAGTATCAACTGAAGTGGAAGTGGACTTATAGGATGACATCCCAGCCCTCTCAATGATCTCAGATGCATACTTCCGTTGGGATAAGAACAACCCACTAGCATGACGAGTGAAAGCAATCCCCAAAAAATAACTCAAAGGCCCCAAGTCTTTCATAGCAAACTCAGAACTAAGAATTGTCATGATAGACTGGCGTAATGCATCGGAAGAGGCAGTCAAGATAATATCATACACATATAATAGTATATAAGCCAAGGAAGAACCACGACGATAGATGAACAAGGAATTATCCGACCTGCTGTGAGTGAACCCAATAGTCGAAACATAGTCGGAAAACCTCTTATACCAGGCTCGGGGAGACTGCTTAAGTCCATATAAGGAATCTTTCAACAAACATACATGATGAGGATATTTGGGATCCCTAAACCCCAAAAGCTGATGCATATAGACTGTTTCCTTGAGATCACCATATAGGAAAGCATTCTTTACATCTAACTGATGAATGGGCCATGCCTTCGAAAGAGTCAAGTTGAGCATAGTGCGAATGGTAGCTGGCTTGACCACCGGACTAAACGTCTCACCACAATCCACCCCAACCTGCTGAGTCTTACCATCACCCACAAGTCGCGCCTTATGCCTTGCAAATGAACCGTCTAAATTGTCCTTATAAGCAAAAATCCACATAAACCTGATAATATTAATACCAGATGGATGGGGCACCAACTCCCACGTCTTATTATCAATAAGAGCATTATATTCATCGGTCATAGCAACTTTCCAATTCAGGTTATTTAGTGCAGACACGGGATTACGGGGTAAGGGTGATTTAAGCACATTAGAATGTAAATTAAACTGTCTTTTTTGGTTTAAAAATACCCTGTTGACTACAAGTGACTGGTCTATGACTTGGGGAAGAAGTGGGTGGATTTTGGAAATTTTCGAGACTCGGGATGGACTGGCCAGCAGACAGTGGGCCTGCTGGCCCAACTTGGTGATGGGATCTGGACAAAGGGACTGGACTAGTGTCGGTAATGGGCTGGGTGGCTGGCCCATTTACCGTTCCTGGCCCAGTAACGGGACTGGACCCAGCTGCGGGAACTTTAGCTGGTAACGGAACAGTGGGGCTAACGAGTAGTGGGCCCGCTGGCGGATTTGGGGTGTGGGACACATCCGAAAAATGGTGAGTAATATACGGGGATATATCATCATCCAAAAAATTATACGAACTAGGCACGGGATTACTAACCTTAGCAAATGGAAATTGGGTTTCATAAAAAATTACATGGCGACTAATGATGATTTTACGAGAGGATAAATCAAAACATTTGTAACCACGATGATTAGACGGATAACCCAAAAACACACACGGGGTAGAACGGGCCTGAAGTTTGTTAATTGTGGTGGATGAAAATAACGGATAACATAAGCACCCAAAGATCCTAAGATGCGAATACGAATGAGTCTTATTACATAGAATTTGCAGAGGGGATGAATATGTCAAACATTTGGAAGGAAGAATGTTAAGAAGATATGTAGCTGTTTGTAGAGCATGATGCCAAAAAGATGGGGTACGGAAGCATGAATCAATAAAGTGCGGACAATGTTATTAATGGTACGAATTTTTCGTTCGGCTTTCCCATTTTGTTAAGATGTATGAGGACAAGAAAAATGAAAATTGATCCCATTATTTGCACAAAATTCCCAAAACCCCCTATTGTCATATTCTTTGTCATTATCACATTGGATATTTTTTTATTTCTCGTTCGAATTGGGTTCTAATGAATGCTCTAAATTTTAAGAAGATGGAAAAAACTTGAAATTTTTTCGCTATTGGAAAAGTCCATAAAAATTTAGAATAATCATCCAAAAAGAGAACACAATACCGATGACCCAAAGAACTAAGAACAGGAGACGTCCATAGATCACTATGAATAATATCAAATGGCATTAACGTATGAGAATTAGAGTCTATAAATGGCAATTTAACAATTTTTCCTAAAGAACAAGATTGACAATTCAGAGTACTACGCGTACCTTTACAAGAAATAAAATTTCTTTTAGCTAAGGAAGACAAAATAGACGACCCCGGATGACCAAGACGAGTATGCCACAAGGAAGGGCCAAGGGCTGCAAATGTTGATGTCAAGGCTTGACTCGATAGATCAGAACATGGCGTGATTGGATAAAGATCTCCCCAACTATCAAACCTCATGAGAGGTCTCCCCGTCTTGAAATCCTTCACACAGAAACCAAACAGATCAAATTCAATAGACACAGAATTGTCAATGGTGAATTTACGGACAGACACTAAGTTTTTAATCAATTTGGGGTCATGTAGGGTATTTTTCAAGATAAGGGGTGGATGGGGGGAGACAAAGTTTTATGAACATAACCACGAATTGGAATAAAATTATCATTACCAATAATTATGCCACGAGGGTTGCTCAAATTGGAATAAGACGAGAGAGTACCTGAATCGGATGTCATGTGGGTAGTGGCACCGGTGTCCATATACCAATTCAGGTCCGGTGGAGTCAAACCAAGTGTGTGCATCGCGACCTCAATATCGGTCTGAGTGGGGCCTGTTGCATAGTGGGCTTGTAGAGGTCGGGGCCCAAGTTCCCCTGCGTGCTGCCGTGGCCCGTGACTGCTTCTGGAACCACTGGCCCAGTGTGCATTAGGCCGTTTAGGCTGCTGGGAAGCCTACTGGCTAGTGGCTGGAAACTGTGATGGATTTGGGTCGTAGGGCCACTGCCCACTGCTCCAAGCCCATGACCAAGAGGCCCAAGGCTGAGATCAGTGGGTCGGTGGCCCACTATAACCGGGATGGGGTCCACCACCACATTTTTAGCTGCCAGAACCGCCGCGTTTCCCCCGCGATTTTCCCTTTATTTTCCGGCTATTTTTTGCCGCCCCCGTGAGATCGGTTTTGGTTCGAATTATCACCAAAATTTTGAGGATTAGTGGAGGATGTCATCATGACCACGGGACTAGCACTAGTAGCCGCCTTTTTAGCCAAGCCGGCATCTTCCAAGGTAAGCATGGAGCGGGCCTGATAGAACCTCGGAAGAGGATTACTTTGACGAATGAGAGTTCCAACGCCACTATAGGTCTCGGATAGGCCAGCAACCATCTGTAAAACAAGACGATATTCACTAACTGGCGCACCAACGTTGCGGAGTTGGTCCGCCAATTCTTTCAACCTTTTGCAATAAGACGAAATGTTTGGGAATTTTTCCATGTTGACGTGGGAAAATTCCTGTTCAAGGGTAACAGCTCTGGAATTTTGATTATCCTGGAATATGTCACGCAGCCTATCCCACGCAGCCATCACCTTAGCATCTGGCTCAATAATTATCTACAATAGGTCGGTAGAGATAGTAGAATAAATCCACTGAAGGACGGTGGCATCAAGTGTGGTCCATAATTTAGGGTCATCCTCGCGTTGAGGCACCTCCGTGTCCTGAGGAGCCGTGGGGATTATGTGATGGATGAATTGACGAGAACGAGAGTGAATTTTGAACAACTCGGCCCACGTCGCGTATTGGACGTTTTCTATTTCAAGAATTAGAGGGATATGATTTTTGATGTTAGAAACAACAAGGGCACGATGAAATATGTTCCTTGACGTTTACATAACGAAAGAACAGGAAGTTATAGAAGGACTTGGAAGAGAAATTTGGAGAGCGGAAAACTGGCACGGAAATCGAGGATGGGATCTTGGATTCTGCTTGGCCGAGGAACAAGAAAAATTTGGGAGAAATTTTTTTGTTTGACCTAGACTTTTGATACCATGAAAGAAATAATCCCTTGATTATTTTCATTAATTGAAAGAGTATATATACATTGTACATAATAGGAGAATTCTATTCCTATTATACTCCTAAAACCTTATTCTACTTGGACACTAACTATACATTTATGGTAAGTCTATAAGACTAATTAATGTAATGTGTATCCTAAAATATTACAACAATATACATACCAAATATACACAACAAACCGAGACCTATTGGGTTACCAACAATAGGTATACACGGTATACCTATTGTATTCTTAACAACATCAACAAATCATCTGCAAATCCCAACTAGATCAGCTTAACCTTGGCACGCCTTGGATAAAAATTGAAGTCAGGTTCTCTTTATAGGTTCCTAAACATTATCACAACCCCAAAAGTCAAAGACGTGAAGGCATTTACCCCCATCTGATAAGTGAACCATCCACAACCGATTAAGCAAGTCTTATAAATATGAAATGTGGAAATAAGTAAATAAAGTCATTTTAAAGTCATAATAGAGTCATAATGATAAATATATGAAATAAGTGCTACAAATCTCAAAACCTGGTGCCACTAGTACAAAAACTTTTAAAATAGGAATACAAATCTGGAATAACATCAGAATGCACTGTCTAGAAGTAAAGAAAGACAGAAATAAGATAAAGAAGAAGAATCTGGTGTCGTAGATCAGCCAGCAGCTCACCTCAAATCCTTTAAGCAAACTCCTCAAATGGCGTGAAGTCTCGAGCTCCGCTCGTGCTAGAAATCGAATTTGTATGCAAAAGATGCAACAATGATAGAGTGAGTACGATAAATCAAAGTGTACTTAACAACATCATTGAAAAATCCTAAACTAAAATGGTGAAGAGGGTTGGTATTCAATTGCTTATTTCCACACTTAACCGTGACTAGTCTAGCAAGACAATAATTGCAAACCAACAAGTATTCGAATATCCATTTAAGTAAGATATGTACATTTTCATTAATAACTCATGTAAGTCAATCAATAAGGAATTCAATGAATGATATGATATGCAAATGCGATGCAATTCAAGACCTTTCATCATTGGTATAGACTCGCTCCGCAATATGGAATATGTGGCACATGGGGGACTCGCGAGGTCCATACACCACCCGAGACCATTTTCCATCGGGGCCTTAGCCATTTAGGCTCCCAATATCCATCACTTAGCTAATTAGGCTCACATTACCTGTACTTAGCCAATTTGGCTCACATTCTGTCTTTAGCCAATCCTTTTCTATTCGTTTCACTTCATCCGGAATCATTTTCCCATCAAACATCACATATGTATCCTCAAGTATAATATGCATGAGATACCATATGAAAGAATGAATATGACATGCATGTAATAAGCAACAAGGCTATAAAGTAAAATGATTCGGTCTTTAACATCTCTTCCACTTTTAAAGAAGTATTATGGAGTGATGAGAGCATATATTCACAATTAAGATAGGCATACAAAATAGAAGCATCAAATAAGAGATTTCATATCTCAATCACAATTCACGTAATTAATCTATAAGTTGCTAATGCCAAATCCATGACCTTTAGATTATAAATATAACGACTTGAATACGGTACATGTTCCAAAAGCATAACACCAGTACCCAATACAAGTGATCATCACCTCATAAGTATAGAACCCCATTTAATTCCCCATTACTCTCTCTATATTAGTTCATTTTACCTAACCACACACTTTAAATAGAGTCAAGTAAGGTCTCAACTTGCCTGATTCGAAGCCCAACGCTCACAATAAAGTCTTGTCCTTTCGTAGAGCCTATAAACAATCTCAATCTGTTCAAATACAAAATCTATGCAAGCATATGAGTCTGTAGACACTCATATTGCTATACTACTATTTTGGACCCAAGCATAATAAATTTGTTTACTCATAGCCTGTAGAGTCTAAATCCCAAAAATGACTCATTTTCAACTTCAATTCGACATCTAATTTGAAGAAATTCATATTTTCAACTTATGACTTTTTAATCCCATTTCGACAACACAAATCATGATTTTATCGATGAAATCCCTCAAAAATCTAAGATAGAATGGTAAAATGAAGGTTAGAATCTTACCGCCGCGACAAATCTTGAAAATATCTTCGTAATCTCCCAAATCTGAAGTCTAGAGCTGAAAATATGAAGTAAAATCTCCAATATTGATCTCGAGACCACCCCTCGCGATCACGGGCCCCCACCAGATTCCCTTTCGCAACTGAGTGACCCCATTATCGTGATCACAGTTCACCGAACTCCTAAGTATCACAATAACATGACCCATATTGTGACCTGGATGACCAACTTCCTCCTTTTTTGCGATCGCCACCATCCTCCTCGTAACCACGAAGAAGGAAACTAGTAGTTAAACACCAGAATCTAGTGTTCGCCAAACTTGAAATCGACAAACGAAACTCATTCGGGACACCCCTCCGCCACCTGACATAAATTAAATATGCATTTTAGTCATAAAACACATTCAAGACATGCTCGCGCACTTAAAACACCTAAAACGGTCGTATTGACCCAATGTTGACCATGGCCAACTCCAAATTCTAAATCTAACTAGTTTCTCAACCAACGACCCAAATCACACTCAAAACCCTCGGGACCCAAACCAATAGCTCGACTAAGTCATAAATCACATTTCAAACCTCATGGAATTGACAAAACTCTCATATGGCCACATTAACCCCTGGTGTTGAGTTTAGTCAAGCCTTTTTATTTCTTAACTTAAACGCTTCCAAGTTTTGATATTTCTCTCCAATGCACACCTAATTGCCTCGGGAATTGTGCAAACTATCCGCATAAGTTAAAAACATCATTTTTAAAGCTACATAATGTGTCGTTTAGGAAAAAAGGGATCTAAAACTCAAAATTACCTATTGGGTCATTACATCATCCACTACATAAACATACATTCATCCTCGAATGTAAAGGAAAAGAAAGTACCTGAACCATCAAAAAGTTGGGGACATCTACTTCTATGTCCATCTCAATCTCCCAAATAGCCTCTTCGATCGGATGATGTACCCATTGAACTTCTACTGAAGTTATCTCTTTGGACCTCAACTTTCGGATTGTCTTTGCAAAATGGTTACCGGCTCTTCCTCCAACGTCAAATTTTGATCAAGCATTAAGGAATCCCATTGAATTACATGAGAACCATCCGAATGATATCTTTTAAGCATTATATGAGGTGAACACCCGACAAACCAGGTGGTAAAGCCAACTCATAGGCTACCTTACAAATACGCTGAATAATCTCAAATGGACTAATATACCTCAGGCTCAACTTGCCCCTTTCATCACACACGTCATGGGTGAAACCTTCAACAAAATTCGCTCGCCAACCATGAACTCCGAATCATGAACTTTCTGACCCGTGTAACTCTTTTGTCGACTCTGGATTGCGAAGAATTTCTGCTGAATCAATTTTACCTTATCCACGGAATTCCTCAATAAATCTGTACCCCAAGATCTAAACTTAAATGTATCGAACCAACCAATCAGATAATGACACCTCCTACCATATAACGCCTCAAATGGTGCCATCTCAATACTAGAATGGTAACTAGTGTTGTAAGCAAACTGCGCCAAATGCAAGAACTAGTCCCAATGACCACCAAAGTCAATAATACAGGTCTGCAACATATCTTCAAGGACCTGAATAGTCTGTTCAGACTGATCATTAGTTTGTGGGTGAAAATTTTTGTAAGCTCCACTCGAGTACGTAATTCCTTCTGCATAGACCACTAAAATGAGATGTAAACTACGTGCCCCGATCTGAAATAATAGAAATGGGCACCCCATGCAATCGAATTACCTCTAGGATATAGATTTTTGCCAATTTCTCCAAACTATAGGTAGTTTGAACTGAATGAAATCTGCAGAATTAGTCAAATAATCCACAATGACCCAAATGACATCGAATCTCCCCAAAGTCAGTGGAAACCCTACCATAAATTCTATAGCAATCCGATCCCACTTTCACTCAGGTATGGGCATCCTCTAAGTAATACCACCAGACTTCTGGTGCTCATACTTCACTTGTTGACAGTTCAAACACTGAGAAACATACTCAATATGTCCTACTTTATCTGGCACCATCAATAATATTATTTCAACTCTCAATACATCTTTGTATCCTGTAGATAAATAGACTACCTCAAACTATGAGCCTCTTCCATAATTAATCGAGTCAAATCACCTATTTGAGGAACACAAATGCGACCCTGGATCCTCATAACTACCTCATCATCTAACATCATCTCCTTGAAACACCTTATCCCAAATCTTATGTAGTTTATCATCATCAAACTATTGAGACTTAATTTGATCCATTAACGAAGATCTCACCTCCACACAAGCTAGAATGTTACCAGGTTCTGAAATATCAAGCCTCAACAAACTGCTGGACAACGACTTAACATCCATAGTCAAATGACGCTCCCCCGCATGTAATAAAGCTAGACTAGCCATACTCACTGTGTTCCCACGCAAGGCTTTCACCACTACATTGGCCTTACTCGAGTGATAAAGGATAGTGATGTCATAATCTTTAAATAACTCAAACCACCTTTGTTGCCTCAAATTAAGATCTTCCTGGTTGAAAATATGTTGAAGACTATGACGATCGATAAACACCTCACAATGCAGACTATAGATGTCATGGCCCCTTTTAGAAATCATGGTGGCACCTACACTTTTTCCACTGGTAGGCGAACCACTCCCCAATTATCCAACACAAGATACAATAAGAAACACGAAATAACCAATACTTAATAAATATGTCTTATCATAATAAAAGATGCAAAAATATCAATTTGAGAATCATAAGTACAATCCCAAGAATCTGGCCAACAATATAAGAGCTCTAAACTGAGTACAAGTCTGAAATAAAGATAACATAAGCTGAATTTAGCAACTGTCTGAACATGTCTCTCGAATAGTAAAAGACATGAATAAATATAGGAGCATCCGGGGAAATATTGGAAGGAAGCATCCTCACCCTGAACATTGGAAGTCTGCCAACTCAGACTCAGCCACGAAGTCCTAAATTGGTGGAAGGCGTTGTATCTGCATCTAAAAAGAATGTAGCAAGTGTAGTATGAGATGGCACCATTGGAAGTCTGCCAAATCATAGGCCGACAATGACGAAAGATACGCAATTAGATATAAATATCAAGTTGACACCAAATAATCATAAACTAACCAATTCAATAATCCAAATAAGTCACATTGTCCACATAATAGTTCACTGAACCAACAAGTGACTTTGTTCATATAAGGTTTCATAATCATGCACGTTAACCAATTTTAGAAGAGTTCAATGACAATATCTCAAGTATCAAATTATCAATAAACAACCCTTCTTTATCCAAGAATTTAACAAAGTCATCAATAACTAGTCCGACTCTTAATCCATAAACAGATAATCAATGAAGAAATGTATGTATGATATGTATGCAATGCATATGCTAGGTACCTTTCACCTCCGGTATACAAGCATTAAAATTCTATGAATTGCACACCCATGGAGGACCCGTGAAGTCCATATACTCCTCCGAAATTTCTCAACGGAGCCCAACTATTGGCTGAATAATAACTATTACAGGCATGCAACCCATTCCCCCGCGTATCCTCATCATCTCAATATTTCCATTAATCTCATAAGTGTTCTTACCTTTCCGTTCTCGTGGACCCACAACATTCTCATACCACTCTCATATCAATATTAACAAAATCATGATTTTATGAATGCAAATGACAATACAAGGCAAAAATGCAGGATGTAATGAGATGCAATCAAGTATAAGAGATGAATATCACATGCTTTCAAGAACTCAATAACACATAGTCCAAGTACAATCAGGATATCATATCGAAAGAATGTATGATGAATAAAAACAACAATATCAAATATGGCGACAAGCCCACATAATAGCGACAAGCCTAATCGAGCAGTCAGAATCAGCTTAAGGTTGATTCCCCAAATTACCCATTATCACAGTTCAACACTGGTACCTACCCAAACGTTCATCACAACCGCTTGGGTGGGACCCCTAAACACGCCCATACCCCTCAATATTTATAACTAATTATGTACTATCATAGTCTAATAAGAAAAAGTCGTATCCTACCTCAAGGCCGAGCAGGAGCCATGAACAATCAACCTTCTACGCACGCCTTGCCTTTCTGAAGCTCCTCGTAGTAGTTGTAGTCTAACACGCATCGACTATACGTTAATATTAAGTTATTACACAATACAAAGACTTACTCCAAAACATATCCAAGGCCTCCAAAATTAACCCCGAGCCCACAGTGTCTAAACTTTACTACTCAATTAGTATAAACACGTACTAGGTAACCATATCCATAATTTAATTAGAAACCTAAGCTCAATTGGACCTTCAATTGCATGATTTAGGAAAAGCCTCAATTTATAAATCCTAGGGTTTTCCCCAAATTGAAAAGGGTTTCAATATTTAAATTAAATACTACAACATGATCATCTAACATAATTCAATATTTATTCACTATATCAAGGTAAACTAATTCATATAACAACCCCAAATCCAAGGTTCATCCTCTCTTATTCTAACATGAAAACTAGAACTCATTTTCCCTAATTCATAATCTATACCAAGATTAAAGACCTTAAAATATGAAATAAAATCACAAAGGATGAAGAATTGTACCTCTAACGAAGAACTTAGCCTCAATCTTCAATAATTTCCCCTAGGCAGCTCTAAAACCGAGAATGAGATGTTTTGGGAAAGTGGAATGATTTAGGGTATTTAAGAAACTACCTGATATAGCGATTTCGCTCCTCCAAAATTGACTCCATAGGCGCGGTCTCGCTCCAGTAGAAAAGGAGCTCGCTGAGGCACAGTCACTTGACACCTCACCTCAGTGCAAAAGTGGAACAATATCCGCAGAGGTGCCTTCGCCTTTGCAAAAAAATATCTACAGGGGCGAGAAACTCAACAATTTCTCAGAACCCACATCTGCGAGGCAACCTCCGCAGAGGCAGACATGCAGAAGCGGATGACCAGCCGCTGGTGCGAACACCAGAGACCAACAGCTATAGAATTCCCCAAAACTCCCACCAAACATCCAAAACACTCCCTAGACCCCCTGAACACAAACCAGACATGCTCCCCCAAGGTAAACAGTGCTACGAACTCACTCCTCGAATTTCTTATATAACCGAGATAAGATATACTTTTCTAAAGAATCGCCGAAAATAACCAGATATCATAATTTCATAAATAAGGCCACAAGGTACATCTGATTGCCTCAAAAAGTGAACCGATGACTCGACTATGTCATAAATAACCCTTCAGAACTACCGGAAGCAACGAAACCCGAAAATAAACCCATATACTCGAAAGTCAAATGTGACTCAAATAATCAACTCTAAGATTCTAAATTTGGATTTTTCTTCTAAAACTCATGTAAATGAACCCCAAACTCTATGCCACTTATCACAAACCCCACATAAAGTCTATGAGAAGGGTAAAATAGTCAAATAAGAGTCTTTGGCCTAAAACAACCGGATGGGACATTACATCAAATACCAATTAAATAAATATTCATCCTCGAACAGAGAGAAATGAAAAGGGAAAATGTACTGGAAGTAGTAAATAAGTCAGGGTATCTGCTCCACATATCAGACTTTGTCTCCCAAGTCGCCTCCTCAATCGGATGATGCTTCTATTGCACCTTCACAGAAGCTATCTCCTTAGACCTCAACTTCCTTACCTGTTTATCTAAAATAGCCATAGGCTCCTCCTCGAACTCCAAATTCTGATCAAGTAATATGGAGTTCCATTGGATAATGTAAGAACTGTCGGCATGGTACTTTTTCAACATAGACACGTGGAAAACCGGATGTACACCTGAAATACCTGGTGGCAGAGCCAACTCATATTCCACCTCTCCAACCCTCTGAAAAATCTCAAAAGGTTTGATATACCTCGAACTCAACTTTCCTCTTTTGTCGAATCTCATCACGACCTTCATAGGAAAGACCTTTAATAGAACCCTGTCACCAACCATAAGCTCTATATCTTGGACCTTCAAGTCTGCATACTCCTTCTGTCTGCTCTAAGCTACCAGGAGCTTGTCCTGCATCTACTTCACCTTCTCTAAGGAGTCTCTCAACAAATCGGTAGCCGAACCTCGAATGCGTCAAACCACCCAATTGGAAAATGACACCTCCTACTATACAAGGCCTCAAATGGTACCATATCAATGATGGAGTGATAATTGTTCTTGTATGCAAACTATGTCAAGGATAAGAACTGGTCCCACTGACTACCAAAATCAATCATGCATGCTCGTAACATATACTCCAAAACATGAATGGTCTGCTCGGACTAACCGTCCGTCTGAGAGTGAAATGATGTACTGAGATCTAAGTGAATACTCAACTCTTTTTGCAAAGTCCACTAGAAATTAGAAGTAAACCAAGTACCCCGATCTGAAATGATAGAAATAGGGACACCATGAAGATGAATAACCTCACGAATATAAATCTTAGCCAACTTCTCAAAATTGTAAGTCATCTGGACCGGAATAAAATGTAAGAACTTGGTCAACCTATCAACAGTGTCCCAAATAGCATCAAACTTTCCCAAACTCTTGGGCAACCCAATAATGAAATTCATGGCAATCCTCTCCCACTTCCACTCAGGAATGGGCATCCTCTGAGATAAACCCTCGGGTCGCTGGTGCTCACACTTGACCTACTGACAATTCTGACACCAAGACACAAACTCAACAATGTCTCTCTTTAATCTACCCCACTAATAGTGCTGCTTCAAATCATGGCACATTTTTTTAACACCTGGATGAATTGAATACCTAGAGTTGTGGGCCTCCTCCATAATCAATCTCATCAAATCACCAACTTGAGAAACACACACTCTACCATTGATCCTTAAGAGCCTATCACCATCAATCATAGCCTCATTGGTTTCACCACTCATCACATTATCCCTGATATTATATAACTTCACATCATCATACTGGTGGGTCTTGATCTACTCCAAAAGAGATGACCTCACCTCAACACAAGCCAAAATCCTATCCGAATTTGAAATATCAAGCCTCATGAAACCGTTGGGTAAGGACTGAACCTTCAATGCCAATAGACGTTCACTAACTATTAAACGTGTCAAGCTCCCTATACTCACTGCCTTTCGGCTCAAAGCATCCGCCATCACATTGGTCTTTCCTGGATCGTACAAAATAGTCATGTCATAATCCTTTAGAAACTCCATCCACCGATGTTGTCTAGAATTCAAATCCCTCTGATTGAACACATGCTGAAGACTGCGGTGATTGGTATACACCTCACAATGAACTCCATAAAGCTAATGCCTCCAAATCTTTAAATCAAACACAACAGCCGCCAACTCTAAGTCATGAACAGGGTAATTCTTCTCACGCACCTTCAACTACCTCGATGCATAAGCAATTATCTTACCATTCTTCATAAATATACAACCCAACCCAATCCTCGGAGTGTCACAATATACAGTAAAGTCCTTCCCCTCCACTAGAAGGGATAAAATCGAGGTTGTGGTCAAAAGTGACTTGAGCTTTTGAAAGCTTTCCTCACACTCATCGGACCACTAGAAAGACACCTCTTTTTGAGTCGAATGCATCAAATGAGAAGTAATAGAAGAGAATCCCTGAATGAACCTATGATAGTAACTCGCGAGACCCACGAAGCTCTGAATCTCTATCACTGAAGTAGGTCTAGGCCAGTCCTTGACTTCCTATATCTTCTTCGGATCCACCATAATACCATCCTTGGACACCACATGTCCCAAGAATTCCATAGAACTAAGCCAGAACTCATACTTCAAGAATTTAACATACAACTTCTTCTCTTTCAATATCCTAAGAACCATCCTCAAATGCTTCTCGTGGTCCTCCTGACTCTCCGAATAGATCAAAATGTCACCAATGAAGACAATCACAACTGAATCTAAATAAAGCTTGAATATTCCATTCATCAAATCCATGAACACTGCAGAGGTATTGGTAAGCCCAAATGACATCATCAAGAACTCGTACTGATCATAACGAGTCTGGAAAGCTATCTTGAGAACATCCTCGGTCCGAATCTTTAACTGATGATACTCGGACCTCAAATTAATCTTCGAAAACACAAAAGCACCCCAAAGTTAGCTGCACAGATCATCAATACGAGGAATTGAATACTTATTTCTGATTGTGACCTTGTTCAATTTCCTATAATCAATACACATATGCATGGTGTCATCCTTCTTCTTTACGAACAACACAGGAGACACACTAGGTCAAATGAAACCCTTAATCAATAGATATTGAAGTTGCTCATTCAACTCTCTCAGCTCTACTAGAGACATATGATATTGAGGAATAGAAATAGGTTGAATACCCGACTCTAGATCAATGTAGAAATCAATATCTTTATCTGGTGGCATACTCGGCGAATCCGATGGAAAGACCTCGATGCACTCACTAACTATAAGAACTAACTCGAGGAAAGGAGTCTCTGCACTCATATCCAAAATATGAGCTAGGTATGACAAACTACCCTTATCTACCAACTTTATAGTCTAGATGAAAGAAATGTTTTTTTAGAGCAAGGCTGGGAGCCCCCTCCACTCTATCCTCAGAAGACTAGGCATTGCTAGAGTGACTGTCTTGGCATGACTGTTTAGAATTGCATGGTATGGTGATAACCAATCCATTCCTAAGATAATATCAAAATAAACCATGTCTAATATGACTAAGTCTACCCAGGTATCATAACCCATAAAAGTAACCACACAAAGATGATAGACTCGATCTACAACCATAGAATCACCAACTGTTGTAGACACACGAATTAGGATAACAAGCATAGCACACCACATATAAAAATTAGCATAAAAGTAAGAAGACACATATGAGAACATAGACTCGGAGTCAAATAACATTGAAGCACCGATGATAGACTAATATGATACATATGATAACCACATCTGATACCTCAGTCTCTAGCCTACCATGGAAAGCATATCAATAAGTACATTCTCCATCGGAGTGAGTACACTGCTAGCCACATTGGCCTGAATGAGCCCCATCTCTACTCATATTAGATACTCCATGACTAGTCTAATGGCCATCATGGCGTGACTGGGAACTACCTTTACTAACTTGTTCACCACTCCTGGATGGCTATGTTGGGGTCTTGGGTGTCTGAGATCCACCCAATCTAATCCTGGGACACTCCCTCTTAAAATGCCCAACCTCTCCATAACTGTAACAAGTCATGGACGTTGAGGGCTGCTAAATAGATATAGAAGAACCTGAGTGACCACCATGGTCAAAATATCGAGACTGAGTACCTCTAGAAAACTGGCCCCAACTATAATTGCTCTACCCCAAAAAAGTACCATATGTAATCTGGAGGGCTACCGGAATTGGGAGACTAGATTGTGAATGTTGGAATCTACCCTATTATCCATACCCATGAGAAGTAGATCGATTGTACTGTCAATATCGTTGCATCCTCTTGTCGGACTCATTCTAGGCAGCCTGCCCCTAATAGACTCAACCATCATAGCATGCTCAACCATTGCCTTGAAAGAATCCCTAACAGCTACCAACTATAACATAGCCAACTTAATGGGAATACTCAACCCTCTCATATAATATCTAACTATCTCTGCCTCTGTAGGTAGCAACGGCGCTACATAGCATGACAAGGCGTGAAAGCGAATCTCGTAATCAACAACTGTTAAACCCCTTTGCTCAATCATCTGGACTCATCATGCTTACTCAGACGCAAGTTAAGAGGTGCATACTTCACTAGGAAGATTCGATAAAACCTGACCTAAGACACTAGAGGCAGCCTCGCTGGTCGACAATCAACATAACCCCTCTACCATTGCTTTGCATCACCCATAAGCTGAAGAGTAATAAAATAGACCCTGTGCAACTCAACAATACCCAACGTGTGCAGCCTCTTATGGCAGCTAACAATAAACTCGTATGCATCCTCCTTGATCTATCCAAAGAATACGAGAGGCTTCATATTGGAAAAGTGCTCCCATATCTTCTACTCATTGCATGTCATAGCAGTCTCTGCAATCGGTCAGGTACCAAACTCGGGTGCCAAAATATCATCAATATGGGGTGCCGATATAGTTGCAGGCTGAACCCCTAGAGTGTGAAACTCGGGAGTCTATCCCCCTCTCACTTGGGTATGTGACCCACCTGGAAGTAGTCTGATGAACGCCCACCTGGGAAAAACCATCAAGAATACTCAACAATCTGATCAAAATGTCCTGAAGAATTGGAGTAGTTATAAACCTTGGCTGATCCTGGGGTGGCCCCATCTCCTCATCTTGATGCTCAATATACGGCTCGGGGGATGCAAATCTAGCACGAGCCTGAATGACTCTATATTCTCCACTCCTTGCTGATGCAGCTCCTCAGGCTCTACCTCAACCCCTACCATGACCTCTACTATAACCGCACATTGTGGGTATATGTGCCAGTGCATGTGTCTCATCTCTCGCTGCATGGGCACGAGTCCTCACCATCTATGAGAGAATAGGAAACAAAGGCCAGATACCAATTTTATTAACCTTAGCATGAAAGTAATTAATAAAGTGAAGTTTTCTAGATGTCCCATAGCCTCTCGAAGATAAGTATGGACGTCTCTGCACCAATCCGCAAGACTCTACTAAACATTGCTCTTGTATTTAAGACCTTTAACTACCATTTTGGTTGGACAATTTCCAAACATTACCACAACTAAATTCTAAAAGTGGAGGAAGGTGAAAAGGAGGATTGGTTAGGAGAATTGGAGAATTCTGTATATAAATGTTTCATAGGCAATAATATTTGCATTGGAGCAGGAAACCATTTGAGTCCAACTCCATCAAATTTTAAAAATATGATAAGTTGTGAATTTACCTTTGAGATTATCCACTTAGTTATAAAATATAAAATATGCGGTGATGGAAACAACTACAAGCCAATACGTAATTAACATCTAAAGTCTCAACTACGAAACCTATTATGCTACCCCCATTTTTTACGCGGATTGTCATTCATATGAACTGGTCTTTAATTTTTGCCTTCTCATTTAATGAAAATTTATGAGCCTAAAATATCTTTATTCGCTAGTCTATGAAACCAGAGATTCTGGGTTTGCAAAGTCAGAAAAAAAACAAATTCGCAAGGCAAAGTTTCATTGGGTAATGTTTCATAGAAACTGTCTTATCCAGTATAAGCTCTGTAGAAATAAAGTTATCCGGTATAAGTTGTGTAGTAACTAATTCGCAAGGCCGATAGAAGTTCTATAGGAATTAAGTTTGCCTTGTTGGGGGAGTTTGATGATGTTATGCCACCAGAACTGCCTAAAATGCTGCCACCAATGAGGCATATTGACCACAAGATAGAGTTGTTGTCATGTTCTATTATCCTTGTGCAGGCTCCTTACCGTATGGCCCCAAAGGAGTTGGCTAAATTGAGGAAATAGTTGAACGTTTGCTTGATGTTGGATTGATTCAATCATCTAAGGCTCCCTATGGTACTCCTATTTGTTCTAAAAGAAGCAGGATGGATTGATGAGGATGTGCGTGGACTAAGGTTGCTGGACTTGCAGAGGGCCTCACTTGGGCAAGAGTTGTCCAAACCGGGAACGAGTCAACACAATGTTTGTTGGAAATGCGATGAGGAATGATGTGTTGTTGCTACTTTAGCTAATCCATTGGGTTTGCTCTTGGGTTTGTTCTTGAATAATCATATTTCACTAGTGAACGCAGTGGGTGAGTCTTAAACAAACCCCCATGCTCCGTTACTGCATATAGAGATGAAGGTTTATGATAAAGTATTAGTGGTGATGGTAGATACTGAAGCTACTCATATCTTTATTGATGTCTAAGTTGCTGCAAAATTCTGACTAAAGTTGATGAAAAGTCCATCGTATATGAAGACTGTGAATATGGTTGCCCAATTAATTGAAGGTATGGCTTATGACGTGAAGGTGATGGTTGGACGAAAACATAGTCTGATGGTGATTCCATATGGAGATTTCGATATGATACTTGAAATCAATTTCTTGAAGAAGAATTGCTCCATTCCAATTCCCCACTTGGACCAAGTAATAGTGATGAAACAGAAGATGGAAAGGTTCATCACGGGATAACTTAATTAGTACAAAACTTTTGCCAGACAAGGCAAAGTTTCTACTTGCGAAATTAGGTCAGAGATAAGGGTAGGCCAAAATATTTTTTTTTTTTTTTTATATCAAGGGTATTTTCAATCACTTTTTTGTTACTTAAAGTGTTGAAGGGAAAAAATGAAAGAAACACGACTTGAGTGGCAAAAATTAAAGACCACCCCAAGATAGCGGCATTCGTGCAAATTGCCCTACTACCCCTATTGAAACTAAATTAGTTATAGCATCTTGAGTAATAACTAGTAAGCTACAAGGTATTCCAATGATTTTGAGTAGCAAGCTACAAGGTATTAAATATTTTTTCTCTTGTATACTTTAAATTTCTACTACTGAATAATTAATCTTAGTAGACTCAGTTTGAGTTCCATCTTAATTAATTATCTAAATTTCTTGTTTTTACTTAACTTTGTTTTACACTATTGTAAAATAGTGTGATGGATCTCTATTCTTATCGTCTTTTATGTTCACATGATTCATCACCTTTTAAACAATAAAAATATCTAGAGATTTTTTGTCAAAGTCCTACAGAAATATGCATGGTATCATGAACTTCTACTTGTGACACTGACATGCCATTTATTATTTTTTGAAATATCACAAATAGCACGTGAGATGATAGACAATTTTGAAAAGTCTAATTTTAATTATACAAAGTAAAATGACCGAAGAATTAGTACAATATAAATTTATAAGATAGCCGGTCAAACCGTACCATTACTCCCCTACCTCATACCATTCCATTACCAAACCAAGATACCTCACAAAAATAGCACGTGCCATCCACACCACCTTTTTTTGTTGGGGGAATAAGGGGGTGCTTATATCTACACCATTCTTCATTCTCACCCCATACACACAAACTCACATGACACTTGCATATTTCATGTCACTCAGCAATTACCCAAATACATACACAAACTAAAGCACAACTAACAGAAGCGTCCGCTGTCATCTTCCTTACTCTATCATACTCACTTCACCATAGCGATTGTAAAATGAAGTTTGGGTGCATCCCTTGTATTTTCACCTAAATTCAATCACTTGTATTGATATAACCAGTAATAAATGCATTTTTCCTTGCATATCTGATAATGTATGTTATGTATTATTTTGATGATTTAACAAACATGTATGAATGTAACATCCCGTACTTTCGGATTACGGTTTAAATCGCTGAGCGTTTATAAAATTTCTAGGCATGTGTAAATAGGACCGAGCATTGGAAAATTTATATTTTATTTACGTACTAATACAGAGGTTAGTATATAAAAGGATTAAACCCCGAAATAATTTTGGACGTAAGAAGTGTGACGACGGAAGCCGAAAATAAATTTGGTACGTACATAAAGAGGTCATGGGCTAGTGTCATATTAGGGAATTATGACATTATATGAAGATCCTATAAGTTATTAAGATTTAAATGAATTGGGATCTAGAATTAATTGTGTGTGGAATTGATCAATTGTGGAATTATTATTAAGAGGGGGGGCAAGACTAAGTGGATAGACACATGTAGCCTTAGGATTAAATCTCCTAATGACTAAGGTGTAATACGGTTTGGTGGTAGCAAATTGGGTATTAATTTGGTGAGTGGGGACATGATCATGAGACCATATTCCCTTTAACATTCAATTCCTATATCTAAGTGTTTTCTCAATCCTTTTGGGTTATTAGAAGTTGGGAAAGGCTCAAGAGAACTACTATGAATTATGAAACAAGTCTTTAGGATAGTAAAAGACATGGTTATTAATTCAGCAAAGGCTCTCTTGCAAAATCAACTAAAATGAGTATTGTTTCCCAAATTTGATTCATGTGATGCTAATGTTTAGTAGGAGTTAAATCAAGTGTCCGATTCAATATTATGCGGCAACGTGCTTACTCAACTTTTAAGTAGAATTAAGGTATGTTAAGGCAAATTATTTTTTCTTTTGGCATGTCCTATGTCACGAAATAAAACCGTGATATTGCTCCATAATTTATTCTACTCCTAGTAATTAAAAATATTCATGTTATTGATTCCTATGCTAAAAGCATGTCTAAATATGGTTCAAAGTAATTATTTAGGCATACGGAAAATGTGTTGATATTCACAGTGTTAGTCAAAGGTGCAAGGGTATTATGTCACCCGGGGTATCTTATTGTCATTCATGCATTTTCACTTGCATTGCATTCATATATTACCCTGGACCACTGGTGCTATGCACACTACTATATGGTAAATATTATATATGTAGGGGATATGGGGAAAGGGAAAGGCGTTATCTACGCACACCACCTGCAGCTGGTACAGACTACCACAAAAGAGCCCGAAGAGGCCAATATGATGTGATGATGTGATGATGTGATGATGTAATGTGATGCCTGCATGGATTATTGGGACGGGTTGCACGATCCGCAACACTAACATATATTGGGACGGGTTGCACGATCTCGCAACAACGATATATATATATATATATATATATATATATATATATATATATATATATATATATATATATATATATCGTTGTTGCACCATGCATACGTTAATTAACCATTATATGGTATGATGCCCACAGAGGCTGTCATGGTAAGGAAATTACCTGATGAGGCCAATAAATATGGACATTGCATTGTACATAACATGTAGGCAAGTGTATTAGGGCCTTCAAAGGCAGTTCCTTTGGTCAGTTGTTTATGTTTCAGTTATCAGTACATTTATGTTATGCTGTTATTTATGCTTGACACACTCATTACATCAGTCGTACTGACGTCCCTTTTATTGGGCGACGCTACGTTTCATTACCGCGGGTTCGCATAGGCAAGGAGATGGCCCATGTGAGTAGATTACAGTTTTCAGCAGATTTTGGAAGCACTCCTCTCTTCCGGGGTGTCGGTCTGATTTTGGTATGATACAGTTTTGCGTGTCTATATGGGTATGGGAGGGCCTTGTACCGACCTTTGATGTTGCTACTCTTAGAAGCTTGTAGACAGGTGTCCTGTGAGTAGTATTCTTGTATGGCCTTGTCGGCCTTGGTACATATATATATATATAAGTTGGTTACCTGGTTGTTCATAATTTTCTTTCAGCTTAGTCCGTAATTAATTACGATTAGATGTTCATGGTAAGAATGGCGGTACCCGACGGGTGGGATCCGGGTGCCCATCGCGGCCCTACGGTTTGGATCGTGACAAACTTGGTATTAGAGCATGTCTATCCTAGGGAGTCTACAAGTCGTGTCTAGTAGAGTCTTGTTTATGGGTATGTTGTGCACCATACTTATAAACATAAGGCTATCTGACATTTTAGGGATGGTTTCTATTCTTTCATCTCATAATTTGTGCTATAGAATTGAATTATAAGTATTTCACTCCTAATCCATTTCGTGTTTATGATTCCAACAATGCCTACCGCAAAGAAGAAGTCCAAAAGTATTAGGGAATTGAATACGGTTGCGGGCGAAGGTACCAGCCGATTGCCACCCGTTAGCAAGGGCCAGAGTGACACCCTCGGTACGACTCCTTCGTATGGTTCTCCTGGTACATCACAATCAGAGGAGATTAGTGGAGCTGCAACACCTTTAGTTCCTCCACATGATACTCCATATGTGGATCTTGATATGTGGAGTGCGGTTCAGTTATTAACACAATTGGTGGCTGCTCAAGCCCAACGTCAGGTTCTCAGTCCTTCTTATAGAGCTGCTAGTGCAAGAGCTCTAGATTTCATCAATCTAGACCCTCCGGTATTCACAGGAACAAACTTGAACGCGGACCCGTAGAATTTTCTAGATCAGGTACAACGCACTTTGCGGGTGATGGATGCTACCGATACCGAGTCGGTAAAGTTTGCTTATTATAGATTGCAGAATGTCGCAGTAACATGATTTGATACATGGGAGCAATCTAGGGGACCCCGTGCCGCGCCAGCAGGATGGGGGGAATTTTCAGAGGCTTTCTTACAGCATTTTCTACCAGTCGAGCTTCGACGGGCCAAACAGGATAGGTTCCTACGTCTTGAACAGGCCAGCATGACCGTTCGAGAATATAGTTTGCAGTTTAATTCCTTGGCTCGATATGATCCTACAATTATAGCTGAAATGAGTGACCGAGTACACAGGTTCGTTCCTGGCTTGGGGCCAAACTTGGTCAACGAGTGTACTACGGCTTCTTTGAATCCGAATATGGATATTGCTCGCATCCAGGTTTATGCACAAAACCTGGAGGATCGCAAGAGGCAACAGTGGGTCGATCGAGAGTGTGATAGGGGCCAGCATAAAAGGGCTTGGTCTATAAGTGGCGTAAGAGACTTCGAAGGCGGGCTCAGGCCACAGCCTTACAAACGACTATCTTACCCAGCAGTCGGCGCATCATTGCCATCTTCAAGATCGAGGATTGATCGTTATACTCAAATGGGACTAGGCCAGAGTTCACGAGCACCAGGATCTTATTATAGAGGGAATTCTATATAGATGAGGCCGCCATTGGATCGATATGGGCAGTGTGGTGGGACCCATGCAAGGTCGTGCCAACAAGAAGGAAGAGTATGCTATTCTTGCGGGGAGCATGGTCATATAGCGCGAGATTGTCCGACAAAAAGTGAAGGTGGTAAAGCTCAGCTGGTCGGATCTGCAGCAACTTCATCCCAATCGGTACGCCCATTAGGATAAAGTCAGCAGGCGTTATCTGGCCGAGGCAGAGGGAAGGTCCAGAACCGTACTTATGCACTGATGGGGCGGTAATATCAGGAATCCTCACTTGATGTCATCACATGTACGCTATCGGTCCTTTCACATAATGTGTACGCGTTGTTAGATCCATGCTCAAATTTATCATATATTACTCATTTCATTGCCTGTAAATTTGCTATGGTTCCTGAGTTGATAAGGGATCCATTTGTGGTATCTACACCGGTTGGTGAATCGGTAATCGCTAGACAGATCTATCAAAATTGTGCAATATTAGCTTGTAGTAATCAGACCCTAGCGTATTTAGTGGAATTAGAAATGGTTGACTTCGATGTTATTATGGCCATGGATTGGTTAGCGTCATGCTACGCTAATGTTGACTGACGAACAAAGATTGTTAGATTCTAATTTTCAGGCGAGCCAGTCCTTGAATGGAAAGGCAATACGGCGACGCCAAAAGGTAGGTTTATTTCATACCTTAAGGCAAGAAAGATGATCTCCAAAGGGTGTATATACCATCTTGTTCGGGCAAGAGATGTCGATGTTGAACCATCTAGTTCTCAATCAATTTCGGTGGTCAGTGAATTTCTTGATGTATTCCCAGACGAACTTCCAGGCCTTTCTCCTGAAAGGGAAATTGAGTTCGGCATAGATGTGTTGACGGACACTCAACCGATATCTATTCCTCCTTATAGGATGGCTCCAGCTGAATTGAAAGAGCAATTAAGGGATTTGCTCGAGAAAGGCTTTATTAGGACTAGCATATCTCCTTGGGGTGCGCTTGTATTGTTCGTACGAAAGAAAGATGTCTCATTACGGATGTGTATCGACTATCGGTAGCTAAATAAAGTTACTATCAAAAACAAGTACCCTCTTCCCCGAATTGACGATTTGTTTGACCTATTACAAGGTGCGAGATGTTTCTCAAAAATTGACCTAAGGTCGGGGTACCATCAGCTAAAGGTTAAGGAGAAGGATATTCCGAAGACGGCTTTCAGGACAAGGTATGGGCACTTTGAGTTCCTAGTAATGTCATTTGGACTTACGAATGCACCAACAGCATTTATGGATCTGATGAACAGCGTGTTCGGCCCATTCTTGGACGTATTTGTGATAGTATTTATAGATGATATTCTGGTTTACTCTCACTCGGAAACGGAGCATGTGGACCACTTGCGGATAATACTACAAACGCTCCAGGATCATAAGTTGTATGCAAAACTATCCAAATGTGAGTTTTGGCTAAAGTCAGTGGCTTTTCTTGGTCATATAGTGTCAGACGAGGGTATAAGAGTTGACACTCAGAAGATTGAAGCGGTGAAGAATTGGCCGAGGCCCACGACTCTAACAGAGGTTCGAAGATTTTTGCGCTTAGCCGGCTATTATAGAAGGTTTGTAGAAGGATTTTCTACCATATCAGCACCATTAACGAAGTTAACACAAAAGGCTATAAAATTCCAGTGGTCCGATACTTGTGAGCGAAGTTTCCAGGAGCTAAAGGATAGATTAACATCGGCACCAGTCCTTACTCTCCTAGAGGGTCCAGAAGGTTATGTTGTGTATTGTGATGCCTCGGGAGCAGGTTTAGGATGTGTGCTAATGCAGCATGGTAAAGTGATTGCATATGCTTCAAGGCAATTGAGGAAACATGAGAAGAACTATCTGACACATGATTTAGAGTTGACCGTGGTAGTCTATGCACTAAAGATTTGGCGACACTATTTATATGGTGTTCATGTGGACATTTTTACAGATCACAAGAGTCTGCAATACATATTCAAACAAAAAGAGCTAAATTTGAGACAAAGAAGATGGCTTGAATTATTGAAGTTTTATGATGTGGACATCTTATATCACCCCGGCAAAGCCAATATTGTAGCAGACGCGCTCAGCCGTAAGTCAATGGTCAGTTTGATGCCAGTGCAAATCAAAAGGAAGAAATTGGTGAGAGTGCTTCATCAGTTAGCTAGTTTGGGAGTCTGACTAGTGGATTCGGAGGATGGTGGGTTTGTGGTCCAGGATATGTCAAAATCATTCCTTATATCATAAATTAAGGAACGTCAATGGGAAGACCCTAGTTTGAAGAAGATAAGACAGAGCATTCAACAGAAGAAGACCACGAGCTTTGAGATTGACGAACAGGGAACTCTCAAGCACCAGGGCAGTCTATGTGTTCCAAATGTAGCAGGATTGTGGGATAGAATTATGACGGAGATTCATTGTTCACGGTACTCTATTCATCCAGGATCAACTAAAATGTATCATAATCTCAAGAGTATTTATTGGTGGAATGACATGAAGAAGAACGTGGCAGAGTTTGTAGCTCAGTGCCCCAATTGTCAGCATGTAAAAATAGAACACCAAAAGCTTGGTGGCTTGACTCAAAATATCGAGATTCCAATATGAAAATGGGAAATGATTAATATGGACTTCGTTACGGGATTACCTCGTTCCTATTAGAAATTTGATTATATTTGGGTAATTGTTGATAGACTGACCAAATCAGCTCATTTCTTTCCGGTGAAAACTACCTACACTGCCGAAGATTACGCGAAGATATATATTAAGGAGATTGTTCGACTTCATGCTGTGCCTACCTCTATTATATCTAACTGAGGTGCTCAATTTACAACTAACTTCTAGAAATCATTTCAGAAAGGATTAGGCACCCGAGTTAATTTGAGTACGGTTTTCCATCCCCAAACAGACGGTCAAGCTGAGCGAACAATTCAAATGCTCGAGGACATGTTACGAGCTTGTGTGTTAGACTTTAAGGGAAGTTGGGAGGATAACTTACCCCTTATTCAGTTCGCGTACAATAACAACTATCACGCCAGTATTAAAATGGCTCCATATGAGGCCTTCTACGGACGAAGATGTAGATCTCCTATTGGATGGTTTGAGGTAGGAGAATCATAGTTATTTGGACCTGACTTGGTACACCAAGCCATAGAAAAAGTAAAGCTTATCAAAGAACAGTTGTTGACAGCTTAGAGTCGTCAGAAGTCATATGCAGATGTGCGACGACGAGACTTAGAGTTTCAGGTAGACGAATGGGTATTTTTGAAGATTTTGCCAATGAAGGGTGTAATGAGATTCGGGAAGAAAGGAAAGCTTATCCCAAGGTATATTGGACCATATAGCATAATTTGACGAATTGGCCATGTAACGTATGAATTGGACTTACCTTCGGAGTTGGAGTGTGTTCATCCAGTCTTCCATAATTTCATGTTGAGAGCCTGTATTGGAGATCCTTCTCGGATTGTACCAATTGAGGATGTGCAGATTATAGAGGATCTGCCATATGAAGAGATTCCTGTTACTATCCTAGATCGACAAGTACACAAGCTGAGGACTAGGGAAGTAGCTTCTGTAAAAGTACTATGGCGAAATAGGAATGTGGAAGAGATAACATGGGAGGCTGAAGAGGAAATGACGTGCAAATATCCACACCTATTCCAGACTAATGTCGAGATTTCAAGAGAAGCCTAAGGTAAATTCCAATTCCTGTCATGATATTTAATGATTATGTATTCGGGCTACGTAACGGGGATTAGATATGTTACCCCAACATTCGAGGACAAATGTTTCTAAGGGGGAAAAGATGTAACATCCCGTACTTTCGGATTACGGTTTAAATCGCTGAGCATTTATAAAATTGCTAGGCATGTGTAAATAGGACCGAGCGTTAGAAAATTTATGTTTTATTTACGTATGCTAATACAGAGGTTAGTATATAAAAGGATTAAACCCCGAAATAATTTTGGACGTAAGAAGTGTGACGACGGAAGCCAAAAATAAATTTGGTACGTGCATAAAGAGGTCATGGGCTAGTGTCATATTAGGGAATTATGACATTGAGTGTATGAAGATCCTATAAGTTATTAAGATTTAAGTGAATTGGGATCTAGAATTAATTGTGTGTGTAATTAATTAATTGTGGAATTATTATTAAGAGGGGGGCAAGACTAAGTAGATAGACACATGTAACCTTAGGATTAAATCTCCTAATGACTAAGGTGTAATACGGTTTGGTGGCAGCAAATGGGGTATTAATTTGGTGAGTGGAGGACATGATCATGAGACCATATTCCCTTTAACATCCAATTCCTATATCTAAGTATTTTCACAATCCTTTTGGGTTATTAGCAGTTGGGAAAGGCTCAAGAGAACTACTATGAATTATGAAACAAGCACAAGTCTTTAGGATAGTAAAAGACTTGGTTATTAATTCAGCAAAGGCTCTCTCGCAAAATCAACTAAAATGAGTATTGTTTCCCAAATTTGATTCGTGTGATGCTAACGTTTAGTAGGAGTTAAATCAAGTGTCCGATTCAATATTATGCGGCAACGTGCTTACTCTACTTTTAAGTAGAATTAAGGTATGTTAAGGCAAATTATTTCTTCTTTTGGCATGTCCCGTGTAACGAAATAAAACCGTGAAATTGCTTCATAATTTATTCTACTCCTAGTAGTTAAGAATATTCATGTTATTGATTCATATGCTAAAAGCATGTCTAAATATGGTTCAAAGTCCTTATTTAGGCATACGGAAAATGTGTTGATATTCACAGTGTTAGTCAAAGGTGCAAGGGTATTATGTCACCTGGGGTATCTTATTGTCATTCATGCATTTTCACTTGCATTGCATTCATTTATTACCCTGGACCACTGGTGCTATGCACACTACTATATGGTAAATATTATATATGTAGGGGATATGGGAAAAGGGAAAGGCATTATATACGCACACCACCTGCAGCTGGTACAGACTACCACAAAAGAGCTCGAAGAGGCCAATATGATGTGATGATGTGATGTGATACCTGCATGTCTTATTGGGACGGGTTACACAATCCGCAACACTTACATATATATATATATATATATATAGATATACCGCACTTGCACCATGCATACGTTAATTAACCATTACATGGTATGATGCCCACAGAGGCTGTCATGATAAATAAATTGCCCGATGAGGCCAATAAATATAGACACTGCATTCTACATAACATGTAGAAAAGTGTATTAGGGCCCTCAGAGGCAGTTCATGTTGGTCAGTTGTTTATATTTCAGTTATCAGTACATTCCTGTTAGGATGTTATTTATGCTTGACACACTCACTACATTAGTCGTACTGACGTCCCTTTTGTCGGGGGACGCTGCGTTTCATGCCCGCAGGTTCGCATAGGCAAGGCGATAGCCCACGTGAGTAGATTGCAGTTTTCAGCAGATTTTGTAATCACTCCTCTCTTCCGGGGTGTCGGTCTGATTTTGGTATGATACAGTTTTACGTGTCTATATGGGTATGGCGGAGCCTTGACGCGACCTTTGATGTTGCTACTCTTAGAAGCTTGTAGATAGGTTTTCTATGAGTAGTAGTCTTGTATGACCTTATCGGCCTTGGTACATATATATATATATAAGTTGGTTACCTGGTTGTTCATAATTTTCTTTCGGCTTAGTCCGTAATTAATTGTGATTAGATGTTCATGATAAGAATGGCGGTACCCAGTGGGTGGTCATCGCGGCCCTACAGTTTGGGTCGTGACAATGAAGGAACCAGTTCCATTTTTAGAAGGACCAGTTCTGCTGATGCAAGTCAATTCTACAGTTGTAAAGCTGCTGACACAATGGTAGTGTCGCAGCATTGTTGCAAAGTTGTTGCGGCCCTTCTATTGGTCCAAGGTTTAAGGTTTTGTCACTTTCTTCATATATATATATATATATATATATATATATATATATATATATATATATATATATATATATATATACATGTTAAGGTGTGAAAACCTAATCTTGCAAATCCAAATTATTCACACTTTCATCTGTAAGCCGCCGAGTTTATCTTAGCTCCAGTCGAGACCAAAGATACAACAAACTGAAGGACCAGTTCTCTCACCAATTAAGATGTCTAAGTCCTAGGTTTGTTGAGTCTTTATTTCTTTGTTCTTGAACTTGTAAATCTACTCTTCTTATAAGAAGTTGTTTGTAGGTGATTTGTTTTCTTAAGTCGTTGAGTTGTTTACTTAGCTAGAGTTAGTCAAGGTATGTCTTTGCAATAGAGGTATTGTAGAGAGCTTGCAATAGAGTTATTGTAAGGGTGAGGGATTAAGATTTTAATTCATAGGTTGCAAGAGGTTGTAATCTAAACATTTCTCAGTTCTTAGTGAAGTTTTCGAGAAATCCTACTAGGGTAGGTCGTGGTTTTACACCCTTGAGCAAGGTGGTTTTCACGTAAATATCCAGTGTTATTTACTTTCTTCTTTAGCTAAGGGAACAATTAGAGAATATGGTTCTCTGCATTGTTTGGTGTACTCGTATAACATATCAATTGGTATCAGAGCAGGTTTTTCTTAAAGGTTAACACATAGAAAGGATCTTTCTCATGGATACTCCACCAAACCTGGAAGAAGGACAATCTACTACAAGACCAACAAGATTGAATGGAAAATATTATGGGTGGTGGAAGACAAGAATACACGATTTTATCATGGCTGGGGATTCTAAGATATGGAACATTGTTTGTGATGGTCCTCATGTCCCCATGAACACAGATCTGAAAGGTGTTCCAACAACTAAAAAGTTAAGAAAGGAGTACAATGATTCTGATAGTAAAGCAGTGGAGAAGAATTTTAAGGCAAAGAAGATCCTTGTCTGTGGAAGTGGACCAGATGAATACAATCACATTTCATCATGTCTAACTGCAATGGAGATCTGGGAAGCTCTCCAAACTGCTCATGAGGGAACAAGTCAAGTGAAGCAGTCCAAAATAGACATGCTCACCATCGAATATTATTTATTTAAGATGAAAGAGAGTGAGTCCATTCAGGATATTCACACCAAGTTCACCTCCATAATCAATAAACTACATTCTCTTGGTAAAGTCATTAAAACCAACAGGCTCATTCGCAAGCTTCTTAGTGTTCTGCCCACTTCCTGGGGAAGCAAAGTTAATGATATCTGAGAAGTTAAGGACTTGCAAAAGATGTCCATTGATGAGTTTATTAGAAATCTCAAAACTTATGAGTTGAAAAGACAGAAGGATGATGAAAGAAGAGAGCCAAATAAAGAAAAGAGCCTAGTTCTCAAGGCTGCTAAGAGTGATTCGAGTGGCGATGAGTCAGATATGGCTTACCTCACTTGGAGATTTCAGAAGATAGTTAGGAAAAATGGTGGGTTCCCAAGTAAATGAATCACAAGCAAAAACCCCAGAGGAAATGATTGATGCCATAAGTGCGGAAAGCTTGGACATTTCATCAAACAATGTCCTCTTCACAAGAAGGACTATTACAAGAACAACTCTAAAAAAAAGTATCAAAGAGGAACCAGGTTCCTAAAAAGTTTAAGAGAAAAGATGCAGCTAACAATGTGGTAAAACAAGCTCTGGCTTCCTAGGGAGACTCCTCTAGTGAATCTGAAGACAAAGATCATCAAGAAGATACATCCATGATTTCCATTGATGATGAACCTTCAAAAAATGAGTCAATATTTGCACTCATGGCTAAATTTGATGTTGAGGATGACAATGAGAAAGATGAGGTAAATTTTCTTGATGTTCAGGAAAATTTAAAAAATTACTCTCAGAAAAAGTTGATGTCACTAGCAAATGTGTTAATTGCTGCCTATCATAGTTTCATAAAGGATGTTCTAACTGAAGAATTTGGTGAAACAAAATAAGAAAAGATGTCATGACTGATAAGATCATAAAATTGAAGGAACGGGTTAAGGATGTAACTAGAGAAAATGCTTTGTTAAAAAGTCAATTTAAAAAATGGATGGACACTCCTTCTAAAGGAAAGAATGTAGGCAATGAAATCCAGTTTGAGCTTGAAAGTGAGATTAGAAAGGTCAAAATAAATCTTACTGTTGAACTTGAAAGAATAGGCAGCTTCATGAAGATCTGAACAGGGTGAAAATGATCTTGAAAAGTCACTTCGCTGGACTTGGTCCTCTGAGGTGATTGTGTCTATGTACAAGAGTAACACGAGTGGTAAGGAAGGTGTTGAATTTCAAAAGGCAAAATCTTCCTATAATCCACACAGTAAGTATATTACCAATTTGGATAATTGGCTATGCACTCATTGTGGTCAAACTGGCCATTATAATAATTCATGCAAAACCAAAATCGAAGCAATTATGAAAAATATGAAACATGTTGAAAATGAGTCTAAAAATGAGGGACCTGGTCCCCAAGGAAGAAATATGGTCTACCTGCTTGGACCAGAAGAAGTCTCATTCATCCTTTTTATCATCCCAAGGTACCCAAACTAATTTGGGTTTCTAAGTCTAATCAGTGATTCTGTTTGCAGGCTAGAGTGAGACAAAACAGTCAAATATAGTATATGAATAGTGGCTGCTCGAAGCATATGACTGGAAGAATGGAGAATTTTCTCTTACTCAAAGCCTTTCAATGAGAGAGTGTCTTTTGGAAATAGCAAGGAAGGGTATATTCGTGCTATGGGTAAAATTGGCAAGACACTCTCATGCAATTGAAAATGTGTACTATGTGGATGAGTTGAAATACAGCTTGATAAGTGTTTCACAAATCTGTGATAAAGGAAATGAAGTAAACTTTACTTCTGCGGCATGCACTAACACAAACATAAGATCTGGGGAAGTGGTTATGATAGCTAGAAGATTCAAAATATTTATGTGGCTGATTTTGAGTCTTTGAATGGGAATGATCTAACTTGTGCCTTAGATGATGATATTGAACTATGGCACAAAAGACTTGGACATGCAAGCTTCTCACTTCTAAACAAACTGGTGGCGAAGGACATGGTTCGTAGGCTGCCAAAAATTAAGTTCTCAAATCACAAGGTGTGTCATGCATGTGTAAAAGGAAATCAAATCAAATTCTCCTTTAAAACAAAGAAATTTATAAGCACATCTAGGTTCCTTCATCTTCTTCATATAGATATTTTTAGACAAATACGATTCCTAGCAGAGGAGGAAAGAAGTATATCTTCGTTATTGTCGATGACTACTACAGATTCACATAGACTCTGTTTTTAAAATCCAAGGATGAAACAATTCATGTGTTTGTTGCATTTGTGAAACAAATTCAAGTCAGGATGGTAAACTAGTTTGTGAGTATCAGGTCTGATCATGGAACTGAATTTGATAATGCAAAGTTTGATGAATTCTATGCTGAAAATGGCATAAGTCATAATTTTTCTGCACCAAGAACACCTCAACAAAATGGTGTGGTGGAAAGGAAAAATAGAACTCTTAAAGATATGGCTAGAACTATGCTAATAGCCAATGGTGTATCTAAGAGTTTTTGGGCTGAAGCTATCAACACTACCTGTCATTTGATAAACATGGGCATGATGAGGTCTTTCCTCGAGAAAATTCCCTATGAATTGCTCAATGGAAGGAAGCCCAAGCTGACTTACCTACGAGCTTTTGGGTGCAAATGTTTTGTCCTCAACAATGGTAAGGAGGCTCTGGGAAAATTTGATGCTAGAAATGATAAGGGTATCTTTGTGGATACTCATCACACAGTAAGGCATACAAAGTGTTCAACAAGAGAACTCAATGTGTTGAAGAAAGTGTTCACGTAATTTTTGATGAGTTAAATGTGCTTGGTCACAAAGGAAAGCAAGATGATGAAGCTGGAGATGGAGAATTTTCAAAGGTTCCTAACAAGGCCATTGAAATCTCAAATGGAAAGATGAATCTGATGAGTCAGGTCAAGGAAGTTAATGATGCAAAGTCTCACGAAAGCACGCAGGGACCTGGTGCCTCTATTATTTCTGATGATTCTGAACTTCGGGTCACAAATGTTGTATTAGGTATTCCAGGGTCTGGTCGAATCAATAATGAAGATCTGGAAAATATTGAAGAGAATGATAGAGTACATTTTGGGGAATCTGGTTCATCAAATCCTCAAGGACATGATCAATTTGAGGTACAAGTGTCAAACTGGAAGCATAAGGGATCTCATCCATTGCACAATGTGATTACTCCTTTGGAGTCTAGTTATTACATCTCGTACCTTCGGGCTATATTTTAAACTGCTCGACGTATGTAAATAGACCCGAGTCCCCAAAAATTTTGGTCATATTCAAGTAGGCAGATCAAGAGCTCGATGTATAAGAAAACTAAGTCCCAAAATTACTCAAGATTTAAAAAGTGCATCGATAATGATTGAAAATAATATTATGTGCATACCAAATGAGGCTATAAACTAGTTCTATATCATATGACCATGATAACAAGTATATGAAGTGTGTTAAAAGTGGTTAATATTTAAGTAAATTAGGAGACAACGGAATTAGTTAAAATAAATATATGGGTAATTTTAGGGGGACAATATTCCAACAAGAATTTTAAGAGCTCAAGCTTGTTAGTAAGGTTTTCCTTCCATTTATTAAGACGGATGTGTTGTACGGGTTGTTGGATTATGTTATCGAGTGTATTGGTGAAGGTATGTAAAGGCAATTACCTATCTTTGCCTTGGAATGAATCCTCAACCGAGCGAGTCCCGAATAATAGCACAAAGAAGTGCTTCCATAAATATCTCATCTCTATGTTGTCCTTGATAGATTCATAGTAGTTTCTTCTTGTTGGGAGTTTATTTTTAGTCTAGCATTGTTGCTTATATAATTAATAGATAGAAAGGATGATTGTAGAGTTCATAGAAGTATGCACTTGCCTATGGGGCTATCTATTCACATGTTGCCTTCGGGGTTATTGACTATACACTTGCCTTCAGGGCTATATAGATGTGTGCTTGCCATCGGGCCTGTACGAACACAGATTGCCTTCGAGGATATATAGAATGCCTTTGGGGCTATACACTTTCTTTCGGGGCTATACACATGCCTTCGGGGCTATACACTTGCCTTCGGGGCTATTTATCATGTTGGTTGGTTGTTAGATGACAGCGGCAGGGAAGTATAGCTGGTTCCTTAATCGAATCTTCATTTTACTTCCGGATTATCTTATATTTCAGTTCAGCATTAGTTTCAACTGCCTTACACACTTGGTATATTATTTCGTACTGATATCCCTTTGCCTAGGACGATGTGTTCAGGCTCGTAGGTTCAGACAGGCTTTCGAGTGAGTCATACCAGTAGAATATGTCGAGTATCAGCTAGTATGGTAAGCTCCATGTTATTTAGAGTTACCAAGTTCAAAGCTTTTGTGTATATACAGATGATGAGTAGGCTGGGGCCCTGTCCCGACCATAATATAGTGGTTGCTCTTAGAGGATTGTAGACGTTTCCTGTATGTCCAAAACTATCAGTATGGCAGCATTGTTGGCCCTCATGTATATCTTATTTTGGGTTTGGCTGTTTGTAGATGCATACGTTGGCCTTGCCGATCACTCAGATATATGTATATATATGATGGGATGATCCCATTTTGGAGAGACGTTGTCTGTTTACTGATTTACGGCACTTGGCCTTATCGGCCTAAGATATTATGTTCTACTTACATCTGGCCTCGTCGACCAGATAGCGTATGTGAGTGTCCATATATATGAGTTATAGTGGTACGCTCAGTGTCTAAGTATGGCACCAGGTGCCGGCAGCGCCCTCCTAGGTTGGGGTGTGACACTGGTATTCAAACCAGATCCAAGGCGAGAAATATGTTTGCCTAATCAGCCTTCTTATCTCAATTTGAGCCTTAAAATATCAAAGAAACTCTGAAGGATGCTGGATTGCAGCCATGCAAGTAGAGATTTATCAGTTTGAGAGGAATAAGGTGTGGCACCTAATACCCAGACCTTCCTATAGAACCATCATAGGGACCAGATGGGTTTTTCGTAATAAGCTTGATGAATTTGGAAGAACTACCAGAAACAAGGCAAGGCTAGTGGTTCAGGGATACAATCAAGAAAAAGGAATTGACTATGATGAGACCTTTACTCCAGTTTCTAGAATGGAGGAAATTGGAATTCTCATTGGTTTTGCATCTCATATGGAATTCAAATTGTTCTAGATGGATATAAAGAGTGCTTTGGTTATCTGAAAAATGAGGTCTTTGTCAAGCAACCTCGTGGATTTGAAGATCATGAGCATTTTGAGCATGTTTACAAGCTTGATAAGGCCTTGTATAGCTTGAAGCAAGCTCATAGGGCCTGGTACGATAAGCTGTCAAAATTTCTTGAAAATGAGTTCAAAATGGGGGAAATTGACAACACTATATTTTTGAAGAAAAGAGGGAGGAACATGTTAATTGTCCAGGTCTATGTTGATGATATAATATTTGGTGCCACAAATGATTCCTTGTGTGAGGAGTTTGCAAAGCTCATGGGAAGTGAGTTTGAAATGAGTATAATGGGTGAGCTAAACTTCTTTCTTGGGTTACAAGTAAAACAAACTCCAAAAGGCACTATGATCAGTCAACTGAAGTGCATCAAGGAGTTGTTAAAGAGGTTTGAAAGGAAAAATGCTAAAATCATGGTTACTCCTATTGGTACTACAACTCGATTGGATGCAGCTGAATATGATTGTCCGGTGAATGAAACCATGTACAGTGGTATCATTGGATCCTTGCTCAATCTTACTACGAGCAGACTTGACATCATGTATAGTGTTGGTCTGTGTGTTAGATTTCAATCATGTCCAAAGGAGTCTCATCTAAAGGCTGCAAAGAGAATTTTGGGGTATCTCAAAGGGACTTTAGACCTAGTCCTCTTTTACCCCTCAGGTAATAATTTTGATCTGGTTGGTTATGTTGATGCTGAATATGCTGGCTACTTGGTGGATAAAAAGAGCACTTCAGGTATGGTTCACTTTCTTGGATTATGTCTGATCTCATTGGGAACAAAAAAATAAAACTTTGTGGCTTATTCCACTGCTAAGGGTGTGTATGTAGTTGCTGCCTCTTGTTGTGCTCAACTGTTTTGGATCAAGCAACAACTTGAGGATTTTGGTGTGTTTACGGATTTTGTGACCCTGTTGTGTGACAATACAAGTGCACTTAACATGGCAAAGAATCCAGTGCAACACAATAGGACCAAGCATATTGATGTTAGGCACCACTTCCTAAGGGACAGTGTTGAAAAGGGGTTGATCTGCATGAAGTTCTGCAAAATGGAGGACTAGGTAGATGATATTTTCACAAAGGCACTAAGTAGGGAGCATTTTGAAAAGAATCGGTTGGAGTGGGACTGATCAAGTTGAATTAATCATCTCCCTACAAGATCCCTCCATGTTTGGCTATGATCAGAAGACAAGTATATGTTGGAAGTGTCTTTTTGGTAATGTCTAACTCAGTTTTATACTATTATAGATATGCACACATGGTAATATCAAGACTATGCAAGGATATGTGATATTTCACTATACAAATATGGTGCCCTCATTTTCTCAAAACTGTTGAGGAACATGGTTTCTTAAATCAAGTTAGTATTTCCATCTATACATATGCATTTTAAACATGCTAGGGTGCCATGTCATTATAACTTCTCCCGCTCATTCTCTAAATGCTACCGTGGACAAACCCCATTCAATATTCATTTTCTCTTTCCACGCGTCACATCCATTTTACTTTACCAAAAATTCACTTCTCCATTTCTCAACTCACTTCTCTCTTCTGTAACCATCGGAATTCCAGTTCTTCCATTGTAACTCCAACCACCAAACACCATTCTTGTTCATCTTCCCTTCCAAAAATTATCATGTCTCAACCTGAATATACCTCTTCAACCAGTCTTAAACCAACATCCCCGGTTTCTTCTCCAGAAATCGCAAAAACATCCGACCAAAACCCCATCTCATCACCGTCAAAATCTATACATTCCATTGACCCTCACACCCCTACTTCTCTCTCATTACCCTCTACACATGTTCCTCCCCGACAACGTAAAAGTGTAACTCCTCAGAAGTTTGTCACGGAACCTGAACCCACTACTTCTAAAGAAACTAAACTTCAAATGTCAGCGATGACTTTTTGTCAACGTTCGACATCTCCGGTGACACAGTTGAGATTGAGGAAAAAGAAAAGGATTATGAGGTCTCAAGTCAAAAATTGGGTGCAGAGAAGGACAACAAGGTTGAATCTGAGGATATTGAGGCTCAGGCAGTTCAAACGACCCCGTCGGAAAGTGCTTCAAAGGAACATGTGCTAGAAATAGAAAAAGCGGAATCTGAAGGAACATCTACTAAACCAAGTAACTCCACTTCCTTAGTAGGTAAAAAGGTTGTTGAGTCATACAAAGGACACTCTGAGTCCTCTGTCGACCATTTGTTTGAAGGTAACCTCCTTGAGAGGATAAAGGATGGTCAAACATCCTAGAGAGTCAAGATGAGATTGTAGTTGATTTTCTTGATGTTGTGTCTATATTAAAGGAAGAGAGATCAATTGAGGGACCCGATGCTCCCACGGAGGGGGAAAAACTTCCCATGTTTTCAAAATTGCTCCTAAGTGGGATGGGACACCAGGTTCTCATCAAGTACCTACTATTACTATATCTTTAGGAGATATCTCGGCTAGTAAGTCACCGGTGAATGTCACTCCTATTGAGGGGGTTGATGATGATGAAGTCCCCATAAATTTGGTGTTTAGAAGAGGGTAAGGTCATCCTCTAGGGATAAAGTGAGAAAAAAAGGTAGTGTACAAGCGAGGGTCACTCACAAGAGGCAAAGTTAAGGCTCAAATGGACTCGACCTTGAAAGAAAACAAAGAAAAGACCGTAAAAAGAAAAAGGTTGGTGTCTAGGTTGATTGATGAAGATGAGGTCTCGCCCACTAAGGTGGTAGAGCTTGACAATGGTGAAAATGAACCTGAGGTGGAAGAAACTCCACTTGTGAAAAAAAATCTAGAAAAGAAGCTTTGAGAAAAGGGAAATTTGTAGAAGTTGGGGAACCTGGTGCTGCAGATGAAACTGATACTGGGGATTGGGGGTCCAAAGAAACGAAGGAAAGCTCTTGTTATTTGAGGAAGAGAAAAGCCATTGAGGATGACGGCACTTTATTCCTCTTCAACGAAACAAAAAGTAGAGTTAACTGGGGAGGAAAGGAAAGAGATTCTAAGAACTCAGAAAGTACTGAATGGAAGGAGTTTTTACCCTGACATTGCTAATCAACCGGGGATGCAAGATGTGTTAGAGATGGTGGAGGCACAAATGTGGGGTCATCTATTCCAGCCATCAGTGGTTGTACTATTTAAGTCTGAAGTGACTGAATTCTATGGGTCATTGTTCTTTACTGATGATGGTAATGCACTAATCGCCAGTGTAAATGGGACTAATTTCACTTTAAATGAGAAGACACTTGGTAGGATTTTGGAAGTCCCAACTGAAGGAGTGTCAACTGTTTCCAAGAGAATAACCTCAAGGAGTTTTTCGAAAATGATTGTGAAGCATGAGGGGAACCTTAAGGAGGAACGATTCTTCAAGAAGCAACTGAAGCTTGAATTTCAGCTTTTGTTTAATTAGTTAACAAGGTGTTACTGCCTCGTTCTGAAAGGAGATCTATAGCAGATGTTCCAGACATATATCTCATGGAGAACTTAGCATCATTCACTCCAATCAGTCTGTCTGCTCTCATGTTAGAGCACATTTTAAAAATTATCATTGTTAAGGATGGTAGACATGGGCTGGCATATAACTTATGGCTTTTGTGTTGAAAAAAGGGTCTGAGACTTAGGGGGAACAAGCAGGGATCTCGTTCTCAGGGAGAATTTGAGTGTATCATCATCAAAAAGGAAGAAATTGATAATATATGTTATGTATTATTTTGATGATTTAACAAACATGTATGAAGGAACCAGTTTCATTTTCAGAAGGACTAGTTCTGCCGATGCAAGTCAACTCTATAGCTATAAAGCTGCTGACACGGTGGCAGTGTCGCAGCACTGCTACAGAGTTGTTGCGGCCCTTTTATTGGTCCAAGATTTAAGGTTTTATCACTTCCTTCATATCTCATATATATACAACATGTTAAGGTGTGAAAACCTAATCTTTCAAATCCAAATTGTTTATACTTTCATCTACAAGCCGCCGAGTTCATCTTAGCTCCAATCGAGACCAAAGCTGCAACAAACTGAAGGACCAGTTCTTTCACCAATGAAGATGTCTAAGTCCTAGGTTTGTTGAGTCTTTGTTTCTTTGTTCTTGTAGTTGTAAACCTACTCTTCTTATAAGAAGTTATTTGTAGGTCGTTTATTTTCTCAAGTTGTTGAACGGTTTACTTGGCTAGAGTTAGTCAAGGTGTGTCTTTGCAATAAAGGTATTGTAGAGAGCTTGCAATAGAGTTATTGTAAGGGTGAGGGATTAAGAGTTTAATTCTTAGATTGCAAGAGGTTGTAATCTAAACATTGCTTAGTTCTTAGTGAAGTTTTGGGAAAATCCTACTAGGGTATGTCGTGGGTTTACTCCCTTGAGCAGGGTGGTTTCCACGGAAATATCCTATGTTATTTACTTTCTGCTTTAGCTATGGGAACAGTTAGAGAACCCAATTCTCTGCACTGTTTGGTGAACTCGTATAACATATCATTATCATAACGCAAAAGAACTTTGAAAAGGAGTACAATGTATTAAAGTTTGTCGACCATACGCTAGTGAATAAAACAAAAATAGGAGAACCGACCGATATTTTATGGTGGACGAAAGAAGGGATGAAGGGAAGAGGATGATAGCTAGAGACTCTTCCATCGTCAGTGATATTGCCCACTAAGGGATACCCTCTTTCCCTAGAGGGAGACACAAACTGAAATAGGAAGAAAATAATAGCCACAATGAAAGATGATGCACCAACACCAGAGAATCTGAATGGTGTCAATAAGCTCAAAACCTACACGTTTGGCAGTCTTTTTTCTTTTTCTTTTTTTGGCAAACTACTTTCTCGATTCCATGTATCTCCATTTTAAGTCCACCCGGGATAATGATACTAATGCCCTTCTAAAGACGAGACAAACCTCAAATCTATATCGACTAATTGTTTGATCCATCTATTTTACACAGCTCCACCTCCTCGACTTGTTCACACTATCCCTTGCAAAGCAAGTTGCCAAATAGACCTCATCCGGACTGATAAATGCTATACATCCGTATTAAGCTTCATCCGATCAGAATATGCAGAACTATATCAGACGAACGACAAAATAATGGCAAACCGCGATCACATTGCCCACAAATAAATGGCTGTTTTCGCGATTGCATCTTAAACATTAGTCAAATAGGAAATTTGTTTAAGAATTGAAGCTGGCAAAGTATCATTTCCGAAAGCTTGAACAATATGTCTTTGATTGTGAAGATACATTTGAATGTTTACAATCTATATAGATAAACAAATTTCCTATTGAACTACAGTTGTACCACCACAACTTTGAGAATTTACAGAATGAAGTAGTGCATGGAACTGCATTTAGTGATACAACCTACAAAGAACAAATTGGACAATTTAGGATCATAAATCTCAGAGTTGCTTAACATGTGTACATACATGACTACTTATACATTATTAGAAAAGGACCAAATATATCTGAATAGGCGTTTGTATCTATTTGGTTGTTGCTGAATCCCCGGATTTCAACTCTTTCTCCAGCTCATCAAATTCCCAGTCACCAATCTCTTCCCTTAAGTAATTGCAATTTATCTTGCCAAATTCAGATTCTAGCTTTGCCAACTCTGCTTCAGGGTTCAGGACCTCCTCTGTTTTGGCAGATGGTGGCTCATTTTTCTTCTTTTCCCCAGCTACAGCAGTTTCTATGGCCTGCTCTGAAGGATGTGAAATATTATCATCTACCATTTCATGGGAAGAAGCGTCTCCCTCTTGGACAGGGATTTCCATTTCCAGATTCGGTCTTTCAATAGATTCGAATTCCTTTCTTAGCTTCTCAATGTTTTCAAATAGCTTTTTTATTTTTGGATCATCTTTCCTAAAGAAAACGGCAGAAAGTAATTTCCTTTACGGAGCATGGTATCCAATAAAAGATATAATAAAAAGAAAACACTATAATGCACAACCAAACCTGCAGATTTTCTCTTGTCGAGTGTAGAACTGCTCCCTCATGTTGTCAACTACACTAAAGGTGGTCACAATCTGCACTTATAAGAGACATATACTTTGAGAAATCTAGGTTGGTGTTACAAGGCACATGCAACAAAGTAAAAGCAAAGACCAATTCACCCGAAGATGCTTTTGAACTGATTTTTAGAAGGTATACTTCTTAGATTGAAGTGGAAAAAATTAGAAACATCAATGGATGAACAGTGTAGGTTAGAGGTGACAATGATACGGTTCGATCAATTATTATGAAACTATCAGTTGATATATTACACATAACCACAAGTAAATTTCTCAAACCATTTAAATGTACCAGTTTTTCTTCAAATTATGTTTAGTTCAGCTAATTTTCTGTACAATGTTTTTGGAAAGATAAATAAGAGTGTCAATGATACTAAGTTTTGGGAGGATTAGGATAACTAGGTTCAATGGATTCCAGGAGACCAACAAATCTTCATAGAGATCTAAACGACCATGTAGGTAAAGACAACAATGACTTTGAACAAGTACACGAGGGTTATGGTTATGGTATTTGAATGACGAAGGGAAGGATGTATCAGAATTCACTTTAGCTTATGATTTAGTTGTAGCTAACACATTCTAAAATCAGACATTCTCACTTTAATAACTTATAAGAGTGGGGGTAACAATGGTCAAATAGACTTTATCCTTATAAAAAGCCGAGATAGAAGTACATGCAAGGACGGTAAGATTATTCCAGGAGAAGCTATGACCACCCAGCATAGGTTAGCAGTCTTAAATGTAAAGCTTAAGAGTAGTATGTAAAAGGTGACGACTTGCAAGCAACCTCTAATTAGGTGGTGAGCATTAAAGGGTGCTAATAGTTGGCGTTTCAAGAGAAACTATGGGAGAAGGGAGTTGGGACTTAGAGGGAGACGCAAGGAAATGCCAGGTTGCATTAAAAAAGTAACAACTGAAGTGTTAGGTGTATTAAAGGTGTAGGACCTCGACCACAGGAATCCTGTTGTTGGAATGAGGAGGTTTTAAAGCTAAAAGAGAGTGATTATAGGAAGTTGCCAAAAGCAGAGGACAGAGAATCCTTCGAAGAATACAAAAGAGCTACAAGGGAAGCTAATAAGGTATTAGTAAAGCTTGAGAGAAAGCTCTAGATGACTTGTATCAAAAGCTAGAGACACGAGAAGGGGAGAAAGAAATGTTTAAACTAGCAGGACTGAGAAAGAAGAAAGAGGATTTAAACTATGTGAAGTGGATCAAAAAAGACTCTTAACAAGCGTTGACAGGGGATAACGAGATCAAGGAGAGATGGCGAGTCTATTTTAATCAATTGTTCAACTCAAACAAAGAGAATTACATGTTAGACCTCCACACATTTGTTAATGATAGGAACTTTAGCTACAATCATAGAATTAGGCCGACAGAGGTAAAGGGTGCGATGAAAAATATTCGAATTAGAAAAATTTGTGGTCCTCATAGTATCCCTGTAGAGGTTTAGAAGTGTCTTGGGCAGGTCCGAGTAGGACTCATCTAGCTATTCAATGTTATACTAAGATGTGGCAGGACTGTTGAGTTGTGGAGCCTAATTCGCCCTAGTTTTCGCTATATATAGACTAGGGCACCGTTTTTCTTTCTGAGAGGTCGAGCAAGAGAGAAATAGGGAATTGTAAACTCAAAATCCCTATTTGATTATAGTAAAATCTGCAGCGGCAAAGTGGACGTAGCTCTCGCATTGAGGGTGAACCTAATAAATCTGTGTGTGTGTTATTTGTTCATCGCTTATTTACTACTTTCTGATTAGGTAGGATTTGGGACTCAAATCCTAACAAGGACGCCCAATTAAGATTTACAAGGACAAAGGAGATATTCAAAATTGTCTAAACTATCGTGGCATTAAACTCACGAGTAATATGATGGAATTCTGGATAAGAGTGATAGATCGTAAACATAGGAACACGACAAGAATGAAAGAGAACATGTTTGGATTTATGTCGTTTAGATACAACGGCTTCTTGCTAAGAGGATGGATGAAAGTCAATTGCGAAAAGAACAAAGATTTACACATGGTGTTTATTGATTTTAGAGAAAGCATATGATAAGAATACTACAAAAGATCCTTTGGAAGGTCAAAAAGGACATGTATGAAGGAGTAGTTACTAGCGTGAAAACAGATGTAGGTGACACAAAGGAATTCCCCATAACGGTGGGTTTATATCATGGATTGGCATTTAGCTTCCACTTGTATACCCTTGTTATGGATGAGTAACCAACACAATACAAGATAAAGTCTCATAGTGTATGTTATTTGCTGATAATATTGTGTTGATTCATGAAACTATCGAAGTGTCTAATAAAAGCTTGAATTATGGATAAACATTTCAGAGTACGGATTTTCGAATAAGTAGAAGTAAGACTGAATACATGCAGTGCAGGTTTAGTCAGCATGGAATGATAGATAAAGATGTTACTCATAAGATTAAACTGGATGGTTAAAATGCAGAAGCCGGGGTGTTATGTGATAGAATGATGTCTACCAAAGTAAAAGGTAAGTTCTATAGAACAACTATAAGACCACCATGTTATATGGTAGTCAATTTTGGGCTGCTAAAGTCCAACATATCTACTAGATGAGTGTTGTGGAATGCGGCTAAGAAGGATATGTGTCATACAAGATTAGACAAGATTAAAAATGATCACATTCGCCAAAAGGTACAAGTAACACACACTGAGGATAAAATGTGATCGGTCGCTTGAGATGGTTTGGACATGTCCTGAGTTGACCTACAGATGCACCGGTTCGTAGGGTATGAAACTATGATAAGTGAAGATGTTAAAAGAAGACGGGGTAGACCTTAAATCACATGAAAGAAAGTTGTCTCGGAAACCTTTAAATCTTTGGCATCAATGGAGACTTAGCTACAGATGAACATAACGGAAGAGAACTTGCTAGTGAACTTCTTTATTATTATTATTTGTAGTTGTTGTTGATTGTGTTAATTAATTAACCTGATTTTAGAAGACTTCATTTTTCCTTTTCCCATCATAATTATAGCAATATAATATTTTCTTTTATTGTAATTGATTGTCTTTCCTTAATTAGTCATATGACTCATTGTATAAATACCTCTTCTCATGGGATATAAAATATATTGTAATGCAAAGAAGCCTTTTCTTTTTTTCTCAAATTCTACATGGTATCAAAGCCATTGCTGACTTTTTGAGGTGGGAGACTACAACACTAGAGTTTTGTTTGTATCAAAGAGGTTGAGTTTTTCTCCGTCCTAGTGGCTCACCTAAATTCTTGGATTGTTTATTCTGGAGTGAATAGACACAAGACAAGCTCCTCTGAAGGTTTTAAAAACTACTCTCCTAGTGTCACGGGGGATTATGTCAAAACCAATGGCTCTACACGTGATATTACATTACATTATCATTCGTTTTTCATATGCCCGAGTCCTGTTATCGGTTAGCTCTATCACCAAAGAATCAAGTTGTAGTATCAAGTTCTTCCTTGAGCATTGTGTTTTTCATGATCTTCAAACAAGAGAATCGACAGTGGTAGATTGCCTTATGGCTTATACATGTTTGATGGGACTCATAGACTCTGGTGAAGCCTTTTTTGGAGGAAATACGGATGTCAACCAAGATATAATATAGTTGCATAGGTGTTGATTGTGTTAATTAATGGCGAAAAACATAGATAGCCACTTAAAGTTGTCACCAATGATTAGTTAAATTTTCATGTGACCAGATAGACACCTCTCATTGTCATAAGTGTCTTACAGACACCACTGCGCCAACAAAACTGCAAGCAGTATAACATGACCGAACAGAACATATTGAAATTAATTGGCACTTCAACAAAGAGAAAGTTACTAGTGGTGCCTTGAGTTCGCTTTATGTACCGTCAAAAAACAGCTAGCGGATGTGCTTACAAAAGGACTTTTCTACTTTGATTTGTAACTTAGGCATGTGCGACATCGTTGCTCCAACTTTTGGGGGAGCGTTGATTGTGTTAATTAATTAGCAAAAATTTAGAACACTTCTTTCGGAAACTGGTAACTTAAGACTTCATTTTTTTCCTAGCATAATTATAGGAATAAAATGTTTCTTTTATTGTAATTGATTGTATTTCCTTAATTAGTTATAGGATTCATTGTACAAATACCTTCTTATGGCGTGGAAAGACATTTAAATAAAAAGAAGTCTTTCTTCTTCCTCAAATTTTACAATTAGTATTATTATTTAAAACTTATTTTTCACTTTTATTTTATTTAGTATAATTATGATATGAAATGAGTTAAATGAAGAAATGAGGATTCATATAGCCGACCACAACTTGTTTGGGACTGAGGCATAGTTTTCGTTGTAATCAGGTTTGGTCCAATCAGTTTTGTTGGTTTTAAGAAATCCTTTTAACGCTTCTAGCATAACTCTCTGGATACCAGACAGCAACATAAAAGTGAATGGATAACATTTAGTTATGTTTTTCTACCTTGGCTTCAAAGTCCAAGTATTCCTCCTCCAGATTTTTCCTAGGACTCAATGATTTTGACTCACCAGATCCCACAGCTGAACTGTCAGACAAGTAAAATAACCATAAGACTCTGCAGTACATTATAGGAGAACAAACACTTGAAAAAAGAGGACCTTACCCTTCACCTAAATTCTTCAAGTTTTCAACATATTTAGCTATGCGATCAATAGAAGGCCTCAACTCTTTCTGTGCAAGTAACAGATATGGTTCAGAAAGATGTCCTGTGCTAAGCACAGGAAAAGAAACTATGATCATTTACCAATTAAGTACCTCATAAAAAGAGAGGAGTTGCATCACCAAGTTCCCAAAATAAACCTCATGCTCTTCGAGTTCAACACTACAAAGGTAAGCGCAAACCAAGAATTCATTCAGGCTAACATTTAACAAACTAAAACAGAGTTATATTTTAAGATCCTTCTGGTACTGAAATCTGGAAGACTGATTGTGCAGTAAATCCAGTAACATACTTGACCTCCTTGTATTTACTCTCTGTAAACGATGACTGAAGTGTCCAAGTATCTTCCAAAAAATTAATCCATGTACTAAGGATATTTGCTTCAACTTTACAAGAGCCAATGGATTTCGTCAGCTCATATTCCTATGAGGATGAAGAGATAGTCATGGCAAGTGCAAGAAATAAGGATAGGAGACACATAACAGGTATACCCCCGGGAACTGGAACTAGAAGCAAAGAAAACAGAATAAATGACACAACAGATATTCAAATAAAAGACGCACCCTAGTTTTCAAATGAGCAACAATCTGATCATTAGCTTCATAGAACTGGTCCCTCTCTTCTAGGACATTTTGAAGGCGTGCATTAGCCGCAGCCAACGAGATATTAACCTGAAAGAAGAAACCCATAAGCCACTACCAAAAACATGAACACTGGCACAAAAACGAAGATGTAAATTCAAACAATTTGATCATTAGAAACCAACCTTAAATCCCTTTCAAAGCAATCTCAACAGAGATGGTGCAGTCACTAATCATGTAAGTCATTAAATAATAAAACTGGCTAAGGGATACATCATCTTAACCTCAAAAAATTTATAAAGACGTTACTCAGAGCACATATGTCTCTAATAATTGAACTATGTTGACAAGTTGCTTAAAGGGAGCATAGACCTACATCATTTCAGTGTGGTCAAAGGCGCTTAAGCCCTGAAGCGAGGCATAAAATATGTTGAGCGCTTCGCATTGCTTTATGGGGGCTTCAGTATCGTTATCAAGGCTATAATGCATACTTTTCCTGGCCGATGAGCGTAATGCTGAAGATTCGACACTACACAATTGATATTTCACTTTATCGTAATATTTTTCAAGTTCTTTGTCATATATTTGTTATTCATTCTTATGATTATTAATCTTAGACTACACATACATATTTGTATTTTTTTCTCCATTTTGCATTTTTTTCATTAAAGTCCACGCTATATTTGCGCTTAAAGCCCCACAGGACCTTAGAGCTTTTTCCGCTTTTCCCTTTTGATAATACTGCATCATTTTCGGAGTCGTGAAAGATATAATGATGCCTTTTTACAAATTCACAGGTTCTAAATTCTTAGAAGATAATTCCATTTTTTTTTATAAAGTAAAGGTAATCTTATTCAAGCTAGTACCAAGAAGGTTCTCTGAAAGAGTACAAAAACATCATCACAATGACTCAACTACATCTTTGACATCATGAAGTCAAAAATATAACAGTAAAATGTTTCAATTTTTTTATCATGTGTTCCTGACACCAGAGAAATAAGCTATAAATACATTTAGAGTTAACTATCTTACTTCTTTACAGACAAATGTTCCACATGCACAATGGGATAGTCCTCCATATTTGTTTCAGGAAAGACAACCAATTACAATAAAAGGAAAAATTTATTCCTATAATTACGCTAGGATAAGAAAAAATAAAGTCTCCTAAATGGGTTCGATATCAATGTACTAGAACTTTCAAAATACTAAAAACCTACTGGTTGTTGGATATAATTGTATATGTGAGACATTATGGGAGAAAAATATATTATTGAATTGTTATATCTACATGATTACACTGAGCCCTATTTATAGACACTACATTACAATCCTTTTTCTAGTAGGATACTATATATGAAATCATATTCCTATTCTAACACTCCCCCTCAAGCTGGTGCATACAAGTCATATGTACTGAGCTTGTTACATATGTGATTAATAGGAGGACGACTGAGTGACTTGGTGAAAATATCCGCAAGCTGATCACTCGACTTTACAAATTTAGTAACAATATCTCCGGAGAGTATCTTTTCCCCGACAAAGTGGCAGTCAATCTCAATGTGCTTAGTCCTCTCATGAAATACCGGTTTTGATGCGATATGAAGGGCCGTTTTATTATCACACAAGTTCCATTTGACTGATTTCTCCAAATTTTAGTTCTCTGAACAACTGCTTAATTCAAACTAGCTCACAAGTTACTACATCCATTGCTCAATATTCTGATTCAGCACTAGATCGAGCAACGACGCTTTGTTTCTTACTTTTCCAGGACACTAAATTACCTCCTATTAACACACAATATCCTGATGTAGAACGTCTATCAGATGATGATCCTGCATAATCAGCGTCTGTATATCCAACGATCTGCTCATGGTCTCGATCTTCGAAAAACAGTCCTTTACCTGGGGCTGACTTAATATATCGCAGAATGCGGATAACTGCATCCCAATGACTATCACAGGGAGAATCCATAAACTGACTTACAACACTCACAGGAAACAAAATGTCAGGCCTAGTCACTGTGAGATAATTCAACTTACCAACCAACCGTCTATATCCTCCAGGATCACTGAGTGGCTCTCCCTGTCCTAGCAAGAATTTAGCATTCAGATTCATAGGAGTGTCAATGGGTTTACATCCCATTATTCATGTCTCCTCAAGAATGTCCAAGGCATACTTGCGTTGCGAAATAACAATACCTGACGTGGATTAGGCAACCTCAATACCTAAAAAATACTTCAGTCTGTTGAGATCCTTAGTCTGAAAATGATGTAAGAGATGTTGCTTTAAATTAGTGATACTATTTTGATCATTGCCAGTTATAACGATATCGTCAACATAAACCACCAAACCAATACTCAGATCTGGAGCAGAATGTCGATAAAACACAGAATTTCATACCATAAAGTGACCGACGCAATCGAGCCCAAATATCTGTGTATACCCCTTCACAACAAGGAAAGCCTTAAGCCGATCAACTTGGCCGTCCTGACCAACTTTGACTGCATAAACCCAACGACAACCAACAGTAGATTTACTTGAAGGGAGAGGAACAAGCTCTCAAGTACCACTCGTGTGTAAAACAGACATCTCGTCAATCATAGCATGTCGCCATCCGGGATGAGAAAGGGCTTCACCTGTAGACTTAGGAATGGGGACAGAGGACAATGATGATACAAAGACATAATGGGATGATGATAGACGATAACTTAAAAGGGTATAATGTGGATTAGTGTTACGAGTGGATTGTTTACCTTTCCGAAGTGCAATCGGCTGATCAGAAGGAGACAAATCCATGGTAGGTGCAGGGTCCGACGCAGGACATGAATCATCTGGGCATGATGTTGGGTCTGATGCTGGACACGGTCGACGATGATAAGTCAGAAGTGTAGGCACTATGACTAGAGATGTAGAAGTAGATGTAGATTCCTCAAAGATCAGTGTAGGTTAAACCTGAGGTACATGTAAGACCTCAGAGATATCAGGATGATCAAAAGGAGACCTAAAGTAAGGTTGAGACTCAAAAATATGACATCAGCAGACATAAGATATCAACGAAGATCAGGTGAGAAGCAACGATGCCCCTTTTGAACTCAAAAATAACTAAGAAAGACACATTTAAGAGAACGAGGGGCTAATTTATCTATCTCCGGAGCTAGGTTATGCACAAAACATGTGCTCTCAAAAACACGAGGAAGAGAGTATAGAGATGACTGAGGATATACTATGGAATCTGATTCTGAATAGAAGATGAGGGCATTCGATTAATTAAATGACAAGTTGTGAGGACTGTATCGCCCCAAAAACGTAGCGGAATATGGGATCAATGAAAAGAGTGCGAGCAGTCTCAATGAGATGTCTATTCTTCCTTTCTGCTACCCCGTTCTGTTGAGGAGTGTACAGACAAGATGTTTGATGAATAATTCCTTAGTGAGTCATAAACTGCTGAAAATGTGAGGATTTGTATTCTAAAGCATTATCACTACAAAAAAGTACGAATAGAAACACCAAATTGATTTTTTATTTCAGCACAAAAACTCTTGAATATAGAGAATAACTCAGAACGATCTTTCATCAAGAATAACCAAGTGCATCTGGAAAAAATCGTCAATGACACTAACAAAATAACGAAATCCTAAAGGTGAACTGACTCTACTAGGACCCCAAATATCAAAATGAACTATTGAAAAAATACTCTGCACGACTCTCAACACTACGTGAAAAGGTAATGTGAGTATGTTTCCCAAGTTGACACGACATACAGTCTAATTTGGACAGACTAGACAAACTAGGCACCATCTTTTGTAGCTTGGACGGGACTCTGGTGTCCCAATCGTTTATGGATTAAGTCTGGAGGATCTGTAATTAGACCTGCTAGGGAGGATTTAGGAGTAGAGGTAAGGTAGTAGAGGCCTTGTGATTCATATCCTACGGTAATCGTTTGTCCCGTACTACAGTCTTGCATAATAAAAGAATCATCAAGAAATAGTATGGCACAATTTAAGACACGAGTCAAACGACTGACCGATGCAAGATTAAAAAGACAACCAGGGACATAGAGGACAGAATTTAGAGTGACCGAAGATATGGGTTTAGCTTGTCCAACTCACTTTGATTTTGTTTGGATTATATTGGCTAAAGTAATAGCGGTAAGAGATGGTGAATAATTAATATCCGATAAAAGTGATTTATCACTAGAAATATGATCAGAAGCGCCAGAGTCTACAACCCACGATCCGGCGGTATTAGATTGTGCGACTGACGCTGCTTGTGGAGATGTCTGTTTACTTGCTCAATACTAAAGGTATTCATTATATTCTTCTTCGGATAAATAAACTCGTTGGTTACCTGTAGTGGCAGTCTGAGCAATATGAGTATTCTTAGGTGGTCGACCATGCAGAGAATAGCATACTTCACGAGCATGTCCATACATATTACAATAACTACACTTAGGTCAAGATCGGCATACTTCACAGGTCAAGATTGGCATACTTCACGAATGTGTCCAAGCCTTTTACGATAACTACACTTGGGTCTAGATCTCCCAAAAAGATCTCTTTTTCGTCGAATTTTACACTGTAATGTTTGATTTTCTGATCTCCTTATTAAGAGTTGTGAATTAATCATAGGACTTGAATTTCCAATTCTCGTGTTTTTTGAATTAAAAACATCAAATCCGATAGACATGATTAAAAACTTTAAGAAATCTAACCAAAATAGGACAAAATTAAGCTGATGATGCTAAGAAACAAGCGATCCAGAAGCTGCAACAAACTGTCGCCGGAGAACTTGCCGGAAAACTCGCTGGAAAAATTAAAAGTGATCGGAAACCAGAAAAAATTGATGGGGTTTGGTCGGAATTGCTGGGCAATCTGATTTGGAAAAGAAATTTCTCAAAAAAATGGCCGAAAAAACGCAGATATGCCGGAGAATAAATCTGACGGCGCCGGATTAGGATTCCGGCGGCCGAAATTTTCTAAAAGTGGAGGGATAGGCTCGGAATCCCTGGGCGACCACAAGGGCAGCCCGGTGCACTAAGATCCCTCTATGTGCGGGGTCCGGGGAAGGACCGGACCACAAGGGTATGGGCGACCACAACCCAAAAGAAAATTATCAAAAAACTGGTCGGAATCTTCCTCACGCGCCGACGAGTGTCTGATGCGCCGCCGGCGTCGAAGCTTTGGGAGGCGTGTGGGAGCGTGTGAGAAAGATTCTGCTGGAGCAGTTTGTTGGGGTTTGGTCGTGGGATGATGCTGAATCTGATATTGTTATCAGATTTTGCACAACACTTGTACAAACCTTCTGGTCGTCCGACAATGCCGGAAATAATATTCAGTCACCGGAAAAATGCACGGTGATAATATTCTACAATGGCTCTGATACCATGCGAGAGATTATGGGAGAAAAATATATTATTGAATTGTTGTATCTACATGATTACACTGAACCCTATTTATAGACACTACATTACAATCTTTTTCCTAGTAGGATACTATATATGAAATCATATTCCTATTCTAACAGTACACATTCATCGGATGCTCATAACCCAAAGATGTAACAGAACATAAGACAGAAAAAATAGATCAGAAACATCACTGTCGTCCTTGTATTCTTTGTTGCTTATGAAAGATAGAAAAGGGAAGAGATTGGAGTTAATCCCAGAAACTCAAAGATCATGTTATTCCAGCAATTCCGTAATTTAATTGAATGAAGGAGTCTGCATCAGAATCAGCTGTGTGTAGAAGGGCTCTAGCTTACTGAAACTGATACATCAGAAGCAGCTAAAAGAGGACTAGTTCTTGCATGGTTAACATTTTCTGATTTCCAAAGAGTAGGGAGCTTAGTTCATATATCTTTATCATATCATTAAGATAGATGTATGCGAGATTATCACTTTGAACACATAGCATGAGAGAAAATATTAGTGTTAGAAAGAGTAAAGGTATAATGTGACAATTATAGTTGATCATGTTGTCTTCACCTACCATGATAAACCTGTACATGAAATGCACCAGCAAAGAACTCATCCAGTGCAAAATATAGTACTCCCTCCAGCCCATTTTATATGGTCTTTGACTTGGCAAAAAATTTAAGAAATAAAGGAAGACTTTTGAAACTTGTGGTCTAAAACAACCCATAAAAATTTGTGTGGCTAGAAATCATTTCATTAAGGGTATAAAGGTAAATTTAAAGTTGAATTGTTACTAAAAATAGAAATGTGTCATTCTTTTTGGGACTGTCTAAAAAGGAAAGAGTGTCATATAAATTGGGACAGAGGGAGTAACAATATCACCAAGGGAATGCCTTCTGTCAACAACAGAGTACCTGTTTCAATTGAGCTTCAATCTCATCTCGTTGTTTCTCCAGTGTGGATATCTCAGCCGCTAATTCCTGAAAACACAAGAAAATGACCCCAAACCCAAATCCTTTAGGCCAAGCAATCCCAGAAACCTATATTTAGCATTTACTCTTCAACCATGACCAGTGCAAAAGCACTTTGTTATTAATTTAATATCATCCAAACATGTTACCTCCTCTATTTCACCAACTTCGCTAGTCTTGGCCACACGAAATTTTAGTGCCTCCTCTTTCTGTGTTCTGTCAACATCAAATAATGATAATAAATCAAATAGCTAAATAGATACACACTAAGAACCAAGTAGCAGCAACAACACTTCACTCAATTCATTATTAAGTGATGTCATCATTCAACTATTACTATCACTGTTTCCTATCTTTGATGTTATTTATCTTTTATCTGGAGAACAAACAGGGCAGCCCGGTGCACTAAGCTCCCGCTATGCGCGGGGTCCAGTAAAGGGCCAGACCACAAGGGTCTATTATACGCAGTCTTACCCTGCATTTTTACAAGAGGTTGTTTCCACGGCTTAAACCCATGACCTCATGGTCACATGGCAGTAACTTTACCAGTTACGCCAAGGCTCCCCTTCAATTATTTATCTTTTATCTGTTAGTCAGAAATTTGATCTTATCTATTAAAAAATAATCTTACCTTTAGTCAGAGATAATGTTCTAGTAGTATGAAAGTAAAGCATCATAATTGATGAGAGAACAACCAAAACTAGAGAGTATCCATATTCTCTAGGATCCTGGCATAAGTCTAAATATACATCTTCCATGTTTCTCCAGATAACCAATTCTTCCTTGAATGAGATGATTCTTTTTAGATTAGTAGTGATATAAGCCTAGTCATAGGGTAAAGAGATAAGTAATCAAAATCCGTTGTTCACAGTTATGAGGCAGAGATGTAGCATTCAGATGTTACTTTCAGTGGGAACTGTGAAGATATTTCACAAGTGGAAGGAGGAGCAACTAGACATATACAATGTCTTCCAAATTTCAACATGTAGATTTACATGTATTTAAGCAACACCAGGAAACTGAAGGTCTTAACTGATTATTCTTGAAATCAATCAGGATGAAGGTTGTTGGACAAACATAGCAAGCAAAATCTTGAAGTTTATTCAGAAAGAGATTTACAAATCTATGGTGACCAAACCTGAAGAGAGATGAAGATGCACACAGGTGGAAACTTGGAAGAGAGGCCGATCAAGAAGAGTATTCAAAAGTGAATTTTGGAAAAAGAAAAAGCGGCAAACTGTTGGGATTTAAGCGCAAAGCTCAATCAGAGGGTGACTTCAGCAAAGAAAAGCATCAACGAGGAAAAATCAGAAAATATAAATGTAATGCAAGAAAATGTAACTATCTAGAGAAACAATAATTATTTGGACAAGAGAATGGAAGTACAATAATTAAGCTATATAGATGTGACTAAATCATGTCAATCAAGTTCGGAAACCATCTTAAATTTTTATTTAGATGGAAAAATGTAGTTTTCAGTGGCTAGCTTTCTCTTACTAAATTTTTGAATTTCTTATTCTTAATCACTGAAAGACCAATCATGACGTTTTCTTAAAATATAATGTCTCGTTTAGTCAAATATATATTGTCTAGTGGTTTTCTCTTAAAGATTGAGTCCATGAGTGAAGATGTGCACGACTTACCACCTTGATGCCTACACTAAAGCGCCAACTAAACGAGGGGAAGCACAAAAAAATGAGTTTCACCGAGCTCTACGGCTTAAACGAGCCTTTAACAATACTATCAGGAACATCAAAAATCAAAGGTGCAATGACTCATGAGGAAGCATTAATTGAAGTAGAAGACTGGGTTGGAAAACCTAGGTCAATGATCCCAAACATAGAAGATATCCAAGAATGGTTTTCATTTTTTTCTTTTTCTTTCTTCTTATTTATAATCGCTGAGGCTTGTGGCACATGGTTCGACACTAAGTGGACAATGGACCCGCCCGTCTACCCTTCTTAACTTAAATACCGACTTTTGTCTATGACACGGCTCGAACCCATAGCATGCACCTAACCCACACACCATGCGTGGCGCTCTTACCACTAGACCAAAGCCATGGGCGTGTATTATTTGGATAACCTACCAAATTAAAATTTAGTATGACAAAGCTAGCCATTGAAAACCTCTTTCTCTTCGCCCTTTTACTCTTCTCTCCCCCCCCCCCCCAAATTCTTTTGTCTCTCCCTTATCTTCTCTCTTTCTTCGCTTTCTCATCTTCCTTGGTCCTTCTCCCCTGCTTTCTTTTTCGTACTACATCAATTTCGGTATCAAAGCACCACACTTTCTACCCTTTTCAGCATTATATTCACAAATGAGGTGTTGTTCCAAATGGAACCATAAGACAATTCAAAATAAGCTCTTTGAGAGACACAATTAACTAATTATCTTGAAAACTTACTCAAACATGAGATACTTTTTTTATAGAACCTAGTCAATAGACAGATATAATATAAATAGCTTCCAGAGTGTCTCATTGAAACAAGCAGCAATCATAAATTGATCGACCAGCAAGCCAAAAACAGTAACTCGACTAGGCTCTACTATTGACCTACTAGAGTTCAAGCTGCAAATGGAGGGAACAAGTTCCCTTCTGTCATAAGTTGACAAGCTGACAAATCTTTCAACCAAAAAAAAAAAAAAAAGCATTACTTCAAAGAACAAATATGTTGATAAGATCATTATCTAGCAATAACCAGAGACGACAAATGATATACCTGACTTCTTGAAATAAAGGGTCGGCCTTTTACTTGAGCATTAAAAAGGTTGCACTTATATGTCCTATATATTTAGACAGTAGTTCATCTTGTATAAGGAAGTGAAATTTAAACACCCCCTTCCCCCTACTACACTATTTATTTTCCTTCTTTCGTTTTGGTTGAAGCATCATCCTTTAGGCAGATTCCATTTTAATAACCTTTAATCCCATGACCAAACATGGGAATGGAATTATCATCTACAATCCCTCACAAAGATGATGCACTATCCCCCATCCCCACCCCCAAAAAGAAAAGGTTTGATAGCGAACGAAGTAAATTCTTGGTGTATAAAACTTACAAGACATGCAACACAGGAGTATAGCATATTTGGTTTGGGGAGACAGCTCTATGTGAGTAATGAGCTTAAGCTAACTTAGAAGCAAAGAGAATACAGATCCTTTAAAGAGGCAGGCCTTCCTTTACCAAATGGAAACACAAACAAAAATAAAGATTGCAAGAAACTTATACAAGTCCAAGATAATCGTACTCTTAGTGATGAAGCGGCAATTTTCCAATATACAATGGGACTTTCTTTTTTGGGTAAAGTTATCCACTTAAAAAATGGGATTAACAAAACACAAGAACGTAGCAATTGAAATACGCAGTTCCAACCTGTGGTCCGAGATCTTCTTTTCAGCTTTGCTGGTGGAGCTAGCAAGAGATTCCGATAAGACTTTCAACTTATCAACCTGCAAACAGTCATATATTGCTATAATCTTGCGAAAGATGCAACAAACAATTGATATAGAAAGAGCCAACTTTGCTGAAAATATTGTGCCACGTTACTCATTAATGTATAAGGGGATCTACCAATGTTCTTTCCCAAACATATTTCTATACAAAAACAAATTGCATGAAACATGTTGCTTTCTAGAACTTGAAAGGAATTAGGACAAGCTGACCAAAATGGTATGTCAAAATAGGATTATAAGACAAGAGACAGCAAACAACCTAAGAAAATAAGTTGACACTGAAACTATATGCTTTGATACACACCACAAAGAGAAAAGTACCAAACAGACACTCTCCCTATGTTTCATTTTATATTACACCGTTATTATTTGGGGAGTCAAGTAGTTTTTATTTGACTACAACCTTATAAACATTTGATAAATATTTTTAATTAACCTGTTGTACTTTTTATGTAGCTTCTAAACAATTTAAATTATTTTATAAAAATTAGGAAATCAATGTCCGAATTGAGACAGCAAATTAAATGGTTCGGCCCTTGGAACTCTGATCCCCTTCATTCTTCTTGAAACGGAGGAGTAAAGAGGATAAAATAAAAGCAGCTAGTTGACAAAATATAGTTGTATAAGTAGAACACAAAGGCCTACTGGAAACAAAGAATGGTAGGACTAAGAAAGGCTTAATATTTCTATGGAACTCAAAAATTTCATGAGTAAACAAATTTAACAGAAGGCATACACATCAATGGTAGAAAACTTGACAAAGTAGGTCAGGAGTAATGATTTCAATGGAATCTAGACTGTACCAATATGGACATCAAATATTATTCAGTGTTTTGATTACCAGCTTGTAGCAATAACAAACATATCAAATGAAAAAACGAGCATAATGTGATTTCCCACAAGATGGGGAACCATAGTTCCTGTTTTTCAGCAAACTATATTTTAATGTAACAGCTTAGAGTGGTGTACCTTTTGAATATGGACTTCAGGAGAGTCCCCATACTTAAGAGCTTTTTTCTTCAGTAGAAGCCCTTCTAATTTGGAGCAGACCCGAATATGTGCAAGTGCTTCTTTCAGAGCCTATCAATAAAATAAGAACTGTCGTGTTCAATCATGTCTTCTATTTCTAATGACAAAACAAAAAGGAAGTTTTAGCCTAATTTATGAAGTACTAAGTAATATTATATTAATTTCACTTTCTTATCATGTCCATAGGATAAAACCCAAAACTCCTTAAGGTAAGGCCCTGGGAGAATTCTATTTGTGGTGATGCTGAGAGTTGAGGCAGAGTAACTTACCAACCAATTTAAGTACAAATGTCCATTGTTGATGCAAAGGGGAAAGCTCTCTCTTGCAGTAACCTTATAAAAGTATGAGACCTTACAAAGGTCTACAACTAAAACAAACCATGAATACCTTATTTTAATAAGTAAAATTATAACCATGAAAACTTCTTTTTAGTAGGTATATCTTTTCCTTGAAAACCAAAAAAGTGAGCAAAAAAGCGTTAAATCTGAAACCTGAGGAGTTAAATCTGAAACCTGAGGAGTTAAATCTGAAAACTAGAAAAATGAGGTCAAATATAGTTATGCAATACATGTATCTTATATCTCATGCATGTAAAGCATCTACCTTACCACCTTAGAAAAAGTCACTGACCATATTTAGAAATCTGAAAGACGAATTATATTCGTGAATAGGGTGTTAACAGACTGACAAGAACCAGAACACCAATGTAGGGGAACAGCTGGATATCGCATACTCCCCTCGCCTTAAAAAAACATGTCATTTTCATATATAAGCCAATTATATTTTTCAATTCTGGATAAGTAAGCAATAAGGTTCACCTCTATTGAAGAAACTTGAGACATCACTTCATGACCCTCACCATTTGGGTCCTTTGCTGCTTTTATTTCACCAAGTTTTTTCTTCAACGAGGAGACTTCAGCATCAATTCTGCAAGGCAGAAAGATGAATGATGCAACAATGTCAGTTATAACCTCTTCCTGACAAGTTTAAACATTTTTTACAATGTACTCAATTAAATGATTATAAAAAGTTTGAACAAGAACTTGGTTCTTTAACTGAGCTTCAGTTGTGAATTTCAAGTACGCTATTTCTTGGACATAAATAGACCACAAGCAAATGAAAAAACAGAAAATATATGAAACGGTTCCTTGCTCATGATTCAAGAACTTGACTATAACAATTATTCAAATCATTCACAAGCTGAAGACTTCCTTCCCTTTTTAGATAATTCACGGATTGAACACTGGTATTGCCATTTATTTTGGTATAAGTACTGATATTGCTAGTTATCCGGAAAAGAAAAGGCATATTCCGGTGTTTCATTTTCCACAATCAAAAAGACAATTGTGTCTTCATTTGCATTAATGGAAAAAAGAAGGGAACAAAAGAAAAAAGGCAATAACTTAGAATTTGGTTGTGTAATACACTATGCTGCGATGGATGTGCGGGCATACTAGGAGAGAGAGGATTAGAAATGAAGATATCCGGGACAAGGTGGGAGTGGCCTCAGTGGAGGACAAGATGCCGGAAGCGAGACTGAAATGGTTCGGGCATGTGAAGAGGAGATGCACGGATGCCCCAGTGCGGAGGTGTGAGAGGTTTGCTATGGACGGTGTCAGGACAAGTAGAGGTAGGCCGAAAAAGTATTGGGGAGAGGTGATTAGACAGAACATGGCGCAGTCAGCTTCCTGAGGACATGACCTTAGCTAGGAAGTTATGGAGGATACGGGTTAGGGTAGAAGGTTAGTAGGTAGTTGCACATTGTCCTGCGTATCCTTGCATACCAGTAAGTCAAGATATTACTCTTGTAGTTTCTTGTCCTTCAATTTCGGCTATTATCTGTTGTTTTTTGTACTCCGATTATCATATTATTTTGTGATAGTTACTATTCCTTTTTCAGTCTGCTATATCATGCTTTTATAGTATTTTGCCATGACTTATTCTCTTCCGTTATTTCTTTTCTGTATTTCTTTGAATTGCTTTTACTTGTGCCGAGGGTCTACAGGAAACAACCTCTTTACCTCCCAAGGTAGGGGTAAGGTCCGCGTACACTCTACCCTCACCAGACCCCTTTTTGTGGGATTTCACTGGGTATGTTGTATTATTTTCTCTTTCATAAAGAGTAAATGAGCATAAATCTTCACCCCCCCCCCCCCCACCTAAATAAGACCCCCTTTACTTAAACCCTAAAAATACCAAATTGGAATCAAAGATCATAATACATGGTTGCTTCGTCTCAAAAATACTTGGCTCATGATAGCCAAGTATCAAATATACAAAAATGTCAAGAACGTGAAGTGTCCTAAATCTCCTCGAGCTGCCATCTTTTGAAATTGTTGCCGAGCAGCAACCACTCCTCCCACATATTGTGGATGCCCCAAATGTGTCTAAATCTCCTCGAGCTTCCAGCTTCTCAAAAGAATGGAAGCAGATTCTAGAGATAGTGCAGAACTATCCAGAGAGGGCCAAAAAGCGGATGAAGAAGCACGCTGATCAGAATCACCTCTTTGTGGAATATCAAGTTGATAGGCAAAAATACCAAAGGGCTACCTGTTTGCGGGGAGTCACGACCCTCGCCTATTTCAAAAAATATTGGACTTTTGCCCACACAAAAACACATTGAGAAAGTGGTGTGCCATGCAGATATCCCAGCTTGGTGGAAAATTTATCATGTTTTCCATGTTAGTTTGCTGAAGCCTTTTTAGGAAGACAAAGATGATCCTTCAAAGAAGATAACACACCAAACCTGGCGTCTGAGAAATAGATCAGCCAGAAGGAGATTGGTAGAATCTATCCTCAATGACCGAATGATTCATGCCTCAAGGAAGGACCATCTGGGGTTCATGGTGAAATGGCAACAATGTGAGTAGAGGAGAACACTTGGGAGAGGGAGAAAGACCTCAAAGACTTCAAGCACCTAACGAAGACTATCTTACAAGGAAGGTGTTGAGGACGTCACCAACTCAGGTGGGGAAGAATGTCCATGGGTTGCTTTCCAGCCCCATGACCCCTTGGTCGCGCCCTAGCAAGCCTCCCCGCGCCTAGTGCCATGGACGCCCTAAGTCGCCCCACCGATAGCTCGCGCCTACACTAGCTGCAGGAAAATAGAAACAGTGCCCCTCAGCAGGCAGCTCCTGCAACACGCGCACGTTGCCAGTGCCAGCAACAGATGCCCAATAGCCAGCGTCCACAGCCAAGCCCTGCGCAGCGCGCAGGCCCTGAAGCCAAAGACAAGGATGCAGCCCCTCCAAGTGTCGCCCAGTGGACCAGCTTTTCCTTTGTATAAGTCTAGTCCTTTTCAAAGTATATATAGAGTAGCTTTACTTCCTATATTTCCATTATGCATTTCTAGCTTATTTTATGTCATTTCCTGAAACTTTGGTTTTTCTTTTTAAAGCATATATAGGGGGATCAAGTAGTCGAAGTTTTCAAGCAACCAAACTCAATTTATGTATTGGTGTCTTTCCCCCTCGACAACGTGTTGCCTTTCTGTAATAGTTGTTTTCATTAATAGAAACAAGCTTTCGCTCACTCTTTTCAGTTCTCTTATTGCACAGTATGATTTTGACATTGGCTTTGCCATACGACACTAACGATCTAGTCTAGCGTACGAAGGGGGCCTTTGGTTGGCGGATAGTAACCACACAGACATCGATTACTTAGCCTCATGTCGCCCTTCGAAGACATCTCAGGAAGGCGCCGCATGACAGAATTAAGGGGAAAAGGACGGGAACAAAAGAGATAAAAGGCAATAAGTTAGAATGTTGTATTGAATACATTATTATTTTCTCTATGGATTATTGCAGAAATCATATAAGAGAAACAAGCTACAAAGATGACCTGTCAAGCTCACATCATTCACACTACATGCTGGATGATTTCATGGAAAACTTAGCTTTTGAAACTCCAGACATGATCAAGATTCATTCTTTCACGGAGCTGCCTTCACATGCTCACAGAATAGTCAATATGGACAAGAGTCAAATCCCAAACTTCAGGATCAGAACAAGGAAGATAGATGATGAAGATGCAGATGGTTTCTATACTTCTAATCTTATGTAGCTGCCAAGAGATTCAAGACAGATGATGCAGGCAGAAAGCTTGGTGAACAAACATGAGAAGCTGTCCTTCAGGATGATGAACTTTCAGATCACAGCTTTAGAATTACACTGTTTAGATACATTATGCCTTATTTGAAAGTTTCTAGCTTGCACTTAATTTTTCTCATTCTAGTTAGTTCAAACTTTAGACATTTTTGTATTCTTTGATTCTTTGATTTACTATCAATAAAACATCATTAGGCAACTTTCAAATGATATATTAAATTAAAAACAAAAGTGACCATAAGTCTTCCCCTCTGACCTAAATAAGACCCCCTATACAATTTTTTTGAAACTATTAACATATAAGATCCCCTATTCTAATCGCATAAAGATACCAAATTGGAATCAAAGCTCATAATACATGGCAGCTTCGTCTCAAAAATATTTTGCCGTGTCCTAACAAGAAATTACCTCCCAAGATCAGCATTAATTTTCAAACCAGTGATAGCACTTTCTGCAAACTGGAGCAGCTCCTCTCGCTTTACCTGCCAAGAGAAAATTATGTTTGCATAGCAAGCCATGACAGCAAGGTTTAGTCTTTTTGATAACATTTTATTTGTAGAGATGTAAATATTGTGTTATAATAGAGGGGTACATTGCCTAAAAAGCTCAATAGCTCAGAAAAGTAGATTAGGTAAAAGCGGACACTGAAAACAAGTGCAAATTTTGCTTTTGAAAAATGGAATGGAGTGAACAAAAAGAAAAAAACTGCCTTAATTCCTTGAGATTGGTCAATACTCAACAACACATAAGAAATATTTGCACATGAGCACAAGCAAATTGTACAACAAGTATGACAAATTCTGAAGATTCTCCTAGTGTTCCCACCCCTGTCGACTTTGATCCATAGACGGAACAGACAGAAAGTGTGCTAGAAATGTGCAAATGAACATGGAAGAGCCTAAGAATCTCACTGAACTAGACGGAAAACAGATAATAACATTCAGAATGAACAGAGATGTGGAGAATATAGGCATCCTAAGTAATGAACTTCAGACACCAAGCCCATGGGGAAACTACAACATATCAGACAAAGTGGTCCATAAAGTGGCTAGCAAGGACTTCCGCAAATAGCCCTTATAAGTATTTGGGGCATCTATAATAAATAAAAAATACACAGAGATTTCAAGGAGACAATTTTCCTTTTTCACAAGTCGAGTATTTGGTGAAATGGACCTAAAGCTGGTAGAGATGTTAATTTTTTATAAGGTGATAAGATTTTATTGTTGTTTGGGAAAAAACAGATGCTCGTACAAAAGAGAAATACCTAAAGGTAGAAAAACTAAAAAACATATGGTTTTTTACAAAAGCCCCCGATCCCTACAGGGATCTCATGGGTGCACCAAAAAGTAATAAGAAAAAAAGAGGCTACTCCTCGACTGTACTAAATTCATCACCATCCCTTCAAAAGCTCTCATATGTCTTTCTCTCCACATAAGTGCTAACGGAGCTATGTCTCAAGCCCTATGCTTTTTCCTCTATCTGCCACAACTCCAGCTAGACTACATTGCTTGGCATCACCCATTGTGCTCCAAACCATATTACAATTTCCCACCATAATTTAGAGATAACTCGGCAATGAAGAAGAATAAGGCCAACATCTTCACCCGAGCCCTTGCACATAAAACACCAACTGATATAAGTGAGCTTTCTCTTCCTTAAATTCTTGATCGTCAAGATCACGCCACTAACGGCTAACCAGGTGAAAAAAACACACCTTTCTCAGAACCGTAGGAGTCCAAATCGAGCAATAAAGGAGGTCAATCTACTCCCCTGTAGACATCCTCTCATAAAGTGACTTGTCAGAAAAGGTCTTATTGTTCCTCAAACCCCATCTCCATACATCATATTCCTCCGTTTTGAGCATCCCCGTTTTTGTAGCAAATCTAACAAACTTAGGAACTCTGCCTCCTTCCCATCTTGTAAGCTTCTAACTCGTTGGACTGTCATCTCCTTTTGGCTCGAAATGTTATATAAGTTGGGAATGTAATGTAAAAAGGAGGAATCCCCACACCACTTGGGCCTCCAAAAGCTTAGTCTCCTCCGCCCCCGACTCTAAATGCCATGTTGCCACTAAATTCTTCCCATCCTTTCATAATATTCCTCCACAAACCGCAGTCATATGGCATAGTGACATCTTTAGGTCTCCACCCCCTTCCAAAACCCCATATTTGTCCGCAATCACCTCCCTCCATAGAACATGTTCCTCTACCCCAAATTTCCATAACCAATATCTAGTAGGCCTTATTAAAGTCTTAACTCCAAGTCCACCCCAATGCTTAGGGGTCCTAACAGTCTCTCAGAACACCATATGAAACTTCCTTGCCCCGTCTACCGAATCCCAAAGAAAGTTTCTTTGCAACCTTTAAAAAATTCCCGTAACATTTGCTGGAGCATGAAACAAAGACATAAAGTATGTGGGGATGCTCGCTAAATTGCTCTTAATGAGCACTTCCTTCCCCTTTTTAGACAAATATCTTTCCAGCCAATCTACAAGTCGCTTCTTCACATCTGAAGAACTGAATTCTAGTTGTTTGATCCTTGTTCCAAACCTCTAGAGGCAAACAAAGATGGGTAATGGGTAGAGCCCAAAATTGCATTCAAAAACCTATGCCAATGACTCAATATAAAAAAACCTCATCAACTGGATGATCCCGCACTTTTTGAGGTTTATCTTCAGTAATGACACCACCCGGAACTATGATAACACCTATCACAAGTATTTAGCTGAGACTTGTTAGCATCACAAAACCAATGTGTCATTCGCGAATAATCAATGTGAGATCCTCACTCTACTATGATCGCAACTGTTACAATGAAACCCCTCAAATACCTACCATCTATCATCCTATGCATTGCCTCCATAACTAGAATGAACAACATGGGTGATAATGGCTCTTTTTGTCCCAGCCCTCTCGAACTACCAAAGAAGCCAGACCGGTTGTCATTCACAAGTACCGAGTACCTAATAGTAGAGATACAATGTTTCATACACTTTCTTCATCTATCTCTGAAACCAATCTTCAACATAATAAAATCCAAAAATTCTCAATTTACATGATCACAGGCCCTTCTCGAGGTCCATTTACCAGAATGCCTAGCTCTCCTAGCTTTCTTCTAGAATCAACCGCATTATATGCCACTAAAGTTGCATCTAAAAATTTTCTACCTTTCACAAAAGCATTTTGGGGAGTAGACACAGTTGCGCCCAAGATTCGTTAGTCTACTGAAAATGACCTTAAAGAATATCTTGTAGATGCTTTCCACTAGACTAAAGGTCTATAATCCATGATGCGCATTGCCCCCTCCCGTTTAGGAATGATGACGATGAATGATGCATTGAAACTCTTTTTAAAATTCCCCCCTCCTGAAACTCCTTAATATCTCCATCACCTCGCCATTTGATTGTAATCTAGTACTGCCGAAAGAAAGCTAAAAGTGAACCCATTTTGGCCCTGAAGCTTCATCACCCGCACAACAATCCACCGTCTACCTCGCCTCCTCTCTCTGATCTCCCTCTCTAAAAACACTTTTTTTCTCCCCTGTCTAATTAGATTCTACACCCCGTAATTTTGGTCTCCAATCCGCTTCCTCTTTAAGAAGACATTTATAGAAGCCTACCGTTGGCCTTCTACCCCCACTTCCCCTTATGCGTTTCCCCTTCCACCTCTACGGAATCTATGATATTCCTTCTCTTGTTGCCATTTTCTACCCTATGAAAAAATTTAGTGTTCGAGTCCCCTTCTTCCAACCACAAAGATCTCGACTTTTGTCTAATGCCAAAAAAGAAAATCCCTCTCAGACCCTCAAATCACTCTCTCGCTATCCCATTCCTTCCTCTTCCCTCTCTAACCCCCCCCCCCCCCCCCCCCCCCCGCTCAATCATGATTTCCGTTATTTTCACATCTACTCTACTAACACTTCCTTATTCCACACCTTATGTCCCTCTCAATAATTTCAACTTCTTTGCCAACTTGAAAGATAGATAACCCTCCACTTGGTAACTAGTCCACCATTCGCCTACTTTATCATTAAAATCCACTGCTTGCAACCATATATTTTCAAATCTGAAAGCCATTTTTGAAATTATTTCTCTTCCTCCATACAACATGATAGGTGGATGCCCCGATGTCAGTCTTTGAAGAGATTTAAATATGTAACACATACGGTGCAAACTCCTCCCAGGATGTAGATACCAAAATCTGTCAATTTTTTATCAGGATATTGTGGAATCCTCCGACCCAGTCCAAGTGAATATGGAACTTGTTAAGTGGTGATCAATACCCAAGAGGTAGACACTTAATGTGCCAATTCTTAATCTAGATATTGTGGAATCCTCCGACCCAGTCCAAGTGAATGTGGCACCCGTCAAAGGTGATCAATAAGAAAGTACTTGTTCATAAACTCCGATAACTCCTCCATAGACCTAGACACCATCCTACAACCCATCATTTCCTCTAGGAATCTAATGGTATTAAAATCCCCTCCTAACGCCCAGGAATATTCCTCTTCCCCAAAACCTCCGCCAACGCTTCCCAGAAAACATGTTCAACCACCCCCACCCCCCACCCAAGACCATACACTCCTCCAAATCCCACATCACTCTGTTTCCTATGCTTTTGAACCACGTTGTTAGCATTGAATCCCTATTTACCTCCATACTCTCCAATTTCCTATCATCCCAAATTAATAATATTCCTCCTGCATTCCCTCTAGCCTATATATAGTCATATTTTACCCAACGCAAGTATGCCTTAGACATTCTTGAGGAGACAGAAATTATGAGATGTAGACTCATTGACACTCCTATGGATCCGAATGCTAAGCTCCTGCCGGAACAGGGGAGCTACTCAATGATCTTGGAAGATATAAGGGGTTGATTGGTAAGTTGAATTATCTCACAGTAATTAGACCTGACATTTCTTTTCATGTGAGTGTTGAAGTCAGTTTATGAATTCTCTATGTGATAGTCATTGGGATCAGTTGTCCGCATTCTGCGATATATAAAGTCAGCTCCAGGCAAAGGACTACTCTTCGAGGATCAAGGCTATAAGCAGATTGTTTGATATACAAACGTTGATTAGGCAGGATCACCTTCTTATAGATGTTCTACATCCGAATATTGTGCTTTAGTAGGAGGTAATTTGGTGTCCTGGAAGAGTAAGGAACACAGTGGTTGCTCGATCTAATGCAGAATAAGAATATCGAGAGATGGTTGTAGCAACTTGTGAGCTAGTTTGAATTACATAGTTGCTCAGAGAACTAAAATTTGGGGAAATCAGTTACATGGAACATGTGTGTGATAACCAAGTGATCCTTCATATCGCATTGAATCCAGTATTTCATGAGAGGACTAAGCATATTGAGATTGACTGTCACTTTGTCAAAGAAAAGATACTCTTTGGAGATATTGTTATAAAATTTGTGAAGTCGAGTGATTAGTTTGCAGATATTTTCACCAAGTCCCTCATTGGTCCTCGTATTAGTTACCTCTATAACAAGCTTGGTACATATGATTTGTATGCACCAGCTTGAGGGGGAGTGTTAGAATAAAAATAGGAATAGGGTTTGTATATAGTATCCTACGTGGAAAAGGATTGTAATGTAGTGTCCATAAATAGGACTCAGTGTAATAATGTAGATACACAATTCAATAAACTTTTCTCCATTATTTCTCAAAATCCTTTTGCTTTAATGTGGGTCATTTGGAAAGATAAATAGAAGTGCTTTTGAAGGGGTGGAGATGAGCTTTACTCAATTGAGGAATAGTCTCTGATCCCTTTCCTTTTTTTGGTGCACCCAGTAGTCCTTGTTTGTATAGAGGATTAGGTGTTTTTTTGGATAGAACCATATTGTAGATCTCTCCTTTTCTAGTATACCTCTTGTATACGGCCAAGTTGGCCTTGTTATTATCAGTGAAACCTTGTACTTGATCAAAAATAAAAGTTTAGTTAACCAGCAACAATTAAAAATTTTATATAAAAGATGTCTCACTATTGAACTTCAGAACAACTTTCAGCCTCAGAAAAACAGTCCTGTGGTGATAACTATTGAATATGAAGGCCCACCACTTCATCAAATGATTGTGGCATCAAAGTAACACAATCGAAGAGAGTAACAAAAGTACATAGAGTTTCAATTACGGTTGTCCATTAATTTTTTTGAAAATCAAGACGGTTGTCTATTGAAAAAGATAGAAAGGACTGTTTAACTTTACCAATACTTCATCTTGGTAGCCCGAGAAAGCTTTTGCCAGATCCTGGATACTGCTGACTATTGCATAGTGCACCTCTTTTCCTCCCGTAAGACACAGTCTGCAAGTAACCAAATGCAGTTAATATCACGACAATCAATGCCTACTTAACAGATACAACATTAACCAGAACATACTGAATACTAAAGTTAGTAAAGCACAAACTCCTGGCCAGTGATACCAGACTAAACTCACCCAAACAATTCAAGAAGGAGAGAGACTTCTTCTTCATTTGGCGCTTCAAGAATCTGAATCACAGGAAAGAGTAAACATGTGGTTAACTTTCGTAATCAGCAATTCTGAGAACTAGATATCGACCCAATTACATACATAAGAAAAAAGACCACGGACATTACACAATCTGGAAGGATGAAACTGAAAACACCACTACTCTTCATGTACGTCCTTGTTCAAACAAAAAAAGTAGTTGTCTATATCTCAACATTCATTATTTAGCCTAAGAACTCCAACAGAAGATGTTTGTTCGGAAGCATTTATTTGGAAAGATCAAAGTAATCATGAAACTCAAAACTTAATTTTAGAATTCCGTGAATATTCTAGAACTGTAAATATAGTAGATAACTTGAATCACTCCTATTGTAATTATGTAGTGATTTTCTTTCCTTTTTAGAGCATGTAAACATAGCTATTTAACCCATAGCTTGAGGGAATAATCAAACCATGTTCTCTCTTATTTCTCTCTCTCTTCACATGATATCAGAGTTCTCCCATTGCCACTCGGAAAGGTATTCGTTCTACTCGAAACCCTCATCCTATCTATACTTGTTCGAATAATCATCGTTTTCCACCGGCTCATTCTACTATTGTAGCATCTGTATCATTTTTTTCTACTCCTAAGATTATAGGTAAAGCTCTTTCTCATCCAGGCTGGCAACAAACTATGATTGAGATGTCTGTAATATACTCTAGTGGTACTTGAGAGCTTGTTCCTCTACCTTCAAGTAAGTCTACCATTGGTTGTCGTTAGGTACATACGGTGAAGGTGGGCCTTGATGGACAAATTGATCGCCTAAGGCACGACTAGCTTGATTGACTCCTATGATTGACGAGATGTATGCCTTACACTCTAGTGCTACTTGTGAGCTTGTTTTTCTTTCTCCAGAAAAGTCTACAATTGGATGTTGTTGTTGGGTATAGATGGTGAAGGTTGGGCCTGATGGACATATTGATCGCCTAAAGGCAAAACCAGGTGCCAAAGGTTACACATAGATTTTTTGACTTGACTATATTGGTACCTTCTCTTCAGTGGCTAAGACTGCTTCCATCCGTCTCTTTTTACCTATGGTTGTTGTTCGCAGACCCTCTACCAATATAAAAATGTCTTTTCTTCATGGAGATCTCGAAGATGAGGTATCTATGGAACAACCACAAGATTTTGTTGCTTACAGGGAGTCTAGTGGCCTAGTGATCAATAAAGTGGGTTGAGCATCATGAGGTCCCAGGTTCAATTCCTGGCAGAAACAACACTCAGTGATTTCTTACCACTTGTTCTAGCCTCGGTGGATAGAGTTACCTAGTACTTGTTGCTTGTAGAAGGAATTAGTTGAGGTGCGCGCAAGTTGGCTCGGACACCATGGTTATCAAAAGAAAAAAAGTAACATGGTGTGCAGACTACAACGATCACTTTATGATTTGAAGCAGTCTCCTCGAGCATAATTTAGCATGGTTATTCAGGAATTTGGCAAGGTTGAAAGTAAAGCTGATCATTCGGTGTTCTATTTATCAATATGCTCCAGATTTGTGCATGTACATGGTGGTTTATGTTAATGACATAGTCATCACAAGTCATAATGAAGAGAGAATTACCAAATTGAAGCATCGCCTCTTTTAGTCTGACAATCTTGGTCGACTGAGGTACTTCATGGGCATTGAGGTTGCTCCATGGAATTAACAATGGTGTCAATATTCTTCTAAGGACGATGATGGTAGATTGTAGGCTTATTGATACTCCGATGGATTCAAATGTTAAGCTCCTACCAGGTCACAAGGAACCTCTTCTATAGTGATCCTAGAAGATATAGGAGGTTGGTAAGAAAATTAATTATCTCACTGCAACTCGACGTGACATTGCCTTTCCAATTAATGTTCTAAGTCAGGTCTTAGATCTCCTATGGACATTCATTGGAATGTAGTTGTTCGCATTATTCGTTACGTAAAATCTACTCCATGCAAGTACTACTTTACTAAGACCGAGGACATGAGCAAGTTGTTGGATATACAATATGTAGATTGGGCAGGGTCACCCTCTCATAGACGATCTACCTCTAGATATTGTCTTTTACTTAGGCAAATTTGGAGTCTTGGAAAAGTAAAAAACAAAATGTAGTGGATCAATCGAGTGCAGAAGCAGAATATCGGTTATAGCAATGGCTCCATGAAACTCATATGGATCAAGCAACTATCAAACGAATTAAAACTTGGAAAGATAAAAGAAATGGACTTGTGTGTGACAATGAGGTCGCACTTCACAGTACATCAAATCCACTATTTCACGAGGATCAAACACATAGAGATTGGTTGCTATTTTGTCAGAAAAAAGGTACTTTCAAGAGACATTGTTACAAAGTTTGTGCGGTCAAATGATCCGCTGTAGACATATTCACCAAGTCCCTCGTCGGTCCCAGAACAAGTTATATATGCCGCAAGCTTGGTAAAAATGATTTGTATGCACTAGCTTGAGGATGAGTGTTAGGATCCCATGAATATTCTAGAATAAGTGTGCATATAGTAGATAGCTTGATTTGCTCCTATTGTAATTGTGTAGTGATTTCCTTTCCTTTTTAGAGCATGTAACATGGCTATTTAAACCCCAATAGTTCGGGAATAGTTAAGCGCTTTTCTTTCTTATTTATCTTCCACTTCACACTTTGCAAAGAGGAAGACATACACAAAATTTGTAAAGGAAACTAAACATGAATGAACTTTAGCAAAACCAAGCAGCAACTGGAAATATTTATTACATACCATACATATTGATATCCCCTCCAAAGCTAGACTGTAAAGAAAGACGTCATGAAAGTTCATTGGTTCACCACCCATCTCTGAATCATAATAGAGAACCTATCAAATTGGAGACATGGGTTAGGCTAACTGTGTGAAACAAGTATACTGGGGTTAAAACCTTTGTGAAAGGGTGAATCATGAAAATCCAATCAACCGATAAACAACATATACCCATAACAGAAAAGAATACTGTAATAATGTGATTGAGTTTACTCTCCATCTAAGCAAAATAAATACAAGAACCGCCTGTAACTAAATAAGAGAGACAAGGGGACCACAATCAGAATGGTCAGAATTTGATTGGAAAGATTGCTTTCATGACAAGTAGCATAATATATAAACATAAGAGTTTTTTCTAGAACTGCTCAAGAAAAAGCAGAAACCACAGATCAGGATCAACAGAAGTTGATATGCATTGTAAAACAACCAAAGACGATCTGATAAGTGATATCCATTCAGATTTGTCCAAAATAAACTTGTGGAATGTGGACAAAGAAGCTTTATCAAACATACTCAGCTTCATCAGTTTATGACAGGTTGGTTTCTCCTGGTCTGCGGACTTGATGCAATAAGTATTACTGGATTGTCAATGGTATATGAATCATGCTCCAGAGAAATTGAGCTAATAACAGTGGACTAGGAGCTTTAAGTGATAGCTAATAACAATAGTTTCATGAGTTCCACAATCAGGCTTCAGCAAGGTTAGCTTGAAATCAGCTGATGAAAACATCACAGAAGTATACGTAACAGACCACGATCCAGTTGCTCCTTTAGCAATCAAAAGCAGCATAAAAGGATTGAAGGGAGTTTGACACTCCTTGATATTTCAAAACCAGCAAAAGAGCCTTTTAGGGGACTACTAGACACACCATATCAAAAAAGAGATTACTCGACAAAATGAACCAATTCCTCGACAGATTATTCCATGAGATAAAACGGCACCAATAAATCTGCGGCAAACTACTGAAACATACAATTATTTCACTTAATGCACATACAAATCCCAAACTGAAGAACAAATTATTCTAGAATATAAGATTTCCTTTTTCTTACATGAAGACCAAAAAGGGAAATTCTTTCTAGAAAGAGAAAATCCAAGTCCTGCTTCATCACAAAACAAAAAAGATAAAAGTGAAAGAGCATGGAAGATCAATTTACTCACCAGAGATTGTTTTCTTGGATTCTCCTTTGTTTCTTCAGAAGGATACTGGTTGATCTTTTCCTTATCTTCAGCAGAAACCTCAGTCCTCTTTTCAATTTCTTTAAGTACAGCTAACCACCTTTTCATCAATTGAGCTCTCTCTGGTCCCCTACAAGAAACAGAAGCTTCTTCCAATCTTTTGACCGTCTGTTTGAAACTTTTGAAGTTCCTATTCCCCTGGCATAAACAATAAATCATCTCGGTTACACATAAGAAACGGAGTGCAAGCACAGGGAGCCCAGATATAGAACTTCACAATTCCTGAAGTATTCCTGAAGTTCACAATTATGTTAGCTCAAATTTGAGCTCTGCTGCATATATTTCTATATTTCTTAAGCAAACCTTACTTTTTAAGATTTTGTTATACTTAGGTATCAATTCTAACAAGAAACAACTTGGTTTCCTTTTCTTTTGAGGGCTATAATACAATAATACTCTCTTGCCTGCTTATATCAGAATTTTCTTTATTCTTTGATTTGTCACTAAAATTACATTATCTTCAATATTTATTTAGAGTCTTCTTCTGTTATACCCATGTATACGCTCCGTCTTCCCTTATTTATTTGTTCTACTTCAATGTCAGGTGGTAGTTCTACTTCAAAGGAGATACTTCATTTCATTTGTATCGTTGAGTTGATCTTACAATTCTTTTCAATAATAGAGTGTCTACCCAACTTGCACACACTAAACTAGTCCACAAGGTAATTGCTACCTCCCACCGGCACAAATACTAGGTAACTCTACCCACCAAGACTTAGACAGATAGAAAGAGTTAACCTACTTCCAGCTCTCCTACAATTGAACCTTAGTTCACTCTGGTTATTGGCCCAACCCTTTAAACTGGGCAACCTCGTTGGAGTGCCAGCTATTTAATTTATACTTTTTGTTTGACATTGTCTAGGTGTGATATGCATAAAAATCCATAGTCCTTACAAATAAAGCTTGGATTAAATGCAGTGTCAACTAGGAATAGAAGTTTACGGATCTTTAGCGTTGCACGATGTAATTTTATTAGAAAACCACATCCAATCAAGAATCAAGCTCTCTTTCATTGTTTTTTCACAGGGAAGTGGGTCATCACCCTAATATCACGACTGGGCTTTTTGGTTTTTCACATTTTGTGAAGTAGAGCATTTGACGAACACCAATTCGTCAAATATTACCAAGCCTAATCTTTTAGATAAACTAAGCACTATTCTTGAGCAACTTCAATAACTCAAGTTTTAAGGAAAACAGTAGAACCAAATTGGATTTCAATATAGTTCTACTAGTAAACAACTTACATAATACATGGACTCACTTTTATGTTTCCTCAAGCATCACCTTGAGCTTAGCAATCTGGCTCTCCATTCCTTGTCAATACTCAATAATTCTTTCACTTTGAAACACCGTTGCTAATTCCATGGTGTTCTCCTTAAAATCAACCAGCACCTTCTTCTTACTATCCTCTCCTTCTTCACTCTCTTGAATAGCTTCTTATGCAAAAAGCACTTAAACCAGTACCCCTTTTCGCGGTTTTCTTCAGATCTTCCACAAAAACATTCATTGGACTAACCAGTTTCAACTTAACCTTCCGCTACGATTTAGATGACCGAGATTTGTGCTCCACGAATTTTCAGACTAAGGAGACTAAATCTGATTCACTTCCTCTACTGATCTAACCCCTCAGACTTAAAACCATTGTCCCCTCTATCCCTCACATGACTCGTGACCCTCCATCACGCGGACTCGCGCACCCATCATCAACCATAATTTAGGCTCCTCAATCAAGTAATTTGTGGAGCACAAACGTGGATCATCTAAATGGAAGCAAAAGAGTGAGTTGAACCTGGTTATTCCAATGAATTTTCAGGTGGAGGATTTGAAGAAGACTGGAAAAAGGGATACTGGTTTGAGTGTTTTTTGTCTAAGAAACTATTCAAGAGAGTGAAGAAAGAAGATAATAGTGAGAAGAATGTGTTAACTGAGTTGAAAGGCAACACCATGAGATTAGCAATGGTACTTATAAGTGAGATGGAATAGTTGTTGGTAGAACTCTATTGGATTCCACTTTTTGTTAGATCCCACATCAGTTGGAGATATAAGAATAAGTCTCCTTATATGATATCGGGCAATCCTCACCTCATGAGCTAGGCTTTTGGGTTGAGTAGGATGAAGTTCTATATAATATTATGGTATCAGAGATCAGTATCATCCCGATTTCTTGGTTTACCTGATATTGGGCCCCCATGTTATATTGTTCACGCTTCAGATGTCCGGTCTTGGGCATGCGGGGTCATTAGATCCCACATCGGTCAGGGATTTTAAAATAGGTCTCTTCCTTATAGAGTCTTGGACAATCGTCACCTCATGAGCAGCCTTTTGGAGTTGAGTTAGGCCTAAAATCCATTTTCTTGTTACTTGGTCTTAATTATTTTCGTAAAACTTGATTAGTTGCTCAAATATAGTTATAAGCTTATTTAATAAAAATAAAAGAAGAACTAAGGATAATTTTTATCCTTCTCAAAAATTATCCTTAGTGGAATTCGCCAAATGTTCGAATTCAGAAAATGTGTAAAACAAGTTCTGATATTACTTATTAGGGACATGAGTACACATGCCACCGAATGCAGAAATAAAAGGACATATACTTGACTAGAAACTACATTTTAACCTGGTTAAAGGTTGCTTAGTTTAGATACAAGTTATGCAGGGATTAGCAATGCACGAAATATTATAAAGGAATTATTTATGTAGGGTTTAGTGATGCAAGGATTGTAATGTGGATTATTTCTTGTTGAATGTTTAGTTTGATTATATTACATATTAGTATATGGTGTATATATTTAAAATATTTGTTTACTTTTTAGCAAAAAGAAAATGTTTGTTCACTATTATGAGGGTTAGTTTTGTCATTCCAATGTTCTAATCCAGGTATTATTTGATACACCTAATCTTGTTCCACATTCTACCCTGCATAACATATACAGAAATTTCCTCATTAACTTATGTGGATAAAGCTAACAAAACATTGTAATAGCTATACAAAAGTAGCATTACCTCTGTTCCAATTTATATGACACACTTTCCTTTTTACACATTTTCTTATTTGACAACAATTTTACTTAAACTTTACATTTTACGTTTAACGAGATAATCTATAATCATACAAATATCTTTGACTTATTTTAGACCATTTAAAGGACTTCCTTTTTTCTTAAACTTTGTGCCCGTCAAAATACATTATATAAATTGGGACGGAGGGAGTAGTAAATATACGGTGTCAAAATAGGATAGTGGAGAAATTACAATACGATCGTGGAGGATTTCGGCAACAGCTTGACCGGCATGTTGAACGACGGAGTCGGCGTAGTTCTTGACGGTGCGGGTGAGGTTGTTCTTGTTCCCAACCTCCACTGCTTTGCTCATCGCCGATTTGAACCACGACATTTTTGAACTCTGCTATTCCAATTAGGGCTCGCCAGAGACTAATGAAGGCTAGCGCTTTTTTCTGTTGCTGATATCCAATATATAGTAATGGGAATGAAGATCGTGCACTCAATTCGATGTATTGCTTTGCTTTGCCAAGACTAGACTTGGTACTTCTTCAGAGTCCAACCATGGAAAATTCAATTTCCTCTACAAATTACACTCCGACCACCTAACTTCTTCTTTTTATCATTTCCTACTTATTTAAATTTGGAAAAATACATAAGTTTCCCATTTAACTTGTTTTAAAAGGTTATTTATATACTTAAACTTTACGGAAAACCTCTTACCTCCCTATTCTTGTTCAAACTAGAAATAATACCCCTTGGTTGATGACATCGAACAATCGGAAATGGTCTATTTATGTCATTTGTTTTATGGGTTTATTTTAGGTTGAGATGGGTGGTGTATAGTAGACAACTATGGTGTTTGCGATTGTTTCCACAGTGGAGCTATTTACTGTACTTTACTTGGAATGATGAGTTGTTGGTGGCTAAAAGCATAATTTTTTAAATGTCCAAAATGCCCTATTAACAATTGACAGTCTGTTTAGTTTGATAACATCGGTTAGTCATCAAATCAAAATAGCATGTATTGTTTAACTGAAGGTCAAAAGTGCTTAGTCGGATATCATAGGGACAAAAACCATAATAATGTGATAACTTAGGGACTAAAAACGCCTTAGCCCTATTAAATTATTTAAAATAAATACATCAAAGAAATGTCTTAGGCCGCTCAGAACCATCTCATTTCAAAACCTAGCAGCTATACTAGCATATGGCACATGAATCACAAATACAAGTAAATTTTTATATTTTACTTAATCGAGGACATAATCTTAGAATTAGCAACTTCAAGATATGATTGAGATGGAGTATATTCTTTGTCAAATCCATCTTGCAAAGGACAGCTCCCGGTTCTCTATTCCTTAGTGAAATACTTCCTCAAATCCCAAATATCAGTTGACAAATTGCACTTGTTTTGAAATATTTGATGTATTAAAAAAAGAGTAAATTTTACTACTTTCTCAAATATACTTTACGCTGCTCCATCAGTATCAATATTAATAAAGTGAAACATTTAAGGAAGATGTAGGATAATTTGCAAAAGTACTCTTACAATAAATTTCTCAAGGAAAATTTAAGGAAACTGTGAAAATAGGTAATATAGACGGGAGAGAGTAAGTACTTCGATCCTAGCCAATTAATATAACGGCTTTTTTGGAATTTAAAGCTACTGGTTGCCAATTGATACAAGTAAATACACCAACAGATCACATCAAATGAGTAATATCAGGAACAAACGGAAGCAACTCATTGCATCAGAACAAAGAAAAGGACAGATATCTATAGCAACCATCCAGTGATACAGCTTCAAGCACTCAGTGATACCGACTACACTGTTTATGTCGGTCACCAAATGCTGATGGAGTTGTGCACTACTCTAGCTCAGCTCAGAAAAAGTGGTTGTTACACATTGGACAAAAACGAACAGTGTACTTGAACTACGAGTGGTTGGAGTACTTAATAACTAGTAGAATCTACTCAAAATAGTGGAAGACGCTGATCACGGTTCCACATCCATCCAATGGATAGCAAGGTTAGAGTAGCAAGTGCACCTTTAAGAACATGAAATTACAAGCGTCCCTAAAAGTTTCACTTTTCTTCTCCTCAACATAATGCTTAACACGAGGACACTCCATAACAGGAGCAATCCAATTGTAATAGAACAGCATGAGACTAGAAAATCAGGTTTAGCAGAGACAAAGCAGGACGTTCAAATAAATTAAAATTCGTCATCTTTGAAGTTTACAGCAAGATCCCAGTAATGAGGAACACCAGCATCAGCAAAAACTTTACGAGCAGCAGCCTCAGTCCTGCAGTCATAAACAAAAAACCTATTGAAGCTTGATTTAGCAACACTCCCTTGCCAGACCAACACACACTTGTTGAGAGGCTTATCATCATCTTCTCCTTCACCTTCACCTTCATCGTCTTCTTTCTTACCAGCAGCTGCCCAATCAATTCTCCTAAGCATAAGTTTCCCATATCGCTTAATTGATTTTTTCCCACCTTCAACAACAACAACAGTAATACCTTCTGAGATCACTGCACTCCCAGTCAAGCGATTCTCCTGAGCATTAACATCAACCTTGAAGCGAGTTTGTGGGTGGGAGAGGTCATTAATTTTGTATACTGAAACAATAGTCTCCGGAGCAATATTTGGGTCATCAAAAAGTTTCCTCTCTTTCTTCTCACGACGCTCATCAGGAGTAAGCTTACGAGCAATATTCCTGTCTACATGAGCCTGCTCACGCTCAGCAGCAGCACTTCTAATCTCCATTTCAAGCTTTGTAGGATCCTGTGTGGCTTCTGAGCCAAGAACTTTCATTAGATTGCTCATTTTAACTTTAGGCTTTGGTGGTTCTACCAGGCCTTGTCGTATCATTTCTTGTCTTTCTTTCTCCCTGGCCAGTCTTCGCTGGGTTCGAAGTTTCTTTTGCTCCTTTTTCGTTAGTTTCAATGGTTGGGGAGGAGGTGGAGCTGGTTCAGCAGGAGGCTCAATAGGGCGAGGGTGTTCAACATATATGGTGATCTTTTCAATCTTCAACTGTTCGTTAGTTACGTTACCATCAACTACATCACCATAAGTACCAGATCGTAACAGAGGAGCATCCCTGGCAGGTCAAGGCAAGAAAATAAGGGCAAGCACAAAAGAAACAGTAATTCAAGGAAAAACTGAATGATACAAGACACAAGAAAACTTAACCTCTATCCAATATTTCATTATTTTTCAGCTCTAGAAGTCTATAACAAGTTAATCATAGTAACAGATACAGCAAACCAAAGAGGCTTGCAACATCACAAGTATATTACAATCCACATCACAGGTACTCGTGCAGAGAGTTCTGCAGAAAGATATTGCCAGAGAGGGAGGTGGAGTAATTTCATGTGGAGAGAGATTGCATAATGAATGTTCTTTCTGCACTCCTTATCTTGGTGAATTATAGATAGACAGATCACAGAAGCACATCGGGATCTAACACCTACCAAGTTGCTTCCATTTTACAGTTAACATCAAGACCACCAGTTCAAGCTCCCAAGCCATACTGTGGCCCCAACAATGAGAACTCAGGAGGCATACAAAAGTGTACTAGGAAGTAAAACCATATTGACATTGAAAGACATTTAGATCAACTTACCACCACTCAACTTCAGGAATAGGTTCCTTTTTTTTTCCCTTGGTGATAACCCTTTCCGATACCTCGATGAGATTCGGATTTATGTCAGGCTCTGCTTTAGCCCTGGTCAACTGTGCTTGCTTTGCCTTTAGCTCTTTGGCTCTTGCTTCACCAAATTGGCTCTAAAGACAAATATTGCAACACTGATCAAAACTAGTATAGGAAGCAACAAGAACAGAGAAGGGAGAACTGAAGGAAGGCAAACAACAGCAGCAGCCATAACAAGAAAAATTAAGTACCTTTAACTTGATTATGTCTGCATCTCTGGACCATTTGCCTTCCTCCACAAACTGAAACGTCATCCTCTTGGGCCTCAAAATTTTTGTCTTGTCAATTCCCATGCTCGGATCAAAATGGGGATTTTTCTCGGGATCAACCTCAAATTCAGGTTTGAGAATTTGAAATGCTTCTTGTTTCTTCTTATTGATGTTCACCTGCACATACGCTCCAGGTTAATCACAGAAATTCATATAAAAATTAACAAGGGCAGCCAGAACAAAATGAGCCATACCTTAAGGGTGCTAGATGGCTTAGGCATATTGACAATATTCCCCTGCTCATCAATTTCCCTGCCTAGGGCATCCAATCGAAGAACAGGGGCTTTTGCAGGCTTTGTCTGAAGGGCAACCTCTGGTGGCATCTGCCCCGGAAACATGTTTATGAGGGGAGCAAACTCTGGGTCCTGTCGGAATCCCATCTTAGCAGCAAGCTCCTGTGCACGCTTTACAGCTTCATATTTCTGTGCTGTGAGCCCCACAAGATGAGGCAAACCACTGGATAGTGGATTAGCAGCTGCAGCAGCCAAATTTGATGTGCTTGGTGCTGAACCAGGAGTTTGCAATACCCCTGCATCCGAAGATGACCCTGGAGTGGGAAAAATCCCTGCATTAGCTGAAGGTTGAAGGCTCTCCTTGGGTCCCACCTGTGGAATTCCCTCTCTCATAAAGTTGGCACCCTTGTTCTTGTTTAGCTACATGATAAGAATGAGGACAGTTACAAAGACTATGAGAGCTTTCACAAATAGCAAAGTGGAAACTCTAATCTTCCATTTATATCCTTTTGCGCTCCCCAGCCCCCAAAATTCGTCCCGGACAAAGGAACCGGGATGGGGAGCAAAAGACATCCAACAACCAAAAAGAGAAACAGCATGCAAAACGGATATGTGCTAGATATGCATATGTAGCAACTTACTGCAGGTATCTTCTTTAGCTTTTCAGCCAACTCCTTTCGCTTTTGTAAAGCTCTCTTCGCTTTTGCTAAAGCATCAAGGGATAAACTCCCACTCTTGCCAGCACCAGAAGCTGCCCCATCTGTACTAGATTTCCCAGGAACCTGATGAGATCTGTTAATATTAACTCCCTTATTTTCATTTGTGGTAGAAAGCGAAGATACCTTGGTAGCTGGAGAATCGCCATGAGCCAAACAATTATCAGGTGAAGTCCTAGACGTCACACTGTATGATCCCATTGTCACACCCTGAAAAGTAAGGTCACAGGAAAAATCAGGACAAATATCCCACAGAGCACTAAATTATCACAAGCAGATAAAGTATAGAAACACGGTATTCTTCTCAAGATACAATAATTAGAATGCAGCATTTCTCAATCGGCAGGAAAAACACATAAAACAGCAAGAACATTGGCAAGTCGACTACACTATCTAAATCTTCCAAGGTTGAAGACTCAACACCGAGCAGAGCATACAAGAATTCCATATGGCAATATGACGAAAGAACTTTATCGACCGAGTTTATTAATCTGAAGCGAAGCTTTAAAACAATGATGTTTTTGAGAGCGCAAAGCGCAAAAAAGATACTGGGGCCCACTTCACTTAAAGCGTGAAGTGTGAAGTGTGAAGTGTGAAGTGTGAAGCGAATCGCTTGCAATTTTTAAAAGAAGACCATAATAAACCTTCCACAGAGACAATATATATAATCAAATGTTTCAATTTAGAAACAAAAAAAAAAAAGTAAATAGCAAAAAATTCCTCCATGGGAAAAGCAAAATCAAAATCAAAACCAAAATATAAATGGATCAATATCCTATTCTTTTAAAAGATTATCAAAATCTCTTACATCATTATCAATTCATTATATTGCTCTTCTTCATCTTCATCGATTAGGGATGACTTGTAGATACTTTTTGCCCCTTGCTATGTCCTTAACCCATAAATGTTCTCTTCAACTTCACTTACCTCAGCAACCCCAAGTGGAATCAGAATCTCCATCAAATATTTCTTCATCTTCATGATTTTCAGGGACACTACTTAGCCATTCATTAGCCTCATCAATGTTGTCCAAGGAAATTGGATAAAATCATATTGAGAGATTCGTAACGACGCCTCAATGTTTTATTGTATTTAATGAACATTAGATCACTGAGACTGCTGATGGCACGTAATATGTAATGGCTCACCCTTGTTTTGAGCAATTGCATCCCGTTCCTTGATTTGGGACTTCTCATAGACTTCATATATGATTTTTGGACTTGTTGGGATGATTCAGGTTGGGATCCGAGGGGCTCGGGTGAGTTTTGGTCAAGAAATCACATTATATCATGTTGCAGATTTTATTTCTCTGGTGTGACTGCTATTGCGGAAATGGCCACACACCTGCGAGACCGCAATTGCAGCTCGCTCGCAAATTGTGAGGCCAGCCGGCCTGTCACATTGCGAGCCAGTGGCTGCACTTGCGGGCTAGCCATTGCGATTGCTGAAATCGTTGTAGTATGAAAGGGGTTGTTTTTAAACTTTTAGCATTCCGACATAATTTTGGACGAACTAGGCTATGGATTGAAGGGGGATTCGACTCAGAATCAACATATAACTTTGAGGTAACGATTCTACACTAAAACCTAACGATTATATATGACTTTAAGCAAGTTTTTTATCATCAAAACCATGAACTTGAATGTCAAAAATGAAGGTTTTGGGTCTAAACCCTAGAACCATCAAACTGGGATTTGAGCATCGATTTGAAGTTGGATTAGGAATCTAATTGTAAACTTGGAGTCGTAGGGTTATGGGTAACCCAAAAAAGAATTTAATTCAAGGTTTGACCACGGGATCAGCTTTGACTTTAACTTTGACCTAGTCTAAAAATATGAAATTGACATCAATAGATTCGTCTAACCACATAGAGTATTCTTTTGAATATATCGAGCATATTTGGAGGAATCGGGCATGTGAAGAGGAGGAGCTCAGATGCCGAGAGATTAGCAATGACAGGTTTAAGGAGAGGTAGAGGTAGACCGGGGAAGAATTGGGGAGATGTGATTAGACAGGACATGACACATCTTCAGCTTACCGAGGACAGGACACTAGATAGAGGACTAGGGTAGAAGTTTAGTAGGTAATTATCAGTCTCAGTACAATTGTGCTAGTATTATCGTATTCCTCAATTTTACTAGTGATGATGTTCCTTTTTCTTTGGTTATCTCTACTATTTTGTTATCAATACTTTTCTTTCCTTCAGTTTTTTCCCAAAGCAAGCCAGTGATCAAATAAATCAATGAAGTTGGAATGGGAACCATGGAAGATGAATATCCTTATCTTTCGATTTATGTTACTATTTATTGTGTTTTGTACTTTGATTATCGTTCGACCTGCTTGCTTCTTTCACTTTGTTATCTTATTCTCTTGCTACTATTACAGCTTATTATTATAGTTGCTTTCATTTCTACTTGAGCGGGTCTATCGAAAACAAACTCCCTATCCTTCAAAAGGTAGGGACCCCACCTGATGGGATTATACCGGGTATGTTGTTGTTGTGTTTGCCTGAGCCCTAGTGGACATATTAGGGAATATGTTTAGTGGATGCAAGTACCACACGTAATAGTCGGGGGGGGGGGGGGGGGGGGGGGGGGGTCAAAAAAACATAGAAAATTAACTCAAAATAAAGATTGATGAATAATATGCATTACCTTAGCAATGGAACCAACAGCGTCATCCAACTCAGTTTTAATTTCAAATCCAGCTGCATCATCCTTTGATTTATCCTCAAACCTCCTTCTCTCTCTTCTCTCATCATCATCCATTCTTCTAGGTCTCTTTTCATCCAAATTGACACTTTCTGGTCGGTCTTTCCTCTTATGCGAATTCGCTCTGTCTCCGTCTCTCTCAGATCGATGCTTGGACCGATGGTGATGGTGATGTTGATGGCGGTGCTCATCGCTACGGTGTTTGTCTCTGCTTGATTTCTCTTTCTCAGTACCTCTATCCATGAGACCTTGGATACAATTAGGGTACCACCTACACTTTATCGATGATCCCACGGGTCGGGTTTTATGCACCCCCTTCACATAAACGTTACCTTTCTTATCTTGTTACAATTATGTTGTTATTAGTAATTAATAATATACATATTATTTATATATACATTAGAAAGTAATTCTTAGTTATGCATAGTTTATTTATGCAGATTTTAGATATGCATAAATTATTTCTTTAAATTTGAATGTTGATTTGGTATATTAAAAGTTAACAAATATTATATACCTTACAATTTAAAAAACTATTTATAATTAAAATTAAAATATTATATTTTTCTTACAAAATATTAAAAAATTATATAAAAATTTTGTTTAGAAAAGGAAAGCAAAAAAGTGGGAAGTGATAAGGATAATACAGTTATTTCAACTTTTTATTCATGGATTATTAGTTATTCCATCTTTTACCCCATATAAAATAATAGATAGATTCCCTCAAAACTTATACATGTATTAATTATGCGAGTTTCTGAAATGCAAACAGAATGTCGTACTAATTTTATACATGAATAAATTATTATTTTTACTAGCTATCAAACGCGGCATAAGTATGCAGAAATCAATACATGAACAATGTGTCTCTTTACTAGCTACCAAATATGATATAAGTTATGCAGAAAATTAATGCATGAATAAGGTGTCTTTTTACTAGCTATCAAACGATCCCTAAGTGCTCTTATATAGGTTGAATAATATGACACACTTAGGACCGGTTTGGCTATGAGAATATTATTTGAGAATCATCATTTGATCATGAAAATTCTAAATATAACTTGAAGTTGTATTTAAAATTTGAAGAAAAAAAACTAAGATGTTATTTTCACTTTCAAACAACTAAATATTCATTGCATAAATTATAACCAAACACAACTCCGTCTTCAATTCCAACTTCAAAATCCCAAATAAAATGAAAAATATTTGATTTCATGGCCAAATGCCTACTTAATTGGCTCATATTCCACTTACCTAAATTTAGGGTACCTAATTGGTCGCGAGTGGTCATTAGAAACACCCCTAAATTTAGGTGCCTAAGTGAAAGCTAGAGCACACTTTAGTTGACTCATATGCATTCGGCCTTGTAGTTTTGGAACATTTATATGTATATATCATTTTTATTTAATTTAATAATTATTGGTGAGATTCTTGAAAGTATATTTATGTCCTAGAGACAAACTGTATTAGGACAAATGTATTTTATACACACTCATATTATTTATTAATGGAGATTAATATTTTGGCATTTGCAATTATTGAATTATTATTTGATTGTTTGTAATTATTCATTAATGTGCATCCCTTGAGCTTACATTGTCATTAATAGAGTGAGATATTCATTATAGAGTGTAACTCTTAAAATAGCCTCGACTAATGATCATCGAGAATGAGATATCGATGATATGTGATAAGTCGACATGTGGTCTGCATCACATCCTTATAGGATGTAGTATGTCTCACCTGCTACGAGTAATGGCTACTCGTGATGGACACGTGGATACTTTGAAAGTATTGGTATACATGTTGATATACTGTTTGTTGTACTTGTCTAAAGTAAGATCAGCGTGTGGGAGATAGAAGTCCTTAGACTTGAGGTCAATATGCGCCTTGTCTACTAGGGGTGAGCGGGTCCGGGTACCCTAACATTTTTGAACTACCCGGACCCTACCCGGTAAAAGATCGGTTCCTAAATTTACTATCCGGAACCTACCCGTAGCAATCATTACCCGAAACCTATCCGGACCCGCAGGGTCCGGGTAGGTTTCCGGCTACCCTGTAAATAAAAAACACAAATTAAGCAACAATTTTTAAGCCTATGAGAATAAAAAAGAGTTCTGAAATAATTTCATCAAGTAGTTTTTTAGCCTGCAATCGGAGTTTTTAGTACCCTTATAAGAAGTTTTAGAAAACTTATTCATTGTAGAAAAGCTAATTCTTGTAACCAAAACCTAAAATTGCAAGCCAAATTTGACACTCAATTAATTGAACGTGTTGATTTCAAAATAAATTTGAAAATATCTGAATTAAACTTATTTTCGTGTTCATAAGCTCTTCGATGCAAAAGAAAAGCTTTATTATACCAGTAAATCCCTAAATTTTATCTTCACAACTACAAAAATATACACAAATTTTAAAAATAGATTTACATTTCAAATAAAAAAGTAATACAAATTGAAGATGAGTATCGCCTGAAATAGAACATAAGCATATGATAATAAAAAGAAATTGAAGAGTTAGATATGAACCCATATGCATTTTAGGAATGACGTGAACACAACCAAGGGAGAGAAAGAGGCAAATGTGAAGCTTCAATGACGACAACGATGAAAGTACCTGAGAGAAAGCTTCAACAACAACGACGATGAAGCTCGGTGGTGTAGCTAAAACGCCATTGTTATTGAGAGAGTTTTGAGTGTTTTCTCTTAGGGCACAAAGAGCATTCTAGAATAAAGGGGCGAAAAAGCTAAAATATTTACGTCTTGGGGTGGGGAAAATCAATGTGCATGCGTGCAACAAACAATTTTGGAGAAAGTTAAAAGTGGTCCAAATGTTTCTAAAAAAAGTAAAAATATTTAATATTTTATAGGTTCCGGGTATCGGTTCCGGGTCCGGGTACCCTGTCTCTATTTGCCGGAATCGGAACCGGACCCGACATTGATCGGTTCCTAATTTTACTACCCGGACCCTACCCGTTATTATAATATATCTACCCGGAACCTACCCGTTAGTGTCGGTTCCGGTCGGGTATCTGGGTACCCTGTACCCGTGCTCACCCCTATTGTCTACAAAGTAATGTACTTTGATCCCGTCTTAAGCTCAAATGTCTTATAGGTTGAGATACGGCTTGTATTGGGTACATTACGATATGGAATGGAGGTGGTAGTTGAGCCAAGATTAGGATTCATTCCTCGAATGTATATTCGAGAGAACACTCGGATTCTCAGTGATATTAGGTTGACTAAGTCGTTGGCCAACGTGACATATTTAGAATATGGTCTAATCGTCAACTAATATATATGAGATACAATGATTAAGCCATTTGGATAGACACTTGACGAATCCTAAGCTTGATCGGGTGTGTCGTGAATGAAAGGATTTTATCTTACCGCATAAAGGTTAAGTTTACTGGATTCGCGTAAACGTACCTCACATATTGAGTTCGTCTTCCGGCGCCGTCTAGGAGTTCCGTGTAGACCTTAATTAGATTAATGTCGATATGAGAAGGCATGTAGGGTCACACTATGTCGATTGTCCGTTTCGATCTAAGGATGTATTGAGAGAGTAATTAAATGTTCGATTTAGAATAGAGATATTTAAATGAATAATGATTATATTAATTAAGTCAAAATTGGATTTTGAATTTAATTAAGAATACACGAAAAATAAACCGAAGCAGTGCTGGAGCATGTCGAGCGTCGCGGCGCCCATACCCTAGGCCCGCGGCGCCTCTGCCTCAAATTTTGGGTCAGGCCCAAGGTCAAACCCTAATCCGGTTTTGACCTATTTTTCAACTATAAATAGAGTCATTCACCTCATCATTTACACACGAATTTTTCAGAATATCATTCTAAGCCTTAGAGACTTAGAATCAAATACTCTCTCGAACCTCTGTCAGATTTCCTACCTTTCCGAAGGAGAAATACATTGAAGCTTGGAGCTTGCAATCGGAAGGGCAATTGCGTGTGCACCTCATAGTTGATAAAGATTCCAGATAATTCTAACTTGTAAGTATGTGTTTTATGTTACAAGTTCCATTGTTGTATAACCACACCAGAATTATTGTTGGGGTAAGTAAGAAACAAAACTTTTAAACTTCCGTTGTGCCTTACTTATGTGTTTTGAACCCAACAAAACCCTTCAGTGGTATCAAGAGCTCAGGCTGATTAAATGGTTATATAACAATTGAATAGAATAATAATATGGGTTAAACATAAAATTGGATTAAAACGAGGTTTCTTGAAATCCTAAATGTCTTGAACGAATGTTGACCTTTTGTTTTCATCCTAAACTATCTCATACACTAACTCGAGGAAGTCATTCCGTTCTAACTCGAACTAAGCCAAAGTGCATTGTCCGGCTCATTGCACTGTACATGGCTAAGAACGAGTAAGAACGGATGATGGTCGATATGGGCGTTATTAATAATTGTGGGTGATGATAAAAGACATGTGGTTTGATCCCTAAATTGGATTTAGAGATCAAACGATTCTGAGAATCAACACAGAAACGTTTGTCAGGACATGAGTGTCGCGACCCTAAAGTAGGGCGTCGCAACGCTTGCTAAGGTTTCAAGATGGCGTCACGGCTCTAATGCATTTGCAGAAGCATAATTATTTTTGCCTCTGCAGCGCCGTGGCGCTAATGCATTTTTTCAGAAGCCCAAAGACTACTGCCTCAGTGGCACTGCGGCCCCACCTGTCCAGAAACAAAAAAAAACCAGAGTTCAGAATGTTTAACCCAATATTATTATATACAATATATTATTTGATAAGTATACTGTTTATGTGCTAAATGTCAAAATATTTGTCATTTACATTTCTAGAATAGTGTCCGCTATAACTGTCTGGACAGACGGCGCCCAGTGTTTGATTAAACCATCTTCTATCATGCATATTGAGTTGACGGTTCCCAAACTATATGTGTTATTAGTTTTGCATGATGTTAAGATGTCATATTAGATATGACATAAAAGAGTTGATCTTGGTTAAAACTCCGAATTAAAATGTTCCCAAAAACTTTAAATACAAGTCTATTAAAATGCATCGTCCATTATAATTGTTAGAGTGCAAAATCCTTTTCGGCGATACGAGTATTTATGCCAAAGCATTTGCTCTAAGTCTACGAGGATCCAGACTCTTTCATAGATGTATTTTAATGTAAAGGTAAATGATAAACTTTTGTGGGTATTTACACCAAAGTGTTTGCACACAAAGGCCAAATTTGCTTAGATACATAAACGCAGTCGTGTAATGAGGTTGACTTGCTTAAACAAATCTTGGCGCCAAAGTGTCGGACTAATCTAAGGACACAAGATTAAATGTAATAATTTCATCAACCAAGAGTTGCGAATAAGTTTTACAATTGGTTTAGAACCTACCAAGATATGTTATTGAAGTTATCAGCCGAAGCAAATGCGGAGATAGCATAGGCTTGGATCTTGGCACATTATGACCTCAATTAATATAGGTCTGTATTCTACCATGGGGTCGTAGAAATATGTTAAAATAGTAGGAGCTAATTAAAAAAAAGGCCTTGTTGATTAGCCTAAATGAATGTGTATAATAGAAAATAGATTTTGAGTTTGATTTCCGGTCTATCTAATTCTTCAGATTATAAAAGATGTCGAGTTTATCGTTGAAAATGTTGATTGAGATGAATAAACTTACTGGACCGAACTACCTTGACTGGCTAAGGAATTTGCGAATAGTACTCAGACAAGAGAAAATAGAATACGTGTTGGACACGGTGTTCCCAACAGTCCCTGCGACAGATTTTAACGAATATGCCTCTTTACATAAATATGCTTACCAGAAACATCTAGATGATGCCACTTCGGCACAATGCGTAATGCTGTCTTCTATGTCTATGGAACTTCAGAGACAGCATGAGAACATGGGGCCAAATGAGATGCTAGAACACTTGAAGAGTCTCTATGACTCTCAATCCCAGACTATGGAATATGAGTTGCTAATAGAAATATTCAAGTGTAAGCTCAATGAAGGGGGCCCGGTCTCACAACACGTGTTGAAGATGATAGGGGTGATAGAGAGGCTTGCTTCGATTGGAACGAAGCTTGAAAAAAATATCGCTACCACCCTCATCCTGAACTCTCTCCCTCGTTCCTTTGAGAACTTCATAGTGAATTTCAACATGAATGGAACGAAGGCGACTTTACCGGAGCTGCACAATATGCTCAAGACCTTTGAGTCCTCCACTTCCAAAGGCAAAGTTGTGCTCATGGTGAGCTCTTCTAGCCGACCCAAGTCAAAAGACAAGGAATGGTAGAAGAAGAAGGGCAAGGCAATCGCTGCGCCCTCAGCTATGAAGCCCAAGGGAGGTGTGAAGAAGAAGGTGAGCGCGACTAAGGATGAATGCCTCAACTGCCATATGAAGGGGCATTGGAAAAAAGACTGCACGATGCTAGGATGAGGGAAAGCACCAGGTGCTCCTGCCTTTGGTGGACAAGGTATGTACGTCATTGAAATAAATGTCTATAAATAACTCTCATTCCTAGGTATTGAATACCGCTTGTGGCTCACACATTGTACAAATGTGCAGGAGCTAACTGATAGCAGAAAAGTTGGACCGAGAGAGGTAGACCTACGCGTTGGAAATGGAGCACGAGTGGATGTTGAGCGCGTAGGGACTTATAGATTAAATTTACCTTCCGACTATTGTTTAGTGTTGAATGATTGTTTTTATGTTCCCTTGTTAACAAGGAATATTATTTCTATCCCAGTGTTGGACATGAAGGGTTTTTTCTCGTATATTTGTAATGGCAGTCACGTACTGTCTTTTAATAATGTTATCTATGGAATTGCTCCTCTTGTGGATGGATTATATACACTGAACTGTAGTAGAGAGATATTCAATGTACAAAATAAACGAGCCAAGACAATTAATAAAAACTCTACCTACCTATGGCACTGCATACTTGGTCATATCAACGAATTAATGATAGCAGGATTGAGGAAGTTAGACTACCTCGAACCATTTGACTTGGAGTCTTATGGTAACTGTGAATCTTGCTTGAGAGGAAAGATGACCAATAAACCACTTTTTGGGAAAGCTGTGCGAGCCAATGAGGTGCTTGAATTGGTCCATACTGATGTATGTGGGCCATTCTCGACTCAAGCTAAAGGAGCCTTCCCATACTTCATCACATTTACTGACGACTTCACAAGGTATGGTTATGTGTATCTTATAAGACACAAATCCGAAGCTTTTGAGAAGTTCAAAGAGTACAAGTCGGAAGTAGAGAAGCAACTTGCAACAAGTATCAAGACCCTTCGATCGAATCGAGGAGGTGAGTACTTGAGCAAGGATTTTTTAGATTACTTAAAGTTGCATGGAGTCCAATCATAATGGACACCTCCAGAAATGCCACATATGAATGGTGTTGCCGAAAGGACAAAATCGAACCTTATTGGATATGGTTCGATCCATGATGAGCTCTTCAACTCTACCGACTTACCTTTGGGGACATACTATACAAACCTCTATATATATTCTGAACAGGGTTCCTTCCAAATCAGTAGAAAAGACACCCTATCAGATATGGTGTGGAAAGAAGCCAACTCTTAAACATATGAGACCTTGGGGGTGCCCTATATATGTTAAAAAGATGCTCAATGACAAGTTGAAATCTAAAAGTGAGAAATGTTACTTCGTGGGGTATCCAAAAGAAAACTAAGTGATACTACTTCTATCTTCCTGGAGAACATAAGGTCATTATTTCCAGAAACGCAACTTTCCTTAAAGAAGAATATGTCTACAAGGAACAAAGCTGCACAAAGATAGAACTTGAAGAAATTCAAGAACCACAAGATAATACAGAAAATGAACCCTTGTCGAATGCCCTAAACAAGGATTCAGTGGGGGTATCTGGTGAATATTGGGTGCTTAGAGTATGCCCTTCAGCCAGTGGAGAGTGTTGTGAGTGATAGTGAAGAAATGCAAGTCTCTCATACACAACTAATGAAAGATGGTACAATGGTTGTACATCATTCCATTCAGGAAATACATGAAAATGACATTCCTGAAAGCTCTCTAGGTGATGGATTGTCCAACACACAAAGACCTTCTCACAATCAGAATGCAACAAACACTGAAACGCAGAATACTCAACTACGTAGGACCATTAGGACTCATCGTCCGCCTGAAAGACTTAATCTCCTTGTTGAAACACACAATGAGATAGATATTCTTGATGACGATGAACCTACAACCTACATCAAAGCTATGTTATACATTGATTCGCAGAGATGGCAAGAATCCATGAAATCTGAGATGGACTCGATGTACATAAATCAAGTTTGGAACTTGGTTGATTTGCCAACAGGGGTTTGACCCATAGGATGCAAATGGGTCTTCAAGAAAAAGATTGATGCATATGGCAAGGTACATACTTATAAAGCAAGATTGGTGGCTAAAGGTTATAATCAACGGCCTGAGGTCGATTATGATGAAACCTTTTCACATGTTTCTAAGATAAGTCCATTCGGATTTTGCTTGCAATAGCTGCATATTATGACTCTGACATTTGGCAGATGGACGTCAAAACTGCTTTCCTCAATGGTAATCTAGTTGAGGAAGTGTATATGAAACAACCTGAGGGTTTTTCAATTGAGTCCAAACCAAATGTTGTGTACAAGCTACAAAAGTCTATTTATGGGCTTAAGCAAGCCTCGAGGAGTTGGAACATTTGCTTTGATAAAGCTATCAAGTCATTTGATTTCGTTAGAAGCAAAGATGATCTATGTGTTTATAGTAAACGCAAGGATGAGAGTATTGCCTTCATTATCATATATGTAGATGACATATTAATAATGGAAGACAATAAGACTCTCATGCAGTCAGTCAAAGAGTGGTTGTCCAGTACCTTCATGATGAAGGATTTAGGTGAAGCCTGCTGCATTCTGGGATTAGAATCTATAGAGATAGACCTAACAGATTATTGGGGCTGTCACAGTCAGTCTACATAGACAAAGTGCTTAGACGTTTTTCTATGAAAAATTCCAAGAAAGGCGGTCTACCTATGGAACAAGGCATCAAGTTATCTAAGAAGGATAGTCCTTCTAATACTATGAAACTTGAACGCATGAAAATGATCTCATATGCTTCAGCTATAGGATCAATCATGTATGCCATGACCTGTACTAGGCCAGATGTGTCCTTTGCACTTAATATTACTTGCAAGTTCCAGCAAAATCCTGGGGAAGAACACTGGAAAGCAGTCAAGAGTATTCTTAAGTATCTTAAACGAACTAAAGAATATTTCTTAGTCTATGGTGGACAAGAGAAGATGGTATGTACTGGGTACACTGATGCTAGCTTCCAGACAGATGTTGATGACTACAAATCTTAATCAGATTACACATTCATTTTCAATGGTGGAGCAGTAAGCTGGAAAAGTTCCAAACAAGCTACAACTGCTGATTCGACAACAGAAGTTGAGTACATTGCTGGATCGGAAACTGGTAAAGAAGTTGTCACGATATCTGAGTTCATGAAGGAACTAAGGGTTGTTCCAAGTGCCACTTGTCCAATAATGGTTTATTGTGACAACACTGGTGCCATTGCGCAAGCTAAGGAACCAAGATCAACCAACAGAAACAATCATGTACCAAGGAAGTACCACACACTCAGGCAGATGGTGGAGACTGAAGAGATTAGATTAGTCTATGTCCCACAGACGATAATCTAGCTGACCGTTCACTAAACCATTAAGCTTAGTCAAACATAATGGTTATTTTGAAAATATGGGCATTAGATATGTTGGAGATTGGCTCTAGGCCAAATGGGAGATTGAAAGTATATTTATGTCCTAGAGACAATCTGTATTAGGACAAATGTATTTTATACACACTCATATTATTTATTAATGGAGATTAATATTTTGGCATTACAATTATTGATTGTTTGTAATTATTCATTAATGTGCATCCCGTGAGCTTACGTTGTCATTAATAGAGTGAGATATTCATTATAGAGCGTAACTCTTAAAATAGCCTCGACTAATGATCATCGAGAATGTGATATCGATGATATGTGATAAGTCGACATGTGATCTACATCACATCCTTACAGGATGTAGTATGTCTCACCTGCTACGAGTAATGGCTATTTATGATGGACACATGGATACTTTGGAAGTATTGGTATACCCTGCTAATATACTGTTTGTTGTACTTGTCTAAAGTAAGATCAGCGTGTGGGAGATAGAAGTCCTTAGATTTGAGGTCAATACACGCATTGTCTACAAAGTAATGTACTTTGATCCCGTCCTAAGCTCAAATGCCTTATAGGTTGAGATACGGTTTGTATTGGGTACGTTACGATGTGGATTGAAGGTGGTAGTTGAGCCAAGATTAGAATTCATTCCTCGAATGTATATTCGAGAGAACACTCAGATGCTTAGTGATATTAGGTTGACTAAGTCATTGGCCAACGCAATAAACATATTTAGAATATGGTCTAATCGTCAACTAATATAGATGAGATACAATGATTAAGCCATTTGGATAGACACTTGACAAATCCTAAGCTTGATCGGGTGTGTCGTGAATAAAATGATTTTATCTTACCACATAAAGGTTAAGTTTACTGGATTCGCGTAAACGTACCTCACATATTGAGTTCGTCTTGCGGCGCCGTCTAGGAGTTCCGTGTAGACTTTAATTTGATTAATGTCGATATGAGAAGGCATGTAGGGTCACAATATGTCGATTGTTCGTTTCGATCTAAGGATGTATTGAGAGAGTAATTAAATGTCCGATTTGGATTCGAGATATTTAAATGAATAATGATTATTTTAATAAAGTCAAAATTGGATTTTGAATTTAATTAATAATGCATGAAAAATAAATCGAGGCAATGCAGGAGCACGTTGAGCGCCGCGACACCCATACCCTAGGGCCGCGGCATAGTACATGCGCATGTTGAGCGTTGCGGTGCCAATACCCTAGGGCCACGACGCCTCTGCCTCGAATATTGGGCCAGACCCAAGGTCAAACCCTAATCCGGTTTTGACATGTTTTTCAACTATAAATAGAGGCATTCACCTCATCATTTAAACACGAATTTTGAGAATATCATTCTAAGCCTTAGAGACTTAGAATCAAATACTCTCTCGAACCTCTGCCGAATTTCCTAGCTTTCCGAAGGAGAAATACATTGAAGCTTGGAGCTTGCAATCAGAAGGGCAATTGTGTGTGCACCTCACAATTGATAAAGATTCTAGATAATTCTAACTTGTAAGTATATGCTTTATGTTACAAGTTCCATTGTTGTATAACCATACCAGAATTATTGTTGTGGTAAGTAAGAAAAACTTTTAAACTTCCACTGTACCTTACTTATGTGTTTTGAACCCAACAAAACCTTCAATTCTTAGTTATAGATTAGATTTAGTAATTGATGCCCCAAAAAATTGGCCATGGATAGTTATATCCCACCAAATAGACTAAAAAGGAGAATCCAAATATTCAACATCTAATTTTACGTTTTCCTTTCAAAACTCATTTAGTTTCACAGTTGTCCCTTCCCATAACCCTTCACGCATAACCTCAAATCTTTATTGCCCAAAAAAGCGAAGACTGTGAATCGGCAATGAAACTCATATGCTGATTTGGTACTGAAACTCCCATTATATATTTCATTGTAGGTGATTTTATATACAAAAACAACATTATCAACAATAAAATCAGATAAAACAATATCTTCTCTTCTAACCCAGATGCTCGGGTCAACGTGCATGTGCCTAGATTAATTTCATGAGGTATCTGCTGCTTCCATCAACACAAGTTGTAGTAACTCCGTCATCATAGCTTATACAATGAGAAAAAATCACCTAAGATTTTTATCGAATGAGAAAAAATCACCTAATATTTTTATCGCCTCTGAAATTTGAACTTGAGATTTTTTCATAAATGTGAGCTACAAAAAAAGTATCACAATCTTCATCCAATAACAAATTAGATACTATAATAGTTTTGCAACCTCATCATATTAACATTAATTTTGTTAATAAGTGGCTCGTTACTACACTATGAATCGAGCCAAAGTATATTAATCTCCGATAACCGAAATTTCACTTTACTCCTTTAATCCAAACATCCTTAAACTTTCATAAGACTTTTCTATAAATATAAGGCATTTCGCTTAGTTAGTCAATATAATAAGTTTTAATTCTAAAGATACCTACTTTTAGTCACATTGGCCCAAAAATTATTATACGACACAACTAGTTTGAAATCACATTTTGTGAGCATTACCGGTTGATTTCTTTACACCTTTTCCTACAATGTGTGGCACAATGTTAGAAGCGTACTCAAAAGAGTGAACTAAACAGAGATAAAGAAAAATCTCCTTCACCCACTAAAAGTATTTAATGAATTAAAAAAGTTCACCGAATTTTTTATGATGGTGCGTCTTTTAGTGTTGCTCCAACACAGTTATTGAAGTAACAATATTAACATTACCACTGGCTCATCTCATATTCTCCAGCGAATTTGTTTCTATTTGATTTTATATGTACTTGTATAGATCAGGCCGAGAATTTTGTTCTTCTGATTTTGCTTTCACTAATGTTTTTAATTGCATTTGTTCTCCGGCGAAGCTCCATTTTAACGACGAATTGTAACCCAGAAAGAAAATAGAGTGAGAATGGATATACCATATGATTGAAGAGAGGAACCAACAATATTAGAAGCGTACTCAAAAGAGTGAACTAAACAGAGAGATAAATAAAAATCTCCTTCACCCACTAAAAGTATTTAATGAATTAAAAAAGTTCACCGATTTTTTTATGATGGTGCGTATTTTAGTGTTGCTTCAACACAGTTATTGAAGTAACAATATTAACGTTACCACTGGCTCATCTCATATTCTCCCGCGAATTGATTTCTATTTGATTTTATATGTACTTGTATAGATCAGGCCGAGAATTTTGTTCTTCTGATTTTGCTTTCACTAATGTTTTTAATTGCATTTGTTCTCCGGTGAAGCTCCATTTTAACGACGAATTGTAACGCAGAAAGAAAATAGAGTGAGAATGGATATACCATATGATTGAAGAGAGGAACCAACAATATTAGAAGCGTACTCAAAAGAGTGAACTTAACAGAGAGATAAATAAAAAAATCTCCTTCACCCACTAAAAGTATTTAATGAATTTAAAAAGTTCACATAATTTTTTTATGATGGTGCGTCTTTTAGTGTTTGCTCCAGCACAATTATTGAAGTAACAATATTAATGTTACCATTGCCTCATCTCATATTCTCCGAAAAATTGATTTCTATTTGATTTTATATGTACTTGTACAGATCATGTCGGGAAATTTGTTCTTTTGATTGCTTTCACTAATGTTTATGATTGCATTAGTTCTCCGGGCGAAGCTCCATTTTAACGGCGAATTACAATCCAAACAGAAAATAGAGTGAGAATGGATATACCATATAATTGAAGAGAGGAACCAATAATGTTAGAAGCAGACTCAAAAGAGTGAGCTAAACATAGAAATAAAGAAAAATCTCCTTCACCCACTAAAAATATTTAATGAATAAAAAAAATCACCAAAAAAAATTTCCGGCCGAAAGTATGTGGAATTTGTTTAGAAGGGGAAATGTGGGCTGGGTAGGTGGGGTTTGGGTTTAGATTTTTTTTAATTTTCAGTTTTGTTGAAAAGAAATTCTATTTTTTCATAATTCATTTTTAACTATCATTTCGAATTCAAATGTTATGTGTCTTCATTTAATTTGCTACTTTGACATGTTATCGGCGATTGTGTTACACTCACTTTACATTTATGACTTGATTGTAAAAAAGTGTCTAATTGAAACAAATTTCGGATAGTGTAAGTGTTCAATAGTAACACCCCAAATTTAAGTGTGTAAGGGAAAGATGGTCCAACTTTAGGTGTCTCCCATGGGTTCAACCAAACTTATATGCCAAATGAAAAGTTAAAGTTCATTTCCTAACAACATATGCCATGAGAGCAACAAGAAAGCCAAACAAGCACAAGATGATCAAACTTTGTTGGACCAATTTTTTCCTCAACTGGTCTATTATTACCGTATCCACAATAACAAAATCCTCAAAACTGTCAACATGTTGATTGCCATCTCAAAGAGCATCTAATTTTCTCTTTAACTTATTATAGTTACACCATTAACCACCTTCTCAGTCAACATCTAATTTGTTATGGTTACAACATTATTAACAGCAGAAGCTTCAAAATCAGCTATCTTCTTTGTCAAATTATTCCTTTTGGATTGTTGATGATATTTCTAGCTCCTGAATGAAATTTATCATCATCTCAATCCCAAAAGTTACATGATTGATTCAGCCCAAAATTCCACAATATAATCAACAAATAAAACCTTCATCCAATTAAAATGGAAGAAATATAACTCCAACATAAACGTACCTTGGATACATGGCACTCGACAAATGGTCTACCAACATTATTCGGTGTCCACACTGTAAAATAATTTACTTCTTTTCGAACAATTGAGCCACTCGGCCCCTCAGACATTCTTGGAAAGGGATTTGGATTAGGAAATGGGTCGAATGAGTTAGGGATTTGGATTAAACGGTAACAAGTCGGGTTTGGGATGGGTTAATTTAGTCATATGAATGTTTAATTGGATACTACGTGTAAAATTAGGTATTGCAAAACCCATCATTTGAGCTGTATCTAATTATTAACAAACAACATGAATGAACTATTTCGAATAGTTCGATGACATATTTGGATTTTTTACTAAAATAAATGATAAGTTGGGGTTATATTATGTTATGTTCCAGCTCAATAGCCACAAAGGTGTAAAAAATCCAAAGATAAGAGGATGTTAGAATTGATTTATTTTATTAGATTTTAAGCTATTTTCTACTTTTTGTGGTGTTTTAAAAAGATAAAAATATTTGTAAACATTTATTTTAAACCAAAAAAGTCTAAAAATAAACTAAAAATTAAAAATTAAATACTCCATATTAACAACTTATGACTTTTAACTTTTATAATCTACTTTTAAAAAATCAATCCAAATACACCTCTTCCATATAGTATTATTTCTCTTCGCCACTACTGTCAGGAATCGTTTGGTACACGATATAATTTGAGATATTGCAGTACTAATTTTATATATAGAATGTATAAATATATTTTATATAAAATAAAGTATAAAATAAAACTCGAATTTAAAGATAGAAATATTCCATCTCATCTCATCTCATCTCAGGCTTGTGCAGGAAAAAGAAAAAAAAAAAGGAAAAAGCAGTAGGATGGTGAGATGAGAATAGGAAGAGAGAGAGAGGGTTACCATATACATTTCTACTTTACAAGAGAAGACAAACCCTCCTCAGATCTCAACCCTCCCTTTCTTTGATCGCTTCAATTTTTCTTAAATATAATATTTGGGATGCTGTCCATAGATCAAATTATTTCGTGGATTGGATTTCACTTGACGGTCTACGGTTTCATTGCATGTGCCCCGGGTTAATTTCTTATACGACGACGAAGAAGAAAAAGCAGCGCCTGATCGATGAGTGTGTGATCCTGTTTGATTTTCCTTTTCTTTTTTTCTTATCAGATTTGAACTAGCAATGTCGTAATGGCTACAATATTTGATATCAGCCGTGGAAGGGCAAAAATGAATCAAATTTTTGGTAGGTAAACCCTAGAGATGGGTGAATTGTAGTTTGTAAGGGAGATTATTGAACAATCTTTAATGGAAGATTGGTCCAAGTATGCCCATAGTCCGTCTCATTTGGCAGTAGCTAAGCGAGACTACGCCACTTTGAAAGGGATCGTTGGTTTCCTGCCTCGTCTTGCCAAGGCTGCTGAAGTCAATACTGAGGCAGAGTCTGTGGCTGCTGAGGTTGATGCTGATGCTGTTTCTGCAGTAATCGATAGGAGAGATGTTCCTGGCCGTGAAACTCCATTGCACCTTGCTGTTCGGTTGAGGGACCCAATCTCTGCTGAGATATTGATGGCTGCAGGTGCTGATTGGAGTCTTCAGAATGAGAATGGTTGGAGTGCTCTTCAGGAAGCAGTGTGTACACGGGAGGAGAACATTGCTATGATTATTGCTCGACATTATCAACCTCTTGCTTGGGCCAAGTGGTGCCGTAGACTTCCTAGGATTGTTGCCTCTGCTGCTCGTATTCGTGACTTCTATATGGAGATAACGTTCCACTTTGAGAGCTCGGTGATTCCGTTTATCGGTCGGATTGCTCCGTCAGACACGTACCGCATTTGGAAACGGGGTTCTAATCTTCGTGCAGATATGACACTTGCAGGATTTGATGGGTTCCGAATTCAACGTTCGGATCAAACTTTCCTCTTTCTTGGGGAGGGGTATTCATCAGAAGATAGTACCAGATCTTTATCTCCCGGTTCTTTAATTATCCTTGCGCATAAGGAGAAGGAGATCATAAATGCATTAGAGGGAGCTTGTGTGCAACCATCAGAAGCTGAAGTAGCCCATGAAGTTGCTTTGATGTCCCAAACAAATATGTATAGGCCAGGAATTGATGTTACTCAGGCTCAGCTTGTTCCTCATTTAAATTGGAGGAGACAGGAGAGGACTGAGATGGTTGGTAAATGGAAGGCAAATGTGTATGATATGCTTCACGTGATGGTTAGTGTAAAATCAAGGCGTGTTCCTGGTGCCATGACTGATGAAGAGCTCTTTTCTATGAATGATGATGGCAAATTAACAAACTCTGGTGAACATGATGATTATAATGGTGTATTAACAGCTGAAGAAAGAATGCAATTAGATTCTGCACTTCGAACAGGTAATTCAGATGGACTTGGTGATGATGAGGAGCTTGAGGTTCAGGATTGCCACGACAACTCTAGTGGAGGTTCATTTAGAAGTTGTGAATCCAATGGTGTTCCTAAAGAGAAGAAGAGTTGGTTTGATTGGAACAAGAAAAATTCCAAAGGCACTGGTGATGATTTAGAGGATTCAAAGATTGTGAAAAGGTTCTCAAAGTCGGCTCCAGATGATAGCAAGCAGAAATCCAATGACACTCATATATCATCATCCGAAGTTCAAGGGGAAGATACCCTGGATGTTAAACGGAGAAAAGATAAGAGCGGCAAGAAGAAAAAGAAAAAAGGGCCTATGGGTGAGTCTAAGAATGAAAGTGAGTACAAAAAAGGTTTAAGACCTGTTTTGTGGTTGACACCTGACTTCCCGCTGAAAACAGAAGAGCTTTTGCCATTACTAGACATATTAGCCAACAAGGTTAAAGCTGTTAGAAGGTTGAGGGAGCTTTTGACTACTAAGCTACCCCCCGGCACATTTCCAGTAAAGGTACATGATGCATTTTTTTATTATGTTATCTTCCCTCTTGCTTCTAGTTCTTTCTCCTTGGTCTTCATTTTACTGGTAATATATTCTGAACTTCCTTTTTCCACATGGCTAACTTATGCTTATATCAGAGACACTTGAGGAAGGGTGGGTGGGGTCTTTAATATCTCAATTCCCTCATAGATGCACACTGTGTTCATCCACTACGAACCTATCGATGCTGTTACATTTGTGTTCCAAAGAAGGATCGCATGACCGGTGAAACAAAATATGAAGCAAGTCATTTCCCTCTTTAAAATTTTGTTCCACGTGTATTAGACTCTACCCTTCTTGTTTGTTCCTTTGTATGACATAAGCACCGTAGCTCATGACATGTTATCTCATCCTTTTGTTACTTTAGTCACCCAGTGATGTGCACGTTAGAGTGACAAGGACATAGGATTGTCATATATATATGGATGATTTGCACAAATAAAATCTTTCCGTGCCACCATTTAAATGTTTACCTTGTTAAGAGAAGTCTTGGGAAAATAGCCTCTGCAGCAGAATCTGGAAGCACACTCCTGGTGGTTGCCAGGATTGCTTGACTTGTGTTGATTCGCCAGGATTTCTAAGCAAAATCCACCAGGATTTCTAAGCAAAATCCACCAGGATTTCTAAGCAAAATCCACCAGGATTCTAAGCAAAATCCACCAGGATTTCTAAGCAAAATCCCGGTGATCACCAGAATTGGCCAAGACCTGACTTAAGAAAAAGTTATGGTGGTTCGTCAGGATTTCTGGTCAAATCCTGATAGGTTGCAAGAATTATGATCATAAATCCTGACAAATTGCTAGAATTGGCTACAAAATTTTGACGGGTCACCATAACTTTTTAGGTAAATTTCACCAAAACGTCAAAATTGGTCTAAATCAATTCCGAATGACTCCAATTTTTTACATACAACCTTCTGATACCAATCTCAATACTCCCTCTGTCCCAATTTATGTGACATCATTTCCTTTTTGGTCTGTCCCAAATAGAATGTCACCTTTCTATATTTAGAAATAATTTAACTTTATGAGATGATTTACAACCACATATTTATATAAGACTTGTTTTGGACCACACATTTCAAAAGTATTCCTTTCTTTCTTAAAGTCCGTGCAAAGTCAAATGGTGCCACATAAATTGGGATGGAGGGAGTAATTTCCAATGGTTAGGACAAAAGGTTAGTAGGTATTTGAGTTTTGTTGTGATGTGTGTGAGAGAGGTGGGGGGCTATCCTTTCCATCTCCTCTTCTCCTTTTCTTAGTAGTAGTATTTAGGTATTGCGTAGATCATTATTCCTATGTGTGTATTACTTCATTTGTTCTATATCTTGATATTTTGCTGTCTTATTTTTTCTGCAATCTTGCATTGACTATGTTTTTTTTTTTTGAGCCGAGGGTCTATCGGAAACAACCTCTCTGCCCCACAAAGGTAGAGCAAGGTCTGCGTACATCCTATCCTCCCCAGACCCCACTTTGTGGGGATTACACTGGGTATGTTGTTGGTTAGGTTCAACCTAAACCTTCAAAGATCAATACACCCATTGTCTTGTCCAACAAGATTTTTTCAAGCTCAACCATACCAACAATGGTGTTCTTCAATTTCCAACCAAACCAATACCAATCATTTAGGATAGCCAATATAAGCTTAATGGAACATTACCCCATCAGTTCCAACCACAAATACAATGGGAGGAGGAATGAGTGGAAGGAGAAGGGAAAGGGGAGAAGGAGGAGAAATTGTGTCGAAACTCTATTTTTGCACAACTTTTCTTAACAGTGGTCAAAAATAAAACCCTGCTCCTTAAAAAGTCTTTCCCATATAAATTCCTGTATATATATAGGACAAAATATGGTGGATATTCTTTAAAGTTCAATAAAATTGACTTTTAACTGTTGTAAGATTTCTTTGTGATTTTTGTCTTTATGTTGGTGTGACGGTAGGGTTGAAGTATAGCAAGGTCAAAGGTGAAGTGGATTTTGGGGAGTTTATCTTACATGTTGAGTTAAGAGATCATCCTATATGGTGGAGGCTTTTGGTATCATTTGGCTTTTACCTTACCTAAGTTTAACCTTCCCTCCTTTTTCTTGACTTGTTTCATATGTTCTTTTCTTGATTCTATTTAGGTGAAAACAGACATGTTGAGGTCTTGATGGAATGGAATTATCTTCAATTATTTAATGTAATTCAAATATATCTCATTATAAGTACACCAAGTTGTGCTCCCAGTATATTTTGGTTCAGTGGTAAAGAAACAGATAGTGATGTCTGCGTTAAGCACATGTCTCAAGTAAGAACCTTACAAAGCCTGGTATTTAAGTGGATAGGGGTAGAGTGGCGGGGCCATTTTACATGGAGTTCCGAACCGCATGCCAGTTGGTCCTCAGCTATTTCTTGGTTTAAAAAACAAGTACACCAAGTTGGTGTTAAAGTATTTACATTTGGTTTTGTGAGAACCACAATCATCCAATGAATTATAACTATCTATACTATAGGGGACTGGCTCTTTAAACCAAAAGTATATATGACACAAGAATGATTTTTAATACTTCTTGCACATTCTTGTTATAATGAAACAGTCTCCTATTTCTTTCACTCCAAAGAGGCTAAAAGAGACATAATGCTGCTGTTCTCCAAACTGCCTTCCTCTTAATGAATTCTATGTTGCCTACCTACCTTAGTAACACCCAAGAAATGTTAAGCATAGAGAAGACCAAGGTTCAAACATGTGAGGTAAAGTTGCAATGCAATAGGAGGTGGTTAGTGTTCTTTCCATTCTTCTTACAAGAAATAGTAGCTCTCAACAATTTGCGTCCTCTTCTTAAGATTATCCATGTTTAAGGTTGCTTCTCACATTGTATACGAGGTGAAAAAAGCTACTTTCGTTGGTGCCTTGGTCTTTCAAATCTTCTCCAGATCTACATATTCTCTCCTCCTACTAAAATCTCTATTAAAGTGATGTCATTGTTAATTTTTTACCCATCTGTGTCCTTTTTAAAATTTTATTAGTGACAGGTCGCTTTTGTTCTCAAATTTTCTATGATAGGGTCATTCTTCCTGAAAGAAATATAGTTACTTTTTAATAGACTGGGAAGACCTTGTTAAAAGATAAAATTATGTTATGTTCTCTATTCCTTCACGAATCAAGTGTAACTCGGAGGAATAGAAGAGGTTTAGTGAGCAGAACTTGAAATAAAATGGATGTTTTCTATCCTGTACCCTGGATGGTTTCAGTTCCATTAACGTACCTGAAGGTAGCTACAGTCTTTTGTATAAGTTGTTAAAAACACACGAAGAACTTGCTAAATCTTGAACCTATCCATATTCCATACATGAATATAAGTAAAGTAGGAGAAGAGTAATTAGGTATTTCCCCAAGGACAGAGTATTGTTGAATGGTTGTCTCCACATGAATTATGGAACTCCAATATTTCCTTACAGCTGCTATTAGTTAAACATTTCTCCCTCCAGCATGTATACATGCAATGGTAGAGATTTGAAACTAGCAAGTATAGTAAGTAACATGTTTGCGTTGTCAATAGTGATCCAAGTTGCGCATACTCTTCATTTGTGGTGCCACACCTGTATTATCACAACACCGACACTAATCTGGGTGTGGGATACATACCGGATCTGGTCAATCAACATTGGGTATTTTTTTTTTTTGAAATTGGTAACGTTGGTATTGAGAGAACTAGGGCAGTGCTGAAGCCATATTTACAGGGGAGAAAAACCCCACAACCACCAAAAACCTAAACAAAGCAGCCCTATAAAATCTATTAAAGAAACCTCCTCCTCTAAGAAGCATTCTTTACACCAAAAATGAAATAAAAGTAAACACTTCATCTTAACATCCTGCACATGACTACCCTTATCATCAAAAACTCTAGAATTTCTCTCTTTCCAAATTGTCCACCATATGCAAGCAGGAACCAATCTCCACCATTTCTTCTGTCTCACTGAAACTCCCAAACTGTTCCAGCTCTTGAGAAGATCAACTGTGTTTGCAGGTATACACCAATTGATCCCCACAATATTAAGAAAGAGTTGCCACAATTGTCTAGTGAATGGACAGTGAAGAAACAAATGGCTATTAGTTTCTGTGTAAGCCTCACAGAACAGACATCTGGAACCCCCTTCTTCTCAACATTGGGTACTTTGACCATAAACCACGGAGAAATTAGAGAGACGATTTGGCATTTTGATTTCTCAAGACAAAAGCTATCGTAGATTTCTAAATGGCTACCTACAACTTGAGATTAAAAGATTGAGTTACTGCACTCTACAAGCTACATGTAAGTTTTCCACATAATGTCTCATAATCGAAGCATATTTTTATAGTTCTATTTTTAGATATAGCCCCATACCTGTATCCGTATCCTCGATTTTTTTTAGAATTTAGATCATGAAGGATCCACACTCGTATCGGATATCTGCACCCGAGTCCGAGCAACTTAGATAGTGATAGCATGGACCTTTCAACATGTTCACCCAATGGTGATTATTCTGTTTATTGTATGCTTTAATTAATATTTATTGACGACTAAGCGAAAACCATCCTAAATAAATATTGAAGTTTCCCGGTGTAATGCAAATTCTGTTGTAACATCCAAAAATGCCTAAGTCATCTTCTTTTAAATGATATTCGTGGTCTACATATTGTGTTCTTCTAATACTTGCAGAAATTGTCTCTTATCACCAAATGTACCAAAAGCTCATTTCATAGTAAATTTGGTATGAGGACAGAAATAACATCCATTTTGAGGTCACACATGTTGACGGTTTCTTTTCGAAACGATATTCTTTTTTTTTCTTTCTGAAAAGGAATGTGGAGGGTTTCTTGTGCCGGTAAGTCTAAAGATGGTCCTTCCTATCTTCGCTTGCATGTGAGTTGGCTTTGACAATTTTTTTACCGCTTTTCATAAATAAAGAGGGAATTACTTGTTCAAGTGGAATATTACAAATAACCTAGAAATATTGTCCTTGCAACATGCATAAACACGGTGAACCTTCTTTAGATGCATATAGATCATTAGTTATTTGTTGAAAATTTGGAACCTGAACATTATCTTTATCGCTACATAAGTATTTACTGAAAGATTAAATACTATTTGTTGAAGCCTGAAGGGGAGTCTTGGTGAAACAAAAATAGTTGTCACCGTGTGACCATGAAGTCAGGGGCTCAGCTTGTGGAAACAACTTGTGAAAATGCAAGAAAGGTTGCATACAATAAATCTATTATGGTTCGGTCTTTCCTCGGAGTCTGTGCATAGCGGAAGCTTAGTGCACTGGGCTTTCCTATTTTATTTTATATGAAACTTTCTTTTTTAATATGTTTCTAATTTTCTGATCAATTTCTATGCTTGGAAGCTCTTTAACATTAAACTTTCGGTTTTACCCTTAATGATATGCTCTTATAGGCTATAGCCATAAAAATGCCATGGCATGTTTAATACCAAAAGTCCAAAGGGTACTTTTTGGTATGTGCCAAAAGTCTTCTCTTTCTTTCTTAAACTCCATGTTCAGTCAAACACCTTTATATAAAATGAAATGGAGGAGTACTTATCTGTTGATATTGTTGGCTAGTTACTTACATTCTAGCGTAAAGTTGAGGAATGGTAGAGGGCTTGGCTTGTGGATCACCTAACATTAGAGCCTTAAAGTAGTTCAATTTCAATGAATTGGATTAAAAACTCAGAGCAGCACTTTGAGATAAAATTACTAGGTGATGGTTATTCTTATTCTATATGTTTCTAGCGATATAAGAAAGATATTTAGATCTTTGAGAAAAATACAGTATTTTAGATATTGCCTTTATTGTATTAGGTTGTGAGAATTGAGAATATATATTTCTAAATGCAATTTGTAGTTGTCTGTTGTGACCTTGTATTGATAGATACACTAGTATGGTAGATCTCCTTAATTCTCATCTGGCTGTATGATGGAGTTTTGCGTGGGTCATTATAATACTGCTGCATCTCAGGTGGCTATCCCTATTGTTCCAACCATCCGTGTTATTGTTACTTTTACCAAGTTTGAAGAGCTCCAGCCAGTGGCCGAGTTCTCAACCCCTCTTTCAAGCCTCGCACATTTCCAAGATGCTAAATCTAAGCAATCTGATGGCTCTGCATCATGGATATCATGGATGAGGGGAAGTCACGGTGGCCAATCTAGCGACAGCGAAAGCCACAGCTTCCCTGAAGAGATTGACCCTTTCCACATACCTTTTGATTATGCTTTGGTTGATGCAAATGATAAAAAACGCCGAATGAAAGCCAAGAAAGCAAAGAGCAAGAAGCATAAGAAGCACGGCGCAACTAGAAATTCAGATACTGGGCTTCAGGCCACTGAGGATGTTGAAGAATAACAATGACTAAGAGATTTAGTCTATTGCTTCCACAAGAAGAGGTAGAGCTGCTTTTTTCTCGTCCCAGCTCTTCCAGTGTGCTAGTTAGTGTTAGTTGAGTTGCTTCTTTATTGTATAAGAAGATATCTATCTTCTGCTGTTGTATCTTTATTGATTCTAAGATCTGAAAATCATCTTGTTTATTTCATAGTTTCTTCAGCCTCTTTATCACCTTCGCTGCTTTTCTCAAATGGAGTTCTTTGTCAATCTAAGAACATTAGGCAGAGATTCGACTTGATTTTGTGTATCTCGTCCGAGTGGCATATAAGCCCAATCATTTTAAAATTGTTTATTTTATTCATTCTTACTAGACGTTTGCAAGATGAGAGTAATCTTAAACAGATGAAATTTGTAGAAAGGTTTACATTTTCTGACAGCTTAGTGTCCTGTGATTTTGTAATTTGGAAACCTCAAATTTCTTGATTCCTTTGTTTATATGGTTTGATGAGGTGGTGCTGGACTTTATCAATGGATTCTGAGCAGATCTCCTATTTCAGGACTTTGCATTCGACTGGCTTGGCAATAAATCATATTATACCCAGCAAACAAACTATTCAAGGCGAATTAGTAGTACTAAAAGAACAAATATACCACATCAAAGTTATAAAAAAATCAGTAAAAGTAATTAAAATAAAGTTAATAATTTATTAAAATAATTAATACACAATAATAAAGAAAGTTGTTGAGGACAGATGTTCCTTAACCCTCCGAGAAAAACTCGATATTGTTAACCGCGATTGTAACTTCTTACTTCCAACACCTTATACGTACCTGGTGCCAAAGCAAATTATATGAAAAACCAAAGTTAATTTAAATCTAGGTAGGCAAGTAAACTATTGGAATTGTCAATCGAGACAATATAAGCCAAAACAATTACTTTAATATTATCAGTGCCGATTCAATCAACAACAATAACATACCCAGTGAAATTCACAACGTGGAGTCTGGGGAGGGTAGAGTGTACGCATACCTTATCTCTACATTGGTAAGTAGAAAGACTGTTTCGAAAGACCCTCGGCTCAAGACAAAGCATAGGCACAAGCAAAGCAAATCAGTTCCGATTCAATTGACCAGGTTTTAAATATTTTTTAATTTAGTTGACCAGGTTCGTACAACAAAAAATGCTTCATATTAATGCTTAAAACATTGAAAACAATAGTGGGTCCTGGATGAATCAATTGAAAAAACGTTCTTCTTCAGCTCCCATCTTTGTTGCATGATTCTTTTCTATCATCACCTGCATTGCAATTAAATTTAGATTACTTTGGATAGATATGATAAGTACAAATAGACCTATTATCAACAATAAAAAAAACATAATAATAGTTTATGGGTTACTGGAGTATATATATATATATATATAAGAGGATGATAAATTAAACTTCATCCTAATTCAAGTTTAATTTAAATTTAAATTATCAAAGAGACATTTTAATAACTTGTCGCTTAGCTTAAACTCACTGCATGGTGTATTAAAAATTATTCCATTTTCAATTTCAACATATTCTATTTCTGAAGATCAAATAAGAAACTCACATCATGTACTCATGAATTCTTCAATAGTTTTAGGTACAAATAATTTCAAAACTACATTGAGAAGTTTGTTTAACTAATCCTCTAAAAGTTACCAACTGAACAAAAACATGAAATTCTTTTTCTTTTGATCAGTAGGTAAACAAATCGAGATTAATGAAATACATTATCAATAATGTATTTTGAAACATGATTCCTTGAATAACCTATCTCTATTTGTTAAATTGATCAAATCACAAAATGTTAATTTTTCAACATTCAAAAGCTAACAGCATTTAATTTAAACACTCATTTTCTAATTCAAATGGTAATTTCAATTTTTTTTGGCAATTAAAGATTTTATTAATTACCAAGAGCAGCAATACAAAGCATAGGGTGAAGCCATACAGGCTTGTCCCTTCTCAGTGTCATCCAAACAAATCTTTCAAAACTAAGAGACTAAGAGCCAGTTTGGCCTAGCGGCTAAAAACGACTTATTTTGAGAAGTGCTTTTTTAAGTGTCAAATTATGAAAAAAGACAAATATCAATAAACTTTTACTATCAAAACTAATTTACAGCGAGAATTTTTTTAAAATAGCTATTATGAAAGATTTTAATTAACTTTTTACTTTTAACTAACTAAAAATTTAAAAGTACATATTAATACATAAATAAATAAGTAACTAAATATGAAATATTGATATAATATCAATACGATGATTTAAATATACTAAAAAACTAAAACCAAAATAAAATTCAAAATCATTCCACAAATTAAACTTTAACACAAAATAAGTAAAATCCTTCCTACATCACGAAGATTCTCAATGATTTCATCCCCAATGGATCAATGAGGGATATACTTGGTAACTATGTATTTATGTTAGATATATTTTTTCCTTGAAGAAAATTAGTTTATGCTTCTGCTTTTTCTCCACAACCGCAGAAAAACTGTTGCCACTTTTTCTTAAAAGCAGTTTTACTAATTGGCCAAACACTTCAAGTATCCAAAAAAATATATTTTTCTAAAAAAAAAGAAGCAATTTTTGCCTCAAAACCGCTAGGGCAAACAGGCGGTAAGAACCTAAGATTACTCCTAAGTCCTAACACAAATGCAAAGTCCAGTCTTGATTTGATGAAGCATCATATCCATACTTACTCATATTGAAAACCGAAGCTTGCCGATTCTGCTTCTTTATATAGTAAGGTGTGTATCCGCGTAATTCATAACTTTTCCTTCTTCAAGCTTAAGAATTATGATATTGAGTCCACCTGCCCCTTTAGGCAAACATATTTTTTTTAATACTTATGTCCTAATTTTCAAGCAATTTTATGTTAAGTCAGTGAAAGTCACTAATTTTATTTTAAAAATACAGTAAACTTTATCTTTAAAAGTGTGCAGACTTAGAGAGATATTTTATTCAAATTCCAAAGAAAATCTTTATCCTTTAATTCAAATAAGTAATGGTACCTGCACCGATGCGCTATCGGTATCAAACAAAAGTAATATCACATTGACATATTTAAAATGAGTAAATTGTGAAATAATAAATATAACTATTTTAGTATACTATATTTAATGTCATAAACGATGTATACATAAATAAAGCATTTATATTGACAATTAATATCGTAACACGATTGCAACTACTTTAGACGTTTTTATACGGAAAAAAAATATTTTTAGCATATCCCATTGACATATTTAAAAAACAATTATGATATTAAAAATAATTATTAATCATTTGACTTCTATATTTATTTGTTTAATCTGTTAAGACATGAAAACATCATTTTATCTTTTAATTCAAATTTAATATATTTTTTAATTTCAAATTTCCAAGCTAATCATACTTTGTTTAGAAACTTAAATTTTAATTAAAATTCAAAACAACCTCACTTAATTTTACTATATTGCCTATTAATATCGCCGTCTTTCATTATTAGCTTGTGACTTGACTTAATATCTTTACTAATCATTCTTTTTAATATTGCGATAAACGGAGAATCTAACATCATGCTCTTAGGACCTTTTATTATTAGATTATAACTTGATTTATCTTTACTCACTATTTTTCTTTTAATATTGTGAAATTTAAGAGAGAACATTTTTTAATTTTTTCTTCACAACACAAGAACTTGTGGTTTGCAATAATATATTTATCTTCCTTGATTTCTTTATGACACTAACCTTCCTTTTTTTGTTGGATAAACAATGTCATTTCATTCAACCAAAAATTGTTCATTACAAATCAAGTAGAAGCTGACCTTCCACATTCCTACTTAAAAAACAAAACACCTATACACACTACAACTGATAGCCTATAAATACAAAGAACACCAGAATTACAATTGAGTCTCATCAGGTCTAGGGATAAGAATTAAGCTTGCTGAGAATCCCTTGCCAGTTGGAGATATCTCTACCTCTGATGTGTATGTGTTGAGCTATTTCCTTGCATAGTTGATCTGCTGAAGTAGTTTCTCTTTGAAACTTGATTGCATTCCTATCCCTCCAAACCAGATAAATCAACATACCAAAAGCGTAGTTGATGTTGGAATATGTAAAGCAACAACGGAAATAGTAAATAACTATTACAGTGATCGAAAGGATAAACAACAAAGAGGACAACAACAAGTTGTCAATATCTTGATCTTGAATTGAAACTTCAAATATGGATCTTTTATTCGGGAATACAAGAACATGGAGTGCTACACTTGTGGCTGGTAGATCCGCTGAGAATACGAACGGTTAGAGTCCTTCGTCTGTTAAGTTAACACCTGAAACACTTAGCAACCAATTAAATAAACAGAACACCACCGGCTGAGTCGAGAGATGGCTCTCTGTCTTTAAGACAAGATTACCCCCGTATATAGGCTTTACGGAAGTGTGTACAATAGTCTCCCAAGATGAAACAACAAACTATCAAGTGTGCAAAGCCTACACAAATGATCTCAGCGAAGAACACGAATAATGAAGATTGCTAAGAGAAGGATTGCTTATCAGGAAAATCTGATCTATTTGTGGTGTTGTATACTTGTATGTATATTGTCTCTTCTTCATCTATAGAATTGAGCGAAAGCTTCAATTTATAGGTGTGCAAGATGGCCTCTTCAAGTGCTCCACAATGGCAATCAATTGCCATGTAATGGATGACATTTAACCCCCAAGTAATGCAACAACATAATGGTCCAAGTAATGGCCATTATTGGGTGAATTTAATGCCATTGAAATCCCATTAACAACTAAACCTTTTGGGATTCCGTCGAGTAGTCACTGCCTGGGAAGCGCCGCGACGCTAATTCAACCAGAAAGCCGACGAAACTTACTGCTATTCATGCGCCGTGGCGCTGTTAGGGGGCGCCGCGGCCCAGTCCAGGAGGCACCGCGGCCCTTCTAGGCTCCGCAGCCCTTTTCCGACCCGTTCCATCTTACACCTCGCACAATCCTTCCTTCGTTTACCAACGTGGAACACTTGTCTTTTAGCAAATAATCGTCCATCATTCTATGTCTCAAACATTTCACTTACGTACCAATATCTCTTTCATTTACGAAATTTACGATACTTGGCACTAAGATTGCACGTGTGTGGAAACGACATTTCCGACGTGCGGGGCCCTAATTGTTCGATTCATAAATAATGGGATAAACTTAATTCCACATTAGTAAATTTCCAACAGTTGATAATTGTCCAGCAACCAGATTTCCTTCTAGCTCCTTTGTTGATCCATGTTGCCTCAGATGCCTAGTTTCCAGCCATCCTATGTTGTCCTAACCAAACTAGCATCCGACTCCACAAGTTCTTCACATAAGGACAATAAAAGAATAGGTGCTCAAACAGTTCATCAGCTAGTCCACAAAACACACAAGTTTGAGGCACTTGAATACCAAATTTCAACAACCTGTCTACAGTAGCCAACTTCTTATTTGTAGCAAGCCAGAGAATGAATCTGAATCTGGGATGTAGTTGAGGTTGCAATATCATGTATTTTCAGGGAACTCTTAGATACTGAATAACTTCTTAATGCTAAACTTCCCACCCTGCTAGAGGTTGGAAAACATGTTCATGAGATCATCAGAGACACATTGCAACCCAAGAATAAGCCCTCTAGTTCCTATTATTTTTATAACAACCCAAGATGCAGTCTTAGGTTGTAATGCCCTGAATCACGGTATGGGTGAAGCACGACACTCGGTTCCTGAATGTATGTGATCGAGCTAACCACATGGCATGCTAATCAATATGGGAATCAAAACATGCAATAATAATGATTTTTAAACATATAAAATTGAATACTGTAATTATAGTCTGGAATATAATTGCAGAAATATTTGAATAAAACATGCTAAGTCTGAATACTGAATCTGATATGATATGCTAAACTAGTCTAGTATATGAAAACTCTAAAACATGAATCTGACTGCAAAACTGTTTACCAGGAAAAGGCCCTAGCATACCTCTACTCTAAAACATAACCATGAAAATAACCAACTGACACCCTGAAGGAAATTGGGCTCACCAATAGCTGCTACAAGTGAAGTCCTAGTGTGCAGATCTGTCGTTCAAAAACTTAGTACTTGCACCATAAAGTGCAGGCCTCGGACAAAGGGATGTTAGTACATTTGAATTATACTGTATGTAAAACAACTGAAAGAATAAGCATGCATATAAAATAATAGGAACTGAAACTGAAACTGAACAATGGACATGGTTTGACATGAATGTAAAGCATGTATATCCTGATTCAGGAGTTTAGAAAACCAAGACGGGGAGTTAAAGTTGAAAAAATAGTTTCAGTTCTATAATCTCAATTTTATGCCAGAGTTAAACAGACTGTATAACATGTTACGGACCATAGAAATTGACAGTACAAATCACCATAAAAAATCAAATGGTAGACTTATATGGACCGTATAAAATTATATGGACCGTACTTTTGAACTGTCGATCAACCCCAAACATTTGTCATTCACTGGAAAGTTGCATTTGGGCGACGACCCATTTATATGGACCATACAAAATTATACGGTCCATACCCGGATCATAGAAAAAGTTACGAACCGTAGAATACGGCTGTAAAATCCTCTTGACAGAAATAATATAAATACTCAACTTAGAACATGGGAACTGAATGACATGATTGCATGAAAACATGAACATAGGGACATGGAACATGAGTACTGAATACATAAACGTGAAACATGAGACACAGATACGCAAGGGACATGACATGAATACTGAAGGTATTTACCTTATACGCTTTCTGCTTGTTCCTCATATAACTGCAGATATATGGATTTCATGTCTTCTTCGGCTTACCATGTAGTCTCCTCAACTTTCTGGCTTCTCCACAATACTTTTACTGAGGCAACTTCCTTAGTCCTCAACTTTTGAATCTGACGATCTAAAATAGCCACAGAGATCTCTTCATAGGTTAGGCCAACCAACGACGGGTCTTCCACACACTTCCGTAACATGAATATATAAAATACTGGATGTACAATAATTAAACCTTGTGGCAATTCAAACTCATTGGCCACTTGGCCAATCCTTCTCAGAATCCTGTATGGTTTGATATATCTGGGACTGAGCTTCCCTTTCTTTCAAAATTCATGACACCTTTCATCGGTGTAACTTTCAGAAACACCCAATCATCAACCTGAAACTCCAAGTCTCTACGCCTCACATTCGAATAGGATTTTTGGCGACTCTAAGCTATTTTCAAACGCTACTGAATCAATTTGACTTTTTCCATAGCCCGATGGACCAAGTCTGGTCCTAACAACTCTGCTTCACCGACTTTGAACCAATCAATTAGCGATCAACACATTCTCCCATACAAAACTTCAAACAGTGCCATCTGAATACCAACATGGTAGCTGTTATTATAAAAAATTCAATGAGAGGTAAATGATCATCCCAATTACATTTAAAATCAAGAACACATGCCCTCAACATATCCTCAAGAGTCTGAATAGTACGCTCTACCTGGCCATCTGCCTGAGGATGAAAAGATGTGCTAAGATTCACCTTGGTACCCAATCCTTTCTGAAAAGACTTCCAAAAGTGCGCCGTGAACTGAGCACCATGATTTGACACATGGGTCCCATGAAGCCTGACAATTTCTCGAATATGAAGTCCATATGTATTATCTTCCATTTTCAAAAGGGAATATCAATATTCTGAGCCAACCAATCAGGCCCCTAGTGCTCGACTTTCACCTACAGACAATTTAGACACTTGGCTATAAAATCTGCTACATTCCTCTTCATATCGTTTCACCAATAAATCTCTTTAAGATCATGATACATATTACTAGAATCTAGGTTAATAGAATACCTGGAATTGTGCACTTCTGTCATGATTCGCTCTCTGAGTCCATCCACATCTGGAACATATAAACTGTCTCGGTACCTCAAATTATCGTTATCTCCCCTTTGTTCAAAAACTGTAGTCTTATGTAGGTTTTAAATTATGAGAGGTAAAGAAAGACTCCTAAGGTAAGAAGGGTGGGAAGAAATCCTAAATATAATGAAATAATATTGTTTGCAGGAAAGGAATCTAAGTCAAATTCTTAAATATTAAAAAAATAATTGATAAACTATTTATAAATATTAAACAAATAGTAAATGACAATTTTGTGTATTGCAGGATCTTTTAACTTAGGGCAAACAGTTTAATCAATATTTCTAAGGCCCTTCGTGCTTTTAATAGAACTAATTTCTATGAACATGGCATGTTAATACCCAAATGAATATTCAGTAATTTTAAAAAAATGCATATTAACCAGCAACCCAATGATAGGAAATTTTGGTCCTTAAAATTGATAAAGAGTAAGATCTTGGTACTTGTAAGATTCCTTCAACTATTGTAAATCCACCGGACCGTGCCTTGGTGGTCTCAAAATAAATAGTCCTAAAAAATCTAAAAATAGGTCGACAAAACATATTACCAATAAAAGATTTAAATTTCTTTTGCTTTTGTAATATCCTACATAGCATAGAATTACTTTAATGGATTAAAGCATGTTATATGTTGTTCGTTGTGCTGACTTAGACATTTACTAACACTCAACAATGAATCAAAAAACGGGAAAAATAGAGAAGAACCAGTTGAAAATAGAAAATTAATATCGAATCAAGCTTAAGTTTTCATACCAAGTGACAAATACAATAAAACAAAGCCGGACAATCAGAATCAGTTGTTGATGAAATATTATTAACAAAAAACAGTTTAAAAGTATTCACGATCCAATACTAATAAAGAAAAATATAGGATAACCCAATCTCAAAGATGCAACAGATAAAAATAGCTAGGCCACTTACCATAAAAACAACTCTGAAAATATTTTCTCTTTTAGCCTCAGAAGAGCATTAACGATATTTTCCACTATTGGCTTGGCATCATTGCTAATTAAATATATTGTGCGATTACAAAAATTTACACCAAACTTATACAACTTAGTTAAGTAGTTTAATAGAGTGAATATATACATTAATGGTTGGAAATTTACTAATACGAGATTGAGTTTATCCCGTCTTTAATGACTTAAACACGTGGGCCTCGCATGTCGGAAACATCGTTTCTTCGCACATGCCTAATCTACTAAGTAAGTAGATGATGTTAGTGCCAAGTATCGTCAAATTTCGTTAAGAAATGAAAGAGATATTGGTACACAAAGTAAGGTGTTTGAGACATGAAAAGATGGAGTGTTTTTGGCCAAAAATAACAAATCTCCCTCATTGGTAGAAGATGAAGAGTTTATACAATATATAAACTCTTTTGAATAAGGGTTTAGGACCCCAAGGGGTAACCTATGTGTTTAGAAGGGAGAGGACCTAGGTGAGCTTGGGTTCGGGCCTAATCCCCACACGCGCACCGCCGCCCATCCTGTCTGGGCTCGGGCCTCGGGCTGTCTTCCGGATCTTTTTATTTTTGGTCCCTGAAGTATTTCCTAGTTACACTTTGGTCCCTGAAGATTTCCGAAATGTTGCAACGATTCGAAAGATTCCAGAAACGTCGCAACGGTCCTACTCCTCAAGTTTAAATTGAACAGTAATGTTCAGTCGAAGAGATAACACACAATACATAAAACAAAGAAATAGTCTTCTGTTTTCTTCTCTTCTCTTCTGTTCAGAATATACAGAAAACAAAGAATTAGTCTTCTGTTTTGTTCGACATAAACAGAAACAGAGAATCAGAAACTCAAACAAGCAATATATTCTTATTTATTTCTTCGATAGAATCAACTATATTTGCTTTGTATAGTTGGTAGTTGTTGTTGTATTTTGGGAGACTATTGTCCATCACCGTAAAAGCATCTATACGGGTCAATTTTATCTTAAAGACAGAGAGTCATCTCTCGACTCAGCAAATCATTTGTTTTGTTTAACCTTTTGAATACACCAACTTTTATTTACAATTTTAAGACAAAATTTTACTGAGTGTTCGAAAGATGTCTGTCAATAGTTCTGTTTCCAGTTCTCGTTCTAATTCTGGGTTTGGCTCTGTTTCTGCCAACTGTTCTGTTAACAATTCCGTTGGTAGTTCTGGTTCTACTCATGTCAACAATTTTGTTTCTGTTTCTGCTGTTCAAGAAACTGTTGTTGTTCAAGGCACTGCTGCTGGTTATGATGTTGCTGATCAAGGCAGTGCCAGAGCACTGCCTCTGGCACTGCTAAAGGAAGTGATATTGTCCCTACTCCTGATAGTTTTCAAAGCAAACGCCCAGGTAAAGTTCTGGATAACAATTACAACAACAGAAGGAGACTAAAGATGTTCTATCTTATTGCGTTGAGCATGTCACAATTTTAGACAGAAGATCCTCCTTTTGCTGGGGATGCAATGGACACTTAGTCTAACACAACGACTGAAGTGGGATAGAATATCCAGGTCACAAATGACCTGATGGACAAGAACAAACGCAAGACAGAGGCTAACATTGTACAAGACGAGGGTAATCCTCCGGATCTTGACGATAAGATTGTGGATTTCTCGGCAGTGGTGATGGAGGAAAATCTGGTGGAGAACCTAAGACAATGGTGGATAGACACGGGTGCAACCCGTCACATCTGCTCTAACAAAAATGCATTGGGTTGGAAATGTTGTCTTCAAAATGACTACAGGCAAAGAGATCACTCTAAAGGAAGTGATGCACGTCCCTGACATCCGCAAACACTTCATTTCAGGGCCACTGTTGGTCAAGGCTAGTTTTAGACTAGTTTTTGAGTCCATCAAGTTTGTAATAACTAAGAATGGTAATTTTGTAGGAAGGGGCTTCGCATGTGACAACCTCTTCAAAATGAATGTTATGTCTGTAATCCGTTCATCTAATGAAATAAAGCCTTCTACCTACTTGCTTGAGTCTTCTAATTTATGGCATCATAGATTATAACACGTTAACTACAAATCCATTTAAAAGTTAGTAAAGTTGGAATTGTTACCTTCCCCCGACATAAACCCTCAACATAAATGTGAGGTATGCGTAGAGGCAAAATTAACCAAGTCATCTTTCCATTCCGTCGAAAGAAACACCGCTCCTCTGAAACTTATTCACACAGACATATGTGATTTAAAGTTTGTGCAAACTAGAGGGGGGAACAAGTACTTTGTGACTTTCATTGATGATAGTACAAGGTATTGTTATGTTTACTTATTAAAAAGTAAAGATGAAGTGTTTGAAGCATTTAAACGTTATAAAGCAGAAATTGAAAATCAACTAAATCTACGGATTAAGGAAATTCGTAGTAATAGAGGGGAGAATACGTAGCACCATTTGAAGAATAATGTGCTCAATTCGGCATTGTTCATCAAACGACCGCTCCTTACCCACCTCAGTCTAACGGTGTTGCCGAACGCAAAAACCATACGTTAAAGGAAATGATGAATGTTTTACTTATCAATTCCAGTTTAGCCCAAAACATGTGGGGCGAAGCGATTCTTACCGCTAACACAATTCTCAATAGAGTTCCGCATAATCGTAAGGATAAAACTCCATATGAAGCATGGAAAGGAAAGAAAACCCACTTACAAATATTTGAAAGTGTGGGGTTGTTTGGCAAAGGTCAAAGTACCTAAACCAAAACAGGTCAAATTGGACCTAAGGCTATAGATTGTATATTCATCGGATATGCAAATAACAGTAATGCTTATCCTTTCTTAGTGTATAAGTCGGAGATACTTGATATCCACGAGGGTATGATAATGGAATCAAGGAATGTTGAATTCTTTGAACAAATCTTTCCTAGAAAGGAAAAAGAAATAATTTCGCGCAAACGATGTTATGAACAAAATGCTCAAAATCAACAAGACCCGAGAGTTTCTGATTATCCGAAACTAGACGTTCCAGATCTACAGGACTCAGAAGTTACTGACTATCCGGAACTTAATGTTCCAGACCTACAGAACTTAGGGGTTCCAGAGGTTGAATCAAGACGGAGCAAAATGGTCAAAAAGGACAAAACTTTGGTCCAGACTTTCTAACATATATGGTTGAAAATGAACCGAGGACAATTAAGGAAGTATTGTCAACTCCAGAAGTATCACTTTGAAAATAAGTTATAGAAAGCGAAATAGATTCCATCATGCAAAACCATACTTGAAAAATGGTTAATCTTCCTCAGGGAAACAAACCTTTGGGTTGTAAGTGGATACTCAAAAGAAAGTACAAAGCAGATGGAACTATTGACAAGTATAAGGCCAGATTAGTAGTCAAAGGCTATAGACAAAAGGAAGGCCTCGATTACTTCGACACATACTCCCTTGTACTAACGTCCATAAGGGTATTCATAGCCATTGCAGTTTTGCATGTTATTGAGATACATCAAATGGATGTTAAGACATCCTTCCTAAATGGAGAGTTGGAAGAGGAAATATACATGGAACAACCCGAGGGGTATGTGGTTTCAGGACAAGAAAAGAAAGTATGTCGACTTGTTAAGTCTCTGTATGGACTCAAACAAGCCCCGAAACAATGACATGAAAAGTTTGATAATACTTTATTATCAAAAGGTTTCTCCACAAATGAATGTGATAAATGTATCTATGTCAAAGGTAACCCTGACTTATTTGACATGATATGCCTTTACGTAGATGACATGCTCATCACCGGAAGTAGTCTAAACTTGATCCTGGAACCAAAAATATGTTGAAACAATGTTTTGACATGAAAGATATGGGTATTACAGATGTAATCTTAGGAATTAAGATTTCTAAGACATTTGACGGGCTGGTCTTATCTCAATCTTATTACATTGAAGATTTTTTGAGAAAATTTGATGTATTTGACAGTCCCCCTATAAAGTCACCAATGGATATGAATCATAGAATTGATAAGAATCGTGGTGAACCCGTATCCCAAGAGCGATATGCCATGTCATTGGTAGTTTAATGTACATTATAAACTACACCCGACCCGATATCGCTTATCCAATCAATAAGTTGGCTAGGTTTACTCGTAATCCTGGAAAGATCACTGGAAGGCGCTAAATCGGATACTACGATATCTAAATATTCGATGACTTACGGATTACACTATTCAAGATATCCAGATGTACTGGAAAGATACAGTGATGAAAACTGAATATCAGACATAAAAAATACCAAATCCATCAGTGGGTATATTTTTACAATTGGTGGTGGGGCTGTGTCTTGGAAATCCTCTAAGCAAACATGCATCGCCCGATCCACGATGAAATCAGAGTTTATCTCTTTGGCCAAAGCAGGAGAAGAAGCAAAATGGCTTCACGACTTCTTAGAGGATATCTCTTGTTGGGATAAACCTGTACCTTCGGTGATGATTCACTGTGACAGCCAATCGACTTCAGAAAGGGCATGGAGTAATATGTACAACGACAAGTCTAGACATATTCATCGTAGGCATAAGACCGTTAGACAGTTGATCACTATAGGTGTCATTTCCATTGATTACGTCAAATTAAAGAATAACTTAGCGGATCCATTAACTAAAGGCCGACCCAAATATCAAATATTCTGTCTGTCTAGGGGAATGGGCTTAAAACCCAAACAATAAGAATCTTTATGGTGGTAACACAACCTTACTAACTGGAGATCCCAGAAATTTGGTTCAGTAGGAAAACTAAACTATAGAGGTTCAGTTTAGCGCTTCACTTGAAGTAAGATCATTTCAGATTATCATTCTTTAAAGAAGTATAACTCCAAAGCCATTCCCGCGATAGACATTGAATGCTACCTGTATAATGGGTAAAGGATAAGTTTTTGAAACTTTTAATGATTCCTAACACTTGCGAGTGGGGTAGAGCAATATACCTTATAGGAGATCACCTATTTAAGTGAGAAGACATGCCGCTTTAAATGTACGCACTTAAGAATCCAAGCGTTGTCCATGGCCACAACGGACAAAATAATAAGAAGAAATGAATAATGAGAGTTATTGTGTTGATATCATTATCTTGGTTTACACTAAACACTGACGGTTCAAGACATCGCGTTCACCGCGCAGTAAGTAAATCCGATGGTAATCGACTAAGAGGTTCAAAGCCGAAAGCTACCTTTCCTGATGCAATATCTTTCCGCTGAAAGATTGCTGAACTTTGGCACCCTGTGTGCACCAATTCTCTTTCAAGAGGGTATTGTTGGAAATTTACTAATGTGAGATTGAGTTTATCCTGTCTTTAATGACTTAAACATGTAGGTCCCGCATGTCGGAAACATTATTTATTCATACATGCCTAATCTACTAAGTAAGTAGATGATGTTAGTGCCAAGTATCGTCAAATTTTGTTAAGAAATAAAAGAGATATTGGTACACAAAGTAAGGTGTTTGAGACATGAAAAGATGGAGTGTTTTTGGCCAAAAATGACAAATCTCTCTCATTGCTAGAAGATGGAGTGTTTATGCAATATAAAAACTCTAAGTTTGAGTAAGGGTTTGGGACCCCAAGGGGTAACCCATGTGTTTATAAGGGAGAAGACCTAGGTGAGATTGGGTTCGGCTAAGCCCCACACACGCGCCGCCGCCGCCCGCCAGTCAGTGTGGGCTCGGGTCTTGTGTCTTGTGTCACGTGTTTTGGGTTCTGGGTTCCGGGTTCTCGGGTCACGATCTCGTGTCTCTTGGTCCCTGAAGTGTTTTCTATTTACTCTTTGGTCCCTGAAAATTTCCAAAACGTTGCAACGATTCGGAAGATTCCAGAAACGTTGCAACGGTCCTACTCCTCAAGTTTAAATTGAACAGTAATGTTCAGTCGAAGAGATAACACACAATACAGAAAACAAAGAATCTGTCTTCTGTTTTCTTCTCTTCTCTTCTGTTCAGAATATACAGAAAACAAAGATTTAGTCTTCTGTTTTGTTCGACATAAATAGAAACAGAGAATCAGAAACTCAAAAAAATAATATGTTCTTATTTATTTATTCGATAGAATCAACTATATTTGCTTTGTATAGTTGGTAGTTGTTGTTGTATTTTGGGAGACTATTGTCCATCACTGTAAAAGCATCTATACAGGACAATTTTGTCTTAAAGACATAGAACCATCTCTCGACTCAACAAATCATTTATTTTGTTTAACCTTTCGAATACACCAACTTTTACCTACATTAATTGATCATGATTAAATGATAGTTATATATATTCATACACGTGGCATACATCTATTTGTTTGGTCATGTAAACAGCTGGTATGGGTAAGTTTTTTCAAACAATAGTTAGTATACCATATCTAAATAAAAGAGCTAAAAGTTTTTTAACTTTGATTAAGACTAGAAGTTTAAGCGAATTCATATTAGGAGATGTTTTAAAATTTATAATTTTATCCATTATAGAATTCTTTTATTAAAATATTAAATGGTATAAAAGTCGTTCAATATTTAAAGGATATTTCGGTCAACCAATATTTATATTCATGCTTTTAAAATAATATAGATATAAATACAAATAGATAATAATATAATAATTAATTAAATATAGATTTTTGAATTTGGAAAGTCCTGTAATTACGATAATAAAACAAAGAATTTGTAAGCACTTAACTTGATAATAAAATGTGTAATTACTTTCAAGTTCCAGTTTATTTTGAAATTCAATATCTAATGGGATAGGTTAGACAACAATAAGAGTTCAATTGGGACTCTTTAGCCGTGGCAAATATTTTCCATATAGAGGTTATAGTTATACTACCTCTAATTTAGCCTAATCATATCATTTCTAATTTTTTGAATATTTTTATATATTTCAATTCAAATTTAACAATTTAAAGATTTTATTACAATGCTTTTTGATACTGTCTTAAATGTCAAGTGAAATCCCTATTACGATTTAAGTGTATTTCTAAGTGAGGGTGTTGTTGGATTTCATGTCCAAAATTCGAGCTCTCCAATCTTATAGGATTTCATGTCCAAAATTCGAGCTTCCGTAATCTTTTTGTTTGAAACTTATATTTATTTTCCTTCTTAGAATACAGGATATTCAGAATATTTTATTTTCTATGGAGGATCTTTTATTATATTTCCTTCTTAATAAAGTGTCTTTTCTTTTCCAACTTTTTTGTGCATCTTTTGCCTCTGTTTGTCTTCCACGTCTTCAGTGAACATTTTAATTTGAGCTTGTGGATGGATCAAAATATATAAAATTATTAGGAGTGCTAATTATTCCATTTTTAAAAAATTCGTTTTAATAGGATTTTCATAAAAATAAAACGTATCGCTTGAACTTCGCGTATAGTTCAAAAAGGGTAATATTACTTTATCCCTAATATTTATTGTAAAAGAAAAAACGCCTCTTTCAATAAGGATAATAACTTATCAACATGTACAATAACATCATTACTGGAACTTTCTTAAATTCTACATAACCTTTTTCACCATTGCTGTAGGCCTCTACTTTATATTTGAGTACCAGTATATATGTGTAAGAATTTAAGAATAATTAGTTTACTTTTTTTAGTTATTCTCTTCCAAAAGTGTGGGTAATATACCACAAAAATTAAAGCTAGACTTAAAGCAAAAATCATGCTATCTAATCTACCTACCATATACAATTGATTCTATTATTAATTACACTAATTATTAAATAATTATAATAAATACAACATTTAATATAATTAATCTATCACTCCACCGCAGTCGAAGCGGGAGGTAGACGTATGCTAAGACTGTACCGAAAATCTTCAAATAGAATCAGCGGAAGACCTTTAGTAAAAATATCTGCAATTTGATAGCGTGACAGGACATGTAACACACACTCTTGTCCGCGTGAGATCTTTTCACGAACAAAGTGGATATCCAGCTCAATATGTTTAGTGCGTTGGTGATTGACCGGATTTCCAGAGAGGTAGATGACACTAACATTATCACAATATACTAATATGGCCTTCGGAATTGGGCAGTGGAGTTCGAGGAGAAGATTCCGAAGCCAACATGATCCAGACACAACATTGGCAACACCTCGGTATTTTGCTTCGGCACTGGATCTGGATAAGGTTGCTTGCCGTTTCGAGGACCAAGATACCAAGTTATCACCAAGAAATACACCATAACCAGACGTGGAGCGTCTGGTGTCCGGACACCCTCTCCAGTCAACATCTGTATAAGCGACACGTGAGGATGTCGATGATGGATGTAGGTGTAGGCCATACTCGAGAGTGCCCTGAATGTACCGCACAATGCATTTTAGAGCATGCATATGATCATCCATTGGATTATGCATGAAAAGACACACCTGTTGCACATCATAAGAAATATCCGGCCTGGTGAATGTCAAATACCGCAGGGCCCCTGCTAAGCTACGGTAGAGTGTCGGATCAGCAAACGATTTGCCGGATGATGCACTCAATTTGGATTTAGTGTCCACTGGAGTTGCCAAAGGTTTATAGGAGGACATGCCAGCACGTTCAACAATCTCAGCTGCATACTTCTTTTGGGATAGAAATAAACCACATGCATGATGTGTCACAGCTATACCTAGAAAGTTGTATAGTGGCCCTAGATCTTTCATTGCAAATTCAGAACCAAGATGTGACATGATGGACTTGCGAAGAGCATTTGATGAGGCAGTTAGTATAGTATTATCCACATATAAAAGCAAATAAGCAATATTATTACCCTGGCAGTAGATAAATGCAAAGTGATAGGAACGACTGTTGGAAAAAATAATATGTGAGACAAAATTGGCAAACCTTTTGTACAATGCCATGGGGGCTTGTTTTAGCCCGTATAATGATTTCTTGAGCAGGCACACATGATTGAGTTATTTAGAGTCCCTGTAGCCCAAAGGCTGGTACATGTAAACAATTTCATGTAGTTCCATGAAGAAAGGCATTTTTGACATCTAACTGATGAAGTGGCCATACCTTTGACAAAGCCAGACTAATGACTGTTCTGATAATTGCCGGTTTAACCACCGAACTGAACGTCTCACCGCAATCCACACCAACCTGCTGCGTCTTCCCATCACCTATAAGAGGGGCTTTATGCCGCTCAAAAACACCATCAGATTTTTCTTTGTGACTAAAAATCCATATAGACCGAATTATATTAGCATTAGGGGGACGAGGTACCAATTTCCATGTCCTATTTTTAATAAGAACATTAAATTCATCATCCCTAGCCAATTTCCAATTCGGGTCATTAAGGAAAGCCAGGGATTACGAGGCAATGATGATTTTGGGACGTGAGTAAGTAGGCTATATTTGGTGTTGGATTTGACAATGCCGCATTGACTACGGGCGATGGGCCGCGGGGCTGGAAGTGGGGCCAGGTGTGGGACATGGGAGACTGGGCCAGAACTGCCAGTGTCAACTGGGCCTAGTGTCGGTAAAACTGGCCCATTTCGCTGGTCAGTAATTTCCCGAGAATGGGCCACTGTTTCGGAGCCCAAATTATGTGGGTGTATTGGGTCAGCCGAAACAGTGGCTATGGGGTTGTTTTGGGCCACTATTTCTGGGCCCAAGTCACCTAAATAACTTGGGATGGCCGAAATAGTGGCTGTGGGGCCCGATAAATGGTGAGTCAAATACGGGGATATGATGTAACATCCCGTACTTTCGGGTCACGGTTTGAATCTCTAGATGTATGTAAAATCGCTAGGCGTGTGTAAATTGACCTGAGCGTTGGGGAAATTTTGGTCATATTTACGTATACTAACAAAGAGCTTAGTATATAAAATGATGCAGTCCCGAAATAATTTTGGACATAACAAGTGTAACGATGAGGATTAATAATTATAGTTGTATATTCCCAATGAGGTTATGGACTAGTGTCATATCACAAAAATTATGACATTGAGTATATGAAGGTCTTATAAATCATTAAGATTTAAGTGAATTGAGATTACAAAATTAATTGTGTGTATAATTGATTAATTGTGGGATTGATTACTCTTAATGGAGATTAATACGTATAGGATTTAAAGGTGATTAAGGCAATATGAGTTAATAAGGAGACACGTTAGTAGACAATGTTGCATGATAGTTAGTTGAGTGGGGTGGCAACTCGTGAATTTGGCTAGTGGGAGATAAAATTATGAGTCCATTAAGTGATATTTAGGAATAGGTGCATGACATATTAATTAGAAAACATTACATTGTCTTGGAGAATTTCCTTAAGACCCAAAAGAAGCAAATCAGCAAACCTTCAACATATCATTTTAAGCCTTTCACCGTGATAGAGAGGTAAGGCAAAATAAACGTGACCAACAATTCGTCTAAGTATAGGCAGTGACGTTTTGCTCCTAAGAATAACGGAAAGCAACATTTCTTGGTATTTCTTGGCAAGCAACAATAATGGAAGTTCCATTAAGTTCAATTTCAAGTTGTTAAGTTTGGATTTGAGGTATGTTAATATGTTCCATGTAACGAAATATAATCGTGATATTGTTCCATAAATTACTCTACCCTTAGTAGTTAAGAATGATCATGTTATTGATTCCTATGTTGAAAACATGTCTAGTTATGTTCCTAAGTCTTTATTGAGGTATATGAGAAATATGTTGATATTCACAATGTTAGCCGGGGACACAAGGATATTATGTCATCCGATAAATTCAGAAAATATTTTATTGTCATTCATGCATTTTTATTTGCATTATATTCATATATTACTCTGGACCCACATGTGCTATGCACACTACTATATGGTAAATATTATACATATAGGGGATATGGGAAAAGGGATAGGCGTTATATACGCACACCATCTGTAGCTGGTACATACTATCACAAAAGAGCCTGAAGAGGCCAATATGATGTGATGCCCTTGTGTGGTCGATATAACCTGATGCCCACAGAGGCGGTTATGGGAAGGAAGATTCTCTTGTGTGGCCAATACATATGTATACCGCATTTGCATCATGCATACATTCATTAACCATTATATGGTATGATGCCCACAGATGCTGTTATGGTAAGGAAGATGCCCGATGAGGCTAATGTATATGTATACTGCATTCTGCATAACATTTAGGCATATGTATTAGGGCCCTCAAAGGCATTTATTGCTGGTTGGCTGTTTCTGTTTTAGTTATTGGTATATCCCTATTATACTATTATTCATGTCTGACATACTCGGTACATCAGTCGTACTGACGTCCCTTTTGTCGGGGAACGCTGCGTTTCATGCCGCAGGTTCAGTTAAAGAGGGTGACGGTTCACGCTAGTAGGTTGCTGGTTCAGCTGATGTTGGAGCACTCTATTTGTTTCAGAGTTGCAGTCTGATCGTGGTACAATATTTTTGCATACACATATGGGTATGGCGGGGTCCTGTCCCGTCCTTGTTGATGTCGTGTATTCTTTAGAGGCTTGTAGACAAGTGTCCTGTGCGTAGTAGTCTTGTATGGCCTTGTCGGCCTTGGTATTGGTGTATATATATAAGATGGTTATCTGATTTTATATAGTCCTCTTTTGGCTTAGTCCGTATTTAATCATGAATAGGTCTTGATAATGTGATTGGTGGTACCCGGCGGGTGGGATCCGGGTGCCCGTCGCGGCCCTACGGTTTGGGTCGTGACAACCATCATCTAGAAAATCATAGGTAGGTGGTCCGGACACATGCAACTTTGCAAATGGGAAAGTGGTTTCATCGAAGAGGACGTGACGACTCACAATGATTTTATTGGAGGAGAGGTCGTAACATTTGTACCTCGATGATTGGAAGGATAACCCAAAAATATGCAAGGAGTAGACCGGGGTTGTAGTTTGTTGATGGTGGTGGATGGAAAAAGAGGATAGCACAAACATCCAAATACTCGTAAGTGAGAATAAGATGGGTCCCGTAAGTATATGATTTTTAATAAACCACAAATACAACCATAATTAAGGCTAGACTTAAGCACAAATCATGCTATCTAATCTACCTACCATATACAATTGGTTCTACTATCAATTACATTAATTACTAAATAATTATAATAAATACAACATTTAATATAATTATTCTATCAATATGGAGTATATTTTATCCGTCTATTGTTAACTTATTACCGAATACATTATTTCCTGTTTGTGAAATCGCACTTAAAATTGTTTTAATTTTATATGATAAAATTACTCTGCTGTTTTTGATAATTTTAATAGCTCAATTGATTGACTACCTGAACTTTCACTTGTTGGTGAGGGTTCGATTACCACCTTATAATTCCCTCCCATTTTTCCCGACTCGCAATTAGTGGTGGCAAATGGGCGGATTTGATTGGATTAGGGCGGGTTAAATAAAAACAGGTTAAGTTTCAACCCGCCCATATTTTATTTGGGTAAAATATGAGTGGGATGATAAATGCGCGGGTTGATTATGTGTTAGTCCATATTTTATAAGTGTAATATTTATAATTTTTTCTTTTGGTCGAATTAAATTAATTTTTTCATATATTTGTAATTAAATATAACAAATATTTTTCAACATGCAGGTGGAAATGTTGAAAGCAGAGCTAAGGAGGTGGCATATGCTTGTAATATTAGAGTCCCCTTGGTTGTGTTCAGTTGCTTCATAGTTACAACTTATAGATTGATTATAGTTTTTTGATGTATTTTTGTTCCTTAGTTTTGTCTGCTGATGTTTCTGTCTCTGAGATAGCAAGCTGAGTTTCAAAGCTTTAGTATGGTTCTGTAATTAACTCACTTGCTGATTAATAAAATTGTTAGTTACCAAAAAAATATATCAAATAGAAAATTTGGGGTGAAGGTGGAGGTAAAAAAATTCTCATTTTTTTTTATAAAAGTAAAATATATAAAATAGAAAATTCGGAGTGGAGTGGACGGGGTGGTGGGGGCTAAGAAAAAAATTTACACTTTTAATAAAAGTAAAATAAAATATATGAAATAGAAAATTCGGGGGAGGGATTAGGGAGGGGGCAAAGGAGGTGGTGAGGGTGAGGTAAGAATTTTTTTCCCACTTTTTACAAAACAACAACAACAACATACCGAGTGAAATCCCACAACGTGGGGTTTGGGAAGACTAGAATGTACGCAGACCTTACCTCTACCTTGATAGGTAGAGCGGCAGTTTCCGAGACCCTCGGCACTTTTTACAAAAATAAAATATAGTTTTTATGAAATAAAATATTCGGGGCGGTCTTTTTTCTTTCATATCTATAGTTTAGGATATAAAAGCAGATAGTCTCGTATATGAAGAAAGAGATCGTTGACGTTAGTAGACTAATCTATTCATTGGTAGGGCATTTCTTCGTGTGACCGCCTTTCTTACCAAAAAGTTAACCCAACAAAATTCGGGTTTCTTCGTGGTCGTAACAATCACTTCAAGCAGTGGAAAGAACAAAAGATGTGCTTCAAGTCCTTGGGCTGTTGAATAGAATCCAACCACACCGGAATGGATGATACAAAGTCTTCGAGCTTTTCATACTTTGGAGAACTTCCAGGAAGGGGGAGGGGGGAGTTTTTTTTCAAGTTAAAACCATCTAGCGGGATGCTAGTGGTATTTCATTCCAAAACAAAACAAAACAAAATCAATAGTTATGAACAGAAGAAATCAAACTAAAATGAAAAAGAAAAGCTAGTAGTGGAATAAGCTTTGAACAAGATCACTACTAAACTGCAACCAACTTGCAATGTTGTTTTCTTCTCCTGCTTTAGGATGATGCCACTATCAGTCCGGGGGATAGGTTTTTTTTAAGGCAATTCCACTAGGCTTTTGAGGGCCTAGGGTTATTTTATTCATTTTCTCAAAACCAACCAAATCAAAGTCTTTACAATGTAGCCAAGAGGCTTAAAAATACAAAAAATAATCTAATGACCAACCTAGGATTATAGTATCCTAAGTTGGTATTACAAGAGTCTAAACAATAAAACTATGCTATGAATGAATACATGATCAATGCATGATCTACCTATGGTAAAACCATGCACACAATCATGCATACAGGCAGTAGCAAGTACTGTTTTTCCTGTGTTGCAATGCCTTTGTAGTCTGCAAATTGTCACACCTCCTGCTCTTTGTATTATGTGAATTTGATGTGTCCCAAGTCTGTGTCCCTTGGTGCACATTAGTTATCCACATCTGTGCCTTTTTTAATGCTTTGTAGGCAACCAAATTAGTTGTGTATGCTACTGCTGATATGTTGGTACACCTGCAGTCTCCCCAGGCATGTATCTCATGTATAACAGTGGTATACATGTGTATATTAGCCTCGATCTCCAGGTCTGCACCATGAGTGATCTTGAACTCCACCCCATCAATAATGAGAACATTCATGCAACTAAATGTCTGCAAATTGCAGGTGGTATACTGCAATATACATGAAGTATTTTTGAGACCTGCAACTCCCATCTGTGTATTCAGTGTCTCATGATCTAGAGTGTGGTTGTGTTGAGTATGACTGCCTATAGTATCTGCATTCATAAGGTCCCATATCATCACCTATATGAGTAGGTTCAATGAGAAAGCACCATACAAGTACAGCCTGCACCATGTCATTTCCTGTTGACTTAGGATCCATAGCACAAGTAGTAATTGTGTGTGCTTTAAACCTTATGTACATTATATATCTAATTGGTTCACCTGCAAAATAGAACACATAGTTAGAACCATCTATCCTCACACTCTCCTCCACATGGATTTGGGTATAAAGACAGTCTTGAATATTGTCCTGTGCAGTGATCAGTTGTATGCTTTCCCCGAGTATAACTGCAGTTGTAAATACTCCACAGTCATATGCCATCCTATATAAGGTGTCAAATACTTTCCATGCATTGTCACAGTTGCAGTAGAATGAGCAAAGATTGCTAATACCACACACTGCAACCTAGTCAATCCAAAGATCATATTTGACCTTATCAGGCCTATGACATCTAAAATTCCATGCGACACCTCTTCTTGTCCTATTGTAGTCTAACCATTCCATATCCTCTCCTATTTCTATAGGATCAATGAAAAAATCACAACCATATATGTTCCAAAGTTGCACTAAGTCATGGCTTGTACATCCAAGGAACCAGTCACCAAAGTATTGCACCTCATAACCTGTTACCATATCATATCCAGTGCAAATTGGATCAATGTAGCAGTAGTAGTTGTGTCCGTTGAGTCCTACATGTATCAAATCATATCCATATGATGGATCCTTGACACACCCATCATCTGCATTTGTAGTAGAACTGGTGCAACTGTTTTCCTTCATACTGCAAGTTATCTCAACATCAAATTGAAACCTGCAAAAAAAACAATGTTAGTAGAAAACTGTACCACTATACTCTCCTCCTCATGGACTTGAGTATAATGGTATGCACTTCTCCACAGCATCACACCAGCCTCCACCCTCCTCAATACCTCCTCTGAGTTCTTATTCTGAAATAGGGACATAGTAACTTATCACTATTAGTCAAGTTTTGCAAATGAATTAACCATTAAAGGTGATCTACTAATTGATTCCCTTCTCTCATAATGTGCAGTACCTCAACTTCAGCATTGTCTATTATTTCAAGCAGGTCCTCTACCACAAATGCAATATTCCATGGTGGTTTCCACTCCCTATCCAATATATGCTTCATCAACAGTGAGTCAGGCTCAAGTATAAAAGAATACATGTACTGAGACAAGCAATACTTAGCAGCCTCCAGTAATGCCATATCCTCAAATTCAGTGTTTGATGAATCTTCCATCTGCTTAGCCCTTGCATATATTAAGTCACCTGTAGCATCTCTAACACAAAATGCATATGAACTTCTGCCTGAATTGCCCCTTGTAGCACCATCAGTATTACATTTTCACAACCTTTTAGTTCAGGGGGGTAGTTTTTTTTAAGGCAATTCCACTAGGCTTTTGAGGGCCTAGGGCTATTTCTATTCATTTTCTCAAAACCAACCACAACAAAGTCTTTACAATGTAGCCAAAAGGCTTAAAAAATACAAGAATTAATCTAAAGACCACCCTAGGATTCGTATAGTATCCTAAGTTGGTATTACAAGAGTCTAAGAAATAAACTATGCTATGAATGAATAATAAACCATCTAAAACTTGATCAATACATGATCCAACTACTGTGGAATCAGGCATACCATCATGCATATAGGTAGTGTCAAGTATTGTGTCTCATGTGTTGTACACTGCCATCTTCCTTGTTCTTTGATTTGTGTAAGCTTGATGTGCACCAAGTCACATTACTTTCCACATTTGCGCCTTTGATGTTGCTGAGCGATCAACCAAACTTGCTACAAAACCTGCTGCTGCTGTATTGATCAATCTTTTCCCCAGGCTGGTATATCATGTATATCAGTGGTATACATGTGTATATTTGACTCTAATCTCTTGGTATTCATCATGTGTGATCCTGAATTCCACCACTTCAATAATGAGAGCATCCATGTAATCCTAGTACTGCAGATTGTAAGTGGTATACTACAATATCCATGATCTACTGTGTGGTTGATTTGAGTATAATTTCCTGTAGTATATGCATACATAAGGTCTCATATCCTCACCTGCATATGTAGGTTCAATGAGAAAGCACAACACAATTATAGCCTGTACTATGTCATTTCCTGATGTATTAGGATCCATAGCACAAGTAGTAATGGAGTGTACTTTACACCTTATGTACTTCTTATAGACTATCATATCACCTGCAAAATAGAACACATAATTAGAACAAACTATCCTCATACTCTCCTCCACATGGATTTGAGCATGAAGATAGTATAGAGATCTGTCCTGTGCAGTGATCATTTCTTTGATTCCACATACTGTAGTTGCTAGTATTCTCCAATACATATGCCCTCCTTTACAAGGCTCCAAACATTTCCCATACATCGTAATACCTGCAGCAGAATGAGAAAAGTTCATTACTAATACCACACACTGCAACCCAGTCAATGTACAGGTCATATTTGGTCTTGTATCAGGCTTAATTCTGAACCAAAGCAGTGTAGCATCCTTCCTTGTATATCCATGATCTATCCATCTCATATCATTTCCTGTGCTCACAGAATCAATGAAACAGTAGATCTCATTAGCTTGTCCACCAGATTTCCCATAGCCTATCCATTTCATATCATTTCCTATAGCTATAAGATCAATGAAATAGTAAGAATCAGTCCTATTCCACCATCCTATGCATCCAAAGTACCTGTAAGTGATGTGCTGCACCAAATAACCTGTTTCCATATCAGATCCAGTGCATTGTGGATCAATGGAACAGTAGAATAGTTGATTGTTGGCTGTGGCATGTACCAAATCATATCTAAGTGAAAGATCATTGATACACCTTGCATATGCAATTGTTCTGAGCCTGGTGCACCTCATTTTCTGTACATCACAAGTCTTCTGCAACATCAAGTTAAAACTGAAACCTGCAAAAAAGAAAACAAGATTAATAGAAAACTGTACCACTATACTCTGCTCCTCATGGACTTGAGTATAGTGATATGCACTTCTCCACATCACACCAGTCCCCACCCTCCTCAATACCTCCTTTGAGTTCTTTTTCTCAAATATGGACATAACAACTTATCACTATTGAGAATCCTTTTTCCTTTTGTGTCAAGTTCTGCAAATGAGTTCACCATCACCTCCCATGATCCAAGGCAACATTGGCAAGGTGGTCTGCTAATTGATTGCCCTCTCTCATTATGTGCAAAACTTCTACCTCAGCATTGTCAATTATGTCAAGCAATTCTTCCACAAGAAAAACAATATTCCAAGGAGGCCTCCACTTCCTAGCCAATATGTGTTTCATCAAGGGTGAATCTGTTTCTAATATGAAAGAGTACTTATGCTGAGACAAGCAGTATTTAGCAGCCTCTAGCAATGCCAAGGTATCTGATTCTGTATTTGTGACATCCTCCATTTCCTTAGCCCTTGCATGCACCAAGTCACCTGCAACATCTCTCACACAAAATGCAAAAGCACTCCTGTCAGGATTACCTCTTGTAGCCCAATCTGTGTTACACTTCCACCATCCTTCAGGAGGCAACTTCCACAACACCTGAGTCACCTTTAGTTTAGGAACAAATTGCTCCAAGATTCGAAGAATATCATCCCACCTATGAGGCACAAATCTGATCCCAGGTTTCCTCAATTTCACCAAATTCTGAATATTTGTTGAAGCCTGATATAGAACCCTGCTGTTTGAGACCTTCTTGTTGTGCATATCACCATTTATTTTTTTCCACAATTCCCATATGATGATAGAAGGAACATCATAGTAAATCTTCTTAACTCTTGGCATCACATCAGCATTCCACCATGCCATGATCACTTGGTGCAAGTGCGTACCTGTAATATTTAAACATGCAGCAGAAGAAAAGTGAAACCATGTCTTTTGTGCAACTTCACACCTTAGGAAGATATGTGGGACAGTCTCCTCCTTTGGTTGACTACATCACAAACATTTAGAAGGCATATGGTATTCCCGGCTCCTCACAACATTATCCAATGGCACTTTAAAATGTCACACCCTCCAAATAGTGAAAGCTATCTTGAAAGGGAGTCCTTTCACCCAAATCTTTTTGTACACCTCCCTTTTTACATCCCTACTTCTAATCAATTCCCATGCTGATTTAACTGTGAATTCACCATTAGGTTCTAGCATCCACAAAGATTTGTCAAGCTCATCACTCCTGGCAGGTGGCTTGACCTCATTAATAATGTAGTCTGCTAGTTCTTCTGGTAAGTTATTCCTAGTAGCAACTTCATGCCACCTTCCCTCTGTCACCACATATCCCAGAACCTTCTCAATTTGCTTTGGTGACAAATAACCCTCTTTTGCTGAATTCAAGAAGTTCTGAGCTGTTCATTCTTCATCTAGATCATGTCCAGTCTCCACCTTATCTGCTAGTGCAACTTGATGATCACCAACATGAATTTTAGTAACTACAGTAGACTTGGTAATAGGCTCTTGTATCACCTGCTTCTGTAAACTAGAACCTGTACTACCTTTCTTCTTGTGTTGATGAGTCTTAAGAGTTGTATTCTTCTCCTTGTCACCTGTTTGCAAATATTTCACACCACTCCCATTCTTCTTAGCATCAGTCACTATCACCACACCATCAGGAGGCTTAGGTGTTTTGTGAACATTGGCAATTAGAGTCAAGAGTTTGATTGTCAATCACTTTGTCCACAGCAACATTCTTGTCAACTTCTTAGCTCACTTCTTGATCACTTGCACCATTTTTATCCGTGTCCTGCACCATATCACCTTTGTAAAGTGCCTTAGCGCCAAGTTCTATTGGTTCTGCAACTAGTACCTCAACCACCTTTTCCATGTGAATTGTAAGACCAACACCTGCAATATGTGTCTTAGAAATTACTCCTTTCTAAGGACTAACTTCATCAACAAAATCTGCAGTTTCCTCAAACATCTCCTTCATCTGTTGAGATGAGGTTATTGAATCATCTGAAGGTTCTTGATCACCTATATTGCCACTAGGGATTTCACCTTCCTCCCCATCTTCTTCCATATCTTCACTCCATAACCTCCTTGACTTTTCAGCAGTACCAGTAGCATAGGTAGTAGATGATACCTCTACACATTCTTGGTTCAAAGTAACAGTCATATCCACAGGTTTAGGGGCCCCTGTAGCATTAGTCTTAGAAAAAGACTTGTCCACCCATTGCTTGGTAGAAATAGGAGACTTAAAGTCTTTTTGTTAGGAGTGTACACAGTAGTATGAACATTCAGTGATGTACCCACACCCTTGCTAACACCTGGTGATGCTTCAACTAAAGGTGCACCACCATCAATTCCAGTTGCAGCTAATGGAACTGCGGGCTGAACTTGAGCAGCAGTAATCAACGCGTTACCTGCAACATCCACCTCGACCACCTCCTTACCTACATCATCCTTAACACCCTATCCATCACCAACACCATCCTTAACACCCTCACCATCCCCAGTGCTGCAAACTTATTAACAGTGCTAGGGTTAGGGTTAGTGATATTAGGGTTTGTAATATTTGCAACTGGTAGGGTTAGTTGTTGTTGGCCATTACCACCATTCTTCTTGTGTTTTCCACTTGTAAATGTCATCAACATTTCCCACAACATTCCCACTTTCTAGTATCTTGATTGCATTACTACGGTTAGAGTTTGTATGGCTTGGGTTAGGGTTTACATTGTGCATTTTTCCTTTGCCTTTCACGACTGCCCTAGAATTATTAGGATCTTCAATCTCCTTCTCCTCCTCACCATTGTTGTCTTCTTCATCCTCAACTGCTAGTAGCTCCGGATGTATTTTCCAGCACCCTTTTTCATCATGGCCTTGCAACTTACACTCTTTACAATACTTTGACATGTAATCATATTGTATCTTAACCCACCTTGACTTAACTTCACCATTAACAACTTGAATTTGCACCTACCTAGGATGATTCTTAAGCAAATCAACTTCCACCTTAACCCTAGCACAACTAGGTCTAGTTTTGTTCTTAGTAGCAACATCAATTGTTAATGGCTTACCAACTGATACAGCTAAGGAAAATAATTGAGATTCTCCCAACCAATTGTCACGACCCAAACTGGAGGGCCATGACGGCACCCGGACCTTACTTGCTGAGTACCACTAGTCATACATATAACATCTAACCATAATTAATCATGGCCCCAAGGCCGTCTCAAAGTACCCTGCTGACACATAGAAATGATAAATTGAAAGGAAGCTACGTAAAATTTTACAAACAGACGAACTCAACCCATGCATATATACATACTAAGGCCGACAAGGCCATACCTGACTGCTATACATAAGACACTGTCTACAAGCCTCTAAAGAGTACGCAGTATCATAAGGTCGGGACAAAGCCCCGCCATCCCCATATGTACATGCAAAAATACCGTACGGAGATTAGACCGCCACTCCAAAACAAGGGGAGTGCTCCAATATCCGTCGAGTTAGCGTCCTACTAATACGGACCGTCGCCTTGCCTACCTGAGCCTGCGGGAATGAAACGCAGCGTCCCCTGACAAAAGGGACGTCAGTACGCCTCATGTACCGAGTATGTCAGGCATGAAGAATAATATAACAGAGACATAAAAGTAAATTGAGACAAGAAACAATCAACTAGTAGAGAATGCCTCTGAGGGCCATAATATGCCTAAGTGTAATACCTGTACAGAATGCCTCTGAGGGCCATAATATGCCTAAATGTCATGCACAATACGGTCATACATATACATATATGTATATAACGCCATCAAGCCTCTGTGGGCATCCCATCATATCATATCGGCCTCTGTGGGGCATAATCATCAGCGTATATCTGTACCAGCTGCAGATGGTGGTGCGTATATAACGCCTTCCCTTTTCCCATCCCATACATATATAATGCATACATATAGTATATTATATAACTTATTTGAGGTCAAGGGTAGTACATGAGTATAATGCATGAATGATATGATAATGAGACACTATAAGTTTATCGGAGTGATGTAATGTCGCTTCACCTTTGATTAACATTATGAATACTAATATATTTTCCATATACCTCAATAAGGATTTAGGAATATATTTAGACATGATTTGAACATAGGAATGAGTAACATGAACATCCTTAACTACTAAGAGTAGAATTATTCATGGGACAATATTATGTTTACATTTCGTACTTAGAACATGCCAAAAGAAAGAAGGATATGCCTTAACATACCTCAAATGCATTATTGAATGACTACAATGAGTGAATCCTTCCGATCACCATCTAACCTCAATAAGTGGAGAAAACATTAACTATAACTCTAGTGTGCTTGAAATTATTGTTGAATCCTGGAACTAACTAGAATAACAATAATATTTATGGACGAGAGCACCAAAATTGCTTTGAGGCGAGAAGTGTTGTTTCCCAAAAAGGAATTTCCAAGTTTAAAATGTTGCTGTAAATGTTCTAGTCTATATTTAATATTTCTAAGACACATAGCCTACTTTGCTTCCTTATCTAACCATTAGAACAAAGTAAGTCACTTCTATAAGTGAAGAAGAGTGCTTCACGTGTCAACCTTCCCCTTAAAATGCCTTGACTCATCACCTAATATCATTATGCCCTTAAGTGTAGGTACTGCCACATGGTAGCCCATGATCAATAGTTATATTGCCATGTGTCACCCCATCATCAACACTAATCCATAGCCTTTTGTCACACTTAAAATATTATTTCTAGTCATCGTTGTCACACTTATTAAGTCTTAAATTATTTCGGGACTACATCCCTTTATGTACTAAGCTCTTTACTTGCATACGTGGATGCTCAAACCATCGCCCGAAAGAACGGGATGTTACACCAATTAGGAGCTAAGGTTGGAAAGGAAATCCAAGCCAAATAAATACTAGTCTCCTTCTCCGGTGTATACCATGGATCCCATTTACGAGTTCTCATGGAATAATAGTAATTCTTCTCCTTAATCTAAAAATTTGGCTTAGACATGAGAGTAACATAGTCCTCAAACAACGTACACCTAATCAATACATGTCTATTGTAAAGAATACTAATTTTAGCATCCCTTTCAATTCACATTGTGTTGGAATGAAAGTTCTCAATGAATTTAGCTCTGAAAATTGTAATTCTTCTTGTATTATCATAAGATTAATCTCCTCCATATCATATTGCATAGTAGGCTCACCATGCAAATAAATACTAGGTTTTAGAGGAATTTTAGGCAATGTAATAGAAGTGGAGGCAGCGACAGTAATAGTAGTAGGAGTAGGGTTTAAATTTATTGGTTTGAGTATGTTGGAGTAATCCATGGGTGGTTTAGGGTTTTGTGTGGGTTGGACAACCTCATGAGGAGGTTCGTCGGTGGCCTTAGTGGCCATAGGTGGGAGAGGGAAAGGGGGAGTAAGGGGTGGCGTAGAGGTGAGTGGGGGTAGTAACTTCTTACTAAATACATTATTTCTCGTTGTAGTCATTCAATAATGCATTTGAGGTATGTTAAGGCATATCCTTCTTTCTTTTGACATGTTCTAAGTACGAAATGTAAACGTAATACTGTCCCATAAATGATTCTACTCTTAGTAGTTAAGGATGTTCATGTTACTCATTCCTATGTTCAAATCATGTCTAAATATATTCCTAAATCCTTATTGAGGTATATGGAAAAGATGTTAGTATTCATAATGTTAATCGGAGGTGAAACAACATTATATCACTCCGACAAACTTATAGTGTTTCATTATCATATCATTCATGCATTATACTCATGTATTACCCTTGACCTCAAAGGAGTTATATATTATACAATATGTATGCGTTATATATGTATGGGATGGGAAAGAGAAGGCGTTATATACGCACCACCACTTGCAGCTGGTACAGATATACGCTGATGATTATGCCCACAAAGGCCGATATGATATGATGGGATGCCCAAAGAGGCTTGATGGAGTTATATACGCATATGTACATGTATAACAGCACTGTGCATGACATTTAGTCATATTATGTCCCTCAGAGGCATTCTGTACAGGTATCACACTTAGGCATATTATGACCCTCATATGCATTCTCTACTGGTTGGTTGTTTCTTATCTCAGTTTACTTTTATGTCTATGTTATGTTATTCTTCATGCATGATATACTCGGTATATCAGTCGTACTGAGTGGTGCTTGTGTGGAGGGTGCGCCACCAGAAATCGGGCTTAAAGCTCTGACGTCCCTTTTGTCAGGGGATGCTGCGTGTCATGCCCGCAGACTCAGGTAGGCAAGACGACGGTCCGCATTAGTAGGTCCCTGACTCAGCGGATATTGGAGCACTCCCCTTGTTTTGGAGTGGCATTCTAATCTCGGTATGGTATTTTTTCATGTACATATGGGTATGGCGGGGCCCTATCCCGACCTTATGATACTGCGTACTCTTTAAAGGCTTGTAGACAGTGTCTTATGTATAGTAGTCAGGTATGGCCTTGTCGGCCTTAGTATGTATATATGCATGGGTTGAGTTCATCTATTTGTAAGATTTTACGTAGCTTCTTTTCAGTTTATCATTTCTATGTGTCAGCAGGGTACTTTGAGACGGCCTTGGGGCCCATAATTAATTATGGTTAGACGTTAAATGTATGACTAGTGGTACTCAACAAGTAAGGTCCGGGTGCCGTCATGGCCCTCCAGTTTGGGTCGTGACAATTGGTTTGAAGAATCTCAATTATTTTCCTTAGCCGTATCAGTTTGTAAGCCATTTACAATTGATGTTGCTACTAAGAACAAAACTAGACCTAGTTGTGCTAGGGTTAATGTGGAAGTTGATTTGCTTAAGAATCATCCTAAGTGGGTGCAAATTCAAGTTGTTAATGGTGAAGTTAAGTCAAGGTGGGTTAAGATACAATATGATTACATGTCAAAGTATTGTAAAGAGTGTAAGTTGCAAGGCCATGATGAAAAAGGGTGGTGGAAAATACATCTGGAGCTACTAGCAGTTGAGGATGAGGAAGACAACAATGGTGAGGAGGAGAAGGAGATTGAAGATCCTGATAATTCTAGGGCAATCGTGAAAGGCGAAGGAAAAATGCACAATGCAACCCCTAACCCAAGCCATGCAAACTCTAACCCTAGTAATGAAATCAAGATACTAGAAAGTGGGAATGTTGTGGGAAATGTTGATGACATTTACAAGTGGAAAACACAAGAAGAATGGTGGTAATGGCCAACAACAACTAACCCTACCAGTTGCAAATATTACAAACCCTAACCCTAGCACTGTTAATAAGTTTGCAGCACTGGGGATGGTGAGGGTGTTAAGGATGGTGTTGGTGATGGATAGGGTGTTAAGGATGATGTAGGTAAGGAGGTGGTCGAGGTGGACGTTGCGGTAACGCGTTGATTTCTCGCTGCTCAAGTTCAGCCCGCAGCTCCATTAGCTCAACTGAATTGATGGTGGTGCACCTTTAGTTGAAGCATCACCAGTGTTAGCAAGGGTGTGGGTACATCACCGAATGTTCATACTACTGTGTACACTCCTAACAAAAAGACTTTAAGTCTCCTATTTCTACCAAGCAATGGGTGGACAAGTCTTTTTCTAAGACTAATGCTACAGGGCCCCTAAACTGTGGATATGATGTTACTTTGAACCAAGAATGTGTAGAGGTATCATCTACTACCTATGCTACGGTACTTCTTGAAAAGTCAAGGAGGTTATGGAGTGAAGATATGGAAGAAGATGGGGAGGAAGGTGAAATCCCTAGTGGCAATATAGGTGATCAAGAACCTTCAGATGATTCAATAACCTCATCTCAACAGATGAAGGAGATGTTTGAGGAAACTGCAGATTTTGTTGATGAAGTTAGTCCTTAGAAAGGAGTAATTTCTAAGACACATATTGCAGGTGTTGGTCTTACATTCACATGGAAAAGGTGGTTGAGGTACTAGTAGCAGAACAAATAAAACTTGGCGCTAAGGGACTTTACAAAGGTGATATGGTGCAGGACACGGATAAAAATGGTGCAAGTGATCAGAAAGTGAGCTAAGAAGTTGACAAGAATATTGCTGTGGACAAATGGATTGCCAGTCAAATTCTGACTCTAATTGCCAATGTTCACAAAACACCTAAGCCTCCTGATGGTGTGGTGATAGTGACTCATTCTAAGAAGAATGGGAGTGGTGTGAAATATTTGCAAACAGGTGACAAGAAGAAGAATACAACTCTTAAGACTCATCAACACAAGAAGAAAGGTAGTACATGTTCTAGTTTACAGAAGCAGGTGATACAAGAGCCTATTACCAAGTTTACTGTAGTTACTAAAATTCATGTTAGTGATCATCAAGTTGCACTAGCAGATAAGATGGAGACTGGACATGATCTAGATGAAGAATGAACAGATCAGAACTTCTTGAATTCATCAAAGGAGGGTGATTTGTCACCAAAGCAAATTGAGAAGGTACTAGGATATGTGGTGACAGAGGGAAGGTGGCATGAAGTTGCTACTAGGAATAACTTACCAGAAGAACTAGCAGACTACATTATTAATGAGGTCAAGCCACCTGCCAGGAGTGATGAGCTTGACAAATCTTTGTGGATGCTAGAACCTAATGGTGATTTACAGTTAAATCACCATAGGAATCATAGAAGTAGGGATGTAAAAAGGGAGGTGTACAAAAAGATTTGGGTGAAAGGACTCCATTTCAAGATATCTTTCACTATTTGGAGGGTGTGGCATTTTAAAGTGCCATTGGATAATGTTGTGAGGCTCCGGGAATACCATATGCCTTCTAAATATTTGTGATGTAGTCTACCAAAGGAGGAGACTGTCCCACACATCTTCCTAAGGTGTGAAGTTGCACAAAAGACATGGTTTCACTTTTCTTCTGCTGCATGTTTAAATATTACAGGTACGCACTTGCACCAAGTGATCATGTCATGGTGGAATGCTGATGTGATTCCAAGAGTTAAGAAGAAAATAAATGGTGATATGCACTATAAGAAGGTCTCAAACAGCAGGGTTCTATATCAGGCTTCAACAAATATTCAGAATTTGGTGAAATTGAGGAAACCTGGAATCAGATTTGTGCCTCATAGGTGGGATGATATTCTTCGAATCTTGGAGCAATTTTTCCTAAACTAAATGTGACTCAGGTGTTGTGAAAGTTGCCTCCTGAAGGATGGTAGAAGTGTAACACAGATTGGGCTACAAGAGGTAATCCTGGCAGGAGTGGTTTTGCATTTTGTGTGACAGATGTTGCAGGTGACTTGGTGCATGCATGGGCTAAGGAAATTAAGGATGGTAGAAGTGTAACACAGATTGGGCTATATTGGTACACGAACTCTATTATGTCCTTCTTCATCCTGCACCACTAGTAATGTTGTCTCAAGTCACGGTACATCTTCGTTGCTCATGGACGGATGTAGTACTTTAAACTATGGGTCACCTCTATGATCAAATAGGTTAAGTAACCCACCTTAGGAACAAAAATCCGATCTTTAATCCTCAAGACACCATCACTATCAATCATTGCCTTTTTTTCCTCTCCCCGCAACACCTTTTCACAGATTTTGCACAACTGAACATCATTAAATTATTGGGACTGAACATGCTCTAAGAAGGAAGACCGTGCCTCCACACAAGCTAATACCATACCAGGCTCTGAGATATCGATTTTCCAAAGACTAAACATCCATAGCCATAGAATGATCCTCCACATGTAACATATCCAAACTACTTATGCTCACCGCCTTGTGACTCAAGGCATCCGCTACAACATTTGCTTTACTCGGGTGATATAAGATAGTGATATCATAATCCTTTAGGAGCTCCAACCACCAACGTTGTCTAAAATTAAGTTCCTTTTGGTTGAACAGGTACTAAAGACTACGACGTCGGTATAAACCTCACAATGCATACCATAGAGATAATGCCTCCAAATCTTCAAGGCAAACATGATCGCCGTCAACTTTAAGTCATGGGTGGGATAATGTTTTTCATGAACTTTCAATTACCTCAAACCATAGGCTATCACCTTCTCTTTCTACATCAATACACACCCAAGACCCACTCCAGAAGTGTCACAATACACAATGAAGCTCTCTCCATCGAATGACAATGTAAAAATAGGAGCGGTAGTCAATAAGGCCTTGAGCTTTTGAAAGCTCACCTTGCAAACATCAGACCACTCAAAAGCTACTTCCTTTTGGGCCAATCTAGTCAACGGAGCTATAATGGATGAAAATCTCTCCACGAATAGCCAATAATACCCTGCGAGTCCAATAAAACTCCAAACCTCGGTAATTGAAGCAAGACAAATCCTATCCCGAACTGCCTTAATCTTCTTGGGATCTACCATAATACCATCCTTAGTCACCACATGACCCAATAAAGCTACCGAACTAAGCAAAAACTCGCACTTTGAAAATTTTGCATAGAGTTGATTCTCCTCCAAAATACCAAGCACAATCCTCAAATGTTGGCCGTGCTCCTTCTCGCTCTACAAGTATATCAAAATATCATCAATAAACACAATCATGAATTAATCCAAGTAGGGTTTGAACACCCCATTCATCAACTCCATAAAGACTACAAGTGCATTGGTCAACCCAAATGACATCACCAAAAACTTATAATGCCCATATCTGGTCCGGAAAGTTGTCTTAGGAACATCTTCAACCCTGATCTTCAGCTGATGATAGCTAGACCTCAAATCGATCTTCGAAAAACTGAAGCACCCTGTAGCTGATCAAATAGGTCATCAATATGCGGTATCTGATACTTGTTCTTAATAGTCACCTTGTTCAACTATGTGTATTTAATACATATTCGCATGGAACTATGTTTCTTCTTAACGAATAACACTGGAGCACCTCAAGGTGACACACTAGGCTGAATAAATCTCTTACTCAGCAAATCTTATAATTGTTCCTTCAGTTCTCTCAACTCGACCGGTGCCATCCGATATGGAGCCATAAAGATAGGCTGAGTGCCCGACTCTAGATCAATGCAAAAGTCGATATCTCAGTCCGGCGGAACACCAGGAAGATCTAGAGGAAACACTTCTGGATACTCCCAAACTACTGGAACTGACTCCAATGATTGTGTCTTTGCACTGGTATCACGAACGTAATCCAAATAAGAAAGACACCCCTTCTATACCATCTTTTGAGCTCTCAGAAATGAGAACACCCTTTTCGAATACTGACTAAGAGTACCCTTCCAAACTAACTGAGGAATTCCAGTAATGGATAATGTAACGATCTTGGCATAAAATTTAAGATAACATGATACGGAGATAACCAATCTATACCTAATATAGCATCAAATTCTACCATATGCAAAACTTTCAAGTCTACCTGAGTATCATACCCCATCAATGTAACTACATAACCCAAATAAGCCCGATCTACCACTATAGAATCCCAATAGGTGTAGAAACATAAATAGGCATGGCTAAAGACTCACACATCAAATCTAAATTCAATGCAAAGTAAGCAGACACATAAGAATAGGTAGACCCTGGATCGAATAAAACTGTAGCAGGTCGATGGTAGACTGAAAGAATACCTGTAAAATTTTAATGACCCGCTCGGTTATTTTGCATTCTTGCTATGTTTCGACCAATTACCGACTTTTATTAATTCTAAATCCAACATCAGAAATGTCATGGATGAACAAAACGCACCGTAAGATGATTCTTGACTATAATAATAGAGAAATGATCGCAGGTATATGCTTTCTAAGTTCGGAACTGATGGAAATAATTTTCGATCCTTGTTTGTGGTTCGGAATCTGTAAGGAAATCATTAATTTTGAAAACGCCCTAGTACCACGCCGTGAGTCTTACTTTGCGTTCCGAGGCTATTGGATAAGGCGAGTCTGTAACTTTATTTATCTACTTAGTAGGAAATATTCATGGGCAAGCGAGTCGTAACAATGTTATGTCAAGAAATTTTAGGGATACACGTAAATTCGATCAAATAGAATATCTGCGGGAAATATATAGAATTTATATCGAACTTAGTGGGATTTTATATTTTGACACTAGGCGAATCCGCACAGGAGAGTATTTACCTGCACCTGTGGAGCCACTTCTGCGAGGGTCGGTACGCATATGCGATGGTATGGGAGGTTGGGTGGGTCTGCTTCAGCGGTAACTTTTACGCAGGTGCGGGGTCGCATTTGTGGTCGTAGCTTCATATTGGCAACGTTGTGTGGGGTTAATGAGACAGCTCATGCGAACATCCTTTCCACAAATGCGGGCCACTTCTGCGAAGGATGGTCCATAGAGGCGACATCGACTGTAGAAAGATTCTTTTATTACACCCATCTTCCCCATTGCGAAACCCGCATTTGGCAAGTGTACTTTGGGAGCTAAGAAGCTGGTTGGGCAGCTTTGCAATGGATTCTTCCATCATGTATCCTTGTGTAAAATCCTAGACCTCCTTCTTATGTTATTCCATAATGTAATACATTTCAAGCTTTAAATTATTTTGGGTAGAGTCATGCCTCGGAATTTTACTAAGATTTCAAAGAAAATGATTTTTATGAAATGGGTGACCAAGATGGAAGCTTTAATGCTTATTTTAAAAAGTTATGAGTATATAGTTAGTAGAACTTATTTTGGAGAGGTAATCTCTAGCTATTGCTACTTGTTGATTAAAGTAATTAAGAGTTTTCATGCAAAAAAGCCCTTTCAAATGATTTATCAGACTAGAGGTTTATCGTGGATGAATTTCTTAAATCATTCGAAGTTATTACTACTTAGACCTTAGATAACGATTTCCTAATTAAATTACCTTTCTCCCTTATGGGTCCGGGGTTGTCGGGGGCCGAATAGTGATTTCTCTTTAGAATTGGTCCTTATGCATTACTGAAGGTGTGGTGTCATAGGACCTTTATGCATATGTTTGAACTACAATTATACGATAAGTGTTTTGGGAGTACTTTCTGGATTAGGAGTTCGTGACACCCGTTCGACAATGAGGTATGCTACAATTTATTTTTTTTAGACTGCGATAGGAGTACATAGTTGTTATAAAGATTGAGGGGTTGCGTGTTGGGGGTCCCACATTAGTGGCTGTGATGAGCCCTTGGATGGGTGATTTGGGGAATCAGCCTTAGGGTTGATTCAGACTGATGTTATGTCGCCTTGTCGCTATTACTTGTGCTTGTCGCCATTGATTGATAAATTATTGTATTTACTTATCACATATGCTTCTGATATGAAAGACTGATTACATGGGATTAATTTAATTCTGAAGCATTTCAAGCACGTGTTAGTCATCTTCTATACTTGATTGCATCTCATACATCATGATTACCTACCTTATTATTGTTGCATTCATACACTCATGGCTATTGTGATATTTAAATTAAAGTGCTATGAAAATATTGTGGGTCCAATGAGACCGGAAAGGTAAGTATATTCTTATGAGATGATTGGAAACATTGAGATGAGAAAAAATATTGATATGAATCGACAAATGAGTCTTGGGCTCTAGTCAGATTCGTGTGTTGAGTTCCTCTAACTAGGAGTGGTATATGGATGAGGCGGGTCCTCTATATGTCATATCTATAAGGCAAAGCCTATAGAGTGTGTATACCGGTTGATGTAAAGGAAACATGCATTGCATTGCATTCATATCATACATTCATACACATTGATTACTTGAGATTTGTACTTGACTTGGATTGATTATCATGATAAGTTGAATCATGTTGATTGAACTTTCATGATTTCTGAGTCGTCTAAGTGTTGAACCATTATGTGATTAGGGTGATCTACTTGATAAATTGTATTACTAGGTGAATAATTGTGTTATTTAGTAGGCGTCTAGTAGACTAATGAGTTGATGTGTTGTCATTGTAATTACTGTCTCATATGCTATATTTATATGTCCAACTCTACCTTAAATAGGAGATTCAAATAGGAGAGTTATGACGTAATTACTTACTTGAACATAATGGGGTTGTGTAATTAACTGACACATACCCACACTCTTAGGTGTACGGATAGTAACCAAATCTACAAGTTAATGATAATATTAGGTTAATAAGGTGGTCGTATGTCAACTATATGTTTCGTGAATGGTTGTATCTGGTTGTTTCTTGATTGTTTGTCCATATTAGGGGACTACGTAGGTCAGGATAAGTACGACTTAGGCATTTGATTAACGGCTAGTGGACCTATTTCTATGAATTCTATGTGTTATCATGGATTGGATTGGAACTCAAGTGTAGAACTGATTCTGTCATGTGAATGTGACTTATGTGTTAATACAAATGAGTAGATTAGGGCTATTTGAGAGTCAACTTGATATTTATGCTTGTTACGTATTGTATGTCGTTTGCTTACGGGAGTACGTTGTGTACGCATGCTATACTTGTTGCATCTTTTACGTGGATGCGGGTGTACGATTAGTTCAGGTTGCAGCTTTGGAGCATGTGGAGGTTAAGGCAGGCCACTCATCCTATCGGTGGCCTTGGTCTTCATCCTAGACAGACTATTCCTATTTACTCAGGGCGGTGTTGTTTTACTTTTCTCTTCATTGTATCTTAGTAGTCCTTGTACGAGTCAGACCAAGTTTTGGAAAAAGTGTTGTATGAGATTTGACATTGAAAATATATTAAATGAGTATTATTATATCCTTGTAATTTCTTCTTTATGTGCACTTTGTTTAAATTTGTGTCAAATGGATTTTGGGATGGTTTGCCTATCGAGGGATAGTGTAGGTGCCATCACGACGTCCGTGATTTGAATCGTGAAAAAAATACATTATTTTATTTTCATATCAAAACGTCTAAAGTAATTGCAACCGCTAAAGGATATTAACTGTCAATTTAGATTTTCTATATAAAATTTTATTGAAGTTTTACATAATTGATGGCTTCAAATTTAGTATATTAATAGTTATTTGTGATTTTAAATATGCCAACAGAATATGATCAATTTATTATTATATCAAACAAATAATATAATATTTTTCTACGATTAGTTTCTTTTCTTTTGATAACCGGCCGCACATCGCGGGTACTAATATTAGTATATAAAATAGGAGAGGTGTAAAAACTATGATTAAGTCAAGTAGCAAGTTAATAACAAGTCATTTGAATTTTTTTTGTTTTTGGTCAAAAGCTTAAATTTTCATTCAACCAAAGTATATCTGTACAAGCTCTATTGGGACTCAGAGCTAGCTCACAATAATTACAATTTTGCTAGACATTCACTACTAGTGAGAACATTTAATCATCCAGAGCCTATGAAAATTAACAAGGGTAAGCTATAAGCTGTTCTAAATTATCTCTCTATTTGTTGTCCCTTTGCCCTTCAATATGCAGCTGTAGAGCGATGTCTTTTAATCTTTGCAAGTTGCTTGTGACTTTGTTGGAAAATCTTCTATCATTACGTTTAGTCCATAAATAACTACTGCAACATACTTGCCTTTGGCCTGTTGTTGCCAGCCCTTTGAATCAGCCATTGAACCACCTGTTGCCAATCACCTATTATCCTATAGTATCCTAACCATTTCAGCATAGCAGTCCAGACATGTCCAGCCATTTGGCAATTTAGGACAAAGTTAATAAAAATTAGACAAAGCAAATTTAAAAGATAAAGTTTTTAATTTGAATTGAAAGAAAAGCTAAAGTTTTTTAATTTGAATTGAAAGATAAGCACTAAGAACGTTAAATTCAAAATCAAACTCAATTCAATTAAAAGATTATAAATAATTTATGTTCTATATATATAAAAAAAATAGGAGAGCGGCAAGCACTATGATTAAGCCAAGTGACATGTTAATAACAAGTCATTTGAAAATTTTAGGACAAAGTTAATAAAAAATAGGAAAAAGCAAATTTAATTTTTTGAAAAAGAAAGATAAAGTGTTTTAATTTGAATTGAAAGATAAGCACTAATAAGATTTAATTCAAAATCAAACTCAATTCAAATTAAAAGATTATAAATAATTTAACTATACATATAAAATTGGAGAGGTGCAAGCAATATGGTTAAGGCAAGTGAAAAGTTAATAACAAGTCATTTGACAATTTTAGGACAAAGTTAATAAAAAATAGGACAAACAAAACTTAAAAGATAAATTTTTGAAAAAGAAAGATAAAGTGTTTTTAATTTGAATTGAGAGATAAGCACTAAGAACATTAAATTCAAAATGAAACTCAATTCAAATTAAAAGATTAAAAATAATTTATCAAATAACAAGATTAACAAAAAGTGTGATATACACTTGCACATTCATGAAAATGCACGGCCATTGATATACCATAATAATAGTAGTAATAATCTATATATATATATATATAAATAAAATAGGAGAGGTGCAAGAAATATGGTTAAGCCATATAACCATATATTTTACATTTATAAAAAGACAATGGGATATATTTTTTACCCCACCCCACCCCACCCCAAATTTTCTATTTGATATATTTAATTATAAATTTATGAAAAGATTAATTTAATTTGATAAAAAAAATTATAAATATTACACTCATATGAGCTAACCCATAATCAACTCGCGCATTTATCACTCAATCCCATATTTTACCCGCATAAAATATGGCGGGTTGATACCCAACCCGTTTTTGTTCAACCCGCCCAAATCCGATCAAACCCACCCATTTGCCACCACTAATTGGGGGTAGGGGAAAACAAAATGGGGATTACAAGGTGGAGAATCGAAACCTCATCAAAAGTGAAAGTTCAAACAGTCAACCAACAGAGCTACTAAGTTTTTAAAAAAATAATAGTTTTATCATATAGTATTAAAACAATTTTAAGTGGGACTTCACAAACAAGAAATAATGTATTCAGTAAGAAGTTACTACCCCCACAAACCTCGACGTCACCCCTTACTCCCCCTTCCCCTCTCCCACCTATGGCCACCGACCAACCTCCTCATGAGGTTGTCCAACCCATACAAAACCCTAAACCACCCATGGATTACTCCAACATACTCATAGCAACGAATTTAAACCCTACTCCTACTACTACTACTGTCGCTGCCTCTACTTCTATTACATTGCCAAAAATTCCTCTAAAACCTATTATTTATTTGCATGGTGAGCCTACTATGCAATATGATATGGAGGAGATTAATCTTATGATAATACAAGAAGAATTACAATTTCCGGAGCTAAATTCATTGAGAACTTTCATTCCAACACAATGTGAATTGAAAGGGATGCTAAATTGGTCTTCTTTACAATATGCATGTATTGATTAGATGTACATTGTTTGAGGACTATGTTACTCTCATGTCTAAGCCAAATTTTTAGATTAAGTAGAAGAATTACTATTATTCCATGAGAACTCTTAAGTGGGATCCATGGTATACACCGGAGGAGGAGACTAGTATTTCTTTGGCTTGGATTTCCTTTCCAACCTTAGCTCCTAATTGGTGTAACACCCCATACTTTCGGGCGATGGTTTGAGCATCCACGTATGCAAGTAAAGAGCTTAGTACATAAAAGGGATGCAGTCCCTAAATAATTTTGGACTTAATAAGTGTGGTAACGATGACTAGAAATAATATTTTATGTGTGGCAAAAGGCTATGGATTAGTGTTGATGATGGGGTGACACATGGCAATATAACTATTGATCATGGGCTGCCATGTGACAGTCCCTACACTTAAGGGCATAATGATATTAGGTGATGAGTCAAGGCATTTTAAGGGGAAGGTTGACACGTGAATCACTCTTGTTCACTTATAGAAGTGACTTACTTAGTTCTAATTGTTAGATAAGGAAGCAAAGTAGGCTATGTGTCTTAGCAATATTAAATATAGACTAGAACATTTACAACAACTTTTTAAACTTGGAAATTCCTTTTTGGGAAACAACACTTCTCGCTTCAAGGAAACTTTGGTGCTCTCGTCCATAAATATTATTGTTATTCTAGTTAGTTCCTGATATGGTATTAGCTCGTGTGGAGGCACGATCTTCCTTGTTAGAGCATGTTCGATCCCAATAATTTAATGATATTCAGTTGTGCAAAATCTGTGACAAGGTGTTGCTGGGAGAGAAAAAGAGGCAATGCTTGATAGTGATGGTGTCTTGAGGATCAAAGATCGGATTTGTGTTCCTAGGGTGAGTGACTTAACCTATTTGATCATGGAGGTGACCCATAGTTTAAAGTACTCCATCCTTCCATGAGCAACAAAGATGTACCGTGACTTGAGACAACATTACTGGTGGTGCAGGCTGAAGAAGGACATAGTAGAGTTCGTGTTCCAATGTTTGAATTATCATCAAGTGAAATATGAGCACCAGAGGCCTGGTGGTAGGTTTTAGAGGATGCCCATTCCTGAGTGGAAGTGGGAGCGAATTGCCATGGATTTCGTGGTAGGATTGCCCCGTACTTTGGGAAAGTTTGATTCTATATGGGTCATTGTGGATAAGTTGACCAAATATGCCTATTTCATTCCAGTTCAGACTACTTACAATTCTGAGAAGTTGGCTATGATCTACATTCGAGATATAGTCTGATTGCACGGGGTGCCCATTTATTTTGTTTCTGACCGAGGTACACAATTCACTTCTCACTTTGGCAGTCCATATAGAAGGAGTTGGGCACTAGAGTGGGGCTTAGTAAAGCCTTCTATCTTCAGATCGATGGTCAGTCTGAGCGGACAATTCAAGTTCTTGAGGATATGTTACGAGCCTGTGTTATTGATTTTAGTGGTCATTGGGACCAGTTTTTACCCTTGACCATTCGAGTATTGAGATGGCATAATTTGAGGCCTTGTATGGTAGGAGGTTTCACTCATCGGTTGGGTGGTTTGATGCTTTTGGGGTTCGACTTTGGGGTACCGATCTTTTAAGGGATTCATTGTATAAGGTTAAGATGATCCAGGAATGACTTCTCATGGCCTAGAGCAGACATAAGAGTTATGTAGATTAGAGAGTTCGTCTGCTAGAGTTTATAGTTGGTGAGCGGGTTTTGCTAAAGGTTTCACCCATGAAGGTTGTGATGAGATTCGAAAAGAAAGGCAAGCTCAGTCCGAGGTTTATTGATCATTTTGAGATTGTGGACATAATTGGTTAGGTAGCCTATGAGCTGGCTTACCTCCTGGGCTATCCGGTGTACATCCTATGTTTCATATGTCGATGATGGTTCTCATGTGGTCAGATATGATTCGGTGATGCTCGATCAGAATCTAGCTTATGTGGAGGGGCATGTAGCCATTCTAGACAGCAGGTCAGAGAGTTAGATTCAAAGAGATAACCTCTGTGAAAGTGCAATAGAGGAATCACCTAGTGCAGGGGGCTACATGGGAGACCGAGTCAGATATGTGGGCTAACTACCCCAAGATATTCGAGGACACAAGTATTTCCCTTTTCTTCACCATTCGAGGACGAACGTTTATTTAAGTTGTACCTGATGTAATGACTCGAAAAGTCATTTTGCTTGTTTTGCGTAGAAACCCCTAAATTACCCTTCTCGAGCCCTTATTAGCTTGCTTATGACTTACAGAGATGGGTGGCACAATTCTCGAGGTAATCGGGTAGGTTTCAGACCCATTTTGTTAAGTTTGAGAAAATCTAAGTTAAGAGAATAGAAGAGTTTGACCCATAGTTGACATTTGTGTAAACGTGCTTCGTTCGTAGTTTTGTTGGTTTCATTAGCTCCGAAATGATGTTTATTACTTAGTTGAGCCTTTGGTTCGGGTCCCGAGAAAGCCCGATGAGTTTTGGAAATTAGGTTATAAAATTGTGAAATTAGAACTTAAGAGTTGACTTTAGTTAAACCCGAGCTTTAGAGACCTTTTTCGAGAAACCCTAGTGTGCGATCAGGTCTGGAATGTGTTTTCTGATAGTGTTTCATGTTTGGGTTATGTCCGGGAGGTTCCAGGAGTGTTTCCGATGGTTGACGGTGGATTTGATATCCTTGGATTGCTGCTGGTTACTGGTGTCCGCACCAGCGACCAGGCTTCCGCCTCAGCGGGCCTGCCTTTGTGGAGGTTAGGCTCACCGAAGTGCGGCAAAGCTTAGTGATAACAGTCCACTTCAGCGGATGGGTTCCTCACCGGGGCGCGTGAGCCTAAGTGGAGTTTTTATCGCTCCAACGAGGGTCGGGATTTTAAGTGGTTTTCGCCCCAACGGATAGGGTTTCCACCGGAGTGGGTCTACCCCAGTGGAATCGACTCCACTGGAGTGGAAACACTGTTCAGAGTATAAAAGTTTAATGACCTAGAAATTATTCTCATTCTCCAAACATTCTCCTTGGGATTGAAGCTCGACCAGTAGAGAATTCTTGAAGATTCCAAGTGATAGTTCATCATTAGAGGTATAATGTTACTGTTTCCCTTTAATTATAGTGTATTAGTTAAGTTTTCATCTTAAGCATGTTTCTTAAATGGGGAAAATAGTAGGAATGACTTGTTGAGAATAAGAGAGTTGTAATTAGGGGATTGGTTATTGATTCATTGATGTCTATATTATAAACTAGTGATGTATTAAGCTAGTAAATGATGATTACTTGACCAATTTCATGTATTGAACCATTTTGCGAATCGGGAGAAATTCTAGAGTTAGAATTAGGGCTTTCACTAATTCATGAAATTGAGGATCATTTTGGGTTTTGTTGTTTAATTAACTCGGGATTATGACTATCTAGCATGAATCGATACTAATTGGGCAGGAAAGTTCATATTTTGATCATGTGGGTCCGGGGTTCCTTTGTAACCTAGCTTAGAGATTTTGGGTGATATTAGACCGTAATCTCATATACTTGATATGATTGATCAGAGTGGGCTCGTGAGGAGGCTCAACGGAAGGGGAAAGCGATTGCGTGAGTCTTCGGCTTTATTCAGGTAATTTGAGACTTTCTAGATTCTAGTGAAACATATTTATGTTGGTATGCTTGTAATGAACTAAGATGAGTAATGGGGATTTGGGGGTCCTATATTAGTGAGATGACGAGCACTAATATGGATACCAGGTGAACTTAATGGTTAATTAATGAACTAGAATAAATCATGTAAAAGACTTTATATGTTTAGCCTTCGGGCCACGAGTGCGGTGAAAGAGTCCACTTAGGTTGGTATGGTTGCTGTTTACTTGGGCTTGTAGCCGTTTGATATGATATTCTGATTTGACTTGTCATGCATTCATCACTCTACATCTCGTCTGAACACTTGAATATAACTGATAAATACTGATACACTGATTATGCTGATTGCATGGTGTATTCATATCCATTTCATTCATATATTATATATATTTGGCATTGGCTTACTTATAAATCGCTTAGAATGTCTTGGGAAGTCGGATTAAGGGATGTGGTACTTGGTTGTGAGAGTGATGAATGATAAGACACTTCAGCCCTCATGCTGGTATCCGATGGGATCAGATGGGTATATGGACCTCATGAGTCCCCCATGGGTCACGTGACAGCTACTGCAACACCGTGTGTATACCTAGTACATATGGCCACTTGCATTCATACATATCATCCACATTGCATTCATTTATATCATGGTATGTGATTGATGTCGTATGTGCCCAGATTGAACTCTATTACACTTGTGATCTTAAGGCTGTTAGAAGGAATATTGTTAGTTTATACTTAACCTTGTTATGAGACTTGAGTAGAGAAGTTTGATGGATCTATACGCCCTGAACGGGGTTTAGGCTGGACTTGTGTGATGTGTGACTTGAGAGTATTTAAGCTTAATTGAACTGTAGGTTGGTTAACTGAATTATACTTTTGCTTAAGTAACTAACTAGTATAGAGGTATTGGGAAGTACCAACCCTCGCCACCATTATAGCTAGGGTCGGTCGACGATGCTGCTGAGTACACGTATTTCCCCGTACTCACTCTACGCTTGCTGCACTCTATGTGCAGGTACTGACCAGGAGACGATATCAGAGCAGCTTGATCTACGGCTTGGAGAGATTGATTGTTAGAGTCCAGGGTGGGCCGCTGATGCATTTCCGGCACTAGAACTCTTATTTATCTTCCTTTATGATTTCTGTCTATGCTACTTTCAGACAACTTATGTATTTCCTATTCAGACTTGTATTCAGATATTATTCGAGCTTGTTCTTATGAGTACCAGATCTCTTTGGGGTTTATTCAGACTTGTGTATTTTTATTTAAAAGACTTGATAAATTACTTCTTCTTTACTTCTTTATTTTCGCATTTAATTCTGCAATATATTATTGTTGTATGTCGGGTTCGCCTACGAATTAGGGTAGGTGCCATCACGACACAATGGAATTTGGGATCGTGAAACTTCAAAATTCAATAACACGTAATTCCACGTAATCATTCTTTCATATTAGAAGAATATGTGATGAGTAATCACAACAATTTATCAATCAATGGCGACAAGCCCACATAACAACAGTCTGAATCAACCCTAAGGCAGATTCCCCTAATCACCCATCAAGAAAGTTCAACAGTGGTATCCACTGAAGCGCTCATCACAACCACTAAGGTGGGACCCCCAACACGCCCAATACCCCTCAATCTTTATAACAACTACGTACTTCTAGCGGAGTCTAGACATAATAAATCGTAGCCTACCTCATTGCCGAGCGGGTGACACAAACTCCTAATCCACAAAGTACTCCTGAAATGCTTATCAAATGGTCGTAGTTCTAACATACACATAAGGTTCTATGATACCACACATTTAATAATGCATAAGGATCAATCTACATAGAAATCACTACTCGGCCCTCGACAACCCCGGACACATAAGAGCGAAAAGGGAATTTAATTAGGAAATCATTATCTAAGGTCTAAGTAGTAATAACTTCGAAAGATTTAGGAAATTGATCCACAATAAACCTCTAGTCTGATAAATCATTTGAAAGGTTTTTTTTCATGAAAACTCTTAATTACTTTAATCAACAAGTAGCAATAGCTAGAGATTACTTCTCCAAAATATAGTTCTACTTACTACATACTCATTAATTTTTAAAATAAAGATTAAAGCTTCCATCTTGGTCACTCATTTCATCAAAATCCATTTTTGAAAATCTTGGTAACACTCCTAGGCTTGATTCTACCCAAAACAATTTAAAGCTTGAAAATGTAATACATTACTTATGGAATAGCATAAGAAGGAGGTTTAGAATTTTACCCCAGGATATATGACGGAAAAATCCATTGGAAAGCTGCCCAACCAGCTCTTTATCTCCCAAAGTCCACTTGCCAAGTGGGGGTTTCGGAATAGGAAGATGGGTGTAATCAAAGAATATGTCTATAGTTGATGCCGCCTATGTGGACCATCCTCCACAGAAGCGGCCCGCATCTGCAAAAAGAATGTCCACATGAGCGGTCTCATTAACCCTACTCAAATGTGCAAATGCGAAGTTACGGTTGCAAGTGTGACCCCGCACTCGCGTAAAAGTTACCGCCGAAGCGGACCTACCCAACCTCCCATACCATTTCATTTGTGGACCGACCCTCGCAGAAATGGATCCGCATGTTCGGATAAATACTCGCCTGGGTGGGTTCGCCCAGTTCCAAATGTAAAATTTCACTGGCTTCGATATAAATTCTACATATTTCCCACGGATATTCTATCTGATCAGATTTACGCGTATCCTCGAATTTATTGACATAACATTGTTACGACTCGCTTGCCCATAAATATTTCCAAATAAGCACATAAATAAAGTTAAAGATTCGCCCTATCCAATAGACTCGGAAGGCAAAGTAAGACTCACGACGCGGTACTAGGGCTTTTTCAAAATTAATGATTTTCTTACAGACTCCGAACCACAAACAAGAACTGAAAATTATTTCTCTCAGCTCCGAACTTAGGAAGCGTCTACCCTACGATCATTTCTCTATAATTACGGTCAAGAATCATCTTGCAGTGCGTTTCGTTCATCCATGCCATTTACAATGTTGGATTTAGAGTTAATGAAAGTCGATAATTGATCGAAACATGGGAAGAATGCAAAATGACTGAGTGGGTCATTAAAATTTTAATGGTATCCGATTGAGAAGTTTTTTGAAAATAAAATTATGATATTTAAAAATAATTGTCAATATATTAGCTGACTTATACATTTATTTGTTTAATCTGTTGACATGGGAACATAGTTTTTATCTTTCAATTTAAGGTCAAAATAATCTTTCAATTCAAATTCCCAAAGAAAATATTTAATTTAAATTTTTTATCTTTCATCTACAATTCAAACACTAATCATACTTAATTTTATAATATTTCCTATTAAGATTGTCAAAAAATTGTCATGTCAAATTTTAAATTTGCTTTGTCCTAATTTCTATTAACTTTATCCTAAAATTTCCAAATGGGTTGTTATTAACTTGCAACATGGCTTAATAATATTGCTTGCAACTCTTCTATTTTATATACTAGTACTAGTATTAGTACTCGCGCAATGCGCGGCCGGTTATCAAAAGAAACTAATCCTAGAAAATTATTTATTATTTGTTTGGTATAATAATAAATTGATCATATTCTGTTGACATATTTAAAATTAATAAACTTTTGTGAAATATTTGAAATAACTATTAATATACTAAATTTGACGCCATCAATTATGTAAACATAAATAAAAAGTTATAAGGAGGAGATGGAGCTGACCTCACTGCTGACTTGGGAGCAGGCTTGCTAACCTTCGACCATAGTGACTAGTGACGAGAGAAGTTGCTTAGGAACCTACGGAGCTAGAGAAAATCTAAATTGACACTTAATATCATATCACGGTTGCAATTACTTTAGACGTTTTGATATGAAAACAAACTAATTTATTTTTAAAATATCCGATTGAGAATTTTTTTTGAAAATAAAATTATGATATTTAAAAATAATTGTCAATATATTAGTTGACTTATACATTTATTTGTTTAGTCTGTTGACATAGGAACATTGTTTTTGTCTTTCTATTCAAGTTCAAAATAATCTTTCAATTCAAATTCCCCAAAAAATAATATTTAATTAAAAAACTTTATCTTTCATCTAAACACTAATCATACTTAATTTTATGATTAGCTCGCTTTTGGCGTAATATCCTTATTCTACTCTCCTTTTAATATTGGGAATAAGATGTACTCTCCAATTTTACCTTTTTAACACTAAGAAATATGATAGCACTAAAAGACGAAAGATTGAGACAAAAAGAAGAAGAAAATACGAAACTAAGAGAAGAAAAATTAAGAGAAATAATCAGAAAGGATAATGAAATAAAAAACCAAAATGACATCATAAGAGAACAATATGAATACATTAACAAATTAATTAATGGATAAAGGAAAATAAATAGTAGAAGATTCAAATGAAACATATTACCAGATGAATACATATGAAGGAAGTATAGTACAAACTTTAAGCTTTAAACCAGACATATATCAAAAGATACAAGAAGAAAAAGAAGAACTATCAATTAAGAAAATATTTAAAACAAAATGGTTTGAAAGAAATAAAGAAGTAAGATATATAACACAAAAATATGAAAATATAATTGACACAACTAGTGTAAATGGAAAAGCAAAAATAAGCTTAATAACAAATAAAATTATCAAACGAGAATTAGCAAAACTATCTACGAAAGAAGCTAAAATATATAGAAACATATATTTTGGAGGAATAAAATTCACTATAAAAACATATTTTTAGAAAAATATAGACACACCTATACAACTATATGAAAGTATATATGTCCTAGAGACAATCATTATTAGGGACAAATGTACTTGAACATATTCGTATTATTAATAAGATTAATATTTATGGCATTTGCAATTATTGAATTATTGTTTGATTGTTTGCAATTATTCATATATGTGCATCCCCTGAGCTTACATTGTCATTAATAGAGTGAGATATTAATGATAGAACGTAATCTCAAAATAGCCTCGACTAATGATCATCGAGAATGAGATATCGATGATATGTTATAAGTCGACATGTGGTCTACTTCACATTCTTGGAGAATGTAGTATGTCTCACATGCTGCGAGTAATGGTTACTAGTAATGGACACATGAATACTTTTGGAAATTATTGTTATACCCTGCTGATAAACTGGTTGTTATACATGTCTAGAGTGTTATCCGCGTGTGGGAGATAAAGGTCCTCTGACTTGAGGTCAATACGCACCTTGTTTCCAGAGTAATGTACTTTGACCCTGTCCTAAGCTTAAACTCCTTATAGGATAAGATACGGCTTTTGTTGGGTGCATTATGATGTAAACTAAGGTGATAGTTGGGCCAATAATATGATTCATTCCTCGATTGGATATTCGAGAGAGCACTCAACTTCTCAGTGATATTAGGTTGACCAAGTCATTGGCCAATGCAAGAGACATTCAGAATATGGTCTAGTTGTCGACTAATATAGACGAGATAAAGTGATCAAGACATTTGGATAGACACATGGAAAATCCTAAGCTTGATCGAGTGTGTCGCGAATGAAAGGAATTTATCATCTCACATAAAGATTATGTTTGCTGGATTCATGTAAACGTACTTCACATATTGAGTTCGTCGTACGTCGCAGTCTAGGAGTTCCGTATGGACCTTAATTGGATTAGTGTCAATATATGAAGGCCTATAGGGTCACACTATGTCGATTGTCTCTTCGATCTAAGGGTGTATTGAGAAAGTATTAAATATTCTATTTGAAATCGAGATATTTAAATTGATAATAACTATGGGATAATTTCTATTCGATGGAAATTATTTTATTGAATTTTGGATTTAATTAAATGTGCTGAATATATAATGACGAAACAAGGAACATCAGGCGCCACGACGCTGACCCGACAGTGGGCCCAGTCAGACTGTCCCACTACACCTCAATTTTTGGGCCAGACTTAGAGCCCAACTCTAATCCGGTTTTGACCTAAAATTAATTATATATACAACACTAAACCTCATTGATATTATAGGAATCAATATACAACACAATTCTAGACTTAAAGTTTAGAATAAAGCTTTTTCAAACCTCTGCCAAGATTTCCTAGCTTTCTTGACAGTGAAATACACTGTAGCAAGGTGCTTGCAGTCGAATGGAACAAGCGCGTGTTCGCCCTTTAGTAAAGATTCCAGATTGAATAACTTGTAAGTATTCTTGTTTAAGTTTTACTTTACAGGTTTTTGATTGTCATATAACCATACCAGAATGCATTGTTGGGGTAAGTAAGTAAAATTTTAAACTTCCATTGTGTCTTACACATATGTTTCAAACCCAACAAATTCCTACAGTGGTATCAGAGCCAGGTTGGTTAAATGGTTATATAACAATTGAATAAGATAATAATATGGGTTAAACATAAATTATTTTTCAAACTGAATTAAAACAAGGCTTCTTGAAATCCTACATATCTTGACTGAACAGTTAACCTTTTGATGTCACCCTAAACTATCAACTATGATAAATCGAGAAAGTCATTCCGTTCTAACTCGGACTAAGCCAAACGCAGATTACCGGTTCATTGCGAACATAGTGCACAGTGAAAAACAAGTAGGAATGGTGATGGTCGATATGTGCGTTATTGATAATAGTGGGTGATGATAAAGGATCTGTGATCTGATCCCTAAATTGGATTTAGGGTTTGGATGATTTTTAGAAAATCAACACGGAAACGTTCTGTCAAAACGTCGGCGCTGCGGCCCTATGGTAGGGCGCCGCGATGCCTACTAGGGTTTCAAGGCGGCGCCGCGGCTCCTGTCTGAGATCCGCGATTAAAAGCTTCGTTTTAAAATTCTGGACATACTGGACAATAGGCGCCGCGACTCCATGGTAGAGCGCCGTATCCCTAATGCATTGCAGAAGCCGAAAGACTTCTGCCTTACTGGCGCCGTGGCCCTTATGATTAGCGCCGCGACCCTTATGATTAGAGCCGCGGCGCCACCTGTCCACAAAACAAAATAATAATAATTAAAGTTTAGAATGTTTAACCCACAATTATTATTATACAATATATTATTTGATAGGTATACTGTTTATATGCTAAATGTCAGTATGTTTGTCATTTAAATTACTAGAATAGCGTCCGCAAATAATTATTTGGGTAGGTGGCGCCCAGTATGTGTTTAAACCGCTTAATATCATGCTTGGGAAAGTGGTAACCAATATGTGCTTAGTGGACTTTGCATGATAGTTAAGATGTTTTATTTGATATAGCATGTTAGAGTTGATCTTGGTTAAAACCCTAAATTAAAATGTTCCCCAAAATTTAATACAAGTCTCATTTAAAATGAACGCGTCATCCATTATAATTAATTGTAGTGCAAAATCCTTTTCGGCGAGATGAGTATTTATGCCACAACATTTGCTCAAGTCTACGAGGACTCAGACTCTTTTATAGATGCATGTTAAATGTAGAAGATAAACCTTCATGAGTATTTACACCATAGTGTTTGCTCTATAAGACAAACTCACTTAGATACATAATTGCAGTCGCATAACGGGGTTGACTTGCTAAGCTGTCTTGGTGCCACATCGTCGGACAAGCCGAGGGATGCAAATCGATTGTTTGGAACATTCGGTCAGACAAGAGTTACAAATTGTTTGTAATTAGTTTGGAGATCTACCAGGTTGTGCTGTTGAAGTTATCAGCCACAACAAACGCGGAGATATCATGAACCTGAATCTTGACCCATTATGACCATATTTGATATGAGTCTGTATTCTTTCATGGGGTCAAAAAGTATGTTAAAATAGTGGGAGCTAATTAAATTAAATGCCATGTTAATTAGTTAACGAAAGTGTTCAATAGAAATTATATTAGAATTTAATTTCAAGTCTATCTATATCTTCAGATTATACAACCTATTATATAAAATATAGAATCTATCACTGAAAATGTAGGTCGAGACAAACAAGTTGACTGGAGCTAATTACCCTGAATGGTTGAGAAATCTGCGATTGGTGTTAAGACAAGAAAGAATTGAGTATGTGTTACACACAGTGTTCCCACAGTCCCTGCTGAAAACTCTGCTGAGTATGCCCTGTTTGACAAGGTGGCTTATCAGAAACATCTAGACGATGCTACCTCAGCACAGTGTGTAATGTTGTCCTCCATGACTGTGAAGTTACAGAGACAATATGAAAACATGGGCCCAACGAAATGCTAGAACACTTGAAGAGTCTCTACGATTCACACTCTCAAACAGTGGAGTATGAATTGTTGTGAGACCTTTTCAAGTGTAAGCTGAACGAATGGGGTCAGGTGTTAGCGTATGTTCTGAAGATGATTGGATTGATAGAAAGGTTGGCTTCGATTGGAACGAAGTTTCCTATAAATGTCTCTGTCTACTTGATCCTGAATTCGCTTCCTGGTTCATTTGAGAACTTCATTGTGAACTTCAATATGAATGGGACCAAGGCGAGTGTTCCTGAGCTTCAGTACATGTTGAAAACCTTTGAATTATCTACCTCTAAAAGTAAAGTTGTGCTCATGGTGGGCTCATCTAGCAAGTTCAAACCCAAGCGTAAGAACATGCAGAAGAAGAAGGGTAAGGCAGCTACTGCACCCACATGTTTTAAACCTAGATGATGTGTTCAGAAGAAGACAAAGGTAGCTATGGATGTGTGCCTCAACTGCAAGAAGAAGGGGCACTGGAAGAAGGACTGCACATCTCCAGGAGGAGGCAAAGCGCTAGGTGCTTCTAGCTCTACTAGACAAGGTATGTTTGTCATTGAAATAAATGTCTATAAATAACTCTCACTGTTAGTTATTGGATACCGTTTGTGGCTCACACATTTGTAATAATATCCAGGGTCTGATTGACAGTAGAAAGGTTGGACCATGGGCGGTAGACCTGTGCGTTGGAAATAGAGCACGAGTGGATGTTGAACGCGTGGGAACTTATAGACTAGATTTACCTTCAGGCTTTTGTTTAGAACTAAATAATTGTTATTTTGTACCCTCATTGATGAGGAATATTATTTCTATCCCAATGTTAGACATTGAGGGGTTTTCCTCATTTATTGCCAATGACAGTTATGTACTGTCTTTTAATAGTTTTAATTGTGGAAATGATCTGCTTGTGGATGGTTTGTATGTTTTAAACTGTAGTCGTGAAATTTTCAATGTGCAAAATAAACGAGCTAAGATAGGTAATCTAAGAAACCCCACCTATTTATAGCACTGTAGACTTGGTCACATCAATGAATCAAGGATAGCAAGATTAAGGAAGTTAGACTACCTGAAACCATTTGACTTGGAGTCCTATGGTAATTATGAATCTTGTTTGAGAGGAAAGATGACCATCAAACCACTTTCTGGGAAGGGTGTGCGAGCCAAAGAGGTACTTGAGTTGGTCCATACTGATGTATGTGGGCCATTTTCAACTCAAGCTAAGGGAGGCTTCCCTTATTTCATCACTTTTACAGATGATTTCACAAGGTTTGGGCATGTGTATCTTATGAAACTCAAGTCCGAAGCCTCTGAGAAATTCAAGGAGTACAAGTCAGAAGTAGAGAAGAAACTCGAAACAAGTATCAAGACCCTTCGATCAGATCGAGGAGGTGAATACTTAAGTAAATAATTTCTGGATTACTTGAAGCTTCATGGAGTCCAATCACAATGGACACCTCCTAGAATGCCACAAATGAATGGTGTTGCTGAAAGGAGAAATTGAACCATATTAGATATGGTTAGATCCATGATGAGTTTCTCAGCTCTACCAACATACCTTTGGGGCTATGCATTGCAAAACTCAATTTATATTATGAACAGGGTTCTTTCAAAGTCAGTAGAGAAAACTCCATATGAGATATGGAATGGCAAGAAGCCAGCACTTAAACACTTCCGACCCTGGGGGTGCCCAGCATATGTAAAGAAGATGCTTACTGACAAGTTGGAATCTAAAAGTGAGAAATATTATTTTATAGGGTATCCAAAGGAAACTAAAGGATACTATTCTATCTTCTTGGAGAACATAAGGTCATTGTTTTCAGAAATACAACTTTCCTTGAAGAAGACTATGTGTACAAGGAACAGAGCTGCAATAAGATAGAATTTGAAGAAATTCAAGAACCACAAGATAACACAGAAGTTGAACCCTTGTCGAATGACCTAGACAAGGATTCAGTAGGAGTATTTGGTGAAGATTGGGTACTTAGAGTACGCCCTTCAACAAGTGGGAGTGTTGTGAGAGATAGCGCAGAAATGCAAGGCTCTCATACACAGCCAATGAAAGATGATACAATGGTTGTACATCATTCCATCCAGAAAATACATAAAAATGACATTCCTAAAAGCTCTCAAGGTAGTGGATTGTCTAGCACACAAAGACTTTCTCACAATCAGAATGCAATAAACACTGAAACACAAAATAATCAACTCCGTTGGTCCACTAGGACTCAACGTCTGCCTGAAAGACTTAATCTCCTTATTGAAACACACAATGAGATAGATATTCCTGATGACGATGAGCCTACAACCTACAGCGAAGCTATGCTAGACATTGATTCGCAGAGATGGCAAGAAGCCATGAAATCTGAGATGGACTTGATGTACATAAATCAAGTTTGAAACTTGGTTGATTTGCCAATAGGGGTTAGACCCATATGATGCAAATGGGTCTTCAAGAAGAAGATTGATGCATATGGCAAGGTATAGACTTATAAGTCAAGATTGGTGGCTAAAGATTATAATCAACGGCCTGGGGTTGATTATGATGAAACTTTTTCACATGTTGAGAAAATTAAGTCCATTCGGATTTTGCTTGCAATAACCACATACTATGATTATGACATTTGGCAAATGGATGTTAAAACTGCTTTCCTCAATGGTAACCTTGGTGAGGAGGTGTTTATGATACAACATGAGATTTTTACATCCAAGACTAAGCCCAAAGCAGTATGCAAGCTACAGAAGTCCATTTATGGACTTAAGCAAGCCTCAAGGAGTTGGAATATTTGCTTTGACAAAGCAGTCAAATCGTTTGACTTTGTTAGAATCAAAGAAGATCCATGCATTTATAGTAAATGCAAGAAAGGGAGTATTGTCTTCATTGTTATATATGTAGATGGCATATTAATAATGGGAGACAATAAGACTCTCATGTAATCAGTCAAGGAATGATTATCCAGCACCTTCATGATGAAGGACTTGGGTGAAGCCTGCTACATTTTTGGAATTAGGATCTATAGAGATAGACCTAATATATTGTTGGGGATGTCACAATCCATATACATAGACAAAGTGCTAATGCGATTCTCTATGGAAAACTCCAAGAAGGGAGATCTTCCTATGGGTCAAGGCATCAAGTTATCAAAGAATGATAGTCCTTCTACTGTTGCAGAACTTGAACATATGAAGAGAATCCCATATACTTCAGCTATAGGATCAATCATGTATGCCATGACCTGTACGTGTCCAGATGTGGCCTATGCACTTAGTATGACTTGCAAATTCCAGCAGAATTCTGGGGAAGAACACTGGAAAACAGTCAAGAGTATTCTTAAGTGTCTTAGACGAACTAAAGAATATTTCTTAGTCTATGGTGGATAAGAGAAGCTAGTGGCTACTGGGTACACTGATGTTAGCTTCTAGACAGATCTTGATGTCTTCAAGTCTCAGTCTAGATATACCTTCATTTTCAATGGTGGAGTAGTGAGTTGGAAAAGTTCCAAGCAAGCTACAACTGCTGATTCGACAACTGAAGCAGAGTACATTGCTGGATCGGAAGCTGGTAAAGAAGCTGTCGCGATATCTGAGTTCCTGAAGGAACTAGGGGTTGTTCCAAGTGACACTTGTCCAATAACGATTTATTGTGACAACACTGGTGCGATTGCACAAGCTAAGGAACCAAGATCAATAAACATAAACAAACATGTACCAAGGAAATATCACATACTCAGGGAGATTGTGGAAACTAAAGAAATAAGATTAGACTATGTTCCCATAGATGATAGTCTGGCTGACCCATTTATTAAACCATTAAGCTTAGTTAAGCATAATGGTCATTTTGAAAACATGGGTATTAGATACATTGGAGATTGGCTCTGGGCCAAGTGGAAGATTGAAAATATATATGTCTTAGAGACAATCATTATTAGGGACAAATGTACTTGAACATATTCATATTATTAATAAGATTAATATTTATGGCATTTGCAAATATTGAATTATTGCTTGATTGTTTGCAATTATTCATATATGTGCATCCCTTTAGCTTACATTGTCATTAATAGAGTGAGATATTAATGATAGAACGTAACTCTCAAAATAGCCTCGACTAATGATCATCGAGAATTAGGTATCGATGATATGTTATAAGTCGACATGTGGTCTGCATCACATTCTTGGAGAATATAGTATGTCTCACATGCTACGAGTAATGGTTACTAGTAATGGACATATGGATACTTTTGGAAATTATTGTTATACCCTGCTGATAAACTGTTGGTTATACATGTCGAGAGTGTTGTCATCGTGTGGGAGATAAAGGTCCTCTGACTTGAGGTCAATATGCACCTTGTTTACAGAGTAATGTACTTTGACCCTGTCTTAAGCTTAAACTCCTTATAGGATAAGATACGGTTTGTGTTAGGTGCAGTATCATGTAAACTAAGGTGGTAGTTGGTACAATAATAGGATTCATTCCTCGATTGGATATTCGAGAGAGCAATCAACTTTTCAGTGATATTAGGTCGACCAAGTCATTGGCCAATGCAAGAGACATATTCAGAATGTGGTCTAGTTGTCGACTAATTAAGATGAGATAAAGTGATCAAGCCATTTGGATAGACACATGGCAAATCATAAGCTTGATCGGGTGTATCGCGAATGAAATGAATTTATCATCTCACATAAAGGTTATGTTTGCGGGATTCATGTAAACGTACTTCACATATTGAGTTCTTCGTACGGCGCAGTCTAGGAGTTCCGTATGGACCTTAATTGGATTAGTGTCAATATATGAAGGCCTATAAGGTCACACTATATCGATTGTCTCTTCGATCTAAGGGTGTATTCAGAAAGTATTAAATATTTGATTTGGAATTGAGATATTTAAATTGATAATAACTATGGGATAATTTCTATTCGATGGAAATTATTTAATTGAATTTTGGATTTAATTAAATGTGCTGAATTTTGGATTTAATTAAATGTGCTGAATATATAATGCCATGGCGCCTACTAGGCTGAGCCGCGGTGATGACCCAGTAGTGGGCCCAGTCAGACTGGCCCACTACACCTCGGTTTTTGGGCTAGTCTTAGAGCCCAACCCTAATATGATTTTGACCTAAAATTAACTATATATACAACACTAAACTTCATTGATATTATAAGAATCAATATACAACACAATTCTAGACTTAGAGTTTAGAATAAAGCTTTCTCGAACCTTTGCAAAAATTTCCTAGCTTTCTTGAAAGAGGAATACACTGTAGCAAGGTGCTTGCAGTCGAAGGGAACAAATGCATGTTCGCCCTTTAGTAAAGATTCTAGATTGAATAACATGTATGTGTTCTTGTTTAAGTTTTACTTTACAGATTTTTGATTGTCATATAACCATACCAGAATGCATTGTTGGGGTAAGTAAATAAAATTTTAAACTTTCGCAGTGTCTTACATATATGTTTCAAACCCAACAAATTCCTACACTATACATATTAGATGATAGAATATTAGAAAATCTACAAGACTCCTTAATATCAATAATAAAAGGAAATTTAATATATCAAAAATTAAAATTTACAGTATAACTAGATTTTAGTATATCATTAAAAGATGAACACAAAGAATTAGCTTTAACACTATATTAAAAATTAGATGAAAGAAAAATGCCAGTCGGTAGCAAAGTAATAAGTATAGAAACTAAAATGATATATGCTTTAACTGGAAATCACCATGTAAGAAAACAACATGAAATGAATATTTTAGTACCAAAACTATATCAAGATATATTAGAACAGATAGAACACAAGGAAAATGCTAGAATAACAATACCAAAAGAAATACAAATGGATTTTAACAATAGAACTATAACACCATTACATAGATTAAAACCACAAATAGAAGGATCCAAACTAATAATTAAAAGTGAAACAACAATATTAAGATAAAATAGTTTAATAAGTAGACAACCAAGAACATTAGATTTAATTAATAAGCTGAGCAACATATTAAGAATTAAAGTAGTAATATTCAACGGTATTATAACAACTGACTGTATAGCTGAAATAAATACAGGAAAAAGCTTTATACATATAAGTAAAATTAATGAAAAAGACTGTAATCTGATAGAACCACAGACCTGCAATTACCCTGAAAATGAGAGAGAAATAATAAAAACTAAAAGTATTAATCTAAAATTTAAAATTCAGGATTTAGAATATAAAATAAACATAGGGGTAATAGAATATGACAGTTTTAATGAATTATTATTAGGAAGTGACTTTTTAACCATGATAAACTATATAATTACTAATGAAGGGATTGAAATTAGTGACCAAGGAAAAACAAGGTTTGTAAATAAAATATGAATATTCAAGAAAAAATACAAAAGAAGAAACAAAAATTAAAAATTATAAAAACAGTATTATCAGAAGAAATAATAATATCCCAACTTATATACTTAGAATATAGTGCGAAAGAGATGTAACTAGAAAATGATATAAAACAACTAGAACAATAATGTAATAGATCTACAAAAATATGGATTGATATGGGAAATGGATGGAAGAAAAGAATTGATAATCCTGAATAGCTTTAATGAAAAAGTACATGCAATATGGCACAAAATAATAATAAAAGAACAATTAAAAAATACATTACTAGGCATGGATGAAATAAGAGAAAATCAAACTCAAATAAAACAATTAATACAAGAAGAATTGACAAAATTATAGAATGTATCAGAAGTACCAACATTTAAATTAATATTAGAACAATTGAATATATTAGTAACACACATAAACAAAGGAAAACAATCAGTTGAATTAGAAGAAGAACCTGAAACAAGTAATACAAATCAAGAAGAAACAATTACTATTATAAATCCTAATAAACCAGAATTAGTACCAATTGATGCATGAAGACGAAGTAAAGAACCCATAATGATAGATATTAGTAAAATAAAGCCTAAATTACCAAAAGAGGTCGAAAAAACATTAGATAATTTAGCCTTATTACATAAAAATGACAATTTTAATGGATACACACGAACATAGTGTAATCACATTTCTTAAAAATCATCCCAGGCTAGGAAGCTTGAAAGCCATATCATATCATATGGATTTAGAAAGTCCGATCAAAATACTCGAAAATGGACCGGATATAGTTGAAAAAGAAAGATATAAATATGAACCTATGGAAAGAAAAGACTTTAAAAATATCTCAAATAAAAATAGTAATTCTTCGAAAGGTGGAAATATTGTAGACTTAAAGGACTCCGGAAAAAGTGAAAAAATGGAATATGTACAATTAAAAATAGAAAAACAAGAACAACAAATATCAGAATTAAAAATAGAAAAACAAGAACAACAAATATCAGAATTAAAAAATAAAAATATAATATTAAGATCACATAGTAATGAAGAATGGGTAAATAAGTGTAAAAAAATACAAAAATATGTATAGAGATATTAAGAAAGAATTAAAAGAAACTAAGAGAGAATTAAAAAAAGTAAAAAATGAACTAAGTCAAGTAAAACATGATATGAAAGAATTAAAAGAAGAACTAAATATTCTGAGAGAAAAAATGAAAAATATTAAAAGAAAGGAAAAGAAAAAATACAAAACAAGTGATGATAGATCGTATAGTTCTGATAATACTAATAGTATACATGAACATGAATTTACTAACTCTGCAAAAGAAAATGAATTAACCATGGAAACTCAAGGAATAAAAATAGTAGACTTTATAGAAGAAATAGAAAGTGAAGAAAATTCTAAAATTGAAAAAGAAAAAAATCAAATAATAGAAGCTTTAGGAAAAATGAAAAATGTTAATGCAATTATAGAAGAAGAACAATAAAGTGATATAGAAGAAGAATTTAATAGACCGATAGAAACAGAAATAAAAACATATGATATAATAAATGAAGATGCTAATGACTACCCTGAAGAAGAATCGGTAGACCCTAATTTAGAAACAATACGCAGAAGTCATACTAAAATACCAGATCATATACCGGTAGGACAACAAGCTGAATTTAAAGAGTTTATAGGATCAATGTCACAAGGTGTAAGTTTTAATGGATATTTCTTAGACTTAGACAATTTTATGATGAACAAGAAATAAGTAGACGAATAAATGACTGGAATCTTGGAATGTACATAGCATTAATAAACCCTACACATACTGATAACTTAGATTATATTTATGACTTAATATCCAAAACATTATTAGGAGAAGTAGCATTTTGGATAGAATCCATAGCACATAAATTAAGACCACAAATATTTAGTCATGCAAAAGATTGAAAATCTATGTTAATGTTATTTGATGTAGTATTAAAAAGACAATTCTTAGGAGAAAGATGGTTAGTAGCAAGAGAGAATGTACTAGCAGAAAGAAAAATGGAAATCATAATGAACTTAAATAATATGAAATGTTGCAAAATTAATAAATTACCAAAATATACAATAAGTTTTAGTAAATTCTTTTATGAAGCAAGATTCTTACCAGATGAAGGTATAATATATCAACAACTTTATTACGATCATTTACCATCACCGTACAATACTGAGTTATCTAAAGAAAATAACCAATTAGAATCAAAAGAAAATACATTAGGTGAAAGAATAAGAGTATGAAGAGCATACTTAATGAGAAAATGTGAAGAATACATAATACAACAAAAGATTTAAAAAGATAAAAAAAAACAAGGATTAAAAAAAATATGTGGATTCACTGAAAGGAGATTAGTATTTGGATGCAATGATAAAAGAAAAGAAAGAAGACATAAAAACAGTATCAGAAAAGATATAATAAATATAAGAAACCTTACTATAACAAATATAGAAAGAAAAGATTTAAACGGTACAGAAATACCACTGAAACTAGAAGAAAAGTTAAACATAAAAGAAAATTTAGAAAAAAAAAATATATGAATCCTTTAGAAGAAGATATTAAAGAGTGTAAATATTGGAATTGCAATGAAAAAGGCCATTGTGTTAACAATTGTCAAAAATTAAAGAAAAAGGGTGTAAAATTAATACGACACAGTTTATAATGAATTTACAACAAATAAAAGAAGATAATAATAAATTGTATGAATATGAAGATTTTTATGTTAGCCAAACATAAAATGAAAATGAAAATGAAAATGAAACAGAATCAGAAAATATTAATTTTATTAATTCCTATTCAGATAGTGAAAGCAATGATATGTAATAAATAAATAATGGTAGCAATTTATATAGAACCTCATATAGAGTACAAGCCTAATAAAATGATAAAGCAAAAAATATTCATAGATAGTGGAGCAGATGTATGTTTAGCAAAGAAAAATGTATTAGTATCACACAAATGGAAAAAATCTAAAGGACATAGGATAAGAGTAACAAGATTTAATGAACAGATGAAAGAATTAGATATAATAGCAGAAAATATGAGAATAATATTAGGAAAAATAGTATTTAAATTACCAATAATATATCAAAAATACTATGAAACAACCAGTATTATTAGGAAATAACTTCATAGACTTCTTTAAGACACAAGTAATAAACAATAGTACTTTGAGTTTACAAACACCCTGTAATAAACAGATAATATTAAAAAAAGTAATACCAATACAAATACTGAAATTGTGTAATTTAAGATCAGACAGGAATAATAACTTAGAATTATTAAAATAAAAATATCTCAACATACTAAAAACAAATTTAGGAGAAAACCCTATATAGTTATGGGATAAAGAGAAAATATATGCTGAAATAAAATTAATAAATCCTAATGATACAATAAGATGTAAACCTATTAGGTATAGCCCAACTGATCAAAAAGAATTTGAAACCCAAATTAAAGAAATACTAGACATATGAATAATACAAGAAAGTAAAAGGTCACATAGCAGACCAGTTTTTTTTAGTTTGAAAACATAGTGAATGAAAGAAATAATCCCTTTATTATTTTCATTAATGAAAAGGTTTATATACAATTTACAATCTTTAAATATGGTAAATCCTATTCCTATTATACAACTAATCTCCTAATTATACTTGAACAAGAATACTACAATTATGGTAAAAGTGCACAACAAATATGGTAAGAGGAAAGGATGGAAACCGAGAGTTGGTATACATGGTATACACGGCTGGACAATGTATACCGTGTATACCCAATGTGTATATTTATTACACCCCAGCAGTTATAGCGGGTGTTCTTCATACGCTGAGATTGTCCCTAAAATCGTCAAATAGAACCGAGGGAAGACCCTTCGTAAAGATGTATGCAATTTGATATCTGGAAGGGACATGGCAGATGCGTACTTGCCCACGAGCTACCTTTTCGCGAACAAAGTGGATATCCATCTCTATATGTTTAGTGCGCTGATGTTGAACCGGATTACCAGAAAGATAGACGACACTAATATTATCACAATAAACTAAGGTAGCTTTCTGAATTGGACAATGAAGCTCCAAAAGAAGATTACGTAACCAACATGATTCAGATACCACATTGGCTACCCCTCGATACTCGGCCTCTGCACTGGAGCGTGATAATGTAGACTTGCGCTTTGCAGACCATGATACCAAGTTATCACCAAGAAACACACAATAGCCAGACGTGGAACGTCTGGTATCTGGACAGCCACCCCAATCAACATCCGTATACGAGTCAAGTGTGAACGTCGATGATGGATATAAATGTAAGACAAAGTCAAGTGTTCCCTGGATGTATCGAATAATGTGTTTGAGCGCATTCATGGGATCAACCCTGGGATCATGCATAAACAAACACACATATTGTATGACATACGTAATATCTGGTCTCGTGAAGGTAAGATACTGAAGAGCCCCTACAAGACTGCGATAGTGGGATGGATCCTCATAAAGTGAGCCAGTCGCTGCCCCTATCTTGGGTTTAGTATCAACTTGAGTGGATGTTGACTTGCACGAGTATATACCAGCTCGCTCAATGATCTCAGCCGCATACTTCCTTTGTGCTAAGAATAACCCACCTGCATGACGAGTGACAACAATTCCAAAAAAATAACTCAAGAGCCCCATGTCTTTCATAGCAAACTTAAAACTGAGTAGGGTCATGATAGACTTGCGTAAATCATCAGAAGAGGCTATCAAAATAATGTCATCCACATACAAGAGAATATATGCCAAGGAAGTACCACGACGATAAATGAACAATGAATTATCAGACATGTTGTGAGAAAACCCTATAGTAGATACATAGTCTGCAAATCTCTTATACCAGTCACGTGGGGCCTGCTTAAGCCCATATAAGGACTTCTTCAACAAACAGACATGATGCAGATATTTGGGGTCTCAAAAACCCAAGGGCTGATGCATGTAAACTATTTCCTAAAGATCACCATGTAAGAAAACATTCTTCACATAGAGCTGATGAATGGGCCATACTTTCGAAAGAGCTAAGATGAGAACAGTGGAAATGGTAGCCGGTTTGACCACAGACTAAATGTCTTACCACAATCCACACCTACCTGCTGAGTCTTACCATCACCTACAAGACGAGCCTTATGTCGTGCAAAAGAACCATCAGAATTATCTTTATGAATAAAAATCTACATAGACCGAATAATATTAACACTAGAAGGACGGGGCACCAACTCCCACGTCTTATTTGCAATAAGAGCTTCATATTCGTCGTGCATAGCAAATTTCCAATTCGGGTCATGTAAGGCAAACACTAGGTTACGAGGTAGAGGGGATTTAGAGACATTAGAATTTAAATTTAAATGTCTTTTCAGTTTAAAAATACCCCGTTGACTACGAGTGACCGTTCTGTGACTTGGGGAAGAATTGGGTGGATTTTGGGAAGAACTCGGATGGGGGATGGGCAGGGCAGCAGGTAGTGGGCTTGCTGGCCCAATACGGGAGCCAGAAACAGAATCTGGACCGAGAGCAGGAGCAGGGACAGAACTGGGCTGGATATTCGGTCCAGTTGCTGGACCCGTGACTGGAGACGGTACTGGAGGTCCAGCGGGCAGTAGGCCAGCTGGTGAATTTTGGATGCGGGACAAGACCGGTAAATGGCGGATAATATACGGGGAGACATCGTCATCTAAAAAATTATACGAACTAGGCCCGGAACTACTTACTTTTGCAAATGAAATTTGGGTTTCATAAAAAATAACATGGAGACTAATGATGATTTTATTAGACGATAAATCAAAACACTTGTAACCACGATGATTAGATGGATAACCCAAAAACACACAAGGGGTAGAACGGGCTTGAAGTTTGTTAATTGTAGTTGACGGAAATAGTGGATAACATAAACACCCAAATACCCTAAGATGTGAATACGAATGAGTCATATTATATAAGATTTGAAGAGGGGGGGAATATGCCAAACCTTTGATAGGAAGTATGTTAAGAAGATAAGTAGCCATTTGTGGAGCATGATGCCAAAGGGAAGGGGGTACATAAGCATGTGCCAATAAAGTTCGGACAATATTATTAATGGTACAAATTTTTTGTTCGGCCTTCCCATTTTGTGAGGACGTATGAGGACAAGAGAAACGAAAAACTATGCCATTAGCATCACAAAAATTCTGAAACAACCTATTATCATATTCTTTGCCATTATCATATTGAATATTTTTTATTTCCCGTTCGAATTGGGTACGGATGAATACTCTAAATTTTAAGAATGTGGAAAAAACTTGAGATTTTTTCGATAATGGAAAAGTCCATAAAAATTAGAATAATCATCCAAAAATATAACATAATAACGATGGCCCACAGAACTTAAAACGGGAGAGGTCCATAAATCGCTATGAATAATATCAAATGACATTAAAGTATGAGAAGTAGAAGCTACAAATGGCAATCTAACATGTTTTCCTAAAGGGCAGGAATGAAAAATTGGAGTACTATGCGTACCCTTAGAAGAAATAAAATTATTTTTATGCAAAGAAGAAACAATTGACGACCCAGGGTGAACCAAACGTGCATGCCATAAGGAAGGAGCTAGAGCAGCAAAAGTACATGGCAATGCTTGACTCGAGAGACTGGATGTGGGCGTAATAGATTATAGAGAATTAAATAAAAAGACAATATTTGATGAATACTTTATATCATATAAAAAAACCTTATCAACCGATTAGGAGGGAAAATGGTTTAGTAAATTTTACTGTAAGAGTGAATTTTGGCAAATTAAATTAACAAATGAATCAAAACTCTTAACAACGTTTAGTGCCCCTCAAGGACACTATGAATGGAATGTATTACCATTTGGATTAAAAAATACACCTCAGATATTTCAAAGAAGAATGAATCAAGTATTTAGAAAATTACAAGACTTTTGTATAGTATATGTTGATGACATACTAATATATAATGATACATTAAAAGACCATATAGACCACTTAGAGAATTTTATAAAAAACTATAAAACAACATGGAATATTATTATCTGAAAAGAAATCTGAAATCTTCAAAAATAATATAGAATATTTAGGATATGTTATAGACAAGGATGGAATACAATTGCAAGAACATATTGTAACAAAAATAAAGAATTTTAAAGATAAACTAGAAAATAAGAAAGAAGTACATCAAATTCTTAGGAATAATAAATTATGCTTCAGACCATATAAAAGATTTATCAATAATAAGAAAACCATTACAAGAGCCGATAAAAGGAAAAAACAAAACCTTTGAGAGGAAAGAAGAACATGATAAAGCTATTAAAAATATTAAATAAATAGTACAAGCTTTACCAAAACATAGAATACCAACTGAACAAGATCAATTAGAATTATATACTGATGCTAGTGATATAGGATGTGGAGCAATCCTCATAGCTTATGAAAAAATGATATAGATAAAGAAAAATCATTCATATATGACATACAACTTTTTGATGCATCAACCAATTTAACTGGTAAACCTATTGTTATTTGTCAATTATTTAAAACCGGGAAAAATAGCAATATAAGTGGAGACGATGGAAATTTAAAAATGAAGATTCCTTGTACTATTGATAAGTTTCAATAATGGCTAAGTTCTAAAAGAGCCATTGGACTATTAACATTAAAATAAAAAATAGAAGACATGTTAAATGCCAGAAAAACATGTATTATTGGAACCTCCAAAGGTGGAGAAGTGGAAGAACTTATTACCCTGTACTACAACAACGATATCATATCACAGGATACTGTGGAACTGACAAATTTTCATGATAAAATTATAAATATGAAACATCGACATGCAAAGGAGACTATGGAACAATATCACATGATAACACGTCAAAAAAAGAGTTGAAGGTTTTGTAGAGATGAAGGTTTTTTGACTAATATGAAGATCTTGTAGAGATGAAGGTTTTTCACCTCTTTCTTGCCAGGCTTCTCTAAGCTGGTTAACAAGATGTGTATTTTCTTGTATCTTGGATATTAAGGTCTCATTGGTTTGAATAATGGAATTCATGACATTGGTAATATAGTCTTCAAAAGTATCACTGGTAATTGACATTGTTGTACCTGCAAAGAAAATCAGTTAAATTATTCTTAGTTCCAGAGATATTTTTAACAATAAAATCATAACAACAGAAAAATGATTTTCATTTTCTTCTTTTATTAAATTCTGGAAAATGGTCTATTTTATTAATAATAAAGGCTTTTACTTGAGTGTTATCAGTTCTAACAATAAATTTTATTGATAATAAGTGATAATGAAACCGTTTTATTCCTAATTTTACAGCTAATAACTATTTTTTATTAATATGATAATTTTTCTCATTTGTTTTCCAAGTTCTTCCTCCATATCCGCATATCAATGATTTTTCTTTATCTATATCATTTTTTTCATAAGCTATGAGGACTGCTCCCATCCTATATCACTAGCCTCAGTATATATTTCTAATTGATCTTGTTCAGTTGGTATTCTATGTTTTGGTAAAGCTTATACTATTTCTTTAATATTTTAATAGCTTTATCATGTTCTTCTTTCCACTCAAAGATTTTGTTTTTTCCTTTTATCAGCTCTTGTAATGGTTTTCTTATTATTGATAAATCCTTTATATGGTCTGAATCATAATTTATTATTCCTAAGAATTGTTGTACTTCTTTCTTATTTTCTATTTTATCTTTAAATTTTTTTATTTTTGTTACAATATGTTCTTGCAATTGTATTCCATCCTTGTCTATAACATATCCTAAATATTCTATATTATTTTTGAAGATTTTAGATTTCTTTTAAGATAATAATATTTCATGTTGTTTTATAGTTTTTATAAAATTCTCTAAGTGGTCTATATGGTCTTTTAATGTATCACTATATATTAGTATGTCATCAACATATACTATACAAAAGTCTAGTAATTTTCTATATACTTGATCCATTCTTCTTTAAAATATATGAGGTGCATTTTTTAATCCAAATGATAATAAATTTCAATCATAGTGTCCTTGAGGGGCACTAAACGTTGTTAAGTGTTTTGATTTATTTGTTAATTTAATTTGCCAAAATCGACCCTTACAGTCAAATTTACTAAACCATTTTTCCTCCTAACCAGTTGATAAGATTTCTTTTATATGATATAAAGTATCCATCAAATATTGTCTTTTTATTTAATTCTCTATAATCTATTACCATCCTAGCCTTTCCTCTTTTTTTGTTCACTATGTTTTCTAACTAAAAAAAGATGGACTGCTATGTGGGCTTTTACTTTCTTGTATTATTCCTATGTCTAGTATTTCTTTAATTTGGGTTTCTAATTTTTTTTTATCCGTTGGGCTATCCCTAATAGGTTTACATCTTATTGTATCATTAAGATTTATTAATTTTATTTCAAAATATATTTTCGCTTTATCCCATAACTATATAGGGTTTTCTCCAAAATTTGTTTTTAATATGTTGAGATATTTTTATTTTAATAATTCTAAGTTATTATTCATGTCTGATCTTAAATTACACAATTTTAGTGTTTTTATTGGTATTACTCTTTTTAATATTATCCATTTATTACAGGGTGTTTGTAAACTCAAAGTACTATTGTTTATTACTTGTGTCTTAAAGAAGTCTAGGAAGTTATTTTTCTAATAATACTGGTTGTTTCATAGTATTTTCTTGATATATTATTGGTAATTTATATACTATTTTTCCTAATATTATTCACATGTTTTCTGCTATTATATCTAATTTTTTCATTTGTTCATTAAATCATGTTACTCTTATCCTATGTCCTTTAGATTTTTTCCATTTGTATGATACTAATACATTTTTCTTTGCTAAACGTACATCTGCTCCACTATCTATGCATAATTTTTTCTTTATCATTTTATTAGGCTTGTACTCTATATGAGGTTCTATATAAATTGCTACCATTATTTATTTATTACATATCACTGCTTTCACTATATAAATAGGTATTAATAAAGTTAATATTTTCTGATTCTGTTTCACTTTCATTTTCTGTTTGGCTAACATAAAATCTTCATATTCATACCATTTATTATTATCTTCTTTTATTTGTTGTAAATTCATTATAAACTGTGTCTTATTAATATATTTTACACCTTTTTTCTTTAATTTTGGACACTTGTTAGCATAATATCTTTTTTCATTGCAATTCCAACATTTACACTCTTTAATATTTTCTTCTAAAGGTTTTATATATTTCCTTTTCCTAAATTTTCTTTTATGTTTAAATTTTCTTCTAGGTTCAGCGGTATTTCTATACCGTGTAAATCTTTTCTTTCTATATTTGTTATAGTAAGGTTTATTATATCTTTTATATCTTTTCTGATATTGTTTTTTATATTTTTTATGTATTATTTCTTTTCTTTTATCATTGCATCCAAATATTAATCTCCTTTCAGTGAATCCACACATTTCTTTTAATCCTTGTTTTTTTAATCTTTTGTTGTATTCTGTATTCTTCACATTTTCTCATTAACTATGCTCTTAATACTCTTATTCTTTCTCCTAATGTATTTTCTTTCGGTTGTAATTGATTATATTCTTTAGATACCTCAGTATTGTACGGTGATGGTAAATGGTCGTTTGGTATATTATACATTCATCTGGTAAGAATCTTGCTTCATAAAAGAATTTACTAAAACTTATTGTATATTCTGATAATTTATTAATTTTACAACATTTCATATTATATAAATTCATTATGATTTCCATTTTTCTTTCTGCTAGTACATTCTCTCTTGCTACTAACCATCTTTCATCTAAGAATTCTCTTTTTAATACTATATCAAATAACATTAACATAGATTTCCAATCTTTTGCATGACTAAATACTTGTGGTCTTAATTGATGTGCTATAGATTCTATCCAAAATGCTACTTTTTCTAATAATATTTTGGATATTAAGTCATAAATATAATCTAAGTTATCAGTATGTGTAGAGTTTATTAATTCTATGTACATTCCAAGACTCCATTCATTTATTCGTCTACTTATTTCTTGTTCTTCATAAACATTGTCTAAGTCTAAGAAATATTCATTAAAACTTACACCTTGTGACATTGATCCTATAAATTATTTAAATTCAGCTTGTTGTCTTACAAGTATATGGTCTGGTATTTTAGTATGTCTTCTGCGTATTGTTTCTAAATTAGCGTCTACCAATTCTTCTTCAGGGTAGTCATATGCATCTTCATTTATTATATCATTTGTTTCTATTTCTGTTTCTATCGGTCTATTAAATTCTTCTTCTATATCACTTTCTTGTTCTTCTATAATTGCATTAACATTTTTCATTTTTCCTAAAGCTTCAATTATTTGATTATTTTCTTTTTCAAGTTTAGAATTTTCTTCACTTTCTATTTCTTCTATAAAGTCTACTGTTTTTTTCCTTGAGTTTCCATGGTAATTCATTTTCTTTTGCAGAGTTAGTAAATTCTTGTTCAGTTATACTATGTTGGAAATTTGCCTTTGGCGGGGAGATGCGTCCACCCATCTTTGATGAATTAAACACTAGTGTTCCGCATGTTGGAGACCTTGTCTCTTTGCACGTGCATGATCTACGAAGTGAGTAGATGACCGTAGGGCCAAGAATCGTCTAATTTCGTTGAGAAATGAAAGAGATATTGGTCCGCGAAGTAAGGTGTTTAAGGCATGGAAATGTGGTGTGGGACAAATCTACCACATCGGTGGGAATAGGAAGAATTTCTCTCTATATATGTCTCTAATTGGTAAAGGGTTTGGGACCCCAAGGGGTATCCCATGTGTTTAAAGGAGGGAAGACCTAGATGTGCTTGGGTTCAAGGCTAAGCCCACACGCCCGCCGCCGCCGCCCGCCCGTCCCGTCCGGTCTCAGGCTCGGGCTCGAGCTCGGGTTTCGGGTCAGTGGGCTGTGGGGACTTTCTGATATTATCTTTTTGGACCAGAGAACTCGCCGGATGTACGCTTGATCCCCGGAGTTTCATATGTACGCTTTGGACCCGAATTCCTTTTATATGTACAAGCTTTGGTCCCTAAGTTTCAATATTTACAGTTTGGTCCCCAGAGTTTCTGGAAAGCTTTCTGCCTACCGTTGGACTGTTTTCTGGAGCATTAACCAGCCATTATTTGGCTGATTAATTCCTCCATTAACAGCCCATTACTTGGGTAGTGAACAACCTCTTTGAATGGCCTTATTAGCCATTACTTGGCTGTTTTAATGGCCTCCCTTAATGGCCATTACAGCCTTGTTTTTGGCAGTTGGACAGCCCCTCTTGCATGCTATATATTTAGTAGTTGTTGTCTCAATTCAAAAGAGCACAAGAGGCTGAAAACTCACTGAAATCAGGCAGAAAACGCACTGTAAAACAGCACTGAAAACACACGAAAATAGCAGCGTTTTTCAGTCACAAAAGAGCACAAAACAGTGGCCGAAATCCGTCCAAAACAGTGGCAAAAATCTGTGCAATTCGTGACTGGAAAACAGTGAGCAAACCCTCACATATACACAAGATATACACAACAGAGACACACTATATACATAGAGACAAACGAGAAGAGAAGATAGAATCTCTTCCTTCCTTTTCCATATCTTCAGCAAGTCGAGTCATATTTGTTTTCTTCGACAGGCTCAACCTATTGGCTTTGTAGTGTTGAGATTATAGTGTTGTTTTATCTTGGGAGACTATTGCCCGCTAACGTAAAAGCATATATACGGGGCAATCTTGTCTTAAGGATAAAGGGCTATCCTCGACTCAACACACAACGTTGTAACCATCCAGATTTAGTTGTTTCTTGATTTCAGGATATCAACATTCAAGACACAACAAACTTGCGGTGGTTCTCAAGATTGGCTTTGCAAAGTGATCAAGATTCAAGACACAACACATATGCGGGAGTTTTGAAGATTGACCATTTATTTATCCTTTCGAACATTTGTAATAGTTATTACTTCCCGTACTGCTCTATAAAGTACAATAGAGTATACAACAATTTAAGACAAGATTGTATTGTATTACTATTAGTGTTCGAAAGATGTCGGTCAGAAGTTGTGTGACCAAATCGGATATGGCAATGGTTTTCTCGGTAGAAGAGAGTGATGATGATGAATGTATTCATGGTGTCACCGCTACCAAGACTGGTGGGAACAAGCGCTCACGAGAGCCTGAGGATGTCAACTGGGACAAGAGGAGAAGACTGAAGATGTTATTCTATCTTGCAGCAGAAGGCCTATATCTGTCCCAGACAAAAGATCCGAATAATGGTGAGAAGGAAATTGACACTCAGTCTGATGAAGTGACTGAAGTGAGCCAGAATCCGAAATTGGGATAAGTATTTTTCTTACTTGTCAAGAATAAAGATTAAATGATGTCTGATTAAAAATGGATTAAAGTAAGGAGGAATATGAAAATAATTTATATTCCTTACGCTTTAAAAATCAGAAGTTTAATCTCATCTTCTTTCCCGTTTAAAGATTGGATTTTGTAAACGACTTAAAAAGATCCGTTCTTTTAAGTGTAATTATTAAAAGTGTGTAAAGTATGCCGCACATACGATGGAGAAAGATCCACTAACTGTGCGAAAACTATTACCACTCTTAAGTAAGCGCCAAGAATTATCTGGGCACCAATCATAACGGAAGAAGACTAAAAGCTAAAGACATTGAGCCTGTCATACTATTTGGCAGAAGATCCTTCATAGGATGATATTGGACACTCAGTCATAAAAAGCCTCCGGGCGACTGGAGTGGGCCAAAATTCCTTTGATATGATGATATTGGACACTCAGTCATATAAAGCCTCCGGGCGACTGGAGTGGGGCCAGAATTCATTTCATAGGAAAAGTAATGGACACTTAGTGTGGTGGGCCAGAGTTTCCAGGTCTTAAATGATCTGAAGGCCTAAAGAAAGGAAGAAAAGAAATTGGAAACTCAGTCTGCCAAAACAACTGGAGTGGGCCAGAGTGTCAAGATCACATATGATCCGGTTACGCCCTAACCACGGGCAAGAGGTTGTTCATGTGAAGCAACGCCACCTCTAAAATCAAAGGGGCTGGAGAGGTTGTCCTCAATAGGACTTCAAGGAATGAGATCACTCTAAAAAGAGGTGATACATGTTCCTAACTTGGTTTAAGGGACACTGTTGGTAAAGCTGGTTTGAGGCTACTCCAACAGGTCTGTACTAACTAAGAATGGTACAATATGTCTATAGCCAAATGAATGATATATTTGTAATCCGTGCATCTATGCCATCATAGATTAAGACACGTTAAATAGCAAGTCATTCAAAAGCTAACGATGTTGAGATTGTTACCTTCTGTCGACATAAACCCTCAAAATGAATGTGAGGTAGGCGAAGAGGCAAAATCACCTTTCCAAATTCCGTCAAGGGAATAGCGAAAGATGCACTGCTCCTCTAGAACTTAGTCACACCTACTTGGGTGATTTGAAGTTTATACAAAATAGAGGGAAGGAGACAAGTACGTTATGATCTTCATTGATAATGGTACAACGTATGGAATCCTTTATTTGTTGAAAAGCAAAGATGAAGTTGTTGAAGCGGATAAGCGCTACAAAACAGAAGTTGAAAATCAACTAAGCCTATGGATTGCAAAATTCGTAGTGATAGAGGGGGAGAATGTGAAGCATCGTTTGTTAAACGACTGTTCATTTCTCACCTCGGTCCAACGGTGTTAGCCAAGCGCAAAGTCGTACGCCCAAATTATATGGGGTGCCTTGGTAAAAGTTGGAATATCGAAACAGGTCAAGGTGTACCTAAGACTGTAGATTGCATATCCACTGGATCTGCAAATAACAGTAGTGCTGATCGCCTCTTGGCGTAAAAGAATGCTGAATTCTTTGAAGATAACTTTCTTTGAAATAGTAAAAAGGAGTAATTGCTCAAGGTTAACAAGAACCCGCGAGGGCCTGACTGTCCGGAACTAGACGTTCCGTATCTACAGGACTCGAAAGTTGCTTTGGCTATCCGAACTTAATATTCCGATCCGCAGAACTCGTAGATTCTAGATGTTGAACCAAGAAGGGGACAAAGACTTGTTCCAGTCCTTCTAGCTTGTATGGTTGAGAATGAACCATGGACAATTAACAAATAATTGTCATCTCCAAAAGCGCTGCTTTGGAAAGAAGCTACAAAGAGAGAAATAGATTTCCTCATATAGAACCATACTTACGTAATGGTTGATCTTCCTCCGGGAAAAGAACCTTTGGGTTGTGAAAAAGGATACTCAAAAGTGAGTACAAAGTAGATGGATCTACTGACGAGTTCAAAGCCTTGGCTACTTGTACAAGTGCTCCTCTGGGAGTAGCTTAACATTATGGGCCATTGCAGTCTTGCGTGGCATGGATGTTGAAACAGCCTTCCCAACCGGAGAGTTGGAAGAAGAGAATCAGAGTTGGTTTGCTGGACTGTTGGGCTTCTTCCTGAACTTTCATTTTGGTCCCTGAAATGTTTACATTTTGGTCCTGAAAGTTTCAGATAAAACAGACACAATGAATCTGACCACAGAAACATTGACTCTGAAGTTAGAATGCCAACAGTTAGAGAATCAACAGTATGAAAGTAAAAGTCATATTGAAACAAAGTCTCGATATGAAAGATATGGGTATCACATATGACATCTTAGGAATTAGATTTCTAAGACATCTAACGGACTAGTCGATAGTTGACAGTCTCGTTGAAGCCACCAATGGATATGAATCATAGAACTGATTGGAATCATGGTGCACCCATAAACAAGGAGCGATGTGCTCAGGTCACGTGTAGTTCAATGTATTGTACACACTACAACCGACCTGGTATCGGCCTACAAAGCAGATCAGTTGAACTAAGGTTCACTGATGATTTTAATACATGATCGGTAGAAGGCGTTAAGTCGGATATGACGATATCTGAATTATTCGCTTATCTACGGATTATAGTATTCTGGATGTCCAGCGATTCTGGGAGAACACAATGATGCAAACTGGACATCAGATCTGAAGAACACCAAAGCCACAAGCAAATGTGTATGGTGGGTATTGGAAAGTCCTCTAAGCAAACTTGCATCGGCCGATTCATCATGGAATCGGAGTTTATCGCTTTATACAAAGCATGAAAGAAGTTGAGTAACTTCACGGCTCCTTAGAGGACGTCCCTTATTGGGAGAAACCCGTGCCTTCAGCAGTTATAAACTGTGGCTAGCCGTCGGCTTCAGGAAGGACACGGATGACGGCGTCTAGACAGATCTGTCAGGAGACATAAGACCGTATGGCAGTTGATCATCACATGTGTCACTTCCTTGTTTACTAACTAAGGGACTACCCAGAGATAAAGTGTTCTGCCTGTGTAGGGAAATGGGCTTAAAACCCAAACAATACGATCCTTTGCAGTGGAAACCCAACCATAATGATTGGAGATCCCAAGAATGTGGTTCAATGGGGAAACTAAGCGGTAAAAGGTTCTGTTGAGCGCTTCGGTAGAAGCAAGAGCACTTTGGATGATGATTTCTGTACGGAAACATGAATCCAAAGCTGTTCCTGCGATAGACATTAAAGTGCTACCTGCATGGTGGGTAAAGTTTAAGCTTCCAAACCTTTAATGGTCCTCAAACTGTTGAGGTTAAGGTTGGGGAAACTTTTAATGATTCCTAACACTTGTGAAGTGGGGTATAGCAGGATACCTTGTAGGAGATCACCTATTTAAGTGCGAGGATGGCCGCCTCAAATGAACGTACTTAAGAATCCAAGTGTGTCCATGGACACAACGGACAGAAACGTAAGAAGGAAAATGAATAAGAAGAGTTATTGTGTTGATATCGTTGTCTTGGCTTACACTAAACACTGACGGTTCAAGACATCACGTTCACCGCGCAGTAAGTAAGTCCGATGGTATTCAACTAAGGAAGGTTCAAAGCGAAAGCTACCTCTCCTGATGCAATATCTTTTCGCTGAAAGATTGCTGAAATGTTGGCACCTTGTGTGCGCGCCACAATCTCTCTTTCATAGAGGGGATTGTTGGAAATTTGCCTTTGGCGGGGAGATGCATCCACCCATATTTGATGAATTAAACACTAGTGTTCTGCATGTTGGAGACCTTGTCTCTTTGCACGTGCATGATCTACGAAGTGAGTAGATGACCGTAGGGCCAAGAATCGTCTAATTTCATTGAGAAATGAAAGAGATATTGGTCCGCGAAGTAAGGTGTTTAAGGCATGGAAATGTGGTGTGGGACAAATCTACCACATCGGTGGGAATAGGAAGAATTTCTCTCTATATATGTCTCTAATTGGTAAAGGGTTTGGGACCCCAAGGGGTATCACATGTGTTTAAAAGAGGAAAGACCTAGATGTGCTTGGGTTCAAGGCTAAGCCCACACGCGCGCCGCCGCCGCCCGCCCGTCCCGTCCCGTCCGGTCTCGGGCTCGGGCTCGGGATCGAGCTCGGGTTTTGGGTCACGGGTCACGGGTCTGTGGGCTGTGGGCTTACAGTTTGGTCCCCGAAGTTTCAATATTTACGCTTTGGTCCCCAGAGTTTCTGGAAAGCTTTCTGCCTACCGTTGGACTGTTTTCTGGAGCATTAACCAGCCATTATTTGGCTGATTAATTCCTCCATTAACAGCCCATTACTTGGGTAGTGAACAACCTCTTTGAATGGCCTTAATAGCCATTACATGGCTGTTTTAATGGCCTCCCTTAATGGCCATTACAGCCTTGTTTTTGGCAGTTGGACAGCCCCTCTTGCATGCTATATATTTAGTAGTTGTTGGCTCAATTCAAAAGAGCACAAGAGGCTGAAAACTCACTGAAATCAGGCAGAAAACGCACTGCAAAACAGCACTGAAAACACACGAAAATAGCAGCGTTTTTCAGTCACAAAAGAGCACAAAACAGTGGCCGAAATCCGTCCAAAACAGTGGCAAAGATCTATGCAATTCGTGACTGGAAAACAGTGAGCAAACCCTCACATATACACAAGATATACACAACAGAGACACACTATATACATAGAGACAAACGAGAAGAGAAGATAGAATCTCTTCCTTCCTTTTCCATATCTTCAGCAAGTCGAGTCATATTTGTTTTCTTCGACAGGCTCAACCTATTGGCTTTGTAGTGTTGAGATTATAGTGTTGTTTTATCTTGGGAGACTATTGCCCGCTAACGTAAAAGCATATATACGGGGCAATCTTGTCTTAAGGATAGAGGGCTATCCTCGACTCAACACACAACGTTGTAACCATCCAGATTTAGTTGTTTCTTGATTTCAGGATATCAACATTCAAGACACAACAAACTTGCGGTGGTTCTCAAGATTGGCTTTGCAAAGTGATCTAGATTCAAGACACAACACATATGCGGATGTTTTGAAGATTGACCATTTATTTATCCTTTCGAACATTTGTAATAGTTATTACTTCCCGTACTGCTCTATAAAGTACAATAGAGTATACAACAATTTAAGACAAGATTGTATTGTATTACTATTAGTGTTCGAAAGATGTCGGTCAAAAGTTGTGTGACCAAATCTGGATATGGCAATGGTTTTCTGGTAGAAGAGAGTGATGATGATGAACGTATTCATGGTGTCCCCGCTACCAAGACTGGTGGGAACAAACGCTCACGAGAGCATGAGGATGTCAACTGGGACAAGAGGAGAAGACTGAAGATGTTATTCTATCTTGCGCGGAAAGGCCTATATCTGTCCCAGACAAAAGATCTGAATAATGGTGAGAAGGAAATGGACACTCAGTCTGAAGAAGTGACTGAAGTGAGCCAAAATCCGAAATTGGGATAAGTATTTTTCTTACTTGTCAAGAATAAAGATTAAATGATGTCTGATTAAAAATGGATTAAAGTAAGGAGGAATATGAAAATAATTTATATTCCTTACGCTTTAAAAATCAGAAGATTAATCTCATCTTCTTTCCCGTTTAAAGATTGGATTTTGTAAACGACTTAAAAAGATCCGTTCTTTTAAGTGTAATTGTTAAAAGTGTGTAAAGTATGCCGCACATACGATGGTGAAAGATCCACTAACTGTGCGAAAACTCTTACCACTCTTAAGTAAGCGCCAAGAATTATCTGGGCACCAATCATAACGGAAGAAGACTAAAAGCTAAAGACATTGAGCCTGTCACACTATTTGACAGAAGATCCTTCATAGGATGATATTGGACACTCAGTCATAAAAAGCCTCCGGGCGACTGGAGTGGGCTAAAATTCCTTTGATATGATGATATTGGACACTCAGTCATATAAAGCCTCCGGGCGACTGGAGTGGGGCCAGAATTCATTTCATAGGAAAAGTAATGGACACCTAGTGTGGTGGGCCAGAGTTTCCAGGTCTTAAATGATCTGAAGGCCTAAAGAAAGGCAGAAAAGAAATTGGAAACTCAGTCTGCCAAAACAACTGGAGTGGGCCAGAGTGTCAAGATCACATATGATCCGGTTACGCCCTAACCACGGTCAAGAGGTTGTTCATGTTAAGCAACTCCACCTCTAAAATCAAAGGGGCTGGAGAGGTTGTCCTCAATAGGACTTCAAGGAATGAGATCACTCTAAAAAGAGGTGATACATGTTCTAACTTGGTTTAAGGGACACTGTTGGTAAAGCTGGTTTGAGGCTACTCCAACAGGTCTGTAATAACTAAGAATGGTACAATATGTCTATAGCCAAATGAATGATATATTTGTAATCCGTGCATCTATGCCATCATAGATTAAGACACATTAAATAACAAGTCATTCAAAAGCTAACGATGTTGAGATTGTTGCCTTCTGTCGACATAAACCCTCAAAATGAATGTGAGGTAGGCGAAGAGGCAAAATCACCTTTCCAAATTCCGTCAAGGGAATAGCGAAAGATGCACTGCTCCTCTAGAACTTAGTCACACCTACTTGGGTGATTTGAAGTTTATACAAAATAGAGGGGAGGAGACAAGTACGTTATGTTCTTCATTGATGATGGTACAACGTATGGAATCCTTTATTTGTTGAAAAGCAAAGATGAAGTTGTTGAAACGGATAAGCGCTACAAAACAGAAGTTGAAAATCAACTAAGCCTATGGATTGCAAAATTCGTAGTGATAGAGGGGGAGAATGTGAAGCATCGTTTGTTAAACGACTGTTCATTTCTCACCTCGGTCCAACGGTGTTAGCCAAGCGCAAAGTCGTACGCCCAAATTATATGGGGTGCCTTGGTAAAAGTTGGAATATCGAAACAGGTCAAGGTGTACCTAAGACTATAGATTGCATATCCACTGGATCTGCAAATAACAGTAGTGCTGATCGCCTCTTGGCGTAAAAGAATGCTGAATTCTTTGAAGATAACTTTCTTTGAAATAGAAAAAAGGAGTAATTGCTCAAGGTTAACAAGAACCCGCGAGGGCCTGACTGTCCGGAACTAGACGTTCCGTATCTACAGGACTCGAAAGTTGCTGGCTATCCGGAACTTAATATTCCAGATCTGCAGAACTCAGAGATTCTAGATGTTGAACCAAGAAGGGGACAAAGACTTGTTCCAGTCCTTCTAGCTTGTATGGTTGAGAATGAACCATGGACAATTAACAAATAATTGTCATCTCCAAAAGCGCTGCTTTGGAAAGAAGCTACAAAGAGAGAAATAGATTTCCTCATAGAGAACCATACTTACGTAATGGTTGATCTTCCTCCGTAAAAGAACCTTTGGGTTGTGAAAAAGGATACTCAAAAGTGAGTACAAAGTAGATGGATCTACTGACGAGTTCAAAGCCTTGGCTACTTGTACAAGTGCTCCTCTGGGAGTAGCTTAACATTATGGGCCATTGCAGTCTTGCGTGGCATGGATGTTGAAACAGCCTTCCCAACCGGAGAGTTGGAAGAAGAGAATCAGAGTTGGTTTGCTAGACTGTTGGGCTTCTTCCTGAACTTTCATTTTGGTCCCTGAAATGTTTACATTTTGGTCCTGAAAGTTTTAGATAAAACAAACACAATGAATCTGACCACAGAAACATTGACTCTGAAGTTAGAATGCCAACAGTTAGAGAATCAACAGTATGAAAGTAAAAGTCATATTGAAACAAAGTCTCGATATGAAAGATATGGGTATCACATATGACATCTTAGGAATTAGATTTCTAAGACATCTAACGGATCGGTCGATAGTTGACAGTCGTTGAAGCCACCAATGGATATGAATCATAGAACTGATTGGAATCATGGTGCACCCATAAACAAGGAGCGATGTGCTCAGGTCACGTGTAGTTCAATGTATTGTACACACTACAACCGACCTGGTATCGGCCTACAAAGCAGATCAGTTGAACTAAGGTTCACTGATGATTTTAATACATGATCGGTAGAAGGCGTTAAGTCGGATATGACGATATCTGAATTATTCGCTTATCTACGGATTATAGTATTCTGGATGTCCAGCGGTTCTGGGAGAACACAGTGATGCAAACTGGACATCAGATCTGAAGAACACCAAAGCCACAAGCAAATGTGTATGGTGGGTCTTGGAAAGTCCTCTAAGCAAACTTGCATCGGCCGATTCATGATGGAATCGGAGTTTATCGCTTTATACAAAGCATGAAAGAAGTTGAGTAACTTCACGGCTCCTTAGAGGACGTCCCTTATTGGGAGAAACCCGGGCCTTCAGCAGTTATAAACTTTGGCTAGCCGTCGGCTTCAAGAAGGACACGGATGACGGCGTCTAGACAGATCTGTCAAGAGACATAAGACCGTATGGCAGTTGATCATCACATGTGTCACTTCCTTGTTTACTAACTAAGGGACTACCCAGAGATCAAGTGTTCTGCCTGTCTAGGGGAATGGGCTTAAAACCCAAACAATACGATCCTTTGCGGTGGAAACCCAACCATAATGATTGGAGATCCCAAGAATGTGGTTCAATGGGAAAACTAAGCGGTAAAAGGTTCAGTTGAGCGCTTCGGTGGAAGCAAGAGCACTTTGGATGATGATTTCTGTACGGAAACATGAATCTAAAGCTATTCCCGCGATAGACATTAAAGTGCTACCCGCATGGTGGGTAAAGTTTAAGCTTCCAAACCTTTAATGGTCCTCAAACCGCTTGAGGTTAAGGTTGGGGAAACTTTTAATGATTCCTAACACTTGTGAAGTGGGGTATAGCAGGATACCTTGTAGGAGATCACCTATTTAAGTGCGAGGATGGCCGCCTCAAATGAACGTACTTAAGAATCCAAGTGTGTCCATGGCCACAACGGACGAAACGTAAGAAGGAAAATGAATAAGAAGAGTTATTGTGTTGATATCGTTTTCTTGGCTTACACTAAACACCGACGGTTCAAGACATCACGTTCACCGCGCAAAGAAGTAAGTCCGATGGTATTCAACTAAGGAAGGGTCAAAGCGAAAGCTACCTCTCCCGATGCAATATCTTTTCGCCGAAAGATTGCTGAAATGTTGGCACCTTGGGTGCGCGCCACAATCTCTTTCATAGAGGGGATGGTTGGAAATTTGCCTTTGGCGGGGAGATGCGTCCACCCATATTTGATGAATTAAACACTAGTGTTCCGCATGTTGGAGACCTTGTCTCTTTGCACGTGCATGATCTACGAAGTGAGTAGATGACCGTAGGGCCAAGAATCGTCTAATTTCGTTGAGAAATGAAAGAGATATTGGTCCGCGAAGTAAGGTGTTTAAGGCATGGAAATGTGGTGTGGGACAAATCTACCACATCGGTGGGAATAGGAAGAATTTCTCTCTATATATGTCTCTAATTGGTAAAGGGTTTGGGACCCCAAGGGGTATCACATGTGTTTAAAAGAGGAAAGACCTAGATGTGCTTGGGTTCAAGGCTAAGCCCACACGCGCGCCGCCGCCGCCCGCCCGTCCCGTCCCGTCCGGTCTCGGGCTCGGGCTCGGGATCGAGCTCGGGTTTTGGGTCACGGGTCACGGGTCTGTGGGCTGTGGGCTTACAGTTTGGTCCCTGAAGTTTCAATATTTACAGTTTGGTCCCCAGAGTTTCTGGAAAGCTTTCTGCCTACCGTTGGACTGTTTTCTGGAGCATTAACCAGCCATTATTTGGCTGATTAATTCCTCCATTAACAGCCCATTACTTGGGTAGTGAACAACCTCTTTGAATGGCCTTAATAGCCATTACATGGCTGTTTTAATGGCCTCCCTTAATGGCCATTACAGCCTTGTTTTTGGCAGTTGGACAGCCCCTCTTGCATGCTATATATTTAGTAGTTGTTGGCTCAATTCAAAAGAGCACAAGAGGCTGAAAACTCACCGAAATCGAGGCGAAAAACGCACTGCAAAACAGCACTGAAAACACACGAAAATAGCAGCGTTTTTCAGTCACAAAAGAGCACAAAACAGTGGCCGAAATCCGTCCAAAACAGTGGGGAAGATCTATGCAATTCGTGACTGGAAAACAGTGAGCAAACCCTCACATATACACAAGATATACACAACAGAGACACACTATATACATAGAGACAAACGAGAAGAGAAGATAGAATCTCTTCCTTCCTTTTCCATATCTTCAGCAAGTCGAGTCATATTTGTTTTCTTCGACAGGCTCAACCTATTGGCTTTGTAGTGTTGAGATTATAGTGTTGTTTTATCTTGGGAGACTATTGCCCGCTAACGTAAAAGCATATATACGGGGCAATCTTGTCTTAAGGATAGAGGGCTATCCTCGACTCAACACACAACGTTGTAACCATCCAGATTTAGTTGTTTCTTGATTTCAGGATATCAACATTCAAGACACAACAAACTTGCGGTGGTTCTCAAGATTGGCTTTGCAAAGTGATCTAGATTCAAGACACAACACATATGCGGATGTTTTGAAGATTGACCATTTATTTATCCTTTCGAACATTTGTAATAGTTATTACTTCCCGTACTGCTCTATAAAGTACAATAGAGTATACAACAATTTAAGACAAGATTGTATTGTATTACTATTAGTGTTCGAAAGATGTCGGTCAAAAGTTGTGTGACCAAATCTGGATATGGCAATGGTTTTCTGGTAGAAGAGAGTGATGATGATGAACGTATTCATGGTGTCCCCGCTACCAAGACTGGTGGGAACAAACGCTCACGAGAGCATGAGGATGTCAACTGGGACAAGAGGAGAAGACTGAAGATGTTATTCTATCTTGCAGCAGAAGGCCTATATCTGTCCCAGACAAAAGATCTGAATAATGGTGAGAAGGAAATGGACACTCAGTCTGATGAAGTGACTGAAGTGAGCCAGAATCCGAAATTGGGATAAGTATTTTTCTTACTTGTCAAGAATAAAGATTAAATGATGTCTGATTAAAAATGGATTAAAGTAAGGAGGAATATGAAAATAATTTATATTCCTTACGCTTTAAAAATCAGAAGATTAATCTCATCTTCTTTCCCGTTTAAAGATTGGATTTTGTAAACGACTTAAAAAGATCCGTTCTTTTAAGTGTAATTGTTAAAAGTGTGTAAAGTATGCCGCACATACGATGGTGAAAGATCCACTAACTGTGCGAAAACTCTTACCACTCTTAAGTAAGCGCCAAGAATTATCTGGGCACCAATCATAACGGAAGAAGACTAAAAGCTAAAGACATTGAGCCTGTCACACTATTTGACAGAAGATCCTTCATAGGATGATATTGGACACTCAGTCATAAAAAGCCTCCGGGCGACTGGAGTGGGCCAAAATTCCTTTGATATGATGATATTGGACACTCAGTCATATAAAGCCTCCGGGCGACCGGAGTGGGGCCGTAAATTCATTTCATAGGAAAAGTAATGGACACCTAGTGTGGTGGGCCAGAGTTTCCAGGTCTTAAATGATCTGAAGGCCTAAAGAAAGGCAGAAAAGAAATTGGAAACTCAGTCTGCCAAAACAACTGGAGTGGGCCAGAGTGTCAAGATCACATATGATCCGGTTACGCCCTAACCACGGTCAAGAGGTTGTTCATGTTAAGCAACTCCACCTCTAAAATCAAAGGGGCTGGAGAGGTTGTCCTCAATAGGACTTCAAGGAATGAGATCACTCTAAAAAGAGGTGATACATGTTCTAACTTGGTTTAAGGGACACTGTTGGTAAAGCTGGTTTGAGGCTACTCCAATAGGTCTGTAATAACTAAGAATGGTACAATATGTCTATAGCCAAATGAATGATATATTTGTAATCCGTGCATCTATGCCATCATAGATTAAGACACATTAAATAACAAGTCATTCAAAAGCTAACGATGTTGAGATTGTTGCCTTCTGTCGACATAAACCCTCAAAATGAATGTGAGGTAGGCGAAGAGGCAAAATCACCTTTCCAAATTCCGTCAAGGGAATAGCGAAAGATGCACTGCTCCTCTAGAACTTAGTCACACCTACTTGGGTGATTTGAAGTTTATACAAAATAGAGGGGAGGAGACAAGTACGTTATGTTCTTCATTGATGATGGTACAACGTATGGAATCCTTTATTTGTTGAAAAGCAAAGATGAAGTTGTTGAAACGGATAAGCGCTACAAAACAGAAGTTGAAAATCAACTAAGCCTATGGATTGCAAAATTCGTAGTGATAGAGGGGGAGAATGTGAAGCATCGTTTGTTAAACGACTGTTCATTTCTCACCTCGGTCCAACGGTGTTAGCCAAGCGCAAAGTCGTACGCCCAAATTATATGGGGTGCCTTGGTAAAAGTTGGAATATCGAAACAGGTCAAGTTGTACCTAAGACTATAGATTGCATATCCACTGGATCTGCAAATAACAGTAGTGCTGATCGCCTCTTGGCGTAAAAGAATGCTGAATTCTTTGAAGATAACTTTCTTTGAAATAGAAAAAAGGAGTAATTGCTCAAGGTTAACAAGAACCCGCGAGGGCCTGACTGTCCGGAACTAGACGTTCCGTATCTACAGGACTCGAAAGTTGCTGGCTATCCGGAACTTAATATTCCAGATCTGCAGAACTCAGAGATTCTAGATGTTGAACCAAGAAGGGGACAAAGACTTGTTCCAGTCCTTCTAGCTTGTATGGTTGAGAATGAACCATGGACAATTAACAAATAATTGTCATCTCCAAAAGCGCTGCTTTGGAAAGAAGCTACAAAGAGAGAAATAGATTTCCTCATAGAGAACCATACTTACGTAATGGTTGATCTTCCTCCGTAAAAGAACCTTTGGGTTGTGAAAAAGGATACTCAAAAGTGAGTACAAAGTAGATGGATCTACTGACGAGTTCAAAGCCTTGGCTACTTGTACAAGTGCTCCTCTGGGAGTAGCTTAACATTATGGGCCATTGCGCCTTGCGTGGCATGGATGTTGAAATGTACCTTCCCAACCGGAGAGTTGGAAGAAGAGAATCGAGTTGGTTTGCCGGACTGTTGGCTTCTTCCCGAACTTTCATTTTGGTCCCCGAAATGTTTACATTTTGGTCCTGAAAGTTTCAGATAAAACAAACACAATGAATCTGACCACAGAAACATTGACTCTGAAGTTAGAATGCCAACAGTTAGAGAATCAACAGTATGAAAGTAAAAGTCATATTGAAACAAAGTCTCGATATGAAAGATATGGGTATCACATATGACATCTTAGGAATTAGATTTCTAAGACATCTAACGGACTGGTCGATAGTTGACAGTCTCGTTGAAGCCACCAATGGATATGAATCATAGAACTGATTGGAATCATGGTGCACCCATAAACAAGGAGCGATGTGCTCAGGTCACGTGTAGTTCAATGTATTGTACACACTACAACCGACCTGGTATCGGCCTACAAAGCAGATCAGTTGAACTAAGGTTCACTGATGATTTTAATACATGATCGGTAGAAGGCGTTAAGTCGGATATGACGATATCTGAATTATTCGCTTATCTACGGATTATAGTATTCTGGATGTCCAGCGGTTCTGGGAGAACACAAGATGCAAACCGGACATCAGATCTGAAGAACACCAAAGCCACAAGCAAATGTGTATGGTGGGTCTTGGAAAGTCCTCTAAGCAAACTTGCATCGGCCGATTCATGATGGAATCGGAGTTTATCGCTTTATACAAAGCATGAAAGAAGTTGAGTAACTTCACGGCTCCTTAGAGGACGTCCCTTATTGGGAGAAACCCGGGCCTTCGGCGGCTATAAACTTTGGCTAGCCGTCGGCTTCAAGAAGGACACGGATGACGGCGTCTAGACAGATCTGTCAAGAGACATAAGACCGTATGGCAGTTGATCATCACATGTGTCACTTCCTTGTTTACTAACTAAGGGACTACCCAGAGATCAAGTGTTCTGCCTGTCTAGGGGAATGGGCTTAAAACCCAAACAATACGATCCTTTGCGGTGGAAACCCAACCATAATGATTGGAGATCCCAAGAATGTGGTTCAATGGGAAAACTAAGCGGTAAAAGGTTCAGTTGAGCGCTTCGGTGGAAGCAAGAGCACTTTGGATGATGATTTCTGTACGGAAACATGAATCTAAAGCTATTCCCGCGATAGACATTAAAGTGCTACCTGCATGGTGGGTAAAGTTTAAGCTTCCAAACCTTTAATGGTCCTCAAACTGCTGAGGTTAAGGTTGGGGAAACTTTTAATGATTCCTAACACTTGTGAAGTGGGGTATAGCAGGATACCTTGTAGGAGATCACCTATTTAAGTGCGAGGATGGCCGCCTCAAATGAACGTACTTAAGAATCCAAGTGTGTCCATGGCCACAACGGACAGAAACGTAAGAAGGAAAATGAATAAGAAGAGTTATTGTGTTGATATCGTTTTCTTGGCTTACACTAAACACTGACGGTTCAAGACATCACGTTCACCGCGCAGTAAGTAAGTCCGATGGTATTCAACTAAGGAAGGGTCAAAGCGAAAGCTACCTCTCCTGATGCAATATCTTTTCGCTGAAAGATTGCTGAAATGTTGGCACCTTGGGTGCGCGCCACAATCTCTCTTTCATAGAGGGGATGGTTGGAAATTTGCCTTTGGCGGGGAGATGCGTCCACCCATATTTGATGAATTAAACACTAGTGTTCCGCATGTTGGAGACCTTGTCTCTTTGCACGTGCATGATCTACGAAGTGAGTAGATGACCGTAGGGCCAAGAATCGTCTAATTTCGTTGAGAAATGAAAGAGATATTGGTCCGCGAAGTAAGGTGTTTAAGGCATGGAAATGTGGTGTGGGACAAATCTACCACATCGGTGGGAATAGGAAGAATTTCTCTCTATATATGTCTCTAATTGGTAAAGGGTTTGGGACCCCAAGGGGTATCACATGTGTTTAAAAGAGGAAAGACCTAGATGTGCTTGGGTTCAAGGCTAAGCCCACACGCGCGCCGCCGCCGCCCGCCCGTCCCGTCCCATCCGGTCTCGGGCTCGGGCTCGGGATCGAGCTCGGGTTTTGGGTCACGGGTCACGGGTCACGGGTCTGTGGGCTGTGGGCTTACAGTTTGGTCCCTGAAGTTTCAATATTTACAGTTTGGTCCCCAGAGTTTCTGGAAAGCTTTCTGCCTACCGTTGGACTGTTTTCTGGAGCATTAACCAGCCATTATTTGGCTGATTAATTCCTCCATTAACAGCCCATTACTTGGGTAGTGAACAACCTCTTTGAATGGCCTTAATAGCCATTACATGGCTGTTTTAATGGCCTCCCTTAATGGCCATTACAGCCTTGTTTTTGGCAGTTGGACAGCCCCTCTTGCATGCTATATATTTAGTAGTTGTTGGCTCAATTCAAAAGAGCACAAGAGGCTGAAAACTCACTGAAATCAGGCAGAAAATGCACTGCAAAACAGCACTGAAAACACACGAAAATAGCAGCGTTTTTCAGTCACAAAAGAGCACAAAACAGTGGCCGAAATCCGTCCAAAACAGTGGGGAAGATCTATGCAATTCGTGACTGGAAAACAGTGAGCAAACCCTCACATATACACAAGATATACACAACAGAGACACACTATATACATAGAGACAAACGAGAAGAGAAGATAGAATCTCTTCCTTCCTTTTCCATATCTTCAGCAAGTCGAGTCATATTTGTTTTCTTCGACAAGCTCAACCTATTGGCTTTGTAGTGTTGAGATTATAGTGTTGTTTTATCTTGGGAGACTATTGCCCGCTAACGTAAAAGCATATATACGGGGCAATCTTGTCTTAAGGATAGAGGGCTATCCTCGACTCAACACACAACGTTGTAACCATCCAAATTTAGTTGTTTCTTGATTTCAGGATATCAACATTCAAGACACAACAAACTTGCGGTGGTTCTCAAGATTGGCTTTGCAAAGTGATCAAGATTCAAGACACAACACATATGCGGAAGTTTTGAAGATTGACCATTTATTTATCCTTTCGAACATTTGTAATAGTTATTACTTCCCGTACTGCTCTATAAAGTACAATAGAGTATACAACAATTTAAGACAAGATTGTATTGTATTACTATTAGTGTTCGAAAGATGTCGGTCAAAAGTTGTGTGACCAAATCTGGATATGGCAATGGTTTTCTGGTAGAAGAGAGTGATGATGATGAACGTGTTCATGGTGTCACCGCTACCAAGACTGGTGGGAACAAGCGCTCACGAGAGCCTGAGGATGTCAACTCGGGACAAGAGGAGAAGATCGAAGATGTTATTCTATCTTGCGTGAGAAGGCCTATATCTGTCCCAGACAAAAGATCTGAATAATGGTGAGAAGGAAATGGACACTCAGTCTGATGAAGTGACTGAAGTGAGCTAGAATCCGAAATTGGGATAAGTATTTTTCTTACTTGTCAAGAATAAAGATTAAATGATGTCTGATTAAAAATGGATTAAAGTAAGGAGGAATATGAAAATAATTTATATTCCTTACGCTTTAAAAATCAGAAGTTTAATCTCATCTTCTTTCCCGTTTAAAGATTGGATTTTGTAAACGACTTAAAAAGATCCGTTCTTTTAAGTGTAATTATTAAAAGTGTGTAAAGTATGCCGCACATACGATGGAGAAAGATCCACTAACTGTGCGAAAACTCTTACCACTCTTAAGTAAGCGCCAAGAATTATCTGGGCACCAATCATAACGGAAGAAGACTAAAAGCTAAAGACGTTGAGCTGTCATATACTATTTGGCGAAGATCCTTCATAGGATGATATTGGACACTCGGTCATAAAAAGCCTCCGGCGGCCGGAGTGGGACAAAATTCCTTTGATATGATGATATTGGACACTCGGTCATATAAAGCCTCCGGCGACCGGGGTGGGGCCGAATTCATTTCATAGGAAAAGTAATGGACACCTAGTGTGGTGGGCCAGAGTTTCCAGGTCTTAAATGATCTGAAGGCCTAAAGAAAGGCAGAAAAGAAATTGGACACTCAGTCTGCCAAAACAACTGGAGTGGGCCAGATTGTCAAGATCGCATATGATCCGGTTACGCCCTAACCACGGGCAAGAGGTTGTTCATGTGAAGCAACGCCACCTCTAAAATCAAAGGGGCTGGAGAGGTTGTCCTCAATAGGACTTCAAGGAATGAGATCACTCTAAAAAGAGGTGATACATGTTCCTAACTTGGTTTAAGGGACACTGTTGGTAAAGCTGGTTTGAGGCTACTCCAACAGGTCTGTAACAACTAAGAATGGTACAATATGTCTATAGCCAAATGAATGATATATTTGTAATCCGTGCATTTATGCCATCATAGATTAAGACACGTTAAATAGCAAGTCATTCAAAAGCTAACGATGTTGAGATTGTTGCCTTCTGTCGACATAAACCCTCAAAATGAATGTGAGGTAGGCGAAGAGGCAAAATCACCTTTCCAAATTCCGTCAAGGGAATAGCGAAAGATGCACTGCTGTTCTAGAACTTAGTCACACCTACTTGGGTGATTTGAAGTTTATACAAAATAGAGGGGAGGAGACAAGTACGTTATGATCTTCATTGATGATGGTACAACGTATGGAATCCTTTATTTGTTGAAAAGCAAAGATGAAGTTGTTGAAGCGGATAAGCGCTACAAAACAGAAGTTGAAAATCAACTAAACCTATGGATTGCAAAATTCGTAGTGATAGAGGGGGAGAATGTGATGCATCGTTTTTTAAACGACTGTTCATTTCTCACCTCGGTCCAACGGTGTTAGCCAAGCGCAAAGTCGTACGCCCAAATTATATGGGGTGGCTTGGTTAAAGTTGGAATACCGAAACAGGTCAAGTTGTACGTAAGACTGTAGATTGCATATCCACTGGATCTGCAAATAACAGTAGTGCTGATCGCCTCTTGGCGTAAAAGAATGCTGAATTCTTTGAAGATAACTTTCTTTGAAATAGGAAAAAGGAGTAATGCTCAAGGTTAACAAGAACCCGCGAGGGCCTAACTGTCCGGAACTAGACGTTCCGTATCTACAGGACTCGAAAGTTGCTGGCTATCCGGAACTTAATATTCCAGATCTGCAGAACTCGGGGATTCTAGATGTTTAACTCGTGGTCCGTAGGCCGTGGTGTGGTGTGGCCGTGGGGACTTTCGATATTATATTTTTGGACCAGAGAACTCTGCCAGATGTACAGTTTGATCCCTGGAGTTTCATATGTACAGTTTGGACCTAAATTCCTTTTATATGTACAGTTTGGTCCCTGAAGTTTTAATATTTACAGTTTGGTCCCCAGAGTTTCTGGAAAGCTTTCTGCCTACCGTTGGACTGTTTTCTGGATCATTAACCAGCCATTATTTGGCTGATTAATTCCTCCATTAACAGCCCATTACTTGGGTAGTGAACAGCCTCTTTCAATGGCCTTAATAGCCATTACTTGGCAGTTTTAATGGCCTCCCTTAATGGCCATTACAGCCTTGTTTTTGGCAGTTGGACATCCCCTCTTGCATGCTATATATTGAGTAGTTGTTGCCTCAATTCAAAAGAGCACAAGAGGCTGAAAACTCACTGAAATCAGGCAGAAAACGCACTGCAAAACAGCACTGAAAACACACGAAAATAGCAGCGTTTTTCAGTCACAAAAGAGCACAAAACAGTGGCAAAAAACTGTGCAATTCGTGACTGGAAAACAGTGAGCAAACCCTCACATATACACAAGATATACACAACAGAGACACACTATATACACAGAGACAAACGAGAAGAGAAGATAGAATCTCTTCCTTCCTTTTCCATATCTTCAGCAAGTCGAGTTGTATTTATTTTCTTCGATAGGCTCAACCTATTGGATTTGTAGTGTTGAGATTATAGTGTTGTTTTATCTTGGGAGACTATTGCCCGCTAACGTAAAAGCATATATACGGGGCAATCTTGTCTTAAGGATAGAGGGCTATCCTCGACTCAACACACAACGTTGTAACCATCCAGATTTAGTTGTTTCTTGATTTCAGGATATCAACATTCAAGACACAACAAACTTGCGGCGGTTCTCAAGATTGGCTTTGCAAAGTGATCAAGATTCAAGACACAACACATATGCGGAAGTTTTGAAGATTGACCATTTATTTATCCTTTCGAACATTTGTAATAGTTATTACTTCCCGTACTGCTCTATAAAGTACAATAGAGTACACAACATACTATTAGTATTATCAAAACTATACGAGCTTTCATTTGTTCTATCAGAATATTTAGTTCTTCTTTTAATTCTTCCATGTCTTGTTTTACTTGACTTAGTTCATTTCTTACTTGTTTTAATTCTCTCTTTATTTCTTTTAATTATTTCTTAGTATCTCTATACTTATTTTTATATTTTTTATAATTATTTACCCATTCTTCATTATCATGTGATCTTAATTTATATTTTTATTTTTTAATTTTGATATTTGTTGTTCTTGTTTGTCTAATTTTAATTATAAATATTCAATTTTTCACTTTTTCTGGTTTCTTTTAAGTCTACAATATTTCCACCTTTCGAAGAATTACTATTTTTATTTGATATATTTTTAAAGTCTTTGCTTTTCACAAGTTCATATTTATATCTTTCTTTTTCAATTATACATGTTTCATGATTTTTAAGAAATGTTATTACACTATGTTCGTGTGTATTCATTAAAATTATCCTTTTTATGTAATAAATCTAATTATCTAATGTTTTTTCGACCTCTTTTGGTAATTTAGGCTTTATTTTACAAATTCTATCATTATGGGTTCTTTACTTCGTCTCCATGCATCAATTGATACTAATTCTGGTTTATTAGAATTTGTAATAGTAACTGTTTCTTCTTGATTTGTATTACTTGTTTAAGGTTCTTCTTGTAATTCAACTGCTTGTTTTCCTTTATTTATGTGTGTTACTAATATATTCAATTGTTCTAATATTAATTTAAATGTTGGTACTTTTGATACATTCCATAATTTTATCAATTCTTCTTGTACTAATTGTTTTATTTGAGGTTGATTATCTCTTATTTCATCCATGCCTAGTAAGGTATTTTTAATTGTTCTTTTATTATTATTTCGTACCATATCGCATCTACTTTTTCATTAAAGTTATTCAGGATTATTTATTATTTTCTTCCATCCATTTTCCATATCAATCCATATTTTTGTAGATTTATTACATTATTGTTCTAGTTGTTTTATATCATTTTCTATTTTCATCTCTTTCGCACTATATTCTAAGTATTTAAGTTGGGATATTATTATTTCTTCTGATAATACCATTTTTATAATTTTAAATTTTTGTTTCTTCTTTTGTATTTTTTCTTGAATATTCCTATTTTATTTACAAACCTTGTTTTTCCTTGGTCACTAATTTCAATCCCTTCATTAGTAATTCTATAGTTTACCATGGTTAAAAAGTCAGTTCCTGACAATAATTCATTAAAACTGTCATATTCTATTACTCCTATGTTTATTTTATATTCTAAATCCTAAATTTTAAATTTTACATTAATACTTTTAGTGATTATTATTTCTCTCTCATTTTCAGGGTAATTGCAGGTCTGTGGCTCTATCAGATTACAATCTTTTTCATTAATTTTACTTAATGTATAAAGCTTTTTACGGCTCCTGTATTTATTTAAGTTATACAACCAGTTGTTATAATTCCGTCGAATATTACTACTTTAATTCTTAATCTGTTGCTCAGTATATTTATTAAATCTAATATTCTTGGTTGTCTACCTATTAAACTATTTTGTCTTAATATTCTTGGTTCACTTTTAATTATTAGTGTGGATCCTTCTATTTGTGGTTTTAATCTATGTAATGATGTTATAGTTCTATTGTTAAAATCCATTTATATTTCTTATGGTATTGTTATTCTAGCATTTTCCTTGTGTTCTATCTGTTCTAATATATCTTGATATAGTTTTGGTACTAAAATATTCATTTCATGTTGTTTTCTTACATGGTGATTTCCGGTTAAAGCATTTATCATTTTAGTTTCTATACTTATTACTTTGATACCTGGTGCCATTTTTATTTCATCTAATTTATAAGATAGTGTTAAAGCTAATTCTTTATGTTCATCTTTTAATGATATGCTAAAATCGGGTTGTACTATAAATTTTATTTTTTGGTATATTAAATTTCCTTTTATTATTGATATTAAGGAGTCTTGTAGATTTTCTAATATTCTATCATCTAATATGTATAGTTGTATAGGTGTGTCTATATTTTTCCGAAAATATGCTTTTATAGTGAATTCTATTCCTCCAAAATATATGTTTCTATATTTTTTAGCTTCTTTCGTAGATAGTTTTGCTAATTCTCGTTTGATAATTTCATTTGTTATTAAGCTTATTTTTGCTTTTCCATTTACACTAGTTGTGTCAATTATATTTTCATGTTTTTGTGCTATATATCTTACTTCTTTCAAACTATTTTGTTTTAAATATTTTCTTAATTGATAGTTCTTCTTGTATCTTTTGATATATGTCTGGTTTAAAGCTTAAAGTTTGTGTTATACCTCCTTCATATGTATTCATTTGGTAATATGTTTCATTTGAATCTTGTATCATTTCTTTTTCTTTATCCATTAATTAATTTGTTAATGTATTCATATTGTTCTCTTATGATGTCATTTTGGTTTTTATTTCATTATCCTTTCTGATTATTTCTCTTAATTTTTCTTCTCTTAGTTTCGTATTTTCTTCCTCTTTTTGTCTCAATCTTTCGTCTTTTAATGCTATCATATTTCTTAAGGTTTTAATAGTATTTTCTTGATCTTTTATCTTTTGATAACATTCTTTCAAAAGTTGTTCTTTTTCATTTATAATATTTAAACTTATCCTACAACTTGCAATATGGTGATTAATATCTCTTTTATATGTTAATGGTTTTTCAGCTATTCTCCTAACTTCTGCTAACTGATTATCCATAAGAACTTGAAGTCATATTTAAGTCTGCTATAACCTGATTGTGTAGATTTATTTATGTACGTAGATTTATTAATTCTATATATATTCTTGTTATTTCTCCCGTATCTATTTCTCCTTGTGTTAGATTATTTATTCTATTTTCTAGGTTTGATAATGCTCTTATTTTATTCTGATATTCTATTAATAATATACTTTGATCCCATCTTTGTGTTAACAAATGTCTCAATTCTTTGCATATCCATTTTGTTCTATTTAATCTATTTATTTATTCAAATGATGGATGTCTCTTCATTTTATAGTTGTGCAGTTGATATATATAAGGTTGCTAAAGCCTCATCAATTTGGTGTTGTTGTATATATATAGAATTAATATTAAGTGATTTATGATATAAGGGTATTATTTTATCCAAAGTTTCTTGATTAACATTTCTTTTAGTAATAATATTGTGTAATGTTTCAGAAGGTTCTAAAATTTCATCTATCTCCTTTAATACTTGGATTTGTTGTTTTATAAAATATTTTTTTATTTTTGAACATATCTAATATGTAGTATGAGCATATCTTATATTATCAAAAGAAGGATGAGTTTTCATTTTGAATACCAATATTCTTCATCAAATTGTTGTATACTATTTTCGGTAAAATTCCTATTCCATGCTCAGATACCATTACTAGGGCGGATATTTTCATCATCTAATAACCCTAAAAAGGAAAATAATATAGATGGTATTTCAACAATAATTATTTCAATATTAACTATTTAAATATTAATCACATAATAAGCAGGTAGCATGGAAACAATTATCATTGGATAAAAATGCATTTTTATTTAAAAGTTTATAACCTTCAACCAATACTAATATCATAATTATAGAGAATACACTTATCAAGATTATAATTAGAAACACATAGTCTAAAAATCATACCTCTTATAGAATTTTAGGTCACCGGAATGCTCACCCACCCTAGCACTAACTCCCTTTTTCTTCCACTGAATAATTTATGGGATAAATGGCCTAGGTGCTAAGAGACTCAACAGACTCTTCCTAAAAGTCTTGTAGAGATGAAGGTTTTTGACTAATATGGTTCTAAGTATAAACTTTCAAAGTGATTTTCTCTGGTATTATGATATTTTTCTTGGCAAAGATTATAAACTAGGAGAGAGTTTAGCTAGACATGAGAGAAAATATTTAGAAGATTAAAGTTCTTGTCTTTCCAAAGATGATTTCAAATGTTACATTGAGGCTTTTTATATAGATAACCTCGGCTGGTAAACTGGCTACCTGATTTCTCGGTTGCCTCTTACACTTTTACAAAATGACAAATGTTTAAAAAGTCATAAATTTTTTCAAAGTTGTATAGTGCCTTGTCTGTTCCTCATTTCATCTTTGCAGAGAATTGCTTGTCTTGTTGTGATTTTTTCAACTTTGTCATGTCCCTTTCATTAATTTTGTCATGGCCCTTTCACCTTTGTAGAAAATGATTTCATCTTTGCAGAGAATTGCTTGTCTTATTGTGATTTTTTCAACTTTGTCATCTTCATGGGTCCGACGGCTTTTATAATTGCTGGGACCACTGCCATTTTTTCCACAAATAATTTTCCAGCTGTCTTCTTTTTCCATTGATATCAGCTATCTTTATCCGTCTTTGTCAGCTTATCTTGTCACATTTTTCTTAAATGTATCCATTTTGCTTGTTTCATAGAGTAATATGAATTGTAATATGAGTAGTATATGGCTTACTATAGTAAAACTATATTGGGTCGTAACATAGTATCATATTGGATTTCATGTAGTTGAACTACATGATCCCTATCAGAGTATCATATGAGATTACATTTTTAGGCAAAAGGATCAGAAGATCCTTCTCATTTTATCACATTAGTAGCATTAGTAGTATGTTTAGCATGGATTACATGCCTCTTTCTTTGACCTGCTATCATGTGATATTGTTCCATAGACTCCTTTGCATGTCGATGTTTCATATTTATAATTTTATCATGCAAATTTGTCAGTTCCATAGTATCATGTGATATGATATCATTGTTGTAGTATAGGGTAATAAGTGTTGGGATACAATTGTTGTATGGAACGGGAAGTAAGTAACTATTACAATAGTAGAAAGGATAAACAAACTATTACAATAGAATTGGAAATCAAAACCTTACAAACTGCTTGTGTGATTTGCTGAGTCGAGTGATGACACTCTGTCTGTAAGACAAGATTTCCCCGTATATCTCCTTTTACGGTGTTGAGCAATAGTCTCCCAAGATACAACAACAACTTTAACAAGTGAGCAAAGGAAACTCAAGTGTTACTCTTGAAGAACTTTGAGTATAGTAACTTTGCTAGAGAGGAAGAATATGAACTCTGAAAATTCTGGAGTATTTTCTAAGTGTTGAGTGTAGTGTGTTTCAATTGAGCCAAAGGCCTCAATTTATAGTGTAGGGAGAAGACCCTTCAACTAGCCAACTAATGGCCTTCAATAGCCATGTAATTTCACTTGATTGAGGGGTTACATTAAGCCAAATAATGGTTGAATTCATATGGCAAGTAATGGAGAATCAATGCTCCAAAACCAGCCCAAAAGTCAGATTTTTCCAACTTCCCATCGCAAAATTCTGCCTCCGAAGTGCCGCGGCTCTAGTGACTGCCCAACCATTTAGCGTCGCGGCTCCGACGGTTGTGGTTCCGCGGCCCTTCATGGCTCCACAGCGATTTCCGACTCATTTTATCTTACACTTCTTCCTTCCTTTACCAACATGGAATACTTTGTCATTTGGCCAATAACCGTCCATAATTCTATGTCTCAAACGTATTACATACGTACCAATATCTCTTTAACTTATGAAATTTGTAATACTTGGCACTACGTGTGCACATGTGTAGAAATGACTTTTCCAACGTGCGGGCCCAATAGTTCGATTCATAAATTTATAGGATATACTTATTTTCACATTTAGTAAATTTCCATCAATCCCCTCTTGAAAGAGATTTTGGTGCACACACATGCTGCCTTTTCTAGCAATCTTTCAGTGAACCGATGTTGCATCTGGATAGGTAGCATACGCTTTGAACCTTCCATAGTTGAATACCATTGGACTTACTTACTGCGCGGTGAATGTGATGTCTTAAACCGTCAGTGTTTAGTGTAAGCCAAGTCAACGGTAGCAACACAATAACTTCCTCTACTCAATTCTTCGTAATGTTTTGTCCGTTGTGGCCGTGGACACTTCTTGGTTTCTTAAGTGCATTCATTTGAGGCGGCATGTCCTCGCACTTAAATAGGTGGTCTCCTACAAGGTATCCTGCTATACCCCACTTTACAAGTGTTAGGAACCATTAAAAATTTCCCCAAACCTAACCTTAATCGGTAAGGATCATTAAAGGTTTTGGAAACTTAACCTTCACCCACACTGCAGATAGCACTTATAGTCTATCGCGGGAACGAATTTGAATTTGGTGTTTCTTTACAGAAATCACTATACGAAGTGCTCATGCTTCTACCGAAGCGATCAACTGAACCTTTATAACTTAGTTTTCCCATTGAACCTAGTTCATGGGATCTCCAGTCAATAAGGTTGGGTTACCACCGTATTGGTCCTTATACTTTGGGTTTTAAGACCATTCCCCTAGATAGAAAGAACATCTGATCTTTGGGTAAGCCCTTTGTCAGCGGGTTTGCTATGTTATCCTTTGACTTTATGTAATCAATGGATATTATACCTGTGGTGATCAGCTGCCTAACGGTCTTATGCCTCTGTCGATTATGACGGGACTTACCATTGTACATAGTATTATGTGCCCTTCCTAGAGCTGACTGGCTGTCGCAGTGGATCATTACAGAAGGTACGGGTTTGTTCCAGTAATGAACATCCTCTAAGAAGTCGTGAAGCCACTCAGCTTCTTCTCTTGATTTGTCTAAAGCGATAAACTCTGATAACATCGTGGATCGGGCGATGCAAGTTTGCTTAGAGAATTTCTAAGACACGGCCCCACTACCAATTGTAAATACATACCCACTGGTGGACTTGGTGTTCTCTATATTTGATATCCAGTTTGCATCACTGTACCCCTCTAGTACAACTGGATATCTCGAATAATGCAACCCGTAAGTTAGCGTGTATTTCAGGTATTGAAGTACCCGATTCAATGCCTTCCAGTGATCATTACTCGGATTACGAGTAAACCTAGCCAACTTGTTGACTGCATAAGCAATATGAGGTCGGGTGCAGTTTGTTATGTACATCAAACTACCAATCACCTGTGCATATTGCTCCTGGCATATGGGTGCACCACGATTTTTATCAAACTTTTGATTTCTATCCATTGGTGACTTTATAGGCAAACTGTCAAACATCTCGAAATTTCTCAAAACATCCTCGATGTAGTGAGACTGAGATAAGACCAGTCCGTCAGACGTCTTAGAGATTTTTATCCCTAAGATGACATATGTGATACCCATATCCTTCATGTCGAAGCATTGTTTCAACATGTTCTTAGTCTCTAGAATTATGCTAGGACTGTTCCATGTGATCAACATGTCATCTATATACATGCATATTATAACAAACGAGTCAGAGTTACCTTTCATGTAGACACATTTGTCACACTCATTAATGGTGAAACCCTTCGATAGTAGAGTACTATCAATTTTTTTGTGCCATTGCTTCGGGGCTTGTTTCAGCCCGTACAGAGATTTTACAAGCTGACAGACTTTCTTCTCTTGTCCTTGAACCACATACCTCTCGGGTTGGTCCATGTAAAGTTCTTCTTTTAATTCACCATTTAGGAAAGCTGTCTTTACACCCATTTGATGTATCTCAAGGTCATGCAATGCTGTGATCGCAATGAATACTCCTATAGACGTCATCCTAGACACCAGAGAGTACATATCAAAGTAGTCAAGGCATTCCTTCTGCCGATAGTCCTTGACTACCAACCTGGCCTTGTACTTATCTATAGACCCATCTGCGTTATACTTCCATTTGAGTATCTATTTACAACCCAACGGTTTATTTCCCAGAGGAAGATCAACCAACTCCCAAGTATGATTATGCAGAATGAAACCTATTTCACTCTCAATAGCTTCATTCCAGAGCGGTGCCTCTGGAGTTAACAATGCCTCAGCAATTGTCCTTGGTTCATCATCAACCATATAACCTACAAAGTCAGGACCAAAGGATTTATCCTTCCTGGGCCTTTTCCTTCGCATTAGTTCCATCTCTAGAGTCTCTAAGTTCTGAGAATCTGGAACACTAGATTCCGGATATTCAGCCACCTCGAGATCCACTATATCTGAACCATCAAGATCCGGGCCGTCAACGACTCCCGGTTCCTAAGAGCTTTGTTCATAACTTCGTTTGCGAGAGGTTATGTCTTTTCCTTTCTAGGAAAGGTACCTTCAAAGAATTGAGCATTCCTTGATTCCATGATTGTATCCCCGTGGATATCTGGAATATCTAACTTATGCACTAAGAAGCGATAAGCACTACTGTTATTTGCATATCCGATGAATATGCAATCTACAGTCTTAGGCCCAATCTTGACATGCTTTGGCTTGGGTACTTCAACCTTTGCCAGACAACCCCACACCTTTAAATAATTATAGGTAGGTTTCTTTCCCTTCCATGATTCATATGGAGTTTTGTCCTTACCCTTATGTGGGACTTTGTTAAGAATCGTATTAGCGGTAAGGACAACTTCTCCCCACATGTTTTGGGGAAGACCGGAATTGATGAGCAAGGCATTCATCATTTCCTTCAATGTGCGGTTCTTACGTTCCGCCACACCATTCGATTGAGGTGAGTATGGAGTCGTCGTTTGATGAACAATGCCTTCTTGGGCACAATATTCTTCAAATGGCGCTACATATTCTCCCCCTCTATCGCTACGAATGAATTTAATCCGCATGCTTAGTTGGTTCTCAACTTCTGCTTTGTAACATCGGAACGCTTCAAAGGCTTCATCCTTACTTTTCAATAAGTAAAGGTAACAATACCTTGCGCTATCATCAATGAATGTCACAAAGTACTTGTTCCCCCCTCTAGTTTGTGCAAACTTCAAATCACATATATCTGTGTGAATAAGTTCTAGAGGAGCGGTATTCCTTTCGACGGATCGAAAAGGAAGCTTATTGAGTTTTGCCTCTATGCACACCTCACACTTATGTTGAGGGTTTACGTCGATAGACAACAACAACTCCAACTTTACCATCCTTTATATGGATTTGTAGTTGACATGTCCAAATCTATGATGCCATAAATTAGAGGACTCAAGCAAGTAAGATGAAGAGGCTTCAATATTATTGCTTTTACGTAATACATACATGGTGTTTACTTTGAAGAGGCCTTCACAGACGAATCCTCTTCCCACAAACGTTCCATTCTTAGTGACTACAAATTTATTAGACTCAAACACTAGCCTAAAACCAACATTAACCAATAAAGGACCTGAAATTAAATTTCTTCTAATCTCAGGAATATGCATCACTTCCTTCAGAGTGAGCTCATTTCCAGAAGTCATCTTCAGGACTACCTTTCCTACCCCCAGCACGTCAGAGGAAGCGTTGTTGCCCATGAACAACTTCTTATTTGTAACCGGAGTATAAGTGGAGAAGGTATCTCTATTGGAACAGATGTGTCTTGTAGCACCTGTGTCCATCCACCACTGCATGGGATTCTCAACAAGGTTTGCTTCTAGCACTACCGCTGAGAACTCCTCAATTATGTCATCCAGAAATTGGTCCTTGACGACGTTAACCTGTGCCTTGCCCTTAGCCTTGGCCTTCTCTTGTTGCTCGGTCTTAAGCTTGCGGCAGTCCTTGATCATGTGACCAGGTTTCCCACAGTGGTGACAGTTTCCTTTGAACTTCTCCGCTGCTTGGGTCTTGCCGTCTTTCTGGAACTTGCGCTTCTTGCTTAGGTTCCCTTTGGCCTCAGCCAAATTTGCCTTAGCCTCAGCGGGTTGTTTACCCCTAGACAAGGCCTTCTTATTATCTTCCTGAATTTGGAGTTTGATAATAAGTTCTTCAAAGGTCATCTCCTTTGTCTTGAGCTTTAAGTAGCTCATAAACTCATTCCATGAAGGAGGTAACTTTTCAATGAGTGATGCAACCAAAAACTGCTCGTTTGGCTTCATACCTTCAAAATACAGGTGATGTAGAATCATTTGGAATTCCTGGACTTGGGACATCACTGTCTTACTATCCACCATTTGAAATTTCAGAAATTTCCCAACGATGAATTTCTTAGTACCTACATCTTGTGCGTTGTACTTCTTTTGCAGCTTCTCCCACAACTCTTTGGTGGTGCCAATGGTGCAATACACCGTGTAGAGATGGTCTGACAATCAATTCAATATGTAATTCTTACATATGAAATCACTATGACTCTATGCATCAAGAACCATCTTCATGCCATTAATGACATGGATACCTAGGCCCCCTTCACCCATTTCAGAAGGCGAAGGGTCTATTTCATCTCCAGCTTGTGAAGGATATTCTGTTAGGAAACGTGCCATTCCCATAACAGTCAGATAGAATAGCATCTTTTATTGCCATCTCTTGAAGTTTGACCCCATGAACTTTTCAGGGCGTTCATGGTGAAATCCAGCAAGTGGAGGAGCAACAACATTCCCTTGAGTGGCAGCAAAGGCGTTGGATGAGACTTGAGCAACCGAAAATGCATTAGGAGTGCCTTGAGAAGTAGGGAAGATAGAGGGATTGCCTTGAGCAGCAGCAGCAAAATCAGAAGCAATTTGATTTATACCAGTCATCTTTCTAACTTAGTTACTTACAACAAAATCTTGTCTTACAATTGTTGGGATACAATTATTGTAGGGAACGAGAAGTAAGTAACTATTACAAGAGTAGAAATGATAAATAAACTATTACAATAGAATTGGAAATCAAAACCTTACAAACTGCTTGTGTGATTTGCTGAGTTGAGTGATGGCACTCTGTCTGTAAGACAAGATTGCCCCATATATCTCCTTTTACGGTGTTAAGCAATAGTCTCCCAAGATACAACAACAACTTTAACAAGTGAGCAAAGGAAACTCAAGTGTTACTCTTGAAGAACTTTGAGTATAGTAATTTTGCTAGAGAGGAAGAATATGAACTCTGAAAATTCTGGAGTATTTTCTAAGTGTTGAGTGTAGTGTGTTTCAATTGAGCCAAAGGCCTCAATTTATAGTATAAGGAGAAGACCCCTCAACTAGCCAACTAATGGCCTTTAATAGCCATGTAATTTCACTTGATTGAAGGGTTACATTCAACCAAATAATGGATGAATTCATGTGGCAAGTAATGGAGAATCAATGCTCCAAAACCAACCCAAACGTCAGATTTTTCCAACTTCCCATCGCAGCATTCTGCCTTCGAAGCATCGCGGTGCTGTGAATCAGCGCCGCGGCTCCAGTGACTGCCCAACCATTTAGCGCAGCGGCGCGGCCTGGGAGAAGCCACGGCTCCGACGGTTGTGGCGCATCGGCCCTTCACGGCTCCGCGGCGATTTTCAACTCATTTAATCTTACACTTCGTACGCTTCTTCCTTCCTTTACCAACGTGGAATACTTTGTCATTTGGCCAATAACCGTCCATAATTCTATCTCTCAAACGTATTACATACGTACCAGTATCTCTTTCACTAATGAAATTTGCGATACTTGGCACTACGTGTGCACGTATGTGGAAATGATGTTTCCGACGTGCGAGCCCAATAGTTCGATTCATAAATTAATGGGATATACTTATTTCCACATTTAGTAAATTTCCAACAATAAGTTCTTTCACTTCTCCATCTTTGGAGGTTCCAATAATACAAACTTTTCTGGCCTTTAACATGTCTTCTATTTTTTATTTTAATGTTAATAGTCCAATGGATCTTTTAGAACTTAGCCATTCTTGAAACTTATCAATAGTACAAGGAATCTTCATTTTTAAATTTCCATCGTCTCTACTTATATTATTATTTTTTTTTATTTTAAATAATTGACAAATAACAATAGGTGTACCAGTTAAATCGGTTGATGCATCAAAAAGTTGTATGCCATATATGCCTCTTCCAATGAAGTCCATCATGGCTCTAGCAGAGTCAATAATAACACTAGGTAGTTTGAAAATATTATAAAAAGTGTCATCTACTATTATTTTATCAATAAAGCCATAAGTAAATAATTTTAAAACTATATCGGGGTTAGCATTTTCATTGCATAAAAATCTAGGGTATTTACTTAATTTGGCACTTCTCAAAATATAGGGGTTAGATTTATAATCATAAAACTTATTTATCTGTTCATATGCACTAATATAATCTGGTGAAAATTTCAATTTATCACTCATAGATACTACTGGTAATTGAGAAGATGATGACATGGCTGATGGCATTGTTGCAAGTTTGGATGAAAAGGTTGTTAGGTTTGTAGTAGAGAGATTTGGTTTTTCCGTGGTAGGTTTAGGTGATTGTGGTAATTTTAAGATTTTATAGATTTGTAAATCTTGCAATGCTTCTCTAAGCTGGTTAACAAGATGTGTATTTTCTTGTATCTTGGATATTAAGGTCTCATTGGTTTGAATAATAGAATCCATGACATTGGTAATATAGTCTTCAAAATTATCACTGGTAATTGACATTGGTGTACCTGCTAAGAAAATCAGCTAAAATATTCTTAGTTCCAAAGATATTTTTAACTATAAAATCATAACAACAGAAAAATGATTGTCATTTTTTTCTTCTATTAAATTCTGGCAAAGGGTCTATTTTATTAATAATAAAGGCTTTTACTTGAGTTTTATCAGTTGTAACAATAAATTTTACTGGTAATAAGTGATAATGAAATTGTTTTATTCCTAATTTTACAGCTAATAACTCTTTTTCATTAATATGATAATTTTTCTCATTTGGTTTCAAGTTCCTCCTCCATATCTGCATATCAATGATTTTTCTTTATTTATATCACTTTTTTCATAAGCTATGAGGACTGCTCCCCATCCTATATCACTAGCATCAGTATATAATTCTAATTGATCTTGTTTAGTTGGTATTCTATGTTTTGGTAAAACTTGTACTATTTCTTTAATATTTTTAATAGCTTTATCATGTTCTTCTTTCCACTCAAAAGTTTTGTTTTTTTCCTTTTATCAGCTCTTGTAATGGTTTTCTTATTATTGGTAAATCTTTTATATGGTCTGAAGCATAATTTATTATTTCTAAGAATTGCTGTACTTCTTTCTTATTTTCTAGTTTATCTTTAAAATTCTTTATTTTTATTACAATATGTTCTTGCAATTGTATTCCATCTTTGTCTATAACATATCCTAAATATTCTATATTATTTTTGAAGATTTCAGATTTCTTTTCAGATAATAATATTGGTATTCAGAATGAAAATCATCCTTCTTTTGATAATATAATATATGCTCATACTACATATTGGATATGTTCAAAAATAAAAAGAGATTTTATAAAACAACAAATCCAAGTATTAAAGGATATAGATGAAATTTTAGAACTTTCTGAAACATTACACAATATTATTACTAAAAGAAATGTTAAACAAGAAACTTTAGATAAAATAATACCCTTATTTCATAAATTACTTAATATTAATTCTAATATATATATACAACAACACCAAATTGATGAGGCTTTAACAACCTTATATATATCAACTGCACAACTATAAAATAAAGAGACATCCATCATTTGAAAAAATAAATAGATTAAATAGAACAAAGTGGATATGCAAAGAATTGAGACATTTGTTAACACAAAGATGGGATCAAAGTGTATTATTAATAGAATATCTGAATAAAATAAGAGCATTAGCAAACCTAGAAAATAGAATAAATAATCTAACACAAGGAGAAATAGATACGGGAGAAATAACAAGAATATATATAGAATTAATAAATCTACGTACAAAAATAAATCTACAAAATCAGGTTATAGCAGACATAAATACGGACTTAAATATGACTTCAAGTTCTTATGGATAATCAGTTAGCAGAACTTAGGAGAATAACTGAAAAACCATTAACATATAAAAGAGATATTAATCACCATATTGCAAGTTGTATGATAAGTTTAAATATTATAAATGAAAAAGAACAGCTTTTGAAAGAATGTTATCAACAGATAAAAGATCAAGAAAATACTATTAAAACCTTAAGAAATATGATAGCACTAAAAGACGAAAGATTGAGACAAAAAGAGGAAGAAAATACGAAACTAAGAGAAGAAACATTAAGAGAAATAATCAGAAAGGATAATGAAATAAAAAACCAAAATGACATCATAAGAGAACAACATGAATACATTAACAAATTAATTAATGAATAAAGGAAAAGAAATAGTAGAAGATTCAAATGAAACATATTAACAAATGAATACATATGAAGGAGGTATAACATAAACTTTAAGCTTTAAACCAGACATATATCAAAAGATACAAGAAGAAAAAGAAAGAACTATCAATTAAGAAATAATTTAAAACAAAATAGTTTGAAAGAAATAAAGATGTAAGATGTATAGCAAAAAAATGAAAATATAATTGACACAACTAGTGTAAATGGAAAGCAAAAATAAGCTTAATAACAAATGAAATTATCAAACGAAAATTAGCAAAACTATCTATGAAAGAAGCTAAAAAATATAGAAACATATATTTTGGAGGAATATAATTCACTATAAAAGCATATTTTCAGAAAAAATATAGACACACATATACAACTATACATATTAGATGATAGAATATTAGAAAATCTACAAGACTCCTTAATATCAATAATAAAATGAAATTTAATATATCAAAAATTTAAATTTACAGTACAACCAGATTTTAGCATATCATTAAAAGATGAACATAAAGAATTAGCTTTAACACTATCTTATAAATTATATGAAATAAAAATGCTACCAGGTAGCACAGTAATAAGTATAGAAACTAAAATGATATATGCTTTAACCAGAAATCACCATGTAAGAAAACAACATGAAATGAATGTTTTAGTACCAAAACTATATCAAGATATATTAGAACAAATAGAACACAATTAAAATGCTAGAAAAATAATACCAGAAGAAATACAAATGGATTTTAACAATAGAACTATAACACTATTACTGTTACACCCCGTATTTTCACGCTCGTATGCAACATAAATAAAGTAACATAAAGTCCAGTGAGGATAAGATCCAATATTAGGATGAAAATAAGTTTAAACAAGTGTTACGAAAGCTTCGTAAGATTTCGGGGTCAAACGAATCAAAGAAACTAGGTTCGTCGAAACTCAGGGAAAGACAAACGGAATTTCAGACATGATTTTTGTCCCATATTTTCGGGGGCGTATCTCCTCGTATATAGGTTTTTGTGGGGTTCATAATATATCTACATTCAATTTCAGTGAGTCTAATTTCCAATGCAATAAACCGTTCATCCATCGGATATTTTTACCAAAAGTTATTGTCATTTTCGCGAGACTCCGCAGACAGCCAGTTTGGGGCGATGGCCAGCGCGAAGCAACCTTTATAGCGCCCTTAGGGCGGTGGAAATTTCCAGATTGATAACTAAAGTAGTGCAGTCCCTTTCTCTTTCATATCCAGACCTAATAAACAACAAAAAAAAACTCTCCCAAACCCTCTCTAATAGTTCTCATATGATCCAAGGCCAAAATCAAAGGCAAACCAAGTAAATCTAATATGAAGAATCCCGTGGTCGTCGTCCTATCGCCTTTCTCCTTTTTGTGCTGATTTTAGAGACTCCTTAAAAGTGGAGTGATCTCGAAATTGAAGGCATTCTTGTTCTTAGAGGTAAGTTCCATCTTCTCCTTCTTGTTCTTAAGTATATACAAGTTGTAGAAGTGTTATTACGAAGAGGTTGTACAACAAATTCTTGAAGGAACTTGAAATTTGGTTGTGTTGTGAGCTGCTCGTTTGGGGCTGTTTGGTGATGATTAGTTGCTGGAAATTGTAGACTATTGTTGGTTGTTGTATGAGGAAGATAAGGATGTTCATTTAAGCTAAAGAAATTTCCTTGTTGATTAGTTGCCATTGTTATGAGTTATAGAAGTTCTACGCACATAAGATGTTTGATAAAATGTCTAAGTGAAGACTACCTTTACTTATTGATCCGAAATTGATCCAAATCATTCATATAATGTAGATACTTGTTCGTAGAGCTTACAAGGACTCAAAAAACTTGAATAGCTTTGACGACAAGGTATGCAAGGCTTTTCCTTCTTTTTGGCATAACTCTATGTGCGAAGCATAACCGTTGTGTTGTTACATAAATTACTCTACTCTTAGTAGTTAAGGATGATCAAGGCATCGACTTCTATGTTTAAATAATATCCAAGCATGTTTCTAAGACCTTAACAAGGCATACCGAAAAAGATGTTGATGTTCCCAATGTTAACCAAAGGTGTAAAGGATATTGTGTCACTCCAGATGTTTTATTATTATTCATACATTTCATTTGCATTGCATTCATATGTTATCCTGGACCACTTGTGCTATGCACATTACTATATGGTAAATATTATATATATATATATGGGAATTGGGGAAAAGGGAAAAAGGCATTAGATACGCACACCACCTGCAGCTAGTATAGACTATCACGAAAGAGCCCTAAGAGGCCAATATGATGTGATACCCTTGTGTGGCGATATAACCTGATGCCCACAGAGGCGGTTATGGGAGGATTCCTGTGTGGACATTAGTATACCGCATTTGCATTGCGCATACATTCATTAACCATGATATGATATGATGCCCACAGAGGCTGTTATGGTAAGAAAGATGCTTGATGAGGATGATGTATATGTAAACTGCATTGTGCATAACATTTAGGCATACATGTTAGGGCCCTTAGAGGCATTTACTAATGCTCAGTTGTTTCTGTTTCAGATTATGATATATCTCTGTTATGTTATTTCTTATGCATGACATACTCAGTACATCAGTCGTACTAACGTCCCTTTTGCCGGGGGACACTGCGTTTTATGCCCGCAAGTTCATATTGAGAGAGTGACGATTCGCACTAGTAGGTTGCTGGTACAACTGGTATTTGTAGCACTCTATTCATTTCGGAGTTGCGGTGTGGTCGTGGGTTTTACTCTTTAGAGGCATGTAGATAGGTGTCTTGTGGTTAGTTATCATGTATGGCCTTGCCGGCCCTAGTATATAAATGTGTAAGTTGGGGCTGTTGGGTTGAAACCTCATATTGTCTCTCACGGCTCAATCCGTGTTTAAACATATTTAAGGGTGGATTGTAGATGTGGCGCCCGATGAGTAGGGTCCGGTGCCCGTCGCGACCCTCCGATTTGGGTCGTGACAAACTTGGTATCAAAGCATGTCTGTCCTAGGGAGTCTACAAGCCGTGTCTAGTAGAGTCTTATTTATAGGTGTGTTGCGCGCCACACTTATAAACAGGAGGCTGTAAGGCATTTAGGGATGGTTTTCATTCTTTCATATCATAGATCGTGCAGTAGGGTTAAGTATTAAGAATTCAAGTTTAACTCGTTCCTTATACTATTTTAGTAATGCCGGTTACCAAAAAGACTTCGGTTAGTTCATATTCGTAGCTAGTAAATGAGCGACTTCTACCAGACGATTGGTACGCCAGAAGTGCCGTATTATGTAAAACGTTTCGAGATTATGAGAAGTTGTCCCACCCCTATACGAAAGAGATAATACAAGCCGTGAGAGCAAAATATTTGCTTTGGGAGTACTTGTATTGTGAAGCCTAGTGATGCTAATCAACTTGGACAACCTGTTTTGAGGCTTTTTACATCTGTTTTGGTGCACTCAAGCAAGCATTCATGAATGTTAGGAAATGCATAAGCATAGATGGTTGTTTCTTGAAAGGAACAAATAGGGGACAATTGATGGTTGCTGCAACAGAGGAATGTCACTACACTTTGAGCTGAACTAATGTTGAATCTGCTGTTGTTTTGCTCCGACACCTGATGTTTTAGAAGAAATTAATATTTAGTTGCAATTCTTGAGTTGGTTGTACTCTTTGATAAGCTATTGTTGGGCATGTGTCCCAGCTACTCTTGAGTAGTTGCTGCTATAAATTGTTGTCCTCTTTAAAATAACAAGTTGATGTGTTACACTTGATGAGAGCAAATTGCCACTGCTTTTAAAGGGAAAATAGTTTTTGCTGCTTGGTTTGCAGTTGCTGCATTTTATAATTGAATAGTTGCTGCATTACAATGCTATTTTGGGCTGAAAATCACTGCTTTGTCTGGCCAAACTGTTGTTGTACTTTGCCATACTACTCAGAAGTAAGCAGATACTACACTTGAGATATTGCTACCGCATTTTGACCATTTTGCTAGTCCATTTTGGGGCTATTTGCTGCTATATTATGGGCAAACAACTTTGCTACACTTTGAACCTCCTAGTTGCAGTGTGTTTGATGAATTCACCTACCAAGCAGCTTGTTGCATCTTGCTAAAATTCATTTGCTGCTTGGTAGCAGCAGCTGCAATATTTGAAATGCAAACTTATACCTTTGAGATGCTACACTTGAAAAGGGAAATATAGCAGCAACCATATTTTGATGCGCTATTGTTTATGATGAAGAACAGATTGCTACACTTCTGATATTTCATTGATTCGGATGGATATTACACTTGGGCCGATGAGAAATATTTTGGGACCATGCCTTTTTCGGAAAGGTTGTCCCTCGGTTTAGGCATTTCAGTTAAAGGCAGAAATGTTTTTTTTGTTTAATGACGAATAAAATGAAGAATTCCAACAAGGAGGATAAATGTGGATGAGATTATAATTATGTAGGTCTCACAAGGTATGATTACTCCAGAACAGCGTAAGGACCAATGGTAGAGGAGGGACAATAAGAACTCCTCGGCCAAAGATGACGATTCTCTAATGTTCAGGAAGATAATATGGGAAATATTTAAGATAAGAGACCCCCAAGGCAACTTGAAATAAAAATGTAAAGGTAAGACGAATGAGCACTTGATCGATGGGAGATCTAATAATGACAAGACAAGAAAGCGTGACAAGTTATTGGATCATGCAACACTGCGAAATGAGTCTGAACATACGAAGCATCGGTTCCACAACATATGTAGTCATGCATTTCAGAAAGTATGTAAACGGAAGTAACAATGAGTAAAGCTCAAGATTAGCGCCTAAACATGTGAAAAGGAGACAATGACGCCTATGGATATACGGTAGACATTAAAGGTATATGTCAAATAGATAGTGGTATAATGAAGATGAAATGTCAAGCAAATACAGATGTCTATAAGCATTTATGAACTGACCAAAGGTTCTACGGGACAAATAAAGTAATGGGTTTACAACTTAACAAGATCGAGGGTATTTTTTTCCCGAAGCGCCATTGACAAAAAGTCTTAGCCATGAGGCAAGTGAAGGAATTTGAACCTAAGTATAATGACCAGGTGTAGAAATAGTAGCCAACGTCAGGTCCTGCAAATTCTTCTGAATCTTCCACGTATTGAATGAGGGAATAAGTTAACAACTCATATTTTAAGTGGTAGTAACATCAAGGATTGGAATCAAGAGCAATGTTTAAGATTGCGTATGTATTACCAGAATTAAGAGGAGTACAACAAGCAAGAAGGTGAGCGATCAAGTGTCAAAGGTAGTAAAGAAAGGAAGCTATTTATAGTTACGAGTAATGTGAAAGTACAGATTCCTTTCAGGTCATGAATGAGAGTTAACTACAATGGTACACGCATTTCGGAGTGTTTACAATTCAGATACTACAAATATAAGAGTTTCGAGCACACCAGTTAGTAAACAAAGCTAAGTTGACAATATAATCATTCACCTATAAGCGGCTTGACTAATGTGAGGACGAAGGAGAGAAGTTAACAGGAAGGAACATGTCAGTTAGTTAAGCGAGAACTGGATTGTAGGATTTAGATAGTGATAGCCATATAATTCAGAATACAGAAGGGTCATACCTAATACGGGAAAAGAAGGAACATCATACTGAAGATCCCATTGTTAGAGAAGAATCGAGAAAGATATTTAGCAAAAGAGAATTACAACTTTCGAGTATAATGAGAAAGGGACCCCGCAGGTGGGAAGTCTATTTGAACATTCCCAATATAGCAGGCGTATGAGACAAGATTATGATGAAAGTCCATTGATCACAATATTCCGTTCACCCTAGATCTACTAAGGTGTGTTATGATCTCAAGGTATGCATTGGTGGAACGACATGAAAAAGAACATTGCAAAGTTTGTAGCTCGGTGTCCTAATTGTCAGCAAGTACAAGCGGAGCACCAAAAGCCTGGTGGCTTGACTCAGAACATTGAGATTCCGATGTGGAAATGAGAAATGATTAATATGGACTTTGTTACGGGTTTACCTTGCTCTTATCATAAGTTTGATTCTATTTAGGGGGTTGTTAATATATTGACCAAATCAGCTCAGTTTTAGATGGTCAAACTACCTACACAGCCGAGGATCATACAAGTAATATATATAAAAGAAGAACGTACGACTTCAGGATATTCCAATGTCTATTACCTCCGATAGAAGATCTTACTTACGGTGAACTTCTAGAAATTTCTTTAGGAAGAATGGAAGCACAAAAAATTATAATTTTATCCCGGATAAGTGACCATCCAAATGCACAATATAAACGCTTGGTGAAATGTTACAAATAGGTATGCTAGGTTTCAAATGAGAGTGGGATGATCACTTACCCCACAAAGGAGTTATATATCATAGTAATATCATCTTAACATCTAGATGGATTCGTATGAGATCTTGTATGGTTAGAAGTACAGATCTTCCATTGATTGATTCGACAGGACAAAATTTCCTTTATCGATGTTACGGAAGTGTATAGGAGACTCATTTTGTATATCCCAAGTGAAGGATGTTTAGGGTACAAAGGATTTGTCTTAAGAAAATATTTTACTTGCTATCCTATATCATCAGGCCTAGAAGTTTCGGACTATAGAGACGACCTCTGGTTGGGGTGCTGTGAAGGAAGCATTGGGGTAAAAGAGATGATTTGAAAAGTAAAAAAAAAAGACAAAGTTTAGGTATCCTTTTTTATTCCAGCTAAAAGGTTACAACGACACTCGTGCGATACGATTTTCCTATTTCTATCCTACCTATCAAGCACATTTTATATATCTTGTTGAAGCGATGTTATTGGGGCAGATAATATAGGTGCAGCCCAGGCTTCGGTAGTGGACAAACAAGGTGAGTTATGGCTAACCCTTTTTGTTTTCGGATAGATGGTTAGTCGTGTGGGGCCAATATCATTATGTTATGTTGTTTTGTGACACTGTGTGTCATTGTGTATGTATTCTGCCTGCTTGAAAGGTTTTGGACAGTCATGTCTACAGAGAAAACTCTGCCAAAATTTTTAGAAATCCTGAGAATTAGAATTTTCTCCAACATTCGAGGACGAATGTTCTTAAGAGGGAAAGGATGTTACACCCTGTATTTTCGCGCTCGTATGCAACATAAATAAAGTAATATAAAGTCCAGTGAGGCTAAGATCCCATATTAGGATGAAAATAAGTTTAAACAAGTGTTACGAAAGATTCGTAAGATTTCGGGGTCAAACGAATCAAAGAAACTAGGTTCGTAGAAACTCGGGGAAAGACAAATGGAATTTCAGACCTGATTTTGGGCCCATATTGTCGGGGGTATATCTCCTAGTATATAAGTTGTTATAGGGTGCATAATATATCTACATTCCAGTTTAGTGAGTCTACTTTCCAATGCAATAAACCGTTCATCAATCGGATGTTTTTACCAAACGTTATTGTCATTTCCGCGAGACTCCGCAGACAGCCAGTTTGGGGCGATGACCAGCGCGAAGCGACCTTTATAGCGCTCTTAGGGCGGTGGAAATTTCCAGATTGATAACTAAAGTAGTGCAGTCCCTTTCTCTTTCATATCCAGACCTAATAAACAACAAAAAAACTCTCCCAAACCCTCTCTAATAGTTCTCATATGATCCAAGGCGAAAATCAAAGGCAAAGCAAGTAAATCTAATGTGAAGAATCCCGTGGTCGTCGTCCTATTGCCTTTCTCCTTATTGTGCTGATTTTGGAGACTCCTTAAAAGTGGAGTGATCTCGAAATTGAAGGGATTCTTGTTCTTGGAGGTAAGTTCCATCTTCTCCTTCTTTTTCTTAAGTATATACAAGTTGTAGAAGTGTTATTACGAAGAGGTTGTACAACAAATTCTTGAAGGAACTTGAAATTTGGTTGTGTGTTGTGAGCTGCTCGTTTGGGGCTGTTTGGTGATGATTAGTTGCTGGAAATTGTAGACTATTGTTGGTTGTATGAGGAAGATAAGGATGTTCATTTAAGCTAAAGAAATTTCCTTGTTGATTAGTTGTCATTGTTATGAGTTATAGAAGTTCTACGCACATAAGATGTTTGATAAAATGTCTAAGTGAAGACTACCTTTACTTATTGATCCGAAATTGATCCAAATTATTCATATAATGTAGATACTTGTTCGTAGAGCTTACGAGGACTCAAAAAACTTGAATAGCTTTGACGACAAGGTATGCAAGGCTTTTCCTTCTTTTTGGCATAACTCTATGTGCGAAGCATAACCGTTGTGCTGTTACATAAATTACTCTACTCTTAGTAGTTAAGAATGATCAAGTCATCGACTTCTATGTTTAAATAATATCCAAGCATGTTTCTAAGACCTTAACAAGGCACACCGGAAAAGATGTTGATGTTCCCAATATTAACCAAAGGTGTAAAGGATATTGTGTCACTCCGGATGTTTTATTATTATTCATACATTTCATTTGCATTGCATTCATATGTTATCCTGGACCACTTGTGCTATGCACATTACTATATGGTAAATATTATATATATGTGGGAATTGGGGAAATGGGAAAAAGGCATTATATACGCACACCACCTGCAGCTGGTATAGACTATCACGAAAGAGCCCTAAGAGGCCAATATGATGTGATACCCTTGTGTGGCGATATAACCTGATGCCCACAGAGGCGGTTATGGGAGGATTCCTGTGTGGACATTAGTATACCGCATTTGCATTGCGCATACATTCATTAACCATGATATGATATGATGCCCACAGAGGCTGTTATGGTAAGAAAGATGCTTGATGAGGCCGATGTATATGTAAACTGCATTGTATATAACATTTAGGCATACATGTTAGGGCCCTCAGAGGCATTTACTAATGCTCAGTTGTTTCTGTTTCAGATTATGATGTATCTCTGTTATGTTATTTCTTATGCTTGACATACTCAGTACATCAGTCGTACTAACGTCCCTTTTGCCGGGGGACACTGCGTTTTATGCCCGCAGGTTCATATTGAGAGAGTGACGATTCGCACTAGTAGGTTGCTGGTACAACTGGTATTTGTAGCACTCTATTCATTTCGGAGTTGCGGTCTGGTCGTGGTATGTTTTACTCTTTAGAGGCTTGTAAATAGGTGTCCTGTGGTTAGTTGTCATGTATGGCCTTGTCGGCCCTAGTATATAAATGTGTAAGTTGGGGCTATTGGGTTGAAACTTCATATTGTCTATCACGACTCAGTCCATGTTTAAACATGTTTAAGGGTGGATTGTAGATGTGGCGCCCGACGGGTAGGGTCCGGGTGCCCGTCGCGGCCCTCCGATTTGGGTCGTAACAATTACATAGATTAAAACCACAAATAGAAGGATCCAAACTAATAATTAAAAGTGAACCAAGAATATTAAGACAAAATAGTTTAATAGGTAGACAATCAAGAACATTAGATTTAATAAATATACTGAGCAACAAATTAAGAATTAAAGTAGTAATATTCGACGGAATTATAACAACTGACTGTATAGCTGAAATAAATACAGGAGCCGTAAAAAGCTTTATACATATAAGTAAAATTAATGAAAAAGATTGTAATCTGATAGAGCCACAGACCTGCAATTACCATGTAAATGAGAGAGAAATAATAATCACTAAAAGTATTAATCTAAAATTTAAAATTCAGGTTTTAGAATATAAAATAAACATAGGAGTAATAGAATATGACAATTTTAATGAATTATGGTTAGGAAGTGACTTTTTAACCATGGTAAACTATAGAATTACTAATGAAGGGATTGGAATTAGTGACCAAGGAAAAACAAGGTTTGTAAATAAAATATGAATATTCAAGAAAAAATATAAAAAAGAAACAAAAACTAAAAATTATAAAAACAGTATTATCAGAAGAAATAATAATATCCCAACTTAAATACTTAGAATATAGTGCGAAACTAGAAAAAGATATAAAATAACTAGAACAACAATGTAATAAATCTACAAAAATATGAATTGATATGAGAAATGGATGGAAGAAAGATTTAATAATCCTGAGTAATCTTAATGAAAAAGTGGATGCGATATGACATGAAATAATAATAAAAGAACAATTGAAAAACACCTTACTATGCATGGATGAAATAAGAGAAAATCAAACTCAAATAAAACAATTAGTACAAGAAGAATTTATAAAATTATAGAATGTATCATAGGTACCAACATTTAAATTAATATTAGAACAACTTAATATATTAGTAACACACATAAACAAAGGAAAACAAGAAGTTGAATTAGAAGAAGAACCTGAAACAAGTAATACAAATCAAGAAGAAACAGTTACTATTATAAATCATAATAAACCAGAATTAGTACCAATTGATGCATGGAGACGAAGTAAAGAACCCATAATGATAGATATTAGTAAAATAAATCCTAAATTATCAAAAGAGGTCAAAAAAATATTAGATAATTTAGCCTTATTACATAAAAAGGACAATTTTAATGGATACACACGAACATAGTGTAATTATATTTCTTAAAAATCATGGACCGGATATAATTGAAAAAGAAAGATATAAATATGAACCTATGAAAAGCAAAGACTTTAAAAATATATCAAATAAGAATAGTAATTCTTTGAAAGGTGGAAATATTGTAGACTTAAAGGACTCCGGAAAAAGTGAAAAAAATGAAATATGTACAATTAAAAATAGAAAAACAAGAACAACAAATATCGGAATTAAAAAATAAAAATATAAAATTAAGATCACATAGTAATGAAGAATGGGTAAATAAGTATAAAAAATAAAAAAATAAGTATAGAGATACTAAGAAAGAATTAAAAGAAACTAAGAGAGAATTAAAAGAAACTAAGAGAGAATTAAAAGAAACTAAGAAATGAACTAAGTCAAGTAAAACAAGATATGAAAGAATTAAAAGAAGAACTAAATATTATGAGAGAACAAATGAAAAGTATTAAAAGAAAGGAAAAAAATAATACAAAACAAGTGATGATAGCTCGTATACTTCTGATAATACTAACAGTATAACTGAACAAGAATTTACTAACTCTGCAAAAGAAAATGAATTAACCATGGAAACTTAAGGAATAAAAACAGTAGATTTTATAGAAGAAATAGAAAGTGAAGAAAATTCTGAAATTGAAAAATAAAATAATCAAATAATAGAAGCTTTAGGAAAAATGAAAAATGTTAATGCAATTATAGAAGAAGAACAATAAAGTGATATAGAAGAAGAATTTAATAGACCGATAGAAACAGAAATAAAAACATATGATATAATAAATAAAGATGCTAATGACTACCCTGAAGAAGAATCGGTAGACCCTAATTTAGAAACAATACGCAGAAGACATACTAAAATATCAGACCATATACCGGTAGGACAACAAGCTGAATTTAAAGAGTTTATAGGATCAATGTAACAATGTGTAAGTTTTAATGGATATTTTTTAGACTTAGACAATTTTTATGATGAACAAGAAATAAGTAGACGAATAAATGACTGGAATCTTGGAATGTACATAGCATTAATAAACCCTACACATACTGATAACTTAGATTATATTTATGACTTAATAGCCAAAACATTATTAGGAGAAGTAGCATTTTGGATAGAATCCACAGCACATAAATTAAGACCACAAATATTTAGTCATGCAAAAGATTGAAAATCTATATTAATGTTATTTGATGTAGTATTAAAAAGACAATTCTTAGGAGAAAGATGGTTAGTAGCAAGAGAGAATGTACTAGTAGAAAGAAAAATGGAAATCATAATGAACTTAAATACTATGAAATGTTGCAAAATTAATAAATTACAAAAATATACAATAAGTTTTAGTAAATTCTTTTATGAAGCAAGATTCTTACCAGATGAAGGTATAATATATCAACAACTTTATTACGATCATTTACCATCACCGTACAATACTGAGTTATCTAAAGAAAATAACCAATTAGAATCAAAAGAAAATACATTAGGTGAAAGAATAAGAGTATTAAGAGCATACTTAATGAGAAAATGTGAAGAATACAGAATACAACAAAAGATTAAAAAAATAAAAAACAAGGATTAAAAGAAATATGTGGATTCACTGAAATGAGATTAGTATTTGGATGCAATGAAAAAAGAAAAGAAAGAAGACATAAAAACAGTATCAGAAAAGATATAATAAATATAAGAAACCTTACTATAAAAAATATTGAAAGAAAAAATTTAAACGTTACAGAAATTCCCTGAAACTAGAAGAAAATTTAGAAAAAGGAAATATATGAAACCTTTAGAAGAAGATATTAAAGAGTGTAAATGCTGGAATTGCAATGAAAAATGACATTATGCTAAAAAGTGTCAAAAATTAAAGAAAAATGTGTAAAATATATTAATACGCCACAGTTTATAATGAATTTATAACAAATAAAAGAAGATAATGATAAATGGTATGAATATGAAGATTTTTATGTTAGTCAAACAGAAAATGAATATGAAATAGAATAAGAAAATATTAACTTTATTAATACCTATTCAGATAGTGAAAGCAATGATATGTAATAAACAAATAATGGTAGCAATTTATATAAAAGCTCATATAGAGTACAAGCCTAATAGAATGATAAAGTAAAAAATATTCATAGATAGTGGACCAGATGTACGTTTAGCAAAGAAAAATGTATAGTATCACACAAATGGAAAAAATCTAAAGGACATAGGATAAGAGTAACAAGATTTAATGAAAAGATGAAAAAATTGTATATAATAGCATAAAATATGAGAATAATATTAGGAAAAATAGTATTTAAATTACCAATAATATATCAAGAAAATACTAAAACAATCAGTATTATTAGGAAATAACTTCCTAGACTTCTTTAAGACACAAGCTAACAATAGTACTTTGAGTTTACAAGCACCCTGTAATAAATGGATAATATTAAAAAGAGTAATACCAATACAAACACTGAAATTGTGTAATTTAAGATCAGACAGGAATAATAACTTAGAATTATTAAAAGAAAAATATCTCAACATACTAAAATCAAATTTTGGAGAAAACCCTATATAGTTATGGGATAAAGAGAAAATATATGCTGGAATAAAATTAATAAATCCTAATGATACAATAAGATGTAAACCTATTAGGTATATCCCAACTGATCAAAAAGAATTAGAAACCCAAATTAAAGAAATACTAGACATAGGAATAGTACAAGAAAGGCTAGGATGGTAATAGATTATAGAGAATTAAATAAAAAGATAATACTTGATGGATACTTTATACCATATAAAAGAAACCTTATCAACCGATTAGGAGGGAAAAAATGATTTAGTAAATTTGACTGTAAGAGTGGATTTCGGTAAATTAAATTAACAAATGAATCAAAACCCTTAACAACGTTTAGTGCCCCTCAAGGACATTATGAATAGAATGTATTATCATTTGGATTAAAAAATGCACCTTAGATATTTCAAAGAAGAATGGATCAAGTATTTAAAAAATTACAAGACTTTTTATAGTATATGTTGATGACATACTAATATATAGTGATACATTAAAAGACCATATAGACCACTTAGAGAATTATATAAAAACTATAAAATAACATGGAATATTATTATCTGAAAAGAAATCTGAAATCTTCAAAAATAATATAGAATATTTAGGATATGTTATAGACAAGGATGAAATACAATTGCAAGAACATATTGTAAAAAAAATAAAGAATTTTAAAGATAAACTAGAAAATAGGAAAGAAGTACAACAATTCTTAGGAATAATAAATTATGCTTCAGACCATATAAAGGATTTACCAATAATAAGAAAACCATTACAAGAGCGGATAAAAGGAAAAAAACAAAACCTTTGAGTGGAAAGAACATGATAAAGCTATTAAAAATATTAAAGAAATAGTACAAGCTTTACCAAAACATATAATACCAACTGAACAAGATCAATTAGAATTATATATTGATGCTAGTGATATAGGATGGGGAGCAGTCCTCATAGCTTATGAAAAAATGATACAGGTAAAGAAAAATCATTGATATGCGGATATGGAGGAGGAACTTGAAAACCTAATGAGAAAAATTATCATATTAATGAAAAAAGTTATTAGCTGTAAAATTAGGAATAAAACGGTTTCATTATCACTTATTACCAGTAATATTTATTGTTAGAACTGATAACACTCAAGTAAAAGCCTTTATTACTAATAAAATAGACCATTTATCATAATTTAATAGAAAAAGAAAATGACAATCATTTTTCTGTTTTTATGATTTTAATGTTAAAAATATCTCTGGAACTAAGAATATTTTATCTGATTTTCTTAGAAGGTACAACAATGTCAATTACCAGTGATAATTTTGAAAACTATATTACCAATGTCATGAATTCCATTATTCAAACCAATGATACCTTAATATCCAAGATACAAGAAAATATACATCTTGTTAACCAGCTTAGAGAAGCCTTGCAAGATTTACAAACCTATAAAACTTTAAAATCACAACAATCACATAAACCTACCACGGAAAAACCAAATCTCTCTACTACAAACCTAACAACCTTTTTATCCAAACTTGCAACCATGCCATCAGCCATTTCTTCATCTTCCCAATTACCAGTAGTATCTATGAGTGATAAATTAAAATTTTCACCAGATTATATTAGTGCATATGAACAGATAAATAAGTTTTATGATTATAAATCTAACCCCTATATTTTGAGAAGTGCCAAATTAAGTAAATATCCTAGATTTTTATGCAATGAAAATGCTAACCCCGATATAATTTTAAATTATTTACTTTTTGCTTTATTGATAAAATAATAGTAGATGACATTTTTTATAATATTTTCAAACTACCTAGTGTTACTATTGACTCTGCTAGAGCCATGATGGACTCCTTTGGAAGAGGCATATGTGGCATACAACTTTTTGATGCATCAACCGATTTAACTGGTAAACCTATTGTTATTTGTCAATTATTTAAAACCGGGAAAAATAGCAATATAAGTGGAGACGATGAAAATTTAAAAATGAAGATTCCTTGTACTATTGATAAGTTTCAAGAATGACTAAGTTCTAAAAAAGTCATTGGACTATTAACATTAAAATAAAAAATAGAAGACATGTTAAAGGCCAGAAAATCATGTATTATTGGAACCTCCAAAGGTGGAGAAGTGGAAGAACTTATTACTCTATACTACAACAACGATATCATATCACAGGATACTATGGAACTGACAAATTTGCATGATAGAATTATAAATATGAAACATCGACATGCAAAGGAGACTATGGAACAATATCACATGATAACAGGTCAAAGAAAGAGGCATGTAATTCATGCTAAACATACTACTAATGCTACTAATGTGATAAAAGGAGAATGATATTCTGATCCTTTTGCCTAAAAATGTAACCTCATATGATACTCTGATAGGGATCATGTAGTCCTACTACATGAAGCCCAATATGATACTATGTTATGGTCCAATGTAGTTTTACTACAGTAAGCCATATACTACACATAATACAATTCATATTGCAATGAGACATTAAAGAAATGTGACAAGATAAGCTGACAAAGACGGATAAAGATAGCTGACACCAATGAAAAAAGAAGACAACTGGAAAACTATTTGTGGAAAAATATGACAGTCGGTCCTAGCAATCATAAAAGTCGTCGAGGCCATGAAAAAAGATGATAGCTAACATCTTTGACAAAGTCATAGCAAAATAAACATCATGTCAGAAAGATGCACTATTCAACTTTGGACAAAATTACAAGAAGACAAACAACTATCACAATCAAGTTAGATAATTTTATGACTCTTGAAAAAATGGTAGACAAGGCATTGTAGCCTTTACGACTTCTTGAAAATTTTTGTCATCTTGCAATCATGTATATGATAGATGTTATCTATATAAAGAGCCTCTTGTAAACATTGTAAGGCATTCAAAGTCTTTCAATAAAAAATCTTCCTTTGAAAAATTCATGTCTAGCTAAACTCTCTCCTAGTTTATAATCTTTAGCAAGAAAAATATCATAATACTAGAGAAAATCGCTTTGAAAGTCTATACTTAGAACCATATTAGTCAAAAACCTTCATCTCTACAAGACTTTTAGGAAGAGTCTGTTGAGTCTCCTAGCACCTAGGTCATTTATCCCATAAATCATTCAGTGGAAGAAAAAGGGAGTTAGTGCTAGGGTGGGTGAGCATTCGGTGACCTAAAATTCTATAAGAGGTATGATTTTTAGACTATGTGTTTCTAATTATAATTTTGATAAGTGTATTCTCTATAATTATGATATTAGTATTGGTTGAAGGTTATAAACTTTTAAATAAAACTGAATTTTTATCCATTGATAATTGTTTTCATGCTATCTGCTTATTATGTGATTAATATTGAAATAATTAATATCAAAATAATTATTATTGAAATACCATCTATATTCCTTCCATTTTTAGGGTTATTTTGGGGAATGAGAGCAATTTTATTGGCTGAGAAGTAACGTACCGTCATAAATATTTATATGCTTTGACAATTTTACCCTTTGCATAAGCACAATTTATGCATGCCAAATTGTTGCCCAACTCACTATTTATTCAGTCTTAATGGGACCCACTTTATTGATTTGTCACGGCAAATCCGCTGTTTCTTTTATGTGTCTGCTTGTCAACAGTACTAATTGTTCTTCTCATGCGAATTATGGAGTAGTATAAAAGTAATTAAAAGAGTTACGTTTTGCTCTAACACAAGCACCATCTTTTTTTCTGGTAACATGGAAACTTTATAGTATGGGCTTGCTCTAAATAGGAAAAAACCTAAAAGGAAAATATACATATCATAATGCTAAAATATTGGTAAACATGGAAAATTATAATATGGGCAATACTCTGAGTAGGAAAAAACTCAAGGGGAAATATTCCTGTATTTGCAATTAATTCTGTAATTCTTTTTGTTATTTAATTAAGTTGATTTCTTGCGGAAAAGGTTAATAAAAGAAATAAGGTGTCGTGTTAAGTAATTCTCTGCACCAAAATAATAAACTACAATTAGCTTCAATTGACAAACAAATTATGCGGAAGATCACTGCTTTGGTTTTTTAGTTCTTCTTTCAATTTGTGAAGAGACCAAATAATCATTCAGTAGAAAAAGGTATAATGTTTCATAGTCAGTAGATAACAAATCTGTGTTGCATGGGTTATGGATGCGTTTAATATTGTTCAACTTTTCATAGCATATTCGCGACATTAACTTCATTCTATATCAAATGAAAAATCATGTACAAACACCCTAAAGGATTATACGCATTACGTTAATAAGTTGTAATATCACATGCCTATTTTAATTACTGTTGATATGTATAATTAAAGTAAGTGACATATTTTATAAGACTATATAATAAGTGTTTGAGAACACGCGCAGAAACTATTTCAAAATTTGAGATGAATGTATCTAATAAGAACACTTTATCATCCGTTCAGGTGTTTAACTGGAACAAGCTATAGTTCGACTGTCTAAATAAAATTTACTAGCAAATTTAAGGATTTGTCGATATATTCAACCTTAAATTTTCTATAAATGATGTTTCTTAAAGTTTTTGCATTTGGGCCCGTTCTCCGCACGTGCTATCTCCTCACTAGTATATATATATATATATATATAGATATAGATATAGATATACAACGGAAAGGTGAATTTTATAAACTACAACAGGAACATAGCGCTGGGTGTCTTAGGTGCTTTGCTACTTATGTTGTTCGCCTGTTCTTATTGATTTTTATACATATAGATATATGAGGGAGTTATGGTTAACATTCTAGAGAAGTAGTCCATAAAACTGAATAAATCACACATCTCTGTTCATGGAAGGGACATGGTAGGGGTCAAGTCAACCCCCCCCCCTCCACCCACACCTTAGGCTCACAACCTAACGGTAATGGCTTAATATTAAAAAAAAAAAGGGACCTGGTGGGCTATGCAAGCCTTTTTTTTTGGTTCTACAGCCTATTAGACTAATTCTCATTTGCGTGGCCTAGGGATAATAGATGAGCTTCATCGTTCTACTTTCAATACAGTAAAGTAGTTCGTGTTGGAAATTTGCCTTTGGCGGGAGTTGCGACCGACCAACTTTAACGGCCTAAACACTGGTCTTACGTATGTTGGAGAATCTGGTTCTTCACACATGCATGATCTACTAAGTACGTAGATAACCGTAGGGCCAAGAATCGTCAAATTTCATTGAGAAATGAAAGAGATATTGGTTCACGAAGTAAGGTGTTTGAAGAATGGAAAAGTGTAGTGTGTGATCAATTCTCCCTCATCGGTAGAGGAAGAAAGAATTGTTGTGTATATAAGACTCGAAATTGGTTTGGGGTTTGGGACCCCAAGGGGTATTCCATGTGTTTAAAGGAGGGAGGACCTAGATGTGCTTCGGTTCGAGGAAAGACCACACGCGCGCCGCCGCCCGTCCGGTCGGGTTCCGGGTTCCGGGGTCGTGGGCTGTGGGCCTTCTGATATTATCTTTTTATGCCAAGCACTCAATTCAGCCATTTATTTTGGCTGAATTACTCCTCCTATATTTGGCCAATAATGGCAGTTATGGAGGCAGTTAATCCGTTGGTCTTTCACCATTGTTGAGGAACACTTAACATACTTGCAATATACACGAAAATACACAAGCAAAACAGTTTCTTCCTACATCTTCCTAGCATCATTTCATTGCTCAATATTCTTTACGGTAGCATTTGAGTTTCCTTTGCTCAAGTGTTCCATTGCTGTTTTATCTTGGGAGACAAATTATCCAGGTCGTATAAAGGATACATACGGGGCAATATTGTCTTAAGGACAGAGTGCCACACTCGACTCAGCAAAAACAGTTTTTCAGTTTTTCTTGTTCATCTTTGTAATTTTCAGATTTCTAGTTGAATTGTAATTTCAATTCTTACATTAGTAGTTACTTGTAATTCCCGTTTCCTGCAACCTTTGTAATAACCAACAACTTAAGACAATATTGGTTTACTGTAACTGCTATAACATGGCTGGAAATATGACCGATGTTGTTGCTACTACTGCTGCCTCTCGAGGCAACGTTGCTGCCTTCCCCGCCACTGCCGCTACTGCCCAAGGCAGTAACTCTGCCGCCTTCGCTGCTGCTGCTGCTACTGTTCAAGGCAGTAACACCGCTGCCTTCCCGACTGCTGGAGCTCCACCCTCTTCTTCACACCACCATGATCGCCCTGAAAAATTCATGGGATCGAAATTCAAAAGATGGCGCAAAAGATGTTGTTTTACTTAACGAGTTATGGGCATGGCCCGGTTCCTTACGGAAGATCCTCCACAAGCTGGAGATGAAATGGACTCTTCGCCTAATGAAACGGGTGAAGGGGGCCTTGGTATCCATGTCATTAATGGCATGAAGATGGTTCGTGACGCATGGAATCATAGCGATTTCATGTGCAAGAACTATATACTGAACTACTTGGCAGACCCTCTCTACACGGTCTATTGCACCGTTGGCACTGCCAAAGAGCTGTGGGAAAAATTGCAAAAGAAGTACAACGCATAAGATGCGGGTACTAAGAAGTTCATCGTTGGGAAATTTCTAAAACTCCAAATGGTGGACAGTAAGACAGTGATGTCCCAAGTCCAGGAATTCCAAATGATTTTACATCACCTGGATTTGGAAGGACTGAAACCAAACGAGTAGTTTTTGGTTGCATCGCTGATTGAAAAGTTACCTCATTCATGGAATGAGTTACTTGAAACTCAAGACAAAGGAGATGACCATTGAAGAGCTTGTTATCAAAATGCAAATCCAGGAAGATAACAAGAAGACCTTACCAAAGGGTAGACAACCTGCTGAGGCGAAGGCGAATCTGGCTGAGGCCAAAGGGAACTCAAGCAAGAAGCGGAAGTTCCAGAAAGACGGCAAAGCCCCTGCAGCAGAGATGTTCAGAGGTAATTGTCATCACTGTGGAAAACCTGGTCATAGGATCAAGGAATGCCGCAAGCTCAAGACTGAGCAACAGCAGAAAGCCAAGTCTAAAGGCAAGGCTCAAGCAAACGTCGTCAAGGACACGCTCTTGGATGACATGATCGAGGAATTCTCTGCAGTGGTGCTAGAAGCCAACTTGGTGGAGAATCCGATGCAGTGGTGGGTGGACACAGGTTCTACTAGGCACATCTGTTCCAACAAAGATGTCTTCTCCACGTACACACCGATCGGCGACACAGAAGTGCGTTCATTCATGGGCAACAACGCTTCTTCCGACGTGATGGGGGTTGGAAAGGTGGTCCTGAAGATGACTTCCGGCAAGGAACTTACTCTGAAGGAAGTGATGCACGTCCCAGAGATTAGAAGAAATTTAATTTCTGGACCTTTATTGGTTAATGCTGGTTTTAGGCTAGTATTTGAATCCAATAAGTTTGTACTCACTAAAAATAGCACATTTGTAGGGAGGGGCTTCGTCTGTGAAGGCCTCTTCAAAGTGAATGCCATGTCTGTACAAAGGAAATAAAGTTGAACCTTCTTCTTATTTGCTTGAGTCTTCTAATTTATGGCATTATAGATTAGGACATGTTAACTACAAGTCTATTCAAAGGCTGGTAAAGATGGAGTTGTTGCCGTCTATCGACGTAAACCCTCAACATAAATATGAGGTGTGCGTAGAGGCAAAACTCACCAAGCTTCCTTTTCGATCCGTCGAAAGGAATACCGCTCCTCTAGAACTTATTCACACAGATATATGTGATTTGAAGTTTGCACAAACTAGAGGGGGGAACAAGTACTTTGTGACATTTATAGATGATAGCACAAGGTATTGTTACCTTTACTTGTTGAAAAGTAAGGATGAAGCCTTTGAAGCGTTCCGACGTTACAAAGCAGAAGTTGACAATCAACTTAGCCTACGGATTAAATCCATTCGTAGCGATAGAGGGGGAGAATATGTAGCGCCATTTGAGGAATATTGTGCCCAAGAAGGCATTATTCATCAAACGACGGCTCCATACTCACCTCAATCAAACGGTGTGGCGGAACGTAAGAACCGCACATTAAAGAAAATGATGAATTCCTTGCTTATCAATTCCGGTCTTCCCCAAAACATGTGGGGAGAAGCCGTCCTTACCGCTAATATGATTCTTAATAGAGTCCCACATAAGGGTAAGGACAAAACTCCATATGAATCATGGAAGGGAAAGAAACCCACCTACAAATATTTTAAGGTGTGGGGTTGTCTGGCAAAGGTTGAAGTACCCAAGCCAAAGCAGGTCAAGATTGGGCCTAAGACTGTAGATTGCATATTCATCGGATATGCAAATAACAGTAGTGCTTATCGTTTCTTAGTGCATAAGTCAGATATTCCAGATATCCACCAGGATACAATAATGGAATCAAGGAATGCTCTATTCTTTGAAAGTACCTTTCCTAGAAAAGAAAAAGATATAACCTCTCTCAAACGAAGTTATGCACAAAGCTCTCAAGAACCGGGAGTCCTTGACTGCCCGGATCTGAATGGTTCAAATCTAGCGAATCTCGAGGTGGCTGAACATCCGGAATCTAGTGTTCCAGATTCTCAGAACTTGGAGACTCCAGAGATGGATCTAAGGCGAAGTAAGAGGGCCAGGAAGGATAAATCCCTCGGTCCTGACTTTGTAGCTTATATGGTTAATGATGAACCAAGGACAATTGCTCAGGCGTTGTCAACTCCAGAAGCACCGCTCGGAAAGAAGCTATTGAGAGTGAAATAGGCTCCATTCTTGCATAACCATACGTGGGAGTTGGTTGATCTTCCTCCGGGAAATAAACCGTTGGGGTGTAAGTGGATACTCAAACAGAAATACAAGGCGGATGGGTCTATAGACAAGTACAAGGCCAGGTTGGTAGTCAAGGGCTATCGGTAGACAGAAGGCTTTGACTACTTTGATACCTACTCCCCGGTATCCCGGATGACATCCATACGGGTATTTATTGCGATCGCAGCTTTGCGTGACCTTGAGATACACCAGATGGATGTTAAGACAGACTTTCTAAACGGTGATTTGAAAGAAGAAATTTATATGGACCAACCCGAGGGGTATGTGGTTCAAGGGCAAGAGAAGAAAGTCTGTCGACATGTCAAATCTCTGTACGGGCTGAAACAAGCCCCGAAACAATGGCACAAAAAATTTGATAGTACTCTACTATCGAAAGGGTTCGCCATTAATGAGTGTGATAAATGTGTTTACACGAAAGGTAACTCTGACTCATTTGTTATGATATGCCTATATGTAGACGACATGTTAATCACAAAAAGCAGTCCTAGGGTAATCCTAGAGACTAAGAACATGTTGAAACAATGCTTCGACATGAAGGATATGGGTATCGCAGATGTCATCTTAGAGATTAAAATCTCTAAGACGTCTGACGGACTGGTCTTATCTCAGTCTCACTACATCGAGGATGTTTTGAGAAAGTTCGAGATGTTAGACAGTTCACCGATAACGTCACCAATAGATACAGATCAAAAGCTTGATAAAAATCTTGGTGCACCTGTATACCAGGAGCGATATGCACAGGTGATCGGTAGTTTGATGTATATAACAAACTGAACCCGACCTGATATTGCTTACGCAGTCAATAAGTTGGCTAGGTTCACCCGTAATCCGAGTGATAATCACTGGAAGGTGTTGAATCGGGTATTACAATACCTGAAATACACGTTAAATTTCGGGTTACACTATTCGAGATATCCAACTGTACTAGAGGGGTACGAAGATGCAACCGGATATCGATATAGAGAACACCAAGTCCACCAGTGGGTATGTATTTACAATTGGTGGTGGGGCTGTGTCTTGGAAATCCTCTAAGCAAACTTGCATCGCCCGATCCACAATGGAATCGGAGTTTATCGCTTTAGAAAAAGCAGGAGAAGAAGCTGAGTGGCTTCATGACTTCTTAGAGGATGTTCTGTGTTGGAACAAACCCGTACCTTCGGTAATGATCCACTGCGATAGTCAGTCGGCTCTAGGAAGGGCACGGAATGCTATGTACAATGGCAAGTCTCGTCATATACGACGGAGGCATAAGACCGTTAGGCAACTGATCACCACGGGTATAATATCCATTGATTACATTAAGTCAAATGATAATATAGCAGACCCATTGACAAAGGGCTTACCCAAAATCAGATGGCTTGCCAGTCTAGGGGAATGGGCTTAAAACCCAAAATATAAGGACTAATACAGCGGTAACCCAACCTTACTAACTGGAGATCCCAGTAATTTGGTTCAATGGGAAAACTAAGTTGTAAAGGTTCAGTTGATCGCTTCGGTGGAAGTATGAGCACTTCAGATAGTGATTTCTGAAAAGAAACACCAAATCCAAAGTCGTTCCCGCGATAGACTTTAAGTGCTATCTGCAGTGTGGGTAAAGGTTAAGTTTTCAAAACCTGTAATGCTCCTCAACAATTGAGGTTAGGTTTTGGGAAACTTTTAATGGTTCCTAACACTTGTGAAGTGGGGTATAGCAGGATACCTTGTAGGAGACCACCTATTTAAGTGCGAGGACGGGCCGCCTCAAAATGAACGCACTTAAGAATCCAAGACGTTGTCCATGGCCAAAACGGACAAAACATTATGAAGAAGAGAGTAAGGGAATTTGTTGTGTTGGTATCATTGACTTGGCCTACACTAAACACTGACGGTTCAAGACATCACGTTCACCGCGCAGTAAGTAAGTCCGATGGTATTCAACTATGGAAGGTTCAAAGCTGAAGCTACCTCTCCTTATGCAACATCAGTCCGCTAAAATATTGCTAGAAATGAAAAGACACCATGTGAGTGCGCCAAAATCTCTTTCAAGAGGGTTGCCTTTGGCGGGAGTTGCGACCGACCAACTTTAACGGCTTAAACACTAGTGTTACGTATGTTGGAGAATCCGGTTCTTCACACATGCATGATCTACTAAGTACGTAGATAACCGTAGGGCCAAGAATCGTCAAATTTCATTGAAAATGAAAGAGATATTGGTTCACGAAGTAAGGTGTTTGAAGCATGGAAAAGTGTGGTGTGTGATCAATTCTCCCTCATCAGTAGAGGAAGAAAGAATTGTTGTGTATATAAGACTCGAAATTGGTTTGGGGTTTGGGACCCCAAGGGATATCCCATGTGTTTAAAGGAGGGAGGACCTAGATGTGCTTCGGTTCGAGGAAAGACCACACGCGCGCCGCCGTCCGTCCGGTCAGGTTCCGGGTTCCGGGTGGTGGGCTGTGGGCTGTGGGTTGTGGGCTGTTTTTAGGCCAGAGAACTTTGCCAGAAGTACAGTTTGATCCCAGAAGTTTCGAAGTACGCTTTGGACCGAGAATTCTTTCGGATGTACGCTTTGGTCCCCGAAGTTTCAAGATATACAGTTTGGTCCATGAAGTTTCAAGATGTACAGTCAGACTGGCCCACTGCACCTCGGTTTTTGGGCCAAGATTAGAGCCCAACCCTAATTAGATTTTGCCCTACTTTCAACTATAAATGCAGCACTCCCCATTGTTAATTAACACACCAATTCTATAAACTTTCTAGACTTAGAGTCTAGGACATAACTCTCTCAAACCTCTGTCAAGATTTCCTGGCTTTTTTTTACAGAGGAATACACCGTAGCATAGTGCTTGAAGTCGAAGGGATATTCGCGTGTACTCCCTAAGTAAAGACTCCAGATAATACAACCTGTAAGAGTTCTAGTTTTATGTTACATGTTGTAATTGATTGTCATATAACCATACCAGAAGAAATTGTTGGGGTAAGTAGAATAAAATTTTAAACTTTCGCTGTGCCTACTTATATGTTTTGAACACAATAAAACCTACAGTGGTATAAGAGCCCAGGCTGGTTCAATGATTATATAACAATTGAATAACATAATAATATGGGTTAAACATAAAATTGGATTAAAACAAGGCTTCTTGAAATCCTACATATCTTGATCGAATGTTAACATTTTAGATTTAGGGCTCGAACGATATTGACAATGGTGGGTGAGGATAAATGGTATGTGATTTGATCCCTAAATTGGATTTAGGGCTCGAACGATTTTAGAAAATCAACACAGAAACGTTTTGTTAGGACGTCGGCGTTGCGACCCTAAGTTTGGGCACCGCGGCGCTTGCTAGAGTTTCAAGGCGGCACCGCGACCCTAATGCTTCGTTTTTTAATTTTGGACTTTCTGGACATTAGGCGCTGCGACCCCATGGTGGAGCGTCGCGGCCCTAATGCAAGCCAAAAAGTTTCTGCCTTGCTAGCGCCGCGGCGCTAATGCATTGAAGAAACAGAATTTCGGCTTCTACCTCACTGGCACCGCGACTCTAATGATTAGCGCCGCGGCCCCATCGGTCCATTTTTTTTTTGTTCAGAATATTTAACCCATGATTATTATTATACATTATATTTGATAAATATATTGTTTATTTGCTAAATGATTGTCATTTAGATTACTAGAATAGTGTCCGTAAATAATTATCTGGGTAGGCGGCGCTCAGTATTTGTTAAACCGCTTAATATCATGCTTGGGCAGGCGGTACCCAATAAGTGCTTAATAGACTTTGCATTAAGATGTTATATTTGATATAGTATACTAGAGTTGATCTTGGTTAAAACCCTGAATTAAAATATTCCCTAAAATTTTAATACAAGTCTCATTTAAAATGAACGTGTCGTCCGTTATAATTGATTGTAGTGCAAAATATTTTTCGGCGAGATGAGTATTTATGCCACAGCATTTGCTCTAAGTCTACGAGGACTCAGACTCTTTCATAGATGCATGTTAAATGTAGAAGTGGGTGATAAACCTTCATGAGTATTTACACCACAGTGTTTGCTCTATAAGGCAAAACTTACTTAGATACATAATTGCAGTCGCATAACGGGGTAGACTAGCTAGGCTGTCTTGGCGCCACAGTGTCGGACAAGCCGAGGGACGCAAATTGATTGTTTATAACATTCAGTCAAACATGAGTTGCAAATTGTTTGTAATTGGTTTAGAGACCTTCCAGGTTGTGATGTTGAAGTTATCAGCACAAAAAACGCGGAGATAGCATGAACCTGGATCATGGCCCATTATGACCATTTTTTATATAAGTCTGTATTCTTCCATGGGGTCGAAGAATATGTTAAAATAGTGGGAGCTAATTAAACTAAAGGACATGTTAATTAGTTAACGAATGTGGTCAATAGAAATTATATTAGAGTTTAATTTCAAGTCTATTTGTTTCTTCAGTTGTATAAAATATCGAATCTATCACTGAAAATGTTGGTCCAGACAAACAAGTTGATTGGATCAAATTACCCTGACTGGTTAAGAAATCTGCGATTGGTGTTAAGTCTAGAAAGAATTGAGTATATGTTAGACACAGTATTCCCCACAGTCCATGCTGAAGATTCTGCTGAGTATGCCCTATTTGACAAGGTGGCTTATTAGAAACATCTAGACGATGATACCTCGGCACAATGTGTAATGTTGTCCTCCATGACCTTGAAGTTAGAGAGGCAACATGAAAACATGGCCCCCAATGAAATGCTAGAACACTTGAAGAGTCTCTATGACTCACAGTCTCAGACAATGTAATATGAACTGTTAAGGGACCTTTTCAAGTGTAAGTTGAACGATGGGGGTCAAGTGTCAGCACATGTTCTAAAGATGATTGTGTTAATAGAAAGGTTGGCTTCGATTGGAACGAAGCTGCCTATAAATGTATCTGTCAACCTCATCCTGAATTCACTCCCTGGTTCATTTGAGAATTTCATTGTGAACTTCAATATGAATGCGACCAAGACAAGTCTTTCAGATCTTCACAGTATGTTGAAGACCTTTGAATTATCTACCTCTAAAAGCAAAGTCGTGCTCATAGTGGGCTCTTCTAGCAAGTTCAAACCTAAGGGTAAGAACATTCAGAAGAAGAAGGGTAAGATATTTGTTGCACCTACAATTATGAAACCTAGAGGAAGTGTTCAGAAGAAGGCAAAGGTAGCTTCAGATGTGTGCCTCAACTGCAAGAAGAAGGGGCACTGGAAGAAGGACTGCACAGCTCCAAGAGGAGGCAAAGCACTAGGTGCTCCTGGCTCTAATGGACAAGGTATGTTTGTCATTGAGATAATTATGTCTATAAATAACTCTCCTTGCTGGGTATTGGATACCGTATGTGGCTCACACATTTTTAATAATGTGCAGGGTCTGATTGACAGCAGAACGGTTGGACCTTGGGAGGTGGACCTGCGCATTGGAAATGGAGCACGAGTGGATGCTGAACGCGTGAGAACTTATAGACTAGATTTACCTTCAGGCTTTTGTTTAGAACTAAATAATTGTTATTTTGTTCCCTTATTGACTAGGAATATTATTTCTATCCCAGTGTTAGACATTGAGGGGTTTTCCTCATTTATTTCCAATGACAGTTATGTACTGTCTTTTAATGGTTTTGTTTGTGGAAATGCTCCGCTTGTGGATGATTTGTATGTTCTAAACTGTAATCATGAAATTTTCAATGTGCAAAATAAATGAGCTAAGTTAAGTAATCCAAGAAACCCCACCTACTTATGGCACTGTAGACTTGGTCACATCAATGAATCAAGGATAGCAAGATTAAGAAAGTTAGACTACCTGGAACCATTTGACTTAGAGTCATATGTCAACTGTGAATCTTGCTTGAGAGGAAAGATGACCAACAAGCCACTTTCTAGGAAAGGGGTGCGAGCCAAAGAGGTACTTGAGTTGGTCCATAATGATGTATGTGGGCCATTTTTAACTCAAGCTAAGAGAGGCTTCCCTTACTTCATCACTTTTACAGACGATTTCACAAGGTTTAGGCATGTGTATCTTATGAAACACAAGTCCGAAGCCTTTGAAAAATTCAAGGAGTACAAGTCAAAAGTAGAGAAGCAACTTGAAACAAGTGTCAAGACCCTTCGATCAGATCGAGGAGGTGAATACTTACGTAAAGAATTTCTGGATTACTTGAAGCTTTATGGAGTCCAATCACAATGGACTCCTCCTGGAACGCCACAGATGAATGATGTTGCTGAAAGGAGAAATCGAACCCTATTAGATATGGTTAGATCCATGATGAGTTTCTCAGCTCTGCCAACATACCTTTGGGGCTATGCATTGCAAAGCTCAATTTATATTCTGAACAGCGTTCCTTCAAAGTTAGTAGAGAAAACTCCATATGAGATATGTAATGGCAAGAAGCTAGCACTTAAACACATGCGACCCTAGGGTGCCCTGCATATGTAAAGAAGATGCTTACTGACAAGTTGGAATCTAAAAGTGAGAAATATTATTTTGTGGGGTATCCAAAGGAAACTAAGGGATACTATTTCTATCTTCCTGGAGAACATAAGGTCAGTGTTTCCAGAAATGGAACTTTCCTTGAAGAAGACTATGTCTACAAGGAACGAAGCTGCAATAAGATATAACTTGAAGAAATTCAAGAACCACAAGATAACACAGAAGTTGAACCCTTGTCAAAAGACCTAGATAAGGATTCTGTGGGAGTATTTGGTGAAGATTGGGTACTTAGAGTACGTCCTTCAGCCAGTGGGAGTGATGTGAGAGATAGTGCAGAAATGCAAGGCTCTCATACACAACCAATAGAAGATGATACAATAGTTGTACATCATTCCATTCAGGAAATACATGAAAATGACATTCCTGAAAGCTCTCAAGGTGATGGATTATCCAGCACACAAAGACCTTCTCACAATCAGAATGCAACAAACACTGAAGCACAGAATAATTAACTCCGTAGGACCACTAGGACTCATCGTCCGCCTGAAAGAGTTAATCTCTTTGTTAAAACACACAATGAGATAGATATTCTTGATGACGATGAACCTACAACCTACAACGAAGCTATGTTAGACATTGTTTCACAGAGATGGCAAGAAGCCATGAAATCTGAGATGGACTCGATGTACATCAATCAAGTTTGGAACTTGGTTGATTTGCCAACAGGGGTTAGACCCATAGGATGCAAATGGGTCTTCAAGAAGAAGATTGATGCATATGGCAAGGTACAAACTTATAAGGCAAGATTGGTGGCTAAAGGTTATAATCAATGGCCTGGGGTCGATTATGATAAAACCTTTTTACCTGTTGCAAAAATTAAGTCCATTCGGATTTTTCTTGCAATAGCCGCATACTATGATTATGACATTTGGCAAATGGATGTTAAAATTACTTTCCTCAATGGTAACCTAATTGAGGAGGTGTATATGATACAACCTGAGGGTTTTACATCCAAGACTAAGCCCAAAGCAGTATGCAAGATGCAAAAGTCCATTTATGGACTTAAGCAAGCCTTAAGGAATTGGAATATTTGTTTTGACAAAGCAATCAAACTGTTTGATTTTGTTAGAAGCAAGGAAGATCCCTGCGTTTATAGTAAGCGCAATGAATGGAGTATTGTCTTAATTGTTATATATGTAGATGACATATTAATAATGGGAGATAATAAGACTCTCATGCAATCAGTCAAGGAATGGTTATCCAACACCTTCATGATGAAGGACTTGGGTGAAGCCTGCTACATTCTTGGAATTAAGATCTATAGAGATAGACCTAATAGATTGTTGGGGCAGTCACAGTCCACATACATAGACAAAGTGCTAAGACGATACTCTATGGAGAACTCCAACAAAGGAAGTCTTACTATGGGTCAAGGCATCAAGTTATCAAAGAAGGATAGTCCTTATACTGTTGTAGAACTTGAACGCATGAAAATAATCCCATATGCTTCAGCTATAGGATATATCATGTATGCCATGACATGTACGAGGCCAGATGTGGCCTATACACTTAGTATGACTTGTAAATTCCAGTAGAATCCTGGGGAAGAACGCTGGAAAGCAGTCAAGAGTATTCTTAAGTATCTTAGACGAACTAAAGAATATTTCTTAGTCTATGGTGGACAAGAGAAGCTAGTGTGTACTGGGTACACTGATGCTAGCTTCCAGACAGATCTTGATGACTTCAAATCTCAATCTGGATATGCCTTCATTTTCAATGGTGGAATAGTAAGTTGGAAAAGTTACAAGCAAGGTACGACTGTTGATTTGACAACTGAAGCCGAGTACATTGCTAGATCGGAAGCTGGTAAAGAAGCTATCACGATATCTGAGTTCCTGAAGGAACTAAGGGTTGTTCCAAGTGCCACCTGTCCAATAACGATTTATTGTGACAACACTGGTGCAATTGCGCAAGATAAGGAACCAAGATCAACAAACATAAACAAGTATGTACCGAGGAAATACCACATACTCGGGGAGATGGTGGAAACTGAAGAAATAAGATTAGACAATGTTCCCACAGATGATAATCTAGTTGATCCGTTTACAAAACCATTAAGCTTAGTTAATCATAATGGTCATTTTGAAAACATGGGTATTAGATACATCGGAGATTGGCTCTAGGCCAAGTGGGAGATTGAAAGCATGTATGCCCTAGAGACAATCATTATTAGGGACAAATGTACTTGAACACATTCGTATTATTAATAAGATTAATATTTATGGCATTTGCAATTATTGAATTATTATTTGATTATTTGTAATTATTTATTAATGTGAATCCATTGAGCTTATGTTGTCATTAATAGAGTGAGATATTGATGATAGAGCGTAACTCTCAAAATAGCCTCGACTAATGATCATCGAGAATGGGATATCGATGGTATGTTATAATTCGACGTGTGGTTTGCATCACATTCTTGGAGAATGTAGCATGTCTCACCTGCTACGAGTAATGGTTACTCGTGATGGACATATGTATACTTTTGGAAAGTATTGGTATACCCTGTTGATAAATTATTTGTTATACATGTCTAAAGTGTTATCAACGTGTGGGAGATGAAAGTCCTTTGACTTGAGGTTAATACGCACCTTGTTTACAGAGTAATGTACTTTGACCCTGTCCTAAGCTTAAAGTCCTTATAGGATAAGATACGGCTTGTGTTTGGTGCAATATGATGTAAATTAAAGTGGTAGATGAGCCAAGAATAGGATTCATTCCTCGATTAGATATTCGAGAGAGCACTCAACTTCTCAGTGATATTAGGTCGACCAAGTCATTCTAATGCAAAAGACATATTTAGAATATGATCTAGTTGTCGACTAATATAGATGAGATAAAGTGATCAAGACATTTAGATAGACACATGGCAAATCCTAAGCTTGATCGAGTGTGTCGTGAATGAAAGAAATTTATCATCTCACATAAAGGTTATGTTTGCTGGATTCATGTAAACATACTTCATATATTGAGTTCGTCGTATAGCGCAGTCTAGAGTTCCGTATAGACCTTAATTGGATTAGTGTCGGTATATGAAGTCCTATAGGGTCACACTATGTCGATTGTCTTTTCGATCTAAGGGTGTATTGAGAAAGTATTAAATATTCGATTTGGTATCGAGATATTTAAATTGATAATAACTATGGGATAATTTCTATTAGATGGAAATTATTTAATTAAATCAAAATTAGATTTTGGATTTAATGTGCTGAATATATTTATTAAATGAAAATGGGAAATGAAATTTTACGTAAGGCGCCGCGGTGCCGACCCGGTATTGGGCCCAGTCAGACTGGCCAACTGTTCCTCGATTTTTGGGCTAGGCTTAGAGCCCAACCCTAATTAGACTTTCCCCCTAATTTCAACTATAAATGCAGCACTCCCCATTGTTAATTAACACACCAATTCTATAAACTTTCTAGACTTAGAGTCTAGGACGAAACTCTCTCAAACTTCTGCCAAGATTTCCTGGCTTTTTTGACAGAGGAATACACTCTAGCATAATGATTGCAGTCGAAGGGATAGTCGTGTGTACTCCTTAAGTAAAGACTCCAGCTAATACAACCTGTAAGTGTTCTAGTTTTATGTTACAGGTTATAATTGATTGTCATATAACCATACCAGAATAAATTGTTAGGGTAAGTAGAACAAAATTTTAAACTTTCGGTGTGCCTACTTATATGTTTTGAACCCAACAAACCCTACACTTTTATCTCATTCTTGATATTATTTGTCTATGTGAATTAACAGATTGTTTATTTTTGGCAGTTCTAATGCAGGATTATTTTCTTTATATTTTTTGGATTTATTTATTTATTTTTATTTGGATGAAGGATGTTTTTGGTTGAGAGGAACATGAAAATCAGTGTCTAGATAATTCATCTCAGATAATTCTGCTACATTTCTTCCTCATTTTTTCGTTGAATTTTCTGTCTGGATACAAAAGAGATGGACAAACTGAAGGTAGGAAAAAGGATTTTTTGGGGGGAAGCAAAAATATAGTCCATAACTTACTGTAAGAATATCTTCCCTTGACTTTTCATTCATTATTGTGTATAATATATAATTGTACAAAGCTACAAGTTAGGCTACAAACTAAGTAACTAATTTGACTAATTACAATTAGAATATTGACTAACTAAATATAAAAGATATACAAGAATATTCTTTCAAATATTCTATCACACCCTCGCAGTTGAAGCGGGAGGTTCTCGTACGCTGAGACTGGCTTGGAAATCATCAAAGAGTATGCACGGAAGTCCTTTAGTAAATATGTCAGCAATTTGGTACCGAGAGGGGATGTGAAGGACACAAACTTGTCCACGAACAACTTTCTCACGTACAAAATGAATATCCATTTCAATGTGTTGAGTGCGCTGATGCTGAAAGGGATTGTCGGAAAGATATATCACACTTACATTGTCACAATAAACCAATGTAGCCTTGCGGATTGGGCACTGAAGTTCTAACAGAAGGTTATTGTCACAACCCAAACTGAGGGCCATGACGGGCACCCGGGCCTTACTTGCCGAGCACCACTAGACATACATTCACCACCTAATCATAAATAAGCATGGGCCACAAGGGCCCTCATGAGGTAACCTGCTGACTCATAGAAATAATAAGCTGAAAAGGTGCAAGACCGACAAGACATATATGTACATACATAGATGTTGGACATGACCGTACGAACCGACAAGGCTACCATAGATGACTATGTAACAAAAACATAGGCCGAGGAAGCCACATAACGTCTAACTGCATCATAACTGTCTACAAGCCTCTACTGGAGTACATGACATCATAAGGTCGGGACAGGGCCCTGCCATACCCATATGCATATCAAAAATATCGTACCAAAACTAGACTACAACTCTAGAACAAGTAGAGTGGTCCAATATGAGCTAAATAGGCAACCTACTAGTGCGGTTCATCGCCCTGTAAACCTGAACCTACGTGCCTGAAATGCAGCGTCCCCCAGGTAAAATGGGCGTCAATACGAATAATGTATCGAGTATGTAAGGCATGAAGGATAATTTAATAGAGGCATGGAGGTAACCTAAGACAAGAAGTAACCAACCTATACAGAATGCCTCTAAGGGCCATAATATGCCTAAGTATCGTACATGTGCATACATAATGCCTGGTCATACATATATATATATATATATATATATATATATATATATATATATATATATATATATATATATATGCGTATATAACCCCATCAAGCCTCTGTGGTCATCCCATTATATCATATCAACCTCTGTGGGCATAATCATCATCATATACTAGCTGATTAGGTGGTGGTGCGTATACAACGCCATAACCATTCCCATACCCCATATACATATCATATAGCATATATAACGTCTGTGAGGTCATGGTATATACATGTATATAATGCATGAATGATACTAAGACACTCTGAGTCTATCGGAGTGATGTAAGGTTATTGCACATTCAATTAACATTATGGAACTAACATCATCCACTTAACTTATTTTGAAGAATCAACAAGCCATAAGATAAGATCACTATCATTATATATAAGTCAAGAACTTTAGTCTCTAACATATTTAAAAGTAGAGTCTCTATGGATATTGTTCATTTACGTTTATTTTATTCTGATCATGCCAAAAGAATGAAGAGTAGCCTTAACATACCTTCAACGCCGAAATGCTACTAACGCTGTCGGAACCAGCCTCCGTTACACCTTAATATTTAAAATACAAGTATACACCTTATACGAGTTTGGAAGATTCTTGAATTCCACAGCCAATGTAAGCTCTAGTACTTAATTAACGATCAACAAATAAGCATTCCTACGTTGATGATACTCTTAATTTCTACAAATCATTTTGACATAAACTTCCATGGTCATCATTGTATCCATCCCTATAGTTTGATGAGATACGATATCTTTGTTCCTTTCTAGTGAAGAGTTACCTACGAAACCTTATTTCTATTTGTATAAAGTGCAGTTCGTACTTTAAGCTAAAGAAAAGACCCATACACTTTTATATAACCACTTATATATTACATATAACAAAGACCAATTCTGATTCCTTTTTATGTATGGGCCAGCCATGTATTACTCCATCCTAGTCATTAGGAATTTACACTAAGTGGCACAACATTAGGTTCTATAATAAGTAGTCATCTAGTGCTTCCATACCATGCACACATATGGCAAGTGATCATAATACATGTTCCCCTTATGTTCTTTTAACTAAATCACCTTGTCTCCCGTAATCAATTACTTCTCCCTAATTTGACACATTTTAGATACTCATTATCTTTATCATGTGATATAACACTAATCCACGGTCTCCATCTATACCTATACAATATTATTTTCAGTCACGATTGTTAAATCGTAAATTATTTGGAATATCATCCTTTTATACACCAAGCTCTTTGTTTGAGTAAGTGAATATAACTAAAATTATCTGAGGCTTAGGTCTACTTACATATGTAGAACAGTCCAAATTATAGCCCTGAAGTACGGGATATTACCTTGACGAATCTTACGTTGGCTAACTTATGATGAAACTTAACTTATAAAAACACGGGATGTAATAGTTACGTACCCAACAACACTCGGAAACCATATTCGCTACGCCACGATACTTGGCTACGGCACTGGACTGAGACAGAGTGGGTTGACGCTTAGAGGACCAAGAAAGCATGTTATCTCCGAGGAAGACACATTAACCCGAAGTGGATCGTCTAGTATCGGGACATCCACCCCAATCAACATCAGTGTAGAAGGTGAGACCGGAGATGGAGGACTTGTACAGGTGCAAGACAAAATGGAGAGTGCTTTGTACATATCACAAAATTCATTTGAGTGTATTCATATGTTCATATTTCGGGTCATGCATATGTAAACAAATTTGTTTCATGACGTAGGATATATCTGGTCTCGTGAAAGTGAGATACTGTAATGCTCCTACTAAACTGCGATAGTGAGTGGGGTCTTCATATGGAGAACCCAAAGAGGCACTAAGTTTAGATTTAGTGTCAACCGGTGTTAGAGCAGGTTTACAAAAAGTCAGGCCGGCTCGATCAAGAATCTCCTCGGCATACTTTCTTTGATAAAGAAATAAGCCACATGCATATCTCATAACGGCAATGCCCAAAAAATAGTTTAGGGGACCCAAATCCTTCATAGCAAATTCAAAAGCAAGAAGTGACATAATAGATTGACGAAGTGCATCAGAAGAGGTAGTGAGTATTATATCATCAACACATAATAGAATGTATGTCATGTCATTACCCTTGCGATAGATAAAGAGTGAATGATCAGATTTGCTATAGAAAAAGCCAATAGAGGATACAAAATCAGCAAACCGTTGATACCACGCACGAGGAGCTTGTTTCACTCCGTAGAGTGATTTCTTCAAATGAAACACACAATATGGATGAACCGGATCCCTGAATTCCATAGGCTGATGCATATAAATGGTTTCATGAAGGTCGCCATGCAATAAGGTATTTTTAACATCAAACTGATGAATGGGCCATGATTTGGACAAAGCAATGTTGAGAATAGTCCGAATAGTTGCCGATTTTACCACAAGGCTGAAAGTTTCATCACAATCCATACCAACCTATTGAGACCTTTCATCACCTACAAGACGGGCCTTATGCCTCTCAAAGGAACCATCAGATTTCTTTTTATGTCAAAAAATCCACATAGAATGAATAACATTAGCATCAGGAGGACGTGGTACTATATTCCCAAGTCTTATTTTCAATAAGAACATTATATTCGTCTAACATAGCAGCTTTCCGATTGGGATCGAACAAGGCATTTTTTGGGTTGCGAGGAAGAGGTGAATGGGCAACTGAAGTTGACAAATTGAATGGTCATTTTGGTTTGGAAATAACGTGCATAGCACGGGTTTCTATTATCCGTAGGGGTGTTGGAGGGGGCTGGATTAGTGCGGAAGTAGGCCGAGAGGAGGTAAGGATGGGGCTGGGACCTAGGACGGTGACGGGTGGGCTGGGCCATAGTTTTCTTGGCTGGGTTTGGTGGCCCACCCAACACTGGACCGTGGGAGATGGGTTGGGCTCCGGTATTTGCGGCGGTAATGGTAGCGAATGATTGTGTAATTGATGAATCAAAAGGGGATTGAGGCCATCATTTAAGAAGTCATATAAATCCGGAGACGGAGAATGTAGCTTGACAAAAGGGAATTAGGACTCATCGAATATGACACGCCTAGAGATGATTATTTTTTGGCTTGATAAATCATTATAGTTATAACCTCGATGATTATACAGGTAACCAAGGAAGACACACGGGTTGGAACGAGGTTGCATTTTATTGATTTTGGTGGAAGGATGAAGGGGGGTAGCATATACACCCAAAAGTTCGTAAGTGCTTATAGGAAGGATCCCGAAGATATAGAACTTGAGTCGGGGATTTGTGTTTAAGAGACTTGTTTGGGAAAATGTTCAAGAGGTAGGTTTCCATTGATATATCGTGATGCCAAAAATGGGGAAGGATGGAGGGGTTGGCAAGGAGGGTACGAACTAAGTTATTGATGATTCTTATTTTCGTTCGGCTTTGCCATTTTGTTGAGAGGTGTGGGGGCATGAAAAACGAAAAACAAGACCATTTTTGGCGCAAAAGAGTTTGAATTGTTTATTATCAAATTCTTTTCCATTATCACATTGAAAGCATATGACATTCTTTTAAAATTGTGTCTTAATTAAAGCACTAATTGATGAGAAAATAGAATAAACTTGGGATTTATTGCCAATAGAAAAGGTCTATAGAAATTAGAATAATCATCCAAAAACAAGAGATAATATCGGTGCCCAGCCGTGCTTAAGATGGGAGAAGTCCATAAATCACTATGTATGATATCAAATGGCATCAAGGTGTTAGATGATGAAAAATAAAATGGCAATTTGACATGTTTCCCAAAAACACAAGATTCACAAACAGCAAGACAATAAAAATGTTTACAATCAATAAACTTATTTTTGCTAAGGGAGAATAAAACAAAGTCTCCCGAATGTCCCAATATATTATGCCAAAGAACAAAGGAAATAGCTACAAAGGTTGAAGGAGAGGAGGCAGGATGGCCGATGGTTATGGTGATAGGATAGAGATCCCAGTGCTATCACATCTCATTATTTGCATCCATTTCTGAAGGTCCTTCACAGAAAAACCAAAAGGATCAAATTCAAGAAAAATATTATTGTCGGTTGTGAAACGACGTGCTGAGATCAAATTTTTGATAAGTTTCGGGGCATGAAGGACATTTTTAAAGTTAATGAGGGATGTGGTGGGGAGATGGATGATTGTCCATAACTTCGAATGGGAATTCCTTGTTCACTACCAACAATGATATTACGATTTAAATTGCTCATATTGAAATAAGACGAGAGAGTACCTTGAGATGCCGTTATATGCGATGTTGCACCGATATCCATGTACCAATTTTCATCCGGAACGTTGAGAGATATCATGTGTATTACCGCCTCAATATCTGTTGGGGCATAGGTTGATGGAGGAGACGCCTGCGCATTGTAAGCTTGCTGTGGACGAACCTCGAGAATTCTGAGCTAGGGCTGTCGAGCTGGAGGTCGGGCCCAGGCGGATGTCGGGTAGGGGAAAGGTGGAGCAGCCCACTTTTTCTGGCCCCATGCTGTCCATGGTGGGTACTCAGCCTATGGCGGAGGTTGTTGCCACTGCTGCTGCTGATGTGGGTGGTTGTCGGCCGGCGGTGGCTGTCCCTTGTCGCCGCTGTTGCTGCTTCCACCATAGTTACCGTGATCTTTGCCAGAATTTTTGCCTTTGTTGTTATTTTAGAGATATTGACCACGTTTTGGATCGTTGGTGTGCCGTTGATGCTGGCCGTAAGCCAAGCCTCTTCCATCGGCAGTGGAGCCGCCAGTGGTAAGAAGGGTGGCGTCGGCGGTGCTGGCGTTAGCCGCTGCCCGCTTGGCTTTGCGGGTTTCCTCAAGAATAAGTCTCGAACGAGCCTTATACAACAGAGGCAACAGAGTGCTTTGTTGGAGGATTGTAGCAACACCATCATAGTTCTCATTTAAACCCGTAATTAGTTGTATGACCAACCGTTGATTTGCGACTGTGCACCGACGTTGGAGAGTTGATCGGCAATCATTCTAAGTTCTTGATAATAGGCCGACGTATTAGGAAAATCGTCATATTGAATGTCCTTAAATTGGTTTTCTAGGTACAGGGCACGTTGGGTCTTGTTGTCATGAAAGATTCTTTCTAATCTCTCCCATTTTTGCTGGGCAGTGGTGTCGGATTCTATGATTGTATGCAAGATATCGTTCGACATTGTGCCGTAGATCCATTGTAGAACAATCTCATCCAGTCGTGACCAAAGTTCTTCATCAAGAACGTCATCTTTCTCCATGTTTTTGTCGGTTGGCTTGGGTTTAGGAGGGATGATGTGATCGATGACTTGGTACACACGACAATGAATCTTAAACAATTCTGCCCATAAGAAGTACTAAACTTTTTCCATCTCAAGAGTAATGGAAATGAAATTTTTGATGTTGTTAAATGCAAGAGCGGGATGGAATTTTGGTTGCGCAACCACTGAAAAGGAAGGATGAAGAAGAAGGAGAAGAGATTGACGTCGAGAATGAGGCAGAGGAGGGAGGCGGAGGAAGAGAAGACAAGGCGACGATGGCTTAGTTGTTTTAGGGTTAGGGTTTGTCTGATACCATGTAAGAATATCTTCCCTTACCTTTTCATTCATTATTGTGTATAATATATAATAGTATAAAGCCACAAGTTAGGCTACAAATTAGGTAACTAATTTGACTAATTACAATTAGAATATTGATTAACTAAATATAAAAGATATACAAGAATATTCTATCAAATATTCTATCACTTACATTGCAAAGCTTTGATCTAAAAATACTTTTATACAGTGTTATTACACTTATATACAGAAACAAATACATTATGTATATAGATGTATAGAAGTGTATAATGTGTAGGTATATACACTAAAAATATAATTATACAATATTATATATGAAAATATGCACTTATACACATTCACACGCATTTATACACAATCATTCAAATATTGTATATGTGGATATAAACATCGATCTGGTGAGAAAAAGTCGTCATCGTTGTCGGAGAAAACCCGCTGCAGCAGAGAGAGAGGAGGAGGAGGAGGGAGTAATTTCGGTGAGCTTCGCTGGCAGCAACAGACTTTTCTAGCCGGATCTGAGCCACCGTAGCGGAGAAGGCGGCGTCGGAAAGTAAGCCGCTGCAGCAGAGAGAGAGAGGAGGGAGTAATTCCAATGCGCTTCGCTGAAAGCCGATACTAGGGTTCAATTTTTTTTGTAAGATTTAAAAATGTGGGTCAATTTTGATAGCATTGTTACCATAACTATTATAGAGCGTAATTATTTTGTCTACGGTCAAGCACAAAAGTTACAAATAAAGTGAGGGTATAAAGCTCTGCATTCAGTGTCTAAGCTTAATTTCTGTTCAACTATGAATTCCTTTTACATTCATATTTGATCTTTTTAATGTATGATATTCTCTCAGCATTTTCATTATGCATGTTCAATGAATCTGGAAAAATCCCAATTTCAAAAAGAAGTGTCATTTATTCCTCCACAAGTTTGCTTATGCCCACTTTTGAATCTTGGAAACTCAAATTACATAAGAAAATTAAGACTTCTGATCACCACGGGTGACAAAAAGTATAGCCACTCAATGAAATAATGGACTTACTTACTGTAAAGAATGAATTTTGGGTCTAACTTAACCCCAAAAGTTAGCTTGTAAGGTGAGGATTGTTCAAGTCCATATAAGTTCATGTTCCCATTCTATTTCCAATGTGGGACTCTTAACACTCGCTCGCACGCCCAGACCTCGTTAATCGGAGCGTGTACAATATAATTTGGGGGCCCAACATTGGTGAACAAAGAATTGGAATGACCTGACTTTGATACCATGTAAAGAATAGATTTTGGGCCTAACTCAACCCCAAAAGCTAGCTTGTAAGATGAGGATTGTCCAATTTCATATAAGGAGTCCATGTTCTCATTCCATTTACGACGTGGGACTCTTAACACTTACAAGTTGAAATGATCACCACAGGTGACAAAATAAATAAATGAGCGACAACTTCAAGAAATAAGTAGAAGAATTATTGAACAAAATGTGAGTAGTGATGAAATTTCTTTTTTTTACAGTAAACAATTTACATGTAAGATGCTGCTTTCTGTCTTGTCTACTCACATTCAGAACTAATCTGGTAGGTAGCATCCAAGCACCCTGCTAGTACTTTTCTTATACATCGGCTCTTCATCTATATATCAACACACACACATCAACTAAGAACACAGCATTTTCAACCAAATTCTTTTGGTTTAGAGGTAAATGCGCGATGTTGTTCCCAGGTATATCCGAGATTGTCTCCAGAATAATCAGATTGAAACCACAGATGGAGTTGGAAGCTCCATTGTGTAGCTACCAAAATCGATCCTTGTTAACACTCAAGTATCCAGACATGACTTTCCCTCCGGTATTCCTCATACCGTCTATGAGGAAACACCATGTGGATCCCAATGCTCCAACGAAGAAATCGGCTTCAGTTGCCAACAAAAAATTAACAAGAGGATAATTCGTGCTTGTCTCCCTGCCAAGACTGGCTTCATAAGTTGCCATTGTCATGTTACCCATTTGGCGTGTCACGTTTGTGTAGTAAAACTTCCAATGGGGGTATAGTCTTGACTGGTCTACAACTTCCTGTTATATATGTTGAAGATGTGTGTGATAATGAAAATCAGGGAGAAAAACAAGTGAATTATGAGAAAAGCGGCATACCTGCATTTCTGTTGAAAGCCAGATGCTCTTAAGTTCAGGGAAGTGCTTTCTTATGCGCTCAACAAGCTGCATGTATTCTTTGAACCCTACAACCTTCATCTCACATGCCTTGTCGCCCATTCGCACATGCATGCTCAGCATTGGCCTAGGAGTCCAAGGTTTATGACTTGACCATACAAAATTTTCAATGTCATGTTTCTCTCCTCCCTGAGGAAAGGAAATGACAAAAATATCTTCTTTTTAATCATATAGAATCGCATTGAAGCATGATAAACGATTTTCTGTTACACTACTGGAACAAATCAAAGGAGGATATCACTTCTCCAGGTGAACAAACAAGACTAAGGACTGTCACAAACGTAATGATAGAACATTTTTGTTCCTGAGACCACAGGGAAATAGAAGATATTTATATCAGATTGATTGAGAAACGAATAAAAATAAGTAAAGAGATGGCATGAATATCCCATTAACTGTATCACAATATTCACAATTGGATGAACAAGTAATAGCCCTGATGAAGAGTTATATTCTGGTCAAGAAGAGATGAATATAGTTTGCCACCTCGGGAAAATCGCTAACTTGACTTTCAAGAACGATTCTCGCTGCTTCCCAGCCAAATGCTGCATGTCGTGCATGGTTTAGCAAGTCACATGTGTACTCGGTCTGAAACCGCATTAGGTAGCGCACTGCCTGGACAAGATATAAAAGTCATGAAATCCATATGCTTACCGACTTGCCCATCCCTATCTGTTGAATGCACTAGAAAAAGCAACAGGCATCTATAGTATACAGTTTTGTTTATAGTTTCATGTCCAAGATCATATTTAATTAGAAAAAGTTCTGAAACGCAGCTGGAAAAGGGCGGATTGATGAGATCATTAGCATCCATTTATTATACTTAAGGGCACCAACTGAAAGAGAACTGATTGCTATTTTGCAATGTTTTATTTCTCTTTCAAAACAGAAAATTCGTGTAAAAGTTGTTTATTCGACCGATTTTCTAATAGACTTGTTAGTTCCGCTGCTCGGGCAGAAAGTTCCATAAATAGAAGGTGTCAATATAAATTATAAACAAGGAGCGAGAAATTATTTCACATTCTAATTTAAGTAGGCCTACTGACTCTACCTGAGCTCGCCACCACCTCCTATCCATTTTGCGATGATAAGCAATTAGACTTCCATTTATATCTGTTGTTGGCTGCAAATAACTCCAAGGTTTTCCCCATGACCTGAAATTAAGATGCTATCAGTCGCATGAATTATATAATACTCTCTCCATCCCAAAATAAATGATAGGATTCAGAGTTAAATATCTACTGATTAATGGCATGATAATGGACAACATTCCTTTGACTTCCTTGAAAATTAAATTTATTATATTAACAAACTACATAAAAGCACTAAAAAGGTGCAAATCACACGTTTTAGCATTGGGTGTATTTAATCCTGATGGTGTCTGTTATAGCTTTACCTTGGAGTGCGTCCAGACCAAATCTCCTTAGAAGTATAGTTTTCTTTTATCTTTATGATCCCTTTTTCCCATGCTTCTTTTTGTTTCATGAGCTCAAAAGCACGATCTCTGCATTCCGGAGATGTTTCTGGAAAGAAGTAGCAAGACCAACTGGAGCGTGATGAACCTATGAACACAACAATTAATGATAGAGCTTCATACCAATAGCCATATACACACTCATAAAGTATCATGTCTAAAGTTCTAAAATGCATTCAGGAAGGAACTCCAGTCTTACTCTTAACACTGCATTGTTAATGCTTGTTTAGTGAGACTATTCAGAGACCAGTCGACTTATCTTCTGTAAGTTTTTGGCGGGATCCTCGAATAATGCATTAAAAGTTAGTGCAGATCTGAAATAGGTTTTGACAAACTAAAGGGGAAGTAATGTAGAACCAAACTAACAGCTACTTTTCGGTGCTCTAATTCTGCTGTGTTTCTACGACTGTTTTTGCCCCTAATGGTCTAATGTTGTTGAATTGGATGACCCAAAGTGTAAAGAACATAATGTGGTGACACTTAGAAGTACCTTTACAACCACTGTGGTCAGCGCGGTTATAATAGCTCGTAACAAGAACCCTTTTCTCATTGATTGCTATTGCAAGAAGGCCACACATTCCAGCTATCTGGGCACCAATACCAAAACCAGGTATTCTCTCCCAGTCAGCTATCAGAAACTTCACATTTCCATCACTGCAGTTCATAGGATGCTGATGGAGCCACATGTCACGTTGCACCTTCCTCGTTAAGGGGTAGTTCTCTTCATCTGAGCCCTTTATCTGCAATTGATTCTTATGTTTCAGATGCTCGTTTGTCTTCAATTCTATATTTTACAGTGTTTTGTCTAGTACAGGTGTATCTACATTCTCGTACAAACCGGGCAGTGCAAATGTATGCTAGAACTTCAACAATAGACAACGATAACATACCCAGGGAGGATAAGCTCCTTTAGATACTGTTTGATGTCTATAATACTGCAACTCCTCATCTTCTGCTGTCCACAGCAAGTTATCTAACTGTCCCTTCCATATAGTCCATAGAGGAAAGCTGTCGTTTCTAACTCGGGTATCAAGTCGTTTATTTGTTTCCGCACTCAGCTTGCAGTCCTCCAAGTGAGGTGCTTTTGGTAAGTTGGATTTACCCAGATGATTGCCTTCATTTGCTGATTGAGTCACTAAATTACTCCAAGATGAGTACAGTAATGACACCCTCTCATCTACCCCCACTGCAAACTTTTCTTGGGCAAAGAACCGCCTATCTGAATTCTTCTGTTTAACGTTGCAGTCTCCACCTGTAACATGTCCAAAACATTGTCATAGTGTCATACACAAGATCTCTGCATGTCTACTAATGACAGGAAGATGTATATGTTGTTCGGTGCAAATAAATAATTAAGAGATTGATATTACTGATGAAGACAGCCACTCGTCTTCTCGTTTTCTAATTCTGGGAGTATCTTTAGAGTCACAGAAGACATTAATAAATACCAGCATAAGTAGTACTTTCCATAGCAGTAACTGTGTTATTGATTCTAATGACTACCAGAATGCTTAGGCAAAATAGTTAATTCTATAGTTTGAACTAATTTTACCTTCTCGGTCAGCAATCATGTTTCTGCTAGTCCAATATCCTATATCTATGAGATTAGTGTCCTCTGTTCTCAATTATATGAAGGAACATAGAAAGGTATCAAAATAGACTTGAAATCAGGTAACATAGAGCAGTTATATGAATTTTTAGAATAAATCACCCACAAGCTTTATTTGAACTTGAATACAAAAGTAAATAATAAAATCTGAAATTCAAATTATTCCAACCTTAGGTTGCTTCAAAATCACTCTTGGAACACACATTATGATTCTTGTCCTGCCACTTTTTTCATGGTTTAGACTGGACCATAGTCCAATTTATTCTGATAACTACGAAATCAAACTGCTATAAATATTAAATCTTGGCTTATAATGCAGATGACTGGTATCCAAAAAGTCAACTGTTTTCACGACCTTTAATATTATCGAATATAAAGTATAGAACAATCAAGATGGCTCATGCACCATCATTATCAAAAAAGAAAGAGATAGTGGTTAAAAACACATAAAAATATCAATTTTTTCGAGTTTTCTATCTGAACTATTCATATTTTGTGTTTTCGACCCGAACTATCACCAATTATTTGTCAAAACAGATCTCGAAATAAATGAGTAAGTTGCCCTGAGGATGAAAATTTATGGGAAAATTAAGCTGTCGGTCAGTTTAGATGTGTGTTTTACCAAATAGTTGGTTATAGTCTATCTCATTTACCTGAACGATAGAAAACTTACAAAAAAAAAAGTGATACGGTGTTTTTGACCATTATGTCAAAAAGAAAATAAAAAAATGCTATCATAGGAGAAGAAAAAACACTCCTTTTTCAGAATTATAAATAATAATTCAGGCAAATGACCAAGTGAAAACTTGAAACAGAAGGAAAGAAAAAAATGAGGTTGGGAATTCCACTTACTTATTGAAGAAGAATTGGATGTTGAAATTCCAGATGAGAAAGCAGAAAGTGAAAGGGCACCAAACTGAAAGGCACCAAAGGAAGCAAGAAACAAAGAGGTGAGGCAAACACCAGAGAGAAAGCCAACCACACAAATTTGGCATGGAAATGAGCTTCCCATTTGCAGAGCCCTCTGTGAAACAACTCTTTCAAGAGACCTTTGCTGTTCCATGTTTGACTATCACTCAAACCTCAAAAACTCTTCCATGCTTTGCTTCCCAACCAACTTTTTAACTACCATCACATGAAATTGCATAGAGTAGTTGTTGTACTTCTCTTCCAACTGCAAACATACAACAAAAAAAGCCCATCAGTTTGATAGCCTTATATACATAAATAATCTTAGGAAAAAGGCAGCCCCTCCCGCTATAAGCAGGGTCCGGAAAGGGGCAGACCACAACACTACAAGAAATATAAAATTGACAATAAAACTTTAGCAACAATAAATATAGTGTTGCTAAAAAGAGTAAATAACAATAAAAATTTAATATATTATTCTTAAAAAACATAAATGGAAACAAAATAAATATGTTGTTGCGAAAACTTTTTGCTCATGCAACAATTTTGGTTGTTTCAACATGTGACAACAAAAAAATGTTGTTGGCAAATGTCTTTGTTCAGATAATGCAAGTATCTATCGTACTCTATTTCCACGGCTTGAATCGTAACTTCTTGTCACATAACATCAACTCTATCGGTTACTCAAACTCCCCTTCGACATAAATAATCTTAGAAATGAACAAAAATGTAAGAAAGGAAGAAAACGAGTAGTGATGATTGATGAAGGAATACATCCCTCTCGCAACACGCCAATAAAATTAATCAAAGAGAATAACAAAAAGTGGAAACTTCAAAAGCAAAAACTGCTGCCTTACTGAAACGTATACGTTAACCGCTGTAATTTATGAAGGAAAAATGACTGAATGTTCACCCCTTAATTGATTATTTTTTTTTGTTTGGAAGACACTGAAAATACAGAATATTTAACCAAATAGATGCTTGGAGTTTTCACCTATCATGAAAATGGAACTTGGGAAAGGTCTCATTTCTTTTTATTGAGAAATGGTGATCCTTGGAAAGAAAATGTATAACTTGTTAAAAAAAACATTTGAGGACAGAGTTGGCTTCTAATTAATGTAATTTACCTAGAATGAAAGATGAGATTTCTTTTGTAACTTCAGTCCTCAGTGGTTGACTAATAATTAAAGTGTTGCAAGTGGTAGAGATAGAAAACGATACATACAACCAGAGATGTATAATAAAGAAAAATGATAAGATCATGCAAGCAGACACTTGTGCTGTTTCTTTTTTTGTGGCTCAAAGAAGATATAATTAAGAGAAGAAAGAAGAAAGAAAATAACTGTTAATTCTCTCTCACTAGATACAGAGTAGAAAGGAAAAGAAAGCAGTAGTTGAGGAGGAGATAAAGATACATAATTTAGGTGAAGAAAAGAAAAGAAAAGAGAAGAGGTCCCGGAAATAGCGGAACGGTAAATGAGAGGAATTTAAAATTCAGTTAGAGATCTACAATGTATGTTTGAATTATGACAGGAGTAATTTGCTCTCTTTTATAGTAGAATCTTGTAGATAATATTAGTTACTTTGTTCTCAAATCATGATCATTCGGATATATTTTATGATTTACTAATAATAATAATGAGAAATCAAAATTATTATCTTCAAAAATAATTTAGTATAATATAAAAAAAAAAAAGTCAAGTTTGTCATGTGAAACTTTACCCCAGAAGAAACATCATCCAGCTAGCTGCAGTATTATTCTTGTGTTGTGTCACTCTTTCTTTTGTTCTACTATACCTATACATGGGATGAGCACAGTCACACAATGACCGCTGATGGTGACTTGTCCTTTTTAACAAAAACAAATCCTGCAAAAAAAAATTCAAAGCTAGTGCACACGTGGTGGATGGGTGGGTGGTAATTGTAATGCTATTTTATGAAAACGAAAGAAAAAAATATTAAAATTTAAGGAAAAGGTATAAATATATTTTTTAATTTTTTAATTTTATAATTTAGAAAAGATGTATCTCTCATTTAAAAAGTGGTTCATATATATATATATATATATATAGTTATACCAATGATGTAAATATATCATTTTTATTAATTAAATATTTTTAAAGAATTATTTAACTTATATTTAATTAAAAATCCACATGACTAAAAAAAATATATACTTATTTTTTAAAGGCACGCAAAACTTTTTTCTGGTAGGATGGGCTTTGATCTTTAATTTTTGCTCCTTAAATCACTGGTCTTTAAATTTTTCTTCTACTTCTCATTTAATAAAAAATTATGGGTTAAAGAATTATTTATTCGCTAATGTATTAAATCAGAGATTTTGGGTTCGAATCTTTCGCAACGCAAGATTTTCATAGAAATTATGTCTATTCGGCCAAAGTTGCATAGAATTTATTCCTTAAGGGGCATAGTTTCTATGTAACTAGTCGGGCAAGGCATAATCTTTTCAACAAAACTTTGTCTCGGGCATAGTTACATAGGCATAGTTTCTATACAATTTTGTCTGAATAGGTATAATTTCTATGAAATCTTGCCTTGCGATTTTTTTTTCTTTTTGACTCTGCTGGAATTTGAACGCATGACCTCAGAGGTATTTTCAATCATTTTTTGGGACAAAGGGAAAAAATTAAAGACCACCAACTTGAGGGGAAAAAATTAAAGACCACCCTAAAATAAGGGCATTCGTGTGAATTTTTAAAGCCACTGAGATATTTTTTAAACGAACCAAATCCGATCCACCAGAAAAATAACCACGTGGCTTTAAAAAAATAAGTCTACTAAAAAATGGGTAGACTTACCATTTTTAAAGCCACGTATTTTTTTAAATAAAAAATAAGCTAAATAAAAAAATTTTTAAATCAGTTAGCGAAAAGGGTATATTTGCATCATTTGTGTTATGACAGGGGTAATTTGCACCATTTGTATAACAACAAGACACTTTTTAAACGAGAAGTATATCTACACTAAATTAAGGTTGGCCAGTGGGCCGGGACGGCCCGACCCCGACCCCAAGTAAAAAAAAAAATGGTAGCAGGACTCAAACTCGGGACGGGACAATGTCTCGTCCCGCCCGTCCCGAGCCCGCCCCAGTCCCGCCAAACCCGACCCCGCCCCGAGCCCGCCCAAGAGCCCCCCCGATACCGTTGACTCAAGGATATACACAAGTAGAAGGTATCGACTATGACGAGACCTTCGCTTTTGTGGCTAGAATTGAGTCAATAAGATTGCTTCTTGCTATTGCTTGCTATCTAAAGATTACCTTGCACCAAATGGACGTTAAAGGTGCCTTCCTCAATGGATACTTGGACAAAGAAGTTTATGTTGAACAACCAAAGGGATTTGAGGATCCTCACCATCCACATCATGTGTACAAGCTCAAGAAAGCCTTGTATGGACTAAAACAAGCACCACGTGCATGGTATGGTCGTCTAACTAACTTCCTTGTTGAGTTTGGTTTTACCCGTGGAGAAGCTGACAGAACATTATTCATTAAAAGACACTGTGTAGATGTAATAATAGCTCAAATCTATGTTGATGATATTGTTTTTGGTTCGACTACAGAATCACTATTAAAGTCATTTGTCGAAGCAATGTCAACAAGGAACGGTTTTTGAGAACATAGCAGAGGAATTCATTTGAGATGAGCATGATTGGAGATCTAACATTTTGCTTAGGCTTACAGATTAAACAGAATGAAGATGGGATCTTTGTATCTCAAAGCAAATACGCCAAAAATCTTGTTAGGAGATTTGGTCTAGAAAATGCTAAACACATGAAGACTCCAATGGGCTCTACGCAACAGGTATGTAAAGACGATGTTGGACAAGATGTTGACCCAATATTATACCGATCTATGATAGGTAGCCTTTTATACCTTACTGCCAGTCGCCCCGATATCATGTTTAGCGTATGTGTTTGCGCCAGGTTCCAAGCCTGTCCCAAGGTATCTCATCTTAATGTTGTGAAACGTATCATTCGATATGTTGCAGATACAAATGACTTGGGAATTTGGTACTCCAAAGACACTAATCCTAATCTAATAGGATATAGTAACTCAGATTGGGCCGGTGATGTAGACGATAGGAAAAACACTATTGGTGGGTGTTTCTATCTTGGCAATAATCTAGTCTCATGGTACAGTCATAAACAAAATTGTGTATCACTCTCGACTGCCAAATCTGAATATGTGGCGGCCGGAAGTTGTTGTGCTCAACTGATTTCGTTACGACATATGCTAGATGACTATGTCATATCTAATAACTCCATGACTTTGTACTGTGATAATCTGAGTGCTATTAATATTTCTAAAAATCCAGTTCAGCATTCACGTACAAAGCACATAGACATAAGACATCATTTTTTAAGAGACTTAGTGGAAAAACAGCTAGTTCAAATCGAACATGTTGATACTCTTTGTCAACTGACTGACATTTTTACCAAACCTTTAGATCATGAGAGATTTTCTAGCTTGAAAAAATCTCTTGGTCTCTGTTTTCTTTGAAAATAAGATAGGCTAGGTAGATGTTGTCCGAAATGTTGTCCCAACATTTTGGATAACATTTACTGTTGAGTCAATATACAGGATAAGTGTTGTAGTGATGTTGCAATATTTTTTTTTTCCAAAAGATTCAAGCATGACTCTAAAAGGATAAGATAAGAAGGCGAAGCCTCTACTAAAAGATTTGGTTGTATACAAAAAGAGCAAAGCTCTAAGATTGATATCATTCATATTCTATAGGAGTACCACGTGCTTAAAAAAAAGGGAGGTTGAAAATTCCTCAATATTTTTTAAACTGTATGTGTTCAACTAAGTTGATTAAGGACAATGGTAAAATGTTACATTAGTCCAGCGATCAGTCTCATAGGGAACATATACGGAAGTATCATCTGTCAAATCAGAAAATCTTTGGAGTCTCATAATGCTTGTTTAACTTTGTAATGTTGCCAACATCATTAACAACATCGTATTCCAGTACATTGATCAATCTGGTTTATCTTATTTTATTCTTATTTTTGGTATTTAACACGTCTCTGTCTTTAACTGAAAGTCCAAAAATTCTGGAGGACCATTTTTATTTAAATTTTAAATGATGATATGTGCTATGAAAATCCTTTATTTTAGGTATGTAAAGAGTTTTTATTCTTCTATACAATCTAAATTTAAGGAAAAAGAGTTTGAGTGTAAGTATACTTTGCCATAATAAAACCTCCCATTTTTGTCTTGGAATTGTCACATCAGCCGACTCATAATCCATCAAACCATGGCAGCCAAACAACACCGTCATTTCTCAAAACCCAAAGCTTCTCCAACATGCCAAATCCTTCAAAACCCTCTCCCATGTTCATGTCCCCAAAATCCACAAACACCAAAGATTATTCTCCAATGTCGACTAGTCCAACAAATAGCAACAAGGTTTACAAGCATTATACTTCCATCAATGACTTGAAACCAGTCGAGGAGGACTACACACAGGTTATGATCCTGCTTGGTTCAGATAAGCCATTACAGGTGAGCTACCCAGGCGATAATGAAAACCCAATCGATGTTGATGCAACATCTAATTTCTCAAACCTTGCTTCAAGACAGTCAAAATCGACATTTCCGACGCAAAGGTCAAATAGGGTTTTCAAAATCCAATTCGGTGAAAACCAGTCTGCCAAAAGATCCAGGGAAGAGTCGACTTTCCCTGTTGATACTACCACAAGCAGCAGCACTGACACCGATTTCAGTGTGCCAGTTCTTCCAGAACTCTATCAACTTTCACTCCACAAGTAGAAACTGAGAAGGAAAAAGAAGAAGAAGAGATGTCAGATGACACACCTCTACGAAACTTCATTCCTAAAAGGGTCCGTAGAACATACTGGAATTTTGATAAAAATGTTGTCTCAACATCAAAGGCAACAGACGAGAAAATGGACCTAGACTATATTACCCCAACATCCGAGGCAACACCTGCAACCACCTTATCCGAACAAGAAAACACAGAATCTAAAACAGATTCTGAGGTAATTCCCTACTCTTCCATGTTTCAAACGAAATCATGCTCCAATAACTGGAATTGGTTTAAAAATAGAGGAGTTAGAGGGGAGAAGGTGATTGACCTAACTTCATTCTCCAAAAATGATTTAGTTGATTTCTTAAGTAGTCGAAATATCTTAAGCTTTGTATCTGGTAAGAATCCTTATTGTGAGAAGGTGATTAGAGTGTTCTATGCTAATCTGACGCTTGCTGTTAAAGACACAACCTCGAAGAAATTTGGGAGGGTGTACCTATACAACAAGGTATACAATTTTACACCTAATATCATCAACTCCACTCTTGGGATGATTGTTAGTGAAAGAGAACCTCAACCAAACCCCACTGTGGAAGAACTCAATTCAATGATCAAGTACCTTACGGGGAATTTGATCACTTTTTGGGCTCCTCGCAGTCCTGTATCAAAACTCACTGCCTTGTTTGCCACTCTGCACAAACTTGCTATATACAACTGGCTACCCTCCCTCAACGAGACAGTATTGACCCTTGATCAAGCATCAATGCTTTTCAAGATTGGAAGGAATCAGAGAGTTGACTTAGGAACCCTCATATTCAACCATGTTGTCAACTTGTCAGAAAGACAAAGCAACTCTGCCCTTCCATACCCTTCCTTGATTTTTCAAATCCTGCTCAACCAAGGTTTTAAGACTCCAAAAGAAGAAAAGTTGAGTCCAGCCTTAGAGGTTTACTCAGTACAACGAGCAGTTGTGAACAGTAGGGACAGGGTTATTGACCTGCCCTGGAAGAAAGATGAATGGGACACTGACACATCAAAAGATGTTGGTCAAGGAAATTTCTCAATGTCCAAAGACTGGCTTCGACAGCACATTGCTGAACTTGACAGGCAAATTCAAGACCTAGTGCGAGCCAGGAACTAATATGAGGACTTACTTTCTTCACAAAAATGGGGAGAGAATGATGTTACTGCTAATGCTGATGATGTTGCTACTGATGATGATGCTGCTGGAAGCAGACAGACACAGACAGAGGGAGAGGAGTTGAGATGAGATGCAGGTCAAGCTACGATGCAGGGGGAGATGAGTTGAGATGATGATTGTTCTGATGCTTCTGATGCTATGGAGATGAAGATAGTGCTACACAGAGTGACCGATCACAAAAAGCGGCTGGAAGCTACTGTGACTCGATTACTCTAGTCAAGGATGATCATGCTGATGGAATGGAATGTTGATTTAATGATGAATGGAGTGCTGATAATCTATGTTTGTTTGAACATTGGATATACTGACATTTGGATTTATTTTTTTTGGTTTGTAATATTTTACTTTGGGATATTTGGTCTTTTCTTGAAGACATTGTGACTGCTTTCTAAAGCTGTTTATATATGTTTGCCTGATGTGGATTGTTATGAATGGTTACTGTAGACTAATTACGCAGTTGCTGTAAGTAAGTCACGACTAACAGAACATAACTCCTATCTAATCAAATCATCGATACAACACTGCTTGAAATTTACTACTGCAGGTTAAGGGGGAGCAAATCACTGATCCTACTGATTCTTGGAATGTAAGGACTACATCGGGAATCAGTATCCTAGTCATTTTCGCTTCGTATGGAGTTTTATGAAGAAAGGCAAAAAGAGGGAGATTGTTGATGTTGGATGGATGTTGTGACAACATATGTAAATGCTCAAAACAACATCTTATGAGAATAAGAATGTTGCCTGCGATGTTGTGACAACATTCCTAACAACATCTCTGTAACGATTTTGCCTATTCTTCCGGCCAAAACAGGTTGTGTTACTGTGACTAAAAAATGACCTAGGCAAGCTTACAATGATGCTGTGTTTAAAACGTGGTAAAGAAAACAATCAAAGCTTGGAGAGGAAGCAGCGTGAAGACCAAGTCCAGAACGTTGAGCTTTTTAAGGAACAAGAACCGGTCCAAGCTGAAGCCTTCTTTTACTCAACCTCCGCAACTAATCAGTGAGGATTTCAAGGGAAGTTCCACACTATAAATAGAGGGGAGCTTCAGAGTATCGATATCCAGAATTGAATGAAAAGAATTACCAAGAGAGCTCTCGCATATTCACCTTAGAAACTGGATCAACACACTTAGCCTAAAGTAGTATAACAACATATAGTCCCACATTACTACTGCTGCTAAGATTCTAGATCAAGCTTATATTTCAAGCAATAGTAATGAAGATGTTGTATTTGTCTTTTTAGATCTTTTAACTTTAGGTTGAAGTCATCTGCGACTTCACTTTTGTTTGTAATTTCTTTTTCGCATTTATTGTTCAATATTGTAAAAAGAAATTCATTTGTAATTGTATATAATTTATACAATTCTTTGGTCATTGACCATCAAGGGATATATTAATATATACCCTTGAAAATATAAATTTTGTGTCTCTTTACTTTTCCGCTGCATTTACTTTATAAAGGTTTACAACTGTTTTATCACAATGTTGCCTCAGATGTTGACACAACATTGAAGGCAACATCCAGAAACTGTTTTAATTGTTTTAATTGTTACTGTTATATTCTTACTTCTTCTTGATTATCCGTAGCCCCGGACCCAACAGTACTTATCATATATATTTTGAATATCTAAATTTTAATATTAAAATAATAATTTGATCTAATCCAATTTAATTTTAAAATTAAATAAATTAACTCTTGAAAAGCAAAAGTACTACATAAATTAAGACGGAAAGCAAAACATATTTTTTCGCTCAAAGGTTCAATAAATAAAGCCAATGACAAGATAACAAGCAAAGTAAGAGGTTTCTTATGATTCAATCAAAATTATGCATGCTAGTTGGTGCAATGAGTATGAGAGCAACTAGTTTCATTTGTCCCTACAAAGAGTAGGACAATTTGAGGTTGTCTTTTTCTTTTTGTTTTTCTTTTCTTGAAGCATTACCCATTTTTTTGATGGGCTATCACAAACTCTAATTAACTAACATTTTGAGCTTTATGTTCCTCTTGAACTGCCGTTATTGCTTGATGCATCTCTTGAACTTTATTATCATAAATCCTTTGCCCAAATGAATTCCTATTTGTTGCGATATTATGCTCAGGTATCAACAGTATTTGCAACACTTGCAAATGACTAGAAGTGGGTGATGGCTCTAGGTGCTTAAATACCATAGAATAGGCCATTTTAGTATCACTTTACTTTTTTTTACTGGTCATTTGCACTTTTTCCCCTATTTTATACTGGCCTTTAATTTTTGTCATTCAAATGGAAATTATGTTTTTCCGTGCATAAGTTTTTTTACAGAATTCGACACAACTTTTGGGAAAAATTAAAGATCAACCCATTTGAAGAACAAACCGTGCAATTTCTTGTTTTTTTACCGAACAAAAAAATTGGAACTTTGCGCCACATGTTGCTTCCTTCTCCATTTCCATCTCCTAATTTTATCCTCATACTCCATACCAATTCCCTGACATGCCTCCTTCCCTAATTTTAGTTATTCTCACATGCTTTGTTTATTGAAACTTTAAGTCGAAAAAGAAAAAAAAAGAAAAAAGTTTTATAATAAATTTTAAAGTTTGTCGAAAATTATTGCTCAAAAAAATTATCCATTCCATTTAAAATGTAAAATGGATATCATTTCATAACCAGTAAGTGATTGTTTGGTGGGCTGGAGCATAAATAGTCCTGACATAGAAATTTAGTATTGTCTTATCCCTTATTTGATTATTAATCCTGAGATAAGTTATACAAGGATTAGTAATAGTATCGGGACTAGTCATCCCTGTCACATGGTGGAATAATAGTACCAGAATGAATTATATCTGGATAAAAAAAAAGGGCAGTCCGGTGCACTAAGTTTCCACTATGCGCGGGGTCCGGGGAAGGGTCAGACCACAAGGGTCTATTGTACGCAGCCTTGCCTCACATTTCTGCAAGAGACTGTTTTCACAGCTTGAATCCATGACCTTCTAAATAAAATAATAAAAATATTCATAAGGTCCCTCAAACCCCTTTTCAACTAAATAAGATGGAGGTTGTTTTGTAAACAAACAACCTCAATAAAAATAATATCAAAATAATTAATTATGAGATAATTAATCCTAAGATAACTTGTCTTCGAACCAAACCAACTCTAAAAGTTAAAGAGGTAAAATGAAATTTACTCAAATCTTTTCGCGGATGTTCTTTTTCCCTATTAGCTATTTTTTCTTCTTCTTCTTCTTTTGTATTTAATCTTTTTTGCTGGAGGACCGGTTTGCGGTGGTTGGAGTTGGAATATATTCCTACATCTTTCCAAGTGATCCTTTACCTTAATCTTCACCATTCATCATTCATGGACAGTTGTTCTCTAATTTTCTAGTAATAAAAGTATTGTTCTGCATACTTATAGATTCTTGCAATGGTAAGGGACTAAACACAATTAAATGATTAATTAGTTCCCTGATTTTTTTAAAAAGAGGGGTACGTCTAGGGGACATATATTAGGTCCATTTCTTGGATGTATTTGCCAAATATCAATCTTTCGTATGCATTATGATCAGCTATCTTGTTCGCATGTGTGATTTTTGGGTAAAGCCATTAAAGTTCAGGCTTGGCCTCTCATTTTTTAGCGTCTCACTTTTCATCAATATAGATTACATTTTTCTTTTGAAAATTATTAAGTACTTTGAGTACTTTTTTTCATTAAAAAAATATAGTTAACTAATTGACAGTAAAGAAGGCCCTAAATAAGTAAGTAAAGTATAGTATAAATACTAGGGCTGGCCAGTGGGCCGGGACGACCCGACCCCGGCCCGACCCCGTCCCGACCCCGCCCCGGTCCCGACCCGACCCCGCTCTAAAAAAAAAAAAAAAAAAAAAATTAACGGGGCGGGACTCGAACTCGGGACGGGACGATGTCTCGTCCCGCCGGACCCGAGCCCGCCCCGGCCCGCCGGACCCGAGCCCGCCCCGAGACCGTCCCGACCCCGACCCCGACCCCGACCTTACCTTTGCAAAAATAGCCGTTGCACCAACGGCCATTTTAGATTATGGCCGTTGGCCAACGGCCATTTTAGGCCCCCCCCCCCCCCCAACCCCCCCCCCCCCTTAATATTTATTTTTAACCCATAAGTTATTATATTTACACTTTAACCCAATTTTTCAACTATAAATAACTCATTTTCTCTTCATCTTTCTCACAAATCTTCCTACAATCTCTCTAATTTCTCAATATATCTCTACATTGTTTGCTAAATATTCAATTTTATTAATTCATTTGGGAATTGGGAGTGAAGTTGGCAACTAGCTTGAGGATCTTCCATCGAGCAAAGTTTCAATTTTCAACCTCTCGATTACACGTCGACGTTACGTCGGCGTTTGGTACATTCGTTCCTTCATTAAATTATTATTGTCTGTTTATTTTATTTAGCGCACTTAATTTCATTTACTTTAATTATTTGTTAGCATATAATTAAAATGGAAGGAATTAGAGGTATGTTTAAGGGTAAGGGTAAGACTTCTTCTAGTAGGGGCAATCAGGGCAAGGGTACTTCTTCTAGTCATCTTATTCCTACACATGATGATTTTGTTGATACTCAACATTTTCCTACAATACCATTAGATTTAGACGAGGAGTTATTTTCTGGAACTCAAGAAGACTTTAATTTAGACGATGATCTAGACGATACACCCACTAATATTGATGACAACACGCCCACTAGTGCACCTTCAACTGAAATACCTCCTATTCCCCCTAGTATGAGACGAGGTCCAGCAAAACGACCATTAAAATCAGATGCATGGACATTTTTTGATAGGGACGTAGAGAATCAAGTAGCCATATGTAAAATTTGTAAAAATGTTTTAAAATTTAAAACTGGAAAAGGTCACGGTGGGACGGGGGGTTTAATTAGACATGTAGTAAGTGCTCATCCAGCTAGGTATGCCCAATACCAGGCTTCAAAACCGGGTGCGCAAACGGCCGCTCCATCGGGACAAGGTTCACATACTGATACTGTCCCGGACCAAGTACAGGGTCAAATTAACCCTATGACGGGGGGAATTGTAGGCTCTAAATACAACAAACATAGAGATAGGGAAGCAATATCAAAATTAGTTGCTGTGGAGGGTTTGCCTTTTTCATTTCCTTCATCTCCCGGTTTTATTCATTACATTAGAGATATATATAATCCTGCTTTTAACGGTTTTCCTAGGTCAACTGTTAAGAGAGATGTATTTAAATTTGCGCATGAATATCAACAATATTTACGTTTTTCATTATATCATTTTAATGGCAAAGTATCTATCACGTCTGATATAGGTCGTAGTACTAACGGCCATGATTATTTAACTGTAACTTGTCATTGGATAGATTATAAATGGTCTATGCAAAAACGTATTTTAGCGTATAGATATATAGATGATAGGCACACTGGTACTTTTATTGCAGAAAATATTTATCAAGTGTGCGATTATTACGGAATTACCGATAAAATTATGACTATTACATTAGATAACGCTTCTAATAACAATTACGCAATTACAATGTTAAAAAATAGTTTAGCTCCATCTTTTCCAGACCATTTTCATATAAAATGCGCGTGCCATATATATAACTTAATTGTAAAGGATGGTCTATCACTTTTTGAAGACATTCTTAGTAAAATACAATTTGCTATAAACTTTATTTTTAAAAGTAATAAAGTACAACGTAGAAAAGAATATAAAAAAATTTGTCATGATTGTGGACTACCTTTTAGAAGAATTCCACAAGAAGTATCCACTAGGTGGAATTCTTTATACGAGCAACTACTTGTTGCTTATGACTATAAATTACCTATAACTTTATTTTTTAACTCTCATAATAAAAAGCCAGCTGATATGATTTTAGATAGTGATTGGGAAAAAATTTCCGAACTTATTGTATTTTTAGAGAAATTTTTCAAGCAACAAAAGAATTTTCCGGTATATATTATCCTACTATTTCAACTATGTTATTTTATATAACTCTAATATTTTTATTACTTAGTGAATATATGGAAAAACCAGCTTATAAGGCAGCTATTAAAAAAATGTTTGTCAAAATAAAAAAATATTTTATTCCTATTCCTTCTATTTATATTATTGGTTCTGTATTAAATCCTACTATTAAAATAGACGGTACTAAATCACTAATTGAAACTATTTACGATTGTATAGAAGTACTACCACCTCCAAGTCCCAAAAATCTAAATCACCCACCACCTATTGAACAAACTAAAGAAGAAGTGTTGAATAGCGTAGAACACCACTGCAAAAATATATATAGATTTTATCAACAAGAAAATGCTAGTAACGTACCGGCTACCATACCATCTTCTTCATCTTCAACACAACCTCACAAAAGACATGCTGTTTCTGCGGCTAGTATTGAAAGCCTCAGAAATAGAATGTGCGGCCGTACCTCTACTAACCAAATTAGCGAGTTGGATATTTTTGTTTTGCAGGGTTCTGTACCGTATCAAGAAGTTATCAATGAAGATGGACAAGAAGACTTGCTGAAATACTGGAGGGGGAATGAGAAGACCTTTCCGACACTTTCAATGATGGCTCGAGATGTTTTGAACATTCAAGCGTCGTCAACTGCGTCGGAAAGCGCTTTTTCTGCAGGCAGATATCAAATAGGAGACCACAGACACTCATTGGCCGGAGACAGCTTGGAAATTGCAGTATTATTCAGAGATTGGATACGAGCGGAGCGGAGAAGGTGCGGTCAACCGGAGATCAACGAAGAAGATGATGAAAACTACAACGAGATCTTAACCGAAGGTAGTGGAAGCGACGTGGATCAATTTGACCAACAAATACCTATTCCAACCGAAGAACCACATGAAATCATCAAGCAATTAGAACAGATTTTTTTGAAAATGTAATTTTTTTAATTGCAATTTTATTATGTAATTTGCAACTTTTGGACAACACCATAAAGTTGCAATTTAGATTTTAGACAATTGTATTTGTATTACAAAAAAATCATATGTCTATTAAATAATATAAGAGGCACAAAAACAGCCTTGGGATGTTTTTATTACACTATCTTGTTTTATTTATTGAGTTTTTTTTTATACATATGTTATTTAAAAAAAAAAAAAAAGGAAAACCCGAGCTCGCCCCGCCCCGACCCGAGCCCGACCCGACCCCGCCCCGACCCGATCCGACGGGATCGGGATCGGACGGATCGGAGCAGTCCCGCCCAGACCCGACCCCGCTAGGCCCGATCCCGACCCCCGGATCGTCCCGCCCCGACCCCGACCCCGCCGGACCCGGCCCGCCAGACCCGAGCCCGGCCCACTGGCCACCCTTAATAAATACTCAATCAATTTTTAGTATATTGACAAAAAAGAAAACTCATGATTACTTTCTCTACATACTCAATCTACTTGTTACCTTTCTCTCTAAAACTTTAGTATATGTTTACACGTTTAGTTTCAATCTACTTGTATGAATTTGCTACTTTTTTTTAGACACCAAATATTTTCAAATCAAGTTATCAACTTCTTGAATAAGATTCTATTATTTCAACTTTTAGTATTGTTTTCATCTCAAACTTGCTTGTTTTGATATTTTATATATATTATTTTGTTAACTATTTTGTTAGAATATAAAATATGCCAACTAGAAATTATGTATCCGGTTGTTCAAAACTCAAAAAGATAAAAAGAAATTGAATTTTTGTACAATCTCAAAAAGGAGCTCTTGAGGAAGTTAGTGAGATATTTAACATAGATCATCAAAAGATAGACTTCAAATTAATATATATATGATTTGTTTTCTCATTTTCGTGACAAGAAATTTAAGGTCTCATCGAAATTTTACTTTAGGCCCCAGCTGTATTGAGCCGCCCCTGCTGGTTCGCAACCATCACACAATAACCAAGGTAAATAATTCTCATCAGTGGTGCACACAAACAATTTCATGACCGATATTACAGTAAAACTATCATATTAAAAAGTACAAGTCATATTAATAAAACATAATTCATCTACATTACTATAAATCTCCTTGTGTTATGAAATACTTATTGTAGATGTCCATTTGCAGCTATAACCTCTAAAGGTATAATCCCGTCTCCTCCATTATCTCAAATGCTTAATCCCATATTTTTCATCTCCTCTATGATCTCAAATGCTTAATGACGATTTGCCACCCCATTTAATTCTTGGCTTGAGAAAAATAAACCCTACGACTATGAAAACCCTACACTACATCGGCCGTTGGTGGCCAATTCGGCTAGTGGACATCCTCTTCCTGGGGTTGTTCCACGCACCGCCAATACTAACATCATGTTACATACATCATCCACCCATACAACCACAGAAGTACCAAAAAATTGAAAGTATATTATGTCCTAGAGACAATCTGTATTAGGACAAATGTACTTTATATACATTCGTATTATTATTAATGGAGATTAATATTTTGGCATTTGCAATTATTAAATTATTAATTGATTGTTTATAATATTCTATAATATGCATCCCTGGAGGTTACGCTGTTATTAATAATGTGAGATATTAATATTATAACGTAACTCTTAAAATAGCCTCGACTAATGATCATCGAGAATGGGATATCGATGATATGTGATAAGTCGACATGTGGTCTGCATCACATCCTTAGAGGATGTAGTATGTCTCACCTACTACGAGTAATGGCTACTCATGATGGACACATGGATACTTTGAAAGTATTGGTATACCCTGTTGATATATTGTTTGTTATACTTGTCTAAAGTATGATCAGCGTGTTGGAGATAGAAGTCCTTAGACTTGAGGTCAATACGCACCTTGTCTACAACGTAATATACTTTGATCCTGTCCTAAGCTCAAATGCCTTATAGGTTGAGATACATCTCGTATTGGGTACATTATGATGTGGATTAAAGGTAGTAGTTGAGCCAAGATTAGGATTCATTCCTCGAATATATATTCGAGAGAACACTCAGATTCTCAGTGATATTAGGTTGACTAAGTCATTGACCAATGCAATAGACATATTTAGAATATGGTCTAGTTGTCAACTAATATAGATGAGATACAATGATTAAGCCATTTGGATAGACACTTGACAAATCCTAAGCTTGATCAAGTGTGTCATGAATGAAAGGATTTTTTCTTACCACATAGAGGTTAAGTTTACTGGATTCGTGTAAACGTACTTCACATATTGAGTTCGTCTTGCGGCGCCGTCTAGGAGTTCCGCGTAAACCTTAATTTGATTAATGTCGATATGTGAAGGCCTGTAGGGTCACACTATGTCGATTTTCTTTTCGATCTAAGGATGTATTGAGAGGGTATTAAATATTTGATTTAGAATCGAGATATTTAAATGAATAATGATTGTTTTAATTAAGTCAAAATTGGATTTTGGATTTAATTAAGAAAGTGCGCAAAAATAAATCGAGACGGTGTAGGACCACGTCGAGCTTCGGGGCGCCCACACCATAGGGCTGCGGCGCTAATGACCTAATCTGTCTCGATTTATGGGTCAGGCCCAAGGTCAAACCCTAATCCGGTTTGACCTAATTTTTCACCTATAAATACAGACATTCATTTCATTATTCAATACACTAATTTCAGATTATTATTCTAAGTCTTAGAGACTTATAATCAAAACACTTTCTCGAACCTCTGCCGAATTTCCTAGCTTTCTGAAAGAGAAATACATTGAAGCTTGGAGCTTTCAATCGAAAAGGCTTTCACGTGCGAACCCACTGTTGATAAAGACTCCAGATAATACAACATGTAAGTGTTCATGTCTCATGTTACAGGTCTTTGATTGTCATATAACCATAACAGAAGTAATTGTTGGGTAAGTAAGAACAAAATTTTAAACTTCCGTTGTGCCTTACTTATGTGTTTTAAACCCAACAAAACCCTACAAAAATGACCCTATACATTTGCCTACCGTCGTGAATTTTGCAAATACTTTGAAACCTTTCCAACCACAAGTGAAGCAAGCAGTGCCCCCTAGACCAGTGGTTTATGTTCAAGGTGAATCACACATAACATGGACATCATCTGAAGTTAATCATACAAAAAAAATTACAGTATGCTATATTGGGTAAGTTTTCTCATGATATCATTGATATACACGCATTATGTAATCTCACACTACTCTAGTATTGTTTTCTCCTGATATCATTGATATACAGTATTAAGAAAAGTAATATCGGAGCAATGTGATTAAAGGAACATGTACAATTGGTCTAATTGAAGCGGACATATTTTAATTAGACTATCTCTATTAAAAGATTATGTCAGATGGTATCCACGACTGCATATTACCTGAAGATTCATTCTAATACTGCTAAATGACGTCCTTGATATGAAACCCTTGGTTCAAACCAGTGAAGGAAACATACATTGCATTAGCTTGGACAAGTTTTCCAGATTTGCCTCCAAATCGCTTTGCTAGAAAAATAGTTTTCTCAATGGCAACAACAATAGGAAGACCACTGACAGTTGATATGGCAATAACAACCAGAATCAAACTCAGTTGTGCAAAGGTAACAGTAGAGGTGGACTTATTAGCGAAACACCCCCCGAGAATTCACATTGCAGAAGAAGATGAGATTACTAGTAAAGTACAATCCAAGTGGATTAATATTAAGTATGATTACCGGCCTAAGTACTACAAACATTGTCGTTTGCAAGGCCGTGATGAGAATGAATACAGAGCTTTATAAAGGAATATGTTCCTTGATTTTATTGATGAATGATTTACCATATATATAAAGTTACAAGAATATTTACTTTGATACAAACTAGGTAACAAATTAACCTAATTATAAAAGGATTATAATTCTACATAAAATAGAGATACACAATTAATATAATTTATGAAAGAATATTGGAAAATATTCTATTACACCCCCGCAGTCGAAGAGGGAGGTTCTCGAACACTGAGATTAGCTCGAATATCATAAAATAGTATGCGCGGAAGTCCTTTGGTGAAGATGTCGGTAATCTGATATCTGGAAGGAACATGAAGGATACGAACTTGACCACGAGCCATTTTTTTATGAACGAAATGAATGTCCATCTCAATGTGTTTAGTGCACTGATGTTGGATGGGATTTCCGGAAAGATATATCGCACTTATATTAGCGTATTAGACCAATGTTGTGTTTTGAATCGGGTAGTAAAGCTCAAGTAGAAGGATATGGATCCAACAAGTCTCAGAGACGACGTTGGCAACACCTCTGTATTCCGCTTCTACACTGGATCGGGATAATGTAGGTTGCCTTTTAGAATACAAAGATAATAGGTTGTCTACGAGAAAATGCAATAACCAGACGTGGAGCGTCGGGTGTCAGGACATCAACCCCAGTCAACATCAGAATTGGCTGTGAGACCAGTAAGTGAAGACATGTATAGATGTAATCCGAAGTGAAGTGTACCTTGAACGTATCGTAAAATACATTTGAGGGCATGTATGTGTACTTCAGTCGGACTGTGCATGTGCAAGTAAATTTATTACACGGCATATGATATGTCTGGTCTCGTGGATATGAAGTACAGCAGGGTCCCAGCCTAGACTACGATAGTGAGTCAGGTCTGAATATGAAGGACCGGAATCAACGCTGATCTTGGAATTAGTGTCTATATGCGTATGAGATGGTTTACAAGATGTCATTCCTACACGATCAAGGATCTTTTCGGTGTACTTCTTCTGACGTAGAAATAGGTCACCAGAATGTCGAGTGACAGAGATGCCCAAGAAATAACTCAGAGGGCCTAGATCTTTCATAGCAAACTCATATGAATAAGAGACATAATGGATCAGCGGAGAGCATCAGATGATATGGTTAGGATGATGTTATCAACATTTAATAATTGGATCTGCTATGTGAAAAGGGAATGATCGGATTTGCTATGTGAAAAACCGATAGAGGAAACATAATTGGTGAACCGCTGGTACCATGCTCGAAGATCCTATTTTAGTCCATAGAGTGATTTCTGTAACAAACACACATAATCTCGATGAATAGGATCCCTGAAACTCATAGGTTGATGCATATATATTGTTTTATGAAGATCCTCATGTAAGAAGGCATTCTTGACATCAATCTGATTAATGGGCCAAGACTTGGATATGGCAATGCTGAGGATGGTCCGAATGGTTGCGGACTTTACCGGGCTGAACGTTTTATCACAGTCCACTCCCACCTATTGAGATCTGCCATCACTTACAAGACTAGCCTTGTACCTCTCAAAAGAACCCTCATATTTCTTTTTATGTCTAAAAATCCACATAGAATGAATAATGTTATCATCAGGTGGACGGGGTACTAGGTCCCACATATTATTATCAATAAGAGCATTATATTCATCAATTATTATGGCTTTCCAATTAGGGTCGGACAAGGCATATTTTGGGTTACGAGTGACAGGGGAAGGGACAACTGAAATGGAAAGGTTAAAAAGCTATTTAGGTTTATGAATTCCATGCATGGCATGGGTTTCCATAGTCCGAGAGTGTGTATCGGGACGTGGGATGGGAGGGGGTTTGCCGCAGGACTATCGAGAAGAGGAAGAAGGGCAAGGGTGACGGTGCTAGCTAGTCAAACCTCAGTTTTCCGAGAGGTGGCTGCAAAATCACCTTGAGGTAGGCTATTCCGGGCCACCATCGATAGAACCGGGTGGGCAGCTAGTCCCGGACTGGCTGAGATGGTGGCAGGTGCCGGGGTCTGGGACGACGAACTATGTAAATGGTTAATTAGAAGAGGTTTAGGCCATCATCTAGGAAGTCGTAGAATGTCGAGGTGGCGAGTGTAGAGAGGCAAAGGGGAATTGAGACTCATCAAAGAGGACATGACGTGAAATAATAATTTTACGGCTCGACAAGTTATAGCACGAGTAACTACAATGATTGGCAGGGTAACCTAGAAACACACACGGGGAAGACCGGGGTTGGAGTTTGTGAGTGGTCGAATGGAGAGGATAACAAAGACATCCAAAAATACGCAAGTGTTGGTAGGAGGGGTTTCTATGAAATAGAACTTGGGTGGGCGACCGTTGAGCTAGAGACTTGTTAGGAATTATGTTTAGAAGATAAGTGGCCATGGAGAGTGTGTAATACCATAATTGATGGGGCATTGAGGCGTGAGCAAGTAGAGCACGAATGAGGTTGTTTATAGTTCAGATTATCCGTTCGACTTTATCATTTTGGGAGTATGTGTAAGGGTAGGAAAAATGAAAGGTAAGACCGTTTTTGGAGCAAAACTGTTTGCATTGGTTATTATCGAATTCTCTGCCATTGTCACATTGAAAATATTTAATGCTCTTTTCAAATTGTGTTTTTATGAAAGCACTAAATGAAGAAAAAATGGGGTAGACCTGAGATTTATTTTCAATTAGAAAAGTCCATAGAAAGTTGGCATAATCATCCAAAAACAACACATAATATTGATTGCCAGCCGTACTCAAAATAGGGGATGTCCACAAATCACTATATATGATATCGAAAGGCATTAAAGTACAATTTGTGGATGCAGAAAATGATAATTTGACATGTTTTCCAAAAATGCAAGATTCACATATAGGAGTCCTATAAATACGGTTGCAATTAATAAAATTATTTTTCCTAAGGGAGCGTAAAATAAATTCTTCCAGATGTCCTAATCTAAAATGCCATAAGGAAGACAAAAGAGCAGCAAAGGTTGAGGGAACTGAGGCTGGATTGTTGATGACATTTGAAATAGGGTAGAGATCTCCGGTGCTGTTACATCTCATTATTCGTCTCCCTGTCGTAAAATCCTTTATAGTAAAATCAAAAGGATCAAAGTCAATGGAAACCCAATTGTTAGTTGTGAAACGTCGCACAGAGATTAGATTCTTAATGAGTTTAAGGGCATGAAGGACATTTTTTAAGATTAGTGGTGGATGTGGTGGGGATAGGGAGGAATGACCATAACCACGGATAGGAATGTCTTGTCCACTACCAATAATAATATTCCGACTTAAATTACTCAAATTGGAATAAGAGGAGAGAGTACCTTGTGATGTCGTCATGTGAGATATGGCACATGTGTCCATATACCAATTTTTATCTGAAGTGTTGAGTGACATTGTGCTCATAGCTACCTCAATGTCAGTTGGTGTATCAGTCGATGGCGGATGGGCTTGTGATGTGTAGACCTGTTGTGGATGTGGGCCAAGTATGTCAGGTTGGGCCTGTCGATTCTGAGGTGGAGTCCACGAGGATGTCGTATATGGGCAAGGAGGGGAGGCCGATGACGGTGGGGCCCAAGTGCCCTACGGAGGGTAGGCAGCGCACTGTGGAGGTTGCTCCTACTGCCGCGATCGCTACTGGCTATTTTTGGCCGGCGGGGACTACCCTTTCACACAGCCTTTGTTGCCAGAATTTCTTCCGTCATGGCCCTTACTGGACTGCCTACTCTGGCAGTTGTTACGGGAGGAAGTGGACAGTTACGGGTCCTCTGGTTGACGGTTCTGGTTGTCGTACCAGGAGGCCCTACCGTCTGCGAAGGGCCCGATAGTGGTGGTAAGGATGGCATCGGCAATGCTGGCCCGAGTGGTGTTGCGCTTGATTTTCCGAGTTTCCTCAAGGATGAGCTTCGAACGGGCCTACAAAATGAAGGTAATGGCGTGCATTGCTGAAAGATGGTGGCAACGCCATCATAGGATTCGTTCAAACCTGCAATGAGTTGCATGATCAATCGTTGATTAGTGACTGATGCACCGATGTTGGAGAGTTGGTCGACAAGCATCTTGAGTTCTTGACAATAGGCAGACACGTTTGGGAAATCGTCCCGATGAACTGATTTTTAAAGGTATAACGCTCATTGAATTTTGTTGTCGTGGAAAATACTATCCAAATGTTCCCACGTTTGGCGGGCAGTGATATCGGTCTCAATGATGGTGTGCAACAGATCGTTAGATATCATGTCGTATATCCACTAGAGGACAACTGCGTCCAAACGAGACCAGAGTGTATCATCAGAAGTCGAAGCCGATAGTATGTCTGTGGACTTTGGCGTGGGAGGGATAATGTGGTCGATAACTTCGTTAACACGACAATGGATCTTAAAAAACTCCACCCACTAGGAGTATTGACTTTTTTCCATCTCAAGAGTCACATGGATAAAGTTTTTGATGTTGTTTACGGCAAGTGCTGGATGGAATTTGGTTTTGTCAGCCATGGAAGAGGAAATTTAGGAGGAAGAAGGAGGGAGAATGGCCGGAAAAACTAGGGTTCCGTCGTGGGGAAAAGAGGGGGGCGACCGAGAGAGGTCGGCGGCTAGGGTTCCGACGTGGGCTAGGTGCCGACGTGGAAAAAAAGGTGGCGGCCGAGAAGGTGTATCGGCGGCTAGGGTAAGATTTTTAGTTTTAGGCTATTGATACCATAAAGGAATATGTTCTTTGATTTTATTGATGAATGATTTATAATATATATAATGTTACAATAATTTTTACTTTGATACAAACTAGGTAACTAATTAACCTGATTACGAAAGGATTATAATTTTATCTAAAATAAAAAATATATGATTAATATAATTAATGAAAGAATATTGAGAAATATTCTATTACTTTACCTAAACAATATAGAGAAGAAATGAAAAAAGACTATGATGAGATGGGACTTCACATATGGCTCAACATGCGGCCCGCAGGTTGGATATGCGGTCTGTATCTTCCATTTCTTCTCTACAACAATCTACCAGATTTGAGGCTAATGTTCACGGTTATGACTAAATGGTCCTTCATCCTGAAGTTATACAGAAAAAAGTCATTTGGTGTTCAAATAAAAAAGGTTAGCGGTTAACTTATTTTATATATAGTGTTGTTGGAATTTGTCTACATGAAATGCAAATTTTTGTTACCGAAGAATCACTTGATATCACCCAATCTCTATTAACATGCTAGACTTGAGTCATGCTTTATAATACTGAATAAATTTCCCTTAAAAAGAAAATATGTGTTGCTATTTCTGATATGTAGGGTTGTTTGATTAGATGTATTGTTGACTATATTAGATTCAACATTAGTAATAGAATATCTGATTGCTATTTTTTTTTAAAATAGTTCAAAATGATGGTAAATTTGAACATATGTAAAGTTAATAGGGATTATTTTTATTTTTGTGTGTGATATATTTAATGATCTCTGAGTAGGAAATAAAGTAGGATGACACCTTTTTTTTGGCATTAGACTTAGCAGTTATTTTCTTTTCATTTTTTTTTTATCTATTTTAGTTTATTTGCTTCAATTTTTTTTTATCATGAATTGAATAACGTAGGTATGTAGTTAGAATTTGATATTTCATATATAAATTTTATATTAATTGACATGAAATATATGTGTACCACACGTATAGAGGAAGAGAAAAGGTGAGTTCAACTTTATAGAAATGAATGTCATTCCTTTAAGAAGGGACAATGACAACTTTATCAATATTTATTGCTCAAGTGGAATATAATATAAAGATTTTTTTCTTTTTTGTGCAGAAAAAGACACCAATTGATATTGCCAAACTCAAAAATTAGCATGAGGTTCTACACTGCTTGAGAATAATGCATTTATTGAACTTGCAAAGATGTTGGTTCATGTACAATTAGAAAAAAATTATATACACATATTGTGATTATCTCAAGCCAGTGTTTTGAGGAGCTATTGTATTTCATCTTTGACACTATTTTAAATTTTGCAAAATCTTCTTTATTCTTTCTTTTCTTCTTCGTTTTATCTTTCTAATTTTGGGTAGTGTGGGTGAGATGTATTTTAGTTAATTAATTATAGGTACTTAGCATATTTATTTTATGTGAGATAGATTCTAAAAATGTGAATGATACTATATTTGCAAGGGAATGCCAAATTTGTGACAACATAAATAATTGGATATAAGTAAATTTGGCAGTATTGTTTGTTGGTTACAAAGGTACAGAAAATGGGAATTACAAGTAACTGCTCAAACGTACAAGAACTGAAAATATAATTCAACAACAAAACTGAAATTACAATTGTTGAACAAGAAAAACTGGAAACTGTTTTTTCTGAGTCGAGTGTGGCACTCTGTCTTTAAGAAAATATTGCCCCGTATGTATCATTTATACGTCCTGGACAATTTGTCTCCCAAGATAAAACAGCAAAGGAAGACTTGAGCAAAGGAAACTCAAATGCTACCGTGAAGAATATTGAGCAATGAAATGATGCTTGGAAGTTGTAGGAAGAAACTGTTTTGCTTGTGTATTTTCGTGTGTTGTGAATGATCTCAACAATGGTGTAAGGGGGTGTTTATATAGGTGAGGGAGGAGGAGCAAAACTGCCTCCATAAGTGTCATTACTGGCCAAGTAATGGCCATTATGGAGGTAGTAATGTCACCAAAATAAATGGTGAAAAACACCAACGGATTGGCCATTATAGGAGGAGTAATTCAGCCAAAATAAATGGCTGAATTGAGTGCTGTGGCGATTCAGAAGACCCACGGAACCGGACGGGACGGGCGGGCGGCGGCGGCGAACGTGTGGGCTTTCCTCGAACCGAAGCACATCTAGGTCCTCCCTCCTTTAAACACATGGGATACCCCTTGGGATCCCAAACCCCAAACCAATTTTGAGTCTTATATACACAACAATTCTTTCTTCCTCTACCGATGAGGGAGAATTGAACACAATACCACGCTTTCCATGCTTCAAACACCTCACTTCGTGGATCAATATCTCTTTCATTTCTCAATGAAATTTGACGATTCTTGGCCCTACGGTTATCTACATACTTAGTAGATCATGCATGTGTGAAGAACCGGATTCTCCAACATACGTAACACTAGTGTTTAAGCCGTTAAAGTTGGTCGGTCGCAACTCCCGCCAAAGGCAAATTTCCAACATTGTTCAGTATGAAAAAGTTAAATCATCATTAAAAAGATAATTTTTTAATTTAATTTTGTTATTTCTTTGAATTTGAATTGAGGATAAAATTTTAAATTGACAAACTTTATCCGAAGTCAAAGATGATGACGGTAAGGACAAAAACAAAAGAGACTCCTAAGAAATTAATTAATGCTGAAAATAAATTTGAAATGTGACAAATGCGTCACAAAAATGCAAAAAGGTATACCTCCTACTTTTAGATTTTCTATTCATTTTTTATGTGGTTTTCCAAATTAGCTAAATTATATTTTATAATTTTAAAAATATCTCAAATATACGGATATAATTCATATGTGAAAGAAATAATCCCTTGATTATTTTCATTAATTGAAAGATTATTTATACAAGTTGCATATTTTCATAATAGGAGAATCATATTCCTATTCTACTCCTAAAACCTTATTCTACTTGGATACTAACTATACATTTATGGTAATACAATTATTATGGTAAGTGTACAATACTAATTACATTACAATATTACCTAAACTAGGAGACTAAATATTACCTAAATATATACTCTATATACGGTATTTGAAGGGGAAATTCTGAGAGCAATATACACATGTATATTGTGTATATTTAACACACACCCGCAGTCATAGTGGGCTATCTTCGAACGCTGAGACTGTCCCTAAAATCTTCAAAAAGGACCGAGGGAAGACCCTTTGTAAAGATGTCGGCAATTTGATATCTCAACGGGACATGGCATACGCGAACTTGACCACGAGCAACCTTTTCACGGACAAAGTGAATGTCCATTTCGATATGCTTAGTGCGTTGGTGTTGAACCGGATTACCAGAAAGGTATATGGAACTAATATTATCACAATAAACCAAGGTTGTCTTCTGAATGGGACAATGAATCTCTACAAGCAAATTACGTAACCAACATAATTCCGAGACCACATTAGCTACCCCTCGATATTCAGCCTCAGCACTTGAGCGGGATAGAGTTGACTGACGCTTTGCATACCAGGAGACCAAGTTGTTGCCAAGAAACATACAATAGCCTGACGTCGACCGTCTGGTGTCGGGACACCACCCCAATCAGCATATGTATACGAGACAAGTGTGGACGTCGAGGAAGGATATAAATGCAAACCATAGTCAAGTGTACCTTGAATATACTGAATGATGCGTTTGAGTGCATTCATGTGCTCTATTTTGGGATCATGCATGAACAAACACACCTACTGGACAACATATGTAATATCCGGTCTCGTAAATGTAAGATACTGAAGGGCCCCTGCAAGACTGCGATAGCGGGTCGGATCCTCGTAGGGTACGCCGGTTGCGGCACTTAGCTTGGGCTTAGTATCAACTGGAGGGAAGTAGACTTACAAGATGACATCACCGCCCTCTCGATGATCTCAGCTGCATCCTTCCATTGAGATAAGAAAACCCATCGGAATGTCGAGTGACAGCAATCCCCAAAAAGTAGCTCAAGGGCCCCAAGTCTTTCATATCAAACTCAGAGCTGAGCAGTGTCATAATAGACTGGCGTAAGGCATCAGAAGAGGCTGTCAAAATAATATCATCCACATATAAGAGGATATAGGCCACTGATTAACCACGATGGTAGATGAATAATGAATTATCCGATCTACTGTGAGTGAACCCAATAGTCGAAACATAGTCTGCAAACCGCGTATACCAGGCCTGTGGAGACTGCTTAAGCCCATATAAGGACTTCTTTAACAAACAGACATGACGAGGATGGTTAGGATCCATGAATCCCAACGGCTGATGCATATAGACTGTTTTCTTGAGATCACCATATAGAAAAGCATTCTTGACATCCAACTGATGAATAGGCCATGACTTCGAAAGAGCCAAGCTAAGCACAGTGCGAATGGTAGCCGGCTTGACCACCGGACTAAACATCTCACCACAATCAATACCAACCTGATGAGTCTTACCATCACCCACAAGCCGCGCCTTATGTCTAGCAAATGATCCATCTGAATTTTCCTCATGAGCAAAAATCCACATAGACCGAATAATATTAATACCATATGGACGGGGTACCAACACGCACGTCTTATTATCAATAGGAGCATTAAATTCATCGGTCATAGCAAATTTCCAATTCGGGTCATTTAATGCAGACACAGAATTTCGGGGTAAGGGTGATTTAAGAACATTAGAATGTAAATTAAAATATCTTTTTGGTTTAAAAACACCCCGCTGACTACGAGTGACCGGTCTATGACTCGAGGGAGAATTGGACGGATTTTGGAAATTTGCTGGGATTGGGACGGACTGGCCAGCAGGCAGTGGACCTGCTAGCCCAATACGGTAATCTGGAGCGACTGGACCTGTTCCAGAACTGGGCTGGGACTGGCCCAATCGCTGGAACTGGTCCAGTGGTGGTACTGGTATAGGCAGGGGGTGACAGACAAATGGGGCCAGCGGGCAGTTGGCCCGCTGGAGAATTTTGGGTGCGGTATATGTCCGAAAATGATGAATAATATACGGGGATATTCGTTCATCCAAAAAATTATATGAACTAGGCACGGGAGTATTATCCTTAGAAAATGGAAATTGGGATTCATAAAAAATGACATGGCGATTAATGATAGTTTTATTAGAGGATAAATCAAAGCATTTGTAGCCACGATGATTAGATGGAAAACCCAAAAACACACACGGAGTAGACCGGGCCTAAAGTTTGTTAATTGTGGTGAATGGGAATAACGGATAACATAAGCACCCAAAAATCCGAAGATGAGAATAAAAATGAGTCTTATTATATAAAATTTGAAGGGGGGAAGAATATGTCAGACCTTTGGAAGGAATTATATTAAGGAGATATGTAGCCATTTGAAGAGCATGATACCAAAAATATGAGGGTACGGAAGCATGAATTAATAGAGTGCGGATAATGTTATTTATGAAATAAATTTTACGCTCGACTTTCCCATTTTGTGAAGACGTATGAGGACAAGAAAAATGAAAATTGATCTCATTATTAGCACAGAATTCCCGAAACACCCCATTGTCATATTCTTTGCCATTATCACACTGAATATTTTTAATTTCTCGGTCGAATTGGGTTCTAATGAATGCTCTAAATTTTAAGAAGACGAAAAAAACTTGAGATTTTTTCGCTATCGGAAACATCCATAAAAAGTTAGAATAATCATCCAAAAAGAGAACATAGTATCGATGACCCACAAAACTAAGAACCGGAGATGTCCATAAGTCGCTATGAATAATATCAAATGACATTAAAGTATGAGAATTTGAGTCTACAAATGGCAACTTAACAATTTTTCCCAAAGAACAAGACTGACAATTTGGTGTACGACTCGTACCTTACATGAAATTAAACTATTTTTATCTACAGATGACAAAATAGATGATCCCGGATGACCAAGATGAGCATGCCGCAAGGAAGGAGAGATGGATGTAAAGACAGAAGGTAGGGCTTGACTCGATGGACCGAAACTGGGTGTGATATGATAAAGATCTCCCCAACTATCACACCTCATGAGAGGACTCCCCATCTTGAAATCATTCACAGAGAAACCAAATGGATCAAGTACAATAGAAACGGAATTGTCAGTAGTGAATTTATGGACTGAGACTAAGTTTTAATTAATTTAGGGGCGTGTAGGGTGTTTTTCAAGATAAGAGGTGGATGCGGGGGAGATAACGTCTTATGACCATAACCACGAATTGGAATAGAATTACCGTTACCAACAATTATACCGCGGGGGTTGCTCAAATTGGAATAAGACGAGAGCGTACCTGAATCGGATGTCATGTGGATAGTGGCACTGGTGTCCATATACCAATTTGGGTCCGGAGGATTTAAACCAAGCGTATACATTGCGGCTTCGATGTCCGTAAGCGTGGGTGCCGCTGCGTGATGGGCTTGTGGGGGCCGAGGCCCAAGCACCCCTACTTGCGCCTCGGCCCCGGACCGCCGGGCCGTAGGTGCACCGAGCGACCGGGCCCGGACTTGTTGTTGGGCCGTCCACTGCCAGTTGGGATGAAGGTTGCTGGGCTGAAACTGCCGTTGGGAGGCAAATTGGCTGGGCCCAAACTGTTGTTGTGGGGCCCACTGCCACTGCATGAAGGCCTAAAGAAAGGCAGAAAAAAAATTGGACACTCAGTATGCCAAAGCAACTGGAGTGGGCCAGAGTATCCAGATCCCATATGATCCGATTACGCCCTAACCACGGGCAAGAGGTTGTTCATGTAAAACAACGCCACCTCTAAAGTAGAAGGGGTTGGAGAGGTTGTCCTCAATAGGACTTCAGTGAATGGGATCACTCTAAAATGAGGTGATACATGTCCCAAACTTGGTTTAAGAGACGATGTTGGTCAAGATAGTTTGAGACTAGTCCAACAGGTCTGTAATAACTAAGAATGGTACAGTATGTCTGTAGCCAAATGAATGATATATTTGTAATATGTGCATCTATGCCATCATAGATTAAGACACGTTAAATAGAAAGTCATTCAAAAGCTAGCGAAGTTGAGATTGTTGCCTTTTTTCCACATAAACCCTCAAAATGAATGTGAGGTAGGCGAAGAGGCAAAATCACCTTTCCAAGTTCTATCAAAGGAATAGCGAAAGAAGCACCGCTCCTCTAGAACTTAGTCACACCTACTTGGGTGATTTGAAGTTTATACAAAATAGAGGTGGGAGACAAGTACTTTGTGACCTTCATTGATGATGGTACAACGTATTGTATCCTTTGTTTGTTGAAAAGAAAAGATGAAGTTCTTGAAGCGGATAAGCGCTACAAAGCAGAAGTTGAAAATCAACTAAGCCTACGGATTGAGGAATTCGTAGTGATAGAGTGGGGAGAATGTGAAGCATCGTTCATTAAACGACTGCTCATTACTCACCTCAGTCCAACGGTGTTAGCCAAGCGCAAAGCCGTATGCCCAAAATATGTGGGGCAAGGGGATCCTTCCCGCTAATGTGATTCTCAACAGAAATACGCATATGGATAAGGATAACTCTCCGTGTGAAACATGGAAAGGATCTCACATACAAATGTTGTGATGTGGGGTGGCTTGGTAAAAGTTGGAATACCGAAATAGGTCAAGTTGGACCTAAGACTGTAGATTGCATATCCACTGGATTTGCAAATAACAATAGTGCTTATCGCCTCTTGGTGTCAAAGAATGTTGAATTCTTTGAAGATAACTTTCCTTGAAAAGAAAAAAGAAGTAATTGCTCGAGGTTAGCAAGAACCCGCGAGGGCCTGACTGTCCGGAACTAGACATTCCATATCTACAGGACTCGAAAGTTGTTGGCTATTCGAACTTAATATTCCATATCTGCAGAACTCAGGGATTCTAGATGTTGAACCGAGACGGAGCAAAGAAAGGGACAAAGACTTGTTCCAGTCCTTCTAGCTTGGATGGTTGAGAACGAACCATGGACAATTAATAAATAATTGTCATCTCCAGAAGCGCTGCTTTGGAAAGAAGCTACAAATAGAGAAATAGATTCGATCATATAGAATCATACTTGCGTAATGGTTGATCTTCCTCCGGAAAAAGAACATTTGGGTTGTAAAAAGAATACTCAAAAGTGAGTACAAAGTAGATGGATCTACTAACGAGTATAAGGCCTCGGCTACTTGTACATGTGCTTCCCTGTGAATAGCTTAACATCCAGGGCCATTACAGTCTTGCGTGACATGGATGTTGAAATAGTCTTCCTAACTAGAGAGTTGGAAGGAGAATCAAAGTTGGTTTGCTGGACCGTTGGGCTTCTTCCTGAAACTTCATTTTGGTCCCTGAAATGTTTACATTTTGGTCTTGGAAGTTTCAGATAAAACAGAAACAATGAATCTGACCACAGAAAACATTGACTCTGAAGTTAGAAAGCCAACAGTTGGAAAACCAACAGTCTGAGAATGGAAGTCATATTGAAACAAAGTTTCGTTATAAAAGATATGGGTATCACATATGACATCTTAGGAATTGGATTTCTAGGACATCTAACGGACTGGTCTAACTCCAAACTCAGTTGTGAGATAGTTGACAGTCTCGTTGAAGCTACCAATGGATATGAATCATATAACTGATTGAAATCATGGTGCATCCATATACAAGGAGCGATATGCGCAGGTCACATGTAGTTCAATGTATGTTACACACTACAACCAACTTGGTATCGGCCTACAAAGCAAATCAGTTGAACTAAGGTTCACTGATGATTTTAATAAATGATCTATAGAAGGCGTTAAGTCGGATATGACGATATCTGAAATATTCGCTTATTTACGGATTATAGTATTCTGGATGTCTAGCGATTCTGGGAGAACACAATGATGCAAACTGGACATCAGATGTGAAGAACACCAAAGCCACAAGGAAATGTGTATGGTAGGTCTTGGAAAAATCCTCTAAGCAAACTTGCATCGGTCGATTCATGATGGAATCAGAGTTTATCGCTTTTTACAAAGCATGAAAGAAGTTGAGTAACTTCATGACTCCTTAGAGGATGTCCCTTATTGGGAGAAACATGTGCCTTCAACAGTTATACACTGTGGCTAGCCGGTCGGCTTCAGAAGGACACGGATGACGGCATTTGGACATATCTGTTAGGATCTGTCGGAGACATAAGACCGTATGGCAATTGATCATCACGGGTGTCACTTCCTTGATTACTAATCAATGGATATAGCGGACCCTTTTTTAACTAAGGAACTACCCGGAGATCAAGTGTTCTGCCTGTCTAGGAGAATGGGCTTAAAACCCAAACAATACAAACCTTTGCGGTGGAAACCCAACCATACTGATTGGAGATCCCAAGAATTTGGTTCAATGGGAAAACTAAGCTGTAAAAAGGTTCAGTTAAGCGCTTCGGAGGAAGCAAGAGCACTTCGGATAATGATTTCTGTAGGGAAACATGAATCCAAAGTTGTTCTCGCGATAGACATTAAAGTGCTACCTGCATAGTGGGTAAAGGTTAAGCTTCCAAACCTTTAACGATCCTCAAACGGTTGAGGTTAAGGTTGGGGAAACTTTTAATGATTCCTAACACTTGTGAAGTGGGGTATAGCAGGATACCTTGTAGGAGATCACCTATTTAAGTGCGAGGACAGGTCACCTCAAATGAACGCACTTAAGAATCCAAGTGTGTCCACAGCCACAACGGACAAAACCATAAGAATAAAAATGAATAAGTAGAGTTATTGTGTTGGTATCATTGTCTTGGCTTACACTAAACACTGACGGTTCAAGACATCACGTTCACCGCGCAGTAAGTAAGTCCGGTGGTATTCAACTAAGGAAGGTTCAAAGCAGAATCAATCTCTCCTGATGCAATATCTTTTCGCTGAAAGATTGCTGAAAGTAGGCACCATGTGTATGCACCAAAATCTCTTTCAAGAGGGGATTGTTGGAAATTTGCCTTTGGTGGGGAGGTGCGTCCTCCTATATTTAATGAATTAAACACTAGGGTTCCACATGTTGGAGGCTTTGTCTCTTCACATGTGCATAATCTACTAAGTGAGTAGATGACTGTAGGGCCAAGTATCGTCAAATTTCGTTGAGAAATGAAAGAGATATTGGTCCACGAAGTAAGGTGTTTGAGGCATGAAAATATGGTGTGGGACAAATCTACCACATCGGTGGAAAAAGGAAGAATTGCTCTCTTTATAAGTCTCTAAATTGGCTAAGGTTTGGGACCCCAAGGGGTATCCCCTGTGTTTAAAAGATGGAGGACCTAGATGTGTTTGGGTTCAAGGCTAAGCCCACACGCGCGCCGCCGCCGCCCGCCCGTCCCGTCCGGTCCGGGTCATGGGTCACGTGTCGTGGGTCTTAGGTATTGGGCTTCTTCTGATAGACCCCCAAATTATTTAATATTTACAGTTTGGTCCCTGGAATTTCTGGAATGTTGAATTTGGGAACGACGGAAGGCAGAAAGTTTCTGCCTTCCGTTGGAGTTGATTTTTGGGGGCGTTATTGTGCATTAACCATCCATTACTTGGATGATTAACTCCCTCCATTAACAGCCATTACTTGGCTGAATTACACTCTCCTTCAATGGGCCATTACTTGGCTGTTTACTCCCTCCTTCAATAGGTCATTAACAGCCATGTCTTGGCAGTTGAAAGGTCTCCCCTTATGCTATATATTGATGCCTTTTGGCTCAATTGTGCAACACAGAAAAATAGAACACACAACAGAAATGAGACTACAATATAATACACAGACAAACAGAAGAGAACAACTGAAATTCTGTCCACAAACAGTGAACAGAAAACTCAATACTCTTCCTTCCTTTTCCGTTCTTCAGCAAGTCGTTTCGTATTTGTTTTCTTCGTCAGAATCAACCTATTTGCTTTGTAGTGTTGATTAAAGTGTTGTTTATCTTGGGAGACTATTTCCCGTTAACGTAGAAGCATATATACGGGGCAATCTTGTCTTAAAGACAGAGTGTCATCACTCGATTCAGCACACAGTTGTAACAATTCAGATTTAGTATTTCTTGATTTCAGGTTATCAAGATTCAAGACTCAACAAGTTTGCGGCAGTTCTGAACATTGGCCTATTTGTTTATCCTTTCGAACACTTGTAATATTTATTTACTTCCCGTACTGCTTTACAATATCCAACAAATTCGACTACCAAAATTTGCACATCTTCAAACTCGAAAAAAATACTCTTATAGAAAGGACAACAAATTGAAGAAATAAATATCATGAAATATTTGAAAATAAGATAAATCTGAGAGATTTTGATACTATTTTTGAGTCTCGATGACGTTAAATTTGCAGAGTGGAGAAGAATAGCTCTTCAAAGAAAAAAACTAAAGAAAAGTCATGAATCACGAGGAGTGTTCATTATTTTAATTTCCTTTTCATGATCATTTATTGGTGTTGCAAGCATTGGATGTTGCTCAAAAAATTGAGAATATATAGGAAGTTTGGTTTTCAAATCTCTCGTTTCAACGTCGACCACGTCGTCACGACTTATCAGAATGTGTTAAGTGTAAGACTTATCGTTTCAACAGTTCAGATTCATCCAATTGCGCTCCCTCTCCCTCTCCCTCTCCCTCTCCCTCTCTCTATTTTCCTTTTAGTAATCTCATTCTCTTTTAAAAAGCAATGATTTCATATTCAATAAAAACTTATTTATATCTAGGGTTAATACCAACCAAATATTTACATGGCACATGTGTTCGCAAACACTGTTATAACTAAATTATAATTAATTAATATAATTTCTCACCTTAATCTATCTCTTAGCTATGATAAATTAATATTATTTGGTGTAAACATTAAATTTGCATAAATTTCTACCTTCATATTCTTGAAACGATAGGACTCTACATAAATAAATTAGTCAAAAATCTATATCTCAAAGCCAAGTTTGGCTATAGTATACATTCTTTTCCTTTTTCTATTTATTTTTTATGGTTGAAAATGAGGAGTCATCGATATAATTTTAAAATTCTAATTTACTTTTTCATCGGCTCTCTCAATCCAGGAATTCTTGTTATTAACCTACGAGACTAATGTCTTAGAACTAGCATGTTTTTATATATAAAAAGGAAAATGTGTTATGATCAATTTAATTGTTGGCTAACAATCATATATTGGGTGATTTGATCAACAATATAATCATGATATTTCACTTATCATTTGGTATTTTGGGACAAAAATGCACGAAAATTATTTTTTTATAAAAAAAAAAAAAAAATCACTACACATTATTTATTGTATACCTGGTTTTTAATAAAAATCGAATCTGATTTTAACTGACAGAGTACATTATTTTTTGTGTTTCGATGCACTATTTTCTGACATTATCAAATCTGTTGATTTTTTTCAGTTTTGCACTGTCACTGGCAGATGTTCGTCAAATATAACAAACAGAGTTTGATGAATATCTTGCAGGAGACTAAAAGTGCTAACATTTGACAAACTTAAAGGACCAAAACTGTTAAGTGCATACTTAAGGGACTATTTTTAACCTACCTCATAGTTAAGGGACCATTTTGTTAACTTATGGCAAACTTAAAGGACCAAAACAGTTAAGTGCATAATTAAGGGACTATTTTGAACCTACTCTATGACTATTTATGTCGTTGTGTATTTTTTCCTTGAAAAACTATGATATTTTGTGAGGAAATTTTTGTTTCCTTTTACTTTCAAACTTGAAACACTTTTATTCAAATTTGAAGGGTAAAATTAATACAATATATAACAAGCAAGCTTTTGAAAAAAAAAATCAAAGATTCTTATGTCCAAAGGGTCCTAATACGGTAGGGGAGCAGCAATGTTTTTGGGAACTTGTAAAAACAATCTCACTGTATATAAGAGCTATTTTGTTGAGTACAATCGATAAGCTGCTGGTTCATCAATTTTATGCCCTAGCTCAATTGATTAAAAGGTAAAGGCTCTGCCTAGCTACTCATTTCTTTTTCTTACATTCATTATTCCATCTCTTGTGTATTCATGAATCACGAGTGTTAGGTCCCGCGGTATGCTATGAAACAATAAAAACAAATTGAAAGTAAAAAAAAATCGAATGTCAATGCAGTTTGTAAATGTCGGCAATAATGTTGTCTGACACAAGTGACAACACTTCGATAAAACAAAAAAAACCTTTGAAGAGTAAATTACAGCGGAAATAATAAAGACACAAAGGTTTAATATTTACATAGGTTATATTGAGAATATAACGGTCAGTGACCGAAAGTATTGTATATATTTATATACAATTAAATAAATTCCTTCGTTTACAATATTACAAGATAATACAAAAGGAATTAAAAAGTTGAAGTCACATATGACTTCTGCCTGAAAAATCTATCTAAGTAGACATAGACAATATCTCATTATAATTGTTTCAATGAAGAACAAATCTAGAATCTAGGCAACAATTATAATGTTGGACAGAATGTCGTCAACACGCTCAAGCAACACTTGCGATTCAGTTTTCTGAGATGAATTATTGAGAGCTCTATTGATATTTTTGCAATGTAATTCTGGATATCGATTCACTCCTCTTCCCTCTCTATTTATAGTAGAGAGTCTTCCTTGAAAAGCTCATCGATTGGTTGTGGAGGTTGAGGGAAAGGTGGGCAACCGATAGGATTTGTTAGAGAAGATCATGGAATAAAATCCTCAACTTCTTGGACTTGTTCCCCAAGCTTACCACCAGCTTTGACTTGTTCTGCCCACGTTGTTTCATCAGTTCCTAAACACCTTGCCAAGTCACTTTTACATCGTGGTAAAAATCTTACGAGATTTGCTTCAGTCCGTGAAGTAAGGCAAAATTGTTTAACAGAATGTTAGTCCGAATGTCGTGACATTTGTTCCAACATTTTTGAATTTTAACTTAGTACTGAAAATGATATGTTGGGCAAAATGTCACAACACCAAACTCAACATTAACATTCTCCCTTTTTTTGCCTTTCTTCACAAAACCTATTCTAATCTGTGCAAGTGACTTACGGCAATGTCATAAATGTTGTCCCAACATCTATGAGTACAATAATGCTTCCCCTTAACCTGTGGTGGTATACAAACACAATATATGTATACCAGTGTATACTATTAAATAATATATAATATTACCACAAACATGGATATACACAAAACTTATAGGATTAGACAAGATAAGAAAACTAAACCATTCAAACACATCATCCCAAAATAAAAACATTGTCAGATCATCGTCAAATACATCACCAAATATCCAATCAAAACAAAAACAAACACATTCCAAATTAATCAATCATCAATCAACACCAGTTGTTCCTCCCTTGCATATTATGCATCAGTAGTAGCTTCCAGCCGCTTTCTACCTCTGCATAATCTGAGCTTGCTCTTTCCTCTACCTGGTAGCATCAGCTTCTGCTTTAGCAGTAGCAACATCAGCAGCAGCAACAGAACTCTCAGCTCTTTCCTCCCCCCGCATAGTAGAATTATCTCCCCTCTTTTTCGGAAGAAAGCAACAATAAGATCTCTGACCTGTACTAAGGCATCCCTTGTAGCATCAACCTCTGAGATTTGTTGGTTGAGCTTTGTAATTTGTTTAACCAACCAGTCTGTTTCTCTATTATTCTAATCATTATTTAATCTCATACATTGGTTTATAATAGCATGTGTAAATGAATATACTCTGTTATAGAGATATACCCTCCCAAATTTATTTGAGGATGTATCTTCTATTACAGAGTTCAAATTAGCATAAAACAACCTGACTATTTTATCAACATATGGTTCTTTGTTAGTAACAGATTCTAGGAGTTGTCTTACTTGTAGAAACTCTACCAAGCCATATTCTGAACAAGAGGTAATATCTAATATTTTTTCAGACCTAATGACTCTATTTTTGTACCACTTCCAATTTTCAGGATTAGTTTTAGTATAGAAGTTGTCTGAGTAGATATATACCTCAAGGTCAGAATCTGATTCTGTTTTGCTAGAGGAAGTAGGAGATTGTGCCTCTTCTAATGTTGCTTGAGATGTTGTGGCATCTAGGGCAACATCTGGGACAACACTTGATCTTGTAAATCTGGGAACTCCTTTCGGAAGGAATTTTTTTAGTGGAGTCTCGTCAGGAATTTCCCTTTCCTGTGGCACATCATGTTGTTCAACAACAGTTTCCAGTGGCACATCAGCATGTTCTTCAGGAACAGTAGATTCTTCAAGTTCTCTTTCGGTGTCTTCAAAGGATAGTTCGAAGTCCATGTCCTCTGTCTCGCTGCTAGAGCAAGCAGGAACCTTAGTTTCAAATCTTGATTTCTTAGAGCTGGGCTCTTGTGGAAATGTTCTTTCGAACACTCGACTTGATCTCCGAGAAGGAAAGGAGGATGAACTTGACCTTTTCCCAAGGGTAGAGAAATCTGATATAGTAACTACATCAATGGGATTGTTATCATCCCCTGGGTAACTGACAGCAAGAGATTTGTCTTCTCCTCTAAGAATAATATACGTGCACATGTTCACTGGAAGGGTTGATGAAGATACAACTATAATTTGTGGTGGACTGGTGCTCATTGGTGTGTTGTTGGTGGTGCTGGCAGACATTTGGGTTGACATTAGTGAGGTCTCCATTTGAGAATTTGGAGAAGAGGGTTTTTGGGGTTTTAAGAGGTTGAACAAAGTGATGATTCCACCGGTAGGTTGGGCTATAAGTATAACCGAGAATTGATGTGATCTTTGATCCCTTTTTTTATTTTAACTCTTTAAGAAAAGACAAGGATGGTAAAAAAAAAAAAAAAAAAAAGAACAAATGAAGAAGATATTTTATACTCTAGGCAATCTCTAAAAATTCCCTGATTTCAGGTGTTTGATTTTTGTTCAAAAATTTGCACCTAAAATTTTGGGATAAAAATATAGACATCATATTTGGAATTTAATCTTATCCTATTAAAGTTTGAATTCCAATTAAATAACATGGCATAAAAATAGAGAAGACAAGACTGATTTTCTGGAATCAGTTACGATCAACATCCCAACAAATATCATTATCTGAAAATGTCAACAGCAATGTTGGCAATATTTTGAACAACACAAGTATTATGATCCTGCAAGAACTTTTTATTTTAGCAACAAATCAAGACACGTCTTATATGTATGTTTATGAGTTTAACCACTGGACCAGTGTAACATTTTCTCATCGTGTTCTTGATCTAATCATAAAACACATATAGAATATTTTCGTGTCAAAAATTAAAAATACTTATTTAATATTCTCAAAATCCTTTTGAAGCACTTGATACTCCTATAGAATATAAACGGTATCATTTCAAGGGCTTTGCCTATTTTTCACAATTGCCAAATATTTGTAAAGGCTTTGCCTTATTTTGATACTCTCTTTTTATGATATCTAATATCATCGCAGAGAACGGTATCACTTTGATGTCATGTTCTTCTTGAAGGATCATGCTTGTGTGACCAAATAAAATGCACTATACAGTAACAATAATCAGACTTTGATATTACATAGGTAAATGTCATCGGAAATGTTAGAGACAATTCAGCCGACATTCACCAAAATGCCTTTCTAGAGATTACAAAGACCAAGAGATTTCTTCAACCTAGAAATCTCTCATGGTCCAAAACTTTTGTTAAAATATCAACTAGTTGATGAAGAGTGTCAACATGTTCAATTTGAACTAGCTATTTTTCAACCAAATCTCTTAAAAAGTGATGTCTAATATCAATATATTTTGTACATGAGTGCTGAACTGGATTTTTGGAAATATTTATGGCACTCAAATTGTCACAGTACAAAACTAAGATGTTACTTGAAAACCCATAGTCGTCTAACATATGTCTTAGCCATATTAATTGAGAACAACAACTTCCAGCGGCTACATATTCAGATTCAGCAGTTAAAAGTGAGACACAATTTTGTTTACGACTATACCAAGAAACAAGGTTATTGCCAAGATAAAAACATCATTCACTTGTACTCTTTCTATCATCCACATCACCAGCCCAATTCAAGTCACTATATCCTATTAAATTAGGATTAGTGTCTTTGGAATACCAAATTCCCAACTCACATGTGCCGGCAACATATCTAATGATACGTTTCACAGCATTTAAGTGGGAAAATTTGGGACAGGCATGGAATCGAGCACAAACACAAATACTAAACATTATATCAGGACGACTAGCAGTGAGATATAGAAGGTTACCTATCATGGATCGATACAATGTTGGGTCGATATTTTCACCAACATTATCCTTACATAACTTCTGCGACGATCCCATTGGAGTTTTCGTTTGTTTAACATTCTTCAATCCAAATCTCTTAACTAGATTCTTGGCATATTTGCTTTGGAAGATGAAGATTTCATTTCACTTTGCTTAAGCTGCAAGCCTAAGAAAAAAGTTAGTTCCCCAATCATGCTCATCTCAAATGTCGATGACATTGCTTCAACAAATGTCTTTAGGTAGGACTGTGAGGTCGAACCAAAGACTATGTCATCTACATAGATTTGAGCAATAATTATATCTACACCGTGATGTTTAATTAATAAAGTACGATCAGCTTCACCACGATTAAAACCAAATTCAAGGAGGAAGTTAGTTAGACGACCATACCATGCACGAGGAGCTTGTTTTAACCCATACAAAGCCCTTTTGAGCTTGTATACATAGTGTGGATGGTGAGGATCTTCAAATCCTTTTGGTTGTTCAACATAAACTTCCTTATCTAGAAAACCATTTAAGAATGCACCTTTTACATCTATTTGGTGTAAAGTGATTTTTAGAAAATAGGCAATGGCAAGAAGCAGTTTGATTGATTCAATTCTAGCCACAGTGCAAAGGTTTCGTCATAATCAATTCCTTCAACCTGAGTATAGCCTTGAGCAACTAGACGAGCTTTGTTTCTAACAACAGTTCCGATTCATCTGATTTATTCTTGAAAATTCACTTAGTTCCAATAACATTTGTATTATTTGGACGAGGAACTAAGTCACAGACTTCATTTCGATAAAATTGTTCAAGTTCTTGCATTGCTTGAATCCAAAAATCATTTTTAAGTGCTTCTAAAACATTTTTTGGTTCTAAAGTAGATATGCAACAAGAAAGACTAACCTTTTGGTATATGGTAGACATACACACATACCTAACCATGTCTCTGTAATTGAGTGGTTCTTTCCCTCTTGTTCTAATTCTCTAAAAACTCCCCCTATCACCTGACATGTTGGATGATTCTTCCTAATCTTTGATGAGGGGTCCCTTCTAACTTGATCTGCCAATTCAGCATTTGACTCCTCATTCGCATCCACTGTGATCTCTGGTTCAGGTTCAGATGTTGCTTCGGATGTGACAACATTTGGTTCTTCAGCAGTCTGCACATTTTCCACTGAAACTGTAATGTTATTTTTAGTTGTATTTCCTGTAAAATCAGAGAAATCATCAAAAACAACATTTACAGACTCTTGTACATTTTGGTCCTTAGATTGTACACTCGATAAACATGACTATTTTGAGAATAACCAACAAAAAATCCTTTGTCACTTTTAGAGTCAAACTTTGCCAACTTATCTCTATCATTTAAAATGTAACAAATACACCCAAAAATATAAAAGTAACTCAATTTAGGTTTCTTTTTATTTATTAGTTCATAGGGTGTCATCTTTGTTCCAGGCCTTAGATAGACTCTATTAGTGATGTGACACGCAGTATTTAAGGCTTCAGCCCAAAAACGTTTTGACAATTTTTTAGAACTAAGCATAACTCAAGTCATTTCTTGCAATGTTCTATTCTTCCTTTCAGCCACCCCATTCTGTTGAGGAGTTTTGGGGGCTGAAAACTCATGGAAATTCCCTTTTTTCTCACAAAATTTTGTGAAGGAGCTGTTTTCAAATTCTTTTCCATGGTCGATCTAATCTGAAAAATAGGAGAATAGAACAAGTTCCTAATTCTAGAGTGCAAAATTTTAAACATGTCAAAAGTTTGTACTTTTATTTCAAAAAATATATCCATGAATATCTAAAAAAATCATCTACTATCACATAGGAATACCTCATGCCTCCTAAATTGTCTATCTCAATTGGACCCATAAGATCCATGTGCAATAATTGAAAACAGTGAGACGTACCTGAATGTTATTCGTCATTTTGGACAACAATATGGGAAACACGAGTCTGCTTACCTTTTAGACAATCTTCACAAACAGTTTTACATTTATGGCTAAGATTGGGTAAGCCTCTAACCGCTTCATATGAGATCAATTTTTTTCAGATTGCGGTAGTTGACATACCCCAACTTTTGGTGCCATAGTGTTATGTCGGTGATCTTGACATTATTGCATGTTTCATGTCTCGCAACAAGATAGCAATTATCATCTGTTCTCGTACCTGACATAACACATTCATTAGCTTCATTTGTAACTTTACAGGCATTCTTATTGAATTTTACCTCAAGATCGTCATCACACAGTTGACTAATACTAATTAAATTAGCCATTAAACCCTCAACGTGTAAGACATTTCTTAAAGCTGAAAATCCAGGAACATCCAAGATTTCTCTTCCAATTATTTTTCTTTTACTGCCACCTCCATAAGTTACGCTACCTCCATTGAATGACTCATATTTCTTTAGAAACTCCTTTGTACATGTCATGTGGCGAGAACACACACTATCAAAGTACCAAGAACCTGAATTGTTAGTTCTTAAAGCAGTTATCGCAACATTACAAGTTACATCCATTTTGAGAACTCAAACTCTTTTAAAACATTTTTTACCTTTCAGTTTGAAATGTTGCTTTGAATGTTGTCCGAGATGTGGGACAGTCTTTTAGACAACATTTCACTCACAAAATTCTGAAGTTTGAAATAGTAAGGTTTTAATTGTCCAGGGGAGTTACAATGATGACACACAAATTTCTTTTTCTTTGACATCTATGAGAACTTATCTTTCATTCCTTTTTCTTTTACAAAACATATTTTCTCATTTTTGTCAAATACACTAGAGCCTGTAGTTTCAAAAGAGTTTTAGTACCCAATACCTGTATATGACAGTTTACTAAAGCTAAGTATTTCGTCCAATTTAGAAGTCCCTGAGTTGAACTTATGAAAGGTTTCTTCGGCTACATCCAGTTTTGCACGAATCTTACCAAATTCTATATCATTTTTGGTAAGTGCAACCTCTAAACGGGTTATTATGCCTTTTAGATCTACATTCTCACGAGTTAAAGATTTAGCTTTTGATTCAAGTTGCTTGGATTCAACGATTAAGGCTTGACAAATATTTTGTAATTCCTTAATCATCTCATCGTTGCATTCAACTTGATTCAAACACTCAGCCTCACCACTAGAAATAAAACCACTAAAGTAATTAACATCAGGATAGTTAAAGAATATGTACCTTTCGGGTGTTGCTGGAGATACAGATGTTGCCTGAAATGTAGTGACATCTGGAGCAACATTATAGACGACATCTTCATTATCTGACAGTGACTGTTCGTAAACAGTGGCCAGCATTGCTTGTGATTTAACTTCTTGATCTCCTTCGTCTTCTCCTTCATCGTCACTAAGTGAGACCCACAGATTCTTACCAAATTTCCTTAGAGTGTTTGCACATTCATTAGCATAATGACCCCAACCCGAGCATGCATGACATTGCATAGACTCTAGTTGTTTGGGATCAAATTTAGTACGATCTGAATTCGCACTTCTTAGTAGACTTCCTTTTTGAGTACTTGGAAGGAACTTTGTGGGTTTTTAATTGAAGCATTGGATTTGATACTGTTTAGATTTGGATTGATTCTTTTTATTGTTGAACTTCCTCACCATCGAATTGTATTTTAGTGAGTAAGGCAATATTAGCACCTTCACCAAATTCTTCAAGATCTTCATCCTCTTCATTAATTTGATTTTCCGAGGATTGGACTTGAAGTGCCACATTCTTGCTCTTATATAGTTCCCTTTAATTCTCAATGTTCATCTCATAGGTTTTGAGAATGTTCATCAAGGTATGAAGGTCCATAGTAGCAAGATTGTGATCTTCTTTAATGGCACAAATCTTTAAGTTGAACTTTTCAGGAAGAGATCGGAGAGCCTTTTCAACAAGTAGAGTGTTGATTAATGGTTCACCAAGCACTTGACATTCATTAGATATGTCAATCAACTTTTCAAAATAGGATTTAATGTCATCCGTTTCTTCCATCCTTAAATGTTCATATTTGCCCATAAGCATGTGTAGCTTTGTACGACGAACACTTGAACTACCTTCACAATGAATTTGCAAAGTATCTCATGCATCCTTAGTCGTAGTGCAGTTTTGAATGAGTTTGAACATGTAAAGATCAACCCATCCAAAAATTGCATTTAGGGCCTTTTCGTTAAAACTAGCGTTATTGGTTTCTTCCGCCGTCCATTCGAATTCAGGTTTAACAAGAATATCACATTTCTCATCCGGCGGCAACATTGGAATAACATACCCATTGGTTATAGATCTCAATGCCCTAACATCAATTTATTTGATGTGAGAACGTAGGCGAATCTTCCAATAGGCATAGTTTGTACCATCTAAAATTGGAAGTCTACCAATATTTGGATTAGCCGAATCTATTGCTTCAAATGATAGGATCAAGCACTTATTGTGTTAAGTATTGGCTCTGATACCACTTGTTGGGTCCCAGGGGTATGCTATGGAACAATAAAAACAAGCTGAAAGTAAAAACAATTTGAATGCCAATGCAGTTTGTAAATGTCGGCAATAATGTTGTCTGACACAAGTGACAACACTTCGATAAAACAAAAAAAACCTTTGAAGAGTAAATTGCAGCGAAAATAATAAAGACACAAAGGTTTAATATAACCTATGACGGTCAGTGACCGAAAGTATTGTATATATTTATATACAATTAAATAAATTTCTTCTTTTACAATATTACAAGATAATACAAAAAGAATTAAAAAGTTGAAGTCGCAGATGACTTCTGCCTGAAAAATCTATCTAAATAGACATAGACAACATCTCATTATAATTGCTTCAATGAAGAACAAATCTAGAATCTAGGCAACAATTATAATGTTGGACAGAATGTCGTCAACACGCTCAGGCAACACTTGCGATCCAGTTTTCTGAGATGAATTATTGAGAGTTCTCTTGATATTTTTGCAATGTAATTCTGGATATCGATTCACTTTTATTCCCTCTCTATTTATAGTCGAGAGTCTTCCTTGAAAAGCTCATCGATTGGTTGTGGAGGTTGAGGGAAGGGTGGGCAGCCGATAGGATTTATTGGAGAAGATCATGGAACAAAATCCTCAACTTCTTGGACTTGTTCCCCAAGCTTAGCACCAGCTTTGACTTGTTCTTCCCACGTGTTTCATCAGCTCCTAAACACCTTGTCAAGTCACTTTTACATTGTGGTAAAAATCCCACGAGATTTGCTTCAGTCCGTGAAGTAAGGCAAAATTGTTTAACAGAATGTTGGTCCGAATGTCGTGACATTTGTTCCAACATTTCTGAATTTTAACTTAGTACTGAAAACGATATGTTGGGCAAAATGTCATAACACCAAACCCAACATTAACAACGAGGTTGTAATTTAGTGATTTTTGCCATATTAGCAATTTTTAAATCAAGTTTGAATTTTCATAGAACAAGATTTGTTTGATGCCTTGTAAAAAGTTCGTCTCTATCCTGTTGTTGGAACTAGAATGAGGGTGTGTATGGTATGAAGAAAAATGTTTTATTGGGAAACAAGTAGATTTTTTATTTATTTTCTAGCGTGTCTGGTAAAAAAATATTTTAAGAGCATTGAAATGTAATGTAGCTGATGATGCATTCATTTTATTGTCATGATCTCCTAGCTTAATTGATTTTAGGGAAGGCTGTGGCTGCTCTTTTCTTTTTAATATTCATTTCATCTCTTGTGTATTAATGAAGCTGCTTATTTTCTGTCTACATCAACTTTTGAAAAGAGTAATGATACATGAATTGTGTTTTGTGCACATTAATGGTTTTTGCTGAACTCATCCTTCTCCATATATTCATTAAATATACAAGTCTTTGGCTAAACTTGACAGGAACATCACATGTGAAAAACTATGGCTTCATACAAACATATCAAAAAGTCTCATAATTGAAGGCAATAATGATCTTTTAACCAACATTTTATTGCTCCTCCCAGCAAGACCACTCTTCAGATTCAATCTTGTTTCAAGACGGTGGTTGTCTCTCATCTCGGATTCCCGTTTTCCTTCCTCTGAAACCTGAATCTTTCACAAGCGCACTGGTTTAATTCTTTGTCGCAATCACATCCACGACAAGTACATTGTGTGTAACCCAACTACAAAGGAATTCAATACTCTTCCGAGCCCAAGTTTAAAGTCACTAAACATGAGTTTGACCTTTGACCATTCAATAGCACCTCATTACAACGTTATAAGTGTTGGACATGGTCTCCCTATTGAGATATACTCTTCAGATACCAATTCCTGGAGGCGATCTAGAGCTAAGTTTCCAAAACCATTTAGAAGCTACTTGGGAAATGGTAAGGGAATTTTCTTCAATGGAGCTATCTTTTGGACGTTTAGATGGTTAAATAGCTTTTGCTATTTTGATATTGATACGGAAATTATTCACTCTTATAAAATGGCAAAAATGGATAGTGTTAAATATACACAATATACACACAATATACATGTATATTGTGTCTCGGACTCAGTCCCCTTTTGTACCGTGTATAACCGTATATATGGGTAAATATTTAGTATCCTAGTTTAGGTATTGTAATGTAATTAGTATTGTACACTTACCATAATAATTGTATTACCATAAATGTATAGTTAGTATCCAAGTAGAATAAGGTTTTAGAAATAGAATAGGAATAGGATTCTCCTATTATGGAAATATGTAACTTGTATAAATAGTCTTTCAATTAATGAAAATAATCAAGGGATTAATTCTTTCATGGTATCAAGAGTCTAGGTTTATTTTCTCTCCCAATTCTCCACTTTTTCCGTCGAAATCCCTAGCCAAATCCAAGACCTTGCTCTCGGGTTTCGTGCCGACGAGAACCCCCTTCTTCCAAAAACTTTTCTCCCTAATCCCTCAATCACATATTGTTCTATCAATATGTCTACATCCCGGAACATGTTTCATCCTGCCCATACAGTTTCTAACATCAAGAATAACATCCCTCTTGTTCTTGAATTAGAAAACGTCCAATATGCGACGTGGGCCGAACTGTTCAAAATTCACGCACAATCGCATCAAGTCATCCATCACATAATCCCCGCGGCTCCTGAGGATACGGGGGTGACAAAATGTGAGGATGATCCTAAGTTGTGGACAACTATTGATGCTACCGTCCTTCAGTTGATAAATTTCATCATATCTACCGACCTTTTGCAAACAATTATTGAGCCTGACGCTACGGCACAGGCGACTTGGGATAGACTGCGTGATATATTCCAAGATAATCAAAATTCTAGAGCCGTTACCCTTGAGCAGGATTTCTCCCACGTCAATATGGAAGATTTTCCTAATGTTTCGGCTTATTGCAAAAGATTAAAGGAATTGGCGGACCAACTTCACAACATTGGCGCGCTGTTTTCGAACGATCGTTTGGTCCTCAAAATAGTTTTCGGCCTCTCCGAGGCCTATAGTGGTGTGGAAACGCTTCTTCGGTAAAGCAATCCTCTTCCGCAATTTTATCAGGCTCGTTCTATGCTTACACTAGAAGAAGCAGGCATGGCCAAACGAGAGGCTACCGGTGCTAGTCCCGTAGTCATGATGACCGAGTCCACGGTGTATCCTACCGCTTCCAAAAACTCAGGCCAAACTTGCAACAACGGTGGCGGCAAAAAGGGTGGAAATAAGAAAAATAATGGCAAAAACCGCGACGGCAACAACAGCGGCAGCTGGCAAAATGGTGGTGGCGGTGGGGCTCCTCGCGGTGGTCAGCAGCAGCATCAACAGTTTTGGAGCCCACGAGTGGGCCCCTATACAATGGCAGTGGGCCCCACAACAGTAGTTTGGGCCCAGCCAGTTTACCTCCCAGCGACAGTTTCAGCCCAATTGGCAGTGGCCAGCCCAGCAGCAGTCCAAGCCCAATTCGGCCTAGTCCAGTTACATCCAGCAATCTGGGCCGAGACCGCAAGCAGGGGTGGTTGGGCCTCGGCCCCCGCAAGCCTATCACGCAGCAGCACCCACGCCTACCGACATCGAAGCTGCAATGCACACGCTTGGTTTAAATCCACCATACCCAAATTGGTATATGGACACCGGGGCCACTACCCACATGACATCCGATTCAGGTACGCTCTCATCTTATTTCAATTTGAGCAACCCCCGCGGTATAATTGTTGGTGATGGTAATTCTTTTCCAATTCGTGGTTATGGTCATAAAACATTATCTCCCTCTCATCCTCCTCTTATCTTGAAAAATACCCTACACACCCCCAAATTGATTAAAAACTTAGTCCATGTCCGTAATTTCACTACTGACAATTCTGTTTCTATTGAATTTGATCCATTTGGTTTCTCTGTGAAGGATTTCAAAACGGGGAGTCCTCTCATGAGGTGTGATAGTAGGGGAGATCTTTATCCTATCACACCCAGTTCCGGTCCATCGAGTCAAGCCCTGCCGTCAGCTTTTGCAGCCATTTCTCCTTCCTTATGGCATGTTCATCTTGGTCATCTGGGGTCCTCTATTTTGTCATCTTTAGATAAAAATGGTTTTATTTCATTTAAGGGTACGAGTCGTACTCCAAATTGTCAATGTTGTTTTTTAGAAAAAATTGTTAAGTTGCCATTTGTAGACTCCAAATCTCATACTTTAATGTCATTTGATATTATTCATAGCGACTTATGGACGTCTCATATTCTTAGTTCTGTGGGTCATCGGTATTATGTTCTTTTTGGATGATTATTCTAAGTTTTTATGGACGTTTCCGATAGCGAAAAAATCTCAAGTTTTTTCCATCTTCCTCAAATTTAGAGCATTCATCAAAATCCAATTCGACCGATAAATAAAAAATATTCAATGTGATAATGGCAAAGAATGTCACAATGGGGTGTCTCGGGAATTCTGTGCTAATAATGGGATAAATTTTCGTTTCTCTTGTCCTCATACATCTTCACAAAATGGGAAAGTCGAACGCAAAATTTATTCCATAAATAACATTGTCCGAACATTATTGATTCATGCTTCCGTACCCCCGTTTTTTTGGCATCATGCTCTCCAAATGGCTACATATCTCCTTAACATAATTCCTTCCAAAGGTCTGGCATATTCTTCCCCTCTTCAAGTTTTATATAATAAAACTCCTTCTTATTCTCATCTTCGAGTCTTTGGGTGCTTGTGTTATCCGTTATTTTCATCCACCACAATTAACAAACTTCAGGCCCGGTCTACTCCGTGTGTGTTTTTGGGTTTTCCGTCTAATCACTGTGGTTACAAATGGTTTGATTTATCCTCCAATAAAATCATCATTAGTCGCCATGTAATTTTTTAGGAAACCCAATTTCTATTTGCTAAAATTAATACTCCCGTGCCTAGTTCGTATAATTTTTTGGATGAACAAATATCCCCGTATATTATTCAGCAATTTTCGGACATCTCCCGCACCCAAAATTCTCCAGCAGGCCCACTGCCCGCTGCCCCCACTGACCTGTCACCCCCTGTCTATCCCAGCACCTCCACTGGACCAGTTCCAGCCCACACTGGAACGGGTCCAGTCACTGCTCCAGATTACCGTGATGGGCCAGCAGGCCCACTGCCTGCTGGCCAGTCCGTCCCGCACCCAGCAAATTCCCAAAATCCGTCCAATTCTTCCTCGAGTCATAGACCGGTCACTCATAGTCAACGGGGTGTTTTTAAACCAAAAAGACATTTTAATTTACATTCTAATGTTCTTAAATCACTCTTACCCCGAAATCATGTGTCTGCATTAAATGACCCAAATTGGAAAATTGCTATGACCGGTGAATTTAATGCTTTTACTGATAATAAGACGTGGGTGTTGGTACCCCGTCCATTTGGTATTAATATTATTCGATCTATGTGGATTTTTGCTCATAAGGAGAATTTAGATGGTTCATTTTCACGGCATAAGGCGCGACTTGTGGGTGATAGTAAGACTCAGCAAGTTGGTATAGATTGTGGTGAGACATTTAGTCTGGTGGTCAAGCCGGCTACCATTCACACAGTGCTAAGCTTGGCTCTTTCGAAGGCATGGCATATTCATCAGTTAGATGTCAAGAATGCTTTCCTACATGGGGATCTCAAGGAAACAATCTATATGCATCAGCCTTTGGGATTCAAGATCCCAAACATCCACATCATGTTTGTTTATTGAAGAAGTCCTTATATGGACTTAAGCAGTATCTCCGGGCCTGGTATACAAGGTTTGCTGACTATGTTTCGACTATTGAGTTCACTCACAGCAGGTCAGATAATTCCTTGTTCATCTACCACCGTGGTTCGTCCTTGGCCTACATTCTGTTGTATGTGGATGATATAATTTTGACTGCCTCTTCCGATGCCTTACGCCAGTCTATCATGACCATGCTCAGCTCTGAGTTTGCTATGAAAGACTTAGGGCCCTTGAGTTACTTTTTGGGGATTGTCATCACAAGTCATTCCGATAGATTATTCTTATCGCAACGGAAGTATGCAGCTGAGATCATCGAGAGGGCTGGGATGTCATTCTGTAAGTCCACTTTCACTCCAGTTGATATGAAGCCCAATCTTAGTGCCGCAGCCGGCGTTCCCTACGAGGACCCGACCCGCTATTGTAAGTCTTACAGGGGCCCTTCAGTATCTTACCTTTACGAAACTGGATATTACATATGCTGTCCAGCAGGTGTGTTTGTTCATGCATGATGCCAGAATTGAGCACATGAATGCACTCAAACGCATCATTCGGTATATTCAGGGTACACTGGACTATGGTTTGCATTTATATCCTTCCTCGACATCCACACTTGTCTCATATACGGATGTTGATTGGGGTGGCAGTCCAGACACCATACGGTCTACGTCTGGCTATTGTATGTTCCTTGGCAACAACTTGGTCTCCTGGTCTGCGAAGCGCCAGTCGACTCTATCCCGCTCAAGTGCCGAGGCTGAATATCGAGGGGTAGCTAATGTGGTCTCGGAATCATGTTAGTTACGTAATTTGCCTTTGGAGCTTCATTGTCCCATCCAGAAGGAAACCTTGGTTTATTGCGATAATATTAGTGCCATCTACCTTTCTGGTAATCCGGTTCAGCACCAACGCACTAAGCATATCGAGATGGACATTCACTTTGTCTGCGAAAAGGTTGCTCAGGGTCAGGTACGCTTCTGTCACGTCCCGTCAAGATATCAGATTGCAGACATCTTTATAAAGGGTCTTCCCTCGGTCCTTTTTGAATATTTTAGGGACAGTCTCAGCGTTCGAAGACCGCCCACTATGATTGCGGGGGTGTGTTAAATATACACAATATACACACAATATATATATTGTGTGCATATTGTGTCTCGGATTCAATCCCCTTTTGTACCGTGTATAACCGTATATATGGATAAATATTTAGTATCCTAGTTTAGGTAATATTGTAATTTAATTAGTATTGTACACTTACCATAATAATTATATTACCATAAATGTATAGTTAGTATCCAAGTAGAATAAGGTTTTAGGAATAGAATAGGAATAGGATTCTCCTATTATGGAAATATGTAACTTGTATAAATAGTCTTTTAATTAATGAAAATAATCAAGGGATTATTTAGTATCTACTACTTTGGATGCATCCACGGGAATTTATATCTGGTTGGCTATTCAGTTAGTGAGTGCCATGATGTTGGCGTCTTTGAATTGGGAAATGACTATTCGTCTTGGAGCCTAAAGTGTCTCATTGATCGATGTGAACTAGATGTTTACAATAGTAGAAGGAAGGGATTCAGGAACCATATTTAGACGTCCACAGGCCACCCGGGAAGTTGTCATTTCCTTCAGTTCATCATTTTATTGAGAATCCATTCTGGATAAGAAGCAAACTGAGTAACATAGGCCAGTAGTAATATGGAAAATGTATCTCACTTCAGTTGCTCTATCTTTTTTATAATCATTTGGAATTTATCACTTCAGGAATTAAAATCTCTGTTTTTGTGTCTTCCTTCACTCTTCCTTCTAGTGAATGTAGCAATTATGTACTTTGAATTATCCGGGTGACCTGCCCATTTCCCTACTTTATCTACATATTTTTGGTTTGTTGATGAAATGGGGAAGGCGATGAATAATAGCTGAAATGGTGATTATTCCTGTACACCATTTGTTAGTGTATAGTGATGATACAATTGAAGAAATATAGGATGAAATGGCCATCATTCCTGCATGCAAAGAAAAATGTATGATTTTACAGAAACAGAAAATTAACTACTAGAAGAAGGAAAAAAAACTCTTTAAAACAGCTAAAATAGAAACTTTGCAATTTGTTCTCAAAGGACCGTCTGTATCATGGTCCGATATGGACTCAACAAATTGTAATTCATGTATATTTGTAATTATGATATTAGTCTTGTACTAGGAAAAGGTATTAGAATTAGAATAGGAAAGGTAGAATTATTTTCCTATAATGTCCATATTTTGGAATTGTATATTTGTATATATACCTCTCATTATCAATGAAAATAATCAAAGGATTATTTCTTTAATGGTATCAGAAGTCTAGGACTAAAATACCTTCTCTCCAACACTTCCGTTGCCCCCTTCTTTTCTCGGTTTCCGTGCCTATTTTTTCTCCTCCTCTATTCCCAAATTTTCTTCCAAATTCCTCATTCACCTATTGTTCTTTCGTTATGTCTACGTCAAAGAACATGTTTTATCCTGCCCTTACAGTTTCTAACATCAAGAACCACATCTCTATTGTTCTTGAACTGGAAAACGTCCAATACGCGACGTGGGCAGAATTATTCAAAGTTCATGCACGCTCGCATCAAGTCCTCCATCACATAATCCCCTCGGTACCTGGCGCGGAAAAGGTGCCTACCCCCGAGGATAATCCTACGTTATGGACAACCCTTGATGCTACCGTTCTCCAGTGGATTTATTCCACTATCTCTACAGACCTCTTACACACGATTATTGAACCTGACGCCACGACGATGGAAACTTGGAATAGGGTGCGTGATATTTTTCAAGATAAAAAAAATTCCCGTGTTGTCACTCTTGAGCAGGAATTTCCCATGTCAACATGGAGGATTTTCCAAACGTCTCAGCCTATTGTAAAAGGCTGAAGGAATTGGCGGATCAACTAAGAAACGTTGGTGCGCCCGTCACCTATGATCGTTTTGTTCTTCAGATGGTTGTAGGCCTATCCGAGGCCTACAATGTCGTTGGAACGCTGCTTCATTAAAGTAATCCTCTTCCGCCTTTTTACCAAGCCCGTTCCATGCTCACTTTAGAAGAAGTCGGCTTGGCAAAAAAGGCGGTTACCGGTGCACATTCTGTCATGATGATGGCCATGTCAGACAATCTTCACTCATTCTCCGACTATTCTGGCCGAAACCGTAATAACGATGGCGGCAAAAAAGGTCAAAATTGTAAAAATAATGGCAAGAAGCGCGGCGACAGTCGCGGCGGTACCAGAAATCGAAACAGTGGCGGCAGAAATAATGGTGGTCGGAACAGTGGACCACAAACCAACTGGCAGCAGTCGTGGGCCTACTGGCCGTGAGGCTAGGCCAGTGGCCAGTGGCCAGTGGCCCAACTACCCTTACCACCGTCACCAATTCCCGGGAATAGGCCCAATTCCAAAATGCTTCCAGGCCCAGTTTCCCAGTCCAGAATTCTAGTTCCAGTTCTCGGCCTGCTGGGCCATGGCAGCAGGCTAGCTTATTAGGGCCTCCGCAGGCCTTCACTACAGCGGGCCCAGCTTCGGTCCCAACACCTACGGATATTGAGCCTGCAATGCATACACTCGGATTAAATCCTCCGAACGGAAATTGGTATATGGACATTGGTGCCACTTCTCACATGACATCCGCACCAGGTACTCTTTCGTCTTATTTCAATTTGAGAAACAATCGTGGTATAACTATTGGTAATGGTCATTCAATTCCAATTCGTGGTTATGGTCACACAAATTTGTTTCCCCTATATCCACCTTTTGTTTTAAAAAATATTCTTCATGCCCTCACTTAATTAAAAATTTGGTGTCTGTCCGGAAATTCACCATTGATTATTGGGTGTATTAATTTTGACCTATTTGGATTCTCTGTGAAGGATTTCAAGACAGGGATACCTATAATGAGATGCAATAGTAGGGGAGAACTTTATCCACTCACCACCACAACCATTTCCACACGTCAAGCCACACCTTCCACGTTTGCCACTCTTGATCCTTCCTTGTGGCATGCACGTTGGGTCATCCGGGGTCATCTATTATTTCTTCTCTGCATAAAAATAATTTTATTAATTGTAAGGGTACGCGTAGTACTTCACTTTGTCCTTCTTGTCCATTAAGAAAATATGTTCGATTTCCGTTTGTAGCCTCTACTTCTCGTACATTTATGTCGTTTGACATCATTCATAGTGATTTGTGGACATTTCCCGTTTTAAGTTCTTTGGGTCATTGTTATTATGTCTTATTCTTGGATGATTATTCTAACTTTTTGTGGACCTTTCCTTTATCCAAAAAGTCTCAAGTTTTTTCCAATTTCTTAAACTTTAGAGCATTCATCCGTACTCAATTCGAACGGAAAATTAAAAACATTCAATGTGATAATGGCAAGGCAATATGATAATGAGCCGTTTCAGGATTTTTGTGCCACTCGTGGCATATCTTTTTGGTTTTCTTGTCCACATACGTCCTCTCAAAATGGGAAGGCCGAAAGAAAAATTTGTACCATTAATAATATTGTCTGAACCTTGCTAGCCCGTGCTTCATTGCCTCCTTCTTTTTCGCATCATGCTTTACAAATGGCTACATATCTACTTAACATCCTCCCTAACCAAGGCTTAGCATATCAATCCCCACTTAAAATTCTTTACAATAAAGATCCTTCGTATTCTCATCTTATGGTGTTTGGGTGTCTATGTTATCCACGTTTCCCGTCTACTACAATTAACAAACTTCAAGCTCGTTCAACCGCTTGTGTGTTTTTGGGTTATCCATCTAATCATCGTGTTTATAAATGTTTTAATTTATCCTCTAACAAAATCATAATTAGTCGCCATGTTATATTTTATGAAACCCAATTTCTATTTGCTAAATTGCGTAGTTCGGTGTCTAGTTCATATAATTTTTTGGATGATGGGATCTCACCATATATTCTCCACCATTTATCCGAGATGTCCCGTGACCCAAATCCGCCAGCAGGCCCACTGCCTGCTGGCCTACAAAATCCCATTCCAGCGTCAACTCGGCCAGCAGGTCCACTGCCTGCTGGCCTACAAAATCCCATTCCAGCGTCAACTCGGCCAAAAGGTACACTGCTTGCTAGCCCAACTCGTCTCAACCTTGGTCCCGGATCTCAGCCCAGTCTTTTTTTCGGTGATGATCCAAGATCACGACACACTTCTAGAATTGTTCCATCTTCAGTTTCTCAATCAGTTATTGGGCCAGAAGACCCACTACCTGTTGGCCAGTCCACTTCCACCTAGTAAATCCCCCAATCCCGTCCAATTCCACATCGATTCAAGGGCCAGTTACTCATAGCCAATGGGGTATTGTTAAACCAAAAAGGCATTTTAATCTTAATTCTGATGTCACTAAATCTCATCTACCACGTAACCTTGTGTCTGCCCTTCATGACCCGGATTGAAAATTGGCCATAGATAACGAATATAATGCTCTTACTGAAAATAAGACATGGGAGTTGGTGTCCCGTCCACCTGGTGTTAATATTATTCGGTCTATGTGGATTTTTACTCATAAAGAAAATTCGTACGGTTCTTTTGAAAGGCATAAGGCTCATCTTGTAGGTGATGGTAAAACACAAAAGGTTGGTATGGATTGTGGAGAGACATTTAGTGTGGTGGTCAAACCGGCTACCATTCGCACTGTTCTTAGTCTAGCTCTCTCGAAAGCATGCCTCATTCACCAGCTGGATGTGAAAAAGGCTTTCTTACACGATGATCTTAAGGAGACGGTATACATGCATCAGCCCTTGAGTTTTAGAGACTCCAATTATCCTCATCATGTATGTTTGATGAAGAAGTCCTTGTATGGGCTTAAGCAGGCCCCACGGGCTTGGTATAAAAGGTTTGCAGATTATGTGTCTACTATTGGATTTTCTCACAGCATGTCTGATCATTCTCTGTTCATCTATTAGCGTGGTACTTCTCTGACATACATTTTATTATATGTTGATGATATTATCTTAACTGCCTCATTGGATCTTCTAAACATGTCTATCATAACCCTTCTCAGTTCTAAATTTGTTATGAAAGACTTGGGACCCTTGAGTTATTTTTTTGGCATCGCAGTCACTCGTCATGCAGGTGGTCTATTTTTATCACAGAAGAAGTATGCGGCAGAGATTATTGAGAGAGCTGGCATGTCATCTTGTAAGTCTGCTTCTACTCTGGTTGATACAAAACTGAAGCTGAGTGCTACGTCTAGCACACCATACGAGGACCCCACCCATTATCGTAATCTTGTAGGGGCTCTTTAGTATCTGACTTTTACGAGACCATATATTACCTATGCAGTACAGCATGTGTGTTTATTTCATGATCCGCAAATTGAGCACATGCATGCGCTCAAACGCATTATACGATACATACAGGGCACACTTGATTTTGGATTGCATTTGTATCGGTCCTCCGTCTCTACTCTTGTATCATATACTGATGTTGATTGGGTGGTTTCCAGATACTAGACGTTCAACATCTGGTTATTGTATGTTCCTTGGGGATAACTTGGTCGCGTGGTCGGCTAAATGCCATGCTACTTTATCACGATCCAGTGCGGAGGTCGAGTATCGAGGGGTAGCCAATGTGGTGTCTGAGTCATGTTGGCTATGCAATCTTCTACTAGAGCTACATTATCCTATTCAGAAAGCTACCTTGGTCTACTGTGATAATGTGAGTGCAGTCTATCTTTTTAGAAATCCGGTCCAACATCAGCGCACTAAACATATCGAGATGGATGTACACTTTGTTCGAGAAAAGGTAGCTCGTGGACAAGTACGCGTCCTCCATGTCCCTTCGCGATACCAGATTGCAGACATGTTTACTAAGGGTCTTCCATTGGTTCTATTTGAAGATTTTAGGGACAGTATCAGCGTACATCAACCACCCGCTATGACTGCGGGGGTGTAAAGGACAGTGTGTATCATGGTCCGATTTGGACTCAACAAATTGTAATTCATGTATAATTGTAATTATGATATTAGTCTTGTACTAGGAAAAGGTATTAGAATTAGAATAGGAAATGTAAAATTACTTTTCTATATTGTCCATATTTAAGAATTGTGTATTTGTATATATACCTCTCATTATCAATGAAAATAATGAAAAGATTATTTCTTTAGGTTATGAAACTGAAGTATGCAATTTATAGTGAATAGGGGTGATTGTGGAATTGGAGCTTGAAGAACCTATGTGTTACTTGACGTAAGACTATCGTGGTTGATTTTTCACATCATTTGAATATTTGCCTTAGAGTTTTAATATTTTTAGCAAGTCGATCACCTGCCTTAGTCGTAATAGGTTGTAACTGTCATTGATCATACTCAGTATATAATAACTTTATAATAAGTATATAACAAGTAAATAATCACTTTATAATCAATGTATAATAATTATACTGGCTAAAATTTGTAAAATAAAAATTAAGGATATCTTTTGTTGTGAATTTTACATCTAATGAAAAAGCTCTCCTAATCGAGCAAAAAAAGAAAAAACTCCGCTACTTCTTCTTGCAATCTACTTAATTACTATCTACATGCAAAACTCCGGATGTTTGTATTATATCAGGACAAAATCTAAAAAGAATAAATAAATGAGTTGCAGAGAACAATTCGAACTGAGGTAATGTGGACCCTGGACCCACAAGGGTATAAACAAATTTGAGTGAGGTTACAACTTTTTTGGGATTATATGAACAAAAGGTCATCAAAGAGCCTTAAATGAGGATAAGAAATTAGGTCACGAAATGACAATATCAATATTTTGTCATATTTTGCATGGCAGTAGCCACGTTGTAAGGGAAGAAGCAAAACTCAAAAGGCATCTCGACAACTAAATTTGTCATTTATTCCTTTTAGACACTTAGTAACAAAGCAAAAAAAAAAGATGGAACAAGAGAAATACAAACATCAAAGGGTTTAAGTAATTAATTATATCGTAGATGAATTTTTAGTATTTAAAAAAATATTTATAAGCGGTAATATTTTATAATAAGCGGAGAAGAAAAGAATACTGACGTTAAAGAGTTTAATTAATTAATATCATAGATGAATTTTATACTATTAAAATATTTTAAAACTATTTATAAGCTGTAACATAGTATACTAAGTGAAGTTAGTAACCAAACAAATGAAACAGATTGTATGTCGAATTAAATTATATTACACTAATTTATGTTATTAGTATGTATATAAGTTAAATTCATCACAAATATGTATATGTAAATGTGGGTATGTGTATATGCAACTAGGAGGTGAGGTTTTGGTTAGGGTAGATGCAATTCTAGATTTAGAGAAAGACAAAAGAAAGGAAATTTGTGCTTTTAGTCCCTACAAATTATTGAGTTTGAATTTTACTTTTTATAATATCTGATTAAGCACATTTCACCTTCGATTAATTAAAATATGCAATTTATTCCTTCACCTTGTGAATCCTTATAAATATAACAAATCATTAAGTGTAAATTATTTAGTTATCTATGTGTTAGGTCTAATTTTTACTGTTACTTTCTATTTGAGGTGTTTCTAATAATAATAGTAATAATAATAATAATAATAATAATGCATTTCCTATGTAAATAAATCATAAAAAATTAAATTTTACTATAACTAACAAATCAAAAGTGTATTATCCTAAATAGGAGTAACTGTTTTCAAAGCACTAGATAGCAAAATTTTGTTTGATAAGATTAACTTTGATTACACGTTTATAAAGGAGAATTATAGGATTTTTCGCTTCAAAAATAAACTTGAATACTGGGTTGGGCCGGAATAACATGACAACAGCCAGAACTAAATATTGTGGGCCTATATTGGTGGGATCTGATTCTTCATAAGGTGAAGGTAGAAGTGGCACAATTTGAACACTGGACTTCTTAAGGGGGGGTTTCAATCATAAGTCAATTCATTTTTCATAAAAAAGAGAAGTAAAAAAACAAATTGAACTTTTCCATAATATCTAAGAAAATATATATATCAAATTTATTTATTTCAGATAATTAGGAAATAAAAATGTAACATCACATAAAAATTAATTAAACAAATATTTGAAGAAAAATGGAACGATTGGTACCAAATTGATGAAACATAAACGAATCAAGACATTAAAACTTACCAGCAAAGGGTGTAGAGGGATGTTAAAATCTCTTTTACTATTAATCAGAGGTCTCGAGTTCGAGTCATTGGAATGGAGAACTTCATGTAAGTCCACTTTATCCCTCTTAGAAAACCTACCCAACATGAATCTGTAGTGGTTCAACAATTGAATTTTAAATACCGAATACCTGAAAAAGGAAAGAAATAAAATTTGTTTTAGGTCTGTTTTTAATGAAGAATTATTTCAATGTTTAGAAGTATTGATATCATTTTTTAGTAAATAATCTTGTGTCCATGCCAGTTTGGGTTTCATGTGAAAAAATATTTGTACTTAAAAATTGACTAATGAATTGTGATAATTAAGGAAGACTCAACTTTCATAAATGAAAAAGAAAAGAGCAAGGTGCTTAATTTATCTGATTTGTTACAAGTTCTTTTTAATAAGTAATATTATACCTTTAACAACCTTAGCATGATATATAACAGAAATATAAATATTTAATTGATTTATCTAAAAAAGAGAAAGAAAGCAAAACGAAGTGAATAGATCAAGATTCATGCACCCATCAATTCCTCATGTATTAATTTGTAACTAAAGTCGTATTTGTTGTGGTGACCGAACAACCTGAAACAAAAGAACAAATTTTATTATATTAAGTGGTAACCAAAGTCATGCTAGAGAGTACTATTATTGTTTATGTGACGTATATTATTATTTTCTTCGGTCATTAGGAAAATGATATTGTACAAAACGAGAAAAAACTCAGTATTTACGCCTGAAAGCTAGCAAATTCAGAGGAGGCTAAACCATCAAACAACATGAAAAAGTGAATAGTTTATGAGCTATGACGTCCTAAATTGAGACTTATATGATTAATTTAATTTAAAGAAAACAAAAAAGAATGCATAGGTTCTAACAATATATTCAAAAATACCAAATTCGCTATAAAAATAATTTGAACAATCTCTAATTAACATAAACAATTATACTTTACCAAATTAGCAAGCGAAAATGGAAGGTAGAACCTCACCTTCGATTAAAGGAGTTTCATGAATAAGAAAATATTTGCCCATAAACACTACATTGAAACATTTTCCACACACAAAACCTAAAGACTCACAAAGGACATTGATTGTTGCTTCATGCGTAATATTCGTCCAGTTACACATAATGTCTTTTTGACCTTCAAGGTCACCATTTCCAGGTGGAAATTTTCTCATCCGTTTTATGGTTACGCAGGATGGAGTCTATTTCACTTTCACTAGCTTCTTTCTAGAGCGGTGTCTCTGGAGTTGACAATGCGTCAGAGACACTTATACAAAGGACACCTAATATAGATGTTAATCGGGCCACCAAACTTTTCACATCTTCAAAACCCTATAGAAAGACACTTATACAAAGGACAATTTAACTAATCAACAAATTGAAGAAATCAATATCATAAAATATTTTAATATAAGATAAATTTGATAGATTTTGATATTAATTTTTGAGTTCCGACGATTTTAATTTTGCAGTGTGAAGAAACGAAAAAACTAAAGGAAAATCATGAACCATGAGGAGTGTTCATTCTTTTAATTTCCTTTTCATGATCATTTATTGGCTTTGCAAGCATTGCAAGGGAATTATTGCTAAAAAAGTTTGAGAATATATAGGAAATTTGGTTTTCAAATCTCTATTTTCTTCTTCGACCACGTCGTCATGGCTAATCAGATCTGTATTAAGTGTAAGACTTATATTTTCAACGGTTCATATTCGTCCAGTTGTGCTCTCTCTTCTACTTCGTCCATGTCGTTATGACTTATCAGATGTATGTTAAGAGTAAGGCTTATCTTTTAATCGGTTCAAATTTGTCCATGTGTTATCTCTCTATTCCGTTTTTTTTTTATATAAATCTCATTCCCTTTAAAAGCAATAATTTCATGTTCAGTAACATGTCATTTGTATCTAGTGTTAACACCAATCGATTAATTACATGATACATGTGTTTGCATACACATTTAACACTAAATCACAAATAATTAATACAGTTATTCATCTTAATTTATCTCTTAACCATGGTAAATTAGTATTGTTTGGTGACATCAAATGTGCACAAATTTCTACCTTCATATTCTTGAAATAATAGGATTCTACAAAAATAATTGAGTCAAAAATCTATTATCTCATAGCCGAATTTGGTTATAATATATATTCTTCACTTCTTCTTTTTTCTATTTCTGATGGTTGATAAATAAGAGAGTCATGGATATAAGTTTAAAATCTCAAGTTACCTTTCCTTTCTTAATAAAAGGATTCGACATACAGCAACAAAGAGTAAATTACCAGGATTTAATGTTTCCACTTTTATTCAAACGCGTACATCTCAAATTCATAGTTCTTTTGATCCTTTAGAGCTAACAAAGATCGTAAATTAGTAATGAAATGTTGATTGGTACTCTTTACGTTATACACTTTAAACAATTTAAGATGGAGAGAACAAAATTTACAATTTTTGTTTTGCTCTAACTAATGTTTGCTTAAAACTGATGACCAAATGCAGCGAAATGAGTTTCTAACTTTCAGCACTCAACCTCATAAAACAATTTCCTTTTACTTTGTCCTTCCAAGTCGTGGTTCAATCAGTTGGCTCAACGTGAGAATGTTAAAGCAAGTCTTCGAACATAGCAATGATGAGATGCCAATTGAAATCATGAACTAAGATGTTAATATCATAGAGTTTCTATTAAATAATTTTTTACTTACGGAAATTCCTCAGTCATTGCGGTCGTGCTAGTAGACGATAATAGTAGTACGAAGCGGAGCAATCATTAACAGGAGAAATTTAGGAATGTTAATTGCCACAAACAATCGACTTACTAACAAGAGAGTTACAAACAAAAGTTCAACAACATTGAAATGACGAAGTTAACAAATACAACAATAACAGTCATACAAATAAGTCATTCTGGATAGCATGTGGTATACTTTCTTCATTGAGGGAACTTTAAGGGCTTGGCAGAGGTGGCAACGGTACTGGCAACTCTGGCAGTGGTAGCTGAGGTTTGGGCAAAGTTGGCAGCTGAGGTTTTGGAAGTTCTGGCAGTGGCAGATTGGGCATAGGTAATGTGGGCAATCCAGGTTGTGGCAATGTCGGTAGCTCGGGTTTTGGGAGGCCAATGGGGAGATCAGGCTTCGGCAGATCCGGCAAAGTCACGTCCAAAAGCCGGCGAGCCTCCGCTTGAATTGCATAGCTGCTGATTGATGATAAGACAACGAGAAAGAGAAGGTAAAGGGAGTGATGAGCCATTGTTGTAGTAGATTATTTAAACAGTACCGAGTGGACTTGAGCTTTGGTGGATGAAGATGGAGACTTGACGAAAGTTTATATAGACAGCAAAGTGTGGAGAATGGTAACGATAAATGATTTTGTGTGGCCTGGTTTAACTGCACCACAAGTACCTATTTTACTACGAAATAACATTATCAAGAATATTTTTATGGTCTCTGTTTTTTCACCCAAGTACAGCTCACGACCTGTATAATTTATGGGAGAAAAGGATAAAAAAAAAATAACAGTTCACAATTTAAAATCTACCAGAGCCAACAGGAGCAAATTCATCATGCCGACATAGACAAAGCAACCAAAAAGATAGATAAGGAAAAGAGAGACAGGAGATGAGTAGTACAGAAAACGAAAGGCAGGGAGCTTGTTGTACAAGTTCAGGAATTTCTGAGCACAACTATGTTATCCATGGAAAGAGTGGTGGTGAATGATTCGTCCTTTCTCCTCTCTCCATGCTTCATGCATCTTCTCATCCACAATATGATGAGTGAATAAGTTACAAAACCTATAGTATTATAGTTGACTCTAATAACATTCTTCCCCATAAAATTGCAATTTAAACATTCCAGGAAAGAAAAAGTGGGCCTCCCTTTCCCTAATATTATATCTGCATCTATATGAGAGAAAAAAATGTAGCCTTGAAGGCTATAATGATGAATTGGCTCAGTAATCAAAACACAAGACAGCTAATGGATGTTAGCACTGAATGAATGAATCAGAGCAGCTCTCTTTTCAGATTATTTACACGCCAATCATATCAATTATTTAATGGTATCTTCATACTGCTAAAAAGAGTGTTCATTACTTTCTTGGGAAACCATCATGCAGCACTCATCTACTCATCAATGTACAGAGCCCTGAGAAATATTTTAGCGGCTATGCAAGGCCTCGTCAACTAAAAGATGACATGCAAGTTCAATAAGTTGAGACTTAGAGGTAACCAGACTTCCAGCACAGGGAGCAAAATTATCTGCAGTGACAGGATACAGATGATGTATGCCCTAATGCCAAATCAAGATCATCGTTTTCCATCTGTAGGAAAGCAAACAGAAGAAGTTCTTATATTTAATAGGATCCAAGGTTCATCCAATCAGTACAATACCGTGATAAAGACTGTTCATTCAAACTATGATAACTAAAGTTTGCAAGCATGAATGCACCTGACTGCACAAGCGATTAGCTTTTAGCCTCTCAAATGAGCATAAGAATGTTGTCTAAACTCTGAATAAAGTTGCACAATAATTTTCCAGCCATAGTGCAGCAGATTTCAGTACATGAAGCTCACCGGTGAGAAGGTATTGAGCCATTTGCCTCCGCGAATCAAGTTTCCCAACCATGCATAGATTAGGCAGCTCCAATGACTGAATAAGCCAGAGTGAAAAGTTCAGGAGTGTGCCAAATGAACAGAATGATTATTTGTACCATCAACCACACAGTAATTGCTGCCAGGAAAAAACTGTTTCCTATACTGTCATGTATCCAAAGAACAATATGCACTTCCACGACAATATGAGGCATTCATTATTCAGCCAGACGTTGGACAAACTTAGAAGATGATAAAGTTAATAAGTAATGTATTTGCCATACCCAGGACACTTACTATTAATAATACCGAACAGAGTAATATGTGGGATCTAAGTAATAAGCACACTTCTTACTACACTTGAAGGCTGCAATGTTACTGACAAAAAGTGGAAGTAGCAGGAGATACCTTTAAAGAAGAAAAAATCATCTTTCCTTCCCTAAAAGCTAGAGTCAAGAAGCCATATGGCATTTTCCCTCACTACTGCCTATTAGTTGCAGCACATGCCAACCCCATACAAGGGGGGTTGAGCCTTATTGTTAGCCCCAACCCTTCCTGAACGGATAGCAGTTGGTCCGTCTAAGGGCTGCTGGCCCCCTCGAGCGGGCAAGTAGAAATGCACCTTGCGTAGGGAATTCAACTCAGTCCTCTGCGTCATTTTTTGCTGGTTTAGCATTGTTAGTGGGTAGAGTCCCACATCGGTTGGGGAATGGACTGGTGGTTTACTTATATGGATTTGGGAAATCCTCCCCTTAAGAGCTAGCTTTTGGGGTTGAATTAGGCCCAGGTGCCATATATTTACATGGTATCAGAGTCATGTCCATTCCCATTTGGGCTCCCGGTCAACGCTCCAGTTGGGCCCTGGGCGTGAAGGGGGGGGGGGGGGGGGGGGGGGGGGTCTTAGAGTGGGTAGAGTCCCACATCGGTTGGGGAATGGACCGGTGGTTTGCTTATATGGACTTGGGCAATCCTCCCCTCATGAGCTAGCTTTTGAGGTTGAGTTACGCCCAGGTGTCATATCTTTACAAGCGTTAAATAATATAATACAAGGTTTTCGCATTTCATGATTTTCAGCAATAGTGCCTGCGAAGTAACCTGCAACTCTGGTGTTTGAAATATCACTTCTATCTAGGTACGGCATGTCAGCAAAAGTACTATCCCGAGTACTTGCACCAAAAGAGTGGTGGTTATACAAATTACAGGACATCCTTATTTGTGGCTCCGTGCTGAATCTCTATGATATCTTTCTAAAACATATGAATAAACTATTATTCTTACCTTAATAGATGCATTATACTCTTCTATTAGCTCAGTTATTTTTGAGAGCAAAAACTGATGTGCTTGAATCTCTCTGATGTTGTCCTTTAGTGGACGCCGAGCCAGCCGACCATCATTTTCTGCAGCTTCCACAGCCAAATCATTTATCTCTGGATGTTACAATTTAAACAAGGTTAATATGCCTATTAGAGTATAATGTGAAATAGGAAATATTGACTGTTTAGATAACTGAACAAATGCATGGATGAAAAAGATGACACTGGGACCTTGTGGAGAATTGGAGCACAGAACACGAGCGAATGCACGAATTGACTGTGGAATTCCCCTACCTTGAGCGTCAGCAGACCTAACTTCCCTGAAGAGGGGAGGGGGTGGGGGTGAGAGGGGTAAAGAAAAGAACTTAACAGCATTATCAAATCTTACCAGCAACCATCAGATAGTAAATCAACTATATCTATACTACTGTTTGCTGATAAGTACGATATCTATATTATCAAAAAGACAAAAACCAAACTTGGTAAAGAGATACAAACTCGAGTGCAAACGAATTCTCAGAGGAACTGAATCCATTGACATCTTTAAGAAATGGTGTCTGATATCTGCTCAAAAGCTCCAACTTCAACTGACGTAGTTTGTCTTCATGAGGTATAGTCAGCTCAACTTGAACCTGAGAGAAACTGATGCATTTTATGTGAAAAGTAACTAAATATGTCCATTATTAAGGAGGATAATTTGGGAGTGGTGAGATTATTGACCGACTTTGCATCGATTTAGCTATTGTGACTGTGCCTAGCACATGAGTATTAGGCGCTAGAACTTAGAACATGTAATCTTGCCTAGAATCTGTAGCTTACCTAATTTGTAATCAATGTAGTTTGTATCAGTACCTAAGTTCGATAGAATTATCAAGCTCCCCAACCATATTATCCCCATTCTCCCGAAGTATACAGTATCAAATGTAGAGAAATAAATCTCTGCTCTTCACAGTCTAAAGCAGAACCTTCATAAGCCATGAGAGAAGACCATCACTGTTCATCACTTCAGGATCCTACTCAGACGAACATGTGATGATGTTTAGGTCTACCACTATTCTAAACCAATCGCAGGGTCCAGCTTATCTCAAATTCCCATCCTAAGTTCCCCCCTGTTAGCTGCCACTCACCACTTCGAGCCGTCGGACCTCAACTCACCTCAACTCACGCACCGATGGGTGATCAACGTTCCGGCACCCCCTCTGTCTAAGACTTTCATAAACAGGGTTGCCTGAGGACAGCAAACATCCCCAACTTCAGCCCACCCCTCTTCTTCATTCTAACTGCTACAGATCCCTACACAGTAAGCACAATCCCCTAAAGTTGACTTTCTGGCATCTCCTCTTGTCGGAACTTACATTGACCAACTCATCTGAGATCGCGACTCATTTGAAGTTTTGAACTACAAAACATCCCTGACTATACATATGCTAGAAATATCATCAGAATCACTCGGTACAGCATTTTATTTAATTTTTTTTAATCAGTAGACAATCACTAGGTACAGCATATACTGGCAGGTTCTTATCTTTGAACTTTCAGCTCCTATGGTCATATGTTGTCTATCTCGACTAATGTCAGCAACATGAAAGGAAAAGATGACCTTAAATTTCTCTTTTCCTCTATTTCAAGCTCTTCTATTAGACTATTACCACTGTGCAACTGCGGTATAGCTGTCATTACATATCATGATTTGCTTAGGTAGAGTTGTGGTTTAAAGGGTCAGGATTACAAGGATCACTTAGTTAAGGATGCTAGTGATACTGCTGTCACTGAAAGGAAATAGCTGAAATAAAATCGACAAACAGTGCTAAGAATTTCTGACATTATCTGGATCCAAAACTAACCACTTTATTTTAATCCTGTAAAATAAGTTGTAAAGCTTGGCCGTAGCTAAGATTTTATACATAAATAATATGCAATGCATATATAAAGTTGTCTCACATATTGTCCCAGATATTGTTCGTCTCTAATTGATATATGGTGAGTAATTAAGGGCAAATAGAGACATTAAAAGGTGAGTTTTAACTCCCTCATACCATTCTCATTGCTGCAAAGAAAGCAAAGAGACAAGCTTTCAATAGTCTTGGCCTTAGTAGGACTTCGATCAGCCATCGGTTTAGTATGGATAAAATCTTGACAAGTTCTCCTAAAAATGTCACAGCCCGATTTTACAAAATTCTTTTTAATGAAGTTGATACTAATAAGTTGAAACATTTAGCCTTTTAATCTATGCAGGAATAGACAGGTTCTCCTAAAAGGTAGGGAAAATGCCTTAGACCTCACTGCAGCTGTTGTGATAACATTGGCTACACTTAAGACAACAACACTAACCAATATGCTGCTCATACAGCTCAAACTTGTGGAGCTGGACTCTTTCCATACGGCTTTACTATTGAGACCATAAAGGGCAAAAAATAGGTAAAAAGTCTAAGAAGAGGCAGTTAGGAAAATCTCTGAAAGGCTTTGGAGTTGAATATCTTTAGGGCCGATGCAGTATGTCCTTAGGACATACTGAGCTTCTAGATTTCCAAAGAACAAAGATAAACCACCCAGTGAAACATGTGTATGTATGAGTATCCTATTGAGGCAATTAATATGTGTAGCATCACAGCCGAAATAGTGCCTCCAACAATGTCAGCAAAGGGAAGCTGTTAGCAGTTCGGCCCCAAAATGTCAAAGTAATGAGGTTCGGTTAAAGCATGTAGTCAAGCTTGAACGGACTCCTGACAAGCAGTATCTAGTATCTACAACTGCTTGAACGGAACTGAAATGGGGAAAGTACATAAATCACTAAAATGGAATTGCATATGCAACCTAAGAGTGCATGAACTTGAGTGATAATTCAGTTTGGTTCATCCTTTCTGAAAGATAATGGAAACCATGCTGAAGCTTGTTGTCTCACCTGGTCATACATATTACAAGGAAGAGTAAATCCAAAGTCCAAAAGGAGTCTTGCATTTGAAAACTTTCCGTATCTTATGAGCACCTGTAGGAAAATTGTTGATATTCAGTAAGAATGCTTATTTCACAAATATATGCCTGCTACACCGCAGTTATCACTGGCAATAATTTGTAGTAATTCAGTCAATGGATATGATCATGATATGAACATCTATGCGCGTGGTTTATAAGTGTACCCTTTCATCTTGACAATTTGAAAGCTTTCTAATATTTGTCTAAAATTCCTTTTGAAGCCATTATGCTTCTGAGTAAAATTTGATGGATTATTCAAAGGTACTGTGAGAAACAGAATACGAGAAAAAGAGATTATGAGAATGTGTGACTTCAATGTTTAATGCTTCTATCTTTTTATATGCTCACTTCCCAGTGAATACTTTACACTTGTCCAATGTAGGACACCAATATGTACAATAATATACTAGCCTATCTAAGACTCTCCCTCATGTTGATGCATACACATTGTATATGCCGAACTTATTACATATATAACTAACTCAAGGACTTGCAAGATCTGGTAAATATGTCTGCAAGCTAATCATTCGACATTATAGATCTTGTGATAATATCTTCTGAGAGTATCTTTTCTCTAATAAAGTGACAATCAACCTGTATGTGTTTGATCCTCTCAGAGAACACTACTCAGGATCAATGACTTTCTGCCTGGATGTCGTTGGTATGTTGCACAGTGAAAATTTTCTCTCCAAACCTCTCATACCATGTGAGAAGTAGAACAAGGGATAAAGAGTTTTTGAATTTGTGACTTCAACAAGGACTAATGACCTTATTTCTTTTCCGTACGCTAGGGTCGTTCGGGCAGAAAACCGAGTTGCGTACTGGGTGAAGCTTAGTGCTTCGGACCTTTCAATCTCGCTACTTTATTAGCTAGGGCCGCTCGCACGCTTGGCTGTTGATGGTATTGCACTAAGAACTCGCGCTTCTATTTTGTATGTGCACATTTGACGATGAATACTATATACTTGTCCAACGTGGGGCACTAATATGTACAAATTATAATACTAGTAACAGGCAAGAAACTAATTTTCGCATGGAGAATCAAAATATAGGGATTTAACAATTTAGTTCCATATTTCATTTTACACCAAGTAAAAGAAAAGAGCCATTTTACAATTAAATTTTCAAAGTGAAGGCTTGAGATCAAAAGCAAGCCCAAAATTTTAACTTAATGACCAAAAAGGCAGAACGTTGCAGATGACACTTTGATAAAGATAGAGAAAGAATAGTATTAAATGGAACCAAGAATCCATTCGAGTTGCATGAGACCTGATCACCAGGAGCGTAACTATAATCAGCAATGACCTGCAGATGCGTAAAATAGGGTGGGTCAAACATAAAACAGAAACCTGAGTAGGAGATACACTCTATAAAATGACAGAAGTAACATTTTTTTACCAAGTAATAACATTATATGAAAAAGGGCAAGAAGCAAGCCTATAACACGAAGTACACCAAAAAATAGAAAACCTCAGAAAAAGAAATGGTTTTCTATGAAAGACCCCCAATCCTCTATACCTATAGGGAGCTTAGTAGGTGCTCGAAAAAGAAATAAGGGATAAAAGACTATTCTTCAATTGTACAAAATCCTTCTCTACTCCATCAAAGGCTCTCTTATTTCTTTCTCTCATATGGTCCACATACGTGGTAAAGGAGCAACATCCCATGCCCTGTTTCTTCTCTCCAGTCTTCTAAAAGTTTAGCTAAACATCATTTTCTTCACCAGGCCTGGCATCACCCACACGATTCGAAACCATCTCACAATCTACCACCATAGGCAAGACGTTATCCAGCAATGTAAGATGAGGTGATTCACATCTTCTGAGTTTTTACACATGAAACACCAACTGACACAAGTAACCTTCCTCTACCACAAGTTCTTTGTTGTCAAGATCGCCCCCTTTGCAGCTGGCCAAGCAAAAAATAACACCTTCCCGGTACTCTAAAGGATACATACTAAGATTTGTGGAGAAGTCGATTCCTACCTAATCATAAACTTCTCATAATAGGACTTTAACGAGAAAATTACTCTTTTAGAAAGCAAAGCTACAACTCTTCAGTCTAAGCTATCTAAGCTAGAACTTAAGGCCGGCCTATTATGACTTAACAGAAAAGACGTCATTATTTCCTTCACCGATCTCCATACATCATGGTTATCTGGTGCTTTGGTTGTGAAGCATTTCAAACTTTAAAATTCTGCAAACTACCAATCTTTGGTTGTGAAGCATTTCAAACTTTAAAATTCTGCAAACTACCAATCTTGCAAATTCCTCCTAAACCTCAAATCCCACTGCACTTCTCCCCCCTTGCAGACTCCGTAGTTGTTGGACTGACATCTCTTTTTGGCATAAGATTCTATACATGTTTGGGAATGCGATTCTCAAGATGTTGTTCCCGCACCACTTATGCCTCCAAAAACTCACCCTACTTGCATCACCCACCCTGAATGATATGTTCAATAAACTCTTTCTTCCCCTTAAAAAATATCTCTCCATATCCCATACCCATAGGGAAGTGAGACACTTCTGCTCCTCCATCCCCCTTCCAAAACCTCATACTTTTCCGCACTCACCCCCTCCAAAGAGCATTTAAATCTACCCCAAATCTCCAGTCACTTTCCAAGTAACGTCTTGTTAAAGACCCTTAATACTTTAATCCCCAGTCCACTCCAACACTTTGAAGTAGTGACAGTCTCCCAATTTACCAGGTAGAATTTCCTCTCCCCGCTTGACCCATGACATAGAAAATCGCAACTTCTCTATAACACTGAAAAGAGCGTGAAACAAAGAAAAAAATGTGTGGGAATACTCGATGGCGCGCTCTTGATTAACACTTCCTTTTCCCTGTTTGATAAGTACCTCTTTTGTCAATCGCCATGCCGCTTTTCTACCCTCACTATCACCGGGATCCAAGTTGTTTGGTCGCGCTCTTGATTAACACTTCCTTTTCCCTGTTTGATAAGTACCTCTTTTGTCAATCGCCATGCCGCTTTTCTACCCTCACTATCACCGGGATCCAAGTTGTTTGGTTCTTATAAGATGCTTGTAAATGTAAACTAAGATAAGTCATAGGAAGAATAAAAACCTCATTTAACACCTATGCTAGGGCCTCAATATTCTCTACCTTCCCAACTCGAAGAAGTCACATTTACTAAGGTTGATCTTTAGGCCTGACGCCGCCTGGAACCATGTTGATAGCTCCATGGGCAAGGATGACGTTATAGAAGTCCTAAGAAGATCGTCGTCAAGGTCACAACCTAAGGAGATGCAAGCCAAGATTGTTGGGCTTCAATTGGAAATCAAGAAGATACTTATCGTGGAAGAAGAGCCCAAGAACGAGTCCAAGAATTGTGGAGAAGAATGGGCTAAGTGCTACACATATTTCATGATTCAAGTCCAAGAGGAGGAATATTGGGGCCCACATGGAGCCTCAAAGAGCTGAAAATCAAGCCCACAAAGGGCTGAAATTCTGCCAAAAGATGGCAGCTAACTCACGTATGAAGTGCCCAAAACTGAGGCAACTTTTCCAAATTTGTTAGGGTATTGTTTTGGAATTATTTTTCTATGCTTTCCTAGTTTAAAGTTTCCTAGTTTAAAGTGTTAGTATTTAAATTATTTTTATAAAAGTATATTCTAATCATATACTATTTGGGATAAGTTTCCCCTATATCTAGGGGTGGATTTTGTTATTTTCATTACACAACATTATTATTGTTTGAGAGTTTCTCTTCTTTACACCTTTGCGTGTTGGCTACTTGGGATTTATCTTGCAACCTTATAAAAACGATTCTTCTACGAGGTAAAACTAAATTCTTTAACTTGATATCTTTGGTTCTTATTCGTAAATTAAAGAAGGTAATTAGTCTTATACTAATTGTTGTCTCTAATTTCTTTGAATTAGGGTCTAAGTTCTTGAATGGATTCTATTAGTAAAAGGGCAACCCGGTGCTCTAAGCTCCCGCTATGTGCGGGATCCGGGGAAGGGCCGGACCACAAGGGTCTATTAGTATCATAATTAATTTTAATCTGCTAATTTTGAATACTAAGATCAATTAGGGTTCTTCGCAATCTTGAAATTTGGGGATTTTATTCCCGAATTTCGCATATCTTTAAATTCCATCATTAATCTTCGTATTTTCGCTTCCACATTATTTTCTTGTTTTTTATTAGAGTAACCCGATTCAGCATCACAAAACACCAAAGTCTCATCTGCAAACAAAAGGTGTGAAACAGAACTTTGTCCACCAACCAATTGAGAGAAACCCCTAAAGTAACCTCCTGCCACAATTTTATCCATCATCTTGTTCAATGCTTCCATCACACTAGAATGAACAGCATAGGGGATAGCGAGTCACCTTCTCTCATTCCTCTCGAACTACCAAAACAGCTGCATGGGTTACCATTCACAAGGACTGAATACCTTATCGTTGAGATGCAAAATTTGATCCATTTCCTCCATCTCGCACCAAAACGTATCCGGTGAATATTTACAAAGTAGATAACACTCTACCACTGTCAGGAGAATGAACATCATGAGAACTATTGCTTTCTTAGACTAACATGGAAATGATACTTAAAGCACATGTCATCATGTGCAACACAGACACACACAGAGAAGGAGAAATAATATGCAAAGCAAGTTATGTTATTATTTCTTAGGTAGAGCAGTTGATAATCATAGTTTTTTTCTGGCAAATGCATAGATGGAAAACCATTTGTCAAGCTTCTGGAACATACCTCTGAAAGTTGCTTCTCTTCACTACCCAAAACAGTTGTGTCAGAGAGATCACTATGATTTGCAAAATCTGCAAACGGAATCTACAATGTATTGAACAAACTATTCAGGCACCCAAAAAGTAATCATCCTTGAAACATTCATAAAAGACTCAACCTATCTAGAAGTCTAAATAAAAGGAGCTCGCTGGATGAATATCCTTCCACGATTATCAATCAGACGCAAAACAAAATAAAATAAAGTAATACCTCAAAACCACCCTAAACTATCCACGTTATGTCAGTTTAATACTTAAACTACAGGATATTGTTACCCCTCTTGAACTATAACATTTCCTATCTAAAATCCCCCTGCAATGTCAAGTGGAATGGAGAGTTCACTCTCTTTATAGTGTGTGTGAGCTATGAATAGGACAAAAAGAGCATCTAGCATTTTACGTTCATTTTTTAAAAGTTATTATTTGTTTTTTGTATTTTTGTTTTTTTTCTTTCTTCTGATCAACTCAGTTTAAAAGGCATAACCTATAACACGCACAACATTTAATTTAAGTATGTTTTAATATTCACACTTTTCAACTGGGTTTATTATTGAGTAAATTTTGTTCTAATTTGCCATTAGGTTTACTGTTATTGATTCTTTTTTTATTTTACTGTTATTATAGAAATATGAGTTTTCAACTGAATTTACTGTTATAAGAAAAAACTTATTGGATTTTGAAGAAGAAAAAAAAGAAATCAACAAAAAAAAAATTAATGACAAGGGAACTCGCATCCGCGCTACCCTTCGGGTAAACCTCGCTCCTGTGTGATAGATAAGCCAAGAAGAAAGAAAATACTTGTTTTACGCTTTAATGTACAACTTTTTATGTTTTTGTTATTTTTTGTATTACTGTTATTTTAGATTTATCTTCTTTTTTTTAATTGAGTTTACTGTTATGATAAAATACAGTCGTGATTCTTAACTCGAATTTTTTTATTATTTTATTTTTATGTTACTATTATTTTAAGGTTATTGGTTTCAATTAGTTTTATTGTTATTAGCAAAAGATGTAGAGATTTGAAGAAGAAAAAATGAATAAGAAAAGAAGAAAGAAAAAAGGAAAAATAACAAATCAGAACTAAAAAAATAATATAAAATGCCATGTGGATGCGCTTTTTGGCCTATTTTCTAGCTCTCACACACTACAAAGAGAGTGAGGTCACTCTCTATGCCACTTGACACTATGCGGAGGGAGGGGGGGTGTAGATAGGAAATATTATACTTCAGGGGGTAACAGCAACACCCCATTGTTTCAAGTATTAAACTGATGAAAAGTGGATAGTTTAGGGGGGTTTGAGGTATTAACTCAATAAAATAATAAAATAGAATAAAATAAAAGCCCCTTAACAGAAATACCATTGATACACCCCTGGAGCTTTCCCATGCTCGCGATGTAACTGAAATGTAGAAAAAGAGGTTTTGATCAATGTGGGCATACAGGTCCAATCCATGACATTAAAGGCAATGTGAAACAAGACCATGAAAAGGAAACAGATTACCTTTCCAACATGCTAGCTTTGGCTAGGCAGTTGCCAAATAAGTTAAGACAGTGAAACAGGCATTTAGTTTAGACTAGAAAAGATGGTTTATTAACAATGAGAACTACTTCATTTAACCAAATCCATATTACTAATATGAAATTCATGTCATCAGAAGATAGATAGATGCATGCCTGCTTCCAGCTTCCTTTATGTTTAATCTTAAGTCGTTTAGATGAATTTCTTCAACAAAAAAATCATTCTAGTGAAAAAGGCAAGGAGCACATGGATTCTTGCAGCTTCAGCTAAACTGTAGAAGTAAAAATGGAAATTTTAGTTTTGTCTACTTCTTACCACGTATTAATTATGTGGGAAGCAACAGTTTAAGAATATAAAATACCAACTACGTCATATGTGAATATTTATCGGTAAAAAACCAATGCAATCATTACAAAATTCACAACAGGTCTGGATCAAATGGCGACCATCTTAGGAGAGGCATTTGAACCTCCAACTAGATCATATTGAAATTATGTGCACATCTTTGCAAGCCTGTAGGAGACATCTTAATTCAAGTAACTTGTACTTAAACAAATTCTTTTAAGAAAAAATGTATCTGCACTGAATGACTTTACCTAAAGCACATGCATATTTGAAGCCCTCTAATGTCACATCTTGGATAATTTCAGAGAATTGGAAGGAAGCCTGAAATCAAAAAGATAATAATATATTAGACGGTTAAGATTTATTGCTTTTAAAAGAGTAACAACAAGAAATGCTCCCAGGCACGTAAACCATGGTTAGTTAGAGTGTTCTAGTTCCGGGGTATTCGTACGTCGCCGGTAAACATGGTAATTGTGTTTTACTACTTCAATCATCCAGTGATTGACTAAAAACATGGACGACAAGATTTATTTAGAGTTGGAGATAAGTCATAGATATCACCAAAGATGATACTTTTCCGGAAACATGGTTTGACTGGATGGAAGCAAGGAACAACTTGCTACGAAGAATGACGATCAGCTGGAATGTTATGACATGGATATGCCATTTATTACACAAGGCATCAGAGGTTAGAGGCAAGGAAGTCAGAAGGTGGAAAAAGTTGTCAAATCAATCAATCAACTAAGCTTCAATCCCAAACTTAGTTACATTTGTAATGTATATTCTTTATATATTGAAGAGTCCCACATCAGTGGTTTAAGGGATGCGTGATCTCTTTATATGGTGTTGGGCAATCCTCACCTCTTGAACTAGCTATTGGAGTTGAGTTAGGCCCAAAATTCATTTCTTTACATGGTATCAGAGTCAGACCATCCCAATTCTTTGTTAACTGATGTTGGGCCCCCATATTATATTGTTCACGCTCCATTTAACGAGTTTTGGGTGTGCGGGGAGTGTTAAGAGTCACACATCAGATATGAGATGAGCAATTGATCTCCTTTATGGACTTGGACAATCTTCACCCTATGAGCTAGCTGTTGGGGTTGAGTTAGTCCCAAGGTCTAATTTGCCATGGTACCAGAGCCTGACCCAGCAATTTCATTGTTTCCGATGTTGGGAATTTTGATGAATTCATTCTGCAATCTCAAACTCAAAGAATAAATACATACAAAAATCACCTCCCGTATTATATTGTCCTCGCTCTAGATGTCCAGTCCTGGGCGTGCGGAAGGGCTCGAAAAATGGCCAAACACATTCTGATTGGGGACCGGACGTGGGAGCAAAGCAGTTGTCCTGGTGGTCACCATCGTCTGCCACTTTGCACAACTATGAAAACGATATTCTTTCCATTCGGGCTGTGATTTTTGTTCTTTCTTTGTGTTGAGAGAGAGTCGCCAAAAGGCTCATTCCAGGAGTGAAAGAGAATCTGGCTTGCGGATTTGGTCAGGGAGATGCAGAAATAGTACTTCAAGATCCATTACGTGTCCAAGGACTTTTATTTTTCTTAGCATCTGTTATTTTGGCACAAATCTTTTTGGCCAAAAAACGCCAGTTTGCCGGGACTTGGATAAGAGTGCTTGGTCTTCTCTTACATTTGTGGACAAAAGAAATGATGAGAGAAATTGGTAACAGATGTGGAGAATGGACTGAAAATGAGAGGAAACTGAACCCAAAAACCACTCGAATGAGAGTAAAAGGGAATCTGGAGCAGATTCCTAGTTTTGTCTTAATCGATTGGGAGCAATACTCTTACTCCTTTCCGATCTGGAGAGAAATTCCGGCGAGATTCAGTAAACGGCACAAGCCTGGTGAAGTTGGAGGCGAGACGACGACTTACAGGGGTGATAGACTGGGTCGGATCGATGAGACATGGGCTCATAAAATAGGTAAGGGTGATTTAAATTTCAAAAAGGAGACACATGAGGGGACACACGGGAAGGAAACATATACAGACAAGGAGAGGCATGAATTATCTAATGAGGTGGGTCAGGCAGCCCATCCGGGAAGTCTTTTTACTAAAAAAGACACCTTCAAAGCCCTGATCTTTCACAGATTATTATGCACTCGAGATGCCCGAATGAAGAACAGAGGAATATCACAGATTCAATTATGAAAGAAGGAACAATTATGCCTCTCCTGGAGAATATTATTTGTGCTACACCACAAATGACAACAGAACCGGATGAGCAAATGGAGGGACAAGGAATGATGCAGTTGGGATTAGGGCCTCAAGAAGCAGATATAATGATGGGAGATGACAATCAAGCTTTGAATATGAGCAAGAATTTTGGGGTTCACTTTCAATGGTGTGAATGGGATATCTTATCTCTTTTTATGGAAATTGATAAAAGAAGACATGGGAATAGGGTAGAGTATAGTAGTTCAAATACTAAGACAGCTAAAACCTAGGGGATCTAAGGAGGTACGGGGGGCTGATAAGCAACACCAGATACAAGGATGGCGAGCCAAAAACAGGGGGGAATCTCTTAAAATTGGGTGACAAATGAAGTTAAAAATAATTTCATGGAATGTGAGGGGGTTGAACAAAGAGGAAAAGAGGGATGTTGTTAACATTTTGTCAAAATAGAAGGAAGAGGTGGCGGTATGAAGGTGATGACAGTGGGTATTTCAGACAATTATGGGAAGCAGATGGGTAGATTTTGTATACCTAGAGGCAAGTGGGACTTGAGGGGGATAGTGATTTTGTGGGACAAACGAGGATATAAGTATACAGGCAGTTACAGCATTATGTGTCATTTGAAAGATTTGAACAACAATTTCACTTGGTATATCACATAGTACATGGTCCTCATTGCAGAAAGGAAGGGAAATTACTGTGGTAGGAAGTTGCTGCTACTAGAGGAATTTGTGAAGGACCCTGGGTTTTGTGTGGAGACTTCAATAAAACTAGGTTCATTAATGTGAGAAGTAACAATTCCAATCAAACTAGAGCTATGAAGGAGTTCTCGGAATCATTCAGGAAATGGAGCTAGTAGATCCTCCTATATTTGGTTGATCCTTTACCTGGAACAAAAGGAATAATCAGGGTGAGGCTTCCAGGATTGTTAGGATCCTGTTCTCTACGGAATAGGATGAGAGCTTTAGACACATTAGACAATCCACTTTGCCAAGAGTTGCATCTGACCAGACCTCCATCATTTTACAGTGTGGAGAATGGGAAATTAATAAATCTTATTTCAAATTTGAGAGTGGGTGGCTTCAGAGACAAGGATTCAAGGAGAAGATTAAGGAATGGTGAGAATCTTTCAGAGTGACTGGTAGACCTGATTTCATAGTAGCTACAAAACAGAAGATGTTGAAGGGGAAGCTCAAAGTAGTGAAATATCGCAAACTATGGGAACCTGGAAATGAAGAAGAGTGGCATCCTGGAGAAGGTAGCACAGCTAGACTTGTTACAGGAACAAAGAACCCCACTGATGATGAACTAGCTCAAAAAGTACATCTAGAACTGGAAGTAAATGAAATTGCTAGGCATGAAGAGATGGAATGTCGACAAAGGACTAGAATACTATGGTTGAAACAAGGTGATAAGAACACTAATTCTTTCACAGAATGGACAATGCTCAGAAAAGGCACAATCACATTGACGAACAACTCATAGAGAGGACAAAGATCAATTACCCTGAGGAGATTAAAGGAGAAATTTTCTTGTTTTACCCGAAGTTGTACACAGAAACAGAGGTATGGAGACCACAGTTTACCTTGGAAGATTCTCAATGTATTTCAGAGGAGGAACAAGGATGGCTACAGAGAGAATTTGAGGAACAAGAAGTCCTGGAATGTATCAAGATGTGTGAGGCAGAAAAGGCAGCAAGGCCTGATGGATTTTCAATGGGCGTCTGTCACAAATGCTGGGAGGTAATCAAAGGAGATATTATGGACACTATCCATAACTTTCACTCACATGAGTATTTTGAGAAAAGCTTCAATGCCACATATGTGGTACTGATTCCTAAGAAGAGTGGGGCCAACGAGCTAAAGGATTTCAAATCTATTGGCTTAAGTGGCAGTGTGTATAAGATAATCTCAAAGCTTTTTGCTGACATATTCAAGAAAGTGGTGGATAAATTAGTAAGCAAACAACAACTGGCCTTTACCAAAGGAAGGCAAATAATGGATGCAGCTTTAATTGCAAATGAGTGTGTGGACTCTATAATGAAGGAGCAGGTTCCAGGGTTACAATGCGAAATGGATATACAAAAAGCTTTTAACCATGTTGATTGGGTATTCCTCACACATATCCTGAGGGACATGGGATTTGGCAGCAAATGGATTAACTGAATTCAATTCTGCATAAGCAGTGTCAAATTTTCTATACTAATCAATGGAAGCCTAGAAGGTTTCTTTCCATCTCAAAGGGGACTCAGGTAAGGAGACCCCTTGTCACCTATTTATTCATTATTGTCATGGAGGGGGCTAAACAACATGATGGAGAAAGCAGCTAGAAATAGTTGGTTCAGGGGATTTCACATAAACAGGATATTAACAAATAGTTTTAGCCTACTTGTATACAGCCGATTTTTGCCTTGTGAATAGTGAAATGTTTACCTGATAAAAAAAATAGTTTTAGCCATCACCCACCTTATGTATGCTAATGACACTAATTTTTTGCAAAGCTAACCAAGGGAATGTCAAACACATCAGATTAATAGTGAGCTTGTTTGAAGCTGTTTCAGGGTTATATGTGAATTGGAAGAAGAGTAAAGTATATCTTGTATATGAAGGTGCAGAAACTCTGATTTTAGCTGGTGTCTTGGGTGTGAGGTGGGAGCATTGCCTACAAAATATCTGAGATTGGCCCTAGAATCAAAGAACGAGGCAATTGGAAATATGAAATGATGTAATGGATAAATGTGACAAAAAACTTGCCAGACGGAAGGCTCAATATCTATCACTTGAAGGTACAACCACTCTGATAAACTCAGTGTTGGAAGCTTTGCCTACATATGTTATGGTTCTATTTCCGCTCCCTTCCAATGTGGAGAAGAGGTTGGGTGCTATTAGAAGAAATTTCTTGTGGCATGGTAACACAGAAAAGAAAGGATACAATCTGATGAGATGGAAAACAATGATCACAAGCAAGGCAGCTAGAGGCTTGGGAATAAGAAACTTGAGATTACATAACAAGAGCTTAAATTCCAAATGGTTATGGAGGTATGGCAAGGAAGAAAAAGCTTGTGGAGGGAGGTCATAACACAGAAATATGGGAAATTGGGCCACTGGTGCACTAAACCTGTCATCACAGCCATTGGGGTGAATAACTGGAAATCCATCAGAGCTTTATGGGAAGATTTTGCAGCTCCTTACCATGGGAATGGTAGGAGAATAGCTTTTTGGTCTGATAAATGGATAGGACATGAACCCTTGAGAGATAGGTTCCCTGATATTTTTAGGTTATCACTGCAACATAGTGCAACTATTAGTGAAGTATGGAGCCAACATGGATGGGATCTTACTTTCAGGAAAGTATTGGATGACTGTTAACTGCAGATAGTGGCTGATTTCGATCAAGCTTTGGAGGGATTGAAAAGGCCAAATGACAATGAAGATATCATGGTAAGGAAAGGCACAGGCAAGAAGGTTTTGACAGTCAGAGAGGCATATGCATATTTTTCCACTAATGGACAACACAGAACATCAACTGGCCATGGAAGCAGATTTGGAAGTTCAAGATACCTTACTAGGTTAACTGTTTTACATGGCTAGTAGCAAGAAGGGCTTGTCTAACTCAAGAATATCCACAGGGAAGGGGTATGTATTTAACCTCTAGATGTTTCCATATGCAAAAAGTTGAATCTAAAAACAACAGCCATCTTTTCCTTCATTGTATCTCCACTTCCCAACTTTGGAATCTGTTCCTGACCGTGGTAATTCAGAAATGGATAGTGCCAGGAAATACATGTGATCTATTAAAAGCTTGGAGCTGTGTTGGAAGAAGGGACAAACAGAAGAAGTGGTAGTGGAGTTTTCCAACTTGCATTTGGTGGACTATATGGAGGGAAAGAAACGTAGATGTTTTGAAGATAGGAGTAGCTTCATACAAGTAGTTAAACTGAATTGTATTTTTAATTTCCAGTTTTGATGTACAGAGTCTTTTGTAGTGGATGCAAAATCTATTCTACAATTTTTGGAAGCCTTGTAAAGTACACAAGGGTTGTGCCTTGTAAATCTGCTACCAGAATAGTCTTTATGCTGATGAATAAAATGTTACCATTAACAAAAAAATGACTTGAGTTAAATCTCCAGCAGCTAAACATCCATAACTGATTTCTCCAGGTATTAGATCTTATATCACTAATAATAACATTTTGGTATAAGAGTATAAAGGTTTGACATCTTCATTTTTTTCTTCATGATGGTAATTGCTTCTCAACAAATTCTTAGATAAGATCAACATCACTGTTGTTGGGTACATAAAGTGACTCTAACCATTCATTTACTGATCAGTTAGGGTAAGATTTAAATCAGGATAGCACTACTGAGATTTAGAAGTGGAGAAATTGGATGTTAATACTGTTATCACAGGAAACAAAAACTGCAATGAATTCCAACAGCAAGTGAAGTAACAAACCGACAAAAGATATAGAGCCCTTTCTAACCTCTTTAATTGTTAAGTATTCTTGTTCAACAAACAGCTTATGCATAATTGTTTCCTGATGTAAAGAACTTTGTTGAATCATCTCTAACTCGTTGTCATCCCAGAATATCTGCAAATTTTAAACCAACTAATATCAACCCTGCTGAAATAACAACTTTCCAACATATGATTCTGGAATCAGATTCCTTGCTCCCAGCGTGAACATATATTTTCCCCCTTCTCCGCAATCTCTTTCTAGTGAATACAGCCTCTCAGTATGACCAGATGTCACAAAGAAAAGAATTTCTTTTCTCAAATCCACGGATCCCTAGAACTTAGTAGAATGATTCAAAAATACCTTTTAGTATCCTGACTCTCTATTGACACAATTCCATCTCGACTTTTGTTCATTTAGAGCGGTATGCCCTCTTCCAATCTACTTGTAGAAAACTAGTTATACCCCACCAAGATGAAGAAGTGTTAAAGAAGGATGAGCTGTAATTAGAGTTCATAATAAGGGAATGTTCACATATTATCAATGAAATTTACTGTGCTATGCATATCTTCAGGCCGGGGAAGACGAGTGATGTAAGGGGCCCATTCCGATTTCTGCAAACAGCACGGCAGGACACAGGTGTAATGAATCAGCATTGGTCCATGCACACAAATACACAAACAACAGAGGCACTAATCGGAGCCAAAGTCATGCAAAATCATGGTACCTTGCCCAACTTCTGCTCATATAGAATCAACAAGGCAACTTTAGCAACATCACCCACATTATCTCCTAATAATGCATTGATTCCTCTAGGAAGATTATCAGGGGCCAATTGCTGCAATAAGAATATAAATTGTCAGGTACAGTAACAGAACCACTTATAAATTGTTGCAAGCAGTGGCAAATTTATGTGCAAAAAATGGGTCACGTGAACCCATGGTCACCCGACTAAACTCGGTATATTGTGTGTATAATTCTTAAAATATGTCTAATATTATCTTAGGAACTCATGGTCAAAAGAGATTGAGTGGTGCACTGGTTAAGGTGCCAGGTTTAATTCCTCAAGGTCAGGGGATCGAACCCAACTTGTTGCACTATAATTTTTTGTATCTTAGCTTAAAAGCAATGGTGCACCCATCCTCTTGAACTCCAGTTAAAGAATGACATACCACATTGTAAGGAACCTTGAACAAGCAATCGCCTGGTTTTATAGGGTGACGAGCAACGAGCGACCTGCATATAGAAGGTAAAGTCGCTTGACTTATTCGCCAAAGCTATTAGTATGTCGCATAACACACTGCAATTAACCCAGTATATTTTCCAGGTCAGCAGGACTTTGAACACTTTACCGAGAAAAACAAAGATTTTTTTTTGCAAAAGACAGTAAAAGAAATCAATCTTAAGAACATAAAATAACTGGTCATCATCACAAATGTTGGAAAGTATTATTGGGTCGGGTCCATCCATAAGGGGTGCTACATGACCCATGAGCCCATTAAATATTCTTCCAGATCAAACCCTAGAACTAGTCTATATAAATACTATGAGAAATTATGGGAGAAATATTATATTATTGAATTGTTGTATCTACATGATTACACTGAGCCTTATTTATAGACACTACATTACAATCATTTTCCTAGTAGGATACTATATATGAAATCTTATTCCTATTCTAACACTCCCCCTCAAACTGGTGCATACAAGTCATATGTACCGAGCTTGTTACAGATGTAATTAATACGAGGACCAGTGGGAGACTTGGTGAAAATATCTGCAAGCTGATCGCTCGACTTCACAAATTTTGTAACAATATCTCCGGAGATAATTTTTCCCAGTGACAGTCAATCTCAATGTGCTTAGTCCTCTCCTGAAATACCGGATTTGATGTGATATAAAGGGTCGCTTCGTTATCACACAAGGTCATTTGACTGATTTCTCAAAATTTTATTTCTCTGAGCAATTGCTTAATCCAAACTAGCTCACAAGTTGCTATAGCCATTGCTCGATATTCGGATTCAACACTAGATCGAGCAACGACAGTCTGTTTCCTACACTTCCCGGACACTAAATCTCAATGTGCTTAGTCCTCCCACATAGAAGGTGGGAGTTGAGCATGATTTCTACTCCTCATGTAAGCTCTATGTCGTTGTAGAGCCAGATCATCCAAATGCATTAAAGCTACATTAACCTTTTGATGATGAGGCACCTTATCCATGGAAAAAAATTTGGTCAACTTGGTACCACCAGTCCTGAAACCCAATTTTATTGAACCTAGGAAAATCAACCCTTTACTGTCTTAGGATTGAGGGTGGTATGGGCATGATAAGGGGTATTATACTGGTTAAGAGAAGGAGAATAAGCCGGAGGAGGGTTAGGAGTGAGCAATCTAGTAGGCATGGGAGGTGACTGGAATTGATGATGCTGATAGTTTTGAGTAGGGTAGTTTTGGTTGTGGTGAATGTGATGTTGATGGGTGGGTGCTGGAGGTGCAGGTATAGAATTAGGGATAGAACAAGGAATATGGCCAACAGAAATGGTGGGTTGTGCTGGGCTATACGTATACATAGCTGAATTAGAACTCAAGGGACTGAATTGGGGTTTGTGAAAAGGGTGGGTTAGGCTGTATAGATGGGTTCATGTGAAATGGGGGACTCGACAATTGCAATCCAACTGTTCTATTAACATTAACATTCGAATTCTGGCGTTGCAACTACAAATCAGGTGTCATACTTGCAAAATTATAAGGACCATCTGTAGGAGAGTACAGATCATCCCTATCGATCACTCTCTGCGTTTCCCTTCCCTGATTCGAGTGCTGCCCAGCTGCAATTGATTCCTTCAACTCATGAAATGCCCTTTCATTGATCGATTCCAATTGATTCTGCCTCGCATTGAAGTTAGCAACCTCAATAGCCATTCGATCCAAACGATTCAAAACCTCCTTGAATTCTCCTGCCATTGTAATACCCACAGCTCAAGAAGGAGCTTTGATACCACTGATGTGAAATGAGATCGATTCACTAAATACAAATTAAAGGAAATTAAGAAAGCTAAGATAATATTTCATCAATCGCATCCTGCTCAATGGGAAATGAGCTGCATATAAACCTACCCATCTTGGGAGGGACTAAGGTGTAAAAGAAATGCTAGGACTTAAGTGTAAATAGCAAAAGCTTGTAACTAACACAACTAACAAGGAATGTACCACTGCACAAGCACGAGGTACTACCCTTATTGCTATTAATCTCACAGGTCATATCATTCATCCTTTTTGTGAGGTCTCGACAACCGGTGACACAAGTTATTGTTGCTGCAAATCCGCTTCAGCTATGGAGAAACACATAAGTCTCCTAAACTAGTATTTATCATTCAAATACTACAAGAAGCATACAAACATATGTTAATCACAGCAAATGCATGACGTCCTATGGCAGATAAGAAGAGTTTGAACCTTCCATAAGCGGACTTTCCAATTGAAAGCAAGGAAGATATCTCCACCCCCGCCCTGTGTTCCAACCACGGCAAAAACTCATTACACTCTTCATCGATGTAGCACTGTACCAGAAGGGAGTACTAAAATTAGCAACGTGTTCACGTCTGTGATAAACACTACTCCAAAAAATACTAGCTTTTCGAGAGTCAAATTTGCTAATTTTGACCGTGGGTTAGAACATAGAATCTTTAAAAAATTTGAAATAAAATTTACATATTTAGAAACTACGTAAAAAGTGTTATAAGTCACCATAATTAATACTCCTTAAATATATTTGAAAAAATTATAATTAAAAGAACAATTCGTTTTACTCTCGAAAAGCAAAAAGCGTCGGAGGGAGTACTCAACAACAGGGAATATTAAATGACTGAAATAGGGGAAATTACAATAACTAAGCAACAGTGGTTAATAAGAGCTGATGGGAAAGAGTAAGTAGACAGAAATTAAAGATATTAGTGAATATTCGTGATGGAAGATGAGTGAGTTTGGAGAAAAACCTTAGCTAAACGAGTGGAGAAACTGAAGTGGCAGCAGAGCCGAGCGAGGAGTGAGCGTGGAGGCCGCCAGGTGTTTGAAAATGTGATTCTACAAGACATAATTACCATTTTAAAGATTAGATAATCAAATATAAGGTGGCGTTACAATGTTATGTTGTGACGAGGAAGGACACCATGCGGAATCGTATGGAGGAAGTGCGCAAATAATTAATTCTCGGATCCTATTTAAATTGTGACCCAAGTTTCTAATGTTTATAAGTTAGTATTATGATCCATTTTAAAACTTGTTAAAAACGTTTCTATAACTTGCTTTAATAAACAAAGTTGCCACCTAATTTTGTTCGGAAATTAGGAACCCATTTTTAAAGGTTTTTCCTTTCATATGTTTATTTTTTGGGACAAAGAAATAAATGGTTATCGAGGTGAAACTATTGACAACGAGACTCAAGAAACTTAGAAAATATTTTTTTTAGCATTTTTCTAATAATTTCATTTCGTAGTCTTTTTTCAATTAATTCAAGCTTATGTATAGAAATTGTATCGTTATTGTATATGTATAAAAAATGTATCATTATTTAACTTGTATATAATATATATTCATATAGTATGTGTATAGAAAATGTATCATTATTGTATAATTTGTATAATAAATATATAATCAATTAATACATATATTATATATGTTTTTGGAATATTTTTTTGCAGGAACAATCCATTCTCTAGCGACACATATTATAGAACGGAGAAAAAGTGATTACACCGAAGGAAAAAACAACAGATCCATATCTTAGTAAATGAGAAATCGATGATGGAGAACTCGACGACGGAGATGACGACACCGAGTGAACCTTCGCATCACAATCCCAACACAAACCTGCTCAAATCTCGGCCGAAAAACACATATCCGATAAGGAAAATGCAGTTGGTGAGGAAATTTCATGACCGCCCAATTGTTAATGACGGAGAGTAATGGTGAAAGACAACGAAAAATGCTGGGATGAGTAAGACGGTTAACAATTAGCTTGCTGGAGCAATTGGAGTTGGAGAGGTCATCGTTGGCAAAAGGCAAATTGGTGGCTAACGTTTGTTTTTATTCTGAAGGAAATATTTTTGGGGTATTTTATTTTAAGAAGGGCTAAAAAATTTCTTATTTATTTCCAATGTGTAATGTAGTATCCCTTTCCTTTAATTTTTACCAAAAATTAGAGTAAGGATCCAACTGACTAAAAGGAAGGTGTGAGACTTCTTAACAAATCCACAAAGGCGGTTAACGACGAAGTTTAAAATTATGACTAAAAATGTTACTTTATTTTTAAAAAGGGGTTTGAAAATGGTATGAATTAGTAATCCTCGTATACCTAAGTCAATGCGTGAATAAGTATAAGTGAATTAGAAATTAAATATTAATTTAGCACTTAACCATTTGAGTTAATTCAACTGGTAAATTAACTTTAATAATTTGGTAATCTTAAAAAAATGATCTTATTCCTTTTGAAAATTTGTATGTCTAAAAATAGTAATACGAATTTGGACTTTGAATTAAACAATTAATTCAACTTCACAATCGTGCTGATATGATCAATTGAACTATTGTCTAGTAACTTTAAGATGTTAATTATCTCAAGTCAATTAAAGAAGTTTAGGCTTATTCTTATGTACAATTTTAAAGACATAAAATCGACCTAATACTGTATGTATAAGATATATTTGGAACTCTAAAAATTCTGAAATTTATTTTGCATGAAATAGTTTTCGACGATTGATTTTTCAATTGCCGAGAGGTTATGGAATTCATTTTATTCTGAAATTGTAAAATATAGTTTGAAACTTCATCTGTCTATATTATAATGCTAAAAACACGTGTGATTGAAAAAATGGACAAGAACGAAGATCTGGATGCGAAAAATTAGAATTCAATTAAAATTCGTCACCTTTTGTACATCTAAACTCATTTTTTGTTAAAGACCAAAGTCTTAAATTAATTTAACATTAACTTGTGATGTAAAACTAGCTCAGTCCAGTATTACAGTTTGTTTGTAAAACAAACGAATACTTATTGAACTAAGCTAATAAAAGTAAATAGCAAATGTAGTTCAATCTCTGTTGGGCTCACCATCTAAGCCGAAGAAAAACAAGAAAAAAGGTCACTCTATCATTATTACAGACCCAAATGAAGTAAAAATACTAAATATTACAAACGGTATTTGGGCTTCAGGCCCAATCTTTGCTCCTCTTCATCTCTTATAGCAACGAGCTGACTCCGAATTCTACTAGATTTGAACTTGTGTTGGGCCTGGCTAGCCGGCCCAACTCAAATTAGGCAAATGAGGCCTAGTGGACTCAATTTCGAGGTTTTACATGCACAGAAACTAATACTCAAATTAACACAATAGACATCTTATAATAGATTAGCATAAGACATCTTATGCTAGATTAGTAATAACACATAGATTAAACATAACACATAAAACATCTTATAATAGACTAGTAATTGTTGGAAATTTGCCTTTGGCGGGGAGATGCGTCCACCCATCTTTAATGAATTAAACACTAGTGTTCCGCATGTTGGAGACCTTGTCTCTTCGCACATGCATGATCTACGAAGTGAGTAGATGACCGTAGGGCAAGAATCGTCAAATTTCGTTGAGAAATGAAAGAGATATTTGTCCACGAAGTAAGGTGTTTGAGGCATGGAAATGTGGTGTGGGACAAATCTACCACATAGGTGGAAATAGGAAGAATTGCTCTCTATATAAGTCTCAAATTGGTAAAGGGTTTGGGACCCCAAGGGATATCTCATGTGTTTAAAGGAGGGAGGACCTAGATGTGCTTGGGTTCATGGCTAAGCCCACACGCGCGCTGCCGCCGCCCGCCAGTCCCGTCCGGTCTCGAGCTCGGGTTTAAGGTCACGGGTTTCGGGTCACGGGTCGTGGGTCGTGGGCTGTGGGCTGTGGGGACTTTCTGATATTATCTTTTTGGACCAGAGAACTCTGCCAGATGTACAGTTTGATCCCTGGAGTTTCATATGTACAGTTTGGACCTGAATTCTTTCATATGTACAGTTTGGTCCCCAGAGTTTCTGGAAAGTTGGAACTGTTTTTTGAGGCATTAATCAGCCATTACTTGGCTGATTAACTCCTCCATTAACAGCCCATTACTTGGGCAGTTGGGCAGCCTTCTTCAATGGCCTTTAACAGCCATTACTTGGCTGTTTAATGCTCTCCTAATGGCCATTAACAACCATGTTTTGGGCAACCTCTTTCAATGGCCATTAACAACCGTTACTTGGTTGTTTTAATGCCCTCCTAATGGCCATTAACAACCATGTTTTTGGCAGTTGGACAGCCCCTCCTCCATGCTATATATTGAGTTGTTGTTAGCTCAATTCGGGACTGCACAGATGACTGAAAACACACTGAAAAAACACGAAAAACAGACTGAAAAACAATCACGAAAATAACACAAAACAGTGAGTAAAACTGTGTGAAAAACAGTGACCAAACCCTCTCATATACACAAGATATACACTACAGAGACACACTATATACACAGAGACAAAAGAGAAGAGTAAAGAGAAACTCTTCCTTCCTATTTCATATCTTCAGCAAGTCGATTCATATTTGTTTTCTTCGCCAGGCTCAACCTATTGGCTTTGTAGTGTTGAGATTAACGTGTTGTTTTATCTTGGGAGACTATTGCCCGCTAACGTAAAAGCAGATATAGGGGCAATCTTGTCTTAAGGACATAGGGCAATCCTTCGACTCAACACACAACGTTGTAACCATCCAGATTTAGTTGTTTCTTGATTTTAGGTTATCAAGATTCAAGACACAACAAGCTTGCGGCAGTTTTGAAGATTGGCCTATTTGTTCAACAAAGATTCAATTTCTGAATATTGAATATTTGTTCACCCTTTCGAATACTTGTAATAGTTATTTACTTCACGTACTGCTTTATAAAGTACAATAGAGTACCAACAATTTAAGACAAGATTGTATTGTATTACTATTAGTGTTCGAAAGATGTCGATCAAAAGTTGTGTGACCAAATCTGGATATGGCTGTGGTTTTCTACTTGAAGACAATGATGATGATATTGTTGAAGTCCAACATGTTCATGGTGTCACCGCTCCCAAGAGTGGTGGGAACAAGCGCTCCCGAGAGCCTGAGGATGTCAACTGGGACAAGAGGAGAAGGCTGAAGATGTGGTTCTATCTTGCAGCAGAAGGCCTATATTTGTCCCAGACAAAGAATCCGAAATTGGGATAAGTATTTTTCTTACTTGTCAATAATAAAGATTAAATGATTTCTGATTGAAAATTGCTTAAAGTAAGGAGGAATATAAAAATAATGTATATTCCTTACGCTTTAAAAATCAGAAGTTTAATATCTTCTTCTTTCCCGTTTAAAGATTGGATTTTGTAAACGACTTAAAAAGATTAGTTCTTTTAAGTGTAATGATTAAAAGTGTGTAAAGTATGTTCGCACATATGATGGAGAGAGATCCACTAACTGTGCAAAAACTGTTACCACTCTTAAGTAAGCGCCAAGAACTATCTGGGCACCAATCATAACGGAAGAAGTCTAAAAGCTAAAGACGTTGAGCCTGTCATACTATTTGGCAGAAGATCCTTCATAGGATGATACTGGACACTCAGTCATACAAATCCTCCGGGCGACTGGAGTGGGCCAAAATTCCTTTGATATGATGATATTGGACACTCAGTCATATGCCTCCGGCGAACGGAGTAGGGCCCAGAATTCATTTCATAGGAAAAGTAATGGACACCTAGTAAGGTGGGCCGAGTTTCCAGGGTCTTAAATGATCTGAAGGCCTAAAGAAAGGCAGAAAAGAAATTGGACACTCAGTCGGCCAAAGCAACTGGAGTGGGCCAGAGTATCTAGATCACATATGATCCGGTTACGCCCTAACCACGAGCAAGATATTGTTCATGTGAAGCAACGCCACCTCTAAAGTAGAAGGGGTTGGAGAGGTTGTCCTCAATAGGACTTCAGGTAATGGGATCACTCTAAGATGAGGTGATACATGTCCCAAACTTGGTTTAAGGGACGCTATTGGTCAAGCTGGTTTGAGACTAGTCCAACAGGTCTATAATAACTAAGAATGGTACAGTATGTCTGTAGCCAAATGAATGATATATTTGTAATCCGTGTATCTATGCCATCATAGATTAAGACACGTTAAATAGCAAGTCATTCAAAAGCTAACGATGTTGAGATTGTTGCCTCCTGTCGACATAAACCCTCAAAATAAATGTGAGGTAAATGAAGAGGCAAAATCACCTTTCCAAATTCCGTCAAGGGAATTGCGAAAGAAGCACCGCTCCTCTAGAACTTAGTCACACCTACTTGGGTGATTTGAAGTTTATACAAAATAGAAGGGGAGACAAGTACGTTATGACCTTCATTGATGATGGTACAATGGATGAAATCCTTTGTTTGTTGAAAAGAAAAGATAAAGTTGTTGAAGCGGATAAGCGCTACAAAGCAGAAGTTGAAAATCAACTAAGCATACGGATTGAGAAATTCGTAGTGATAGAGGGGGAGAATGTGAAGCATCGTTCATTAAACGACTGTTCATTTCTCACTTCAGTCCAACGGTGTTAGCCAAGTGCAAAGTCGTACGCCCCAAATTATGTGGGGTGGCTTGGTAAAAGTTGGAATACTGAAACAGGTCAAGTTGTACCTAAGACTGTAGATTGCATATCCACAGGATCTGCAAATAACAGTAGTGTTGATCGCCTCTTGGTGTCAAAGAATGCTGAATTCTTTGAAGATAACTTTCCTTGAAAAGGAAAAAGAAGTAATTACTCAAGGTTAACAAGAACCCGCGAGGGCCTGACTGTCCGGAACTAGACATTCCGTATCTACAGGACTCGAAAGTTGCTGGCTATTCGGAACTTAGCATTCCAGATCTGCAGAACTCAGGGATTCTAGATGTTGAACCGAGAAGGAGCAAAGAGGGGACAAAGACTTGTTCCATACCTTCCAGCTTGTATGGTTGAGAATGAACCATGTACAATTGACAAATAATTGTCATCTCCAAAAGCGCTGCTTTGGAAAGAAGCTAAAGAGAGAAATATATTCCATCATATAGAACCATACTTGTGAAATGGTTGATCTTCCTCCGGGAAAAGAACCTTTGGGTTGTAAAATGTGCTCCCGTGTGAGTAGCTTCACATCCAGGGCCATTGTAGTCTTACATGGCATAGATGTTGAAACAACCTTCCCAACCGGAGAGTTGGAAGAAGAGGATCAGAATTGGTTTGCTGAACTGTTGGGCTTCTTCCTGAACTTTCATTTTGGTCCCTGAAATATTTACATTTTGGTCCTGAAAGTCTCAAATAAAACAGAAACAATGAATCTGACCACAGAAACATTGACTCTGAAATTAGAAAGCCAACAGTTGGAAAACCAATAGTCTGAAAGTGAAAGTCATATTGAAACAAAGTCTCGATATGAAAGATATGGGTATCACAGATGACATCTTAGGAATTGGATTTCTAAAGACATCTAACGGACTGGTCGATAGTTGACAGTCTCGTTGAAGCCACCAATGGATATGAATCATAGAACTGATTGGAATTATGGTGCACCCATAGACAAGGAGCGATATGCTCAAGTCACGTGTAGTTCAATGTATTGTACACACTACAACCGACCTGGCATCGGCTTACAAAGCAGATCAGTTGAACTAAGGTTCACTGATGATTTTAATACATGATCGGTAGAAGGCGTTAAGTCGGATATGACGATATCTGAATTATTCGCTTATTTACAGATTATAGTATTCTGGATGTCCAGCGGTTCTGGGAGAACACAGTGATGCAAACTGGACATCAGATCTGAAAAACACCAAAGCCACAAGTAAATGTGTATGGTGGGTTTTAGAAAAACCTCTAAGCAAACTTGCATCGGCCGATTCATGATGGAATCGGAGTTTATCGCTTTATACAAAGCATAAAAGAAGTTGAGTAACTTCACGATTCCTTAGAGGACGTCCCTTATTGGGAGAAACTCGTGCCTTCAGCAGTTATACACTGTGGCTAGCCGGTCGGCTTCAGGAAGGACAATAATGACGACGTCTGGACATATCTGTCAGGATCTTTCAGAGACATACGACCGTATGGCAGTTGATCATCACGGGTGTCACATCCTTGTTTACTAACTAAGGGACTATCCGGAGATCAAGTGTTCTGCCTGTCTAGGGGAATGGGCTTAAAACCCAAACAATACGAACCTTTGCGGTGGAAACCCAACCATACTGATTGGAGATCCCAAGAATTAGGTTCAATGGGAAAACTAAGCGGCAAAAGGTTCAGTTGAGCGCTTCGGTGGAAGCAAGAAGCACTTCGGATGATGATTTCTATACGGAAACATGAATCCAAAGCTGTTCCCGCGATAGACATGAAAGTGCTACCTGCATGGTGGGTAAATGTTAAGCTTCCAAACCTTTAACGATCCTCAAATGGTTGAGGTTAAGGTTGGAGAAACTTTTAATGATTCCTAACACGTGTGAAGTGGGGTATAGCAGGATACCTTGTAGGAGATCACCTATTTAAGTGCGAGGATGGCCGCCTCAAATGAACGCACTTAAGAATCCAAGTGTGTCCACGACCACAACAGACATAAACGTAAGAAGGAAAACGAATAAGAAGAGTTATTGTGTTGATATCGTTGTCTTGGCTTACACTAAACACTGACGGTTCAAGATATCATGTTCACCGCGCAGTAAGTCCGATGGTATTCAACTAGGAAAGGTTCAAAGCGAAAGCTACCTCTCCTGATGCAATATCTTTTCGCTGAAAGATTGCTGAAATGTAGGCACCTTGTGTGCGCGCCACAATTTCTCTTTCAAAGAGGGGATTGTTGGAAATTTGCCTTTGGCGGGGAGATGCGCCCACCCATCTTTGATGAATTAAACACTAGTGCTCCGCATGTTGGAGACCTTGTCTCTTCGCACATGCATGATCTACGAAGTGAGTAGATGACCGTAGGGCCAAGAATCGTCAAATTTCGTTGAGAAATGAAAGAGATATTTGTCCACGAAGTAAGGTGTTTGAGGCATGAAAATGTGGTGTGGGACAAATCTACCACATCGGTGGGAATAGAAAGAATTGCTCTTTATATAAGTCTCAAATTGGTAAAGGGTTTGGGACCCCAAGGGGTATCCCATATATTTAAAGGAGGGAGGACCTAGATGTGTTTGGGTTCATGGCTAAACCCATACGCGCGTCGCCGCCGCTCGCCAGTACCGTCCGGTCTCGGGCTCGGGTTTCGGGTCACGGGTCGTGGGCTGTGGGCTGTGGGGACTTTCTGATATTATCTTTTTGGACCAGAGAACTCTGCCAGATGTACAGTTTGATCCCTGGAGTTTTATATGTACAATTTGGACCTGAATTCTTTCATATGTACAGTTTGGTCCCTGAAGTTTCAAAATTTACAGTTTGGTCCCCAGAGTTTTTGGAAAGTTGGAACTGTTTTTTGAGGCATTAATCAGCCATTAATTGGCTGATTAACTCCTCCATTAACAACCCATTACTTAGGCAGTTGGGCAGCCTTTTTCAATGGCCTTTAACAGCCATTACTTGGCTGTTTAATGCTCTCATAATGGCCATTAACAGCCATGTTTTGGGCAACCTCTTTCAATGGCCATTAACAGCCATTACTTGGCTGTTTTAATGCCCTTCTAATAGCCATTAACAACCATGTTTTTGGCAGTTGGACAGCCCCTCCTCCATGCTATATATTGAGCTGTTGTTAGCTCAATTTGGGACTGCACAGATGACTGAAAACACACTGGAAAAATACAAAAAACAGACTGAAAAACAGTCACGAAAATAGCACAAAACAGTGAGTAAAGCTGTGTGAAAAACAGTGACCAAACCCTCTCATATACACAAGATATACACTACAGAGACAAAAGAGAAGAGTAAAGAGAAACTCTTCCTTCCTATTCCATATCTTCAGCAAGTCGATTCATATTTGTTTTCTTCGCCAGACTCAACCTATTGGCTTTGTAGCGTTGAGATTAAAGTGTTGTTTTATCTTGGGAGACTATTGCCCGCTAACGTAAAAGCATATATACGGGGCAATCTTGTCTTAAGGACAGAGGGCAATCCCTCGACTCAACACACAACGTTGTAACCATCCAGATTTAGTTGTTTCTTGATTTCAGGTTATCAAGATTCAAGACACAACAAGCTTGCTGCAGTTTTGAAGATTGGCCTATTTGTTCAACAAAGATTCAATTTCTGAATATTAAATATTTGTTCACTCTTTCGAATACTTGTAATAGTTATTTACTTCACATACTGCTTTATAAAGTACAATAGAGTACCAACAGTAATAAGGATTAAAAGGACACTAATTTTAAAGAAACTAATACTCAAATTAACACATAAGACATCTTATAATTCTCAAGTAAATAGATTAGCATAGATTTACCTTTCAATGTTAAATATCAGCCAACTAAACACCGTTTGATTAAGAGAAATGCGATTGCGGGTTCTTTCATATCTTGTTTAATGAAATGTTTAAACCCCACAAGACACTTACAAATAGACTCCAACATTCATTCATTCTAAGTTGTTTAAATTAGTGATTGGACCTTTGTAATAGGCACATCACCAATAAATTAGTGAGAGGACAAGTATAATGTTAACTACATCATCGATAAAGGATTTCAGGAATAACTGAAATATTAGTTATATCGTCGATACAATAGTGAATGGCTAGTTGTTTTTTCAATAGTAAAACACATAAACAACCAGATTATCTTCATTGATAAAGTAGTGAGATGGTTCCTTTCAGGTATATGCATACATGATGTATAATATGGGTTGGTATGCACATAGTTCAAGGTTCTTTTATTATTAAAAATATACAATTTCTTTATTGCATAGTCATTATACACGGGACTTGTCCCACCCGTTTAGGAGTGGCTTGTGATACTAAATGAGTCGTAGACTTACTCTTTACAATTTTTTATAGGTACAAATGATAAATTGAGCCAATGGATTGAGTCATCTTCTATTATTCCCAACAGTAATGGTGAGCTTCACCCTTACTTTCGTGAAGACCCCAAATTTCTCTTTTGATTCCTTTTTTTCATAGTTGGGCTGCGACGTGTAGATTTTGATGTACTTAATAAATCTTATAGACTTTTTGACTTCCGTTGTTGGTTATGTACGTGATACATGTAAGTATAGTCTATGGTGTCCATTGTCGGGACTTGACTTGCTATACTGATGTGTTTAGGCCCTTTTGTTGAATATATGTCTATGTTTTGAGTTTTATGACTAATCAAATGATATTGAGGAGACACCACATTTCCCATTCTTGAGCTATGTGCTCTATTTGAAAGGTACATGGATCAGACTTGATCTTAAGGGCATTCTTTCAGTTTTATATGAATCACTATCTTCTTTTTCTTAATTGGATTTTATATAATCTTGTGAAGTTGTTGGACTACTCGTGGAAAATAATGTGCCAATCCCTCTGCATAAACAACAACCGAGATGAAGGGTGCATCTTACAATACACATCCTCATTAAAATTCAATTGTAAAATACTCACTAAATGACTTAGTTCTACACAATTATCTTTTACTTTTGTGGCCATTCATTAATATTCCTTTATTTTAAACCTTACTAACTTTGAATATTGGAGTTTAACAACCTTAACTTGATGAGGCTTGTCTTTTCCTTTATATTTAATAGTCAAATTAAACAAAGTGAAATTCATACTATTTCTTTCATTTCTCATCCCTTTATTTTCCACTCGTTCTATTCTTTTCCTATTTTCCAAACAAAGAAAGTTGATATTCTTTTGCTAATTACTTATTTTAGGGGTCGTTTGGTTGCCGTTAGGATGTGATTTATTCACGTACTATATCTCGCATAACATGTACCATGTTTGATAACATTTTTTGCTATGTATAAAATTAAACACATCAAAAATAATGTTTGATTAGTGATTTAAACTTCCACATAACTAATGCATACAAGTTATGAGGAAATTTATATATTATTTTATACATGATAAAAGATGAAATAACTAATACATGAATAATTATATAATACGTAACTAAATCCTAAATAATAAGAAATTATCTAACCAACATCCCCTTGGTTATCTCCAAAATGACCACCCAAGGGTAGGGGTGAGCGTATATCGGTTAGGTTCGGTTTTGTATCCGAAAAATATGAACCGAATAAAAATTGTTTTTTTTTTAAAAAATCGAATACAATTTTTTTTTAAAAACCGATATGTTCGGTTTATATCGACGAACGTATCGGATTATATCGGTTTTTTCTAGTGGGCCGGGTCAGGTCGGGAATTTTTTTATTTTAAAAAAAATGAATTTCCAAAACTGAAATTGACATTCACACCTACACTACCACGGAATTTCGACGTTGAAATCTATTGTGTATCGTGAGATGTTTACTAAAGAAAAAGAAAAAGTAGAAATCGATTTGGGGAAAACACAATTGATTGGGAAAACATACGTTTTTCTAAAAATTGGCTGCGCCAAACCGCCTTGCAACAGTTTGGGCCGGCCCCGTCTCGAAAAAATATCCAAAATCAAAAAAAGAAGAAGGGTAAAACGGACATTCGAGCGCAGAGTTATGACCATTTAAAATTTCACCAATTTATAACTACTTTTTCTCCCTACATTTTATGTTCATGCTTCCGTGATATGTTAATCAAGTTCATGCCGCATTCGACTTCCATAAAAGCTTCATAGATTGACTTCAATGGCTATGATTCAAGAGATAGTAGTAGCCTAAAATAAAAAATAAAAAAAATTATATATTTAATTTGATTTTTTCATTTCAATTCACATTCAAAATTTAAAAACCGAACACAATCAATAAATCTGATTCCGTTGGATTTTTCAAAAAATCTATTTTTTTTTCCGGTTCTCCGGGTTTTTGCCCTGCCCTGCCCTGCCCGAGGGAGTAAACAAGTAAGCAAAGTATTCGCATGTGACGGCCAAAATCCCATTGGCAAATCTCATATATAGCGGCAAGAACAACTTACCGTCGCTGGAAAGAGAGACACACACACACACATCAGCATCCTCTCTTTGCTGTCCGCTCAGTAGATACTTGTTCGAAAACGCTCTCGATCGAGCTATCTTTCTGGTTTGTCTCTGATTCTATCTGTTAAATCAGCTAGTTTTCATCTTTCTCGTGTTATCTCCTTCATTTCTAGGGTTCCTGATTATTGTTTTTGATTGATCAAACGAGAGAAGTGGTAAAAGCTTTTTGTACAAGGTTAGAATTTTCTCTGTTTACTTTCTATGTCGAGGAGTTTCGGGTGATAACAGTGGTGAAGAGTAGGTTCTACTGCTTAGGGTCTGAGAATTTGACTCCTTTTTAGACATTTGATAGTTCATAGCTTCTTAGAGAAAGATTGTTTTTCAAATTAGAGTAATGCAAGATTGTATCTTGATATTTTGTTGTCTTGTTTTCCTTGCAATCTTGCATTGACTACTTTCTTCTTGAGCCGAGCTTCTAGTCTATTGGAAACAAACTCTTTATCCCAAAAAGGTAAAGGTACATCTGCGTACATCCTACCCTCCCCTCCCCAGACCCCACTTTGTGGGATTACACTGGGTATGTTGTTGTCGTCGTAGTAATGCAAGAAGACCTTCTGGTGTCGCGATTTTCCATGCTGTAGAGTACGAACTGATGTTAGTCAGTTCATATGATGTCTAACCATTTGATTTTCCTGGTGATAGCAAGTATGAGTCATCATTATTTAAGTACTCCTATACACGATGGAGATTGTTATCTAGTCTATGTTTCCTACCTTCTTGAATAGCGCAACTCGTAGATAAACACATCTGATTATGTTTGATCAAGAAATGATAGTATGATCACTGATATACTGATTATTATGGTAACCTATAGAAAGATTACTCCATGGAACATATTGCTAAGATCCATTAGTGTATGCTCTCGTTTGCTCGGCTTAATCATCTACTATTTACTTATAAAAATATCATCTATTATACATTCCTTTGATGTCCGTCTTCTTGACTGATGATTATGTATGATCTGATCTGTGCTACAACATGATGAATTGATAATGATGAATTGAGTTAGCTTTTGGAAGTTGAGTTTCTTGAGGGTTCATATGTTTATGTGGTGTTAATACTTTGGTGACAAGGAGTTTACGCTCTGTAAGGTCTCGGTTTTTAGTTTCTTACTTCATATTAATGGCGTCCGTTTTTGTGTAAGGCCCGTGTAAGAAAGTTGGGTTTAGTTGAATCAATGTAATTCATTCGTTGAAGTTGAAGGTTGATTTTTGTTGGTCATCTGTCAATGTAATAAAGTCTGGGCAATTGTTAATGTTGAGTTGTATGCAAAAACATAGAACAGTTGAGTTGAGCAAAAGTATAGTTTGTTATTTGCGTTACCATGGGTATAAATTTCTCCTTCACTTTAATCTTAAAAGGGAGCTAAAGATTCAGTTATTTTAAGAAAAGATTTTCCTGCAACTTCACTTTCTATTTTCTTCATGAAAAATCCCTTCAACTACTAAAGAGAGTGGTAGTTAACAGGGTCATTCCAGGGCATATGACAATGAGAAGTCATGTTTTCTAGTCATGAATTTCAACAGATACAGAGGTAATGTAACGCCCCGAACCATGGCCTGGGTGAAACACGACACTCGATGCCTGCTGCATGTGACCGAGCTAATCACATGGCTGCTGAATCAACATGGGCATCAAAGCATACTATAGCAATGATTTTAAAATATGTAATTCAAGCTGCTAAATCTGTAATATGGAAGTATATTGCGGAAATAGTCTGAAAATATCATAAGTCTTAAAATAATGATACTGATACGTCTGACATACTGAACTAGTCTAGTCTATGAAACCTCTAATATGAGTGCAAATATATGTACCAGGGACAAGGCCTTGGCATAACTCTACTAATAAAATATAATACTGAGATAATAGACTGACACCCCGAATGAGAGGGGCTCACTAAGCAACTGATACTGAAGCAATCATACTGAGCAAATCCGTCGTCCTGAAAATCGACACCTGCATTGTGAAGTGCAGGCCCCATGCAAAGGGACATTAGTACATTTGAATTATACCGTATGTAAAGCAACTGAAAGAATAAATTGCTTTGGGGTACTCGGAAATATGGCAACCCAAATCAATAAACACATACTGTACTGAATCTGAAGCTGAAACTGATAACTAATAACTGAATAAAGAAGCAAATAATAAAGAATACTTCATGTACTGAAATAGAGAGTCACATGTTTACCTGAAATAATAAATAATGATAATAATTATGGTCTTAGGCCCAATATGTGTGTACAAATCTGTGGCCTTGGGCCCAAGTTTACGTTTACATAAACTGTGGCCTTCCCCCCAAATATATCTGTGGCTTTGGGTCCAAAATACATGTGCTCAACATGATACTGGATTTATGAAATTTACTGATATGAAATACTGAATATGAATTCATGAACTGATTATGAGTACTGGAGCTTTAACTAGTTTGCAACATGTAGAATGTTCTAAACTGAGATTCGTGGATATCAAACACTAGTCTATATTGATTACGCGTTGAGCTCACAACAATCAAAGTGATAATTGTGAACAACTATGAATTTATAATTACAAGTCTTAGACTTTTCATGAACTAGGGTAAAAATCCCTAATGTAATTCACACTAATCTTGATGAACGAGGCGTGGGGAAGAACATAGATATTTCCACGTGTGGATAGAAGCACTACATACCTTATTCACTCCAATACTTGTCTTAAAAATCTGAACTTGGAAGAATAATTCCAAGCTTGAACCTTGAAACCTTAAATTGGATTTATCCTGAAAACCCTAGGTTAAAAAAATTGAATTCTACTTAGAATTCATTAGGATTACGTTAGAATCACATAAAATCACGTGAAAAAGGCTTACCTTGGCGTAGGAGATGATTGAGAAGAGAGCGCCTTCGTTCTAGGGTTTGAGAATATGAAAAACTAATTTTTAAAGCTAAGTTGCGTATTTATACTGTTTGCTATCGGAACGATTTGACGGTCTGAATCTGGGCTGTCAATATTTTGACGGTCAGGGGTTGGGCCGTCAATAATTGTATGGTCAGTATAATCGGACCGTACTTTTTTTCTGCAAAATTCCAGAGAGTTGTGAAAGCTATGGTTTTGAGACGGTTGGAATCGACGGGCTGTAACGTTTTATACGGTATGTACATCTCACTTTATTTCGTCAAATTCCAAAAACCGAATTGACGGTTCAATTCGACGGACCGTCGATAATTTTACGGGCCGTATAATCCGGACGTCAATTTGAATCTGCAGAATTGAAATTGGTTTTCAACTTTAAACTTCTCCTTTTGGTTTCCTAAACCCCTGTGTCATAAACATGGCTTAGTTTGGAGTTACGAGGTGTTATAGGTAAGTCATCCTTTTCTAGTCTATAATTAGTCCAAATGCTCAATCTAAAAAAAATAACTAGTCCAAACTCCAAATTCATCAACAAGGCATAAATATTATGCTCAACTCATTAAAACACAACTAGGGGAATCCACGCCATAAATTAGCAATTCAAATAAACCCCACATAGTCGCATATACGCTCGTCACACCATATTACACTATTCCCCACATTACAAGTATGTACAACACAAGGTTTGGGAAAATTCCCCTAGTGAGGTCAAAGTCAAATCAAGTGAGCTTTAACCTCCACGACCGTCTTTCCAGCCCAAACGTGTCCAAACGGCTCAACACTAGCCAAAAGAATATTCAACAACGTCAAACGAAGCTAAGAAACCAATTCCTATAATTTAATATGTGGTCTAGGTCAAAGTCAATATAAGTCAACAAAGTCAGTCCTAAGTCTACACTAAAAGAGCAGTCTGGTGCACTAAACTCCCGCTATGCGCGGGGTCCGGGGAAAGGCCGGACCACAAGGGTCTATTGTACGCAGCCTTACCTCACATTTCTACGAGAGGTTGTTTTCACGGCTTGAACCCATGACCTCTTGGTCACATGACAACAACTTTACCGGTTACTCCAAGGCTTTCCTTTAGTCCTAAGTCTACACCGAGACTCTTAAAAATTGGTCAAATCTCGAATTAAATTTCATAATCGGGTTATCTATTGTCTAAGGATTTCAAATCTATGCTTACGTTTTTAATTCGAGTTCAAATAAACCTTCAAAACCTCAAAATACACATTCTTGAACTTAGGGTAAAATCGTTCAGTTTCACACTTGCAAATCCATGATGTAAGGCTCAAGTCTAATGGGTAATCATGATATATAACTAAAATTGAGTTTAGATTACTTTCCCCAACCAAATGATGAGTTTCTCCCTAGAAATTGCACTTGGCCGAGCTTAAAATCCCAATAAATGTGTTGGCATGAAATAAAAAATTGAAAATCATCTTTTGTACCACTGCCAGGTCCTTTTACGTGATCGCAACACAAGCCCTCTCGATAGCGAAGAGCAGCACGGCTAGTCTCCTGTGCGAACGCGACCCTTCCCCTCACAATCGTGTTGACCAAGTCCCTCACCTTGCGTGATCGCGACACAATGCTCCGTGATCACGAAGCACTGTCGTTGAAGCAGAAAAAATATAAAATCTACTTTGTTCATTTTGTGATTTTTGGTTACAAAATCCACCCGAACCTGAACCCCTCAACAAGTGTCAAATAGTTATATTGACTTACTGATAAACTGGGCTACGACCTAAGTACTCAAAGAACTAGGTCCTTTGAGTAACTACACAAGAAGGTAAAGTGCGGAATTATAAAATCAACACTAGAAATTAGCGTGAAAAACTCCTTGTTTAAGGGAGAAAAATACGACCTATCTCTGTAGGAATTTGCCCAACTTTTCACTAAAATCGAGGAACTTGTTAAAGGTCACAACGACTTGTACACATAAGGAATTGTTCCAAACAATCCTTGCCCCAACTTTCTCTTCCTCAATAGTTCCAAATTGTTGTCTCTCTCTCTACTCTCTTCAATGACTTTACCCAGTTAGAGATGTCCCTTACAACTCGATAAACATTTATTACAATTTCTTGGAAAAGTAAATGGATGGAACCACACTAAGAACCTAACTATTACAACTCAAGAACGGAATGATAAATCTTAATAGGAACATGTTCTTTGTTGCTGCACTAGGCAGCTCTCTCGAGACTCTAGTGTTGACTCCCAAATCACTCTAGATGTCTCTCTCTTTGGTTGTGGTCAAGCTCCAAAGCTTTTTGACGTGTTGTACATATAGGAGTGGTTGCCCCTTCCATTCTCCAAATCAATCAAAGTCTTGGTTTCATAAGTTGTCTGAAAATCAATTCTTATTTGATATGGATTTCCTTCTTTCCTTGTTTACGCGCATACAATTTACTTCTCCTTTTTCCAAGCTACTTCCATGTGTTCAACTTTTGGTAAACTTTCCATAACTTGAACTCCAGTTCCTCGTCGAATAGGAATGAGTCAAAACTTCTGATTCTCCAAGTCGGCAAGAAACAACTTCATCTCAAGAGTGTCTAGTTCTTCCTTCTAAGGACCAGTTTCTGTCCTGTTGTGACTGCTTCTCTATGTGTTTGGTCTTCTGTTTTTTCTCCACCATTCTTCTTCTTCCTTGTTATTGATTTCCACTTGATACAGTTTCTCAATCATCAAAACTTCATTTTAAGCTCTGACCTATTATTTAGTCAACATCTCAACAATTTCTCTTTGTTTGATGAGACAAACTCATAGCACTTCATACTTCATACTTCTTCATGTGATCTTGATCAACTTCATCAGCTCTTGATCATATCTTCCCCTTAGGTGTAACTTCTATGCTGACAATCTTCCCTCGTAGAACCAGCTTCATGATACAGTTTCATGTTGATACAACCCAATCTAGATAAACTTCAACAAGATGTTAAGCTCGCTTCAGTTCAACCTCAAAACAACAAGGTTTTTAAGCTTATTGAGTCGACATCGACTTAACCTTCCATTCATTGAAGCCAGAAGATGGCTAGGTTGCTTGACTAAGTAGGATACTTAATCATGCTTAGGGACGTACCTTCCACTCTTTGCAATCCTATAGATGGCTAGGTTGCTTGACTAAGTAGGATACTTAATAATATTTAGGGACTTCCCTTCTACTCTTTGCAACTTTATAGATGACTAAGTTTAGAGGACCTGATCATGTCCAATATGTCTCCTCAAGGAACATCCTCTCATATGTCCTTTTAAAAACATTTCTTCAGTAGGACCAGGTTCTTTCAGCAGGACAACTTCTTATTCTTCTTAACTTCCTTTTTTCTCCTATCTAGTGTGTCTAAGTAGGATTCAGTTCTTTTATAAATAAGAACCAGTTTCTTTACAATGCATCTTAAGTAACAACTGAATATTTGTGCAGCTTCTTCTTCTCTTTCTTGGGTCAATAAGAACCAGTCTTTCTTGGGTCCTTTTTTTTCTGGAAGGAAAATGATTTGAACACTCTTCAGTCAATCCTGTAAAACTTGCACCTTTTGATATGGAACCATGTTCTTTTTTCTTCTCAGGGTGCTGCCTACTTATTTGGGTTACTTTTACCCTGGTCATACCTGTGTCATCAAGGTGATCTGTGTCTTCGCAGTGAGTGCATACATGATTGTGTGAGATGGAGACATTCAAGGTCTTGGTATTGTATGGAGTTTTGATCTCTTTGTACTCCATACCCAGTTTAGTGCTGCTGAGGTCTTCATGTGTTGAAACCATTGTTTCTGAGAATCTGTTGTTGTGTAGTCTCTCTACTTCTTCATACTTAGCTCTGTTTAGTTCCTCCTATAACACCTTATTGCTTTCAAGCTCAGTGTGCAACTCTTCTTGTAAGTTTCTGAGTGTCTTCTTGGTTTCTTTACACTGGCCTTTTGTATTTGTGTATGCAGCTGCAAATTTCTTCTTCTCAAGTTCTAGTACATGCTTCTCATTGCTTAGCTAGAAAACCTGTTCCTTCTGAGCATTAATCATGTTTCCTAGGTTCTCTTGTTCTTCTCCTTGATTTGAGGTCTAGTTCAAGGAAAGTAAATGTCTCCATTTTTTTTCTTTTCATATACGGGAGATTCTCATAGGCATCGATGACAACATGAACCACTTTTCTAGTTTTTCTCTGGATAGATTCTGAATGTCATCCTTGAACTTAGAAAAGTTTACCTTGTGTTTGTCATCTCCAGGGTCCGAGTCAGAGTTGGCCATTAATGCCAATATGTCTTCTGTATTTGATTCCTCTTGCCATCAGGGATCAATTTTGGTCTTCTGCCTCATTACCCTCATCATCACTTTCCGAATCTCCCATAGTGGCTAGTGCCTTTCTTACAATTTGATCAGCTTGTCCAGTGCTCATCTTGCTTCTAGAGACGTGTTTCCTTCTTCCTTTTTCAGGCTCACTCCTTCTACCATCATCTTCTTTCTGAAGTCATTCTCTAATGAAGTGGTTTGAACTCCCACATCTGAAGCATCTTTCTTGATTGCTTCTGTCAGGTCCTCTTGGTCTTGAAGAGCCTCCTTTGTTCAGGAAGCCCCCTCTTTTGATAATTCGTTATATCTTCTGCTGAACAATGCCATATTTTCATCATCAAAGTCCTGATTATGTGTAGCTGCAAGGACCAGGTTCACATTTCTGTTTGGTGGAGTATTCTTCTAAGTCTGAAGCTTCCTCATCTCGTAGGTCTTTGAATTTCCCATGAGCTCTTCCATCTTTATGGTCTCCAAATCTTTTGCCTCCATAATAGTACTGACTTCGCTCTCCCAGGAGTCAGGTAGGATGTCAAGGAGCTTCCGATTCTTCTTCCTTGAGGAATAATCACTCCAAGAGAATCTAGTTCATTGGTTATGTTTGTAAACCTATTGAACATCTCTTGAAGGGATTCTCCTTTGTTTATCTTAAATAGCTCGTATTGCCTGTTTAGTAGAGCAACCTTAGAATTTTTATCCTGACTTGTTCCTTCATGTGTGGTTTGTAGGGTTTCCTACAGTTCTTTTGCAGTTTTACATGAAGAGATTCTGCTGTACTCATCAGGTACAATGCCACAAATCAGCAGTTACTTTGCTTTGGCATTCTTTTGGATAGCTTTGATGTTTCGACAATATATTCTTCTCTTCTTGGGAGTATCTTTCTTTCCCTTCTTATCAGTCGTTGTAGGGATTTTGGGACAATCCATGATAATATCCCATAGCTCTAAGCCTTCTCCAGTGATGAAATCCTGCATTCTTGCTTTCCACCCGCCGTAATACTTGCCGGTGAAGCATGTTAGTCTTGTTGTTGATTGGCCTTCTTGAACTCCAGGCGGTGCAACCATCTTTCAAGGTGCTATCTTTTATAAAAAGATCTAGCTCTGATACCAATTGATAAATCGGGCTACGACCCAAGTACTAAAAAAACCAGGTCCTTTGAGTACTACTCAAGAAGGTAAAGTGCGAAATTATAAAATCAACAAAAGAATTTAGCGTGGAAAACTCCTTGTTCAAGGGAGGAAAAATCACGACCTAGGTCTATAGGAATTTGCTCAACTTTCCACTAATCTCGAACAATGTTAAAGGTTACAACAATTTGTACACCTAAAGAACTGTTCCAAACAATCGCTGCTCCAACTTTCTCTTGCTCAACAGTCCCAAACTGTTGTATATAAGTCAGATGTTGGAAAGGGAAGCCTGATATAATAAAGGATATGAAAACAAGGAAATTAACAAGGAAATCAACAAGAAAAAGGAAAGGATAACTAGATTGACACAAGATCAACACAATTTGGCAACTAAAGCTCTAATTAGCTAAAACCTCCAAATTGGTATTAAAATCAAGCACCAAACTCTAAGGATGACCTCAAGGGAATCTAGTTCCCAAGCAACCAACCTCTCAACAATTCACACAATCACAAGCTTACACAAGCTCTCTAACTCTCAAGAGTATTTCAAGTTTAATATTCAAAGTAGTCTAAGCTAGAGAAATAATAATGTCTACAATTTATACTAAGATAAGAAAGGAAGACTACTATCTATTACAATTCTACCCTTAATGAAGTAAGGGCCTTGTTTGGTTGTCTTTCTTTGGGAATGATGGCTTGCATTCATGAGATAACCACTTTGCATGCATAACCATCTTCACCAATTTGATGCCCTTCCTCCACCCATGCGATCTTCCACACTTGGGATCCCCGAGATGGGGCCAAGGCATTCTCTCGAGTTCCCATCTTCACGAGTTCATGGATTTGGGTTGCATCAAAGCCCCCATAATATAAGCTCTCTTTCAGAATCTGCAGTTTTGGTCCAAAATGGTCCGAAACCTCACCCGAGCCCCTTGGGCCTCAAACAGAACCACCCCAACAAGTCCCAAATGGTAAAAACAACTTGCAGAAAGATTCAGATCATCAGCTTGGGCGTAAATACTCAGAATGAGGGGTTTGACTGTAACACAATAGAAGCAAATGATCTTTTATAGTGATACCAATTAATTGAGATTAAGACTTAAATGTTATGGTTACACTTACAGTGAGATTGGGTAGGATAAGCATTAGTTTTCTTAAGGAACCTGCAGTTCTAAAAAACCCTTAGTTTGCCTTAAAAGAGAAGTTACTTACTACCAGTGTTGGCATGAAATTGGCCTGAACTGGGAAGAATATATATTGCAGATGCAACTAGTTTGGGATTAAAGCTTAGTTGGTTGATTGTTAACTTTTTCCAGTTTCTCTGCCAAAATAGTAAAAGATAAGGTGGGATGCAATGAAAGAGGACTGTTTTCTCTTCTATTTTTCTTTTCATACCTTTTTTAACAAACCAAAAAATGGAAGAGACAATTTCGTCACTTTCCCTTCCCTCTTATAGTTTACAATGTAACAGGGTTCTACACTCCTTGAGATGGATTGATTTAATGGATATTATTGCATACTCTTTATCTTTTTCTGCAGTATTACTGACGCATATAGTTTCTTGAGCCGAGGGTCTTTCGGAAACAACCTCTCTACTTACCAAGGTAGAGGTAAGGTCTGCGTACACTACCCTCCCCAGACCCCACGTTGTGGGAGTTCACTGGGTATGTTGTTGTACATACTGCAGATTTTTCACCTTATTTTCACATTTATTTGTAATTTGATTGTATATGTGCGTCAGGGGTCAAAAGAAACCTGGAGAAGATGGTTAGCAACGGTGCTGAAGATGTGAAGATTTGTGGAAGTGGTGAGGCTGAATGTCCTGAGACCACAGTTGAGATAAAGATAAAGACATTGGACTCACAGACATATACATTGCGAGTGGATAAATGTGTAAACATCTTTTGCTTTTATGTCCACATCCTTAAGAATAAGGGCTATGCTACCTATCAAACAGGGGAAGCAATAAAAACATAAAGGGCAGTTGTTCTATTTGTAATTTGTTTGTATAGTTCTTCGAACAGTAGAATTTCAAGTAAATGTGGCTCCATATACAGCAGTTTTCTGTATCTGTGAGAGTTGCAAATGTGCATTTCTTGTTGGAAACTGGAGCACAATCACAATGACCAATCATGCTCTTGAATTCAGAATTTAAAAGTTGACTGTAGTATCATCTGTTTCACATCTAGAATATTCTCTAACACTCATTCTAATACCTTTTGTCAAATCCAATACAGGTGCCAGTTCCTGCATTGAAGGAACAAATTGCCACAGTTACTGGTGTCTTGACAGAACAACAACGGCTCATATGCCGTGGAAAAGTGTTGAAGGATGACCAGCTGCTTTCCGCTTACCGTATCCTTTTGACTCTCATGATGTTTTAGGAACAGAGCATCCACCTAATATACGATTTAGGAACTTGAGTTCCTTCACAGATTCACACATAGATGTGGAAGACGGCCACACTCTGCATCTGGTTGTGAGGCAATCTTCATCAGAGAGTACCCCTGATCCCCAAGGTTTGTTATGTTTTGAACAAACTATTGAATTCCACTTGAAAATAGACGCGAAGAGCTATAGCTTCAGAGAGTCATATGAACTTCCATTGTGTCAGACTTCATTCTTGTTGTCTATCTTATAAGGGAAAAGGTGCAAATATACCCCTCAACTTTGTGTTAGAGCAAATATACCCCTCGTTAAAAAAGCAGTGCATATATACCCCTGCCGTTACACAAATGGTGTAAATATACCCTTTTTGCCGATGGATTTTAAAAAATAATTATTTAGCTTATTTTTTAATTTAAAAAATGCCATGTGGCTTTAAAAAAGTCTACCTCTTTTTTTGGAGTAGACGTATTTTTTAAAGCCACGTGGTAATTTTTTTCTGGTGGGTTGGGTCTAGCACGTTTAAAAAAATGGGTGAACTTATTTTTGTTAAAGTCACGGAGATATTTTTTTAAATGAACCAGATCCGACCCACCAGAAAAAAGGTACCACGTGACTATAAAAAAATAAGTCTACTAAAAAATTGGTAGACTTATTTTTTTTAAAGCCATGTGTCATTTCTTTTTAATTAGAAATAAGCTAAATGATTTAAAAAAAATCTGTCAGCGAAAAGGGTATATTTGCTCCATTTGTGTAACGATAGGTACATTTGCATCATTTGCGTAACGGCAGGACTATATATGCACCGTTTTTTAGCAAGGGGTTTATCTGCTCTAAATCGCAAAGTTGAGGGGTATATTTTCACCTTTGCCCATCTTATAATTCTTCAACTTTGGAAGTTAGTAAGCTTGGGAAAACTTGATTATTACTGGATGTAAAAGCGAAATGAACTCAGGAGAAATCTTGGCCGTACCATTTCTTAAAATCATTGGGGTCGAAGTCGGACAGTACCAGAAAAAGTAAACAAGAGGATACCATGATGAATGTTTTATATGGATTCTGTCATGTCTTGAAACTTTATATGGATTCTTGTCATGTTTTTCTTTATAACTATCAAGTTCAAAATTGCAGCAACTGCTTCTGCATCAAGTGCTGGGTACAGTCAAGGAAACAGAGTGAGTCCTGGTGTAGTAGTTGGAACCTACAGCTCATCTGAACATGGAGATGGAATTTTCCCTGATCTGAACCGCGTAGGCATTATCATTCTTTCCTCCTTTTCATGATGTATACAATTTGCTGTCACTTTTTAGAAGACACTCATTTTTTCTGTTTCATATTTTAAGATTGTAACAGCTGTGCTTGGATCTTTTGGAATTGCAAGTGCTGGCAGTGGCAATGAGGGGATTGATCTCAATGTAAGTATCAAAGGCTTCACTCATGATCTCTATGCTGAAGTTTGGCTGTTTCCCTTTTCTATGGATGATTGAAGAAAGGGTTTCTACAGTTATCTCATGGACAGTATGTCAATGGATCCACCCCCCTCCGAGGTCTGTGGTATGATGAGATGTGTATCCACATTCATTTCATGCACACTATGAGAGTCGTCTGACTGAAGAATTCCTATAAGTGATCTGTCCAATACATAATTTGACATAACATCATATGTGATTAATGTGGATTACGTTAGTGGACTATTGGAATTCACAGTTCGTATGTAGAGCTGAGAATTAGTATGATAGATTATTAAATTAATGAAGATGATGAGCACAGTAAAGAAAGGAGAACATGAGATTTGGGTTTACCAGTGCAGTTTAATGGGAAAACTCTGCTATTTTGTGGTACATGGAAGTCGATAAAACCTTGGCGTTTTTGTTACATCCAAATTCTAGTATCTGGAACATGCGTGCAATCTAGAAGGAGCATTCTGATAAAGAAAAGAAGAAAAATAGACAAGCTTTGACCTCACAACAGATACATCTTGCTCTCATTTTAAGTTATTATAGAGAATTACCTTTATATATATAATATTCCGTTTTGTCTCGATTTGTTCAACACTATTTCAATTTGAAACCATTCCACTAATAATATTATTCTATACGACTTTCATAGCTCGAGAATAAAATAATTTGTATATATTCAAACATTAACAGTGTTGTCAAAGGCGTGCTTAAGCTCTGAAACGAGGCTCAAAACATGTTGAGCACTTCACGTCGCTTAATGTGCTCTTCGGTGTCGTCATCATGGCTTTAAGACATACATTTCCTTGACAATGAACGTTTCTTGAAGAGGCGATACTAAACAATTAATATTTCATTTTTTTGTTATTTTTTTTTCAATTTCTTTGTTCATATATTTGTTATTCATGCTTATAATTATTGGTCTTGGACTAAACATATATGTTTGTATTTTTTCTCCATTTGCGCCTTTTTCATTAAAGCGCACGCTTTATTTGCGTTGCGCGCTTAAATCCCCAACTGACCTTAGAGCTTTTTTGCGCTTTTTGCTTTTGATAATACTAATTTTAACACATGGATATGTTCATACTTTTATCTTTAATGTGATGTTTCTCAAGCAAGTTAACTTTTCAACTAGTATTATTTTAACATTTTCTTCCTCTATCATCCATACTAGTTCTCAAAATTATATAAGTTTCATGTGCTAATTTACCTTAACTAAAGATCACATCTTAGAAAAGGATAAGTCAATTACAATTGAAGTTAAATGTAAATGTCTGGAGTTTCTTTTATTTTCAAGTGCCAACTATGCCTTTTCTTGTTCTCAATTTTTTCCCAGGGTAATGTCGGTTTGATGGATAAGATAGATCTTATCATTAAATAGAACTTAATATTAAGGGAGTTAGTGCTATAATTCGTTAAACTTACGGGCTGTGACGGGAGATATTCGTGATTTCTATAAATAGAAGGAAAGTTAGGGTAGTTTAACTCACTTATTTCCATGCATTTACGTCGTGCTAAATGTATGTTGACAGACTTGCTTAGAGTATTAGTGTGTTTTATGTGTTCTGAATAGCCCATTAGAATGGTTGTTGGCATTCATGTAAATTGACCGTGTATAAAGTTCGAGCCTTTTCCCAAACTTAATAACATGTCTGGAATGGACGAAATAAAGACATCTATTTAGGATCTATAGATTGCCACAAGTGAGTACATAATTGAGCACCAACCTTCTTTCTCATTAACCTCAATAGGCCTTTGGATTAAGTGTTCTTTGACACCCTGATGCTCGCACAACAACTCAACACAACAAGTCCATGCCAAATAGTTTGAACTTCCAATTAAGGGTTCCGTATAATCATAAGACGAATTTGTTTCTCCCATATTCGTTGAACTAAAACCATTAAGTCAGATCGGATTGGAGAGAGTTCTAAGAAAACAATTAGTAAATACTTTCAAGCACTCTGTCCTGGTAGGAGAATCTGGAAAATCTAGTGGTCTTGTATGTGCCGGATTTGAAATCAGGTGGTTGGAACTTGCTGGAAATGGGGGAATTGCTGGAAATGTGATGTGTCAGGTCGAAATCACAAGACTTTGAAATTTGAGTTATTTCACGGAATAACACTCTTACATATTGAGCTCGTAATGGTACCTCGCAATTCAAAAGTCTCTCTACTGTTGAAGCATGAGTGTGTTCTTGTGCCATCCTAGAAACATAGACATAGACAGGGTCGACGAGTCTAAGAAGCAAAGATAAGGGTTGGATGTTGCCGTCGGTTGTTACCGGCGCGTGGAGTTTTGGCCGTCAAGGGATTTGCTGGGTTATTGTTGCTGCAGGGTCCCGTACCGCGTGGTGGTGTTGGTTTTCGCACAACACTCACTAAAAGAGAGGTGACACAAAAAAACTGAAAAGTCACCGGAAAGGAAGGCGTTGGACTGTCTTTTCTGTCCCGGATGTTTCTCACTAACGCTCTGATACCATGTGAGACATAAAGACATGAGATAATAATATTTATAAGATTGTAAAGACATTTTTCTTACACTTATCCTTATTTATATCCAATACTACATAGTACGTAATACATATTTTCTAATGTGGTGCACTAAGTATAAATATATATACATTAACTATTTAATATGAGGAATATACTAATTTGGCTTGAGATATCTCTTTAGAAATAGTTAAGTGGTAAGTGAACTTACTAGTACAGATCATGAGAAGTGGAGTTCAATGTTGCGGCTAATTGTAATATAATAGGGAATATAAATGAGATATCTATATGGCTAGTGTCTATAACTTATCAAATTTTTTTTTTGAAACAGTTAATATACAACTTATCAAAATTTTACTACCATTAATTAATCCTACGCGTTGTTCCTTTATGGTCGCTTGAGATGGTTTGGTCATGTTTTATGTCGACCTTTTGATGCATATGCCAATAGGTGTGAAATTATGGTGTATGTGTTAAAATGGGATTAAGTAGACTTATCACATGGAAAAAAGTGGTCTCGAGAAACGAACAATCTCTGAGTCAATGCAGGCTTAGCGAAACATAGGACACAATGGGAAAGAAAGATTTATATAGGCGATACCAATTAGTTGGGAATTTATTTTAGTCATGTTAATACGTTACTTTAGGTCCTATGCTTTCTAAGAGTTTATCCCTATTAGATATTCTTGTGCCAATGGAAAGATAGAGAACTTCGAGTACTTTTTATTTTTATTTTTTAAAATGTTGGCCCGAAATGAATTTAACTGGGAACATGGTTAGTGAGGATCTATATGGTCAATCCCAAACTGAGGCATAATAGTTGTTCCATTATGGTCTTGTGTAGGGTACCCTGGTCTTAACCAACACACATCCCATATGTGGGGGTGGAGGAGTTCAGTCTGGGCCGTGGTATAATCATTTGTAACTTTGTAAACATGCATGTTGTATTCTTTACAGGGTTTTGGTTTGGCTAGTCTGGGAAATATGAGAGATTCTAGTAGATCAGAGACTGAGCAAACTTATACAAGGGATCAATCTAGTTTAACTACTAGTGCTTCTGAACGTCCGGCGGATGTCCCACTGGAAGCTCTGCAAGCACCGGTAATTTTGCTTCAATTATTTTGACTTTAATTGTCCTTCATGTTTTGGGGCACACTCTTCGTTTACCATATAAACAACATGTTGATCGTCTCATGCATCTTTTCAGTTGGTAGAACATTGTTCATATGTTTTTGTACTTCATTTTCTCTGCTTTCCACGTTTATGTATGTGTTTTGTTCTTGCAGGTTATTCCTGATTCTCTCACAACCTTGACCCAGTGCCTGAGCCATTTAATTGTAGAGTTCAGAGCCAATGGTAAGAGTCCCTTTCTCTTCTTTTACATCAACTTGCCTCCTACATGGGGGGGGGGGGGGGGGGGTAAGAGCTATTCTTATTAGCTGAAATTTGGTGTTGGCAGTTAGAGGACAAAGTGAGACTACACAAGCTGCTGGTGCACATGTAGCAGATAGAACAGATTTAGATGCTACCGCCCATTCAATCGGACAGAGGGGATTTCCGACACCTGCATCGTTGGCGGAAGTGATCATTTTGACGAGACAATTATTCACGGAACAAGTTGCAGAGTGTTTGTCGGTATGTGCTTGAACTTTTAGTAGTTTCTATCTAAACCTGCTAATATCTGGCAGAGTTTTTTCTTTCTGCTCCAGGGCTTTGGTCAGAGGTAAGAGATCAACGCGTGATGTGTTGTTAGGCGTATGTCATAGGTTTGAACCCTGTTATGGAGAAAATCCTGGTATTTAAGTAGGGAAGGGTAGAAGGGTGGGCCCATTATACCCTCGCGAATTTCTCGTATATATATGTATATACACGGCGGAGTTTTAGCCTCAGGGAAAGGATAGATTCTTGAACCCAACTGAGTGAGGGGTGTTTAACTCTTATCTTGAAGAATTATATGCTATCAATTTCCTTCTAGATAAAGAGTTACCCCCTAGACTATCACGTTTTTGCAAGTTTCATACTTAAACTATGTTTCCGTTACCCTCCCGAACTATAATTTTCAAGGGTTAAAAACCCTCTGTCTTGATAGATGGCAAAAGTGCTTGTTAACACTCACTTAGCAACACGTGTGTAGGGTAAAATAAGTCATCCACGTGGCTTTTATAATGGCTGAACACCCCCCCCCCCCCCCCCCCAAAAAAAAAAAAAAAAACTATTAGTATTTTGCAAGTTTCATACTTAAACTATTGGCTGTTTGAAGAAACCCTCCACTTCAATTGGTATTTTTTCACGAAAAGCAAACATGAGATAAGAAATCCAGTGTTTCACTAAGGACGGAGTGGAAGCCTCGACCCAGGCAGAAGTGCGATGTGTCTGGAAATTCGAGATCGTAAATGGATTTAAGTACCATTCTGATCGCCTCTTTCATGATCCTTTCTATAGGTAGAACTACTGTGAGCGGTCTAAACTTCGACCCTTATTTCTTGGTGTGCTCCTCTTCATTTGTTCCCGTTAACGACCACAAAGCTGCTCCTGCTCTCTACTTGCCCCTAGGAGCCTCTTTTCCTTCTGCCCAACTCCCCGAAAACAACGTTCGACTTGCATGTGTTAAGCATATAGCTAGCGTTCCTTCTAAGCTAGGATCAAACTCTTCTTTTGACTATGATTGGGCCCTGCAGTGGTAGAACCTGGTGAACCGGGCGTACTACTTTCCAACCCTCTCTTCACTTTTCTTCTCTTATGAAATTTCGAGTTGGATGAACGCTTCCTAAGGGTGGATTTTAGTGAGCGGGGGAGGGGGGAATTTATTAGGATAACGGGTTCAATGACCGCTTATTTCAGACAGCCCAGCCCGGACCATCGCTTTTATCGTCAACAGGGAGAGTCGCTCGATAAAGGAAGTCGGCTTTGGGAAAAAATCATTCCTTTGCCGGGCGCTAGTCAAAGTAGTAAAAAAGGGCAAGTGGGCAAGTAGCGAGCAAGAGCAGTGTTGGGATTTGTGGTCGTTAACAGGAACAAATGAAGAGGAGAACAACACCCTCCGCACTCTATTGGCTAATCAAAGTCAAAGCGGCCAGCTTCTTTTGAATGGGTCACCAATAGTCCCTAGATGCGTTTAGACACTTTCTTTAGCTGCTCCCAAAGACATCGCCTCTCAGATATCAGGTTTGAGGCCTTGGATGAGAGTATCTGTTACCCCCGAACTATAATTTTTGAAGAATAAAACCCCCGAATGGACAAATGACAGAGTTTGTGATGACTTTCTGAATGGCTCGTGGAGGTGAAAAATGATGTCACGTTGGTTTTTCTAACTAGGAAGAAAATTAATATGTTTTTTAGTTTATTTTTTTCTTTTTTGTTTTCTTTATATTCTTTAGTTTATCTTCTATCTTCCTAACTTTCTTCTTTAACCAAATTGATCTAGGTTTGTATATTTGGGTTTCATATGAAATTAGTTATCCCTTTCTTCTTTCATTTTTTTCCATATTATTGAAAGTACACTTTCTTCAACACCCTTTTTGTTGATTTCATTCGATCTTCTTTGAAAACCAAACATCTTCTTGGAGATAAAATGAATATTTTTAGTTGTGAGCATCCGACATCAAACCCAAGAAACACTACTGTTTGAAAGGAAAAAACCCAAATCATAGAAGTCCTATTCTTTTGACAATCCTAATATCAACAGAAAAGAGAGAATATAATTAAAAAAACAGCATTCTTCAACCTTTAACTAGTTTTATTTTGTTTTTTTTGTATTAATTTTGATAGAATTTTATTTTGTGTTGAAATATAATGCCATATGTACGCGATTGGGCAGTATTCTTCGGGGTTTGGGGCGGGGTGGGGGCTTTTTAATCTCCCATAACTTTAGTTTAGGGGGTAGCAAAAACATCCGATAATTTAGGTATGAAACTTGCAAAACAGTGATAGTTTAAAGGGTTTTATGTATTAACTTTAAGTTCAAATGACGCGTGTGGCACATTTTAGAAGTGTTTTAGGAGCGTGAAATACACATGCCGACAAATATTGAGTCAGGGGGTTTTAAACCTGAAAAGATATAGTTCAGGGAGGTAACAAAAACATCCGATAGCATAAACATAAACTTGCAAAAATGTGATAGGTTTGTTTTTTTTTTTTTTTTTTTTGGGGGGGGGGGGGGGGTTGGCCATTAACTAAAAAATAAACCATTAGTTTCCCTTTCTCTGGAGCCTTTTTACTGCAGCCGCCTGTAGTGCATGAAAGTGTTCCTCAAATGATTAAAGAAGTATTAGTTCAGGAAACTTATTGGTATAGAGTATCTCAATTAATAGTAAATTTGGTGTTGGTTGGATATGCAGTTTTATTGACTCATGCATGGAAAAATGATTTGGCAAGTTTTGATGGCAAAAACTGTAATAATCGAATGAGTATGCTCTGCTTGTTATTCCCTCCGTCCCAATTTATGTGGCACCATTTGACTTGACATGTAGTTTAAGAGATAAAGGAAGACTTTTGAAATGTGGTCTAAAATAAGTCTTTTATAAATGTGTGGCTGTAAATCATTTCATAAAATTAAATTGTTTCTAAATATAGAAAGGTGACATTCTTTTTGGGACAGACCAAAAAGGAAATGGTGCCACATAAATTGGGATAGAGGGAGTATTTCGTAAATCTAAGCTCGTGGCATCTGGTCTTTAATTAGATTTCAACTGCATGATAGACAGCAAAAATATAGAAGGGAACTTGATAAAGCTTTAACGTGAATGACAAAATCCAGATGACATAAAATGATATTCTTTTCCTCAAATTGATTGGGTTGAAAGTTTGCAATAGTATAACCTGCCTTTTTTGCTAGTAGTAGTACTACATTTAACCAATCATACAGGAATAAGGAAAATAGTAATCCTAAATTTAGCTGGTACTCTATGGAACTTACGAATATGTAGTTTGGTCAGTGGTTTGCGTTATGTTTTTCTTTATATGAGGATATATTTTGGATGTCAACTTTGTTTACCTCATTCAAATTATTTTTAATGTTAAAAGCACAAATTGCTATCTTTTCTTTTATTAAAACAAAACATGTTACCACATTATGAACATTTGGTGTAGTTTGATATGTAAATGAATTTCGTCATAGAAATTTCTATACCTGTAATAGAAGCACTAAAATTGTTTCTAGGTTTTCTGTTTTTTGTTAGTCATATTATGTGGAAGAACCAATAGCTGATAATCTCTTCATCCCTGCCCTATCGAGCTTCAGGTATGCTGATTGTTCTACCAAGATTTGAACGTTCTATAACCTTATACGTCTGAACGTGTTGCTAAACATTTAATGTCAGTATGGCATTGTTTAAAATATCTTTTGAGTTTGTCTTTATGTTTATACTTTTCCAGTTGTAGGTACTATTCAGCACTAAAACAATATTTTCGTCCAATGCGCCAATTGATTTTCGTGTTTCTCATTTTCTGCCCTTTGGTGCAGCAATTTTCGACATTGCTAGAGAATCAAGCAAATGTGACAGATCCAACAGAGAGAATGAGAATTCAGTCATATGCTTTAAGAACAGGAGGTCTTTTCCAAAACATAGGTGCTATGTTACTTGAACTTGGTCGGACGACAATGACATTGCGAATGGGCGAAACACCAGTATGTTCTCTTTCAAGAGGGTGGTATCACCCTTTCTGTGATTATATCCCGGATTTGTTGTTTTCTCTTTTCATCCTGCTGTACGAAGGTAAAGAGTACTGACAATGGGACAACAACCTTAGGATGATGCTGTGGTGAATGCCGGACCCGCTGTCTTTGTGTCCACTGCTGGCCCCAATCCTATAATGGTTCAGGTTGTTTTCTTGTCAAATATGTACTTTATTATGCAGCCGATTGTGTGGATGCTAGACATCTGTTCCTTTGATTGTGTAGCCACGACCTTTTCAGCCGGGTACAAGCTTTGGGGCTGGTCCTGTTGGAACTGTACAAAATAGTACTGGATTTTCTGGGGGATCTGCTGGTTCTGGCTTTATTCCAAGGAATATTGACATCAGAATACGAACAGGTTATTTGTTCTTGTTCGCGTTCATTATGCTGTTGCTAGTTACAAAGACTGCATGTTTATCTTCTCTTGTTACTCACTCACCTGTACCATTAGGTTCATTTATGGCTTCAAATCCGAATCGAAGAGAGCCTACTGGTCCACAGCAACCAGGGCAAGCTGCTCAAACAGCTTCTAATGTTGGAAGTTCTGATCAACAGAATACTGGAGGCTCTAGAAGCTCTTCTGCTGGGGAGTCAGCAGTGCGGGTAGTTCCTATTAGGACTGTAGTTGCTGCAGTTCCCGCTTCTGTTGGGCGTTCAACTTCTGATTCATCTCGAAGTCCCATGGGAATATTCTATCCAGTTTTAGCTAGAGTGCAACACGTCAGTTCTGGGAGTTCTAACAATTCTGGAGCTTCTCAAGCATCTGATCAAAATAATTTACATGGTGTTGAGACTCGAGACCCAGCTAATCCCGATTCAGCAGGGCAACAGCAAAACATTGGACTCCCTAGTGGTGAAGGTAACCGACAATTTTGCAATTATTACTTCCTGTTGGTTTATCTATCAAGCGCTTGCAGTTTTTTGGCCCTAAACATGGTGCTAAATGTTACAAGGTAGAAGATGGTTGAGCTTTTGACAGGTTTTGTGGACTTGCTGTAGATCTCTTAGTGCTTGTCAGTGTGCGCATATCCAACATTTGTTATCATGAAGTGGCTGTATATATTTCTGGTCATAAAATCAATTTTTATTTTCAATAACTTTCATTGGCATATATTGTTCAATAGATATCTTTTCTTGTCCAGTAATGTTCCATCTTAGAAGGAAACATTTTCATGATGGATATTTCCAGGTTTTATAGGAACTAAAAATAACTGAGGCTTTGACGTACAGTTGCATCAATATGCTTCTTATGCTCCATTTTCATAAAAAGGAGTTTAGGCTGTCTATGGTCAATTCTGGTACAGTTTTTGTGTATTTCTGAGTTCTAAGAGAGAAACAGGTAATAATGCAATGTGATTATTGTGGCTTTCATATACTTATTCTGACGGTGCTTTTACTTTTCCTTTTGAGAATACAAGTTAATGCAAAAACTATCTACATATTTTATATGCGACAATGGTTTCAGGTAACTTTAGCTCATTCAGTGAAGTATCAAATGGTGAAGAGTTTTCTGCTCAGGACCGAAGCAGAGTTGACCAACTTCTGAGGTCATTATTCTCTAGTGAGAATGTTCATCATGAGAATGCTAATGATCATGGTGTAAGTACAAATTCCGCTAGTGGAGATGGTGCTGCAGCTGAAAACAATAGTAATTCTCAGGAGACAGCAGCAGCAGGGGATGAAGGGGTTTTCCTGTCAAATATTCTACGTCATATCATGCCAATTATTTCTGAAACCAATGGAACATCATCTACTAATTTACCTAGTGAACGATCAAATATGGCTGAAGACAGAAGCGATGATCGTCAAACACAGGTACATTTATCCCATTGACATCTTATTTTTCCTCCATTTAAGACATCATGGTTGATTTGAAAGAGACTTGATAGCTTTGCAACACCTATCACTTGTTGAATTGAAAGCTTGCCACAATGGATTATATAATTCAGCATCATTTGCTTTCTGCAGGCGCAAGAAAACACAGAACAGGCTAGTTCTTCACATCGGCGCCGTGATCCTCCATTGCCACCAAGCTCAAAACGTCAAAAGGTAATTGCCCCTTTATCCTTACCATCAAAGAGGAAAGAGAAGCCTCTAAATGCATTCCTCATAAAATTAAAAGAAAAAAAAATGAAAGAAGTAGATTGAAGGAAGAGAAGTGGCAGGGAGAGAGTTTGAAAAGGATAATACTCTCATTATTCTGAACTGAATTAGGATTTTATTGTTTGTCGGAATCATATATATAATGGACTAGATTATCATCTTGTTGATTGCTACTCACATTACGCTGAAATAGGACCTTCTGGTATTCCAAAAGAGTCAGGCTTTCAATCAATTGTAGAAAGATTGATTTTAGAGATGTATGACACAGAAAAGCTTTCTTTCAGGTTAATGTCCTCACCCGATGTCTTCAGTGATAAAAAAACAGCTAATTTAATTACTTCTCCTTCATTAGAAGTCAAGAATTTTAGAAAAAAAAATTGCTGAATCAATTTATTAAAAATAACTCCATAAGATAAAACGGAAAGGTGGTTGGACCTGAAATGGATCCATTCGAATAGCCGTTCTAAAGTAGGCTTCCAAAGTCTTGCTAGGATAACCAGACCGGATGATCTTAGTCGACTTTACTATTATTGGATCAGTTATCCTATGAACTTCTTTGACTCTCCAGCTCACAAGTATGAGCAACATCTTTGGGTTTGATGGACTTTTATGAGACGTTGATCTTAACTGCTACTGTCTTTTACTAGGTTATATCAGATTTGGATGTCAATCAGTCTTGAATATAATATATCTGTTTTATGGTGCAGGGGGAGTGACTTCTAGATTACCTGGTTTCAGCCAGCAAATGTTTTGCGGCTACTTTATGGTGGGGGTGGGGGTGGGGGGTGGGGGGTGGGACTGATATCAAGATTGCTGGTTTCAGCCAATGCTTTGAGGTTTTGTTGGTGATGTTTAGATTTGTAAGCAAATTGTAACGTTGTTTTGGCTGCGCCAGATTATAGAACGAGCCTTACTCCTTTCATTTGATGATGTAAATCGAGATAGCAAAAGGAAATGCAGCTAATATTGAGCTAAGCAGAAATAAATTTGAAGGAACTTGGCGATTCTCATTCATGATCCTTCAAAAATGGAGCTGCTCCCGAAAATATACTGACTCATACGTAAACAAGAAGAAGATCGGAAATGGAAAATTAAGACCTCAGTTAGGCCAAATGCACAAATAACTAAAATTTCTACTTAAAAAGAGTAGGGATTAGATTGTCAATTTTGAAACTCATTAACAACCTTAAGTACAACCTCCTAAAAAACTTTCTTATCCTTGGGAAGAGTGATGAAAATCTCCCATTTAATGCATTGACATCCTTCCATGGAGCTTAGTCCCCTGATAGCCGTTCCCACTGAACTAAAATTTGGACTAGTTTGTTATCTTTTGAATCATTCTCCTATTCTTCACACCTTAGAAGGATGAGGACAAGTATAAAAGGGTAGACTGTCTCTGAGAGTGCCAAGAAATAACGCCGGCTTATCACTTTTGGAATCCATTCATCCGACTCAAAGAGAAGAAGAAAACATGGGCAGGGAGGTGTGTGTGTGTGTGGGGTGGAGCATGCGAATCTGATCTGGTACTGTACAGTAAGTCTTCAACAAGGACACATGAAATGTGAGATGAAGTGGGAGCGTAGCTGCCAATGACAGTTTATAGGCACCTAACAAACTTTTTGTAATATTTGGTACGAACCATAATATTTAGATGACAATTTAGAGAAACCACTCTTTTTTAAGCCCTTGTCAAATGAAACTCAAAGGTTGCAGCTTAAACTCTGTAGTAACAGGACTCCTATCAGCTTCTATTATTTAACAATCTTCTGTCACATAGTGAAGCGAATAGCTGGAGGTTGGTTATACAAAGGGTACGGTCTAAGTAGAAGTAAGAGGGGAATCATACCACCATTCTGCAGTAGCTAAATGTGTAGCCTAGTTAGAAGGGGAGTCTGAGTAATAACATTTCAGATAAGTTATCACACATATTTATCACCTTAGTTTGCCCATATATTTGAAGGTGATAGGTTGTAAAAGTATTCAATGTCACCTCGTGATGACAAATAACTCTTGCCACCAGGGGCAGTTTTAGGGTGTGGGTAACTTTTGAGTGGATCTTGTATTTGTATTGAGAAATCCATTAAATATATAAGAATTGTGAGTTGGGAACTCATAAACATAGTACATTGTCAGTCAAACAGTAGAAATGAAACCTGTTAAGCTCTGCTTCCCTCCTGGATGAGGGTTCGAATCCCCTCCGTTACTTCTAGGCCTTTATTTATATCTCTCTCATATACTTCAAATATGGACCTGCCTCTGCTTGCCATGACATACTTGTGAAAACTAGGTTCCTAGCACTCTCAATATCCTCAGACATATCATGCAACCTAAAGATGTGATCTCTGAACAATATAGCAATATCCTTGGTAGAGTAGCGATGAGAAATGACCTATCAAATGCTCATATTTAGTCAATCTATCCACTATTACCCAAATGGCAGATGCACCTCTCGATTTTGGAAGACCCTCTATAAAATCCATTACTTATGTTATTCAAAAAGTATAGGAAATATTAAAAGGTTGCATTAGTTTAGGATAAACAGTAGCATCATATTTACTTGGATACACTGCACATTTACATAATCCATAACATCTTCCTTCATTCTCTTCCAATAGAAAAGAGTCCACCCTTTTACAAGGGCGCTGAATAAATGAATGCCCTCTAGTAATTGAATCATGTCGTATCTTAAAGATCTTAGTTTTGAGTGCTACATCAGGTCCAATAACTAGTCTGCCTTGTTTCCTTATATGCTTGTTATTTTGTGCAGCCACCTAATTCATTGAAGAACTAAACAAGAAGTAAAGTGCGGAGTAATAAATCACACAAGGATTTTTACGTGAAAAACTCCCTTCTCAAGGGAGGTAAAAACCACTTTTGGGAATTTGTGTTCGGAGGGTCCCAGATGAATTTCGCGGATTGGATCGGAGTTTGGGATTAACCAGATTTTTCCGGTTCAGTTGACTTCTTGTGAGGTTGCAATTGCGATGGGCATGTCACAATTGCGGGACTTGCATTTGTGGTCACATTCACGTCGATGAAGGGTCAGGGGGTGGCCGCATTTGCATTAAATATCTCCAACTCCGAAAAACACTTCATTCTTTCATATCTCAAGCTTTAGAACTCGGTTTTTGGTGATTTCAAGGATATGATTCAAGATTCATCATCGGGGTAAGTTCTTTTCCATAATCTAAGCATTTATTTATGATTCCATCCATTATTTATGAATTCCTCCCATGATTTTAGATTGTAGAATAAGAGGGTTTCCATAGAAATGGGTTACTGAAATTAATGAAATTGAATGTTCAATTGGCATTAGAATTCCATGATTTTTAGGGTTCTTACTATACAGACAATGAGCAATGTGATTTTAAGTTAAATTTCCGATTTTGACCTTTGGGGCTCGGGGTGGGGTTTTGAGTTGACTTTTGGACGCGAATCAGTTAGATGACAATATGGGTATCAATAGGTTCGTATTCTTATGTAGATACTATATTTGAACAGATTGAGCTCATTCGGAAGCTCAAATAAAGGGAAAGATTGCGGAGTGACTCTTCGACTTCAAATTCAGGCAAGTTGAGACTTACTAGACCTTTTATGTAGTGCTTTGAGTTGGTTAAAGTAATTAAGAGGCGTAATGGGGAATTGGCGGTCTTGTACTCGTGAGGTGACAAACACTTATGCGGGTATCGGTGTATATGTATGGGTGATTAAAATATAAAAAGGATTGTGCTTTGTTACGGGGAATGTATGTTGATCTTTCGGGCCTTAGATGTGGTGATAAATTCACTGGTTTGGTATGGTTATTGCTTATGTAAGCTGTGATGGCCATATTTGACTGATAATTATGATTATTGATTCATTTTTCATCCATCACTCCACTTCTCATCTGAAATATGAAAAAGAAATTATTCTTGACAAATTTAATTGATATTATGCATTTGCATAGTGTATGCATATCCATTACATTCATTCGTGATATTATTGGCATATGATTGATGAGATACGAGAAATGGTCCGTAGAGGCTGGATATTGGATATAGTACATGGACGGAGTGATGATGATGGATATGATAGCCTATTGGATTATAAACGATGTGATTTGGGAGATCAGGAATCCTGGGGAAGTATATGGACCTCATGAGTCCCCCATGTGTCACGTAAAACCTACTGCATGAGTGTCTGTATCTTGGTGCATATGACCATTGCATTCCATATCACTTGCATTCCATATCATTCTTACCTGAGTACCTCATGTTCATGGCTTACTCGACTAGATTGTTGTAAAGGTCTAATCTTTATGAGTAAACTTGAAAAGAGATAAGCTTTATTAATTGGTTGAGTTGTGGATTCCTTAATTTAAACGCCTGAATGATTATAAACTGTGAATCTTAATACTAACAAAGCAACAAGGTGAGTATCGAAAGTACCAATCGTCGTCATCGCTATAGTTTAGGGTCAGTCAATGATGTTGGGGTACACATGCTTTCCGTACTCATTCTACACTTACTGCACCTTTTGTGTGCAATTTCGTTCCGAGTACAATTGGAGCTCAAGGTTCTGATGATCGTTGCTGAGGCATATTTTGGATTCTATAGTGAGCTGATGATTGTCTTACAACACCAGACTTCTTCCTATATTTATTTTCTGTCTTTCATAATTTCAGACAGTATTATGTAGTGTTTTCAAACTTGTATTCGGATTAGTAGCTCTTGTACTTATGACTTTCAGATTTTAGGGAGTAGTTTGACTTAGAATTATTTCTATTTAAGTTATTAAGACTATTTAAGTATGTTGGATTGTTTCCTTTACTTTCCGCATTTACTTTCTGAGTTGACACTTATGTTGATTTAGGATTCGCCTACGGGTTTTGGGGTAGGTGCCCTTACGACTCAAATGAGATTTTGGATCATGACAAATTCAGTATTAGAGCACTAGAATTATTGGTCTTATGAGTAAGACCAATGTCTAGTATAGTCTTTCAGATCAGCACGATGACGTCCGTACCTATCTTCGAGAGGCTATAGGACATTTAAGAAATTTCACTCCTGTCATTCTTATCGTACATTCCTGACTTTATTAAATTCTAAATCTCTTTTTTTCACTCTTTCTCACAGATGATGAGGACTCGTTCGAACGCGGATGGGGATTAGGAGCCCGCACTCGCACCGGCTACTAGGGGTATTGTACGGGGTAGGGGAAGAGGGAGAGGCAAAGGTAGACCTAGAGTTGTAGCACCAGCCCGAGGCCGAGCACTAGCTGCTGCTCAGGGAGGTGCTAGAGTTGTATCTATAGATCTGGAGGATATTCCAGATGATGAGCACATTCAGGCTGATGGGGTTGAGCCAGCAAAAACGTCCTCGAGTTTCATTGCTACCCTGTGCTTCAGGATACTTTGGTTCACATAATGGTTTTTTTAGTGTATAGCACATGGTGTTCTACCGGTCACTTCTGATATTTCTCTAACCAGGGTTGGAAGACTTACTCTTGATCACATGACTATTTCTAGGTTTTAGAAACCAGGAGTTCAGCCAGCACCTATTAGGGTTCCCCATTTCTTAGGCATGTTAGTTCCTGGTCTTGCTTTACCCCAACTACTCAGCCCACGATGATTGTGGAGGAACAGAAGATATTTGACCGATTCAGGAAGATGGATCCTCCTAGATATGATGGATACCCAAAGGATAATGCTTACGAGTTCTTGATTATATGTCATGAGAGTTTGCACAACCTTGGGTTAGTAGAGTCTCGTAGAGTGGATTACACCACTTTTCAGATGATTGAACCTACCAAGCAGTGGTGGAGGTCATATGTTGAAACTAGACCAGCATGGTCCCTTTCTCTTACTTAGGCTTTGTTTCCTCAGGAATTCTTGGAGAAGTTCGTACCTCATAGTGTGAGAAAGATGAGGAGGCCTCAATTTGAGGGGTTACGCCAGGGGCATATAACTGTGACCGAGTATGAGACTTAGTTCCATGCCTTGTATTGCTATGATTTGATGATTCTTGCCGATAAGGCTGAGAGGGTGAGGAGGTTCACCAGTGGGTTGGTTTATCCTTTTCATTTGATTGCAGCACGAATGAGTGCCATAGGATCTTCCTTTGAGCAGATTGTGGATGTGGTTTGAGAAGCCGAGTTTATTAGGCGTGAGAATTATGAGGAGAGGGTGGTTAAGAGGCCTTGTGTTGTCCTTTATATTGGTACTTCGTCTTGAGGTAGAGGTCATTTTGTGGAGATTCATCACCGTCAGTCCAACAAACTTGTTTGTGCAACCATGCTAGTTTGTGAAGGAGGTCAGTCGGTGCATACTTCTTATGGTTCGGGGCAATTGTCCCAGAGTTCTTACAGGCCATTTGGCAGTAGTGGACATTCCACTAGTTCCTCTCAGCGACCTATGACTCCCAATGAGTGTTTTGAGTATGGTGATCTTGGGCATTTAAAAAGGGATTGTCCCAGACTCAGGCATGGTGGTCAACATCTGAGTTCTCAGACTCTTGCACCTAGGTCATTGGCGCAGTCGATGAGATGTGGTTCTCAGGGTAGTAGAGGTGGATCTTAGGTAGGTAGGGGTGGTACTCAGCTCGACTGAGGTGGTGGCCGTGGGGGTACTCAGACTTCGGGTGATCGCGCTTATTTATTTGCTTTTCTAGGAAGACCTAAGGTAGAGGCCTCAGATGCAGTCATCATAGGTATTATTTTGGTTTGACATTGTTCCACTACTGTATTATTTTATCCAGGCTATACCTATTCATATGTGTCTGCCTACTTTGCTTCGAGTCTGGATATGATGTGTGAGTCCCTTGCTTTACATATTCATGTTTCTACACCTGTTGGGGATCCATAGTGGCAGATCGGGCATATCGGTCGTGTATAGTTACTTTGATGTGATATCACCCAGGCAGATTTGAAATTCTAGACATGGTGGATTTATTCTTGGGATGGATTGGTTATCTCCGTATCATGCGATTCTGGACTGTCATGCTAAGAGTTACTTTATCTATGTCGAGTATTCCTCGATTAGAGTGGAAGGGTGCTCTTAGTCATTATCCAAAGTGGGTTATATCATTCCTTAAGGCCCAACAAATGGTTGAGAAGGGATGCCTCTCTTATCTAGCCTACATCTGGGATACTAGTTCGTGTACTTCTCCATTAGAGTCGATTTCTGGTAGTGAGAGAGTCATAGAAGTATTTCTGACGGACCTTCCAAGTGTCCCTCCTGATCGCGATATCAATTTCTATAGACTTAGAGTTGAGTACTCAGCCCATTTCAATTCTGCTATATCAGATGGTGCCAATTGAAGTTAGAGAGTTGAAGGAGCAATTGCAAGATTTGTTGAGTAAAGGATTCACTCGACCTAGTATTTCTCCTTGGGGTGCTCCCATGCTATTTGTGAAAAAGAAAGATGGGGCTATGCGTATGTGTATCGACTATCGGCAATTGAACAAGGCAACTATCAAGAATAAGTATCTGATACCTACCATTGATGATTTGTTTGATCAGTTTCAGGGTATTTTTGTCTTTTCCAAGATCGATTTGAGGTCCGGTTATCATCTGTTGAAGGTTATGGCTGAGGATGTTCCTAAAATAGCTTTTCGGACGTGATATGGGCATTATAAGTTCTTGGTGATGACATTTGGGTTGACTAATGCTCTCGCAGCCTTCATGGACTTGATGAATGGAGTGCTTAGACCCTACTTAAATTCCTTTGTTATTGTCTTCATCGACGACATTTTGATATACTTTCGTAGTTGGGAGGAGCACGAGCAACATTTGGGGATCGTGCTTGGTTTTCTGAAGAAGAAGCAACTTTATGCCAAGTTTTTGAAGTGTGAGTTTTGGATTAGTTCGGTGGCATTCTTTGGGCATGTGGTGACTAAGGATGGTATTATGCTGGATACCAAGAAGATTGACGCGGTTTGGATTGGATTAGACCCACTTCGGCCATTGAGGTTTGGAGTTTTATAGGTCTCACCGAGTATTATCGGTGTTTCATGGAGGGGTTTTAATCCTTTCATCCTTGTTGACTAGATTGACTCAGAAAGAAGTAGCATTTTAATGGTCCTTGAGTGTGAGGCGAGCTTCCAAAAGCTTAAGACTTTGTTGACTATCGCTCTGATTTGACCTTACCTATCGATGGAGAAAGCTTTTGTAATACCTCGTACCTTCAAACTAAGCCTTGTTCATGATTCAGGAGTTTAGAAAACCAAGACGAGGAGTACGAAGTTAAAATCGCTTTCGCTTATTCTTAACCTAGGGTTTTTGACAAAACTCATCTCAAGGCTCTAGGTCCAAACATTTGGGAATTCTCCACCAAGTTCAAATCATTATTATAAGATTTGGAGTGATTAAGGTATGATGAGTTTCTATCCACATGTGAGAACATCATTATTCTTCCCCACGCCACTTTTAATCCATGAAACATGAAATAGGGTTTCTACATGTACCATGACATAAGTTACATGTACTATGACATACCATGTTCGTATTAATAATTCATTATAATATTCTTGATATTCCATTTTGGTTATTGGAACCTGTCTGTAATCCATGAATACCCATGCTTTGCAGTCCATGGGTTCTTAAATGCAAGATATGAACTATTATGCTTTTTTTCATGAAAATATTCATGATTTCCATGTTTTCATACAAGTTATACTATATACTTATATTCAAACTATATTATAGTCACGAATTACGTTTACAAACCATGTTTATGAATTATGTCTATAAGTCACACAAGTTATTTTATACAAACCATGGGCGTAGATGCCACTATTATTCATGTTCATGTTTTGGGAGTAGTATAGGTTTACCGAGAAGGCTCATACAACCTGAAACTACGTATTCCAATGTAGGGTTAGGGTCGATCCGCATAGATTAGGATGACACCTTCATATAATTGAATCCTCTCATGCCATGCTTATGTCTCAAACACTGGAAAGGTGTGGGGCTGCTCTGCTGGTTGGGCGAGGTACCAGACTCTACGTACCTACGTGGTGATTACATGTTGTTGGTTATACTATGGATCTCTCACAAGATACATATATGCATATGTACTTAAAAATGTTTTTACTCATATTATAAATTTGATCATGTCAGATGATGCTCATGTTTGTGTCCAACTTACAATTTTAGTTTCAGTTCCAATCAATATTATTTCATATGCCTCGCTTATTCTTTCAGTTGCTTTACATACAAGTTAATTCAAATGTGTTTACGTCCCTTTTTTGCCCGGGGCTTGCACTCCCAGGGCTTGCACTTCATGGTGCAGGTACTGAGTTTCAGAATAATGGATTTGCTCATTAGGATTTCATTAGTATCAACTATTTATTCCCTATTTCTTCCGAGGTATCAGTTTGATTATTTTCATGTTATGCATTACAGTAGAGGTTGCTGTGTGGGTCTTGTCTTGTCTTGCTAAAATAGCTTCCTTATTGGAGCAAATTAGGGCTCAACAGTTCGATGATGTGAAGTTGTGTATGATTCGTTACAATGTGTTTTGGGGAGAGGCTAAAAAGGTGATTCTTGATAGTGATGGTATTTTGAGGATCAAGGGTCGAGTTTGTGTTCCTAGGTTGATCATGGAGGAGCCTCAAAGTTCGAGGTATTCTATTCACTTAGGGGCTACAAAGATATATTGTGACTTGAAGCAACACTATTGGTGCGAACATATTTAAACACTAAGGGAGTTGTGCAGGCGGGGTGGTTCCCTTCCCCTTCTGTGCGACTCTCTCCTATCCTGGCGCGAACACGCTCAAGTGCGTGTTGGGTGTTTAACAAATCCCGATGTAGAAAGTGCATTGTAATACTAACTTTATATCCTGCCTCCTATTGCCCCATCTATAAAGCACGCGGATGACCTATTCTTTTTTTGAAATGAAAATGACTCTCGGCAACAGATATTTTGGCCCTCGAGCTTGCGACTAGCCTAAATGCGAGTACACATCATCGAATGTCACGAAAAGTGGTGGTTGAAACTCAACTCTCATAGTGTCAAGGCTAGAGCCTATCGTATGTTTGGTCTCCCAGGCCCTATTTTTGGTTGGGTGCTCTGACCTTGACCACAGGTCAGGCTGGATTACCCATTGAGTTTAAGCATACCAATAAGCGGAGGAAAATAATCGTATAAGGATTTCCCTAGTAACGGCGAGTGAACTGGGAACAACCAAGCCTTAGAATCAGGCAACTCTATCGTTTGAATTGTAGTCTGGAGAAGCATGCTCAGCGGCAGACAAGTCCCAAGTCCCCTGTAAGGGGGCTCAAGAGAGGGTGAGGCCCCATTGTGAGCGGACCCTGTCGCACCACAAGGCGCTATCTACGAGTTGGGTTATTTGGGAACACAACTCAAATCAGGCAGTGAATTTTATCCAAGGCTAAATATGTGCGAGAGAAATCACTCGAACTCTTGCGTTATTCCCTTTCTATCGAATACACCTCGTCTCTAAAGGAAGAAGGAGATGTAGAGCTAATACTTATCGATGTGTTGCTTTCAAATAGAGTCGTCAAGAATGGAACAAGTTGCATAGGAACTCGCGGGGAGAATAGACCGAGCCCTTGGTGCATTTGAAGCTTTTGTTTCAAGGGGATATGCTCTTATTCTTCCTCTCGATAATGTAACTCTGACCCCAATTCCTAATAGAGTCGCTCGTACAACAAAAAGACAGAAGAGAGTCACTTATATTAACAGACTGGATTTCCGTACATGTGGGAAAAACCACTTAGGTGAATGATACATGAGACTTGAGATATGCTACCGTTGTGGTAAGAGGTGCCACAAGCAGACCAAGTGCCCCAAGTTAGGCTGTGGGAATTACCACTTAGCTCTCTGTCACAAGGACTCCCGTGAATGCTATGTTTGCAAAAGATTGTGATATCTACAAAAAGAATGCCAATAGTTTAATAACCGTATGAGTTCCGTGTTTCAGCAGCATCATCCTTGCCAAAAATGTAGCAAAATAAACGCAAGAGAGTATCGTATGGATATGAATGTGTGTTATAATTGTGGTCTCCAAGGCCACATTCAGAGAGAGTACCCTTTGGCTAGGTATAGTAGTGCCAACAGAGGTGGCAGTTTCATCCCACCGGACCAGTCACAACCAATTAAGCAGCACATTTCGCAGCCCGTAGCACTTGTGCACCAGTAGGTCGAGACACAAGTAGGGGTGAAGTGTTAGGATCAAGAGAGGGTCAAACATGTTATCATGATATGGTAGGTCGCTAGGATTGTTGGAAGCAATCATAGATCGGGCGAGACAGGCGCCTGAAACAGGTGAGATGGCTTCAGTTCTTGCGAGAATGGCATGTTTAGAGGCATATTATGTCACGAGGCATGAAACTGCCATAACTGAAATTGAGTTAATTCGAGCGGAACTTAAAGTGGCTATCCGCCTACAATTCTTTTCGGAAAATATCAAGTACAATGCGTGCAGAAAGCTCAGGGAGCTGCGTTAGACCAAGTCAGTTCAAAAATATGTGCGCGAGTTCTCTACGCTCATGATAAATATCCGGGACATGGGTGAGAAAAACAAGCTCTTCACGTTTATGGAAGGGTTGAATTCTTATGCACGTGCTGAGTTGCAAAGAGAGCGGGTAGACATAGTAACAAGGGTTATGCAAGCTACTGAGTGCCTTGTTGATTATCAGGTGGAACTTCGGAAGGACAAGCCACTACAACCTTCATAAGTGGTAAACACAAGAGGGGTCAGCCTCACAGAGGGGGTCCAAACAAAGGTGGGGGAGATCAAGGATCCAACCATTCTAGGGCTTCTTCCTCTAGCAGTGTTAGTGTGCGTCTCCTAGCAACAACTGAGGGAAAGCACCGTACACCCTGAAGGGTTGGTGTTTTCAGTGTGGTGGACTACACATGAGGGCTAACTGCCATCAGCTGAAGAAACTGAATGCAGATCAATAGAGCCAGAATGAGGAAGAGAGTCAGGAGCAAAGGAAGAGGAACCCATGGGTGCCTTTACTCAATTTCATTACTCTAAATGGCAGGAAGAGGGCGAGTCTAGTGCCAGTCTTCGAAAGAAGAAAGACCCCGCCCCTACTACTGCAAAGAAGGCACCAAAAGAGCAAATTAAATGCTATGTGAGAAAAAGCAAGACGCTGATGTTCATTGATCTGTGGCTAAATGGAAAAACTGTTAGAGCCATGGTGGACACGGGTGCAACCCATAACTATCTAGCTTCCACGGAAGTGGAGAATTTTGTTCTTGTCATGGAGAAAGGTTGGGGTCGTGTCAAGGAAATCAATTCCCCAGCCATACCAGTTGGAGGTGCATCAAAATGAGTGATGTTTAAGTTGATCTCGCTTGAGGGAAGGATGGATATTTCTATTGTCCTCATGGATGACTTCAAGTTGATAATGGGCTTAGAATTCATGAGGGAAAACATTGTAATCCCTCTGCCATTTGCGAATACATTAGTGGTGTTGGGAATAAATGGGGCCAAGACATGCCTCATCCCCGCACCGTCAGCAAATATGAATGACGGGAATATATAGATGAATTTGTGGTTGTCTACCTGGATGACATTGTTGTATATAGTAAGACTATGGCAGAGCACCTTGAGCATCTGCGGAAGGTGTTGGCTCAATCAAGGGAGCACGAGTTAAATGTGAAGCTTTAAAAGTGCTCATTTTCCCAAAAGCAGATTAACTTTCTTGGTCACGTCATCGAGGAGGGGTGGATCAAGATGGACCAGCAGAAAATTCAGGCGATTGTGGACTGGCCGCCGCCCAAGGATATTCATGACATGAGATGTTCCTTGGCTAGTGCAATTTTTATCATCGATTTGTGAAGGGTTATTCTGTGATTGCTGTGCCACTAACGAAACTGTTAAAGAAGGTGATGCCATGGGATTGGATCCCTAGGTGCCAAGAGGCCTTCGATGCTTTCAAGATGGCTATGTCTAGTAGCCCTTTTTTGGCCCATCCTGATTTGACCAAACCCTTTGAAGTGAAAACTGATGCTTCAGACTTCACTTTAGTTGGGGTGCTACTACAAGAGGGTCACCCGGTTGCACATGGGGCAGTTTCATTTTGTAACTGCCCTTGGGCTGTTTCCTTTATTCTTTCAACACTTTATTAGCATGCCTAGGTAGTTGGGGATGTCAACTGCACCTTAGTTTTGATTGGTCTTGAGTTAGACAAGTGTCGGTAGGCCATTAGTTGTAAGCCAAAGGCTGGCACATATGTTATAAATGTGCAGCCTTAGCCTTAGACGAATTCAGAGGGTGAAAGACTTGTAATTTCACTAAGGAACACTAGGAAGAAACGTGAGGGTTTTAAGAGAGTGTTTCTAGGCAGTAATCGACCTGTGATTGTGCCTAAGTCAAAGTGTGTTTTGGCCGACTTGTGGCTGAAACGAGTGAAGGTCCTTTGTGTTGTTTTCTTATTAATACAAAGGTTGGGAGATTTTTCCCGTATCTGATTGTTTCTTTACTTTGTTGTGCCAAAATATCCTATGTCCCAAAAAATAAACTAAGTGTTGGACAGGCTGAGTCAAGTAGCGGACTTGACTACCGCACAGTGGGCGAACCTCGGGCAGAAACTCGGCGGTGGAAAATCACCCCTGTGACAATTGGTATCAGAGCGATGGATTCAAGAGCGTACTGTAACACCCCGTATTTTCGGGTAACGGTTGAACACATAAACGTAGACAAATGGACCCGGGCCCCTGGTAGTTTATGTTGTACTTACGTATACTAATAACAAAATTAGTATATGAAAGGATGTGATCCCGAAATAATTTTGGATTTAACAAGTGTGACGACGGGGATCAATAATAATAAGTTGTATATCCCCAAAGAGGTTATGAACTTGTGTCATATTACAAGAATTATAACATTGAGTTTAAGAAGGTTTTATAAGTCGTTAGGATTAGGTAAATGGAGATTGGAAATTTAATTGTGTGTATAATTAATTAATTATGGTGTTGATTAATTATAAGCGGAGAACCATTTTTAGTGGAATATTACATGTAGTCTTATAAGGCAGCAGTGCATCGACTTAGTTAGAGAAAAGGGGTCGCTGGCAGCCTCCTGAGCTTCATAAATCCCCAAGCGCTCATCTCTTCTCCATTAATAGAAGCCTTTATATCATCAAGCCTCTTTAGAAATCCTTCTCTGAGAAGAAGTTGTTACTCTATAACCTGAAATAGTAAATTCTCAATTGATAACTCTATGAAATTCTCGACCAAATTAGGGGTTTTTGAAAAACCTTTGCTCACCCAGAAAGGGGGAAACCCATGGCACTTTGGACCCCATTTTCAGCAAAAATGGAAGCCCTGAAATAGGCTTAAGAATTCAGAAAACCAAAGCTGAGACCCAGAGTTTCGAGGAAGTGCTGGAAGTCAATTTTTGGGGTCTGGTTTCTGCTTGTCGGAACCTGAGTTGGGCGAAATGTTTTCTGACGACGCTCGCCACTGTGCTTAAAGATGTAATCTTTCTTGTTCCTAAAGTTTATACAATTTCAGAACATGATTCTTGCCATTAGCTCTAAAATGATTAGCAAAAATGCTAAGTTTGGGGTGGGTATTGTCGGGACTGCCATAATTGTAAGGTATTGGGGTTACATGTGAAATTGTTGTACTGCGTTGGATATCGAGCAGTAAAGAGAAGGATTAAGAAGGTTGGTGTTTTGCTACATGCATAGGTTTCGATATAGAAGGAATGTAGGTTCTACGCGTACAAGGTGTTCGCTAAATGTCTCAAAGAATCTGTTTCTAGTATATTGATTCGATTATGATTTAAATCATCCGTGTGATGTAGATAATCATTCATAAAGCTTACAAGGATCCGCAGAACTTAGATAATTTCGACAACAAGGTATGCAAGGCCTTTTCCTTCTTTTGGCATAATTCTATGTGCGAAACGTAACCATCGTGTTGCCACATAAATTACTCTACTCTTAGTTGTTAAGAATAATCATGTTATTGACTCTTATGTTAAAAGACTGTTTAAATATGTTTCTAAGTCCTTATTGAGGCATACAGAAAAAAGGTTGATATTCATAGTGTTAGCAAAAGGTACAAGGATATTGGGCCAGGATGTGTTATTGTCATTCATGCATTCTCATTTGCATTGCATTCATATATTACACTGGACCACTTGAGCTATGCACATTACTATATATATATATATATATATATACATATATATGTATGGGAATTGGGAAAAGGGAAAGACGTTATATACGCACACCACCTGCAGCTGGTACAAACTATCACAAAAGAGTCATGAGAGGCCAATATGATGTGATGTGATGCCTATATGGCTTATTGGGACGGGTTGCACGGTCTGCAACACTAACATATATTGGGACGGGTTGCACGATTCGCAACACTAACATATTTATATATATATATATATACTGCATTTGCATCATGTATACATTCGTTTACCAATATATGGAATAATGCCCGCAGAGGTTGTTATGGTAAGAAATATGCCCGAAGAGGCTGATGCATATGTATACTGCATTGTGCATAATATTCAGTTGTTTCTATCTTAGACTATGATATATCTCTGCTATGTTATTTCTTATGCCTAACATGCTCTATACATCAGTCGTACTAACGTCCCTTTTGTCGGGGGACACTGCGTTTTATGCCCGCAGGTTCATATTGAGAGAGTGACGGTTCGCACTGGTAGGTGGTTGGTTCAGCTGGTATTTGGAGCACTCTATTCGTTTTGGAGTTGCGGTCTGGTCGTGGTATGTTTTACTCTTTAGAGGCTTGTAGTTAGGTGTCCTGTGGTTAGTAGTCATGTAAAGCCTTGTCGGCCTTGGAAAATAAATGGATAAGTTGGGGTTTTTGATTTGAAACTTTATGTAATCTATCACAGCTCAGTCCATGTTTAGATATGATAATGGGTGGAGTGTAGATGTGGTGCCTGATGGGTAGGGTCTGGGTGCCCGTCGCGACCCTTCGATTTGGGTTGTGACAAACATGGTATCAGAGCCTGTCTGTCCTAGGGAGTCTACAAGCCGTGTCTAGTAGAGTCTTGGTTATGGGTGCGTTGCGCTCCACACTTATAAACAGGAGGCTACAGGGAATTTATGAATGTCTCCGTCTTTCACAATCTAGATCGTTCGATTGAGCGGAGTCGTAAAAGTACTGGTTCCTAATCAAATTTTCTCATTTGAAACTGCAGCAGCATCCACAATGAGAAACACCTCAGATACTAAGACTGCGGGTATTGTCGCTAGACAAAATATTAGACAGGTACCACCCGCTGGCACGGGTCGGAGGGTTACAGTAACTGGAAGAAGAGAGGTGAGTTATACTATGGACTCAGACCCATCTGAAATCATAGAGTCTATAGAGCAAGATCCATTTGAAGATCCCTATGAGTCACCCGCTCGAACACCCTTGGTTCTTCCAGCTGGTAGTGGGGTGAGGGGAGTTCCGACTTCACCAAGGACTCTAGTATCAGTGTTGGGCCCCACCGACTAGGGGTTAGGTGGAACAGCACAGGGACGGGTACAACCGGACTTTCCTCAAACATCACGCCATGACCGGGTATGCATGTCGCTCAATTACCCCGACCCTTCCGAGACTCCGGATAGTCCTCAATCTTGGGGATCCGTTAATCAGGGCTTGCCAGTCTATGTTGTGGGATACACGCTAGGGGAAGACAAGAGACAGGCAAGGAGAAGGCGAGTGGGTAGTAAGGATAAGAGGGTCCACTCTGAAGTGTGTCGGATCGAGGCTCATATATAGGACCAAGATAGGATAGTGCAGATCCACCAACAAGATCATAAGGCTGTCCTAGTACCCATCCCGATAATCTATAGGATCTTTAAATTAGTTACTTTGAAATAAATGATGTATTGCGTGTAACCAATATATGATTATATGTGTGGATTAATCAAAGGAATATATGAATTTTGTATGTGGATTAATAAGGTTGTTGTATAGTTTGGTGTGATTTTAATTGAGTCATGAAATGGCTTTAAGACTGTTTGTATGCATAAGTTAGGCAATACTAACCTTGATTAAACTGATTTTTTGGAGTAGTTAATGTTTGTTAGAGATAGTTTCGACTTGATACAGATTTAACCTAAGGCATAATCACCATAGTAACATTTGCTTAGCATAAACCTAGAGAGTATGTTGGCTTGCTATTTTTGGTCTTTCTATATGGTATTCAATGAGTTGAAGTGATATAGCCTAAATGTGGTTTCCTAATAACATGTTGAGCTTCAAATTTGGTCCTATAATATGTTGTTTTTGCTATCAATGCTTGTTGCCTTCTATAAATGTATGCTATAGTGTAAACTACCCAGTTGTTTCCTGCACTAATTTATTGTGCCCAAAATTACCTAAGTTGTGTAAGCTTGAATCCTATAGGCTTGTACGTCTATTTTACCATCCTGGTAGCTTGAAATACATGACTGATTGTTTGAAACTACAAGTGATGAGCATGTTGAGTCTGTATAAAGAATTAATGTATCTCTTATGACTTCTACTGACAATTTAAGTTAGACAACCATTTGTATGCTCTAAATGTTATTCTTATCCCACTCATATGTGTAATTCTTGGGTATTGGTATGTATATTTGCCTCAATGACATATGTGGTTATAATTATCTTTTATTATGTGATATGGACATGATTAAAGGACCTGTTTATATTTTAGTCTAAGTTAAGAATATTAATCTTCAAGGGCTCAAGGTAATGGCCATCTGAATCAGGATACCATGTTAAGCAATCATATCTGCCTATTACTCTGTGTTCAGCCTAAAATATTAGTTGAAATCTTATCACCTAGTTTAAAAACTTATTTGAAATAAAATCTAAAACTTTGGAAGTTAGGTGTCATGTAGTGTTAATAACCAGTTTCTGGATAATATATGTTTGGATTACTTCCCTGCTAAACTGAAAATGATAAGTTGCATATTAAAAGAATGTGCCATATTTGTTAACCTAAATAAAATAATGTAGCAAAGATCTTGAACCTAAAAAGTCTGTTTGGATCATCTTGGCATCCCATGTTGCCTCTGAGGTTGTAAACAGTCAGGTTGAATCCAGGGATGCATATTCTTTATTGGTATGACTGACTAGATTCCTAACATGTTTGCTTTGTGCTTAAAAATGACCTGCTTGGGTTGGATATGAGGTGTTACATGTTTTGGTGTCTGTTTGATCCATATTATAGTTGTACTGTTCACATTGATTAGCCAGGGATGTAAATGACTCTGTTTTGTCCATATTGACTACTTCAAAAGCTATGTTGCTAGTTTTGGTCTTGGATATTATATGCAACCATGTCCATCTGCATCAGTTCAGTTTTAAATAACACGTTAAGCCTCTAATAGTCCTTGTGATAGTGTCCTAGGACCCTGATTATGTCTATTCTGATCATGCTTGTGTATCCCTGCCATCACCACTTGTCTAGAAGATTTAAAATCACTTAGTTTAAGTGTCTGTTTAAGTAGAAAAAAAATTGAAATTCTAAATTGCTATGTCAAGTGTCATGTGCTGTTGCTTTGCTTAAGAAGAGAAACTAGTTTAAAACTCTACATGTGAAATATATGTTCCAGTCCTATTACTTGTCTGATTTTGTAACCATGCTTACCTAAAGAGACTAGATGTGTATCATTTTTTTTGGATCATGGGAAATCCATATGTTTGTTGGATTTAAAGTCAGCCAGTTAGGATTAGGCTGAGCTTGCTCCCTCTGCATGGTGTCTGGTAGATAATATCAAATCATAGGCCTACATTATCACTACTTGTATTAACTGAGGACTTACTTGAATGGCCTGCATATGTTATGTTTCAAGCTCAAAGATATCTAAAAGCTTAAGAAGCCATGTATGTTTTTTTTTCACATACATTTGGACCTCATTTGCTGTTCTGTTAATCTGTTTGGCCTAGGACTATGTACAGTAGATTATCTTTGCATGTCACATAAGTTCATGACTGCTTTTAATATTTTCAGCCAACATGAACACCCTGAAGTCTACTTTGCCTCTGCTGAATATCTATGCTAAGAGTCATATTTGTGCTTTGTTAGAAACTCAGTTGCCATCTAGTTTTTCCTATTAAATTTATATACATGACTTGAGGTATGTGTTATATTGATAAGATAAGCATACTTAGTTGAGGTAATATGTCATGTAGTGACTGTTTTGAAGTGTCATAGTTATTATAATCTTATTTGCAACCTTGGTTAACTATGTATATGCCTGGTCTGATCTGGAATTGGAATCCAGTCCTTGTGTTTCAAGGACTAATGTGGACCATTTGAAATCTGCCTCCTTGTTGTGACTTGGCCGTGCTTATGTATCACATATATTAGCCTTAGTGTTACACCATTTTGCTTTGTCTTTGTTCTAGGTCCTAATTGACACCTTAAACACCATGAACTATTGTATTTCTGTCCAAATGAAGGGATAACATTGAGACTTACCTTACTGCCATACTTTGAACTTCTGTCTCTCAAAGAAAGTCACTATATTGAAAGGGAAAATGGCAACCTTGATAGATAGTTACTGCCACAGTAATGAGAGCAATTTTTGGAAATTCTAATGTTTACCTTGAGATTAGGATCTGAGGCTAAGTGTTGGGGTTTGAAACTGTTTTCATTAGCTGCTACATTTGGTTATTGGCACTGTTATATTGAGCTGGTTGCTGTGTATATCTGTTATTTTTCTAATGCATTTAGCTACCATGGTGGTTGTTGTTCTGGTTGTTATTTGAGGTCAATTGCTGCTTCTGTTGGGCTGCTATTTTTGCTGTCACTTGCTACTGTTATCATTGCTGTACTTGATAAGAATTGTTTCCATATTCAAACACATATTGCTGCCTTCACTTAGAGGCAAATGATGCTGTAAGTCTTGGGCAGGGACAGATGTGAAAGTAAGCAGTTGTGTTTGCTGCAGTTTTAACTTAAACCAGTGCCATGCTATTACACCATATTTCACTCATTTGAAAGGCATCTATTTACTGTTTAATAGCATGATGCATATATGACTTTAAACTAAAATATGACTGCTTTTTTAATATAAAAGAATGCATGAGATATACTACAAACCTAGGCAAGAATCCATCAACCCATTAACTTGAGTCTATGTGTTTGTTTCATATTATATGTGGGGTTATACATGTAATTGGTCTAAACTTGAGTCAATTCTTTGGAAATGATCATAGGTTGATATGTATATTTTATTATTTTCTCTCCCACTGTTTTAATCCTTGTTCTTAACAACTTAGAAAACCACCTGGTACTGCAAATATTTCCAAAGCTAGGTACTATAAGTATGTAGCGACTTTAATTGCCTAGAGTTGATTCAAGTTAGTTAAGATTTCTATTGTCATGACTGGCTAAACAATGAAGATCATATGTGTGTTCATTTTATTGTGACAAGAACTAGATACGTCACACCAACATTCGAGGACGAATGTTTCTAAGGGGGAGAAGATGTAACACCCCGTATTTTTGGATAGCGGTTGAACACATAAACGTAGACAAATGGACCCGGGCCCCGGGAAGTTTATGTTGTACTTACGTATACATATAAGGAAATTAGTATATGAAAGGATGTGATCCCGAAATAATTTTGGATTTAACAAGTGTGACGACGGAGATCAATAATAAAAGTTATATATCCCCAAAGAGGTTACGGGCTTGTGTCATATTACAAGAATTATAATATTGAGTTTAAGAAGGTTTTATAAGTCGTTAGGATTAGGTAAATGGAGATTCGAAATTTAATTGTGTGTATAATTAATTAATTATGGGGTTGATTAATTATAAGCGGAGAACCATTTTTAGTGGAATATTACGTGTAGTCTTATAAGGCAGCAGTGCATCGACTCAGTTAGAGAAAAGGGGTCGCTGGCAGCCTCCTAAGCTTCATAAATCCCCAAGTGCTCATCTCTTCTCCATTAATAAAAGCCTTCATATCATCAAGCCTCTTTAGAAATCGTTCTCTGAGAAGAAGTTGTTACTCTATAACCTGAAAGAGTAAATTCTCAATTGATAACTCTCTGAAATTCTCGACCAAATTAGGGGTTTTTGAAAAACCTTTGCTCACCCAGAAAGGGGGAAACCCATGGCACTTTGGACCCCATTTTCAGCAAAAATGGAAGCCTTGAAACAGGCTTAAGAATTAAGAAAACCCAAGCCGAGACCCAGAGTTTCGAGGAAGTGCTGGAAGTCGATTTTTGGGGTCTGGTTTCTGTTTGTCGAAACCTGAGTTGGGCGAAAGGTTTTTCGACGACGCTCTCCACTGTGCTTAAAGAGGTAATCTTTCTTGTTCCTAAAGTTTATACAATTTCAGAACATGATTCTTGCCATTAACTCTAAAATGATTAGCGAAAATGTTAAGTTTGGGGTGGGTATTGTCGGGACTGCCATAATTGTAAGGTATTGGGGTTGCATGTGAAATTGTTGTACTATGTTGGATATCGTAGAAGTAAAGAGAAGGATTAAGAGGGTTGGGTGTTTTGCTACATGCATAGGTTTCAATATAGAAGGAATGTAGGTTCTACGCGTACAATGTGTTCACTAGAATGTCTCAAAGAATCTGTTTCTAGTATATTGATTCGATTATGATTTAAATCATCCGTGTGATGTAGCTAATCATTCATAAAGCTTACAAGGATTCGCGGAACTTAGATAATTTCGACAACAATGTATGCAAGGCCTTTTCCTTCTTTTGGCATAATTCTATGTGCGAAACCTAACCATCGTGTTGCTACATAAATTACTCTACTCTTAGTTGTTAAGAATAATCATGTTATTGACTCTTATGTTAAAAGCCTGTTTAAATATGTTTCTAAGTCCTTATTGAGGCATACGGAAAAGAGGTTGATATTCACAGTGTTGCCCAAAGGTACAAGGATATTGGGCCAGGATGTGTTATTGTCATTCATGCATTCTCATTTGCATTGCATTCATATATTACACTGGACCACTTGTGCTATGCACATTACTATATGGTAAATATTATATATATATATATATATATATATATATATATATATATATATATATATATGGAAATTGGGAAAAGGGAAAGGCGTTATATATGCACACCACCTGCAGCTGGTACAGACTATCACATAAGAGCCCTGAGAGGCCAATATGATGTGATGATGTGATGTGACGTGATGATGTGATGCCTGTATGGCTTATTGGGATGGGTTGCACGGTCCGCAACACTAACATATATTAGGACGAGTTGCATGATCCGCAACACTAACATATTTATATATATATATATATATATATACTGCATTTGCATCATGCATACATTCGTTTACCAATATATGGAATAATGCCCGCAGAGGTTGTTATGGTAAGAAATATGCCCGAAGAGGCTGATGCATATGTATACTGCATTGTGCATAATATTCAGTTGTTTCTGTCTTAGACTATGATATATCTCTGCTATGTTATTTCTTATGCCTAACATGCTCTATACATCAGTCGTACTAACGTCCCTTTTGTCGGGGGACACTGCGTTTTATGCCCGCAGGTTCATATTGAGAGAGTGACGGTTCGCACTGGTAGGTGGTTGGTTCAGCTGGTATTTGGAGCACTCTATTCGTTTTGGAGTTGCGGTCTGGTCGTGGTATATTTTACTCTTTAGAGGCTTGTAGATAGGTGTCCTGTGGTTAGTAGTCATGTAAGGCCTTGTCGGCCTTGGAAAATAAACGGATAAGATGGGGCTTTTGGGTTGAAACTTTATGTAATCTATCACAGCTCAGTCCATGTTTAGATATGATAATGGGTGGAGTGTAGATGTGGTGCCCGACGGGTAGGGTCTGGGTGCCCGTCGCGGCCCTCCGGTTTGGGTCGTGACACGTACATAGGGAGATGGCAGGCAGCAGAACGAATGTAGAACTTAACCAAAGGGTGGAACAGTTGGAAGCAATCATAGATCGTACGAGATAGGCACCTGAAACATGTGAGATGGCTTCAGTTCTTGCGAGAATGGCACATTTGGAGGCATATTATTCCACGAGGCATTAAACTACCATGGCTGAAATGGAGTTGATTCGCAAGGAAAAGAAAGAATTGCATGGGGAAGTTCTTCTATTCGAAAGGCATTGGAAAGTACTATCCCTAGAGGTGAAGAACGTGCTAGAGTAAAGGTGCTAGAACCAAAGGCATATAATAGTATGTGGGCGCCAAAGAGTTAGAGAATTTCTTTTGGGATATGGATAATTATTTCCAGGAAGCCAAGGTACTGTATATTTTGTATGGGGCGGTGGTTAGACCGACTATGTTGTATGGGGCGGTGGTTAGACCGACTATGTTGTATGGGGCGGAGTGTTGGCCAGTCAAGACTTTGCACATCCAAAAGATGAAAGTTGCATAGATGAGGATGTTGAGATGGATGTGTGGGCATACAAGGAGGGATATGATTAACAATGATGATATCCGAGATAGAATAAGAGTGACCTCTGTGGAGGATAAGATGCGGGAAGCGAGGTTGAGATGGTTTGGGCATATGCAGAAAAGAGACATAAATGCCCCAGTATGGAGATGTGAGAGGTTGGCTATAGACGGGTTCAGGAGGGGTAGAGGTAGGTCGAAGAAGTATTGGGGAGAGGTGATTAGATAGGATATGACACATGTGCAACTTACTGAGGACATGACCTTATATAGGGGGTTGTGGAGGACACGGATTAGGGTAGAAGGGTAGTAGGTAGTCGAGCGTAGTTCTACTTACGCTTGCTAACTGGTAGTTGTAGTGTTTTATTGTAGGCTCGCTTAGCCTATAATACTAATAGGCACATTATTGATTTATAGTCCCCTATAGTTTGATTTCTGATGCTATGTGTACTTTGTTTATCTTATTTACCTGTGTTAGTTACTACTTCTTTTTTTTAGAATGCGCTATCATGTCTTATTCACTTTTGATACCAGCATTTTCGTACTGCTTTAAATTTTTCTTTTTCCCTGGGTATGACTATTTCTCTTGCTTTGCATGTGCTTATGCGTTTTCTTGAGCCGAGGGTCGCTGAAATAGCCGCTCTACCTATCAAGGTAGAGGTAAGGTCTACGTACACTCTACCCTCCCCAAACCCCACGTTGTGGTATTTCCCTAGGTATGTTGTTGTTGTTATCCAAGGTACCGGATAATGAAAATGTGTCAGTCACAACTATGTATTTGGGTGATGATGCTAAGGTTTGGTGGCGTACAATGGTTGCAGAAGTGGAAAGTGCGGGGCTGCCGGGTATTGAGACGTGGGACGTGTTGAAGAAGGAGTTAAAAGCCCAATTCCTTCCAAGGAACTCATCTTGGGTTGCAAGAGATGGGCTGCTGTGTTTGAAACAAAGAGACACGGTGCAGGCATATGTCAATGAGTTTTCTTCCTTGATGCTGAACATAAGCAACATGGCCGAGGAGGACAAGTTGCACTACTTTATAAGTGGGTTGAATTCATGGGCGCAAAGAGAGTTGAGAAGGCAAAATGTTTAAAATCTCTCCTATGCTATTGCGGCGGAAGATGGGTTGGTTGACTTCGATGAGGGTAACGACCCTAAGGAAAATTCATATTCCAAGTCCAAGTGCAAATGGAAGGAATTAAAGAAAAATATGAAAGACCATACTGTCGTAGGTGAAGGAGATACCGAAAAAGAAAGACAAGGTGAAACTTCCTATAGTATAGAGAAGGGTGGCAAATTCAAATATTGATTTACATATGGGGGGGGGGGGGCACACTTAAAGAGGGAGTGTCCATTGCAAACGCGGATAAATGCGCTACTTGCTGTGGAATTAGACGAAGAAAAGAATGCAGAGGTGGCAGGGGTTAATACCATAGCGATTGTGACAGATGAAGGAAGGGACTTTGGGAATACGATATGTATTCCTGATCCTAACAAACGTATAAGATGATTATGTCCTCGATGAGGACGTCAAGTTTCAAAGGGTGCGGGTGGTTTGTTAGGGGATTGACTTTTTGACTCAGTAGATGGCACAATAACGACAAGGGGTTGGAATGAATGACATTGTGATGGTTTATATGCATGTTAAATCAATCATGCGGGGTAATTTTGGAAATGGCAGTGCCAAAATGAGGACAGGCAAGGCTGACAGCGTGGTGCGCCATGCCATGGCATGACACCGGGCAGTGGCAAGTCATTGGCACACTAGCGTGTGGCATGTGCCAAGTTCAATCCAAGTGTGGGCAAGGCAAGGCATAACATTTGAAGTTCTCGAACTGATTAAAACAATTATGGTTCCATGTACATCAATCTAAAAGTGCCGAAGCATAGAGGCAACCATCGATTCTTCAAATTAATTGGTTCAAATTCCAACACTGTTTGTTGAACAAAAGCATAACCACCTTATACATGCAAACTTCACTTGAATATTTTCTAGGAGGACCTCATCCCATTACGATGGCACTGCACAAACAAGACTATTTTTAGCACCCTAAACGAACTGCTCAAAAGCAGTTAAAACACATTGCAAATTTAAGAGAAATACAGAAGTTAAAACAATTAAGATGTCACTTGGCTTTGATTTTTCACAACATCAGCCCAGTAGGAAACAAATGTATTAGATTAAGTTAGCAAAACACTAGGGGGCTTCCCACCTCCGTGCAACAAAGGATTCTTCTACTCAATGCAAGACTTTTACTAAAGAAGTTACACTTTGCTTTTAAAAACAACACAAAGGTTGAATCTATGAATTGAGTCCTGCCACTATTTCATAGTAATCACGAAAAGAAAGCCCCTTGTGTAAATTTGATGAATATTCATTATATACGGTCTCATTACATACTAGTAACTAAATGGATAGTTCATGATAGATTAGCCAATTAAGTTTCTTATATATGAAAGTATCTAGTTTGATTTCCTCCTTATATTCATTATCAATTTTAACAACATAAACTTATCCACATAAAACAACCAATTTGCAGTGGAAGGGGTATTTTCACGTCCACTTCAGAGCTTCCTATTTATCCTCAACCTCTAAGAAAGGCTAAATTGTCAAAACCTTCTTACTAATAGTCCATATGTCCTAGATAATTGACAAAAGAAACAAGCATAAAGAAATGTAAGTAAGCGTTAATGTTAAACATCAAGTAACGGCATACTGTATGTGGAAGTATCAATCTGCTCCAGAAGCTCTTTAAACTTCTGTTGTACCTATAATTAATAAAGCACAAGCAAGTAAGAATAATAGGAACAACAGAATAAGACAACAAAAATATCAAAGGTCTCTAACCTGATTAAGAATATCAGAATCTGCTGCAGATGAGATAGATGTGATGGCAAGGCCTTTATTTACAAGTATAAGAGAATTATTAGTATCTGTATAAGTGGTAGAAATTAAAACTGAAAACCAAATAACCAAAAAGATGGAAATTACTTTGTGAAGATAAGTATCTGCAGAATCTGGCATGTCATAGTTAATAACAATATTGACCCTTTCAATGTCGAGCCCCTGCCAACCAAATCAGTTGCCACAAGAATTCTCTTGTGCCTTCCTTGAAACTCTTATAGCGAGTCAACCTACACAATAGAGACAAGTTACGGATTAAACTTACATCACATACAAATTAATAAAAAATTAAGGACAACATAACATAATTGGTGTAGCCTTCTAATTCCACTCAACTCACACAATAGTGATGAAAATTAACATAATAATATGTGCAAGTTTTGATAACTACACAGGGAATGAAGGAGAAAATAGTAGAACATTAATAAAGCAGTCTAATCAGCATATTTCATTACATACACAGAACAATCCTATAAATAGTATATTTTGTGGAACTAGATAACATCATTTTAACTTTATTATGATTGGTAAGAATATGGAGATTGGACATATTAAGTACATCTTTGAGTGTATAAGAAGATAAAGTGGAGAATGATTGATTAAAAATTAAGTGCAACTTTCGTGCACAAGCAGATAAAGGAAATAAAAGCTATATAGACCTCTCTTCCTGAGTCATGCTAGAGTGGATGCAAATAGATGGAAAATTACACTCGACAAGCAACTTGTTCAACTCTGCTTACACTCTTGACAAATATAACAACTTGATTGAAGTCCAAAGCATCCAGCAGGTCATTCAGCTTTCGATTCTTCTCCGTTTCGCTCAATTTGATGTAGTGCTGTCATGAAGTAGAAACAAACATAAATTTCCACTGGCTGAAAGGAATAAATGTCATACCAAAGCATATTAGGAGCTTCATGAAGCTAATTGTAACCAGTACGCAAAATGAATAGGATGGAGATCCCCCTGAATCGAGGTTCTTTGAAATTTTTCCTTGCAAATAGTGTAAAAGCACATCGACTATTTCCATCGTTGCTAAACACGTGTTCTCACGATGCTGAGAGAAAACCACTTAAAGCTGCAACCATCAACAGATCTCGTCCAACCTCTCGACTTTTATCTCAAAAGCAAAATAACAAACAACAAAACAAATACGGACAAAAACAAGCGAACTTAAAGCTTTAGTGCAGCAATCAGGTTTCCCGCTTAACTACTGGACTCTAGTGATCCCTCATCTTTGAGCTCCCTTATAAAATAAACTTTGACCAAATACGCCTTATCTCCTGCAGAAAGCTGAAATTATGGAAAATGGTAGACTTCTAAATTGAAGAACTGGCCTTGCAAATGGCGCGAATCTCTTTGCTGAGTGTTGCTGAAAACATCATTACTTGCTTGTCATGAGGACTCATCTTGAAAATTGCATGTACATCTCTTCTCATGTCTGTGAAACAAACACATGTAATCAGTAAAAGAGCTACTGAAAGAGCCTCATGCACAGTTTTGAATGTCGAGTAACTTAACATGAATCATGAATCATAGTATGCAACTAACACATACCAAGTGATTCAAGCATTTTGTCGCATTCATCCAGTATAAAATGCTTCACATTCCTCAAAGACAGGTCCTTATCTCTAGCCAATGCAAGTATTCTTCCAAGAGTCCCAACAACTATATGAGGGCATTCATTCTTTAGAAGCTCCTTGTGAAGTTTGATATTGACACCACCATAGAAAACAACAACCTTCATATCAGGCAAGTATGTGCTGAACCTCTCAAATTCATGACAGATCTGCCCACACAAAAGTATTTTTAACCTTGTCTACATGGGGAAGCAGAAAGAAATTCTGGAAAATTTTTGCATATTTCAATACATGCCTGATAAGCTAATTTCCTTGTGTGACATAGAACCATGACAACAACTTGACCAACAACAGGTTCAATCTGTTGCAGAGTTGAAAGAACAAACACAACAGTTTTTCCCATTCCAGATTTAGCTTGGCAAATAACATCCATGCCTAGAATTTCTTGTGGAATACATTCATATTGCACTGATGAAGAACCAAAGAGATTGGAGCCACGGAGACCTCAGTTTCAGTTAAATTTTTTTTTACCATTGTACATCTCCAAAATAGTAGTGATAGTGATAATTTACCTGAAAATAAAAGATAGAAATAAATCATTAATAACTATTAAAAAGACAAGGAACATCATAACAGCAACAATGAAAGAATAATACAACTAACAACAATAATGAAAGAATAATACAACTACGCCTCGGTTACACACAAGTTGAAGTCGGTTATATGAATTTTCATTGACCATATTACTCCATTTAAACTCATCTCACACCAATTTTTATACAAAATAAAAATATAATAGAAACTAAAAGAAAAGGTACTAGAAGTTCTTTAAATTTTCTATATACACAAAAATCTCTAAAAGGCTAACTCCTAGAAAAGCATAGGACAAAAAGTAAAAGTGTACATGGCTAAAACACATTCTCAACTACTCCGTCTATTACAGTCTATGTGACTCTATTTCTGGTTTAATCTGTTCCAAAGAATGACATCTTTCTAAATTTGAAAAAAATTAACTTAAACTTACCCTTTATGAGAAGCTTTTATAACCACAAAATATTATAGAATATTTAAGACCACAAGTTTCAAAAGTCTTATAGCCATACAAATGTTATGACATGTTTAAGACCAAGTTTTGGAACTCTGTGCTTAGTCAAATAGCTTCACATAAATTGAAACAGAGATTCGGCCCATGTGCTTTATATTGGATATTTTATTGTCTTATTTTCCTTGCAATCCGCATCTACTACTTTTCTTTTGAACCGAGGGTCTATCGAAACAATTTCTCTATCCCGTAAAGGTTGAGGTAAGGTCTGCGTACATCTTAACCTCCCCAGACCCCACTTTGTGGGATTACACTGGATATGTTGTTGTTGTTTAATTAGTTTATATTTGAATTAAAAATTATTAATTCAAATATTTGTAAGTTTAATCAATTTTTTCAGTATTTCAATTTTTTTTTGTAATATCGAATATCATACTGTTATCAAAATTTTTAAAAATACATATCGGATCCGTACCAACACCAAAGTGTGCACGCCCCTTGAAAAAAACACTTTGGGCTTCCAGAAACTTACCCAAACAGGCTATATAGGTTCTACATGAAAACCTCCATCGATATGATTTTAGATTTACCTCGTCCCTTTTAACATCTTCAATTATCGTATTTTACATATACAAATTGGTAATTCTGGAGGTTGACGTAACCAAATCATCTCAAGTCACCTCTCATTTTTTTCCTTGAGTGCTACTTCCATTTATGCTGATGTCATCATTTTAAATCTTCTCTAATCTTGTAATTTCCCGTATTAGCATTAGTTACTTTCAAATGTTTAGAATTTTAAAATAACTTGAAGAATCTAATTGCCCCTACGATATAAAAATGAGGGCAGCCCGGCCCTTGCGGTCCGGTCCGCTCATGCTACATTGTTGGGTATGCTCATCTTAAGGTCATGATATCCCAGTTAAAATGTCTTGCTACCAAATTCTGGCTCCATAGAAAAAAGTAGACATATCAATAATAAATAATAAAATACATTCTGAACAAAGTAACCTTTACATACGAAAAACCCCTTGAGAATATATATAGGAGTAATGGCCACTTGAGAAGTCCTAGAGCCAATAGCACTTGATCAGGAAAGAGGAAATGAGATCTCCTGCCCTCTTACAATTTGAATAGAAGAAAATGATCTTTTCAGATGTCTTATGCATTTTTTTAGATTTTTTATGTGTAAAAAACAGTTTGTAAAGGACTAAAAATCCATTTCTCCCGAACGAGAAAAACATCTCTACAAGATACTCTACAAATCTAAACAATATTTAAGGCCTGAGGATGTAGTCTCAGCAACTGAACTTATTGCTTCTAGATATATAACACCGGGAATTGGAAAAAAGGTAAAACACACCAATATGTACAGCATGTCACAGATGACAGAGAACACTATTTTGCTGCTTGTTCTATGGCCGGAATATTCTTCCAGACCTCATGCAGTTCAGTCCTTTCCATTGGCGGCAAAGAGAACATGCTGACAGTTGAACTTCCACTTCTGATTTCCTGCAAGACACTCAGTGCTGATTTCGCAAGCTTCAAGTACTTATTTCCCATGTTGTCAATCTCGGCAAGTTCTTCTTGATCTTTGACTCTGCTACTTCCTTCCCCTCCTGGTGTTTTACAAGGCTTTTCAATCTCTGCAAGGTCTTTCAGATCATCAGCTACACTGCTTCCTCCTTTACTACTTCCGCCTCTAATACTCCCTTCCCCTACTGGTGCTTTAGACGTGTTTTTAATCTCTGCAAGTTCTTCTGCATCTTCGACTCTGCTACTAGTTCCTCCAATATCTCCTCCGCTACTACCTCCTGCACTACTTCCTTCACCTCCTGGTGCTTCAGATGGCTCGTTCTGGGAGAAAAGGATACTAAGCATGGTCTCACACTCCTTCACTAGATTATTCAGAACATCAGTTTTGAAAAATGGCTCCTCTAGCACCTTTTGGATGACAAGCAAGCGAATAAGAGCACCAGTATGTTTATCATACTTCTTCAGTATCTTCACTAATCCTGCAGAAAGCATTATAACCGAAGTGGAAATATATGTAAAAATTATGAAAGAACTAAAAATAATATCCTAAAATTGTCAGTGGTGCAGTTATATATGTAGCTGAAGAGAATCATCCCGTATTTCTAGGCCAATGAGTGCATACGCAATAGCACAAAGCTTAAACAATGCAGCATCGAAGAAGTCTAAAGTTTCAACAAGCCAACAGAAGTTCCGAATAAAATAAGCTTATAGAACAAGCTTAAAATGAACAAACATACCAATCAAGTTTCCATACACTACTAAAGAATCGGATTACAAGGGTGACACAAAATATAGTTAGATAGCCCTTGGCTCAAGAACTACAAATCCTCAAGTTCTTTCACAGAACTCATTCGAAAGGTCCTCTAACAATCTATAGTTCATCACCCCAATTGGAACCTGCAGAGCTACCTACTGGATATCAATCATTGAGATTTTTTTCTGATATTTTTTGAAACTGGTAACTTAATCATTGAAACTTTAAAAGCATTAAGAAATAAAAGATCTATACAATGTTAGAACAAGGCTTTATGATGCCTGGCAATGAGAGTTGCTATTTTCAAGATTTTGTTACAAAAAACTGGCAAATGATTAATTGACTATGTCAAATAAAGCTTCATTTACTTTCTTTTTTGTCTTCATTTTTTTTGCATGAAGAAGTAATGCCTTTTCCAGTTGTTCTTCGATAAACTATTACATACATTTCCACCTTGGCAAATGCCATACTCCCTCCGACCCAATTTTTGTGAAGGTGATTACTAGGCACGAAGTTTAAGAATGAAAGAAAGACTTTTGAAAATTGTGGTATAAAACAAGCCATAGATATTTTTGTGACCGTAAATCGTTTCATTAAGGGTAAAATGAGAAGTTTAAAGTTAAATTGTTACTAAATATAGAAAAGCGTCATTCTTTTTGGGACGAACTAAAAAGGAAAGAGTGTCACATAAATTGGGACAGAGGGAGTAATTCGCATTACCAAGTACCTAACTGAGTACTGGCTCTCTCATTGTCTCGAAGATAGCAGTTCCTCTACAATTTTCTTTTTTAAAATGAAGGATTCCTCTACAATTTCTTTCCACATTCACCACAGAAATGTCAGCATTTCTTTCTTTTAAACTAAATACATTTAAATTCGCTAATGGTCAGGCTGCAATGAACAAAACCATCAATGAACAAGCCCATGTTCAGCTTGCTCTATGCTTAGCTTGGAAGATGTTAGTCAAACTGGTCAGCTAACTCAACATGGATCAATTTTCCTGTTCTTCTTCCAAAAGCTACTTTAAAAGAGTTTCAGCCTCATTTGATCAGTTTCCAGAAATGATTTGTACTCCACTTTTATAAACATTTCAAACATTCAACTGACAAACAAGAGAGAGGGTAGCTTAAACTTGAGAACGAGCTGCCACAACAAAACTGAGATTCCGTTCTCCTTGACTCTAGTTTTTAATAACCTACATCTCCTACCATTGAACCTTAACTGCATCATTTACATAGAGATTCAGAGATTTAACTTAGCTTAAACTGAACATCTAACGAGAACTTCACCAACGCGCCCTCTAAGAAAAAGATGCCTGTTCACATTACTTCTATGACTGACGAGATAAATAGAGTATTAAAGTACAAGAAAAACTTGTTGAAGAGTGATAGGTTGGGATTTTACCTACTTATCTACATCTTTACATGAGTTTTTTGTGGTCTTTAAAGTGACAAATATGGCTAGATTCCTATATAAGTTGCATAATTTTAGGTTGCAACTGATTTGAAGTTAATGAGATTTAAAAAAGGAAGAAAAAGATCAAAGGAGCCACAATTGTGCAGCTTTGAACTTCAACTGAGAACTGCCATCAGATACGGAAGATCACGAACCACAGTTTTGAATCGTGGAACGCAAAGTGGTGTTTGAAGCAGCGACAATTGAGACAAGTCACAACTCTCAGGATCCCAGCTCTGTGGTTCACAAAGCTGAATAGCTAAAAGCGAAAGTAAAGCCCAGAGAAGCTGAAGATCTCTCAATTGAACCGTTGCATCTTGTTTTACTTGGAAAAGACTAAAAGATTAGGTAATTGTTGAACGACACTTTCGAATAATCAAGAAATTGATTTCTAGAATTTAAAAGATGAACTTTGGGATAATTCTACTTTGTCGTGATTTTTGTGAGTTGATTGATTCATTAGCTAGGGTTAATTCCGAAAAATAATTCTAGGATATTACTGCTATTAATCGGGAGATATTAATAGTAGCTGAGGAACCCACAACCAAGGGAAACGAATTCAGCGATATTAGAGGGAACACACCATTCATTCATCCCCACAATTGGGCAAATCTTTATCCTAGGCTTTTTGTCATCCGCGGATTCTCTAGGCTTTTTGTCATCCGCGGATTCTCTAGACTTTAACTGCTTAGTTTAGCTTCTTTCTTAGTTGTTCTTAATTCAATTAGTTAGTTAATATTTAGAAAACTCAATTATAATTGCTCATCCCGTTCAACTTGTAAACTTGGGAATTAATTACACTGAAAACTAACATTGTTCTCTACGGGATCCACCCTGAGGCCTGGAATCATAAGCCATGTTGTATTTGCAGCGAGTGCTTATCCTTTTAGAACGAGCTTTGGGTGTGATCAGAGAGTACGTTGTTAAAGCATGATATCTACACAAAAGTTCATTCATATGCAACCATGCTTTCATTTTAGTGACACTTCTTAATTTTTTCAGCAAAAATAGTAATGGCTGAGTAGTGAGTACCTGTATAGTTAAGAGCACTGTAATTTTCTAATAGAACCATCTGTCCATGAAGATCCACTAGGTCTCTTCCTACTCTCATCAACTCCTCAGAACTTCTAATCTCGACAATGCTATCTCTGAGTATCTGCAATTGCCAAAAAATAACTATCTTGCATAAATTTGATAAGTTCAAAATTCAAAACAAAGCAAAGCCAATCACAAATCATGAAACCATATAGGTGAATGACAAAGCACAAATGCTAAATTTTATATTATATATGTGACATCATGGGGTTTCTTTCACTTTTTTGATCAGGTCATGAGGTTTCTTTAACTTATAGTCCCCCATATTCCACCATAAATCTAATAAAAGGACTTGATTGCCATTTCTCTGCTATCAAGACACATTGCCTAGTACAAACCCATCAGAGAAATTTAGACCTTAAGAATAATATTGAAAAAAATAAAAGAAAAGAAAAACAAATCAGATGCCCATATTTTTGACCCTGCTCATCCCAAATGAAAAACACAAAACCTTATTTCTTTTTATCTTCTGGCTAATTCTGCTTCAGCAATTGTGGTATGAAAAAAGTCATTCCATAACACGTATAACGATTGCAATGAGATGCAAACTCATATCCAAATAAACAGATTTTCTTCTTCTCTGCATAACATAAAGACAAATTACCTGAACTAAAATAAGATAATTGGGAAATAAAAAATAAGAATAATGTAATGCTGCGGCAACAAAATTCTAAAGAAGAGGAGAGAAAATATTTTAAAGATCAACCAGCGTTCGGGACAATATGGAGGAATTATAACAACCACACCACAATCAGGAGCCGGAATACCTTTATCAAGGTGGTGTCATCTGACAATGCTTCAACAACATATCCAGTGTAATCCCACAAGTGGGGTCCGGGGAGGATAGAGTGCGCAGACCTTAGATCTTACCCCTACACTGGGCTGACAGTGCTTCATGAATTAATTATTTATTTATACATGTAAATTAAAACTAAGAAGTAAACATAATGGTTATATATCATGATGTAGTGAAGCCAATTGACACAAGAAAGCTTGTGGTTAGTGCTTAAGTGGTTTTACAAAGCAGAAAGATTTAAATCCATTTAAATCAGTAAAACAAAGCGAAATAGATACCCTGTCTACTGAATGTAATCATCCGAACGAGCTTAATAGTCCATTAAGTGGATCCCAAATACACTAGATTGACACTAACAAACCGACAGCCCGATGCACTAAGCTCCCGCTATGCGGGGTCCGGAGAAGGGCCGGACTACAAGGGTCTATTGTACGCAGCCTTACCCTGCATTTCTACAGTTTGCGCCACTGACCACAATTGCAAATTGTCAACATTCACTGCTCCATCAGGGCCATCTTTCCTTCCAATAATTAATTAGATTGTATTGGGACAAATTAGAAAGGCCAGTAGGTCCTAATTTACTGATTATTCTTTATGAGGTAACTATTCAAAATTTTACTGATGTTGAATTATGTTCTTTGAAGAGAAAATCTTCAATCAAGATCAAAAGCACAGAACTTTAACGAAACAAGTAAGTATCCGATTTCAAGAATACCACCACTTGCAAACAAAAATAATGACTAAAATGTAATCCCAACTAATATGGATACTTTCATACCAATTGCTTAGTTTTAAAATGTCAAATCTAGAGCAATTTTTCTCCTTCCACACTTGAGCGTGGCAATCTGAAAAAAAAGAAGAAAAAGATACCTTCCATTTAATGATATAATCCTCTTCTTTTTCAAGAAAGAAAGTGTTGAACTTGTCAATTTCCTCCTCCAAAAGCTTCACAAAATCATTCACCTCTTTTCCATCATCATCATCATCATCTAACTTCAATTGTTTCTTGAGATCCTTATAAGACAGGAATTTTCCCCGCCAATCCGGTAGAGTTTGTTCTATGAGGGTCATCAACATCATTAATATCCTGCCGAACTTCATGATGATGAATTTAATACAAGGTAAAAGAGTGGTATATATAGAGGGGAGAAGACCATTTTTTTTTCTTTTTAAATTTATTAGATAGCGGAAGAGAAAATGGGAAGGGGACAATGAACAGCATTGGATTTTGTCGATAGGTGCTAGGGAATAGCCACACAGGATTCTCTTGGTATTGCCCGCTATATATGCTCATTGGTTTCATCGTTCATGTTTGGCTTTCATTGCTAATTTTTCTATTCGTTTTTTTTAATTTTTTATGTACGATTGGGATAATTTGGTAACAAGCAAATGGGGTACGCATAATTTTTTAATAAGCGATATCGACATTTAAATAAGTGAATAAATTATTAATTAATGAAAAAATTATTCAAATTATATTGTAAACATAAAAGGGCAATCGCACTAAGTTTCCGCTATGCGCATAATCAGTGGAAGGGCCGGACCACAAGTGTCTATTGTAAATATAACTCACATAAATTAATATAACTTTTCTAGAAATAGAAATTGCATAGGAGATAGAGTAATTATTTCCCGGAGGTAGGGTTTCAATTTTTTGCTTGAACGTGTTCAAGGGAGAGACACTTAATTAGAGACTAAAAAAAAAAACAAAAAATAGAATATCGGAGCTGCCAGATTTGAACTCGCAACATCTTTAAGATAAGCAGAGTCATTTTAATTATTTTTATATGGGGTTTTAACTATGGCTGTCCAACGGGGTGGGGCAAGGCGGGTCCAGGCAGGACGTGATCCGGCGGGATGGGGAGAGGGTCGGGACTCGCGTTCCGGCGGGCGGGGATATGCGGGACGGGAAGAGGTCCCGTCCCACATCCTACCGGTAGAGGGGTCAGGATTAGGGGGGATGGGTCGGGACGGGTCGGGTAATAATATATATAAACATCCCAAGACTGTTTTTGTGCCTCTTATATTATTTAATAGAAATATGATTTTTTGGTAATACAATATCAAAATTACAACTTTGTGGTGTTGTTCAAAAGTTGCAAATCACATAGTAAAATTGCAATTAAAAAAATTACATAGTTAACCATACTTTTTCTAATTTCCTCACAATGTCTTGAGGATCTTCGGTTGGAATTGAAATTTGTCTGTCAAATTGTTCGACGTCGCTTCATGTTCCATCAGACAAGATTTCGTTGTACTTGTTGTCTTCTTCTTCGTTGATCTCCGGTTGACCGCACCTTCTACGCTCCGCTCGAATCCAATCTCTGAAAAGAATTGCAATCTCCAATGCGTCTCCTGCCAATGAATGTTTGTGCTCTCTTATTTGAAATCTTCCAGCAGAAAAAATGCTTTCAGACGTTGTTGATGACGCTTGAATGTTCAAAACATCTCGGGCCATCTTTGCTAGTGTTGGAAATGTATTCCCATTCTGCCTCCAGTATTTCAGCAAGTCTTCATGTCCTTCATCATTGACAATTAATTCGTACTGTACAACACACTGCAAAACATAAACATCAAATTCGCTAACTTGTGAAGAATTTGAACCACTAAACATTTTGTTTCTAAGGCCTTGAATACTAGCAGCAGAAACCACATATTTTTTATAAGGTTGCAGCGAAGTAGTAGAAGATGGTACAGAAGTCGGTTGATTATTTGCACTTTGTTGTTGGTAATACATATTTACTTGTTTACATTCAGAGTGTATGCTAGACATAACTTCTTCTTTAGTTGGTTTGTGAGTTGGTTCTTCAGTTGGGTCTGTTGGAAGACAATCATAAATCATTTCTATTAGTGTTTTACAACCGTCTACTTTAATAATGAGATTTAATACCGCACCAATAATATAAATAGTGAGAATAGGAAAAAATATTTTTTAAATTTTGTAAACATTTTTTCAATAGATGCCTTATAAATTGGTTTTTGCATATATTCATTAAGTAACAAAAATATTAGAGCTATATAAAATAACATATTTGAAACAGTAGGATAATAAATACTGAAAAATTCTTTAGTAGCTTGAAAAAATTTCTCTAGAAATCCATTAAGTTCTAAATTTTTTTTCCAATCATTATCTACAAGCATATCCCTTGGATTTTTATTATGGGCGTTAAATAATAAAGTTATAGGTTGTTTATAATCGTAAGCAACAAGTAGTTGCTCATATAGAGAATTCCACCTAGTCGAAACTTCTTATGGATTTTTTCTATAAGGTAATCCACAATCATGACAAATTTTTTATATTCTTTGTGTCTTTGTATTTTATTACCTTTAAAAATAAAATTTATAGCAAATTATATTTTTTCAAGAATGCTTTAAAAAAGTTTTAGGTCATCATTTACAACTAAGTTATAAATATAACACACACATCTTATATGAAAATGATCAGGAAAACATGGAGTTAATCAGACTTTTAAAAGTCTTATACATAATCATTAGAAGAAACATTATCTAATGTAATAGTCATAATTTTATCATTTATTCCATAATAATTACAAATTTCATTAATATTTTGTGCAATAAAACTTCCAGTGTGCCTATCATCAATATATCTATATGCTAAAATACGTTTTTACATAGACCAATTTTGATCTATCCAATGACATGTTACCGTTAAATAATTATTACAGTTAGTACTAAGGCCTATGTCAGAAGAGATAACCACTTTGCCATTAAAATGATACAATGCATAACGTAATTATTGTTGATATTCACTTGCACATTTAAAAACACCCCTTCTAACAGTTGATCTAGGAAAACCATTAAAAGCAGGAGGAGAGGAAGGAAATGAAAAAGACAAACCCTCCACCGTAACTAGTTTTGCCATATTTTCCCTATCTTTATTTTTATCATATTTAGGACCAAACATTCCCCCAGTCGTCGGGTTAATTTGACTATGTACTAGGTCGGGGACACTATGTGAACCTTGTCCCGACTCAGATGGCATTGGCACACCCAATTTTTTAGACTGGTATTCATTCCACCTAGCTGTGTCCTTTCCTTGTACATGTCTCAATAAACCTCCCATCCCACCTTGACCTTTTCTGGTTTTAAATTTATAAATATTTTTACAAATTTTACATCTAGCTAGTTGATTCTCTTGGTCCCTATCAAAAAAATGTCATGCAACTGATTTTAATTTTTGTTGTGTAGGGTCTCGACTCATACTAGGGGGAATAGGAGACATTTCAGTTTCAGTTTGAGGCTGAGACTCAATCTGAGTCTGAGGTTGAGGTGCACTAGTGGGTGTGTCATCTAGTGGTTCATCTAAATTAAAGTTTGGTTCATCTACCTCATTATCTAATGATATATCATTAAAAAAAGCAGTTTCATCTATATGAGTGAAATCAATGAAATCATCGGGACTAGGAATAGAATTACTAGAAGAAGTACCCCAGCCCTTGTTACATATACTGAAGAAGCCTTACCATTACCCTTAAACATACCCCTTAATACTTCCATTTTAATTATGCAAATAAATAATTAAAGATAATGAAATTAAGTGCGATAATTAAAATAAAGTAACAATAATAATTTAAAGAAGGAACGAAGGTACCAAACGCCGACGTAACGTTGACGTGTAATCGAGATTGAAAATTAAAACTTTGCTCGATGAATGATCCTCAAGCTAGTTGCCAACTTCACTCTCAATTTTTTAACTTTGATATAATATTTAATAGTAGGAAGATTTGTAGAATTGTAGATAGATAAATTGAGAGATTAGATTAGAGAGATGGTAGGACAATTTGTGAGAAAAATAAGGTATTTATAGTTGAGAAATACGATTAAAGTATAAATCTATTAACTTAGGGCTTAATTTTTTTTAAAGGATGAAGGGGGGGGGGGGGTTTATGGGGTGTGGGGGGGGGGGGGGGGGAAATGACCGTTATAGCCGTTGCACAATGGCCAAATTCAAAATCAAAATTTGGCCGTTGTTGCAACGACTATTTTTGCAAAGGGGGAGGGGGGCTGGTGGGGCGGGACGATCCCAGGCCCCATCTTGAGTTCGAACCCCGACACCGACATTTTTTAGGAGAATCGGGTCGGGTCGGGATCGGGCCAACCCGGCCCACTGTACATCAATAGTTTTAACATATTCTATACAACATATATTATTCGATAGAATTTGATAATTTTTCGATTATTTTTTAAGAACATCATTTAAAAATCATAGTTTTATTAGAATACACGATTGGTACATAAAATAATAACATACTTTAGTATAACACACAAAGTATACAATTCTCATGTCACGACCCAAATCACGGGTCATGATGACACCTACACTATTCCCCCCATAGGCGAACCATCCCCAAAATCCTTTTAACACATATTAAAACATTGAAGTAAAATTAAAGGAACTATAAGGATATAACAATTCTTCATTCAAACTTATAATTATTAAAATTCCTTTACAATACAACTTTTCCCAAAACATGGTTTGACTCGTACAGGGACTACTATGAATACAATGAATAGAGAAGTAAAACAGATCACTACCTTGAATTAATAAGGACAACCCGACTAAGATGAAGACCAGTGCTGCCGATAGCATGAGTGGCATGCCCTAAACCTTCACGTACTTAGAAGTTGCAACCTGAATCAATCATTGTACCTGGATCTACGTAAAAGATGCAGCAAGTGTAGTACGAGTACACAACGTACCACTATAAGCATCATAGGTCGAGAACGACAGACAACACATAATGAAAATAAATATCAAGTTGACTCACAGATAATCCTAATCTATACGGTCCGATAATCCACGTAAGTCACCTTCAATAACATATAAGTTTTAACACTCAACAACTCAGAATCATAGACACTAAAGTCATATAGAACACGTAAGGGTACATAATTCTCATACAATTAAATTCACTAGTCTATATTCAAGGACCTGGCTCACATTAATCTAACCACATAAACTTAATTAGCCTTCCTAATACAGACGGTTGAATACTTAAAGAATACAATCACATTGCAATCTTTCACATAAACACATACTGGGCATACACTACTACTATTGATCTGATATTACCTTAATCTATACACCTTGTTACTATCCGTATGTTAAGGACTTTGGTACATGCAAGCTTATTACACAACCCTATTATGTTTGAGTAAGTGATTACAATCACAAATTTATTATTTAAATATAGTTCTTGACATATCTAACTCACAAGAGATGATAGTTGCAATAACAACAAAGATTTCATTTAGATTCTAGACTCCCTGTCAAGTAAGACAATTATTCTCATTTTGAATTTAATCTTCACCTTCTTAGATCAGAGGTCAACTCAGATGCTAACACTCAAATAGTATACATGAAAGTCATCAACTATATCAAATAAACCATCTAATCACACCATCAACAGTCATAACCAATAACCATACATGAATAAGATACTTATGAATGTATGCAATGTCATTAGTATGATGCAATGCTGAGGTACCTTTCCATTACCTGGTATACACACTTTAAAGGTCTTTTCCATATATAAGTGATCCATGGGGGACCCGTGCCATTCATATACTGCTCCTAGCCAGCTGGAAATACCTCAGTTTGACTAGAGCCCAAGACTCATTTGTTGAGCCATATCAAATCACCATCATCATCTCAGTGTTTCCAAGCCATTTCTAATATTATCATTACCTTTTCTTTCCGGCCTCATTAGACCCACAACATTCCATACCACTCTATTTCAGTATCACAATAATCATGATTGTATGAATGCAACAATAATAAGGCAAACAATCAAATTCAAGAGATGAACAACACATGATTAATAAATTATCAATAACACATAATTTCACATAATCAGTCTTTCATATCAGAGACACATGTGATAAGTAAACACAATAAGTTTCAATTAATGGCGATAAACCGACATAATGGAGATAAGCCCACATAACAGTAGTCGGAATCAACTCTAAGGCTAATTTCCCAAATCACCCATCAAATAGTTCAATATTGGTACCCACTCAAGCGCTCATCATAGCCACCAAAGTGGGATCCACAATATGCCCAATACCCCTCAATATTTATATCAACTACATCCTTCTATCTGAGTCTAATAATATTAAACTGTAGCCTACCTTATCGCCGAACGGGTTCTATGAACTCCTATGCTACATTGTACTTTTGAGACACTATTGGACGGTTGTAGTTTAAACGTACACCTATAAGTCCTATGATAGCACACATTTAATATCACATAAGAATCAATTCTAAAAAGGGAGGCACTACCCGCCCTCCAAACAATTTCGGACCCATAAGGGAGAAACAAGAACTTTAATTTAGGAAATCGTTACTCAACGTCTAAATAGTAATAATTTCAAAGTTTTTTGGAATCCATCTACAATCAATCTCTAATTTGATAAATTACTTCAAAAGGCTCATTTTTATGAAAGTCCTTATTTACCATAATCAACAAGTAGGCTACGGTTTAATTTTTCGAGACTTTGATAGAAATGCACATTAGTTATAAGTATTGATGGGTATTGGGTGTGTTTGGGGGTCCTACTCAGCCGGTTGTGATGAATGTTTAAGTGGGTACCGGTGTTGAACTGTCATGATGGGTGATTTGGGAAATCAACCTTGTGATGTTTCCGACTGCTACTTATTTGGGTTTGTCGCCATATGTGGGCTTGTCGCCATGTTTGCTATTGTTTGTTTATTCATCACATATGTTTTCAGTATGATATCTTGATTCTGACTTGCATTATATGTGTGTTATTGAATCTTGAAAGCATGTGACATGTCATCTCTATACTTGATTGCATCTCATTATATCATGATATCTTGCCTTATTGTACATTTGCATTCATACACTCATGGTTCTATAATATTAGTATGGGAGTGGTATGGATATGTTATGGGTCCAAGAGGCTGAAAAAGTAAGAATACTATGAGATTATGGCAACATTGAGATGATATTAATACGTGGGGAACGGAGTTAGACGCTGGCAACACGATATTATTCAGCCAAGAGCTGGGCTCCGATGGAACATTCTAGAGGGGTATATGGACTTCGAGGGTCTCCCATGGGTGTACAGATCATAATAAAACCTTGACGTACTGTATACCGGATTGAAAAAGGTACCTTACACATGCATTGCATTCATATCATACATATTTATGACATTACATTGATTAATTGTGGTTGAACTTATATTGAAGTGATTAATTATGACTTAATTAGATTGTTGAACATGAAATACTTGAACTTCCTAGTTGAGACTAGGATTTCGGTCATTGAACTATTAGGATTGGGTTACTTGAGTGATTATGAAATCCTACTAAAAAGGTGTGGTGAACTTTTATGTAATATTCTATGAACATTGTGACACTAATTGAACCAGTTGAACTGTCAGTATAAGATTATTTGGTATCAACTTGGTATTTATCTCTGATTATGTATCTTCCATCGGTGTCGGCCTATGATATCTACGGGGGTACATTGCGTACTCATGCTACGCTTGTTGTATTCTTTTTGGATACAGATTCAGTACCTTCCACCTATGTAGCACCACATGGCTGAGTTCGAGTAGTGGATCTCTAGCATTCATGGTGAGGATGCTATCCCCATCATACCATTGGGTGTTATCTCTATTTCAGTCTTTTGTTGCATTTGAGAGACATGATAGACTTTCTTAGACTATTTATTTAGTTTTTGGCCTGCGTGCTTATTCATATGTGTATCAGATTTATTAGTTCTCTTGTATCTACAAACTAGATCGCTTGGGGATGTTTTTGGTGTATCAGACTTATTCCTTCTTCCGCTTTTATATTATGAGATAGCTTATGTAGTATTTTATATCTTCCGTTTTTATTTATATTATATATTATGAATGATTGGGAGTGATTCGCCTACCAGTGGGATTATGTAGGTGCCACCACGATTTCTGAAAAGGGGTCCCACGTAAACAGGAAAAGGCAAATGACCCTTTAGAAAAGCAGAAGGCAAATGACCCTTCAGAAAAGCAAAAGGCATTCTGAAAAGCCATTTGATCTTAATCGTCCATCTGTAATTAGATTATACTTCTCTAAGGCCTATATAAGGCTCTCAAGTTGTAACCCTTAAGGCATCCGAAAATTATCCCCCCTTAAATATTTCTCTTGCCTGACTCTCTTGTAAACTATGCTTTCAATTTCCATGAAATAAATTTGTAAGTTTTAATTACTTTACTCTTTCTTACTGCTTTATTACCTATTTTAACATTATAATACTTCGATCCGCATTTATGGTATCAGAGCCAGGTTGTTCAACATCATGAGTAGCTAAACTCATTCTACTGTCCTAGAGCAGTATTGTCCTAAGGTTATTTGATAATCTGTCTGTTTCTCTACCAATTTATACTTTGTTGTTTCCCTCTACTTAAACTCTACTCATAGTCTACAGTAAAAGGTAGTTGTTCTATATCCATTAGTTTGAGGTATCCGATTAATTCCCGGATCAGACGTTGACGAGCCTGAAACTTCCGTTGGAGTAGCTTGAAAGCTTAGGTGCTAGAGCCGGACCCAGATTTGGTGTCGCGTCGCCAAGTACTTAGGATAAGAACACCCACCTAATACTTGAGACTAAGAATAGTAGATAGTAAGTATAGGATACCTGCTAAAGTCGGAATAGGAAGACGAACTGTAAGAAAATCTTCTAATAGGATAATAGGTCTAAGGATAGTAGTCTCCTCCATTAAAATAACTCTTTAACATAGTACTATCTAATGAAAACACATCCTTCATTTGAAACAATTAGAGACGCTAGTTTTATGAAAATAAATAGTGTAACAGAAAAGAATAAACTTATAAAACAAAAAATCAAGTTTTAAAAGATTTAAACTATTACAAAACTCTAGTACCCTCTGAGTCGCTAGACCCTTACTGTCGAACAATAGTTAGGCAAGTAATCGTAAATAAAATGGTAAGTCTATACAAGAAAAATCTACATATTGGATATTTACTATCTAGTCAAGAGACTTTAATCGATAATTCAGACTATGTACTAAGTTTGTTTACAGCCCAGTTTTAAATGAACAAGTCAGAAACCTAAAACATGTTAAATAGTGAGAACCTCTCCACCTCAACTTCAAAGATAGCTAAGGTAGAAAGAGACTTACAGAACTGGAACATTCCAAAGAATCTTTCAAATCTGTATATGAAACCGGAAGGTTTGATTTTATAAAAAACTATAATATTAAGACTTGTGAATCCACAGTAGCTATAAATAATTCTAAAGAAATTATTAAGCTATTAGCAGCTCAAGATATAAACAGATATAAAAAAGATTACAACTTCCTACACATAGGACTTATACAAGTTGTGGTCAAACCTTTATATCGCCTAGGTTTAGACACACCCATCTGTCTCTTGTTAAGGGACGCCAGACTTTTAAACTTCGATGACTCCCTGTTAGGAGTCTTACAAAGCAATTTAGCTAGAGGCCCAATATATTTTAATTGCTATCCAAATTTCTCAGTTGATATTAATGATCAGAATGTAATGGATACCCTAACATTAAATATCAAAACAAAAAACATGAATAGCAAAATAAATACCAGAGAAATAGCTGTGATATATAGAGTATACTACAGACTAATGAAAACAACTTTAGCCCCAAAAGCTAAATTAATGAGTAACAAAGGAGATACGATGCTTATGGAAGCAAACCAAGAGCATAGTAATGTCTTTGTTCCTCGAATGCTAAAATGGAATGAAATTTTAGCAAAAGATGAATGGCACTTCGAGGCCATTACCCAACCAAGAATAGAACCAGAAAGTTCTAAAATTGAACAAATAATACAGTATCCCAATGGATCTATTGACTTAAAATTTTTAAGGTCAAATTCTAAGTCCTCCTCAAGATACTCCTTCGCAACATCTTCTTCCAAACCCCGGGGGGATGAGTACTACTCCAAAGAAAATTCAACAAATTCTGCTCCTGAAGGAGAACAAAAGATAAGAGGAGTAGATTATACTTCTGCCATACCTAAAGTCCACTACGAACCTATTGTAAGAACCAGTATTCCTACTGAAAGTGAAATGCAAGGCCCTCTACCATCTAGAGAAGGAGGAACCCTTGGCATGATCAAATGAGAAAATAATTTCAAAATAGACTTTAAACTCTTAGGAAAATTATGGACAAGCCCGGAGCATGCCCTTAAGAGAAAATGGTATGTAGAAACCTATGAAAAAAACATAAGGCTATCTTTTAGAAAACAATGGATTAAAGATATGAAAAGAGTTAACTGCAATATTGAGTTCTTCAAGTGGTTTGAAATCACAGGACAATTAAAGAATAAAAAAGAATCTCTTAGCACCCTTGTTAATAAATGGTATACCAGTACCAAAACCATAGAATCTGAGGTCCCACCATTAGAACAAATTAAAATTCCTATAGAAGGTGAGATCATAATAGCCTCCCCCTTTAAGAGAGAATTGAATGATGCATGTAGCAACAAGTTGGTAGAAAAGGGAGACATTAATAAAGTCATCCAACAGAATAACTACACCAATCAACTACTATACGTAGTCTCAAAACAGCTTAACCAAGCTTATAACAAATCAACCCTAAAAGATAAACCAGAGTCCTAAAACAATAGTAAAACCAAGGAATCCAATCCTCTTTTTAAGATACCTCAATTTTCAGCCAGTAATTACCCAACCCTGAATGAAAAGGTTGAGATAAGTGATAAAATGCTAGAAAAATTAAATAAGAGAATGAAAGATCTTAACATTGAAGCAAATGGTAAAGGGATTAAAACTATTACCAGTGAGAGCCATGATATTAATAAGCTATCAAAACATGCTGGGGAAAAAAATTACTATAGTAAGCCAACTTTCCCAGACATGCAATTTGAAGAAGACCAATACCAGACCCACTCGTCATTTTCAGGAACAGAAATCTCAGAGTGGAATATAGATGGCCTAGTAGAGGGCCAAATTTATTCCAAATTACACGAAATGGGTATAGCCATAATGGCTCATAGAATAAAAGAAAACAGCAACAAAAAGACCGCTACAATATTAACTTCGGTATTCACCGGGATATTAAAAAATTGGTGGGATAACTACCTCACCGAAGAAAATAGGGAAGGCATATTAAATGCCACTACTATAATACAGATCGTAAATCCAGACAGAACTATAGGACATGAGGTCCGTGAAGATGCTACCCCTACCCTACTGTACTGTATAGACAAACATTTCATTAGAGAACCTAAGCTCTTCCAAGAAAAAAGCTTAGAAATTCTCAATAATTTAACCTGCCCTAAACTTCATGATTTTAGATGGTATAAAGATATCTTCCTTAACAAAGTTATGATAAGAGAAGACTCTAACCATGATTATTGAAAGAAAGGTTTATAAGCGGCCTGCCTGCTTTATTTGCAGAGAAGGTTAGAACTACAATTAGAAATAAATATGGTGGAGAAACCCCTTACAGTCTGATGACTTATGGAGATATAATAAATTTTATTAATCTTACTGGTTTAGAGTTGTGTAACAACTTAAAACTAACAAACCAATTAAAAAGGAAAAAATAAACTTCAAGAAATGAATTAGGAAGTTTTTGTGAAGATTTCGGCTATGTTAAGCTAACAGCTCCCTCTAGAAAGGCCACAAAAGGCTATAAAAATGAAATAAAAATATTACTCCCAAAACTAGGTACAAAAATTACAAGAAAAGATCTAAAGCTAAAAGATCATCAGACCATAAAATAAACTACAAGGCATCCCCAAAGAAGGGAAAATGTTGGAATTTGGAAAGTCTGGCCATATGGCCAATGACTGTAAAAAACCTAATAAAAAAAGAAAAGAAAAATTTATTAGAATTGAATTCTGACGTAAAAGATAAACTTTATACGATTCTAGAAGAATACTCCAGTGACTCTTCTGAAGATTATAGTGATGAAGAATTATTGGACATTGATTATAGCTCAGATAGCTCCAACTTCAGTAATGACTGCAATTGTACATGAACATATTGTACATGCAATAGCCAATCTATTAATGTTATCTCCAGTAGTAGTCAAGAATTCTTCTTTGATATGATAGAACATATCGAGGATGAAGACCTTAAAAAACAGTACCTTGTTGAATTAAAAAAGCTTATTATTAATCATAAAAACAAGAAAAAGGACGTTGAACATTTTAATATGAAACAAGTTTTACATAAATTTAAGGCAGCTAAAACTGATACCACTCTGCAAGATTTGCAAGGAGAAGTATCTCAGCTTAAACACGAAATTAACGAGGTTAAAGAAAGACTTAGTTCAATAGAAATAGAGTCATTTGCCAATAGATTAATCAAAGATTTAAATCCTCTAGGAGATATATTCGCACCTGAAACTTCTAAAGAATTAGCAACAGTTAGTTCAGACGAAGAAACCTCTAATCCCGAACAGTCTGGTCTTAAAACCATCTCAAGAGTAAAATCTTTAAGCTATCGTATCCCAGTCAACCTTGTAATAAACAAGAATTTTACGCTCAATAAAATAGCCCTTTTAGATACAAGAGCAGATCAAAACTGCATCTCAGAAGGATTAATACCAACAAAATACTTAGAAAAAAGTACCTCTAAACTATACTCCGCCACAGGAGAAAGGTTAAAAATAAATTATAAACTTTCAAAAGCTCATAATTGCAACAATGGAGTCTGCTTTATAAACGACTTTGTTGTTACCAGAAATATTACTGAAGAAGTAATATTAGGTATCCCATTTTTAACCCAGATAAAGCCTTATACGGCAAAATTAGATGGAATTTATACTACGTCCTTAGGGAAAGAAATCACATTTCCCTATCTAAATCCTCTTTCGACAAACGAAAGTAAATTTGTTAAACAAAAAACAATTTTTAGAATTCACCTTTTAACCAATCAAATAAATTATCTCAAAGAAGATATTAATATTAAAAGGATAGAATCCACTTTAAAAACCCCGGAGGTAGTCAGCAAATAAAAAGATTACAGGATTCTATAGAAATATAAATCTGCTCAGAATTACCCAACGCCTTTGAGGAAAGAAAGAAGCATGTGGTAACATTACCATACATAGATAACTTTAATGAAAATATTATTCCCACCAAAGCTAGACCAATTCAGATGAGCCACGAGCTCATGGAATACTGTAAAAAGGAAACTAATGACTTACTTCAAAAGAAGATTATTCAGCCCTCAAAATCTCAATGGAGTTGTTCAACATTCTATGTTAATAACAATGCTGAAAAGGAAAGTTCCAGTTACAATATTAACTTCGGGGTTCACCGGGATGTTAAAAAATTAGTGGCATAACTACCTCACCGAAGAAAATAGGGAAGGCATATTAAATGACACTACTATAATACAGATCGTAAATCCAGACAGAACTATAGGACATGAGGTCCGTGAAGATGCTACCCCTACCCTACTGTACTGTATAGCCAAACATTTCATTAGAGAACCTAAGCTCTTCCAAGAAAAAAGCTTAAAAATTCTCAATAATTTAACCTGCTATAAACTTCATGATTTTAGATGGTATAAAGATATCTTCCTTAACAAAGTTATGATAAGAGAAGACTCTAACCATGATTATTGGAAAGAAAGGTTTATAAGCGGCCTGCCTGCTTTAGTTGTAGAGAAGGTTAGAACTACAATTAGAAATAAATATGGTGGAGAAACCCCTTACAGTCTGATGACTTATGGAGATATAATAAATTTTATTAATCTTACTGGTTTAGAGTTGTGTAACAACTTAAAACTAACAAACCAATTAAAAAGGAAACAATAAACTTCAAGAAATGAATTAGGAAGTTTTTGTGAAGATTTCGGCTATGTTAAGCTAACAGCTCCCTCTAGAGAGGCCACAAAAGGCTATAAAAAATGAAATAAAAATATTACTCCCAAAACCAGGTACAAAAATTACAAGAAAAGATCTAAAGCTAAAAGATCATCAGACCATAAAATAAACTACAAGGCATCCCCAAAGAAGGGAAAATGTTGGAATTGTGGAAAGTCTGGCCACATGGACAATGACTGTAAAAAACCTAATTCTGCCATAGTACTTTCATGGAGGCTACTTCTTTAATCCTCAACTTGCGGACTTGTTGATCTAAGATAGCAATAGGAATTTTTTCATATGATAGGTCCTCTGTAACCTTCACATTGTCAATCGGTACAATCCGTGAAGGATTCCCAACACACGCTCTTAACATAGAAACATGGAAAATTGGATGAACAAACTCTAACTCCAAAGGCAAGTCTAACTCGTAAGCTACTTGGTCGATTCATCGAATTATGCGATATGGCCCAGTGTACTTTGGGCTGAGCTTTCCCTTTTGCCCAAATCTCATTACACCCTTTATAGGAGAAATCTTCAAGAAGACCCAATCATCCACTTGGAACTCTAAGTCCCGCTGCCGCACATCTGAATACAGTTTATAACGACTCTGAGTAGTTAACAGCCGTTCTTGGATAAGCTTCACATTCTCTATAGCTTGGTGCACTACGTCAGACCCAAATAATTCAGATCCGCCTACTTCGAACCATCTGATAGAAGATCTACATTTTCGTTGATACAAAGCTTCATATAGAGCCATATTGTTACTATCATGATAACTGCTATTGTACAAAAATTCAATAAGGGATAGATTATCATCCCAACTTCCCTTGAAGTCCAATACGCAAGCTCGTAGCATGTCTTCGAGTGTTTGAACCGTACGCTCGACCTGCCCGTCTGTCTGGGGGTGGAAAGTTGTGCTAAGATTAACTTGAGTGCCCAAACCCTTTTGAAATAATCTCCAGAAATTGGTTATGAGTTGCGCACCTTGGTCAGATATAATAGAAATAGGCATACCATGAAAGCGAACAATATCCTTAATGTACAACTTTGCGTAGTCCTCAGTTGTGTAGGTAGTCAATCTACCAACAGTCAGACAAATAGAATTAAACTTATGATAAGAGCGATGTAAACCGGTAAGGAAATCCATATTAATCATTTCCCATTTCCACATCGGGATCTCAATGTTCTGAGTCAAACCGCCAGGATTTTGGTGCTCTATTTTTACTTGCTGACAATTAGGACACTGAGCTACAAACTCTGTAATACTCCTCTTCATGTCGTTCCACAAGTAGACACCCTTGAGATCATGATACATCTTAGTAGATCCAGGGTGAATGGAATATCGTGAGCAATGGACCTCCGTCATAATTTTGTCCCGTACTCCTGCTACATTGGGAATATACAAATGGACCTTCCACCTGGGGGTCCCTCTCCCATTATACTCAAAGGTTGCGATTCTCTTTTGTTAAATATCCTTCCCGATCTTCCCTAAAAATAGGATCTTCATCATGATGTTATTTTTCTTCCAGTATGAGGGATGACACTGCTGTATTCTGAGTCATAGGGCTATCACTATCTGAATCCTCCAATCGGACTCCCACTTAGCTAATTGATGCGTTCCCTCAGGTCAACTTCTCTCCTTAGTCCTCTAATTAGTCAAGCCACTTGTAAGTGAATGATTATATTGTCAACTTAGCTTTGTTTACTAACTGGTGTGCTAAGAACTCTTATATTTGTAGCATCTCAATCGTAAACACTTTATGGACAATATCATCGAATCTGAAGTGCGTATCATCGCACTTAACTCTCATTCATGGTCTGAAATGAATCTTTTTTTTTCATACTTTCTCACTACTCATAAATATAAACAACTTCATTTCTTTACTTTTTTTTACACTTGTTTACTCATTTTCTTACTTGTTGTACTCTTTCTAATTCTAAAATATTCTGGTATACATACGTAATCTCAAACATTGCTCCTGATTCCAATCCTTGGCGTTACTACCCCTTAAAAGATGAGTTGTTAACTTATTTCCTCATTCAGTATGTGAAAGCTTCTGAAGAATTTACATTACATGATGTTGCCCTACTATATCCAAACCTGGTCAGTATACTTTGATTCGAATTCCTTCACTGGCCTCATGGCTAAGACTTTCTGTCAACGCCGCTTTGGGAAAAGATTTCCTTAATCTCATTAAGCTGTAAACCCATTACTTTATCAACCTCGTAGAACCTTTGGTCAGTTCAAAAATGCTCATAGACATCTGTGTTTGCCTGACATTTTATCTTCATTATAATGTCATTATCTCTTGACATATATCTTTAATATGTACCTTGTGTCCATAGGCACCATTGGCCCCTTTTCACATGTTTAGGTGCTAATTTCGAGCTTTACTTACTGTTACTTTCGTTTACCTATATTTTGAGAGGTATGCCTGCATATGTTGTGGAACCAATGCTTTATATGTTTAGATCCAATTCACAGTGTTACATAATCCAATGGCTTGTCAAGCTTTCTTGTCTTATCATTATCAGATCTCCCATCGACTGAGTGATCATTCGTCTTACCTTTACATTTCCATTTCAAGTTTCCTTGGGGGTCTCTTATCTCAAGGTATTTGTCATACTATCTTCCTGAACCTCATAGGTTCATCACCTTTGGCCAAAGAGTTCTTACTGTCCCTCCTCTACCATTGGTAATTACGCTGTTCTGGAGTAATCATACCTTTGCGAATCCTGCATAACTATAATCTCATTCACCTTTATCCTTTTTGTCGTAATCCTTCCTTCTATTGGTCAAAAAACATTTCTGCCTTGATACTTGATCATACCATTCCATTCATACTTATTAACTATTTTCATATTCGTTACGACCATTCTTCGATTGTTCCATAGTTTTCGTCCTCAATTGCCCCTAACAAGCTATTGTTATCCAGAGGTTATTTAGAATTGTAACATGATACACAATGAAGCCGAAGACCTTACCAGTCCAATACCTATAGAATATCTTAGCTTACTAACATTGATATATGTAATTCACAATAATACGCGGTATCTCCCTTTATGCAAGGATGAGAGGCTTATGTCTCCTTCCACTACCGTAGTAACTCGATCCTTATATATGACTTGGGCTCACTATTCTGGGTACGTTACTTTACATGATCTTCTTAAATTTACTGATGGTCACTCTTCAGACGATTCGATTGTGGCAATCCATTCTCGTTAATGATACCCTGGGATAATTCCCAATCTATTCTAGGCAATACATTACAATTTAGGTCGCACGTACATAACATATTCCCTCATTCTAATCAGAAAAAGTCATTGTAAAACGTGTATCTTTTCATAACCTACTAAACCTTCCAATGATGTCTTCTAATTTTTCATCTGTACAACTCATAATCATCTTATCCTTACCTTTGTGCATTAACATAGGACACTTCAGAACGTTGTGGCCATGGCTACCATACTAAACCAACCCCCTGTACCTTTGCGGCACAATCCGACATGCGCTCGACCACACTGACTACAAGATGGTCGGGGCGGTCTCACTCGACCTTTAAAACTTTGACCCTAAGATATTGGCATATTTGACCCCTTTAAATATCGGCGATCCCTGACTAATAAACTCCCTGACCCCTCAAGGGCCTATCTCTATCAGATGCTATAGAATGAAGTCATGCCTGGGAAAGCAACTTACTCATATCCTCTGACGGATCTGTCTCAATAGAGAGCATACTACTCGTATTTACACTCAATCCAACTTCAATCTCCCTGCTAATCATAACCCTACTAAAAGAAGGCATTGCTGTGATCATAAACACGATAAGGTATACAGAGAGAATCCTTACAAACTTCTGCGTTCAGGTGCTTAGTACTTCCTTTACTTTACCTTTTTTCTGTATCCAAAAACAAACATTTTGTTTTCCATGCTTGCATTATCTCTTCCGTATATGAGTGAGACAATTCTTCACAATCTCAAATTTTTAACATAATACTACCCTTCTGGCGTATCAATCGTCTGGTAGAAGTCACTCATTTACTGGCTACAAATAAGAACTAACCAAAGTTTTTTGGTAACCGGCATTACTGAAACAATATCAGGCACGAGTTAAAATTGAATTCTTAAGACTCAGCTCTACTGCACGATTTATGATATGAAAGAATGGAAACCATCCCTAAATGCCTTGCAGCCTCATGTTTATAAGTGTGGGGCGCAACACCCCCATAAAGAAGACTCTACTAGACATGACTTGCACACTCCCTAGGACATACCTACTCTGTTACCAAGTTTTTTCACGACCCAAACCAGAGGGTCATGATGGGCACCCGGACCTTACTTGCCGAGTACCACTAATCATGTATTTAGCATATAACCATAATTTCTCAAGGCCGCCACGGGCCGCCACGAGATACCTTACTGACATATGGAAATAATAAACTAGAAAAGAGTTATGTAAAATCCTACAACCAGAAGGACCCAACCTATATACATATACATCAAGGCCGACATGGCCATACACGATTACTATACACATGACAACTGTCTACAAGCCTCTAAAGAGTACGTGACATCATAAGGTCGGGATAGGGGCCCGCCATACCCATATGCATATGCAAAAGTACCGTACCAAGATTACACTGCTACTCTAAAATAAATGGAGTGCTCCAATATCCACTGAACCAGCAACATACTAGTGTGAACTGTCACCATGTCTACCTGAGCCTGCGGGCATAAAACGAAGCATCCCCGACAAAATGGACGTCAGTACGACTGATGTACCGAGTATGTCAGGCATGAAGAATAGCACAATAGAGACCTGAAAGTAACACGAGACAAGAAACAACCAACCAGTAGAGAATGCCTCTGAGGGCCATAATATGCCTAAGTGTTATATATGTGCAGAATGCCTCTAAGGGCCATAATATGCCTAAATGTCATGTACAATGCGGTTATACATATACATATGCGTATATAACGCCATCAAGCCTCTGTGGGCATCCCATCATATCATATCGGCCTCTGTGGGCATAATCATCATCATATCTGTACCAGCTGCAGGTGGTGGTGCGTATATAACGTCTTTCCTTTTCCCATACCCTATACATAGATATAATGCATACCATATAGTAGTGTATGTAACACCTTTGAGGTCAAGGGTAATACATGAATATAATGCATGAATGATATGATAATAAGACATTATAAGTTTGTCGGAGTGATGTAAGGTTGCTTCACCTCCGATTAATATTATGAATACTAACATCTTTCCCATATAGCTCAATAGGGATTTAGAAGCATATTTAGACTTGCTTTGAACATAGGAATGAATAACATGAACATCCTTAACTAATAAGAGTAGAATCATTTATGGGACAATATTATGTTTACGTTCCGTACTTAGAACATGCCAAAAGAAAGAAGAATTTGCCTTAACATACCTTTATGTCGACTTTCCAATGGGGTGACGGAATCGAATTCCTTAGCTATTCAAGCGCAACAAAAAATGGAACAACGATATTGAAACGGTACACAAACCCGTATGTTGTTGGTGTTAGCGTTCTTGACAAAGTGGACACCCAAAATATGTTGCTACTCACGTTTTTTTGCTTCTTCAACTTAATGAATCATTCATTAATTTTAACATTTCTTCACCAATTCTTAAGAAGCATGCTACCTATATTTGTCAAAAGGTGGATGCCAATATTTATCAACAGTTTGCTGTCTATATTTATCAAGAGGAGTGACTTAGCTAAAAAGAACTCATCTTCCTTTAGTGGATTATGGGACCCACAAAAGTACCCCTTAATTAATTAAAAGAATATCTTGTACTATAAATAATCAACACGTACATGTATATCTAGTTAACATGAGTCATACATTGGCTCATTCTTATGCCCACACGTGGAATCCTAATTAAAGCACTTGTCCCCCTCACTAATTCCATAATCAGATCATTGTCTCCCATTTTAATTAATTTCCTGATCTCAATTCACTTAAATAATAGATCATTTTTAACACTCATATACGAGTATACTCCTTATCATGATTATGCAATATGATACCAATCTGTAACCTCTTTTGACACACACAATATTATTTCTACTCATCGTCATCACACTTTTAAGTCTGCTCAATTGACAACAAGTTCTGTCTTATAGGTAAAATCTAGAACTTATATTTGGTGCGAAACAAAGGAAAACTTTTGTTGCCCGTCGAGCATAAGTTGTGGCATAAATTAGTTTTTCTTATAAGACAAAAGTTCAGGACATTTAAAGACAATGAACCTGCTCAATTGACCACAAGTTTGCCTTATATGCAAAAGCTAGAATTTATTTCTGATGGTAACAGAAGTTCTTGCAAGCGAATTTTTTCAAGTTAAGTCATTTTTTTAAGATTTTGGTAAGCGGAAACAAAAATTCAAGATCAAACACTTTTAGGAAAACCACACGTCATTTCGACTTACGTCTATAAAACCACTTTAGAAGCAACTTTTGTCAAAGTTTCGACATATATGTGAAGCTAATTGCTACTGCTAATTACTTCCTCCGTCCCATATTACTTGCCCGCTTTTTCTTTTACACGCTCCTTAAGAAATCATAAATAAGAATGGTATTTTTACTACATTATCCTTATCTCTCCATTTAATTGCACTCTAATCAGTATTTGTTACTTTAAAAAATAATTAATGTTAAGGGCAAAGTAAGAAACAACAAACAAACAAAACAACAACATACCCAGTGGCATCCCACACCGTGGGGACTGGGGAGGGTAGAGTGTACACAGGTCTTACCTCCACCTTGGTAGGTAAAGGCAAAGTAAGAAAAACTTAATTAGTTCTATCTTGTTTTTAGAAAGCGGTCAAGTAATTTGGGCCGAATATTTTTTATAATATGGCCAAATAATATGAAATTGAGTATTATTTTCTTTCATGAGAACCATAGAAATTATAAGTTTTGTTTGGGTGGGTCAAAACTGTTATGTCAATAAACGGGTCATGACACAATCCGAAAAGTATCAATAGCGGAGTACTAAATTAATGTACATACTTTACTGTAAAATGCGGGAGAGTAAATCTATTGTGAAAATCAAGCCCTATCCCGTGGTAGTCGAACCCCAATCTAACTTCAAAATGGTTCATTAGAATTTAGAGCATAAATAGCTCATAAATAACCTCGGGACTTTGGCAGACCACTTTGTCAAGGATTGGACATTTGGGGTTAAAACTTCACTTCACAAACTTGTACTCCCTCCGTCCATTTTTATTTGTGACATTTTTACTTGACACGTCTATTAAGAAGCCAAAAATAGAGTGATAATTTTTCTATATCACACCTAATTATTGCTAAGTAACCTAATTATTGAAATAAATAAAATATACTTTAAAATTTGTGCAACCACTAAAATTTTCTTGAACTTGTCAATCCAATAATAAATTATAAGGGTAAAATAGGTATGAAGTGGTAAATTATCTCTTGATTTTTAAAAGTGGATAAGTACAATTGGACAACTATTTTTAATATAGTAGACAAGTAAACTGGACGGAGGGATTACTACTATAATTAATTATGGTCACAAAAACCAAAATGATAGGATTCTAAACCAAACAGTTTTGACCAATGACGTTCTTGGTCTTTTAAGTTCTGTGTGATCACTAATAAATACTATAGACTAGATTTAGTTAATCTAATTACTTGAACTGTTTTTACCCTTGTGCTAGTAAGTTGTGAACTATCTCTTTTTCCACGCGAAATACATGTTTTATTTTTGTGGGAAAAGAAATCTTATTCTTCCAAGACTTGGATTCTTGAAGTTAATTTTTTGGCTCTATAGATTGGAACTTATTGAAATCCATGGTCATATATAACAATGACTATGTAGTCACACAGGAATATAAACATTTAAAAAAAAAGTTTACAGACTCTTTCAACAATGTCATCCGGGATTACACTTGAAGAGCTTCATTTGTTCCACAAAATTGATAGAGATGTCTTCACTCGACTAGTCGTGTGCCTATCTCGCAATCCATCAGAGTCACTTTTGGTTCTGGCTATGTGGCTATGGTTAGAAGAAGTACATTTTCCAAGCCTAATTGACAAAATGGCAAAGTTACCTGATGAAATTGTGTATAAGTTGGCTGAAGAAGGTGCTACTTGTTTAAAATGGCTCGAATCGAAGGTGCCCCCCATGCCTAATGATGTAGGTGACATGCCTCTTACTGCTATACTATTGAAGAGAAATATTTCATTCAACATCTTTTACCAACAAAGGTTCACTATGATAAGTGGAATCAAGACATTGTTGAACAAGGTTTGCGCGATTATATTTGCTGACATTTTGCATCAAATCATGTCAGGAAAATCAAGAATCATTCTGAATTCACCTATTCCAATTCCTGGATTCCCTCATCCAACATTTGGTGCCATAACAGTTGTTCCAAGAACCTTAGATTCAATAATTCCTAGTAGAGATTTATGGAGTTGGTCACTTAAAACTGATGCACCAGTGGATGATAGGACTATGTTTTTAACATTTTCAAGGGGATTTCCTGTTACTGAAGCAGAAGTGAAGGAACTCTTCAATTCTTACTACGGGATTGACTGTGTTGAGAACGTTCATATGGTGCCATCGGGTTCTTCATCGGATCATTCTCTGTATGCTAGAATGGAAGTTCGTGATGTTTCAACCATCGATCAGATCTTATGCAACGGTTCCATTGCTAAGTTTAGGATTAATGGTAAACATGTTTGGGCACGAAAATATGAACGTAGAGAGCACCTTGATAAATTTTACTAGCTTATCATATGATGCAAAACTACATATTAAATTTCACTATAGAACTACTCTACACATGTGATGAGTGTTTCAAAAATTAAACTTTCTACTCCGGTCATTTTCCAGTTACTGATGGCACTTGTTTCTTTCTTATTTTTTTGCTGTCAAAAATTGTTTCTTTTGCTGGCTTATTGGTACTACGGGTGTGCATTTTTAGGATTAAAACGAAAAACCAAACTGAACAGAATTTATTTTTTTGTTTGGTTTTGATTTGAATTATTTTTAAAAATGTGGTTTCGCATTTGAAAAAAAAAAAAAAAACCGAATTATGATATCTATTCACCTGACTTTCTTTACTTAGAGAGAAGTCCTAATGCTCAAAATACTTATTGTCCTTAAAAATATTAGTCTCAAAATACTTGTCATTTAAAAAATATCAAGAATGAAATTAAATAGTCTTTTTCCATTATATTCTTTGTAATAATTACAACAATTAAGATGGAGTACATTATTGATGGAATTGACATAGATATATATGTAATAAATATTTATTGAGGAGAGATAACATGGTGTAATATCTTAAGAGGGTAAAAATAGTCAAAATGAGTCCTTATTAATATTTTTTAAGAGCGTGTAAATAAAAAACACGACAACTATTTTGAGATGGATAGATTTTTATTTTTTTACATAAAATACATTTGATTCTTGGTAAAGAATCAACTAGAATTAACAATAATACTAGACGTGAAAACCTATTCTTGTTGATTTATTGTATTATGCTTTTATAGAAGACTATGAGTGTTTGAATATCGCATCAATGGTATTACTATCTTATAAATTGAGTCCATTAATTAATTATTTTCATCGTGAGGATTGAATTTTGAAAAAATATTCAAGAGATATTCTCGTTATTTAAATAGTTATTATGATATCGTCATTCAAATATGTTACTACCTGATTATACTAGATTCATATTATCTTATGTGACACATAACCAAAAAACTGGATCGAAAAAATTCGAAACAAAAAGAGAAACTAAACCAAATCAAGTTTATTTTGGTTCAGATTGGATGTTATTTTTTCAAAACCGGAAACCAAATAACATAAAATCAAACCGAAAAATCGAATGTACACCACTAATTGGTACTACTTTCGGTCCAAAATATTAATCGATCTATTAAACTGAATTTGTTTTAAGATTTTTGAAATATTAACGTTAATGTTGGGTTTGGTGCAGTGACATTTGACCCAACATATCTTTTGAAGTACTGATTTAAATGCATAAAAATGCTGGGACAAATGTCACAACATTCGGACCAACACTTTCTCATAACGGTTTTTCCTTACTTCACGATAAGTAATAATATTTTACTGTGGAGTAAAATTGACTTAGGCATGTGAATTAGGAGCTGTGTAAAATGTGGGAGAAAGAGTCAACGCTTGGGGAAGAAGTCGAGTGAAGAAAAAGTCAAAGTTGTTGAGATTTCGATTCTATGATCTTCTCCAACAAACACACCAGCTGCCCACCTTTCCCTGAACCTACTCAACCGATCAATGAGCTTTTTAAGGAAGACTCTCTACTATAAATAGAGAGGCTACAAGAGTGAATCGATATCCAGAATCAGAAAGCAAAAATATCAAGAGAGCTCTCGAGTATTCATCTCAGAAAACTGTATCATAAGTGTTGCATAAGTGTGTCGACAACATTTTGTCCAACATTACAATTGCAGTTAGATTCTAGATTAGCTTTGTATTGAGAAATTGTAATGAGAAGTTGTTTATGTCTATTTAGGTAGATTTTTCAGGCAGAAGTCATCTGCGACTTCAACATTTAATTCCTTTCAGTTTCATCTTGTAAAATTGTAAAGAAAGGAAATTGTAATATTTGTATATAATAAATATATACAATAATTTTGCTCATTGGCCGTCATAGGTTATATATATATGTAAATTTTAAACATTTGTGTTCTTTAAATTTCCGCTGTATTGCTCTTTAAAGTTTTCTGTTTTTACTAAAGTGTTATCACTGGTGCCGGACGACATTATCGCCGACATTCGGAAATTGAATTGGCATTCGAGTTTATTTTTTATTGTTCCATAGCATATCGGGACCTAACAAGTGGTATCAGAGCCAACACTTAACACAATAAGTGCTTGGTCATGTTATTTAAAGTTATGGATCCGGCAAATCCAACGATTGGTAGGCTTCCTATTTTAGATGGTTCAAATTATGCCTATTGGAAGATCCGTCTACATTCTCATATCAAATCAATTGAGGTTAGAGTATGCAGATCTATAACCAATGGATATGTTGTTCTTATGTTGCCACCGGATGAGGAAGGTGACATTCTTGTTAAACCTGAATCCGAATGGATTGCGGAAGAAACCAATAATGCAAGCTTCAACGAGAATGCCTTAAATGCAATTTTTGGATGGGTTGATCTTTCCATGTTCGAACTCATACAAAACTGCTCTACGGATAAAGATGCATGCAATACTTTACAAACTCATTGTGAAAGTAGCTCAAGTGTTCGTCAGACGAAGCTACGCATGCTCATGAGTAGATATGAACGTTTAAGGATGGAAGAAACAGAGGACATAAAATCCTATTTTGAAAAGTTGATTGACATCTCTAATGAATGTCAAGTTCTTGGTTCTCCTTTAACCAACACTCAACTTGTGGAAAAGGCACTCCGTTCACTTCCTGAAAAGTTCAATATAAAGATCTGTGCTATTGAAAAAGCTCACAATCTTGCTACAATGGACCTTCATACCTTAATGAGCATTCTCAAAACCTATGAGATGAACATTGAGAATCAAAGGAAACTATATAAAATAAAGAATGTAGCACTTCAAGTTCAATCCTCGGAGATTCAAATTGAAGAAGAGGATGAGAATCTTGAAGAAATTGGTGAAGGTGCAAATGTTTCCTTACTCACTCGAAAATACAATTCGATGGTGAGGAAGTTCAACAATGAGAGAAATCAATCTAAATCTAAAGAGCACCAAAACCAAGGCTTCAATCAAAAGCCTACTAGATTCCTTCAAAATGTACAAAAAGGAAATCAACTAAGAAGAACCAACTCAGATCGCACCAAATTTGATCCCAAACAACTTGTTTCTGTGCAATGTCATGCATGCTCAGGCTGGGGTCACTATGTCAACGAATGTGCAAACACTCTTAGAAAATTTGGTAAGAGTCTATGGGTTTCTCTTAGTGACGACGAAGGAAAAGAGGAATGAGATCAAGAACTTGAATCACAAGCAATGCTCGCCACTGTTTACGAACAGTCTCTGTCTGATAATGAAGATGTCATCTGTAATGTTGTCTCAGATGTCACGAAATTTCCCCCAACATCAGTAACGACATTTGCATCCCCAACAACATCCGAGAGGTACGTATTCTTTAACTATCCTGATGTTAATTGCTTTAGTGGTTTTATTTCTAGTATTGAGGCTGAGTGTATGGATCAAGTTGAATGCGAAGATGACATGATTAATAAATTACAAAGTATTTGTAAAGCCTTAATCATAGAATCCAAACAACTTGACAAAAGGGTAGAATCTTTAACTCATGAGAATATGGAATTAACTGGCACGATAACCCGACTTGAGGTTGCTCTTACCAAGAAGGATACTGGATTTGGTATGATTCGTGCAAAACTGGATCTAGCCGAAGCAACCTTCCGCAAGCTCAACATTGGGACTTCTAAGTTAAATGAGATACTCAACTTTAGTCAACCTTCGCATGCAGGTATTGAATACGAAGACTCTCTTAAAACCATATGCTCTAGTTTGTTTGACAAAAATGAGAAAATATGATTTATAAAATAAAAAGGAATAAATAATAGGTTCTCATATATGTCAAAGAATATGAAGTTTGTATGTCATCACTGTAACTCCCCTGGACACTTAAAACCATACTGTTTCAAACTTCAAGATTCTGTGAGCAAAATGTTGCCTAAAAGGTTGTCCAACATTTCGGATAACATTCGAAGCAACATTTCTGAGCCGAAAGGTAAAAAATATTTTAATAGAGTTTGGGTTCCCAAAAAGGATGTAACATGTAATGTTGCTATAACTGCATTAAGAACTAACATTTCAGATTCTTGGTACTTTGATAGTGGATGTTCTCGCCACATGACAGATACAAAGGAGTTTCTAAAGAACTATGAGTCATTCAATGGGGGTAACGTAACTTATGGAGGTGGCAGTAAAAGCAAAATAATTGGAAAAAGGGATCTTGAATGTTCCTGGATTTCCACTTTAGCTTAATGGCTAATTTGATTAGTATTAGTCAACTATGTGACGACAATCTTGAGGTAAAATTTAATAAGAATGCATGTGAAGTTACGAATGAAGCCAATGAATGTGTCATGACATGTACTAGAACATGTGATAATTTCTATCTTATTGCAAGACAAGAAACATGCAATAATGTCAAGATCGATGACACAACACTATGGCATCAAAAGTTGGGACATATCAACTACCGCAATTTAGAAAAATTGGTCTTATATGAAGCGGTTAGAGGTTTACCCAATCTTAGCCATAAAGGTAAAACTGTTTGTAAAGATTGTCTGAAAGGTAAGCAAACTTGTGTCTCTCATAATATTGTCTAACAAGACGGACAACATTCTGGTACGTCTCACTATTTTCAATTCATGCACATGGATCTAATGGGTCCAATTGAAGTAGACAGTCTAGGAGGCATGAGGTATTTCTATGTGATAGTAGATGATTTTTCTAGATATTCATGGATATATTTTTTGAAATAAAAATCACAAACTTTTGACATGTTTAAAATTGCACTCTAGAATTAGGAACTTGTTCTATTCTCCTATTTTTCGGATTATATCCGACCATGGAAAAGAATTTGAAAATAGTTCTTTCACAAAATTTTATGAGAAAAAAGGAATTTTCTATGAGTTTTCGGCACACAAAACTCCTCAACAGAATGGGGTAGCTGAAAGAAAGAATAGAACATTGCAAGAAATGGCTAGAGTTATGCTTAGTTTTAAAAAATTATCAAAATGTTTTTGGGCAGAAGCCTTGAATACTGCTAATCACATCGCTAATAGAGTCTATTTAAGGCCTAGAACAAAAATGACACCCTATGAGATTATAAATGGAAAGAAACCTAACTTGCGTTACTTTCATGTTTTTGGGTGTATTTGTTACATTTTAAATGATAGAGATCATTTGGCAAAATTTGACTCTAAGAGTGACAAAGGAATTTTTGTTGGCTATTCACAAAATAGTCATGCTTATCGAGTATACAATCTGAGATCCAAAACTATACAAGAGTCTGTAAATATTATTTTTGACGATCTTTCTGATTTTACAGGAGATACAACTGAAAATAACGTTATAGTTTCAGTGGAAAATAAGCATATTGCAGAAGAATCAGATGTTTCCCCAAATGTTGCCACACCTGAAGAAACATCTGAAACTAAAACTGAGATCACAGAGGCCATGGATGAGGAGTCACATGCTGAATTGTCTGATCAAGTTCGAAAGGATCCGTCATCAAGGATTAGGAAGAATCATCCCACGGGCCAGGTGATAGGGGGAGTTTTTGAAGGAACTAGAACAATAGGCAAATAACCACTCAACTATAGAGAAATGGTAAGGTATGTGTGTATGTCAACCATATACCAAGAGGTTAATCTTTCTTGTTTTCTATCTACATTAGAACCAAAAAATATTTTAGAAGCACTCAAAGATAATTTGGATTCAAGCAATGCAAGAAGAGCTTGAACAATTCTCTCGAAATGAATTCTGGGACTTAGTTCCTCATCCAAATAATACAAATGTAATTGGAACTAAATAGATTTTAAAAATAAATTAGACGAATCTGGAACAGTTGTGAGAAACAAAGCTCGTCTAGTTGCCCAAGGCTGTACTCAGGTTGAAAGAATCGATTATGATGAAACCTTCGCACATGTGGCTAGAATTAAGTCAATTAGACTGTTACTTGCTATTGTTTGTTGTCTGAAAATTACTTTACACCAAATGAATGTTAAAGGTGCATTCTTAAATGGTTATCTAGATAAGGAAGTCTATGTTGAAAAAACAAAAGGATTTGAAGATTCTTACCACCCACACTATGTGTACAAGCTCAAAAAGGCTTTGTATGGGTTGAAACAAGCCCCTCGTGCATGGTATGGTCGTCTAACTAACTTCCTTCTTGAATTTGGTTTTAACCGTGGTGAAGTTGATCGTACTTTATTCATTAAACGTCATGGTGTAGATATTATTATTGCTCAAATCTATGTAGATGACATAGTCTTTGGTTCGACCTCACAGTCTTATCTAAAGCCATTTGTTGAATCTATGTCATCAACATTTGAAATGAGCATGATTGGGGAACTAACTTTTTTCTTAGGCTTGCAGATTAAGCAAAGTGAAGATGGAATCTTCATCTCCCAGAGCAAATATGCCAAGAATCTAGTTAAGAGATTTGGGTTGGAAAATGCTAAACAAATTAAAATGCCAATGGGATCTTCGCAGAAGGTATGTAAGGATAATGTTGGTGAAAATGTTGACTCAACCTTGTATCGATCTATGATAGGTAGCCTTCTATATCTTACTGCAAGTCACCCAGATATTACGTTTAGCGTTTGTGTATGTGCTCGATTTCAAGCCTGTCCCAAAATATCCCACTTAAATGTCGTAAAACGTATTATTCGATATGTTGCCGGCACATATGAGTTGGGAATTTGGTATTCCAAAGACACTAATCCTAACTTAATAGGATTTAGTGACTCATATTGGGATAGAGATGTGGATGATAGAAAGAGTACAAGTGGAGGATTTTTTTATCTTGGCAATAATCTTGTTTCATGATATAGTCGTAAACAAAATTGTGTCTCACTTTCAACTGCTGAATATGAATATGTAGCAGTTGAAAGTTGTTGCTCTCAATTAATATGGCTAAGACACATGTTAGACAACTATGGTTTTCTAGCAACATTTTGATTTTGTACTGTGATAATCTGAGTGTTATAAATATTTCCAAAAATACAGTTCAGCACTCACGTACAAAACATATTGTTATTAGACATCACTTTTTAAGAGATTTAGTCGAAAAATAGCTAGTTCAAATTGAACATGTTGACACTCTTCATCAACTAGCTGACATTTTTACAAAAGCTTTGGACCATGAGAGATTTTCTAGTTTGAAGAAATCTCTTGGTCTTTGTAATCTCTAAAAAGGCATTTTTGGTGAATGTCAGCTGAAACACTGTCTAACATTTTAGGTGACATTTACCTATGGAATATCATAAACTGATTATTGTTGTTGTATATTGTATAACCTTTGGTCACACAAGCATGATCCTTCAATAAGAATAAGTTATCAATGTGATACCGTTCTCTGCGATGATATATATATATATCATAAAAAGGGAGTATCAAAATAAGGCAAAGCCTTAACAAATGATTGGCAACTGAGCAAAATGGGCAAAGCCCCATGAAAAAATATTGTTCCTATTCTATAGGAGTATCGAGTGCTTCAAAAGAAATTTTGAAAATACTAAATTAAGTATTCTCACTTTTGACACGAGAAACCTTTTTGTATGTGTTTTATGATTAGACCAAGGACATGATGGGAACATGTTACATTGGTCTAGTGATCAAACTCATAAAATACATATAAAACGTGTCTTGATTTGTTGCAAATACGAAAAAAAATTGAGGGATCAAAATACTTGTGTCGTCCAGAATGTTGCCAACATTGTTGTTGACATTTTCAGATTATAATATTTGTTGGGATGTTGTTCTTAACTGATTCCAGAAAAACCAGTTTTTTCGCCCTATAATTATTCCTTGTTTTTATTGGAATTTTAAACTTTAAAATGATAAGATTAAGTTCCTACTATGATGCTCATCATTTTATCCCAAAGTTTTAGGTGTAAGCTACTAGATAAATCTCAAACTCCTAAAACTAAGGATTTTTATTGCTTTGAAAGATTTGCCATGTATATAAAATCCTCTCATTTGCATTTTTTGTCATATCCGATTTTCCCTATTAAAAATAAAAATAAAAAGAGGGGAAAATCACATCACTTCTCGGGTATTACCCTACCTACCCGATGGATTATTCACCATTCCAATCTTCGTCCTCAGTCATAAACTCTAATTCCTCAAAACCCTCTCCACAATTCTCACCAATGGAAACTTCCCCTGTGTTAGAACTCATGTCAGCCAACATATCATCCAACACCCCAATGAGCACTAGTCCTCCATTGAACACACATATGCAACCGGGCCAGTACTCTTCCTCAAATCCCCCAAAGGATCTGTCTAGGGCGTTAGTGTTTAAGGTTTTCGATGAACCCTTGGATATTAGCTACCCTGGAGATGACAACAATCCCATTGATGTAGATGAAACCACTGATTTTACATCCTTGGGTAAGAGGCCCATATCATCTGCCTTCCCTACTCGTCGATCGAGTAAAATGTTCGAGAAAAATGTCCCAGAAGATTCAAGTAGCAAAAGAACAAAATGTGAACCCTCTAAACCCGTCTACTCGAGTAGTGATAGTGAAATTACGGACTCCATTTTCTCAACTGATAAAGAACCTTCATCTTCTGAACCAAAAAATGTGCCTCTGGAAAGGGAAATCCCAGATGAAACTCCCTTAAAACAATTCTTTCCAAAAGGAGTTCCCATGGCTACAAGGTCAAGTGCTGCCCCAGATGTTGCCACAGATGCCACAACATCTCAGGCAACATTCCAGCCAACATCTGAAGAGGCACACACCCCAACTTCCTCTAACAATATCGAATTCATCAGCATAGACTTGTCTGGTTTAGACAATGAGGTATCTGCTTTCTCCGATAAATTTTACTCTAAAGCTAAACATGATAAATGGGACTATTATAGAAATAGAGTAATTAGGTCTGAAAGAGAGTTAGACATTGCCTCCTGCTCTGAATATGGTCTGGTGGAATTTCTGGAAGACAAACAGTTTCTTGGCTCAGTTACTGGAAAAAAACCATATGCTGATGAGATTATAAGGTTGTTTATGCCAATTTTAACTCTTCTATAGAGGATACCTCCTCAAAGAAATTTGGGAAGGTATATCTCTATAACAAAATTCATCAATTTACACCTTCAACCATCAATCAATGTATGGGTCTTAATACTGAAGACCAAGTGAGAGGAACAGAAAGAGTAACAACAAACATGGATACAATGATTCAATATCTCTCTGGAGGTATACTGAAGAAATGTATCCCTAGATGCCCAACATCAAAACTCACTGCCTTATTTTCCACACTCCACAAAATTTCTATTCACAATTGGCTTCCCTCTTTAAATGAGTCAGTTGTGACAACTGAACAAGCCTCCCTGCAGTTTAAAATTGGGAAAGGATTCAAAGTTGATTTATGGAAAATGATCTTCTATCAAATTACCAACCTAGCAGAAAAAGAGTCAACTTACATCCTTCATTTTCCCTCTCTGATTTACAAAATATTAACTATCCAAGGCCTTGAGCCTATGAGAGGAGACACTTTGGGGAAAGCAAGCTCATGAACTTTACACTATCAACAAACCAATTCTAAAGAGCAAAGAGAGAGTCATTGACCTACTTTGGAAAAAGGAAGCAGAAAGGGAAAAAATTTCCAAAAATGTTCCTAACATTCAGGGCAACACTGATCCAAGGCAGTCTATACTATCCAAAAATTGGCTTGTGGAGAAAATTGCAAAAATCAACCTACAAACTATTGAGGTTGATACTGCCAGAGATGCCCTGGTTCAAGCTAAAGACCATTTATATCTTCTGCTTTCTTCACAAAAAGGGGGGGAGATAATTCTATACAGGGGGAGCAAAGAGAAGGGCGTGAAGGTACGAGTGGAGAAGTTGCTGCTGAAGAAGAAGTTGTAGATGAAAAGTCTTGCTGATGAGGCTGAGGTTGAAGGCCGAAGTTGAAGCTGCTATGCAGAGGGCCGAAGCTAAAGCTGAAGTTGCTAGGCAGAGGAGAAGCAAACTGAAGTTGTTATGCAGAAGTAGAAAGCTGCTGGAAGCTGCTATTGCTGCATAATGAGCAAGGGAGAAGCTGCTTTTGTTGATGAATTTTTATGGATTTTTTTTGGCTATTAGGTGATGTGGATGGTTATCTTGACAATGCTTTATTCTGACAATATTTTTCTTGATTGTGTGGATGACCTATATGCTGATATCATTTCTTCTAATCCTATAAGAGTGGTGTATACATGTTTGCTTGTATGCCATTTTAATACTATAGAGTGGTATATACATGTTTGCTTGTATGCCATCATAGGTTAAGGGGGAGAATGTTAATAGTCGTAGGTATTGGACAGTGTCTGTGACAAAGCACTAATTCATTTGTACCCGTTGAAATGTTTTTTGTGAAGAAATGCAAAAAGGGGAGATTGTTAATGTTGGGTTTGGTGCAGTAACATTTGACCCAACATATCTTCTGAAGTACTGATTTGAATGCATAAAAATGTTTGGACAAATGTCACAACATTCGGACCAACATTTTCTCATAACGGTTTTGCCTTACTTCACAATAAGAATAATATTTTACTGTGGGGTAAAATCGACTTAGGCATGTGAATTAGGAGTTGTGTAAAACGTGAGAGAAATTCAAAGCTTGGGGAAGAAGTCGAGTGAAGAAAAATTCAAAGTTGTTGAGATTTCGATTTCATGATCTTCTCCAACAAATACACCAGTTGCCCACCTTTCCATGAACCTACTCAACTGATCGATGAGCTTTTTAAGGAAGACTCTCTACTATAAATAAAGAGGCTACAAGAGTGAATCGATATCCAGAATCAGAAAGCAAAAATAGCAAGAGAGCTCTCGAGTATTAATCTCAGTAAACTGGATCATAAGTGTTGCCTGAGAGTGTCTACAACATTCTGTCCAACATTACAATTGCAGTTTAGATTCTAGATTAGCTTTGTATTGAGCAATTGTAATGATAAGTTGTCTATGTCTATTTAGGTAGATTTTTCAGTCAGAAGTCATCTGCCACTTCAACATTTAATTCATTTCCGTTTCATCTTGTAAAATTGTAAAGAAAGGAATTTGTAATTTTGTATATAATAAATATATACAATACTTTCGGTTATTGACCGTCATAGGTTATATAATATATATAACTTATATAAATTTTAAACCTTTGTGTTCTTTAAATTTCAGTTGTATTGCTCTTTAAAGTTTTATGTTTTTACTAAAGTGTTATCACTGGTGTCAGATAACATTATCGCCGATATTCGAAAACTGAATTGGCATTCGAGTTTGTTTTTTATTGTTAGATAGCATACCCGGACCTAACAATTAACCTTAATGTTCCAGTTGAGTATTAATTAAGTGAGATGTTTTAAGGTAATATAATGATACTTAAGAACTGTTGTATATAGTCTTCAATTGTGTTTGTTAGGAAGATGTGTATGGGAGGTTGTCCCACATTGGAAGAATAAGAAAAGCTTGATATGTTTATAAGTACTTTTGTACTTGGTATATTAAATTGAAAAGAGTTCATTTAGTTGGGTCAAACATGCATTGGGCTTGGATGTGCTTATAATTGGATTAATAATATGCTAATATATTATTAATCAAAGACTAGCACTTAGCACGTGCACGAACACGAGCTTAAATATCATTTAATCTTTTGTTGTTTTAAAGAACGTTGATTTCATGAAAAGTCACAATTGTTCATGAAAGATTACATTGTTTCATGAAAGATTACATTGTTTCATGAAAGATTACAATTGTTCATGAAAGGGTACTTGATTCCTTTAAATATGGAATGGCACATGATTAAAAGATGACTTGCAATCTATATCTTCCAACCAAGAAAACCTTCTTTCTTTCAAGCAATTCATGTTTATGAAGAACGAATAAGTTGCTGTAAAATTCGTTCTTAAGATTAGGGAATCCTGGGGGTAATTAGCAAGTTAATCCCATCAGCAATATAGTGGGGGCTAATATTATCCTAAGGACAGAGAATCATCTCGTCCTAATCTAGTTTCTACAATTCATTTCTTATCATACATATCTCATTTTCTAACAATCTTAGGATAATATTATGGAGAACACTATGAAGATGTTTGGTAATGATACTGTGAAACTAGATCGTTTTGATGGAACCAATTTCCTACGTTGGAAGGAGAAGATGTCGTTCCTACTCACTGCTTTGAAGATCTTCTATATTCTAGATCCGAATTTGGGGACTTTGGCAGAACTAGCAGATGATGACACTGAAGAAAAGATAGCAGAACACAAGAAGCGTGTCGAAGATGAAACGATGTGCAGAGGGTTTATTTTTAACTCCCTCTCTGATCGTCTGTATGATCTCTACACTCCAATTCAGTCTGCAAAGGAGATGTGGAAGGCCCTGGAGTTCAAATATGATGCAGAAAAACAAGGGGCAGATAAGTTTGTTACTTTTAAGTTCTTTGAATTTTCTATGGTTGATGGCACCTCTATACTTGATCAAGTGCATGAATTTCTGATATTGATTTCTAAGTTTAAAGACCTGGACATAACCATACCGGAAAATTTAATTGTTGGAGGAATTATTGCCAAATTGCCACCTTCCTGGAATAATTACAGGAAGAAGTTGTTGCACACTTCTGAGGAGTTCACTTTAGAACAGATTCAGAAACACTTACGTGATGCTTTTAGTTCTAAAGTGAACTATGTTACTCAGAAGAATCTAAAGGGTAAGAGAAAGGAAAATATTTACTCCAATGCTTCTAACCCGAATAAAAAGGTTAAGAAGGACATGTCTGAAATCGTTTGTTACAATTGTGGAAAGAAAGGCCATTTCAAACGTTTCTGCAGGAACCCTAAGAAGGAGCATAATCAAAACCAGAAAAGGAACACTGAAGAGAAGGCGATTGCTAATGTTGTTGAGCAAAATACCAATGAGATCATTGCCATGCTTTCTGAGATGCATATTGGAATGATCCAAGAGTTGCACATGGTGGAATCACTACAAGCGATGATTGGTGGTATGACTCTGGTGCTACCACCCATGTTTGCAACAATCGCTCACTCTTCAAAGATTACACTGAGGCAGTGGATGGTCATGAAATTCTGTTAGGAGACCATCATACTAGCAAGGTTCTTGGAACAGGAAGTGTGATACTCCAGTTCACTTCTGGAAAGAAAGTTGTGTTGACTAATGTATTGCATGTTCCTTCCATTAGGAAGAATCTGGTTTCTGGTTTTGTGCTATGTAAGAAAGGACTCAAAGTTGTAATAGAGTCCGATAAGATCATCCTGTCTAAGGCTGGTGCCTTTGTGGGAAAGGGTTATGTATCCGATGGAATGTTCAAACTAAGTATCAATAAAGATGAAAGTTTCAATTATTCTTGTGTGCAATCTTTTGATTTAAGTTTTAATATAGAAAGTACAACTTTTAATCTTTGGCATAATCGTTTGGGACATGTTAATTATCAAACAATGAAATATATGTGCAAAGACGGAATTATTTCTTATAGCAATGAGCATAAAGAAAAATGTGAAGTTTGTGTTCAAGCGAAAATGAAAAGAAAACCTTTTCCAAAGGTTGATAGACAATCTGAAATTTTAGAACTTGTACATTCTGATATTTGTGAGTTAAGTGGTGTTTTAACTAGAGGTGGATGTATGTATTTTATTACTTTCATTGATGATTGTTCTAAATTTACCTATGTCTATTTAATAAAATCAAAAGATCAATCTTTTGACATGTTTCAAGTTTACAAATCTATGGTAGAAACACAAAAAGATAAGAAACTGAAAATCTTGAGAAGTGATAGGGGTGGAGAATATTTCCCTACTGAATTTACTTCATTTTGTGAAGATAATGGCATTGTTCATCAAGTTAGTGCACCCTATAGACCTCAACAAAATGGAGTGGCAGAAAGAAAAAATAGAGTTCTAGTTGATATGGTGAATGCCATGATTATTAACTCAAACTTACCTATGAACTTATGGGGTGAAGCTTTACTAACTGCATGTCATGTACATAATAGAATTCCTTCCAAGAAGATAAAACGGTCACCATATGAAATTTGGAAAGGAAGAAAACCTAACATTAGTTATTTTAAAGTTTGAGGGTACTTAGCCTATTATAAGGTCCCAGATCCTAAGAAAACTAAATTAGGTCCAAGAGCTTTGAAAAGTGTATTTGTAGGATATGCAGAAAATTCAAAAGAATATAGGCTGCTAGACTTAGACTCAAATGTAATTGTGGAATCTCGAGACGTAGAGTTCTTTGAGAATAAGTTCCGGAGTGATTCCAACCGTGTTAATGAGTCCTTGCAAATACCTCAAACAGAAACAAGTTCTAATGCTTCTCTTAACAGTGATAGGTTAAATCCTAATGCTTCTAGTGAACTTAGAAGGAGTGTAAGAGTTAGAAAGGAGAAGAATTTGGATTCAGATTTTATAAATTCCCAAGCAATTTCCTTTCTTGTGGAAGGAAATAGAGAAGTTGTTACCAATAAAATCTAAATCGTTCTCAATGTTGAGAATGAATGTGATGACCCAAAGACATTTCAAGAAGCAATGGCATCTAGAAATTCAGCCTTTTGGAAAGAAGCAATAGATGACGAGATGGAGTCTTTAATGGCTAATAAGACTTGGGTTTTGTCAGACTTGCCTCCTGGCTCAAAGGCTATAGGATGTAAGTGGGTTTTCAGGGTAAAGAAGAGTGTGGATAATAAATCAATCAAAGTTTTCAAAGCTAGGCTTGTTGGACAAGGATTTAGCCAAAGGGAAGGAGTAGATTATTTTGATACTTATGCTCATGTGGCTAGAATTGCATCTATAAGAATATTGATAGTTTTAGCCTCTCTGTATGATTTGCATATTCATCAAATGGATGTAAAAACTACTTTTCTAAATGGTGATTTAGATGAAGAGGTGTACATGAGACAACCTGAAGGTTTTGTCCTTCCGGGTTATGAACATAAAGTTTGTAAGTTAGTTAAATCATTGTATGGTTTAAAACAAGCTCCGAAGCAATGGCATGAGAAATTTGATTATGCTTTTTTTGTCTAATGGTTTTATACATAACTCTCTTTGACGGTGTGTATATATTCTAAGTTTACAAAAGATTATGGTGTAATCTTGTGCCTTTATGTAGATGATATGTTAATCTTTAGAACAAACATAAATGGCATAAATGAAGTCAAAGCCTATTTGAGTTCCTGTTTCAAAATGAAGGACTTAAATGAGGTTGATACCATATTGGGTATCAAAGTTAGAAGAAATAGTGGGGGTTATTCCTTGAGTCAGTCTCATTATGTTGAGAAGATGCTTAAGAAATTTGAACTTCAAGGAAGCTAACACTCCATATGAAACATCATGCAAACTTAGTATGAACAGTGGAAGATCTGTGGCTCAACTAGAGTATGCTAGTGCAATAGGTAGCTTGATGTATGCTACACATTGTACTAGGCCTGATATTGCATTTGCAGTTTGCAAACTTTCTAGATTTACTAGTAATCCGGGTACAGAACATTGGCGAGCAATTGGAAGATTTTTTGGTTATTTGAAAAGAACCAAAAGTTATGCTTTGCATTATGGAAATTTTCCAGCTATACTTGAGGGATATACAGATGCTAGTTGGATATCTAGTGATGGAGATAATAAATCCACAAGTGATTGGATTTTTATGCTCGGTGGTGGTGCTGTTTCTTGGGCCTCAAAGAAACAGACATGTATCACACATTCTACCATGGAAGCTGAATTTTTAGCTTTGGGCCAGCAGGCAAAGAAGCAGAGTGGCTGAGAAATATGTTATTGGATATAAAGTTGTGGCCACAACCGATGCCACCCATTTCTTTGCACCCGTGATAGTGAGGCAACTCTGTCTAGAGCTTATAATAAGATTTATAATGGTAAGTCTAGACACATCAGTTTGAGACATGCGTATGTGAGACAGTTAATATCCGACGGGATTGTAACTGTGATTTATGTAAGGTCTTGTAACAATTTAGCAGATCCTTTTACTAAAGGACTTCCAAGAGAAATGATTTATGGAACAAGTCAAGAAATGGGCTTGCGACCAGTTTGAATTAATCAGCAACAATAGAAACCCAACCTTTTTCTATGAATACCCATGGTTAAAAGGTTCAATGTGGTAATAACAAGTTGTTGATGACTGATTAGGTCACACTAGTGTAACTATTGTTCTAGTGTATGTTTTATAGGGTGAGTAATATACTCTTAATGAAATTCAGGTAATGGAAGAATTTCACCTAGATAGACATAAGAAGTGGTGTCGCTTCTAACAAGAGTTTTGGGTCGAACTTTTGTAAATGTCTATGAAACCAGGTGGAGCACATGGCCATAATGGTGCTACGTCGATATGAACATGGAAAAGAATAATTGTGTGTTCAGTCTTCCGATTCTAGCATAAGGAATTTTGGGTCAAACGCTTTAAGCCGCCATTAATTTCGTTAGGATTTTGAAGAACTGTAACTAAATGAAAGTTCAAATCGCAAGATACTTTCATCTAAGCACTTTTGTTAAATTGAAGACTAAGTGGGGGATTGTTGTATATAGTCTTCAATTGTGTTTGTTAGGAAGATGTGTATGGGAGTTTGTCCCACATTGGAAGAATAAGAAAAGCTTGATGTGTTTATAAGTACTTTTGTACTTGGTATATTAAATTGAAAAGAGTTCATTTAGTTGGGCCAAACATGCATTGGGCTTGGATGTGCTTATAATTGGATTAATAATATGCTAATATATTATTAATCAAAGACTAGCACTTAGCACGTGCACGAACACGAGCTTAAATATCATTTAATCTTTTGTTGTTTTAAAGAACGTTGATTTCATGAAAAGTCACAATTGTTCATGAAAGATTACATTGTTTCATGAAAGATTACAATTGTTCATGAAAGGGTACTTGATTCCTTTAAATATGGAATGGCACATGATTAAAAGATGACTTGCAATCTATATCTTCCAACCAAGAAAACCTTCTTTCTTTCAAGCAATTCATGTTTATGAAGAACGAATAAGTTGCTGTAAAATTCGTTCTTAAGATTAGGGAATCCTGGGGGTAATTAGCAAGTTAATCCCATCAGCAATATAGTGGGGGCTAATATTATCCTAAGGACAGAGAATCATCTCGTCCTAATCTAGTTTTTACAATTCATTTCTTATCATACAGATCTCATTTTCTAACAAGAACTATGATAAAAACATGAGTAGTGTAAAATCTTAAAGGACAAATACTCCCTCCATCCCTTTTTCACTGTCATATTTCTTTCTTGCACGCCCTAAAAATATAAATAAGAAGTGTATTATTTTTAATTAATTCATCTTTATTTTTCTTTAATAAATTTACACTCTGTTTGTGTCTGATACATAAATACCAAATTTGAAACTCACTTTCAATGGAATATGCAAATAGGTGATGCAAAGGTCACCTCACTAGAATATGGTGCATAGGAATAAACTAAATCCACAAATGTTTAGAAGAACAACATGGAGCTAATCATATTGAAATTTGAATAATCATAACATAAATCGATAATCGTGAATTTATACTCTTCACATTTAGAATCAATGTTATTTACTTTCAAGAATAATAAATATTAAGGGTAAAAAAAATCACAGACCTCGCCTCAAGTTTAACTTCGTATCACTAACCTCCCCGGTAGTTTACGATATTATGCTTAGCTCCATTATTTTTATTTCTTGATAACAATTCTTATAACCATATGTTTATCTTTAATGTAAAATATTATGCCAAACTACTTTACTCTTTCTTAATTACTCTTTGTTTAATTAGTTCAATAAAAATTTCTGCTCCCCACTATTGTTACTTTGAAATAGTGAATTTATGAGTTGAACCCTATCAAGATTACCTTCGTGATTTATTTCTGCATTAGTCCTCCATATCTCAATTCTCAGGTAATCAAGTAACTTCACATTTAACCAACTGAACTGGTATATCACTTGAGTTATCCCTTGAAGGAATTGAGCTTTCAAGTGCACCAAGAATCCATATTGGAATAGTGGCGGCAATGTACTCCTTAATGGAATAGATAATGAGTCTACCGTTTTATTTTTTTCACTTAAATATCATTTTTTTGCTTGCGGCAGGGTTTAAACTCGTGACTTGCGTATCTCATTGTTTTTCCTAATTCACATATATGTGCTCTGCTCTTACCAGTAACCCAAATCCATGGGACATCCCTCTTAATTTTTTTTCCTGTAGCTCTTTGCCTACCATTTTTGTCAATAAGACGTTACACCAAAACCTGGATGATTAAGTTGTCAGGACCCTAAAAGTCTTTTCGTAAGTGGTAGGGCCCCGCTTTTCTTTTTCATTTATTTTGGGAGCAGAAATTACTAATGAGATGATTAATGAACACGCGAGGGCCTTTGTGTATTTTTAAAAACTTCTAGGTTAAGTTTCTAAATTTTCAAAACAAACCTTTTTTCTTTCCTTTTTCTTCATCGTTCCTTTTCCCTCCAACTCCAATGATCATTCAGCTTCCTCCTTCTCCTACAACTCCATCCATCTCCAAAAACATATCTGAAGGCAGTTTTGGGAGCCAAAAAGCTATTTCTAGAGCCAAGATTTGAGGATTTCAGCTGAAGAACAACTGTAGGTTTCAAAAGCCCTAATTTTTTCCTATTTTGATTTCTTTCGAGTTCAAAATGGTATTTTTAATGTCTTATTTTGTGATGTTCTGAGTTTACAATCTTTGTGGAGCCCTAATTAGTTTATATTGATTATTTGTTGATTGCGATCTACAGTCAATGCCAAGCCCTAATTATTTTTTATCATATTTTTTTGTTGAGTTTCATTATATTTTCCGTGTCTTATTTGTTGATTCTTTAGAGTTTATAGTCATGGTGATGACAGGAAGACAAACCAGATCACTTTGGAGAGTGGACTACAGGCCTTCGTCATCTAAAAAACGTTAAGAAACGAGGTTATTGACCTAGATCCCGACGTATGAAGTTGAATCCCCAAAGAAGTTAATTAATAGAGCAAAGAAACAACAAAAGAACAACATTAATGGACGAAAGAAACAATAAGAGGAGTTAATTGATAGACGAGATGAAGAAGCATATGAGTTAATTAATAGACGAGATAAACCAAATGAGTTAATTAATATACAGATGAAGAACCAGATGAGTTAATTCATAGACGAGATGAAGAAGAGGCAGACTCTTCGTCTCTTGATAAGCTTCTCAAGGAGATTGATGAATTTGAATTTGAAGAAGAAGTAGCCAATTGTGGTCTTGAAAAAGAGGAATGTCTCAAATGCGAGGTTCCGGAAGATGAGGAGGACAATAGTGATAACATATTTGTGCCTAAAATGTTCAAGTCTATCGTCGTAGAAAAGTTGGAAAGGCTCATATTGAACTCATGTCTTTTGGAAGGCGTTGATTTCCCAGCCAGGATTATAGTAAGGTCTAGTATGAAATCGTGGTTTGACTTTAATGTTCTATTGCGAAAGCATAAACTTCTAAATTTGTTTTGTAGAACTTATTTTGGCCACTTCTTGAACCTGCCCTCAGACTAGGATAGATTTAGTGGAAAGTTTGTTCATTCGCTTCTTCTACGACAAATTACCAATCGAAAGAAGAAGCATGAGATGTAGTTTTTGATTGATGATATGCCATATTGTTTTGAGCTGAGAGAGTTTGCATTGGTCACTGGGTTGAATTGTGGGGTCTTCTCTAGCGGAAAGAAGTCGAATAAGATCCATAGAAAAGTGGGCAAGATAAAAATTAAATCAGGTTTTACGCAGGATTTGCTCTTGAAGAGCTTGGAAAATGAAACATTGTCCAAATTGAACGAGCTTAAGGTTTCCTTGTTGTGGTTTCTTCACTATATTATATTGACATATGACAATTCTAAAACTGTTGAGACGAGATGGATAATTTTGGTTGAATCATTGTCGTGCTTTAACAAATATCATTGGGAAAAGATATGCTTTGATCTGACTTTGGATTAGTTGAAGAATGTGGACATGTTCAAATTGTTTATTCAATTCAATAATGATTCCACTACAAGACTAATTTACTATCGTTATGGATTTCCCTGTGAATTGCTCGTAAGTTATCCAAACCAATGTCATTTTATTATAGGCCATTGGTATTTAGTTGATCCTATTATGTGTTGCATTCCATTACATGCATGGGCATATGAAGCAATCCCCTTTATTAAACGTAATGGTGCCAAATCAGGGGTTGTTCCTCTTTCAACTCCAAGGATTCTGACATGGTGCACTTCATGCCAATATAAATCTGATCCATTCAAAAATATACCTGCTAAAGAGGTAACAATTTGAACTTAAGTCTATTAGAATGTCAAAACTGGTACATTATAAACTAAAAAAATACTCGTTGAAGAGGTAACAATATTTAACTTAGATCTATTAGAATGTCAAAACTGGTACATTATAAACTAAAAGAAAATACTTGCTGAAGAGGTAAAAAAATTTAACTTAATTCTATCAGAATGTCAAAATTGATACATTATAAACTACTTATTTTATGAACTGATCTTGTTTCTTGTTTGTTGAACTTAAGAGGGTGCGTCCTTTTCTTTACCCAACTATTGGTGAAATGGAGAAGGACCACATAATAAATCTTGTACATTATGACAACGAGGAGGTGGATGAAGGAATAGATGCATTGAGGGAGGAGATTGCTGATGCGACATGGATCAATAGGTCAGTAAAGCCTCGTCAACGAAGAAATAAGCTACAAGTGGATGAAGAAATAGATGTATTGAGGGAGGAGATTGTTGATGCGACATAGATCAATAGGCCAGTAGAGCCCCTCCAACGACGTCTAGTAGAGCGGGAGCCTGTGACTTCTTAAGGTAGTGGATTTTGCATGGAGTGTGGTCTGGGACGAATATCGTTCTAGATAGAGTGGAAGCAATTGAGAAATCAATTGATGAGTTAAAAAATGCATCATGCTACAATATAATTTGTAATATTTGTAATATAATTTACAATATTATCTTTGTTTGTACAGGTTCAGATGGATTAATTGGGTTTTGATGTTACGCATTAACTTTGTTGTTGCTTTCATTACTGTCAATTTAATGTTATAATAATTTATACATGTCCAAATAAATGAGTTTTCAGTTGCGTCTATTATAAATTGAGTGTACACAAATACAAGAAACAAAAAACATACACAAATCCTACAAGTGGGTATACATTGAGTGTAGACGTCAAACTTAGAAAATGCATTGACAGACGCGTACAGAAGGTCTATGAATTTTGTCTATATATTTTCTGCAATATTCTTCATGATTACACTTATGTGATACTTTTCAATGTGACTTTTCAACCACTAAACAGGGTAATGACTGTTTGTATTAAATGTTTGATGAGAAGTGAAAAAGACAATATATTTTACTCCCTATAAATAAATCCCTCCATCTTGTAAGAAAATACAATATATTTTACTCCTTATAAATAAACCTCTTCATCTTGCAAGGGAGTTCATATCTACTCATTCAAAAAACCTTCTAAACACTCCAATACTACACTTCAATACCGAAAATGGCAGCACCCTAAATCTTTTCTAATGGCCTTCCAAATGGCCATGTTAACCATCATCCCCTCTCCCTCTCACAAAATCGTGACCCTCGTGTGAACAATCTATTATGGGAAGTACCCATAGCTAGCGGTAGTATCACACGGCTCATGAACCGTGTTGATCACCTTCAAGTAGACCTGTGGAATGTCTGCCGCATTGCTGTGACGGAGAGAGAAGAGAACCGGCAGCATCATCGGAGAACCAACAGAATTCTCACTGAATTCCTCATTGATCGTGGAGAGGTGCTGGAAGACTACTTCACTCCCCCTCCTTCACCGCCATATTTCCCTCAAGCTCCCCCCCCCCCCCCCCCCCAAACAACCTCCAGTAGTTGTGGTTCGTACTTCTCTTCTGTTTTTATTTTTGCATGGCATATGAAAAGGATGTTGTTTTGCTGTTTTTGTTGTTTTATTTGCATGTCATGTAAATCACCCTATATATCACCGCATATAAATATTAAGATAAGGTCTTGCTTTTATGGGTATTCACTTATTTTCAGTCTATTTCTTATTCTAAGCGTTGTTGAAAAATAAGAAAAACGCACTGATAACTTAAAGTTATGCGCATAGACACTAGACCTTATGTTATATTCTATTAAGCGTTGTTGAAAATGAATAAAAAGGCACTGATAACTTAAAGTTTCGCGCATAGACACTAGACCTTATTTTATTTTCTATTAAGCATTGTTGAAAAATGGAGAAAAATAAACTGATAACTTAAAGTTCCGCGCATAGACACTAGACCTTATTTTATCTTCTACTAAGCGTTGTTGAAAAATAGGAAAAAACAAACTGATAACTTAAAGTTTCGCGCATAGAAACTAGACCTTATTTTATCTTCTACTAAGCGTTGTTGAAAAATAGGGAAAAACAAACTGATAACTTAAAGTTCCGCGCATAGACACTAGACTTTATTTTATCTTCTACTAAGAGTTGTTGAAAAATAGGGAAAAACAAATTGATAACTTAAAGTTCCGCGTATAGACAGTAGACCTTATTTTATCTTCTACTAAGCGTTGTTGAAAAATAGGAATAAATCAAACTGATAACTTAAAGTTTCGTGCATAGACACTAGACCTTATTTTATCTTCTACTAAGCGTTGTTGAAAAATAGGAAAAAATAAACTGATAACTTAAAGTTCCGCGCATAGACACTAGACCTTATTTTATCTTATACTAAGCGTTGTTGAAAATTAGGAAAAATACGCATTAATTCTTGAAAATTATATTGTTTGGCATTTAAAAGGGTAATTAACGAATATATAACGTCATATTAATATAAACACCAATATTAATGAAAAAAGGGATTACTATGCACTGTTAACTTCCACACATAGACACTAGATAAAATTGTATCTTCTACTAAAGGTGTTTGAAGTTGTTACATTAAATGGGTAAATTATAGTTATGTCACCAATTTAAAGTTATTATATATGATCATCACAATCAATATCAATGAAAATATCAATATCAAACGTCATATTAATATAAACACCAATATCAATGAAAATATATATGATGTCCACATATAGTTATGTCACCAATTTATAATTGTTACATATAATCATCACAAAATGGGGAAAATATGAACATTAAATGGGTAAATTATAGTTATGTCACCAATTTAAAGTTGTTATATATAATCATCACAACCAATATCAAGTAATATATCAATATCAAACATCATATTAATATAAACACCAATATCAATGAAAATATATATGATGTTCACATATAGTTATGTCACCAATTTATAGTTGTTACATATGATCATTACAATCAAAGACTTTCACTAGTATATTATTAACATTACTCAATTAGTGTCATTATTTAGATCATTATAATGTTGTTTCACTAATTGCATGATGACTACATATTGTTTAGTAAAAAATATAAGTTTAAAATTTTAGAATTAGTTCAATTCTTATTTAATAAATATTTTTTGGTAGAAAAAACATGTGTCACGTTGTATATTCTACTAATATTTTGTAGGTGAATTATAAATTAAACGTTTAGAACTTGCAAAACATGTGTCACATTGTATATTCTACTAATATTTTATAGGTGAATTATAAACTAAACGTTCAGAACTCGCAAACACATGTGTTGCACTGTATATTCTACTAATCATTTGTGGGTGAATCATAAACTAGACGTTCATAACTCCAACAGTAACTTTTTTCAAACCCAATGTTCAAATAGCGATAATATTACCATTATAAATACCCCCATTCCCAGGATTTTCACCAAAGTGTAAATAACCGACATTTTATTATAACGCCATTGAAAATTATTAAAAGCGTCATTTATTAATTACTAAAATGTCACAGAATTCATCGTCTAACACGTATTCCATACAAAAGGAAATATGCAGGTGTGGTGATTTAGCTTCCAGTAGAATTACAAAGACACCGCAAAATCCTGAAAGAGAGTTTTATGGTTGTGCGAAGGGAAATGTTAGTGTTTAATTTGCTTACATCTGTTTTAACTTGATACACTACTAATTATTTTATTTTGATTTGTGAATAAAGAAGATGGTGGCTACGGTTATTTTAGATGGGTTAATGATGATACCCCATTCATCAAGGAGTAGAAATTTAATTTACTGCACAGGCTTCACAAAGCTGAAGAGTCTTTGTGAAGAGTCATGGGGAGAAGTCAGAAGCCTCTTCTTGAAAGCGGAAGCATCAAGGGACTGGTTTAAATATCAAAGGAAGGAAGCTCAGACTGAGAAGGATCTGGTACAAAAGGAATTAAATGCAGCAGAAACGGAGAGGGATCAGGCAAAAAAGAAACTGGAGGCTGCTGAAATTGGGAATCAAAAGATGAAGAGGATGTTGTTGTGTTTAGTGTCATTTTTAATTACCAAATGGGTCGTTTTTGGTTTCTTTTGATTGAATTTCTTTTTTTAATCAATTGTCAGCTTATTTTACTTTATGTATAGACCAAATGTATTCGTCCAAAAGTGAAGTCAAAATGACACCATTTAACATAGACCAACAACAGTTATAAATGGACCAACAATGGTTATACATTTACAGCAGGTATATAAAAACAAAATGGTAATAGACCAATATACCAATAACAAATATACATTTTACTGCAGTCATAACAAATAAAATGGCAATAAACTAACAACAAATTCACTGCTCAACTTGTGACGAATTCTGCTAAACTTGTGATGAATTTTGTGACAAATTCATATTACAAGTAGTTTTCTTATGTCCAGGTTATTTGCATAGGGAGAAGTTATTTCTTCTCTTGGCTGGTTTTTTGGTATTACTACTTTCTCCATCCAAGCAACTCTTCCTACTCTTATTACTCTTTTGACCCAGTTTAGGAACATATTTTGGTGGGGGGAATTCTGCGCCTTGCATATATGAAGGAATCATCCACTTACTTTCATGAGGAATTTAAAAAATATCACTTTCGTATGCTTTGTGGTATGCATCCGCCCAATAATATGTAGAACAGTGATTATAGGCGGAGTCTCCAAATGTATCTAGATACCTCTTACTAAGAGCTGCTATGGGATATGGGAATGAGAGCTTGTCCACATCTAAAACTCTACAAGAACATGGCATAGTCGATAAGTTGACAGTTGCATGGTCATCGTGTCCGCATGCGGTGTACTCATTTTTGTTTATCCCAATGACAATTACCTTTTTGCTCGCTTCCTTGTCTTTTTCTCCGCACGAGGCATGATGTGGTTGTTTAATAATAGTAGATTTTTTGCTAAGATACACCTTTCATTGAATTTGATATTGATAGCAAACCTCATATTAATGGCGTTGAAAATGACAGTTATGAGGAACTCTCTCTCTCTATTAGAAATATTGAGTTGAACGATTCGGCAATGTTTGACGTCAACACATCAAATTTTTTCTCCAAAAAAATGCCTTGCTTCATTTATCAAACCCAACTTCATCCCTAAGGCAATCAGCTGCATCTTGTGCAACATACTGAATTTCACAAAAGTGATCATAGAATGCTTCCGTGATATACGTTTATGCTGCTTTGTAAAAGAATTTCTCGAAGGATCCATTGTAGAACCTCCCACACATTCTTTCACAAAGATGTCTTGTGCAAACATCGTGTTGAACATTAGTGTAAACCTCTCGTATTGTCTTCTTGATGTTGTGGTGGTGATTAGATATTATGCACAAATCTATGTTGTTCGACACAAATTCAAGCAATTGTTGGAAAATGTAATTCCAAAGGGCATCACACTCCGAGTCAACCACACAACAGCCAACTGAAAAAATATGGTTCTCCACATCTTGTGCCACAACAGTCAACAAAACACCTCCATGCTTGCTCTTTAAGTGTGTGCCATCAACTGCTATGACCTTTCTCATATACTTAAATTCTCTTATCCACGCTTCAAAAGCCAAGAAGTAATATAAGAATCTCCCCTCATTATCAAGCTATAAGTCTGTTTTGCTTCCGGAGTTTGTAGTATGTATCATCCAACTGTAAGGAATCAATTTCGAATACCCATCACCCGCTGACCCCCTTACCAATTCCTTAGCAATTAAGCTTTCCTAATAGGCCTTCCAATAACTAATTTCACAGCCAAATCATTCAAGTACTTCCTTCTGGATTTGTTTGGGAGTGATCCTTGTGCCTTCTTCAAATTTACCCATAATGTGCATCGCTATTACTACAGCTGATGCCTTTGAATAATTAGTGGCAACATGTTGTATGCTGCATGTGTGCACGTTACAGTACGCGGTTATAATAAACCTAGAATGTGTTACGTATTTATTTGCGCGCAGTCTCCACTTGCAAGAATCATCAATACATCTAGCCACATATTTGTCTGATTTGCTCTTCCAAGCATAAAAATTGAAGTGTGTCTTTAAGGCAAATAATGATAGTGCTTCCACTAGCATACATTTGTTCTTGAAAGTGTTATCACTCTTAAAACATGTTCCATCAACATAGTTATGGTTGCTGGAAGCTGGATTTTCCAAATCATCTCCATGAACATTATCAGGACAATCATTATCCATTAGAGGTTCGCAAGGATCTTCATCGATGATTGGTGAGGATGACCCAGCAATATTCGCTTCCCTTGATGAATTCGCTGCAACTGATGAATTCGTTGCAGTTGATGAATTTGGACTTTCAACAATCATCTCCTTCAAACTTAATATAACCTAGGCCTTTTACCATCCTTATCAAAATTCATAAGATATAGACGGACTTGATGGTCATTTGTGATGTAGGTAGGACTCATTCCCTTTTTAAGAGCATCAATTACGTAGCTAATGGACACTTCTGTCGACACGAGATCTATATTAGCAGAAAGAATCACGCTCCTCAAAAAATCTTCATAGGTGTAATAAGTATCCAATTCAACAAGTTGGATATTTTGTGGAGAATTCCTTTCCCAGGCGGTTTTAATACATACACAGTTACCATCGAAATCACTTGTTGCTATCTTTTTATCCTCCATAATAAACTTAAATTGGTCTATACTAGACTCCGATTACCATAAATGATAAATTTAGAAGAACAGAAATTAAAGTTTACATATCACGAATAAGAGCATACAAATCACGAATTAAAGCTTACCAGACCAAACTATAATAAAAAAGAGTAATTCCTAAGCCGTAAAACCCAGAAATAACCACCCAATTCAGAATTTGTTTTCAAAAGCTTCAATGGGTTTAATAATGGCAGACCTCAACAATGGTAGCTCAAGAAGAAGTTACTAGAGGAGAAAAGGAGAAGGAAAGTTCTACTATACTAGGGTTAAGATCGAAAGAGAGGAGAAGAGACGATTTGAGAGTTTTAATCCAAGAAAAACACGGGATATGAAAAGAGGACGAATGGGAAAAAATTGGGGGGAAATTTATAATTTATAATAGTTTTTATTTTATTATTTTTTAAATTGTTGGATTAAAATGTATTTTTTTAAAATTTGGGGGCTTATTTTGACGCACCAATAACCTCTCTCCACTTAATTAGCCTTAATTCAAAAAAGATCCTCCCACCTAATAATTAAAACTTTGCCCAAGATCCTAAAAAAAATTAAGTTGAGGCCTGCCAACAAACTTGCCCCCAAAACCTAGTGAGCAACCCAGACTACCTATTCCTGCTCCATTTAGTTGCAGGTGCTTTTACTGACCCGTCATATTGAACTAGTAAAGACCAGGTCGATGATTCGGGTAAGATTAAGTTAAGCCCGGCCTTCATAGAAGCAGTGGATATCCACTTTTGAGTGGTCGTACTAACGAGTTTCACGGGCTCTAAGCGTACCTAACCGACAGTTTGAAAGATTGGCCGCAATCTGAGCGGTATCCATGCGCACTACCCTACCATCATCAAGACAATTGTTGAATTTGAACCTTCTAAAAAAACAATGAGTCGTTGGACTCTAATAATTTTCAGGGGCACCAAGGAAGATTGCCTCCACAATCAGTGGTTCCTAGCATAGTCCCTGCTTCTAACGGCCTATACTTTTTCCTTTTGTGTGCAAATCGCATGTGATTGATTGGGGTCTCGCTCCTAGTCTTACTGGAGTAATTCCATATGCTGCCACAAACTACTTTGCTGAAGATTTTCAATGAACACAAGATAGGAAACACAAACCCTTTTGGTTGAATGAGCAGCTGGTGCTATAACTATAGTAGTGCCACCTCTCCTCCAGAAGTGGCTCGTAAGCACATGCAAGTAGGAGGCATTAGTGATAGCAGCGCCAAAGTTACATGAAATGAAGAGGATATCAATTTAATCCCCAAAAAATTGTGCAAATAGAGTAAAAATAACCAAAGTATGCTCTTCCCTGTATGGTTGAACAAGAGGGGATGCAGAGCTTGGACAAGGGTATTGCTCCCAGCTGCATGAAGTTAGTTCCTCACTTCCTGCTGCAGGAATATCCTTAATGTCGCAAATATACAACGTAATAGCATGGAGCACTTCAAATGCATTTTTACAAATATAATTCTTCTTTTGACAAAAGCTACTTTCACACCAATTTTATCAAGAGGATGGGCACAGCTTTTCCTACACTCTGGTTCTTTGTTTTGGATTGAGAATGCCTATAAGGTGAGGAGGTAAAATCTCAAGATCCATGTGAACGGAAGAAATTTAACCTACATCAATGACAAATAAGCAAGCTGACAAATGCTAAAACATCCACAAAAGGGAAAATTGAACAAGCCCGGTTTTTCTTTTTACAAATTGCGATGCAGTAGAGGGTTAAACTACTGAATGCAAGAGATAATTCATAGGCCACAAGTACCAACAACAGTTCCCCAACTTATCTCTTCTAAATTCAAGAACACAGTTGCATGGATTACTAAAAGCATTTAGGAAAGAATCAAAGGGCTTCAGCTTTACTCCTCGTTGTCCCCGTTTTGCTCTGCTTCAGCAGCCATCAATTCGTCAAACTTCTCTGTCTTTCCCATCACTACTTCAATCTACACAAAGAAAAACGAAAGATATCTAGTAAAGCATAAAACATATATTCCCGCATTCATGAAGGAAAAGCAAGAGGTGAATCAAGGCTCAACAAAACTACACGAGATTAAAATTGAAGCCTCATACATTTTTTTTAATAATTGGTCGAAGCTTCATAGATATAAGATGCATAATAAGGTTGCGCCGAAACTGGCTGAAATGCTAAATGCTCTCAATTACAATTGGAAGTCGCTAACTTTGTTCAACAAAAAGGATTAGACCAGAAACAGAACCCAATGTGCAAAACAAAGATATCATATAAAAGCAAGGCAGTGTAAAATAACAATTCAATCAGGTCCAGGTATGCACAGGCAATGAAAATATGGGAGCATAAATGTTAACTACTCATACCCTACCATTCTTGAGTTTGAGCAAACATTGGCACAACATATTGGCTGAAAAACACAGCTAAATGAGCTTTACGGTTTACCAACCCAAGCTCTTCTTCAACACTTAACAAGGTATATGCTACAATTATATAGAAACAACTGAGTTTGTTTACCTTTTTTTCTTTTATAGTAGAAGAAAGTCTGAGTTACGAATTGAGTAAAATTTTCACATTGAAGATTTGACCAGTTTTATGTGATGAGCTTTAGTACTACACCATTGATAAGCACCTAGATATAATGTGTTTCAACTATACCTTTGCTTTTGGTATTGGCCGTGCTCCTGGCTCATCCCTCATGTCGACAGTAAGTGTCCTGATCTCTGCAAAAAGTGCACTGTCCAATTTCAGATCTGGATGCAAAGACAGCCTACTAAAAGAAGAGGGAATCAAGACTTACTCTTCTCAACAGCAAATCCATTATTCTTTAAAATTTCAGCAACTGTCACCACTGTTGAAATAGCTGCATGCACATATAGGAAAAATTGTTCATACTTCTTATATTTACGAACTATAAGACGAGCCAATTCCAACAAGTAATGAGAGTATTAGATAAATGAAAGGGATGACCCCACAAGAAAGCTTTAAGTTAAACTGTCCAAACTAATCTTAATTATCTTCTTTCACGAACTCAAACATGATTTTCAAGCGTTCTGTTCAGAGAGATTCTACAGAGTTGGCACAAATAGGGTTAATGCAAAACGGTTCCAAATAAGCCCAACTCCAGTCTTAAGTTTAAAACGAGTATACTCTCTGGGTTAGAATGTGCTAGTTCAAAATAATCCCTACGATATCACATTGCTGCACAGGAGACAATTGTATGCTTCTATGATTGCTCGCCTCCATAATCCAAGTTGTAATACAATGTGTCAAACAATTGTTGTGTCAGCTTAGACACAATAAGGGTGAAAATACTAAGACATTTACTTCTTGGCTTGAAAATTAATATTAAAGAATACCAAAGTATTTAATAAAGCATAGATAACAATAAATATAAAAAATTATGGTTTCATTGAGTAAGCTCGATGCAACAATAGCCAAAAGTGAGAAATGGGGAACTTAGAGGGTTTACCCATTCCAAGAGCAGAGAGTTCCACTTCATTGTACTGCTGCATATATCTCTGAAGCCAAAATTTCACAAATATTTCAGAAACTAGACAAAGACCAAAAGCAACAAAAGGAGCAGAACACACATTAAAATTAGTTTCTAAGATGACTAACAGAATGTGACACATGTCAAGAGTGCTACTCCATCCACAAAGAGCCTCAAACTAGACCTACGTTAAAGTGCCAAACCCAAAAGGTTACTCTATGCACAATATTATCTGAATTATACCTGTGACGACCCTCAATGGTAGATCGGAAATTTACAAAACAGACCCTTTGTGACTCAGTCTCTTGCACTGCTAAGCTCTTGATTTTCCAAGTCATGGACAAATCATAACAGACTACTAAAACTGGCATAATGTTCTCTTTCTAGAATATGTTTGAAAAAAATAGAAGTAACAGGAGCATTTTCCCCCTCAAATTATCCTAGTCATTAATCACTTATAATCCATTTTCCAACATAAAGAAGCAGGAACATTGAGTTATAGATTAGCATTTTGTAGTTCTTCGCCAGTATTGGCAGACTTTCTTACCAGGAAAACATGAAAAAAGAAGGAAGAATGGAATAAGGGAACGTTTGGCATGACGGAAAATGGTGTCCAAGAAAATATTTTCTCGGAAAATAAGTGATTTTCCTACTCATTTCCTTGTGTTTGGTATGCAAGTGGGAAAACATCATTTCAAGAGCATTTACATATATCCAAAGCAAAAGAGTATTGAGGTTTTTGAATTCAGACTGCAAATTCTGGTGGTGGGGATAGGCAAGGGTAGACCAGAGTGCGTTGACGTGTTTTTATTGATTCAGAAAAACATTTTCCAAGATATTTAGTGCAACCAAATAAGGGAAAATAAGAAAACATTTTCCATCATTCCAAACACACCCTAAATGTTTTTCATTTTCTCCCAAATGCAGTATCTTCAAATTTGGAGATAGAATAAAGAACAGAAAAACAAAGCCTATTTAAAAACATTTAAGTGTCAAAATAAAAACCCAGGATCTTGTATTTAGCAATACATCAAAAAAAACAATGAATAACCTTAATAAGCATATCCCATTTCACATGCCTAAATATTATCCTAAATTATAAAAACAACATATAGGGAATTGATTAATAAATAAATAAAACCTTGGCAAGGTTAACATAGAAGAAGATGGATCTTTTGGTGTTGGAGACTTGAATTCTGTTCTTCTTTTGGGGTTCAGAGACGGCCATGCTGTTGATTCCCTCTGTGATTCCTTCCATTGCTGCTCAAACCCTAATGCCAACCTCCTCTCGTCTACTTCTCTCTCTTTCTTTAAAAAAGTGGGGAAGTGAAGTAAACCTATTGAAGGGTGCAAAAAAACGACCACGTGCTAGTTTTTGGGATAATTTCAGATTCTAAATTAGCGGAAATTTATATCGTTAACCAAACACCATATAAGTTAAATTTCAACTCAATCTTGAAATATCTCACCTTATTTTGTGTACCAAACAACCCTAAGGATCATTGGTAGAGTTTATAAAAATAATACTGAATAAAGTATATTAATAATGTTCGATTTGTTATGTTGAAATTACTTTTAATACAGTGTTTGGTTTGTTGTATTACATGAATATGATGTATTAGAATAAGAATAGTTCTGACTGATATTGTTAATGTCATAGTTTACTATATATAAATAGTATTGAATAGGGTATATAATTATTGTATATTGATTAAATAATACGAAAGTTAATATCAGTATTATTTTCTCTAAAGGGTCGTTTGGCACATAGAATAAGGTGGGATATCTTAACATTAAGTTTGGGATTAATTTTATACTCTATTTTCTACCAAATAAAGTATAAAATTAATCCAAGTCTAATTCGGGATATTCCACCTTATCTCATCGAACTTGAGATTATTTTATTCACCTTCCAGATGGAATAAATTAGTCCAAACAACCCCTAATATCTCCTACCAAACAACCCTTAGTATTTGTATTTTTAATTTTTTATAACAATTATTTTACTATCATTTTTTATTCTTAGTTTTTAAAATTTCAATATGACTAATTTGTCCTTTTATTTAATTAATTCTACAAACATCTTTTTGGAAAAAAACAATCTATCCTACCTGGCCGTAGTTGATATGATTATTTCGACCATCGATGAGTTTTATCTAGAGGTGGCCAGTGGGCCGGGCTCGGGTCTGGCGGGGTCGGGGTCGGGGCGGGACGGGGCTTTTTCCAGTCCCGTCCCAATCCCGTCGGAATCGGGTCGGGTCGGGGCGGGGTCGGGTCCGGCGGGTTTTCCTTTTCTTTTTTTTTAAAATAACATATGTATAAAAAAACTCAATAAACAAGACAAGATAGTGTAATAAAAATATCTCAAGGCTGTTTTTGTGCCTCTTATATTATTTAACAGACATATGATTTTTTGTAATACAAATACAATTGTCTAAAATCTAAATTGCAACTTTGTGGTGTTGTCCAAAAGTTGCAAATTACATAATAAAATTGCAATTAAAAAAATTACATTCTCAAAAAAACCTGTTCTAATTGCTTGATAATTTCCTGTGGTTCTTCGGTTGGAATTGGTATTTGTTGGTCAAATTGATCCACGTCGCTTCCACCACCTTCGGATAAGATTTCGTTGTAGTTTTCGTCTTCTTCTTCGTTGATCTCTGGTTGACTGCACCTTCTCTCGCTCCGCTCGTATCCAATCTCTCGAATAATACGCAATTTCCAAGTCGTCTCCGCTAATGAGTGTCTGTGGTCTCCTATTTGATATCTCGCGGCGTAAAAGCGCTTTCGACGCAGCTTGATGACGCTTGAATGTTCAAAACATCTCGGGCCATCAATGAAAGTGTCGGAAAGGTCTTCTCATTCCCCCTCCAAAGATTTCAAAAAGTCTTCATGTCCATGTTCATTGATAACTTCTTGGTACGGTACAGAACCCTGCAAAACAAAAATATCCAACTCGCTAATTTGGTTAGTAGTAGAGGTACGGTCGCACATTCTATTTATGAGGCTTTCAATACTAGCCGCAGAAACAACATGTCTTTTGTGAGGTTGTGTTGAAGATGAAGAAGATGGTATGGAAGCCGGTAAGTTACTAGCATTTTCTTGTTGATAAAATCTATATTTTTTTGCATTAGTGTTCTACGCTAGACAACACTTCTTCTTTAGTTTGTTCAATAGGTGGTGAGTGATTTAGATTTTTGGGACTTGGAGGTGGTAGTACTTCTATACAATCGTAAATAGTTTCAATTAGTGATTTAATACCGTCTATTTTAATAGTCGGATTTAATACAGAACCAATAATATAAATAGTGGGAATAAGAATAAAATATTTTTTTATTTTGACAAACATTTTTTTAATAGCTGCCATATAAGCTGATTTTTCCATATATTCACTAAGTAATAAAAATATTAGAGTTATATAAAACAACATAGTTGAAATAGTAGGATAATATATACTTAGGAAAATTCTTTTGTTGCTTGAAAAAATTTCTCTAAAAATACAATAAGTTCGGAAATTTTTACCCAATCACTATCTACAATCATATCAATTTGGATTTTGATTATGAGAGTTAAAAAATAAAGTTATAGGTTTTCTATAGTCATAAGCAACAAGTAGTTGCTCGTATAAAGAATTCCACCTAGTGGATACTTCTTGTGGAATTTTTCTAAAAGGTAGTCCACAATCGTGACAAGTTTTTTTATATTCTTTTCTTCGTTGTACTTTATTACTTTTAAAAATAAAGTTTATAGCAAATTGTATTTTACTAAGAATGTCTTCAAAAAGTGATAGACCATCCTTTACAATTAAGTTATATATATGGCACGCACATTTTATATGAAAATGATCTGGAAAAGATGGAGTTAAACTATTTTTTAAAATTGTAATAGCGTAATTGTTAGGAGAAGCGTTATCTAATGTAATAGTCATAATTTTATCGGTTATTCCGTAATAATGGCACACTTGATAAATATTATCTGCAATAAAAATACCAGTGTGCCTATCATCTATATATCTATACGCTAAGATACATTTTTGCATAGACCATTTATAATCTATCCAATGACAAGTTACAGTTAAATAATCATGGCCGTTAGTACTACGACCTATATCAGACGTGATAGATACTTTGCCATTAAAATGATATAATGAATAACGTAAATATTGTTGATATTCATGCGCGAATTTAAATACATCTCTCTTAACAGTTGATCTAGGAAAACCGTTAAAAGCAGGATTATATATATCTCTAATGTAATGAATAAAACCGGGATATGAAGAAAATGAAAAAGGCAAACCCTCCACAACAACTAATTTTTGATATTGCTTCCCTATCTCTATGTTTATTGTATTTATGGCCTACAATTTCCCCCGTCATAGGGTTAATTTGACCCTGTACTTGGTCCGGGACAGTATTAGTATGTGAACCTTGTCCCGATGGAGCGGGCGTTTGCGCACCCGATTTTGAAGCCTGGTATTGGTCATACCTAGCTGGATGAGCACTTATTACGTGTCTAATTAAACCCCCCATCCCACCGTGACCTTTTCCAGTTTTAAATTTTAAAATATTTTTACAAATTTTACATATAGCTACACTTGATTCTCTACGTCCCTATAAAAAATGTCCATGCAGATGATTTTAATGGTCGTTTTGTTGGACCTCATCTCATACTAGGGGGAATAGGAGGTATTTCAGTTGAAGGTGCACTAGTGGGTGCGTTGTAATCAACATTAGTGGGTGTATCATCTAGATCATCGTCTAAATTAAAGTCTTCTTGAGTTCCAGAAAATAGCTCCTCGTCTAAATCTAATGGTATTGTAGGAAAATGTTGAGTATCAACAAAATCATCCTGTGTAGGAATAAGATGACTAGAAGAAGTACCCTTGCCCTGGTTGCCCCTACTAGAAGAAGCACCCTTACCCTTAAACATACCTCTTAATCCTTTCATTTTAATTATGATAATAAATAATTAAAAACAATAAAATTAAGTGCGCTAAATAAAATAAACAGACAATAATAATTTAATGAAGGAACGAATGTACCAAACGCCGACGTAACGTCGATGTGTAATCGAGAGGTTGAAAATTGAAACTTTGCTCGATGGAAGATCCTCAAGCTAGTTGCCAACTTCACTCCCAATTCCCAAATGAATAAATAAAATTGAATATTTAGTAAACAATGTAGACTTGTAGAGAGATATATTGAGAGATTAGAAAGATTGTAGGAAGATTTGTGAGAAAGATGAAGAGAATATGAGTTATTTATAGTTGGAAAATTGGGTTAAAGTGTAAATATAATAACTTATGGGTTAAAAATAAATATTAAGGGGTAGGGGGGTTGGGGGAGGGGGGAGGCCTAAATTGGCCGTTGCCCAACAGCCAAAATCTAAAATGGTCGTTGGTGCAACAGTTATATTTGCAAAGGGGGAGCTCTCGGGCGGGGTCGGGCTCGGGGTCGGGACGGGCTCGGGGCGGGGGCGGGGCGGGCGGGCCTGGGGCGGGCTAGGGTCTGGTGGGACGAGACATTGTCCCGTCCCGAGTTCGAGTCCCACTACCGTTTTTTTTTACGCAGGGTCGGGCGGGACCGGGGCGAGCTCAGGACGGGGTCGGGTCGGGGTCAGGCCGTCCCGGCCCACTGGCCAGCCTTAGTTTTATCACAACTGTCATGACTCAAGTGTCATGTGAATTATGTATCTCCAAGTGCGGCTCAATAAGTTTGGTTGTCTAAATCCAACCTTTACGTAGAGACCTTAAACTTTTGAAAAAAGAATAATATTTTGTTTTTATTTTAAGTCTATATTGTTAACAATTTGAAATGTAACATTATAAAAAAGTTTTTATAGTCACTTTCTTCTAATAATTTTCAATTGACTTTTATCAACATTAGTTCATTGGCTAGACCATAAAGAATTTATCCTTTGAAAAATCTTTGTGTCAATTGAATTGGTCCCTTTTACTAATAGATCTCTTAAATATATAGTAATATTCCTTTACTTCTAAGATCATATATATTTCTAGTTATGCAATTACTTTTTAGTTGACATAGTTAAATGATAATAAATTATTAAAAGAGAAATTAAATATATATCTATGAAGTAAGTGAAAAAGTATATGTATGTCTTAGAGACAATTTGTATTAGGACAAATGTATTTTATACACATTTGTATTATTATTATTGGAGATTTATATTTTGGCATTTGCAATTATTGAATTATTAGTTGATTGTTTATAATATTCTATAATATGCGAGGTTACGTTGTTATTAATAATGTGAGATATTAATATTATAACGTAATCGATGATATGTGATAAGTCGACATGTGGTCTGCATCACATCCTTAGAGGATGTAGTATGTGCTCACCTGCTATGAGTAATGGCTACTCGTGATGGACACATGGATACTTTGGAAGTATTGGTATACCCTGCTAATATACTGTTTGTTATATTTGTCTAAAGTATGATCAGCGTGTGGGAGATAGAAGTCCTTAGACTTGAGGTCAATGCGCACCTTGTCTACAAAGTAATATACTTTGATCCTGTCCTAAGCTCAAATGCCTTATAGGTTGAGATATAGTTTGTATTTGATACATTACGATGTGGATTAAAGGTGGTAGTTGAGTCAAGATTAGGATTCATTCCTTGAATGTATATTTGAGAGAACATTCAACTTCTTAGTGATATTAGGTTGACTAAGTCGTTGGCCAATGCAATAGACATATTTAGAATATGGTCTAGTTGTCAACTAATATAGATGAGATACAATGATTAATCCATTTGGATAGACACTTGACAAATCCTAACCTTAATCGGGTGTGTCGTGAATGAAAGGATTTTATCTTACCACATAGAGGTTAAGTTTACTGGATTCTTGTAAACGTACTTCACATATTGAGTTCGTATTGCGGCTCCGTGTAGGAGTTCCGCGTAGACCTTAATTTGATTAATGTTGATATCTGAAGGCCTGTAGGGTCACACTATGTCGATTGTCTTTTCGATCTAAGGATGTATTGAGAGATTATTAAATATTTGATTTAGAATCGAGATATTTAAATAAATAATGATTGTTTTAATTAAGTCAAAATTGGATTTTGGATTTAATTAAGAATGTGCAGAAAATAAAATGAGACAGTGTAGGGCCACGTCAGCGTCGCGGCGCCCACATCATAGGGCCGCGGCGCCATGACCTAATCTGTCTCGAATTTTGGGTCGGGCCCAAGGTCAAACCCTAATTCGATTTGACCTAATTTTTCACTTATAAATTCAGACCTACACTTCATTATTCAATACACTTGACTTTCATATCGTTATTCTAAGTCTTAGAGACTCAGAATCAAAACATTCTCTCGAACCTCTGCCGGATTTCCTAGCTTTCCAAAGGAGGAAAATATTGAAGCTTGGAGCTTGCAATCGAAAGGGCATTCGTGTGCGCACCCACAGTTGATAAAGATTCTAGTTATTGTAAATATGTAAGTATCATTCAAGTCTTATGTTTACAGTTTAAAATTATCATATAGTCAAACAGTTCTACGTTTGTTGGGTTTGAAACAAGTTTTCAATATCTGCTGCGTACAACAACCTAACAAAATCCCTACAGTAAGAATATGAAAACTAATAAATTTTGGATGAAAAAAATAGAAAATTAAAATAATAATATATATAGAAGTTGATTACAAATGATGTATTACACAATCCTATGAGAAATGTATAAAAGTAGATTGACTCTTAGAGAATTGAAAAAACGATAATAAATTCCACAAGTTTTCTATTGAGGAAAAGTAAAGAGAGAATCTTTTTTAAAGAAATAAATTTTTGGCTTTTATTAATCAAATGCAACAAAAAAATAGAGTATTCAGAGTTCAAAAAATGCAAAAAAGGAAGAAAAGGAAATCTAAGTAATCTAATCCTATCCTCTTTTGACAATATCTCAAAAGGAACTTTACATTTTAATAGCCATCTAATAATGAAAAAAATTCGTGTGAAATTTCTCTTGATCTTCATCTTCATTCCTGATCTCATGCTGACTATATTTTCCTTATTTTGATTTTGATCGAAGGAATTTGAGTTTTGTCATTCAAAAAATTTCTCCCTTCTGTTGGTAGTTTTTGAAAGCTATGGAATTATTGCATCTGATCATTCTGAAAAGCTAGATTGGCTAAATAATTTGCCAGTTTATTCCCTTTTCTGAAAATATGAATCACTTGTATATGTACTTGCTGCAAGCCCTGCTTTATTTCCTCTATTTTCTGGATGAGTTCCCATGGTATTTTTCAAACATCTTGTAGTATGTTTGTCAATACCAAAGAGTCTATTTCCAGAACAATGTTGTGAACCTGCTGAACAATACACCATTGTACTACCTCATGAATTGTTGTTGTTTTTGCTACCATGTTAGTTGTTATTTTCAGCTTTTGTTCTTATGCAAAAACCAAGTCACTCCTGTCATTTCTGATACAAAAATCATAGGAGTTGATGCCTGGATTCCCCTGGCTAGCACCATCTGTATTGCATTTCAACATCCCTAGTCCTGGTAGCTTTCACCTAACTAAACAAAAGTGTAAAGTAGGCTTATAGTATTTGAACAGATTGATAATGACAAACCAGTCTGTTAGAGGTCTTGTTATCCATGGATACAATAGTTTTATCAACTGCAGTAATGTTTTTTAAACCTGGTACTGCATCATGATGTATGTTATGTTTCCACCATGCTTGATTGAAATTCTTATTTCCACATCTTCTATAGAATGATTGTTGGTAGTGCTCCAAAGATGTGCTTGAGCTTGGGATCAGGAGCTTCTATTGCCCACCATTTTGAAATAATTTGTTGTAGTTGTAGTCCTGCTATGTTTAAAACTACACAAGAAGCAAACTAGAAACATTTAAAAATAAAAATGTTATTTTTCATTTTTTTATTTATAAGAGTGTATTCCCTCCTTTTCAATTTATGTGAAAGTTTGACTCGGCACGAAAAAAAAGACTTTTAAAATTTATAGTTTTAAAAGTTTAAAGGATAAAAGGTTTTGTGAGTCCATGACATTTGTATGAGCTATAAAAGCTTCTCATTAAGGGTGAAACATATAAAATCAAAAGTTAAATTATTTCTAAATATAAAAAATATCATTCTTTTTTAAAATAATTTAATAAAAAAATTGTGTCACATAAATTATATTTTTTCACATAAATTACATGAATGAAAATGAAGTACTTTTTTTACTTAAAATACTCAATACAAATTTATATAAGTCTATTGTGGGTAAAATTTGAGGGGCCCACAAGGGAGGCCTAAAGCAACTGCTTTAGTTGATTCACCCATGAGCCGGCCATGTATATCTCCACTTTGTCCGCTTGGGCAACTCAATTGATTATCAAGGGGGATATTTGGAAAATGGCCAAGGATCGAATCCTGTCAGCGGCAGTGTGGGGGTTACTTCTTAAAATAAAGGAGGCCCCCTTGTGCGCAGCGTGTTACTAGTCTAACATTTGAAATCAATTGAGTCACCATGATTTACCTCCTTCACAGACCTATCGGACCGAGGTGTGGGGGCTCCTGGGGTGGGAATTCCACCTTTTTATTTGGAAAATGTATATCTCCACTTTCATATGTCTACTTTTATGTTTCCTAGTATCTTTTTCGAGTCCCATAAGGTGCATAACAATTAAATTTCATAAGATTTTTGTTAATAATCTCTATTTATATCAAATAATATTATTTATAATTGTTTCAGGAATAGGCAATATAAAACGAGTTTTCCCATAATGTAGTTTCATTATATTTAGCTTATTGAAATGACACTTCTTTTTAGGGATGAAAGACCCCCAAGATTCTCTCTGAAGTTCCACTGAATTATTGAATGAATGAGTCAAATAATTTCCTCATTGAGGAAAATGCAAAGTCTAAAAGTATAATTGTGTCACGACTTAAATCGAGCACTTAAGTCATGATAGGCCACCCAACGAGTCACTATTCATTAGGCGAATCCTCAAAGATAGAACATGCGGATAACATAGAACATGTAAGGGAGAAGTACTACTAAAACTGCCTTAATATAAATAGGTGCAAAAATATAATAAAAAGTAGAGAAAGTTAACATATAAACTGCAACAATGTACTAAGTCATGAAACACTAGAATCTGAGGTATCACTGAATCGAGATGCAACTCGATAAAAGGAAATAGACTTAAAGTAAATGATAGGAGTTGAAGTCCCCTCCAAGGAATAGTGGTGGCTCACCTCAAATAGATAACACTGATAACTGGATAGAATCACTAGCCAGCAATTGAATCTTCATCTACTAAACCTGCACACATATAGTAACTGTGAGTCTAGATTACATAGCAAGATCATCGACTCGCTCTATCAGCTTACCCATGTAGAAATTTTTTAGACGCTGGTAGTACATATAAACTCCTCATCATGGCAATACAAATATAAAAATGAAATACAAGTAAAGAAACTGAACTGAAATCATGAACACATATAATGAAAGTAGACATGATGTATAACTGTTAGAACTGTTATGGGGTATAGGTTACCTATATGACCCTTCTAGCGTAGTACATAAGGCACATGTCTGACCTATCTTTGATCCGCTGGTGCATGTCTGACTCACCTAGTACGGTACATCAACTACACATCTTACCTGATATTAGAATTACCAACTCAAGGATATCATCGTGTTCGAGATGAATGAATTGCTAAAGCTAGTATGGGAACGTGATCACTCTCACTCAAGCTCAAGCCCATCTATTGCGTCGCGAGTATGTACAATCAATCTCAACATGTTGTCTATACATAAGAACATACATCGCTCCCAGATTGTGTGTGATGTAACTATGTGATAATGTATGCTAAACATCTAAATAGATATCACGGAGAAGTAGACAATTGTTGAAATCTAACTGAGTGATAAAGTATGCTAAATAGCTAAATAATATCATATTTGTTGATCTGCTTTGATGGCCATATTTCATACAAGTATTTATCATGTGTATATATATTCATGAAATATATCATATATATATATATATATATATATATATATATATATATATATATATATATATATATATATATATATTACAAGGCATATTCATGAAATTCATAGGCTTACAAGCCAAACATATTCATGCTCATGTGTTTGGGAGATGCACAGATTACCGAGAAGGTCAATACCTGAAACTACGATCAATGTAGGATAAGGATCGCTCCACCCAGCTAGGACAATTCCTTCATGTTACACATTATGAGTTATTAGATCCATTCATGTCATGTTCATGTCTCGTACCCCGACAAAGTACGAGATAACTTAGCTAATCAGGCATAGATCATACGTCATGTTCCCACGTGGTGGTTACATGTTGGTTATACTAATGCTCTCCCCTTTATTATAAGTTATCATGTTGTATTATATTCATGTGAGATATTATACATGTTCATGCTCAGATTACAGTTTCAGTTTCATTTCCTATAATTTCATGTGTTTGTTTATTCTTTCAGTTACTTTACATACATTATAATTCAAATGTATTTACGTCCCTTTTTGCTCGGGGCCTAGAACTTCACGGTTCAGGTAATGAGTTTCAGGACGATAGATCTGCTCATTAGGAATTCATCAATAGCAGCTATTGGTGATCCCTATTTCATTCGGGGTGTTAACTTTATTTATTTTCATGTTATGATTTACAGTAGAGGTATGTCAGGGCCTTGTCCTAGTAAAATAGTATTGCAGTCAGACTCATATTCAGAGGTTTCATAGACTAGTTTAGCATGTCATGTTAGATATTCAGTATTCAGACTTATCATATTTTCTAGATTCTACAATTATATTTTAGACTCTCTCTAGAACTTTTCTCTCTCCCCGACCACCACAATCCCGCCACCGGTGACCACCTTCCTCACTGGTAAAATGCAGGTTTTATCGTCCCTTCTCCCCTCTCTCCCTCCCCTCAAAAGACACTCATCATCCCCCCCCCCCCCCCCCCCCATTCCTATTTTATTTGTTTTCTTGCAGGGGAAACACCTATCAACATAGAGCCCCCGACGCCGAACAAATCCCCTTGGCAAGAATCAGGCGTATTTCTCGGAATCCACCATCACAATCGGACACCCACTCAATCCTCGGTGATTTCTACTCCTTCTCTTCTATTCTCCCTTGGCGTGACTGTTTGTTGGGATTACATTTGTTTCTTTTCAATTTTATTGGCCTGTGGGTACATTAAATTAGACCCTTTCAATTTCGTTGGTTGGTGGGTCTATTGGGTCTTCTGCTTGATCAAGTGTGATGTGTTATATTAGGTATATTGTTGGTCTATTTGTTTCATTGTTTCATCATTTTTTTGTTCCTATATCATTTCTTGCTTAGTTTCATTGTTTCATTTAACTTTCCCTAAATCCCCTAAATTAGTTGTATCCTTCTTCTTGATCCCCTTTACTTCTAGACTTCAATTTTAAATTTTGGTGTACTTCCGACTGACTTGTTGAGCTTGGTCTATCTTTCTCGTGAGTTAATTAATTGCCTTAGTCTAAGTACTGCATTTTTCTTGCTTTGGGTAGCTGATTTAGTTATTGTATTCTCTGCTTGCTTTATTGATTATAAGATTCATACTTTTCTTATTTCTTGCAATTAGATATATTATAGTGTTTGTATCTAGTATTTGTGACTAGTGGCTCTGGTGAATGATGGTAGACTAGGGTCATGTTCTCAGTCGGAGATGGGGACAAGGGGTAGGGGTAAGGGAGATGGTGGGCTAAGAATAGGGTCTTCCAATATTGGGACTTTAACGGAGAAGACTATAGAGCTAATTAAGATTCTTAAGAAGAGGAAGATTAATATAGCATGTGTCTAGGGGACCAAATGGGTAGGACCTAAGGCTAAAAATGTAGACGGGTATATGTTATGGTTCTCTCCCCGCCCACCACAACCCCGCCACCGGTGACCACCTCTCTCACCGGTAAAAGGTAGGTTTTACCGTCCCTTCTCCCACCTCTCTACAGACACTCATCATCCCCCTCATTCCTATTTTATTTATTTTCTTGCAGTGAACCAGCAGGGAAACCACCCATCAACATAGAGCCCCCGACGCCAAAAAATTCCCCTCGGCAAGACGCATGTGTACTATGATCTTAACTTGTGGCCCTCACATGAATGGGTTCATCTTAGCCAAGAAGATCTTGAGAGCAGGCTACTATTAAATGACTATGGAAACCAACTGTAGTAGATTCGTGCAGAGATTCCATCAATGTCATATCCACGGAGATTTAATCAAGGTCCACCAAGTAAACTCAACATCATGAGTTCACCTGGTCATTTGTCGCTAGGGGTATGGACGTCATCGGGGCTATAGATCCAGTAACATCGAATGGACATCAGTTCATTTTGGTTGCTATAGACTACTTTACGAAATAGGTTGAAGCTACCTCTCACAAGTTAGTGACAAAGAAAGTAGTAGGACACATTGTCCGAAACAATATCATATGCCGGTTCTGCATCCTGGAGTCGATCATAACTGACAATGGAGCGAATCTGAACAATCATCTGATGAAGGACATTTGTGAGTAATTTTGCATAACTCATCAGAACTCGACTGCCTTCATGCCACAGATGAATGAAGCCGTAGAGGTAGCCAACAAGAACATTAGGAGGATCTTAAGGAAAATAACCGACAACTATAAATGTTTGCATGAATAGATACCCTATGCATTGCTAGAATACCAAATGACTACTCGGACATCAACCAGAGCAACTCCATACTAACTTATCTACGGTACTGAAGCAGTAATACCAATTGGAGTAGAGAAATTGTCATTCAGAATCATACAAGAAGTAGAGCTGGACAATGTTGAATGGGTTCGGAGAAGATATGAGCAACTGGATTTGATTGATTAAAAAAGGATAGTTGTTGTATGCCACATTAAACTATTCCAACAAAGAATGGAAAACGCCTTCAATAAGCGGGTCGGAGCCCGTATCTTTCAAATGGTACAATTGATACTCAAGCGCGTGTTCCCACACCAAGACAAGTACAAAGGAAAGTTCGCACCCAACTAGCAAGGACCCTACATGGTGTCGCATGTTACTATTAGGATGAGCTATAATCCTCGCAGAATGGACGGCCAAGAGTGGCCCAAGGCAATCAACTCGGACGCAATCAAGAGATACTATGCGTAGAAGACACGCCTCTTATTTTGTAATCACTCTTTACTTGTAATCTCATTACCTTTACTTGTAATCATACTTCTTTTCTTGTAATTGCATTTCTCTACTAGTAATCGCAATAGAAAACCAAATGACATTTCCTTGTAATATGAACTATGCGATGACATGATTCCTATAGCGGGATACGTAGGCGTCCATTCAGGACTCGGTCTCATTATTATAAAAGTCAACTATCTTTATTCCAAACTATATTTGACCTGATTCCCAATATGGGATACGTAAGCGCTCTTTGAGCTCGGTCGCACTAAACACAAAATTAAAGAAAATCCTAGGAAGCCTCTAAGACATATAGGATTCAGAGGCCGCCTTTAGGATACAATTATCTCCCACTTACAACTGGGCAGAAGTTTTGAGAAGATCTCAAAAATTTCAGCGACAGTACCGGCACAAGAGTCATTCGGTCTCAGACATTCAATTAGGGTAATTTTTTTAGAGGGACTCAAAAATTCCTCTGCAATGATTCGACATGAGAGTTCGCTACAAGACAATTTTCAACTGGGGATTTTTTTTCGAGAGGGTCTCAAAAATTTCATCAAGACAAGCAAAAACACACTCTGAGTGCCAAAGATAGTCAAAGAACCTTGCTCAGAATGCATATTCTTGACATTAAGTTTAAATATATTTTAATATATATTATCAAATGCTTTAGTCAAAAATCATTTTATGATTAGCGCTTCCCAAATACGTTTTCAAACTCTAACTTAAAATTCATCTCTCATAATACCGAGCCCAAAGGGAGGATCGATACTGAAAAAATAGAGAAATGACGCAATAGAATTCGACGACACGGATCGATCCCATAGGAACTAACAATTTTTTGTGTTGGCATGTTCTCAAAATGTCGTCAAGAGGACAACATTTTTTCTACTAACTTGTTTATTCATAAATGAAAGGTACCACAAAGAATAAACTCTGACACCGGAAGATGACAACCGGGCCATGAAAGCCACAGAAAAGAAAAGCACCATTAGGGTGGCACAATTGGGTTAAGATAACCATCAAAGAGACAGAGCACTACAAGGGCAACATAATCCGGCCATGAAAGCCATATAAAGGATAAAACGACCATCTGACTAAGATGACCACAACCAACAAAAGATGAAGAAGTACAATCCGGATATGAGAGTCATACAAAGGATAAAACGTTCATCTGACTAAAGGGTTACAGCTAACAAAAGGATGAAAGAAAGATAATACAGCTAAAAAGGTCATATCTGTCACGTGCAAAAATGAGCCAACAATGCCTCATGTGGCATTCGCTCAAAATCATGCACAAATGAGCCAACAATGCCGGATGTGGCATTTTCTCAAAATCCTTTGCAGAAATGAGCCAATAATGCAGGAGGTGACATTCGCTCAAAATCCTTTGCACAAAAGAGCTGATGATGTCGCAGGTGACATTCACTCAAAGCATGAGCCAGCAATGTAATAGGTGACATTCGCTAAAAACATAAGCCAATGATGTTGCAGGTGACGTTCGCTCAACATTTGCATATGAACCAATGATGTCGGATGTGGCATTCGCTCAATAAAACATTTACATATGAGTTGACGGTGTCGCAGGTGATATTCACTCAAAAATAAGCCAACGATGTCACATGTGTCATTCGCTCAAAATACGAGCCAATGATGTCGGATGTGACATTCGCTCAATAAAACATTTTGCATACGAGCCAACGATGTCACAGGTAACATTCTCTCAAAAACATGAGCCAACAATATCGCATGTGACATTCGCTTGACATTCATACAAGCAATCCAACGATACCGGAGGAGGCATCCACTCATACAAATTCAACCAAGGAGGTCACATGAGCCAGACGGTGTCAGAGGGGTCGTCCGCTAAAAAAATAGTTAGCTAAAAAAGCCACACAAGTATGATAAATAAAAAATAATCAACACATCAGGTCCCAGCATATGGAAACAGGTTGGAAGCTACCGGATGAGGGAATCAAGCAGACCAAATCCAGACGCAAGCGGAGCAAATATGGAACTTGTTCTTGGACAACCGATTGAAATAATATACCAATAAGAGTTAAGTTATCTGTACATGAGCTTGAACATCACTCCATACCGAACATGCTCGCAAATCACAAAGATTTTTGTTTTCAAGAAAAAATCCGTAACCGGTCGGGTATGCACCAGAAAAGTTTTTCAAAACCGTCAAAGGGCCATCGAGTCGAACTATAGGTGACCTGATTTCCAAAAACAGGGATATACATGCTAACTCAACACCTAAGGATTGATCACATTCCAACAAAATCATTCTGGTATTTTTCAAAGTTTTGGGGGCTTTTGATTTATTTATTAGTTTTCTAGTAGTCTAATTAAGTCAAACTACAAGTGACCTGAATCCTCATACAACCTAAAATATGTAGGAAACTCAAAGACTAGGGTTTGGCCACAATTTTCAAAAATTGTAAAAAAAATTGAGAAGTATTTTTCAATTGGTCGGCTAAAAACTAGGCCACTTAAATTTCACTGCTCAGAGATGGTCTTGCCATCCCCGAACAACGAATGGGCAGTTGTTGACACCTAATTTTTACCCTCCAATAATTTTATCTATTATTCGAAGTTCCCGAGTCACAGACGGAGTGAAAACATACTTTTTACAAGATGAAAATGATTTTACAAAATTATTCCAAAAATATTTTGGCATTTTATTTAATAAAATAGCATCCAATATATTTGTTGTATATCATATCGTGTTTTCACAATATCTGGATCATTAATCACAATTTTTAGAATTTTAAAATATAATTATGAAACTAATTATCTTAAAATTCTCATTAAAATGATCAATATTTTTTCTCTGTCAAACTTTGGAAGAATTGTTTAATTGAATGAGATATTTAAAATTACATCTCAATTTTAAATCACTTTATTCTAATTTTGCGTATTTAAATATCCAAAATTTCAAATGGTGTCAAAATTAGGCTTGAACTAAAGCTACTAATCTAATTTGGTTAAAATTGAAACATTGGGAGTTTTGTTAATTTAAAACATGACCACATTTGCAAAATGAGACGGACTTTTCAATTTCACATTTTAAAAACAACTGGGCCCCTTCAATTTCTTTTTAATGGGCCGAGCCGTGTAACCTAGACCCGGCCACTCACGATTTGGGTACAAACCCAACTCGCATCGTTTGTCTTAAGAGTCATTGCCAAGAATGGCGATACCATAGTGTACGCCCCTTGCATCAGTCCTTGGTTCGTCCAAATGGGGTAAGGGAATTAATGGCCCTTACCCTTTACCATCTACATGCCACTGTAACCCCCCCCCCCCCCCAACAATTGAGGTTACCCCTCTCTTCGTTACTTCTCTGCAATCTTTGATTTGATTTCAAACAATCTAATTTCATTGGTTGAGAACCTTTTTGGAGGGATCCCCCCAAAAAAAACTTGTTCTCCCACATCATTGGTTACTAAGGTCTGCTAGGATTTCTAAACTCTATAAAATGAGACCAATTCCTACGTTTTTACGAGTCCAGGCTTGATTATTTGGCATTCATATTTTTGAGAGCCAATTTGAGCTAAATCTGATTGATTATTACTTAATTTGGGATCCAAAACCTTTGGTGGAACCCATACTAAGCGTAATTAGTCGATTACAACTAATACCTTTTCTTTTTATGTGATTTGCAAGTCCACGAGGTTCCAGAGTAATTCTATTTCCTTGTCATTACTTTGTTAATTTTAGTAGGTTTTAGGATAATATGTGATAGTGTAATGTGTTACGTGTTGGTGGAAGTGTTATGATGCTTAAAATGTTGGTTTGAGACTTGTTTTAGCTATGAATAGGCTGTCTAGTTAATATGGTGTTCAATATGTTAGTTTGAAACTTGTTTAGCTAGGTAAACTGATTTAAGTTGATTAGTGTGTGCCTATGAAGCTTGTTTTAGCTATATACAGACTGTATAAGTTAAATTGATGCCTAAATATGTTAGTTTGAAGCATGTTTTAGCTATGTATGGGCTGTTCAAGTTAATATGATGATTAATGTATTAGTATCTTAGTTGAGTATAGATTGTTTAAGTCATGATAGTTGTATGAAGACATGTATTAGTGGTTAGAAAGGATGTTTAGTTAACTTGTTAACATATCTTGCCTTTTATATCATCGAATATTAGCTTAAAACCTAAAAAAATAAATTAAATAGGTTGGTATTTGCATTAGTTAGTTCATTTGTGTTCCTTAAGGTGGATACCTAATGTTAGCAGTCATATCATAATTGTTAGGACCTTAAATCGTTAGACATGGAAGAAAACACATTGGTCTAGCAAGTTGTGAGTGTTCACTGCCATAGTGATGACCTCAACATAACTTAGGTGAAAATCCTAGGTTTTGGATATAGCTTAATAGGGGTGTCTAAATCACTAGATTGTCTTTGGCACTCCTAAAGGACACTTAAGGTCTGTTAAATTAAGTTTATATATATCTTGGTGATATGGTTAGAGGAAGATATCGAAACTTGTTGACCTTGTCCTTTAGGATGGTATTCAACCTTACCCCCTCTTTTGTTTTAAAATATGACCTTCTCTGTTGTATTCTCAGTTAAAATGTGTGGTGTGTGGGGAATATGAAGTTTGTCAGCTCATAATGCACCTTTCCAATCTGTTCTGAATTTCTTTTGTAACCTGTGGGTATGTTTGAGGTGTATGGGATTTGGTATCTGAGAGCATATAGTTAAAAAGTAGCCATGTCCAGCATGTGTCAACTTAGTTCACTAGTTGCCTTGTTTTTAAGAAGAATAGGTATAGATGGTTTCAAACAACCCCTGCCTCATGTTTCCTCTTGAGAACTCTGTTAAGTTTGGTTTGATATTGTTCAATGTGAATCATAGAGGGGCCTGTTTGATTGAAGTGTGTGACCTGTGTGATATTATGCCAAAACCATGCTTAGAATAGCCTCTTCATATGTCTTCCATAACCACGTCGGTTTTGTTTGTTCAATTTCTAAGTTGTGTTATCCATCTTGTGCATCAATATCCTTTTTTGCATCCATGTTTAGGTACTAGGTAAACATTAAATCTCAGTTGTGTTCTTAACTTACCCAAACCTATGCTATGAATGTCTAAATAAGGAATGTCTATATTTGTCTATATGTTATACCTGATCACTTGTAACCTTATCTACTTAGTTCAAATGCATGATTAGGTAAGAAATGAAAGACTTTAGTATGTTTTGTTAGCTACCATGTGTTATTAACCAGTTGTAATGATGAAACTAAGTCTAGCATGTTAGTTTGAGTAAATGAAGTCACAATGTTTTGTATGTCAACTTCTGTGCATCCTGTTTGCATCTAGTTCATGCTAGAACCTTAGAATGTCCCTAGGAGTTGAGAATTGTTAAATTTTTTATGTTTGCATAATCCCATAAGTTTGGGTTAATTTAGATATTTCCCTCCTCATAGTCTGGTATAACTAGAATTGACCCTTGTGCATTTCTCTTTGTGCTCTCAATTCATGTGGAACTGGCAACCTTTAGCATGCATCAATAGCATGCCCATCTCTGATTTTGTGCTTTTAACCCTGAGACAAAACTGATAGCCTAGTGCAATAAGTAAGGGTCTGTTGTTTTGAGTGCCTAGTGTCTTAGTATGTTCTTTCGCTAAATGACCTCCTACTTCTCTTGTTTCTTTGCCCTTTTAACTAAGCTACTAATGAAATAGCATACTGTGTCTGTCATGCCCAATGTTTGGCCTAATCTGAATTTGGTGCATTCTGAACCTTGAGCAATACCTTGTGTCATTACTAGTATTAAGTTAAAAAAACAAAATAATAGCATGAGCCTGTTTTAAATGAAGTTCTGAAGCCTCTGTTTTTCCAACCTCTGAGTTTTATTCTTGGTTGTGACTGATGCTTGTTTAAGTTGCTTGGTGAAACCAGGATAGATCACATCTTCTCTACTTAAATTGGGCAAATCACATAGAACTGGTAGCTAGAAGTATGCTTGGTTAACTGTCAAAACATGGACACTAGAATATCGACACTAGAATATCATGGATAATTCCCTCATCATGTCTAAGTATAGGACATTTCTATCAAGTTTATTGAGTACAATATGTACAGTATTGTCAAAATAATAGTGTCTGCATTGCATAGTGCATCATGTCTCTTCCTGGGCATGTCCCTCTTGTTATCTTCCTTGTGTTAGCTTATGTAAGTGTTGGTATACATATTTGATATACATACCTTGTATTTCTTGTATACTTAGTATATTAGATGTATAGGGGCTGTATGTTATTTTGTATATCACTCATATTTGCCATGCCATGAATACTGTTGGGCCTAGCGGATTTCGTGTTATCTTCTCTTGCCTTCTTCTGCATGACCATAGCCATTGGGCTGTGCCTATTAACCTGACTGTTTCACTGCATGACCGTCAGTTATTCCCTCAAATGTGGGCTAAGCCCAATTCAATATATTTCTTTCGTTTGAATTTTGGCGAAGTGTGGGTTGTTTCTACTATTAACTACGAGCTTAAAGTATTGCAATATGTTCTGCTCCCCTTTCAATTTCTACATGATGTATGTGTGTAATTTACATCTACTTGCATTCAATTAGATAAGTTTTAGATACGTTCTAACTAATAGCCATGTTTTACCCTCCTTTTCTGCCACTGCCGTGATGACATAGGCCCCTTGGGCCTGTCAGTTCTCTTCAGCCAGTTGGGCTAAGGCCCAACTAAAACCTCTTGATTGATTCCACATAAATTGTAGCCACGCATGAAGGTCCAACTATGAGTGAAAATAGTAACTGGTGGGCTAAGGTAGGCCCACCAGCCTGAACTCAATCTTTTCAATTCATATTTGTATTATATATATGTATATACTTGTATAAAATACTTTGTATACATATTGAAACCTTTATAGTTACGACTTAGGATAGGCAAACGATACATACATCGTTTAGTTTAGAATCGCCACAAAAAAGGGATTTCAAGTAAAAACTTGATATTTTAGATTTAAGAAGATAAATTGGACTTTTTTGGACTTTTCCCAAGCTCAATACGGACTGTTTGGAGGATAAAATAACCGGACCGTCTTTGATTAAATTGAACAATTTCGGGCTTTAACGAACTGACATGAATTAATTGGACCATCATTTTTTTAAAAAAACAAAACTTTGATTTAATGGGGTGATTTAGAGGAAAAAGTGTTTGGATATGATACTGAATTTCCAAATCGGACCATTTTGGGGTTTGAGCCCAACCGATTCTAGAACGATCTTTGAACGAAAAACCAAAACACTTTTCTTGGACTTGAGTTGAGTATGGGTTTTGAGTAAAGTGTAGACTGTGGGATGACCTTTTGAAATATAGCATGAAAAGGAAAAAATTGTCTATTTTCTTAAATTCTAAACTTGTCATTTCAAAAGAATTACATTCTCTTCAACTTAAAATATTTTCAAAAGTGTATAAGGAATATTGGACTAAATAGTGGAGTTTTACTCAAACTAACTTTTGAGTGTACTTAGTCTGAAAATAAGTTGACCAAATTACCCATATGCAAATCATTTTCAGGCGGAATTTAACTCCTTGGATTTCAAAACCCCTCGAGTTTGAAATAAATGAATGACATGAATTTTGCGGGAATTTAAACATTTTGTGAAGTTTAAATATGCTATAGAACCCGAAGATCAATCGTATTCTATGGATCCTTAATACTGGGATGTCTAACACGTTCCTCAGAAGATCACCAGAACCCTTACCTCGACTCTAATTTAGAAAGATTTTTTTATTAATTTGAATAAACGCTCTCAACTTGGTTTTCCTAATTTACCTATAAATTAGGTGACGACTCTAAAAATAAATTATCCGACTTAGAACACCAACAACCTCTCAGTAGATTTTATGCCTCCGCGTAAGAGTGAATCGTAACATTGTGTATCAGTGAGGCAGGATACATGAGGTAGCGTGGCTCAGTCCACAAATTCAACAGTCTCTCATAATTCTCAAGCCCAATCAGGGAGTGGTCCAGCTAAGTCTGGTAACACAGAAAAAGATCTAAACTGCTTATATGCACTAACAGGTCATCAGGATACAGAGGCTTATGCAGATGTGGTCACAGGTGAACCGTTTTCACTTTTGACGTTTATGGCCTTATGGATCCTGGATCCACTCTATCATATGTAACCCTATTCATTTCTAAGAAATTTGGGATAAAACTAGAAAAGTTGCATGAACCCTTTGAAGTATCCACTCTAGTCAGAGAGTCAATTATAGCTAGACGAGTATATAGCAGTTGTCCAGTTAAAGTCTATCATCGCAATACAGTAGCCGATTTAGTAGAGTTGGAAATGGTAAACTTCGATGTAATCATGGGCATGGATTGGTTGTCTTCATGTTATGCCATAGTAGGTTGTAGAACAAAAAATTGTCAGTTTTCAATTTCCCAGTGAACCAGTCATAGAATGGAAGGGTGATGCAGTAGCACCCATAGTTATGTTTATTTCCTATCTTAAAGCCAAAAAGATGATATTCAAGGGGTATATCTACCATCTAGTTCGGGTTAGGGATGCAGATACCTAGACCCTAACTCTTCAATCAGTAGTATAAGTTGTCAACGAGTTTCTAGAAGTTTTCCTGAAGATCTTCCCAGGGTCCCTCCTGATAGGGAGACTGACTTTGAAATTGATTTACTTCCTGGCGCTAAGACGATATCTATTCTGCCATACAAAATGGCTCCAACAGAGCTAAAGGAATTAAAAGCCCAGTTGAAATATCTCCCTGATAAGGGATTTATTAGACCAAGTGTCTCACCATATGGTGCACCTGTCTTGTTTGTTCGAAAGAAAGATGGATTTTTGCGTATGTGTATTGATTATCGGTAGTTGAACAATGTCACCATTAAGAAAAAATATCCTCTATCCAGAATAGATGACCTATTCGATCAACTTCAGGGTGCCCAGTGTTATTCCAAGATTGACCTCAGATAAGGGTACCATCAGCTTATGGTTAAGGAAGTTGACATTCCGATAACCGCCTTCAGAACTCGCTATGGTCATTTCGAATTTTGTGTCATGTCATTCGGATTAACGAATGCACCAGCTGCTTTCACGAATCTCGTGAACAGAGTCTTCAAGACGTATCTTGACCTTTTTGTCATTGTCTTCATTGATGATATTCTAGTCTATTACCGTAGTGAGGCTGATCATGCAGTACATCTACGAATAGTGTTGCGGACACTTCAAGACCGCAAGCTCTATGCGAAATTTTCCAAGTGTTAATTTTGGCTAAAGTCAATAGCATTCTTAGCCCATGTGATTTCAGGCGAAGGCGTCCAAGTTGATTTTTAAAAAATAGACGCTGTAAAAATTGACCTAGACCCACTTCTGCTACAGAGATACAAAGTTTCTTGGGTTTGACAGGCTATTACAGGCGCTTCATACAAGGTTTTCTTCAACTCCGTTGACTAGATTAACTCAGAAGAAAGTCAAATTTCAGTGGTCAAATGCCTATGAGTGTAGTTTTGAGGAATTAATTACAAGACTGACTTCTGCTCCAGTGTTAACATTTCCAGAAGGAACCGAAGAGTTCGTAGTGTATTCTGATGCGTCAGGAATTGGTCTCGAATGTGTTTTAATGCAACATGGTAAGGTTATAGCTTATGCATCTATACAACTTAAGCCTCATGAGATGAATTATCCGACTCACGATTTAGAATTGACAGTCGTCATTTTTGCACTCAAGATATGTCACCACTATTTATATGGAGTTCACGTTCACATTTTCACAGATCACAAGAGCCTTCAGTAAATTTTCAAGCAGCGGGAGTTGAATTTTAGACAGATGAGATAACTTGAATTTATAAAGGATTATGATGTGGATGTTCTCAATCATCCGGGGAAAGTGAATATGGTAGCCAATGCTCTTAGTCAGTGATCCATGGAAAGCTTAGCTCATGTTGAAGAAGCAAAGAGAACCATGACGAAGGAAATTCACCGACTAGCCAGTCTAGGAGTTTGACTCATGGACTCCGACGATAGTGGTGTTGTTGTCCAGAACAAGTCGGGATCCTCCTTAGTAGCGAATGTGAAGGAGAAGTAGTTTAATTATCCCTATTTTTTTGTAGCTGAAGGAGGGGATTCACAAGAATAAGACTATGGCTTTTGAACAAGGGGGAAATGACGGTACTTGGAGGTACCAAGGCAGGTTACATGTTCCAGATGTGGATGGACTCAAAGAGCGAATCATAGCAGAAGTGCACAGTTCCAGGCATTCTATCCACCCAGGTTCTACAAAGATGTATCATGATCTTAAAGATATTTATTGGTAGAACTATATGAAGAGAAATGTGGCAGATTTTGTAGCCAAGTGTCCGAATAGTTAGCAGGTGAAAGCCGAGCACTAGAGGCTTGGTGGGTTGGCTTAGAAGAATTAGTATTCATGTTTGGAAATGGGAGATGATAAACATAGACTACTTGACAGGTCTACCTCGCTTATCCCGAAGGCATACTTTGATTTGAGTGATTGTGGAATGACTTACTAAATTAGCCCACTTCTTGCTAGTCAAGACCACAGATTCAGCAGAGGATTACACTAAGTTATATATCCGTGAAATTGTCAGTCTTCATGGGATCCTAGTGTCTATTATTTTGGGTTGTGGTGCTCAATTCACAATGCACTTTTGGAAGTCCTTCCAGAAAGGATTGGGTATCAAGGTAAATCTCAATATAGTTTTTCATCCTCAGATAGATCGCCGGTAGAGCGAACTATTCAGACCCTCGAGGATATGTTGAGAGCATGTGTCTTATATTTCAAAGGTAATTGGGATGATCATTGGCATCTCATTGAATTTGCTTATAATAACAGCTATCATGCTAGTATCCAGATGACACCATTTGAAGCTCTGTATAGGCGAAGGTGTAGATTGTCAATTGGTTGGTTCGAAGTTAGTGAAGTAGAATTGTTAGGAACAAACTTGGTCCACCAGGCTATGGAAAAAGTTATGTTGATTGAGGAGTGTTTATAAATGGATCAGAGCCACTAAAAGTCCTATTCGGATGTGAGGCGTAGAGACTTGGAGTTTCAGGTTGATGATTGGATGTTTTTGAAAATTTCACCTACGGAAGGTGCCATAAAGTTTGGAAAGAAATGGAAACTCAGTCCCAGATATATCAGACCATATAGGATCCCGCGAAGAATTGGCCAAGTGGCTTATGAGCTTGAATTTCCATAAGATTTAATTGTTGTACACCTGGTGTTTTATGTCTATATTGAGAAAGTGTGTGGGAGACCCGTCGCTAGTTGTTCCTACCAAATCCATCATAGTTAAGGATTGTCTAACCTATGAAGAGGTCCATGTGGCCATTCTGGATCATTAGATTCGAAAGTTGAGGACTAAGGAAGTTGCCTCAATGAAAGTGTTGTGGAGAAGTCAGAAAGTTGAAGAGGCTACATGGGAAGCCAAAGAGGACATGAAGTCCAGATATCTGCACTTATTCGAGGAGCAAGCAGAAAGCGTACAAGGTAAACACCTTCAATATTCATGTCATGTCCCCTGTGTTGCCACGTCTCATGTTTCACGTTCATGTACTCATTACTCATATCTTATGCACCCATGTTCATGTTTTCATGCAATCATGTCATTAAGATCCCATGTTCCATGTCATGTTTCTTCACGTTCATGTACTCATGCCATGTCCAGTCTCATTCTTAATCATGACCCATCATTCGAGGACGAATGATCCAAAGAGGGAGATATTGTAACACTTCATACCTTCAAAGTAGACCATGTTCATGAATCCTGAGTAAAAGAAATCAAGACAGGAAGTCTAAAGTTAAAAACCCAGTTTCAATTCCGTAATTCCTGTTTTACGCCGTGTTTATACGGACCGTACAAAGTTGTATGGACCGTAGAAAGTTCACCGTACAATGACTGTTGACACCCAATTTTGTCCCGTCTTTTCTAATTTATTTACAATTTTAAATATTTTCGGACACCTCAAAAACAATTTTAATATAGGCATGTAGATTTATATATTATTATTTTCAATATCATTATTTATTATTAATATTATTATTGTTCACATGTTTTACTATCATTTGCCTTTTAAAAAAAATCATAATCATAATGTTACCCTAATATTCTATGTTATTTTATTTTTCGCAAAACGACATCGCATTTTCCATTTTAAGCATTTTAAAACATTTTGCAAATATATGTTTTATTATTATGACATCGTTATATCTTATTTTAAATAATTTACATTTTTCCTTAGAGCAATTTTAATAATAAACCTCTTTTATATTTTTAAACCCATGACCCATTTTATTTCCCAACCCAAAACAAACAACACCCAATTTAAAAGGGGGCAGCCCAATTGACCACCCCTATTTTTTTTGCCTACCCACAACCCACCGAAGTCCACACCCGAAATCAGCCCAAAATCGGCCACCTTTCTTCAACCCACCGAAGCCCAAACCCATTGGCCCACTCAACCGCCCCAACACCCCTTTTCCCCCTTTATTCAAACTGGTCAACCCCTATACCCTATCCCCCCAAAATTCGCGACCCATACCAATCGCCGACATCGCCGCCTGACACCACCAACCTACCCCATCACCTCACCGACCCATATCCCCTCAAATCCGCCCCAAAATCGTCACTTTATTTTTGAATTTCAAACTCAATCGAAAAGGGGTATGGGGGTGAACGTTGGGGGGAAAACCTTCTATAAATACCCCTTTTTGTTCACTGTTGGAGAGGTCGGTTTTTGTGGATTATTGTCCGAAAATGAGGGAGTTTTGGTCTTTTTTTTTGTCAGAGTTTAAGTCAGTTTTTGTGGATTTTTTGTCCGAAAATCTAGTTTAAGTTTTGAAATCCGAAATCTTTCTTAAGGGTATTTGTTTTATTTGTACGTGTTTCTTCACTTCAAAAAGGGTACTTTTTGGAGTTGAATTTAAAAAACAAATCGAAAACAAGGTCGGTTCTTGAGGTCCGAAAATAAAAAATCTGAGGTCTGAAAATCAGAAAGGAAAACTTGTTTATTCCTAAATCTTTGGGTTGAAAATACCCCTCTCGTTTCATAATCTTTAAATCCAAAAATACTCTTTTTTGTTCCTAACTTTCAATCCAAAAAAAAATCTTTTCTTTTGTTCTTTACGTTCCGTTCGATTCTGTTTTGGGTCAGGTTGCAATCCAGGTCGGGTCTAGAATCCAAAGCTGCTCTTTTTTCTTCATAATTTTCATTCGAAAACCCCTCTCAATCTTTAAAATATTGCATCTTTTCTGTTCTTTATTTTCCAGTCGAGTCGGCGTTCCGGGTCGGGTCGGGTCCGAGTGCAGAATGTCATACTTAGTTGTAGCCTTGTGATGATTTACTCGCTGTATTTCTTGGCTCATTGCGACTGCTTTTACGAGGTAGTTTGTCATTGTTCGATTGCACTTTAAGGCTACTTTGATACCATCGGGAAGGTAAGATTTCTTGTTCTTACATTCCACTTTCTTGTTGTTTGTTGCTGTTTGTTGCGGCTGCCTATTATGGTTGGTTGTGGTGCTACAAATAATTGAAATGTTGGGTTACTGTTTTGAGCAATTACTACATCTTGATGCCAAATTATTAGCATAGGTACTACCACATTTTCAAGCTTAATTACTGCTACACCTGCTACTATTTTGATGCCATTTATGGTTACTGTCGATGCTACTGGTTGCTATTGTTTGACACTGCATTCTGCCTAAGTTGTTGCTCTCTTTAAAATGTCAAACCTGATGTTATTTTGGCTACTGTTTCATTATAAATTGGTTAGTCATGATCTCACAATTGATTGTATGTCACTTGAAAAAATTGCATATGTCTTCCTGTTCAAATCCATGTAGCTACTATTTTTTCATAGCTCTATACTACCTAGTTAAATGCATGTTTGGAAGTAAAATGAAGACCCAAATTTCTATGCTAAGTTATGTCATGTGCCATTAGCAGTTATTAAGGACAGAAACAGATCAATACTAGCATGGTAACTGAAGAGTTGACTTGCAAAGCCCTGCCGATGTGTGTATATGTTGATCGTACAAAAAATGTTGAGTGTTTGCTTTATTTTGTACTATATTTTACTCTCACATAGACCAACTAAGATATTTAAATTCCATGGTTAATTTGAACTTGACTCTGCTATGCCTAAGCCATGTCTTTCTTAAGAGTGTTTGTCTTGATTTCACTGCTGTGTAAATTCTTATGTATTCTGAGAGAGAGTTTTTAAAACCTAAAGCATTATCCTAAAAATGGTCTTTATCTTTGGGTTTGTCAACTCACAATTAGCTTAGAATTTTATGAAGTTTTACCTCTGTTTTGATATACTAATACTTATTAGAGAACACATGTTATTTCTGATGCTGAAATGAACTAGGATCTGTCATATTGCGTTGGTATTATGTGTCATATGATTTAAATTATGAACCTGAGAAAGTTTAGTTGAGTGTTTGCATTAACTTGTTTAAAAATATGGTCTAAAGGTCTGTGTTTCCATTCCTTCCTTCCATCTTATGTCTTGTTCATGTCTTTATTTGAGACTTTTAGAATATATATGTTGGTTTTTATATTTATCTTGTTATGCTGGTTGAAAGCCAAGACAAGCTTCAGGTTTGGTTTATCCTTCTTCGATAGCCTGCTATGCCTAAGGTTCTAGAAACCTTTTTGAATCTTGTTGCGGCATCAGAAATGAATGGTAGTAGCCCCCTTTGTCTTCTTATCTTTCAAATTTGAGGTTTAGTGTGAATGGTCTTTAAGTTTACCTTCCCCTTTATGTCTTTGATGTGCTACCAGTGGTTGTGGTATCCTGCTGTACCTTGAGATTCTGGATACATATCATCTTTAAATAGCTCTTGTTATGGGTTTGTTCTTTTTGGCTGTTGATTCTGAGACTGCCAGTTGCTGCAATACTTGGGCTGATTACTGCACTTTTGAGCCATTATTCTGCTGCCGCGTTTGCCGCGCACAACTGCTGCAATCTTGGCCATTCACACCTCTTTTCAGAAATATTTTACTGCTGCATTTTGAGCATATTTGATGTCTTATCACTGCTGTATTTTAGCCCAAATTACTGTTGTTTTCTTGGCTGAAAACAGTTGCTTTAAGACTGTTTCGGACAATCCACTGCTGTGTTTCAAGCCCACTGCTTCTGTGTTTTCAAGCCCAATGCTGCAGTATTTTTTGAACCCAATTGTTGTTGTTTTCTCGGCTAAAAACAATCGCTTTAAGACTGCTTCGTACAGCCGCAATATTTCTGAAAGGTCTACTGACTTGAACAAAATACTACACTTAGGCCAATGAAATTGAATTTGAGGCCGCGTCCCTTCGAAAAATGTCTCTCGATTTCGATTTTACTGTTTTGGTATTATTTTACTAATTTGAACAAATACTACACTTAGGCCAATGAAATTGAATTTGAGGCCGCGTCCCTTCGGAAAATTCCTCTCGGTTTCGATTTTACTATTTTGGTATTATTTTACTGATTTGAACAAATACTACACTTAGGCCGATGAAATTGAATTTGAGGCCGCGTCCCTTCGGAAAATGCCTCTCGGTTTCGGCTTGCTGCATTGGTATAATTTACTAATTTGAACATGATACTACACTGGCCGATGAAAATATCCATCGATTTTGAGTCCTCCACAGTTGGAAAGACGGAAATAAAACTTTTGGGCAAGGATGAAAACTTAATTTTTTTTTTCATCCGAGAGATCAACATGTTTAGTAGGCGAGGCAACTAAAATGACCAACGAGTTATATGTTCGCAGACACGACGTGATTGGAATGATCTTTTCAAAATTTAAGTCTGAGCCCTCCGTAATCAAAACATTTACTGTTTTGGATACAGATCCGAAGTTATTTATATTCAACTGTTTCTAACCGTTTGTTCTTGACAGCTTGCAAGGAACAAAGTCAACGAAGGCAAATACTCCTCGGAGATTATTTATTTTGTTGTTGTTTTTACTTTCTTTAATTCAGCTTTATCTCATTTATTTATTATACTTATGTAATTATTGAAATGCTTAGAATAGGTAGACTTAGAATTAATTAATAGGGTAGTCTAAAACTGGAAATTCGTCGCTAGTTTATTTATTTTTAGGCTCGGTTAGTTCAAACTTATAAATCCTCTGCTACTTTATTTATTTTTAGGCTCGTCATGCATAATCAGAATTTTCAAAAACAACTTTGATCATCTTCTATTCACTTTATTAATCATACAAATAAGTTTATTTTTTTCAATTTGCAACTCAATGATTTCCAAAAATTACTCTTTGGCATTATAAATAATTCGTTTTTCTCCTTACTATTAATTGTTACAAATGCAAATTTTTTCAACTCTACATGTATTTTTCTTTAATATCATACAAATGCATACTTGTACAAAATACATCCTTTACTAAATACTTGCAGCATCATTTTAAGTTTATATTTTAAAACATGCATTTTCCTTAGTACAATATTTAACGTGAGTTTGACCGGACAACCACAAGTTAGCGGATCTTAAATGATGCCTAACCCCTTCCCTTTAGGATGATAAAGAACCCTTACCTAGAATCTCATTAGTTTCGTAGATCATAAAAATGGAGTTATTTTGCAGCATTTAGTTAACATTTAGGTGCCCTAATTCACCTTAGAATAATTAGGTGACGACTCCTCAACAAAGCATTTTTTTTATCCAATCCAGAAGGAATCGACGTCATCGCGTCGCGAAAGCCCGCGGGTTAAAAACAGGTGCGCACAATGACTATCAAAATCAATGGGATACGGTGGCTTATACGGATCGTATAAATTTATACGACCGTACCTTTTGACCGTAGAAATACCCCCAGCCTTTGGTGATCACTTGAATTTTGCAACTCGATAATGGCCCTTTACATAGACCGTACTTCTTAGCTTACAAATTGTACGGACCGTACAATATGGGCGTAGAAATTCCCGACGACTGAACATTATATATACACAAATTTCAGTTCTTTAATTCTTTTTCATTCCTTCCAAATCTTAGCACGAAGTTCTTCTCCTCCCAACATTTTCCTACATTAAGGTAATCTTTTTTCATGTATTTTCACACGATTCTAATCAAGTATACTCAAGTCCTAAGTAAAACAATTGATTCTTAACCTAGGATTTTCAAGAAAATCCATCTCAAGGAATTAAAGTTCGGGCTATGAGTTTCTTCTTCAAAGTTCAGACCTTTATTACAAGTTTTGGAGCGATTAAGGTATGTAGAGTTTCTATCCACGTATGATAATGTTATTGTTCTTCCCCACACCACGTTCATCCATGAAATATGTATTTCCATAACTTAAGGTTTTATTCCAAGTTCATGATAACCCTAAACTATACGTACATGTTTGTATTACTAATCTCTTAATGTATTCTTGATATTCCATTATGGTTATTGGGAACCTGTCCATAATCAATGAACACATGTTTGAATTCCATGAATTCTTATTTGCAAGTTGTGAATCATTATCACTCAATTCATGACATACAAGTCTATATTATGTATATACATATTCAGGTTAAATTACATTTACAAATCATATTTACAAGTTATATTCATGAAATTCATGGGCATAAAATTCAAACTTATTCATGTTCATATTTTGGGAGATTCACATATTACCGAGAAGGTTTAATACCTGAAAGTTAATCAATATAATATAATTTTACTGGCCCAAAAAATATATTTTGCAAAAATAATTCAAAAATACAAATCATTCTCAAAATTTACAACAAATAATTATATAAGTACAATTCTTAAGTAATATAAATATTATTTTACTAAAAAATTTAAGAAGTTACACAAGTATCATGCATCCGATTGTGAGTACATATTTTTCATTTACTATGGCAATACAAGAGAAGCAATCGGCTCCTCCAACTAATGCTAACCTAATATATAAGTAATATAAGTTAGCACCATATCCATTATTGTAATTTTCAAGCAACGGTCCAAATAACAATTTTATGCGGTTATGGATGAATTTCAAAAGGAAGAAGTGTAAAAAATAGAATGAAATGGAGTAAGAAGCGAGGAACAATTTGAGGTGCGGAATGTTATTGTTCTTACAAAAGATATTGCTCGTATTAGAAAGTCAAAAATAATATTTTTTTCAAGATACAATCACCTTGTAATAATTTCGTGGGAGCAAACAAAGCTTTACTCCCAATTTCACTAAAAATAATGTAATATATTCAAACCAGTTCACCTAGTTTAAACTTTCAAAAATTTTCTTAATATGAATGGATAGGATTTAATTGTTTATTTTGAACATTAAAGTTGATTCATCAAATTATATATAAGTTTGATAAGCAAAATTACTTATGCTTTTTATAAAGTCAATCGCAAATAAATTGTCACTCGTTCATTTCCTGAACATGTAATAAAATATAAAAAGTGTTTTAACTTGTATACATCAAATTCTTTAAGATTACTAGCTTGTTTGGTCGATCAAAAGTATTTAAAAAAAAAATCAAGTTGAGGGTGATTTAACCTGATATAGGTTATCAAAGGGAATTCTTAACCATATCCGCTAGATCAGGGACCATTTTGGCCCTTTTCTATTTTATTTTAATTGTTTGTTAGTTTTTAAGAGTGTTGGGCCAAAAGAAAACAGTCGGGGCATATTATGGCTCAATAGGCAGGTGAAGGATATTTTAAAGCGATAATTTCAATAATTCACAATGTAACATAAGAAATTACATTTTATACCATATTTTTAATTTACATTTATGTAGCTAATATTCACGGTATACAATATTATACAACTTTATACACCTGGAGTAGACATGTATCAATCTTGTATAAAAGTGTATACACAATATTATATAATAATATACAACTTTATACACTTACTAGAGACAATGTCAACCTTGTATAAAAGTGTATAAAAGTGTATAATAGTATATAAGAGATGTTTAAACACACTTTGACACTGTTATACAAAATTATACAAACGTATAGAAAGTCCTCGGCCAGATCTGAGTTTTAAGACAACCACATCATTTTTCAGTGTGAACCGGCGAACTAGAGGGGAGAGGGGGGGGGGGGGGACGTTAGTGGCTGTTTGGTTTTGGCCAACTGAACCCTGCCAATCGCGGTAGGTGGTGGTGGTTCGCTGTCACTAGGCAATGGCAGGTGAGAATGAAAGGAGCGAAGGGATAGGGTGTTTGGCTCGTCGCCGAAGTTGGTGATGCTTTGCCGGACTCCGGCGTGGAGCAGACAGTAGTGATGGAGAAGAGGGGAACAAAGCAGACAACATGGACTTCTTGGTGGTTTGTGGGTGGTGGTGGACGAACGGAGCAGGGAGAAGGGGGAGCTAAGGTTCCTGGTTGGAAGCGTCGCCGGAGATGGCTCCATCTCTGGAGCAGTGACTTTAGTCGGAGAAGAAGGGAAAAAGGGGAGGTATGTTGCGTAAAATGAGAGAGAGTGTTTTTGAGATATGAAAGTTAGGAAGTGAGAGGATGAAAGAAAAGTAAAAAATTAGCCCTTTTCGGGTAATTTAAGAAACATTGGCTAATCCGGATAAATATTTTCTTCAAATTATTATACAATGTTATTTTCCCAATTTTAAAACCAAATCTAATAGATTAGGGGTGGTTTTGACTTAAACAAAAGTGTGTATCAAAAAGAGCAAATTAGTCATGTCAAAATTCTTTAAACTAATGATAAATATGTTTAAAAAATTGCTACAAAGAGAATTAAATAAGGGAGGTAAGCTTAATATCGTAAACCACTAGAGAATTTTTATGTTAGAAAATCAAACATGAGATGAGGTCTCTGAAATTATCCCCTTTATATTTTTTTTTACCAAGTATAACCCTTTCTGTTTTCTACAATAGTTTTACCGTCTGAAATTATCGCACCGCTTATAAAATAAACCTGAGTTGAATGAATACAAATGACTCATATAACTTAACTAATTTGGAGTTGCAGCATAATTAGATTGATTAATCGTTCGGAGGGTGTAAATGTTGGCAGCATGGAGTTAAAGTTACATTGGATTTCCAGCAACAAACATACAATCCAGAAATAAGGAGATAAAAGTGACATTGGATTTCATGTACTCATAAATTATTATTTCATCATCCTTTGAAGAAATTGTCCAGCCTCAACATAAACCAATACTGCACAATGACAACAAAGTAATACTAAAACTTCTCTACCTAAGCTACAGGACTTGCCTGACATTTGAGACATAGAAAAGTATATTAAAAGAATGCAAAAAATACAGAAGTGTTGCATGTTTTCCATCCATCGCACTTCCTTCTACAATAGAACAATGGTACTAGAACATTACTATAAGGCCTTTCATGTGTTTGTCCCTTTAAGTTCTTTTAATCTACATACACCAAGGTAAACAACAACTGCAGCTTCACTTAATAAAATGACCATCAAACATTACTAGCAGTTGACGCCACATTGACCTCTTGCAGCAGTTTTTGTGGCGTCAGATGAGAAGGGATCAATGTGCCCCCAGAGCAATGAGAATATTGACGCGAGAAGAACGGACCAGACAATAACAATGGTAGGTGTACGGTTTTGCCGTCTCAACAGACCTTTGAGGAAAGGATACAAGTGGACAATGACCCAAAAGGCGAAGAACAACTTTCCAAATAGAGGACCCCATGACTGATACCCACTGTTAATGGCATATGAAACACCAGCCACTATTCCTAACAAGTTCACAATAAGGACCGTAGTCGGAGGAATGATGAGAGATGTCCATTTGAACACATAAAGCTCTGCAAAGTCTCCATCTTAATCAGATGCCTTTGACGTGACTGTGAAGTTAGTGTCAATCCCAGCAAGCACTTTCAGTAAACCTTGGAAGACGGCAAACAAGTGAGCTGATGTACCACCAATAACCCAGAACTGTTCATTTGTCCACCAGTCTTCAATGCTCACACCACTCCACCTAAGCTCCAGTATACTAGTTGAGAAAATGGAAAGGAAAAGAAGAATGAACCACATACCAGCATAGTTTCTTATCTGCGGGAATAATTGAAACAGATACATTAATACAGAATTTTGAAGGACTTTTAGAGAAGGTACAAAAATTGAAGGAAAGAAATGTTCAAGACATCAGGTGTTGCACAATAGTAAGCCACATGCAGATAAAGTTATTGTATGCTATCTATGGATCAGATTGAAGACAACTGAATGTGTAAATATCACTAGAGGGGGCAAAAGTTCCACCAGAGTGGATCTAAAAGAGACCTTAGCTTGAACAATGGAATCTTTTCTTTCTCTTTCAAGAGAAATAAGATCAAGGTTGATTGACAAGACCAATAAGCTTAATAGGAAGTGTTTATAAAATTGTCGGAAAGCTATTTGCTGAAAGATTGAAGAAGATAATCTGGAAACTCATTTCTGGGCAACAAAATGCATTTATTAAGGGAAGACAGATCACATATGCATCACTAATTGAAATCCTAAACTGGAAACTAAATCAGGGGAAACAGGTCTCTTGTGCAAATTTGATATAGGGAACGCATTTGATCAACTCAACTGGAACTTCCTATTCATGACACTGAGAGAGATGGGCTTGGTAACAAATGGATTAAATGGATCAAGTCAACTCAAATCCAGCTGGTTGCTTCTGAAGGGACTTAGATAGGGGGACCCCCTCTCTCCATTCCTCTTCATCATAGCCATGGAGGGTCTTAGTAACATGTTAAACAAAGTCAGATATTTGCAATGGATCAAAGGTTTTGAAGTTGGTGCCAGGCCTGGGTATCATGACAGTCTCACTTCTGCTATATGCAGATGACACCCTCACCTTCTGTGGGGCAGAATAATCTCAAATGTTACATTTGAATCTAACTTTGCTTATTTTTTGAAACCGATTTAGGTTTACACATTAATATATTGAAGTGTGTCATTTTTCCTGTCAATGATGCACCTAATATGGAGGGCCTGGCTGAGATCCTATGTTGCAATACTGGCACACTGCCAACCACATATCTGGCTTCCACTTGGTGCCAAATTCAGATCTCCTGATATATGGAGTGGAGTTATAGGAAAAATTATAAGATTGGCTAATTGGCAAATGCAACACCTTTCCATGGGAGGCAGAGTCGCACTCATCAATAGTGTCTTAGATAACCTACCCACCTACCTTACGTCACTATTCCCCATTTGAGGAAAGGTCTTGAAACAGATTGATGAATATATGAGGAACTTTCTTTGGGAAGGAAGCAGCAAAACTCATAAATTTCACCTGGTTAAATGGAAGGCAGTAACACAACCAAAGTCACAAGATGGCGTGGGAATGAGAGACCTTAACAACTCACAGAGCATGCTAATGAAATGGCTATAGAGATAATGACAAGAGGATCAAGCTCTTTGGAAGGAGGTGGTGACTGCAAAACATGGCACTAAGAATCACTGGAGTACTAAAGTATCAACAGCAACATCAGATGTAGGACCTTGGAAATATATCAGTAAGCTAGGGGAGGAATGTTTCCACAAATGCAAGTTTAAGGTAGGCAATGGAGCAAATATAAATTTCTGGGAAGACGGATAGCTGGGGGACTCCACATTGCAAGCTGATTATCCTAATCTCTATCCAATATCCACAAGTCAATATTCAACCATTTCAGAAAACAGAACTGATAACACTTGGAATCCTCAACTCAGGAGGAACATACATGACTGGAGCTGCAAGAACGCCTTAATTTATTGGAAAGGCTGGGGACATTTTCAATCAATGACCAGACACCAGACAGGCTTACTTGGGTGATAAAGAAGATGACAAATACTCTATGAAGGCAGGATACTCTTCCCTATGCGCTCAAAAAGAAATGGTAGTCAAATGGCCATGGAAGTTAATTTGGAAAACTAAGTTACCCCCAAAGATGATTTGCTTTAGCTGGATAGCCCTCTATGAAGCATGCCTCACTAAGTTTGATGGCACATCAACTCCAAACCACATCCTTAAGGCTAGATTTTTAGCAAATCTTTGTAGTTGGAGCAACCTTTCCCGTGTTAGCTCCCCTAAAGCTTTTTGGACTTTGTTAGCTCCTTAACTTTAGACTAGACCTTTTGTAATAGAGCTAACATTGTCTTTTTGTATTTATCTTGCACTGTAAATTTTGCATCTTCTTGAACCTTTTATAAAATTCATTACTTCATTAGAAAAAACAAATGGACTAGTTTTACGCGGGCTGTCAACCCACCGGCATCCTCCTATGAGCTTGGGACTGGCAATGTGAACAAGCTCACATGGACAAAATTTAAGAAAAATAATTGTTTAAATTATTCATAATTTAAGAGAAGCCTAGAAGACAGTGTGAGAAAGAAATAACTGTGTTCTACTTACTTTCCCTCACTGTTTCCAATTTTTTTGTTCTTCACCACCAAACCCCTTCCCAAGGGAATTGTTAGCTCAATAGCTGTCTATTTGCAAAGCTAGTACATTGGCCCTTTTTAATAGGATTAGTAGGACTAGTAATTACTTCATTCAGCTATTTTTGGTACAGCATCAGAAACAAATTAGTGTATCCTCAAGCAAAAATGGAACTTTTCGCTTACCTCAGGAACAATAAATTTCCCCGTTAGAAGACAGATAGCAGGAAGAATGCAATAAGCAAGCAACGGAAGTGATGTGATGGGATAAACAATGGTGTTAATATATGCTAATCTCTCCAGAAGCTTTAGTTTCCCATTGTAGCCATACCATAGAGGGCAATGCCGACTCAGCAGAATTTCAACAGATCCCAAGGCCCACCGAAGCACTTGGTTTAAACGATCAGAAAGATTGATAGGTGCAGACCCTTTAAATGCTGGCCGAGGAGGCATGCAGTATATTGAAATCCATCCTCGTGCGTGCATCTTAAACCCAGTCAAAATATCTTCAGTGACAGATCCATAAATCCACTCAATCTAATAGAAAAGATCAAAGCTAAACCAATAAGTACCTAGCAAAAAGAATTCAAAACATCTGAGCAAAACATATTAAAATAAAGAAATAAATTGTGGTACCTCTTTGCCCCATTCAGTCTTGTCCTCGTACCCGCAGCTTATAACATGGATTGCTTCTTTCAGAAGAGTTGCAGGATTAGTAGGAGGAGGAATGCCTCCATGTTAAAGGTAGCAGCAATAAATACTGGAGATGAACCAAAGCGTTTCTCTAAGTTCTTCTGTGACATTAATAGTGACTTTTCATCATCATATCCTGAGATGAAAAGCAAGACCGTCAACAAAAAGCATCATGATGAAATTATTCGTAAATTAGCAGAGCATAAGCAAAGGGATAGGTAAAACAAACTGAAGATTGGAGTTAGATGATGGCCAACTTGGCCACAAACAACAAAGCTGTCAAGAGTTAGAGATTTGAATAGTATGTGTCCAGTTTAACAGAGTAGTGGCAACAGAGGGACAGCACAGAAAGGCCAAATTTGTTGACTCGTAAATGCTTCTATATGTGGTGAAAAGAACACTAGGATACGAGAAAGGACTTTAAAATCTTAAAAAAGTTTACCAATTTATCTTTACTTTGGGTATAGTTAAGTAGTTAGAAGCTTCAGAACCATGTCACATTCATTTACCAGAGAGTAAGGAACAGTTCTCTAAGCTGTAAGGACATACCTTCCACACCCTCTTCAATGTCTTCCATATTGAAAATTGGGATAGTAGATTCAGTTCTTTTTGCTGCCCTCTGCTTATATATTTCTTATTTCCACTCCTTCCCTTCTTCCGTGGGCCACAACAGCTCTTGACAATGATGTTCGGCTCCAAATCAGCCTCAGTTAATAAAGGATCATATCCATACAACGCTTGCCTGTTAAAGCAACATCCAGTTCCCACATACATTGGATCCTGAAGACCATCCAATCCTTTCAAGTTGATCTAGAAAACAAGAACATAATAAAGTGAGCAGTGTTGCAACCATAACAAGTAAGAACAACATGGCTGACAAGAAAAATGGTGAACATTTAAGCAACACCTACATCAAAGAACACAATATTCCGGTTAGCATATCGATCATGCAAGTCAATGCCATCAAACCGTTGAGGGAACTGAACATAGCATGTCTTCTTTCGAAGAACAGGATCCATGAAGAAACACATAGCTTCTTTAAGTGCTTTGCTGTTGTTGAAGTAGTGATCACAATCAACATTCAAAAGATATGTTCCATTGGTAAGAACGGCCGAAACTCTGATCTGTAGAAAAATTAAAAATGGTGCGTAAGTGAAAAAACCATCAAAAGGTAAATTAAATTTTTACAGATCTTATAAGAATTGCAACATAATCAATATGTGATATGAAATATTACACCTATAGGCTATAGCAACTTTGTATATTATAATAGTCAACTATTCAAGCAATGAACTGAATACTGAGCTCAAACAGTTGCAAATAATTCTTATTGTGATCATCAGTTGACTACCAAAGCATTCATAGCTCCAGCTTTCTTGTGGTGCTGAAAACCTGGGTGCTTCTCACGAGAAACATAAACCAGATGAGGAAGTTCATGTCCATCTGTATCAAGGCCTCCAGTGTGCCCCAGAAAGACCTGTAATCCACAGAAAACAAATGACTGAAAACAGGACAAGTAGGAAGGAACATAAACTTCAATCAATCAGAAACGTCAGCAGTACCTGGATGATCCCTAGAGTTATTTCCAGGCCAAGGGGTTCCATCCTGCATTGTCCAACCTTCTTCAGGCATTTTTTGTGCTTTTACAACAAGTGCATTGATCCGAATTTTGAACTCTTCATATTCTCTCTGCAAAGAGGATTTTCAGAATTATTACAGCGAAACAAAATGGTTTGCAGTGTCATCCAGATAAATCCTAGTTCAGAGGAGGCTTGACCTTTTCCCTGAGTTAGAGGTTTTGTTTCTTACTGATGTATTCAATATTCAAATAATCAACAAAGGCTTCAGCTTAAAGTAATTTCCTTTTAGGGCACCGTGGACTCTCAGCTTTCTACAACCATGAAAACCATAGTGTAAGATGTAATTCTATAACATTAGAACTAATAATAGCTCCAAGCAACACTGGAGGTACATGCTCTGAATTGCTAAATTAACAAACGTGTAAATCTCATTTCCTACCTTCATTGCTCTGCGCTCTTTCACAAAAGAAGGCTGAATCTTGTCCTTCAAATAATCTATCATTTGAGCAAAATAAAACTCAGGGGCCCGAGGCTCAACGTTGAACTTCTTGCAGAAGGGAACCCATTTCCTTGCAAACTCTGCAGTCTCAGAAAGGGCTTCAAAAGTTAGCATAGCTGAACCATCATCTGAAACATATCATGAGACCTTGTCGACAGGGTCATCCACAGCAAGGATGGACAACACGGTATTCACAGTAATCAGAGGAGGTTCTTTCATTGGATCCACTGTACTGACGAAAACATCAATAGGTACTAACTGTGAAGGTTCTCCTTCTCTATCATATCTGATAAAACAAGAAAGACACATTAGATGTAAATGAAGACAAGGATTGGGAACCTCATGCTGATACATGTTCACCACAAGAGTAGTTTAACTAACCTCAAAGCCAGCCTGTCAAGATGTGTCTCACGATTAATGGGCGACCATTTTGGAAACTGATCCAGAAGCCAGGATATGGCAAACCAAACTTCACAGATACCTAATACTAGCCATAGAGGATACGCATCGTTCACTGGATGAGTTAGACGGTATTGCATGAAAAAGCCCAAGATAACCGGACGCGATATGGGGTAAGGTGGGATGAAGGAATAGGCACCACACGACTGAGAGGTTGGCGAGTATCATCGGTCCTGTCCATGATGTAAACAACATAGTCACTTATTTGAGTATCTTAACTCTTGCCATCACATCTTTTACAATGGTGAAACAACAGGAAAATATTTTTTGCCCAAGAGAAATACACTAATCCATAAAGTGTTACTTTGGGATAATTAAATGGAAAACTGTTTACCTTTCTCTTTCTTAACTAATAAATGCTTGCAAGAAATTGAAAGAGGAAAATAATTGCATCATTTTTTTGAGAAGGTAAGTAGAATAAATTAGCATAATTAAAGGATTCTCCAAAGATTTGTACAAAAACAAGTGTTCAAATCTTTTCCGGGGAAGAGCTAAAAACTAAAACATATTTCTCACAGTTCCATCAATTTTTCAGTTATTAGAGAAGATACTCACATTTGGAATTCCTCTCCATTTGATCCTGTCCCTTCAATGTCTCCCCCCCTTCCCTTCTGTGTATCTGTTGTTCATGTGTGTCGTATTCTTGTCCTGTTATAGTTTCCAGCCTTCTACTCTCTCCTTCCAATCAACACTTCCAAGCCCATACGAATTCAAGTCCTTTGAGAGATCCACAATCCTTACAGGAACTGAGAAAATATATAAAATAGTCTCAGAAGAAAAAAGAATGAAAGGATTTCATTATGGTCACCTGATAGAGATATTGAAACAAGTTGTACCTGGCAATCTCGGATCAACATAAGGCAAGGATGCCTGCTTGTCTCCTGAACCCAGGGGTCCCGACATACTTTGTACAGATTGTGTGGCACTCGGAATCTCACCAGATACCTAAGATCAGATATTCTTTCTTAACAACAACAAGAACATACCCGGTGAATTCCCACAAGTTGGGTCTGGGGAGGGTAGAGTGTACACATACCTTACCCCTAACTCGTGGAGATAGAGAGGCACTTTCTTAAGTTTAATACATTTGAAAATAAAAGAAAATGAGAAGAGAAATTTATGACACATTTTCCCACAGATCATGTGTCTGGCGTGGCACTCAAAATACCCAAGATCAGTCATGTTTTGAGAAGTTCAATAAATTTAAAAACAAAACAAAACAAAGAAAAGAAGTTTACAATCATTTGCCCATACATAAGCAACAACTACGCCTCAATCCCATACATATATAGTATTTCTCCTAATACAGTAAAATTTTGTAGTTCTTTAGATAAGGAATTACGACATAATAAGGCATTTCATTTAAAAAAAGAGAAAAGCATAAAACAAGAAAAGGCTTCTACGCTACAATCCTTATCTAAAGGACAACGATCCAATAGAGTCAGAAAAACTAGTCCTTGTCATCATTGGCAGTAAGAACTCAGTATAAATCTCCATACATAGTAGCCTTTTCAGCAAAAATGAAATATGTACACAACATATATGGCCTGTTGGAGTTCCTTCACACTCTACAGCCCACGGGATCTATAGGATACTCTCATATGTTTTATAACAGCACTTTGTATGTATAAGCACTCTCTTATTGTTGTATCCATAAAAGCTTGTTATTATCAACACAAAGAAGTTTTTCTTCACGGCCCCTGTGTTAGACAATGAAGACAACAGAAAAGGCAGAGATTCAAAAGCAGAATCTGAAAACAATGTCAAATAATCTATATAGAAGCTACCATATACAGTGCTAAAAATTTTTGAGAGCCTTATTTAATTTCAGTGCATAATAGTAGGGAAATGCGACAACCTCGCCGCCAAAGCAATATTACTTCATTGGAATAAAAAGTGCAACTGAAGAGTAGCTACTTGATAGTATTAGCGAATATTCTCCGAATATTCACCGTATATTTTGTAATTATGATAGATGTATATTTAAGGTAACTTAGGATTCTAATAGTATTATGAATCAACCATTTAAGGTAAGTTAGGATTCGTACTGTATTAGGAATCAACCTTTGTACAACTATATATATTGTGAATAATGAAAGGAATCGCTAAGGGAAATTATTCTATCTTACATGGTATCAAGAGCCTAAAACCTAAACCCTACTCTTCTCCTTTCTTTTTCTTTTCTCGGCCGAAACCGGCCACTATTCCCTTCCCTCGGCCGGCGGCAACAAGGCAGCCACCATGTCTTCTCCACAAATTCCGGTTCCTCCACTGGCACTTTTGACAACCCCTCTCAACGATCATCGTCTTCTTTACACCCGGCTTTCGCCGTTACCAACATCAAGAATTCTATTCCTATAATTCTTGATCAAGAAGACTGTCAATATTCCATGTGGACAGAACTGTTCTATATTCATGCCTGTGCGTATAACGTGCTCAACCATATTGATGACTCTGTTCCTCGTCCCACCGACGCTACCGAACCAACATGGCGTCACCTTGACGCCATCGTCAAACAGTGGATATACGGCACCATCTCGAAAGACTTGTTGTGTAATATCATGAAAACAGGTGCCATGGCACGTGACCTTTGGGTACGGTTGGAGGAAATATTTCAGGACAACAAAAATACTAGGGCCGTGTATTTGGAAGAACAATTCAACAATACGCGCCTCGAGAATTTTAACAACATGTCTGAATATTGCAAATAACTAAAACTCATAGCCGGCCAACTTTCCAACGTCGGGACATCTGTTTCTGAAACTAAGATGGTACTCCAATTAGTTGCTGGTCTACCGAAAGGTGAATACGATACACTTGCAACGATGATTCAACAGGCCGACCCACTACCTAGTTTCACCAAGGCACGTTCACAACTATTGTTGGAAGAAACTCGATATGCTAAACAAGAGGAACATAATCAAAAGGCGTTAGCCGTTGACGGGATGACATCACCGGCGACCAACACCACCCCGCCACCACCGCATGACCACCAACAGCAGCAGTCCCGCGGCAGAGGTCGTGGCGGTAGAGGCCCCGGCAACAACAACAAAGGCAAGGGCCAACGCAACCACGGCCGGGACAACGGCGGCCGTGCCCAAATCCTGCGCAGCTTTTCTAGTGGGTCGGACAAGAGCCCGGCAAGATGGCCCGGCCCAGGAACGGGCTCGGGCCTCGCCCGCATGCCCATACCCGACCGCAGCAGCCCGGCTCCAAAGCAGGCCAAGCATGGTCGACTGGCCTATTAGGCCCTTCTCCAGCCACCAGGCAGGTCCACCAGCAGCAGCAGGCCCACCTGGTCTCGGTCCAACAAGAAGAAGAACCCGGCCAGCTGGTCCCCACTGATTTGGGCCAGGCCTACAACACCGTGAACCTTCAACATGCCCGACGAAAATTGGTACATGGACACCGGAGCCACATCTCACCTCACCCGGTCGTCAGGTAACCTATCTCAACTACGTCAGTTAAAGTGTCCTCAATTTATTACTGTCGGCAATGGTCATCGCATTCCAATTGAAGGTTACGGTAACACACACACCAAACATCCACACCCGCCTTTCTCCCTAAACCACGTCCTATACACCCCTAACATCATTAAAAACTTAATCTCTGTTAGAAAATTCACTAGTAATAATTCTGTGTCTGTCGAATTTGACCCTTTTGGTTTTTCTGTGAAGGAACTCAATACGGGGAAAATTCTTACACGCTGCAATAGTGTAGGAGATCTCTACCCATTTACTCAATCTTCCACTGTCAGACCGCAAGCACCTCTATCCCTTGCGGCGATCTCTCCCTCAACTTGGCATAACAGACTCGGACACCTCGGAGACCCAGTTTTTACTTTTCTTAGGAATTCTAAGCATATTCAATGTAATAATGAAAAAATTGCCCACCACTGTTTTTCTTTCCCACTAGGCAAGCATACTCGTCTTCCATTTATGTCATCAAACAGTGTTACTTTTTCTCCTTTTGATATTGTTCATGCTGATCTGTGGACATCTCCGATTGTTAGCTCTTTGGGTCACAAATTCTATCTAGTATTCTTAGATGATTTTTCACATTTTGTCTGGATTTAACCACTGAAATTCAAATATGAAGTTTTTGCCAAGTTCCTTGAGTTTCAAAAATTCATTAAAACACAATTTGAAAAATATATCAAATCATTCCAATGTGACAATGGACGTGAATTTAATAACTCGGCATTTCACAATTTCTGTTCTAAACAAGGCATGGTTTTCCGTTTTTCTTGTCCCTATACTTCCTCCTAAAACAGAAAGGCTGAACGAATTATACGTACCATCAATAACATGGTTCACACTCTTCTGTTTCATGCCTGTCTACCACCGCCTTTTTGGGTCTATGCTGTTAAAATGGTAGAATCCCTTCTTAATATTTTACCAACTAGTACTCTCCAAAACCGTAGGCTACCATCATATGATCACCTACGTATTTTTGGATGCTTATGCTACCCCAACATAGCCTCCACTGCACCTCACAAACTTGCCCCTCGCACCAAGCCTTGTGTCTTCGTTGGTCTCTCTCCTACTCACCGGGGCTATCTGTTCTATGACATTGCCACTCGCACAATCATCGTCTCCCATCACGTCACATTTGACGAGATGACCTTTCCATTTCAAACCTCAAAAAATTTCAAACCACCGATTACACCTTCCTCGATGAACCGAGTCTGTCTCCGGCTATCCAATCTATGTACCAACAACAACCTACTGTTCCGACAGACCATCATGTCCTGTCTCCGCCACTGTCCGACACCTCACCAACACCTTCACTGCCTCCTGCCGTGTCTCCTGCAACCACAGCATCACTGCTGCCACACACGATCCGGCCAGGCCGTAAACCCGCAGCCACCCGGTCGGCAAAGACCTGCGCCTATCGGTCCCCGAAACTGTGACCATGCAGCCTCCAAATCCGGCAGCACTGCTGCCTCCCAATCCCGACACAGCAGCCCTGCAACCCCCTAGTCTAGACCCCCCACTGCTGCCTACACATCGCATGGAGACTCGTGCACAACACGGGATCTTCAAACCCAAGGTTCACTTTAACCTCTCCACACAAACCTTATCACCCATTCCAAAAAATCCAAAACTAGCAAAACTGGACCCTATTGGAATGCGGCCATGTGCGAGGAGTTTAACGCTTTAAACAAGCAGAACACTTGGGATTTGGTGCCTAGACCAGACAATGTGAATGTTATCCAGTGTATGTGGCTATTTCGTCACAAGTTCAGAGACAATGGTGACTTGGAGCGGTATAAGGCAAGACTAGTTGCCAATGGCACTAATCAGCAAGAGGGTATTGGTTGTGGTGAGACATTCAGTATAGTTGTTAAACCGGCCACTATTCGGACTGTTCTCAGTATTGCTATGGGCATGCATTGGCCGATTCATCAGCTTGATGTCAAGAATGCTTTTCTTCACGGGGATTTGAAAGAAACTGTGTACATGCATTATCCCCCTGGCTTTGTTCATCCGGCAGTCCCACAGTTTGTATGTCGTCTCAGAAAGTCATTGTATGGCTTGAAACAGGCACCACGCGCTTGGTATGATCACTTTGCCAGGTATCTTCTGCAGATCAGGTTTATATGTAGCAGGTGTGATAACTCTCTCTTCACCTTTCATCGAGGTAGCAACACTGCTTATTTGCTATTATATGTGGATGACATTGTTCTTACTGCCTCCTCTGATTGGTTGAAGAATGAAATCATTGCTCTACTCAAAACTGAATTTGCTATGACTGACTTGGGTAAGCTGAGTTATTTTTTGGGTATATCAGTGACCAGATCTGCGGCTACTATGTTTTTGTGTCAGCGTAAATATGCAGAAGAGATAGTGCACATGGCTAAAATGGCAAATTATAAAATTATGCCAACTCCGGTTGACTCCAAATCCAAGCTCAGTGCCAATGACGGTGAGCCAGTTTCTGATCACACTCTATATCGGAGTCTTGCAGGTGCCCTTCGGTATCTTACCTTCACTAGGCTAGATATTGCATATGTCGTTCTGCAGGTGTGTCTGTTTATGCACGACCCCCGAGAGTCCCATTTTGCCACCCTCAAACGTATTATCAGATACGTTAAGGGCACACTAGACCTTGGATTACATCTATACCCCTCTGCCCCAACCAAGTTGCTCGCCTACACGGATGCAGATTGGGCAGGATGCCCCGACACACGTCGCTCCACCTCAGGGTACTTTTTAATTCTTAGGGATAATCTTATCTCATGATTCGCCAAGCGACAGGCCACACTATCCCGTTCAAGTGCTGAAGCAGAATATCGTGGAGTTGCTAATGTCATTGCTGAGATCTGTTGGCTCCGAAATCTTCTTTTAGAGCTCCAGTGTCCATTACACAAGGCGTCTATAGTCTATTGTGACAACATATCTGCCATCTATATGTCTCATAATCCGGTCCAACATCAGTGGACTAAACATATTGAGATGGATATCCACTTTGTGCGAGAGAAGTTTGCCCGTGGTCAGGTCAAAATTTTACACGTGCCTTCCTCCTATTAGTATGCAGACATTTTCACAAAGGGACTGCCGCGACAGCTCTTCACCGACTTCCGATCCAGCCTTAGCGTTCGACCTCCTCCTGCCCCGTCTGAGGGGGAGTATTAGCGAATATTCTCCGAATATTCATCATATATTTTATAATTATGATAGATGTATATTTAAGGTAACTTAGGATTCTAATTGTATTATGAGTCAACCATTTAAGGTAAGTTAGGATTCGTACTGTATTAGGAATCAACTTTTGTACAACTATATATATTATGAATAATGAAAGGAATTGCTAAGAGAAATTATTCTATCTTACAGATAGCTTAAAGTCTTCTATTATCATTTTCCATATGAAAACATATTTGAAGTAAGCGAACATAATGGGTTTCAGCTGCATTCACAACAATCAATTTGAATAAACAGGGATGCAATGAATTAACAATAACTACCCGCACACCTACTCAAACTTCAATTCTATAAATTGTTATTAATTGAACGCAGAGGCTGATTCCTAATTAATTACTATCAGGTTCAACCATTTGGTGGAAAATAAATTCCTCTAAGGTGAAGGGACTTTAGTTCCGCCCAAAAATTCTATCTCATCAAAGACATCTGCATATGGTAATTTGCGAGACTCCAACAATAAAACTGGAATATTAAAATTCAATTCATGACAAGAATCAGAATCCGAGATTAAGATATGGGAATAAATATTGCATTTTCAGATAATATAAGACCACATTTTGAATGATAATAGTATTAAATCTATAAAGAAATAATCTTGGGCCTAACTCAACCCTAAAAACTAGCTTATAGGGTGAAGATTGTCCAAGTCCATACAAATCCGATGTGGGACTCTTAACAATATCAAGTAGATCTAACCTAAAACTAAGGATAAGACATGCCCATCTTTCTTCTCAGAGAATATTATGGTGACATATAAGAATTTAGAGCAAAAAGTAAAAAGCAATAAGATCTATCGTAGCAATGTTGGGATGAATTTAAACAGTTAACAGATCATAATTGCAATGAAATCAGAATCAAGTTTGAAATATTAAAAAGACTACACAGTCTCAGTGTCATGCATCAGAATATCACATCCAAAATACATCAATCTCCTGATAATGATCATACAAAGTCCTCCTAATATCACATTCAAGCAAATTTATGAATACTAATGTGAACACTTAAAATTGAAGATGAACATAAAGATGTTTCTCCTAATACAGCTCAAAGATCAAATCACAGTATCACACATTATACATTACATAAGATCGTAACAGCACATTCAATTGAAATATGAATAATTCGAGTACTGAAAAACCAGAAGGTAATGTCCCACTATCAGAACTCTTATGGAAAGATGCTAAATTTATTACACATTCGATCGAAACTGAAAAAACATACCCCAGTATGAGAGTCATGGGGAATTTGAAGCAATTCATTCCTACACTTGCCTCCATTACTCCGTGTTTTAATACATCAAAAGTGAAAATATACCGTGGTACCGTGATATACATGGTAAGTATATCACGGTTTGGAGAGGTTTTTGTACGATATTATTTGTAATTACTTAGCTCGGTACACTTACAATAATTGTAGGATCTTGTATAAATAGAATAGAGTTTTGTAACTATAATAGGAATACGATTTTGAATATTGTAAATTGTATATATACTCATTCATTAATAAAAATAATAAGAGATTATTTCTTTCATGATATCAGAAGTCTAGATTTCGCATACCTCCTTCTCTCCCAAGCTTCCAACTACCTCAATTTCCGAGCCTTTTCTCGGTTTTCATGCCGAGTCTTCATCCTTTATTCCCAAATTTTCTTCCCAAATCTCTCAAATCACATATTGTTCTTTCGTTATGTCTACATCAAATAACGTATTTCATCATGCCCTTACTATTTCCAACATCAAAAACCACATCCCTATTGTTCTTGAGATGAAAACCTCCAATACGAGACGTGGACGGAGTTGTTCAAAACTCATGCTATCTCTCATCAAGTTCTCCATCACATAATGCCTCCCGCTACCCCTACTCCCATGGAGGATCCACAGTTATGGATTACTCTTGATGCTACCATCCTTTAGTGGATTTATTCCACTATTTTTACCGACCTTTTACAAACGATTATTGAGTCGGACACTATAGCTATGGCTACATGGAATAGATTGTGTGATATATTCCAAGATAACCAACATTCCTGCGTTGTCACCCTTGAGCAGGAATTTTCCTACGTCCGCAAGGAAGATTTCCCGAGTGTTTCTGCTTATTGTAAACGACTCAAGGAATTGGCAGACCAACTCCGTAACGTTGGAGCGCCCGTTACCAATAATCGTCTTGTTCTACAAATGGCTGCAGGCCTATATGAGGCCTATAATGGCATGGGGACTCTCCTCCGTCAAAGTAATCCACTTTCACCTTTTTATCAAGCCCGTTCGATGCTCACGTTAGAAGGAGCCGATTTGGCAAAAAAGGCGGCTACAGGCACTAGTCTCGTGGTCATGATGACGTCCTCCGCTAATTCTCAAGTTTTTAATGATAATTCGGGCTAAAACCGTGCTCACGGTGGAGGCAAGAAAAATCGGAAAAATAATGGCAAAAATCGCGGTGGCGATCGTGGTGGTTCCGGCGGTGGTGGTGGCGGCGAGCATAATAGTAGTGGGACTTTGGCCAAATGGTCCCAGCCATGGGCCCCTTGGCAGTGGGCCTGGGCTGGTGGCCAGTGGCCCAACGACCTTTATTTCCCAGCATCTTTCGCCCCTGGCCAGTGGGCCAACCAACAATTCTTCAGGCCCAATTTGACCAGGAACAGTGGTTTCCGTAACTTTGCTGGGTCGGGGCAGCAAGCAGGTGTGCTTGGGCCTCGGCTCCCACAGGTCCACAATGTTGCAGGCCCCACTCCGCTTCCGACACCTACATATATTGAAGTCGCCATGCATACACTTGGATTGACTCCTCCAGATGCGAATTGGTACATGGATACCGATGCCACTTCTCACATGACGTCCGACCAAGGTACTCTCTCGTCTTATTCCAATTTGAACAACAATCGTTGCATACTTGTTGGTAATGACAACTTTATTCCAATTCGTGGTTATGGTCATAAAACTTTGTCTCCCCCCATCCACCTCTTGTCTTGAAAAATGCCCTTCATGCTCCTAACTTAATTAAAAATTTGGTGTATGTCCGTAAATTCACCACTGGTAATTATGTTTCTGTTGATTTTGATCCTTTTGGATTTTCTGTGAAGGATTTCAAGACGGGGATTCCTTTCATGAGATGTGATAGTAGGGGAAATCTTTATCCTATCACGCCCACATCCGGTCTCTCGAGTCAAGACTTGCCATCTACTTTTGCAGCTCAAGCTCCTTCCTTGTGGCATGCACATTTGGGTCACCCTGAGTCGTCTATTGTTTCTTCCTTACATAAAAATAATTTTATTTCTTGTACTCCAATTTGTCAATCCTGTCCTCTAGGAAAACATGTTAGATTACCATTTGTAACCTCTACTTCTCGTACTTTAATGTCGTTTGATATTATTCATAGCGATTTATGGACATCTCCCGTTTTAAGTTCTACGGGCCATCGTTATTATGTTCTATTTTTGGATGATTATTCTAATTTTTTGTGGACCTTTTCGTTAGTGAAAAAATCTCAAGTTTTTTTCACTTTCTTAAAATTTCGAGCATTCATCCGTACCCAATTCAATCGGAAAATAAAAAATATTCAATGTGATAATGACAAAGAATATGATAATGGGGTATTTCAGGAATTTTGTGAAAATAATGGCATAGTTTTTCGTTTCTCCTGTCTTCATACGTCCTCTCAAAATGGAAAAGCCGAACGAAAAATTCGTACCATTAATAATATTGTCCGAACCTTATTGGTCCATGCTTCTGTACCCCCTTCCTTTTGGCATCATGCTCTACAAATGGCTACGTATCTTCTTAACATACTTCCTACCAAAGGGTTGACATATTCATCCCCTCTTCAATGTCTATATAATAAGACTCATTCGTATTCACATCTCAGGGTCTTTGGGTGCTTATGTTCGCTATTTCCGTCAACTACAATTAACAAACTCCAAGCCCGTTCTACCCCTTGTGTGTTTTTGGGTTATCCATCCAATCATCGTGGTTACAAATGTTTTTATTTATCTTCTAATAAAATCATAATTAGTCGCCACGTTATTTTTTATGAATCCCAATTTCCGTTTGCTAAAGTAAGTAGTCCCGGGCCTAGTTCGTATAATTTTTTAGATGACGATGTCTCCTCATATATTATCTACCATTACTCAGACTTATCCCGCATCGAAAATCCACCAGCGGGCCCACTGCCCGCTGGACCGCTAGTCCCGATTAATCTACCTAGTGGGCCAGTCACTCCCTTCTCGGGTCCAGCAACTAGGCCAAATATCCAGCGCAGTTCTGCCTCTGAGTCTATTTCCGATACTGATCCAGCTTCCCGTGTTGGGCCAGCAGGCCCCGTCGGGGCCCTGGCCAGTCGATCCCGTCACCTATCCGAATTTTCCCCAAAATCCACCCAATTCTCCCCCAAGTCATAGACCAGTCACTCGTAGTCAACGATGTATTTTTAAACCAAAAAGACATTTTAATCTTAATTCTAATGTTCTTAAATCCCCCTACCCCGTAGCCCAGTGTCTGTGTTAAATGACCCGAATTGGAAATTGGCTATGATCGACGAATATGATGCTCTTATTGCAAATAAGACGTGAGAGTTGGTGCCCCGTCCTTCTGGTATTAATATTATTCGGTCTATGTAGATTTTTACTCATAAAGATAATTCTGATGACTCTTTTTTGAGACATAAGGCTCGTCTTGTAGGTGATGGTAAATCTCAACAGGTTGGCGTGGATTATGGTGAGACATTTAGTCCAGTGGTCAAACCGGCTACCATTCACATTGTTCTAAGTTTGGCTCTTTCATGAGGTATGCATGGTTAGGATAAGTATGACTTAGATCATTGAATAAGGACTAGTGGACTTACTTCTATGAAAATTATGTATTCCTACGTGTTAAATATAACTTAAGTGTGAAACCATTTCTGTTGGTGAATGTGACTCGTGTGCTTATCCGGAATGAGTAGGTTAGGGATACATGTGTGTCAACTTGATACTTATACCTATTACATGTTGTCTGTCGTTGTTGGCCTATGATGCCTACGGAGGTACATTGTGTATTCATGCTACACTTGCTGCATCTTTTACATGGATGTATTTATAACGATTGATTTTAGGTTGCAGCTTCGGAGTACGTGAAGGTTTAGGGTGGGCCTCTCATCCTATCGGTGACCCTGGTCTTCATCTTAGTTGTGCTATCCTTATTACTTCAAGGTAATTATTTTACTTTTCTATTTCATTGTACTCTCAATAGTCCTTGTATGAGTCAGACCAGGTTTTGAGAATGGTCATGTTGTAACAGATTGTCTATAATTAAAGTTTTAAATGAATTATTGTTGTATTTCCATGATTCTCTTATTTATTCCTCTATGTTCAATACGAGTTTAAATGTTCTAGGGATGGTTCGTCTATCGGAGAGAATAGTGTAGGGGCGATCATGACCCGTGATTTGGGTCGTGATAGGTTGCTTTCCGAGTCTCGAAGAAAATTAGCTTCATTTCAAAGGGCTCATCCAATTGACTATTTTGTGGGACTAGTAAAGCCTGACAAGCAGCCTCAGAAGGAATATATGTCCATTGGGGAGCTTTTAAGCGAGTCCATGATTTCCTCTGCAAAGGTAATATATGTCTTTGTAGAGCAATGTGTTCTTGTCTATAGATCTCCGGAAGTAGCGGACTGATATAAAAAGATGGTTTGAGGATCTAAATAAACTCAAGTTGCAGTTTTTGAATTATGAAATAAAATTGCTAGCGATCATAAAAGAGAGTGAGTCTTGTGGCCGGCAGGTCTCCAACGTCGTCCTAGAAAATAAAGAATTGGAGGAAAGTATTTCCTTTCTCAATGTCAAGTCAGATGCCTCTGTTGGCAAGGAATTAATGCCTTCTGCTGCAAACAAGGCCCATATCAAGAAGGTTTATCGGCAGAAGGCGTAACAAGTTGACCTCTAAAAGGAGATAGAAATGTTGGCGTGAGAGACTGACGAATTTAAGGAGAGAATTAAGGATATTGAAGCTCATCTTGATGTTTCTAAATCTCGAGAGCCGAATCTACTACGGGAAATGCCCGGGTTGTTGAAAAGGCCATAACTGACGTCGCCCAGGTGAAGCTTCAAAATATTGCACTTCAAGCGAGTGCCCAATGAATGGTATTTCAGGTGGTCATGTAAGAGGCCGCAGACCTCGAAGCAGAACTAAAGGAAGCTCGAATTCTTGAAGTCAAGGCCTTTTGTACCTATACTCCTTACAAAGATGCCAAGAATTCTCTAAGAGATGACCCCGAAGAATCTAGTGATGACGAGGGCAAAGGTGAAGACGGAGAAAATATCGGAACACACTCTTCTTCACCGATCCTAAACTGCAGCATTATGTTACAACTACTTCGGTCAGCTCATCCACCCAAGTAGTTCTTCCCGCATCACCTGTCATTAAAACGAATGTTGATGCTTCTGAAGCTTCTCAAGGACAATAGATTTGAAATTGTCTTTTTTGTATAACTTTTGTATGTACTTCTGGGCTGGTTTTTCTCCCTTGAAGTATATGGTAAATGAAACTGTCTCTTTTCCTGTTAAGTCTTTGCCGTTATCTTGCTATTTTCACCACTTAGAAATATTTTAGTGTTGTTTCAATTGGCCTTTGGGAATATTATGTTTTATCGAAACCAGTGTTATAAATACATTGTATTGTGGATGTACATTCAAATACGCAGTTTCCAGGATAAGCTGAAAGGCAACTTGCAAGTAGCTTCTAATGGATACGCTTACAATCAAGCAGACAACTTGCAAGTAGCTTACACACCAGCTTGCAAGTAGCTTATACAATATCTTCTCATGTATAAGCTTACAATCAAGCAGACAGCTTGCAAGTAGCTTACACAACAACTTCTCATGGATAAGCTTATAATCAAGCAGGCAGCTTGCAAGTAGCTTACACACCACCTTGTAAGTAGCTTTTACAACAACTTCTCATGGATAAGCTTATAATCAAGCAGGTAGCTTGTAATTAGCTTACACAACAACTTGTTTAAAGTAGCTTATAGAGCAACTTTAGTTCCTCTATAAATAAGAAGTCAATTCAGTTCATTTGTACATCAGTTTGAAGTTGAATAATATATCAGTCTCTTCTATATACTTGTCTCTAGTGTATTTACTTTATAGTCTTTATTTTATAACACATTATCAGCACGAGACTCTACCATTTGGAGCAAATACTTTGAAAAACTTAAAGGTATTGACTTTCTTTTTCTTAATTAATGGCAAATCTTTCTAAACGTGAATATATTTCCCCGGCTATATCGGGCAAAGTCTATCTGACTTATGTGCTTGTTGCAGAAATCCATCTTGATGCGATGGGTTTGGAGACACCATCAAAGATTAAAATTCATGTATCAAATCAAAATTGTGGAAAGGCAATGATATTCTTCTGACATCACCTTAATGAGGGCCTGAAATTGGAATATCTCACTGTTAAAGATCCTCTTGTACTGTGGAATAATTTATAAGCTAGTTATGACCACCTGAAGATGGTTGTGCCTCCACAAGCACATTTTGATTGGATCAATTTTAAGCTGCAACATTTTAAATCTATATGTGAATATAATTCTTCCATATTTAGAATTATTTTTTAGTTGGTTGGAGCATCATGCTGATAACGTGTTATAAAATAAAGACTATAAAGTAAATACACTTGAGATAAGTATATAGAAAGAGATTGATATATTATTCAACTTCAAATTGATGTACAATTGAACTGAATTTTCTTTCTATTTATAGAGGAACGGAAGCTCCTCTTCCCTTAACTTGAAGAGTATTTTACCGATGCAGATTTGGCAATTAATTGTGGCTACATCTGAAGGATTGTGGTGACGATGAGAGTATTTGTGGAATCAATCAATTGCGTTCAGATGTGTGGTTATAATCTTAAATAAGGTTAAATTTGACAAAAAATAATATATTTTTATTATATAATATTCTTTTTGTAGACTAAATATTTATAAAAGCTAAGAATATCATAGTATATTTTTTTCATTTTTCTTTTTCTTTTTTATTTAGGACAAATAGGGTTGATGGTTAGCTTTCCTTTCAGAATGTTTCCGGCAAGATCGGGGAATGTGGCTTCTGGTGGTGTGTTATGATTAGGAATTAATAATCCGCCAATTTTTGGAAGGGAGCCTTAGCTTTAAGGATATTTCTGCTTTGAACCTTTTTTGGAACTATGTTCCTTTTTTTAGCGTATGTGTTTGAGTTTGGAGACTGGTCTATTTTAAGGATTTTTTATTTTTCCTTTTATCGGCACCAAGTATCTTGCTCGATTCGGGTACGTTTCTTCTGGATTTACACTATGATCGGAAATCAATCGTCTAATTCATAATAAAGGAGGGACCTTTATATTTGGTGCTAATGAGGAGGATATCTCGACCTCATATAGGAACAAGGTTCTCTGTAGAACCTTTACGATTTAAGCACGAGTTTTGTGTCTTGTATTTCTAGCAGAATATATACTTTGAGTCCGGAGACTAGCGCATTCATTTTTCTGCACTTTTATAACTTAAACTTGTGGGCTTGTGTGCAACAGAAATGGATGAGGGAAAAAGTGTGCTACTCATTTCATTCTCATAAAGGGGCAATCAGCCCTAGCGATACATGAACCTTAGTGAGGTTATGAACTCTTACATGGAGTTACTATTTGATGAAAATTCTCAACTCGTATGGAACAATCCCGGTGTGGTGGGGCAGTCCCAATGCTCCCTTTCATGACTCAGTATGCCATGCTAGCCTACTTGTAGCCTTCAGAGGTAATCTCTCCCCAATGCTTGAGTGTAAATAATGAAGATTCAGATACTGGGGTTATCCTGCTCTGGATTCCCAGAGCATACTTTTGGTAATACGCTTTTTATTTTTTGACTAATTAAAAACCTCACCAGGAAAGCCTATTTGGGATAAAAACCTTGGCTAAGGCTAATAGTTCAACACGTATTTTTCAATTTTTTGGTTGAATTGTGGCATTGGATGCGTGGCCATTTGGTTGGTCCTGACTCGCTGAGCAGTCCCAGTCATGTAACCACAAGCTTAGTGAAAGTAATTTGAACTTTGAAACATATATGTTTCTTAGCTGTAGTGCTGCTCTAAGTGGCAGACTTTCTGATGACTTTGTGTTTTTATGTCTGCTCTCCTTTGGCTCTGTAAAGGGCAAGGGCTTTCCTGGAGGGTAGATTGGGAGTTATTTCTTAATTTCACAATCTTGGACTCCAACCCATGATCAAATTCTATACCTGCAATTATGGCCTCATAGTCGGCCTACTATAAGCCCATGAAATTTATTTTGTAATTTTCCTGGCTATCTCTCACGAATGATGTGACCAGGGTAACATTTTGATGACTCATACTAAAGGAATTTTCTATGCATAGGGTTCACGCACTAGGCACAATCATAGAGGCGAGACTTACCTCTTTTTTCATGCCAGGTAGTGTACCCGGACTAAAGTTGGTCATGATGTTAGCTAGGACCTATGATTCAATGGCAGTCTGGGGTCGATAGTTATGTCGTACTCACTCATCTCAATCGGCCACTTAGCCAGCCGACCTGAGAGCTCTAACTTATTTAGGATGCTCCATAATGGGAAATTGGATACTACACAAATAGGATGACACTAAAAATATGTCCTGAGTTTACGAGCGGCAGTCACTAGCACCAATGCTATTTTTTCTAAGTGAGGGAACTGAGATTCAGCACCAAACAAGGTTTTACTGATGTGTTAGATGGGAAATTGTGTACCTTTTTCTTTCCGAACAAAGATAAAACTTAGAGCCAATTTAGACACAATTAAGTATATGCGTAACTGCTCTCTGTTCTTTAGTTTTGCCATAAAGGGAAAACTGGAAAAGTATTTTTGAGATCTTTCAAGGCCTATTGGCAATCTGGCATCCATTCAAAATTGTTCTTTGCCTTCAACAGGTTGAAGCACTAATGACACCACTCCAAGGATCTTGATATGAACCTCCAAATGTCACTAACCTTCCAGTTAGTCTTTGCGCAACCTTCGCATTTTTCTGTATGTCCAGCATATCCTCGATCACTCTAATAGTATCCAGGTTTACCTTAATTCCCTTGTTGGAAATGAGGAAGCCATGGAATTTCCCAGAGCTAACCCCAAAGAAACATTTCTCCAGATTTAATTTCATGTTGTACTTTCGGAGGGCATCGAAGGTGTCATGCAAATGCTCCAAATGGTTCTATGTTTTCAGAGACTTAACAAACATACATCAATATATACTTTAATAGTTTTCTTGTTTGTTTTTTCAAACATTTTATTATCTAGCCTTTGGTACGTAGCTTTAGCATTTTTTAGCCTAAAAGCATGACAATATAACAATAAGTGACATACTTTGTTATGAATAAAGTTTTCTCCTGATCCCCCAAGTCTAACTTGATTTGATTGTACCTGGACTAGGCGTATAAGAAGCTGAGTAGATCGAGCCATGTTGTTGCATCAATCGTTTGATCGATGTGAGGCAAGGACAATGAATCTTTCAGACGTTCTTTGAATCTTTAAAATCTCTGCACATTCAAAATTTATTGAGCTTCTTAGGCACTCTAACCGCATTAGCCAAAAAAATTGAACATATTACCTCCAGGATGGACCCCATTTTAAGTAGTCAGGATACCTCCTCCTTGACAAAATTATTGCAAACAAAGGAAAATGGTTGTTTCTTCTGCTTTACTAAAGGATAATCTGGATTAGAGCTAAGCTTTTGTGTGTCTATCTCTAGAGGAATATATGTTATGTCTAAGTAGGACCAAGGGAAGCAGTTTGTGTTAGCCTTTAAGAAGTTAATGAACTTGAGCCCCGAGCTTGGGTATACCTTTCTTTCCGAGAAGTCAACAAAGAGCATGATCTCCTCAAGCTCTTCAATCATTGATTTGGTTTCATCAGTGTCTTCCAGAGTCACGAGCCTTTTGGATAGTTAGATTGCACCGATTCTTTGACTCTATATCTGCTTTCATCTAGTTCATTTATGTTCGATTCGAGATCAATTGGAAGCATTATCTCCTATAACTACTATTTGGGATTTTTCTTACCCTACCCAATTGATACGGCTAAAGTGCCCATATCTCAAGATGCGGTTGGCTTTCCATCGATCTCCATTATTCCCTACGGGGTAGGTAACTTTAAGAATTAGTGAAAAGTTAACAGTACCGCCTGCATGAGGTGGAGCCAAATCCTTAATTGACCTTCCTGTGAATAATCTCACTTACCATATTGAACCTATCCAGTAGTTTGGTGGCCGGGATAATTTATCGACCAATTACATTTCTTTAAGAACTCCGAGTTGGATGATATTGGCCAAACTGCCTGTATCAATTAGCACTTGTTTAACTTTAGAATCTAAAACACGATGAGATATTATCAGAGAATCATTGTGTGAGAATGAGAGTCCGCTGCAATATTTTTTGGTGAAGGTGATTGTATCATGTTTCGAGAATTCTCAATCTCTTTTTCCATCAGACACGAAAAGTTTAGTCTTCTTAACAGTAGAAAAAGTGATCACACTGACTACTTATCCCCCAAATATCATGTGAACTTTATTCTTTGGTGATGACATATTTTTTGGCCTTACACAATCTTATTCATGCTCATGTTGTGTTTGGATCAAATAGTAAGGAATTCCTTCAAATGTCCGGTTCTGATCCACTGCACCACCTCGATTCACAAATGTTAGAAATCTACAATCAAATGCCCATGATTATTATGATAGTGATACCATAGGCCTATATTTCTTCTGTCCAGATTAGTACATATGTTTTTTAGTAATCTATCCTCTTTCGTACCTGTCATCACCATGACGAAATCTATGGGATCTATATTGAAGTTACACTCGGACCGTTTCGGGGGCTCTAAGTCCTTTGGAGTCAACCTGGAGGGTCTGGTAATCCTCTTTTCTACCAAACTTCGGTTATCTTCTACCTGGATCGGTTTTGTTCTTTACTCTGGTTGCATAAAGGTTGAATAAGGTTCAAACTGGTCCCTCGACTCTTTGTTCGAGAGGTACAAATCCTCAATCCACATCTTATTCGTGTAATGGTGGTTCACCTCATTCCACATTTAATTGGGAAATCTCTTAAGATTTCCCAAAGTTTTTGTGAGGCATCATAGTTCTTCTAGTTTAGGTTGTCCGTGAAAGCATCTGCAGCCGAATCTTTCAGGATTTTTGGTAGCACTATTCTCTCCCGCTAGAACCTTTCAATGAAGCACCAGAGCAGTTCTGTTTCACGCTTCTTTATCCTGAAAATGTCCTCCTTGTTAGTTTTGCTATTTTGGGCTCCAGCATGAGCCTTCATGAAAATCTGCAAGCATAGCAAAAGAGTCAATAAAGTTTTCAAGTAAACGAGTATACCAAGTAAGTGCTCCCTTTGTGAGCATTTGACTTAATTTTTTAAGCATGACAAATTCAATCTCATTTAGTAGCAAGTCCTTTCCAATAGTGGTGGTCTCATAGGCCGACACATGTTGCAAGTTTCTAGCTTGTGTAGAGGCACAATCTTCATTATTGGAGCATATTAGGGCTCGGTAGTTTGATGATGCCAAGTTGTGCAAGATTCAGGACAAAGTGTTGAAAGCAAAGGCAAGAGAATTAATTCTTGATGATGAGAGTGTTGCGAAACAATGGTCGCATATGTGTTCCCCAAGTGGGGGATTTAACTAGATTGATCATGGTGAAGGATCACAGTTTGAGATACTCTATTCATCCAGGGGATACGATGATGTATTGAGATTTGAAACAATATTATTCGTGGTGTATTATGCAGAGGGACATTACGGGATTTGTATCTCGGTGTTTGAATTGTCAACAAGTGTAGTATGAGCACCAAATGCCTGATGGGCTTACTTAGAGGATGCGCATACCCGAGTGGAAATTGGAGCGGCTCGCTATGGACTTTGTGGAAGGGTTACCATGGACATTGGGAAAATTTGATGTCATTTGGGTGATTTTGGATCGGTTGACGAAGTTGGCTCACTTTGTACCGATTCAGACTACTTACAATTCAGAAAAGTTGGCCAGTATCTACATCTGAGAGATAGTTCAATTGTATGGAGTGCCCATTTTTATTATTTCGGATCGAGGCAGACAATTTACATCTCATTTCTGGAGATCTATGTAGAAGGAATTGGATACTCAGGTGGAGCTTAGTACAACATTTCACCCTCAGACGGATGGTCAGTTTGAGCAGACTATTCAGGTCCTTAAGGATATGTTGTAGGCCAATATAATTGATTTTGGTGGTAATTGGGATTAGTTCTTGCCTTTGGCTGAGTTTGCTTACAACATTAGTTACCATTCAAGCATTGAGATAACGCCGTTTGAGGCATTATCGGTAGGGGCGTCGTTCTCCTGTTGGTTGGTTCGACGTATTTGAGGTTAGGCCTTGAGGTATAAATTTTTGAGGGGATGTTTTGGAAAAAGTCAAGTTGATTCAGGAGAGACTTCTCACGGCCAAGAGTAGGCAAAAAAGTTATGTAGATCAGAAGGTTCTTGACTTAAGGTTCATGGTTGGTGAGCGAGTTCTATTGGAGGTTTCACTCATGAAAGGTGTGATGAGGTTTGGAAATAAGAGAAAGTTGAGCCTGAGATATATTGACTTGTTTAAGATTGTTAAGCGTATTAGCGAGGTAGCCTATGAGTTGACTTTACCTCTGATTTGGTGGGTGTTCACCCCGTATTTCATATTTCCATGGTCAAGAAGTACTATTCAGATGGTGCTTATGTAATTCAATGGGATTCTGTGTCGCTTGATCAGAACTTGACTTTTGAGGAAGAGCCCGTTGCTATTCTAGATAAACAGATTCGAAAGTTGAGATCTAAAGATATTTCTTTGGTAAAGGTTGAATGGAGGCATCGTCTGGTCGAGTAGGCTACTTGGGAGACCATGTCAGATATGCAAAGTAGATATCCCCAACTTTCGGCGATTCAGGTACTTCATTTCTCTTTTATGTTCGAGAACGAACATGTGTTTAAGTGGTGGATGATGTAACGACCCGTTTTGTCCTTTTGGATATTTAGTCTATTATTTCCTAAATGACCCTTCCCCTAGATTTATTATGGTATATTTGACTTGCGGGATGGGTGATACGATTCCCGAGGCAATCGGGTGGAAATAACAGAAGATAGTCTAAGCTTTGAAATTTGGAAGTTTTAAGTTTGGAAAGTTGACTTTTAAGTAAATGAGTCCGGAATCAAGTCCTGATGGTTCAGTTAGATCCAGAACGTTATACTTGACTTATATGGATGGTTGGAATGAGTTCCGCGTGATTTGGGTGAGTTTTGGACAAGAAAAGGGATTTTTGGAGATTCTTAAGTTAAGAGAAGAGCTTGGGTTTATTAGAGTCAACATTGAGGATAAACAATTCTTTTTCAAAGTTTTGTCGCTTCCATTAGGTCTGAAATGTCATTTATGACTTAGTCGAGTCATTAGTTTGGTTCCCGAGGGACTCGTGGGTGTTTTGGACTTTTAGTTGGAAATCTAGCTTTTAACAAGAGAATTAGAGTTGACTTCGGTGAACATCGGGTCAAGATGATCTCGTATGATTGTTTCGAGTGTGCCAACAGGTTCATTTCATATTTTAGGACTGGTTTGCATATTTAGTTTATGTCTAGGGTGTCTCAGATGAGTTTCGGGTGTCAATTCCATGTTCGGACGACACTAGTAAAATCTAGTGTCCAGTTCTGGTTTTCTCTTCCGCAACCGCGAGAACACATGTCGCGATCGCGATGTGCCTCACGGTCAAGTCCCTCAATTTCGTGGACCATGGACATGATCGCGAAGGACGGTCTTGGGCCAGGTTGGGGCAAAGCTCCGCGTTTGCGATAAAGGTTCTGTTCAGCGATTTTAAATGCCCAAAAAAGGATCTCATTTATTTCATTCTCATGTTCAGAGCTTGGGATCTCGGCTTTGAGAGATTTTGGAAGGGGTTTTCAATATTTTTCAAGTTGGTAAGTTTCTAATCACTCTCTAATGATTATATCATTGATTATTAAGGAATTTCATGCTAGAAATTATAATTTAAGTTGGGAAAATTGGGCTTATGAACCCTAGGTTGAAAATGATAATTCTTCAATTAGTCATGGAAATGATGTTTTATTTGGTTTATATTTGATATGTAGACTACATATACCATGTGTAGACTAATTTTGGAGCAATTTCCCAGTTTTCCCTTCGAGGCTCGGAATCTTACTTTTGGGTGACTTTTTGGGTCTAAAATTACATTTACTGATATAAATGTCTATGGAATCATGTGTTGACATATTATCCGTATTTAAATAGATTTGGACGATGCGGAGGCTCTACAAAAAGGCAAGGCTTCATTGTCAGACTTGTTTTTTACCGTCGGATTTCTAAATTAGGCAAGTCAAGACTTTCTAACCTTAATTAAAGTATCATGGTTAGTTTATTGAACTAACTAAAAAGGTGTAGTGGATATACTAAGGGGGTCCTGATACTTTTAAGGTGACGAACACTTGTATCGGGTACCGATGCCATGTTATGGTATTTGCGCAATTTCAATTGTATAGTCCGATTTGAATGTCATGATTTGGACACAAATGTTAGCATATATTGTAATTGTGATTCCTGATGGACATGTGACCCTTTTATTTATTGATTCTATGCTTATTACATGTCTTCTCTATGATTAAATGTTGTCATCACTCCTAAATACTCGTTTAAAATGAAAAAGAAGCTAAATATTAAATCTTTATGGTTTACTTTGATTAAAGATTGAATATTTTTTGCATATCTTGTTGTTGCAGTGCATGTCATATTCATGCTTCATATGATATCTCATGCATAGTATATTTGCGGATACATATGTGGGTCCGAGGGATATGAGCCGATTGACTAGATACAGGTAATGTGAGTCTAAAATTGATTAAATGATGTGATTGAAAGTCTAATATTGGCTAAGGATCCAAAGGGAAATGATTTCAGGTGGAATATGAACCTCATGAGTCCCCCATGGGTCGTGCTCCTTATTAAAGGACCGTGTGTGTACCAGTGATGGAAAGGCCTTGTATTGCATGGCATTTGCATATTATTTTATTTAATTGTTCCTTGTTTGATTTATGTACCTAAATTTCTTATTGAATCATACTTTCATACTACTTGACTAATTGAAACGAACCTGAAAACTTAGAGACTTCTTATATCTAGGCTTGAGACTTGTGATTGTTGACTTTATCATTACATCAGACTAATAGCGGTTAAGTGTGGAAGTGGTATTTGTAAGGCCAACCCTCATCTCTATTTTAACTAGGATTTATCGACGATGCTGTTGAGTACACGTTGTTTCTCATACTCACGCTTTGTGTGCAAAATATGTTCCTAGCACGAGCGGGTCTCGGGATTTTGCCGGTCATTGAGGAGGCCATGTGGAGGATTCGGGGTGAGCCACTAGTATGGTCCATGGCACTGGATTTCCCGTCTATCTTTTTTCCTACCTTTCCATTCGTAGTTTATGTATTTCGGGTTGTACCTAGACTTATATTTCTATCTAGTTCATTCTTGTACTAGTGACACCAGGTTTTGGGAGTTGTGTTACTTATTCCGTATTTTTTATGATTATGTGATTTATTAAAACTTAAAATTGACTTGTTTGATTATTTTGTACTATTTTTATTAATTAATTAACCTAATGGGTTGTGGATGACTTACTGACTTGGTGGGAATTAATGACTTCATGACTTGTAAATCGGGTCATGACAAGTTCTAAATAGATTATTAATCTATCTTGATTTGGTAAAAGTTTAGCGTTTCTTCCTTAGAGAATTTGGAGTACATTAATTAGTAGGCGTTTGGCCATAGGTTCCGAAAATTCTTCATTTTATTTGAATTTTATAGAGTTGGAGTTGAAGATGGAGCTGTATTTGGTAGGTTATACTTTTTGCAAAGATTATTTAGAATAATAAATATGCTTGAATGTAATTCTCAAATCTGAAATACAACTTCAGAAGTGAAAAGAGAGTTGGAAATATGTTACAAGTTGTTTTTCAAATTTGAAATAAAATTTCAAGTTGAATTTGAAATTTTCATTGCCAAACACTGAATTTTTAAATGAAGTTAAAAAATATTTTGAAAAAAAGTGAATAATTTTTATGGCCAAGGTATGTTTGAAAAACTAATTAATCTCTTAATTGACTAGTCATGAAAATATATTTAGAATAACTTAAAGTTGTTTACATGATCATCTTTCTTTTTGCAGGGGTGGATAATATGAGCTAAAAGTGCTGTGTCACCATTACTCTCTTTGTTTCGTCTGTTTAGTCATCAAGTTTGTGTCATTATTTAACAGTTGAGAGATGATTCTTCTTTCGTTTTTCAAAATAACTGTTTTTAATTTCATCCAAAATAGGAGTTAAAGCCATTCTAGAGTTTCATCCTTAGGTTTTGGAATTTTGTAATATCAAATATTTACTTATATCATGTGTGTGTGCCTGTTCCCACCATAACTACGAGTTATTGACGTTGTAGGTATTTTCTTTTTCGTAGTCAATTTATTTGAGGCTTGGTCTTCAATAAACGTGCTGCTCACAAACAAATGCCTACTGTTGGAAAATCGCTATTGGCCTGGGTCCACCCATAAGGGGTGCTAAGTAGCCCGTTAACCCATTAGCTAGTCCTCCTAAAACTCTATTACTAGCCTATAAATACATCATTATGGGGGTAGGAAAAAAGATAATTTTCCACTAAAAAAGGCAAGGGTTAGAGTTAATCCCTTGCGTCAGTTAGAGGGATATCTAGGTTGTGGAAACATGGAGATTCATCCGCTTTGTGAGGATTCTCAATAACCGGTGACACGAGTCGTGATTGTTGCAGATCCGCTTCCGCTATGGATAAACCCATAAGTTTCCTAAACTAGTATTTTACGCTTTCAAATACCACATAGGTATCAGAGCAAAAAGCTCATGTTCGGATTGTAGACATGATCATATGCAATACATGAAAATTAGAGTTTTTATGAATAATCTCGAATCTTAATTGCATTATTTCATGTCTGTAAATGCCTCTTTTTGCATGAAACCTTTGGACTTTTATAGATCTCATCTAGAGCTTTCCTCAGATATATGGATCTTATTTGTTGGCCTTGTAGTTTGTGAGATATTAAATTTTAAAGTTTTAGGGTTTTATTATTATGAATTTAACCCCAAAAAACATTCAATAATCCTTGTTTCATGCAATTTTCGTGCAAATTGACTTGAGTAATATGTTATCCATATGTTTTTTAGCAAAATCATATAATCAATTGTGATTTTCATCGAAAATTTGGGTAGAATTTTAAGGAAAATCTGATAGGGTTTGTTTAGAACAAAACCCATCAATTTTTTTTTATCATAAAAATGATTTTTTGGACGGTTTTACTTTGATTTGATGGTTTATATCAATTCTAAAATACGCTGAGGATGTAAAATAGTGAATAGTTAAATAAAATTGGCGGGAAAGTATGGTTTTTGGCCGGAAAACAACCGACCCGTTTGAGAGGAAAAACCGCCCCGTTTTTAAATTATTTTTCGAGCAATTGATGCTTGAAATCAATCCTAAAATACGTTGGGATAATTTTTTGTGTTTTAATCGAATCAAAATAGCCAAAACATGGGGGGGGGGGGGTGGGATGCAACTGGGTCATGTTTTTGACCCGTTTCAGCGAAATGGGTCGAGTTGGGTGAAGAAGATGACCAGCCATTGTTGATGTGAAGCCCACTCTCGGCCGAAACACGTTTTTGGAGAATGTGGTCCATTCCGAACTCCGATTTTGATGATTCTTTTTTGGTTTTGCTCGAAATTAAATTTCCAATTTTTTCAATATTTGTACAATAATTTGTAGATACTGTAAAATATTTTCTCTTAATTAATACCGTTCTAAAATTGTTAATTTCATATTAATTATTTTATATGGTATTTTTCAAAAATAAAAATTTCAAAAATCTATATACAGTAAAACCTGTATAAATGAATATCCTTGGGACCTGGAAAGTTATTATCGTATACGGGGTTATTAATTTATCGATAAATTAATATTTATTAATTTATAGAATAATTTTTATTTTGTACATTATATTTCTCAAATTAAACAATTAATTTTTTTCTGTAACTAAGAAAATAAAATAAATAAACAATTAATTAATGATGGTGCATTCTATCTAAGTTTATTAATCTTGTCAAAAAGAAGTTTATTAATCTTGGGTTTGCGTGATTCAAAATAGAATGCATGTACATTAGTATATGAAGTGTTGTGAATTGTTTCAAGTACACAATATAGAGTTTATAAATAGACACATGTACTTTAACTGCATATACCAAAATATAAAAATTCATATATTATATCTTCTCTTCCATGACTACCCATTTGAAAGGTGTAAAAAAGTCTACGCTAACTGATGAGATGAGAAAAACATTATGTGTCGAATGTAGTTTATGCCCTGCAAAAAGTTAAAGATGAAATTGAGTTCAGATCGCATGAAAAGAAGAACCAATTGACTATAGATACATATTTTAGGAAAACATAAAATTTGAAATAAAAATTGTTTAGGAAGTGCTTTATTTTATGAATTATATATGTAATTTTCATACGTATTTAATGAATTATTATGTTATATTTTAAGTGGGCCTCAAGGATTTTTTTTTAAATTATTATCTTATGCATTTATCGAGGTTATTATTTTATCCCATTGGCCCTAGTCGGGACCGGAGAAAATTATTATTTACTCGAGGTTATTAATTTATCGAATATTCATTTATCGAGGTTTTACTGTAATCTATCTATGATGCATAGAACATGTCTATATTACTCACTCTCCCTAAAAGTTTATGAAACATAAATTCTATTTTCTAAGTGAAATTAGGTATAAATATTGGTTTTCTCCTTGATTTGTTGTTGAAAAAGTATGAATATTAAATTTTCAAATCTAATTAAATTATTCTATTGATATAGAAGTGTATATAGAATAAGATCTAATTCTTTTTATTTAGTGTATATATTTATGAGTGTACACAACTTGTTTAATAAAAAAATTAAAATATTTATTGAAATATTTGGTGACTTAACTTGAATTGATATAGTTATTTTACATTTATCATCTATCCTTAGATGATGATTGGGAACGTAGTGAACTTTCGACTCTAGAATTTATGTTTATGTTTAATAGCCCTGTCAATTTGCTAAAGTTACATTTATGTGTATGAAAAAATATTAAATATGCGTGCTTTTATACTAATTCCAAAACTTTGTGTTTTACAAGTATACTTTTGTGTTCCATAAATACCATGTGCTTTAAATAATATTGTTGTAGAGATTATCAAAAGTGAAAATCTCAACGGTAATAATTATAAAATATTAAATTGTAATATGTGCTGAAAGAACTTTTTTATGTAAAATAATGTCATGGATGAAGCCTATGATGCTTTAAAAAACATTTCCTAGCTCGCATTATGTTGCTAAGTTGTGAAGATGTCACATGAAATTTTACTCATAAGATTATCAAAATTCCGCGTGATGCTCTTGAATATAAGTGTGGTAGCACTACGGTTACCAGGCTTAAGGTCATAAGTTGACTAATGAGCACCAAGTTCAAGCGATTATCCATTTCCTGCCTCAAATTTAGGAGCATGTGAAGATGCACCTGACTCATAATAAATGTAATAGTACATTTTTTGATGTGAGGCAATACCTAGAGTTAGAAGAGGAGTGTCATGAGGCTGCCAAACAAGGTGCTAAAGTGCACAAAATAATTTCTAGCTCAAGAAATTGGTTTAAACGTAAAGTCAAAGCAAACTGAAAAGTTAAGGCTCATCCAAATAGGAATCCTAAATTGATAACCAACAAGAAGATAGAAAGCGAAAAAAAATGTGACTAAAGTGAAATGCTTCAATTGTGATTAAAAGGGTCACCATGCTAGTGATTACACTAAGCATAATAAATCACTTCATAATGAGTCTAAAAAGGTACTATGTGTTCCTTACGCTAGTAATATATGTGTTTCTAGTTGTGTTTTTTTTCTAAGACTAACCCTTTATCGTAGTTAACTTAGGAGCTATGTACCACATTGTGAGAGAATGAAGCCTTTGTGGACTTTCAATGGGTCTCACATATATCTTATGGATATATGTAGGAACGACATTAAGGTTGTTAAAAGGATCGTATTATGTGAATTAGTTTTACGTGAAAATTGAGACTTTATTCTACATAATACTTTTATTGCTCCTTAAACTTTCAAGGATATTACTTTGTGTTGGTTTATTAAAGTTAGGTTTCAATTGCAATTTTCATGACATTAAAGCATATGAACAACTTATTTTGATTATGGTTTTATCAAAAATGATTTTCTCTTTAATGAATTTTGGATATTAGTTCCTTTAATCCAATTGTTAGATTTCCCAATTGCCTCATCACATAATCACAAGGATGATGTGAAATTTGATATGCTAGACTTGATCATATGAGCCTATGACATGGATAAGACTACTTGTAAATATTATCTATCTCAAAAAAGTTAATAGAAAATCATTTAAGAACACCACCAAGATTGATTTTTCATTGCATACATTCATTCTGAAGTTGTATTTTCATGAATGTAAAAACGTGACAAAGAGCTTCTAATTTCATTATATTAATTGATAAAATTACTCATTTTGGTGATGTTCATTTGATGTCACATACTATAAAGCAACAAGCTATTTTACGAAGTATATGAAAAAGATTGGTAATCAATTTGACAAATCAATAAAAGTATTGAGAACCAGTTGATCAAGGCCATGAATACATCTTTGCTCCATTAAGCGAGATTTTGATGATGAAAGTGAAATTGTTAATAAGTTGACTACTCCAATATTTCACAATAAAAGGTGTTGTGAAAAATATAAATAGAATGCTCATTGAAACGATTAGATCAATAATGGCGCAACTATGTTACATGTTTCATATTGGAGATGTTTTGCACTAATTTGTTGCCTATGTTCTTAATCGTGTCCTAGCGAAATCAGTTACATCTACACCATATGAGTTATGGAGTAATAGAAATCTAAAGTATTTTGTGAGACCTCTGTGATGCACAACTTATGTAAATAATATTTTTTCTCATGGTATATTGGGCCCAAGAGGGACCAAAAGTGTCTATATGAGATACTGTAAATTACATATTTATGGAGCAACATCACAGGGGAGCCTTGGAGTAAACGGTAAATTTGCTGCCATGTGACCAAGAGGTCATGGGTTCAAGCCGTGGAAACAGCCTCTAGCAGAAATACAAGGTAAGGCTGCGTACAACAGACCCTTATGGTCCGGCTCTTCCTAAGACCCCGCGCATAGCGGGAGCTTAGTGCAACGGGCTGCCCCTTATGGAGCAACATCACAGTGGGAGAGTAACTGAATTCCACTAAAGCAATTTCACATTTTTTGAGAATGAATAACCCAGAAGGGAGAGATAAATTTAGACTAGTCTCCTCATGAATCTAAGGATCAAGATAAAAAGTATCTCTTCATTCGAGTGGGAGATTTTTAAATGATGATGAATTAATTTCTCATCTAGATCAACCTTTATCATCGGATGCAAATGAAAGTGATCCTTGTCCGAGTGGAGCGACACTAATCTTCTTATTTCATATGAGAGTGAGATGAATCTTGTTCCAAGTGAGAGCGAGATGAATTGGTCTGGTCCTAGTAGGAGCAATATTCATCTAAACGGGATCAATATGAGATTATATGAATCTCAGTCAAGATATAGTGCTCCCACAAGATGGAAATGAGCCAAGAATTAGCTCTTTTATGCCTATTAAAGAATAAAATGAATAAATTCAATTAAAGAGTAAATGGAGGCTAGGAGAATCTACCAAGTTTAGGAACTAGTTGATCTTCCAAAAGAACACAAAACTATTGAAACCAAATGGGTTCCAAAACACAAGGCTTGTAGCATAGTTAAAATATATGACTCGACTTGTTGCTAATGTAACAGGAGTGGTTGACTATGACGAGTATTTCTCACTCGTTATGTGGATTCACCTCTATGAGCTTATTTCTGACTATTGTTGCTAGCTTGGATCTATAATTGCATCAAACGGATATGTAAAAATTGTCTTCTCTCAACGGAGAACTAAGCGAATAATTAATTTAGAATAACTTAAGGATTTCATCCAAAAGGCCACAAACATATGGTTTGTAGACTTTTGTAGTCTTGTTATGCCCACAAACAATCTTCAAGGCAATGGTATCTACGTTTTCTTAGTGTGGTCAATTCTATTGACTTCACGATGATTTACAAGGGATCATTACGTTTATACTAAAAGATCTAAGAGCCACTTTATACTTATGTAATTATATTTTGATGATATATTAATAACTGAAAGATAATTTGGAGTATATATACAAGGTTAAATCCTTGTTATTGTCTCACTTGGAGATGAATGATATGGGTAAAGATGCATATATTCTCGAACTAAAGATTTTCAGAAAATGTTTAAAGAAATTATTCTCTAAATGATTAAACTTGGTAAATTGTGACCATATTAAAACTCCAATGAATAAAAACATTGCCTTGTATGCTAGACGGTGTTCTAAGACTCCAAAATAAGATGAACTAATAAGTAAAGTTCCTTATGCTATGTATAGTTGATAGTCTTATGCAAGATACGTTTGCTAGACTTGATATCTGTTTCACAATTGACTTGTTTACAAATATAAAACCAATTTAAATCCAGCACACTGAAAATACAGTTAAAATGAATCATAAGGTACCATATGGAAACTTTTAATTATGTATTTTGCCATAAGGGCATGCCATGGAACTGAGGGGATACATTGATGCTGATTGTAGATGAGATATGAACATGAGTAGGTCCATCTCTGAATGTGTTTTATTGCTCAATATGATGACATATTTTAGGCAATGAAAAACAATCACATTTAGCTTTATCCATGATGAGAGTTGATCTTGTGGCTCTCTCCTCAGTAGCACAATAGGATGTTTGGTTAAGAAAGTTATTGGATCAAGTGTTGATGCTATAATTAGTACTGAACTAGTGACAGTCTTTGCGGCCGTCAAGCTGCTATCTGAGCACCACGAATCCTAAATATCGTAGTAAATCCAAACACATTAATATTAAATTTAATTTTGTGATGACATGATTGCACGCAAAGAACTGAACATAAAGTATATCTGCACAAACGGTTGCAAAATCATTGACTCACTCAGATCCTAGAGATGTGTGTTTTCGTTCACACAGATCTTGAGGACTGTGTGCACTTTAATATAAAGTCATTGGTTTTTGATTTATTTTTCCCAACGATCAGGTTTATTATTTTCTCAAAAATCAAATAAGTTTGATTTGCATACACTTATTATTTGGATGATTGTGTACATTATTACTATGACTGTTTATTGTACATACATATTATGGAATGCTTCTGGTGCATTTTTTGATATTATTGAAAGGTATGTCGGGTAGATAGAGGTCAACCTTCTCACACAAGTGACCGCCTCCATCAATTTAGTATTTATGGGAGATTAGACGAGATCTTAAGCAAATTATCATAAGGATAATTTGAGAGCACATGGCTTAAAGATCCTTAGCATCGCACAAGTAATGACAAAAGGTTATTATAGTATTTTTATGGTGGAATTAAGTTTCACCTAGTCTACTTCTAGAGGCCAGATGTGAGTTCATGTTTATTGAGTAGATCAAGAAACTCAGTTCAGATACATATGGTGTATGAATATCATCAATACAACATTATCTTGTGAGATAAAGACATACGCGTCATGGGAAAAGAGTAAATGCTATAGCACATGTTTCATACCATGTGTGTAAATGTCTACCAAAAAGGGTTAACAGAAGTTTTATCTCGACATATTATTGTGTGAGACCTTATTGAGTACCCTCGCGACTCTGATCAGTGGTTCGAAGCTTGGTTCGATGTTTGCTATCTTAGCATGCTATCAAATGACCATGAGAGATTCGATTTGGCGAATCATGACTAGAGAACCGAGTTGGATACAAGTTGAGAGACTCGTGATAAGAAGAAGATCATTAATGGAATCTCATTTAGTTTGTGTTTGCTAGTACGATTATGACTTATTGGTCATAATTGTGAACACGAGAACTATGATACATGAGATCAAAGTGTGATGTATCAATGTGATTTAATTGATCTAGGGAACTGAGCATATTTCTAATGATCTACTTGATGATATTCATGACGACAACGAAAGGCTATATATTCCTAACATATGTATAGGAAAGTGCTCTCATAGTATGCCGATCGCACGACCTATTTATCCTATATGAAATGATGCAAGAGAATTTCAAGGAGAATATGCTTCCCTTAGCTTAGTGAAGCTTAAGCACTCCCTTATGTTTGAGTGAGAGATATTGGAAAATTGCTAGTGGGCCGGGTCCACCCATAAGGGGTGCTAACTAGCCTGTTAACCCGTTAGCTAGTCCTCCTCCTAAAACCGTATTACTAGCCTATAAATACACCATTATGGGTGTAGGAAGAAAGATGATCTTCCACACTAAGAAATGGCTAGGGTTAGTTAATTCCTTGCATCAGTTAGAGGGATATCTAGGCTGTGAAAACATGGGAATTCATCCGCTTTGTGAGAATTCTCGACAACCGGTGACACGAGTCGTGGTTATTGCATATCCGCTTCCGCTATGGAGAAACCTGTAAGTTTCCTAAACTAGTATTTTATGCTTTCAAATACCATACTATAGAGTATAATAAGCCTGGATTGTTGTTGATCCAGAGTGTACTTGGTCTCTCTTCAAATGAATTGTCAGTATTTAACTCAATGCATCAGGTAAACTAGAAATATGTGTCAAAAAAAAAAGTTGTGCATTATTCATATGTTTGTGACTACTATTCTTATTGATCAATAATAACATGAGAGCGATAGAGTGAAGTACATATAAGTGATATGGGAGAAATGTACCAAGCGAATGTTGTTTTAGTGGAATATTATGTTTCTCGTGACAAATGTCTTTGATATCAATCCACATCGACTGGAGAGAGTTGCTCAATGCACAGACTCATCAATCATATCTTCTGAAATATTAGAATGCGAGACGCTCAAGCAATGTGATTCCTTTTATTTTGAGAAGTTCCCAGAGGAACATGCCTCTTCTGGTTAGAGTGGGAAAACGCCTAGCAAAACACTGATGTTTATTAAGGGATGTTCTACTCGTCTTGGATGTACAATGAGTATATTTATAGCTTTGTCTGTATTACTTTTGCTGATACAGAATTTAGATGGTTCCTCACACATCAAAAGATTCACGGCCTAGGCATCGTCCTCTGATCCCAATTGTTGAGGCCACCTATCAAGATATACTGACGAGTTTAAAACTACTAACAATGAGGCCTGTATGAAGACCTAGTTGTAGGATTGGAACTCCCCTAAAATGGGAATCAAAAGTCTCAACATCTAAAGTGATTGTCAACTCATCATGAGGAAAATTGAAGGGTCATACGACACCAAAAATGCTAGAATGCAAGCCTACCTACAAATAACTCAAGGATTGATCACATCTTTCCTAGAAGTTAAGTTCAAACACGTCGCGTGGGAAATAAATCAAGAGACAGATGCCCTTGCAGACCTTGATTCATCTATTCAGACAACTAGTTTGAAAATAATCCAGACATGTACCTCGAATGATCAACTGTAGATGCACAACTTTTCCAAGTCTTCAACACATGTCTCACCTAACACTGTGCAACGTAATTATCAAATACCTACAAGAAGGAACTCTACCAGACGACAATCAGGCTTGACATCTTAAAAATAAAGTTTTGCTTCGTCGATAACATATTATAATAAGGTCTTACATTGGACCACTCATGTGGAAGGTGCATATTTCCACAAGGAAATCCACAAAGGATAATGTGTCAATCATGTAAGCTGGAAACTGAAGTGTTAAATAATACATAAGTATACACGTGTATATACATGTGATATACACGAGTATACCATGTATACTTATGATACGTTGTCACGGTTTTTGTATATAGGATGCCCACGGTTTGGGCATTATTAGTAAGGTTTATTGTAATAGTTTAGGGTAAATATTACATTAATTAGTATTGTACACTTATCATAGTTGTAGGATTTTTGTACAACTAGAATAGAGTTTTGAGATTTGAATAGGAATAGGATTCTCCTATTAAGGAAATTGTATATTGTATATATTCTCTTTCATTAATGAAAATAATCAAGGGATTATTTGTTTCATGGTATCAGAAGTCTAGGTGTTAATATCCTCTCCCAAATTCTCCAACTTTTCCGTCGACCTCCCTTGAATTTCTGAGGCCCTTGCTCTCGTTTTTCGTGCCGACGAGATCCTCTTTCTTCCCAAATTTCTCTTCCAAAATCCCTACATCACGTCTTGCGTTGCTATTATGGCTAAGAATATGTTTCACCCTGCCCTCACTGTTTCTAACATCAAGAATCACATCCCTATCATTCTTGAAATAGAAAACGTCCGGTACGCGACGTGGGCTGAACTGTTCAAAGTTCATGTATGCTCGCATCAAGTTCTCCATCATATTATCCCCGCGGCTCCTACAGATACAGGGGTGTCAAAACCCGAGGATGATCCTAAGTTATGGACAACACTTGATGCTACTGTTCTTCAGTGGATTTATTCCACTATCTCTATCGACCTATTGCAAACGATTATCGAACCAGACGCTACGACAATGGAATCTTGGAATAGGGTACGTGATATATTCCAAGATAATCAAAATTTTCGTGTTGTTACCTTGGAGCATAAATTCTCCCACGTCAATATGGAAGATTTCCCTAATGTTTCAACATATCGCAAAAGGTTGAAGGAATTGCCGGACCAACTCCGCAATGTTGGTGCGCCCATTACAAACGATCGTCTTGTCCTTCAGATGGTCGCAGGCCTATCTGAGGCCTATAATGGTATTGGCACGCTTCTTCATCAGAGCAGTCCTCTTCCGCAATTTTATCAAGCTTGTTCTATGCTTACGCTTTAAGAAGCCGGCTTGGCCAAAAAGGAATCTACCGGTGCTAGTCCCGTAGTCATGATGACGTCCTCCACAAATTCTCCGATTTTGTTGATAATTCAAGCCAAACCCGTGCTCCCGGGGGCGGCAAGAATAATTGGAAAAATAATGGCAAAAATCGCGAGGGAAAATGCGGTGGTTCCGGTGGCGGGAGCAATGGACAGAACATTGGCGGTGGCTCCCGACACGGTAATAGTGGGTCACATCCCCATTGGTCCCAGCCCTGGGCCCCCTGGCAGTGGGCCTGGGCCAGTGGGCAATGGCCCAATGGGTCACAATTTCCGGCGTTCCCAGCTTCTGGTCAGTGGGTTGGCCAGCCCATGTCTTGGCCCAATATGCAGTGGCCCAATTTCTGTAACTCCTGCCGGGGCAAAGGGGCGCGGCCAGGGGGCGCTGGGCCTCGGCCTCTGCAAGCCCATCATGCACCGGGCCCCACACAAACCGACATTGAAGCCGTGATGCACACACTTGGATTAAATCCACCCGACGCTAATTGGTATATGGACACCGGCTCCACAACCCACATGACATCCGACCAAGATACGCTCTCGTCTTATTCCAATCTGAGCAGTAATCGTGGTATAATTATTGGTAATGGTAATTCAATTCCAATTCGTGGTTATGGTCATAAAACTTTGTCTCCCCCGCATCCACCCCTTATCTTGAAAAATACTCTTCATGCCCCTAAATTGATTAAAACATTGGTGTCTGTCCGTAAATTTACCACTGATAATTCTGTTTCCGTTGAATTTGATCCGTTTGAGTTTTTTGTGAAGGATTTCAAGATGGGGAGTCCTCTAATGAGGTGTGATAGTAGGGGAAATCTTTATCCTATTACGACGTATTCCGGTCTCTCGAGTCAAGCCTTGCCATCAACTTTTGCAGCCTTGCCATCAACTTTTGCAGCTCTTGCACCTTCCTTGTGGCATGCTCGTCTAGGTCATCCGGGGTCGTCCATTTTGTCTTCTTTAGATAAAAATAATTTTATTTCTTGTAAGGGCACGCGTAGTACTCCGAATTGTCAATCTTGCTCTATAGGAAAACTTGTTAGGTTGCCATTTGTAGACTCTAATTCTCATACTTTAATGTCATTCGATATTATTCATAGTGATTTATGGACTTCTCCTGTTCTTAGTTCTTTGGGTCATCGTTATTATGCTTTATTTTTATGATTACTCTAATTTTTTATGGACGTTTCTGATAGTGAAAAAATCTCAAGTGTAATGGAAATTTTGTGCTAATAATGGAATCAATTTTCACTTTTCTTGTCTTCATACGTCTTCAAAAAATGGGAAAGCCGAACGCAAAATTCGTACCATTAATAACATTGTCCGAACCTTATTGCTTCATGCTTCCGTACCCCCATATGTTCGGCATCATGCTCTACCAATGGCTACCTATCTTCTTAACATTCTTCCTTCCAAAGGTTTGACATATACGTCCCCTCTTCAAATTTTATATAATAACTCCTTCGTATTCACATCTTAGGGTCTTTGGGTGCTTGTGTTATTCACTTTTTCCGTCCACCACAATTAACAAACTTCAGGTCCGGTCTACCCCTTGTGTGTTTTTGGGGTTTTTGCCAAATCATCGTGGTTACAAATGTTTTGATTTACCATCTAATAAAATCATTATTAGTCGCCATGTAATTTTTGAGGAATCCCAATTTCCGTTTGCTAAGGTTAGTACTCCCGTGCCTAGTTCGTATAATTTTTTAGATGATGATATATCCCCAAATATTATTCATCATTTTTCAGACGTATCCCGCACCCAAAATCCGCCAGCGGGCCCACTGCCCACTGGTCCTCCAGTCACAACATCACCTCCAGTTCTGGGTCCAGTGACTGGGCCAACTATTCTACCCAGTTCTGGCCCAGTTTTGTGCCCGGTTAACGGGTCCGGTATTGGCCCAAGTCTTGCTTCCAATTCTGGCCCAATCCGTTATACTGTTCTCGGGTCCAGTACTGGCCCAGTCCTTGATCCAGTCTCGATTCCAGCTAGTCTCCTTGTTGGGCCAGCAAACCCACTGTCTGCTGGCCAGTCCGTCACGTGTCCCGATATTTCTCAAAATTCGCCCAATTCTTCCCCAAGTTAGAGGCCAGTCATTCGTAGTCAATATGGTATTTTTACACCAAAAAGACATTTTAATTTAAATTCTAATGTTCTTAAATCACCTTTACCTCGTAATCATGTGTTTGCCTTAAATGACCCGAATTGGAAAATTTCTATGACCGACGAATATAATGCTCTTATTGATAATAAGACGTGGGAGTTAGTTCCCCATCTATCCGGTGTTAATATTATTCAGTCTATGTGGATTTTTGCTCATAATGACAATTCTGATGGATTTTTTGCAAGGCACAAGGCTCATTTTGTAGGTGATGGTAAGACTCAGCAGGTTGGTGTGGATTGTGGTGAGATCTTTCTTACAATTCTGATGGATCTTTCTTACATGGTGACCTCAATGAGACAGTCTATATGTATTAGCTCTTGGGGTTTAGGGATCCCAAATATCCTCATCATGTCTGTTTGTTGAAAAAGTCTTTGTATGGGCTTAAGCAGTCTCCACGGGTTTGGTATAAGAGGTTTGCCGACTATGTTTCGACTATTGGGTTCTCTCACAGCAGGTCTGATAATTCATTGTTCATTTATCATCGTGGTTCTTCATTGGCTTATATACTATTATATGTGGATGATATTATCTTGACTGCCTCTTCTGATGCATTACGCCAGTCTATCATGACAATGCTCAGTTCTGAGTTTGCTATGAAAGACTTGGGGCCCTTGAGTTACTTTTTAGGGATTGTTGTCACTCGTCATGCAAGTGGGTTGTTCTTATCCCAGAGGAAGTATGCAGCTGAGATCATCGAGAGGGCTGAGATGTCATCTTGTAAGTCTATTTCCACTCCGGTTGATACTAAACCTAAGTTGGGTGCTGCGGCTGGCTCACCTTATGAGGATCTGACCCGCTATCGCATTCTTGTAGGGGCCCTTCAGTATCTACGTTCATGAGACCAGATATTATGTATGCCGTACATCAGATGTGTTTGTTTATACACGATCCCAGGGTTAAGCATATGAATGCACTAAAATGCATTATTCGGTACATCCAGGGGACACTTGACTATGGATTACATTTATATCCTTCATCGACGTCTACACTTGTCTCGTATACAGATGCTAATTGGGGTGGCTGTCCGGACACCATGCGGTCTACGTCTGGCTATTGTATGTTTCTTGGTAATAACTTGGTCTCATGGTCTGCAAAATGTTAGTCGATTTTATCACGCTCTAGTGCAGAGGCCGAGTATCGAGGGGTAGCCAATGTGGTCTCTGAATCCTGTTGGTTACGTAATCTTCTTTTAGAGCTTCATTGTCCTATTCAAAAAGCTACCTTAGTTTATTGTGATAATGTTAGTGCCATCTACCTTTCTGGTAATCCGGTTCAGCACCAGCGCACTAAACATGTCGAGATGGACATTCACTTTGTTCGAGAAAAGGTAGCTCGTGGACAAGTATGCGTCTGTCATGTCCCTTCCAGGTATCATATTGCAGACATCTTTACAAAAGGTCTTTCCACGGTCCTTTTTGAAGAATTTCGAGACAGTCTCAGCATACGAAGATCGCCCGCTATGACTGTGGGGGTGTGTTAAATAATACATAAGTATACACGTGTATACCATGTATATACATGTGATATACACGAGTATACCATGTATACTTTTTTTTTATAATCCACAGCCTCGCAGCTTGTGGCATTTTTATTTATAACAAAATGAAAATACAAAGGGCCCCAAAGGGGAAGTACAAGCAGGGGGAACTTATCCTATTACCCCACCAGACTACTCATATTGGGACTACAAGAAACTAGTATGAATGTAGAAAAAATGAACTTGACAGAACCAAGTATTCTATGATCATCACAGAGTTTATAATACACTCTATGATGATATTACAGATGATGATGCTAACATAATGATAAAATAGTATAACCACAAAGTTATGATCATCTACCTCTGGGCTTATAAAATCCTCCACCTGCTGCATCTTTTCCTTCTCATCCACCAGATATTCCTGAAACTTGATCATTTCTTCTTATAGTTGATCAAGTATTCAGGAGGCCCTGTATACTTTGATGGGTCCCTCATTTTGGATGCATCAAATGAAAATGCTTTCTTTTTTGCCTCTCTCATCAGCATTTGCCTCAAGTCCGGCATTTTACCGTCCCAGCTATTCTTCCTTGTGTACTTTTTCCTTGTACCCTCTACATTTCTGGGAGATAAATTCCAATTATTGATAATAATTTTGCGATCTGGAGCAATGGATTCCTCATCGGAGTCCGACCAATCTGTTCTGTTAGCAACATTACCAAAAGGGTCAGACATTACCTGTCGTTGTTTGTCTTGGCGCTTCGCTTCTGCATATAACTCTCCCACTGTCTTGCCACCCATCTCGTCTACATTACCAAATCCCCCATGCACAGGACTCTCCAGTAACTGTACCTGACATGAAACATCTTCAACAGCAAGCGGCTTTGCATCCTCCTCAATGGCCTCGTCTACATCAGAAGCTAGTCTGCGTGCCTTCAGGCGCTCCATATCTTCATCATTTGTCTCCTCATCATATAATCCATATGCATCATAATCCCGCATATTACATGGCGGACCTGCTAGTATCATGGACATCTCTCTATCATCCTCAAAGTCACTATCCAGCATTGCCAAATACTCCTTTGCAGTCTGATCGGGATAATAGTCTTTTTTGTCTTCAAGTACAGCCTAAAAATATGCCATACCCAAAAAGTATCTTTTTGTCGTCATCTTCTTGTCAAAGGCTTTCCTAAGTAAGAGTATGTCGGATGTGGACACCTCAGCATCTGTTCGTCCTCCTCAACAACATCCCCATCCGTCTCACACCAGTTCCTCCTCTCACTGTCAATGGTTGTGCTGGCAGAAATGATGTTTGTGGTTGTGCTGACTTAAGGGATATTTGAGGTGGCTTTATTTAGGGTGCATGGTTGTGATGGGAATGAAAATGCATTTTTAGCCAATTTTGATGTAGATGGGCTTTTTGTAATTAGGGTGTATGATTTGCCTATAGGGTTAAGGTTTGTTTTTTGGTTTAGGTTTGATGTTGAGCCCGTATCCGAGAAGGTTGGTGGGTTCTCGGATTGGGCTATTTTTGGGCTTGTTTTTTGGGTCGATAGTAGACTAAAATTTTGGGCCAAAATATTGTTAGGTTGGGTAGAGAGTAGGGGTTGGGTCTCGGGTGTTGGGCTCGGGTTGGGATAGTAAAATAGAATTAGGCTCGGGTTTGGATTAGGGAGAATGAGTTGTGGGTTAGGGTTATCTGGCAGGTCGGGTATGGATCTAGGTGTCGGGTCGGGTTGCTGGGTTAGATTTTCTAGGTTATGGGGCGGGTCGGGTTGCGGGTGGGTAGGGTTATGTGTGGAGGTGATCTCGGGTCAGGTAGGGTTTGGTGAGTTAGGTTTGTGATGGTTTTGGTAGTAGGGTTTTTTTGTGGGTAGGTGGTTTTCGATTGGGGTTTCTTAGTATGGGTTCCGACAATAGTGGTTGATGGAATTAGGGTGTCGGTAGTAATATTTTTTGTAGGGTTTGGTGGGTTAGGGTTCCCTAAATTTAGTTTTGGGTTAGGGTTTTGGTGGGCGGTATTTGGGTTTATAGGTATTGTGTGTGGGCCTGAGGGGTTTGCGATAGGGTTTTTGGTCAACGGGACTGTTTCCGATACCACATCAGTGTTCCCGACGGTAGTGGTTGTCGAAATCACTGTTCCAGTGGCTGGAATAGTATTTCCATTGGATTTGGACGATTGATTTTGGTTTGGATTCTTGTTTTTTTTTGTTTTTTTTGCCGGTAATAGTGGTCTATTCTTGGTTTGGATTAGGGTTTGAATTTTTAGGCAATGTGTGAGGGTTTTGATGGCTAGGGTTAGACAAATAAGGAGTAGGGTTTGTGGCCTTACCTTTGCCCTTAGCTGGCACCGCCGCCGTGCCGCCTCCATCTTCTTTCTCTTTTTCCGGCCGCAACTCCGGATTGTGCTTCCAACACCCTTTGATATCATGGCCTTGTAATTTACAAGTGGTGCAAAATTTTGGCAAGAAATCATACCTAATTTTGCCTGAAAGTGTTTTAACTTCTTCCCTTTCCACAATTTGAATATATTTTTGTGGATGCTTCTTAAGCAAATCTGCATCCACCTTTACCCTAGCACAACTAGGTCTTGTTTTGTTCAAAGTAGCCGCATCAATAGAAATATGTTTCCCTACCGATGAAGCTAGAGAGAACAAAGTTGACTAACAAAAGAAGTTTGGAGGCAAATTTGGGAATGAGAGCCAAATCACTGACATGCTCGTCTCTTCCTCCGGATTAAACCACATATCTCATTTGAAAGTTCTCATAAAAAAGGATTTGGTGTTCTCCTTAATCCAAAAATTAGGTCTCGGTATCAACATGACATAATCTTCTTCGATTGTGCATCGAATCAAAACATGCCTATTGTGAAGAAGACCAATTCTCACTTTCGCCTTTAAATCACATTGTTTTGGAATTGCCGTCCTCAAATAATTGATTTCGGGCATTCCATGACTAAACATACCAACCACGACATATTTCAATTCTTGTTGCACAATCAACGAAGCAACCTCTTGTTTATCAAACCTGAAAGAAATAATCCCTTGATTATTTTCATTAATTGAAAGACTATATATACAAGTTACATATGTCCATAATAGGAGAATCCTAGTCCTATTCTACTCCTAAAACCTTATTCTACTTGGACACTAACTATACAATTATGGTAATACAATTATGGTAAGTGTACAATACTATTTACACCATAATATTCCCTAACCTATTACCTAATCACGGTACATAACCGTGGAGCACTAATCCAAAATAATATATACACCTATATTTAACACTCCCCCGAAGTCATAGCGGACGGTCTTCGAACACTGAGACTGTCCCTAAAATCTTCAAAGGGGACCGAGGGAAGACCCTTTGTAAAGATGTAGACAATTTGATATCTTGACGGGACTTGGCAGACGCGTACCTGACCAAGAGAAACATTTTCTCAAACAAAATGAATGTCCATCTCGATATGTTTAGTGCGCTGGTGCTGAACCGGATTACCCGACAGATAGATGGCACTAATATTATCACAATAAAGCAAGGTTGCCTTCTGGATGGGACAATGAAGCTCCAAAAGCAAATTACGTAACTAACATGATTTCGAGACCACATTAGCGACCACTCGATACTCGGCCTATGCACTGGATCGGGATAATGTCGACTGATGTTTCGCTGACCACGAGACTAGGTTATTGCCAAGAAACATACAATAGCCAGACGTAGACCGTTTGGTGTCCGGATAGCTACCCCAATCAGCATCTGTATACGAGACAAGTGTGGATGTCGAAGAGAGATATAACTGCAAACCATAGTCCATGGATCAAATTCTATGGACACGGAATTATCAGTGGTGAATTTTCTGACAGACACCAAATTTTTAATCAATTTTGGAGCGTGAATGGTATTTTTCAAAATAAGGGGTGGATGAGGGGGAGACAATGTTTTATGACCATAACCAGGAATTGGAATTGAATTACCATTACCAACAATTATACCATGATTTTTGCTAAAATTGGAATAAGACGAGAGAGTATCTGAATCGGATGTCATGTGAGTAGTGGCTCTAGTGTCCATGTACCAATTTGGGTCCGAAGAATTTATTCCAAGCGTGTGCATTGCAGTTTCGATGTCGGTAGAAGTGGGGCCCGCTGCATGATGGGTTTGGTGGGGCCCAGGCCTGACTCCCTGCTGACCCGTTACCCCACTGGATCGTTGGACCGAGATTGGGCTGGAGTAGCTTGGCCGAAAAAAAGGCTGAATTTGGGCCCAATTACCGTGGGGCTGGAGGCGTTGAAAAACTGAGATTGTTGGGCCACTGCCTACTGGTCCAGGCCCACGGCCAGGGGGCCCAAGGCTGGAACCAGTGGGGCTGAGGCCTACTGTTGATGGGGTGGAGCCTACTGCCGCCGGTACTGCTGACGTTACCACCGCGGTTTTTTCCATTATTTTTTCTAGTATTCTTGCCGCCACCGTGAGCACGGTTTTGGCCCGAATTATCAACACACCCTGGAGAATTTCTGGAGGACGTCATCATGACCACGGGACTTGCCCCGGTAGCTGCTTTTTTAGTCAATCCGGCTTCTTCCAAAGTAAGCATGGAGCGGGCTTGATAGAACATTGGGAGAGGGTTACTTTGACGAAGTAGGGTCCCAACGCCACTAAATGCCTCGGAGAGGCCAACAACCATCTGTAGAACCAGGCGATCTTCACTAATGGGCACACCAACGTTGCGGCGTTGGTCCGACAATTCCTTCAACCTTTTGCAATACGCTGAAACATTCAGGAAATTTTCCATGTTGACGTGGGAAAAATCCTGCTCAAGAGTAACAACTCTGGAATTCTGATTATCTTGGAATATGTCATGCAACCTATCCCAAGCAGCCATTGCCGTAGCGTCTGGCTCAATAATCATCTGCAACAGGTCAGTAGAGATAGTGGAATAAATCCACTGAAGGACGGTGGCATCAAGCGTTGTCCATAACTTAGGATCATCCTCACGTCGAGGCACCTCCGTATCCTCAGGAGTTGCGGGGATTATGTGATGTATGACTTGATGCGAGCGAGCGTGAATTTTAAACAACTCGGCCCATGTCGCGTATTGGACATTTTCTATTTCAAGAATGAGAGATATGTGATTCTTGATGTTAGAAACAACACGGGCAGGATAAAACGTGCTCTTTATCGTCGACATAACGAAAGAACAATAGGTGATTTTGTAGAAAATTTGGGAAGAGAGGAGGTAAAATTTAACACGAAATCGAAAGAAGGGGCACGAAAGTTGATGCAGTTTTTGGACGAGATGGGGCACGAAAAACCGAGAGAAGTTTTGGAGAAGAGCAGAAGCACTTTAGTCCTAGACTTCTGATACCATGAAAGAAATAATCCCTTTATTATTTTCATTAATTGAAAGACTATATATACAAGTTACATATGTCCATAATAGGAGAATTCTATTCCTATTCTACTCCTAAAACCTTATTCTACTTGGACACTAACTATACAATTATGGTAAGTGTACAATACTATTTACACCATAATATTCCCTAACCTATTACCTAATCACGGTACACAACCGTGGAGCACTAATCCAAAATAATATATACAAACCTATATTTAACAAAACCGAATAGTTGGGTCTCCATGTAGGTATGTTATTGGTTTTTGTGGAATGGAAAAGGTAGTGTTTTGGCCTTGAGAACTCGCTGCCACAAGGTTTCCGCCACCAAAAGTTATATTGGCAGTGGGGTTTTGTGGGATGGGTATCGATTGGGTGATGATATTAGCGTATGTTATGGGTGGGGTTAGGTCGCCGGAGGCTGGGCAACCTCGGGAGGTGGCCGCCCATTGGTATAATGGCTGGTAATTACTAGCCAACTATTAAAAGAGACGCTCTTGAAATGGTTAAAAGTCGACAACAAGTGTCAAAGATACGAAAACCATTCATCCTTACCTTCCGTGCCTTTGCATTCTATTACATCTCCTTGGCCATTCATGAAATTGAGAATGAATATCATTGGTAAACTTCCACTGACTAACTACTTCTCTAAATGGCAAAAGTGCGACATGCTTACACTGACTAACTACTTCTCTAAATGGATCGAAGCTAAATCCTTCTCCAAACTTAGAGAATCAGAAATATTGAACTTCGTGTGAAAACACGTCTTGTGCAGATTTAGAATACCAAAAGAGATAGTATGTGATAACGGCTCACAGTTCAGCTGAAACGATTATAATAATGATAAAAAAAAATTCTAGGTTCGTAATATTTTCAAACAACACCGAACTCCCATTGAGCTGGAACGCGAACAACTTGTGAAGTTATACTACTAAGTTCATAATATTTCCTTTGATTTCCTATGATTACAGTTACTAACATTTTATAAAGAAATCAAAGAGAATGATAACTAACTCTATTTAATAACAAATTCATTGGTAACCTGCCAGAAATGTTAAGTAACTTGCGATAATAATTACATTGATGATATAAAAATTCATTATATTGTCGGTCCATATAATTTAATTACAAGAAAACATATAGATTGGGAGAGCACTGCTTGGAATTTCATAAAATTGCAACAATTGAAGGTGAAGTCTGTGTATATTACACGAAGATGAATATCATTCTGCATATTGTAGGATAGACTTAATTCTCTAATTCTAGCGATTAAAGGTAATTGATAACACACCTGCTAGTACAAACCAACCTAAAATGAAATATCCCACCAATCTCGTTGGTTCCACATCCTCTGGTTCCTGCAATTGTGTTTACATGACAATAATAAACATGAAGTATTGATAACTCAAGTTATAAGTATTTTCTGGCTGGCTAATGGGATAACTTATTCATAAATAAGGTTGTCCAGTGGGATGGGTCGGCCCGATCCCGCCCCGACTCGGCTCGATACCTGCCCGCCCTGTCCCGCCCCCCTTTAAAAAAAATAGCGGTAGCGGGTTCAAACTCGGGAAGGGACTAGGGCTCGTCCCGCCCGTCCCAATCTCGCCCTAATCCGCTACCCGTCCCGCCCCGACCATGTCTGCCCTCGTCCCGACCTGTCCCTTTGCAAAAATAACCGTTGCACAACAGGTCAATTTCGATTTTGGCTGTTGGCAACGGCTAATAATGTCCATTTTGCCCCCCCCCCCCTTAATATTTATTTTTAACTCCTAAGTTAGTATATATACACTTTAACCCTATTTCTCAACTATAAATACCTCATTTTCCTCTTCATTTTTCTCACAAATCTTCCTACCATCTCTCTAATATATTTCTCTCTACAAGTCTACATTAAACACTAAATATTATATTTTATATCTAATTTCTATCAAAGTTCAAAAATTGGGAGTGAAGTTGGCGACTAACTTGAGGATTATCGAGCAAAGTTTCAATTTTCAACCTCGATTACACGTCGACGTTACATGGATGTTTGGTATCTTAGTTCCTTCATTATATTTAATTATTTATTTTCATAATTATAACGGAACGAATTGGACGTTTTTCTGGTAGAGGTACTAGCGGTAAGTGTACATCTTTTAGTAATCCTAATGATGATAATTTCAGTCATATAGATGAAACTCATTTTTTAATGTTAATATTAATATACCATTAGATCATGAGGTATATTTTGCATCTGAACCAGAATTTAATTTAGAAAATGAATTAGAAGATAATTTAGATAACACACCCACTAGTGCACCTCCACCTCAGGCTCAGACTGAGTCTCAGGCTGAAACTGAAACTGGAATGCCTCATATTCCCCCTAGTATGAGTCGGGGCCAAAAACAACAAAAATTAAAATCACCTGCATGATTTTTTTGATAGGGACATTCCTAATCAACTAGCTATATGTAAAATTTATCGCGAAGTTTATAAATTTAAAACTGAAAAAGGTCAAGGTAGGGACGGGGTGTTTAATGGGACATGTAGAAAACTCTCACAAAGCAAGGTATAACCAATAATTGGCTGAAAAATCAGGTGTGCAAATGCCTTCTGAGTCGGGACAAGGTTCACATAGTGTCCCCGACCAAGTACAAGGTCGAATTAACCCGATGACGGGGGGAGTTATAGGTCCTAAGTATGATAAACACAGATATAGGGAAAATTTAGCAAAATTAGTTGATGTGGAGGGTTTGCCTTTTTCATTTCCTTCCTCTCCTGATTTTATTCATTACATTCGAGAAACATATAATCCTGCTTTTAACGGTTTTTCTAGATCAACTGTTAGAAGAGATGTTTTTTTAATTTGCACATGCATATCAACAATATTTACGTTATGCATTATATCATTTTAATGGCAAAGTGACTATCACTTCTGATATAGGCTGTAGTACTAACTGTAATGATTATTTAACGGTTACATGTCATTGGATAGATCAGAATTGGTCTATGCAAAAATGTATATTAGCATATAGATATATTGATGATAGGCACACTGGAGCTTTTATTTCAAGAAATATTCATGAAATTTGTGAATATTATGGAATTACTGATAAAATTATGACTATTACATTAGATAATGTTTCTTCTAATGATTATGTTGTAAACATTTTAAAAACTCGATTTACTCCATCTTTTCACGATATTTTTTGTATTAGATGTGCATGTCATATTTATAACTTAGTTGTAAAGCCTGACCTAAACCTTTTTAAAACATCCTTGATAAAGTACAATTTTCTATAAACTTTATTTTTAAAGGTAATAAAATACAAAGATGCAAAGAGTATAAAAAACTTGTCATGATTTTGGATTACCTTATACAAAAAAATCTAGAAGACGTTACGACTAGGTGGAATTCTTATTATAAACAATTACTTGTTGCTCACGAGTATAAAAGACCTATAACTTTATTATTTAACTCTCATAATCAAAATCCAACGGATATGCTTGTAGATGATGATTGGGATAAGATTTTAGAACTTATTGTATTTTTAGAGAAATTTTTTCTAGCTACTAAGAAATTTTCTAGAATTTATTATCCTACTATTTCATCTAATGTTAGTTTATATAGCTCTAATATTTTTGTTACTTAATGAATATATGCAAAAATCCAACTTACAAGCCAGCTATTAAAAATTATTTATAAAATTTTAAAAATATCCTATTCCCACTATTTATTTTATTGGTGTTGTATTAAATTTTACTATCAAAGTAGACGGTTGTAAATCACTTGTTGAAATGATTTATGAAAGCTTAGAAATACTTCCAACAGACCCAACTGAAGAAACAACTGACGAACCAACTAAAGAAGAAGTTATGTCTAGCATACACAATGAATGCAATATATATATATATATATATTACCAAGAGCAAAGTGTAAATAATCAATCGGCTTATGTACCATCTTCTAGTAATTCACTGCAACCTAATAAAAGACATGATGCTTCTGTTTCTAGTAGTCAAGACCTTAGAAATAGAATGTACAATGGTTCAAGTTCTTCACAAATTAGCGAGTTTGATGTTTATGTTTTGCAGGGTGTTGTACCGTACAAATCAATTGTCAATGAAGATGGACGTGAAGACTTGCTGAAATACTGGAGGGAGAATGAGAAGACATTTTCGACACTATCACAGATGGCCCGAGATGTGTTGAATATTCAAGCGTCATCAACATCTCCTGAAAGCGCTTTTTCTGCTGGAAGGTTTCAAATAGGAGAGCACAAATACTCATTGGCGGGAGACAGCTTGGAGATTGCAGTTTTATTCAGAGATTGAATTAGAGCGGAGCGTAGAAGGTGCGGTCAACCAGAGATCAACGAAGAAGACGACTACAACTACAACGAAATCTTATCTGAGGGAGCAGGAAGCGATGTCGAACAATTTTCAACTCCAATAGAAGATCCTCAAGAGATTGTGAGGAAATTAGAAAGAGTATGGTTGAATATGTAATTTTTTTAATGACAATTTTACTATGTGATTTGCAACTTTTGAACTACAAAACAACGTTGCAATTTTGAAATTATATTACAAAAAAAATCATATTTCTATTAAATAATATAAGAGGCACAAAAATAGCATTGGGATGTTTTTATTCACTATCTTGTTCAATTATTTAAGTGCTTAAATATATATTTTTTTAAAATTAAGTGTCTAAACAAAATTTAAAATTCCCCTACCCGACCCGACCCCCGAAAACCCGTCCCCTCTTCCGGCGGGATATGGGATGGGATGGGACCTCTTCCCGTCCCCTTATCCCGGGTCGCCTGGCCCGCCAAGTCCCGATCTCGACCCGCACTCCGTCCCCCGAAATCTCGTCCCGTCCCGCCCGGACCCGGCCCACTGGCCACCCCTAATAAAAAGCAATAATTTAATTAACTAGTACCTGAGGAGGAGGAGTTCCTGAGGACAATGGAGTTTTATCAACCTCAAATGGCCACTTGTAATTACCCGTTTCCTCACTCCTTACCAAGCTCCAATCATACAGCCTTCGCTCCTCCGGTATTGACAAAATTGAATATGATTCCTATATATTGTCAAAAAGAAAATTTATCTCTAAAACTTTCTCAATTAAAAGGAAATAAATTACACGAAATCAAATTAATTAGTAATACTTTTAGGAGCTCAAGCTTCTTGTTAAGCTCTTCTTCTACCAATCCCTCATTCATAATTTCTTCAACCTTCTTATTGTAGGCAACTGGTACCTACATATATTGTAGCAATAACAACAAACATAAAATCATGTTGCTTTGATTAAAAAAAAACATCAAACCATGTTTTAATTTCTATTTTATTAATGGGTTGGGTGGAGAAGAGAGAAAAACAAAAGAGATGTGTGGACCTCAGCATATGAACATTTTCTTGGAAGTCCTAGTCTTCCATAGTGATCTATATCTGTTATTGCTGCACTCTAAAATCAAACTTGTTAGTCAAATGATTACTCACAAGGGGAAAACAAAATCATAGTCATTAAATAAGGTGAACAAATCTTTATAATCTTGAAAAGGAAAGAATTTCTAGACAGTTTTGCACTGTCATGTGACTAAAGATTAACTACTTGTAACTGCTCATAATAAGTGAAATTCTACTACAAAATATAAGTTTGTATAAGTAAAATCCAAGGAAAAAACAGTGATAGTAGTAGTAAATAATGCACCTATGCCGAGAATAGCTTTTTCAACATTAAGAGCTGAGATAATAGAGGGGTGTCCTGGTGGAAGTTCAATAGGTGAGGTTTCATCTGTGCCTATAGCTGCAGCTTCGCTGCTCGAGTTTCGAACTAACACCAATTTTCTGCTCTTTTTTGCGCAACTTATAGAACAAGGTATGGAGATGTAATTGTGAGTTGTAATTGTTGGAGATGATGATGATGGGAATTTTTGGCTGTAATTGTAGGGAGTTGCAGCCATATTTTCTTGTTAATTATTCTTGCATCCTTCTTCACATTCTGTTACTGATTAAGATAAAGTTATTGGCAATCCAGTGCCAATCATTCTGTGGTCTCTATGTATTCTAGAAATTAGGATTTGTTAGTATTCTCAATCTGTATTAAAACAAAAAGTCGTTGTAGTATAGTGGTAAGTATTCCCGCCTGTCACGCGGGTGACCCGGGTTCGATCCCCGGCAACGGCGCTTAATTTTTGTTTTTTCCATTTCGTTTCATATAAAGCGGAAGAGCCTTGCCTCTCCTGAATTAACATTCAAGCAAATACGTTTCTCTTATTTGCTTGCACATATTTTCTCAGGTGATTGGGTAAAATCATATGTCCATATTGTCATGTCTACATAAATAAAACGAAAAAAAAGATCAAATAGCACATCCCCTTATCTCAAATTTAGGTCAATTACTTTGACGAAATGAGAAAAAATTGGTTAAAAAATTCTTGTCATTTTAGCCAGCATTTTGTCTGATCAGAATAATTACCACACTGTAAGAAATTATCTTAAAGGTTGATTCTAATACAGTACGAATCCTAAATTACCTTAAATGGTTGATTCCTAATAATATAAGAATCTTAAGTTACCTTAAATATACATCTATCATAATTACAAAATATACAGTGAATATTCGAAGACATTGGCTAATACAACGTGATATACTTTTGTAACCACCACCATCCACTTCCTAACTATTCCATACAACCACCATCCGCCACCCAAACATATTCTCATTCTCCTTTACCCAACTGAAATATAAACAACAGAAATCATGAAAATTTATAGAGTAAACTAACAAAAGCTAGCTACATGCAATATCCTAATCCTTCTTTTTGAGAATATTAATCTCGTTCCTGGATTTAAAAATTTTCATAGGACCATTTAGTCTGTTGGGACTCCAGAGAAGAAATCACAATATATTCAGCATGTTGCAGTTTTTGTTTTTTTTTTGGAGAACAGTCTCGCAATTGCAAAACCTCAATTGCAAAGTGGCTATCGCAAATACGGTAATAGCCAGATTAAGGGGTCCTTCGCAATTGCATAAAGAGTTTAGGTGTAAAAGTGATTGTTTATGACATTTTCAACACTCCAACAACATTTGGGGGTTGGGGGTTGGGGGGGGGGGGTAAGCTATAGATTGAAAAGGGAATCTACGGGGGAGCATCATATAATATATAGGTAACAAGTCTACATCGATTTCCAGTGATTATACATGAATCTATGCTTGATTTAACACCAAAATAATGGATTTGGAGGTAGAAATGGGGATTTCGTTCTAGGTTAAGACAAGGTAAATAGGCAATTTGAACTAATAATAGAATTGGACTCGTAGGAATATGGTATCTCGAAAACATAATCTATTTCGGAGTTTGATCACGGGGCTAGAGTTTGATTTTGACCATGACCTAGTATAAAATTATGAAACTGGTATAAATGAATTTGTCTAAATAGTATAATTTTGAATAGATCGAGCTTATTTGGAGGACTTAGGGTTAGGAAAAGCAATTCAAAGGCTAGAGTCAATTCGGACCAAGATAAGTTAAAGCTTTGACCTCAATGAATTTTTTCTTTCTAAATTGATCTTGTTTTACTTATACTTTGGATATGGGGGTTCCATATATACGAAGTGATGAATACAACAACAACAACAACATACTGGGGTGTAGGAAGGGTAGAGTGTATGCATATTTTACCCCTATCTTGGGAGGTAGAGAAGTTATTTCCTAAAGACCCTCGACTCAAGAGAAAACATGACAAAAAAGGTCAGACTAGGATTGAAGAAAGTACACAAATCATGACAAAAATACAATAGATAAGCATTAATAAAGAAAAACAACAATAAATGCATCAAACTCATAAGATAATTAGGTACAAGCGAGATAGTGACGATGTAAATTGAAGGACAAGAACCTACAAATGTAACACTACGCCTACTTGTATGGAATGATACATGAGACATGTTCTACTACCTAACATTCTACCATAATCCGCGATAGAATAGGAAAATATAATTAGTCATAATTATATATATTATATATATGGTAGATGTATATTTTAGTCATTACTTACCGTAATTGTAGCCTAGGTTTATTCTTATATTTTAGTATATTTACTACCACTTTAGAATGAAATAATCAAGGAAAATATTCCTTACATGATATCAGATTCTAGGGAAAGATCATAAACCCTAATACATTCTCCTTTCCTTCACCGTTAGCCGACCCCCCCTCCACTACTTTCTTTAGCCATGTCTGACTCGAAATCAAATTTTGATCCAGCCCTCGCAGTTTCAAACATTAAATCTTATATATCCATCACTCTTGAGATGGAAAACGTCCATTATGCGACATGGGCAGAGCTTTTCAAAATTCACTGTCATTCACATAGGGTTATCCATCACATCATCCCACTGAAAAAGGCAAGGAGAAGGTACCGAAAACCGATGATGAAAGAGAATTATGGTTAACACTTGATGCGACAGTTCTCTAGTGAATTTATGCCAAAATTTCAAGTGATTTACTGCATACTATTTTTTAGCCCGATTCCATGGCTATGGAGGCCTGGGAACGCTTACGTGATATATTCCAAGTCAATAAGAATTCCCGGGTCATCACACTTGAGCAAGAATTATCCACCACTTACATGGCGGATTTTCTGAATGCGTCTACATATTGTCAATGGCTTAAGGTTTTGTCGGACCAACTCAAGAACGTCAAGGCGCCGGTAACTAACAATCGGCTCATGTTACAAATGGTTTCTGGCCTCACCGACGCATATAGTGGAGTAGGTATGCTTATTCGCCAAAGCAATCCTATCCTGCTATTTTATCAAGCCCGTTCTATGCTCATCCTAGAAGAAGCAGGTTTTTCTAAAACAATGGCCACAGTGTCGAATTCTGCCATGGTTGTCACTCATCCGATGATAATTCTTCACAATTTGAGAATTCATCGTCAAATTGTGACCAAAAAGGATGAAATAACGATAATGAAGGAAAGAACCACGGCGGAAGCCATGGTGGTTACAAGGGCGGTGGCCACCGATATGGCGACAAGGACAGCAACCACCGATGTGGCGACAAGGGCGACGACAAGCAAAAACAGCCAGCCCAGTGGGGCAGTGGGCAGGCATCGTGGGCTAGCCTCCCTGCCCATTCCCCTCTAGAAATTGGGCCAGGGCCACACCCAAGCCAGCAGCCCAGGCGCAACGATCCAGCCAGCAAGCCCACTCAGCGGCAGGGATTCTTAGGCCACTGCCGGGTCAATGGCAGCAGGCCCACTCGATAGTGGCGACTCCTACTGACATCGAGGACAGAATGCACACTCTTGGGCTTAATCCACCTGACGCAAATTTGTACATGGACACCGGTGCAAAGTCTCATATGACGTTCTCACGAGGTAATCTCTCGTCCTATTTTAATTTGAGCAATAATCGTGGTATAATTGTCGAAAATGATCATTCAATTCCAATTCGTGGTTATGGTAATACAAATTTATCTCCTCTAAACCCACAGTTATCTTTAAAGAAGGTCCTTCAGGCTCCTCAATTAATTAAAAACCTAATTTCAGTTAGAAAATTTACCACTTACAATTCGGTTTCTGTTGAATTTGATCTTTTTGGGTTTTTCGTGAAGGATTTTCAGACGGGGATGCGTCTAATGAGATGTGATAGTCAGGGCGAGCTATATCCATTCACCACAACCACACATCAAGCCACGTTACCATCCACTTTTACAGCTTTAGCTCCTTCTTTTATGGCATGAATGTTTGGGTCATCCGGTAGAGCCTGATTTTGCCTCCCTTAAACAAAATAAATTTATTTAGTGTACTAGAACTCGATATTCTTTTGTTTATCGCTCATGTTCTCTTGAAAAATATGTTAAGTTGCCTTTTGTTGCTTCTAATTCTTGTACTGTTATGCCTTTTGATATTATCCATAGTGATATTTAGACATCTCCCATTGTGAGCTCTTTGGGCCATAGATATTATCTTCTATTGTTTGACAATTACTCTAATATTTTGTGGATGTTTCCTTTGTCTAAAAAGTCACAAGTTTTTCCCACGTTTCTCTCCTTTAGAGCTTTTATCCGCACTTAATTTGAACGGGATATTAAAAATATTCAATGTAATAATGATAGACAATTCGATAATGGGCCATTTTAGAATTTTTGCAAAACTAATAGTTTGTCGTTTTGTCTCGTGTCCACATACCTCATCTCAAAAGGGAAAAGAAGAGAGAAAAATCTAAACCATTAGCAACGTTGTTAGAACATTACTTGCACATACCTCTATACCACCATCATTTTGGCATCATGCATTACAAATGGCAACGTATCTTCTTAACATACTTCCGAGCAAACAATTAGCCTATACATCCCCACTCAAAACTTTATATCTAATGGACCCATCTTACTCTCATCTACGAGTATCAAGTGCTTATGCTATCCTCTATTTCCCTCTCCTACCATCAATAAACTCCAACCCCAGTCTACTCCGTGTATTTTTTTGGGATATCCGTCAAACCATCGTGGGTACAAATGTTACGACTTATCATCTAATAAATAATCGTAAGTCGTCACGTGGTCTTTGATGAATCAAATTTTTCCTTTGCCAAATTGCATGGTTCCGTGGCTCCTACCTAAGAATTTCTTGATGATAACATGCCCCCGTACTTGGTCCATAAATTGGCCTCTTAACCAGGCCTAATTTTTTTCGGCAGTTCGACCCATTTACCGAGCCTAGTAGCTACCAGCCTAGTGGATACCAACCCAACTGAGCCTCTCGTTCGTAGCCCACTATCGAGAGGCTCAACACCTGGCAGTCCGCTGGGTCACAACCCATCTTCACTGTCGGGCGGTCCAACCTCTCGGCCCACCGCCGAGCGATCTCCCTTCCACCACTCGGACCCATCTCCACCCCCCCGGCCCAACTCCAATTTCGGCCCAACGGCCAGTCACTCGTAGTCAACACATGATTTTTAAGCCAAACAAAAAATACGGTCTTCATGCCTATGTTACCAAATCATTGTTGCCTCATTGCCCCGTAATCTTGTGTCTGCCCTTAATGACCCGAATCGGAAAATGGCTATAGATGATGAATATAATGCTCTTATTAATAATAGAATGTTGGATTTGGTGGCGTCCTCCTGATGTTAATATGATTCGGTCTATGTGGGTTTTAGTCATAAAGAAAGATCTGATGGTACATTTGAGAGACATAAAACCCATTTTGTAGGTGATGGGGAGACATAATACGTTGGTGTGGACTACGGTGAGACCTTCAGTCTGGTGGTCAAACCATCCACTATCCGCATAGTACTAAGTCTGGTTCTTTCGAAGGCATGTCCGCTTCATCATCTTGATATAAAAATGCATTCCTACATGGAGAACTCAATGAAATGGTATACATATATCAGCCCATGGGGTACAGAGATCCCACTTATCCTAATCATGTGTGCCTACAGAAGAAATCATTGTATGGGCTCAAATAAGCTCATCGGGCCTGGTACAAGAGGTTTGCAAATTGTGTTTCTAATATTGGGTTTTCTAACAGCAGGTCTGATCATTATCTATTCATATACCGACAGGGAAATGATATATCTTACATTTTACTGTATGTGGATGATATTATATTGACTACCTCATCTGATGCTCTTCGTAAGTCTATCATGTCACTTCTTGCCTCAGAATTCGCAATGAAAGATCTAGGGCCACTGAGTTACTTCTTGGGGATAGCTGTCACACGTCATGCATGTTGTATATTTTTGTATCAAAAGAAATATATAGAAGAGATCGTTGAACAAGCTGACATGTCCTCGTGTAAGCCATCTTCCATTCTGATTGACACTAAACCAAAGTTGAGTGCTTCTTTCAGCAAGCCATATGTCGATCCATCACATTACTGCAACCTTACAGGTGCCCTACAGTATCTTACTTTCACGAGGCCCGACATATCTTATGATGTGTAATAGGTTTATCTATTCATTCATAATCCGATGGAGGATCACATACATACTCTCAAACGGATTTTGCGCTGCATTCAGGGCACTCTCGATCATGGATTGCATTTATATCCGTCCTCGACATCCACTCTTATTTCTTACACAAATGCTGATTGGGGTAGATATCCGGATACCATATGGTCCACGTCTGGTTATTATGTATTTCTAGGTGAAAATTTGATATCTTGGTCCTCCAAATGGCAAACTACCTTGTCCAGATCCAGTGCCGAAGCAGAATATCGAGGAGTTGCCAATGTGGTGTCTGAATCTTGTTATCTACGGAACCTTCTTTTGGAGCTCCACTATCTGGTTTCAAAGGTGACATTGGTTTATTATGATAATGTTAGTGCGATTTATCTCTCAGGGAATCTAGTTCAATAGCAACGCACTAAACATATTGAGCTGGATATTCACTTTTTCATGAAAAGGTTGCTTGTGGACAAGTACATGTCTTACATGTCCCGTCACGCTATCAGATTGCCGATATTTTTACAAAAGGTCTTCCATTGGTTTTATTTGAAGACTTTCAGGAGAGTGTCAGCATAGGCCGACCCCCCGCTTCGACTGCGGGGGTGTGATAGAATAGGAAAATATAATTAGTCATAATTATGTATATTTTGTATATGGTAGATGTATATTTTAGTCATTACTTACCGTAATTATAGCCAATGATTATGCTTGTATTTTAGTATATTTACTACTACTTTGGAATGAAATAATCAAGGAGAATATTTCTTACATCCGCGTCATCTACAAACTCCTATCTAAGGTCATGTCCTCCAAACATGTACGTATAGTTTAGGGTTATCATGAACTTGGAATAAAACCTTAAGTTATGGAAATACATATTTCATGGATGAACGTGGTGTGGGGAAGAACAATAACATTATCATACGTGGATAGAAACTCTACATACCTTAATCGCTCCAAAACTTGTAATAAAGGTCTAAACTTTGAAGAAGAAACTCAAAGCCCGAACTTTAATTCCTTGAGATGAGTTTTCTTGAAAATCCTAGGTTAAGAATCAATTATTTTACTTAGGACTTGAGTATACTTGATTAGAATCGTGTGAAAATACATGAAAAAGGATTACCTTAATGTAGGAGAATGTTGGGAGGAGAAGAACTTCGTGCTATGGTTTGGAAGGAATGAAAAAGAATTAAAGAACTGAAATTTGTGTATATATAATGTTCAGTCGTCGGGGATTTCTATGCCCATATTGTACGGTCCGTACAATTTGTAAGCTAAGAAGTACGGTCTGTGTAAAGGGACATTATCGAGTTGCAAAATTCAAGTGATCACCAAAGGCTGGCGGTATTTCTATGGTCAAAAGGTACGGTCCGTATAAGCCACCATATCCCATTGATATTGATAGTAATTGTGCGCACCCGTTTTTAACCCGCGGGCTTTCGCGACGCGATGGCGTCGATTCCCTCTGGATTGGATAAAAAAAATGCTTTGTTGAGGAGTCGCCACCTAATTATTCTAAGGTGAATTAGGGCACCTAAATGTTAACTAAATTTTGCAAAATAACTCTATTTTTATGATCTGCGAAACTAATGAGATTCTAGGTAAGGGTTATTTATCATCCTAAAGGGAAGGGGTTAGGCATCCTTTAAGATCCGCTAACTTGCGGTTGTCCGGTCAAACTCATGTTAATTATTGTACAAAGGAAAATGCTTGTTTTAAAATATAAACTTAAAATGATGTTGCAAGTATTTAGTAAAGGATGCATTTTGTACAAGTATGCATTTGTATGATATTAAAGAAAAATACATGTAGAGTTGAAAAAATATGCATTTGTAACAATTAATAGTAAGGAGAAAAATGAATTATTTATAATGCTAAAGAAGTAATTTTTGGAAATCATTGAGTTGCAAATTGAAAAAAGATAAACTTATTTGTATGATTAATAAAGTGAATAGAAGATGATCAAAGTTGTTTTTGAAAATTTTGAATATGCATGACGAGCCTAAAAATAAATAAACTAGCGGAGGATTTCTAAGTTTGAACTAACCGAGCCTAAAAATAAATAAACTAGCGACGAATTTCCAGTTTTAGACTACCCTATTAATTAATTCTAAGTCTACCTATATATATTTTTGTCATTAATAAGTGATATAATGCATATTTTTTTAATATATGTATTGCTCTAACCTACATTGAACTCAACATAAAATAAGATAAAAACGGTAGCAGATTATTAATTATATATTTATATTATTAATGGTTCTGTTAATATCACGGAAGCATAATGTAGGGAGAGAAAGTAGTTGTAAATTGGTGAAACTTTAAATGGTCATAACTCTGCGCTCTGATGTCCGTTTTACCCGATTTTTTTTATTTTGCGTATTCTATCGAGACAGGGCCGGTCAAACAGCCATAGGTGGTTTGGCACAACCAATTTTTAGAAAAATGTCCGTTTTCTCAATCAATTTGTGTTTTTTCCCAAATTGATTTCTAATTTTCTTTTTCTTTAGTCAAGATCTCACGATATACAATACATTTCAACGTTGAAATTTTGTGGTAATGTAGGGGTGAATGTCAATTTCAGTTTTGGAAATTCAATATTTTTTTTAAAAAAAATTCCTCCACCCGGCCCGACCCGACCCTGGCCCGCCAAAAAATTCCGACGGGTCAGGGCCGACCCGTGTCCCATAGGGTCCCCGAAGGGTCAGGGCCAGGGTTGGAATTTTAAAAAAAATATAGGGTCAGGGTCGGGCAAGCAGGAAAAAAAAACCACCCGACTCGGCCTGATCCGGCCCGACCCGACCTTTGGACAGTTCTAATGCTAACCTACTATATAAGTAAAATAAGTTAGCACCATATCCATTATCGTAATTTTCAAGCGACGGTCCAAATAACAATTTTATGCGGTTATGGATGAATTTCAAAAGGAGGAAGTGTAAAAAATAGAATGAAATGGAGTAAGAAGCGAGGAACAATTTGAGGTGCGGAATGTTATTGTTCTTACAAAAGATATTGCTCGTATTAGAAAGTCAAAAACAATATTTTTTTCAAGATACAATCACCTTGTAATAATTTCGTGGGAGCAAACAGAGCTTTACTCCCAATTTCACTAAAAATAATGTAATATATTCAAACCAGTTTACCTAGTTTAAACTTTCGAAAATTTTCTTAATATGAATGGATAGGATTTAATTGTTTATTTTGAACATTAAAGTTGATTCATCAAATTATATATAAGTTTGATAAGCAAAATTACTTATGCTTTTTATAAAGTCAATCGCAAATAAATTCTCACTCGTTCATTTCCTGAACATGTAATAAAATATAAAAAGTGTTTTAACTTGTATACATCAAATTATTTAAGATTACTAGCTTGTTTGGTCAATCAAAAGTATTTTAAAAAAAAATCAAGTTGAGGGCGATTTAACCTGATATAGGTTATCAAAGGGAATTCTTAACCATATCCGCTAGATCAGGGACCATTTTGCCCCTTTTCTATTTTATTTTAATTGTTTGTTAGTTTTTAAGAGTGTTGGGCCAAAAGAAAACAGTCGGGGCATATTATGGCTCAATAGGCAGGTGAAGGATATTTTAACGCGATAATTTCAATAATATACAATGTAACTTAAGAAATTACATTTTATAACCATATTTTTAATTTACATTTACGTAGCTAATAGTCACGGTATACAATATTATACAACTTTATACACCTGGAGTAGACATGTATCAATCTTGTATAAAAGTGTATACACAATATTATATAATAATAAACAACTTTATACACTTACTAGAGACAATGTCAACCTCTATAAATGAATATCCTTGGGACCTGAAAAATTATTATCGTATACGGGGTTATTAATTCATCGATAAATGAATATTTTATTTTGTACATTATATTTCTCAAATTAAACAATTAATTTTTTTCGGTAAATAAGAAAATAAAATAAATAAATAATTAATTAATGATGATGCATTCTATCTAAGTTTATTAATCTTGTCAAAAAGAAGTTTATTAATCTTGGGTTTGCGTGATTCAAAATAGAATGCATGTACATTAGAATATGAAGTGTTGTGAATTGTTTCAAGTACACACTATAGAATTTATAAATAGACACATGTACTTTAACTTCATATACCAAAATATAAAAATTCATATATTATATCTCCTCTGTTGGAAATTAGCCTTTGGCGGGAGTTGCGACCGACCAACTTTAACGGCTTAAACACTAGTGTTACGTATGTTGGAGAATCCGGTTCTTCACACATGCATGATCTACTAAGTACGTAGATAACCGTAGGGCCAAGAATCGTCAAATTTCATTGAGAAATGAAAGAGATATTGGTCCACGAAGTAAGGTGTTTGAAGCATGGAAAGTGTGGTATTGTGTTCAATTCTCCCTCATCGGTAGAGGAAGAAAGAATGGTTGTGTATATACGACTCGAAATTGGTTTGGGGTTTAGGACCCCAAGGGGTATCCCATGTGTTTAAATGAGGGAGGATCTAGTTGTTCTTCGGTTCAAGGAAAGACCACACGCGCGCCACCGCCGCCCGTCCGGTCCGGTTCCGGGTTCAGGGTTCCGGGTTCACGGGTTCACGGGTCACGGGTCACGGGTCACGGGTCACGGGTCGTGGGCCTTCTAATCCCAGAAGTTTCAGATGTACAGTTTGGACCAGAATTCTTTCGGATGTACGCTTTGGTCCCCGAAGTTTCAAGATGTACGGTTTGGTCCCCGAAGTTTCAAGAAAGTCAGAATTTGGACAGTCAAAGCAGAAACGCCAAGCACTCAATTCAGCCATTTATTTTGGCTGAATTACTTCTCCTATAATGGCCAATCCGTTGGTCTTTCACCATTTATGTTGGTGGCTTTACTACCTACATAATGGCCATTATTTGGTCATTATGGAGGCGAGTTTTCGATCCCTCCCTCACCTATATAAACACCCCCTTACACCATTGTTGAGGACTAACACTTAGATATACACGAAAAATACGAAGCATAAACAAGCGAGAAAACTCTTCTTCCTACAACTTCCAAGCATCATTTCGTTACTCAATATTCTTCACGGTAGCATTTGAGTTTCCTTTGCTCAATTGTTCCATTGCTTTGTTTTATCTTGGGAGATAAATTGTCCAGACGTATAAAGGATACATACGGGGCAATATTGTCTTAAGGACGAGTGCCACACTCGACTCAAGCAAAAACAGTTTCAGCTTTTTTTTCTTGTTCAACAATTGTAATTTCGATTTCTAGTTGAATTATTGAATCTTTGTTTATCCTTTCGAATACTTATAATAGTAATATACTTCCCGTCTTCTTTGTATAAAGTACAATAGAGAAAGTAGTCCAACATTCTCTTCCATGGCTACTCATTTAAAGGTGTAAAAAAGTCTACGCTAACGATGAGATGAGAAAAACATTATGTGTCGAATGTAGTTTATGCCCTCCAAAAAGTTAAAGATGAAATTGAGTTCGAGATCGCATGAAAAGAAGAACCAATTGACTATAGATACATATTTTAGGAAAACATAAAATTTGAAATAAATATTACAGATGTACAGTTTGGTCCCTGAAGTTTCAAGATGTACAGTTTGGTCCCTGAAGTTTCCAGATAGTCAGAATTTGGACAGTCAAAGAAGAAATGCCAAGAACTCAATTCAGCCATTTATTTTGGCTGAATTACTCCTCCTATAATGGCCAATCCGTTGGTCTTTCACCATTTATGTTGGTGGCTTTACTACCTCCATAATGACCATTATTTGGGTCATTATGGAGGCGAGTTTTCATCCCTCCCTCACCTATATAAACACCCCCTTAAACCATTGTTGAGGACTAACACTTACATATACACGAAAAATACAGAAGCATAAACAAGCAGAAAACTCTTCTTCCTACAACTTCCAAGCATCATTTCGTTACTCAATATTCTTCACGGTAGCATTTGAGTTTCCTTTGCTCACTTGTTCCATTGCTGTTTTATCTTGGAAGATAAATTTTCCAGGATGTATAAAGGATACATACGGGGCAATATTGTCTTAAGGACAGAGTGCCACACTCGACTCAGCAAAAACAGTTTCCAGTTTTTTTTTCTTGTTCAACAATTGTAATTTCAGATTTCTAGTTGAATTATTGAATCTTTGTTTATCCTTTAGAATACTTATAATAGTAATATACTTCCCGTACTGCTGTATAAAGTACAATAGAGAAAGTAGACCAACAACTTAAGACAATATTGTATTGTATTACTATTAGTGTTCGAAAGATGTCGGTCAAAAGTTGTGTGACCAAATCTGGATATGGCAATGGTTTTCTGGTAGAAGAGAGTGACGATGATGAACGTGTTCATGGTGTCACCGCTACCAAGACTGGTGGGAACAAACGCTCTCGAGAGCCTGAGGATTTCAACTGGGACAAGAGGAGAAGACTGAAGATGTTATTCTATCTTGCAGTAGAAGACCTATATCTGTCCCGGACAAAAGATCCGAATAATGGTGAGAAGGAAATGGACACTCGGTCGATGAAGTGGTGAAGTGAGCCGAGAATCCGAAATTGGGATAAGTATTTTTCTTACTTGTCAAGAATAAAGATTAAATGATGTCCGATTAAAAATGGATTAAAGTAAGGAGGAATATGAAAATAATTTATATTCCTTACGCTTTAAAAATCAGAAGTTTAATCTCCTCTTCTTTTCCGTTTAAAGATTCGATTTTGTAAACGACTTTAAAAAAAATCCGTTCTTTTAAGTGTAATTATTAAAAGTGTGTAAAGTATGTTCGCACATACGAGTGAGAAAGATCCATTGACTGTGCGAAAACTGTTACCACTCTTAAGTAAGCGCCAAGAATTATCTGCGCACCAATCATAACGGAAGAAGTCTAAAAGCTAAAGACGTTGAGCCTGTCATATTATTTGGCAGAAGATCCTTCATAGGATGATATTGGACACTCAGTCATACAAAGCCTCCGGGCGACTGGAGTGGGCCAAAATTTCTCTTAAGTAAGCGCCAAGAATTATCGGGCACCAATCATAACGGAAGAAGTCTAAAAGCTAAAGACGTTGAGCTGTCATATTATTTGGCGAGAAGATCCTTCATAGGATGATATTGGACACTCGGTCATACAAAGCCTCGGAAGCGGCTGGAGTTGGCCAAAATTTCTTTGATATGATGATATTGGACACTCGGTCATATAAAGCCTCGGGCGGCGGAGTGGGGCCGAATTCATTTCATAGGAAAAGTAATGGACATCGAGTAAGGTGGGCCGAGTTTCCGGGTCTTAAATGATCGAAGGCCTAAAGAAAGGCGAGAAAAGAAATTGGACACTCGGTCGCCAAATCAACCGGAGTGGGCCGTATATAGATCACATATGATCCGTTACGCCCTAACCACGGGAAATAGGTTGTTCATGTGAAGCAACGCCACCTCTAAAGTAGAAGGGGATGGAGAGGTTGTCCTCAATAGGACTTCATGGATTGGGATCACTCTAAGATGAGGTGATACATATCCCAAACTTGGTTTAAGGGATGATGTTGGTCAAGCTGGTTTGAGACTAGTCCAACAGGTCTGTAATAACTAAGAATGGTACAGTACGTCTGTAGCTAAATGAATGATATATTTGTAATCCGTGCATCTATGTCATCATAGATTAAGACACGTTAATTATCAAGTCATTCAAAAGCTAACGATGTTGAGATTGTTGCCTTGCGTCGACATAAACCCTCAAAATAAATGTGAGGTAGATGAAGAGGCAAAATCACCTTTCCAAATTCCGTCAAGGGAATAGCGAAAGAAGCACCGCTCCTCTAGAACTTAGTCATACCTACTAGGGTGATTTGAAGTTTATACAAAATAGAGGGGGGAGACAAGTACGTTGTGACCTTCATTGATGATGGTACAAACGTACGGAATCCTTTGTTTGTTGAAAAGCAAAGATGAAGTTGTTGAAGCGGATAAGCGCTACAAAGCAGAAGTTGAAAATCAACTAAGCCTACGGATTGAGAAATTCGTAGTGATAGAGGGGGAGAATGTGAAACATCGTTCATTAAACGACTGTTCATTTCCCACTTCAGTCCAACTGTGTTAGCCATGCGCAAAGTCGTACGCCCAAATTATGTGGGATAGCTTGGTAAAAGATGGACTACCGAAACAGGTCAAGTTCGACCTAAGACTGTAGATTGCATATCCACTTTGGATCTGCAAAAACGATAGTGTTGATCGCCTCTTGGCGTCAAAGAATGCTGAATTCTTTGGAGATAACTTTCCTTGGAAAAGGAAAAAGGAGTAATTGCTCAAGGTTAACAAGAACCCGCGAGGGCTTGACTGTCCGGAACTAGACGTTCCGTATCTTCATGACTCGAAAGTTGCTGGCTATCCGGAACTTAATATTCCAGATCTGCAGAACTCAGGGATTGTAGATGTTGAACCAAGACGGAGCAAAGAGGGGACAAAGACATGTTCCAGTCCTTCTAGCTTGTATTGTTGAGAACGAACCATGGACAATTAACAAATAATTGTTATCTCCAAAAGTGCTGCTTTGGAAAGAAGCTAAAGAGAGAAATAGATTCCATATATAGAACCATACTTGTGTAATGGTTAATCTTCCTCCGGGAAAAGAACCTTTGGGTTGTAAAATGTGCTCCCCTGTGAGTAGCTTAACATCCAGGGCCATTGTAGTCTTGCGTGGCATGGATGTTGAACTAGCCTTCCCAACCGGAGAGTTGGAAGAAGAGAATCGAGTTGGTTTGCTTTGGATCGTTGGGCTTCTTCCCGAACTTTCATTTTGGTCTGAAAGTTTCGGATAAAACGAAAATAATGAATCGACCACGAAACATTGGCTCGAAGTTAGAAAGCCAACAGTTGGAAAACCAACGGTCGAGAGTGAAAATCATATTGAAACAAAGTCTCGATATGAAAGATAGGGGTATCACGATGACATCTTAGGAATTGGATTTCTAAGACATCTAACGGATGGTCAATAGTTGACGAGTCTCGTTGAAGCCACCAATGGATATGAATTATAGAACCGATTGGAATCATGGTGCACCCATAGACAAGGAGCGATATGCTCGGGTCACGTGTAGTTCAATGTATTGTACACACTACAACCGACACGGTATCGTCCTACAAACGGATCGATTGAACTAAGGTTCACCGATGATCTTAATACATGATCAATAGAAGGCGTTAAGTCGGATATGACGATATCGAATTATTCGCTTATATATGGATTATAGTATTCGGATGTCCAGCGGTTACGAGAGAACACGGTGATGCAAACTGGACATCGGATATCGAAGAACACCAAAGTCACAAGTAAATGTGTATGGTGGGTCTTGGAAAATCCTCTAAGAAAACTTGCATCGGCCGATTCATGATGGAATCGGAGTTTATCACTTTATACAAAGTATGAAAGAAGTTGAGTAACTTCACGGCTCCTTAGAGGACGTCCCTTATTGGGAGAAACCCGTGCCTTCAGCAGTTATACACTGTGGCTAGCCGGTCGGCTTCAGAAAGGACACGGATGACGGCGTCTGGACATATCTGTCAGGATCTGTCGGAGACATAAGACCGTATGACAGTTGATCATCACGGGTGTCACTTCCTTATTTACTAACTAAGGGACTACCCGGAGATCAAGTGTTCTGCCTGTCTAGGGGAATTGGCTTAAAACTCAAAATATACGGACCAATACAGTGGTAACCCAATCTTACTAACTGGAGATCCCAGTAATTTGGTTCAAATGGGAAAACTAAGTTGTAAAGGTTCAGTTGATGGCTTCAGGGGAAGCATGAGCACTTCGGATAGTGATTTCTGAAAAGAACATCAAATCCAAAGCCGTTCCCGCGATAGACGTTAAGTGCTATCTGCAGTATGGGTAAAGGTTAAGTTTTTCAAAACCTGTAATGATCCTCAGCAGTTGAGGTTAGGTTTTGGGAAACTTTTAATGGTTTCTAACACTTGTGAAGTGGGGTATAGCAGGATACCTTGTAGGAGACCACCTATTTAAGTGCGAGGACGGGCCGCCTCAAAATGAACGCACTTAAGAATCCAAGACGTTGTCCATGGGCAAAACGGACAAAATATTACGAAGAAGAGAGTAAGGGAATTTGTTGTGTTGGTATCATTGACTTGGCTTACACTAAACACTGACGGTTCAAGACATCACGTTCACCGCGCAGTAAGTAAGTCCGATGGTATTCAACTATGGAAGGTTCAAAGTGAAGCTACCTCTCCTTATGCGGCATCGGTCCGAAATATTGCTTTGAAATGAAAAGACACCATGTGAGTGCGCCAAAATCTCTTTCAAGAGGGGATTGTTGGAAATTAGCCTTTGGCGGGAGTTGCGACCGACCAACTTTAACGGCTTAAACACTAGTGTTACGTATATTGGAGAATCCAGTTCTTCACACATGGATGATCTACTAAGTACGTAGGTAACCGTAGGGCCAAGAATCGTCAAATTTTATTGAGAAATGAAAGAGATGTTGGTCCATGAAGTAAGGTGTTTGAAGCATGGAAAGTGTGGTATTGTGTTCAATTCTCCCTCATCGGTAGAGGAAGAAAGAATGGTTGTGTCTATAAGACTCAAAATTGGTTTGGGGTTTGAGAACCCAAGGGGTATCCCATGTGTTTAAAGGAGGGAGGATCTAGTTGTACTTCGGTTCAAGGACAGACCACACGCGCGCCGCCGCCGCCCGCCCATCCCGTCCGGTCCGGTTCCGGGTTCCGGGTTCTCGGGTTCACGGGTCACGGGTCACGGGTCGTGGGCTGTGGGCCTTCTGATCTCAGAAGTTTCAAATGTACAGTTTGGTCCCTGAAGTTTCAAAATGTACAGTTTGGTCCCTGAAGTTTCCAGAAAGTCAGAATTTGGACAGTCAAAGCAGAAATGCCAAGCACTCAATTCAACCATTTATTTTGGCTGAATTACTCCTCCTATAATGGCCAATCCGTTGGTCTTTCACCATTTATGTTGGTGGCTTTACTACCTCCATAATGGCCATTATTTGGTCATTATGGAGGCGGTTTTCGATCCCTCCCTCACCTATATAAACACCCCCTTAAACCATTGTTGAGGACTAACACTTACATATACACGAAAAATACAGAAGCATAAACAAGCAGAAAACTCTTCTTCCTACAACTTCCAAGCATCATTTCGTTACTCAAAAATTCTTCACGGTAGCATTTGAGTTTCCTTTGCTCAATTGTTCCATTGCTGTTTTATCTTGGGAGATAAATTGTCCAGGACGTATAAAGGATACATACGGGGCAATATTGTCTTAAGGACAGAGTGCCACACTCGACTCAGCAAAAACAGTGTCCAGTTTTTTTCTTGTTCAACAATTGTAATTTCAGATTTCTAGTTGAATTATTGAATCTTTGTTTATCCTTTCGAATACTTGTAATAGTAATATACTTCCCGTACTGCTGTATAAAGTACAATAGAGAAAGTATTCCAACATTCTCTTCCATGGCTACTCATTTGAAAGGTGTAAAAAAGTCTACGCTAACTGATGAGATGAGAAAAACATTATGTGTCGAATGTAGTTTATGCCCTCCAAAAAGTTAAAGATGAAATTGAGTTCAGATCGCATGAAAAGAAGAACCAATTGACTATAGATACATATTTTAGGAAAACATAAAATTTGAAATAAAAATTGTTTAGGAAGTGCTTTATTTTATGAATTATATATGTAATTTTCATATGTATTTAATGAATTATTATGATATATTTTCAGTGGGCCTCAATGAATTTTTTTAAAATTATTATCTTATGCATTTATCGAGGTTATTATTTTATCCCATTGGCCCTAGTTGCGACCGGAGAAAATTATTATTTAATCGAGGTTATTAATTTATCGAATATTCATTTATCGAGGTTTTACTGTAATCTATATATGATGCATAGAACATGTCTATATTACTCACTCTCCCTAAACGTTTATGAAACATAAATTCTATTTTCTAAGTGAAATTAGGTATAAATATTGGTTTTCTCGTTGATTTGTTCTTGAAGAAGTATGAATATTAAATTTTCAAATCTAATTAAATTATTCTATTGATATAGAAGTGTATATATAATAAGATCTAATTCTTTTTATTTAGTGTATATATTTATGAGTGTACACCACTTGTTTAATAAAAAAATTAAAATATTTATTGAAATATTTGGTGACTTAGCTTGAATTGATATAGTTATTTTACATTTATCATCTATCCTTAGATGATGATTGGGAACGTAGTGAAATTTCGACTCTAGAATTTATGTTTATGTTTAATAGCCCTGTCAATTTGCTAAAGTTACATTTATGTGTATGCAAAAATATTAAATATGCGTGCTTTTATACTAATTGCAAAACTTTGTGTTTTACAAGTAAACTTTTGTGTTCCATAAATACCATGTCTCTTGCTTTAAATAATATTGTTGCAGAGCTTATCAAGAGTGAAAAGCTCAACGGTAATAATTATAAAATATTAAATTGTAATATGTGCTGGAAGAACTTTTTTATGTAAAATAATGTCACATGAAATTTTACTCATAAGATTATCAAAATTTCGTGTGTTGCTCTTGAATATAAGTGTGGTAGCACTACAGTTACCAGGCTTAAGTTCATAAGTTGACTAATGAGCACCAAGTTCAAGCTATTATCCATTTCCTACCTCAAATTTAGGAGCATGTGAAGATGCACCTGACTCATAATAAATGTAATTGTACATTTTTTGATGTGAGGCAATACCTAGAATTAGAAGAGGAGTGTCATTAGGCTGCCAAACAAGGTGCAAAAGTGCACAAAATAATTTCTAGCTCAAGAAATTGGTTTAAACGTAAAATCAAAGCAAACTGAAAAGTTAAGGCTCATCCAAATAAGAATCCTAAAATGATAACCAACAAGAAGATAGAAAGTGAAAAAAAATGTGACTAAAGTGAAATGCTTCAATTGTGATTAAAAGGGTCACCATGCTAGTGATTACACTAAGCATAATAAATCACTTCATAATGAGTCTAAAAAGGTACTATGTGTTCCTTACGCTAGTAATATATGTGTTTCTAGTTGTGTTTTTTTCTAAGACTAACCCTTTATCGTAGTTAACTTAGGAGCTATGTACCACATTGTGAGAGAATGAAGCCTTTGTGGACTTTCAATGGGTCTCACATATATCTTATGGATATATGTAGGAAACGACATTAAGATTGTTAAAAGGATCGTACTATGTGAATTAGTTTTACGTGAAAATCGAGACTTTATTCTACATAATACTTTTATTGCTCCTTAAACTTTCAAGGATATTACTTTGTGTTGGTTTATTATAGTTAGGTTTCAATTGGAATTTTCATGACATTAAAGCATATGAACAACTTATTTTGATTATGGTTTTATCAAAAATGATTTTCTCTTTAATGAATTTTGGATATTAGTTCCTTTAATCCAATTGTTAGATTTCCCAATCGCCTCATCACATAATCACAAGGATGATGTGAAATTTGACATGCTAGACTTGATCATATGGGCCTATGACATGGATAAGCCTACTTGTAAATATTATCTATCTCCAAAAAGTTAATAGAAAATCATTTAAGAACACCACCAAGATTGATTTTTCATTGCATACATTCATTCTGAAGTTGTATTTTCATGAATGTAAAAATGGGACAAAGAGCTTCTAATTTCATCATATTAATTGATAAAATTACTCATTTTGGTGATGTTCATTTGATGTCACATACTCTAAAGCAACAAGTTGTTTAACGAAGTATATGAAAAAGATTGGAAATCAATTTGACGAATCAATAAAAGTATTGAGAACCAGTTGATCAAGGCCATGAATACATCTTTGCTCCATTAAGCGAGATTTTGATGATGAAAGTGAAATTGTTAATAAGTTGACTACTCCAATATTTCACAATAAAAGGTGTTGTGAAAAATATAAATAGAATGCTCATTGAAACGATTAGATCAATAATGGCTCAACTATGTTACATGTTTCATATTGGAGATGTTGCACTAATTTGTTGCCTATGTTCTTAATCGTGGTCCTAGCGAAATCAGTTACATCTACATCATATGAGTTATGGAGTAATAGAAATCTAAAGTATTTTGTGAGACCTCTGTGATGCACAACTTATGTATATAATATTTTTTTCTCATGGTATATTGCGCCCAAGAGGGACCAAAACTGTCTATATGAGATACTGTAAATTACATATTTATGGAGCAACATCATAGGGGAGCCTTGGAGTAAAAGGTAAATTTGCTGCTATGTGACCAAGAGGTCATGGGTTCAAGCCGTGGAAACAGCCTCTTACAGAAATACAAGGTAAGGCTGCGTACAACAGACCCTTGTGGTCCGGCTCTTCCTAAGACGCGGGCATAGCGGGAGCTTAGTGCAATGGGATGCCCTTTATGGAGAAACATCACAGTGGGAACGTAACTGAATTCGACTAAAGCAATTTCACATTTTCTTAGAATGAATAACAAGAAGGGAGAGATAAATTAAGACTTGTCTCCTCATGAATCTAAGGATCAAGATAAAAAGTATCTCTTCATTCGAGTGGGAGATTTTTAAATGATGATGAATTAATTTCTCATCTAGATCAACCTTTATCATCGGATACAAATGAAAGTGATCCTTCTCCGAGTGGGAGCGACACTAATCTTCTTATTTCTGATGAGAGTGAGATGAATCTTGTTCCAATTAAGAGCGAGATGAATTGGTCTGGTCCTAGTAGGAGCAAAGTTCATCTAAACTGGATCAATATGAGATTATATGAATCTTAGTCAAGATATAGTGCTCCCACAAGATGGAAATGAGCCAAGAATTAGCTCTTTTATGCCCATTAAAGAATAAAATGAATAAATTCAATTAAAGAATAAATGGAGGCTAGGAGAATCAACCAAGTTTAGGAACTAGTTGATCTTCCAAAAGAACACAAAACTATTGAAACCAAATAGGGTCCAAAAGATAAACACAAGGCTTGTAGCATAGTTAAAATATATGACTCGACTTGTTGCTAATGTAACAGGAGTGATTGACTATGACGAGTATTTCTCACTTGTTATGTGGATTCACCTCTATGAGCTTAATTCTGACTATTGTTGATAGCTTGGATCTATAATTGCATCAAACAGATATGTAAAAACTGTCTTCTCTCAACGGAGAACTAAGCGAATAATTAATTTAGAATAACTTAAGGATTTCATCCAAAAGGCCACAAATATATGGTTTGTAGACTTTTGTAGTCTTGTTATGCCCACAAACAATCTTCAAGGCAATGGTATCTACGTTTTCTTAGTGTGGTCAATTCTATTGACTTCACGATGATTCACAAGGGATCATTATATTTATACTAAAAGATCTAAGAACCACTTTATACTTATGTCATTATATGTTGATGATATATTAATAACTGAAAGATAATTTGGAGTATATACACAAGGTAAACGCCTTCTTATCGTCTCACTTGGAGATGAATGATATGGGTAAAGATGCATATATTCTCGAACTAAAGATTTTCAGAAAATGTTTAAAGAAATTATTCTCTAAATGATTAAACTTGCTAAATTGTGACCATATTAAAACTCCAATGAATAAGAACATTGCCTTGTATGCTAGACTGTTTTCTATGACTCCAAAATAAGATGAACTAATAAGTAAAGTTCCTTATGCTATGTATAGTTGATAGTCTTATGCAAGATACGTTTGCTAGACTTGATATCTGTTTCACAATTGAATTGTATACAAATATAAAACCAATTTAAATCCAGCACACTGAAAATACAGTTAAAATGAATCATAAGGTACCATATGGAAACTTCTAATTATGTGCTTTGCCATAAGGGCATGGCATGGAACTGAGGGGATACATTGATGTTGATTGTAGATGAGATATGAACATGAGTAGGTCCATCTCTGAATGTGTTTTATTGCTCAATATGATGACATATTTTAGGCAATGAAAAACAATCACATTTAGCTTTATCCATGATGAGAGTTGATCTTGTGGCTCTCTCCTCAGTAGCACAATCGGATGTTTGGTTAAAAAAGTTATTGGATCATGTGTTGATGCTATAATTAGTACTGAACTAGTGACAGTCTTTGCGACCGTCAAGCTGCTATCTGAGCACCACGAATCCTAAATATCATAGTAAATCCAAACACATTAATATTAAATTTAATTTTGTGATGACATAATTGCACGCAAAGAACTGAACATAAAGTATATCTGCACAAACGTTTGCAAAATCATTTACTCACTCAGATCCTAGAGATGTGTGTTTTCGTTCACACAAGATCTTGAGGACTGTGTGCACTTTAATATAAAGTCATTGGTTTTTTATTTATTTTTCCCAACGATCGGGTTTATTATTTTCTCAAAAATCAAATAAGTTTGATTTGCATACACTTATTATTTAGATGTTTGTGTACATTATTACTATGACTGTTTATTGTACATACATATTATGGAATGCTTCTGGTGCATTTTTTGATATTATTGAAAGGTATGTCGGGTAGATAGAGGTCAACCTTCTCACACAAGTGACCGCCTCCATCAATTTAGTATTTATGGGAGATTAGACGAGATCTTAAGCAAATCATCATAAGGATAATTTGAGAGCACATGGCTTAAAGATCCTTAGCGTCGTACAAGTAATGACAAAAGGTTATTATAGTGTTTTTATGGTGGAAATAAGTTTCACCTAGTCTACTTCGAGAGGCCAGATGTGAGTTCATGTTTATTGAGTAGATCAAGAAACTTAGTTCAGATACATATGGTGTATGAATATCATCTGTACAACATTATCTTATGAGATAAAGACATACGCGTCATGGGAAAAGAGTAAATGTTATAGCACATGTTTCATACCATGTGTGTAAATGTCGACCAAAAAGGGTTAACAGAAGTTTTATCTCGACTTATTATTGTGTGAGACCTTATTGAGTACCCTCACGACTCTGATCAGTGGCTCGAAGCTTGGTTCGATGTTTGCTATCTTAGCATGCTATCAAATGACCATGAGAGATTCGGTTTAGCGAATCATGACTAGAGAGCTGAGTTGGATACAAGTTGAGAAACTCGTGATAAGAAGAAGATCATTAATGGAATCTCATTTAGTTTGTGTTTGCTAGTATGATTATGACTTATTGGTCATAATTGTGAACACGAGAACTATGATACATGAGATCAAAGTGTGATGTATCAATGTGATTTAATTGATCTAGGGAACTGAGCATATTTCTAATGATCTACTTGATGATATAAATGACGACAACGAAAGGCTATATATTCCTAACATATGTATAGGAAAGTGCTCTCATAGTATGCCGATCGCACGACCTATTTATCCTATATGAAATGATGCAAGAGAATTTCAAGGAGAATATGCTTCCCTTAGCTTAGTGAAGCTTAAGCACTCCCTTATGTTTGAGTGAGAGATATTGGAAAATTGCTATTGGGCCGGGTCCACCCATAAGGGGTGCTAACTAGCCTGTTAACCCGTTAGCTAGTCCTCCTCCTAAAACCGTATTACTAGCCTATAAATACACCATTATGGGTGTAGGAAGAAAGATGATCTTCCACACTAATAAATGTCTAGGGTTAGGGTTAATTCCTTGCATCAGTTAGAGGGATATCTAGGCTGTGAAAACATGGGAATTCATCCGCTTTGTGAGAATTCTCGACAACCGGTGACACGAGTCGTGGTTATTACATATCCGCTTCCGCTATGGAGAAACCTGTAAGTTTCCTAAACTAGTATTTTACTCTTTCAAATACCATACTACAGAGTATAATAAGCCTGGATTGTTGTTGATCCAGAGTGTACTTGGTCTCTCTTCAAATGAATTGTCAGTATTTAACTCAATGCATCAGGTAAACTAGAAATATGTGTCAAACAAAAAAGTTGCGCATTATTCATATGTTTGTGACTACTATTCTTATTGATCCATAATAACATGAGAGCGATAGAGTGAAGTACATATCAGTGATATGGGAGAAATGTACCAAGCGAATGTTGTTTTAGTGGAATATTCTGTTTCTCGTGACAAATATCTTTGATATCAATCCACATCGACTGGAGAGATTTGCTCAATGCACAGGCTCGTCAATCATATCTTTTGAAATATTAGAATGCGAGACGCTCAAGCAATGTGATTCCTTTTATTTTGAGAAGTTCCCAGAGGAACATGCCTCTTCTGGTTAGAGTGGGAAAACGCCTAGCAAAACACTGATGTTTATTAAGGGATGTTCTACTCATCTTGGATGTACAATGAGTATATTTACAGCTTTGTCTGTATTACTTTTGCTGATACAGAATTTAGATGGTTCCTCAAACATCAAAAGATTCACGGCCTAGGCATCGTCCTCTGATCCCAAATGTTGAGGCCATCTACCAAGATATACTGACGAGTTTAAAACTACTAACAATGAGGCCTGTATGAAGCCCTAGTTGTAGGATTGGAACTCCCCTAAAATGGGAATCAAAAGTCGCAACATCTAGAGTGATTGACAACTCGTCATGAGGAAAATTGACGGGTCATACGACACCAAAAATACAAGAATGCAAGCCTACCTACAAATAACTCAAGGATTGATCACATCTTTCCTAGAAGTTAAGTTCAAACACGTCGTGCGGGAAATAAATCAAGAGACAGATGCCCTTGCAGACCTTGATTCATCTATTCAGAAAACTAGTTTGAAAACAATCCAGACATGTACCTCGAATGATCAACTGTAGATGCACAACTTTTCCAAGTCTTCAACACATGTCTCACCTAACACTGTGCAACGCAATTATAAAATATCTACAAGAAGGAACTCTACCAGACGACAATCAGGCTCGACATCTTAAAAATAAAGTCTGCATGATTTTGCTTCGTCGATAACATATTATAATAAGGTCTTACATTGGACCACTCATGTGGTGAGTTGGTCAACAAGAAGGTGCATATTTCAGCAAGGAAATCCACAAAGGATAATGTGTCAATCATGTAAGCTGGAAACTGAAGTGTTAAATAATACATAAGTATACACGTGTATACCGTGTATACTTATGATACGTGTGTCACGGTTTTTGTATGTAGGATGCCCACGGTTTGGACATTATTGGTAAGGTTTATTGTAATAGTTTAGGGTAAATATTACATTAATTAGTATTGTACACTTATCATAGTTGTAGGATTCTTGTACAACTAGAATAGGGTTTTGAGATTTGAATAGGAATATGATTCTCCTATTAAGGAAATTGTATATTGTATATATTCTCTTTCATTAATGAAAATAATCAAGGAATTATTTCTTTCATGGTATCAGAAGTCTAGGTGTTAATATCCTCTCCCAAATTCTCCAACTTTTTCGTCGACCTCCCTTGAATTTCCGAGGCCCTTGCTCTCATTTTTTGTGACGACGAGATCCTCCTTCTTCCCAAATTTCTATTCCAAAATCCCTACATCACGTCTTGCGTTGCTATTATGGCTAAGAATATGTTTCACCCTGCCCTCACTGTTTCTAACATCAAGAATCACATCCCTATCATTCTTGAACTAGAAAATGTCCATTACGCAACAAGTTCATGCATGCTCGCATCAAGTTCTCCATCATATTATCCCCGCGGCTCCTACAGATACAGGGGTGCCAAAATCCGAGGATGATCCTAAGTTATGGACAACACTTAATGCTACTGTTCTTTAGTGGATTTATTCCACTATCTCTATCGACCTGTTGCAAACGATTATAGAATCAGACGCTACGACAGTGGTAGCTTGGAATAGGGTACGTGATATATTCCAAGATAATCAAAATTCTCGTGTTGTTACCTTGGAGCATAAATTCTCCCACGTCAATATGGAAGATTTCCCTAATATTTCAACATATTGCAAAAGGTTGAAGGAATTGGCGGACCAACTCAGTAATGTTGGTGTGCCCATTACAAACGATCATCTTGTCCTTCAGATGGTCGCATGCCTATATGAGGCCTATAATGGTATTAGCACGCTTCTTCGTCAGAGCAGTCCTTTTCCATAATTTTATCAGGCTTGATCTATGCTTACGCTTTAAGAAGCTGGCTTGGCCAAAAAGAAAGCTATCGGTGCTAGTCCCGTAGTCATGATGACGTCCTCTACAAATTCTCCGAGTTTTGTTGATAATTCGAGCCAAACCCGTGCTCCCAAGGGTGGCAATAATAATTGGAAAAATAATGGCAAAAACTGCGAGGGAAAATGCGGTGGTTCCGGTGGTGGCAGCAGTAGACAGAACACTGGCGGTGGGTCCCGACACGGTAACAGTGGGCCACAGCCCCACTGGTCCCAGCCCTGGGCCCCCCTGGCAGTGGGCAATGGCCCAATGGGTCACAATTTCCGGCGTTCCCAACTTCTGGTCAGTGGGCTGGCCAGCATATGTCTTGGCCCAATATGCAGTGGCCTAATTTCTGTAACTCTTCTGGGCTGGGGCAGCCAGCAAGGGTGCTTGGGCCTTGGCCTCTGCAAGCCCATCATGCAGCAGGCCCCGCAGAAACCGACATTGAAGCCGTGATGTACACACTTGGATTAAATCCACCCGACGCTAATTGGTACATGGACACCGGCGCCATAACCCACATGATATCCGACCAATATACTCTCTCGTCTTATTCCAATCTGAGCAGTAATCGTGGTATAATTGTTGGTAATGGTAATTCAATTCCAATTCGTGGTTATGGTCATAAAACTTTGTCTCCCCCGCATCCACCCCTTATCTTGAAAAATACTCTTCATGCCCCTAAATTGATTAAAAATTGGTGTCTGTCCGTAAATTTACCACTGATAATTCCGTTTCCGTTGAATTTGATCCGTTTGGGTTTTTTGTGAAGGATTTCAAGATGGGGAGTCATCTAATGAGGTGTGATAGTACAGGAAATCTTTATCCTATTACGACGTATTCCGGTCTCTCGAGTCAAGCCTTTCCATCAACTTTTGCAGCTCTTGCTCCTTCCTTGTGGCATGCTCGTCTAGGTCATCCGGGGTCATCCATTTTGTCTTCTTTAGATAAAAATAATTTTATTTCTTGTAAGGGCATGCGTAGTACTCCGAATTGTCAATCTTGCTCTTTAGGAAAACATGTTAGGTTGCCATTTGTAGACTCTAATTCTCATACTTTAATGTCATTCGATATTATTCATAGTGATTTATGGACTTCTCCTATTCTCAGTTCTTTGGGTCATCGTTATTATGCTTTATTTTTTATGATTACTCTAATTTTTTATGGACGTTTCCGATAGCGAAAAAATCTCAAGTGTAATGGAAATTTTATGCTAATAATGGAATCAATTTTCACTTTTCTTGTCCTCATACGTCTTCACAAAATGGGAAAGCCGAACGCAAAATTTGTACCATTAATAACATTGTCCGAACCTTATTGCTTCATGCTTCAGTACCCCCATATTTTCGGCATCATGCTCTACCAATGGCTACATATCTCCTTAACATTCTTCCTTCCAAAGGTTTGACATATACGTCCCCTCTTCAAATTTTATATAATAACTCATTTGTATTCACATCTTAGGGTCTTTGGGTGCTTGTGTTATCCACTTTTTTCATCCACCACAATTAACAAACTTCAGGTCCGGTCTACCCCTTGTGTGTTTTTGGGGTTTCCGCCAAATCATCGTGGCTACAAATGTTTTGATTTATCATCTAATAAAATCATCATTAGTCGCCATGTAATTTTTGAGGAATTCCAATTTCCGTTTGCTAAGGTTAGTACTCCGTGCCTAGTTCGTATAATTTTTTAGATGATGATATATGCCCATTTATTATTCACCATTTTTCGGACGTATCCCACACCCCAAATCCGCCAGCGGGCCCACTGCCCACTGGTCCTCTAGTCACAGCATCACCTCCAGCTTCGAGCCCAGTGGGATCGGGCCAACCATTCTGCCCGATTCGCCCCGGTTTTGTGCCGGTTAACGGGTCCAAGATCGCTTGGCCCAAGTCTTGCTTCCAATTCGGCCCATTCCGTTATCTTGTTCCGGGTCCAATACGGCCCGATCCTTGATCCGATCTCGGTTCCAAACTAGTCTCCTTGTTGGGCCGAAAACCCACCTTGTCTCCGCCGGCCGATCCGTCACGTGTCTCGATATTTCTCAAAATCCGCCCAATTCTTCCCCGAGTCAAAGGCCAGTCATTCGTAGTCAATAGGGTATTTTTACACCAAAAAGACATTTTAATTTAAATTCTAATGTTCTTAAATCACCCTTACCTCGTAATCATGTGTTTGCCTTAAATGACCCGAATTGGAAAATTTCTATGACCGACGAATATAATGCCCTTATTGCTAATAAGGCGTAGAAGTTGGTTCCCCATCCATCCGGTGTTAATATTATTCAGTCTATGTGGATTTTTGCTCATAAGGACAATTCTGATGGATCTTTTGCAAGGCACAAGGCTCATCTTGTAAGTGATGGTAAGACGCAACAGGTTGGTGTGGATTGTGGTAAGACGTTTAGTCCGGTGGTCAAGCTGGATACCATTCGCACTGTGCTCAGCTTGGCTCTTTCGAAAGCATGGCCCATTCATCAGTTAGATGTGAAGAATGCTTTCTTACATGGTGACCTCAAGGAGACAGTCTATATGTATCAGCTCTTGGGGTTTAGGGATCCCAAATATCCTCCTCATTTCTGTTTGTTGAAAAAGTCTTTGTATGGGCTTAAGAAGTCTCCACGGGTTTGGTATAAGAGGTTTGCCGACTATGTTTCAACTATTGGGTTCTCTCACACCAGGTCTGATAATTCATTGTTCATTTATCATCGTGGTTCTTCATTGGCTTATATACTATTTTATGTGGATGATATTATCTTGACTGCCTCTTCTGATGCATTACGCCAGTCTATCATAACAATGCTCAGTTCTGAGTTTTCTATGAAAGACTTGGGGCCCTTGAGTTACTTTTTAGGGAATGTTGTCACTCGTCATGCAAGTGGGTTGTTCTTATACTAGAGGAAGTATGCAGCTGAGATCATCAAGAAGGCTGGGATGTCATCCTGTAAGTCAATTTCTACTCCGGTTGATACTAAACCTAAGTTTGGTGCTGCGACTGGCTCACCTTATGAGGATCTGACCCGCTATCGCATTCTTGTAGGGGCCCTTCAGTATCTTACGTTCACGAGACCAGATATTACGTATGCAGTACATTAGATGTGTTTGTTTATGCACGATCCCAGGGTTAAGCACATGAATGCGCTAAAACGCATTATTCGGTACATCCAGGGGACACTTGACTATGGATTACATTTATATCCTTCATCGACGTCTACACTTGTCTCGTATACAGATGTTGATTGGGGTGGCTGTCCGGACACCATGCGGTCTACGTCTGGCTATTGTATGTTTCTTGGTAATAACTTGGTCTCTTGGTCTGCAAAATGTTAGTCGACTTTATCACGCTCGAGTGCAGAGGCCGAGTATCGAGGGGTAGCCAATGTGGTCTCTGAATCCTGTTGGTTACGTAATCTTCTTTTAGAACTTCATTGTCCTATTCGGAAAGCTACCTTAGTTTATTATGATAATGTAAGTGCCATCTACCTTTCTAGTAATCCGGTTCAGCACCAGCGCACTAAACATGTCGAGATGGACATTCACTTTGTTCGAGAAAAGGTAGCTCGTGGACAAGTATGCGTCTGTCATTTCCCTTCCAGGTATCAAATTGCAGACATCTTTACAAAAGGTCTTCCCACGGTCCTTTTTGAAGATTTTTGAGACAGTCTCAACGTACGAAGATCGCCCGCTATGACTGCGGGGGTGTGTTAAATAATACATAAGTATACACGTGTATACCATGTATATACATGTGATATACACGAGTATACCGTGTATACTTTTTTTTTTATAATCCACATCCTCGCAGCTTGTGGCATATTTATTTATAACAAAATGAAAATACAAAGGGCCCCAAAGGGGAAGTATAAGCAGGGGGAACTCATCCTATTACCCCACTAGACTACTCATATTGAGACTAAAAGAAACTAGCATGAATGTAGAAAAAATGAACTTGACAGAACCAAGTATTCTATGATCATCACAGAGTTTATAATACACTCTATGATGATATTACAAATGATGATGCTAACATAATGATAAAATAGTATATCCACAAAGTTATGATCATCTACCTCCTCGGGCTTATAAAATCCTCCACCGTTGCATCTTTTCCTTCTCATCCACCAGATATTCCTGAAACTTGATCATTTCTTCTTATAGTTGATCAAGTATTCAGGAGGCCCTGTATACTTTGATGGGTCCCTCATTTTGGATGCATCAAATGAAAATGCTTTCTTTTTTGCCTCTCTCATCGACATTTGCCTCAAGTCCGGCATTTTACCATTCCAGTTGTTCTTCCTTGTGTACTTTTTCCTTGTACCCTCTACATTTCTGGGAGATAAATTCCCATTCTTGATAATATTTTTGCGATATGGAGCAATGGATTCCTCATCGGAGTCCGACCAATCTGTTCTGTTAGCAACATTACCAAAAGGGTCAGACATTACCTGTCGTTGTTTGTCTTGGCGCTTCGCTTTTGCATATAACTCTCCCACTGTCTTGCCACCCATCTCGTCCACATTACCAAGTCCCCCATGCACAGGACCCTCCAGTAACTGTACCTGACATGAAACATCTTCAACAGCAAGCGACTTTGCTTCCTCCTCAATGGCGTCGTCTACATCAGAAGCTAGTCTGCGTGCCTTCAGGCGCTCCATAGCTTCATTATTTGTCTCTTCATCATATAATCCATATGCATTATTATCCCGCATATTACATGGCGGACCTGCTAGTATCATGGACATCTCTCTATCATCCTCAGAGTCACTATCCAGCATTGCCAAATACTCCTTTGCGATGCAGGGTGGATGGACTCGAAACAGCCCGATGATTATACTGGGTACTGTAGTCCGTGACGGGGCAGTGGGGCCATCATCCAAAAAATTATACGAACTAGGCACGGGAGTACTACCCTTAGCAAACGAGAATTGAGTTTCATCAAAAAGTACATGGCGACTAATGATGATTTTATTAGATGACAAATCAAAACATTTGTAGCCACAATGATTAGATGGATAGCCCAAAAACACACAAGGGGTAGACCGAGCCTAAAGTTTGTTAATTGTGGTGGACGGAAATAACAGATAACACAAACACCCGAAGATGAGAATATGAAGGAGTCTTATTATATAGAATTTGAAGAGGGGAAGAATATGTCAAACCTTTGGAAGGAATTATGTTAAGGAGATATGCAGCCATTTGAAGAGCATGATGCCAAAAATACGGGGGTACGGAAGCATGAATCAATAAAGTTCGGACAATGTTATTTATGGTACGAATTTTGCTTTCAGCTTTCCCATTTTGTGAAGACGTATGAGGACAAGAAAAATGAAAATTGATCCCATTATTTGCACAAAATTACCGAAGCACCCCATTGTCATACTCTTTGCCATTATCACATTGGATATTTTTTATTTCACGTTCGAATTAGGTTCTAATGAATTCTCTAAATTTTAATAAGATGGAAAAAACTTGAGATATTTTTGCTATTGGAAAAGTCCACAAGAATTTAGAATAATCATCCAAAAAGAGAACATAATACCGATGACCCAAAGAACTAAGAACAGGAGACGTTCATAGATCACTATGTGTAATATCAAAAGGCATTAAAGTATGAGAATTAGAGTCTACAAATGGCAACTTAACTATTTTCAACAAGATTGACAATTCGGAGTGCGACGCTCACCCTTACAAGATATAGAATTGTTTTTCTCTAAGGAAGACAAAATAGACGATCCCGGATGACCTAGACGAGCATGCCACAAGGAAGGAGCAAGGGCTGAAAACGCTAATGGCAAGGCTTGACTCGATGGATCGGAACATCGCGTGATAGGATAAAGATCTCCCCTACTATCACACCTCATGAGAGGACTCCCCGTTTTGAAATCCTTCACAGAGAACCCAAATGGATCAAATTCTATGGACACAGAATTATCAATGGTGAATTTTCTGACAGACACCAAATTTTTAATCAATTTTGGAGCGTGAAGGGTATTTTTCAAAATAAGAGGTGGATGAGGGGGAGACAATGTTTTATGACCATAACCACGAATTGGAATTGAATTACCATTACCAAAAATTATACCACGATTGTCGCTAAAATTGGAATAAGACGAGAGAGTACCTGAATCGGATGTCATGTGAGTAGTGGCGCTAGTGTCCATGTACCAATTTGGGTCGGAAAGATTTATTCCAAGCGTGTGCATCGCGGCTTCGATATAGGTAGAAGTGGGGCCCGCTACATGATGGGTTTGGTGAGGCCCAGGCCTGACTCCCTGCTGACCCGTTACCCCACTGGATCGCTGGACCGAGATTGGGCTGGAGTAGCTAGGCTGAAAAGAAGGCTGAATTTAGGCCTAATTACCGTAGGGCTGGAGGCACTGAAAAGCCGAGATTGTTGGGCCACTGCCAACTGGTCCAGGCCCACAGCCAGGGGGCCCAAGGCTGGGACCAGTGGGGCTAAGGCCCACTGTTGATGGGGTGGGGCCTACTGCCGCCGGTACTGCTGACGTTACCACTGCGGTTTCTTCCATTATTTTTTCTAGTATTCTTGCCACCACCGTGAGCACGGTTTTGGCCCGAATTATCATCACACCTTGGAGAATTTGTGGAGGACGTCATCATGACCACGGGACTTCCCCGATAGCCACTTTTTTAGCCAATCCGGCTTCTTTCGAAGTAAGCATGGAGCGGGCTTGATAGAACATTGGGAGAGGGTTACTTTGACGAAGTAGGGTCCCAACGCCACTAAATGCCTCGGAGAGGCCAAAGAACCATCTGTAGAACCGGACGATCTTCACTAACGGCGCACCAACGTTACGTAGTTGGTCCACCAATTCCTTCAACCTTTTGCAATATGCTTTGAAACATTCGGAAATTTTCCATGTTGACGTCGGAAAAATCTTGCTCAAGAGTAACACTACGGAATTCGATTATCTTGGAATAAGTCACGCAACCTATCCCAAGCGACCATTGCGTAGTAGCGTCGGATCAATAATCATCTACAACGGTCAATAAAGATAGTGGAATAAATCCACCGAAGGACGGTGGCATCAAGCGTTGTCCATAACTTAGGATCATCCTCACATCGAGGCACCTCCGTATCCTCAGGAGCTGCGGGGATTATGTGATGTATGACTTGATGCGAGCGAGCGTGAATTTTAAACAACTCGGCCCACGTCACGTATTAGACGTTTTCTATTTCAAGAATGAGAGGTATGTGATTCTTGATGTTAGAAACAACACGGGCAGGATAAAATGTGCTCTTTGTCGTCGACATAACGAAAGAACAATAGGTGATTTTGTAGAAAATTTGGGAAGAGATGAGGCAAAATTTAACACGAAATCGGAAGAAGGGGCACGGAAATTGATGTAGTTTTTGGATGAGATGGGGCACGAAAAACCGAGAGAAGTTTTGGAGAAAAGCAGAAGCAATTTAGTCCTAGACTTCTAATACCATGAAAGAAATAATCCCTTGATTATTTTCATTAATTGAAAGACTATATATACAAGTTACATATGTCCATAATAGGAGAATTCTATTCCTATTCTACTCCTAAAACCTTATTCTACTTGGACACTAACTATACATTATGGTAAGTGCAATACTATTTACACCATAATATTTCCTAACCTATTACCTAATCACGGTACACAACCGTGGAGCACTAATCCAAAATAATATATACAAACCTATATTTAACAAAACCGAATATTTGGGTCTCCATGTAAGTATGTTATTGGTTTTTGTGGAATGGAAAAGGTAGGGTTTTGGCCTTGAGAACTCACGGCCACAAGGTTTCCGCCACCAAAAGTTATATTGGTAGTGGGGTTTTGTGGGATGGGTATCGATTGAGTGATGAGATTAGCGTATGTTATGGGTGGGGTTAGGGTCGCCGGAGGCTGGGCGACCTCGGGAGGTGGCCGCCCATTGGTTTAATGGCCGGAAAATGGCTGGTAATTACTAGCCAACTATTAAAAGAGATGCTCTTGAAATGGTTAAAAGTCGACAACAAGTGTCAAAGATACGGAAACCATTCATCCTTACCTTCCGCGCCTTTGCATTCCATTACATCTCCTTGGCCATTCATGAAATTGAGAATGAATATCATTGGTAAACTTCTACCGACCCCGAGCAAATGTGCGACATGCTTGCACTGAATTACTACTTCTCTAAATGGATCGAAGTTAAATCCTTCTCCAAACTTAGAGAATCAGAAATATTGAACTTCGTGTGAAAACACGTCTTGTGCAGATTTAGAATACCAAAAGAGATAGTATGTGATAACGGCTCACAGTTCAGCTGAAACGATTATAATAATGATAAAAAAAAAATTCTAGGTTCGTAATATTTTCAAACAACACCGAACTCCCATTGAGCTGGAACGCGAACAACTTGTGAAGTTATACTACTTCTAAGTTCATAATATTTCCTTTGATTTCCTATGATTACCGTTACTAACATTTTATAAAGAAATCAAAGAGAATGATAACTAACTCTATTTAATAACAAATTCATTGGTAACCTACCAGAAATGTTAAGTAACTTGTGATAATAATTACATCGATGATATAAAAATTCATTATATTGTCGGTGCATATAATTTAATTACAAGAAAACATATAGATTGGGAGAGCATTGCTTGGAATTTCATAAAATTGCAACAATTGAAGGTGAAGTCTATGTATATTACACGAAGATGAATATCATTCTGCATATTGTAGGATAGACTTAATTCTCTAATTCTAGCGATTAAAGGTAATTGATAACACACATGCTAGTACAAACCAACCTAAAATGAAATATCCCACCAATCTCGTTGGTTCCACATCCTCTGGTTCCTGCAATTGTGTTTACATGACAATAATAAACGTGAAGTATTGATAACTCAAGTTATAAGTATTTTCTGGCTGGCTTATGGGATGACTTATTCATAAATAAGGTTGTCCAGTGGGACGGGTCGGCCCGATCCCGCCCCGACCCGGCTCGATACCCGCCCGCCCTGTCCCGCCCCCTTTAAAAAAAATAGCGGTAGCGGGTTCAAACTCGAGAAGGGACTAGGGCTCGTCCCGCCCATCCCAATCTCGCCCTAATCCGCTACCCGTCCCGCCCCGACCATGTCTGCCCTCGTCCCGACCCGTCCCTTTGCAAAAATAACCGTTGCACAACGGGTCAATTTCGATTTTGGTTGTTGGCAACGGCTAATAATGGCCATTTTGCCCCCCCCCCCCCTTAATATTTATTTTTAACTCCTAAGTTAGTATATATACACTTTAACCCTATTTCTTAACTATAAATACCTCATTTTCCTCTTCATTTTTCTCACAAATCTTCCTACCATCTCTCTAATATATTTCTCTCTACAAGTCTACATTAAACACTAAATATTATATTTTATATCTAATTTCTATCAAAGTTCAAAAATTGGGAGTGAAGTTGGCGACTAACTTGAGGATTATCGAGCAAAGTTTCAATTTTCAACCTCGATTACACGTCGACGTTACATGGATGTTTGGTATCTTAGTTCCTTCATTATATTTAATTATTTATTTTCATAATTATAACGGAACGAATTGGACGTTTTTCTGGTAGAGGTACTAGCGGTAAGTGTACATCTTTTAGTAATCCTAATGATGATAATTTCAGTCATATAGATGAAACTCATTTTTTAATGTTAATATTAATATACCATTAGATCATGAGGTATATTTTGCATTTGAACCAGAATTTAATTTAGAAAATGAATTAGAAGATAATTTAGATAACACACCCACTAGTGCACCTCCACCTCAGGCTCAGACTGAGTCTCAGGCTGAAACTGAAACTGGAATGCCTCATATTCCCCCTAGTATGAGTCGGGGCCAAAAACAACAAAAATTAAAATCACCTGCATGATTTTTTTGATAGGGACATTCCTAATCAACTAGCTATATGTAAAATTTATCGCGAAGTTTATAAATTTAAAACTGAAAAAGGTCAAGGTAGGGACGGGGTGTTTAATGGGACATGTAGAAAACTCTCACAAAGCAAGGTATAACCAATAATTGGCTGAAAAATCAGGTGTGCAAATGCCTTCTGAGTCGGGACAAGGTTCACATAGTGTCCCCGACCAAGTACAAGGTCGAATTAACCCGATGACGGGGGGAGTTATAGGTCCTAAATATGATAAACACAGATATAGGGAAAATTTAGCAAAATTAGTTGATGTGGAGGATTTGCCTTTTTCATTTCCTTCCTCTCCTGGTTTTATTCATTACATTCGAGAAACATATAATCCTGCTTTTAACGGTTTTTCTAGATCAACTGTTAGAAGAGATGTTTTTTTAATTTGCACATGCATATCAACAATATTTACGTTATGCATTATATTATTTTAATGGCAAAGTGACTATCACTTCTGATATAGGCTTGTAGTACTAACTGTAATGATTATTTAACGGTTACATGTCATTGGATAGATCAGAATTGGTCTATGCAAAAATGTATATTAGCATATAGATATATTGATGATAGGCACACTGGAGCTTTTATTTCAAGAAATATTCATGAAATTTGTGAATATTATGGAATTACTGATAAAATTATGACTATTACATTAGATAATGTTTCTTCTAATGATTATGTTGTAAACATTTTAAAAACTCGATTTACTCCATCTTTTCCCGATATTTTTCGTATTAGATGTGCATGTCATATTTATAACTTAGTTGTAAAGGATGACCTAAACCTTTTTAAAACATCCTTGATAAAGTACAATTTTCTATAAACTTTATTTTTAAAGGTAATAAAATACAAAGATGCAAAGAGTATAAAAAACTTGTCATGATTGTGGATTACCTTATACAAAAAAATCTAGAAGACGTTACGACTAGGTGGAATTCTTATTATAAACAATTACTTGTTGCTCACGAGTATAAAAGACCTATAACTTTATTATTTAACTCTCATAATCAAAATCCAACGGATATGCTTGTAGATGATGATTGGGATAAGATTTTAGAACTTATTGTATTTTTAGAGAAAGTTTTTCTAGCTACTAAGAAATTTTCTAGAATTTATTATCCTACTATTTCATCTAATGTTAGTTTATATAGCTCTAATATTTTTGTTACTTAATTAATATATGCAAAAATCCAACTTACAAGCCAGCTATTAAAAATTGTTTATAAAATTTTAAAAATATCCTATTCCCACTATTTATTTTATTGGTGTTGTATTAAATTTTACTATCAAAGTAGACGGTTGTAAATCACTTGTTGAAATTATTTATGAAAGCTTAGAAATACTTCCAACAGACCCAACTGAAGAAACAACTGACGAACCAACTAAAGAAGAAGTTATGTCTAGCATACACACTTAATGCAATATATATATATATATATATATATATATATATATATATATATATATATATATATATATATATATATATTACCAAGAGCAAAGTGTAAATAATCAATCGGCTTATGTACCATCTTCTAGTACTTCACTGCAACCTAATAAAAGACATGATGCTTCTGTTTCTAGTAGTCAAGACCTTAGAAATAGAATGTACAATGGTTCAAGTTCTTCACAAATTAGCGAGTTTGATGTTTATGTTTTGCAGGGTGTTGTACCGTACAAATCAATTGTCAATGAAGATGGACGTGAAGACTTGCTGAAATACTGGAGGGAGAATGAGAAGACAGTTTCGACACTATCAAAGATGGCCCGAGATGTGTTGAATATTCAAGCGTCATCAACATCTCCTGAAAGCGCTTTTTCTGCTGGAAGGTTTCAAATAGGAGAGCACAAATACTCATTGGCGGGAGACAGCTTGGAGATTGCAATTTTATTCAGAGATTGAATTAGAGCGGAGCGTAGAAGGTGCGGTCAACCAGAGATCAACGAAGAAGACGACTACAACTACAACGAAATCTTATCTGAGGGAGCAGGAAGCGACGTCGAACAATTTGACCAACAATTTTCAACTCCAATAGAAGATCCTCAAGAGATTGTGAGGAAATTAGAAAGAGTATGGTTGAATATGTAATTTTTTAATGACAATTTTACTATGTGATTTGCAACTTTTGAACTACAAAACAACGTTGCAATTTTGAAATTATATTACAAAAAAAATCATATTTCTATTAAATAATATAAGAGGCACAAAAATAGCATTGGGATGTTTTTATTCACTATCTTGTTCAATTATTTAATTGTTTAAATATATATTTTTTTAAAATTAAGTGTCTAAACAAAATTTAAAATTCCTCTACCCGACCCGACCCCCGAAAACCCGTCCCCTCTTCCGGCGGGATATGGGATGGGATGGGACCTCTTCCCGTCCCCTTATCCCGGGTCGCCTGGCCCGCCAAGTCCCGATCTCGACCCCCACTCCGTCCCCCGAAATCTCATCCCGTCCTGCCCGGACCCGGCTCACTGGCCACCCCTAATAAAAAGCAATAATTTAATTAACTAGTACCTGAGGAGGAGGAGTTCCTGAGGACAATGGAGTTTTATCAACCTCAAATGGCCACTTGTAATTACCCGTTTCCTCACTCCTTACCAAGCTCCAATCATACAGCCTTCGCTCCTCCGGTATTGACAAAATTGAATATGATTCCTATATATTGTCAAAAAGAAAATTTATCTCTAAAACTTTCTCAATTAAAAGGAAATAAATTACACGAAATCAAATTAATTAGTAATACTTTTAGGAGCTCAAGCTTCTTGTTAAGCTCTTCTTCTACCAATCCCTCATTCATAATTTCTTCAACCTTCTTATTGTAGGCAACTGGTACCTACATATATTGTAGCAATAACAACAAACATAAAATCATGTTGCTTTGATTAAAAAAAAACATCAAACCATGTTTTAATTTCTATTTTATTAATGGGTTGGGTGGAGAAGAGAGAAAAACAAAAGAGATGTGTGGACCTCAGCATATGAACATTTTCTTGGAAGTCCTAGTCTTCCATAGTGATCTATATCTGTTATTGCTGCACTCTAAAATCAAACTTGTTAGTCAAATGATTACTCACAAGGGGAAAACAAAATCATAGTCATTAAATAAGGTGAACAAATCTTTATAATCTTGAAAAGGAAAGAATTTCTAGACAGTTTTGCACTGTCATGTGACTAAAGATTAACTACTTGTAACTGCTCATAATAAGTGAAATTCTACTACAAAATATAAGTTTGTATAAGTAAAATCCAAGGAAAAAACAGTGATAGTAGTAGTAAATAATGCACCTATGCCGAGAATAGCTTTTTCAACATTAAGAGCTGAGATAATAGAGGGGTGTCCTGGTGGAAGTTCAATAGGTGAGGTTTCATCTGTGCCTATAGCTGCAGCTTCGCTGCTCGAGTTTCGAACTAACACCAATTTTCTGCTCTTTTTTGCGCAACTTATAGAACAAGGTATGGAGATGTAATTGTGAGTTGTAATTGTTGGAGATGATGATGATGGGAATTTTTGGCTGTAATTGTAGGGAGTTGCAGCCATATTTTCTTGTTAATTATTCTTGCATCCTTCTTCACATTCTGTTACTGATTAAGATAAAGTTATTGGCAATCCAGTGCCAATCATTCTGTGGCCTCTATGTTTTCTAGAAATTAGGATTTGTTAGTATTGTCAATCTGTATTAAAACAAAAAGTCGTTGTAGTATAGTGGTAAGTATTCCCGCCTGTCACGCGGGTGACCCGGGTTCGATCCCCGGCAACGGCGCTTAATTTTTGTTTTTTCCATTTCGTTTCATATAAAGCGGAAGAGCCTTGCCTCTCCTGAATTAACATTCAAGCAAATACGTTTCTCTTATTTGCTTGCACATATTTTCTCAGGTGATTGGGTAAAATCATATGTCCATATTGTCATGTCTACATAAATAAAACGAAAAAAAAGATCAAATAGCACATCCCCTTATCTCAAATTTTAGGTCAATTACTTTGACGAAATGAGAAAAAATTGGTTAAAAAATTCTTGTCATTTTAGCCAGCATTTTGTCTGATCAGAATAATTACCACACTGTAAGAAATTATCTTAAAGGTTGATTCTAATACAGTACGAATCCTAAATTACCTTAAATGGTTGATTCCTAATAATATAAGAATCTTAAGTTACCTTAAATATACATCTATCATAATTACAAAATATACAGTGAATATTCGAAGACATTGGCTAATACAACGTGATATACTTTTGTAACCACCACCATCCACTTCCTAACTATTCCATACAACCACCATCCGCCACCCAAACATATTCTCATTCTCCTTTACCCAACTGAAATATAAACAACAGAAATCATGAAAATTTATAGAGTAAACTAACAAAAGCTAGCTACATGCAATATCCTAATCCTTCTTTTTGAGAATATTAATCTCGTTCCTGGATTTAAAAAATTTCATAGGACCATTTAGTCTGTTGGGACTCCAGAGAAGAAATCACAATATATTCAAGATGTTGCGCTTTTTTTTTTTTTTTTTTTTGGAGAACGATCTCGCAATTGCAAAACCTCAATTGCAAAGTGGCTATCGCAAATGCGGTAATAGCCAGATTAAGGGGTCCTTCGCAATTGCATAAAGAGTTTAGGTGTAAAAGTGATTGTTTATGACATTTTCAACACTCCAACAACATTTGGGGGGAGGGGGGGGGGGGGGGGGGTAAGCTATAGATTGAAAAGGGAATCTACGGGGGAGCATCATATAATATATAGGTAACAAGTCTACATCGATTTCCAGTGATTATACATGAATCTATGCTTGATTTAACACCAAAATAATGGATTTGGAGGTAGAAATGGGGATTTCGTTCTAGGTTAAGACAAGGTAAATAGGCAATTTGAACTAATAATAGAATTGGACTCGTAGGAATATGGTATCTCGAAAACATAATCTATTTCGGAGTTTGATCACGGGGCTCAAGTTTGATTTTGACCATGACCTAGTATAAAATTATGAAACTGGTATAAATGAATTTGTCTAAATAGTATAATTTTGAATAGATCGAGCTTATTTGGAGGACTCAGGGTTAGGAAAAGCAATTCAAAGGCTAGAGTCAATTCGGACCAAGATAAGTTAAAGCTTTGACCTCAATGAATTTTTTCTTTCTAAATTGATCTTGTTTTACTTATACTTTGGATATGGGGGTTCCATATATCTGAAGTGATGAATACAACAACAACAACAACATACTGGGGTGTAGGAAGGGTAGAGTGTATGCATATTTTACCCCTATCTTGGGAGGTAGAGAAGTTATTTCCTAAAGACCCTCGACTCAAGAGAAAACATGACAAAAAAGGTCAGACTAGGATTGAAGAAAGTACACAAATCATGACAAAAATACAATAGATAAGCATTAATAAAGAAAAACAACAATAAATGCATCAAACTCATAAGATAATTAGGTACAAGCGAGATAGTGACAGTAAATTGAAGGACAAGAACCTACAAATGTAACACTACGCCTACTTGTATGGAATGATACATGAGACATGTTCTACTACCTAACATTCTACCCTAATCCGCTGATAGAATAGGAAAATATAATTAGTCATAATTATATATATTATATATATGGTAGATGTATATTTTAGTCATTACTTACCGTAATTGTAGCCTAGGTTTATTCTTATATTTTAGTATATTTACTACCACTTTAGAATGAAATAATCAAGGAAAATATTCCTTACATGATATCAGATTCTAGGGAAAGATCATAAACCCTAATACATTCTCCTTTCCTTCACCGTTAGCCGACCCCCCCTCCACTACTTTCTTTAGCCATGTCTGACTCGAAATCAAATTTTGATCCAGCCCTCGCAGTTTCAAACATTAAATCTTATATATCCATCACTCTTGAGATGGAAAACGTCCATTATGCGACATGGGCAGAGCTTTTCAAAATTCACTGTCATTCACATAGGGTTATCCATCACATCATCCCACTGAAAAAGGCAAGGAGAAGGTACCAAAAACCGATGATGAAAGAGAATTATGGTTAACACTTGATGCGCCAGTTCTCTAGTGAATTTATGCCAAAATTTCAAGTGATTTACTGCATACTATTTTTGAGCCCGATTCCACGGCTATGGAGGCTTGGGAACGCTTACGTGATATATTCCAAGTCAATAAGAATTCCCAGGTCATCACACTTGAGCAAGAATTCTCCACCACTTACATGGCGGATTTTCTGAATGCGTCTACATATTGTCAATGGCTTAAGGATTTGTCGGACCAACTCAAGAACGTCAAGGCGCCGGTAACTAACAATCGGCTCATGTTACAAATGGTTTCTGGCCTCACCGACGCATATAGTGGAGTAGGTATGCTTATTCGCCAAAGCAATCCTATCCCGCTATTTTATCAAGCCCGTTCTATGCTCATCCTAGAAGAAGCATGTTTTTCTAAAACAATGGCCACAGTGTCGAATTCTGCCATGGTTGTCACTCATCCGATGATAATTCTTCACAATTTGAGAATTCATCGTCAAATTGTGACCAAAAAGGATGAAATAACGATAATGAAGGACAGAACCATGGCGGAAGCCGTGGTGGTTACAAGGGCGGTGGCCACCGATATGGCGACAAGGACGGCAACCACCGATGTGGCGACAAGGGCGACGACAAGCAAAAACAGCCAGCCCAGTGGGGCAGTGGGCAGGCATCGTGGGCTTGCCTCCCTGCCCATTCCCCTCTAGAAATTGGGCCAGGGCCACACCCAAGCCAGCAGCCCAGGCGCAACGATCCAGCCAGCAAGCCCACTCAGCGGCAGGGATTCTTAGGCCACTGCCGGGTCAGTGGCAGCAGGCCCACTCGATAGTGGCGACTCCTACTGACATCGAGGACAGAATGCACACTCTTGGGCTTAATCCACCTGACGCAAATTTGTACATGGACACCGGTGCAAAGTCTCATATGACGTTCTCACGAGGTAATCTCTCGTCCTATTTTAATTTGAGCAATAATCGTGGTATAATTGTCGAAAATGATCATTCAATTCCAATTCGTGGTTATGGTAATACAAATTTATCTCCTCTAAACCCACAATTATCTTTAAAGAAGGTCCTTCAGGCTCCTCAATTAATTAAAAACCTAATTTCAGTTAGAAAATTTACCACTTACAATTCGGTTTCTGTTGAATTTGATCTTTTTGGGTTTTTCGTGAAGGATTTTCAGACGGGGATGCGTCTAATGAGATGTGATAGTCAGGGCGAGCTATATCCATTCACCACAACCACACATCAAGCCACGTTACCATCCACTTTTACAGCTTTAGCTCCTTCTTTTATGGCATGAATGTTTGGGTCATCCAGTAGCGCCTGATTTTGCCTCCCTTAAACAAAATAAATTTATTTAGTGTACTAGAACTCGATATTCTTCTGTTTATCACTCATGTTCTCTTGAAAAATATGTTAAGTTGCCTTTTGTTGCTTCTAATTCTTGTACTGTTATGCCTTTTGATATTATCCATAGTGATATTTAGACATCTCCCATTGTGAGCTCTTTGGGCCATAGATATTATCTTCTATTGTTTGACAATTACTCTAATATTTTGTGGATGTTTCCTTTGTCTAAAAAGTCACAAGTTTTTCCCACGTTTCTCTCCTTTAGAGCTTTTATCCGCACTTAATTTGAACGGGATATTAAAAATATTCAATGTAATAATGATAGACAATTCGATAATGGGCCATTTTAGAATTTTTGCAAAACTAATAGTTTGTCGTTTTGTCTCGTGTCCACATACCTCATCTCAAAAGGGAAAAGAAGAGAGAAAAATCTAAACCATTAGCAACGTTGTTAGAACATTACTTGCACATACCTCTATACCACCATCATTTTGGCATCATGCATTACAAATGGCAACGTATCTTCTTAACATACTTCCGAGCAAACAATTAGCCTATACATCCCCACTCAAAACTTTATATCTAATGGACCCATCTTACTCTCATCTACGAGTATCAAGTGCTTATGCTATCCTCTATTTCCCTCTCCTACCATCAATAAACTCCAACCCCAGTCTACTCCGTGTATTTTTTTGGGATATCCGTCAAACCATCGTGGGTACAAATGTTACGACTTATCATCTAATAAATAATCGTAAGTCGTCACGTGGTCTTTGATGAATCAAAATTTTCCTTTGCCAAATTGCATGGTTCCGTGGCTCCGGCCCGACCCGACCCTGGCCCGCCAAAAAATTCCGACGGGTCAGGGCCGACCCGTGTCCCATAGGGTCCCCGAAGGGTCAGGGCCAGGGTTGGAATTTTAAAAAAAATATAGGGTCAGGGTCGGGCAAGCAGGAAAAAAAAACCACCCGACTCGGCCTGACCCGGCCCGACCCGACCTTTGGACAGTTCTAATGCTAACCTACTATATAAGTAAAATAAGTTAGCACCATATCCATTATCGTAATTTTCAAGCGACGGTCCAAATAACAATTTTATGCGGTTATGGATGAATTTCAAAAGGAGGAAGTGTAAAAAATAGAATGAAATGGAGTAAGAAGCGAGGAACAATTTGAGGTGCGGAATGTTATTGTTCTTACAAAAGATATTGCTCGTATTAGAAAGTCAAAAACAATATTTTTTTCAAGATACAATCACCTTGTAATAATTTCGTGGGAGCAAACAGAGCTTTACTCCCAATTTCACTAAAAATAATGTAATATATTCAAACCAGTTTACCTAGTTTAAACTTTCGAAAATTTTCTTAATATGAATGGATAGGATTTAATTGTTTATTTTGAACATTAAAGTTGATTCATCAAATTATATATAAGTTTGATAAGCAAAATTACTTATGCTTTTTATAAAGTCAATCGCAAATAAATTCTCACTCGTTCATTTCCTGAACATGTAATAAAATATAAAAAGTGTTTTAACTTGTATACATCAAATTATTTAAGATTACTAGCTTGTTTGGTCAATCAAAAGTATTTTTTTAAAAAATCAAGTTGAGGGCGATTTAACCTGATATAGGTTATCAAAGGGAATTCTTAACCATATCCGCTAGATCAGGGACCATTTTGCCCCTTTTCTATTTTATTTTAATTGTTTGTTAGTTTTTAAGAGTGTTGGGCCAAAAGAAAACAGTCGGGGGCATATTATGGCTCAATAGGCAGGTGAAGGATATTTTAAAGCGATAATTTCAATAATATACAATGTAACTTAAGAAATTACATTTTATAACCATATTTTTAATTTACATTTACGTAGCTAATAGTCACGGTATACAATATTATACAACTTTATACACCGGAGTAGACATGTATCAATCTTGTATAAAAGTGTATACACAATATTATATAATAATATACAACTTTATACACTTACTAGAGACAATGTCAACCTCTATAAATGAATATCCTTAGGACCTGAAAAATTATTATCGTATACGGGGTTATTAATTCATCGATAAATGAATATTTTATTTTGTACATTATATTTCTCAAATTAAACAATTAATTTTTTTCGGTAACTAAGAAAATAAAATAAATAAATAATTAATTAATGATGATGCATTCTATCTAAGTTTATTAATCTTGTCAAAAAGAAGTTTATTAATCTTGGGTTTGCGTGATTCAAAATAGAATGCATGTACAATAGAATATGAAGTGTTGTGAATTGTTTCAAGTACACAATATAGAATTTATAAATAGACACATGTACTTTAACTTCATATACCAAAATATAAAAATTCATATATTATATCTTCTCTGTTGGAAATTAGCCTTTGGCGGGAGTTGCGACCGACCAACTTTAACGGCTTAAACACTAGTGTTACGTATGTTGGAGAATCCGGTTCTTCACACATGCATGATCTACTAAGTACGTAGATAACCGTAGGGCCAAGAATCGTCAAATTTCATTGAGAAATGAAAGAGATATTGGTCCACGAAGTAAGGTGTTTGAAGCATGGAAAGTGTGGTATTGTGTTCAATTCTCCCTCATCGGTAGAGGAAGAAAGAATGGTTGTGTATATAAGACTCGAAATTGGTTTGGGGTTTGGGACCCCAAGGGGTATCCCATGTGTTTAAAGGAGGGAGGATCTAGTTGTGCTTCGGTTCAAGGAAAGACCACACGCGCGCCACCGCCGCCCGTCCGGTCCGGTTCCGGGTTCACGGGTTCACGGGTCACGGGTCGTGGGCCTTCTAATCCCAGAAGTTTCAGATGTACAGTTTGGACCAGAATTCTTTCAGATGTACAGTTTGGTCCCTGAAGTTTCAAGATGTACAGCTTTGGTCCCCGAAATTTCCGAAAGTCGAATTTGGACAACAAAGCGAAACGCCAAGCACTCAATTCACCATTTATTTTGGTGAATTACTCCTCCTATAATGGCCAATCCGTTGGTCTTTCACCATTTATGTTGGTGGCTTTACTACCTCCATAATGGCCATTATTTGGTCGTTATGGAGGCAGTTTTCAGTCCCTCCCTCACCTATATAAACACCCCCTTACACCATTGTTGAGGACTAACACTTAGATATACACGAAAAATACAGAAGCATAAACAAGCAAAAACTCTTCTTCCTACAACTTCCAAGCATCATTTCGTTACTCAATATTCTTCACGGTAGCATTTGAGTTTTCTTTGCTCAATTGTTCCATTGCTGTTTTATCTTGGGAGATAAATTGTCCAGGACGTATAAAGGATACATACGGGGCAATATTGTCTTAAGGACAAAGTGCCACACTCGACTCAGCAAAAACAGTTTCCAGTTTTTTTTCTTGTTCAACAATTGTAATTTCAAATTTCTAGTTGAATTATTGAATCTTTGTTTATCCTTTCGAATACTTATAATAGTAATATACTTCCCGTACTGCTGTATAAAGTACAATAGAGAAAGTAGTCCAACATTCTCTTCCATGGCTACTCATTTGAAAGGTGTAAAAAAGTCTACGCTAACTGATGAGATGAGAAAAACATTATGTGTCGAATGTAGTTTATGCCCTCCAAAAAGTTAAAGATGAAATTGAGTTCAGATCGCATGAAAAGAAGAACCAATTGACTATAGATACATATTTTAGGAAAACATAAAATTTGAAATAAAGATTACAGATGTACAGTTTGGTCCCTGAAGTTTCAAGATGTACAGTTTGGTCCCTGAAGTTTCCAGAAAGTCAAAATTTGGACAGTCAAAGAAGAAACGCCAAGAACTCAATTCAGCCATTTATTTTGGCTGAATTACTCCTCCTATAATGGCCAATCCGTTGGTCTTTCACCATTTATGTTGGTGGCTTTACTACCTCCATAATGACCATTATTTGGCTGTTATGGAGGCAGTTTTCAGTCCCTCCCTCACCTATATAAACACCCCCTTAAACCATTGTTGAGGACTAACACTTACATATACACGAAAAATACAGAAGCATAAAAAAGCAGAAAACTCTTCTTCCTACAACTTCCAAGCATCATTTCGTTACTCAATATTCTTCACGGTAGCATTTGAGTTTCCTTTGCTCAATTGTTCCATTGCTGTTTTATCTTGGAAGATAAATTGTCCAGGATGTATAAAGGATACATACGGGGCAATGTTGTCTTAAGGACAGAGTGCCACACTCGACTCAGCAAAAACAGTTTCCAGTTTTTTTTTCTTGTTCAACAATTGTAATTTCAGATTTCTAGTTGAATTATTGAATCTTTGTTTATCCTTTAGAATACTTGTAATAGTAATATACTTTCCGTACTGCTGTATAAAGTACAATAGAGAAAGTAGACCAACAACTTAAGACAATATTGTATTGTATTACTATTAGTGTTCAAAAGATGTCGGTCAAAAGTTGTGTGACCAAATCTGGATATGGCAATGGTTTTCTGGTAGAAGAGAGTGACGATGATGAACGTGTTCATGGTGTCACCGCTACCAAGACTGGTGGGAACAAACGCTCTCGAGAGCCTGAGGATTTCAACTGGGACAAGAGGAGAAGACTGAAGATGTTATTCTATCTTGCAGCAGAAGACCTATATCTGTCCCAGACAAAAGATCCGAATAATGGTGAGAAGGAAATGGACACTCAGTCTGATGAAGTGACTGAAGTGAGCCAGAATCCGAAATTGGGATAAGTATTTTTCTTACTTGTCAAGAATAAAGATTAAATGATGTCTGATTAAAAATGGATTAAAGTAAGGAGGAATATGAAAATAATTTATATTCCTTACGCTTTAAAAATCAGAAGTTTAATCTCCTCTTCTTTTCCGTTTAAAGATTCGATTTTGTAAACGACTTTAAAAAAAAATCCGTTCTTTTAAGTGTAATTATTAAAAGTGTGTAAAGTATGTTCGCACATACGAGTGAGAAAGATCCATTGACTGTGCGAAAACTGTTACCACTCTTAAGTAAGCGCCAAGAATTATCTGGGCACCAATCATAACGGAAGAAGTCTAAAAGCTAAAGACGTTGAGCCAGTCATATTATTTGGCAGAAGATCCTTCATAGGATGATATTGGACACTCAGTCATACAAAGCCTCCGGGCGACCGGAGTGGGCCAAAATTTCTCTTAAGTAAGCGCCAAGAATTATCTGGGCACCAATCATAACGGAAGAAGTCTAAAAGCTAAAGACGTTGAGCCTGTCATATTATTTGGCAGAAGATCCTTCATAGGATGATATTGGACACTCAGTCATACAAAGCCTCCGGGCGACTGGATTTGGCCAAAATTTCTTTGATATGATGATATTGGACACTCAGTCATATAAAGCCTCCGGGCGACTGGAGTGGGGCCAGAATTCATTTCATAGGAAAAGTAATGGACATCGAGTAAGGTGGGCCAGAGTTTCCAGGTCTTAAATGATCTGAAGGCCTAAAGAAAGGCAGAAAAGAAATTGGACACTCAGTCTGCCGAATCAACTGAAGTGGGCCAGAGTATCTAGATCACATATGATCCGGTTACGCCCTAACCACGGGAAATAGGTTGTTCATGTGAAGCAACGCCACCTCTAAAGTAGAAGGGGTTGGAGAGGTTGTCCTCAATAGGACTTCATGGATTGGGATCACTCTAAGATGAGGTGATACATATCCCAAACTTGGTTTAAGGGATGATGTTGGTCAAGCTGGTTTGAGACTAGTCCAACAGGTCTGTAATAACTAAGAATGGTACAGTACGTCTGTAGCTAAATGAATGATATATTTGTAATCCGTGCATCTATGTCATCATAGATTAAGACACGTTAATTATCAAGTCATTCAAAAGCTAACGATGTTGAGATTGTTGCCTTCTGTCGACATAAACCCTCAAAATAAATGTGAGGTAGATGAAGAGGCAAAATCACCTTTCCAAATTCCGTCAAGGGAATAGCGAAAGAAGCACCGCTCCTCTAGAACTTAGTCATACCTACTAGGGTGATTTGAAGTTTATACAAAATAGAGGGGGGAGACAAGTACGTTGTGACCTTCATTGATGATGGTACAAACGTATGGAATCCTTTGTTTGTTGAAAAGCAAAGATGAAGTTGTTGAAGCGGATAAGCGCTACAAAGCAGAAGTTGAAAATCAACTAAGCCTACGGATTGAGAAATTCGTAGTGATAGAGGGGGAGAATGTGAAACATCGTTCATTAAACGACTGTTCATTTCCCACTTCAGTCCAACTGTGTTAGCCATGCGCAAAGTCGTACGCCCAAATTATGTGGGATAGCTTGGTAAAAGATGGACTACCGAAACAGGTCAAGTTCGATCTAAGAGTGTAGATTGCATATCCACTGGATCTGCAAAAAACAGTAGTGTTGATCGCCTCTTGGCGTCAAAGAATGCTGAATTCTTTGGAGATAACTTTCCTTGGAAAAGGAAAAAGGAGTAATTGCTCAAGGTTAACAAGAACCCGCGAGGGCTTGACTGTCCAAAACTAGACGTTCCGTATCTTCATGACTCAAAAGTTGCTGGCTATCCGGAACTTAATATTCCAGATCTGCAGAACTCAGGGATTCTAGATGTTGAACCAAGACGGAGCAAAGAGGGGACAAAGACATGTTCCAGTCCTTCTAGCTTGTATGGTTGAGAACGAACCATGGACAATTAACAAATAATTATTATCTCCAAAAGTGCTGCTTTGGAAAGAAGCTAAAGAGAGAAATAGATTCCATATATAGAACCATACTTGTGTAATGGTTAATCTTCCTCCGGGAAAAGAACCTTTGGGTTGTAAAATGTGCTCCCCTGTGAGTAGCTTAACATCCAGGGCTATTGTAGTCTTGCGTGGCATGGATGTTGAACTAGCCTTCCCAACCGGAGAGTTGGAAGAAGAGAATCAGAGTTGGTTTGCTGGACTGTTGGGCTTCTTCCTGAACTTTCATTTTGGTCCTGAAAGTTTCAGATAAAACAGAAATAATGAATCTGACCACAGAAACATTGGCTCGAAGTTAGAAAGCCAACGGTTGGAAAACCAACGGTCGAGAGTGAAAATCATATTGAAACAAAGTCTCGATATGAAAGATATGGGTATCACGAGATGACATCTTAGGAATTGGATTTCTAAGACATCTAACGGATCGGTCAATAGTTGACAGTCTCGTTGAAGCCACCAATGGATATGAATTATAGAACGATTGGAATCATGGTGCACCCATACACAAGGAGCGATATGCTCAGGTCACGTGTAGTTCAATGTATTGTACACACTACAACCGACCCGGTATCGTCCTACAAACAGATCGCTTGAACTAAGGTTCACCGATGATCTTAATACATGATCAATAGAAGGCGTTAAGTCGGATATGACGATATCTCGAATTATTCGCTTATATACGGATTATAGTATTCGGATGTCCAGCGGTTCGGGAGAACACAAGTGATGCAAACTGGACATCAGATCTGAAGAACACCAAAGTCACAAGTAAATGTGTATGGTGGGTCTTGGAAAATCCTCTAAGAAAACTTGCATCGGCCGATTTATGATGGAATCGGAGTTTATCACTTTATACAAAGTATGAAAGAAGTTGAGTAACTTCACGGCTCCTTAGAGGACGCCCCTTATTGGGAGAAACCCGTGCCTTCAGTAGTTATACACTGTGGCTAGCCGGTTGGCTTCAGAAAGGACACGGATGACGGCGTCTGGACATATCTGTCGGGATCCGTCGGAGACATAAGACCGTATGGCGCTTGATCATCACGGGTGTCACTTCCTTATTTACTAACTAAGGGACTACCCGGAGATCAAGTGTTCTCGCCCTGTCAAGGGGAATGGGCTTAAAACTCAAAATATACAGACCAATACGGTGGTAACCCAACCTTACTAACTCGGAGATCCCGAATTTGGTTCAATGGGAAAACTAAGTTGTAAAGGTTCGGTTGATCGCTTCGGGGGAAGCATGAGCACTTCGGATAGTGATTTCGAAAAGAAACACCAAATCCAAAGCCGTTCCCGCGATAGACGTTAAGTGCTATCTGCAGTATGGGTAAAGGTTAAGTTTTTCAAAACCTGTAATGATCCTCAACAGTTGAGGTTAGGTTTTGGGAAACTTTTAATGGTTCCTAACACTTGTGAAGTGGGGTATAGCAGGATACCTTGTAGGAGACCACCTATTTAAGTGCGAGGACGGGCCGCCTCAAAATGAACGCACTTAAGAATCCAAGACGTTGTCCATGGCCAAAACGAACAAAATATTACGAAGAAGAGAGTAAGGGAATTTGTTGTGTTGGTATCATTGACTTGGCTTACACTAAACACTGACGGTTCAAGACATCACGTTCACCGCGCAGTAAGTAAGTCCGATGGTATTCAACTATGGAAGGTTCAAAGCTGAAGCTACCTCTCCTTATGTAGCATCGGTCCGCTGAAATATTGCTGGAAATGAAAAGACACCATGTGAGTGCGCCAAAATCTCTTTCAAGAGGGGATTGTTGGAAATTAGCCTTTGGCGGGAGTTGCGACCGACCAACTTTAACTGCTTAAACACTAGTGTTACGTATATTGGAGAATCCAGTTCTTCACACATGGATGATCTACTAAGTACGTAGGTAACCGTAGGGCCAAGAATCGTCAAATTTTATTGAGAAATGAAAGAGATATTGGTCCATGAAGTAAGGTGTTTGAAGCATGGAAAGTGTGGTATTGTGTTCAATTCTCCCTCATCGGTAGAGGAAGAAAGAATGGTTGTGTCTATAAGACTCGAAATTGGTTTGGGGTTTGAGAACCCAAGGGGTATCCCATGTGTTTAAAGGAGGGAGGACCTAGTTGTACTTCGGTTCAAGGAAAGACCACACGCGCGCTGCCGCCGCCGGCCCATCCCGTCCGGTCCGGTTACGGGTTCCGGGTTCTCGGGTTCACGGGTCATGGGTCACGGGTCGTGGGCTATGGGCCTTCTGATCCCAAAAGTTTCAGATGTACAGTTTGGTCCCTGAAGTTTCCAAAAATTCAGAATTTGGACAGTCAAAGCAGAAACGCCAAGCACTCAATTCAGCCATTTATTTTGGCTGAATTACTCCTCCTATAATGGCCAATCCGTTGGTCTTTCACCATTTATGTTGGTGGCTTTACTACCTCCATAATGGCCATTATTTGGATGTTATGGAGGCAGTTTTCAGTCCCTCCCTCACCTATATAAACACCCCCTTAAACCATTGTTGAGGACTAACACTTACATATACACGAAAAATACAGAAGCATAAACAAGCAGAAAACTCTTCTTCCTACAACTTCCAAGCATCATTTCGTTACTCAAAAATTCTTCACGGTAGCATTTGAGTTTCCTTTGCTCAATTGTTCCATTGCTGTTTTATCTTGGGAGATAAATTATCCAGGACATATAAAGGATACATACGGGGCAATATTGTCTTAAGGACAGAGTGCCACACTCGACTCAGCAAAAACAGTTTCCAGTTTTTTTTCTTGTTCAACAATTGTAATTTCAGATTTATAGTTGAATTATTGAATCTTTGTTTATCCTTTCAAATACTTGTAATAGTAATATACTTCCCGTACTGCTGTATAAAGTACAATAGAGAAAGTAGTCCAACATTCTCTTCCATGGCTACTCATTTGAAAGGTGTAAAAAAGTCTACGCTAACTGATGAGATGAGAAAAACATTATGTGTCGAATGTAGTTTATGCCCTCCAAAAAAAAGATGAAATTGAGTTCAGATCGCATGAAAAGAAGAACCAATTGACTATAGATACATATTTTAGGAAAACATAAAATTTGAAATAAAAATTGTTTAGGAAGTGCTTTATTTTATGAATTATATATGTAATTTTCATACGTATTTAATGAATTATTATGATATATTTTCAGTGGGCCTCAATGAATTTTTTTAAAATTATTATCTTATGCATTTATCGAGGTTATTATTTTATCCCATTGGCCCTAGTCGGGACCGGAGAAAATTATTATTTAATCGAGGTTATTAATTTATCGAATATTCATTTATCGAGGTTTTACGTAATCTATATATGATGCATAGAACATGTCTATATTACTCACTCTCCCTAAACGTTTATGAAACATAAATTCTATTTTCTAAGTGAAATTAGGTATAAATATTGGTTTTCTCGTTGATTTGTTCTTGAAGAAGTATGAATATTAAATTTTCAAATCTAATTAAATTATTCTATTGATATAGAAGTGTATATATAATAAGATCTAATTCTTTTTATTTAGTGTATGTATTTATGAGTGTACACCACTTGTTTAATAAAAAAATTAAAATATTTATTGAAATATTTGGTGACTTAGCTTGAATTGATATAGTTATTTTACATTTATCATCTATCCTTAGATGATGATTGGGAACGTAGTGAAATTTCGACTCTAGAATTTATGTTTATGCTTAATAGCCCTGTCAATTTGCTAAAGTTACATTTATGTGTATGCAAAAATATTAAATATGCGTGCTTTTATACTAATTGCAAAACTTTGTGTTTTACAAGTAAACTTTTGTGTTCCATAAATACCATGTCTCTCGCTTTAAATAATATTGTTGCAGAGCTTATCAGGAGTGAAAAGCTCAACGGTAATAATTATAAAATATTAAATTGTAATATGTGCTGGAAGAACTTTTTTATGTAAAATAATGTCACATGAAATTTTACTCATAAGATTATAAAAATTCCGTGTGTTGCTCTTGAATATAAGTGTGGTAGCACTACAGTTACCAGGCTTAAGGTCATAAGTTGACTAATGAGCACCAAGTTCAAGCTATTATCCATTTCCTACCTCAAATTTAGGAGCATGTGAAGATGCACCTGACTCATAATAAATGTAATTGTACATTTTTTGATGTGAGGCAATACCTAGAATTAGAAGAGGAGTGTCATTAGGCTGCCAAACAAGGTGCAAAAGTGCACAAAATAATTTCTAGCTCAAGAAATTGGTTTAAACGTAAAATCAAAGCAAACTAAAAAGTTAAGGCTCATCCAAATAAGAATCCTAAAATGATAACCAACAAGAAGATAGAAAGTGAAAAAAAATGTGACTAAAGTGAAATGCTTCAATTGTGATTAAAAGGGTCACCATGCTAGTGATTACACTAAGCATAATAAATCACTTCATAATGAGTCTAAAAAGGTACTATGTGTTCCTTACGCTAGTAATATATGTGTTTCTAGTTGTGTTTTTTTCTAAGACTAACCCTTTATCGTAGTTAACTTAGGAGCTATGTACCACATTGTGAGAGAATTAAGCCTTTGTGGACTTTCAATGGGTCTCACATATATCTTATGGATATATGTAGGAAACGACATTAAGATTGTTAAAAGGATCGTACTATGTGAATTAGTTTTACGTGAAAATCGAGACTTTATTCTACATAATACTTTTATTGCTCCTTAAACTTTCAAGGATATTACTTTGTGTTGGTTTATTATAGTTAGGTTTCAATTGGAAATTTCATGACATTAAAGCATATGAACAACTTATTTTGATTATGGTTTTATCAAAAATGATTTTCTCTTTAATGAATTTTGGATATTAGTTCCTTTAATCCAATTGTTAGATTTCCCAATTGCCTCATCACATAATCACAAGGATGATGTGAAATTTGACATGCTAGACTTGATCATATGGGCCTATGACATGGATAAGCCTACTTGTAAATATTATCTATCTCCAAAAAGTTAATAGAAAATCATTTAAGAACACCACCAAGATTGATTTTTCATTGCATACATTCATTCTGAAGTTGTATTTTCATGAATGTAAAAATGTGACAAAGAGCTTCTAATTACATCATATTAATTGATAAAATTACTCATTTTGGTGATGTTCATTTGATGTCACATACTCTAAAGCAACAAGTTGTTTTACGAAGTATATGAAAAAGATTGGAAATCAATTTGACGAATCAATAAAAGTATTGAGAACCAGTTGATCAAGGCCATGAATACATCTTTGCTCCATTAAGCGAGATTTTGATGATGAAAGTGAAATTGTTAATAAGTTGACTACTCCAATATTTCACAATAAAAGGTGTTGTGAAAAATATAAATAGAATGCTCATTGAAACGATTAGATCAATAATGGCGCAACTATGTTACATGTTTCATATTGGAGATGTTGCACTAATTTGTTGCCTATGTTCGTAATCGTGTCCTAGCGAAATCAGTTACATCTACATCATATGAGTGATGGAGTAATAGAAATCTAAAGTATTTTGTGAGACCTCTGTGATGCACAACTTATGTATATAATATTTTTTTCTCATGGTATATTGCGCCCAAGAGGGACCAAAACTGTCTATATGAGATACTGTAAATTACATATTTATGGAGCAACATCATAGGGGAGCCTTGGAGTAAAAGGTAAATTTGCTGCTATGTGACCAAGAGGTCATGGGTTCAAGCCGTGGAAACAAATTTCTCCGACGAAATACAAGGTAAGGCTGCGTACAACAGGACCCTTGTGGTCCGGCTCTTCCTAAGACGCGGCATAGCGGGAGCTTAGTGCAATGGGATGCCCTTTATGGAGAAACATCACAGTGGAAACGTAACTGAATTCGACTAAAGCAATTTCACATTTTCTTAGAATGAATAACCCAGAAGGGAGAGATAAATTAAGACTTGTCTCCTCATGAATCTAAGGATCAAGATAAAAAGTATCTCTTCATTCGAGTGGGAGATTTTTAAATGATGATGAATTAATTTCTCATCTAGATCAACCTTTATCATCGGATGCAAATGAAAGTGATCCTTCTCCGAGTGGGAGCGACACTAATCTTCTTATTTCTGATGAGAGTGAGATGAATCTTGTTCCAAGTAAGAGCGAGATGAATTGGTCTTGTCCTAGTAGGAGCAAAATTCATCTAAACTGGATCAATATGAGATTATATGAATCTCAGTCAAGATATAGTGCTCCCACAAGATGGAAATGAGCCAAGAATTAGCTCTTTTATGCCCATTAAAGAATAAAATGAATAAATTCAATTAAAGAATAAATGGAGGCTAGGAGAATCAACCAAGTTTAGGAACTAGTTGATCTTCCAAAAGAACACAAAACTATTGAAACCAAATAGGGTCCAAAAGATAAACACAAGGCTTGTAGCATAGTTAAAATATATGACTCGACTTGTTTCTAATGTAACAGGAGTGATTGACTATGACGAGTCTCATTTGTTATGTGGATTCACCTCTATGAGCTTAATTCTGACTATTGTTGATAGCTTGGATCTATAATTGCATCAAACAGAGATATGTAAAACCTGTCTTCTCTCAACGGAGAACTAAGCGAATAATTAATTTAGAATAACTTAAGGATTTCATCCAAAAGGCCACAAATATATGGTTTGTAGACTTTTGTAGTCTTGTTATGCCCACAAACAATCTTCAAGGCAATGGTATCTACGTTTTCTTAGTGTGGTCAATTCTATTGACTTCACGATGATTCACAAGGGATCATTATATTTATACTAAAAGATCTAAGAACCACTTTATACTTATGTCATTATATGTTGATGATATATTAATAACTGAAAGATAATTTGGAGTATATACACAAGGTAAACGCCTTGTTATCGTCTCACTTGGAGATGAATGATATGGGTAAAGATGCATATATTCTCGAACTAAAGATTTTCAGAAAATGTTTAAAGAAATTATTCTCTAAATGATTAAACTTGCTAAATTGTGACCATATTAAAACTCCAATGAATAAAAACATTGCCTTGTATGCTAGACTGTTTTCTATGACTCCAAAATAAGATGAACTAATAAGTAAAGTTCCTTATGCTATGTATAGTTGATAGTCTTATGCAAGATACGTTTGCTAGACTTGATATCTGTTTCACAATTGACTTGTATACAAATATAAAACCAATTTAAATCCAGCACACTGAAAATACAGTTAAAATGAATCATAAGGTACCATATGGAAACTTCTAATTATGTGCTTTGCCATAAGGGCATGGCATGGAACTGAGGGGATAAATTGATGTTGATTGTAGATGAGATATGAACATGAGTAGATCCATCTCTGAATGTGTTTTATTGCTCAATATGATGACATATTTTAGGCAATGAAAAACAATCACATTTAGCTTTATCCATGATGAGAGTTGATCTTGTGGCTCTCTCCTCAGTAGCACAATAGGATGTTTGGTTAAAAAAGTTATTGCATCATGTGTTGATGCTATAATTAGTACTGAACTAGTGACAGTCTTTGCGACCGTCAAGCTGCTATCTGAGCACCACGAATCCTAAATATCATAGTAAATCCAAACACATTAATATTAAATTTAATTTTGTGATGACATAATTGCACGCAAAGAACTGAACATAAAGTATATCTGCACAAACGTTTGCAAAATCATTTACTCACTCAGATCCTAGAGATGTGTGTTTTCGTTCACACAAGATCTTGAGGACTGTGTGCACTTTAATATAAAGTCATTGGTTTTTTATTTATTTTTCCCAACGATCGGGTTTATTATTTTCTCAAAAATCAAATAAGTTTGATTTGCATACACTTATTATTTAGATGTTTGTGTACATTATTACTATGACTGTTTATTGTACATACATATTATGGAATGCTTCTGGTGCATTTTTTGATATTATTGAAAGGTATGTCGGGTAGATAGAGGTCAACCTTCTCACACAAGTGACCGCCTCCATCAATTTAGTATTTATGGGAGATTAGACGAGATCTTAAGCAAATCATCATAAGGATAATTTGAGAGCACATGGCTTAAAGATCCTTAGCGTCGTACAAGTAATGACAAAAGGTTATTATAGTATTTTTATGGTGGAAATAAGTTTCACCTAGTCTACTTCGAGAGGCCAGATGTGAGTTCATGTTTATTGAGTAGATCAAGAAACTCAGTTCAGATACATATGGTGTATGAATATCATCTGTACAACATTATCTTATGAGATAAAGACATACGCGTCATGGGAAAAGAGTAAATGTTATAGCACATGTTTCATACCATGTGTGTAAATGTCGACCAAAAAGGGTTAACAGAAGTTTTATCTCGACTTATTATTGTGTGAGACCTTATTGAGTACCCTCACGACTCTGATCAGTGGCTCGAAGCTTGGTTCGATGTTTGCTATCTTAGCATGCTATCAAATGACCATGAGAGATTCGGTTTGGCGAATCATGACTAGAGAGCTGAGTTGGATACAAGTTGAGAAACTCGTGATAAGAAGAAGATCATTAATGGAATATCATTTAGTTTGTGTTTGCTAGTATGATTATGACTTATTGGTCATAATTGTGAACACGAGAACTATGATACATGAGATCAAAGTGTGATGTATCAATGTGATTTAATTGATCTAGGGAACTGAGCATATTTCTAATGATCTACTTGATGATATAAATGACGACAACGAAAGGCTATATATTCCTAACATATGTATAGGAAAGTGCTCTCATAGTATGCCGATCGCACGACCTATTTATCCTATATGAAATGATGCAAGAGAATTTCAAGGAGAATATGCTTCCCTTAGCTTAGTGAAGCTTAAGCACTCCCTTATGTTTGAGTGAGAGATATTGGAAAATTGTTATTGGGTCGGGTCCACCCATAAGGGGTGCTAACTAGCCTGTTAACCCGTTAGCTAGTCCTCCTCCTAAAACCGTATTACTAGCCTATAAATACACCATTGTGGGTGTAGGAAGAAAGATGATCTTCCACACTAATAAATGTCTAGGGTTAGGGTTAATTCCTTGCATCAGTTAGAGGGATATCTAGGCTGTGAAAACATGGGAATTCATCCGCTTTGTGAAAATTCTCGACAACCGGTGACACGAGTCGTGGTTATTACATATCCACTTCCGCTATGGAGAAACCTGTAAGTTTCCTAAACTAGTATTTTACGCTTTCAAATACCATACTACAGAGTATAATAAGCCTGGATTGTTGTTGATCCAGAGTGTACTTGGTCTCTCTTCAAATGAATTGTCAGTATTTAACTCAATGCATCAGGTAAACTAGAAATATGTGTCAAACAAAAAAGTTGCGCATTATTCATATGTTTGTGACTACTATTCTTATTGATCCATAATAACATGAGAGCGATAGAGTGAAGTACATATCAGTGATATGGGAGAAATGTACCAAGCGAATGTTGTTTTAGTGGAATATTCTGTTTCTCGTGACAAATATCTTTGATATCAATCCACATCGACTGGAGAGATTTGCTCAATGCACAGGCTCGTCAATCATATCTTTTGAAATATTAGAATGCGAGACGCTCAAGCAATGTGATTCCTTTTATTTTGAGAAGTTCCCAGAGGAACATGCCTCTTCTGGTTAGAGTGGGAAAACGCCTAGCAAAACACTGATGTTTATTAAGGGATGTTCTACTCATCTTGGATGTACAATGAGTATATTTACAGCTTTTTCTGTATTACTTTTGCTGATACAGAATTTAGATGGTTCCTCAAACATCAAAAGATTCACGGCCTAGGCATCGTCCTCTGATCCCAAATGTTGAGGCCATCTACCAAGATATACTGACGAGTTTAAAACTACTAACAATGAGGCCTGTATGAAGCCCTAGTTGTAGGATTGGAACTCCCTTAAAATGGGAATCAAAAGTCTCAACATCTAGAGTGATTGACAACTCGTCATGAGGAAAATTGACGGGTCATACGACACCAAAAATGCAAGAATGCAAGCCTACCTACAAATAACTCAAGGATTGATCACATCTTTCCTAGAAGTTAAGTTCAAACACGTCGCGCGGGAAATAAATCAAGAGACAGATGCCCTTGCAGACCTTGATTCATCTATTCAGACAACTAGTTTGAAAACAATCCAGACATGTACCTCGAATGATCAACTGTAGATGCACAACTTTTCCAAGTCTTCAACACATGTCTCACCTAACACTGTGCAACGCAATTATCAAATATCTACAAGAAGGAACTCTACCAGACGACAATCAGGCTCGACAACTTAAAAATAAAGTTTGCATGATTTTGCTTCGTCGATAACATATTATAATAAGGTCTTACATTGGACCACTCATGTGGTGAGTTGGTTAACAAGAAGGTGCATATTTCAGCAAGGAAATCCACAAAGGATAATGTGTCAATCATGTAAGCTGGAAACTGAAGTGTTAAATAATACATAAGTATACACGTGTATACCGTGTATATACATGCGATATACATGAGTATACCGTGTATACTTATGATACGTGTGTCACGGTTTTTGTATGTAGGATGCCCACGGTTTGGGCATTATTGGTAAGGTTTATTGTAATAGTTTAGGGTAAATATTACATTAATTAGTATTGTACACTTATCATAGTTGTAGGATTCTTGTACAACTAGAATAGGGTTTTGAGATTTGAATAGGAATATGATTCTCCTATTAAGGAAATTGTATATTGTATATATTCTCTTTCATTAATGAAAATAATCAAGGAATTATTTCTTTCATGGTATCAGAAGTCTAGGTGTTAATATCCTCTCCCAAATTCTCCAACTTTTTCGTCGACCTCCCTTGAATTTCTGAGGCCCTTGCTCTCATTTTTCGTGCCGACGAGATCCTCCTTCTTCCCAAATTTCTCTTCCAAAATCCCTACATCACGTCTTGCGTTGCTATTATGGCTAAGAATATGTTTCACCCTGCCCTCACTGTTTCTAACATCAAGAATCACATCCCTATCATTCTTGAACTAGAAAACGTCCGGTACGCAACGTGGGCCGAACTGTTCAAAGTTCATGCATGCTCGCATCAAGTTCTCCATCATATTATCCCCGCGGCTCCTACAGATACAGGGGTGCCAAAATCCGAGGATGATCCTAAGTTATGGACAACACTTGATGCTACTGTTCTTTAGTGGATTTATTCCACTATCTCTATCGACCAGTTGCAAACGATTATCGAATCAGACGCTACGACAAAGCAGCTTGGAATAGGGTACGTGATATATTCCAAGATAATCAAAATTCGCGTGTTGTTACCTTGGAGCATAAATTCTCCCACGTCAATATGGAAGATTTCCCTAATGTTTCAACATATTGCAAAAGGTTGAAGGAATTGGCGGACCAACTCAGTAATGTTGGTGCGCCCATTACAAATGATCACCTTGTCCTTCAGATGGTCGCATGCCTATATGAGGCCTATAATGGTATTAGCACGCTTCTTCGTCAGAGCAGTCCTTTTCCATAATTTTATCAGGCTTGTTCTATGCTTACGCTTTAAGAAGCCGGCTTGGCCAAAAAGAAAGCTATCGGTGCTAATCCCGTAATCATGATGACGTCCTCTACAAATTCTCTGAGTTTTGTTGATAATTCGAGCCAAACCCGTGCTCCCAAGGGTGGCAATAATAATTGGAAAAATAATGGCAAAAACCGCGAGGGAAAATGCGGTGGTTCCGGTGGTAGCAGCAGCAGACAGAACACTGGCGGTGGGTCCCGACACGGTAACAGTGGGCCACAGCCCCACTGGTCCCAGCCCTGGGCCCCCCTGGCAGTGGGCAATGGCCCAATGGGTCACAATTTCAGCGTTCCCAACTTCTCGTCGGTGGGGCAAGGCCAAGCATATGTCTTGGCCCAATATGCATGGTGGCCTAATTTCGTAACTCTTCTAGGTCGGCGGCCAAAGGGTGCTTGGGCCTCGGCCTCTGCAAGCCCATCATGCAGCAGGCCCCACAGAAACCGACATTGAAGCCGTGATGTACACACTTGGATTAAATCCACCCGACGCTAATTGGTACATGGACACCGGCGCCATAACCCACATGACATCCGACCAAGATACTCTCTCGTCTTATTCCAATCTGAGCAGTAATCGTGGTATAATTGTTGGTAATGGTAATTCAATTCCAATTCGTGGTTATGGTCATAAAACTTTGTCTCCCCCGCATCCACCCCTTATCTTGAAAAATACTCTTCATGCCCCTAAATTGATTAAAAATTGGTGTCTGTCCGTAAATTTACCACTGATAATTCTGTTTCCGTTGAATTTGATCCGTTTGGGTTTTTTGTGAAGGATTTCAAGATGGGGAGTCATCTAATGAGGTGTGATAGTACAGGAAATCTTTATCCTATTACGACGTATTCCGGTCTCTCGAGTCAAGCCTTGCCATCAACTTTTGCAGCTCTTGCTCCTTCCTTGTGGCATGCTCGTCTAGGTCATCCGGGGTCATCCATTTTGTCTTCTTTAGATAAAAATAATTTTATTTCTTGTAAGGGAATGCGTAGTACTCCGAATTGTCAATCTTGCTCTTTAGGAAAACATGTTAGGTTGCCATTTGTAGACTCTAATTCTCATACTTTAATGTCATTCGATATTATTCATAGTGATTTATGGACTTCTCCTGTTCTCAGTTCTTTGGGTCATCGTTATTATGCTTTATTTTTTATGATTACTCTAAATTTTTATGGACGTTTCCGATAGCGAAAAAATCTCAAGTGTAATGGAAATTTTATGCTAATAATGGAATCAATTTTCACTTTTCTTGTCCTCATACGTCTTCACAAAATGGGAAAGCCGAACGCAAAATTCGTACCATTAATAACATTGTCCGAACCTTATTGCTTCATGCTTCTGTACCCCCATATTTTCGGCATCATGCTCTACCAATGGCTACATATCTCCTGAACATTCTTCCTTCCAAAGGTTTGACATATACGTCCCCTCTTCAAATTTTATATAATAACTCATTTGTATTCACATCTTAGGGTCTTTGGGTGCTTGTGTTATCCACTTTTTTCATCCACCACAATTAACAAACTTCAGGTCCGGTGTACCCCTTGTGTGTTTTTGGGGTTTCCGCCAAATCATCGTGGCTACAAATGTTTTGATTTATCACCTAATAAAATCATCATTAGTCGCCATGTAATTTTTGAGGAATCCCAATTTCCGTTTGCTAAGGTTAGTACTCCCGTGCCTAGTTCGTATAATTTTTTAGATGATGATATATCCCCATTTATTATTCACCATTTTTCGGACGTATCCCGCACCCCAAATCCGCCAGCGGGCCCACTGCCCACTGGTCCTCTAGTCACAGCATCACCTCCGGCTTCGAGTCCGGATCGGGCCAACCATTCTCGCCCGATTCGGCCCGCTTTGTGCCCGGTTAACGGGTCCAGTACTGGCCCAAGTATTGCTTCCAATTCTGGCCCATTCCGTTATACTGTTCCCGGGTCCAATCCTGGCCCAGTCCTTGATCCAGTCTCGGTTCCAGCTAGTCTCCTTGTTGGGCCAGTAAACCCACTGTCTGCCGGCCAGTCCGTCACGTGTCCCGATATTTCTCAAAATCCGCCCAATTCTTCCCCGAGTCAAAGGCCAGTCATTCGTAGTCAATAGGGTATTTTTACACCAAAAAGACATTTTAATTTAAATTCTAATGTTCTTAAATCACCCTTACCTCGTAATCATGTGTTTGCCTTAAATGACCCGAATTGGAAAATTTCTATGACCGACGAATATAATGCCCTTATTGCTAATAAGGCGTTGGAGTTGGTTCCCCGTCCATCCGGTGTTAATATTATTCAGTCTATGTGGATTTTTGCTCATAAGGACAATTCTGATGGATCTTTTGCAAGGCACAAGGCTCATCTTGTAAGTGATGGTAAGACGCAACAGGTTGGTGTGGATTGTGGTAAGACGTTTAGTCCGGTGGTTAAGCCGGATACCATTCGCACTGTGCTCAGCTTGGCTCTTTCGAAAGCATGGCCCATTCATCAGTTAGATGTGAAGAATGCTTTCTTACATGGTGACCTCAAGGAGACAAATCTATATGTATCACTCTTGGGGTTTAGGGATCCCAAATATCCTCCTCATTTCTGTTTGTTGAAAAAGTCTTTGTATGGGCTTAAGCAGTCTCCACGGGTTTGGTATAAGAGGTTTGCCGACTATGTTTCGACTATTGGGTTCTCTCACAGCAGGTCTGATAATTCATTGTTCATTTATCATCGTGGTTCTTCATTGGCTTATATACTATTTTATGTGGATGATATTATCTTGACTGCCTCTTCTGATGCATTACGCCAGTCTATTATAACAATGCTCAGTTCTGAGTTTGCTATGAAAGACTTGGGGCCCTTGAGTTACTTTTTAGGGAATGTTGTCACTCGTCATGCAAGTGGGTTGTTCTTATACCAGAGGAAGTATGCAGCTGAGATCATCAAGAAGGCTGGGATGTCATCTTGTAAGTCAATTTCCACTCCGGTTGATACTAAACCTAAGTTGGGTGCTGCGACTGGCTCACCTTATGAGGATCTGACCCGCTATCGCATTCTTGTAGGGGCCCTTCAGTATCTTACGTTCACGAGACCGATATTACGTATGCGACATTAGATGTGTTTGTTTATGCACGATCCCAGGGTTAAGCACATGAATGCGCTAAAACGCATTATTCGGTACATCCAGGGGACACTTGACTATGGATTACATTTATATCCTTCATCGACGTCTACACTTGTCTCGTATACAGATGTTGATTGGGGTGGGTGTCCGGACACCATGCGGTCTACGTCTGGCTATTGTATGTTTCTTGGTAATAACTTGGTCTCTTGGTCTGTAAAATGTTAGTCGACTTTATCACGCTCGAGTGCAGAGGCCGAGTATCGAGGGGTAGCCAATGTGGTCTCTGAATCCTGTTGGTTACGTAATCTTCTTTTAGAACTTCATTGTCCTATTCGGAAAGCTACCTTAGTTTATTATGATAATGTTAGTGCCATCTACCTTTCTAGTAATCCGGTTCAGCACCAGCGCACTAAACATGTCGAGATGGACATTCACTTTGTTCGAGAAAAGGTAGCTCGTGGACAAGTATGCGTCTGTCATGTCCCTTCCAGGTATCAAATTGCAGACATCTTTACAAAAGGTCTTCCCACGGTCCTTTTTGAAGATTTTTGAGACAGTCTCAGCGTACGAAGATCGCCCGCTATGACTGCGGGGGTGTGTTAAATAATACATAAGTATACACGTGTATACCATGTATATACATGTGATATACACGAGTATACCGTGTATACTTTTTTTTATAATCCACAGCCTCGCAGCTTGTGGCATATTTATTTATAACAAAATGAAAATACAAAGGGCCCCAAAGGGGAAGTATAAGCAGGGGGAACTCATCCTATTACCCCAGTAGACTACTCATATTGGGACTAAAAGAAACTAGCATGAATGTAGAAAAAAGGAACATGACAGAACCAAGTATTCTATGATCATCACAGAGTTTATAATACACTCTATGATGATATTACAAATGATGATGCTAACATAATGATAAAATAGTATATCCACAAAGTTATGATCATCTACCTCTGGGCTTATAAAATCCTCCACCTGCTGCATCTTTTCCTTCTCATCCACCAGATATTCCTGAAACTTGATCATTTCTTCTTATAGTTGATCAAGTATTCAGGAGGCCCTGTATACTTTGATGGGTCCCTCATTTTGGATGCATCAAATGAAAATGCTTTCTTTTTTGCCTCTCTCATCGACATTTGCCTCAAGTCCGGCATTTTACCATTCCAGTTGTTCTTCCTTGTGTACTTTTTCCTTGTACCCTCTACATTTCTGGGAGATAAATTCCCATTCTTGATAATATTTTTGCGATATGGAGCAATGGATTCCTCATCGGAGTCCGACCAATCTGTTCTGTTAGCAACATTACCAAAAGGGTCAGACATTACCTGTCGTTGTTTGTCTTGGCGCTTCGCTTTTGCATATAACTCTCCCACTGTCTTGCCACCCATCTCGTCCACATTACCAAGTCCCCCATGCACAGGACCCTCCAGTAACTGTACCTGACATGAAACATCTTCAACAGCAAGCGACTTTGCTTCCTCCTCAATGGCGTCGTCTACATCAGAAGCTAGTCTGCGTGCCTTCAGGTGCTCCATAACTTCATTATTTGTCTCTTCATCATATAATCCATATGCATTATTATCCCGCATATTACATGGCGGACCTGCTAGTATCATGGACATCTCTCTATCATCCTTAGAGTCACTATCCAGCATTGCCAAATACTCCTTTGCAGTCTGATCGGGATAATAGTCTTTTTTGTCTTCAAGTACAGCCTCAAAAGATGCCATACCCAAAAAGTATCCTTTTGTCGCCATCTACTTGTCAAAGGCTTTCCTAAGTAAGAGTATGTCAGATGTGGACACCTCTGCATCTGCTTCGTCCTCCTTAACAACATCCCCATCTGTCTCACACCAGTTCCTCCTCTCACTGTCAATGGTTGTGCTGGCAGAAGGGATGTTTGTGGTTGTGCTGACTTAAGGGATATTTGAGGTGGCATTATTTAGGGTTCATGGTTGTGATGGGAATGAAAAGGCATTTTTGAGCCAATTTTGTGTAGATGGGCTATTTGTAATTAGGGTGTATGCTTTGCCTATAGGGTTAAGGTTTGTTTTTGGGTTTAGGTTTGATGTTGAGCCCGTATCCGAGATGGTTGGTGGGTTCTCGGATTAGGCTATTTTTGGGCTTGCTTTTTGGGTCGATATTGGACTAAAATTTTGGGCCAAAGTGTTGTTGGGTTGGGTAGAGAGTGGGGGTTGGGTCTTGGGTATTGGGCTCGGGTTTGGATTAGGGAGAATGGGTTGTGGGTTAGGGTTGTCTGGCGGGTCGGGTATGGATCTAGGTGTCGGGTCGGGTTGCTGGGTTAGATTTTCTAGGTTGTGGGGCGGGTCGGGTTGCGAGTGGGTAAGGTTATGTATGGAGGTGATCTCGGGTCAGGTAGGGTTTGGTGAGTTAGGTTTGCGACGGTTTTGGTAGTAGGGTTTTTTTGTGGGTAAGTGGTTTTCGATTGGGTTTTTCTGGTATGGGTTCCGACAACAGTGGTTGATGGAATTAGGGTGTCGGTAGTAAAAATTTTTGTAGGGTTAGGGTTCCCTAAATTTGGTTATGGGTTAGGGTTTTGGTGGGCGGTATTAGGGTTTATGGGTATTGTGTGTGGGCTCGAGGGGTTTGCGGTAGGGTTTTGGGTCAACAGAACTATTTCTGATACCACAACAGTGTTCCCGACGGTAGTGGTTGTCGGAATCACTGTTCCAGTGGCTGGAATAGTAGTTCCATTGGATTTGGACGATTGATTTTGGTTTGGATTCTTGTTTTTCTTGTTTTTTTTGCCGGTAACAGTGGTCCATTCTTGTTTGGATTAGGGTTTGAATTTTTAGGCAATGTGTGAGGGTTTTGATGGCTAGGGTTAGACAAAGAAGGAGTAGGGTTTGTGGCCTTACCTTTGCCCTTAGCTGCCGCCGCCGTGCCGCCTCCATCTTCTTTCTCTTTTTCCGGCCGCAACTCCGGATTGTGCTTCCAACACCCTTTGATATCATGGCCTTGTAATTTACAAGTGGTGCAAAATTTTGGCAAGAAATCATACCTAATTTTTCCTGAAAGTGTTTTAACTTCTTCCCCTTCCACAATTTGAATATATTTTTGTGGATGCTTCTTAAGAAAATCGGCCTCCACCTTTACCCTAGCACAACTAGGTCTTGTTTTGTTCAAAGTAGCCGCATCAATAGAAATAGGTTTCCCCACTGATGAAGCTAGAGAGAACAAAGTTGACTAACAAAAGAAGTTTGGAGGCAAATTTGGGAATGAGAGCCAAATCACTGACATGCTCGTCTCTTCCTCCGAATTAAACCACATATCTCATTTGAAAGTTCTCATAAAAAAGGATTTGGTGTTCTCCTTAATCCAAAAATTAGGTCTCGGTATCAACATGACATAATCTTCTTCGATTGTGCATCGAATCAAAACATGCCTATTGTGAAGAAGACTAATTCTCACTTTCGCCTTTAAATCACATTGTTTTGGAATTGCCGTCCTCAAATAATTGATTTCGGGCATTCCATGACTAAACTTACCAACCGCGGCATAATTCAATTCTTGTTGCACAATCAATGAAGCAACCTCTTGTTTATCAAACCTGAAAGAAATAATCCCTTGATTATTTTCATTAATTGAAAGACTATATATACAAGTTACATATGTCCATAATAGGAGAATCATAATCCTATTCTACTCCTAAAACCTTATTCTACTTGGACACTAACTATACAATTATGGTAATACAATTATGGTAAGTGTACAATACTATTTATACCATAATATTCCCTAATCTATTACCTAATCACGGTACACAACCGTGGAGCACTAATCCAAAATAATATATACAAACCTATATTTAACACTCCCCCACAGTCATAGCGGGCGGTCTTCGAACACTGAGACTATCCCTAAAATCTTCAAAGGGGACCGAGGGAAGACCCTTTGTAAAGATGTCGGCAATTTGATATCTTGACGGGACTTGGCGATGCGTACTCGACCAAGAGAAACATTTTCTCGAACAAAATGAATGTCCATCTCGATATGTTTAGTGCGCTGGTGCTGAACCGGATTACCCGACAGATAGATGACACTAATATTATCACAATAAATCAAGGTTGCCTTCTGGATGGGACAATGAAGCTCCAAAAGCAAGTTACGTAACCAATATGATTCCGAGACCACATTAGCGACCACTCGATACTCGGCCTCTGTACTGGATCAGGATAATGTCGACTGATGTTTCGCTGACCACGAGACTAGGTTATTGTCAAGAAACATACAATAGCCAGACGTAGACCGTTTGGTGTCCGGACAGCTACCCCAATCAGCATCCGTATACGAGACAAGTGTGGATGTCGAAGAGAGATATAACTGCAAACCATAGTCCATCGTCCCCTGAATATATCGAATGATGCGTTTGAGTGCATTCATGTGCTCAACTCGGGGATTATGCATAAACAAACACACATGCTAGAAAGCATACGTAATATCTGGCCTCGTGAATATAAGATACTGAAGGGCCCCTGCAGAACTGCGATAGCGGGTCGGATCCTCATATGGTATGCCGGCCGCGGCACTATGCTTGGGCTTAGTATCAACTGGAGTGGAAGTGGACTTACAGAATGACATCCCAGCCCTCTCAATGATCTCAGCTGCATACTTCCTTTGAGACAAGAACAACCCACCTGCATGACGAGTGATAGCAATCTCCAAAAAATAACTCAAGGGCCCCAATTCTTTCATAGAAAACTCAGAGATGAGCATTTTCATGATAGGCTGGCGTAGGGCATCGGAAAAGGCAGTCAAAATAATATCTTCCACATAAAACAGAATATAGGCCAAGGACGAACCACGACGGTAGATGAATATGGAATTATCCGACCTGTTGTGAGTGAATCCAATCGTCGAAACATAGTCGGCAAACCGTGTATACCAGGCCCGTGGAGACTGGTTAAGCCTATATAAGGACTTCTTCAACAAAAAAACATGATGCGGATGTTTGGGATCCCTAAATCCCAAAGGCTGATGCATATAGACTGTTTCCTTGAGATCACCATGTAGGAACGCATTCTTTACATCTAACTGATGAATCGGTCATGCTTTCGAAAGAACCAAGATAAGCACAGTGTGAATGGTAGTTGGCTTGACCACCGGGCTAAACGTCTTACCACAATCTACTCCAACCTGCTGAGTCTTACCATCACCCATAAGCCGCGCCTTATGTCGGGCAAATGAACCATCTGAATTTTTTTTATAAGCAAAAATTCACATAGACCTAATAATGTTAATACCGGATGGATGGGGTACCAACTCCCACGTCTTATTATCAATAAGAGCATTATATTCATCAGTCATAGCAAATTTCAAATTCGAGTCATTTAAAGCAGGCACAGGATTCTAGGGTAAGGGTGATTTAAGAACATTAGAATGTAAATTAAAATGTCTTTTTGGTTTAAAAACACCCTGTTGGCTATGAGTGACCAGACTATGACTCGAGGAAGAAGTGGATGGATTTTGGGAATTCGCTGGACTCGGGACGGACTGGCCAGCAGGCAGTGGGCCTGCTGACCCAACACGGTGAACAAGGACTAGACTAGTTGCGGGAGTGGGCTGGACTGGACCTGAAACAGGCCCAGTGATTATACTAGGTACTGTAGTCCGTGACGGGGCAGTGGGGCCATCATCCAAAAAATTATACGAACTAGGCACGGGAGTACTACCCTTAGCAAACGGGAATTGAGTTTCATCAAAAAGTACATGGCGACTAATGATGATTTTATTAGATGACAAATCAAAACATTTGTAGCCACAATGATTAGACGGATAGCCCAAAAACACACAAGGGGTAGACCGAGCCTAAAGTTTGTTAATTGTGGTGGACGGAAATAACAGATAACACAAACACCCGAAGATGAGAATATGAAGGAGTCTTATTATATAGAATTTGAATAGGGGAAGAATATGTCAAACCTTTGGAAGGAATTATGTTAAGGAGATATGCAGCCATTTGAAGAGCATGATGCCAAAAAGACGGGGGTACGGAAGCATGAATCAATAAAGTTCGGACAATGTTATTTATGGTACGAATTTTGCTTTCGGCTTTCCTATTTTGTGAAGACGTATGAGGACAAGAAAAATGAAAATTGATCCCATTATTTGCACAAAATTACCGAAACACCCCATTGTCATACTCTTTGCCATTATCACATTGGATATTTTTTATTTCACGTTCGAATTAGGTTCTAATGAATTCTCTAAATTTTAATAAGATGGAAAAAACTTGAGATATTTTTGCTATTGGAAAAGTCCACAAGAATTTAGAATAATCATCCAAAAAGAGAACATAATACCGATGACCCAAAGAACTAAGAACAGGAGACGTTCATAGATCACTATGTGTAATATCAAAAGGCATTAAAGTATGAGAATTAGAGTCTACAAATGGCAACTTAACTATTTTCAACAAGATTGACAATTCGGAGTGCGACGCTCACCCTTACAAGATATAGAATTGTTTTTCTCTAAGGAAGACAAAATAGACGATCCCGGATGACCTAGACGAGCATGCCACAAGGAAGGAGCAAGGGCTGCAAATGCTAATGGCAAGGCTTGACTCGATGGATCGGAACATCGCGTGATAGGATAAAGATCTCCCCTACTATCACACCTCATGAGAGGACTCCCCGTTTTGAAATCCTTCACGAGAACCCAAATGGATCAAATTCTATGGACACGAATTATCAATGGTGAATTTTCTGACAGACACCAAATTTTTAATCAATTTTGGAGCGTGAAGGGTATTTTTCAAAATAAGAGGTGGATGAGGGGGAGACAATGTTTTATGACCATAACCACGAATTGGAATTGAATTACCATTACCAAAAATTATACCACGATTGTTGCTAAAATTGGAATAAGACGAGAGAGTACCTGAATCGGATGTCATGTGAGTAGTGGCGCTAGTGTCCATGTACCAATTTGGGTCCGAAAGATTTATTCCAAGCGTGTGCATCGCGGCTTCGATATAGGTAGAAGTGGGGCCCGTTACATGATGGGTTTGGTGAGGCCCAGGCCTGACTCCCTGCTGACCCGTTACCCCACTGGATCGCTGGACCGAGATTGGGCTGGAGTAGCTAGGCTGAAAAGAAGGCTGAATTTAGGCCTAATAACCGTGGGGCTGGAGGCGCTGAAAAGCCGAGATTGTTGGGCCACTGCCTACTGGTCCAGGCCCACGTCCAGGGGGCCCAAGGCTGGGACCAGTGGGGCTAAGGCCCACTGTTGATGGGGTGGGGCCTACTGCCGCCGGTACTGCTGACGTTACCACTGCGGTTTCTTCCATTATTTTTTCTAGTATTCTTGCCACCACCGTGAGCACGGTTTTGGCCCGAATTATCATCACACCTTGGAGAATTTGTGGAGGACGTCATCATGACCACGGGACTTCCCCGATAGCCGCTTTTTTAGCCAATCCGGCTTCTTTCGAAGTAAGCATGGAGCGGGCTTGATAGAACATTGGGAGAGGGTTACTTTGACGAAGTAGGGTCCCAACGCCACTAAATGCCTCGGAGAGGCCAGCAACCATCTGTAGAACCAGACGATCTTCACTAACGGGCGCACCAACGTTACGTAGTTGGTCCACCAATTCCTTCAACCTTTTGCAATATGCTGAAACATTCAGGAAATTTTCCATGTTGACGTCGGAAAAATCTTGCTCAAGAGTAACAGCTCTGGAATTCTGATTATCTTGGAATATGTCACGCAACCTATCCCAAGCAGCCATTGCCGTAGCGTCTGGATCAATAATCATCTACAACAGGTCAATAAAGATAGTGGAATAAATCCACTGAAGGACGGTGGCATCAAGCGTTGTCCATAACTTAGGATCATCCTCACATCGAGGCACCTCCGTATCCTCAGGAGCTGCGGGGATTATGTGATGTATGACTTGATGCGAGCGAGCGTGAATTTTAAACAACTCGGCCCACGTCACGTATTGGACGTTTTCTATTTCAAGAATGAGAGGTATGTGATTCTTGATGTTAGAAACAACACGGGCAGGATAAAATGTGCTCTTTGTCGTCGACATAACGAAAGAACAATAGGTGATTTTGTAGAAAATTTGGGAAGAGATGAGGCAAAATTTAACACGAAATCGGAAGAAGGGGCACGTAAATTGATGTAGTTTTTGGACGAGATGGGGCACGAAAAACCGAGAGAAGTTTTGGAGAAAAGCAGAAGTAATTTAGTCCTAGACTTCTAATACCATGAAAGAAATAATCCCTTGATTATTTTCATTAATTGAAAGACTATATATACAAGTTACATATGTCCATAATAGGAGAATTCTATTCCTATTCTACTCCTAAAACCTTATTCTACTTGGACACTAACTATACAATTATGATAAGTGCAATACTATTTACACCATAATATTCCCTAACCTATTACCTAATCACGGTACACAACCGTGGAGCACTAATCCAAAATAATTTATACAAACCTATATTTAACAAAACCGAATAGTTGGGTCTCCATGTAGGTATGTTACTGGTTTTTGTGGAATGGAAAAGGTAGGGTTTTGGCCTTGAGAACTCACGGCCACAAGGTTTCCGACACCAAAAGTTATATTGGTAGTGGGGTTTTGTGGGATGGGTATCGATTGAGTGATGAGATTAGCGTATGTTATGGGTGGGGTTAGGGTCGCCGGAGGCTGGGCGACCTCGGGAGGTGGCCGCCCATTGGTATAATGGCCGGAAAATGGCCGGTAATTACTAGCCAACTATTAAAAGAGATGCTCTTGAAATGGTTAAAAGTCGACAACAAGTGTCAAAGATACGGAAACCATTCATCCTTACCTTCCGCGCCTTTGCATTCCATTACATCTCCTTGGCCATTCATGAAATTGAGAATGAATATCATTGGTAAACTTCTACCGACCCCGAGCAAATGTGCGACATGCTTGCACTGAATTACTACTTCTCTAAATGGATCGAAGTTAAATCCTTCTCCAAACTTAGAGAATCAGAAATATTGAACTTCGTGTGAAAACACGTCTTGTGCAGATTTAGAATACCAAAGGAGATAGTATGTGATAACGGCTCACAGTTCAGCTGAAACGATTATAATAATGATAAAAAAAAATTCTAGGTTCGTAATATTTTTAAACAACACCGAACTCCCATTGAGCTGGAACGCGAACAACTTGTGAAGTTATACTACTTCTAAGTTCATAATATTTCCTTTGATTTCCTATGATTACAGTTACTAACATTTTATAAAGAAATCAAAGAGAATGATAACTAACTCTATTTAATAACAAATTCATTGGTAACCTACCAGAAATGTTAAGTAACTTGCGATAATAATTACATTGATGATATAAAAATTCATTATATTGTCGGTGCATATAATTTAATTACAAGAAAACATATAGATTGGGAGAGCACTGCTTGGAATTTCATAAAATTGCAACAATTGAAGGTGAAGTCTATGTATATTACACGAAGATGAATATCATTCTGCATATTGTAGGATAGACTTAATTCTCTAATTCTAGCGATTAAAGGTAATTGATAACACACATGCTAGTACAAACCAACCTAAAATGAAATATCCCACCAATCTCGTTGGTTCCACATCCTCTGGTTCCTGCAATTGTGTTTACATGACAATAATAAACGTGAAGTATTGATAACTCAAGTTATAAGTATTTTCTGGCTGGCTGATGGGATAACTTATTCATAAATAAGGTTGTCCAGTGGGACGGGTCGGCCCGATCCCGCCCCGACCCGGCTCGATACCCGCCCGCCCTGTCCCGCCCCCCTTTAAAAAAAATAGCGGTAGAAGGTTCAAACTCGGGAAGGGACTAGGGCTCGTCCCGCCCGTCCCAATCTCGCCCTAATCCGCTACCCGTCCCGCCCCGACCATGTCTGCCCTCGTCCCGACCCGTCCCTTTGCAAAAATAACCGTTGCACAACAGGTCAATTTCGATTTTGGCTGTTGGAAACGGCTAATAATGGCCATTTCCCCCCCCCCCTCCCTTAATATTTATTTTTAACTCCTAAGTTAGTGTATATACACTTTAACCCTATTTCTTAACTATAAATACCTCATTTTCCTCTTCATTTTTCTCACAAATCTTCCTACCATCTCTCTAATATATTTCTCTCTACAAGTCTACATTAAACACTAAATATTATATTTTATATCTAATTTCTATCAAAGTTCAAAAATTGGGAGTGAAGTTGGCGACTAACTTGAGGATTATCGAGCAAAGTTTCAATTTTCAACCTCGATTACACGTCGACGTTACATGGATGTTTGGTATCTTAGTTCCTTCATTATATTTAATTATTTATTTTCATAATTATAACGGAACGAATTGGACGTTTTTCTGGTAGAGGTACTAGCGGTAAGTGTACATCTTTTAGTAATCCTAATGATGATAATTTCACTCATATAGATGAAACTCATTTTTTAATGTTAATATTAATATACCATTAGATCATGAGGTATATTTTGCATCCGAACCGAATTTAATTTAGAAAATGAATTAGAAGATAATTTAGATAACACACCCACTAGTGCACCTCCACCTCGGGCTCGGACCGAGTCTCAGTGGCGAAACCGAAACCGGAATGCCTCATATTCCCCCTAGTATGAGTCGGGGCCAAAAACAACAAAAATTAAAATCACCGCATGATTTTTTTGATAGGGACATTCCTAATCAACTAGCTATATGTAAAATTTATCGCGAAGTTTATAAATTTAAAATTGAAAAAGGTCAAGGTAGGGACGGGGTGTTTAATGGGACATGTAGAAAACTCTCACAAAGCAAGGTATAACCAATAATTAGCTGAAAAATCAGGTGTGCAAATGCCTTCTGAGTCGGGACAAGGTTCACATAGTGTCCCCGACCAAGTACAAGGTCGAATTAACCCGATGACGGGGGGAGTTATAGGTCCTAAATATGATAAACACAGATATAGGGAAAATTTAGCAAAATTAGTTGATGTGGAGGGTTTGCCTTTTTCATTTCCTTCCTCTCCTGGTTTTATTCATTACATTCGAGAAACATATAATCCTGCTTTTAACGGTTTTTCTAGATCAACTGTTAGAAGAGATGTTTTTTTAATTTGCACATGCATATCAACAATATTTACGTTATGCATTATATCATTTTAATGGCAAAGTGACTATCACTTCTGATATAGGCTGTAGTACTAACTGTAATGATTATTTAACGGTTACATGTCATTGGATAGATCAGAATTGGTCTATGCAAAAATGTATATTAGCATATAGATATATTGATGATAGGCACACTGGAGCTTTTATTTCAAGAAATATTCATGAAATTTGTGAATATTATGGAATTACTGATAAAATTATGAGTATTACATTAGATAATGTTTCTTCTAATGATTATGTTGTAAACATTTTAAAAACTCGATTTACTCCATCTTTTCCCGATATTTTTCGTATTAGATGTGCATGTCATATTTATAACTTAGTTGTAAAGGATGACCTAAACCTTTTTAAAACATCCTTGATAAAGTACAATTTTCTATAAACTTTAGTTTTAAAGGTAATAAAATACAAAGATGCAAAGAGTATAAAAAACTTGTCATGATTGTGGATTACCTTATACAAAAAAATCTAGAAGACGTTACGACTAGGTGGAATTCTTATTATAAACAATTACTTGTTGCTCACGAGTATAAAAGACCTATAACTTTATTATTTAACTCTCAGAATCAAAATCCAACGGATATGCTTGTAGATGATGATTGGGATAAGATTTTAGAACTTATTGTATTTTTAGAGAAAGTTTTTCTAGCTACTAAGAAATTTTCTAGAATTTATTATCCTACTATTTCATCTAATGTTAGTTTATATAGCTCTAATATTTTTGTTACTTAATGAATATATGCAAAAATCCAACTTACAAGCCACTATTAAAAATTGTTTATAAAATTTTAAAAATATCCTATTCCCGAGTATTTATTTTATTGGTGTTGTATTAAATTTTACTATCAAAGTAGACGGTTGTAAATCACTTGTTGAAATGATTTATGAAAGCTTAGAAATACTTCCAACGGACCCAACCGAAGAAACAATGACGACCCAACTAAAGAAGAAGTTATGTCTAGCATACACACCGAATGCAATATATATATATATATATATATATATATATATATATATATATATATATACCAAGAGCAAAGTGTAAATAATCAATCGGCTTATGTACCATCTTCTAGTACTTCACCGCAACCTAATAAAAGACATGATGCTTCTGTTTCTAGTAGTCAAGACCTTAGAAATAGAATGTACAATGGTTCAAGTTCTTCACAAATTAGCGAGTTTGATGTTTATGTTTTGCAGGGTGTTGTACCGTACAAATCAATTGTCAATGAAGATGGACGTGAAGACTTGCTGAAATACTGGAGGGAGAATGAGAAGACATTTTCGACACTATCAAAGATGGCCCGAGATGTGTTGAATATTCAAGCGTCATCAACATCTCCTGAAAGCGCTTTTTCTGCTGGAAGGTTTCAAATAGGAGAGCACAAATACTCATTGGCGGGAGACAGCTTGGAGATTGCAGTTTTATTCAGAGATTGAATTAGAGCGGAGCGTAGAAGGTGCGGTCAACCAGAGATCAACGAAGAAGACGACTACAACTACAACAAAATCTTATCTGAGGGAGCAGGAAGCGACGTCGAACAATTTGACCAACAATTTTCAACTCCAATAGAAGATCCTCAAGAGATTGTGAGGAAATTAGAAAGAGTATGGTTGAATATGTAATTTTTTAATGACAATTTTACTATGTGATTTGCAACTTTTGAACTACAAAACAACGTTGCAATTTTGAAATTATATTACAAAAAAAATCATATTTCTATTAAATAATATAAGAGGCACAAAAATAGCATTGGGATATTTTTATTCACTATCTTGTTCAATTATTTAAGTGTTTAAATATATATTTTTTTAAAATTAAGTGTCTAAACAAAATTTAAAATTCCCCTACCCGACCCGACCCGACCCCCGAAAACCCGTCCCCTCTTCCGGCGGGATATGGGATGGGATGGGACCTCTTCCCGTCCCCTTATCCCGGGTCGCCTGGCCCGCCAAGTCCCGATCTCGACCCCCACTCCGTCCCCCGAAATCTCGTCCCGTCCCGCCCGGACCCGGCTCACTGGCCACCCCTATTCATAAATAGTGAGACATAGTTAAATAATACTTCCTCCGTCTCAATTTATGTGACACTTTTCGAGTTTCGAGATACAAATAAATTTTTCTTTGATGAAATTTTTTCATATGTCTTTTAAATAATTCAAATTTGTTAATTATTGTGATTTTTAATATTTTTATGTACTTTTCATATATGTAAAAACTTTTAAATTTATATCTAGCTTCACGGTCAAAATTAAGAAATTTAATCTTCAAATTCGAAAAGTGACACATTAGTTGAAAGAGAAAGAATAACTTATTTGCATGAATAATCAAACACTCTTCCATGTTTAATTAATAAACATATAAAAAGCAATAATTTAATTAACTAGTACCTGAGGAGGAGGAGTTCCTGAGGACAATGGAGTTTTATCAACCTCAAATGGCCACTTGTAATTACCCGTTTCCTCACTCCTTACCAAGCTCCAATCATACAGCCTTCGCTCCTCCGGTATTGACAAAATTGAATATGATTCCTATATATTGTCAAAAAGAAAATTTATCTCTAAAACTTTCTCAATTAAAAGGAAATAAATTACACGAAATCAAATTAATTAGTAATACTTTTAGGAGCTCAAGCTTCTTGTTAAGCTCTTCTTCTACCAATCCCTCATTCATAATTTCTTCAACCTTCTTATTGTAGGCAACTGGTACCTACATATATTGTAGCAATAACAACAAACATAAAATCATGTTGCTTTGATTAAAAAAAAACATCAAACCATGTTTTAATTTCTATTTTATTAATGGGTTGGGTGGAGAAGAGAGAAAAACAAAAGAGATGTGTGGACCTCAGCATATGAACATTTTCTTGGAAGTCCTAGTCTTCCATAGTGATCTATATCTGTTATTGCTGCACTCTAAAATCAAACTTGTTAGTCAAATGATTACTCACAAGGGGAAAACAAAATCATAGTCATTAAATAAGGTGAACAAATCTTTATAATCTTGAAAAGGAAAGAATTTCTAGACAGTTTTGCACTGTCATGTGACTAAAGATTAACTACTTGTAACTGCTCATAATAAGTGAAATTCTACTACAAAATATAAGTTTGTATAAGTAAAATCCAAGGAAAAAACAGTGATAGTAGTAGTAAATAATGCACCTATGCCGAGAATAGCTTTTTCAACATTAAGAGCTGAGATAATAGAGGGGTGTCCTGGTGGAAGTTCAATAGGTGAGGTTTCATCTGTGCCTATAGCTGCAGCTTCGCTGCTCGAGTTTCGAACTAACACCAATTTTCTGCTCTTTTTTGCGCAACTTATAGAACAAGGTATGGAGATGTAATTGTGAGTTGTAATTGTTGGAGATGATGATGATGGGAATTTTTGGCTGTAATTGTAGGGAGTTGCAGCCATATTTTCTTGTTAATTATTCTTGCATCCTTCTTCACATTCTGTTACTGATTAAGATAAAGTTATTGGCAATCCAGTGCCAATCATTCTGTGGTCTCTATGTATTCTAGAAATTAGGATTTGTTAGTATTCTCAATCTGTATTAAAACAAAAAGTCGTTGTAGTATAGTGGTAAGTATTCCCGCCTGTCACGCGGGTGACCCGGGTTCGATCCCCGGCAACGGCGCTTAATTTTTGTTTTTTCCATTTCGTTTCATATAAAGCGGAAGAGCCTTGCCTCTCCTGAATTAACATTCAAGCAAATACGTTTCTCTTATTTGCTTGCACATATTTTCTCAGGTGATTGGGTAAAATCATATGTCCATATTGTCATGTCTACATAAATAAAACGAAAAAAAAGATCAAATAGCACATCCCCTTATCTCAAATTTAGGTCAATTACTTTGACGAAATGAGAAAAAATTGGTTAAAAAATTCTTGTCATTTTAGCCAGCATTTTGTCTGATCAGAATAATTACCACACTGTAAAAAATTATCTTAAAGGTTGATTCTAATACAGTACGAATCCTAAATTACCTTAAATGGTTGATTCCTAATAATATAAGAATCTTAAGTTACCTTAAATATACATCTATCATAATTACAAAATATACAGTGAATATTCGAAGACATTGGCTAATACAACGTGATATACTTTTGTAACCACCACCATCCACTTCCTAACTATTCCATACAACCACCATCCGCCACCCAAACATATTCTCATTCTCCTTTACCCAACTGAAATATAAACAACAGAAATCATGAAAATTTATAGAGTAAACTAACAAAAGCTAGCTACATGCAATATCCTAATCCTTCTTTTTGAGAATATTAATCTCGTTCCTGGATTTAAAAAATTTCATAGGACCATTTAGTCTGTTGGGACTCCAGAGAAGAAATCACAATATATTCAGCATGTTGCAGTTTTTTTTTTTTTTTTGGAGAACAGTCTCGCAATTGCAAAACCTCAATTGCAAAGTGGCTATCGCAAATGCGGTAATAGCCAGATTAAGGGGTCCTTCGCAATTGCATAAAGAGTTTAGGTGTAAAAGTGATTGTTTATGACATTTTCAACACTCCAACAACATTTGGGGGTTGGGGGTTGGGGGGGGGGGGGGTAAGCTATAGATTGTAAAGGGAATCTACGGGGGAGCATAATATAATATATAGGTAACAAGTCTACATCGATTTCCAGTGATTATACATGAATCTATGCTTGATTTAACACCAAAATAATGGATTTGGAGGTAGAAATGGGGATTTCGTTCTAGGTTAAGACAAGGTAAATAGGCAATTTGAACTAATAATAGTATTGGACTCGTAGGAATATGGTATCTCGAAAACATAATCTATTTCGGAGTTTGATCACGGGGCTAGAGTTTGATTTTGACCATGACCTAGTATAAAATTATGAAACTGGTATAAATGAATTTGTCTAAATAGTATAATTTTGAATAGATCGAGCTTATTTGGAGGACTCAGGGTTAGGAAAAGCAATTCAAAGGCTAGAGTCAATTCGGACCAAGATAAGTTAAAGCTTTGACCTCAATGAATTTTTTCTTTCTAAATTGATCTTGTTTTACTTATACTTTGGATATGGGGGTTCCATATATCTGAAGTGATGAATACAACAACAACAACAACATATTGGGGTGTAGGAAGGGTAGAGTGTATGCATATTTTACCCCTATCTTGGGAGGTAGAGAAGTTATTTCCTAAAGACCCTCGACTCAAGAGAAAACATGACAAAAAAGGTCAGACTAGGATTGAAGAAAGTACACAAATCATGACAAAAATACAATAGATAAGCATTAATAAAGAAAAACAACAATAAATGCATCAAACTCATAAGATAATTAGGTACAAGCAGATAGTGACAGTAAATTGAAGGACAAGAACCTACAAATGTAACACTACGCCTACTTGTATGGAATGATACATGAGACATGTTCTACTACCTAACATTCTACCCTAATCCGCTGATAGAATAGGAAAATATAATTAGTCATAATTATATATATTATATATATGGTAGATGTATATTTTAGTCATTACTTACCGTAATTGTAGCCTAGGTTTATTCTTATATTTTAGTATATTTACTACCACTTTAGAATGAAATAATCAAGGAAAATATTCCTTACATGATATCAGATTCTAGGGAAAGATCATAAACCCTAATACATTCTCCTTTCCTTCACCGTTAGCCGACCCCCCCTCCACTACTTTCTTTAGCCATGTCTGACTCGAAATCAAATTTTGATCCAGCCCTCGCAGTTTCAAACATTAAATCTTATATATCCATCACTCTTGAGATGGAAAACGTCCATTATGCGACATGGGCAGAGCTTTTCAAAATTCACTGTCATTCACATAGGGTTATCCATCACATCATCCCACTGAAAAAGGCAAGGAGAAGGTACCGAAAACCGATGATGAAAGAGAATTATGGTTAACACTTGATGCGACAGTTCTCTAGTGAATTTATGCCAAAATTTCAAGTGATTTATTGCATACTATTTTTGAGCCCGATTCCATGGCTATGGAGGCTTGGGAACGCTTACGTGATATATTCCAAGTCAATAAGAATTCCCGGGTCATCACACTTGAGCAAGAATTCTCCACCACTTACATGGCGGATTTTCTGAATGTGTCTACATATTGTCAATGGCTTAAGGTTTTGTCAGACCAACTCAAGAACGTCAAGGCGCCGGTAACTAACAATCGGCTCATGTTACAAATGGTTTCTGGCCTCACCGACGCATATAGTGGAGTAGGTATGCTTATTCGCCAAAGCAATCTTATCCCGCTATTTTATCAAGCCCGTTCTATGCTCATCCTAGAAGAAGCAGGTTTTTCTAAAACAATGGCCACAGTGTCGAATTCTGCCATGGTTGTCACTCATCCGATGATAATTCTTCACAATTTGAGAATTCATCGTCAAATTGTGACCAAAAAGGATGAAATAACGATAATGAAGGAAAGAACCACGGCGGAAGCCATGGTGGTTACAAGGGCGGTGGCCACCGATATGGCGACAAGGACGGCAACCACCGATGTGGCGACAAGGACGACGACAAGCAAAAACAGCCAGCCCAGTGGGGCAGTGGGCAGGCATCGTGGGCTTGCCTCCCTGCCCATTCCCCTCTAAAAATTGGGCCAGGGCCACACCCAAGCCAGCAGCCCAGGCGCAACGATCCAGCCAGCAAGCCCACTCAGCGGCAGGGATTCTTAGGCCACTTCTTAGGGTCGGTGGCGAGCGAGGCCCACTCGATAGTGGCGACTCCTACTGACATCGAGGACAGAATGCACACTCTTGGGCTTAATCCACCTGACGCAAATTTGTACATGGACACCGGTGCAAAGTCTCATATGACGTTCTCACGAGGTAATCTCTCGTCCTATTTTAATTTGAGCAATAATCGTGGTATAATTGTCGAAAATGATCATTCAATTCCAATTCGTGGTTATGGTAATACAAATTTATCTCCTCTAAACCCACAGTTATCTTTAAAGAAGGTCCTTCAGGCTCCTCAATTAATTAAAAACCTAATTTCAGTTAGAAAATTTACCACTTACAATTCGGTTTCTGTTGAATTTGATCTTTTTGGGTTTTTCGTGAAGGATTTTCAGACGGGGATGCGTCTAATGAGATGTGATAGTCAGGGCGAGCTATATCCATTCACCACAACCACACATCAAGCCACGTTACCATCCACTTTTACAGCTTTAGCTCCTTCTTTTATGGCATGAATGTTTGGGTCATCCGGTAGCGCCTGATTTTGCCTCCCTTAAACAAAATAAATTTATTTAGTGTACTAGAACTCGATATTCTTTTGTTTATCGCTCATGTTCTCTTGAAAAATATGTTAAGTTGCCTTTTGTTACTTCTAATTCTTGTACTGTTATGCCTTTTGATATTATCCATAGTGATATTTAGACATCTCCCATTGTGAGCTCTTTGGGCCATAGATATTATCTTCTATTGTTTGACAATTACTCTAATATTTTGTGGATGTTTCCTTTGTCTAAAAAGTCACAAGTTTTTCCCACGTTTCTCTCCTTTATAGCTTTTATCCGCACTTAATTTGAACGGGATATTAAAAATATTCAATGTAATAATGATAGACAATTCGATAATGGGCCATTTTAGAATTTTTGCAAAACTAATAGTTTGTCGTTTTGTCTCGTGTCCACATACCTCATCTCAAAAGGGAAAAGAAGAGAGAAAAATCTAAACCATTAGCAACGTTGTTAGAACATTACTTGCACATACCTCTATACCACCATCATTTTGGCATCATGCATTACAAATGGCAACATATCTTCTTAACATACTTCCGAGCAAACAATTAGCCTATACATCCCCACTCAAAACTTTATATCTAATGGACCCATCTTACTCTCATCTACGAGTATCAAGTGCTTATGCTATCCTCTATTTCCCTCTCCTACCATCAATAAACTCCAACCCCAGTCTACTCCGTGTATTTTTTTGGGATATCCGTCAAACCATCGTGGGTACAAATGTTACGACTTATCATCTAATAAATAATCGTAAGTCGTCACGTGGTCTTTGATGAATCAAATTTTTCCTTTGCCAAATTGCATGGTTCCGTGGCTCCTACCTAAGAATTTATTGATGCTAACATGCCCCCGTACTTGGTCCATAAATTGGCCTCTTAACCAGGCCTAATTTTTTTCGGCAGTTCGACCCATTTACCGAGCCTAGTAGCTACCAGCCCAGTGGATACCAACCCAACCGAGCCTCTCGTTCGCAGCCCACTATCGAGAGGCTCAACACCTGGCAGTCCGCTGGGTCACAACCCATCTTCACTGTCGGGCGGTCCAACCTCTACTGGCCCACTGCCGAGCAGTCTGTCCCTTCCACCACTCGGACCCATCTCCACCCCCGGCCCAACTCCAATTTCGGCCCAACGGCCAGTCACTCGTAGTCAACACATGATTTTTAAGCCAAACAAAAAATACGGTCTTCATGCCTATGTTACCAAATCATTGTTGCCTCATTGCCCCGTAATCTTGTGTCTGCCCTTAATGCCCCGAATCGGAAAATGGCTATAGATGATGAATATAATGCTCTTATTAATAATAGAATGTTGGATTTGGTGGCGTCCTCCTGATGTTAATATGATTCGGTCTATGTGGGTTTTAGTCATAAAGAAAGATCTGATGGTACATTTGAGAGACATAAAACCCATTTTGTAGGTGATGGGGAGACATAATACGTTGGTGTGGACTACGGTGAGACCTTCAGTCTGGTGGTCAAACCATCCACTATCCGCATGGTACTAAGTCTGGTTCTTTCGAAGGCATGTCCGCTTCATCATCTTGATATAAAAATGCATTCCTACATGGAGAACTCAATGAAATGGTATACATATATCAGCCCATGGGGTACAGAGATCCCACTTATCCTAATCATGTGTGCCTACAGAAGAAATCATTGTATGGGCTCAAATAAGCTCATCGGGCCTGGTACAAGAGGTTTGCAAATTGTGTTTCTAATATTGGGTTTTCTAACAGCAGGTCTGATCATTATCTATTCATTTACCGATAGGGAAATGATATATCTTACATTTTACTGTATGTGGATGATATTATATTGACTACCTCATCTGATGCTCTTCGTAAGTCTATCATGTCACTTCTTGCCTCAGAATTCGCAATAAAAGATCTAGGGCCACTGAGTTACTTCTTGGGGATAGCTGTCACACGTCATGCATGTTGTATATTTTTGTATCAAAAGAAATATATAGAAGAGATCGTTGAACAAGCTGACATGTCCTCGTGTAAGCCATCTTCCACTCCGATTGACACTAAACCAAAGTTGAGTGCTTCTTTCAGCAAGCCATATGTCGATCCATCACATTACTGCAACCTTACAGGTGCCCTGCAGTATCTTACTTTCACGAGGCCCGACATATCTTATGATGTGTAATAGGTTTATCTATTCATTCATAATCCGATGGAGGATCACATACATACTCTCAAACGCATTTTGCGCTGCATTCAGGGCACTCTCGATCATGGATTGCATTTATATCCGTCCTCGACATCCACTCTTATTTCTTACACAAATGCTGATTGGGGTGGATATCCGGATACCATATGGTCCACGTCTGGTTATTGTGTATTTCTAGGTGAAAATTTGATATCTTGGTCCTCCAAACGGCAAACTACCTTGTCCAGATCCAGTGCCGAAGCAGAATATCGAGGAGTTGCCAATGTGGTGTCTGAATCTTGTTATCTACGGAACCTTCTTTTGGAGCTCCACTATCTGGTTTCAAAGGTGACATTGGTTTATTATGATAATGTTAGTGCGATTTATCTCTCAGGGAATCTAGTTCAACAGCAACGCACTAAACATATTGAGCTGGATATTCACTTTTTCATGAAAAGGTTGCTCGTGGACAAGTACATGTCTTACATGTCCCATCACGCTATCAGATTGCCGATATTTTTACAAAAGGTCTTCCGTTGGTTTTATTTGAAGACTTACAGGAGAGTGTCAGCATAGGCCGACCTCCCGCTTCGACTGCAGGGGTGTGATAGAATAGGAAAATATAATTAGTCATAATTATGTATATTCTGTATATGGTAGATGTATATTTTAGTCATTACTTACCGTAATTATAGCCAATGATTATGCTTGTATTTTAGTATATTTACTACTACTTTGGAATGAAATAATCAAGGAGAATATTTCTTACATCCGCGTCATCTACAAACTCCTATCTAAGGTCATGTCCTCCAAACATGTACGTATAGTTTAGGGTTATCATGAACTTGGAATAAAACCTTAAGTTATGGAAATACATATTTCATGGATGAACGTGGTGTGGGGAAGAACAATAACATTATCATACGTGGATAGAAACTCTACATACCTTAATCGCTCCAAAACTTGTAATAAAGGTCTAAACTTTGAAGAAGAAACTCAAAGCCCGAACTTTAATTCCTTGAGATGAGTTTTCTTGAAAATCCTAGGTTAAGAATCAATTATTTTACTTAGGACTTGAGTATACTTGATTAGAATCGTGTGAAAATACATGAAAAAGGATTATCTTAATGTAGGAGAATGTTGGGAGGAGAAGAACTTCGTGCTAGGGTTTGGAAGGAATGAAAAAGAATTAAAGAACTGAAATTTGTGTATATATAATGTTCAGTCGTCGGGGATTTCTACGCCCATATTGTACGGTCCATACAATTTGTAAGCTAAGAAGTACGGTCTGTGTAAAGGGCCATTATCGAGTTGCAAAATTCAAGTGATCACCAAAGGCTGGCGGTATTTCTATGGTCAAAAGGTACGGTCCGTATAAGCCACCATATCCCATTGATATTGATAGTAATTGTGCGCACCCGTTTTTAACCCACGGGCTTTCGCGACGCGATGGCGTCGATTCCCTCTGGATTGGATAAAAAAAATGCTTTGTTGAGGAGTCGCCACCTAATTATTCTAAGGTGAATTAGGGCACCTAAATGTTAACTAAATGTTGCAAAATAACTCTATTTTTATGATCTGCGAAACTAATGAGATTCTAGGTAAGGGTTATTTATCATCCTAAAGGGAAGGGGTTAGGCATCCTTTAAGATCCGCTAACTTGCGGTTGTCCGGTCAAACTCATGTTAATTATTGTACTAAGGAAAATGCTTGTTTTAAAATATAAACTTAAAATGATGTTGCAAGTATTTAGTAAAGGATGCATTTTGTACAAGTATGCATTTGTATGATATTAAAGAAAAATACATGTAGAGTTGAAAAAATATGCATTTGTAACAATTAATAGTAAGGAGAAAAATGAATTATTTATAATGCTAAAGAAGTAATTTTTGGAAATCATTGAGTTGCAAATTGAAAAAAGATAAACTTATTTGTATGATTAATAAAGTGAATAGAAGATGATCAAAGTTGTTTTTGAAAATTTTGAATATGCATGACGAGCCTAAAAATAAATAAACTAGCGGAGGATTTCTAAGTTTGAACTAACCGAGCCTAAAAATAAATAAACTAGCGACGAATTTCCAGTTTTAGACTACCCTATTAATTAATTCTAAGTCTACCTATATATATTTTTGTCATTAATAAGTGATATAATGCATATTTTTATAATATATGTATTGCTCTAACCTACATTGAGCTCAACATAAAATAAGATAAAAATGGTAGCTGATTATTAATTATATATTTATATTATTAATGGTTCTGTTAATATCACGGAAGCATAATGTAGGGAGAGAAAGTAGTTGTAAATTGGTGAAACTTTAAATGGTCATAACTCTGCGCTCGGATGTCCGTTTTACCCGATTTTTTTTATTTTGCGTATTCTATCGAGACAGGGCCGGTCAAACAGCCATAGGCGGTTTGGCACAACCAATTTTTAGAAAAATGTCCGTTTTCTCAATCAATTTGTGTTTTTTCCCAAATTGATTTCTAATTTTCTTTTTCTTTAGTCAAGATCTCACGATATACAATACATTTCAACGTCGAAATTTTGTGGTAATGTAGGGGTGAATGCCAATTTCAGTTTTGGAAATTCAATATTTTTTTTAAAAAAAATTCCTCCACCCGGCCCGACCCGACCCTGGCCCGCCAAAAAATTCCGACGGGTCAGGGCCGACCCGTGTCCCATAGGGTCCCCGAAGGGTCAGGGCCAGGGTTGGAATTTTTAAAAAAATATAGGGTCAGGGTCGGGCAAGCAGGAAAAAAAAACCACCCGACTCGGCCTGACCCATCCCGACCCGACCTTTGGACAGTTCTAATGCTAACCTACTATATAAGTAAAATAAGTTAGCACCATATCCATTATCGTAATTTTCAAGCGACGGTCCAAATAACAATTTTATGCGGTTATGGATGAATTTCAAAAGGAGGAAGTGTAAAAAATAGAATGAAATGGAGTAAGAAGCGAGGAACAATTTGAGGTGCGGAATGTTATTGTTCTTACAAAAGATATTGCTCGTATTAGAAAGTCAAAAACAATATTTTTTTCAAGATACAATCACCTTGTAATAATTTCGTGGGAGCAAACAGAGCTTTACTCCCAATTTCACTAAAAATAATGTAATATATTCAAACCAGTTTACCTAGTTTAAACTTTCGAAAATTTTCTTAATATGAATGGATAGGATTTAATTGTTTATTTTGAACATTAAAGTTGATTCATCAAATTATATATAAGTTTGATAAGCAAAATTACTTATGCTTTTTATAAAGTCAATCGCAAATAAATTGTCACTCGTTCATTTCCTGAACATGTAATAAAATATAAAAAGTGTTTTAACTTGTATACATCAAATTATTTAAGATTACTAGCTTGTTTGGTCAATCAAAAGTATTTTTTTTAAAAATCAAGTTGAGGGCGATTTAACCTGATATAGGTTATCAAAGGGAATTCTTAACCATATCCGCTAGATCAGGGACCATTTTGCCCCTTTTCTATTTTATTTTAATTGTTTGTTAGTTTTTAAGAGTGTTGGGCCAAAAGAAAACAGTCGGGGGCATATTATGGCTCAATAGGCAGGTGAAGGATATTTTAAAGCGATAATTTCAATAATATACAATGTAACTTAAGAAATTACATTTTATAACCATATTTTTAATTTACATTTACGTAGCTAATAGTCACGGTATACAATATTATACAACTTTATACACCTGGAGTAGACATGTATCAATCTTGTATAAAAGTGTATACACAATATTATATAATAATATACAACTTTATACACTTACTAGAGACAATGTCAACCTCTATAAATGAATATCCTTGGGACCTGAAAAATTATTATCGTATACGGGGTTATTAATTCATCGATAAATGAATATTTTATTTTGTACATTATATTTCTCAAATTAAACAATTAATTTTTTTCGGTAACTAAGAAAATAAAATAAATAAATAATTAATTAATGATGATGCATTCTATCTAAGTTTATTAATCTTGTCAAAAAGAAGTTTATTAATCTTGGGTTTGCGTGATTCAAAATAGAATGCATGTACATTAGAATATGAAGTGTTGTGAATTGTTTCAAGTACACAATATAGAATTTATAAATAGACACATGTACTTTAACTTCATATACCAAAATATAAAAATTCATATATTATATCTTCTCTGTTGGAAATTAGCCTTTGGCGGGAGTTGCGACCGACCAACTTTAACGGCTTAAACACTAGTGTTACGTATGTTGGAGAATCCAGTTCTTCACACATGCATGATCTACTAAGTACGTAGATAACCGTAGGGCCAAGAATCGTCAAATTTCATTCCGAAATGAAAGAGATATTGGTCCACGAAGTAAGGTGTTTGAAGCATGGAAAGTGTGGTATTGTGTTCAATTCTCCCTCATCGGTAGAGGAAGAAAGAATGGTTGTGTATATAAGACTCGAAATTGGTTTGGGGTTTGGGACCCCAAGGGGTATCCCATGTGTTTAAAGGAGTGAGGATCTAGTTGTGCTTCGGTTCAAGGAAAGACCACACGCGCGCCACCGCCGCCGGTCCGGTCCGGTTCCGGGTTCACGGGTTCACGGGTCACGGGTCACGGGTCACGGGTCGTGGGCCTTCTAATCCCAGAAGTTTTAGATGTACAGTTTGGACCAGAATTCTTTCAGATGTACAGTTTGGTCCCTGAAGTTTCAAGATGTACAGTTTGGTCCCTGAAATTTCCAGAAAGTCAGAATTTGGACAGTCAAAGCAGAAACGCCAAGCACTCAATTCAGCCATTTATTTTGGCTGAATTACTCCTCCTATAATGGCCAATCCGTTGGTCTTTCACCATTTATGTTGGTGGCTTTACTACCTCCATAATGGCCATTATTTGGCTGTTATAGAGGCAGTTTCCAGTTCCTCCCTCACCTATATAAACACCCCCTTACACCATTGTTGAGGACTAACACTTAGATATACACGAAAAATACAGAAGCATAAACAAGCAGAAAACTCTTCTTCCTACAACTTCCAAGCATCATTTCGTTACTCAATATTCTTCACGGTAGCATTTGAGTTTCCTTTGCTCAATTGTTCCATTGCTGTTTTATCTTGGGAGATAAATTGTCCAGGACGTATAAAGGATACATACGGGGCAATATTGTCTTAAGGACAGAGTGCCACACTCAACTCAGCAAAAACAGTTTCCAGTTTTTTTTCTTGTTCAACAATTGTAATTTCAGATTTCTAGTTGAATTATTGAATCTTTGTTTATCCTTTCGAATACTTATAATAGTAATATACTTCCCGTACTGCTGTATAAAGTACAATAGAGAAAGTAGTCCAACATTCTCTTCCATGGCTACTCATTTGAAAGGTGTAAAAAAGTCTACGCTAACTGATGAGATGAGAAAAACATTATGTGTCGAATGTAGTTTATGCCCTCCAAAAAGTTAAAGATGAAATTGAGTTCAGATCGCATGAAAAGAAGAACCAATTGACTATAGATACATATTTTAGGAAAACATAAAATTTGAAATAAATATTACAGATGTACAGTTTGGTCCCTGAAGTTTCCAGAAAGTCAGAATTTGGACGAAAAGAAGAAAAACGCCAAGAACTCAATTCACCATTTATTTTGGCTGAATTACTCCTCCTATAATGGCCAATCCGTTGGTCTTTCACCATTTATGTTGGTGGCTTTACTACCTCCATAATGACCATTATTTGGCTGTTATGGAGGCAGTTTTCAGTCCCTCCCTCACCTATATAAACACCCCCTTAAACCATTGTTGAGGACTAACACTTACATATACACGAAAAATACAGAAGCATAAACAAGCAGAAAACTCTTCTTCCTACAACTTCCAAGCATCATTTCGTTACTCAATATTCTTCACGGTAGCATTTGAGTTTCCTTTGCTCAATTGTTCCATTGCTGTTTTATCTTGGAAGATAAATTGTCCAGGATGTATAAAGGATACATACGGGGCAATATTGTCTTAAGGACAGAGTGCCACACTCGACTCAGCAAAAACAGTTTTCAGTTTTTTTTTCTTGTTCAACAATTGTAATTTCAGATTTCTAGTTGAATTATTGAATCTTTGTTTATCTTTTAGAATACTTGTAATAGTAATATATTTTCCGTACTGCTGTATAAAGTACAATAGAGAAAGTAGACCAACAACTTAAGACAATATTGTATTGTATTACTATTAGTGTTCGAAAGATGTCGGTCAAAAGTTGTGTGACCAAATCTGGATATGGCAATGGTTTTCTGGTAGAAGAGAGTGACGATGATGAACGTGTTCATGGTGTCACCGCTACCAAGACTGGTGGGAACAAATGCTCTCGAGAGCCTGAGGATTTCAACTGGGACAAGAGGAGAAGACTGAAGATGTTATTCTATCTTGCAGCAGAAGACCTATATCTGTCCCAGACAAAAGATCCGAATAATGGTGAGAAGGAAATGGACACTCAGTCTGATGAAGTGACTGAAGTGAGCCAGAATCCGAAATTGGGATAAGTATTTTTCTTACTTGTCAAGAATAAAGATTAAATGATGTCTGATTAAAAATGGATTAAAGTAAGGAGGAATATGAAAATAATTTATATTCCTTACGCTTTAAAAATCAGAAGTTTAATCTCCTCTTCTTTTCCGTTTAAAGATTTGATTTTGTAAACGACTTTAAAAAAAAATCCGTTCTTTTAAGTGTAATTATTAAAAGTGTGTGCAGTATGTTCGCACATACGAGTGAGAAAGATCCATTGACTGTGCGAAAACTGTTACCACTCTTTAGTAAGCGCCAAGAATTATCTGGGCACCAATCATAACGGAAGAAGTCTAAAAGCTAAAGACGTTGAGCCTGTCATATTATTTGGCAGAAGATCCTTCATAGGATGATATTGGACACTCAGTCATACAAAGCCTTCGGGCGACTGGAGTGGGCCAAAATTTCTCTTAAGTAAGCGCCAAGAATTATCTGGGCACCAATCATAATGGAAGAAGTCTAAAAGCTAAAGACGTTGAGCCTGTCATATTATTTGGCCAGAAGATCCTTCATAGGATGATATTGGACACTCAGTCATACAAAGCCTCCGGGCGACTGGAGTTGGCCAAAATTTCTTTGATATGATGATATTGGACACTCAGTCATATAAAGCCTCCGGGCGACTGGAGTGGGGCCAGAATTCATTTCATAGGAATAGTAATGGACATCGAGTAAGGTGGGCCAGAGTTTCCAGGTCTTAAATGATCTGAAGGCCTAAAGAAAGGCAGAAAAGAAATTGGACACTCAGTCCTCGCCAAAGCAACTGGAGTGGGCGAGAGTATCTAGATCACATATGATTCGGTTACGCCCTAACCACGGGCAAGAGGTTGTTCATGTGAAGCAACGCCACCTCTAAAGTAGAAGGGGTTGGAGAGGTTGTCCTCAATAGGACTTCATGGATTGGGATCACTCTAAGATGAGGTGATACATATCCCAAACTTGGTTTAAGGGACGATGTTGGTCAAGCTGGTTTGAGGCTAGTCCAACAGGTCTGTAATAACTAAGAATGGTACAGTACGTCTGTAGCTAAATGAATGATATATTTGTAATCCGTGCATCTATGTCATCATAGATTAAGACACGTTAATTATCAAGTCATTCAAAAGCTAACGATGTTAAGATTGTTGCCTTCTGTCGACATAAACCCTCAAAATAAATGTGAGGTAGATGAAGAGGCAAAATCACCTTTCCAAATTCCGTCAAGGGAATAGCGAAAGAAGCACCGCTCCTCTAGAACTTAGTCATACCTACTAGGGTGATTTGAAGTTTATACAAAATAGAGGGGGGAGACAAGTACGTTGTGACCTTCATTGATGATGGTACAAACGTATGGAATCCTTTGTTTGTTGAAAAGCAAAGATGAAGTTGTTGAAGCGGATAAGCGCTACAAAGCAGAAGTTGAAAATCAACTAAGCCTACGGATTGAGAAATTCGTAGTGATAGAGGGGGAGAATGTGAAACATCGTTCATTAAACGACTGTTCATTTCCCACTTCAGTCCAACTGTGTTAGCCATGCGCAAAGTCGTACGCCCAAATAATGTGGGATAGCTTGGTAAAAGATGGACTACCGAAACAGGTCAAGTTCGATCTAAGACTGTAGATTGCATATCCACTGGATCTACAAAAAATAGTAGTGTTGATCGCCTCTTGGCGTCAAAGAATGCTGAATTCTTTGGAGATAACTTTCCTTGGAAAAGGAAAAAGGAGTAATTGCTCAAGGTTAACAAGAACCCGTGAGGGCTTGACTGTCCGAAACTAGACGTTCCGTATCTTCATGACTCAAAAGTTGCTGGCTATCCGGAACTTAATATTCCAGATCTGCAGAACTCAGGGATTCTAGATGTTGAACCAAGACGGAGCAAAGAGGGGACAAAGACATGTTCCAGTCCTTCTAGCTTGTATGGTTGAGAACGAACCATGGACAATTAACAAATAATTATTATCTCCAAAAGTGCTGCTTTGGAAAGAAGCTAAAGAGAGAAATAGACTCCATATATAGAACCATACTTGTGTAATGGTTAATCTTCCTCCGGGAAAAGAACCTTTGGGTTGTAAAATGTGCTCCCCTGTGAGTAGCTTAACATCCAGGCCATTGTAGTCTTGCGTGGCATGGATGTTGAACTAGCCTTCCCAACCGGAGAGTTGGAAGAAGAGAATCAGAGTTGGTTTGCTGGACTGTTGGGGTTCTTCCTGAACTTTCATTTTGGTCCTGAAAGTTTCAGATAAAACAAAAATAATGAATCTGACCACAGAAACATTGGCTCTGAAGTTAGAAAGCCAACAGTTGGAAAACCAACGGTCTGAGAGTGAAAATCATATTGAAACAAAGTCTCGATATGAAAGATATGGGTATCACAGATGACATCTTAGGAATTGGATTTCTAAGACATCTAACGGACTGGTCAATAGTTGACAGTCTCGTTGAAGCCACCAATGGATATGAATTATAGAACTGATTGGAATCATGGTGCACCCATAGACAAGGAGCGATATGCTCAGGTCACGTGTAGTTCAATGTATTGTACACACTACAACCGACCTGGTATCGTCCTACAAACGGATCGGTTGAACTAAGGTTCACCGATGATCTTAATACATGATCAATAGAAGGCGTTAAGTCGATATGATGATGATATCGAATTATTCGCTTATATACGGATTATAGTATTCTGGATGTCCAGCGGTTCTAGGAGAACACAGTGATGCAAACTGGACATCAGATCTGAAGAACACCAAAGTCACAAGTAAATGTGTATGGTGGGTCTTGGAAAATCCTCTAAGAAAACTTGCATCAGCCGATTCATGATGGAATCGGAGTTTATCACTTTATACAAAGTATGAAAGAAGTTGAGTAACTTCACGGCTCCTTAGAGGACGTCCCTTATTGGGAGAAACCCGTGCCTTCAGTAGTTATACACTGTGGCTAGCCGGTCGGCTTCAGAAAGGACACGGATGACGGCGTCGGACATATCTGTCGGGATCGTCGGAGACATAAGACCGTATGGCGCTTGATCATCACGGGTGTCACTTCCTTATTTACTAACTAAGGGACTACCCAGAGATCAAGTGTTCTGCCTGTCTAGGGGAATGGGCTTAAAACTCAAAATATACGGACCAATACAGTGGTAACCCAACCTTACTAACTGGAGATCCCAGTAATTTGGTTCAATGGGAAAACTAAGTTGTAAAGGTTCGGTTGATCGCTTCGGGGAAGCATGAGCACTTCGGATAGTGATTTCGAAAAGAAACACCAAATCCAAAGCCGTTCCCGCGATAGACGTTAAGTGCTATCTGCAGTATGGGTAAAGGTTAAGTTTTTCAAAACCTGTAATGATCCTCAACAGTTGAGGTTTGGTTTTGGGAAACTTTTAATGGTTCCTAACACTTGTGAAGTGGGGTATAGCAGGATACCTTGTAGGAGATCACCTATTTAAGTGCGAGGACGGGCCGCCTCAAAATGAACGCACTTAAGAATCCAAGACGTTGTCCATGGCCAAAACGGACAAAATATTACGAAGAAGAGAGTAAGGGAATTTGTTGTGTTGGTATCATTGACTTGGCTTACACTAAACACTGACGGTTCAAGACATCACGTTCACCGCGCAGTAAGTAAGTCCGATGGTATTCAACTATGGAAGGTTCAAAGCTGAAGCTACCTCTCCTTATGCAGCATCGGTCCGTTGAAATATTGCTGGAAATGAAAAGACACCATGTGAGTGCGCCAAAATCTCTTTCAAGAGGGGATTGTTGGAAATTAGCCTTTGGCGGGAGTTGCGACCGACCAACTTTAACTGCTTTAACACTAGTGTTACGTATATTGGAGAATCCAGTTCTTCACACATGGATGATCTACTAAGTACGTAGGTAACCGTAGGGCCAAGAATCGTCAAATTTTATTGAGAAATGAAAGTGATATTGGTCCATGAAGTAAGGTGTTTGAAGCATGGAAAGTGTGGTATTGTGTTCAATTCTCCCTCATCGGTAGAGGAAGAAAGAATGGTTGTGTCTATAAGACTCGAAATTGGTTTGGGGTTTGAGAACCCAAGGGGTATCCCATGTGTTTAAAGGAGGGAGGACCTAGTTGTACTTCGGTTCAAGGAAAGACCACACGCGCGCCGCCGCCGCCCGCCCATCCCGTCCGGTCCGGTTACGGGTTCTGGGTTCTCGGGTTCATGGGTCACGGGTCATGGGTCGTGGGCTGTGGGCCTTCTGATCCCAGAAGTTTCAGATGTACAGTTTGGTCCCTGAAGTTTCAAAATGTACAGTTTGGTCCCTGAAGTTTCCAGAAAGTCAGAATTTGGACAGTCAAAGCAGAAACGCCAAGCACTCAATTCAGCCATTTATTTTGGCTGAATTACTCCTCCTATAATGGCCAATCCCTTGGTCTTTCACCATTTATGTTGGTAGCTTTACTACCTCCATAATGGCCATTATTTGGCTGTTATGGAGGCAGTTTTCAGTCCCTCCCTCACCTATATAAACACCCCCTTAAACCATTGTTGAGGACTAACACTTACATATACACGAAAAATACAGAAGCATAAACAAGCAGAAAACTCTTCTTCCTACAACTTCCAAGCATCATTTCGTTACTCAAAAATTCTTCACGGTAGCATTTGAGTTTCCTTTGCTCAATTGTTCCATTGCTATTTTATCTTGGAGATAAATTGTCCAGGACGTATAAAGGATACATACGGGGCAATATTGTCTTAAGGACAGAGTGCCACACTCGACTCAGCAAAAACAGTTTCCAGTTTTTTTTCTTGTTCAACAATTGTAATTTCAGATTTCTAGTTGAATTATTGAATCTTTGTTTATCCTTTCGAATACATATAATAGTAATATACTTCCCGTACTGCTGTATAAAGTACAATAGAGAAAGTAGTCCAACATTCTCTTCCATGGCTACTCATTTGAAAGGTGTAAAAAAGTCTACGCTAACTGATGAGATGAGAAAAACATTATGTGTCGAATGTAGTTTATGCCCTCCAAAAAAAAGATGAAATTGAGTTCAGATCGCATGAATAGAAGAACCAATTGACTATAGATACATATTTTAGGAAAACATAAAATTTGAAATAAAAATTGTTTAGGAAGTGCTTTATTTTATGAATTATATATGTAATTTTCATACGTATTTAATGAATTATTATGATATATTTTCAGTGGGCCTCAATGAATTTTTTTAAAATTATTATCTTATGCATTTATCGAGGTTATTATTTTATCCCATTGGCCCTAGTCGGGACCGGAGAAAATTATTATTTAATCGAGGTTATTAATTTATCGAATATTCATTTATCGAGGTTTTACTGTAATCTATATATGATGCATAGAACATGTCTATATTAATCACTCTCCCTAAACGTTTATGAAACATAAATTCTATTTTCTAAGTGAAATTAGGTATAAATATTGGTTTTCTCGTTGATTTGTTCTTGAAGAAGTATGAATATTAAATTTTCAAATCTAATTAAATTATTCTATTGATATAGAAGTGTATATATAATAAGATCTAATTCTTTTTATTTAGTGTATGTATTTATGAGTGTACACCACTTGTTTAATAAAAAAATTAAAATATTTATTGAAATATTTGGTGACTTAGCTTGAATTGATATAGTTATTTTACATTTATCATCTATCCTTAGATGATGATTGGGAACGTAGTGAAATTTCGACTCTAGAATTTATGTTTATGCTTAATAGCCCTGTCAATTTGCTAAAGTTACATTTATGTGTATGCAAAAATATTAAATATGCGTGCTTTTATACTAATTGCAAAACTTTGTGTTTTACAAGTAAACTTTTGTGTTCCATAAATACCATGTCTAATGCTTTAAATAATATTGTTGCAGAGCTTATCAAGAGTGAAAAGCTCAACGGTAATAATTATAAAATATTAAATTGTAATATGTGCTGGAAGAACTTTTTTATGTAAAATAATGTCACATGAAATTTTACTCATAAGATTATCAAAATTCCGTGTGTTGCTCTTGAATATAAGTGTGGTAGCACTACAGTTACCAGGCTTAAGGTCATAAGTTGACTAATGAGCACCAAGTTCAAGCTATTATCCATTTCCTACCTCAAATTTAGGAGCATGTGAAGATGCACCTGACTCATAATAAATGTAATTGTACATTTTTTGATGTGAGGCAATACCTAGAATTAGAAGAGGAGTGTCATTAGGCTGCCAAACAAGGTGCAAAAGTGCACAAAATAATTTCTAGCTCAAGAAATTGGTTTAAACGTAAAATCAAAGCAAACTGAAAAGTTAAGGCTCATCCAAATAAGAATCCTAAAATGATAACCAACAAGAAGATAGAAAGTGAAAAAAAATGTGACTAAAGTGAAATGCTTCAATTGTGATTAAAAGGGTCACCATGCTAGTGATTACACTAAGCATAATAAATCACTTCATAATGAGTCTAAAAAGGTACTATGTGTTCCTTACGCTAGTAATATATGTGTTTCTAGTTGTGTTTTTTTCTAAGACTAACCCTTTATCGTAGTTAACTTAGGAGCTATGTACCACATTGTGAGAGAATGAAGCCTTTGTGGACTTTCAATGGGTCTCACATATATCTTATGGATATATGTAGGAAACGACATTAAGATTGTTAAAAGGATCGTACTATGTGAATTAGTTTTACGTGAAAATCGAGACTTTATTCTACATAATACTTTTATTGCTCCTTAAACTTTCAAGGATATTACTTTGTGTTGGTTTATTATAGTTAGGTTTCAATTGGAAATTTCATGACATTAAAGCATATGAACAACTTATTTTGATTATGGTTTTATCAAAAATGATTTTCTCTTTAATGAATTTTGGATATTAATTCCTTTAATCCAATTGTTAGATTTCCCAATTGCCTCATCACATAATCACAAGGATGATGTGAAATTTGACATGCTAGACTTGATCATATGGGCCTATGACATGGATAAGCCTACTTGTAAATATTATCTATCTCCAAAAAGTTAATAGAAAATCATTTAAGAACACCACCAAGATTGATTTTTCATTGCATACATTCATTCTGAAGTTGTATTTTCATGAATGTAAAAATGTGACAAAGAGCTTCTAATTTCATCATATTAATTGATAAAATTACTCATTTTGGTGATGTTCATTTGATGTCACATACTCTAAAGCAACAAGTTGTTTTACGAAGTATATGAAAAAGATTGGAAATCAATTTGACGAATCAATAAAAGTATTGAGAACCAGTTGATCAAGGCCATGAATACATCTTTGCTCCATTAAGCGAGATTTTGATGATGAAAGTGAAATTGTTAATAAGTTGACTACTCCAATATTTCACAATAAAAGGTGTTGTGAAAAATATAAATAGAATGCTCATTGAAACGATTAGATCAATAATGGCGCAACTATGTTACATGTTTCATATTGGAGATGTTGCACTAATTTGTTGCCTATGTTCTTAATCGTGTCCTAGCGAAATCAGTTACATCTACATCATATGAGTTATGGAGTAATAGAAATCTAAAGTATTTTGTGAGACCTCTGTGATGCACAACTTATGTATATAATATTTTTTTCTCATGGTATATTGCGCCCAAGAGGGACCAAAACTGTCTATATGAGATACTGTAAATTACATATTTATGGAGCAACATCATAGGGGATCCTTGGAGTAAAAGGTAAATTTGCTGCTATGTGACCAAGAGGTCATGGGTTCAAGCCGTGGAAACAGCCTCTGACAGAAATACAAGGTAAGGCTGCGTACAACAGACCCTTGTGGTCCGGCTCTTCCTAAGACGCGGGCATAGCGGGAGCTTAGTGCAATGGGATGCCCTTTATGGAGAAACATCACAGTGGGAACGTAACTGAATTCGACTAAAGCAATTTCACATTTTCTTAGAATGAATAACCCAGAAGGGAGAGATAAATTAAGACTTGTCTCCTCATGAATCTAAGGATCAAGATAAAAAGTATCTCTTCATTTGAGTGGGAGATTTTTAAATGATGATGAATTAATTTCTCATCTAGATCAACCTTTATCATCGGATGCAAATGAAAGTGATCCTTCTCCGAGTGGGAGCGACACTAATCTTCTTATTTCTGATGAGAGTGAGATGAATCTTGTTCCAAGTAAGAGCGAGATGAATTGGTCTTGTCCTAGTAGGAGCAAAATTCATCTAAACTGGATCAATATGAGATTATATGAATCTCAGTCAAGATATAGTGCTCCCACAAGATGGAAATGAGCCAAGAATTAGCTCTTTTATGCCCATTAAAGAATAAAATGAATAAATTCAATTAAAGAATAAATGGAGGCTAGGAGAATCAACCAAGTTTAGGAACTAGTTGATCTTCCAAAAGAACACAAAACTATTGAAACCAAATAGGGTCCAAAAGATAAACACAAGGCTTGTAGCATAGTTAAAATATATGACTCGACTTGTTTCTAATGTAACAGGAGTGATTGACTATGACGAGTATTTCTCACTTGTTATGTGGATTCACCTCTATGAGCTTAATTCTGACTATTGTTGATAGCTTGGATCTATAATTGCATCAAACAGATATGTAAAAACTGTCTTCTCTCAACGGAGAACTAAGCGAATAATTAATTTAGAATAACTTAAGGATTTCATCCAAAAGGCCACAAATATATGGTTTGTAGACTTTTGTAGTCTTGTTATGCCCACAAACAATCTTCAAGGCAATGGTATCTACGTTTTCTTAGTGTGGTCAATTCTATTGACTTCACGATGATTCACAAGGGATCATTATATTTATACTAAAAGATCTAAGAACCACTTTATACTTATGTCATTATATGTTGATGATATATTAATAACTGAAAGATAATTTGGAGTATATACACAAGGTAAACGCCTTGTTATCGTCTCACTTGGAGATGAATGATATGGGTAAAGATGCATATATTCTCGAACTAAAGATTTTCAGAAAATGTTTAAAGAAATTATTCTCTAAATGATTAAACTTGCTAAATTGTGACCATATTAAAACTCCAATGAATAAAAACATTGCCTTGTATGCTAGACTGTTTTCTATGACTCCAAAATAAGATGAACTAATAAGTAAAGTTCCTTATGCTATGTATAGTTGATAGTCTTATGCAAGATACGTTTGCTAGACTTGATATCTGTTTCACAATTGACTTGTATACAAATATAAAATCAATTTAAATCCAGCACACTGAAAATACAGTTAAAATGAATCATAAGGTACCATATGGAAACTTCTAATTATGTGCTTTGCCATAAGGGCATGGCATGGAACTGAGGGGATACATTGATGTTGATTGTAGATGAGATATGAACATGAGTAGGTCCATCTCTGAATGTGTTTTATTGCTCAATATGATGACATATTTTAGGCAATGAAAAACAATCACATTTAGCTTTATCCATGATGAGAGTTGATCTTGTGGCTCTCTCCTCAGTAGCACAATAGGATGTTTGGTTAAGAAAGTTATTGGATCAAGTGTTGATGCTATAATTAGTACTGAACTAGTGACAGTCTTTGCGACCGTCAAGCTGCTATCTGAGCACCACGAATCCTAAATATCATAGTAAATCCAAACACATTAATATTAAATTTAATTTTGTGATGACATAATTGCACGCAAAGAACTGAACATAAAGTATATCTGCACAAACGTTTGCAAAATCATTTACTCACTCAGATCCTAGAGATGTGTGTTTTCGTTCACACAAGATCTTGAGGATTGTGTAAACTTTAATATAAAGTCATTGGTTTTTTATTTATTTTTCCCAACGATCGGGTTTATTATTTTCTCAAAAATCAAATAAGTTTGATTTGCATACACTTATTATTTAGATGTTTGTGTACATTATTACTATGACTGCTTATTGTACATACATATTATGGAATGCTTCTGGTGCATTTTTTGATATTATTGAAAGGTATGTCGGGTAGATAGAGGTCAACCTTCTCACACAAGTGACCGCCTCCATCAATTTAGTATTTATGGGAGATTAGACGAGATCTTAAGCAAATCATCATAAGGATAATTTGAGAGCACATGGCTTAAAGATCCTTAGCGTCGTACAAGTAATGACAAAAGGTTATTATAGTGTTTTTATGGTGGAAATAAGTTTCACCTAGTCTACTTCGAGAGGCCAGATGTGAGTTCATGTTTATTGAGTAGATCAAGAAACTCAGTTCAGATACATATGGTGTATGAATATCATCTGTACAACATTATCTTATGAGATAAAGACATACGCGTCATGGGAAAAGAGTAAATGTTATAGCACATGTTTCATACCATGTGTGTAAATGTCAACCAAAAAGGGTTAACAGAAGTTTTATCTCGACTTATTATTGTGTGAGACCTTATTGAGTACCCTCACGGCTCTGATCAGTGGCTCGAAGCTTGGTTCGATGTTTGCTATCTTAGCATGCTATCAAATGACCATGAGAGATTCGGTTTGGCGAATCATGACTAGAGAGCTGAGTTGGATACAAGTTGAGAAACTCGTGATAAGAAGAAGATCATTAATGGAATCTCATTTAGTTTGTGTTTGCTAGTATGATTATGACTTATTGGTCATAATTGTGAACACGAGAACTATGATACATGAGATCAAAGTGTGATGTATCAATGTGATTTAATTGATCTAGGGAACTGAGCATATTTCTAATGATCTACTTGATGATATAAATGACGACAATGAAAGGCTATATATTCCTAACATATGTATAGGAAAGTGCTCTCATAGTATGCCGATCGCACGACCTATTTATCCTATATGAAATGATGCAAGAGAATTTCAAGGAGAATATGCTTCCCTTAGCTTAGTGAAGCTTAAGCACTCCCTTATGTTTAAGTGAGAGCTATTGGAAAATTGCTATTGGGCCGGGTCCACCCATAAGGGGTGCTAACTAGCCTGTTAACCCGTTAGATAGTCCTCCTCCTAAAACCGTATTACTAGCCTATAAATACACCATTATGGGTGTAGGAAGAAAGATGATCTTCCACACTAATAAATGTCTAGGGTTAGGGTTAATTCCTTGCATCAGTTAGAGGGATATCTAGGCTGTGAAAACATGGGAATTCATCCGCTTTGTGAGAATTCTCGACAACCGGTGACACGAGTCGTGGTTATTACATATCCGCTTCCGCTATGGAGAAACCTGTAAGTTTCCTAAACTAGTATTTTACGCTTTCAAATACCATACTACAGAGTATAATAAGCCTGGATTGTTGTTGATCCAGAGTGTACTTGGTCTCTCTTCAAATGAATTGTCAGTATTTAACTCAATGCATCAGGTAAACTAGAAATATGTGTCAAACAAAAAAGTTGCGCATTATTCATATGTTTGTGACTACTATTCTTATTGATCCATAATAACATGAGAGCGATAGAGTGAAGTACATATCAGTGATATGGGAGAAATGTACCAAGCGAATGTTGTTTTAGTGGAATATTCTGTTTCTCGTGACAAATATCTTTGATATCAATCCACATCGACTGGAGAGATTTGCTCAATGCACAGGCTCGTCAATCATATCTTTTGAAATATTAGAATGCGAGACGCTCAAGCAATGTGATTCCTTTTATTTTGAGAAGTTCCCAGAGGAACATGCCTCTTCTGGTTAGAGTGGGAAAACGCCTAGCAAAACACTGATGTTTATTAAGGGATGTTCTACTCATCTTGGATGTACAATGAGTATATTTACAGCTTTGTCTGTATTACTTTTGCTGATACAGAATTTAGATGGTTCCTCAAACATCAAAAGATTCACGGCCTAGGCATCGTCCTCTGATCCCAAATGTTGAGGCCATCTACCAAGATTTACTGACGAGTTTAAAACTACTAACAATGAGGCCTGTATGAAGCCCTAGTTGTAGGATTGGAACTCCCCTAAAATGGGAATCAAAAGTCTCAACATCTAGAGTGATTGTCAACTCGTCATGAGGAAAATTGACGGGTCATACGACACCAAAAATGCAAGAATGCAAGCCTACCTACAAATAACTCAAGGATTGATCACATCTTTCCTAGAAGTTAATTTCAAACACGTCGTGCGGGAAATAAATCAAGAGACAGATGCCCTTGCAGACCTTGATTCATCTATTCAGACAACTAGTTTGAAAACAATCCAGACATGTACCTCGAATGATCAACTGTAGATGCACAACTTTTCCAAGTCTTCAACACATGTCTCACCTAACACTGTGCAACGCAATTATCAAATATCTACAAGAAGGAACTCTACCATACGACAATCAGGCTCGACATCTTAAAAATAAAGTTTGCATGATTTTGCTTCGTCGATAACATATTATAATAAGGTCTTACATTGGACCACTCATGTGGTGAGTTGGTCAACAAGAAGGTGGATATTTCAGCAAGGAAATCCACAAAGGATAATGTGTCAATCATGTAAGCTGGAAACTGAAGTGTTAAATAATACATAAGTATACACGTGTATACCGTGTATATACATGCGATATACACGAGTATACCATGTATACTTATGATACGTGTGTCACGGTTTTTGTATGTAGGATGCCCACGGTTTGGGCATTATTGGTAAGGTTTATTGTAATAGTTTAGGGTAAATATTACATTAATTAGTATTGTACACTTATCATAGTTGTAGGATTCTTGTACAACTAGAATAGGGTTTTGAGATTTGAATAGGAATATGATTCTCCTATTAAGGAAATTGTATATTGTATATATTCTCTTTCATTAATGAAAATAATCAAGGAATTATTTCTTTCATGGTATCAGAAGTCTAGGTGTTAATATCCTCTCCCAAATTCTCCAACTTTTTCGTCGACCTCCCTTGAATTTCTGAGGCCCTTGCTCTCATTTTTCGTGCCGACGAGATCCTCCTTCTTCCCAAATTTCTCTTCCAAAATCCCTACATCACGTCTTGCGTTGCTATTATGGCTAAGAATATGTTTCACCCTGCCCTCACTGTTTCTAACATCAAGAATCACATCCCTATCATTCTTGAACTAGAAAACGTCCAGTACGCAACGTGGGCCGAACTGTTCAAAGTTCATGCATGCTCGCATCAAGTTCTCCATCATATTATCCCCGCGGCTCCTACAGATACAGGGGTGCCAAAATCCGAGGATGATCCTAAGTTATGGACAACACTTGATGCTACTATTCTTTAGTGGATTTATTCCACTATCTCTATCGACCTGTTGCAAACGATTATCGAATCAGACGCTACGACAGTGGCAGCTTGGAATAGGGTATGTGATATATTCCAAGATAATCAAAATTCGCGTGTTGTTACCTTGGAGCATAAATTCTCCCACGTCAATATGGAAGATTTCCCTAATGTTTCAACATATTGCAAAAGGTTGAAGGAATTGGCGGACCAACTCAGTAATGTTGGTGCGCCCATTACAAATGATCATCTTGTCCTTCAGATGGTCGCATGCCTATATGAGGCCTATAATGGTATTAGCACGCTTCTTCGTCAGAGCAGTCCTTTTCCATAATTTTATTAGGCTTGTTCTATGCTTACGCTTTAAGAAGCCGGCTTGGCCAAAAAGAAAGCTATCGGTGCTAATCCCGTAATCATGATGACGTCCTCTACAAATTCTCTGAGTTTTGTTGATAATTCGAGCCAAACCCGTGCTCCCAAGGGTGGCAATAATAATTGGAAAAATAATGGCAAAAACCGCGAGGGAAAATCCGGTGGTTCCGGTGGTAGCAGCAGCAGACAGAACACTGGCGGTGGGTCCCGACACGGTAACAGTGGGCCACAGCCCCACTGGTCCCAGACCTGGGCCCCCCTGGCAGTGGGCAATGGCCCAATGGGTCACAATTTCCGGCGTTCCCAACTTCTGGTCAGTGGGCTGGCCAGCATATGTCTTGGCCCAATATGCAGTGGCCTAATTTCTGTAACTCTTCTGGGCTGGGGCAGCCAGCAAGGGTGCTTGGGCCTCGGCCTCTGCAAGCCCATCATGCAGCAGGTCCCACCGAAACCGACATTGAAGCGTGATGTACACACTTGGATTAAATCCACCCGACGCTAATTGGTACATGGACACCGGCGCCATAACCCACATGACATCCGACCAAGATACTCTCTCGTCTTATTCTAATCTGAGCAGTAATCGTGGTATAATTGTTGGTAATGGTAATTCAATTCCAATTCGTGGTTATGGTCATAAAACTTTGTCTCCCCCGCATCCACCCCTTATCTTGAAAAATACTCTTCATGCCCCTAAATTGATTAAAAATTGGTGTCTGTCCGTAAATTTACCACTGATAATTCCGTTTCCGTTGAATTTGATCCGTTTGGGTTTTTTGTGAAGGATTTCAAGATGGGGAGTCATCTAATGTGGTGTGATAGTACAGGAAATATTTATCCTATTACGACGTATTCCGGTCTCTCGAGTCAAGCCTTGCCATCAACTTTTGCAGCTCTTGCTCCTTCCTTGTGGCATGCTCGTCTAGGTCATCCGGGGTCATCCATTTTGTCTTCTTTAGATAAAAATAATTTTATTTCTTGTAAGGGCATGCGTAGTACTCCGAATTGTCAATCTTGCTCTTTAGGAAAACATGTTAGGTTGCCATTTGATGAATCTAATTCTCATACTTTAATGTCATTCGATATTATTCATAGTGATTTATGGACTTCTCCTGTTCTCAGTTCTTTGGGTCATCGTTATTATGCTTTATTTTTTATGATTACTCTAAATTTTTATGGACGTTTCCATAGCGAAAAAATCTCAAGTGTAATGGAAATTTTATGCTAATAATGGAATCAATTTTCACTTTTCTTGTCCTCATACGTCTTCACAAAATGGGAAAGCCGAACGCAAAATTCGTACCATTAATAACATTGTCCGAACCTTATTGCTTCATGCTTCTGTATCCCCATATTTTCGGCATCATGCTCTACCAATGGCTACATATCTCCTTAACATTCTTCCTTCCAAAGGTTTGACATATACGTCCCCTCTTCAAATTTTATATAATAACTCATTTGTATTCACATCTTAGGGTCTTTGGGTGCTTGTGTTATCCACTTTTTTCATCCACCACAATTAACAAACTTCAGGTCCGGTCTACCCCTTGTGTGTTTTTGGGGCTTCCGCCAAATCATCGTGGCTACAAATGTTTTGATTTATCACCTAATAAAATCATCATTAGTCGCCATGTAATTTTTGAGGAATCCAAATTTCCGTTTGCTAAGGTTAGTACTCCCGTGCCTAGTTCGTATAATTTTTTAGATGATGATATATCCCCATTTATTATTCACCATTTTTCGAACGTATCCCGCACCCCAAATCCGCCAGCGGGCCCACTGCCCACTGGTCCTCTAGTCACAGCATCACCTCCAGTTCTGAGTCCAGTGACTGGGCCAACCATTCTGCCCAGTTCTGGCCCAGTTTTGTGCCCGGTTAACGGGTCTAGTACTGGCCCAAGTCTTGCTTCCAATTCTGGCCCATTCCGTTATACTGTTCCCGGGTCCAATACTGGCCCAGTCCTTGATCCGGTCTCGGTTCATGCTAGTCTCCTTGTTGGGCCAGTAAACCCACTGTCTGCCGGCCAGTCCGTCACGTGTCCCGATATTTCTCAAAATCCGTCCAATTCTTCCCCGAGTCAAAGGCCAGTCATTCGTAGTCAATAGGGTATTTTTACACCAAAAAGACATTTTAATTTAAATTCTAATGTTCTTAAATCACCCTTACCTCGTAATCATGTGTTTGCCTTAAATGACCCGAATTGGAAAATTTCTATGACCGACGAATATAATGCCCTTATTGCTAATAAGGCATAGGAGTTGGTTCCCCGTCCATCCGGTGTTAATATTATTCAGTCTATGTGGATTTTTGCTCATAAGGACAATTCTGATGGATCTTTTGCAAGGCACAAGGCTCATCTTGTAAGTGATGGTAAGACGCAACAGGTTGGTGTGGATCGTGGTAAGACGTTTAGTCCGGTGGTCAAGCCGGATACCATTCGCACTGTGCTTAGCTTGGCTCTTTCGAAAGCATGGCCCATTCATCAGTTAGATGTGAAGAATGCTTTCTTACATGGTGACCTCAAGGAGACAGTCTATATGTATCAGCTCTTGGGGTTTAGGGATCCCAAATATCCTCCTCATTTCTGTTTGTTGAAAAAGTCTTTGTATGGGCTTAAGCAGTCTCCACGGGTTTGGTATAAGAGGTTTGCCGACTATGTTTCGACTATTGGGTTCTCTCACAGCAGGTCTGATAATTCATTGTTCATTTATCATCGTGGTTCTTCATTGGCTTATATACTATTTTATGTGGATGATATTATCTTGACTGCCTCTTCTGATGCATTACGCCAGTCTATTATAACAATGCTCAGTTCTGAGTTTGCTATTAAAGACTTGGGGCCCTTGAGTTACTTTTTAGGGAATGTTGTCACTCGTCATGCAAGTGGGTTGTTCTTATACCAGAGGAAGTATGCAGCTGAGATCATCAAGAAGGCTGGGATGTCATCCTGTAAGTCAATTTCCACTCCGGTTGATACTAAACCTAAGTTGGGTGCTGCGACTGGCTCACCTTATGAGGATCTGACCCGCTATCGCATTCTTGTAGGGGCCCTTCAGTATCTTACGTTCACGAGACCAGATATTACGTATGCAGTACATTAGATGTGTTTGTTTATGCACGATCCCAGGGTTAAGCACATGAATGCGCTAAAACGCATTATTCGGTACATCCAGGGGACACTTGACTATGGATTACATTTATATCATTTATCGACGTCTACACTTGTCTCGTATACAGATGTTGATTGGGGTGGCTGTCCGGACACCATGCGGTCTACGTCTGGCTATTGTATGTTTCTTGGTAATAACTTGGTCTCTTGGTCTGTAAAATGTTAGTCGACTTTATCACGCTCGAGTGCAGAGGCCGAGTATCGAGGGGTAGCCAATGTGGTCTCTGAATCCTGTTGGTTACGTAATCTTCTTTTAGAACTTCATTGTCCTATTCGGAAAGCTACCTTAGTTTATTATGATAATGTTAGTGCCATCTACCTTTCTAGTAATCCGGTTCAGCACCAGCGCACTAAACATGTCGAGATGGACATTCACTTTGTTCGAGAAAAGGTAGCTCGTGGACAAGTATGCGTCTGTCATGTCCCTTCCAGGTATCAGATTGCAGACATCTTTACAAAAGGTCTTCCCACGGTCCTTTTTGAAGATTTTTGAGACAGTCTCAGCATACGAAGATCGCCCGCTATGACTGCGGGGGTGTGTTAAATAATACATAAGTATACACGTGTATACCATGTATATACATGTGATATACACGAGTATACCGTGTATACTTTTTTTTATAATCCACAGCCTCGCAGCTTGTGGCATATTTATTTATAACAAAATGAAAATACAAAGGGCCCCAAAGGGAAAGTATAAGCAGGGGGAACTCATCCTATTACCCCACTAGACTACTCATATTGGGACTAAAAGAAACTAGCATGAATGTAGAAAAAATGAACTTGACAGAACCAAGTATTCTATGATCATCACAGAGTTTATAATACACTCTATGATGATATTACAAATGATGATGCTAACATAATGATAAAATAGTATATCCACAAAGTTATGATCATCTACCTCTGGGCTTATAAAATCCTCCACCTGCTTGCATCTTTTCCTTCTCATCCACCGAGATATTCACGAAACTTGATCATTTCTTCTTATAGTTGATCAAGTATTCAGGAGGCCCTGTATACTTTGATGGGTCCCTCATTTTGGATGCATCAAATGAAAATGCTTTCTTTTTTGCCTCTCTCATCGACATTTGCCTCAAGTCCGGCATTTTACCATTCCAGTTGTTCTTCCTTGTGTACTTTTTCCTTGTACCCTCTACATTTCTGGGAGATAAATTCCCATTCTTGATAATATTTTTGCGATATGGAGCAATGGATTCCTCATCGGAGTCCGACCAATCTGTTCTGTTAGCAACATTACCAAAAGGGTCAGACATTACCTGTCGTTGTTTGTCTTGGCGCTTCGCTTTTGCATATAACTCTCCCACTGTCTTGCCACCCATCTCGTCCACATTACCAAGTCCCCCATGCACAGGACCCTCCAGTAACTGTACCTGACATGAAACATCTTCAACGGCAAGCGACTTTGCTTCCTCCTCAATGATTGTGGGGCGGGTCGGGTTGCGAGTGGGTAGGGTTATGTATGGAGGTGATCTCGGGTCAGGTAGGGTTTGGTGAGTTAGGTTTGCGACGGTTTTGGTAGTAGGGTTTTTTTATGGGTAAGTGGTTTTCGATTGGGGTTTTCTGGTATGGGTTCCGACAATAGTGGTTGATGGAATTAGGGTGTCGGTAGTAAAAATTTTTGTAGGGTTAGGGTTCCCTAAATTTGGTTATGGGTTAGGGTTTTGGTGGGCGGTATTAGGGTTTATGGGTATTGTGTGTGGGCTCGAGGGGTTTGCGGTAGGGTTTTGGGTCAACAGAACTATTTCTGATACCACAACAGTGTTCCCGACGGTAGTGGTTGTCGGAATCACTGTTCCAGTGGCTGGAATAGTAGTTCCATTGGATTTGGACGATTGATTTTGGTTTGGATTCTTGTTTTTCTTGTTTTTTTTGCCGGTAACAGTGGTCCATTCTTGTTTGGATTAGGGTTTGAATTTTTAGGCAATGTGTGAGGGTTTTGATGGCTAGGGTTAGACAAAGAAGGAGTAGGGTTTGTGGCCTTACCTTTGCCCTTAGCTGCCGCCGCCGTGCCGCCTCCATCTTCTTTCTCTTTTTCCGGCCGCAACTCCGGATTGTGCTTCCAACACCCTTTGATATCATGGCCTTGTAATTTACAAGTGGTGCAAAATTTTGGCAAGAAATCATACCTAATTTTGCCTGAAAGTGTTTAACTTCTTCCCCTTCCACAATTTGAATATATTTTTGTGGATGCTTCTTAAGAAAATCGGCCTCCACCTTTACCCTAGCACAACTAGGTCTTGTTTTGTTCAAAGTAGTCGCATCAATAGAAATAGGTTTCCCCACTGATGAAGCTAGAGAGAACAAAGTTGACTAACAAAAGAAGTTTGGAGGCAAATTTGGGAATGAGAGCCAAATCACTGACATGCTCGTCTCTTCCTCCGAATTAAACCACATATCTCATTTGAAAGTTCTCATAAAAAAGGATTTGGTGTTCTCCTTAATCCAAAAATTAGGTCTCGGTATCAACATGACATAATCTTCTTCGATTGTGCATCGAATCAAAACATGCCTATTGTGAAGAAGACCAATTCTCACTTTCGCCTTTAAATCACATTGTTTTGGAATTGCCGTCCTCAAATAATTGATTTCGGGCATTCCATGACTAAACTTACCAACCGCGGCATATTTCAATTCTTGTTGCACAATCAATGAAGCAACCTCTTGTTTATCAAACCTGAAAGAAATAATCCCTTGATTATTTTCATTAATTGAAAGACTATATATACAAGTTACATATGTCCATAATAGGAGAATCATAATCCTATTCTACTCCTAAAACCTTATTCTACTTGGACACTAACTATACAATTATGGTAATACAATTATGGTAAGTGTACAATACTATTTATACCATAATATTCCCTAATCTATTACCTAATCACGGTACACAACCGTGGAGCACTAATCCAAAATAATATATACAAACCTATATTTAACACTCCCCCACAGTCATAGCGGGCGGTCTTCGAACACTGAGACTATCCCTAAAATCTTCAAAGGGGACCGAGGGAAGACCCTTTGTAAAGATGTCGGCAATTTGATATCTTGACGGGACTTGGCAGATGCGTACCTGACCAAGAGAAACATTTTCTCGAACAAAATGAATGTCCATCTCGATATGTTTAGTGCGCTGGTGCTGAACCGGATTACCCGATAGATAGATGACACTAATATTATCACAATAAATCAAGGTTGCCTTCTGGATGGGACAATGAAGCTCCAAAAGCAAATTACGTAACCAATATGATTCCGAGACCACATTAGCGACCACTCGATACTCGGCCTCTGTACTGGATCAGGATAATGTCGACTGATGTTTCGCTGACCACGAGACTAGGTTATTGTCAAGAAACATACAATAGCCAGACGTAGACCGTTTGGTGTCCGGACAGCTACCCCAATCAGCATCCGTATACGAGACAAGTGTGGATGTCGAAGAGAGATATAACTGCAAACCATAGTCCATCGTCCCCTGAATATACCAAATGATGCGTTTGAGTGCATTCATGTGCTCAACTCGGGGATTATGCATAAACAAACACACATGCTAGAAAGCATACGTAATATCTGGCCTCGTGAATATAAGATACTGAAGGGCCCCTGCAGGACTGCGATAGCGGGTCGGATCCTCATATGGTATGCCGGCCGCGGCACTAAGCTTGGGCTTAGTATCAACTGGAGTGGAAGTGGACTTACAGGATGACATCCCAGCCCTCTCAATGATCTCAGCTGCATACTTCCTTTGAGACAAGAACAACCCACCTGCATGACGAGTGATAGCAATCTCCAAAAAATAACTCAAGGGCCCCAATTCTTTAATAGAAAACTCAGAGATGAGCATTTTCATGATAGACTGGCGTAGGGCATCGGAAAAGGCAGTCAAAATAATATCTTCCACATATAACAGAATATAGGCCAAGGACGAACCACGACGGTAGATGAATAAGGAATTATCCGACCTGTTGTGAGTGAATCCAATCGTCGAAACATAGTCGGCAAACCGTGTATACCAGGCCCGTGGAGACTAGTTAAGCCTATATAAGGACTTCTTCAACAAAAAAACATGATGCGGATGTTTGGGATCCCTAAATCCCAAAGGCTGATGCATATAGACTGTTTCCTTGAGATCACCATGTAGGAACGCATTCTTTACATCTAACTGATGAATCGGCCATGCTTTCGAAAGAACCAAGATAAGCACAGTGTGAATGGTAGTTGGCTTGACCACCGGGCTAAACGTCTTACCACAATCTACTCCAACCTGCTGAGTCTTACCATCACCCATAAGCCGCGCCTTATGTCGGGCAAATGAACCATCTGAATTTTTTTTATAAGCAAAAATTCACATAGACCTAATAATGTTAATACCGGATGGATGGGGTACCAACTCCCACGTCTTATTATCAATAAGAGCATTATATTCATCAGTCATAGCAAATTTCAAATTCGAGTCATTTAAAGCAGGCACAGGATTCTAGGGTAAGGGTGATTTAAGAACATTAGAATGTAAATTAAAATGTCCTTTTGGTTTAAAAACACCCTGTTGGCTATGAGTGACCAGACTATGACTCGAGAAAGAAGTGGATGGATTTTGGGAATTCGCTGGACTCGGGACGGACTGGCCAGCAGGCAGTGGGCCTGCTGACCCAACACGGTGAACAAGGACTAGACTAGTTGCGGGAGTGGGCTGGACTGGACCTGAAACAGGCCCAGTGATTATACTAGGTACTGTAGTCCGTGACGGGCAGTGGGGCCATCATCCAAAAAATTATACGAACTAGGCACGGGAGTACTACCCTTAGCAAACGGGAATTGAGTTTCATCAAAAAGTACATGGCGACTAATGATGATTTTATTAGATGACAAATCAAAACTTTTGTAGCCACAATGATTAGACGGATAGCCCCAAAACACACAAGGGATAGACCGAGCCTAAAGTTTGTTAATTGTGGTGGACGAAAATAACAGATAACGCAAACACCCGAAGATGAGAATATGAATGAGTCTTATTATATAGAATTTGAATTGGGGAAGAATGTCAAACCTTTGGAAGGAATTATGTTAAGGAGATATGCAGCCATTTGAAGAGCATGATGCCAAAAAGACGGGGGTACGGAAGCATGAATCAATAAAGTTCGGACAATGTTATTTATGGTACGAATTTTGCTTTCGTCTTTCCCATTTTGTGAAGACGTATGAGGACAAGAAAAATGAAAATTGATCCCATTATTTGCACAAAATTACCGAAACACCCCATTGTCATACTCTTTGCCATTATCACATTGGATATTTTTTATTTCACGTTCGAATTAGGTTCTAATGAATTCTCTAAATTTTATTAAGATGGAAAAAACTTGAGATATTTTTGCTATTGGAAAAGTCCACAAGAATTTAGAATAATCATCCAAAAAGAGAACATAATACCGATGACCCAAAGAACTAAGAACAGGAGACGTTCATAGATCACTATATGTAGTATCAAAAGGCATTAAAGTATGAGAATTAGAGTCTACAAATGGCAACTTAACTATTTTCAACAAGATTGACAATTCGGAGTGCGACGCTCACCCTTACAAGATATAGAATTGTTTTTCTCTAAGGAAGACAAAATAGACGATCCCGGATGACCTAGACGAGCATGCCACAAGGAAGGAACAAGGGCTGCAAATGCTAATGGCAAGGCTTGACTCGATGGATCGGAACATCGCGTGATAGGATAAAGATCTCCCCTACTATCACACCTCATGAGAGGACTCCCCGTTTTGAAATCCTTCACAGAGAACCCAAATGGATCAAATTCTATGGACACAGAATTATCAATGGTGAATTTTCTGACAGACACCAAATTTTTAATCAATTTTGGAGCGTGAAGGGTATTTTTCAAAATAAGAGGTGGATGAGGGGGAGACAATGTTTTATGACCATAACCACGAATTGGAATTGAATTACCATTACCAAAAATTATACCACGATTGTTGCTAAAATTGGAATAAGACGAGAGAGTACCTGAATAGGATGTCATGTGAGTAGTGGCGCTAGTGTCCATGTACCAATTTGGGTCCGAAAGATTTATTCCAAGCGTGTGCATCGCGGCTTCGATATAGGTAGAAGTGGGGCCCGCTACATGATGGGTTTGGTGAGGCCCAGGCCTGACTCCCTGCTGACCCGTTACCCCACTGGATCGCTGGACCGAGATTGGGCTGGAGTAGCTAGGCTGAAAAGAAGGCTGAATTTAGGCCTAATAACCGTGGGGCTGGAGGCGCTGAAAAGCCGAGATTGTTGGGCCACTACCTACTGGTCCAGGCCCACGTCCAGGGGGCCCAAGGCTGGGACCAGTGGGGCTAAGGCCCACTGTTGATGGGGTGGGGCCTACTGCCGCCGGTACTGCTGACGTTACCACTGCGGTTTCTTCCATTATTTTTTCTAGTATTCTTGCCACCACCGTGAGCACGGTTTTGGCCCGAATTATCATCACACCTTGGAGAATTTGTGGAGGACGTCATCATGACCACGGGACTTCCCCGATAGCCGCTTTTTTAGCCAATCCGGCTTCTTTCGAAGTAAGCATGGAGCGGGCTTGATAGAACATTGGGAGAGGGTTACTTTGACGAAGTAGGGTCCCAACGCCACTAAATGCCTCGGAGAGGCCAGCAACCATCTGTAGAACCAGACGATCTTCACTAACGGGCGCACCAACGTTACGTAGTTGGTCCACCAATTCCTTCAACCTTTTGCAATATGCTGAAACATTCAAGAAATTTTCCATGTTGACGTCGGAAAAATCTTGCTCAAGAGTAACAGCTCTGGAATTCTGATTATCTTGGAATATGTCACGCAACCTATCCCAAGCAGCCATTGCCGTAGCGTCTGGATCAATAATCATCTACAACAGGTCAATAAAGATAGTGGAATAAATCCACTGAAGGACGGTGGCATCAAGCGTTGTCCATAACTTAGGATCATCCTCACATCGAGGCACCTCCGTATCCTCAGGAGCTGCGGGGATTATGTGATGTATGACTTGATGCGAGCGAGCGTGAATTTTAAACAACTCGGCCCACGTCACGTATTGGACGTTTTCTATTTCAAGAATGAGAGGTATGTGATTCTTGATGTTAGAAACAACACGGGCAGGATAAAATGTGCTCTTTGTCGTCGACATAACGAAAGAACAATAGGTGATTTTGTAGAAAATTTGGGAAGAGATGAGGCAAAATTTAACACGAAATCGGAAGAAGGGGCACGGAAATTGATGTAGTTTTTGGACGAGATGTGGCACGAAAAAGCGAGAGAAGTTTTGGAGAAAAGCAGAAGCAATTTAGTCCTAGACTTCTAATACCATGAAAGAAATAATCCCTTGATTATTTTCATTAATTGAAAGACTATATATACAAGTTACATATGTCCATAATAGGAGAATTCTATTCCTATTCTACTCCTAAAACCTTATTCTACTTGGACACTAACTATACAATTATGGTAAGTGCAATACTATTTACACCATAATATTCCCTAACCTATTACCTAATCACGGTACACAACCGTGGAGCACTAATCCAAAATAATATATACAAACCTATATTTAACAAAACCGAATAGTTGGGTCTCCATGTAGGTATGTTATTGGTTTTTGTGGAATGGAAAAGGTAGGGTTTTGGCCTTGAGAACTCACGGCCACAAGGTTTCCGCCACCAAAAGTTATATTGGTAGTGGGGTTTTGTGGGATGGGTATCGATTGAGTGATGAGATTAGCGTATGTTATGGGTGGGGTTAGGGTCGCCGGAGGCTGGGCGACCTCGGGAGGTGGCCGCCCATTGGTATAATGGCCGAAAAATGGCCGGTAATTACTAGCCAACTATTAAAAGAGATGCTCTTGAAATGGTTAAAAGTCGACAACAAGTGTCAAAGATACGGAAACCATTCATCCTTACCTTCCGCGCCTTTGCATTCCATTACATCTCCTTGGCCATTCATGAAATTGAGAATGAATATCATTGGTAAACTTCTACCGACCCCGAGCAAATGTGCGACATGCTTGCACTGAATTACTACTTCTCTAAATGGATCGAAGTTAAATCCTTCTCCAAACTTAGAGAATCAGAAATATTGAACTTCGTGTGAAAACACGTCTTGTGCGAATTTAGAATACCAAAGGAGATAGTATGTGATAACGGCTCACAGTTCAGCTGAAACGATTATAATAATGATAAAAAAAAATTCTAGGTTCGTAATATTTTTAAACAACACCGAACTCCCATTGAGCTGGAACGCGAACAACTTGTGAAGTTATACTACTTCTAAGTTCATAATATTTCCTTTGATTTCCTATGATTACAGTTACTAACATTTTATAAAGAAATCAAAGAGAATGATAACTAACTCTATTTAATAACAAATTCATTGGTAACCTACCAGAAATGTTAAGTAACTTGCGATAATAATTACATTGATGATATAAAAATTCATTATATTGTCGGTGCATATAATTTAATTACAAGAAAACATATAGATTGGGAGAGCACTGCTTGGAATTTTATAAAATTGCAACAATTGAAGGTGAAGTCTATGTATATTACACGAAGATGAATATCATTCTGCATATTGTAGGATAGACTTAATTCTCTAATTCTAGCGATTAAAGGTAATTGATAACACACATGCTAGTACAAACCAACCTAAAATGAAATATCCCACCAATCTCGTTGGTTCCACATCCTCTGGTTCCTGCAATTGTGTTTACATGACAATAATAAACGTGAAGTATTGATAACTCAAGTTATAAGTATTTTCTGGCTGGCTGATGGGATAACTTATTCATAAATAAGGTTGTCCAGTGGGACGGGTCGGCCCGATCCCGCCCCGACCCGGCTCGATACCCGCCCGCCCTGTCCCGCCCCCCTTTAAAAAAAATAGCGGTAGCGGGTTCAAACTCGGGAAGGGACTAGGGCTCATCCCGCCCGTCCCAATCTCGCCCTAATCCGCTACCCGTCCCGCCCCGACCATGTCTGCCCTCGTCCCGACCCGTCCCTTTGCAAAAATAACCGTTGCACAACGGGTCAATTTCGATTTTGGCTGTTGGCAACGGCTAATAATGGCCATTTTGCCCCCCCCCCCCCCCCCCCCCCTTAATATTTATTTTTAACTCCTAAGTTAGTATATATACACTTTAACCCTATTTCTTAACTATAAATACCTCATTTTCCTCTTCATTTTTCTCACAAATCTTCCTACCATCTCTCTAATATATTTCTCTCTACAAGTCTACATTAAACACTAAATATTATATTTTATATCTAATTTCTGTCAAAGTTCAAAAATTGGGAGTGAAGTTGGCGACTAACTTGAGGATTATCGAGCAAAGTTTCAATTTTCAACCTCGATTACACGTCGACGTTACATGGATGTTTGGTATCTTAGTTCCTTCATTATATTTAATTATTTATTTTCATAATTATAACGGAACGAATTGGACGTTTTTCTGGTAGAGGTACTAGCGGTAAGTGTACATCTTTTAGTAATCCTAATGATGATAATTTCACTCATATAGATGAAACTCATTTTTTAATGTTAATATTAATATACCATTAGATCATGAGGTATATTTTGCATCTGAACCAGAATTTAATTTAGAAAATGAATTAGAAGATAATTTAGATAACACACCCACTAGTGCACCTCCACCTCAGGCTCAGACTGAGTCTCAGGCTGAAACAGAAACTGGAATGCCTCATATTCCCCCTAGTATGAGTCGGGGCCAAAAACAACAAAAATTAAAATCACCTGCATGATTTTTTTGATAGGGACATTCCTAATCAACTAGCTATATGTAAAATTTATCGCGAAGTTTATAAATTTAAAACTGAAAAAGGTCAAGGTAGGGACGGGGTGTTTAATGGGAAATGTAGAAAACTCTCACAAAGCAAGGTATAACCAATAATTAGCTGAAAAATCAGGTGTGCAAATGCCTTCTGAGTCGGGACAAGGTTCACATAGTGTCCCCGACCAAGTACAAGGTCGAATTAACCCGATGACGGGGGGAGTTATAGGTCCTAAATATGATAAACACAGATATAGGGAAAATTTAGCAAAATTAGTTGATGTGGAGGGTTTGCCTTTTTCATTTCCTTCCTCTCCTGGTTTTATTCATTACATTCGAGAAACATATAATCCTGCTTTTAACGGTTTTTCTAGATCAACTGTTAGAAGAGATGTTTTTTTAATTTGCACATGCATATCAACAATATTTACGTTATGCATTATATCATTTTATGGCAAAGTGACTATCACTTCTGATATAGGCTGTAGTACTAACTGTAATGATTATTTAACGGTTACATGTCATTGGATAGATCAGAATTGGTCTATGCAAAAATGTATATTAGCATATAGATATATTGATGATAGGCACACTGGAGCATTTATTTCAAGAAATATTCATGAAATTTGTGAATATTATGGAATTACTGATAAAATTATGACTATTACATTAGATAATGTTTCTTCTAATGATTATGTTGTAAACATTTTAAAAACTCGATTTACTCCATCTTTTCCCGATATTTTTCGTATTAGATGTGCATGTCATATTTATAACTTAGTTGTAAAGGATGACCTAAACCTTTTTAAAACATCCTTGATAAAGTACAATTTTCTATAAACTTTAGTTTTAAAGGTAATAAAATACAAAGATGCAAAGAGTATAAAAAACTTGTCATGATTGTGGATTACCTTATACAAAAAAATCTAGAAGACGTTACGACTAGGTGGAATTCTTATTATAAACAATTACTTGTTGCTCACGAGTATAAAAGACCTATAACTTTATTATTTAACTCTCATAATCAAAATCCAACGGATATGCTTGTAGATGATGATTGGGATAAGATTTTAGAACTTAATGTATTTTTAGAGAAAGTTTTTCTAGCTACTATGAAATTTTCTAGAATTTATTATCCTACTATTTCATCTAATGTTAGTTTATATAGCTCTAATATTTTTGTTACTTAATGAATATATGCAAAAATCCAACTTACAAGCCAGCTATTAAAAATTGTTTATAAAATTTTAAAAATATCCTATTCCCACTATTTATTTTATTGGTGTTGTATTAAATTTTACTATCAAAGTAGACGGTTGTAAATCACTTGTTGAAATGATTTATGAAAGCTTAGAAATACTTCCAACAGACCCAACTGAAGAAACAACTGACGACCCAACTAAAGAAGAAGTTATGTCTAGCATACACACCGAATGCAATATATATATATATATATATATATATATATATATATATATATATATATATATATATATATATATTATTACCAAGAGCAAAGTGTAAATAATCAATCGGCTTATGTACCATCTTCTAGTACTTCACTTTGCAACCTAATAAAAGACATGATGCTTCGTTTCTAGTAGTCAAGACCTTAGAAATAGAATGTACAATGGTTCAAGTTCTTCACAAATTAGCGAGTTTGATGTTTATGTTTTGCAGGGTGTTGTACCGTACAAATCAATTGTCAATGAAGATGGACGTGAAGACTTGCTGAAATACTGGAGGGAGAATGAGAAGACATTTTCGACACTATCAAAGATGGCCTGAGATGTGTTGAATATTCAAGCGTCATCAACATCTCCTGAAAGCGCTTTTTCTGCTGGAAGGTTTCAAATAGGAGAGCACAAATACTCATTGGCGGGAGACAGCTTGGAGATTGCAGTTTTATTCAGAGATTGAATTAGAGCGGAGCGTAGAAGGTGCGGTCAACCAGAGATCAACGAAGAAGACGACTACAACTACAACGAAATCTTATCTGAGGGAGCAGGAAGCAACGTCGAACAATTTGACCAACAATTTTCAACTCCAATAGAAGATCCTCAAGAGATTGTGAGGAAATTAGAAAGAGTATGGTTGAATATGTAATTTTTTAATGACAATTTTATTATGTGATTTGCAACTTTTGAACTACAAAACAACGTTGCAATTTTGAAATTATATTACAAAAAAAATCATATTTCTATTAAATAATATAAGAGGCACAAAAATAGCATTGGGATATTTTTATTCACTATCTTGTTCAATTATTTAAGTGTTTAAATATATATTTTTTTAAAATTAAGTGTCTAAACAAAATTTAAAATTCCCCTACCCGACCCGACCCGACCCCCCGAAAACCCGTCCCCTCTTCCGGCGGGATATGGGATGGGATGGGACCTCTTCCCGTCCCCTTATCCCGGGTCGCCTGGCCCGCCAAGTCCCGATCTCGACCCCCACTCCGTCCCCCGAAATCTCGTCCCGTCCCGCCCGGACCCGGCTCACTGGCCACCCCTATTCATAAATAGTGAGACATAGTTAAATAATACTTCCTCCGTCTCAATTTATGTGACACTTTTCGAGTTTCGAGATACAAATAAATTTTTCTTTGATGAAATTTTTTCATATGTCTTTTAAATAATTCAAATTTGTTAATTATTGTGATTTTTAATATTTTTATGTACTTTTCATATATGTAAAAACTTTTAAATTTATATCTAGCTTCACGGTCAAAATTAAGAAATTTAATCTTCAAATTCGAAAAGTGACACATTAGTTGAAAGAGAAAGAATAACTTATTTGCATGAATAATCAAACACTCTTCCATGTTTAATTAATAAACATATAAAAAGCAATAATTTAATTAACTAGTACCTGAGGAGGAGGAGTTCCTGAGGACAATGGAGTTTTATCAACCTCAAATGGCCACTTGTAATTACCCGTTTCCTCACTCCTTACCAAGCTCCAATCATACAGCCTTCGCTCCTCCGGTATTGACAAAATTGAATATGATTCCTATATATTGTCAAAAAGAAAATTTATCTCTAAAACTTTCTCAATTAAAAGGAAATAAATTACACGAAATCAAATTAATTAGTAATACTTTTAGGAGCTCAAGCTTCTTGTTAAGCTCTTCTTCTACCAATCCCTCATTCATAATTTCTTCAACCTTCTTATTGTAGGCAACTGGTACCTACATATATTGTAGCAATAACAACAAACATAAAATCATGTTGCTTTGATTAAAAAAAAACATCAAACCATGTTTTAATTTCTATTTTATTAATGGGTTGGGTGGAGAAGAGAGAAAAACAAAAGAGATGTGTGGACCTCAGCATATGAACATTTTCTTGGAAGTCCTAGTCTTCCATAGTGATCTATATCTGTTATTGCTGCACTCTAAAATCAAACTTGTTAGTCAAATGATTACTCACAAGGGGAAAACAAAATCATAGTCATTAAATAAGGTGAACAAATCTTTATAATCTTGAAAAGGAAAGAATTTCTAGACAGTTTTGCACTGTCATGTGACTAAAGATTAACTACTTGTAACTGCTCATAATAAGTGAAATTCTACTACAAAATATAAGTTTGTATAAGTAAAATCCAAGGAAAAAACAGTGATAGTAGTAGTAAATAATGCACCTATGCCGAGAATAGCTTTTTCAACATTAAGAGCTGAGATAATAGAGGGGTGTCCTGGTGGAAGTTCAATAGGTGAGGTTTCATCTGTGCCTATAGCTGCAGCTTCGCTGCTCGAGTTTCGAACTAACACCAATTTTCTGCTCTTTTTTGCGCAACTTATAGAACAAGGTATGGAGATGTAATTGTGAGTTGTAATTGTTGGAGATGATGATGATGGGAATTTTTGGCTGTAATTGTAGGGAGTTGCAGCCATATTTTCTTGTTAATTATTCTTGCATCCTTCTTCACATTCTGTTACTGATTAAGATAAAGTTATTGGCAATCCAGTGCCAATCATTCTGTGGCCTCTATGTTTTCTAGAAATTAGGATTTGTTAGTATTGTCAATCTGTATTAAAACAAAAAGTCGTTGTAGTATAGTGGTAAGTATTCCCGCCTGTCACGCGGGTGACCCGGGTTCGATCCCCGGCAACGGCGCTTAATTTTTGTTTTTTCCATTTCGTTTCATATAAAGCGGAAGAGCCTTGCCTCTCCTGAATTAACATTCAAGCAAATAGCAAATACGTTTCTCTTATTTGCTTGCACATATTTTCTCAGGTGATTGAGTAAAATCATATGTCCATATTGTCATGTCTACATATATAAAACGAAAAAAAAGATCAAATAGCACATCCCCTTATCTCAAATTTAGACGAAATGAGAAAAAATTGGTTAAAAAAATCTTGTATTTTAGCCCGCGTTTTGTTTGATCAGAATAATTACAACACTGTAAGAAGTTATTTTTACCAATTACCTCTATAGTATTCCAACGTGATATACTTTTGTAACCACCACCGTCCGCTTCCTAACTATTCCATGCAACCACCATCCGCCACCCAAACATATTCTCATTCTCCTTTACCCAACTGAAATATAAACAACAGAAATCATGAAAATTTATAGAGTAAACTAAAAAAAGCTAGCTACGTGCAATATCCTAATCCTTCTTTTTGAGAATATTAATCTCGTTCCTGGATTTAAAAAATTTCATAGGACCATTTAGTCTGTTGGGACTCCAGAGAAGAAATCACAATATATTCAGCATGTTGCGTTTTTTTTTTTTTTTTTTTGGAGAATAGTCTCGCATGTGAGATGATATTAATCTCCCTTGGGGAGTCTTTCATTAATATCAAGGTATATATAGAGTACAATAATCATCCCTTATACAATAGGAATCATAAGCCTATACAAAAGAGGAATCCTAGTCTTACCATAATTATATTTACACAATATATGAAAATATTCTAATTATGGGTAGGGAATATATTGTTTCCTATATTTACACGTTTACACACCCCTCGGTCGGAGCGGGAGGAGGCGGGACGCCGAGACCGGATCTCGAAGTCAAGAAATAACCGTCTCGGGAAGTCCTTTGGTAAATATGTACGCATACGATAGGATTATGGAACATGTAACACTCGACATGGCCTAACGCAACTTTCTCACGAACGAAGTGTAGGTCTATCTCAATATGCTTGGTTCGCTGATGTTGAACCGGATTATGAGAAAGATAGATGGCAAGAGATGTTATCACAATACACAATAGATGCCTGACACAAAGGACACTGAAGTTCTATCAGTAAATTTCTGAGCCAACAAATCTCAGCTACTACATTTGCAACGCCTCTTTACTCAGCCTCGGCCCTGGAGCGAGATAGGGTAGCCCGTCGCTTGCGGACCAAGAAATCGAGATTATCCCCTAATAAAACACAAAAGCCGGAGGTGGAGCGTCGCGTGTCCGGACACCCCGCCCAATCTGCATCCGTATATGAAAGCAACTGTCCGGTGCGAGAGGGGTATAGGTGCAAACCATAATCAAGAGTGCCCTTAATGTATCGAATGATACGCTTAAGAGCAATGAAATGAGACTCCCGGGGCATGCATGAATAAGCACACTGCTTGAACATCATAAGTTATGTCTGGCTCCGTGAATGTGAGATCGAAGTGCACTGCAAGGCTTCTATACGAGTAGGATCGATACGGAGCACCATCCATAGCACTGAGCTTAGATTTGGAATCAACTGGAGTAGGTACCTCTTTGCAGTTCGCCATTTTAGCCCTGTACACAATCTCTTCTGCATACTTACGCTGACACAAGAACATATGATTGGCAGACCTGGTCACTGATATCCCCAAAAAGTAACTCAGCTTCCCCAAATCAGTCATTGCAAATTCGGACTTGAGAAAGACAATACTCTCATTTTTCAATCCGTCGGAGGAGGCAGTAAGAACAATATCATCCACGTAAAGTAATAAGTAAGCAATGCTACTACCTCGATGAAAAATGAAAAGTGATGTATCACTCTTGCTGCATACAAACACAATCTGCAAGATATACCTGGCAAATCGATCATACCACGCACGGGGGGCCTGCTTCAGGCCATATAGTGACTTACGAAGATGGCACACATAGTGAGGAACTGCTGGATGGGTTAACCTTGGTGGATGATGAATGTAGACTGTCTCTCTCAGATCCCTATGTAAGAATGCATTCTTCACATCAAGCTGATGGATCGGCCAGTGTTTGCCCATGGCAATACTCAAAACTGTGCGGATGGTAGCCGGTTTGACAACCGGGCTGAAGGTCTCACCACAATCAATGCCCTCCTGCTGATTTGTGCCATTAGCCACAAGACAGGCCTTATACCTCTCAAGATCCCCATTGTCTCTGAACTTGTGACGAAATAGCCACATACAACGAATGACATTCACCCCCTCAGGTCTAGGTACTAGATCCCACGTGTGCTGTTTAGTTAAAGTATTGAATTCCTCATACATAGCCGCATTCCAATTAGGGTCTTGTTTTGCCAATTTTGGGTTCTTTGGAAGTGGAGAGATGGTTTAGGCAGACAAGTTGAAATGGACTTTGGGTTTGAAGATTCCATGCTTTGAACGAGTTTCCATTGGATGGGTAGGGACAGTGGGTGGCGGAGTGGTGTCTGAGACGGGGGGTAAAGTCAGATAAGGAGAAGGTGGGGGCGAAGCCGTCGGAGGCGCCGCGGCTCCTGGATCGAGAGTCGCGTCGCTAGAAGGCTGACAGGCTTCTCTGAAGTTTGGACACCGCGATGCCTCAGCACAGGGCCGCGGCGCTGTCGACGGTGTTTCAAAATATTTCTCTCTGGAAATCAGGCGCCGCGGTGCCTCCCCTCGAGGCCGCGGCTCTGACGACGGAACAGAGGATGTGAGTTGTTCGATTATGAGGGGAGAGATGGCAGACTCGTCAAGAAATGAGTAGTCATATTTTTGGAATTTTGGAAGATTTGAAAACGGGAATGTGGTCTCGTCGAATGTGACGTGATGAGATATGTGGATCTACCGAGTCGACAAGTCATAGTATAGATAGCCCCTATGGTTCAGCGGGAATCCTAGAAAGACACATGGAGTGGACCTAGGAGTAATCTTGTGAGGGGCGGTGGGGCTAAGGTTGGGATAACACAGACAACCAAAAATTCGTAGATGATCATAAGAGGTGATTCTATGGTAGAGGATTTCGGTAGGGGTCATATTTTGAAGAGTGCTAGTAGGGAGAATATTTAGAGTGTATTCTAACATTTTAGCAGCATAGGCCCAGAAGGGTGGAGGGAGGGAGGCATGAATCAATAGGGTGCGAATCATATAGTTAATGGTGCGGATGATTGTTTTAGCTTTACCGTTTTGTGGTGAGGTGTGAGGGCAGGAGAAGCGAAAGACCATGCCATTATTGGTACATAAGCGGTGAAACATAGAGTTATTGAATTCACGACCATTATCGCACTGAAATGATTTTATGCCTTTTCCAAATTGTGTTTGAATGAACTTGCGAAACTCAAGAAATTTGACAAACACTTCCGATTTAAATTTAAGAGGGTATAACCAAATGTAGTGTGAAAAATCATCAAGCAACACAAGATAGTATTTATGACCGAGAGAACTAGAGATAGGAGTTTTCCATAAATCGGCATGTATGATATCAAAAGGAGCAAATGTAACACTAGTAGATGATTTGAACGGAAGACGAATATGTTTGCCTAAAGAGCAAGAAACACAATTTTGGGCAAGTTTCCCATTACAGGCAATGAAATTGTTGCCTCTAAGAAAATTAAAAACTGGGACTCCTGGATGACCAAGCCTATTATGCCAAGTTGAAGAAGAAACAACCGCTAGAGTGACGGGAGAGCAAGATCTGGCAGTGGAGGTGGAAGTGAATGGATAGAGATCCCTCGTGCTATTGCATCTCGTAAGAGGTGTCCCCGTATGAAGATCCTTCACAGTAAAACCAAAAGGGTCAAAATCCATAGAGACAAAATTATTACGAGTAAATTGACGGACAGATATGAGGTTCTTAATCATGTGTGGGGCATATAGGGTGTTTTTGAGGGAGAAGGGTGGATGAGGAGGTTGTGTGTATGAGGTACCATAACCCTTAACTGGAATGCGTTGTCCACTACCAACTGTAACATATTGAGGATGCTTTAAACTAAACAGTTTAGGAATAGTACCTACAGACTGGGTGACGTGAGATGTGACGCCTGAGTCCATGTACCAAGTATTGTCGGTACATTTGCATAGAGAGGGTTCGAACGCCCGACCCAACTCGGTGGGTGTCATGCCGGGAGGAGGGCTGCGGGACCTGACCTTGCATGAAGTGGGCCTGCTGTGGGGCTGGAGCGGGGCCTAACAAACCGGAGTAAGAATACGGATTGTATGGCTGCTGGTACTGGAATAGACTTGGCGCCGCGACTCTAAACTGGGCGCCGCGGCTCAGTACTGGGGCACCGCGGCGCTGTAGACGAACTGCTGAGGAGCCGCGGCCCAGTTGTTCTACGATCTCTATTGCTGTTGTTGTTGTTGGTTCTGTTGACCGCGACCCTTTCCACGACCATGGCCTCCTCTACCGCCGCGGCCTTTTCCACCCTTGCCGCCGCGGCCCTGCCACTATTAGGAGTTGTCTGGTGGCATTTGATCTTGGGGTTGCGTGTCGACAGCTAACACCTGCTGGGCGTGCTCATCCTGCTTAGCACGACGGGTTTCTTCGAGCAACAATTGTGAGCGAGCTTTGTTAATACTCGGTAGCGGATCTGCCTGTTGAATTATGGTGGCCAAAGTATCATATTCGCCCTTAGTAAGGCCATAAATCATTTGTAGCACCATTTTATCATCAGTGACAGGCGTACCGATGTTGGAGAGTTGATCCGCTAGAAGTTTAAGCTGCTTGCAGTACTCAGAGACATTGGAGAAGCTTTCAAGACGTGTTTTGTTGAACTGTTCTTCCAAATACACGGCACGAGTGTGTTTGTTGTCCTAAAAAATTTCCTCCAAACGATTCCACAAGTCAAGGGCTGTGGAGTTAGATTTCATGATAGTAAGGAGCAAATCCTGAGAGATACAACCATATATCCATTGTTTGACGCCGGCGTCGAGACAATGCTAGATAGAATCATCAACCTCCGTACGGCGCGGAATAGTGTCATCAATATGGTCAAGCACGTTATAGAGACATGCATGATTGCGAAAAAGTTCAACCCAGGGAGAATACTGGTTGTTTTCTTGATCAAGAATAATGGGAATATGGTTCTTGATGTTGGAAACAGTAAGGGCGGGATGAAACGGGGGTGATGACTTTGTGGTGGGATTTGTGGAGGTAGAGGCGTCAGAAATTGTGGAAGAATCAGGGATAGCCATTTAGAGAAGAGAAGAAAGGAAGAACAAAACCCGAAAAGCAAGAAGAAAATCCGGGAGGGCCGCGGCGTAGGAGAGGCAACCGGTGGCTGTGGAAGAGAAAGGTTTTTAGGGTTTTGTTTATTTGGCTCTTGATACCATGTGAGATGATATTAGTCTCCCTTGGGGAGTCTTTCATTAATATCAAGGTATATATAGAGTACAATATTCATCCCTTATACAATAGGAATCCTAAGACTATACAAAAGAGGAATCCTAGTCTTACCATAATTATATTTACACAATATATGGAAATATTCTAATTATGGGTAGGGAATATATTGTTTCCTATATTTACACGTTTACATCGCAATTGCGAAGTGGCTATTGCAAATGCGGTAATAGCCAGATTAAAGGGTCCTTCGCAATTGCATAAAGAGTTTAGGTGTAAAAGTGATTGTGTATGACATTTTCAACACTCCAACAACATTTGGGGGGGGGGGGGGGCGGTAAGCTATAGATTGAAAAGGGAATCTATGGGGGAGCATCATATAATATATAGGTAACAAGTCTACATCGATTTCCAGTGATTATACATGAATCTATGCTTGATTTAACACCAAAATAATGGATTTGGAGGTAGAAATGGGGATTTCGTTCTAGGTTAAGAGAAGGTAAATAGGCAATATGAACTAATAATAGAATTGGACTCGTAGGAATATGGTATCTCGAAAACATAATCTATTTCGGAGTTTGATCACGGGGCTCGAGTTTGATTTTGACCATGACCTAGTATAAAATTATGAAACTGGTATCAGTGAATTTGTCTAAATAGTATAATTTTGAATAGATCGAGCTTATTTGGAGGACTCAGGGTTAGGAAAAGCAATTCAAAGGCTAGAGTCAATTCGGACCAAGGTAAGTTAAAGCTTTGACCTCAATGAATTTTTTCTTTCTAAATTGATCTTGTTTTACTTATACTTTGGATATGGGGGTTCCATATATCTGAAGTGATGAATATAAAAACAACAATAATATACTGGGGTGTAGGAAGGGTAGAGTGTACGCATATTTTACCCCTTTCTTGGGGGGTAGAGAAGTTGTTTCCTAAAGACCCTCGACTCAAGAGAAAACATGACAAAAAAGGTCAGACTAAGATTGAAGAAAGTAAACAAATCATGACAAAAATACAATAGATAAGCATTAATAAAGAAAAACAACAATAAATGCATCAAACCCATAAGATAATTAGGTACAAGCAGATAGTGACAGTAAATTGAAGGACAAGAACCTACAAATGTAACACTACGCCTACTTGTATGGAATGATACACGAGACATGTTCTACTACCTAACCTTCTACCCTAATCCGCTGATAGAATAGGAAAATATAATTAGTCATAATTAAATATATTATGTATATGGTAGATGTATATTTTATTCATTACTTACCGTAATTGTAGCCTAGGTTTATGCTTATATTTTAGTATATTTACTACCACTTTGGAATGAAATAATCAAGGAAAATATTCCTTACATGATATCAGATTCTAGGGAAAGATCCTAAACCCTAATACCTTCTCCTTTCCTTACGTTCTCACAAGGTAATCTCTCGTCCTATTTTAATTTGAGCAATAATTGTGGTATAATTATCAGAAATGATCATTCAATTCCAATTCGTGGTTATGGTAATACAAACTTATCTCTCTTGAACCCACTGTTATCTTTAAAGAAGGTCCTTCAGGCTCCTCAATTAATTAAAAACCTAATTTCAGTTAGAAAATTTACCACTTACAATTCGATTTCTGTTGAATTTGATCCTTTGGATTTTTTGTGAAGGATTTTCAGATGGGGATGCGTCTAATGAGATGTGATAGTCAGGGCGAGCTATATCCAATCACCACAACCACACATTAAGCCACGTTACCATCCACTTTTGCAGATTTAGCTCCTTCTTTTATGGCATGAATGTTTGGATCATCCGGGAGCGCCTGTTTTTGCCTCTCTTAAACAAAATAAATTTATTGAGTGTACTAGAACTCGTAATTCTTCTGTTTGTCGCTCATGTTCTCTTGAAAAACATGTTAAGTTGCCTTTTGTTGCTTCTAGTTCTTGTACTGTTATGCTTTTTGATATTATCCATAGTGATATTTAGACATCTCCCATTGTGAGCTCTTCGGGCCATAGATATTATCTTCTATTTTTTGACGATTACTCTAATATTTTGTGGATGTTTCCTTTGTCTAAAAAGTCACAAGTTTTTCCCACGTTTCTCTCCTTTAGAGCTTTTATCTGCACTCAATAAGAACGGGATATTAAAAATATTCAATGTAATAATGATAGAGAATTCGATAATGGACCATTTTGGGATTTTTGCAAAACTAATGGTTTGTCGTTTTGTCTCGTGTCCACATACCTCATCTCAAAATAGAAAAGAAGAGAGAAAAATCTGAACCATTAGCAATGTTGTTAGAACATTACTTGCACATACCTCTATATCACCATCATTTTGGCATCATGCATTACAAATGACAACGTATCTCCTTAACATACTTCCGAGCAAACAATTAGCCTATACATCCCCACTCAAAACTTTATATCTAATGGACCCATCTTACTCTCATCTACGTGTATTCAAGTGTTTATGCTATCCTCTATTTCCCTATACTACATCAATAAACTCCAACCCCAGTCTACTCTATGTATTTTTTTGGGATATCCGTCAAACCATCATGGGTACAAATGTTACGATTTATCATCTTATAAAATAATCATAAGTCGTCACGTGGTATTTGATGAATCAAAATTTTCCTTTGCCAAATTGCATGGTTCCGTGGCTCCTACCTAAGAATTTCTTGATGATAACATGTCCCCGTACTTGGTCCATAAATTGGCCTCTCAACCAGGCCTAATTTTTTTCGGCAATTCGACCTATTTACCGAGCCCAGTAGCTACCAGCCCAGTGGATACCAACCCAGCGGAGCCTCTCATTCGCAACCCACTATCGAGAGGCTCAATGTTTAGCAGTTCGCTGGGTCACAACCCATCTTCACTGTCGGGCAGTCCAACCTCTCCTGGCCCACTACCGAGTAGTCTGTCCCTTCCAACACTCGGACCTATCTCCACTCCCGGCCAAACTCCAATTTTGGCCCAACAGCCAGTCACTCGTAGTCAACACATGATTTTTAAGCCAAATAAAAAATACGGTCTTCACACCTATGTTACCAAATCATTGTTGCCTCGTTGCCCCGTAATCTTGTGTCTGCTCTTAATAACCCGAATAAGAAAATGGTTATAGATGATGAATATAATGCTCTTATTAATAATAGGATGTTGAATTTGGTGCCCCATCCTCCTGGTGTTAATATGATTCGGTCTATGTGGGTTTTAGTCATAAAGAAAAATCTGATGGTACATTTGAGAGACATAAAACCCATTTTGTAGGTGCTGGGGAGACACAATACGTTGGTGTGGACTATGGTGAGACCTTCAGTCCGATGGTCAAACCAGCCACTATCCGCACGGTACTAAGTCTGGCTCTTTCGAAGGCATGTCCACTTCATCAGCTTGATATAAAAATGGATTCCTACATGGAGAGCTCAATGAAATGGTATACATATATCAGCCCATGGGGTACAGAGATCCCATTTAACCTAATCATGTGTGCTTACTGAAGAAATCATTGTATGGGCTCAAATAACCTCCTCGGGCCTGGTACAAGAGGTTTGCAGATTATATTTCTAATATTTGGTTTTATAACAGCACGTCTGATCATTATCTATTCATATACCGATTGGGAAATGATATATCTTACATTCTTCTGTATGTGGATGATATTATATTGACTACCTCATCTGATGCTCTTCGTAAGTCTATCATGTCACTTCTTGCCTCAGAATTCGCAATGAAAAACCTAGGGCCACTGAGTTACTTCTTGGGGATAGCTGTCACACGTCATGCATGTTGTCTATTTTTGTATCAATAGAAATATATAGAAGAGATCGTTGAACAAGCTGGCATGTCCTCGTGTAAGCCATCTTCCACTCCGGTTGACACTAAACCAAAGTTGAGTGCTTTTTTCAGCAAGCCATATGTCGATCCATCACATTACTGCAACCTTACAGGTGCCCTGCAGTATCTTACTTTCATGAGGCCCGACATATCTTATGATGTGTAATAGGTTTGTCTATTCATGCATAATCCGATGGAGGATCACATGCATATTCTCAAACGTATTGTGCACTGCATTCAAGGCACTCTCGATCATGGCTTGCATTTATATCTGTCCTCGACATCCACTCTTATTTCTTACACAAATGCTGATTGGGGTGGATGTTCGGATACCATATGGTCCACGTCTGGTTATTGTGTATTTCTAGGTGACAATTTGATATCTTGGTCCTCCAAACGGTAAGCTACCTTGTCCAGATCCAGTGCCGAAGCAGAATATCGAGGAGTTGCATGTGGTGTCTGAATCTTTTTATCTACGGAACCTTCTTTTGGAGCTCCACTATCCGATTTCGAAGGTGACATTTTTTTATTATGATAATGTTAGTGCGATTTATCTTTCAGGGAATCTAGTTCAACATCAACGCATTAAACATATTGAGCTGGATATTCACTTTTTCGTGAAAAGGTTGCTCATGGACAAGTACATGTCCCGTCACGCTATTAGATTGCCGATATTTTTACAAAAGGTCTTTCGTTGGTTTTATATGAAGACTTTCAGGAGAGTCTCAACATAGGCCAACCTCCCGCTTCGACTGCGGGGGTGTGATTGAATAGGAAAATATAATTAGTCATACTTATATATATATTGTATATGGTAGATGTATATTTTATTCATTACTTACCGTAATTGTAGCCTATGATTATGCTTGTATTTTAGTATATTTACTACCACTTTGGAATGAAATAATCAAGGAAAATATTTCTTACATCCGCGTCCTCTACAAACTCCTATCTAAGGTCATGTCCTCAGTGAGCTGCAATTGCATCATGTCCTGCCTAATAAATTCTTCCCAATACTTTTTCAGCCTACTTCGACCTCTTCTAAAACCGTCTATAGTCAACCTCTCACACCTCCATAATGGGGCCTTCGTGTGTCTCCTCTATACATGCTCGAACCATCTCACTCTCGCTTACGACATCTTGTCCTCCACCAAGGTCACTCATATCTTATGCCGGATAACTTCATTCCAATCATATCCTTCCTAATATGCTCACATATCCATCGCAACATCGTATTTTTCGCCACTTTAATCTTCTGCACGTGGGATTTCTTTACTGGCCAACACTTAGGCGCATACAACATAATAGGTCTAACTACCACTCTGTAGAACTTGCCTTTAAGTTTTGGTGGAACATTCTTATCACACAAGACTCTGGAGGCGTACTTCTATTTCATCCACTCTGCCCCAATACGGTGTGTGACATTATCATCAATCTCCCAATTTCCTTGGATAATAGAACCAAGATGCTTAAAAATTCCTCGTTTTTAATGGTATGTGTATCAAGCCTCACTTCTACTCCCTTCTCATATGTTACATCACTGAACTTGCACTCCAAGTATTCCGTCTTGCTTTTGCTCAACTTGAACCATTTGGACTCCATGATCTGTCTCCAAACCTCCAACTTAGCATTAATTCTATCGCTGGTCTCTTCAATCAAAATTACATCATCCTCATCATTTTCCTTCTGCTAGATACACATCTAGAGCTTAGAGGCTTTGTAAGGATTGTATATATCAGTGATTTACTTATCATGCAATTCGTTTTCAATATGGATGTTGTATTTCCCCAAATACAAATGTTCATAATACATGTTAGTGGACAACACGTATTGTTTGTTCGACATGGTGTGCTCGGATTTCTTTGTAGTGGTGTGGTAAAAATTTAAAGAGGCCAATACATTTGAGAAGCCAATGGTTTTCTCACATGGCCACTTCACGTTACAATTTCAAGAAGAATATTAATGTCAATAACAAAGTACAAATCATGATACAAAGATATTGAAACGAATAAAAAGAAGGGGAACTTACATAATACTAGCAAATAAGTAAAAAATTCCATAATCTACAACTATTTTCTAAATTACATATTCTACAATAAATACCCTATAAATGAGTAACGGAAAAAATGTTTTGGTAAGGTAAATTTCCTACAAATAAGTTAACTAAATTTGATATGTTTTATTTTATCCTTTATTTAAGTAAGCAAATTCTTCGTTCCTACCTATTAATAAGGAAATATTATCATTAGACCCTACTAATACTCCATTATCAGACACTACAAATACTTAGACGATATAATTTGCTCATACACTTCATCTTCTTGGTATATTCTACCGTGCCCTTTCTTGTTTCATGTACTTTAAGAAAGACGGTGAATACACAAACGCATATCTTTGTTACACCTAGTAGTTTTATGTTAAGTCATGTCATCTATTAACTTAAGTATTTCGAGAAGGCATGAGACCTTACGAAAGGGTAATGACGGTTTAAAACCCATCAGGAGTGTCAAAAAGTATGAGTTAAACAAACCTATGAGAATACATTTCGTCAAAGTTCGACAAATTTTCACCTACTTCATGTCTTGTACTGACCGTACATTCAGGTACGAACCATACAAATATAGTGGGATGGCCGTATGAAGTTTTCTCAAATTTCTTAGGTTTCTGTCCACAAGGTATGGTCCAATGTACGGACCGTACATTAGGCCGTACTTTGTGGCAGTGGCTAGCCTATATTAAATCTAATCTCGAATTTTCATCTCATTTCAACTCATTTTCGTCCCAAACTTACCCTTGGTGCTCTCAAATTTCCTAATGACTTGTATATTAACCAAGAACCAATTCCTAAGGTCATGAAGTGATTTCTCCCTAGAAGAGCTTGGATCATCTTACCTCTAGTTGGTTGGATTGATATTGGATTTCCTTAAAGCTGAAATGAGGCTTGGTATAGAAGGTTTCTGGTTGTTTTGAGGTAAGTTTTAGCTCCTTCTCAATGTTCATTAACTTTCACTAGCATTACTTGATCAAGTGAAAGAATAAATATTGAAAAATCTAGTTAAATCCCAATATACTCACATGTTGATTCTTAGATGGTATTAAACTTCTTCAGTAGGGTAATATGAGTGTGTGGGAGTACAGTCAGTAGTTTAATTCCTTGGCTAGATATGCTCCTACAGTTGTAGTTGAGATGAGTGATCGAGTACATCGGTTTGTTAATGGTTTGGGACCGCACTTGATCAATGAGTATACTACAACTTCTTTGAATTCGGGTACAGATATTCCTCGCATCAAGGCTTATGCACAGAATCTGGAGGATCGCAAGAGACAACAACAAGTTGATCGAGAGAATGATAGGGGTCAGCATAAGAGGGCCTAGTCTGTAGGAGATACATGAGAGTTTAGAGGTGGATTTAGGCCACAGTTTCCTTGGTGCACATCCCATCTGACAGCCAGTGAACCACCGTAGTTTCAGGGCCAATATTATGATCGAACCACTTACTCTGGTCAGGGTCAGAGTTCATGGGCATCAAGCTCGCAGTATAGAGGATATTCTATCCAGATGAGGTATTTTGTACCTTATTGTGATCGATGTGATAGGACCCATTTTGGGCAGTTCCTTCAGCATTCGGATTTGTGTTATTCTTGTGGATAGCCCAGTCATAGTATATAGAACTGTCCGATGAGAGGCGGAGGTGGCATAGAACAGACGACCAGGTATGTAGCTTTTTTTTCTTTATATGTATGCCCTTCTGGGCAGGGTACTCAAACGTTGGCTGGTAGAGGTAGAGGTAGATCATCTAGATCAGGTGGTCGTCAGAACCGTATCTATGCATTGGCTAGTCGACATGACTTAGAGTCGTCTCCTGATGTTTGTACATGTATACTATCTATTTTTTCTCTTTATGTGTATGTATTGATAGGCCTAGGCTCCACTCTATCGTATATTACTCTTTTTATTACTGGCACGATTGTTAGAGAATCTGAGCTATTAAGTAGGCCATTTGCGGTGTTTACACCAGTGAGCGAATTAGTGATTGTTAGACAGGTATATCGGGGGTTGTGATGTGGTGATCTATAATCGTCATACTCTAGTTTACCTAAATAAATTGGAAATTGATACAATAATGGATATTAAAATAAGGAAATTAACAAGAAAAGAAAAAGGATAACTGGATTGACACAAGATCAACACAATTTGGCAAATAAAGCTCTAAATAGCTAAAACCTCCAAATTAGTATTAAAATCAAGCACCAAACTCTAAGGATGACATAAATGAAATCTAGTTCTCAAGCAACCAACCTCTCACAATTCACAAAATCACAAGCTTACATAAGCTCTTTAACTCTCAAGAGTATTTCAAGTTTCATATTCAAAGTAGTCTCTGCTAGGTAAATAATAATGTCTATAATTTACACTAAGATAATAAAGGAAGACTACTATCTATTACAATTCTACCCTTAATGAATTAAGGACCTGTTTGGTTGTCTTCCTTTGTGAATGATGGCTTGCATTCATGAGATATCCACTTTTCTTTCATATCCATCTTCAACAATTTGGCCATTTTAATGTCCTTCCTTATCCCATGCGATCTTCCACACTTGGGATCCCTGGGATGGGGCCAAGGCATACTCTCGAGTTCCCATCTTCATGAGTTCATGGATTTGGGTTGCATCATTCTCCCCTTCTTGAAAGAAATTTATCCTCAAATTTAAGGGGTCACCTACACATATCCAACAAGAAGACAACACGCCAACACTACAAGATTCATTAGTACTAGAGAGATCCGCAAGGATCATCTCACAATGACAATTATCATAAGCAAACAAGTAGTATATAAAAGTGTCTCTTAGCTCATATTTAAATGTAAAATTCTCATTAGACATGATAGCCTCATCACATGCACATGGGTCTTCACAAACAAACAATGTAGTAAGGAAAGCATCTACCAATTTCATGTCATCAAAATAGCCATAAAGAAAGACACTCACAATATCACATTTTTGTTCCTTCAAAGAAGAGACATCCCTAGAATCATCATAGATTGTCTCACTAGCATATGTGTCAAGAAAGGGATCATAGTCGAAGGAGTCTCTTGAATGAAGCCATGCACAAATATCATCATCATAAATAAGAGGAGCATCATACCAAGACTCACAAGAAGTGACACAAATGGTATAAAGACTATTACTAGGATTCTGCAAATTGTCAAGCAAGTCAATAACCTTTTCAACTAGAGGTGCATCAACCTCTCCAAGTGAAGTACAATCCTTCAAGAAAAGATCTTTGTCAAGGGAAGATTGGTCAACATCTCATATTGAGTTATCATATATCTTGTAGTCACTAAAAACTACATCGACATCATCACATCCCAACTCCCTACACAAATTACTAGACATGCTCTCATCATCATCAAGTAAGTCATTATCACAAGAAAGAGAGTAATTACTAGACATGGAATCGTCAAAACATGACTTATCACTATAAATTAGGTCATTTTGAAAATCACACCTTCCAATAGTAGGAAGCACATCAAATCTAAGGCAGGGAAAATAATTACTCACACTAACATTATCATCCAAGTCACACAAAGAAGTAGTAGTGCTAAGATACAATATTGTACCTTGAAATTCATTCAAAAGATCTATCGAATTGCATCTATGGGCCGGTTTGGGTGGCATTTGCTCATCATCATAGCTCGGTGAGAGATAACAAGAAGAACTAGACAAAAAGGTGGCCTTGGTCATTTCTTCACTACCCATATTGGCACTCTCTTAATCACCAATTTTCCTCTTACCCTTGTTTTTCTCCTTTAACTCCTTCATCTTTTGGTAGATTTCACTAACTTACAAAGGGTCATATGACATAAAATATGTTTGAGCCCGTTGTGCACAAGTTAATAGAAGATTGGTTCTTCTATCATCCTTGGTTGACCTATCATATTGCCAAGGTCTTTCAAGTAGTAGGTGACAAGCATGCATGGGAACAACATCGCATAAAATCTCATCTTGATACTTCCCAACTTTGAAGCTAATCATAGTTTGTCGGTTCATCTTCAATTCACCATATTCATTTAGCCATTGGAGTTTATAAGGAAGGTCATGGTTGGTTGTGGGGATATTCAAGAAATCAACCAAGGTCGTGCTTGTAACATTTGCACAACTCCAACTATCAATGATCATGGCACACACATTTTGATTGAATAACACATTTAGAATGGAAAAGATTCTCCCTTTTTGTAGGATCATCCATGGACTTGCTTATCATAGCTCTCCTCACTACATAGATTGGGATGGTAATCTCCCTTTCTTGAGGCATGGCCATACATGTCAACACCCTCTTTGCCAAACCATTTGGGATGGTGATTTCATCTAGCTCATTTTAATCATCCACAAGTTCATCAATCTCATGGGTACCCTCCTCAACATTTTCCTCACACTCTTATTTAACTCCCTCAATACAAGTTTCTTCATATTTCATAACAAAGGCTCTACGATTAGGACATTCAGTCATCCTATGACTGTAGCCTTGACATTTAAAGCATTTAAGAGGTTTAGCACTATTACCTCCTTCTTTCGAAGCAAGCTTGGAAGGTTTCTTCTCATCTTGTTGGTTCTTGACAAAGGGCTTCTTGGATCCTTGCATGCGGTCCTTGTTCTTTTGCCAATTAGAAGAAGAAGTTCTTTCTTCCTTGTTGTGGTTCCATGAACCCTTATAACCTCTCGACTTGTCGATCTTATCTTCCTTGAGATCCTCCTCTATATCAATGACCGCTTCAAGAGTTTCATCAATATCATGATAGTTGTAGAGTCTCATTTAGGAAGCAATTTCTCTACTCAACCCAACTCATAATCGAGTCATAGCATTCAAGGGATCCTCTTCAAAGTCGATTCTCATTTTTACAAGTTGGAACTCATCATATTACTCATTTACAATGTTATATTGCTTCAAAGTGTAGATATTCTTGAGTTGATCTTATTTGTAGCACTCGGTGACATATTTGCGCCTCAAGATAGCCTTTAACTCTTCCCAAGTAGGTGTTGGAGCTAAACTATGCAACCTTCGTGATTTCACTTGAGTTTCCTACCATGTTAAGGCAAACCCCTCAAATTGAGCAATATCATAAAATGCTTTTTTTACCTCGGTCATGTCATTAGTCAAGAAGATTCTATCACATTGCATCACCCAATCAAGAAACACATCAGAATCACTACCCCCTTTGAAGGTTGGGAGAGTTACCTTGATGGAGTTAAGACTCGTTTCTCAACCCCTAATTTTCCCAAATTGCCCTTGATCTCCATATGGATTTTCTCCGTGATTACCACCATAGAAACCATGGCCTTGGTCGCCATCTTGCCCTTGATAACCTTCTTGCCTACCCATTATAATACTATTCCTCCCACCTCTACCTCGATGAGGACCTTGGAATTGTAATCGTTATCCCCTCATTCAGTTGTCATATTTATCCTCCAAATCTTCTAGCTCCTCTTGAAACTCATCACCCAATGGTTGGATGTTTCAGATTGGTTGACGAAGTGGTTGACATACATTTGGGAGTGGTTGTGGTAGATATAGGTCATTTGGTGGTAGGGTGCAATGGGATTGCCATCTAGTAGTTGTGTTGGTGGGATGGTGTTCGTAGGAGCGGGGTGGTACATGTGGTGAAATGTTTCGGGTGATATAGTGGGTGAAGAGTTATTAAGCACCCCACTTGTGTGGCCTTAATAATGGATTGAATGAGTCAAGGATGCCTCCCTACTCCGTCCTTCAATACTTCCCATCCTTGCATCCAAAATGTCCATCTGACCTTCTAATCGGGTGGAGAAGGTGGTGACCATATTCATCAAGTCAAGCAAAGTTGGTTCTCCTACGAAAACTCAATTTTCCTCCTCATGGTTCGCTATTGTACCTATTTAAGACAATCAACAAAACAAGCAAATTTGTTAAGTAAGTTAAAACAACTCACAAAATTCTCAAGTATGTGCACCTTTTGATTGCCTCCCAAATTGCTTCGGTGAATGAGTTCCACTTTTTTCGTCCCAATTTCTTTTCGTTCTTTTTTCATTTAAACTTCGTCGAAACTTCTTGATTCAAGTGCCTTAGTTTGAATTGAGTTGTCCTTTTTTCTTTGAGTCAAACAAGAATCTGCTCTTGCCCTCAGGTAGCAATCAAAACCTTGTGAATCAACCGGATTAACAAGAATTAATTAGCAAAAAGTAGGATTACTTACTAGTTGTTAACTAATTAGAAGAATTAACGAAAAACAATTAGGAGAATAAATAAAACCAAGAGAAATTCAGATGAAATTTGGCTTGAAAATTGACTTGGAGCAGTGCTGGGACGTTTTGGGCGCTATAGCCTAGGCTAAGTCGTCTAAAAGTTGGCTAAGTGTGGAATGTGCAGCCCTATGAAGTTGTCCTACACGCGCGTGTAAGCTGCGAGTGGTCCTGGAGTATGTGTGTGGCCACTGACGAGGCACTGACTGGGTGGCTTCGGCTGAGCTGGCGCTGACGCGGCACTGCATTGGCGCTGCTGACGTGGATTTTCCAAAAATATTTTTTACAATTTTGGAATTTCTGATTTTTGGGGCCCTACCCAATCTAGAACTTTCTCTTTTTGGCCCAACAAACACTTTTTGAATAAGTAACTTAGAATATTTGGATCAAAACACCTTTTGGGGTTTTCTTCCTTATGAAGACTTGAAGATCTTCAAAAACAACAAGAACTTCAAATCCCCAACCCACTTCAAATCAACTCCAAATTCACCCAAATTTTAGATCTAAGCTCTCTTTCACTAGTAGAACACAACCTAATAACTTTCAAGCCCCAATTTAATCATCTTCAACAAGACTTGCTTTCAAGTTTCAAAACTTCAAGCTCCAACAATGATGGAATCTTCAAAACTAGTCCAAAACGAATAAAACTTGATATTTCGACTCAAATAACACTAGGAAATAAGAATTTAATGTCAAAACAGCATAAGAAACACACTAATTTTGGGGTTTTGATTTTTGGATTTTTGGACTATTTGTTTTTTGGATTTTTGTAGTAACAACAACCAAGACTAGATTTGTAAAAACAATTCTATAACCAAGCTCTTGATACCAATTTATACAATAATGGATATGAAAACAAGGAAACTAACATGAACAGAAAAAAGATAACTAGATTGATACAAGATCAACACAATTTGACAACTAAAGCTCTAAATAGTAAAACCTCCAAATTAGTATTAAATTCAAGCACCAAACTCTAAGGATGACCTCAAGGGACTCTAGTTCCCAAGCAACCAATCTCTCACAATTCACACAATCGCAAGCTTACACAAGCTCTCTAACTCTCAAAAGTATTTCAAGTTTCATATTCAAAGTAGTCTCTGCTAGGGAAATAATAATGTCTACATTTTATACTAAGATAAGAAAAGAAGACTACTATCTATTACAATTCTACCCTTAATGAATTAATGGCCTTGTTTGGTTGTCTTCCTTTATGAATGATGGCTTGAATTCATGAGATATCCACTTTGCATGCATAGCAATCTTTACCAATTTGGCCATTTTGATGTCCTTCCTCCTCTCATGTGATCTTCCACACTTGGGATCCCTGGGATGGGGCTAAGGCATACTCTTGAGTTCCCATCTTCATGAGTTCATGGATTTAGGTTGCATCAGAAATGGTTGATTTTGTGGTCATTATGGGCATGGACTGATTAGCCTCTTGTTATGCTAATGTAGATTGTTGGACGAAGATTGTTCATTTTAATTTTCTAGGCGAATCTTCTATAGAATGGAAGGGTAATGCAGCATCACCTAAAGTGAGTTTAATTCCTATCTTAAGGCACGAAAGATGATTTCAAAAGGTTGTATATATCATTTGGTATGAGTGCAAATGAAGAAGCAGAATCTCCAACCCTTCAGTTTGTTCCTGTTATTAATGAATTCCTCGATGTTTTCCCTGATGAACTTCTGGGTATTCCTCCTAAAAGGTATCTTGACTTTGCCATTGATGTGCTTCCGGACACCCAATCTATATCCATTCCTCCTTATAGAATGGTCCCTATTGAGTTGAAGCACAATTAAAAGATTTGTTGAAGAAGGGTTTATTTTGCCCAATACTTCCTTGTTTGGTGGACCAATGTTGTTTGTTCATAAGAAAGATGTTTCACTGAGAATGTGCATCGACTATCCTCAACTGGATAAGGTTACAATCAAGAATAAATATCCACTCCCAAGGATCGATGACTTATTTGATCAGTTGTAGGACGCTAAATATTTATCAAAGATCAGTCTTAAGTCTAGATACCATCAATTGAGGGTTAAGGAGAAAGTTATTCCGAAGACTGCTTTTAGGACTAGATACAATCACTTTGAGTTTTTTGTTATGTCATTTGGTGTTACTAATGCACCGGCGGCTTTCATGGATTTGCGGGTGTTGACATTATTTTTGGATATCTTTGTGATTGTATTTATAGATTATATTCTATTCTCGATCAGAGGTAGAGCATGTAGAACATTTTCGAGCGGTATTACAGATGCTCTAAGATTGTAAGTTATACGCTAAGTTCTCTAAATGCGAGTTCTAGATGAATTCAATGGCTTTTCTTGGGAAAATAGTATCAGACGAGGGCATTAAAGATGATATCCAGAAAATTAAGATTGTGAAGAATTGGTTGAGGCCCACAAATCCTACTGAGATACATAGTTTCTTGGGCTTGACAGGTAATTACCGGAGGTTCGTGGAGAATTTCTCTTCTATTGCTGCCCCATTGACGAAGTTCACTCATAAAGAGGCTAAGTTCTAATGGTTGGATGCATGTGAAATGAGTTTCCAAGAGTTGAAGGGTAGGTTCTCCTCAGTACCTGTCCTGGCACTTCCAGAAGCTGTGTCATTTATTGCGACGCCTCCAGAGTTGACTTAGGTTATGTTCTGATACAACATGACAAAGTTATTGCATATGTTTCGAGATAGTTGAGGAAGCACAAGTATAATTACCCGACTCATGATCTTGAGTTGGCATCGATTATATTTTCCCTGAAGATATGGCATCACTACTTATATGGGTTTCATGTTGATGTGTTTACCGATCATAAGAGCATACAATATATATTCAAGAAAAAAGAGCTGAACCTGAGGCAGAGAAGATGGCTTGAGTTGCTGAAAGACTATAATGTGGATACCATGTACCATCCTAGCAAAGCTAATGTTGTAGACAATGCCTTGAGTTGAAAATATATAGATAGCCTAAGGCATGTGAAGGCTGATAAGTTAGAGATGACTAAAGATGTATGCCAGTTAGCTAGCTTAAGCAGACAACTGCTTAACACAGATGACAGATGATCTATAGTTCAAAATGCCACTAAATCATATTTAGGAGCAGAAGTAAAATCAAGGTCGTTTGATGATCCAGAGTTGGTCATAATAAGATAAGGGATTCCCTTTCAGAAGAAGCAGTTGTTTGAGTTTCAGATAACTGGGTTTTAGATACAGAGGCCAGTTATGTGTGCTTGACGTTGGAGGACTCCGATGGTGGATTATGGCAGAGATTTACCAGCCTAGGTATTATATTCATCCTTGTTCCACTAAGATGTACCATGATCTTCAATAGATTTACTGGTGGAACGATATGAAGAGGAATATTGCAGAGTTTATGGACAAATGTCCAAATTGCTAGTAGGTTAAGGTTGAGCATCAGAAACCAGGAGGTTTTCTTTAGAGTATAGGGATTCCAACATGAAAATGGGAGATATTCAATATGGATTTCATTACTGGATTACCTTGTTCTTATTGGAAATTCGACTCTAGTTGGGTTATTTTTTATAGGCTCACAAAGTCATCTCATTTTCTACCAGTCAAAACTACTTATTTGGTTGAAAATTATGCCAAGTTATATGTCAAGGAGATAGTCCGACTTCATGGGGTTCAAGTTTCCATTATATCTGACATAGGTGCCTAGTTTACAACTAATTTTTTGAAATCCTTCCAGAAAGGTTTAGGTACTCAGGTTAATCTCAATACAGCTTTCCATCTGCAGATACACGAACAGGTCGAGTGCACTATTCAGACGCTTGAGGATATAGTACGAGCTTGTGTCTTGCACTTCAAGGGGATATGGGAAGATCATTTTCCTCTTATTGTATTTGGTTGTAATAATAATTATCATTCCATTATTAAGATGGCTCCATATGAAGTACTTTATGGGCAAAAGTGTAGGTCTCATATTGGTTAGTTTGAAGTGGGTGAAACAAAGTCATTGGGACCTGACCTGGTACAGTAAGCGATGGAAAAGGTAAAGTTGATTCAAGAGCGATTGTTAACTTCCAGAGTCAGCATAAGTCTTATTTAGATAATCGATGTTGAGACCTAGAGTTTGTTGTTGGCGATTGGGTATTTCTAAAAGTATCGCCTATGAAAGGTGTGATAAGGTTTGGCAAGAAGGGAAAGCTTAGCCCTAGATACGTCAGACCATATAAGATTGTTCAGAGGATTGGCCAGGTGGCTTATTGGCTTGAATTACCCCCAGATTTGGAGGTAATTCATCTAGTGTTCCACGTGTCCATGCTTCAAAAGTGCATATGAGATCCTTCCCGTATTACCCATATAGAGGATGTTCTTATTACAGAGGACTTATCGTACGAGGAGACTCTAGTGTTCATCATAGATCATCAAGTCTATAAGCAACATACCAAAGAATTAGCCTCTGTTAAACTATAATGGAGATACAATAATATGGAAGAAATGATGTTGGAGGCTGAGGAGGACATGAAATTCAGATACCCTTATTAGTTTCAGACTACAGGTTTATATCGACACTCGTGCGATATGATTTCCCTACTTCTATATTATCTATAAAACTTATTATGTATGCCTTATATAGATAACATTGTTGATATAGATGTGATAAATACATCCCATAATTCGGTATTTGACAATTGAGGTGAGTTATGGATAACCCTTTTAATTTCTGGATAGAGACGGTCGTGTGGGGCCAATATTGTTATGTTATGATGTTATATATCCTTGTGTGGCATTGGATTAGTATCTTTGGCTGATTGACAGGTTTTGGATAATCCTTTTTATAGAGGAAACTCAGCCAAAATTTCTAAAAAAACCTTACGAGTTAGAATCCTAAAGATATGTTACCCCTACATTCAGAAAATAATATTCCTAAAGGGGGAAGGATGTTACACCTCATAGTTATACATTAAGTCATGTCATCAATTAACTTAAGTATTCTGAGAAGGCATGAGACATTACAAAAAGGTAATGATGGTTTAAAACTCATTTATAGGAGTGTCGGGAAGTATAAGAGTTAAACAAATCTAAGAGAATACGTTTCATCAAAGTTCGACAAATTTCTCCCTGCTTCATGGCTTGTACGGACCGTATAAATATGGTGGGATGGCGTATTAAGTTTCTCAAATTTCTCAAGTTTTTGTCCACGAGGTACGGTCCAATGTATGAACCATACATTTAGTTATACTTTGTGGTGGTGGCTAGCCTATATTAAATCTAATCTCGAATTTTCATCTCATTTCAACTCAATTTTATCCCAAACTTGCCCTAGGTGCTCTCAAACATTTACTAAAGACTTGTATATCAATCATGGACCAATTCCTAAGGTCATGAAGTGATTTCTCCCTAGAAGAGCTTGGATCATCTTGGAAGATTACCTTTAGTTGGTTGGATTGATCTTCGATTTCCCTGGAGTTGAAAGGAGGCTTGGTATAGAAGGTTTCTTGGCGGTTTTGAGGTAATTTTTAGCTCCTCCTCAATGTTCTTTAATGTTCCCTAGCATAGCTTGATCAAGTGATAGAATAATTTATGAAAAAATCTAGTTAAATCCTAAGATGAGTACATATTGATTATTAGATGATATTGATGGAATTTTTACGGGAGTTGTGGATGAATCTTGGAGGAAGAAGGGTGGTAACCTTGATCTTATAGTGGTTGGTAAAGAAGGAGCAAAAGTAGTTTGAAGTTCCATGAAATTAAGATAAGAAAATGATTCACACTACATGTTCGATGAAATGACTAAATCAAATAATGTGTAGTCGATTGATTCAATTATAACTCAATTCACTCGTATAATATAGATAATCACTTGTAGAGCAGACAAAACCCTCAGAAGCTATTGTTAGTCAAACGACAAGGTATATAGGGCTTATTTCTTCTTTTGGCATGATCTTGTTTGAATTGGAAATGAAATGAAACGAAATGTCATTTAAATGATCATATTCTTGATTGATTTGTGTTCCTATTCCATTGGAGAATATGATTCTTTATTGTCCCTTGTCGTGAGTACTTTCTGCATCTTATGATATCCTTGTTACATGATTGATTCTGAGACTCTTATTGGATTATAACGATCGATGTACATGATTCCATAATGATAGGTGGGGATTGATGACCTTAGGTCACTTAGTCTTGTTCATATTGATATTCTGAGGTCTTTCATGTGTTGTATATATATGTATCTATTTTCTACCGAGTCGCGCTATAGTCAACATGGTACAACACTTATATATGAACACCACTGCAGTTGGGTACGATATTACTGAGTCCTATTATGGCCGGGTATGATATGATGAGATTTGTCCCATAGAAAAGCTTGATATGATATTATATGGCCCCATAGAGTGACTCAGTTTTACTAATATGCATACGATCATGATTATGCAAGTTGTACGCCCCCAGAGACAATTCTAAGTTTCAGCTTAATTTCTGTACCTTTTTCTTGCGTTACATTTTCATATACATGTTTTACATGCATTACATATTCAGTACATTCTTTCGTACTAACGTCCCCTTTGTCGGACAATAGAGAAGTGATGTGGTGCCTTTCCATAAGCCAAAAATGTTATTTATTTTCTCATTTTTTGACATTTCACCTATTATCCTAACTTAATATGAAAATAGAAGTTTTAATCATCAACACGCCAACCGTTACCATTACTTCTAGAAAAAGTTTAAACGACATCATAACTACTCCAATTGCAACCATTCCCATTACTTATACGCATCTGTATTTATATTTGTGTCTATTTATTTATAGATCTATATTTATATCTATCTATACATAATATAAAGCTAGACATTAAGGAAGTGATACACATTTCTCAGAAAACAATTAAGCTATTAGCCACCATGACATCCATTAGCGTACCAAAATTCCTTGTTCTTACCACGACCTATTTATCTTTTTAAACATTTTTTTGACTACTTTGCTGTTATAACAGTATTTACTTATTCGTAGATGTGTTAACACTCAAAAGTAATTTAAGTGTTTAGCCGAATTCAGTGACAGCCGAACTGTTCTAGAGCCTAATTTACTCCTAGTCCTCGACTACAAGAACTTCATCGGCTACTAAGGCATCTTAGCCGAGTTGTTAGTTAGAGGTATGACTGTGACCCATTCAGATGCATACGCCTCAACGACCAAGTCAAAAGGGTTCTGTATCCTTAGAAGCGGTAATGGCCAACAACAGCTAAAATAAAGGGCTATTATCCGAGCGAGAGAAGTAGAGGGCGAGAAAACCGGCACCACCTCCCCCATAGTCGGCCATTGAACTTAGTCGGTTACTTGATGGCTAACATGGGGGGGGATCACGTTGTATAGTTTTTTCTTCTTCTTTGTACTATAAATATGATCATTCTTAGTATATACATACACAACCAATCAATCAAACAACTCAATTTTTATCTATCTTTATCCTTTACTTTATTTATCATTTACTGTACTCAGCTACATTCATGTTTCTTACCTCTTAGTTTACTCATACCACCATCCTAATGCTTTCTGGAGTAGTTGGGGAACACATTGCTGAAAATTAGAGTTCCGTTTTCAGCCCAAATCGCTTAAGTTAAGGAATCAATTTTTCTCCCGATATGGTCAGCCGATAAAATGATAGAGAAAAGAATTCATGGCGAGAACAAATTTGTCATGCCCAGTGGGACATAGGTGAATTAATAGCAAAGTTTGATACTCCAAGTCAGGATCATTCTTGGCGTATGAGTCTAAGTTCTGGTAAGAAAATGAACCGCTAGTCCAGTCCACATCCTAAACAAAATCCTCCCAGAAAGAACAACGAACCAGCATCCTCCTCGGGTATGCCTACTTCGATTAATACCCCTCCACTTCCTCCATCAACCCAAGCTGTGGAAGAATCTAGCCAATTTGAAGGTCTAACCATAATGACCACATCTTTTATTAGACACCAGATCGACTTAGGCATCTACGATATTATGTACCAAGTTTCTAAACAGTTGGCTGACATTGTGAAGCCGATGGTACATAATCAGGTTCAGCAAGCGAAGGAGATGAAAAACAATCGAATGCACCTAGGAGAATGTTCGGCTAGTTCTGTCATTCCTCTGACGAGTGGTCCTGTTCAGCATGAGACCATGACTCCCGATGTTATTCCTCTGTCACATGTGCATCAGCTAGTGCCTACTCACGTGCAGCTGGTAGCGCACCTAAGAACACAAGCCCAATCGCCTGGCAACTAGCACACTACATGGTCACCGCCGAACCTTGGGAGGCAAAATATGCCACTTGACCAAGCGAGTCTGCAGTATGTGCAGATCAACATGGCTCGGAGACCAGTTCAAGCTCCAGGACACTTTGGATTGCCGTCCGTTATGCCGTACGCTTCTACGAACGACCCTACGATGCAGGCGAACAATGTTGGCCAGCCGAATTGGTAGTTGATGACCCCTGTCTATGACTTAGCTCAGCTATCTGGTGACGTTGTTTATAGTGGAATACCATTCCAGCAGACATTGTCAGTACCCAGTCCATACCTTTCAGGAAGCGTAAATTTTCTAGGAACGGCCGACGTCCGAAGAGAGTAGCCATGGAATAATGTTCCACCTTATCCTCAGGCTCTGTTAGTCATTCCAGGAGCTCAGGTTGCAAGCTTTGGTGGCCATACCCAATAACAGCAATGGGGAATTACCCACCTATTGGTAATGGCCAGCAGACCACCTACAACCTTCAAAACCCTGTCCAACAAAGTGCAGAATTGAGACCGCCAGTGCAGAACGCCTACCAGCCGAATCCAGTCGAGAATCGGCATGGGATGTCACAACTGATAAACCCATAAATTATTGCTAATACCATGCGGAGGTACTTTCACATCCAACTAAAACCTTTGGACATGCCTGTTTATAAGAAGTCTTACCCCAATTGGGTAGATCGGATAACACCTTTGCCGAGGGGCTTCAAAACACCGGAGTTTACTATTTTCTCTGGCGACGATGACAAATCCACTATCGAGCACATCGGTAGATTTACTGCCCAATGTGGTGAGGCTGGCCAGAATGAGTATCACAAGTTGTAGTTATTCCCTTTCTCTCTAATGGGAACAACCTTCATATGGTACTCCTATTTAGCCCACGATTCTATACAGTGCTGGGCTGACATGGATGGCTGCTTCCATGATAGGTTCTATTGGCCCCAACCTCAGGTTATCATGACTGATCTAACAAATCTCAAGCAGCAGGTCGATGAATCAACTACCGATTTTATCGAGAGATTCAGAAAGAAGGTTTGGAAATGCACCGTACACTTCCCTGAGTCTGAGTGTGCCCATATGATAATCAATAACATGTACCCTCAGTTAAATGAGAAGTTGGTAGGACAATCCTGCTCTGACCTGAGCCAGTTAGTCAAAAAGGCTAGCCAAATAGAGTAGTACGTCCAAGAGAAGGAGTGGAGAAGAGACAACCGAAATCGAGGCTCCCACTTGGTATCCATCATTGAAGCGGATGAGTCTGACTTAGAGTTAGCCAACTGCATGGCAAACGCAATAATGGCCGAGATTGTTAGGAGTAAGGTTTACTCTTGCCCAACCTTGAAAGCCGTAAAATCCAAGGAGATGAGTTCATTCGATGACAGGGTCGGTTACTCATTTGACATCATGAAGGCAGATCAGATCTTTGATCATCTGCTCAAAGATAAGCAGATTCGGCTGCTTGATGGTCATAGGATTCCGCCTACCGAGGAACTCAAAGATAAGAAGTACTGCAAGTGGCATAATTTATACAATCACTCTACTTCTAATTGTGTAGTCTTCAGAAAGTTGATCCAAAAGGGCATCAAAGATGGGAGGTTCAAGTTAGCCGACAAGAGTATGGCTGAAATGTCCATTGATACCGACCCCTTTCCCATGGTACCAATATCTATGGTATCTTTTTCTAAGCCCGATGAGTCAAGGGACACCAAAGGGATACAACCAATGAAAAGGATGTGGGTCCCAAAGAAATCTATCGAATGGGAGAAGGCCAGAAGGACCTCTGTGTTCAACCGGTTAGGCAGCCTATATGACATTCCTGATGACAGCCAGCCAGCTAGGAGCACTTTTCATGGCCGCCATAAATACTCGAAGGACGTTGAATGAGAACTTCAGGAACAAACCATGAGATTCAGAAGGGTCCCTATCTATGCCAGACATAGTCCTGGGGACAAGTACGGATGCCAACCAACTAGCAGCCGAGCATGCCTCGAATAGATGAAGAACCACTCCCTAAAACCAATAGAGAGTGGTCGAGTTTAATGTAAACGATGGTGTTTCATCCTTACGTATCACGGTGAGAAATAAGGACCAGACGAGACCCCGGAAAATGATTAAACCAGTCGCCAACACAGAAGAGGGAAAATGGTCTATCAATCAGGCTCCTGGAAATAAAGAGGCACCACCGTGAGTCGCATCCAGGACTCAGAAAAGAAGGATGCAATATACCGAGGCCTTACGTAAGATGCAACAGACATTGCATCTAATTTCCAACACCAAGGCAACTGAAAATCATGAGATTCCTGAGTCTGCCATAGCCGAGGCTATTAAGTGGGCATTCGACTCAGTTGCTTCAAGGAAAATATCGCCTAAAGGAGAGACGTCGGGTCAACCAGAGCTGGATGAACAGCCTACTCACAACCTGATGGAAGAACCCCGACAAGAGAACGTGGCCCCGGATGGACCTCTAACCGAGGTTATCCCACAGATCGTGCAGAGGATTCAGTTAGATGGTCCCCAGCTGATCCCTATTTGTCTTCAGGAAATGAAAGATATGAGTTTCTGGTCAGCCGAATTGGTTGAAGGAGGGGACTCCATCCTCGATTTATTTAGCCATGACCTGGTTGATGAGATGTGGGCAGACACTGAAATGGTCAGCCTAATCCCACGTGAGTTCTGGGCTAGCAGCTCCGCGTTGGATAACCTAGAAGGTGATGTTTGCATAGAAGATGCAGAATGAGCAACAATAGTTGATACCCTAGTTAGGGACACTTTGAGCACCGTATTTGGTGCACATACAGAAGAGATGGTTAAACACCTCAAACCCCTTTACATCAAGGCCTACACTAACGACAAAATTATTAGTCGGGTGTTTGTCAACAATGGGGCTGTGTTGAATGTGATGTCGCTGCTTACCTTGAAGGATCTTAACAAAACAAATGAGGATCTCATCCCAACTGACATGAAAATGGCTAGCTTTATGGGAGAAGCCTCTGAAGTATTAGGGATTCTAGTAGTAGCAGAAATCACTGTAGGTCCTAAGACAGTTAGGTCTGCCTTCTTTGTAATAGATGGTAAGCCTCCCTACACCATTTTGCTAGGTAGGGACTGGATTCACACCAGCCGATGCCTTCCTTCTACCATGCATCAAAAGCTCATCTTTTGGGAAGGAGATAAGATATAAATCATCCCAGCAGATGATAACCCATTCTGACCAGGGGTTCAGAACGTAGAGGTTGTCCTCTATTCACCCTATGTGGATCTCATAGCCATCACGGAGCAGTATGAAAAAGGATCTTTGGAATCCTGTAATCTTACCTCGAGAGGTTTTTGAAATAAAACAATTAGCCAAACCACAGCTTACCTTAAATGATTTAAATGGTTGAGGAAACCCAAATCATACGTGACTTGTGGTATCGGCTGACCGCCCTAAGTTTTGAGGCAAGGATAGATGAGGCATCGCAAATGGGGAACCACGACAACGAACCAACGCTTGCAGCCGATGAAGTTGAGCTGCCGATGGAACTTGAATCGCCTATAAAAAGGGCTATGCCTAGTTTTGAGTCTCGGGATCCTTTGGAAGATATCAACTTGGGAACTGAAGAAATCCTTCGGCCAACACATATTAGTGGTTTGCTGAAGGAAGAAGACAAACAAGGCATAATGACCCTTCTATTGCAATATAAAGACTACTTTGCATGGGATTATCATGAGATGCTTGGGCTGGCATGTACTTTGGTAGAACATAAATTGCTAATCAAGGAGGATTTCAGACCCCAAAAATAGCCGTCCAGAAGGTATAACCCTCAACTGATGCCTCAAATCAAAGCTGAGATCGAATGACTGCTGAAAGCCGGATTTATCAGGACGGCTAAGTATGTGGAATGGTTGGAAAATATCATACTAGTCAAGAAGAAGAATGGCAAGGTTCGCATATGTATTGATTACAGGAACCTAAATCTAGCCACTCCTAAAGATGAGTACGTCATGCCGATAGCCGACATGCTAGTCGACTCAGGAGCCGCTAATGGTGTATTGACCTTCATGGATGGATACTCTGGCTATAATCATATATCGGTAGCCAAGGATGATATTCACAAAATCGCCTTCAGATGTCTAGGAGCGTTGGGCATTTACGAGTGGGTAGTTATATCATTTGGTATGAAGAACGCTGGTGCCACTTATCAAAGGGCAATTAACACCATCTTCCAAGACTTGATCGGTAAGACTACAGAGGTTTACATCGATGATATAGTAGTGAAGTCTAAGGACTTCAAGGATCATTTAGCTTATCTTGAACAAGCATTAAAAATAATGAGGATTCATAATCTCAAAATGAATCCAGCCAAGTGCATATTCGGAGTATCGGCTGGCAACTTCGTTGGCTTTTTCGTACAAAATAAAGACATCAAGATAGATCATAACATAGCCAATGCAGTAATGGGATACCTTTCCTTAAATAACCTTCAGAGGCGCGACTGAGATTAATTTATTATTTTCAAAAGTACGGCCGAAAATCATCAGAGCCAATTCGTATAATAGAGGCGCCTCAGTTAAAGGGGAAACACATTTCAAGAAGTGGTCATCATTGCATGCACTGGAGACGAGATGATTGAAGTGACATGCGCGGCTGTCAGACTGAAACGACGGCTACTTTCGGATACATCAACTCAACAGTCACACTCGAGTTAATGTATGGGGCAATTGGTAACACTCAAAAGTAATTTAAGTGTTTAGCCAAATTCAGTGACAGCCGAACTGTTCCAGAGCTGAATTTACTCTTAGCCCTCGACTATAAGAACTTCATCGGCTACTAAGGCATCTTAGCCGAGTTGTTAGTTAGAGGTACGACTGGAATCCACTCAGATGCAGACATTTCAACGACCAAGTCAAAAGGGTTTTCGGACCCCTAAAATCGGTAACGACCAACAACAGCTAAAAGAAAGGGCCATTATTCGAGCGAGAGAAGTAGAGGGTGAGAAAATCGGCATAACATCCCCCCATAGTCGGCCATTAAACTTAGTCGGTTACTTGATGGCTGATATGGGAGGGATCACATTGTACAATTTTTTTCCTTTTTGTACTATAAATAAGATCATTCTTTGTATATACATACACAACCAATCAATCAAACAACTCAATTTTTATCTATCTTTATCCTTTACTTTATTTATCCTTTACTTTACTGTACTCAGCTGCATTCATGTTTCTTACCTCTTAGTTTACTCATACCACCGTCCTAACGCTTTCTGGAGTAGTTGGGAAACTCATTGCTGAAAATTAGAGTTCCATTTCCAGCCCAAATCACTTAAGTAAAGGAATCAATTTGTCTCCCGATACGGTCAGCCAATAAAATGGCAGAGAACAGAATTCGGGGTGAGAACAAGTTGTAAGTACTATGGTTTTATAAATATGTTCATTATTTCATTAACCAACTTGTATGACAACAGCCATAAGACGACACTATTATTTGTTTTTGTGTGTGTATTTCATGACATGTGTAGATACAACAATTACATTTTTTTTATATCTCCTTTTGATTTTTGGAGAAAATTGAGAGAGTATGAACAAGAGAGAGAATTTGTGTAATTGATCTTATTCAAAATGAATCAATCACAATTAACAGAGATGAGATTAGCTTTTATAGCAAAGCTTAACTAATCTCAAGCTAACTAACTAACTACTCATTTAACTAACTAATAGATACGTTAGTTACATACAACTTGAAGAGAAAATTACTAAACTACCTTTATTAGCTTGTGACTTAATCTCTTGTGTTTCAAGACTTCTCCTCAAGCTAGATGGAGGGAAGATGTTTAGAATTCCAAGCTTGTATAATAGATGTTCATACTGCACTCAACTGAGTCCTTTGATTAACAGATTAGCGGGTTGATTTTGGGTAGCAATATATTTGATATTGATGATGCCCTATGTAGCCTTTCCCTTACAAAGTGACAATCAATATTAATGAGTTTGATTCTCTCATAATATACAAGATTTTTTAACAATTTGAATGGTTGTCTTACTATCCCCTTAAATTTGTTTTCGCAGCTTGATATCAGCATCAACCTCCTCTAGAATTCCCAGCAACCAAACTAACTCTGAGATTGTTATAGCTTAACTCCTATACTCAGCTTCTGTTGAACTTTTGAAGACTGTAAAACAAGTGAATTTCCATCTTGATCAAGAAGCTTGTTACTGATATTCTAGTGAGTGGATATGCAGCCCAGTATGCAGTGATTAGCTAATTGCAGTTGCTTGATAGCAGGATGTCTTGACTTGGTTGTCCATTTATGTATTTGACAACTCTAAGTGTTGCTTCCATGTGAGACCTTTTGAGATATTGTAGAAACTAGCTCAAGGTCTGAACACTGAATGAAATATCTGATCTAGTTATATTCAGATACGATAATTTTTCTATAAGATTCTGTTAAGACACTTGATCAACCAGTGAGTTTTCATTTCCTATTGCTTCAGTGTTTTTTTTAGATGGTCATCGTATTTTTTGAGGTAAGTTTGGCATTGAGGTTAATTAGTGTTCTTTCTGGTTTTGCAGCTGATAATTTCACTTTTGAAATAAGTTCCAAGACATATTTTCTCTGATGCACAGTGATTCCAGTTTTAGACCTTGCAAACTCTACTCCAAGAAAATACTTTAATTCTCCCAAGTCTTTCATTTTGAAAGTATGTTGCAGTGACATCTTTGTGTCTTCAATAAGCTTTAAGGAACTGCGTGTTACTAACATATCATCCACATACACCAATAGAACAATTGTATCCTCAGTTGTTTTCTTGACAAACAGTGAGTAATCATATCGACTCTGCTTGAATCCTAGATTTAGAAGAGCTTGAGTGAGTTTGGCATTCCATTGTCTCGAAGCCTGTTTAAATCCATACAAGGATTTAACTAGTCTACATTCTTTCTTTCCCTGACTTGAAAATTCTTGAGGTAAAGTCATATAAATTTCATCTTGTAAGAAGACATTGTACACATCCATTTGATGTATATGTCAATGCCTTGAATCTGCCAAAGCCAGTATTGTTCTAACTGTGACCATCTTAACTACAAGAGAAAATGTCTCCTTGTAGTCTATGTCTTCCTTTTAGCTATAGCCTTTTGCTATGAGCCTTGCCTTGAATCTTTCCACTCAGCCTTGTACTTAATTTTATAAATTCATTTACAACCTATGAGAATTTACCCTTTGGCAGATCTACAATATTTCAGGTGTTATTTCCTTCAAGTACTTGTATTTTTGTTTTCATAGCTTCTACATGTTACGGTTCACTTTTATGCAGGCATAAAAATGACTATCATAACTTGACTCTTTGTTGGTTTAACAGAGTCGCTACCTAATTAATTATGAAGATTAGAAAAATCATTTGTTTCAAGGTTAAATTTTTGAAAAACTTTTTGAGTACCGAAGTTCGGATAAGGGTCATAGTGATTCGCCGAGGAAGGTATTAGGCACCTCGGAAGGAATCCGTAAAATGCGGTTGACCTACAGATTTAAATTTTGAGGCTAAAAATTATATAGTTTATTGAAAATGTGTTTAAAGATATATATATAAAAGAATGAGAAATTTAATAAGGTCTTGCCCTTTCTCGTTTGTTCATAGCATGTTTTTGAAAAAAAACTTCTGAGAATCATTTTAATTTTCTTACAAAATGGGGTTAAAGTTTTTCGTAGAGTTCCACTTCAATTTGGCCCTAAGTAGTTGATAAGTTGGTATTTTACCAATTTATCTCTTTTTTAATTTTATAATTTTTCTATGTTTGATTGAGAAAATAATGCATTGATATCATTTACTTCCATTTTACAAGTTCTATGTGATTTAGAAGTGATCGGAAAGAAATCAACTCAAAACAAATCAAAAAGAGGTCAAATTGAAGAAAATGAGAAAAATGACTATAAGCGCAAAACTTGTCAGTTCTGAAAATCTGCAAATTAGGGGCTGTTTTGGTTTATTTTTTATTGAGAAAATGGTGGAACTATAAAAGCAAGACCTGAGGGAAAATATATTACATCTTTGGAAGTAAACACAAGTTTTGGAGGCTAGGTTTCTACATCACACTTTGGAGTTGAAGATTTGGTTGAGCACTTTCTTGAACATTTACTTACTTTTTAATTTCTTACTTTGTAATGAACATTTAAGTGTGTAGTATTTATATTCTAGATATAAATCTTTTTTATGGAATATTCATGATTTTTGTTTGGATTTAAACTCTAGTTTTGCTTATGTATTGAATGATTTTATTCTTAATGAAGTGAGTTAATGGAGGGTAGTTGTTCATACTTTGATAACCCTTGTCCTTATTGTGGTGGACCACACTCCTGACAAAATTGTTTAAAGTCTACCGGGGAGGATTGTGCGCACAATCTCAAACTTATGAGTGGAGTATATATGATAGGTGGGGTGGTCAAAATGGCCATTGGGTTAATTGTGCTTATTTATCCTTCCCTTTTCCGAGCCCCACTATGACGATTCTACTTTGTGTTGTGACATTGATAGAGATATGGAAGTGGAAGAAGTTGAGCATGGCCAAAATGGAGAGTTCAAACTCATGATTTATTGCCTACTTGAAGGACAAAAAGGAAAATCAAAAAACCTTGGAGGAGTACTTGGAAACTAGTCTCCAAGATGGCTTGGCACTTGAACGTCAAAATCGTCGATGGACATTTGCACAAAATCAAGAAGAATTCTCAAGTATTCAATATGAGAAGATAATGCCCATATTGGAGGTCAATCTTGAATACGAGGAATCAAGAATTGAACATCCTCCAACCGACTCCATGCCTATTGGAGATGCCGAAAAAAGAAAAGGAACTAGAGTCAACCGGTGTCACGAAAATCATGGTTGATATTAACTCTAGTTCGGGGAAAAAGAGGATGTCAAAATCCGGATAAATTTGCAAATTGGGTGGTTGAAGTTTCGCTCCAAGCATTTTTCAACATTAGAGTTGTGTGATGATATGGAAATCGAACCATACGACTCCATGTGGGATAGCGAAGAAGCAAGACGAGGTCCATACAAATTGCAATTTGACGTTTGGCTTGTTCATCTACTTACCACTCCCCACCACTCATGGTCACAAACATGAATCAAGTTGGGTGTCCAGTTCGTAAGTTTGAAATGGAGAGAAAAGTGGTAAAGTTAACTCACGTCGTGCCACGACATTAAATGTGGCGCTTGATGGAAGGCAACCCATCGTTTTCAAAATTTTAAGTAGGTTTTGAAATTTTCTTTTTTAGAATAGCTTAGAATATTATTTTTGACTAATCTGCAAAATTTTATATTATTTTTAGAATAGCTTAGAATATTATTTTTAGAATAGCTTAGAACAGTTGATTAGGAGTAAGTGTGGGGTGGGGCGAGTGACACCACTTGATTCTGTGACTGCCGGTGTGAGCCAAGCAACTGCGAGTGTCGTGGTGTGTTGTGCGACTGTGACTTGCTTATGAACCTTGAATGGATGGTGTGCCTGGGTCTAGGATAAGCTTTATTGGTTTCTTTGAATAATAGTCTCTTCTATACTGCTGATGCTATAGGAAGTGAGCAAACAAAAATGCAATGTGAAATTGGATTTTACTGGAAGTGTGACATATGCCTACACTTCAGCGAGTTGTCCATGAGTTTGTTATGTGAAAGTGTGTATTTAGTTTCCTCATGAGTTTGTCAATGGAATGGATATGTATCACACAAGGGCATGGAATACTAATTGTTGAGCTGCTGCATGTAATTGATAGCATTTTTGAAAGATTAAGGCAGAGATAGGGAAGAAGCAAGTTCTAGACACGAAACATGATTTCACCTGGAACTGATATCTTGCATTTCTAAATATTTCTTTGGCCCAAATGATTCATCATACATTGTTCTAATTGTCTGTATCACACTCTCTATTTTAATATCACTTGCAGGTATTTTTTTTTTTGACATTAAAACGCCCTCTAGTTCATCCAAAATGGTCCAAGGAGCAGAAACATGACAATATCTCAGTGACCATCTTTTCAGAGAGTTCCTCTAACTTGAGCTTTATTTTATTTAGTGGCGTTGAGGACAATGCAATATTTTTAGTTGGGGGTGACATTTTGGAGTTTTCTTTATTTGCATATTTATGCTTCACTTGTGCCCTTGTCGGGCTTATGGTTAATGTATGGATATTGTGTGCCCTTGCTGGGCTTGTTTCTGGATTATTGATGTAGTTGTGGATTAGTTACTTTTGAGACAGGCGTGGAGGTGAGGCTTGAGACTCAGGTCATTCCGAAGAAAGGAAGATTCAAGTACTTCAGGTCTATTATCCAAGAGAATGGAGAGATTGATGATGTTGTCACACATCGTATTGGGGAAGGGTGGATGAATGGAGGCTTGCATCTAGAGTCTTGTGCGAACTAAAACGCAAGTTTTATAGGGTAGTGGTTAGACCGACTATGTTGTATAGGCACAATGTTGGCCAGTCAAGACGTCGCACACCCAAATGATGAGAGTGGCAGAGATGAGGATGCTAAGATGGATGTGTGAGCATACAAGGAGGGATATGATTAAAAATAATGGTATCCGGGCCAGAGTGGGAGTGGTCTTGGTGGAGGATAAGATGCGGGAAGCGAGGTTGACATGGTTTGGACATGTGCGGAAGAGAGACACAAATGCCCCAGTGCGGAGGTGTGAGACGTTGGCTATGGACAGGTTCATAAGAGGTAGAGGTAGGCTGAAGAAATGTTGGGTAGAGGTGATTAGACGGGATATGGAGCAAGCACAACTTACTGATGACATGACCTTAGATAGGGGGTTGTGGAGGACACAGATTAGGGTAGAGGGGTAGTAGATAGTCGAGCGTAATCCTACTTACGCTTACAAACTGGTAGTTGTAGTGTTATTATTGTATACCCGCTTAGCATATCATACGGATAGGCATAGTATTTCTTTATAGTCTTATGTAGTTGTATTTCTTCTGCTATGCATTCTTTAATGTACTTGGTTTATCTCATTTATCTGTGTTAGTTACTGCTTCTTCCTTCTTTTTCAGGATGTGCTATTATGGCGTATTTGCGTTTGCTATCAGCATTTGCATACTGCGTTAAATTTTTAAATTTTTGACTGGGCCTGATTGATTTATTTTTCTGCTTTGCATGTCCTGAGCTGAGGGTCTTTCGGAAACAACCGTTCTACCTATCAAGGTAGATATAAGGTCTGCGTACACTCTACCATCCCCAGATACCACGTTGTGAGATTTCACTGGGTATGTTGTTCTTGTTGTGGATTAGTTACTTTTGTTGATTTATTTTCATTACTAGCTTCTTTAGTTTTGTTAGTTAATTTTTTTTCCCTTGGCCAATTTGTGGGTTGCTTGGTACTGGCATGATTCAATTCATGACATATGAATTCTTGAAAGAAAAAAATATATTATTGAAGTGATTATTCTTGTTGTGACCTTTACACTCAATTTTTGGCTCATATGATTACTAATTAGTCTCTTTAGGCTATGAGTCACTTTATGAGTTCATTTGTTTCAATTGGATCTTGGATACATATTCTACTTGAGTTTTCATGTGCCATGTGTGATGAGATTTATTTGTGAATTCTTTTACATATCTTGTAGTCTAGAACTTGTCCGAGCTGTGTTTCAAAGCGAAATCCTAGATTTACTTGGTTTGAAAAATGAAGTTAGGCTTTCTTTGGATCATTTTGTGCCTTAAATTGCCTACCCTTTGCTTGTTTTCCCTAGTCAACCCCATTTGAGCCTTGAACCTTTTTGTTGGCATCCATCTTACAAGTTTTACCCTTTTGTTCTTAATTATCCTATCTTTTGGCATCCTACCTCCTAAATATTTTGAAATTGAAAAATAGGCTAAAAGCCTAAGTTTAGGGGTGATGGTTGATAAAGTTGTGATGTGGAAGTTGCTTGAAAGGTGAAAGGGTGACCAAAAAAAAGAGAAGAAAAAGTGAAACCTTCCTCGTTAGTGTTATAAAAAAAATATGAAGAAAAAGGGAAGGAAGAATAAAAGAAATGAGAGTTGTGAATAAATGGAAGACAAGGTGTTAAAAAATGAAGCAAAGGTTCGTAAAGTTCTAAAAGGTTGTGTGCTTTGAATTGTTGCAATTTGTAGTGCTTAGGGAGGTTGTGTCACTATTTCCAATTATGCCCCTACCTTAATCAAAATTCTACATTACAACCCTTTAAGTCCTAATTGATTTTGAACCAAGTGTATATACATTAGTGGAGAAATACATGAAGGGCACGCCTATGGTACTACTTTTGTGCGTTTGAACATCTTTGTGTGAGAGAGATAGTTAATTCTTTTCATTTCATATCCCATTTGTGTGTTGAATTACATTTTCTATGTATGAGATTTTCTCTTGATTGTGAGGGCACATGAAAATTTGAGTTGTTAATTAGTTTCATTTCTCAATTGAAAAGAATGAACAAAAAAAGTTGTTTTGTGACAAGAAGGCAAATTTTGAAGCTCAAGTGTTATGACTTGGTTGCAACTTTGATTAGTTTGTTGTTTGAGAATTTGGTGGTTCATATGTTTTGAATTAATTGTGGTACCAATCAAAGTGATGTCTTTGTGCTTAAAGTGTTTTTTTTTTACTTGGTGTGATGTTGGCGCATTATTGAGCCCTAAGAAGACGATTGTATGTTTTGATCTGCTTGAGGACAAGCAATAGTTTAAGTTTGGGGGTTTGATAAGTTGATATTTTACCAATTTATATCTTCTTTAATCTTATATGTTTGCTATGATTGATTGAGAAAATAATGCATTAATGTCGTTTACTTCCATTTTTACAGGTTCTATGTGATTTAGAAGTGATCGGGAAGAAATCAAGTGAAAACAAGTAAAAAAGGCCAAATTGAAGAAAATGGTGGAACTATAAAAGCAGGACTTGAGGGAAAAAATATTACATCTTTGGCTTGACAGTACATACGGCTAGGGTTCCTACACCACATTTTAGAGTTGAAGATTTAAAGATCTGGTTGAGCACTTTTTTGAACATTTACTTCACTTCTTTAATTTTTTGATTTGTAATGAACATCTAAGTGTAATATTTATTTTCTAGATTTGAATCTTGTTTATGGGAATATTCATGATTTTTATTTGGATTTAAACTCTAATTTTGCTGTATTGGATGATTTTATTCTTAATGAAGTGAATTATAGTTGTTTTAATTATTCTTGTTCTTTAATATTTCTTAAGGGATTATCTAACCCTAGGACTCGCCCATTTACTTCGGTTTAAACTCGGAAGAGGCAAACTCGGGGTTGGGAAAGATTAATTAACAAGAATTTGAGGTGTTAACCCTCATCTAATGGAATCGACCTAGTGATAGGCGACACCACTTGTAGCCATATTCTGATGTTTTTAATGCTCCTAATTGCTTTAGGGATATTCAATAAGGTAGAGTCTAGTTAGTCTTTGGAAGAAACTAATTTAGAGTCATTATTCAAGGCTAAGTAACATAAGCTCACCATTATTTGTAAATCGTGAAATACATTGGATCGTTACTTGAGAGTAGTTTCCTTTGTATCCATGCTTGTGGCCATTGATCATTTTACTTGCTTTATATGTTAGATTTACATTTCCGCATTAGTTATAATTTTCTCTCTAAACACAACCCTTAAAGTGTTTGGCTTAGCGTAGTTGGTGAAAATTCCTACCTTTCTTGACCGCCTACATATTGTTCTATGTGGGATCGACCTCGAATCATAGATGGGTAAATTATATTGCATACGACCGTTTACACTTCTAATTAATAGAGTGAATTTGGACGTTATTAGTAGTATAAGTTTACTTATTTCTTTTGAATTAACTCAAGAAAATGATTTGGTGTATCTTGTTTGTTTATTCAATTCATGCTTTTTGCAAGTAAACGTAAAACCTTATAAATTCCCTCGTGTTGCAAACCTAGATTTGGCAACTAAATCATTTGAAATCAGTTTCATACTTAAACCCTTTGAAAATCCGGAAATTGATCTTTTTTACTCAACTGTTCCATCAAAAGAAATCCAAATTCTATTCTAAAAGTCCAGCTATTTCTTCTTTGTAAACTCGTAAAAAAGTCAGATTTGAACTTGTTATTTGTCAAAATCACGTTTCAACCTTTTTAAATCGAGAACTGTTTTATTTGTTCAAAAAATGGGATTGTTTTGACTTAAGTTCAGTAAATCAATTTTAGTTGGATTAAGTGAAGTCAAACGGTCATTCTATTCAAACTAACGATCTTAGAATTGTTTGCCTATTCAGAATTTCAACTAGGTCCTAAACGTTCCAATAACACACCATTAGTTTTACAAATACATGCATATAAATATAAAATGATCATAAACTGGGCTGGTGGGGTTACTAAGCCCACCAACGTAGAACTCTAAGCAATTTTCACCTACTGTTGGGCCTTCAATTTACGGCTGACTCAATCTAATGTTGGGCCTCCGACCCAACAAGATAATGCGAGGGAACTGGGCAAAGTCCATTATGGACTCTCAGTAGAGTGGTCATGCAAAGGGGAAAAGGAGAAATGGGGTTACAAATCACCTATACCTAAGAAACAATATAATGCATCAAATTCAAACAAATTATCAGCTAATCACACAAAACATTCTTGATATACACTAAATTTGTTGTCAGTATATTGTATATACGCTTCAGTGTATACACTTTGTATATTAGTAACACTTTGGTGTATATTTGACCACATATCACCATATCATAGAAAGAAAATAGGAGAAAGCAATCACTCAGTAACAATCAGTGCAACCTTATATATTCAAATATACAACCTAGACAAAGTGCATACACACTTGTATACTCATGGTATACAGAGCATATACAAAATAGCATATATCAGAAGAAAGAAAAGATAAAAATGAGAGGAAAGAGAGAGTAACATAAACTCAATCAATAATTTCTACACCCCAATATTCCTGAATATTCAAAGATATAGTGGATATACACTTGTACACTTGACGTATACTAAATGTATACACCTCAGAAAAATTAAGAACTATCTCAAGTCATGTTTTTTCTCTCGGAGCACGATAAGCAAGGCTGATAACATATGCTGAACAACCTAAAAACTATGGCTCCACCGACAAGAACTCAGACACCTGCGATGATGATTGTCCTAGTTACTTCAGCTAGTGGAATCTAATAGCAATTACAACCATTGACGTTCGGCAGTTTCCTTCCTTGACAGTTTCAGGCGATTCAAGAGGGAGTTTGAGGCAACCGAAAATGGTGGCAACCAGCTCTCACCAACCTTACCAACAGTAGAAAAAGGTCAAAAAGGAAAGGAAACAATGAATACACACATGCCTTGACGACTGCAGTTCTCTGTAGTTGGGACCTCAACACAGACAACCTCGGGTGCTGAAGCTATTACTCAGCCAAAGGTCAAACAACTGATCAACAATCAAAATTCTCAAATGGATAAGCCTGTTTCCTATATACCTCCTGTTATGCGTAATGGTAGAGTGGTTGTTACTATTAATGAAGAAGATATAATGGAATAGGAGGAGTACTGGCAATCTACACTTATTGGCTATGTTCTGGGTGATAATCCTTATGAGAAATTTATTGACAGCTAGCTATGTTATAGCTGTTTAGGGGTTTTTCTCGAAGCCTCAAGTTCTTGTTGGGAGTTTTTGCTCTATGGTACTTTATAATGCAGTACGGGAAGTATATAACTATTACAAGTATTCGAAAGGATAAACAAAGATTCAATAATTCAACTAGAAATCTGAAAATTACAATAGTTACACAAGAAAACTGAAATTCCAGTTTTGTAGAAGATGGAAAAATGGAAATTGTTTTTTGCTTGAGTCGAGTGTAGCACTCATCCTTAAGACAATATTGCCCCGTATGTATCCTTTATACGTCCTGGACAATTTGTCTCCCAAGATAAAACAGCAATGGAACCCTTGAGCAAAGGAAACTCAAGAGCTACCGTGAAGAATATTGAGTAACGAAATGATGCTTGGAAGTTGTAGGAAGAAAACTGTTTTCGGTTGTGTATTTTCGTGCACTGTTTTTGGTGTTCTCCTTTTGTGCTCAACAATGGTGTAAGGGGGTGTTTATATAGGTGAGGGAGGGGCTGATTACTGCCCTCCATAACAGCCAAATAATGGCCATTATGAAGGTAGTAAAGCCACCAACATAAATGGAGAAAAGACCAACGGATTTGGCCATTATAGGAGGAGTAATTCAGCCAAAATAAATGGCTGAATTGAGTGCTTGGCAACTGCTTTGACTGTCCAGATTCTGGAAACTTGAAACTTGAGGGATCAAACTGTACATCTTGAAACTTCAGGGACCAGACTGTACATCTGAAAGAATTCTGGTCCGAACTGTACTTCTGGCAAAGTTCTCTGGCCCAAAAAGATAATATCAGAAGACCCACAGCCCACAGCCCACAGCCCACGACCCACGACCCGTGACCCGAGAACCCGAGAACTCGAGAACCCGGAACCCGGAACTCGGAACCGGAACCGGACGGGCGGGCGGCGGCGGCGCGCGTGTGGTCTTTCCTCGAACCGAAGCACATCTAGGTCCTCCCTCCTTTAAACACATGGGATACCCCTTGGGGTCCCAAACCCCAAACCAATTTCGAGTCTTATATACATAACAATTCTTTCTTCCTCTACCGATGAGGGAGAATTACACACAATACCACACTTTCCATGCTTCAAACACCTTACTTCGTGAACCAATATCTCTTTCATTTCTCAATGAAATTTGACGATTCTTGGCCCTACGGTTATCTACGTACTTAGTAGATCATGCATGTGTGAAGAACCGAATTCTCCAATATGCGTAACACTAGTGTTTAAGCCGTTAAAGTTGGTCGGTCGCAACTCCCGCCAAAGGCAAATTTCCAACAATCCCCTCTTGAAAGAGATTTTGGCGCACTCACATGGTGTCTTTTCATTTCCAGCAATATTTCAGCGGACCGATGTTGCATAAGGAGAGGTAGCTTCGACTTTGAACCTTCCATAGTTAATTACCATCGGACTTACTTACGCGCGGTGAACGTGATGTCTTGAACCGTCGTGTTTAGTGTAAGCCAAGTCAATGGTACCAACACAACAAATTCCCTTACTCTCTTCTTCGTAATGTTTTGTCCGTTTTGGCCATGGACAACGTCTTGGATTCTTAAGCGCGTTCATTTTGAGGCGGCCCATCCTCACACTTAAATAGGTGGTCTCCTACAAGGTATCCTGCTATACCCCACTTCACAAGTGTTAGGAACCATTAAAAGTTTCCCAAAGACCTAACCTCAACTTGTTGAGGATCATTACGAGTTTTGAAAACTTAACCTTTACCCATACTTGCAGATAGCACTTAACGTCTATCGCGGGAACGGCTTTGGATTTGGTGTTTTTTTTCAGAGATCACTATCCGAAGTGCTCATGCTTCCACTGAGGTGATCAACTGAACCTTTACAACTTAGTTTTTCCCATTGAACCAAATTACCGGGATCTCCAGGTTCGTAAGGTTGGGTTTCCACCGTATTGGTCCGTATATTTTGGGTTTTAAGCCCATTCCCTAGACAGCAGAACACTTGATCTCCGGGTAGTCCCTTAGTTAGTAAACAAGGAAGTGATACCCGTGATGATCAACGCCATACGGTCTTATGTCTCCGACGGATCCCGACAGATATGTCCAGACGCCGTCATCCGTTTCCTTCCTAAAGCCGACCGGCTAGCCACAATGTAGAACTGCTGAAGGCACGTGTTTCTCCCAATAAGGGACGTCCTCTAATGAGTCGTGAAGTTACTCAACTTCTTTCATGCTTTGTATAAAGCGATAAACTCCGATACCATCATGAATCGGTTGATGCAAGTTTGCTTAGAGGATTTTCCAAGAACCACCATACACATTTACTTGTGGCTTTGGTGTTCTTCGATCCGATGTCCGGTTGCATCACCGTGTTCTCTCGTAACTGCTGGACATCCGAATACTATAATCCGTAGATAAGCGAATAATTCGTATATCGTCATATCCGACTTAACGCCTTCTATTGATCATGTATTAAGATCATTAGTGAACCTTAGTTCAACGATCTGTTTGTTGGACGATACCAGGTCGGTTGTAGTGTGTACAATACATTGAACTACACGTGACCCGAGCATATCGCTCCTTGTCTATGGGTGCACCATGATTCCAATCAATTCTATGATTCATATCCATTGGTGGCTTCAACGAGACTCACAACTATCGACCGATCCGTTAGATGTCTTAGAAATCCAATTCCTAAGATGTCATCTGTGATACCCATATCTTTCATATCGAGACTTTGTTTCAATATGATTTTCACTCTAAGACCGTTGGTTTTTCAACTGTTGGCTTTTTAACTTCGAGTCAATGTTTCGTGATCGATTCATTGTTTCGTTTTATCCGAGACTTTCGGGACCAAAATGTTAACATTTCGGGGACCAAAATGAAAGTTCGGGAAGAAGCCCAACAGTTCGAAGAAACCAATTCGATCCTCTTCTTCCAACTCTCCGGTTGGGAAGGTCGTTTCAACACCCATTCCATGTAAGACTACAATGGCCCCGGATGTGAAGCTACTCACGGGGAGCACTTTATACAACCCAAAGGTTCTTTTCCGGAGGAAGATTAACTATTACATGAGTATGGTTCTATATATGGAATCTATTTCTCTCTTTAGCTTCTTTCCAAAGCGGCGCTTTTGGAGATAACAATTATTTGTTAATTGTCCATGGTTCGTTCTCAACTATACAAGCTAGAAGGTATGGAACAAGTCTTTGTCCCCTCTTTGCTCCTTCTTGGTTCAACATCTAGAATCCCGAGTTCTGCGGATCCGGAATATTAAGTTCCGGATATCCAGCACCTTTCGAGTCCTGTAGATACGGAACGTCTAGTTCCGGACAGTCAGGCCCTCGCGGGTTCTTGTTAACCTTGAGCAATTACTCCTTTTTCCTTTTCAAGGAAGGTTATCTTATAAGAATTCAGCATTCTTTGACGCCAAGAGGCGATAAGTACTACTGTTATTTACAGATCCAGTGGATATGCAATCTACAGTCTTAGGTCGAACTTTACCTGTTTCGGTAGTCCAACTTCTACCAAGCCACCCCACATCACAACTTTTGTATGTGAGATCCTTTCCATGTCTCACACGGAGAGTTATCCTTATCCTTATGTGGAGTTCTGTTGAGAATCGCATTAGCGGTAAGGATCGTCTTGCCCCACATAATTTGGGCGTACGGCTTTGCGCTTGGCTAACACCGTTGGACTGAGGTGAGTAATGAGCAGTCATTTAATAAACGATGCTTCACATTCTCCCCATCTATCACTACGAATTTCTCAATCCGTAGGCTTAGTTGATTTTCAACTTCTGCTTTGTAGCGCTTATCCGCTTCAGCAACTTCATCTTTGCTTTTTAACAAACAAAGGATTCCATATGTTGTACCATCATCAATGAAGATCACAACGTACTTGGCTCCCCCCTCTATTTTGTATAAACTTCAAATCACCCAAGTAGGTGTGACTAAGTTCTAGAGGAGCAGTGCTTCTTTCGCTATTCCCTTGACGGAATTTGGAAAGGTGATTTTGCCTCTTCATCTACCTCACATTTATTTTGAGGGTTTATGTCGAAGAAGGCAACAATCTCAACATCGTTAGCTTTTGATGACTTGCTATTTAACGTGTCTTAATCTATGATGGCATAGACGCACGGATTACAAATATATCATTCATTTGGCTACAGACATACTGTACCATTCTTAGTTATTACGGACTGTTGGACCGGTCTCAAACCAAACTTGACCAACAAATCCCTTAAACCAAGTTAGGGACATGTATCACATCATCTTAGAGTGATCTCATTCCCTCGAAGTCCTATTGAGGACAACCTCTTCAACCCTTCTACTTTAGAGGTGGTGTTGCTTCACATGAACAACCTCTTACCCGTGGTTAGGGCGTAACCGGATCATATGTGATCCGATACTCGGCCCACTCCGGTTGCTTTGGCGGGCCCGAGTGTCCAATTTCTTTTGCCTTTTCTTTAGGCCTTCGGATCATTTAAGACACGGAAACGTGGCCCACCTTACTAGGTGTCCATTATTTTTCCTATGAAATGAATTTTGGCCCCACTCCGGTCCGCCCGGAGGCTTTATATGACTGAGTGTCCAATATCATCATATCAAAGAAATTTTGGCCCACTCCAGTCGCCCGGAGGCTTTGTATGACTGAGTGTCCAATATCATCCTATCAAAGGAATTTTGGCCCACTCCAGTCGCCCGGAGGCTTTATGTGACTGAGTGTCCAATATCATCCTATGAAGGATCTTCTGCTAAATAGTATGATAGGTTCAACGTCTTTAGCTTTTAGACTCATTCCGTTAAGATTGGTGCCCAGATAATTCTTGGCGCTTACTTAAGAGTGGTAACAGTTTTCGCACAGTCAGTGGATCTTACTCCCTCGTATGTGCGAACATACTTTACACACTTTAATAATTACACTTAAAAGAACGGATCTTCTTAAGTCGTTTACAAAATCCAATCTTTAAACGGAAAAGAAGATGAGATTAAACTTCTGATTTGTTAAAGCATAAGGAATATAAATTATTTTCATATTCCTCCTTACTTTAATCCATTTTTAATCAGACATAATTTAATCTTTATTCTTGACAAGTAAGAAAAACTACTTATCCCAATTTCGAATTCTGGCTCACTTCAGTAACTTCATCAAACTGAGTGTCCAGTTCCCTCTTTACCATTATTCGGATCTTTTGTCTGGGACAGATATAGGGCTTCTGCTGCAAGATAGAATAACATCTTCAGTCTTCTCCTCTTGTCTCAGTTGACATCCTCGGCTCTCGAGAGCGCTTGTTTCCACCAGTCTTGGTAGCGGTGACACCATGAACACGTTCATCATCATCACTCTCTTCTACCAGAAAACCATTTTCATATCCAGATTTGGTCACACAATTTTTGACCGACATCTTTCGAACACTAATAGTAATACAATACAAATATTGTCTTAAGTTGTTGGGAGTTTTTGCTCTATGGTACTTTATAATGCAGTACGGGAAGTATATAACTATTACAAGTATTCGAAAGGATAAACAAAGATTCAATAATTCAACTAGAAATCTGAAAATTACAATAGTTACACAAGAAAATTGGAAATTCCAGTTTTGTAGAAGATGAAAAAATGGAAATTGTTTTTGCTGAGTCGAGTGTAGCACTCTGTCCTTAAGACAATATTGCCCCGTATGTATCCTTTATACGTCCTGGACAATTTGTCTCCCAAGATAAAACAACAATGGAACCCTTGAGCAAAGGAAACTCAAGAGCTACCGTGAAGAATATTGAGTAACGAAATGATGCTTGGAAGTTGTAGGAAGAAAACTGTTTTCGGTTGTGTATTTTCGTGCACTGTTTTTGGTGTTCTCCTTTTGTGCTCAACAATGGTGTAAGGGGGTGTTTATATAGGTGAGGGAGGGGCTGATTACTGCCCTCCATAACAGCCAAATAATGGCCATTATGAAGGTAGTAAAGCCACCAACATAAATGGAGAAAAGACCAACGGTTTTGGCCATTATAGGAGGAGTAATTCAGCCAAAATAAATGGCTGAATTGAGTGCTTGGCAACTGCTTTGACTGTCCAGATTCTGGAAACTTGAGGGACCAAACTGTACATCTGAAAGAATTCTAGTCCGAACTGTACTTCTGGCAAAGTTCTCCGGAGAACCCGAGAACCCGAGAACCCGAGAACCCGGAACCGGAACCGGACGGGCGGGCGGCGGCGGCGCGCGTGTGGTCTTTCCTCGAACCGAAGCACATCTAGGTCCTCCCTCCTTTAAACACATGGGATACCCCTTGGGGTCCCAAACCCCAAACCAATTTCGAGTCTTATATACACAACAATTCTTTCTTCCTCTACCGATGAGGGAGAATTACACACAATACCACACTTTCCATGCTTCAAACACCTTACTTCGTGAACCAATATCTCTTTCATTTCTCAATGAAATTTGACGATTCTTGGCCCTACGGTTATCTACGTACTTAGTAGATCATGCATGTGTGAAGAACCGAATTCTCCAATATGCGTAACACTAGTGTTTAAGCCGTTAAAGTTGGTCGGTCGCAACTCCCGCCAAAGGCAAATTTCCAACAGTTCTACATTATGATGAGGGTTACTACTTGTTCAGATTTGATACAATTAGAGAGAGGGACTTAGTTATGCAAGAAGGACCATACACTTAGACAATAAGCCTCTCATATTGAAGAACTGGGAAATTGATTTTGATTTGTATCTGGAATGCCTTGCTACAATACCTCTATGGGTGAAGTTCCCTAGTCTTCCAGTGGGTTGTTGGTTGACTGAAGCTCTGAGCAAGCTAGCTAGTGCAATAGGACAGCCCATGTACACTGACAAAGTGACTGTTGAATATGATACGATGTCTTACGCTAGGGTGCTTATCAATATAGATATATCACAGCCTCTACCTAACTCCATAGAGATTGACCTTCCATCTAGTATCTTTCTCCATTCTGTATCTTATGATTGGAGGCCTACATTTTGTGTGAATTATCTCAAATTTGGGCATGACAAAGATGTTTGTTGGGGAAATGAAGGAAAACCATAGGGCAACAAGGAAAAGAATGCAACTGCTGAAGTTGAGCAGATACCAAAGATGAGAAGGAAAAGGAATAGAAAGAGGAGACTTGTTTGTTCAGAGGTGATAGCATAAAGCACATAATGGTGCAGGTGACCCTGCTGATGGTGTGATCCCTGAAGCTGGGCCTATATTAGATGCTTCACCTCATAGCATGTCAAATACCACTAACATATTTAAGTGAACCCATTCATAGTATACAAGAAGTAGAACAACCTGCTTCTACTATGTTCCTTGTCATTAGAAGCCAACTATGCATTCCACTGATGTGTCCTGGCAGGAACAACTAATTACTTTTGAGCCCAGGTCTAAAGGTGCACTTGAACAGTTCAACTTTCCATAATCATCTGCACCTGGGACATCAGAGGGCTGAATTAACCCTCAAAATAGAAAGAGTTGAAACTCTTTCAGGCAAAGAATAAAGTAGATATTATGGGTTGTAAAGAAGAAAAATAAAATAAATCATTCAATATGTAGTTGGAGAATGGCAGTTCTACTGCAATTATCCTGAAGCTTATAATGGAAGGGTTTGGATTCTTTGGAGGAGTCATTTGCAAGTTTAAGTAGTGGTAGTCCATGAACAATACATAAACTGTCATGTAGAAGATGTTGCTCAGCAATTCTCTACTCTACTAACAGTGGTGTATGCAAAGAATGAAAGTCATCAAAGTCAAGACTCATGGGATTCACTTCAACAACTGGACAATCAAATACAGACTACATGGTTGATTAGTGGAGACTTAAATAATGTATTGACTGTTGATGATAGAATTGGGAAACATGTGACTCAAGCTGAAGTTCAGAATTTCCAGGCATTTGTAACAAATCAATAACTGACCCCACTGCAATCCACTGGGTGGCACTTCACCTGGAAAAACAAGATCCTGAGTGTGGAGTTTATAGTAAGATTGATTGGGCATTTTGCAACTTTCATTGGTTGCATAAATTTGGGCATGTGCAAGTTGATTATCTTAACCCAGAGGTCTCTGATCATTCCCCTATACTTATGCAATGACACCAACATACTACCCCACACCCTAGGCCATTCAATTTTTTACTACTGTTATGGCTCACCCTGAATTTGCTAGAGTATTTCAGAATGTGTGGCAACACAAACAGGGAAATAAGGCTATGCATGAGGTTTAGAGCAAGCTAAAGGTACTAAGAACTTAGATCAAGAGGCTAAACACTTATATGGCTTCATACAGTTAGAAACTTGGTATGCTAGACATACACTTGATATTGTTCAGACTGCTCTCTCAAACCAACCTTTATCCCAATATCTTATTGATCAAGAAAAAGAGATGTTAGCTAGCATTGTCAGGTGGAGCAGAATTGAGGAACAAACATTGAGGCAGAAGTCAAGAGCTAGTTGGATAAAAGAGGAAGATGGGAACTCTAAGTACTTCCATGCTAAGTGGAAGATAAGAACTTTCAGAAATGACATTACTTCCATTTATATTGAAGCAGAGGATAAGATTACATACCCTATTCAAGTAGAAGTTGGGTTTGTTAACTTCTTCACTAGCCTTATAGGCACTACTCCTGAGTATATCAGAGGTAATCAAGAAGGGTCCTTGCGTAACCCATAGCTAGAAGCTCTCTCTCATTCAACATGTCACAAAAGAGGAAGTTTGGTTAGCAATTAAGAGTATGCCAAAAGATAAATCCCTGGGGTGGATGGGTACCCAATTGAATTATTTACTGGCAACTGGGAGGTGGTAGGTCCTGAGGTGACTGAAGCTGTTATACCCAGTGAAATCCCACAACGTGGGGTCTGGGGAAGGTAGAGTGTACACAGACCTTAACTCTACCTTTGTAGGTAGAGCGGCTGTTTCCGGAAGACGCTCAGCTCAACACAAAGCATAATCACAATCACGCAAGCATTACAAAGCAAGAGAAATGGTCAGAGACAAAAAATTAAAGCTATATGAACATGCTGATAACAAAATCGAATACGCCATGGTAGCGCATTCTGACAAAAGAAAGTAATAGCTAACGCAGATAAATAATATAAACAAAGTACACTAGGAAACGCATAGCAGCAGAAATCAAACTACATGGACTATAAAGCAATATTGTGCCTATAAGTGTGATGGGCTAATTGGGCCTACAGTAATAACACTACAACTATCATTTTGTGAGCGTAAGTAGGACTACGATCGACTACCTACTACCCTTCTACCCTAATTCGTGTCCCGTCTAATCACCTCTCCCCAATACTTCTTTGGCCTACCTCTACCCCTTCTGACCCCGTCCATAGCCAACCTCTCACACCTCCGCACTGGGGCATTTGTGTCTCTCCTGTGCACATGCCCGAACCATCTCAACCTCGCTTCCCCCATTTTATCCTCTACCGAGGCCACTCCCACACTGTCCCGGATATCATCATTTCTAATTATATCTCTCCTTGAATGCCCATACATCCATCTCAACATCCTCATCAACGCAACTTTCATCTTTTAGATGTGCGAAGTCTTGACTGGCCAACACTCCGTCCCATACAACATAGTCGGTCTAACCACCGCCCTATAAAACTTGCCTTTAAGTTTTGGTGGCACTTTTTTGTCGCAACGAGATGCGAGGCTCCATTTCATCCACCCTGCCTCAATACGATGTGTGACATCGTCATCAATCTCTCAATTCCCTTGAATAATTTACCCAAGGTACTTAAATCTTCCTTTATTTGGAATGACCTGAGTCCCAAGCCTCATCTTTACGCCTATCTCAGGGTCGCTCCTGTTGCTGAACTTGCACTCTAAATATTTTGTCTTGGTCCTACTCAACCTGAACCCTTTAGAATTTAGAGTCTGTCTCCAAACCTCCAGCTTGGCGTTCACTCCGCTACGAGTCTCATCAATCAGGACTTTATCATCTGCGAATAACATATACCATGGCACTTCCCCTTGGATTTGTCGTGTCAGTCCGTCCATCACCAAGGCAAATAGGGATGGCTAAGAGTTGATCCCTGGTGCATCTCCATCATCACTGGAAAGTGCTCCGAGTCTCCTCCTACTGTCCGTACCCTATTCTTGGCTACATCATACATAGCCTTGATCGCCCTAGTGTATGCCACAGATACACCTCTAACCTCCAAACATCTCCATAAAACCTCCCTAGAGACTTTGTCGTATGCCTTCTCGAGGTCGATGCAAACCATATGTATATCTCTCTTCCTCTCCCTATACTGCTCCACCAACCTCCTAATAAGATGAATGGCTTCAGTAGTCGAACGCCCCAACATAAATCCAAACTGGTTCTCAGAAATAGACACGTCTTTCCTCAACCTTCTCTCCACGACCATTTTCCAAACTTTCATAATGTGGCTTAGCAGCTTGATACCCTTATAGTTGTTGCAACTCTGGATATCACCTTTGTTCTTGTATAACGGGATCATTATACTCCACCTCCATTCTTCGGGAATTCTTGCCGTCTTAAAAATGACGTTAACAACTTAGTCAGCCACTTCAAACCTGTCATGTCTACGCTCTTCCAAAATTCAACTGGGATCTCATCAAGCCCGGTCACTCTTCCCCTGCGCATCATGCGAACAACACCCTTAACCTTCTCAACCTTAATATTTCTACAAGACCCAAAATCCCGATACCTATCAAATTGCTCCAGATCTCCCAGCACGATGTCACTATCTCCTTTTTTGTTCAAGAGTTTATGAAAGTAAGACTGTCACCTCCGCCTAATATGTACGTCCTCTACCGGTACTTTTCCATCCTCATCCTTGATACACCTCATGTGATCCAAGTCATGGGCCTTCCTCTCCCCGCCTTGGCTAGTCTGTACAACTTCCTGTCCCTGCCTTTCTCATCTAATTCCATATACAGGCGTTCAAAAGCCGTCATTTTTGCCTCTGTAACCGCAAGCTTTTCCTCATTCCTCTCTATCTTATACAGTTCTCTATTCATCCACTTCTCCACCTCATCCTTGCTTTCTACCAATTTCGCATACGTCGCTTTCTTCGCTTCCACCTTCTTTTGAACTACACCATTCCACCACCAGTCCCATCGATGCCTACCACGGCTACCCCTTGAGACCCTAAGCACTTCTCTAACTACCTCTTGAATGCAACTGGTCGTCTTGTACCATATATCAGTCGCATCCCTACTACTCCCCTAGCCCCTTTGGCCATCAACCTCTCCTCATCTCCTTTGCTCTAGTCATGGTCAAAAGTCCCCCATTTAATTCTTAATTTGTCATCCACAACCCTCTTCTTCTTCTCCATCCTGATTTCCAAATCTCTTCTTCTTCTCCATCCTGATTTCCAAATCTACCACCAAAATCTTATATCGGGTTGTAAGATCCTCCCTCGAAATAACCTTGCAGTCTTTACAAAAACATTTGTCAACCTTCCTAAGGAGCAAAAAGTCTATCTGAGTCTTAGTCGCCGAACTACGAAAATTCACCAAGTGCTCCTCCTTCTTCAGAAACCTTGAATTGGCTTTCACCATCCCAGAAACTCTAGCGAACTCCAAAAGTGAGATGCCACCCCCATTCATGTCCCCGAGGCTTTGCCTCCATACATGTCGTCATGACCCCTCGAAGTGACCCGATATGTCCATTGAAATCCCCTCCTATAAATAACTTCTCAATGGGTGGTATACCACCCACCACTTCATCCAATTCCTCCTAAAAATGCCTTTTCTCCTTCTCACCCAAGCCCATTTGTGGCGCGTAAGCACTAATAATGTTCATAGTAAACCCTCAAACTACCAACTTAATCTCCATCATCCTGTCATTGGGCCTCCTAACCTCTACCACCTGATCATATCTTTTGAGATGATTCTGTATCAGACGAGCTTGCTATCAGTTATAGATTAACTAGATGGGCCTTGTCATCCTGGCTTACTTTCTTAAGTTTAGAGTATGCGAGTCACATGTTGGTACGTTCGGGGTCAAGTAAGGCACCAGGTGTCGGCCACGCCTCACTTAGGTTTTGGTGTGACACTACAAAAGTCTACAAACCATATGTTTGTGGCCTTTTGGATGAAATTCTTAAGTTATTACAAATTAATTATTCGTTTAGTTCTTTATTATGAAAAGGCAGTCTTTACATTCTTTTGATGCAATTATAAATCCAAGCTAGCAACACTAGTCATAATTAAGCTCATAGAGGTGAATCCACATAACATGTGAGAAAGACTCATCAAAGTCAATCACTCCTGTTACATTAGCAACAAGTCGAGCCATATATCTAAACTGTGCTACAAGTCTTGTGTTTATCTTTTGGAATCCATTTGGTTTCAATAGTTTTGTATTCTTTTGGGAGATCAACTAGTTTCTAAACTTGGTGATTCTCCTAGACTCCATCTATTCTTTCATTACATTTATTCATTTTATTCTTTGAAAGACATAAAAGAGCTAATGTTTAGCTCATTTCCATCTTGTAGGAGCACTATATTGCTTGAGATTCATGTAATGTCAAATTGATCCCATTTGGATTAATTTTTCTCCTACTTAGACCGGACATATTCATCTCCCTCCCACTTCAAACAAGATTCATCTCACTCCTATTTGAAATAAGAAGATTAGTGTCGCTCCCACTCAGAGAAGGATCACTTTCATTCGCACACGATGATGAAGGTTGATGCAGATGAGAAATTAATTTCATCATTAGTTAAATATCTCGCACTCGAATGAAGGGATCCTTTTTTATATTGGTCCTTAGATTCTTAATTGGATAAGCCTAAACCTATCTCACCCTCCTTACATAGATGTGATACTTCTTGAGTCGAATTCAGTTACGCTCCATTAATATGTAATTTATAGTATCTCATATAGACACTTTGCTTCCTCTTAGGCCCAATATACCAAGAGAAAAAAATATATACATAAGCTGTGCATCACAGAGGTCTCACAAAATACTTGAGATTTCTATTACTCCATAACTCTTATGGTGTTGATGTAACTGATTTCGCTGGCACACGATTAAGAGTGTAGGCAATAAATTAGTGCAACACATCTCCAATAGGAAACATGTAACTTACTTGCTCCATCACTGATTCCAAGGAGCACTCCATTTATGCTTTCCACAACACCTTTTATTGTGAAATATTAGAATGGTCAACTTATCAACAATCTCACTTTCATAGTAAATTAAAAAACTCGCTTAATCACCAAGATGTATTCATGGCCTTGATCGACTGGTCTCAATACTTTTATTGAATTGTCCAATTGATTTTCAATCTTTTTCACATACTTCTTAAAACAACTTATTACCTTAGATTATGTGACATCAAATAGACATTATCAAAATGAGTAATTTTTATCAATTAATATGATGAAATTATAAGCTATTTGCCACATTTTTACATTCGTGGATATTCAACTTCTGAATGAATCTATGCAATGAAAAATCAGTCTTGGTGGTGTTTTTAAATAATTTTCTATTAGCTTTTTCGAAATAGATAATATTTACAAGTGGGCTTATTCACATGTCATATGCCCATATGACCAAGTCTTGCTTGTCAAATTTCACATCATCCTTGTGATTATGTGATGAGAGTCATGAGACAATTGGGGAAGCTAACAATTGGATTAAAGGAACTAACATCCAAAATCCATTAAAGAGAAAATTATTTTTGATAAAATCATAACCAAAATAAGCTGGTTCTATGCTTTAATGTCATGAAAATTCCAATTGAAATCTAACTATAATAAACCAATACAAAATAATATCCTTGATAGTTTAAGGGGTAATAGAAGTATTATGTAGGATAAAGTATCGATTTTCACGTAAAGCTAATTCACATGATACGATCCTTTTAACAACCTTAATGTCATTTCTTACCATATATCCACAAAATATATATATATATATATATATATATATTTGATGAATCAATGGATAATTGAAATATGCAGAAATCAAATAAAGATTAACTTACAATTTAAGGTTCCAGTTAAGGAAACCATAAATCAAAGGTTCTGCAGGAATTTAAATCAAATAGGCGGTAGAACCGGCCAAATATTTAATGTAGAAATTTAAAGAATTTAAAAGCATGAAGTATTTAAAAGATTAGGAGGTAATACCGTCCATAATCATATTCAATTAAAATATTAAAGTTTACAAAGTATTTTGTCAAGGAGATATACCTTGGGAATTTCTAAGGTATTTTGGATCATATGATATGAGTCATATGAACTGAATCATATGAGGGGTATTTTGATCTAACCTAAAGGGGATTTTAGTTGGAGCTCTCACTTCTCTCTAAATTCTGAAATGTATGGAAGAGAAATGTGAAAGAAAAAGCTTGTCTAACTAAGGGAGAGGGAGTCTCCTTTTATAGGAGTTTTACATGGCATTTTGGTAATTAAAAAGGAATTTAACTATTCATCCGAGTGGAGAATGACTATTCATCTGAGTGGAGAATGACGTCATCCATGACATCATTGACTTCATCATTTTCTTGAATTATTGCTGATCTTTTTGCTTTTACTGTTTTCTTTTTTAAAGTAACTTTTTCCAGCACTTTCTTTTATCGGGATTTTGTCTGAACTCTACTCCGGGTATTTTGAATTCTTTTGGCAATTTTCTTCAGAATCCACTGTTGCCAAAAACCGAACTGTCTTCAATATCAATTTCTGGTTCTTATTCTTCAGATGAAGAGCCTTGTTTTGATGAGGAGGTGCAAACTTCAGAATTATGGCTTGCATTTCTTCTGGATTTTTGGCCGCCGCAAGAATTGAGGCCATCTGAGATTTATGGGAAAGGAATTGGGTGTGCTCTGGTGTTTGTAGTGGTACTGGTGGTGTTTGTAGAGGCGCCTGTACCTGAATGGATTTTCGGGCATTTAACCATTCCTGGACTTTTTGTGGTGTGAGACTTACTGGTATTTTAAAGTTGTCCCACCATCTGACTTTAAACCTCCTTCAGATCGTTGAAATTTTATTTTTTGAATAATCTACAAACCATGTGAATACCCATGGTAAGTGGAATTTGGTGTGAAAAAGGTGCAGTGACACAAATTTTTTTTCTTCCTCAGAAGATTTATATTGGGATTTAAAGAGGCTAAAAGATTTAGTGACTTGAGGTTTTTGTATTTCAAGGGAGGATCCGAATTGTTCCCACCATGAATTCCACCATGTTGGAAATTGTGATGGATTACATGAGGTATCAAAATGGAAAAGCCAAGTGTGGCGTTGGTTGGTATTTTGAATAAAAAAGGAATTTAACCAATCTTGTTGGTAATCCCAGTAATTGAATGGAATATAAAAAAATGGTTCATTTTTATGGGTATCTGGGAAATTTAGGAGTTGAGACGGATGATTCCCCCAATCGCTTGGAGCAATTACGTTAAGTATTTTGCAAATAGAATAAGAGGGATCTGAGTTATTTTTATAATAATTATTTTTAATTGTCGCTGATCCTGTTATTTCAAGGATAGCCTAGTAAAAATATGGAGGTTTTAAAATATCCCATGATTTATAAAATCATCCTTGGCCAAAATAAATTTGTAATGCTAAAAAAGGGTCTTGGTCAAAGAATCCTTTTTCAATGGTTAAAATATTTTGAAAAAAATGGTTTTTTGCAGAATTCAGGGGTAGGTTTTTTGGGGACTTGTGTACCACAAGTTGGGTTTTTGAAAATTGTTTTTGAGAAAGGGTTTTTGAAGATTCTTCTTTCTGAAGTTCAGTTTTTTAAAATTGTTTTTGAGAAAGGGTTTTTGAAGACTTTCCTTTCTCGATTTTTGTAAATTTTTGAGAGGTTTTTTCCTCTCCTGAGCTTTGAGCAACTTCTTGTTTGGGATTTTGAAGTTGTATCAATGCCTGCTGTAGTTCCAGAGATTTTGCAAGGAGTTGCAGAAGATTCTCAGCAGTTATTTCCTGCGCTGGTGTTTTTTGCACAGATGCTGCGACATTTTCATTTTCTTCTTTCATCACTATGTCATACCATGTCAGGGGTTTTTCCGTAGGAGGTTTGGCATGGAATTTTTCTTATTCTTCTTTTATTGGCTTGGATTTGCGCATTTTTTGAGGCCCGTGGAGTTTGTTTGTTGTTGTGATGCAACAACTGATGTATTTATTGGTGGAGGGATATCATCTTTTCTCTTTTGGAGCAAGGCTCCACACATCACATGGTTACAGTATTGTCCGGATTCTCGCATGTCCTTGCTGGACATTATGCAATATTTTGAAAATATCTTTGATGTTGTAAATCATGGTTGAATTTTTTTTTGTATATAAAGGAATCAATTATTTTGATAGAACATGTATCACGGTGTCTAGGGGACTCAAAATTCTGATCTAAAAAACTATTCCTTAATTCTCCTAGATGACAAGAATAAGTTTTTATGAGGTTTCTAGCTTTTGGTTTTGTCCAAAAAGGGAATCTTAATTTTTTATTATTGGAATCAAAAGAGGTGAAATCATTACTAACCTTATAAGGGGTGATAAGATTTATAAACGGTGTCCCTAAGATAACGGAGTTGTGAATGTCTTTTACTAAAACAAACGATGTTGCTATAGAAACTCCATCGTTAATAATATATGCGTTGGTTTGGGAATTGATTTCTAACTTTATTTTATTAGCCGCTGCTAATATTTCCTGGGTATTTTCATGGAATTTATCAGGTATTAGACCTGTTTTTATGCAATTCAGATATGTTCATATGTCAAAAAGAGCAATAGTAGTGATTCTAAAATTGTCTGGGAATTTAAGGGTTATTTTGACAAGGTATTTTTTTGACGTGATCTGTCTTAAAACAGTAAGGAATTCTTTTGGGATCTCTTTAAGATGCGGGTTATCAGAAGGTCCTTCTGGATTTTCAGAGTCAGAATTGTCGGACTCAAAACTAGACTCAGAACTCTCCTGTGTTTTTTTTTGAAAGGATTATTTTTATCAATAGAGAATCTTGTTCTTGTTTTTCTTTTAGAACCTTGATCTCTAGTTTTATTTTTTTTATCTCCTTTTGAAGTTCTAGAACTGGCGTTTCTCTAGATTCTTTCATCTTTTTACCATTCTTCAGGATTTTTGTCAAGTCGTAGGTATTTTTGGAAGTATTTGGCAAAATCATATTTTTGGTATCTTTCTTCTCGTCTGTAAAGAGTTTGAGGAGTTTATTCAAATAATCCTTTTGGTGTTCGACATCTGTGTGTTTAACCATATCTAACATGAATTCTTGGTCTTTGGTTAAAGCACAAACATGTTTTACCTTACCCTAATCAGATTTTTCAGATGAACTGGTAGTGAGAAATTCATGTATTTGGAGGGCTTTGTTGTCTTCAGCAGACAGATAAAAATAGTCAGGTTCTGACTCGGCATTTGAATCGGAGGAATCAATGAGAAGATTGGAGATTTTTTAGGTTACCTCGTCGTCAAGTTTCAATATCTTGTAATTTTTTATTCATTTTATAGAATCTCGAAGTATGACCTTTTTTGTGACATTTGTAACACGTAATGTCTTTGTATTTGGAATCAGCTTTTTTGGATTCAGTTTACTTTTGGAATAGCGAGCATTTTTGTAAGGGTTTTTGTAATACTCTTCGTTAGTCTTTCTGAAATCTCTCTTTTTGTAACCTCTTGAAGTACTCTTAAGGGATTTATGAGTCTTGCTACAGTTTCCTGTACAACTAGAAGAGGGTTTTGTGAAATTCGTATCAAACTGTTTTAAAAAAGTACCAAGTTTGCACCTAGTTCTCTTTAGCTCCAATTTGATATGTTTTTGTAATTTCAGGTCTTGACAAATCTTTAGACCTTCCTGTTGAGTTATACTGACTAGTTGTCCGTATGTAAACTCACTATAGGGTATAATCTGTTTCCCACAATTTTCTTTGATTTTGTTCCTAATCTTTTCTCCTAAAAGGGTAGGTAGTCCGGCCAGAAATTTCTCTTTCCAAAATGGCTAGTTGGAATCTTTCCTGAGCATAACTTTGGTTAAGAAAGTATTTTTGTACCATTGGAAAACACTGACTTTTTTGCACTTGAGGTTAGAAAGTAACTCAAAGTTTTTATCTTTCAGATGCGAAGAATCTCCTATTAAATTTAAAGAGATTGTGAGTATCAAGGTTGATACAACATCTTGTAGGGGTTCACCCTGATCATCGAGGATTGGAATTCCTTCTTCATCAGTTTTGATGGAATTGATGATGTCTTCCTTTTATTGATTAGTGAGATAAATATCCCACCAACCTTTCAATTGACCAGAGAATCCTGCGATGAGCATTTCTACAATGGTCTTGTCTTGTGTACCATTCTAGGTTCTATAGGCATTTCCAACCATGGTCATTTGTTGGAGAAAACTGAGGATATTGTATTCAGTCATCCCATCTATGTTCCAATCATAAATCGAAGAGGCATTGAAACTGGATTGAGCTAGGGGTTTTACTATTCCTAGATCTGGAGCAGGAATTATTTGCAACGGTTGTTGTTGTACCTGTTGTATTGGTCTTTGCTAATCCATATGGTTAACAAAGGGTTTTTTGTTTTGGATTTGTTCTAGAGTATCACTGTCGTCGGAATCATTCGTTAGAGTTGTGATTTTATTGGATGATTGTGGGGTATCTGGAATAACATGTTTTGTATTAGAAATGTTGGATGTCCCAATTCTACTCAATTGATCTTGTATAGCCTGAATAAATTCAGACTTTTTTGCTGGAAGTTTTTGACACCATCTTTTGATACCTGAAAGGGTTTAAAGATAGGGCTTTTCAATTTTGTATCCTTAGTCGTTCCTGGAGAATCTATGGTAACTAAAGGGTGGTCTTTTATGTGTTTTTCCACTCTATCGAGTTATTTTCCTAGGGTATTCAAACTGATATTGGTGAAATTGTTCCTAGTCGTAACAGAATTTACTGTTTTAGAAAAGGGATATTCTATGGAATTTTCGAAGGAATAATAATCGAACCAGTCAAAGAATAGGATGTTTATCCTATGTTCATTAACAAAATCATAGAAGTTTTCCTGTATTTGCGTCCCGGTACTTGAAAAGGTTTTGAGGAACCAAATTCTTTTTTCTAGGTTGTATTTTTCATAAAAATCATTTTGTAGGAATTTCTTATCTATTTGAATTCTTTTTGTAAAACACCAATTTTGTTTACTATGTTCTCTGTAATCGAGGAAAAAGTCAGACTAGTAGGTTTTTGGTCCTCTGTCTTTTCTCTAACAGTGAAAGTTTCATAAACGGGTCTCACTATTTTGTTGCAGTAGTCTACGTTTCTTAGATTGGGTAAATCTGACGTAGAATGTCTAGGTTTTGTTTTGTAAGGAGTATTTATGACTGAAGGAATCTTTGAGACTCTTTCTAAGTCTAGGGTTTCTACGGAACTAGAATCATCGTATCTACTACTCATAGATTTTCTATGGAACGATAGACTAACTCTACCATCCTGGTATTAGGTTATTTTTCTAAGACGGGTATTTGGTTGGGAAGTCTCTATAGGTTTAGGTTTAACTATACCTTCCAGAATCCATTCGTCTAGTAGGGTAATGTCCTTCCACCTAATAGGTCTTGGTATTACGGTGTTAGATCTGGAAAGATCTGTTTGTAAAAGAAGGGTTTCGCCTTTCTTACTATGGTAGCTGACTTTTGTAGCAAAAGCTGAAGTCATATCTTTGTAATGGATTCTAAAAATTATAGCTACAGGAATTGATCATTCAAGCATTTGGTAATTGTGTGTCTTTATTTGTAAGACAATGGATTTTTGGATATTTTTGTCATTTAAAGAAACTGAGAAATTTTGGTAACAATAAAAAAATATTGGTCCTGTGCAGAGACTAGATCAACATAACTCAATAGGGAATTTTGTGTTTCCTCTGTTTTGATAGTGAAATCGGTTTTGAAAAACTGGTATTTGGAATTTTTGTAAATCTGATCTCGATTTACTCTCGATATTTCCCAATTATTAATAGATTTTTCAAAATCTTGGATCAAAATTTCTTCTGTGTTTATTACCTTCTTTGAATCCATGAAAGAAGATGAACCAAAATCACAAGAAGTAGATATGTTGATAAACAAATCCATGTTATAAAACTCCTATAACAGAGCACCCGAACTCTTCCTACAATCAAAGGCGTTTCACGGAGTATAACTGCCTACGTTCGTTGAGGACTTACTAACCCCGGACCATCCTAAGCAAAAAACCTCGAAGGAACCCAAACCTCTAACAAGAAATCTCATATGATCTGGACTTTGTTCTCTCTATCTCTACCCTTTATGGCTCTGATACCAAACTTAGGCCGAGAATCTAAAGGGGATAACAGCCAGAGAAGGAATCAGGATATAAGGTATTGAAGAATCAATGGATAATTGAAATATGCAGAAAGCAAATAAAGATTAACTTACAATTTAAGGTTCCAGTTAAGGAAATCATAAATCAAAGGTTCTGCAGGAATTTAAATCAAATAGGCGGTAGAACCAACCAAGTATTTAATGCAGGAATTTAAAGAATTTAAAATCATGAAGTATTTAAAAGATTAGGAGGTAATACCGTCCATAGTCATATTCATTTAAAATATTAAAGTTTACAAAGTATTTTGTCAATGAGATATACCTTGGAAATTTCGAAGGTATTTTAGATCATATGATATGAGTAATATGAACTAAATCATATGAGGGGTATTTTGATCTAACCTAATGGGGATTTTATTTGGAGCTCTCACTTCTCTCTAAACTCTGAAATGTATGAAAGAGAAATGTGAAAGAAAAAACTAATCTAACTAAGGGAGAGGGAGTCTCATTTTATAGGAGTTTTACATGGTATTTTGGTAAATAATAGAGAATCTAAATATTCATCTAAGTGGAGAATAACTATTCATCCGAGTGGAGAATGACTATTCATCTGAGTGCAGATTGACATCATTCTTTTGGCATTTTCTTAAATTATTGCTGGAATCTTTGCTTTTACTATTTGCTTTTTGAAAGTCTCCTTTTCAGGCATTTTATTTTGTCGGAATTTTGTCTGACTTTTACTCCGGGCATTTTGTCTTTTCTTGGCAATCTTTTTCCACTATTGTCAAAAATTGGACTGTCTTCAATATCGATTTCTGGTTCTTCGTCTTCTGATGAAGAGCCTTGTTTTGATGAAGATGGTGCAAACTTCAGAATTATGACCTGCATTTCTTCTGAATTTTTGGCCGCTGCAAGCATTGATGCCATCTGCGATTTTTGTGAAAGGAACTGGATGTGCTCCGGTGTTTGTAGTGGTGTTTGTAGAGGCACCTGTATTTGAATGGATTTTTGGGAATTTAGCCATTCCTGAACCTTTTGTGGTGTGAGGATTGCTGGTATTTTAAAGCTGTCCCACCATTAGATCTTAAATCTTCTTCCGATTGTCGGAATTTTATTTTCTGAATAATTGACAGACCATGTGAAAACCCATGGTAAATGGAATTTGGTGTGAAAAAGGTACAGTGGCACAATTTTTTTTTCTTCTTCGGTGGATTTGTATTGGGATTTAAAAAGGCTGAAGGATTTAGTGACATGGGGTTTTTGTATTTCAAGGGAGGATCCAAATTGTTCCCACCATGAATTCTACCATGTTGAAAATTGTGATGGATTACATGAGGTATAAAAATGGAAAAGCCAAGTGTGGCGTTGGTTGGTATTTTGAATAAAGAAGGAATTGAACCAAGCTTAATTAAATGGAATATTAAAAAATGGGGTATTTTAATTGAAAATTTCAGAAATTGTTTTTTTGGGGACTTGTGATATCACAAGTTGGGATTTTGAAAATTGAATTTCCAGAAACGGATTTTGAAAATAATTTTTTTGAAAAATATTTTTGAGAAAGGGTTTAGGAAATTCTTTCTCTAATTTTATAAAATTTTGCGTGCGTTTAACTCCCGGATGATCTCCTATTTACGAATCTTGCCTTTGTAGTTTTGGGGATTTGCCAAGGAGTGAAAGGTGTTTAGGTATTCTTTCTTGGAGGGTTTTTTGGGTTTTTTTCTCTGTTTTGAAGGAATTCACTGGTTAAGAAATCTGGAATAGAATTTGTTTCTCCTTTAATATATTCAATATCGAAATAAAAAATGCTAAGAATCGCTTGCCATCGTGCAAAAATCGGTTTTGATGCAAGGTTTTGAACATCTTTTTGTAAAACCTCTCTAGCACTTTTGCAATCAATTCTGAGTAATTTTTTTTGATTTAGTAAATCACTTTGAAATTTTTGTATGCATAAGACGATGCTTAAAATTTCTTTTTTAAAGGTAGAATAGTTTTTCTGGGTATCATTCCAGTGGGCAGAAGTATACTCTACACTCTTTCCTCCCTGATTTTTGTTTCAGGATCCCTCCATAACCTAAGTCAGGGGCGTCTATTTCTACGATCTTAGGTAACTGAGGATCTGCTAAATGAAGACACGGGATTTCTAGAACTTTCTTTTTAATATTCTGGACACAAGCAGTATGGTTACTAGTCCATGGAGCAGGGTTTTTCTTTAGTCAATCATGGAGTAGTTTCTCTAACTTATTAATCTCTGGACAGAAATCTAAAACATAGTTTAGGCTTCCTAGAAATCTCTGTAATTGGGTTTTATCAAGGATTTTATCAGAGAATTTATTAGCGAATTCTAAGGATCTTTCTATAGGGGTGATTTTCCCCTGTGATATATAATGTCCTAGAAATCTTATCGTTGTCTGAAAAAGACTCATTTTTTATTTGAAAACTACCAAACCATTTTTCTTTGTAACATAGAAGAAAGTTTTTAGGTGTTTGAAATGTTCTTCCACAGAATTTGAGAAGATTAAGACATCATCAATATAAACAATGCAGAATTTGGAGTAATCATTGAAGATGTCATTCATTATTCGCTGGAATTCAGAAGGGGCATTTTGAGACCAAAGGGCATTACATTCCACTCGTATTGTCCAAAAGGGACCGTAAAGGCGGTTTTGTAATGATCTTTTGCAGAAATTTGGATTTGCCAAAAACCGGACTTCATATCAAATTTTGAAAATATTAAGGCAGAATGTAACTTCTGTAATAAATCTTTTTTGTTTGGAATTGGGTATCTAATCCATTTCAGGGATGTATTTAAAGGTTTGTAATTAATTACTAATCTAGGAGTTCCTCTTTCTATTTCAGAATTTTTGTTTACATAGAACCAACACAACTCCAAGGAGATCTAGATTTGGAAATTAGTTTTTTATTTTCAAGATCTTGAATTTCTTTTCTGCAGTGTTGTTCAAGATCACTATTCATTTGGATTGGTCTGGCTTTTGTTGGGATTTGTTTTTCGTCAAAATCCTTTTCGTAAGGAAGATCTACGATATGTTGATTTCTACTCTAGAAAGCATTCAGAATCTCAGAACATATTTCAGTTTCAAAAGAATTTTGGAGTTTAGAAATTTTGTCTTTAACACCAGGTAATTCTAATTGTGTTTTTAATCTTTCAAAAGAAAATTCTTTTTTCAGTTCTTGTAGATGGTATGATTTTCCTCGAATTTTTGCATTTATACTATCTTTGTGTATTGAACAAGCTCTCACTAGGTTGAGACTTCTTGTTTTTGGTTTTGTTATGAAACGAGATTTTAATTTCTTTTTATTGAATTTAAAAGATTCAAAATCATATCTACCTTACAAGGGGTGATAAGATTCATGAACGGTGTTCCTAAGATGATAGAACTGTGTATGTCTTTTGTTAAAACAAATGATGTTTCTATAGAAACTCCGCCATTTTCTATTGACGCACTGGTTTTGGAATCAATTATGATTTTAGTGCTACTAGCAGCTGCTAATTTCTCACGAGTTTTTTCTCTAAATTTTCCTGGTACTATACCTATTTTTATTAGATTTAAATCTGCTCCTGTTTAAAAAAAAATGCAATTGTTTGAATTCTAAAGTCGTTTGAGAACTGAAGGGTTATTTTTATTAGGTATCTTTTTGACGTGATTTGTTGTAATATACTTAGAAAGTCTTCAGGGATTTTTTTTGAATCGGATTCTTTCGTATTATGAGAATTGGAGTTTTGTGGTATAGTTTTTGAAAGGATTGCTTTTATTAATGAAGAATCTCGTTTTTGTTTTTTTCTTTCAATTCTTTTATATCTGTTTTTACTTGTTTAATCTCTTTTTGTAGTTCTTGAATAGGTATTTCTATGCTTGATTTTTTCTCTTTTTCTTGATCATTGGTTAATACACATATGCATGTTTGGGTTTGATCATTAGTTTTTGATCTGTGTTTTTGGCACAGATGCTGCGGCATTTTCATTTTCTTCTTTCATCACTGCATCATACCATGTCAGGGGTTTTTCAGTAGGAGGTTTGGCAGGGATTTTTCTTTTTCTTCTTTTATTGGCTTGGAGTTTGCGGATTTTTTGGGGGCCATGGAATTTGTTTGTTGTTGTGGTGCAACAACTGGTGTATTTATTGGTGGAGGGATATCATCTTTTCTCTTTTGGAGCAAGGCTCCGCACATCGCATGGTTACAGTATTGTCCGGATTCTCGCATGTCTTTCCTGGATATTTTTTCTTCGTAGCCCACACAGTGGGGCAAGGGACAGTAATAGGACATCTCTGTGTTGCCACTAGTATTAGAAATCTGTGGGTTTTCTCTCATGTTTTTGAGGAAATCACTGGTTAAAAGATTTTTAAAGAAAAAATTATTAAGAATCAATTTGCAGAAAATATTTTTTGATACAACATTTTGAAAATTCTATTGATAATTGAGAAATACCGAGAGTATATCGAGATCAGTTTTACAAAAATTCCAAATATCAGTTTTTCAAAACCGATTTCACTATCAAAACAGAGGAAAGAGATATTCAATTATCTCAACTTTTTGAAACAGTCCAATTACTTTCTCAAAATTTACTTGAGGAAACACAAAGAAAGGAATTACAAATACATTCATATTGGATTAGTCCAAGTAGGGATAAAAATACATCCATATTGGATTAGTCCAAGTAGGGATAAAACCCCTTACTAAGGAAGGATTAAACACTTCAATCCTTCCCTATTGAGTTATGTTGAGTCTAGTCTCTGGACAGGACCAATATCTTTTGACTGTTACCCAAATTTCTCAGTTTCTTTAAATGACAAAAATATTCAAAAATCCTTTGTCTTACAAATAAAGACACACAATTACCAAATGCTTGAAGGATCAATTCCTATAGCTATAATTTTTAGAATCCATTACAAAGCTATGACTTCAGCTTTTGCTACAAAAGTCAGATACCATAGTAAGAAAGGCGAAACCCTTCTTTTACAAACATATGTTTCCATATCTAAAACCGTAATACCAAGACTTATTAGGTTGAAGAACATTACCCTACCAGACGAATGGATTCTGGAAGGTATAGTTAAACCTGAACCTATAGAGACTTCCTAACCAAATACCCGTCTTAAAGAAATAACCTAATACCAGGATGGTAGAGTTAGTCTATCGTTCCATAGAATATCTATGAGTAGTAGATACGATGATTCTAGTTCCGTAGAAACCCTAGACTTAGGAAGAGTCTCACAAATTCTTTCATTCATAAATACTCCTTACAAAACAAAACCTAGACATTCTAAGTCAGTTTTATCCAATCTAAGAAACGTAGACTACTCCAACAAAATACCGACCCATTTATGAAAATTCTACAGTTAGAGAAAAGATAGAGGACCAAGAACCTACTAGTCCGACTTTTTCTTCGATTATAGAGAACATAGTAAACAAATTGGTGTTTTACAAAAAGAATTCCAAATAGATAAGAAATTCCTACAAAATGATTTTTATGAAAAATACAACCTAGAAAAAAGAATTTGGTTCCTCAAAACCTTTTCAAGTAGTAGGACGCAAATACAGGAAAATTTCTACGATTTTGTTAATGAACATAGGATAAACATCCTATTCTTTGACTGATTCGATTATTATTCCTTCGAAAATTCCATAGAATATCCATTTTCAAAAACTGTAAATCCCGTTACGACTAGGAACAAGATACTAGAGTGGGAAACCCTAACTGATTCTAGGAAAATCCAGTCCAACCACCCTCCTCTACAAGGTATTAAGCTAAACATTCATGGCTGCCCTGTAGACGCGATTCCTCTTAAGAATCCAGCAGAGGATGAAAAAAAAAATACAAAGAATATATTCACACAAAACAATTTCACCAATATCAATTTGAATACCCTAGGAAAACAACTCGATAGGGTGGAAAAACACATAAAAGACTACCCTTTAGTCACCATAGATTCCCCAGGAACGACTAAGGATATGAAATTGAAAAGCCCTATCTTTAAACCATATCAGGTATCAAAAGATGGTGTCAAAAACATCCAACAAAAAAGTCTGAATTTATTCAGGCTATACAAGATCAATTGAGTAGAATTGGGACATTCAACAGTTCTAATATAGAACACGTTGTTCTAGATACCCCACAATCATCCAATAAAATCACAACTCTAACGAATGATTCCGACGACAGTGATACTCTAGAACAAATCCAAAACAAAAAACCATATGGATTGGCAAAGACCAATACAACATGTACAACAACAACAATTGCAAATAATTCCTACTCCAGATCTAGGAATAGTAAAACCCTAGTTGATTCCCGTTTCAATGCCTCTTTCATTCATGATTAGAACATAGATGAGATGACTGAATACAATATCCTCAGTATTCTCCAACAAATGACCATGGCTGCAAATGCCTATAAAACCTAGAATGGTACACAAGACAAGACCATTGCAGAACTGCTCATCGCAGGATTCTCTGGTCAATTGAAAGATTGGTGGGATAATTATCTCACTGATCAACAAAAGGAAGACATCATCAATTCTATCAAAACTGATGAAAAAGGAATTCCAATCCTCGATGATCAGGGTGAACCCCTACAAGATGCTATATCAACCTTGATACTCACAATCTCTTTAAATTTAATAGGAGATTCTTTGCATCTGAAAGATAAAAACGTTGAGTTACTTTCTAACCTCAAGTGCAAAAAAGTCAGTGTTTTCCAATGGTACAAAGATACTTTCTTAACCAGAGTTATGATCAGGGAAGATTCCAACCAACCATTTTGGAAAGAGAAATTCCTGGCCGGACTACCTACCCTTTTAGACGAAAAGGTTAGGAACAAAATCAAAGAGAATTGTGGAAAACAGATTATACCCTACAGTGAGTTTACATACGGACAACTAGTCAATATAACTCAACAGGAAGGTATAAAGATATGTCAAGACCTGAAATTACAAAAAAATATCAAATTGGAGCTAAAGAAAACTAGGTGCAAACTTGGTACTTTTTGAAAATAGTTTGATACGAATTTCACAAAACCCTCTTCTAGTTGTACAGAAAACTGTAGCAAGACTCATAAATCCCTTAAGAGTACTTCAAGAGGTTACAAAAAGAGAGATTTCAGCAAGACTAACGAAGAGTATTACAAAAACCCTTACAAAAATGCTCGCTATTCCAAAAATAAACCGAATCCAAAAAAAGCCGATTCCAAATACAAAGACATTACGTGTTACAAATGTCACAAAAAAGGTCATACTTCGAGATTCAGTAAAATGAATAAAAAAATTACAAGAAATGAAACTTGACGACGAGGTAACCAAAAAAATCTCCAATCTTCTCATTGATTCCTCCGATTCAAATGCCGAGTCAGAACCTGACTATTTTTCTCTGTCTTCTGAAGACAACAAAGCCCACCAAATAGATGAATTTCTCACTACCAGTTCATCTGAAAAATCTGATAAGGGTAAGGGAAAACATGTTTGTGTTTTAACCAAAGACCAAGAATTCATGTTAGATATGGTTAAACACACAAATGTCGAACACCAAAAGGATTATTTGAATAAACTCCTCAAATTCTTTACAGACGAGAAAAAAGATACCAAAAATATGATTTTGCCAAATACTTCCAAAAATACCTACGACTTGACCAAAATCTTGAAGAAAGGTAAAAAGATGAAAGATTCTAGAGAAACGCCAGCTCTAGAACTTCAAAAGGAGATAAAACAAATAAAACTAGAGATCAAGGTTCTAAAAGAAAAACAAGAACAAGATTCTCTATTGATAAAAATAATCCTTTCAAAAAAAACATATGAGAGTTCTGAGTCCAGTTCTGAGTCCGACAATTCTAACTCTGAAAATCCAGAAGGACCTTATGATAACCCACATCTTGAAGAGATCCCAAAAGAATTCCTTACTGTCTTAAGATAGATCACGTCAAAAAAATACCTTGTCAAAATAACCCTTCAATTCCTAGGCAATTTTAGAATCACTACTATTGCTCTTTTTCACACAATAGCAGATCTGAATTGCATAAAAACAGGTCTAATACCTGATAAATTCCATGAAAATACCCAGGAAATATTAGCAGCAGCTAATAACACAATGTTAGAAATCAATTCCCAAACCATCACAACTATTATTAACGATGGAGTTTCTATAGCAACTTCGTTTGTTTTAGTAAAAGACATTCACAACTCCGTTATCTTAGGGGCACCGTTTATAAATCTTATCACCCCTTATAAGGTTGATAATGATTTCATCTCTTTTGATTTCAATAATAAAAATTTAAGATTCCCTTTTTTGACAAAACCAAAAGCTAGATACCTCAATCTGATAAAAACTTATTCTTGTCATCTAGGAGAATTAAGGAATAATTTTTTAGATCAGAATTCTGAGTCCCCTAGATACCGTGATACCGGTTCTATCAAAATAATTGATGCCTTTATATACACAAAACTTTTGAACCATGACTTACAACATCAAAGATATTTTCAAAATATTGCATTAAAAATATTTTCAAAAATTGATTCCTAATAATTTTTTCTTTAAAAATCTTTTAACCAGTGATTTCCTCAAAAACATGAGAGAAAACCCACAGATTTCTAATACTAGTTGCAACACAGAGATGTCATATCACTGTCCCTTGCCCCACTATCCTATCACTGTAACCATGTGATGTGTGGAGCCTTGCTCCAAAAGAGAAAAGATGATATCCCTCCACCAATAATTACACCAGTTGTTGCACCACAACAACAAACAAATTCCATGGCCACCAAAAAACACGCAAACTCCAAGCTAATAAAAAAAGAAAAAGAAAAATTCTCAGCCAAACCTCTTACTGAAAAACCCCTGACATGATATGACGCAGTGATGAAAGAAGAAAATAAAAATGCCGCAACATCTGTGCAAAAAACACCAGCACAGGAAATAGCTGCTGAGAATCTTCTGCAACTACTTGTGAAATCCCCGGAACTACAGCAGGCATTGATACAACTTCAAAATCCCAAACAAGAAGTTGCTCAAAGCTCCGGAGAGGAAAAAGTCTCTCAAAATTTTACAAAAATCGAGAAAGGAGAGTCTTCAAAAATCCTTTCTCAAAAACAATTTTCAAAAACTCAACTTCAGAAAGAAGAATCTTCAAAAACCCATTCTCAAAAACAATTTTCAAAAACCCAACTTGTGGTATCACAAGTCCCCAAAAATTATGTCCCTGAATTCTTCATAAAATCATTTTTTCAAAATATTGTAACCATTAAAAAGGATTCTTTGATCAAGACCCTTTTTTAGCATTACAAATTTATTTTGGCTTTTGGCCAAGGATGGTTTTACAAATCATGGGATATTTAAAAAACTCTATATTTTTACCAGGTATCCTTGAAATAACAGGATCAACGACAATTAAAAATAATTATTATAAACATAACTTAGATCCCTCTTATTCTATTTGCAAAATGTTTAACGTAATTGCTTCAAACGATTGGGGAATGATCTGTCTCAACTCCTAAATTTCCTAGATACCCATAAAAATGAACTATTTTTTAATAATCCATTCTATTACTGGGATTACCAACAAGTTTTGTTCAATTCCTTTTTTATTCAAAATACCAACCAACGCCACACTTGGCTTTTCCATTTTGATACCTCATGTAATCCATCACAATTTTCAACATGGTGGAATTTTCATGGTGGGAATAATTCGGATCCTCCCTTGAAATACAAAAACCTCAAGTCACTATATCTTTTAGCCTCTTTAAATCCCAATATAAATCTTCTGAGGAAGAAAAAATATTTGTGCCACTGCACCTTTTTCACACCAAATTCCACTTACCATGAGTATTCTCATAGTTTGTAGATTATTCAAAAAATAAAATTCCAACGATCCGAAGGAGGTTTAAAGTCAGATGGTGGGACAACTTTAAAATACCAGTAAGTCTCACACCACAAAAAATCCAGGAATGGTTAAATACCCGAAAATCCATTCAGGTACAGGTGCCTCTACAAACACCACTGGCATCACTACAAACACCGGAGCACACCCAGTTCCATTCACAGAAATCCCAGATGGCCTCAATACTTGCGGCGACCAAAAATCCAGAAGAAATGCAAGCCATAATTCTGAAGTTTGCACCGTCTTCATCAAAACAAGGCTCTTCATCAGAAGAACAAGAACCAGAAATTGATATTGAAGACAGTCCAGTTTTTTGCAACAGTGGATTCTGAAGAAAATTGCCAAAAGAATTCAAAATACCCGAAGTAGAGTTCAGACAAAATCCTGAAAAAAGAAAGTGCTGGAAAAAGTTGCTTTCAAAAAGAAAACAGTAAAATCAAAAAGATCAACAATAATTCAAGAAAATGCTGAAGTCAATGATGTCATGGATGACATCATTCTCCACTCAGATGAATAGTTATTCTCCACTCGGATGAATAGTTAGATTCCTTTTTAATTACCAAAATGTCATGTAAAACTCCTATAAAAGGAGACTCCCTCTCCCTTAGTTAGACAAACTTTTTCTTTCACATTTCTCTTTCATACATTTCAGAATTTAGAGAGAAGTGAGAGCTCCAACTAAAATTTCCTTTAGGTTAGATCAAAATACCCCTCATATGATTCAGTTAATATGACTCATATCATATGATCCAAAATATCTTAGAAATTCCCAAGGTATATCTCCTTGACAAAATACTTTGTAAACTTTAATATTTTAAATGAATATGATTATGGACGATATTACCTCCTAATATTTTAAATACTTCATGCTTTAAAATTCTTTAAATCCCTACATTAAATACTTGGCTGGTTCTACCGCCTATTTGATTTAAATTCCTGCAGAACCTTTGATTTATGGTTTCCTTAACTGGAACCTTAAATTGTAAGTTAATTTTTATCTGGTGGGATCATTGCTACCATATATATATATGGTACCCATTGGAAGTCCACAAAGGCTTCATTTCTTTCACAATGTGGTACACAACTCCTAAGTTAATTACGATGAAGGATTGGTCTTGAAAAAAAATAAAACACAACTAGCAACACATATATTAATAGTGTAAGAAACACGAAGTACCTTTTTAGACCCATTATGAAGTACTTTATTATGCTTAGTGCAATCACTAGTATGGTGACCCTTTTGATCACAATTGAAGCATTTCACTTTAGTCACATTTTTTTTCACTTTCAATCGTCTTGTTGGTTATCATTTTAGGATTCTTATTTGAATGATCTTTAACTTTCCTGTTTCCTCTTATTTTACATTTAAAATTATTTTTTGAGCTAGAAATTATTTTGTGCACTTTTGCACCTTGTTTGGCATCCTCATGCCGCTCCTCTTCTAACTCTAGGTATTTTCTCACATAAAAAACTGTACTATTAGATTTATTATGAGTCAGGTGCATCTTCATATGCTCTTAAATTTGAGGCAGAAAATGGATAATCGCTTGAACTTGGTGCTCATTAGTCAACTTATGACCTTAAGTCTGGTGACCCTAGTGCTACCACACTTATATTGGAGAGCATCCTACAGAGTTCTGGTAATTTTATGAGTAAAATTCTCTGTGACATCTTTACAACTCAACAACATAATGCGAGCTAGGAAATTATTTCAAGCATCATAGGCTTTATCTATTACATTATTTACGATCTAAAAAAAAGGTTCTTCCAACACATATTACAATTTAATATTTTATAATTTTTACCGTTGATCTTTTCACTTTGATAAGCTCTACAACAATATTCTTTAAAGCAATAGACATGATATTTGTTAAACACAAAGTTTCACAATTAGCATAAAAGCACGCATGTTTAATGTTTTTGCATACACATAAATGTAACTTTAGCAAATTGACAGGGCTATTAAACATAAACATAAATCCTAGTGTCGAAAGTTCACTATGTTCCCCCAATCATATAGATGTTAAATGTAAAATAACCATATCAACTCAAGCTAAGTCACCAAATAAAAATATTACAATAAACATTTTTATTTCTCAATTAAACATGTGGTATACAATCATAAATATATACACTAAATAGAATATTTCAGATCTTATTCTAGATACACTTTTATATCAATAGAATAATTTAATAGATCTGAAGAACTAATTTTTATACTATTCTAAGAACAAATCATGGAGAAAACTAATATTAATAGAGCGGAATGTCAATGGAGCTATGAAGTTCTGCGGAAGCAAAGGAGAGAATGTTGAAGCTTATAACTGCGTCGCATGCTGATTTCCTATTGCTATCCTTATTTATTACTCACTTCGGGTAGGATTTAGTAGCTCACTTGGTTCATTATCTGAATTTTTACCTTATTGGTGAGGGTTCGAATATCCCTCCCAATTCCTTTTCCCCTACCCCCTATGTAATAAAAAAATATTATTCCTTCCATCCCAGTTTATATGATATAGTTTAAATTTTGAGAGTCAAACTTTTTTATTTTGATCATGCATTAAGACATATATTTTTTAATGTTTTTAAAAAATAATTTACATAATTAGAAACTACATAAAAAGTACTATAAGTCGCAGGAGCTAACAATTTAAAATATTTAAAAGGCATACGAATAAATCGCGGTTAAAGATTTTTTTGTTTGACTCTAGAAATCCAAATTATGTCATATAAATTGAGACGGCGGGAGTATAGTTTTTCTTTCTTTCTATATGCTCTTACTTTCCCAAGTTTTGAGTTTAAGATCACTGTTTCCTGTAATCTTAATATCTTTATTAGTAATTGCATTATCATGAAGAAGCAACGGTTAGTTTTAATATAATACACTTTTTGTAATTAAATTAAATTGAAATGAAAATAATTCTTACTAATTTTTTGTATTTATATTTTCTTTATTAAATATGGTCAAATCTATATCTGCTTTAAATTTTAAAATTGGTGAAACTAAGCGTTGATAAGCAAAATAAGCGTCTTAATTATTTTGGAAAGAATTGAGTTTTTTTAAAAAAATAAATAAATCATATAGTGGAACCAGTAGTGGTCAAGACTATACAACTCATGTGCCAGAAAATCAGTAATTTATTAAAAACATAAATAACTTACGTGTTTAAAGTGCAAGAGAATTATTATTAATAATTGGTATATCTTATTAAGTAATTTGTGTTCATTTTCTATATAAGAGTTCTGAAAGATATGTATTTCAAAAAATATTTATTCTTTTTTTAATCAAATGCGTGAATAAAAATCCTAACAAACATGTCTATCTTCTTCATTAAATTTCGTAAAAATAAATACGTAAAAACTTTTTATTTATATTTTGTTTTTTATAATTATTATATTATTTCATATACTTAGTTACGAATATACCTTATAGGAGTGTAATTGTAAGATTTCTATGATATAAGGCGTGAAAGTATCTAAATTTAAAGTATAGGGGATGTAGTCGAAACTGAACATTATAGGGGTGCTAAATGTCCCAAAAGATTATTATTTAACCTCAATGCACGTTCCAATGGTTGAGATTTATTAGGAGCAGCCGGAAAAGGTCAGCTCGAATCATTAAAATCACCCAATTGAGAATCCTATTTGAGGCCTTTTCTCCAAAAAAAGAAAGTTTTTAGTTTTGATTTTTTACCTTTTTGGTTATTTTTTATTCAAATAAATGGGATTTGAACTAGTAAAAAAAGTGTCACTTTCTAGAAATTAAGTTCAAAATTAAGCTGATTGGTGTTACAAGAGCATGAAATTTGGTGATTACTCATAACCCATGCATGGTAAATAATTGGAAGGAGCCTTAAACCAGCTCCTCGATCTTTACTTAGATGGAGCCTCTCCCAGTAATTAAAAGTTCATAAATAATTATTGAAGTAACTTCTTGATTATAATGAAAGCTAAACTATTATGTACCAAAAAAAAAAGAGCTAAACTATTGGGAAAAAAACAGACTAACGAAGTTAAGAATCAAAGGAAAAAGAGAAGTTGTCATTTTACTTTAACTTTCAAAAGAAATGTGAAAGGAAGATTAGCATCCAAACGTCTAAAGACTGACATGTTGAAATTATGTTACTTATGTTAGAATTATACACCTATTTCTATTACTCTTTTATTTCAAATAATGAAAAGTAAAAGAATTTTTGTGGGTCTTTTTTTTGTTTCCATTCTTGTATCTTATGAAATGCACTTCGTACCACATTAGTGGTGGAAAGTCTTTTCTTCCTCTTTATATATTGGGTTACTAAATGGGTTAGAACAAAAGAGGGTTCTCGTGCACATGAGAGTTGGGTTTCGTAGGTAAAACGGATCAATTTGCCTGCCCCCTCCCTGCGCGCAACATATACGTGAGTCTTAATTCAATTCCGATTTTGCAAAATATTATTTTGCTATTTTAGAGCTTACCTGAAATTTTTCAAATTGATGCTTACGGGATTAAAATCCGGGCGTAGCTATCATACTTCCGGAACTAATTATTACGAACCCGATCAAGACTTATTCTTCCAGAATCAATACGTAGCTATCATACCTCCGAAACTAATTGTTACGAATCCGGTCAAGACGTATTCTTCCGGAATCAATTATCCCGGAACCGGTCAAAGCTTATATTCATGAGGGAACGTATCAGTTCGCTAAATAGGAGCCCGATTGGAGGATTCAAATAGTGATAGCCCTGAAATTCAGAATACAGTAGGGTCATCCCTCATACTGGGAATGAAGATCCCATTTTTTAGAAAATTGGGAAAGGTATTTAACAGAAGAGAACCGCAACCTTAAGTATAATGGGAGAGAAAACCCAGGTGGAAGGTCCATTTGTATTCCCAATGTAGTAAGATTACGAGATAAGATTATGATAGAGGTCCATTACTCACGGTATTCCATTCACCATAGATCTATTAAGATGTGTTATGATCTCAAAGGTACGTATTGGTGGGATGACATGAAAAGGAACATTGCAAAATTGGTAGGTCAGTGTCTTAATTGTCAGCAAGTAAAAGCGGAACGTCAAAAAGCCCGACGGCTTAGCTTAGAACATTGAGATTCCGACGTGGAAATGGGAAATGATTAACATGAAATTTATTATGAGTTTACCTCGCCCTTACCACAAGTTTAATTCTATGTGGATGATTCTTAAAAGACTAACAACATTAGCTCAATTCATAACTGTCAAACTACCTATACAATCGAGGATTATGTAAAGTTATACGTTAAAGAGATTGTTCGCCTTCATGGTGTTCCTAGTTCTATTATATCTGACCGAGATGCGCAGTTCACAGCTAAATTATGGAGATCATTTAAAAAAAAGGTTTGGAAACTCAAGTTAATCTTAGCACAGCTTTCTACCCTCAGACAGACGGCAGATCGAATGTAAGATTCGAACGCTCGAAGACATGCTACGAGCTTATGTATTGGACGTTAAGGGAAGTTGGGATGATCATTTACCCCTTATTGAAATTGCGTACAATAACAGTTATCATTCCAGCATTAAAATGACTTCATACGCGGCTTTGTACGGACGAAAATATAGATTTCCTATCGGATGGTTCGAGGTAGGCGAATTAGAGTTATTTGGGCCGGACTTAGTACACCAAAACATAGAGAAGGTGAAGTTTATCCAAGAACGGTTGTTAACCGCTCAGAGTCGTATTCAGATGTGAGAAGATGGGACTTAGAATTCCAGGTAGATGATTGGGTCTTCTTGAAGATTTCACCTATGAAGGGTGTGATGAGATTTGGGAAAAAGGGAAAGCTCAGTCCAAGGTACATTGGACCATATCGCATAATTCGACGAATTGGCCAAGTAGCTTATGAATTGGACTTGCCTTCGGAATTGGAGTTTGTTCATCCAGTTTTCCATATTTCCATGTTGGGAACGTGTATTGGAGATCCTCCCCAAATTATGCCAATTGACGATGTGAAGGTTACAAAGGATCTATCATATGAAGAGGTTCCTACTGTTATCTTAGATCGACAAGTCCGCAAGTTGAGGACTAAAAAAGTAGCCTCCGTGAAAGTTCTGTGGCGAAAAAAAAGAATGTTATATTATATGGCACATGAAGCGATGAATGTGTTTTTTGACTATGTGATGGGAATTAGATATGTCACCCAACATTTGAGGATGAATGTTTCTAAGGGGGGAAGGATGTAACATCCCGTAATTTCGGGCGATAGTTTGAACAGCTAGACGTATGCAAGTAGACTTGAGGCCGAGGAAATTGGTTATATTGAGGAATTCACATCAAGAGCTTAGTATGTAAAAGGATGCGGTCCCAAAATAATTTAAGGAGTTAAAAAGGATGTGACAACGATGACTAGTAATAATATTTAGTGCATGCCTAAAGAGACTATGGGCTAGTGTTATGTCACAAAATCATGATAATGAGTATATGAAGTGTGTTAAAGTGATGATAATTTAAGTGTATTGATGTCAAGGAATCAGTTATGGGTGTAAATGATTAATTGTTGGATGATAGTAGAAAAACAAAAGAATTAGTTAGGGATATATTTTAAGGGACATCATGTCCACACGACAATAGAAAGGGGAAAAGTTAAGGACTAATACTTTATAACTTGCTGGTGAATAAGGTGTTTTGGTGGCAATAAAGTAGGACATAGTGATAAAGGTGGATTACAAAAAAAAGGGTCATGTGTAAAGAGATATTGCATATATGTCTTTTATCCAAATCTTTTGTTAAGTAGCATATATAGAGTAGTAGTTGTGAAATTGGGTGTTTCTTTTCCAGCAACCAATTTACTCTTATACACATAGCAGCAACGGTTTCCTTCAACAACAAAGCAATACTTTCTTATTAATCATATAGCAGTGGTCCTTTCCTTAAACAACGTAGAAAGTTTTCTACTAAACACAAAGAAGCAACGTGACCTTGGATGGTATTAGGTGGCAGCATAGTAGTTTCATTTGACAATATTGGATGTTAGCAACAACAAATAAAACACGGTCCCTAAGTCATATTGAATTCCATTTTTCAAGTTGGTCCATTCATGCTTAAGGTTAGGAGTTATACGGACTACTTGGATTGTATTATCGGCGTATCGGCTAAGGTATGTTAAGACAAATTATTTCTTTCTTTTGGCATGTTCCATGTAACGAAACGTAACCGTGATATTATTCCATAAATTATTCTACTCTTAGTAGTTAAGAATGATCATGTTATTGATTCCTATGTTAAAAACATGTCTAAATATGTTCCTAAATCCTTATTGAGATATGTGGGAAAATGTTAATATTCCCAATGTTAGCCGAAGGTACATGTTAATATTCCCAATATTAGCCAAAGGTACAAGGATATTATGTCATCCGATAAGTTCAGAATGTTTTATTGTCATTCATGCACTTGCATTATATTCATGTATTACCCTGGACCCAGATGTGTTATATACACTACTATATGGTATGAATTATGTATATGTAGGCGACGGGGAAAAGGGAAAGGCGTTATATACATGGCACCACCTACAGCTGGTATAAATATTACGAAAAGGAAGATGCCCAATGAGGCCAATATAATAATGAATATGCCCACAGAGGCCGAAATGAAATGATGTCCACAAAGGCGGTTATGGAAAGGAAAATACCCTTGTGTGGTCAATATTTATATTTATACCGCATTTGCATTGTGCATAACATTTAGGCATATGTATTAGGGCCCTCAGAGGCATTTACTGCTGGTCAGCCATTTTCGTTGGCTGGTTTGTCGGCTAATACTGTGTCAGTTTATTCTTGTATTCCTGTTATGCTATTTTTCATGCCTAATATACTAAGTACATCAGTCGTACTGACATCCCTTTTGTCGGGGGACACTGTGTTTCATGCCCGCAGGCTTAGGTAAAAAGTGGAATGGTTCGCGCTAGTAGGTTGCTGGTTCAACTGACGTTGGAGCACTCTATTTGTTCCAGAGTTGCAGTCTAGTCTCGGTATATATTTTTGCATATACATATGGGTATGGCGGGGCCCTATCCCGACCTTGTGATGTACATACTCTTTAGAGGTTTGTAGGCAGTTGTCCTATGTATAGTAGTCATGTCTGGCCATGTCGGCCTGGGTGTGTGTGTCAGCAAGTACTTGGTGACGGTCCTTGTGGCCATGATTGATTACGGCTAGCTGATAAATATGTGAAGAGAGGTGCCCGACATGTAGGGTCCGGGTGCCCATCATGGCCCTCCTATTTGGGTCGTGACACTTGAGCTGGCACGGCAAGAAACTGAGTAGTTGACAAACCTTTTGGCAAATGTGTCATTGCGGAGAAGACAAGCTTCACCTGCCTCTTTACATTGTGATTCACATGCAGCAATTGGGATTGCAAAGAACAATGTGTACACTGAAAAAAAAGACATATTCACATCAAACATAGTGTGGTTAAACAATTGTTGAAGCATGGAGTTATCTCCTTGGAATATGTAAGGTCCGATAAAAATTTGACAGATCCTTTAATCAAGGGGATAGGGCTAAAGCCTATATATTGAGGTAATATGTTGGATACCCATTATGGTCAAATGAAGCCATATATGTCGCCAATATACACTACATTTCCTATCACTATGGAGTATGGTAGTGTTTATAAGGTTCAACTTATTTGTTCTAAGTGATTCCATAACAAAGTCAAAGAATCTTTGTAAGTCCTTTTTCTTATCTCTTATGAAATGCACTTTGTACCACATTGATGATGGAAAGTCTTTTCTTCCTCTTTATATTAAATTGTGTATTATTGGGTTAGTAAATGCGCTAGAACAAGAGAGGGGCCTCGCGCACATGAGAGATGGGCTTCGTAGGCAAAACGGGTCAATTTGCCCCCACTGCGCGCGAGATATACGTGAGGCCTAATTTAATTCCAGTTTTGTAAAATAATATTTTACTATTTTAGAGCTTACCCGAAATTGTCCAAATTCACGCTTACGGGATTAAAGTCCGGATGTAGCTCTCTAGCCCGGACGTAACTCTCATATCCGGACGTAGCTATCATACCTTCGGAACTTATTGTTACGAATTCGGTCAAGGCTTATTCTTTCAGAACCAATTGTGCCAAAACCAGTCAAAGATTATTAATTATTGCAACAGTCTATTATCCATAAATTCTCTGAGTTAATGACGATCTTTATTTCTATGAACGTTGGGAGACGTTTCAGATCTCAAATTTTATTCTTTGAACGTTAGGAGACGTTCAAACCTCAACATTTACTACCGAGACTTTGCAACCTACCTATAAATACCGGTAGAGACTTCACTACTTGACACACAGAAAATATATCTTTTTCTTCAAAGTTCTTTTCCTCCTTCTATTTCTGAACTCCAAACTTCCAACCACTAGTGCAAGTGTCCAGAAGTGTTGTGGAACCTTTGGAAGCGACGAGGCTAAATGATTTGCATCGGAGTCAGTCCGAAATCTCTTTCAAGACAGTGGTTTGCCATGACACAACTGTGATTCGATAAGTTGTTTTTTACTATTTTATTTATTCTTAATCAATGTTGTTCTTCTATTTTACTATCAATTTGAAAGCAATTTCTATACAATATGAAAACACATGGTTGTTTCTTTGAACAAAACTCTTCTAGATTTATCAAAACTTAAGCATTTGGACGGAAATAGTTTTAAACGCTGGTCTTAAAATCTTTTAATTTTCTTTGAACAATTAGAAGTTGATTATGTTCTGTTTGACGAACCAACTGTTGCTAATAATGTTTCTAACACCACCGGTAGTTCTGCTGCTACCGGTAGTACAACTGCTATCGGTAGTACTTCTGCTAACGGTAGTACTACTACTACAGTGGTTGTTGATGATGCTACTAAAAAGAAAATTAAAAAGAATAAGAAAACTATCAGAGGACATCAGCTAAACCATATGACTAATCATGTGTTTGATTTATTTGTAACTAATAAATTTGCTAAGGAAATTTAGGACAATTTAGAAAAGAAATATGATGATGATGATGCAGGAAAGAAGAAGTATGTTATTGATTAGTGGATGAAGTCTCAAATGGTTGACAATAATCCAATTATGGAACAGGTTCATGAGTAGGAGAACTTGACTATTGATGTTCTTACCGAGGGCATGAAGATGTGTGAGATTTTTCAGGCCAATGTTGTGCTTGAAAAATCTCCACCGTCTTGGAGTGATTAACGGACCCAACTGAAACATAAGAAGAAGAACTTGACTTTTCAGGAACTGATCAGTCACATGAGGACTGAGAAGGAAAACCGTTTCAAAGATAAGATGGAAGCTCTTTCCCTAAATTCTTTTAAAGCTAACCTTGTGGAATTTTTTGGTACTGTTGTGAAAGACAGGTTTAAAGGCAAACAGAAGAAAGTCCCAAAAAGGGAACAGAGAGAAGAAGAATAACTTCAACATGCATGAGAGCCAAATTCAGAAGTCAAATGGATCTTGTTTCGTGTGTCGAAAACTCGGACACAGGGTTGATAGTGCTATCAAAGATAAGGAAAAAACTCAAAGTAGGGAAGACAAGGTGCTGCCCAAGCTAATTTTGCTACCGGAAATGAAGTGATTGCTGCGATAGTCGTATAGGCAAATCAGGTGGTTAACAATGCAGATTGGGTGTTAGACACAGGCGCTTCGAGGCATCTCTGCGCTAATAAGGAGTTGTTCCATACCTTTAGAGAGTCTAATGATGGCGAGTGCGTCTACATGGGTAACTCCACTACCGCTAGAGATATGGGTAAATGAAAAATCCTCCTTAGTTAACTTCTGGAAAAAAATTACCCTTGAACAATGTTCTGTATGTACCCTCACACCGTAGAAACTTAGTTTCTAGAGCACTTCTCAATGAAGTCAGCCTTAAACTTATTTTTGAAACTGATAAAATAATTATTTATCGTGGAGGAGACTTTGTTGGGAAGGGATATCTTAGTGGAGGTCATTTTTTACTAAACATTGTTCAAGATACTATCAATAATAAAGTTTCCGATTCTTCTTATATTATTCAGTCTGTTGATTTATGGCATGGTAGACTAGGTCATGATAATATATTTTCTATTAAGAGACATAGAAAAATGAAATTAATTCCTGCGATATAAGTTGATGAATTTTCTAAGTGTCCTGTGTGTAGAAGCAAAACATGCTAAGAAATCATTTAAACCTGTTATTAGTAGAAAAATATAATTGTTTGAACTAGTACATTCCTACTTAGCTGATTTCAAGAACACTGTTAGTAAAGGTGGAAATAAGTATTACATTACTTTTGTTGATGACTTTTCTAGATACATTAAGTTATATCTTCCTAAGTCTAAAGATGAGGCTGAAAGCATGTTTTTGAAATTCAAAGCAGAAGTAAAATATCAATTAGACAGAAAAATCAAGAGACTTATATCTGATAGGGGTGGTGAATATAGTACTAATACTCTAGAGGCCTTTTATGAGAAGAATGATATTATACATGAGGTTAGTGCTCTCTATACTCCCCAACAAAATGGTGTAGCTGAATGCAAAAATCGAACCATTAAAAAAATGATGAACTATGTGCTTTTAAGTTCGAGTCTATCTGACAATATGTGTGTGTGGGGGGGGGGGGGGGGGGGGCTATTTTGGCTGCATGTTATATTCTTAATAGATTCCCTCATAAGAATATATATAAGAATCCATATGAGTTGTGGAAAGGGTTTTCCCCTAACATAAAATTTCTGAAAGTGTGGGGGTGTTTGGCTAAGGTTAGTCTACCCGATTTTAAAAGGGTAAATGTCGGATCTAAGACTTTTGACAGTGTCTTTATTGGTTATGCTCAAAATTGTGCTACTTATAGATTTATGACTTTGAATGATTATTCTATTTGTGAATCTAGAGATGCGGAATTTTTTTAGCATGTTTTTCCTTTGAAAAATAATGTGTCTAATGATATGCAAAATAATATTTCTACATCTGTGCCTATTAATTCTCATGTTGTGCCTCATTCTAGTGTTGTTGATAATGAGCATGAAATTGAACTTAGAAGGAGTAAAAGACGTAGAATAGAGACTAGTTTTGGTCCTAATTTTATTATTGCATTTTGACTGAGAATTGTGATATTGATGTCTTAAATGATAAATTAGTGTTTATTTACTTAATGAAAGAAGACCCTAAGACTTTACTGAAGCAATGAGGTCAATAGATACTATATTTTGGAAAGAGCCCATTAAAAGTACTTGAGAGGTACGATGCATTGGTATTTCCACTTTAATAAATTTCTTGCTGTTTATAATATTTTTGTGATGCAAAATGGGTAACTGATAATGATGAAGTTAGCTCCACCAATGGCTATGTGTTTACTTTGGGTGCAGGTGTTATTTCATGAAAGTCTTCCAAACAGACTTGTATAGCACGTTCTACTATAGAATCCTAGTTTATTGCTTTTGATGTAACATCCTGTAATTTAGGGCGATGGTTTGAACAGCTAGACGTATGCAAGTAGACTTGAGGCTGAGGAAATTGGTTATATTGAGGTATTCACATCAAGAGCTTAGTATGTAAAAGGATGCGGTTCCGAAATAATTTAATTGTTAAAAAGGATGTGACAACGATGACTAGTAATAATATTCGTCCCTGCCTAAAGAGACTATAGGCTAGTGCTATGTCACACAATCATGATAATGAGTATATGAAGTGTGTTAAAGTGATGATAATTTAAGTGGATTGATGTCAAGGAATTAGTTATGGATGTAAATGATTAATTGTTGGATGATAGTAGAAAAACAAAAGAATTAGTTAGGGATATATTTTAAGGGACATCATGTCCACACGACAATAGAAAGGGGAAAAGTTAAGGACTAATACTTTATAACTTGCTGGTGAATAAGGTGTTTTGGTGGCAATAAAGTAGGACATAGTGATAAAGGTGGATTACAAAAAAAAGGGTCATGTGTAAAGAGATATTGCATATATGTCTTTTATCCAAATCTTTTGTTAAGTAGCATATATAGAGTAGTAGTTGTGAAATTGGGTGTTTCTTTTCCAGCAACCAATTTACTCTTATACACATAGCAGCAACGGTTTCCTTCAACAACAAAGCAATACTTTCTTCAAAAATCTCATAGCAGTGGTCCTTTCCTTTAACAACGTAGCAAGTTTTCTTCTAAACACAAAGAAGCAATGTGACTTTGGATGGTATTAGGTGAAAGCATAGTAGTTTCATTTGACAATATTGGATGTTAGCAACAGCAAAGAAAAACACGGTCCCTAAGTCATATTGAATTCCATTTTTCAAGTTGGTCCAGTCGTGCTTAAGGTTAGGAGTTATACGGACTACTTGGATTGTATTATCGGTGTATCGGCTAAGGTTTGTTAAGGCAAATTATTTATTTCTTTTGGCATGTTCCATGTAACGAAACGTAACCGTGATATTATTCCATAAATTATTCTACTCTTAGTAGTTAAGAATGACCATGTTATTGATTCCTATGTTAAAAGCCTGTCTAAATATATTCCTAAATCCTTATTGAGGAATCTGGGAAAAATGTTAATATTCCCAATGTTAGCTGAAGGTACATGTTAATATTCCCAATATTAGCCGAAGGTACAAGGATATTATGTCATCCGATACGTTCATAATGTTTTATTGCCATTCATGCACTTGCATTATATTCATGTATTACCCAGGACCCAGATGTGTTATATACACTACTATATGGTATGAATTATGTATATGTAGGCAATGGGGAAAAGGGAAAGGCTTTATATACATGTCACCACCTACAACTGGTACATATATTACGAAAAGGAAGATGCCCAATGAGGCCAATATAATAATGATTATGCCCACAGAGGCTGTTATGGGAAGGAAGATGCCCTTGTGTGGACAATATTTATAGTTATACCGCATTTGCATTGTGCATAACATTTAGGCATATATATTAGGGCCCTCAGAGGCATTTACTGCTGGTCAGCAATTTTAGTCGGCTGTGGTTTGTCGGCTGATACTGTGTCAGTTTATTCTTGTATTCCTGTTATGCTATTTTTCATGCCTAAAATACTCAGTACATCAGTCGTACTGACATCCCTTTTGTCAGAGGACACTGCGTTTCATGCCCGCAGGCTTAGGTAAACAGTGGAACGATTCGCGCTAGTAGATTGCTGGTTCAGCTGATGTTGTGAGCACTCTATTTGTTCCAGAGTTGCAGTCTAGTCTCGGTATGATATTTTAACATATGCATATGGGTATGGCGGGGCCCTATCCCGACCTTGTGATGTACGTACTCTTTAGAGGCTTGTAGATAGTTGTCCTATGGATAGTAGTCGTGTCTGGCCATGTCGGCCTGGGCGTGTGTGTCAGCAGGTACTTGGTGATGGTCCTTGTGGCCATGATTGATTACGGTTAGCTGATAAATATGTGAAGAGAGGTGCCCGTCATGTAGGGTCCGGGTGCCCGTCATGGCCCTCCTGTTTGTGTCGTGACACTTGAGCTGGCAGGGCAAGAAACTGAGTAGTTGACAAATCTTTTGGCAAATGTGTCATTGTGGAGAAGACAAGCTTCACCAATCTCTTTAAAATGTGATTCACATGCAGCAATTAGGATTGCAAAGAACAGTGTGTACACTGAAAAAAAAACATATTCACATCAAACATAGTGTGGTTAAACAATTATTGAAACATGGTGTTATCTCCTTGGAATATGTAAGGTCCGAAAGAAATTTGACAGATCCTTTAATCAAGGATTTTACAAGGAAAATGATCCTTGAAACATCAAGAGGGATGGGGCTAAAGCCTATATATTGAGGTAATATGGTGGATACCCATTGTGGTCAAATGAAGCCATATATGTCGTCAATATACACTACATTTCCTATCACTATGGAGAATGGTAGTGTTTATAAGGTTTAGCTTATTTGCTCTTAGTGATTCCATAGCCTTAAGGTGGTCTATGTTGAAATACACTTGATGGAACCACCTACGTGAGTGTAAAGGTGTGGTCGCCTTTTATGAAAGACTTAGGCTGTCTTTCTAGAGAACTCATTAGATCCAAGGTGTGTTTGCATGATCATAAATGCACTTTGTTAGAATCGCGGAGTTCACATAAATTAAAAGATATAGTTTGTGTTGTTGGGGTCTCAACTTATGTTCAATCAGTTCAAGAGTACTTCACTTTTTGGATATTAGTTATTGCCTCATTTCACTACGTAGTAATTCAAATCGAAAGATATTAACACTAAAGTACATGTTCCTTCCTTTTGCCCAAAATTCATTCCTATTCTTTATCTTTGCATTAGTGGGGGTTGTTAGAATTAAGCATGTATTTCTATTACACTTTTATTTTAAATAATGCAAAGTCAAAGAATCTTTGTAAGTCCTTTTTCTTATCTCTTATGAAATGCACTTTGTACCACATTGATGGTGGAAAGTCTTTTCTTCCTCTTTATATTAAATTGTGTATTATTGGGTTAGTAAATGCGCTAGAATAAGAGAGGGGCCTCGCGCACATGAGAGTTGGGCTTCGTAGGCAAAACAGGTCAATTTGCCCCCACTGCGCGCGAGATATACTTGAGGCCTAATTTAATTTCGGTTTTGTAAAATAATATTTTACTATTTTAGAGCTTACCCGAAATTGTCCAAATTCACGCTTACGGGATTAAAGTCCGGATGTAGCTCTCAAGTCCGGACGTAACTCTCATATCCGGACGTAGCTATCATACCTTCAGAACTAATTGTTACGAACTCGGTCAAGGTTTATTCTTTCAGAACCAATTGTCCCGAAACCGGTCAGAGATTATTAATTATTGCAACAGTCTATTATCCATAAATTCTCTGAGTTAATGATGTTCTTTATTTCTTTGAACGTTGGGAGACGTTTCAGATCTCAACCTTTACTCTCTGAATGTTAGGAGATGTTCAAACCTCAACATTTACTACCGAGTCCTTGCAACCTACCTATAAATACTGGTAGAGACTTCACTTCTTGTCACACAGAAAATATATCTTCTTCTTCAAAGTTCTTTTCATCCTTCTGCTACTGGGCAAATTACGTTGTGCAAACTCCAAAATTCCAGTCACTAGTGCAAGTGTCTGAATGTGTCGTAGAACCTTGGGGAGAAACCGGGCTAAACGATTTACACCAGAATCGGTCTGAAATCGCTTTCGAGGCAGTGTCTTATCACGACACAGCTGTGATTCGATATGTTATTTTTTACTGTTTTATTTGTTCTTAATCAATATTGTTCTTCTATTATACTATCAACTTAACCTCATTGTTTGACTGGTGCGAACCAGGCTTATTTACAAAACTTAAAAGTTAGAGGTAATTTTTTAGATGGTCATTCTAGTTATAAAAATAATTCACTAAAGTCATTTTTATTTATTTTATATTAATAATATCACTCATGTTTTACCATTATCCCACGGAATAACTCCTGCATGAAAAGCTCTAGAATATGACATAAATGATCCCTTAAGTTTGAAAGTAAATCTAAGATTTTCCTATAATATATATATATATATATTTGTACATATTAAATCATTGAAAGTTATCAAAATTAAGCATTTTGGTCTCATGTAAACGCCAGTAGTTAAACTTAACGAACAATAACCAAAGGAAAATCACTTTTTTGCACGGATTTCCCATCAAAGGCATTGATCTTTAATTTTTACTCTTTGCTTAAAAAAGGAGCTAAAAATATCCCGAGATCCCGCGTTCAAATTTCGCTCACTCAAAATTTTAAAAGAATTCACATGGTAGAGTTTGTATTTCACAAGACAAGACATAATTTGCCTGCAAACTCTTAGAGTTATCCTTCAGGCATAAGGAAAATTCTTCCTTAAGATAGAGTTTGCCTTATATATGCCTGAAGGCAAACCCTGTCTTAAGGCAGAGTTTGCAGGCAAACTATATCTTGCGAAATCCAAACTCAGACTTGCGATTTATTATTAATTTTTTATTGAATTGAGGTTCGAACCCAAAACTCAAAATATTTAGGCGAAGGAAAAAATTAAATATTACCAATTTGAGGTGAAAAAATTGAAGACCACTACAAAAGAGGGGCATTTGTGCGAATTTCCCAAGGAAAATTAATGATGTGCAGATTCCAATCCGATATATTGTGAAATTAAGTAAAAATCACAATGTTGGAAATAACTATTGGATCGGGTCCACCCATAAGGGGTGCTAATTAGTCTGTTAGTTATTAGTTTGTCCTCCTCCTAAACCCTACCTATAACATATAAATACATCATTATGAGTGTTGGAAGAAGTACAATTTTTCACATTAATATGACCGTCAGGGTTAGCTATCCAAATGAATACCATGCATCTTCTAGGGATCTTTAGGCTCTAGAAACATGGAGATTCATTCATCTTGTTAGGATTTCAAACGATCGGGGACACAAGTCGTTGTTGATGCAGCTCCACTTCTTCTAAGGAAAAACATGTAAGTCTACTATCTACTATATACAGTTAAATACTATATTCGTATAAAAGTAATATGCTCGTGTTCACTAATTGTCTATAAATTTAATCTTGTTTTATTTAGGTCTGATTCATAGCGTACGAGATATCATATTCGACGGATTGTACTCATACGTCAAACTATAGTATAAACTTCTTATATATTTTTGAGATATGTGGGGGATGATTGGAAAAATAATTTAATAACTCAAAAAAAAAGTTCATATTTTTGGCTAAATTCATTCTTCTAAGACCATATTAATGGGGTCTTTGATGGCTAACTACTTTATGTGATGTGTAACAACATTTTTATTCGCATTAAACCCTTTTCAGTAAGATTTCAAACACTATATTGTTACTTCCTCTAACCCACGGACACGAAATTTACGATTTTCACATTTTTGTTTCTATTATTTAGAAGAGCCATGGTTTCGACATGGTTGCTTCAGTGGTATTTAATTACATTTTAAGGGTAAATCTGTCATTACAGTTGTCTTTATCTCTTCTTGGAATGTTTGTGGGTCAGAATTTAAGTGGGTTTTGACCCATTCAAATCAAACTTGTCACCTTTTGAGTTTTGGGCTAAAATCATCCCTGAAGTATAACCATACTTAGGGTACATCCCTATGCTACAATAGTGAACAAAAAACATCCTTTAACTATCCCAAAAGTTACAATAAACATCCTTCTGTTAACTTTGATTAAAAAACTAACGGCTGAAATAAAAACATGTGCCAAGCACGTGACTTCCCCCAAATCTCTCTATTCTATAGTCTATACTAATGATTTCCATCAAATCCCGCCTGATCGTCTTCCATATTCAGCAGAGTTTTTGGCTTCAAAAACAAAACTTTCTGTCCTTCTGAACTTTAGAGAATAATATGCAATCTGCAACAAGACAAGTTGTTTTCGTGAAGAAGAACTGAAGCTAGGGCTATTCTCTATAACTTATCTTCCCACGCCTCACAAATAAGGTAAAAGAAGCCATTGAAAAAGTTGTAGCTTTTCCAATTCTGTAGTATTTTTGTTATTTCTCAAACTAAACATCTTCTTCACTCTTGAAAACACTTTGTGGGTTGAAGAATAAGAAATAATAGAAAAAATGTTTGCTCAAAGTTTAAGTCACCAATCATCCACACCAACTACGATATTGTCGATATTCAAGACCTTTAAGCATTTGTTAATATCATATACAACACTACTACTTCATAAATTTATACATGTTATTTTAGTACTAGTTATATTGAACTTATACTTCTTTCTTGGCTTTATATATTTCATATTTATACATATAAGAAAGAGTGTTATATTTGTGATATTATGTGCAGATCCTATCTATGAGGCATCCCTTTTCACATTTAAAGTACATCACGGTGGATCATTTGTGCGTGGTCCGACAAGAGGCTACGTAGGTTGAAAAATTGAATATTTTGACTATGTAAATGGGACAAAGATAAATTTATCAGATTTTAAAAATATGACCGAACAATGTGGTTATGACAAAAAATATGTGGTGTTTTGGCACGAGGTTTAACCCTTTATCTATTCTTGATCATTAAATTATCCATCCATGGCATTTCCTTAGCAACTAATACATTCAATTCCTTGCATTGCATATATTTTTTTATTTTCTTACACCCAAAGGTGTGGCCTGACAATCAATAAAGTGGGTGAAAACTATCTGGGACTAGGGTTCAAGCTACAACATAGGCCAAAAAAACGTTGGATAATTTCTTTTTATATGTTTAAGTCTTGGTGGACAAAGTTACCTAATAATTTTATTGGTGAGGGTAGCAAGTATTTGTTGGAAAATTGCATTTGGTGGGGGGTTGCGTCTACCCATATTTAATGACTTAAACACTAGGGTTCCGCATGTTGGAGGCTTTGTCTCTTCACACGTGCATAATCTACTAAGTGAGTAGATGACCGTAGGGCCAAGGATCGTCAAATTTCGTTAAGAAATGAAAGAGATATTGGTCCACGAAGTAAGGTGTTTGAGGCATGGAAATATGGTGTGGGACAAATCTTCCACATTGGTGGGAAAAGGAAGAATTGTTCTTTTTATAAGCCTAAAAATGGATAAGGGTTTGGGACCCCAAGGGGTAACCCATGTGTTTGAAGGAGGGAGGACCTAGGTGTGCTTGTTTCGTTAAGCCCACACGCGCACTGCCGCCCGCCCGCCTGTCCGGGATCGGGTCTCGGGTCGTGGGCCTTGACTTCTTATGATATTATCGTTTGGACCCCAAACTGTTTAGTACTTACAATTTGGTCCCTGGAGTTTCAGGAAAGATAAAATTAGAAAGAGGAAGGCGGAAGGTTTCTTCCTCTTGGGCTGATTTTGGAGCATTGAATCCATTACAAGGCACTTGAATTCGGCCATTACTTTGCTGAATATAACTCCTCACTAATTGCCATTAAATGGCTATTAAAAGCCCTTAGTTGGCTAGTTGAGAGTATCCTCCTAAACACTATATATTGAGACCTTACTCTTATTTGAGGGCAGTGGAGAGAAAGAAAAGAACAGAAACCTCTTCCTTTTCCTCTAAATTTTCCATTATTCAGCAAGTCGTTTCATGTTTGTTTTCTTCGTCAGAATCAACATATTTGCTTTGTAGTGTTGATTAGTTATTGTTTTTTCTTGGGAGACTATTGCTCGCTAATGTAAAAGCATATATACGGGGCAATCTTGTCTTAAAGACAGAGAGCCGTCTCTCGACTCAGCCACAGTTGTAACAATCCAGATTTAGTGTTTCTTGATTTCAGGTTATCAAGATTCAAGGCTCAACAAGCTTGCAGCAATTATAATCTTGGTTGTTAGTTTATCTTTTCGAACACTTGTAATATTTATTTACTTCCCGTACTGCTTTGATTCCAACAATTATATCCAACAGTATTTAGTAAAATGGTGGAGGCACGCACAAGTGGCCCCGACACCACCAAATATTTAAAAAATACTTTTTAAAATGGTGGAGGAACGCACAAGTTGGCCCCGACACCATGTTGGTATTGGTATTCAGCGAATATCCAGTAGTTTGGTTGTCTTTAAACTAGTTTTGTTGGTATTGGTATTCGCCGAAATATCAGCAGTTGTTTGGATGTCTTTGAATTGGTTTTGCGGTTTAGGCTTCTCGTTAGCTCTGTCAGTGACAATGCAAGAAGTCCATAAGTCAGAAAACCTCCAACATTTTTGTTCATCCACTACTGAATATTCTAGGAAATTCAACAATGTTCAAGAGATAGTAATTCAGGAAAAAAAGGAATGCAATTTCTTTAAATAGTTAATTGCTATTGGGGTTTGCAGCCATATGTGCTGCTGGAATGGTCCATGACCAGTAACAAATGTGCAGTTTAAGATAGTAGACGTAACTCCATTTTTTCTTCTTGTTTCTTTTCCATTTCTTTGTTTATTGCTTTTTGGTTTTGGGTTGGGTGGACAGGGATTGGTTTTTGTGTTGTCCAATAATAGAAGAGAAGATAAATGGTTCCTCAATATCCATGGGAGCCCGATGTTGTTTGAGGTATTTAGTGGCTTCTTGTTTTACTAAAATGGAGAATTGAGTCGCAATCATTTGATCCAGTCTGATAAAATTGAAATCATGCAAAATATCGGATAATAGGTATTGAGAATCAAGTTAAATTTCACTTGATCCTCCCTACTACATTGATTTAAAGTTCTGAGATCCAGCTAGTTTGATATTCTAGTAATAACTTCAGCTTTAAATTAAAGAGTGTACAACACTAATAGCTTCCACCATGCTTAACCTACTTCCTCATCTATGTCTCCTCTATGAAGCACATTAGACCTTCCACTACATCATGTCTTGCCCATTTAATCTCTTCATACTACTGCCACCCAAATTTGTGAAGGTCTGGAACAGTAGTGTTGTTTATAACATTGTTGTAAGACGTCTCTAGGCGTTTGGGAGAAGCAATGGAGGAAGAGCAGACAGCATGAGAATCTGTTATGGTTATTAAAGTTCTTTTTGATTTAGACAACTTTAATAGCTCTAGTACTAAAATGGCATACCATAGGCCTTCAAGGTTAGATATACTAAGACTGCAAAAATTGAACTGCATTTAAGGAACATTATCCACATAAATCTGAATTTCCAAATTTACCTAGCAGGGATTCTAACATTTAGTAAAATATAGTCCAACGGAAGTCAGAAAAGTAGTTTCGGGTTCAACCAGCTGGTAGATGAAAGCATATTCGGGAAAATGATAGGGTTAAGGTATGAATTCCCCCAAGAAAATAGTTGAGCATGGATTTTGTTTGGTAAGAAAAGGATAGGGTTACTATGGATTTTGTTTGGTTTTACTGCTGCCAGTGAGTAAAATAATAATATTCTCCTCTCTATTTTCTTTTACAAATTTAAACATTAAGATGAACTATGTTGTATGGCAGTGGATGATAGGCCTTTAAAGTCCACATATCCACAAGATTAATGTCGCAGAAATGCGTATGTCTAGATAAATGTGTCGTCATACAAGATTAGACAAGATTAAAAAAAACAACCTTCAGTAGGAGGTGGAAATAGCACACAGAGAATAAAATGAGAGAAAGTTGTATGATATTGTTTAGTAACTAATGTCCTGGGTGGACATTCAGATGCATCTGTCCTTAAGTGTGAAACTATCATGAGTCAAGGCAGTATAAAAGGGACAAGGTAGACCTAAAATCACAATAAAGTTGTCTTGGAAGCTCAATGGAAGAAAAAGATATATAGGCAATATCAATCAATTAAGATTAAGTTTTACATTTATTTTAGGTTCAATATTTGCTAGGAGTCCTTTAGTCCTGCTAGAGATTTATATGCCAGTAGAAAATGTTGAGAACTAGTAGTGTTTTATTTCATTAGTTGCTTTGGGTGGTTTTAAAAAGTCTTCATCGTTTAATCTATCTTTTCCTCAACCTGCTCTTAAATATGAACCCAAACGAGTACTGATAAAAATAATTATGGAACCCAAACAATTTATTATAAAGGTTTGCTGTTGAGACCTGAAATTTTCTTTTTGCCTGTTGTTATTCAATGTAGAGAGGATTTCATGGCAATGGGCTCAAGAATTGGTTCATACTCGTGGGTGTCAAGGTATAATCTCACCCAACTTGAAGTAATAAATTACGACCATGCTCTATTGATTAATTATAAAAATTTAAAACTGTTAGTTAACATTTGCACATAGATTTATTGCCTGTTCTAGATAGATGGATATGTTGCCTCTTCCAGAACAGAAACTTTTCCTAATTTTGCCAAAGAGTTTTCTATGCTTGTATAGATGCCTGTTAAATAATGGACTTAACTACTGTTACAGGTCCCCAAAGCTTCAAGTTCTCTATCAAAAGCTCTCCTCATTTAACTGATGAAATCATGTGTAATATTGCCTCTCAGTGCCCCTTGCTCAGGGAACTTGATATCAGCTTCTGCTATGAGATATCTTACAAGTGTCTGTCTCAGATAGGACAGCGCTGCCCAAATTTGCAAACACTGAGGCGAAATTTCATGAACTGGTTAGATCTATCGCAACATGTACGTGTTGTCCCAAAGGAGTATCTGGATGCCTGTCCTCAAGACGGTGATTCGGAAGCTGCTGCTATTGGGAAATTTATGCCTCAACTTCTACTACTTGAACTCCAGTTCTCCAAGTTGACTAATAAAGGTCTAACTTTGATATCCGAAGGGTGTACAAACCTTGAGCATGTGGATCTATCTGGATGTGCAAATGTTACTGCCCGGGAAATTTCCAATGCCTCATCGAATCTGAAGAAGTTGAAAACCATGAAAAAGCCCAACTTTTACATCCCAAGGACAGTAATATTACACACTGAGAGGTACGGGCACTGGCAATTGTATGATGAGCGATTCCAGACAGATGTTTTCCGCATTTGATCAGACAGAATGGATAGTGAAATATGTCTCTTCCGTTTTCTAGTATTGTGGTCTCAGTTGTGTACCTGTAAAAAGGATAATGATCAATGTTGAAAAAGCTACTTAAGACAGTAAACTCTTGATTTATTTTAGTATGCTGTTTCATGTGCATAGATGATAGAACTCTATACATGTTTTGTTATCTGTGATATTTTGTTCATTTGTTGTCCATTCTGGTATTATCTTTAGTTACTGATGAAATCTTTCCCTGGATTCTGGTTTCTGCTCTATTTAGTTTTCTTTTTTCTTTTTCAGATGTATGTTAACTGATGCCTTCAGAATTTTTTTTAAGGCATCGTTTATTGAAAAAATTTCACTCTTTTAGTCACATTGTTGTAGCGGTGTCAATGGTTCTGTAAGAATGGATCAAATCAACGGGACCGGACCGAGGTTTAATAAAACGTAGGTTTCGATATGAATCTATATTAGTGCCAATACACGAACCAGTATAAAAATATTCTATGTCATCTACCTTTTGCTCTATCTTAATCTTATGTTCTTTATTCATGTTGAATTCTGCAAATCCCTTTGAAGGTACACTAACAATTTTTCTGCATAGAATTTCCCCATTTAGTTGATTGAGATTCACCTAAGTCGACTAATAACTTTTAAAAAACACAATTCACCACATCCTCTTTTGTTTTAGTACATACTAGGCATTCAGACATCTTCCGAGTTCCTGGCATTCCTGGAATCAAATATACCACCGGTGTCAAGTTGTTTAATGGGGAGACAACCAGGATTCTCTGGAGCACTGGGCGCACTTCCACTAGGATTTTTAATGCTCGATATAGCACCAAGATGCAACGAGGAAATGAGATCTTGTGCCCTCTTACAATTTGAATAGAAGAAAAATGACATTTTCAGATTTCTTATGTGTTTTTTTAGGTCTCTTATGTGTAAAAAATGAAAATCTCTTGTAAAAAGGTCATAAAACTAAAAAAAATTGCAAAAAGCTAAAAAATCATTTCTACCAGATGCAGCCCCAAGGTCTTCTCAACTTTTGAATAAATCTCAGTGATGGCTTTATCTTTCACCCGTGTTGGAGGCAACACAAAAAAAAAAGAGAAATGGTTTTTTAGCCCCATATAAACTTTTTTTAGTTTTATGACCTTTTGACAAGAGATCTTCCGTTTTTACACATAATAAATCTAAATAAAACACATAAGAGATCTGAAAATATCGTCTCTTCTATTCAAATTGTAAGAGGATAAGAGATCACATTTCCTCAAAACTAAAAGCCTAGTGCTCTTTGTAGGAAAACTATTGTAGCTTGTGGCCTTGCTGTCTTGCTGTCTTGCTTGCTATTTCCTCGCCCTTCCCCTACCTCTTTGGTATCAGAGTCAGTCCATCTTTTCGGAGGGAGGAGCAGTTTAGTAAAATATGTCTAAGTCATTTCCATCCTCGTCCAACCCTTGTACATCCCTTGCAAAAATAAATATGTCTCCTACTCTTTATAAAACCCTTTCATGTAAATATGATTACTTATATGAAGTAGATATCCTACCTAATGAAAATAAAGTGTCTCCAACCGAACTACCCCTCATAGATCCATATTCTGCTTTTGCCAAAAAGACATGTTCCCCATAGTCACAAATTCGTTCATTGGTCCAATAAAAAAAGGAGTTAAAGAATATTTTGCTGCCTCAAAATTTGACCAGCACCCTATTCATGCAACTCAAAAAGAACAATTTATCACTTTACAAATTCCAGAGGATTTTTCTAGACAATGGAAATAACATGGTTTCATCCATATCTATTTTGGTGCTTTTAGGATTGCGTTGACATATCATGGAAGAAAAGGCCAACCAGTCGTGGCTCGCCTTTCTCTTCTTGATACCAAATATCATGAGTACCAACATGCAAATTTGGGTACCACAAAAGTTACTCTAAATGCTGGGACATTCTTTGTCACTATATTTCCAAATTTCAACATGTTCCTATATGATCCATATCTGATGGAGGCCTTAAAAATCCAAGTCCAATTCAAGGTGCTCCACAAGCTAGAGATGCTATTTAAACTACTCTACATTATCAAATAGCTTGACGAGTTTAGAATCATGCTATGGATCTTTCTCTTCTAGGTGGAGAAAATGCTTTGCTCTTAAACGTAGATGCCACCAAAGAAACTACCATGTGCACCCAAATCCCAAGGCAAATTTCTAAGGATAAACTTGTCAAATTACTTCCTGATTCATGGGTCACAAATTATGGAAAATTGAGAGAACCTGTTGAACCTCTTCAATCCACTGAAGCAACCTTTGTAAAAAAATATGACAAAACAGTTTCCATAAGTTTTGATCACTCTCACCTCAAAAAACCCAATAAAACAACCTTCTTCTTTCAAATGTACCAACCTAATTATAGCTTCGCAAACGAAGATGATCCTGAAACATTCTCTTGGCATCTCCCAAATATCATGAGAGAAGATGACTGGATAAAGGAGTTCGATAGCGAAGGTCATGATGTATGGTGGTTCAAATATCCTTTCATGGGACACTGCCCATGGAATATCTAGTGTGATGGTCAAGAATGTCTTGACGATGAAATTAAATGGGATGAACATCATGCAAAAAGAGTCACACGAAAGAAAATGAAAAAAAGGGAGAAACCTTGAGAGAGAGTTCCGTCTAGGAAAATATGAATTTCTTGTTTCATACAAACCTCAAAATTGGCCAAAATTACCTAGCCCAAACACATACCACAAGCCCTCAACCACGAGCCAAATCCACAAATATTCATGATGAGCCCCTCAAGCTCTAGTCACACCTCTAAATTCCCATTGCAACAACCTTTTGAAAAGGATGGTGCAAGCCATGTTCCAAAAATTCCAAAGAAAAATATTATGCTTCCCACTGGAGAAAAGTCACAAACAAGTGACGTAGAAGCAACAATCAATTGATAATCTGAAAATGCCATCTGTCAAAATAAAGTGTTAACCAATATTGGCAAATCCATTAGAAATGTTGCTCACATACAAAACAAAATGATGAGCAAGGTGGAGACAATTGAGAAAAAAGTGGACCAAGCATCTTCTCAACATGATGAACTTATCAAAGTCCTGAAATTGAGACTAACAAATATGCAGTATGAGATTTTTCCACTAGGCACCTCACATTTCCACTTCTTTCAACAACAACAAAAGGAAATGATTTCCATCAAAGAACAATTACAATAGCTGAAACATGATCACTTTGAACCTCAGAGTCACCCTTCAAAACTCACCTTTTTCCCCATGTCATCACCGATATACTCACCACCTAAATTAGACCACTCTTTTTCTACTTTCCCTTCTATTTCACAAGATCACATGTCCTTTACTCACAAACAAAAAAAAATGAACCTGAGTTTTCCATTGCAAAAATGATATGGGAAAAGAAGGACTCCATTGCGGCCCAAAAGCAATCCAAATGAAAGAAAGAATTTGGAGAAACTTCAAAAGACCCCGACCCAGAAAACATGATGATCTCAGATCAAGTAGTTCCAAACCTCTATGTGACCCAACCAAAACATGACATCGAGGAAGATGATATCCTAGGATCCAGTTCTCAAGATTCATATGATATTGATCCTACGGAAGAAATCCTGGAGACAAGTGAGGATTCCTCACTAGAGTCTTCTGAGGAAGGCAACTCACCAATATTCATGAATCAACCAAGAAAGCCGGAGATTTCTAAAGTAGATGATGATCATGATGGGATGACAGATGAGCCAATTTCAGAAAGAAGACCAGAACTGACAATGACAAAATATGTTGGAACCGGATTCCATACCTTCACTTTGGACGATACCAAAGTTTTAAAATGGCCGCCAAGGATCCAAGATTTCTTTACTTGGATGGTGACACAAAATTTGGTAGAACGGGAAACACATTTTATCTAGTTAGGATTCACCTCAAGGTTCTTCGGAGTCCTCAGAGACTGGTGGAATTCACTTGGAATACAAGACAAAATAACTTTCCTCACATCCCAAGTTTTTTCTTTCAATAGTAGAATCCTACATGAAGTGTTCTATGGAGATACGGGCCAAATACAAGAAAAGTTGAGGAGACAGTTATTCGAAATGAAGTGCGTATTATTTGATAGAAATGCCATTGATATCCATTTTTAGAAAATGACAAAAATAGTTTTTGAGTTAGGCAGAGAAACTAGTCTAGAACATGCCTTTGTTTCATCACTTTCAAAGATGCTAGCAGGACGAATCGTGATGATCATTGAAGAAATTTTTAGTCAATAACAATCCCACAAGTCGGCTACAATAGGAAAGCAATTTTTCTAGCATTGAATTATATTTGCACAAAGAGGTCCGTTTTGAAGCAAATCAATCTGACCTCGTCACTAGGTTAAGTTGTTCATGCCATGCCCCTAAACGACGAAGAAGATTTAAGCGGTTCAAATGGCCAAAGCCTCCGGAGGAAAGATCTAAGTTCAGACAATGTACAAAATATTTTAGAAGAAGAAACCAAGACAAGTTCCGGAAAAATGACAGATGCTTCATCTGCAACAAGATAGGACATTTTGTAAAAAATTATCCTCAATCCAAAAAGTCCATCAAGATTCTTACTGAAATAGAAGATTACACTGGTATCCATCTTGGTGACGATGATGATCTTGAATCTGTTCCCTCATTGGAGGACAAACCCATAGAGAAAACTCTTTTCTCCATGGATATATACGAAGAATATGGAGATGACTATTACCATATTTCAGAAGCATATGGAAAAGCTAAAGATGAAATCAATAGCATCATGGTTATCTCTCAATTCTGACTTAAAGTTTATTCATCCAAATGGGATAAACCAATCCAAGTTATTACTTTCATGGACACTGGAGCAGGATGTTTACTAATGAGCCCAGTCGTCCTTCATGAGGATTAATGGATTCCACATTTCAAAAAGTTTAACACCACATCAAATGGAATCTTTACCGCCACCGTCATCACAAAGCACCTAATAACAATTGAATTCTTCCCAGGGTTAAAGTTTAGAATTAAGCTGATTGGTCCAGATGTCCCAGGAAAAGACCTCATTGTTAGATTTGATATCTTTAGGTAACTCAAAGATCAAATCCAGATCAGAGATCAAGGAATAACATTCAAAAAACAATTCAAGCCATACTCAGAAGTTTCACGGTTATTTATACTGAGAAGTTTCACGGTTATTTTAGATAACAGGTGACGAGTAGATCAAGGAGATCGAACGACAACTAGTGGATCAAACGACAGCTAGTGGAGCATTCATGTGCAGAATCTCACAAGATGTTTATGCGAAAAAGAAAGAATCCTTATGGCTAAATGAAGAGTTTTTCGTCAAGCTCCCTTTCAAGAAAAATGAAAGCATTAATCCAACAAAGGCAAGTCACCCAGGCATGAATCCAGAACATCTTCAGCTTGCGAAAAAGGAATGTGAAGAACTATGGGAATTTGATATAATCGAGCCATTCGATTCGCAATGGGCATGCAAAACATTCCATGTCAACAAACGGGCTGAACAAACAAGAGGCAAACTCAGATTAGTCATAAACTACCAACCTCTTAACCATTTTCTCCAAGATAATAAATTCCCTATCACAAATGAACTTACCATTTTCTCACACTTAGCCAAAGCTAAATACTTCTCCAAGTTTGACCTAGGTCCGGGTTTTGACAATTGAGAATAAGCTTGAAGAAAGGGGGAAAACAAGATTTTGCATACCCGATCACCACTTTCAATGGAAAGTCATGCCCTTTGGGTTAAAATCTGCATCCTCTCTGTTCCAAAAGGCCATGATAAAAATAATTCAACCCATCCTCCACACATCACTAGTTTACATTGATGACATATTACTATTTAGTGATACTGTGGAAGAGCACTTCAACTTTGTCCATCAGTTTCGTGATCTAGTAAGGAAAAATGAAATGATGCTCTCAGCAAAAAAAATGGTTCTTGGTAAAAAAGAAATTGATTTTCTGGGGATACATTTTCTCCATGGGGAATACAGCCTGGGGCCACACATTTTTTAGGAGTTACTCGAGTTCCAGACACCAACTTCAAAAAAAAACAACTCCAATAATTTTTAGGTGTGATTAATCATGTTAGAGATTTTATTCCTAATATCTCTACATACATTTCTCCACTTACAGAAATGCTCAAGTTTGGGGGAAGGAACAAGATGAAACAGTTCAAAAAATAAAAGAAATATCCAAAGAAGTCAAAGCTCTCCATATCCCCTCCGACGGAAAGAAAATATTGCAGACTGATGCAGCAACGAATATTGAAGCGTTGTACTTTTTGAAGAAAAAAATGATCAGCGAAAGATATGCGGATATGCCAGTGGAAAGTTCAAGGATGCTGAACAACACTATTATTCCACATTCAAAGAAATTATTTTTGTGAGGAACGGGATTAAAAAGTTCAATTTCTTTTTAATTCACACAAAATTTCTGATCGAAAGGGATATGAAGGCTTTCCCGAAGATGATCTAGATAAATCCAAAGATTATTCCAAATCTGTAGATTCTTAGAGGATCAAGTGGTTCTCCCCTTACAAATTCCAAGTGAAGCACCTCAAAGGGAAGGCTAATGTTCTGGCAGATTTCCTATCCAAGCCAGATGAATTCTCAAAGAGATTTGTGTCATAACAGGGCAAGCGAAAGGAAAAGTCAACTAGCCAAATCTTCATGCTTGCAAATTCACCAGGAGCCGATTCATCCAGGATAGGAAATCATCTATCATAATTATTCAGACCATTCGTAGACCTGTTTGATCCGTCCATTCTGTAATGTTTTCATACCACTGGCCAATGATTTTCCACAGGAGCTAAAATGATTTTCTGGTACTTGTGTCACCAGTATTACATATTTATGGAATTCAAGTGCGACATGTTTTGCGATTTTGACAAGATTGAACCTGCTCTCAGAAAGTTTCTACAATGATTTAAACCACAAAGATATTGGGTTCAATGCTTTTGAGATTCCTACGCAACAAAAGTATTGATGTTACATTGGATGGCAAAGATTATTGACGGAAAGGTCCATGCGCAGCAGGATATTTTATTCTAATGGAAATTCTCCGTCTCCATCTTATCCTTGGAAGATGAATACATAAAAGCACGGAGAATTATTTTTCAGTAAAATAAGTGCATTCCAAAGGAGATATGGCCTAAGGAGTGGGCGCGTTGGAATTATACTGATAATCATCCCCACTGAGAAAGAGTTCGACAAGCACAAAGGAGTACCAAGTACCGTATAAAGTCATTCAGGCTATCACAAGGATAAGATTAAATATTCCATCTCATAATACACAAAAAATAGAGCACGATGTAGCGAAATCATCCAACAGAAAATATTACAACACTAGGTCATTGAAGAGGAGTCTAGAAAACAAAGAGAGTTTTAAGAAAAAGCATGGCGTCGATTGATGGATAGATGAAGGATAAATAAGTCCACCATCAACATCATCAAACACTGCTCTATCGGATGATGCTTAATGATGTGTGCAAGATTTTCATCACTTGCCCTTACAAATTACCCACAAAAGTTTACTGCCCATGCCAAAACAAATCGTCCTATAATTTTATATTTCCTATCCCACTTTCACATGCTCATTATATGCTTTCCACATGCTTGCACATGCTACTTAAAAGAAGACAACAAGGCCACAAACTACAACAGTTTTCCTACATAGAAGGTTGAGCTTCAACATCCCGAAGGACGACTTGCCACAAACCTGACTTCAACATCCATAAGGACAGCTTACCAAGCTAGTCAAGCAGGATCATTGATGCAAAAAAATTTCCTACAAATGAGATGTCTTTTACATCCCTAAGGACGGCTTGCCAAGTTACTCAACTCGGAAAAAAATTACACTACATATTTAGTTGTTATAACTCGGAAATTTTTTGTATTTGCAGCAAGTCAACTTACTCAATATTTTCTAACCCTATACTAAATTAAGGATCAACCTTCCCATATAATTCGAAGAGAAGAACAAGAGAGAAATTTAGAAAGCACACATCTATTGAATGTCTCCTCAACTTTTGTTGCATTTGGCTAACATTTCCACAGAACAATTCATGTAGGATTTTGATGTTGAAAGAAAAATCTTGGAACGTGAGGAAAGTATTTTTGCCCTCGATTCATCATATCGGGGTTAAGACAATTTGAGCCTAGAGTCAACTGACTGGTAAGTCATTATTGTCCAGATAGCTAGGATAAGCTTCTCAGACAAACGATCTTCGAGATATTCGGGATCTTTCACAGCAGCTACAAATCCATATGTGTCAACGAAAATATTGAGAAACATGTCATATGGGAAATTTAGCGATTTGTTTGAGGCTGTGAATCAACAATTTAGTCATCAAATTTCTGGAGTTAGCTTGTGATTTCTGGAAGTGTATGATACCCTCAAAGAAATGGAGCTTTAAATCCAATGAAGAAGAAATGGCGTCATGTCAGCAGGTATATAAGTCATGTTAGAAAATATAAAAGCTCAAAATGTGTCCAAAAATGACATGGAAAACCGTTATTTTTTATAAGTGACCCATATTTTAGATGGCTGGGTATATTTGGTTCCATTTGCAAACGGAGGGTATAATTGCTCCATTTTCGATAGTTGAGGGAGAAATTTGACCATTTTCCCTTTCATAACTTCAACTATTAATCTTTCACACAGATTATAGGTTAACAAGTATATACAGAACATCCAAATTCTCGTATGAAATCTTACTGGAATATGTTGTCAAACCACGTACGCTATTGCTCAAAAACAAGAAAAGGGGAAAAGAGAAGGTGAAAAGATATGACACTTGGATCTAACTCAACCTCAAAAGCTAGCTCATGATGGGAGAGGAAACCACCAGTCCATTCCCCAATTAATGTGGGACTCTAATCCACTCTAACACCCCTTCACGCCCAGGGCCCAACTGGAGCGTGGATCGGGAGCTCAAACGACTCTAGAGAACTGGTGACTTGACATACCTTCCATTTTGGAGATATGTTTCTCAACTTTCCTTGTGCAGCCATTGCAGTGCATAGAGACTCTTAACACCACCGTCTACACAGCATGAAGCTATGAAGTATATTTTCTATTTTACATAAATGTGGAACGATGTACAAAGTATACTACTCCCTCCGTTTCATTTTATATTGCACTATTTTCTTTTTAGTCAATGATACACTTTTATATTTAAAAATAATTTAATTTTATTAGATGATTTACGATCATAAAAATATCTAAGGACCCTTAAAGAAATAATCCCCTTGATTATTTTCATTAATGAAAGAGAATATATACATTTTACAATTTTCATAATAGGAAAATCATATTCCTATTCTAATACCAAAATCCTATTCTAGTAGTACAAGAATTTTATAATTATGGTAAGCCTATAAGACTAATTAATGTAATGTGTATCCTAATATATTACAACAATATACATACCAAATATACACAACCCGTGGGCTGCCTCTATGTACAAAATCGAGACCTATTTGGTTACCAACAATAGGTATACACGGTATACCTATTGTATATTTAACACACCCCCGCAGTCATAGCGGGCGGTCTCCGAATGGTGAGATTGTCCCTAAAATCTTCAAAAAGGACCGAGGGAAGACCCTTTGTAAAGATGTCTGCAATCTGATACCTGGAAGGGACATGGCAGACGCGTACTTGTCCTCGAGCTACCTTTTCTCGAACAAAGTGAATGTTCATCTCGATATGTTTAGTGCGCTGGTGCTGAACCGGATTACCAGAAAGATAGATGACACTAACATTATCACAATAAACCAATGTAGCTTTCTGAATAGGACAATGAATCTCTAAAAGAATATTACGTAACCAACATGATTCAGAGACCACATTGGCCACCCCTCGATACTCGGCCTCTACACTAGAGCGTGACAAAGTCGACTGACGTTTTGCAGACCATGAGACCAAGTTATTATCAAGAAACATACAATAGCCAGACGTAGAACGTCTGGTATCCGGACAGCCACCCCAATCAGCATCCGTATACGAGACAAGTGTAGATGTCGATGAAGGATATAAGTGTAAGCCATAGTCAAGTGTCCCCTGAATATACCGAATAATACGTTTGAGCGCATTCATGTGCTCAACCCTGGGATCATGCATAAACAAACACACTTGTTGTACGGCATACGTAATGTTTGGTCTCGTGAATGTAAGATGTTTGAAGGGCCCCTGCAAGACTGCGATAGTGTGTCAGATCCTTATAAGGTGAACCAGCCGCAACACCTAACTTGGGTTTAGTATCAACCGGAGTGGAAGTGGACTTACAGGATGACATCCCATCCCTCTCAATGATCTCAGCGACATACTTCCTCTGGGATAAGAACAACTCACCTGCATGACGAGTGACAGCAATCTCCAAAAAATAACTCAAGGCCCCCAAGTCTTTCATAGCAAACTCAGAACTTAGTATTGTCATGATAGACTGGCGTAATGCATCAGAAGAGGCAATCAAGATAATATCATCCACATATAACAGTATATAAGCCAACGAAGAACCACGACGATATATGAACAACAAATTATCAGACCTGCTATGAGAGAACCCAATAGTCGAAACATAGTCTGCAAACCTCTTATACCAAGCCCGTGGAGACTACTTAAGCCCATACAAAGACTTCTTCAACAAACAGACATGATGAGGATATTTGGGATTCATAAACCCCAAAGGCTGATGCATATAAACTATCTCCTTGAGATCACCATGTAAGAAAGCATTCTTCACATCTAACTGATGAATGGACCATGCTTTCGAAAGAGTCAAGCTGAGCATAATGCGAATGGTAGCCGGCTTGACCACCGGACTAAATGTCTCACCACAATCCACACCAACCTGCTGAGTCTTACCATCACCTACAAGACGAGCCTTATGCCTTGCAAACGAATCGTCAGAATTATCCTTATGAGCAAAAATCCACATAGACCGAATAATATTAACACCAGATGGACGAGGAACCAACTCTCACGTTTTATTATCAATAAGAGCATATATTCTTCGGTCATATCATTTTTCCAATTCGAGTCATTTAGAGCAAACAATGGGTTACGGGGTAGAGGAGATTTAAGAACATTTGAATTTAAATTAAAATGTCTCTTTGGTTTAAAAATACCCTTTTGACTACGAGTGACTGGTCTATGAATTGGGGGAGAATTGGGCAGATTTTGGGACATTTTGGGACACGGGATGGACTGGCCAACAGGCAGTGGGCCTGCTGGCCCAGAACTGGAACCCGAGACAGTGAAGAACGGAACTGGGCCAGAGGGTGAATTGGGGATTGGGCCATTTACCGGAACTGGGAGGAAGCCCAGTTTCTGGACCCACAATGGTGGTGTGTCCTGGTAATGGAGAACCAGCGGGTTGTGGGCCCGCTGGCGGAGTCGGGGGGCGGGACATATCCAATAAATGGCGGAGAATATATTGGGAGATTCCGTCATCCAAAAAGTTATACGCACTAGGCACGGGACTACTTACTTTAGCAAACGAAAATTGGGACTCATAAAAAAAGAACATGGCGACTAATGATGATTTTATTAGACGATAAATCAAAATATTTGTAACCACGATGATTAGACGGAAATCCCAAAAACACACAAGGGGTAGAACGTGCCTGGAGTTTGTTAATTGTGGTGGACGGAAACAACTGATAACATAAGCACCCAAAGACCCTAAGATGTGAATACGAAGAAGTCTTATTATATAAAATTTGGAGAGGGGATGAATACGTCAAATCTTTGATAGGAAGTATGTTAAAGAGATATGTAGTCATTTGTAGAGCATGATGCCAAAAAGTAGGAGGTACAGAGGCATGAATCAATAAAGTTCGGACAATGTTATTAATGGTATGAATTTTGCGTTCGTCTTTCCCATTTTATGAAGACATATGAGGACAAGAAAAATGAAAATTAATCCCATTATTAGCACAAAACTCCCGAAACATCCCATTGTCATATTTTTTTCATTATCATATTGAATATTTGTTATTTTCCGTTCGAATTGAGTTCTAATGAATGCTCTAAATTTTAAGGTGGAAAAAACTTGAGATTTTTTCGTTATCGAAAAAGTCCATAAAATATTAGAATAATCATCCAAAAATAAAACATAATAATGATTACCCAAATAACTGAGAACATGAGATGTCCATAAATCGCTATGAATAATATCAAATGTCATTAAAGTATGAGAATTAGAGTCTATAAATGGCAACCTAACAATTTTTCCTAAAGAACAAAATTGACAATTCGTAGTACTACGCGTACCCTTACACGAAATAAAATTATTTTTATCTAAGGAAGACAAAATAGATTACCCCGGATGACCAAGACGAGCATGCCACAAGGAAGGAGCAAGGACTGCAAAAGTTGATGGCAAGGCTTAACTCGAGAAATCGGAACATGGCGTGATAGGATAAAGATCTCCCTTACTATCACACCTCATGAGAGGACTCACCGTCTTGAAATCCTTCACAGAAAACCCAAACAGATCAAATTCGATAGAAACAAAATTATCAGTGGTGAATTTACGAACATACACCAAATTTTTAATCAATTTAAGAGCGTGAAAGGTATTTTTCAAAATAAGGGGTGGATGGGGGGGGGGGGAGACAACGTTTTATGACCGTAACCACGAATTAGAATTGAATTACCATTATCAACAATTATACCACGATTGTTGCTCAAATTGGAATAAGACGAGAGAGTACCTGAGTTAGACGTCATGTGAATAGTGGCGCCGGTGTCCATGTACCAATTTGGATCCGAAGGATTTATTCCAAGCGTGTGCATCACGGCTTCAATGTTGGTAGGAGTGTGGCCTGCGGTATGATGGGCTTGCTGAGGCCAAGGCCCAAGCACGCAGGCTTGCTGCCCCGGCCTAGCACTGTGGCGGAAGCCACTGGACTGCTGCTTGGAAATTAGGCTGGAATGAAGTGGGCCTGGAAGTCTGTCCAGCCCACTGCCCGTAAGATTGTGGCCCTGAAAAATAAGGGTTGTTAGGCCACTGCCCACTAGCCCATGCCCACGGCCAGGGGGCCCAAGGCTGGGACTAATTGGGTTGTGACCTACTGCTAATGGGGTGGGACCCACTGCTGCCGGAACTGCCTCCGTTTCCACCGCATTTGCCCTCCCGATTTTTGCCATTATTTTTTCGACTATTTTTGGCACCCCCTTGAGACCGGTTTTGGTTTGAATGATCACCAAAATTCGGAGAGTTAGTGGACGACGTCATCATGACCACAGGACTAGCACTCGTAGCCGCCTTTTTAGCCAGGCCGACTTCTTCCAAAGTAAGCATGGAAATAATCCCCTTGATTATTTTCATTAATGAAAGAGAATATATACAATTTATAATTTTTATAATAGGACAATCTTATTCCTATTCTAATACCAAAATCCTATTATAGTAGTACAAGAATCATATAATTATGGTAAGCCTATAAGACTAATTAATGTAATGTGTATCCTAAAATATTACAACAATATACATACCAAATATACACAACCCGTGGGCTGCCTCTATGTACAAAACCGAGACCTATTTGGTTACCAACAATAGGTATACACCTATTGTATATTTTATAGACCCATTTGACCATTAGAATTTTTTTTTTTTTTTTTTTACTTTATTTGAAAATCAGTGTTTGGTTTTGAAAATAATTGTATTTGAAATTTGGAAAACACCTAAAATATTGTTTTCACTTTATTTCACATTTTTCACTTTCAATACATTCAAACAATTAAATATTCTTTGCAAAAACTATGACCAAACACACCTTCATCTTCAACTCTAACTTCAAAATTTCAAATAAAGTGACAAATATTTTATTTTCATGACCAAAAGCCTACTAAAACTTGTTTTGGGCCACATATTTTTAAAATATTTATTTTTTTCTTAAACTCCGTGCACAGTCAAAATGAGACGGAGGGAGTATAATATTGAAGAACTTGACTTGGGCTTCAACTGGAAGGCTAGTGTTGGAGGCCCTGAAATAACATCTTTGAGTCTCATCACATGGCCATTCATTAGTGGCTTACTTTCTATGTCACCATGCTCTCTTCCAAAGTTATTGATGCAAAGACAAGATGCTGATCCAGATGAAACACAAAAACTGCCTAAAACCCTCCCAATCCTGAGCTTTCCCATTTTAAATATAACAAGTACATAGCTCATACAACAAGCTACAAGTTGCCAATCCTTCCCAAGTAAAGCAAGATATGAAATGACGAAGTAAAGGTCAATATTTGGGAAACCCAAAAAGCTTAACAAGTACCAATGAAGCTAATGTTCCTAAAACAGATTTGAGGGTCAAGAATAGGCAGTATCCATTTTTCCAGTGAAGATAAATTAACTACTACTCAAGTAAGATGAGGCTATATAGGATGAGGGAGGAGGTAAACGGAGTTCTGGCAAAAGGTGAAGCTTAAATAATAATTTAAAGTTGTAGGAACTAAATTGGTGAGGAGATGATATTTTAATTTATTTCTAGTTAGTATTTATTACTTATAGTCAAATTTATGTAGAAATAGATGTTTCTGTTTAAAATAGGTTTTATAATATTATAAATAGGGATGGTGCTAGCTATTTTCATAACAAAAGATATTGTGGAGAACTTATAACGCAATTGGAGATTTATGATATTCTAAATAAGATATTTCTCCTTTACTTACGGTTGAAAGCTAAGTGCAGCTAGATTTAATGTTGTCATCTGTTATGAAAGAAAAAATTGGAACCATAAACACGTACCCTATAGGGCTTTATGCGATATTAGCTGTTAGGTACAAATAAGGGCAACTTTTTCATGTGACTATGTACAACTGGAAGAAAATAAAAGCCTTTCTTTTAAGATCAAAGTGAACAGAGAGGAAGAAATGAGGTAAAGAAACTCCACAAGCTTCGTGGCATGTGAGTAGACTACACTTGGGAATAAATCTATTTATAAATAGGGGTAGCGTATCACTAACTACTCTTTGGTGATTAGACAGACAAATGAGATTGTAATCACTCGGCCGGGCAGAAAATATATCCATTAAAGACAGATTAGGGAAATAACACAAAAAATATTCATTTTATGTGACACTTTTTATTTTTCGAGATTCAAATTGTATAAACTTTGACCAATATTTTAAGATGTATTATTTCACCAAATTAATGTGAGAAAAATTCCAACCTATAGTAGTTTTTGTTGGAAATTAGCCTTTGGCGGGGAGATCCGTCCACCCATCTTTGATGAATTAAACACTAGTGTTCCGTATGTTGGAGACCTTGTCTCTTTACACATGCATGATCTACGAAGTGAGTAGATGACCGTAGGGCCAAGAATCGTCTAATTTCGTCGAGAAATGAAAGAGATATTGGTCCACGAAGTAAGGTGTTTGAGACATGGAAATGTGGTGAGGGACAAATCTACCACATCGGTGGGAATAGGAAGAATTGCTCTCTATATAAGTCTCTAATTGGTAAAGGGTTTGGGACCCCAAGGGGTATCCCATGTGTTTAAAGGAGGGAAGACCTAGATGTGCTTGGGTTCAAGGCTAAGCCCACGCGCGCCGCCGCCCGTCCGGTTCCGGTTCCGGTTCGGGTTCACGGGCCTGTGGGCCTTTTTGGACCAGAGAACTCTGCCAGATGTACAGTTTGATCCCTGAAGTTTCATATGTACAGTTTGGTCCCCAGAATTTCTGGAGACTTTTTCTGCCTACCGTTGGGACTGTTTTTTGAGGCATTAATCAGCCATTACTTGGCTGATTAACTCCTCTATTAACAGCCCATTACTTGGGCAGTTGGGCAGTCTTTCAATGGCCTTAATAGCCATTACTTGGCTGTTTTAATGGCCTCCTTTAAGGGCCATTACAGCCTTGTTTGTGGCTGTTGGACAGCCCCTCCTCTTGCTATATATTGAGCTTCACTTGGCTGAAAAATACAGTGCAAAACAGGCAGAAAATAGACGAAAATACAGTGAGAAACAGGCAGCAAACAGAGGCGAAAAACTGCAAGTAACAGGCCCGAAAAACAGCCACAAAATACCACAAAACAGTCAGTGAATTTCAACGAAAATCAGTGCAATTTTCGACTGAAAAACAGTGACCAAACCCTCACGTATACACAAGATATACACTACAGAAACACACTATAGACACAGAGACAAAAGAGAAGAGTATTGAGAAACTCTTCCTTCCTATTCCATATCTTCAGCAAGTCGAGTCATATTTGTTTTCTTCGCCAGGCTCAACCTATTGGCTTTGTAGTGTTGAGATTAAAGTGTTGTTTTATCTTGGGAGACTATTGCCCGCTAACGTAAAAGCTTATATACTGGGCAATCTTGTCTTAAGGATAGAGGGCTATCCTCGACTCAACACACAACGTTGTAACCATCCAGATTTAGTTGTTTCTTGATTTCAGGATATCAACATTCAAGACACAACAAACTTGCGGCAGTTCTCAAGATTGGCTTTGCAAGGTGATCAAGATTCAAGACACAACACATATGCGGCAATTTTGAAGATTGACCATTTATTTATCCTTTCGAACATTTGTAATAGTTATTACTTCCCGTACTGCTCTATAAACTACATAGAAATTACCAACAATTTTTAAATATATAAATTCTACTCTTAAAATATTAAGTTAATCTTATCTAATTTAACTTCAAAGTTTAGTCAAATTAACTTTCGAAAAGCAAAAAGTGTCACATAAATTGGGATGGATAGAGTACTGCAAAAGGGAATTGTTTTTATTCAGCTTTGTTAAGCTCTACATTTACGGGGAACTTGCAATAACAAAGATGAGTAAAAAAAAAGATGATAACCCTAGCCTAGGATATCTCTGCAAAATTATATCTTCAACTAATTAATTACTAGAAAATAGGGATAACTAGCTAATAAACTATTAACTGTGGTTTATTAGAAAAAACTAACGCATTAAAATAAAGATACTGCAACATTCTAACTCATAATCGTTAGGATTGGGCTATTTCTATGCACTCTAAGAATCTAGTTCTTAGAGTAACTACACAAGAAGGTAATGTAGCGGAATATAAATCAACACAAGCCTTTTCACGTGAAAAACTCCTTCTCAAGGGAGTCGAAAACCACAATCTATCTTTTATAGGATTTTCCGAATTCTCCACTATAAGAGCCTTATAAAGGCTACAGTAAACCTAAGGACTTGTTCCATAACAATCTACCTATGAGAACAAATTAACCAACGAACACCTATTACACAATACTTGCAAAGGTAAATAGATAAAACAACAAAACATAACATAGACAAACTAAAGAACTTAATGATAAATCTTGATAAGCTACGATTCTTCATCGTATTGAAGTTGGCTCTCTCAAGATCATAAAGAGTTGAATGAGCTCACTTAGCCTCTTGTTGAAATGTTGTGATTTGTATTAGTGATTAAGTTCCAAAGCTTCTTCATGTTGTCTATATATAGAAGAAGTTGTTGTCTCCGAATTGTTGAATCAGGCCAAGTTTTGGTTTCATAATTGTACTCGATAATCAAACTTTATCTGACTTGAATCTTCCTTCTTTCCTTATATGCGCGTCGGCTAATATTATCCTGCTTCAATCCTCATTCCATGTTGATCAATGTATGATACTTAATGAAAATATTAACATAACTTGAAATATAACCTTTCATTGAATATGAATCTTCCATTGGAGGATGATCTTCCAAATTTTTTAGCCTTTGATTTTTTGCCTGTTCGACCGGACTATTTGTTGGGAGATTTTTGCTCTATGGTACTTTATAAAGCAGTACGGGAAGTATATAACTATTACAAGTATTCAAAAGGATAAACAGAGATTCAATAATTCAACATGGAATCTGAAATTACAATTGTTACACAAGTAAAATCTGGAAATTCCAGTTTTGTAGAAGACGGAAAAATGTAAATTGTTTTTGCTGAGTCGAGTGTAGCACTCTGTCCTTAAGACAATATTGCCCCGTATGTATCCTTTATACGTCCTGGACAATTTGTCTCCCAAGATAAAACAGCAATGGAACCCTTGAGCAAAGGAAACTCAAGAGCTACCGTGAAGAATATTGAGTAACGAAATGATGCTTGGAAGTTGTAGGAAGAAAACTATTTTGGTTGTGTATTTTCGTGCACTGTTTTTTCTGCATCTCTTACTGCTAACTCTAGTGCTCAACAATGGTGTAAGGGGGTGTTTATATAGGAGAGGGATGGACTGTTTTACTGCCTGAAAACTGCCTCCATAATAGCCAAATAATGGCCATTATGGAGGTAGTAAAGTCACCAACATAAATGGTGAAAGACCAACGGATTTGGCCATTATAGGAGGAGTAATTCAGCCAAAATAAATGGTTGAGTGCTTGGCTTTTCTGTCTTGACCGTCGAAATTCTGAACTTCAGGGATCAAACTGTACATATTGAAACTTCAGGGACCAAACTGTACATCTGAAAGAATTCTGGCCCAAAAAGATAATATCAGAAGACCCACAGCCCACGACCCGTGACCCGTGACCTGAGAACCCGAGAACCCGGAACTTGGAACCGGACCGGACGGGCGGGCGGCGGAGGCGCGCGTGTGGTCTTTCCTCGAACCGAAGCACATCTAGGTCCTCCCTCCTTTAAACACATGGGATACCCCTTGGGGTCCCAAACCCCAAACCAATTTCGAATCTTATATACACAACAATTCTTTCTTCCTCTACCGATGAGGGAGAATTGAACCCAATACCACACTTTCCATCCTTCAAACACCTTACTTCGTGAACCAATATCTTTTTCATTTCTCAATGAAATTTGACGATTCTTGGCCCTACGGTTATCTACGTACTTAGTAGATCATACATATGTGAAGAACCGGATTCTCCAACATACGTTACACTAGTGTTTAAGCCGTTAAAGTTGGTCGGTCGCAACTCCCGCCAAAGGCAAATTTCCAACACTATCTTCCATGGATTAGATGAGAAATTTTTACCTCTCATCTTAATTTTAAATTTTTTTCAGCAACATCATTGATTGTTACATCCCATACTTTTGTACGTTGAGTTATGTCGTAAGTAAATCGAAGTAAGCTTGACGAGTAAGATTATCTTTCAGGTTATAAGTATTTCTACCATGTTTAACAAGTGTTAAGTGTAACATCTCGTACTTTTACATTACGGTGCGTCATAGATTAATCGACATGAACTCCGAGGATTTTAAGGTCAAAAGAAATTTAGTAAACTAGGACGAGTATAGTAGTAATTCGGACAAAAAGCCTAAAGTCCGGAAATAATTTAAGACTTTAAAGTGGGACAACGAGGTTTGAAAATAATATTTTATGTGCCCCAAAAGGTGCTACGGACTAGTGTCATATCACATTACCATGAAATCAAAAAATTAATTAAGATTATTGAATAAATATTATTTGAACAAATCTGGTAGATCATTGCCAAGTGGAAGCCAATAGACATATCTTTACATGCACAAAGAATAAATGATGATAAAATAAGGGTGTAGCTAAAGGATTACATGTGCAAAAGATGTTTGATGACAAGGCAAATGTGTGCTCAATGGGTGACATGTGTAAGTGGTGGAAGGTGCCCTTAAAACACTTATATACCACTTTTAGTTGACTTTCTATCTTTAGAAAAGAGGGGTTGCACGTTTATATGTATACATACACATATATAGACGCTACATACATGTCTTAACATCTAAATTGGAGAAAAATAATGGCAGCACGTAGCTCTTCTGTGCATCAACGTTTAAGATGGATCTTTGTAAATATTTTTTAGCTAAAGCTTGTGAGAATTATAGCAGCAACGTTTACTATTCAACGGTAAGTAAGATTAATTTTTCTCTACTCGATTCTTCCGTCGATTTCATGATTCTAACATCGATTTCCTCCAGTTTATAGTGGATCAAAGGTTACTTCTTAGTGAAGTAAAGCGACGAGGGTGCTCTGAAGAGGGCAATCAAACTATGAGTCATCGTCTGTGACCTTCTACGAGCTCGTACGAGCATATAAGATTATAATGTAAAGGAGGCTAGTTCTAACAACCTTAGTAAGAGTTCGACGTTAAAGGTTTGTAAAGGCTATCTTTCTTTCTTTGTTTGGTATGAATCTTTAACCGAGCGAGTCCCGAATAAGCGCACAGAAAAATGCCTTCCACAAGAAATCTCATGTTTATGTTTTCCATGTTATTCCTATAGTAGTTTCCCTTATCGGGAGATAACTTTAAGCATAGCATCGTTATTGTCTCTTTTAAGAAGTAGAAAGCATGATTATAGAGTTTATATATTTATGCACTTGCCTACGGGCCTATCTAATCATACTTTTGACTTTTGGGCTATTCAGTTATACATTTTTCATCGGGGCTGTAAAAATATGCGCTTGCCTTTGGGGATATATGATGAAATTAAGGAGGGGTGTTGGTGGGTAAGTTGGCCGGGTCTTGGTTATTTTCGGGTTGACCCAAAAATGGATGCCAAAGTAGGGGGTCTCGGGTTCTCGACTTAGCCGGGAAGTGTGGTGTTTGGTGGCTGTTTCGGGTAGTTGTGTTTGGGATAGGGCTTAGGTGTATTGTGGAGTTGTCACGGGTGTGTTGAGGGTCAGGGTGATGATCGGGACTTGGTGGTTTGGTGGTGTCAAGGCCACGAAAATGAATTGAAATAGTGAGGTCTCGGCAAGGTTAGTTTTGGTGGACTGTTTGTTGTTGTCGGGCTTGGACGGCTGGATACATATGGTCTCGGATAGTGACCTTTATAGTGAATGTTAAGGAAGTATTTTGGGACGTGGTGGTGAAATGATTGAAGTGGTTTGGACGAGGGATGAACATGGAATACGAGGTGCAAGTCCGAGTACACACTAAGTGTAGGATGTTTGATTTGGTGAAGTGTTTGGTTGATGTAGTTTAAGTGAGGTGCGGTCGATATGTCAAGGATATGGACATGGGGGTTTTAATGCCCGAGTCGACACCAAGATGAAGGTGACCAATTTCACAAGGACTTGATCGGGGTTGCTCGACCAAGTGCCAACTTTTCCCCTCCCCTAGGCCGAGCTTGACTTCCTCTAGTTGGTTCTTGACTTGTCTTCTTGGAAGTCTCTTGTCCTTGCCACTTTGTCAGCCAAGTCATCACTTGTCCTTGCCATCTTGGCACTCTTGGCCAAGTCACCCTTTTGGGATTCATCATCTCTTACAAGATATTGATTGTGTCCTAAAGTAAGCTAAGGGTTATTACATAGTTTAAATATGTACTAAGACAACTAGTAACTAGTCTAGAATTTAAAGACAATAAAATAAAGGCATGGTCTCGGCCAAGACCAACACAAAGGCTGAATAAAAGGTTGTCTCGTAAGACAATTAAGTAATGGTTCCTAATCCACTCCAAATTCCATGCCATTCTTGGCCCTTAACCTTGGGTCGATGACCAACCATTGACACTTTCGATTCTTTATTGAATAACTTGAGTTGAGAAGATAAGTTCAGGTCCTTTTTTGCATCATTTTCCCCTTCTTTGAAAGAATTTGCCCTCAAATTCGAGGACACTTGACTAACATAACATGTTGAACCTAGTCTGTTGTCCGAAACTGTATTCTTACATGAGCCACTTCAAAACTTGGCCAACAACTTGAAGGGACCATTTCTCAAGTAATCTTCCCAGTCAATCAAGGCGTCATATGTCAATGGCTTGTGGTGCGTACCTACCAACCTCTCATCATAAGAAATCACGGCTTGTTGTTCTTGTCATAGGTTGACACTAACTTTCCTAAGCTCTTGTTCAATTTGCACCGTCATGTCTGTGATAGGGGAAGCATAGGGGTCACTTCCTTGGATGTCATAACTTCTGAGTGATATTACAAGACATCCGCATTTTCCTTGTTCAACTTCCACTCGGGTCTTCATTTATAGAGAGCTTCTTTTCAAGTCGATATTTGAAGACATTTTTGCTCCACCCACTTCATTCAAATGGACACTCATCCTTGGCCACAGAGGCTCATTCCTTAAGGTGAGGTTGTAGACCAATCGGTGATCCATGTGCACCTCCCAAAGCTCATTTTGCTTTGACACCAACAAGAGAGGTATCGTGTCAGAGCTAAGGCACTCTTGGTCATCCTCCTTGCCTAATTGTTCTTGTTCTTCATATCCATAGGCTCAATGAATAGACAACGAACTTTTTGAAAAGAAATGAAGAGTAAGTTCATTATCTTCCCTTGGTAAGATTCCAGATATGTTGTTCTTTGGGAATTTCGTATCGGCCCTTTCCTCCATACGGGTTTGCTCGTACAATGGATTGACAATGACAGTATTGTCATTTTCTTTCACATGGTACAAAGGATTAGTAAAAAGGGTCCAACCTTGTTTGGTTTCTTCATTGTCATGGATAGAAATTGGACATGGAACAAGACCTTCTTGAAGAAATGGCTCGGGTGCTTCCTTCGGATCTTTAGAGGGAGGGAGTGATTCTCTGAGAACTACGTAACAATTATGGTCAACATTGTTTTTTTATGGTAGTTTGGTTTGGAACATTCGACATTGCACCTCCCGAAACCTCTAAGGCTTCCCTTGAACCGGCTTCTTTAAGGGTCCTTTATTCTCTACATGCCAAGACATTCAAAGCACTCCCCTTCTTGGACTAGTCCTCTTATTTCTGCCCTTCACGTGAGAGAGCTTCGGATTGGTGCTTTTGGGCTTGTTGGATTTTCATCTCCTTTACCTTACTTGGTGACAAAGGTATTAACCGGAAGTTTTTACCGTCCTTGTGAAAGGAGTAGGTGTTACCTCCTCCATTGTGTAGTGTCCCAACAAGATGTGACAAGTGTCCATAGGAAGGATGTTGCACCAAATATCATCCACATATCCTCCGATCCAAAAGTTGATGAGATCTTGAGTAGCTACCTTAAGTCCATTCTCCTTGTTCACCCACCGAAGGTTGTAAGGCTTAGGGTGCTTACGGGTTGGTATTTGTAATTTGCCTACCATCCCGATGGACACCATGTTAGCACAACTTCCTCTGTCGATGATCACACTACAAACCTTATCTTTTACCTTACAACGTGTGTAGAAGATTTCTTCCCGTTGCGTATCCTCAAGTTCTCCTAGTTGTGCACTTAGCATATGTTGAAGAACTAAACTTACTCCATCTTCTGCAAGAGCCTCGTCTTCTTCTTGGCTCTCTTCCATTTCAGGTTCTTCTAAGGCAAAGGCGTCTCCACTCTCCTTATATTTTTCAAGTGTCATGACTCTTGGGTTAGTACACTCTTTGGCAAATTGTTTGAGTCCTTGACATTTGAAACATCTCTTGCCACCTCTATCATTCCCTTTAGCAAATTCAATCTTCCTTTTATCCTTGTTTGTATCTTCTTGTTTGTACAAAGGATTGGAATAGGAAGTACTAATTTCCTTTATCCTCCACTTTCTTTTGTATTGCCGCATTTAGTGCGCCAATGAATTAGGAAATATGTTGTAGCTTTTTTTCTTATAAGTAACATAGCATCGTGACTTTCTCAAATTCTCGCACGTATTCTTCAACCTTAAGAACATATTATCGAAGCTTGGTGAGTTTAAGGTATAGATTTTGCTCATATTCTCTCGGCAAGAACTTTCTTTTTAAGTGCTTCTTCAATTTCTCCCAAGAATCAATCTTGGGTTTCCCATGTCTCTTTCGAGTCTTTAGATTCTCGTACCACATAGAAGCAAATGACTTGAACTTCAAAGTGGCAATTTTGAAGCATTGGTGGTCGCCATATTGTTTGAACTCAAAGAGTCTTTCTATGTCTCTTAGCCATTCGAGAAACTCTTCCGGGTCCAAATTTCCCTCGAACGTTGGAAGATCGAACTGTAAAGTTCGGTCACTTACTCTTTCATGTCTCGGTTCTTCTTGTGCATCATATTCTACATGTAGGGGGTTGTTTTGGGAAACTTCCTCCTCGGATTCAACATCATTGATGATGACACGGTCCGCGAATTCTCTTCTTAATAGTTGTATTTATTCCGCAACCATTTCGGATAAGGCCCTCCTAAGTTCATCTCTTACATGTGCCATAGCATCAAAGTATGGAACGGGATGGCTTCACTCTAAGACCAATCTGATGCAAGTAAGGAGGGGTGTTGGTGGGTAATTGGGTCGGGTCTTGGTTATATTCGGGTTGACCCGAAAATGGATGCCAAAGTAGAGGGTCTCAGGTTCTCGGCTTGGTGGGGCAGTGTGGTGTTTGGTGGCTGTTTCGGGTAGTTGTGTTTGGGATTAGGCTTAGGCATTTTGTGGTGTTGTCACGGGTGTGTTAAGAGTCAGGGTGATGATCGATATTTGGTGGTTTGGTGGAGGCAAGGCCACGAAAATGAACCGAAACAGTGAGGTCTCGGCAAGGTTGGTTTTGGTGGACTGTTTGTTGTTGTCGGGCTTAGATGGTTGGATACGTATGGTCTCGGGTAGTGACCTTTGTAGTGGATCTTAGGGAAGTGTTTTGGGACGTGGTGGTGAAATGATTGAAGTGGTTTGGACGAGGGATGAACATGGAATACGAGGTGCAAGTCCGAGTACACACTAAGTGTAGGATGTTTGATTTGGTGAAGTGTTTGGTTGATGTAGTTTAAGTGAGGTGCGGTCGATATGTCAAGGATATGGACATGGGGGTTTTAATGCCCGAGTCGACACCAAGATGAAGGTGACCAATTTCACAAGGACTTGATCGGGGTTGCTCGACCAAGTGCCAACTTTTCCCCTCCCCTAGGCCGAGCTTGACTTCCTCTAGTTGGTTCTTGACTTGTCTTCTTGGAAGTCTCTTGTCCTTGCCACTTTGTCAGCCAAGTCATCACTTGTCCTTGCCATCTTGGCACTCTTGGCCAAGTCACCCTTTTGGGATTCATCATCTCTTACAAGATATTGATTGTGTCCTAAAGTAAGCTAAGGGTTATTACATAGTTTAAATATGTACTAAGACAACTAGTAACTAGTCTAGAATTTAAAGACAATAAAAAAAGGCATGGTCTCGGCCAAGACCAATACAAAGGCCGAATAAAGTTGTCTCCTAAGACAATTATGTAATGGTTCCTAATTCACCCCAAAGTCCATGCCATTCTCGACCCTTAACCGTGGGTCGATGACCAACCATTGACACTTTCGATTATTCATTGAATAACTTGAGTTGAGAAGCTAAGTTCGGGTCCTTTCTTGCATCACTATACATATACAGTTGTCACACAGATTGAATTTGGGGTTATGCACTTGCCTTCGAGGCTATTTACACATGTTTAGATGTTGTATATGAGGCTAGCTAGTTGCTATTACGTTGTACATATATTAGGAGTCAGAGACATGTAGTATATCTCTAGTTTTTCATTGATTCCTCAGTTTATACTCACCATATCTAATATTTTAGCTCAGATTCTATTTCAGTTATTTCAGTCGCCTTTCATACTCGGTACATTATTACGTACTGATGCCCTTTTACCGGGGTCGCTGCATTTCATGTCTGCAGATCCAGATAAATAGCAGATGGACCTCCATAGTAGATATTGTTGAGTATCAGCTTGAGTGCTACGTTCCATGTCTTCTGGAGATACGAGGTCTAGAGTCTGGTATGCATACAGATGATGGGTAGGCGGGGGCCCTTTCCCGACCACAGTACAGTTGATCTTCTTAGAGACTTGTAGACGTGTCCTATACATTAAGTATATCAGTACAGTGTTCTTGTCGGCCCTTATATATATCTTGTTTGGGTTTTGGTGTTTGGAGATATTTACGACAGCCTTGTCGGCCCGTATAGATGTACCTATATTTTGGGATGATCCTGTGTCAGTTAAGCTAGTTATCACTTACAGATTATTCAGAGTACGACCTTGTTGCCATCAGATAATGTTGATTGATTTACAGATCGACCTAGTCGGCCAGATTGTTCGTAATATATCCTAGAGTAAGCCAGTTACAACTTGGTTCACTCGGGCCTAGTAAAACACCGGGTGCCGGCCACGCCTCCCCATATTGGAGCGGGACATTGATGAAGCAATGCTTATCCTCAAAGATGATAACCCTAGCCTAGAAATTAGAATATCTCTGTAGAATTTTATCTTCAACTAACAAATTACTAGAAAATAGGGATAGCTAGCTAACAAACTATTAATTAGGGTTTATTAAAAAAAAACTAACACAATAAAATAAAGTTGCTGCAACATTCTAAAGCATAATTCTAACAAAACGTTACGTGGTTACGTTCTAGAATGTATTATCAACTGAAACAACAATATTACCATCCCGTTTGAATCCCACATTTCTCAAAAACAAAATTTGTTTTTGTAGTCTCCTTAAATAGCTTTAGGTACTTCTCACGACTTGAACCAATTTTTTTAAGGATCCAGAACTATTAATTTTCTTAACATAGTATCAAGTAAGACCATTACAACCGATGATTTGACTACCAATTTATGTTATTTTACTTCATGCTGATGTTTATTCGGGGGCATACAAGGATGTTTGATTTGATATTTGTTTTAAGTATATGACACGTAAGCTTCTCATATTTTAGTATTGGACAATATTCATTGCTTGAGCTAAATTACTAGGATTAAATTAGATCTAATGTCATCTTCTTAATATAATTAAGGATATCCTTTGTGCACTGTTTACTCTTTTTACTCCGTGATATTCTCGATACACTTTGTGAGGTAACAACAATTAAAAGTTGAGCCTCTCTAGTCTAAACCTTGCTTGCCATTCCTGCTCCCATCCCCAAAAGAATAAGAAATTGCATTTTTCAAGTGCTAGCAGACATTAAAAGAATTATTCAGATTCTATTGGAATACATACATGTAATGGTGATGATTAGATTATGGACATTAAACGTGCATTTTATGTTTTAACAATATGATTATGGCATTAATTGTCGAACCAACCAGTGATACCATCAAATGATGTGGTATTGTGCCGTGGATAGAGTCGTTTCTCCCTTAGTCAGAGGTTTCGAGTTCGAGTCCTGAATATGAAAAAAGATTTAATAGGAAACGCTTCCCCAGTAATGGGCCCTACCTAGCGCGAATCTGAATAAAATCGAGTTCCATTACAGGTACCGGACACAGAGTGAAAAAGCAAAACCCGACCAATGCTACTTTTGAAGAAGTGGATACGACTGCTAAGCATCTTTGTGATGCAAGAATAATTTTCTAACTACTACCTTCACTTATTTCTTAAATAAAGTCACTTGATGTATACAAGCAAACAGAGAAAATAGTGGCCTTTCATTTACTGCTAACGATGCCTGATAGGTACGGTTGAGACTAGGGGTGGCCAGTGGGCCGGGCTCGGGTCTGGCGGGGTCGGGGTCGGGGCGGGACGAGCCGGGGGGTCGGGATCGGGACTAGCGGGCCTAGCGGGGTCGGGTCTGGGCGGGACTGCTCCAGGTGCCGTCCCGATCCCGATCCCGTCGGTATCGGGGCGGGGCGGATTCGGGTCGGGCTCGGGGCGGGGCGGGGCGGGGTCGGGTTTTCCTTCTTCTTTTTTTTTTTTAAATAACATATGTATAAAAAAAACTCAATAAACAAAACAAGATAGTGTAATAAAAACATCCAAAGGTTGTTTTTGTGCCTCTTATATTATTTAATAGACATATGATTTTTTTGTAATACAAATACAATTGTCTAAAATCTAAATTGCAACTTTATGGTGTTGTCCAAAAGTTGCAAATTACATAATAAAATTGCAATTAAAAAAATTACATTTTCAAAAAAATCTGTTCTAATTGCTTGATGATTTCATGTGGTTCTTCGGTTGGAATAGGTATTTGTTGGTCAAATTGATCCACGTCGCTTCCACTACCTTCGGTTAAGATTTCGTTGTAGTTTTCATCATCTTCTTCGTTGATCTCCGGTTGACCGCACCTTCTCCGCTCCGCTCGTATCCAATCTCTGAATAATACCGCAATTTCCAAGTTGTCTCCGGCCAATGAGTGTCTGTGGTCTCCTATTTGATATCTGCGCTGCGAGAAAAAGCGCTTTCCGACGCAGATTGATGACGCTTGAATGTTCAAAACATCTCGAGCCATCAATGAAAGTGTCGGAAAGGTCTTCTCATTCCCCTCCAAAGTATTTCGAAAGTCTTCTTGTCCATCTTCATTGATAACTTCTTGATACGGTACAGAACCCCGCCAAAACAAAAATATCCAACTCGCTAATTTGGTTAGTAGAGGTACGGCCGCACATTCTATTTCGAGGCTTTCAATACTAGCCGCAGAAACAGCATGTCTTTTGTGAGGTTGTGTTGAAGATGAAGAAGATGGTATGGTAGCCGGTACGTTACTAGCATTTTCTTGTTGATAAAATCTATATATATTTTTGCATTGGTGTTCTACGCTATTCAACACTTCTTCTTTAGTTTGTTCAATAGGTGGTGGGTGATTTAGATTTTTGGGACTTGGAGGTGGTAGTACTTCTATACAATCGTAAATAGTTTCAATTAGTGATTTAGTACCGTCTATTTTAATAGTAGGATTTAATACGAAACCAATAATATAAATAGAAGGAATAGGAATAAAATATTTTTTTATTTTGACAAACATTTTTTTAATAGCTGCCTTATAAGGTTTTTCCATATATTCACTAAGTAATAAAAATATTAGAGTTATATAAAATAACATAGTTGAAATAGTAGGATAATATATACCGGAAAATTCTTTTGTTGCTTGAAAAAATTTCTCTAAAAATACAATAAGTTCGGAAATTTTTACCCAATCACTATCTAAAATCATATCAAATTTGGGTTTTTATTATGAGAGTTAAAAAATAAAGTTATAGGTAATTTATAGTCATAAGCAACAAGTAGTTGCTCGTATAAAGAATTCCACCTAGTCGATACTTCTTGTGGAATTCTTCTATAAGGTAGTCCACAATCGTGACAAGTTTTTTTATATTCTTTTCTACGTTGTACTTTATTACTTTTAAAAATAAAGTTTATAGCAAATTGTATTTTACTAAGAATGTCTTCAAAAAGTGATAGACCATCCTTTACAATTAAGTTATATATATGGCACGCGCATTTTATATGAAAATGGTCTGGAAAAGACGGAGCTAAACTATTTTTTAACATTGTAATTGCGTAATTGTTATTAGAAGCGTTATCTAATGTAATAGTCATAATTTTATCGGTAATTCCGTAAGAATCGCACACTTGATAAACATTTTCTGCAATAAAAGTACCAGTGTGCCTATCATCTATATATCTATACGCTAAAATACGTTTTTGCATAGACCATTTATAATCTATCCAATGACAAGTTACGGTTAAATAATCATGGCCGTTAGTACTACGACCTATATCGGACGTGATAGATACTTTGCCATTAAAATGATATAATGAAAAACGTAAATATTGTTGATATTCATGCGCAAATTTAAATACATCTCTCTTAACGAGTTGACCTAGGAAAACCGTTAAAAGCGGGATTATATATATCTCTAATGTAATGAATAAAACCGGGAGATGAAGGAAATGAAAAAGGCAAACCCTCCACAAAGAACTAATTTTGATATTGCTTCCCTATCTCTATGTTTGTTGTATTTAGAGCCTACAATTCCCCCCGTCATAGGGTTAATTTGACCCCGTACTTGGTCGGGGACGATATCGATATGTGAACCTTGTCCCGATGGAGCGGCCGTTTGCGCACCCGGTTTTGAAGCCTAGTATTGGGCATACCTAGCTGGATGAGCACTTACTACGTGTCCAATTAAACCCCCGTCCCACCGTGACCTTTTCCGAGTTTTAAATTTTAAAACATTTTTACAAATTTTACATATGGCTACTTGATTCTCTACGTCCCTATCAAAAAATGTCCATGCATTTGATTTTAATGGTCGTTTTGCTTTGGACCTCGTCTCATACTAGGGGGAATAGGAGGTATTTCGGTTGAAGGTGCACTAGTGGGCGTGTTGTCATCAATATTAGTGGGTGTATCGTCTAGATCATCGTCTAAATTAAAGTCTTCTTGAGTTCCGTAAAATAACTCCTCGTCTAAATCTAATGGTATTGTAGGAAAATGTTGAGTATCAACAAAATCATCCTGTGTAGGAATAAGATGACTAGAAGAAGTACCCTTGCCCTGGTTGCCTCTACTAGAAGAAGCACCCTTATCCTTACCCTTAAACATACCTTTTAATCCTTCCATTTTAATTATGATAATAAATAATTAAAGACAATAAAATTAAGTGCGCTAAATAAAATAAACAGACAATAATAATTTAATGAATGAACGAATGTACCAAACGCCGACGTAACGTCGACGTGTAATCGAGAGGTTGAAAATTGAAACTTTGCTCGATGGAAGATCCTCAAGCTAGTTGCCAACTTCACTCCCAATTCCCAAATGAATTAATAAAATTGAATATTTAGCAAACAATGTAGAGAGATATATTGAGAAATTAGAGAGATTGTAGGAAGATTTGTGAGAAAGATGAAGAGAAAATGAGTTATTTATAGTTGAAAAATTGGGTTAAAGTGTAAATATAATAACTTATGGGTTAAAAATAAATATTAAGGGGTAGGGGGGGGTTGGGGGAGGGGGGGGCCTAAAATGGCCGTTGGCCAACGGCCATAATCTAAAATGGCCGTTGGTGCAACGGCCATTTTTGCAAAGGGGGTTTAAGGGTCGGGGTCGGGGTCGGGGTCGGGACGGGCTCGGGGCGGGCTCGGGTCCGGCGGGTGCAGGGGCGGGCTCGGGTCGGCGGGACGAGACATCGTCCCGTCCCGAGTTCGAGTCCCGCCCCGTTAAATTTTTTTTTTTTTTTAGAGCGGGGTCGGGGCGGGGTCGGGACGGGGTCGGGCCGGGGTCGGGTCGTCCCGGCCCACTGGCCAGCCTTAGTTGAGACTAGACCAATATTGAAATTTCCCTTTTCTCAGACGACTATAAGGTATTATTTGGAATAAATATCCTAAAAGGTCACTCAACTTTCAGGAATTATGCACCAAAGTCATTCAACTTTATTTTGTATCAATAAAATTACTCAACTTAGATTTTTTCTCAATCTATTGAATTTGATTTAAAAATACCATCCTTTCATCTATTGGACCAAAAATGTCCTCAACGTTATCTTTTGACTTAAAAATGCTGCTAATCTCCCACTTAATTAAGGCAGGCACTAAAATTAATGTAGTCCTAATCTAATATTAATTTCACTAGAAACTCCATAAATCATAAGCAGCTCGAGTCCATATGTCTCGATGTTTTTTCTTGTTTGTTTCAAATGATCCCTTCCACATTGATTTTGGTTAAAAAGTTCTTAACATTATCATCATGGAATGGCACTACTATCTTACCCAGGGCAATTAACTTGGTTGATCAAAACTTACAATAAATGAATCATTGCCAGTTGCCACACAGGTCTGAATAATAAATTAACTGCAAAGAGTTAAAATTAAAATTAACGGCGAAGAGTTAAAAGCATTCCCTCGTCCTCTGCAGTTTTCCTACTTGATCAATCTGGACTGGAAAGGAAGATGCCGATTACAACCACCATTTAGAAGTAATTAACAGAACTCAATGGTTCAATCTTACTCAAGTGGCATAATTATCGCAGTATTGCTATTCTTGTTTCAGGTAGAGTGCCTTAATTAAGTGGGAGATTAGGGTATTTTTAAGTCGAAAAATAAAGTTGAGGACATTGTTGATCCAATAGAGGAAATGATGGTACTTTTTAGTCAAATTCAATAGGTTAGGGCATTTTTAAGTAAAAAAAATTAAAAATAACGTTGAGGGCATTTTTTATCCAACTAATAGGTGGAAGGAGGATATTTTTTAATCAAATTCAGTAGGTTAGGGGAATTTTCTATGACAAACTTGGCTGAGTGATTTTACAAGAGAAAAGTCTTAAGTTGAGTGATTTTATTGATACAAAACAAAGTTGAATGACTTTGCTACATAATTTCTCAAAGTTGAGTGACCTTTTGAGATATTTACTGGTATTATTCGGGGAGTGAAAATTCTTGGTAAATTAAAAGGGTGCTGAAATACTTCTTCCAACTGCTTATGTGAAGTGGTCCTTTTTTAAGTGCTTATATGGTACTTAAAATAACGTAGCAACATGGACGGATCGAACTGATTCAGATTTACATAACTCTATATATCCACCTAAAAGTTATATACTCACCTCCGTCCTAATTTATGAGGCACCATTTGATCGGACATAAAATTTTAAAAAAAAACTTTTGTAAAAAGGGCAGTCCGGTGCACTAAGCTCCCGCTATGCGTGGGGTCCGGAGAAGGGCCGGACCACAAGGGTCTATTGTACGCAGCCTTACCTAGCATTTCTGCAAAAAAAACTTTTGTAAACATTCAATTTTTTTTAATACATACACATGATCTGAACAAAATATTACTGGCTTTCCTTGAACCCATACATCTTAAGCTGCATCCACAACTGATTTAGCTATTGTGGAGTTAAGAAATACTCATGTATAGGGCAAAACTCGTATAATCCAGCTAGGCGAATTATGTCATGACACGTGGTAGGTATTGATGAATCAAATCCATGTCACCTTCTTATGCTATTGGTGAAGCATGAGCGGTACGGGAGGCATTGTAAGGATGTGAGGTACCGGTGATCGTAAAGATCAGGTGAACAGACTGAATCCCAACGGGCAGCCGTTATCAACTGTTATCTTACATCTTTCAATGGAGCATTAATGATTTTATGAAGATACTAGTTGCCTAATTATAAGAGCATTCATTCTCTTGTATTAATAAGGGCTAAACCGTGGGGAGTGTACCCGTGAGCTCATGTATAAATAGGACACATTATTCCATTGTAAATCATCATATGCAAGTTATTACAATATACTTATCCAATTTATTCTTAGTTCTTGTGCTTTCATACTAGTTACATACACTTTCCTAGGAAGCTAATACGAGGCTCAGGCTAACTATTTCTTTACTTTGCTTTAATATTATCAATTTGCATTATATATTATCTGGTATATTTGCTAAATCAATCACTTGAAATCCACGTGTATTTGACCACATATACAAATTCAACTGTACCATTTGACGGGTAAACAGTTTGGCACCCACCGTGGGGCCTGGGAAATTGTGGTGTCATAAGTGACCCTTTTCCACTAATATAATCTAATCTAATCTTTTCTTTGAGTTTTGTTTTTTGTTCAAAACAAACAGATGACAGGAATGGAAGAACTCGGAGGCAACCGCAACACTGGGATAACACTAACAATCTCCTCATCGGACCAGATGGTCTATCGGTAGAAGATCTGATGGTTGCAGACGGAGCCACTTTCGGCGGCGGACAGACCCATGAGCAGGATGTTCCCAACGATTAGACTCCCGAGAAAGCCATGCAAACCTTGAGGGCACAAAACGCCGAGATGAGCAGACAGTTGGATAGCCTGATGCAGTTTTCCTCTGATCTGTGTTCAAAAATACTGGCAGTACTCCAATGGTCATAGCCACACCACTTGCGAACGCCACAGGTGCTGCGAGGAACAACCAAAAGAGGTCGAGACTTAACGACGCATGAGGAAGTGAAATCGTTCCTAAAAATCCATTCTAGGAGCAGGTTTTAAAAGTCATGAAGGACATGACAAACAAAGTGGATACCAATGCTAAAGAAATAGATAAAAATTCCAAGGAGTTCCGGCACCGATTAACTCAAATACCGGGGAACCCTCTTGTAATTGAAGGACTAGATGCGATGAGATATATTCAACTGGCATATAAGGCAGAGGCAGCACTCGAGTAAATCCCCAAGAGGTACAAAATGACATTCATACCCAAGTATGATGGGACCACTGATCCACGGGAACATATACTGACATACCACGACCGTGAAGGGGAATGATCTAAAGGAACACGAGATAGAATCCGTTTTGATCAAAAAATTGTTGAAACACTCGCTAAAGGAGCCTGACATGGTATTTACTTCTCTTTGAGCACTCAATTGGGTCATTCGCCATGCTTGCCTACATGTTCATATAAGTTCATGTGGGGGATTAGAAGGTGAAGACAAGAAAGGCAAGTATATTTCGCATTACGCAAGGAGAGATTGAACTCCCTAAGGAATTTGTTATACGGTTCCAGAAGAAGCGTATGTTGCTACCCCCGGTCCCAGCCGAATGAGCTGCAAAGGCTTTCACAAATGGTTTGAATCCTTTGAGTTCGGATGCCTCACGAAAACTCAAAGAGAATTTTTTGGAATTTTAGGATACAACCTGGGAAGATATTCACAACCGGTATGAGTCCAAGATCTGAATTGAATATGACTTGATCGGAACTCATGCTGGTAGTATTTCCTGAAAATCAAACAAAAGAGCTGGGATAGACCGAAACTCCTTAAGAACCACTTCCAACCTTATCCCACTCCCGGGAAGCAAGGAGGTGGACATGATTTTCGCACCTTTGAGAAAGTAAATAACAAGGGAGGCCCTAGAAGAAACAATGTGGGATAGGTGAATTTCGATAAAGGAAATTCATCCCTCTCCTCCATAATGGGTACCGGATACCCAAAACTATCTGAGTACAACTTCGGCATTAACGAAGAGCAGATGGTGGCGGTACTGAGAAATCATCTAGCGTCCCGGCCTCTAAACCATTACAATCTGATCTGAACAAAAGAGACTAGTCCGTTTGGTATGATTTTCATGGAACTCATGGACATAAAACTGCGGATTGCAGACATCTACGGGCGGAGGTGGCAGGAATGCTAAGCAGGGGACACCTACGTGAATATTTGAGTGAAAGAGCTCGTAAAAACTATGAGCGGGGACCTCCCAACGAAGGCAAAATCGATCCGATCGCGCTACCAAATGTGATAAACATGATATTTAGTGGATCAATGATTGCCACTACATCTTTCGTTGCAGCTAAGAATATGAAAATTTCAGTAACTCGGGAAAAGAGATTTTGGGAAATACAGACGAGCATACTATAACTTTCATTGTACAAGATGATGTCGGTGTAATTTTCCCTCGTAATGACGCATTAGTGATTTCGGTACCTATTGATTACTTCCAGGTGATAAGAGTTTTGATCGATCCCGGAAACTCTGCTATCGTTATCCAGCTGAAATTTGTAGAAGAAATGAACATGGCAGACGAGATTGTTCCGGCTGACAGAACCCTCTTAGGTTTCAATATGTCTAGTGAAACCACTAAGGGAGAAATTGGCTTACTGGTGAATGTTATGGGCATCATAAAGGTAACTAAATTTTATGTCATCGACGCTGATATGAGATATAATACTATATTCGGGAGGTCATGGATACATGACATGAAGGCAGTCCCATCAACATTGAATCTGCTGGTAAAATTCCCGACACCAGAAGGAATCCAACAAATTAAAAGAGAATAACCTGATGCTAGAGAGATGTATGCCATAGAGGAACCAAATGCAGCGGCAGATCCTAAATAGCAATTAAAGAAAGTGGAGCGCGCATATCAAGATGTCCATCAGGTTACACTATTAGAAATAGAATCAACTTATCCAGAAGAGAAATTTTCAGATCAGTGCCAGGTGCCTAGATACTTCCAGGTACCGGACGAGTCATACGCCACCAAATCCATAGTGAAGGAGCTCGAGCAAATAGCTCTGCTAAAGAAAACCTCCGACAAGAAAGTATACTTGGGAACGGGGTTAACCCCGGGGCTTAGGGATTTAATTCTTAATTATCTTGCAGCTAGCAATGATTTCTTATGATAGGCATCCCTCTAGAAGTTGCAACTCATAAGTTGGGTCTGGATCTTAGTTTTCCTCCCGTGCGGTAGAAGAAGCGGCCCATCGCCGAACTCCACAACAAGGTTTGTAAAAGAAGAGGTAGCTAGATTACTTAATATAGGATCAATTCGGGAGGTAAAATATCTAGATTGGTTATCAAACGTAGTCATAGTACCTAAAAAGGGGAACAAATTTAGGATGTGTATTGACTATAAAGATTTAAATAAAGCTTGTCCAAAAGACTCATTTCCACTTCCGAACATAGATCAAATAATCGATGTTATGGCCGGACATGAGATAATGAGTTTCCTTGATGTGTATTCCGGGTATAACCAAATAAGGATGCAGCCAGAAGACCAAGAGAAAACATCTCTTTTGACTACTTTCAGCACTTATTATTATAATGTTATGCCTTTCGAATTAAAAAATGTCGGAGCTACTTATCAAAGGTTGGTAAATAAGATGTTTGAAAAATAAATAGGAAAAACTATAGAGGTATATATATATATATATATAATATGCTTGTTAAGAATCTTCGTGTAGAGGACCATTTAAGTCATTTGCAGGAAACATTCGAGGTGCTGAGAAAATATAATATGAAGCTCAACTTTGAGAAATGTGCCTTCGAGGTAGGCCCCAAAAAATTCTTGGGTTTCTTGGTTCTCAGAGAGGAATCGAGATAAACCCCGATAAAATAAAAGTCATCAAAGATATACCAGATACGTTTGAAGACGTAAAGGCAGTACAACGGCTGACCGGGCGAGTGGCATCTCTAATTAGGTTTATCTCCCGGTCATCGGAAAAGTTCCACAAGTTCTTCTCACTTCTAAAAAAGAAGAACGACTTTGTATGGATGCTTGAATGCCAACAGGCCCTACGGACCTGAAAGCTTACTTATCTAGTCCTCCGCTCATGTCAAAACAACAGGATGGAGAACAACTTCTCATATATCTCACGATCTCAGAGGTAGCGGTAAGTGCAGTTCTAGTACGGGAAGAAAACGGTATGCAATTTCCTATTTACTATGTGATATAGTAATGTCCGGGGCCGAAACCCGGTACCCATTACTCGAAAGGTTGGCCTTCGCTTTAGTTATGTCGTCACGAATGCTTTGACCATATTTTCGATGCCACCCTATTGCTATAGTAACTACACTTCCACTTAAGAACGTGTTACATAAGCCCAAACATTCATGGCGTTTGGCTAAATTGGAAGTGGAGTTAAGTGGAGTTAATATTGAATATAGACCCCAGACTGCGATAAAGTCACAAGTCCTCACCGATTTTCGTCTAGGGGTAACCCTTCAGGCGAAAAAAGAAGCCATCTTGGTCTTGGGGACTGTCCCCTGGATCTGGATGATTCACATGGATGGAGCTTCTAATGTCAAGAGGATCGGTCTAGAAGTATTATTGCATACTCCCATTGGGGAAGTTTTAAAGCAGAAAATTCATAGTTCTCTTTTGACTAACAATAAAGCCGAGCATGAGGCTTTGGTTGCAGGTTTGGAGCTAGCCAGATGCTTAGGATCCCAAATAATTAAAGTCAAATGTGATTTGTTGCTGGTGGTGAACCAAATTCATGGAGTATTTGAAGCCAAAGAGGAACGCATGTAAAGATACCTCGAGAAGGTTTTAAAGCTGTTTTCCCGGTTTCAAGAGTGGACTGTGGTACATATACATCAAGAGAAAAATGTATAGGCTGATGCACTTGTGAATTGGGCTCCAGCACGGAATCAGAAGGTCTAAAAAAAGAGTTGGTTGTCCAGCTTATGCATTCACCCCTGGATTCAGAAGGGTATGATGAGGTGAACTCGACCAGCTTGACTTGGGATTAAAGGAATGAATTCTTGTACTACCTCATAAACGGGAAGCTCCCGAAGGACCGAAAGCATCTAAGCTCTATGGACCAAAGCTGCCCGGTATTCATTGTTGATGGAAAACTTTACCGGAGGTGCTATTATGATCTCTTGGCCTGATGTGTAAGCTCTGAGGAAGCTGATTACGTGATGAGGGAAGTGCATGAAAGAATATGCAGAAACTATTCAGAGGTAGAATATGTGATACGATAACTTATGAGGGTCGGTTATTATTAGCCTTGAATTGAGGAAGATACAAGAGCGTTCGTGAAGAAATGGGACAAATATCAATGTCATGCATAACTGCTACACCAACCGGGAGAAGAATTACATCCAGTTGTATCCCCATGGCTATTCATGAAATAAGGAATGGATATAGTTGGACATTCTCCTGTGGCACCAGGACAAGTATCTCAAATTATATTTATGATTGACTATTTTTCTAAATGGTTTGACGCTGCAGCTTATACAAAGCTCCCGGAGAAGGAGGTGATCGACTTTATCTGGAAGCTTATTATTTATCGTTTTTGCATCCCAAATGAGATAGCTTGTGACAACATCCGAAATTTTATTAGCGCCATAGTTACAAAGTTCCTGAATGACTTGAACATTAAGTGTAGCACCTCTACTCCCTATCAGCGAATGGTCAAGCAGAGTAAAAAATAAGACTATAATCCAAAACTTGAAGAAGAAGTTGGAAGAAGCAAAAGGAAAATGGCCTTCCATGTTACCAGAAATACTATGGGCATAGAGAACCACGGCAAAAATGAATACCGAAGAGACTCTTTTTTCCTTGGTCTATGGTGGAAATGCCTTGATTCCGATAGAAGTTGGAACTCCAAGCTTGAGGTATCTCTGGTCAGAGGAGCAAGCTAATTCGGAAATAATGTCCATACATCTAGACTTACTTGAAGATCGTCGAGATCTTGCGTATGTTCAGATGGTTAACCAGAAGCAAAGAATGGTGCAATACTACAACAGGCATACAAATCTCCGACATTTCAAACTCAGGGACTTGGTGCTCTGGAGAATAACACAAAGCATGCGAGAACCCAATGCAGGGAAGCTAGGTCCAAATTAGGAAGGACCATACACTACCATCGAGATTGCCGGCAAATTAGCTTATCAATTGAAAAACTAAAAAGGGAATAAACTTCCTAGCAATTGGAACGTAAGCCACTTAAAGAAGTATTATGTTTAGCAAGGCAAACATCTGGTGCACTCTTTTTCCCTTCGTCCAATTTTTGTCCCAATTGAGTTTTTCCGGTAAGGTTTTTAATGAGACAACACCAATAAAAGCATATTGAGATTATTGTATAGGAGAATGTTATCCAGTGCTCGGGCCCTCATAAAATGAACACCCGGACACTGAGGGGTCCATATACACCCGTATAAGATGGTAAATTCAAAGCTTTAAGGAAAAGCATGTATTACTGGGACTTTCCTGAACTTCAAATATTACATAAATGTATACGGACTGATCACACTAGATGGCAACAGGATTATTCTTGCACATGTATTTACAATTGTAAGTTAAAGGAATCAATAAAAAATTTCTTTTGTGATTAATAAATCTTTGCCAGCAAGAGCATATAACGTGTGTTGTTATAAACATATCAAAACTTTTGTACCATAATGAACATGAGACGTCCTCTTCTACAACACTATTAAAAATAAGGGCCCTCTCTTATCAAAAATCTTAATAAAAAATAAAAAGGTTAGGACTCCAGTTACTCAAATCACGGGAGTGAGAAGTTGACCGAAACCAAAGAAATTCTGGGATAAACTGCAAAGGCCATATAAAGCCTCAATAAAAAATAAAAATACATCTTTAGAATAAATTCAAGTTTGATGGAAAGTTGTTAAAAAAACTTCAAGTCTTTAGAATTTATTAAGTGCAAAACAAGCTTCAAATTGTTGCCTGAATAATGGTGAAGTCTCAATCATCGTATGAATTTATGAGAGAAATTGAAACTTGCTTCTATAAATAAAAGTATGAAATGAAATGAAGACCTTGAGCAAATTATGAAAAAAAGGAAAATTCATTCATTGATATTTTTACCGGGTGGGTAAAGCATTGTTTCGGTGCGGGCCGCGAGAGCGGTACCAAATCGAGGCAAACTCTGAATACTAGATATGACCTCTCTCTTTCTCTCTTCCTTCCATTTATCCACATCTTTTTTTTTCTATTTTGCTTTACAACTTAGAATCAGATTTCTTTTTTTGTTTATGTAAAAGATTTCAGTCGCTCCAAAGATATGACCTGGAACCAACCCAGTTACAAAAGAGGACTACTGGTCCCAAAAGTGACCCGATTATATAAAAAATAAAACAAAAATTAAAACCCATGCAAAAGGTTATGATACGCTCTCTCCATGGTCCGCTAGAGGTGTTTTAGTGTTATCATCAAAATAAAAAGATCAAAAGATCAAACGATGGGGGGAGGGGCATCATGACCTTCCACATAAGAATCGTCTTTATCTCCGCATAGTTCCTCTAAGGATAGATTTGCATCGTGATAGTCGATCTTCACATCCAAAATTTCAAAATGGATGTCAATCCCTGGCTTGTTGGCTTCCTCAAGCGTATCTACACAAGTCTTTAAAATAGACAGGTCCCTACGGAGCTTCCACCTTCGGCATTTGGCCTGGAGATTAGTGATAGTATTCTCGGAGGAAACAAACTGCTCCCGAGCAATGGCCAAATCTGCTTCTGGTCTAGACATTTTTCCCTGAAGGGTCATGTATGAAGAGGTCAAGACCCTATCCATCAATGACTAGACGACATCTTGCAAGCGTCATATAAGGGAAGCTTGAAGAGAGTCAGAATCTCTGATGTCGGCCCCTAAAGCTTTCAACCTCGACCTTGAGATGTTGAACTTCCTCTAACAACTTGTTTTATTCATGAGAGGGAGCCATAGCTTTAGCTAAATACGATGTGGATAGAGCAGTGCATTCCCCTAAATAGGAAAAGTTATGTCAGTAAGAAGAAAGGTTGTAAAAATGGTTTGAAAGGGGTGATATTTTACCTGAAGAAGCAAGTCTGCTAGATGCGTGAGAGAAGCCTCTAGAGTGGCACTTGGGCTCTCCAGGGGGAGGAGGCGGATGTCCCGGCCTCGGTATCGGAGATAGGAATAGAGTTATCTTTAGAAGGATAGGCTGATGAGATACTTGTCTCATTTCCCGGAACATCGCATGTTTTCGCCAGTTTCCTTCTCTTCATCATAAATTTGGATAATGCCCATTTGCGCCTCTCCAAAGTTCCATAAGCCGGCAATGATTTTTAACCCGAGAACCGATCCCCACCGAGGCCTCGGGTATTCCTTCTTGGGGTTTATGCTTCCAGTTGCTAGAAGTAGATTGGAGTATATTGGTCATGGCAGCTGCACGAGTAGACACTTTTTAGGCCACAACTTTTCTTGCTAGGTGCCCTATATGAGGAGCATATTTAATGAGAAGGGGGCTTGGATAAATAAATAAATACAAGCATATTATTGTTGGACTCACCGTGATATTTTCCCTTCCATCATTGGGAGGTAATGCTTTTCCACAACCGACTGGTATTTGGAGAGGCACGAAGAAGACTCACCACCCACGCAAAAATCCCCTTGATAAGTTGTGGTTCAACTAAATCAGCAGCAAAGATACAAAATCTGCATATAAGTAGGGAGTTTCTCTATTTACAACGGAAAAATAATTTTCTAATTAGAAATACTTATGAGTAGTGTTCCACTCTTCTGAAAAAGGGTCAGAGGAAGGCTGATGAATTTGGTCAGTCCGGTCAAAGTCATCCTTAGTATTAACAAGGTTGCGAGTTCCACGAGAATACATGTGAATTATGCCACCCTAAAACAATCGGGGGTAGTAGAGGAGGAAGCGATGATCGATTGTGAAAGGCGTATTGGCACAGTCAACCAGCATCTGAATGAAGTACACCAATCTCCAAATTTGGGAGGCTACTTGCCCTAAATAAACTCGAAATCGACGACAGATGTCCTCGATAATCTTTGGGACAGGAAGTCAAAAACCTATGGTAAGGGGGTACGTATGAACCATTGAAAACCCTCAACCTGGTGGTTCATACGGTCAGTTGGGTCTACATTTCTAACGTCTGTATTGAGTCGAAGTTACAATCCTTCATAACTTCAAGAAGAATCTTTGCAGTAATCAAAAATTCTATCTCTTCAACAGATTCAAAGTGTTTCGATACACGGAAGTCTCCAGAAAAATCAAACCCAAAAGGAAAAAATTTTGTTGCAAGAGAATGTAGTTCAACTTCTTGACTTTTGGGAGTTATGTGCTCTTTCCCTGGGTGACAGTTCAGGTGAGAACCGTCATTGTCGCCGGGGTAATGTGAAGGATAGGACTTAGAAGATGACATTATGGAAGTAGGTATGCAGTAGAAAGGAAGATCTTTCGGGGTTATATATTTGGAGAAAATTTTAGTTGCCTTCTATGAAAGATTTTGGACTCCTATTTATGGAATAAAAAGGTAACATTTGGGAAGTGAAAAGACATGCATCATCATTACAATATTTCACGATGATCGGAGGGGATGATCAGTTGCCGCCATTTCAGAAACATTGAAAGGATGTGACGTTGGACGTTTTCGCAATCATTGTGTTTCAGTTTTCCTGCCAAAGTATATGATTTGATTAGTCTGGTGGTTAAATCCATTTCTCAAGTGCGCGGAAGACGCATCCAAAACATGTGGGGACTACTTGTATAGGGCAAAATTCGTATAATGTAGCAGGGCGAATTATGTCATGACACGTGGTAGGTGTTGATGAATCGGATCCATGTCAGCTTCTGATACAACCGGCAGAGCATGAGCGGTACGGAGGGTTTTGTAAGGACACGAGGTACCGGTGATCGTAAAGATCAGGTGAACAGTTTGAATCCCAACAGACAGCCGTTACCAAGTACGATCCCACATTTTCCAATGGAGCATTAGGGACATTTATGGAGACACTAATTGCCTAATTATTACAACATTCATTCTCTTGTATTAATAAGGGCATAAATCATGGGGAGCGTACCCGTAAGCTAATATATACACATTGCTCCATTGTAATCATCATATGCAAGTTATTACAATATACTTATCCATTTTATTCTCATTTATTGTGCTTTCATACTAGTTACAAAGACTTTCCCAGGAAGCTAATACGAGGCTCAGGCTAACTATTTCTTTACTTTATTTTAATATTATTAATTTGTATTATATATTATCTAGTATATTTGCTAAATCAATCACTTGAGATCCACTTGTCCTTGACCACGTATACAAATTCAACTGTACCGTTTGACGGGTAAACAACTCCCTCTGTCCCAAAAAGATTGTCTTACTTTGCTTATAGTTTATCCAAAAAAAGATTGGAACATTTCTATATTTAGAAATAATTTAACTTTTTAGATGATTTACAAACACCTAAATATCTAATGCTTGTTTTGAATCACATATTTCAAAAATCTTCCTTTATTTTTTAATCATATTAGAGGCACACGAAGGGGCCAATGAGTTTGAAATCTTTGTCTTCGTGTTAAGTTTTATACTATAGAGACATTGAATTATTAAAGGGGCCATGAGCAAGACTAAAGGTGTCCAACGGGGCCGGCCAGGGCGGGTCCTAGCGGGATGGGGGGAAGGGTCGGAACTGGGTCACTGGCGGGACTGGCAGGCTGGGATTAGCGAGACAGACAGACGGATGTCTCATCCCGTCCCACATCTCGCCGGAAAGGGGACAGGTGTTGGGGGGACGAGGCGGGGTTGGGTCAGGATCGAACTTTTTTTTTATTGGCACTTAATTTTAAAAAATAATATATATAAACACTTCAATAATTGAACAAGATAGTGTAATAAAAACATCTCAAGGCTGTTTTTTGTGTCTCTTATATTATTTAATAGAAATATGTTTTTTTTGTAATACAATCCAAAATTGTAACTTTGTGGTGTTGTTCAAAAGTTGCAAATCACATAGTAAAATTTCAATTAAAAAAACTACATAGTTAACCATATTTTTTCTAATTTCCTCACAATATCTTGAGGGTCTTCAGTTGGAATTGGAATTTGTTGGTCAAATTGTTCGACATCGCTTCATGCTCCATCGGACAATATTTTGTTGTAGTTGTAGTCTTCTTCTTCGTTGATCTCCGGTTAACAACACTTTCTACGCTCCACTCAAATCCAATCTTCGAATAGAATTGCAATCTCCAATGTGTCTCCCGCCAATGAATGTCTGTGCTCTCCTATTTGAAATCTTTCCGCAGAAAAAGCACTTTCAGACGTTGTTGATGACACTTGAATCAACACATCTCGGGCCATCTTTGCTAGTGTCAGAAATGTGTTCTCATTCTCCCTCCAGTATTTCAGCAAGTCTTCATGTACTTCATCATTGACAATTAATTCGTACGGTACATCACCCTGCAAAACATAAACATCAAATTCGCTAACTTGTGAAGAAGTTGAACCACTAAATATTTTAATTCTAAGGCCTTGAATACTAGCAACAGAAACCACATGTTTTTTATAAGGTTGCAGCGAAGTAGTAGAAGATGGTACAGAAGCCGGTTGATTATTTGCACTTTGTTGTTGGTAATACATATATACTTGTTTGCATTCAGTGTGTATGCTAGACGTAACTTCTTCTTTAGTTGGTTTGTGAGTTGGTTCTTTAGTTGGATTTGTTGGAAGTACTTCTATACAATCATAAATCATTTTTACAAGTGCTTTACAACTGTCTACTTTAATAGTCATAATTAATACAAAACCAACAATATAAATAGTGGGCATAGGAAAAAAATTATTTTTAAACATTTTTTCAATAGATGCCTTATAAGCTTGTTTTTCCATATATTCATTAAGTAACAAAAATATTAGAGCTATATAAAATAATATATTTGAAATAGTAGGATAATAAATACCGGAAAATTTTTTAGTAGCTTGAAAAAAATTCTCTAAAAATCCATTAAGTTCTAAAAAAAATTCTCAATCATGAACTACAAGCATATCCCTTGGATTTTTATTATGGGCGTCAAATAATAAAGATATAGGTTGTCTATAATCGTAAGAAACAAGTAGTTGTTCATATAGAGAATTCCACCTAGTCGCTACTTCAGGAATTTTTCTATAAGGTAATCCACAATCGTGACAAATTTTTTTATACTCTTTGCGTCTTTGTATTTTTTTACCTTTAAAAATAAAGTTTATAGCAAATTGTATTTTATCAAGAATGTTTTCAAAAAGTTTTAGGTCATCCTTTACAACTAAGTTATAAATATGGCACGCACATCTTATATGAAAAAAATATGGACTTAATCGAACTTTTAAAAGTCTTATATCATAATCATTAGAAGTAGTATTATCTAATGTAATAGTCATAATTTTATCAATTATTCCATAATAATCACAAATTTCATGAATATTTTGTGCAATAAAACTTCCAGTGTGTCTATCATCAATATATCTATTGTTGACACCCAATTTTGTCCCATCTTTTCTGATTTTATTTGCAATTTTAAACATTTTTGGCACCTCAAAATAATTCTGATATACAGGCACATACGTATATATATATATTACTCTCAATATCATTATTTATCATCATTATTATTATTATTTGCATTTTATTGTCATTTGCATTTTTTATATCATAATCATACTTTATCCTAATATTATATGTTATTTTATTTTCACAAAACGGCATCGCATTATTATTATTATTTTTTAGCACCAAGCATTTCGCAAATATTATATTTTTATCATATTGTCATATTTACAATTTATAATTTTTGCAAAGCTTTTTTATTTTTTTAAAATTTTATATATATAATAAAACCCCTTTTTATATTTTAAATCCAAACCCCCTATTTCGGACCCCATCTGTGGCCCAACCGAAACACCCTAATTCGGCCCACCTGGACTGGCCCATTCGGCCAAACACCCATTCCCTTATCCCCTTTTAAACCCAACCCCTAATCCCAAAAACCCAAAACATTTTATTCCACACCCGTCAGCCCAATCGACCCAAGCCCAATACCTCAACCCAAAAAACACAACAACAAAAACAACCACTCCTTCAACCCATCATCAAAACCAAAGACCCTCCCAAAATTCGGCAGTCCTCCATCGATAATTCTTCAACCCGCCGGATAAACACCGACACCACTGCCACCATCGACCTCTCGCATCACCTGTCCTTTTCTCCCCTTTTCTGAACCGATTCAGAACTTTGAGCTTCTCTCCCTTTCAAATCATACATCAGCTTTATTTTGAATCCAAAATTCAAATTAAGGTCTCTCTTTTCACTGCTATAAGAATGGCCCTTTAGGGGTCCGAAAAGAGGGGGAGGAGGGAGAGAAGTCAATGGGTATTGGGGTCGTTTTGTTGGTGGTTTCCGGTCGGTTTTGTTGGTTTTATTTCCGGTCGATTTCCGTGATTCTGTTTTCTCAATCGTTGTTTTGGTTGGGTCCTCTCGGTCGGAGTTCTGAAAATAAAAAAAAATCAAGAACAATCCGGCTCGGGTCCGAATCTGAAATGCCCTTCTTTGTTAGTTCCTAATTTTCATCCGAAATTCCCTTTTGTGTTCTTCCCATTTTCCGGTCACTCTAGGGTCTATTTTCATTTTCGGGTCATTCGATTCGGGTCGGGTCTGCATCCGGGTCGGGTCAAAATCAAAATCGGGCTATGATGATAATTTACCCCTACTGCACTGCCTGAAGAAATTGCATGAATTTCCCTTCCAATGACTGGTCTTTAATTTCGTCCTTCAAAAAGGATGTGTTTTGTAACACTGCCTCGAGAACACTCAACCCGTATCTTGGCGGGGCGACCCGATATGGCATCAATCTGCAATCCGGTGTCTGCAGCCATGGCGTATGTTGCAGTCTCTCTGGTTTTGTTCAAAAACAGCAAATCTAAGCTCTCATAATCATGGTTTTGATGATGAACCCATTCTTGAATCAAGTACGAGTCCAAAATCCGAAAGTCAGTAAACTCCTCAATTCTTTGGTGTTTCGTTATATGCTTATGTGTTTATGTGCTTGATTATAACATGTTATTATGTTTTGAACTTGTTTAGTTATGTTTCAAGTGGATAAACACGTAAAGGTATTTTTAGTGCAATTCTGATTAATTAGTGCAATGCATAATGCTTCACTAGTGTGATTACTTGCACTGCTGAGGTTCTCATAGTATTGTTCTTGGATAAGTTTCATACTGCAAAGCCACTGCACTTTGTTTGGTCTTGAATTGCTGCATTGTTTGTTGTTTTATGCTACATTTTAAGGTCATTTGTCATTGCCTTTTGGGAGATAAATGTCCTATTTTGTGGCTGTTGTTTTGTAACTTGTTGCTACTGTTTGGTTGCACTTTAAAGCCGTGTTGGCTGCTACACTTTAGTATTTGAGGCTCAAAGTGTGTCACTTTAGGCAAATTAATTGATGTGCAAATTTTAAGTGAATTGATGCACTTATATGGGCTACTTTACTGCATTTTGGGATATTTCTTTTGAATGCGATAGATGCACGTAAGCCCTTTCTATTGCTATCACATTATGGGCTTTAAAGAATATGTGTTGCCTTTAAGATTGCTCCATTATAGCACTACATTCTGAGATGCCACACTTAATGAGAAATGTCTATTACCTTCTAAAAGGGCTGGCTGGTGCGTGTTTTGGGGGGCAATTCTGATGCATTCCTTGGCAAAACAGTTGTTGCAATCTTGACCATTTACACCCCTTCTGGAAACATTCCACTGCTGCATTTCGAGCATATCTGATGTTTTATCACTGCTGTATTTATAGTCTCTGCTTCATTTTTTGAGCTGAATTAGTGTCGATTCTGCTACTGTTTTGCTTCTGCTACTGTCTGAAAAAATGAACAGATACTACACTTGGGTTTCTGCTATGTTTACAAGCCCACTGCTGCTCTATTTTCAAGTCTTTTGCTGCTGCATTTTTAGCTAAACAACTGTTGTTTTCTTGGCCAAATTTGAGCCAATTTACTACTGTTTTGAGGCAAAAGTGTGTGCCATTTTTGCTGCTGTATTTTCGCATGTTTGCTGCTGCATTTTCTATGATCTTGCTACCATGTTTTGGCCCGTGAGCTGCTGCATTTTGGGAGCATATTTGATGTTTATCACTGCTGTGATTTTCAGCCAAACACTACTGATGGTTTCTTGGCTGAAAACTGCTGCTTTAAGACTGTTTCAGAGAGCCCACTGCTGTGTTTTCACGCCCACTCCTGCTGTATTTTAAAACCCAATTGCTGTTGTTTTCTCGGCTGAAAACAGCTGCAATATTTCTGAAAATATTACTGATTTGAATATGATACTACAATTTGGCCGATGAAAAAATATCCGTCGATTTTTTAGGCCTCCACAGTTGTAAAGACGGAAAATAAAACTTCTGGGCAAGGATGAAACTTAAATCTTTTTCTTATTTCATCCGAGAGATCAACATGTTTAGTAGGCAAGGCAACTAAAATGACCGACGAGTTATACGTTCGCAGCCACGACGTGATTGGAATGATCTTTCTTTTTTATCCGAGAGACCAACATGTTTAGTAGGCGAGGCAATTAAAATGACCACCGAGTCATATGTTTGCAGTCATGACGTGATTGGAATGGTCTTTTCAAAATTTAAGTCTGAGCCCTCCATGATCAAAATATTTTTGTTTTGGATACGGATCCGAAGTTATTTATATTCAATTGTTTCTAACCGTTTGTTCTTGACAGCTTGCAAGGGATAAAGTCAAAGAAGACAAATACCCCTCAGAGATTATTTATTTTGTTGTTGTTTTTTACTTTCTTTAAATTCAGCTTTATTTCATTCTGTATTGTAATATTATTGTACTCGTGAAATTATTAAAATGTTTAGAATAGGTAGACATAGAATTAATTAATAGGGTAGTCTAAAATTGGAAACTCATCGCTAGTTCATTTATTCTTAAGCTCGGTTAGTTTTAAAATTGGAAATCGCTAGTTTATCTATTTTTAGGCATGTCGCCCATAAACCTAAAAATCACATTGCATACATTTTATCAATTTTCATACAAATGCATATTTATAGTTTTTTTTATCTTTACATGTATATTAATGTCGTACAAATGCATACTTATACTTTTTCCAGTTTTACATGTATATTAATGACATACAAATGTATACTTGTACAAGTGCATCATTTCATTAAATACTTGCAACATCATTTAAACTTTATATTTCTAAATATGCATTTTTCTTAGCATAACAATTAACCTGAGTTTGATCGGATAACCGCAACTTAGCGGATCTTAAAGGATGCCTAATCCCTTCCCTTTAGGATAATAAAGAACCCTTATCTAGAATCTCATTAGTTTCGTAGACCATAAAATCGGAGTTATTTTACAGCTTTTAGTTAACATTCAGGTGCCCTAATTCACCTTAGAATAATTAGGTGGCGACTCTTCAAAGCAAGCATTTTTTAATCAATCCAGAGGGAATCGACTCCATCGCGTCGCGAAGCTCGGGTTAAAAACGAGTGCGACATCTATATGCTAAATTATGTTTTTGCATAGATCAATTTTGATCTATCCAATGACATGTTACCGTTAAATAATCATTACCATTAGTACTACGGCCTATGTCAGAAGTGATAGCTACTATGCAATTAAAATGATACAATGCATAACGTAAATATTGTTGATATTCACTTGCAAATTTAAAAACATCCCTTCTAACAGTTGATCTAAGAAAATCATTAAAAGCAGGATTATATGTTTTTCGAATATAATGAATAAAACCAGGAGAGGAAGGAAATGAAAAAGGCAAACCCTCCACCGCAACTAATTTTGCCATATTTTTCCTATCTTTGTTTTTATCATATTTACGACCTAAAATTCCCCCCGTCGTCGGATTAATTTGACCCTGTACTTGGTCGGGGACACTATGTGAACCTTGTCCTGACTCAGATGGCATTGGCACACCCAATTTTTTAGCCTGGTATTGATTCCACCTAATTGTGTGCTCGCCTTGTACATGTCTCAATAAACCTCCCGTCCCACCTTGACCTTTTTCGGTTTTAAATTTATAAACATGTTTACAAATTTTACATCTAACTACTTGATTCTCTTGGTTCCTATCAAAAAATTCTCATGCATCTGATTTTATTTTTCGTTGTGTGGGGCCTTGTCTCATACTAGGGGGAATAGGAGGCATTCCAGTTTCAGTTTGTGGCTAAGACTCTGTCTGAGCCTGAGGTTGAGGTACACTAGTGGGTGTGTCATCTAGATTATCGTCTAAATTAAAGTTTGGTTCATCTACCTCGTCATCTAATGGTATATCATTAAAAATGCAGTTTCATCTATATGAGTGAAATCAATCAAATCATCGAGACTAGGAATAGGATTACTAGAAGAAGTACACTTACCCTTGTTACCCCTACTAGAAGAAGCACCCTTACCCTTAATCATACGTGCAAAGCGTTTCATTATAATTATGCAAATAAATAATTAAAGTAAATGAAATTAAGTGCGATAATTAAAATTTAGTAACAATAATAATTTAAAGAAGGAATGAAGGTACCAAACGCCGACGTAACGTCGACGTGTAATCGAGGTTGAAAATTGAAACTTTGCTCGATGGATGATCCTCAAGTTAGTTGCCAACTTCACTCCCAAATTTTGAACTTTGATATAAATGAGCAAAAAAATATAATATTTAGTAGGCAATGTAGAATTGTAGAGAGATAAATTGAGAGATTAGAGAGATGGTAGGGAGATTTGTGAGAAAAATGAGGTACTTATAATTTAGAAATAGGGTTAAAGTGTAAATACATTAACTTAGGGGTTAAAAATAAATATTAAGTGGGTAGGGGTTTATGGGGTGGGGGGCCAAAATTGCCCGTTATAACCGTTGCACAACGGCTATATTTGAAATTTGACCGGTGTTGCAACGACTATTTTTGCAAAGGGGGAGGGGGCTGGAGGGATGGGGTCGGGACGGGGTGGGACGTGGTCGGGTTGGGGCGGGTCAGGTCGGGATCGGGACGGGCGGGAAGAGCCTAGGTCCCGTCCCGAGTTTGAACCCCAACATCTTTTTTTTTGGGGGGGGGGGGATCGGGGTGGGGCGGGTATCGGGATCGTGCTGACCCACTGAACTGCCCTAAGCAAGACTATGTGAAGAGCAGTCATTATTTATTCATTGAAAGATTATGTATTTCTTTTTTCAGCTGAGTGAGACTAGTCTGTACAGCTAAAGCTAGGTCCATGTGAATTGATTTTTGAGGAAGAAGACGAATTAAATCGAGAAAAGAAGCTCGATGTGCTTTCATGTTATGCACATGTCTATACGTGTGACTTTTTTATATGAGCGTATTTGATTTTGCACGAAGTTTAAAAAATTAAAAAAGAGAAATTTATATGACAAAATTATTTTATTAAGAGTAAAAAGGTAAATATAAAATTGAATTGTTATTAAATATTAAAATATTTCATTCACTTTTAGACTGATTAAAAAACAAAAAATATCACATAAATTGAGACGGAAGCTTTCTACGTCATCATTTTTTTTTATAATGGTAACAACTTTCTACATCATTTGTAGAAAAGGAAACAGAATCTTAAGTCTTAACAGTTTATTTACCAAAAAATAGAAGTCTCAACAGTTTTAGATAGCTACCAGTTGTATCGCACCTGAAGACTAATAACATCTGTCCAAAAGTCGGACTATTCTCCTTTTAAAAACTTCATCTTTTGCTACGTAAACAAAATAATTTTTATTAATTATTACTCCATCTGTTTCAACATGTGATACTTTTCGCTTTTTAAGTTAATTTAACTAGTTAAAGCTAATTGAATTAGATTAACTCAATATTTTTAGATTTTTTTTATATATTTGAAAACTACATGAAATGTATTATAAGTTGAAACTTTTTTATATCAATTTGGTAAAAAAAATACATCTTAAAATATTGATCGAAATTCATCCAGGTTGAATCTCGAAAAGCGACGATTATCATATAAATTAGGACAGAGAAAGTACCATTTAAAGTTTCATGAAAATGGATTACTATTTAAAATAGATGAAATTATAGGGTCTCTCTTTCTGATAATACTAATTAAAAGTTTAAGTGATCTTGTTGATAGTGAATATATTCCATATATTCACAATGTATTTTGTAATTAATATTTTAGTGTAATTAATGTAAAATAGAGATCCTAATTCCATTAGGACTACAATTGTACTCTCTCTCTCTCTCTCTCTCTCTCTATATATATATATATATATATATATATATATATTGCATTAATAAGAGAACTCCAATCAAGGAGATTTACACTCTTCTACATGGTATCCAGAGCCAAAAATCCCTAACCTTATTCGCCCCCCCCCCCCTTTCTTTCTTCTCTTCCAATGCCAAACCCTGCCGAAAATAGCTGATATATACACATTGTATACATCTGATATACACATTGTATACATATGATATACATGGCCTGCCACCATATACTGCTCATATACAGTGATATAAAGCATCCATAAACCCGTATTCAACGATATACAACACCCCTTAGTCGATATACACCGTGTATAGGGCTGATATACCATCCCTGCCATCATATACTACCCATATACCACTGGTATACCACTGGTATACCTCTGATATACGTTGATATACAGCTGCCCAACTCTCTACTCCTACAACCAGCCCCGTATACTTCTGGAATACTACTGATATACAACATTATTACCTTCTCTTTCTCTCCAACAGACCGTATACCCCTGGTGTACAACTCATATACAACAGTTCTACACCCTTCTATTTCCCTATCTCTCCGGTAGGTCATATACCCCTGGTATATAGCTGATATACAACAGTTCTACACCCTTTTATTTCTCTACTAAATTTCAGATACCCTCATGGCGTTACCCGCGACCCAGATAGCTTCCCCCGCTTCCTCTTCCTCAATACCCGGCGTCACAAATAATCAGCCGCGGGCCTAGTACCTGACACAGTGGGCCAGCCCAGTCCTTCGCAACTGTTCAGGCATTGGGCCTCATCGACCAGCCCCTTTCCAGACTAGGCCCAGCAACAATAGTGGGCACCACCGAGCCCCTTTCCAGCCACCAGACCCACTACACAACGGCCCAGCTGCAGTCGTCCAGCCTCAATCCAACAAATTTGGGTCATGCTTTCGGTTCTTTAAATATTCAGCAACCCGATGATGCGTGGTATATGGATACGGGCGCCACGTCTCACTTCACCAACAATTCTGATAATCTTTCTCAACTGCGTAATTTAAATACTCCTAAATCTATTATGGTCGAAAATGGTCATCGCATTCCAATTCAAGGGTTTGGCCACACACTAACTCCACCACCGCAACTGCACTTCTCCCTTAAAAACGTCCTATATGTCCCTAACATTATCAAGAACATAATCTCTGTTAGAAAATTTGCCACCGATAATTTCGTATCCATTGATTTTGACCCATTTGTTTGTTCTATAAAGGACCTACGTACAGGGAAACTTCTTATGAGATGCAATAGTGTGGGGGACCTCTATACTTTCCTATCCACGTCTGTTACCAGTGTCAATCCTCCCACATCTCTAGCTGTCATCTCGTCCTCAACGTGGCATAGTAAACTTAGACATCCCGGAGCTCATATTTTTTATTTTCTTAGAAACCACAATTTAATTAAATGTAATAAAGGGAACCTTGCCCAAAATTGCTATTCTTGTCATCTAGGAAATCATGTTAGACTTCCATTTACGTCCTCTTTGATTATTACTTTTCTCCCTTTGATATTATTCATGTTGATTTATGGACCTCTCCTATTACTAGCAAATTGGGTCATAAGTACTATTTAATATTCTTGGATGATTTTTCTCACTTCCTATGGGTCTATCCGCTCCACTATAAATCTCAGGTCTACTCCAAGTTTCTTGAATTTCGTACATATGTTAAAACACAATTTGAAAAAGAAATAAAAACGTTTCAATGTGACAATGGTCGTGAATTTAACAATTATCTCTTTCATAAATTATGTATGGCTAATGACATGGTATTTCATTTCTCCCGCCCCCATACTTCCCCTCAAAATAGTAAAGTTGAACGAATTCTATGCACCATTAACAATATGATTCGTACATTACTTTTTCATGCATCTCTTCCCCCCAGCTTTTGGGTATATGCATTAAAAATGACAGAATATCTTCTTAATATACTACCTACCCATACGGTCCAAAATAGGACCCCTAATGAGTTCGTATTTCATCGGATCCCTACCTATGATTATCTTTAAATTTTTGGTTGTCTTTACTACCCGAATCTGGCCTCCATCGTCCCTCACAAATTAGCACCTCGTTCCACTCCGTGTGTCTTTTTAGGGTTCCCGTCAAACCAAATGGGTACTTATGCTATAACGTGTCCACATGTAAAATCACAGTCTCACGTCATGTCACATTTGAGAAGAACATCTTCCCCTTTGCCAACATCCACTAATTTTGACCCACTGCTTACAGATTTCTTGATGACTCAGAAACCTCACCTCTAGTCCAAAATACACTACAAAATCCACACCCTCAGGCCGTACTACTACCCATCCCGTTGAACCCACCTCATTACCCAGTCATTGCCCGATGATACACCTGCCAAACTGCCCTACCCTACTGCCCAGTCCCTGCCTGGAAAAATGCCCCAACCCACTGCCCAATACCTACCCGCCATACTGTCGCACCCCACTGCCCAGTCCTTTCCCGCCACACTGCCCAGCCCCTGCCCGTCACCCTCCCAACCCATACCTGACCCCACTGCCCAATCCAGTCCATCACCACCCGGGCCTCCTGCCCCACCCGTGACCGTCCCCACACACCGAATGAAAACCCGTGCACAACACGAGATTTTCAAACCAAAAGTTCACTTTAACCTATCCACTCAAACTATCTCACCCATTCCTAAAAATCTAAAATTAGCCAAACTTGACCCAAATTGGAATGCGGCCATGCGTGAGGAATTTAATGGGTTAACCAATCAACACACTTGGGATCTTATTCCAAAACCAAAAGGGGTGAATGTGATTCATTGTATATGGCTCTATTGTCACAAATTCCGAGATTGTGGAGAGCTTGAACGCCATAAGGCAAGACTTGTGGTTAATGGTATTGGTCATCATGAGGGAGTTGATTATGGTGAGACTTTTAGTCTAGTGGTCAAACCATCCACCATTCGTACAGTGTTGAGCATAGCTATGGGGAAGAATTTGCCTATTCACCATCTTGATGTAAAAAATTCTTTCTTACATAGGGATTTGAAAGAAATCGTTTATATGCATCAACCGCCTAGATTTGTGCATCCGAAGGTTCCTCATTATGTCTGCCATCTTCGTAAGTCACTATATGGTTTGAAACAAGCCCCTAGGGCTTGGTATGAGAGGTTTGCTGCATATATCATACAGATCGGGTTCGTGTGCAACAAGAGTGATCATTCCCAATTTATTTTTCATCGCGGTACTGACACGACTTATCTTCTTTTATATGTGGATGATATTGTTCTGACAACTTCTTCTGATTCACTGAAATACGAGATCATTGCCCTGCTCAAGTCCGAAAATGCTATGACAAGTTTGGGTAAGTTGAGTTATTTTTTGGGGATATCAGTGATCAGATCCTCACATGTCATGTTCTTGTGTCAGCGTAAGTATGCAGAGAAGATTGTCTACAGGGCTAAAATGGTAAACTACAAGATCATGCACACTCATGTCGACTCAAAGTCCAAACTCAGTGCGGATGATGAGGATCCGGTCAGCGATCCCTCTCTTTATAGGAGTCTCGCAGGTGCTCTTCAGTATCTCACCTTCACTCAGCCAAATATTGCATATGATATTCAGCAGGTATGCTTGTTCATGCACGCTCTTATGGAGCCTCACTTTACAGCTCTTAAGCGTATCATTCGGTACGTTAAGGGCACTCTTGACTATGGACTAAATTTATATCCCTCTGCACCGACTAGGTTGCTCTCTTACACAGACGCAAATTGGGCATGATGTCCGGACACCCGTCACTCTATGTCCGGCTATTGTATATTTTTGGGGGATAATATTATTTTGCAGTCTGCCAAGTGGCAAGCCACACTTTCCCGTTCGAGTGCAAAAGCAGAATATCGAGGCATTGTGAACGTTGTTGCCGAGCTATGTTGGCTCCGAAATCTCCTTCATGAGTTTCATTGTCCCTTACGTAAGGCATATTTGGTTTACTGTGATAACATATCTGCTGACTACTTGTCTCGTAACCCGATTCAGCATCAGCGAACCAAGCATATTGAGATGGATATTCACTTTGCTCGTGAGAATGTTGCAATGGGTCATGTGAGGGTGTTGCATGTTCCTTCTTCGTATCAGTACACAAATATCTTCTTAAAGGGGCTTCCTCGGCAACTGTTCCTTGACTTCAAATTCAGTTTCAGTGTCTGATCTCCTCCCGCTCTGACTGAGGTGGTGTGATAGTGAATATATTCCATATATTCACAATATATTCTGTAATTAATATTTTAGTGTAATTAATATAAAATAGAGATCATAATTTCATTAGAACTACAACTGTACACTCTATATATATTGCATTAATAAAAGAACTTCAATCAAGGAGATTTACACGATTATACACTTGTATTTAATGAGGGTGAAAGAATATGGACATTCTAACCCAAAATCTTAAGCTAATGCATGAAGCATCTTAGGGCATTATAAAACCCCTTACACAACCGAGAAGCATATGATCTTGTAATTAATGAGGGTGAAAGAATATGGGCATTCAACTCAAAGAAAAAATATATTTGGCACAACTCGTTTTGACACAAACGGGGCATTAAAGTAATTTAACACTATTTTTAGGGCATAATAGTCACTTACTATTTTTTCTATACCATAAATATTCTTCAATGAAAAAAGAAGATATGAAAATTCAAATTTCACTCTCTCCTTAAGGTAATTATTGTTTTTCTTCCCTATCCATTGAATTTCATTCTCTCTCTCCTTAAAGTAATTATTGTTTATCTTTCCAATATATTAATTAGACAAATTTTTGTATGCTTATTTTTTCTTAAATACTACTCCAATAGTATCTTCGTTAGAAAGCTAATATGAGACGTGGGGATCGGGGTCCCAATAGTTCTTATTCCTTTCTTTGAACATTCTTAGTTATGTCTTCTTCTTATTCCTCCGCTCTATATATATCTGTCATAATTGATATAACGCCATATATATGTTTACATAAAAAATACTCTAGTAAACAATAAAAATAAAATTATTATCAAGGATTTAGAGTTGTGATTTTGTGGTTTTAACTTTTAACTTCACTTTTATAATTAAACGATGCATGGTGTAGTGATTCATCCATTCGTTTTAGGCCAAAGAACCTTATTTGATTATTTAACCATTCCCGTAGACTCTATATGGAGTTTTTGATGCGCGGAGATGGGTGACACGGATCCCGAGGTTCATTTATGTGAGTTTCGGAAGAAAAATCCAAACTTAGAATTTTAGAGTTGATTAGTTTGACTCACAGTTGACTTTTGAGTATATGGGTTTATTCTCGGGTTTCGTTGCTTCCGGTAGTTCCGGAGGGTTATTTATGACTTAGTTGAGTCATCGATTCGCTTCCCGAGGCAAGCAAATGTACCTTGTGGCCGTATTTGTGAAATTGTGATATTTAATTGTTTTGGGTGATTTTTTAGAAAAGTATGTATTAGCTCTGTTATATGAAAAATCTGAGGGCGCGAGCGAGTTTTTAGCACTGTTTACCTTGAGAGAGCACGTCTGGTTTGTGTTCGGAGGTCTCTGAAGTGTTACGAATGTTTGGTGGGAGTTTTGAGGAATTCTATAGCTGCTGGTGTCTGGTGTTAGCACCAGCGGTTGGTCTTCTGCTCTTGCGTGTCCTCCTCTGCGGAGGTTGACTCACAGACGCGGGTTTTGAGAAATTGTTGAGTCTTGCGCCTGCGGATATTTTGCGCAGAGGAGAAGGCGCCTCTGCGGATATTTTTCTGCTTTTTCGCAGAGGCGAGGTGTCAAGTGACTGCGCCTCAGCGAGCTTCTTTTCCGCTGGAGCCAGACCGCGCCTGTGGATTCGATTCCGCAGGAGAGGAATCACTGTATCAGGCAGTCTCTTAAATGCCCTAAATCATTTCACTTTCCTAAAACATCTCATTCTCTATTCTAGAGCTGCCTAAGCGGAGATTATTGAAGATTAAGGCTAGGTTCTTCATTAGAGGTAACATTATTTTGTGATTTCATTTCATATTTTATATAGATTTTGAATTGGGGAAAATGAGTTCTAGTCCTCATGTTACAATAAGATAGGATGAACCTTGGATTTAGGGGTGTAATATGAATACGTTTACCTTGAAATAGTGAATAAGTATTGAATTATGTTAGATGATCATGTTGTAGTGTTTAATTTGATTATGAAAACTCTTTTCAATCTGGGGGAAAATCTAGGGTTTATAAATTGAGGTTTTTCCTAAATCATGCAATTGAAGGTCCAATTGAACTTAAGTTTGTAGTTAACTTAGGGATATGATTACCACATATGTGTTTATGCTAATTGAGTAGTAAAGTTTAGATTTTGACACCGTGGACCCGGGTTTGTTTTGGAGGTCTTGGGTACATTTGAAGGACTAAGTCCTTGTATTGTGTAATAGCTTAATATTAACGTTTAATCTATGTGTGTTAGACTACGACTATTACGAGGCACTCCAGAAGGGCAAGGCTATCGCTAAGGGTTGATTGTTCGTGGCGCCTGCTCGGCCTTGAGGTAGGCTATGGTTTCTTCTTATTAGATTATGATAGAAGTACGTAATTAGTTATAAATGTTGAGGGGTATTGGGCGTGTTTGGGGTTCCACCCAAGCGGTTTGTGATGAATGTTTGGGTGGGTACCGGTGTTGAACTATGATGATGGGTGATTTGGAGAATCAGTCTTAAGCTGATTCTAACTGCTGTTGATTAGGCTTGTTGGCATTATGTGGGCTCGTCTCCATATTTTCTATTGTTATGTTTATTCATAATACATGTGAAACATGTGATATCCTTATTGCACTTGGTTGCTTCTCACTATATCTGATTTCTTGCCTTGTATTGTTATTTGCATTCATACACTTATGTGATTATTGACAACATTGAGATGATGATGATGATACGTAGGGGAACGGTTCGCACGCCTGCAATAGTTATTATTCAGTCAAGTGCTGGGCTCCGTTGAAAAATTCGGGAGGAGTATATAAGACTTTACAGGTGTAACGCCCTGAACTATGGCCTGAGCGAAACATGGCACTCGGTGCCTGACTGCATGCGACCAAGCGAACCACATGGGCTGCTGAATTAACATGAGCATCAAAAGCATGCAATAACAATGATTTAAAACATGTAAAGTTGGATACTGAAAAGATAGTCTGATTTATAATAGCAAAAATATCTGGGAAAAAAATAGTAAGTCTGAATATCCGACATGGCATGCTAAAACTAGTCTATCAAACCTCTAGAACATGAGTTTGACTGCAAAATTATTTTACCAGGATAAGGCCCTAGCATATCTCTACTGTAATGCATACCATGAAAATAATCAAACTGACACCCGGGATGACACCCGGGATGAAATGGGGCTCAATAATAGCTGATAGTGATGAAATCCTAATAAGCAGATCCGTCGTTCTAAAATGCAGTACCTGCACTGTGAAGTGCAAGCCCTTGGAAAAAGGGACATAAATACATTTGAATTGTACTGTTTATAAAGAAACTGAAAAAATAGCAGGCACATCAAATAATATGGACTGGAACTGAAACTGAAACTGAAACTGTAAACTGAACATGAACATGAAATCACCACGTGGGTATGTGGAGTTTGGTACCTAGCCCGACTAGCAGACCAGCCTCATACCTTTTCAGGGTATGAGACATAAACATGATATGACAGGATCCAATTCAACTGTCTGAAGGTGTCGTCCTAATTTGGGCGGATCGACCCTTACCCTATGTTGACCTACATAGTTTAGGCTGTCTGAGCCTTCTCGGTAGGCCTATGCTACTCTCAAAAATATGAACATGGATATAAGTGGCATTTGAGCCCGTGATTTTGTATAATCATGACTTGTAAACATGGTTGATAAGTATAAGATATAGCATGAACATAAATACATAATATATTTTTCATTAAAACATATAGAATTCATGAATTAAGTAATATGGGATTATGACTTGTGTTTAAACATGGCTTGTAAACATGATTCGTGACTATAATATAGCATGAATATAAGTATATAGTATAACTTGTATGAAAACATAGAATGAAAGTAGATTTTCAGGAAAATAAGCATAATAGTTCATATCTTACATTTAAGAACACATGAAATGCAAAGCATGGGTGTCCATGGATTACAGACGGATTCTTAATAAGAAAAGTGGAATATCAAGAATACAATAACGGATTATTAATACGAACATGATATGTCATAGTACATGTAACTTAGGGTCATCATGAATTAGAGTAGAAACCCAAGGTTATGAAACTTTGTATTTTTATGGATGAACATAGAGTAGGGAAGAACAATGATGTTCCCACACATGAATAGAAGCTCTACATACCTTAATCGATCCTACTCTTGTATTAAAAAATCTGAACATGATGAAGAACTCCCAAAGTTTGAACTTTAATCCCTTAAATTGGGTGTTCTTGAAAATTCTAAGTTAAGAATCAATGAATTTCGCTTAGAATTCATGAGGATGATGTTAGAATCACTTGGAATTGCATGAAATAGGATTACCTTGATGTAGGAGAATGATGGGAGGAGATAACCTTCGTGCTAGTGCTTGAAAAGGATGAAAACGGATTTCGCATATTCATACATTCAGTCATCGGGCCCTTTTACAGTCAGATTGTACGGCAAGAAGTACGGTGTGTACAAAATTGTATGGTCCATATAAAATGGTAGTCATCGAGTTACAAATTCGAGTGATCACCAAAGGCTGGGGTCTTTCTACAGTCAAAAGGTACGGTTCGTATACTTTTATACGGTCCGTATAATCCACCATATTTTGTTAGTTTTTGACGGTGATTGGACGGTGAAATTCTATAGCCCATACAATTTTGTAAGGTTTGTATAACCTCTGGCGTAAAACAAGGATCTCTGAACTGAAAGCGGATTTTAACTTCATACTTCTCGTCTTGGTTTTCTAAAATTCTGAATTATGAACAAGGTTTAGTTTGAAGGTACAAGGTGTTACATTAGGTCCTCCATGTGTGTGCAGTTCATAGAATTTGAACGCATGTATACTGGGATATGAAAGGTACCTGGCATATGTATTGCATACATATCATACGTTACTTCATTGATTATCTGTTTATGAATTAAGTGTTGGACTGGTTATTGATGACTTGGTTAAATTCTTAGATAAAGAAGGGTTGTTAATGATCATTTTATACTTTAGATGTTGTCATTGAACTCTTCTAAAATTGGGATAACTTGCATGATTATGAAACCTTATATGAACAAAATGACTTGTTGATTCAGTGAACTATTATGTGGACAATGTGACTTATTGGATTATTGCACTATTTAGTATAGGATTATTTGATGTCAACTTGATATTTATCTCTAATTTTGTATCTTCCGTCGTTGTCGACCTATGATTGCTACGAGTGTACATTATGTACTCATACTACACTTGCTATATTCTTTTTGGATACAGATATAGTACCTTCTACCAGTTCAAGACTGCATGGCTGAGTCTGAGCCGACGGACTTTCATGTTTAAGGTGAGGATGCTTCCTTCCAGCATTGTCCTGGATGCTCCTATCTTTATTCTTGTCTTTTACTATTCGAGAGACATGTTTTGGCAGTTGCTACATTTAGCTTATGTTATCTTTATTTCAAACTTGTACTCAGTTTAGAGCTATTGTATTATTGACTAGATTCTAGGGGTTGTACTTATGATTCTCAGACTTATATTTCCGCAGTTTATATTATGATCAGACAGTTTATTTAAGTATTTTGTTAATTCCGCACTTCTTTCTTATATCTTGTTAATAAATTATGAGTGGTTAGCCTACCGGTGGGAAAGGTATAGGTGCCACCACGATTCCTAAAAGGGGTCATGACACGCGGTGGGGGCGTGCGTCTAACTTCACTTTTAGATACATTTTTGCATGCCTAATTTTTCCTCTTTTTCCTTATACATTATCTATACGTATTATTTTAATAGAATACATACTAACATGTATATAAACTCTTTATTGGTCATCGGATATGCCTTAATGTCATAAAAATATAAATCAGAGGAAATTATATTTTTTTTATTTCTTTTTTGTGAGTTGAAGATTGTGCTACGAAAAAAAGCTCATATTTAACATTGATGACCAAAATTTCATATCATTTTTTCTCTTCATCTTTTATTTATTTCAATTCTTCCTTTATGGTTGACTTTAATTGAAACATTAATTTGGTTGACTTTTATTGAAACATTAATTTGGTTGACTTTAATTGAAACATTAATTTGATTGAATTTAGTTTAGCATTAGAAAGGATTGAGCGTAAAAAATTGCTAAGTGTTGATTCAATTCCGTCAATTTAAAAAAAAAATGTATGTAACAAATAGTCAACGCTATGATTGGGATGAAAAAATTAATCAACTAAAACATAATCTAATCTAAACCCTAACGCTCTCTTCTTTCTCTACAAGGAGGCTTGAGGGCGCATCTATCATATATTTCTTCCTACTTTGTCTTTATTCTTCGTCACTTTGTTTCTTCTCCTTTGTAATAACATCATTGAGTATGTTACTTTGGAATGATCACAAATTATTTGGTTTTTTCTAGATCTTATTTGTTACATGCTTGTTAGGAGTAGAGTAGCTTTGCCTCATTATGATTTATAAGGTAAGGCCTAGCTCCCTTAATTATACTTTTAGTTTAAGATTACTTTATTTAATAAAATTAGCCACTAAGCACATAACTTAGTGGTATTGCCTTAAAAAAATATTATGATTGAAATTAATTGAAATGTTAAATTATCGCAATTAACTAAATATTAGATATAATTGAGTAATAATTAGCAAATTTTGATTTATGTACGCTGCTCAGGTTGTTTTGAGCGTTTCGACTCTTTTTCCTCAAATTATCCTTTTCGGAGCTTCGTCTTGATATTTATAACTTGCGGGGATGGTTGATGCGGTTTCCGAGACAATCGGATGAGTTTTGAATCAAACATGCTCCTCAGCTTTCGGGTACTCAAACTTCCTCTAGTCTGCAAAATAATAACAAAACATAACACTATAAAATTAAAATAAAATTAAAATAAAATACAGGCTGGGTTGCCTCCCAACAAGCGCTTGATTTAACATCGCGACACGACGTCATTACTTTCACCATTTTTCTTCCATTTTGACGATATAAATTGTGCCCTCAATTTTGCATCAAATTTTTTGTCACGCTTCTGGGATGGTGGTATGAAAATAAAGGAACCAAGAAATAGATATCGCATCTTGCACTTCTTGTCCCTTAAGTGAAGAATATTGTTTTGTCTTTTCTATGTGATAAATTTTAGAATGTAAGGGTCTTGTTCCTCATCGATACACTTCTCCAAGGCTTGGAAGGCTCGATTTCCATGTCGCTAACCAAACACAATGTAGAAAAATATTTAGAATGAGGGTCGACACGCCCCAACTCTAAAACTGCATTACTTTTGACATCCTCACTAATATATACTCCCTCAACCTTGACATCATCAATAATATTCTGGTCGAATGACTGGAATTCCTCTTTCTGCTCTAAATCCTTACTACTATCCACGACAATTGGTAGTTGGGCATCAAACGCCTCAACTTTTCTATATAATTGAGCCTGCAGGTTGTGGATATCCAAGCCAGATTGGTCTATCTCTTGTCTGAGCTTTGTTCTTTCTTCCATGAAGTATGTCATGTCACTTGTAATTTCATCAAGATAATCCCCCATACCTCTAATCGTTGAGATTGAACCAATAGCCAAGTATCACTCACAATATTCACTTTGTGAAAGTCACTTAAGAGACTAGAACAACAATTAGGACACTTTTTTCCACTGACCACCACACCATTTACAAAAGTTTCAATCATAGGATTTAGAAGGGTCACATAACACATCCGGTATGATCCAAATTATAGAACAATTATCCCATAAGTGGAGTCCTCCACAAAGTAACTAAAACATGAATATCCATCATTTGATAAAAAAAAATTTCAATATGTCATGTCAAGAAGAATATTAAAATATTTAATAAAGAATAAAATAAAAATAGAACTTGAATAGATAAAAAAAAGTCTAATCTAGATAAATAATTAATTTCTAAGTCCCCGACAACTGCGCTAAAAACTTATTGCTCCCAAATGCAAATGCATGTATACGCGGTCGTACAAGTAAATAGTTAATCACAAGTCCATATGAGTATAATATCTGGACTTTAATCCTATATTACTTGTACGACCGTGTCTACTTAGCCCCAAAAACTTGTACGATATCTGGACTTCAATCCTAAATTACTTGGCACCAAAAACTTGTTTCTCCCAAACGAACATGCAAGTATACGCGATCGTACAAGTAATATAGAATTTTAAGTCTAGATATCGTATCCACAGGGACTTATGATTCGTCAACTAAATTAAATTAGTTCTAATTATCTAAACAAGAACTAAAATTTATAGTTATATTTATAAACTAACTAAAAATAAAAGAAAACAAATAATGAACTTCAACCAAGAAAGAACGGATTTTTATCGGAGAAGAGAAAGATCTGGGGCTATGACCACTACCAATCCAGTTTAGTCTTCCAATCGTTACACTTATTGATTTCCCTGAGTTACTAGTTGACGGGTTAATATTTACTTTGTGAGTATCTTCTGAGTTACTCACAAGTCTAATCAAGCTACTCCAACGCCTATATTCCTATGGTCATCACAAAATAGAATGCATTTAAATTTTCGTATTGAACTAAGCGAGGCTAAAGGGTATATTCCTATCCTTAGTAGCGAAACGATTACTCGAACAAGCTCTACTTATTCTTATTACACATGACAATTCCCTATTCCTAGTTCAATTTACACATCACATATAGTGTCTAACTATTGGCCAGATAATCAAACAATTAAGATCAAGAATAAATAAATAACTCAAAGATGAAAAACTAATAGATATAAACGATAATCAAATGTCAACTTTCATGATAGCGTCAAACCCTAGAACTATAAAGTTTATCTCCACCTAGACATGGAAAAAAAAATAATAAATCATTCAAATAAAAACATAAAAATGAGTACTACAGAGAAGAAAAGGTAAAATCATGTAATTCCGGCCTCCACAGCGACTCCAAGCTTTTTCTAAGTCCAAAGTTCTGAACTCAGGGTCATAGGTTATCCCAAGTTATATAAAAACCCTGTACAATATATATTTATATGAAACCAAAAGATCTAGATTTTTAAAATTCAAATCCAACTCGGACCAGAAAAAATCACGGGTCTCGCCCCCCCCCCCCCCCCCCCCCCCCCCCCCCCCGCATCACGCAGGTGGCGCAGAAGGCTAAATAGGATTCAGAGAGCACGTTGCCTTGCGGCACCAGTGCGTCGCGAGTTGCTCTCAATCTGACGCTTCAATTATGCTTTGTTCCTTATTTTGTTGGCTTTGACCAAATTCTTTCCTTGTAAATTTTAAATACTCCTATATCCAATCATTACCCAATCATCAGGCCCACACTTTTACTTATGATGCCACATAGACAAACTTGTTTTGTGTTCCATTTTCCTGTCTTCAACGATCAACCCTTTTATTTATTTAAAAACCATTTTTTCCTTCCTTTTCAATTTCAACAATTTCCTCCTTGCTCTAAACTTCTTCATCTTCATACCTCTTTATTCCTACATAATAAAAATATAATACTAAGCACAACTCATTATAATTTATACTTAAAAGATAATTAAAAGTACTAAAATGTGAAGCAAACAATGAATAAATATGTGCATTTTAGGCCGAACATCACTTGCAATTCTGTAAATTGAAGTATTTATACTTGTTCTCTGATGCAATCCTCACCTTTCATTTCCTTTTAATCTGAGCCGTCCACGTCCTTAACCAACATTTGAATAAGGTCCAATTTACCGTTAATGAGCTGGGTAATTGTGTACTAAACGTTGTCGTATCCTTAAGTTCATTACAATTTACAGCTTATTGATGCTAAAAGATGGATTCACTAGGAGTTGATTTACTGTTCCAATTGATACAGATTTATATTTTGTACTCCCGCCGGATCAAAAAGAGTGTCCACTTAGCCTTTTGCACACCCCTTAAGAAAATATTAACTCCTAGGTAAAAATAGATAATTTGACAACAATGTCCCTAATTAAATAGGTATAGTGATTTGGTCATCTAACACTTGACAAGGGAAATTTTGAAAAATTAAGATGAATTCTTTCTTGATTTGGTAAGTGGACACTCTTTTTAAACCAAAAAATAAAGGTTAAGTGGACACTCTTTTAATCCGGAGGGAGTAGCTTTTGTTTCTAACACTTCAGTTTTACAAAGTTGGCAATCTTTCTAACATGGATTACCCCAAAAAAAATTACAGAAACATATAAATGTACTTGTTGTTTCACCCTAAATCAACGGAGTATCAAATAATGTACATAACAGCTCCGAACTAGACCAAATAAATAAATTCAAATATTTTAGAATTTTTTAATGTTTTATTCTTGTCAGAATTGGAGAAAAACTTACTTCTAGATTTTCCGGTTCTATTTTAATGTTATAAATCAGAAAAACTACAAAATGGAATTAACAAATCAGCTAGCAAGAAACCAAGGATATGCAATAAGAAAAGGAAAAAGTTCTTACCTGGAGTGACGTTGCGGACAACGGTTGGAAGTTTGGAGTAGAAATAATCTACATTATTTGTTTTCCAAGATAAAAAATGTAATGGAACGAAATAAGGAATTTAAATGGTTGCCTTGTAATTACATCATGTAAATACATCCAAATCTTTTCCCCTATGAGAATTATGGAGTGTAATTACTCCCTTCCAATTACCCACTAACCAAGTAATTATTTGACCAAATAAACATGCCAAACAATGTAATTACCCCCAATTACACTGAAATCCAATTCCCTTGTGGCTTTCCAAACAAGCTCATTGGCAGAATGGTTGTTTAACATGAATGGCTTTTGGTGGCTGCAAAAGGAAAGGACCTTACATAGATGTATAATATCTCTCTTAATTTTCATGGCAGCCAACGGTTAGAAAGGTTAATTAACAATTATAGAAGCAATATAACCTCAGTTTTTCTTAGTTACCAACAAAAACAACGTTGGAGTTCAAATTCAAATTAGATTTCTTCATATATAATTTTATATATATACCATCCACATAATGCCACATGCCAAAAAACAAACACAGTTGTTGTGTGAGGCACCAAATGAAACTTATCGTGTATAATTAAGTGTCAAGTCTTTATGCGCAATGCCAAATGCATGTGATTCTGTTTCAGAATACACAATAGTGTATTTATGGTCTCTCGCTCTCTCCCCTGTATATTCAAGCAGAGACTACCAATGTTCTAAAATAGATCTTCATGCACCAGCAATACAAAACTAAAAGCTTTTGTAAAAATTACTAAAGCCAACAATTACAGTGTGAATAAGATAATGTTAATTATATCAGCAGAAAGACATTCCCTAAGATCATAAAAAACTTGCCCCAGAATAAAATATTTTTCCAAGTGTGAGGTAAGGCTGCGTACAATAGACCCTCGTGGTCCAGCCCTTCCACGGACCCCGCGCATAGCGGGAGCCTAGTGCACCGGGCTGCCCTTTTTATTAATAAATTGTCTGACTGAAAACTGCCACAAGAGAAAGCTTGTAAATGCCAATCTGGGCAGTCAGGACAACAATACCTCAAGCAGCCTATTCTAACATAGTTTTCATGTCCCTACAGAGTTAACATAGTTTCTGAAAGTTCTGCTGTACACTTAGATAATGGTTCTGCAAAATGCAGACACCATTCTGAATGCTGATAAAAGGGTGAGCAACCTGATCAAATACAACAGGTGTATGCTACCTCCCCTTAGTTTCGTTTAATATAACATTTGCATTGTCATGGTAACATTGCATCACTGGTTGGTGTAATCATCTGTACATCTGTTTCCCCAGCTGTTCCGTTCGTTGAAGGATGGTCCTTGGAATCACCTGCTGACATAATATTATACAATACTGAATACTTTGTTCAATTTACAACCATACTCGGGCTGTAAAACAAACTTACCAAATATGGAATCAATCGATCGTCTAGGTGACATACTCCTCATAGAATCTGGAAATACAAATGAGAACAAAATCATTCACAGAATCACATCTAAAAGCAAAGATGAATCAGACAGTTATTACATCTCAAATCTGTGTCACAGTAATTTCATGTTAGTTATATAAGCCAAACAAAAAAAACAAATAGCTTTTAAGGCACGATATACCACTAAAAAGAGGTTTAGTAACACAAGCATAAAAAGCATCACCAATATCACTTTTACGGGAACATCTAAACTGGACTTGCTTGTGATGAGAGATTTTCAGAAGCCAAAGTTAGCAAATGAGGTTATGATGAGGCAATGTATCAGCCCAGAAGTCCACTTTAACCAACAAAACAAAATCCGATATATATATATACAAGGAAGCCTGCACAAATATCTTCCTGCAGTATATCAACTTGTACTATATAGATACCAGCTCCTTCAGAGAGTAAGAATAACTCACCCGAATTGTTGCGTAGTGCTTTGACAGCATCAAAGTTTTTGTATGTGTAGCCAACAAAACTTAAATCTTTGGGTGTCAATGATATCTACAAACATAAAACAAAAGTTAGATGCATTTCTAAGAATTATGACAAGGCAAGATAAATTACCTTTTTGTTACAAGACAATTACTTGGACCTTAATTTGCACATAAAATTGAACTTGAAAAAAGATGATTTTCTCCTTGATAAGATACAACAGCACCAAGACAAATTGGACTATTGAGACAGAACCTTCACGATTTACTAGAGTAATGCTGACTCCAACTCTCAAGACAACCTTATGATCCTGAAAAATCTTGCGGAATCGAGCTCAAACCAAACTGTTAAATGTTCACTAGACACACTGTTTAGATGCACATTCAGATTAGCATCTAAGTTTTGTCACATTTGATCATTGTCTCAAAAGGAATGGACAATTTTGGACATGTAAAACTTCAACACTACTAAACCTCAATCCCAAACAAGTTGGCGTTGGCTATATGAATCCTCATTGACCGTGTTTCTTCATCTAAGTTCAAACTCATGTTATCATCATACCAAATAAAAATAAACTGAAAAATAGTTGAATATATATACAAACAATTGTTAATAATAATAATATTAAAAGATCTGTATATTTTTACTGGCATATAAATCTATGATAAGGCCGAAAAATTCCTAGAAAAGCAATAGGTTCAAAATCAACATTATTCTCAACTAGTAGATATCACCTATGTGGGTCTTTTACTTCCATTATACCCGATCTTTAGTTAAGTCAGCACTACTTCCAAGAAATTGTAGGTCTTACGAGACAAATTCCTTCCATGTAATTTTAGGTCTACCACGTTTTTTTAACACTTCACTCACCATAGTTTCACACCTATGGACCGATGCATATGTAGGTCGACGCAGGACGCAGATCGACGCAAGGACATAACCAAACCATCTCAAGCGACCTTCACTTGTTTTATCCTCAATGCATGATACTTGCACCTTCTTGAAAATGTGGTCATTTTTAATTTTATCTAATCTTGTATGACCTTACATCCATCTTAGCTCCACATCTCTACAACACTCATCTTGTGGACTTTAGCGGCCCAATATTCACTACCATATAACATTGCAGGTCTTATAATTTTTCCATAGAACTTACCTTTTACTTTGGTAAGCATCCTTCTATCACATAGAACCCGGTAGCACTTCTCCATTTCAACCATCCTGTTTTAGTTCTAACTTTTAATTGGATTAGTACAAATTGACATGAGGAAGTCATAGTAAATGGACACCATACTATTATAACTGCTACTACTCAGTCCCAAACCACACTATTAATGCATACTAACCGGAACAGATGGATGTCCAAATCCATATATTTTATCTGACTCTATTACATAACATAGGTATTTATTATGTGTTGTTTGACAATTTATACTACAAAAGTCTAAAATGTGAGGTTATCACTAACCTTTTTTCAAAAAATAAGTCTCAAGTGAGGTTATTGTGGTACAGCCTTGTATATCTATGAAAATTTGAAAATTATTTAGACAGTATTCTTTTAATTTAACAAAGTAATATAGATACAGTTTTTAAGAAAATCTGGGTAAACTCTCCCTGCTTCCCTCTTTTGCTCTTTTCTGTACAAGTAGTTCAGTCGTAGAGTTAAGAGAAGGCTGCATAAACTTCGAGAGCAACAAAATTTTAGCATATTTGAAAAGGTATTGAAATATATAAAGATGAGAATTAATGCTTACAAACCTTCCGAGAAGGACCTGAACCAGATCTTGCCGGTGTTGGATGATCCATCTATGAAAAAGCCAGAATGCAAGTTAAAAAGAAAAGCACACTCATGAAGTATAGGATAAAAGAAGAAAATGGAAGAGTATGTGTGCCGAATTATGTGTACCATCCCACTTAAAATTTTGTACTAAAAAAAAAGAAAAACTTCTATTTACTTCATCGTCGTTAACACACCTCCTCATGTGCGAGTAAGACCTGTAATTTAATAGACAGATGGATGAACAGGACGGGTTCCTGCTGCACCTTTTTCTTATTTTCGCTATTTACTAAAAATCTGTCACTGCTTTACTTGTAGATTCGGAGAAGATAGTGAAAATAACTAGAAGTTGCAGTTCATTTATCAGTTGATGCAGGCAGGAAACTTCGTTACAATATCAGAATATTCTTATCAATTGGACAATCAGAGAGCAACTATACAAGAGATCCAAAAGAAAAGTGTATAATTATGCGCGCTTTAGGTACTTAACAAAAAAGAAATGGGTGTCATTGGTTATGTAAGAGATGACTTATGTACACAACCTCGTCAAACTTCATAAAATTCTGAGTGTCCAGCTCCCCATTAACTTCTGGTTTGAAGGCTGCGTCCATTTCATAAAGCTTATCCCACACAATATCCTTGAACCAAGGATGAGCCTGATAAGAGGTCACCTGGAATAAGTTCACCAGAAGAAAGAGTGATGAAACTAATTGGATAAAATTGATTGATATTTTACCTTAATTTGGTTTGCACCTCCTCCAGAGCCAAGTCTATGTTCAACATCACATAGCAACCGGCAAATGAGATCCTTTGCCTCTGCTGACAGTTTGGGATCTTCAGGAAATTTCAGCTGATTTCTCCAATGGACAATCTGGCACCACCACAACACACTCAATCAGGATATGATAGATTAGGAAGAAATAGGCTGCAGAGAGGCATACCGAAGGTGTTTGGTTAAGCTTATAAGCAGGTTTGCTTATATAGTGTTTGGTAAACATGTAAGGTATTTATATGTCAAATGCTTATACGACAAAATCAGTCAAAAGAAAGTCAACAGTTACACTACACTCAGTTTTGTACATGGATGGAAGCAAATCATTGTGCACGCTATACTTCTATTCAAACTTTAAAGCACAAATACATGAGTTAAACTGATGAAAGATCAAGAAGATCAAGAAATCCTAGAAAACCAAGAAAACCAAGAAACACAAGATTGAAATTCAAGACCAAGAAAGTCAAAGAAGCTCAAGTTTGATTACAAATTTCTTCCAAGAATGGGATTTCTTGTTTCTTGAATCCTTTTCTAAATAGGTTTCTTGTTTCTTGATTTATAGTATAGTTGAGATTTAATTTTCTATCATTAGTAGGATCTTTACCCTAGTTCTAGTAGGATTCTAGTTTTCTTTATTCTTTTCCTTATAGAATAGGGATTTTACTTTCCTTGTTTTTATCTATTTCCTTTATAGAATAGAATACGGATTTGTAGTCATCAAAGAAGAGACCTTAGGCCTATATAAAGGGTTCTCATGACTTGTAAAGAGGAGAATCCCATTTTTTGAGCTTTGCCCTAGTTTTGCAGTAGTTATTTTCTCTATTTCTTGTTCTTTATCCTTGTTTTTGGTTCCAAGCAAGGTGGTGATAGTCTTTATCTTGTTTTCAGTTGCGTGTGGTGTTTCTTTATCACGTTTATTGATTTCAAGTGGTGACTTAGGAACTTTATTGGTTCTTGATCATTCAAGAACACGTTTCTTGATTAAAATTCGTTCTAGTTCATACCCAGAACCTTAACTTTCTTTCCATCGTTTCTCCCTCAATATTTACTTGTTTTCAATGAGTGAATAGTTTTTCTCATAGTGCAGATTGTCATCTTTCTACTCGTTTTTGAATCACCTAAATCCGAGACTTATAGCCTGAGATACGTCCGTTTCTTGAATTTGGCCCATCAAATTGCTTCAAGATCAAGATCCTGGTTGATTGGTTCTTTGTTTTAACTTAAAGAATCACATCATAAACTCACTGGGGTCACAATAAACAATCAGCAGTGTTATCAAAAGCGAAAAGCGCAAAAAAGCTCTAAGGTCAGCTGGGGATTTAAGCGCGAATAAAGCATGGGCTTTAATGAAAAAAGGCGCAATGGCGCAAATATGTATGTTAGTCCAAGACTATTAATAATAAGCATGAATAACAAATATATGGACAAAGAAATTGTAAAAACATTACAATAAAGTGAAATATCAATTATCTAGTGTCACATTTTCAAGAGGCACATTGGCAAGGAAAAGTATGGCTTAGGGCCTTGATGATGATATTGAAGCACACATAAAGCGAGGTGAAGCGCTCAACATGTTTTGAGCCTAGCTTCAGGGCTTAAGCACGCTTTAAGCGCGCCTTTGACAACACTGACAATCAGTGCCTTCAAGTATTAGGCAAAAAGGTCACATCAGGTTTCAAGTTGTCTCCACTAATGTGTGAAACAGAAATTAGAATCTCACTCGGACAAAATCTTGTACTATGTGGTAACTTGTACCTTTCAACCTTTGTCCCTCATTTGATTGATTTCAACTATGAAAGTAAAGGGTGAACGATCTTCTCTCATAGCACCTCTACAATACTCTAATCAAACAAAGAGAACACAAAAATATCTAAGGGGAAGTCAGAAAAGCAGGAAATATGCTACCTTCCTGCAAGTAGTTATTGGATCATCGGAGTAGAACGGAGGGTAACCAATGAGCATTTCATACATAATTGCACCAAGGGACCACCTGTATGTTGTATAGTAGATACAAAATGAGAAATGGATAAAGCACAACATGGTTCAATTTTCATTAGAAAAATACAGATATGTAGTTTACACAGATAGTTAAAAGACGAAGGCATTTTTCTCTAGTTCTACCAAGCTAAAGAAAACCCATAAGAGAAATATCTTTGGATATAGTTGTGATGTCATTGAAGTTCCCAATAAACCCGGGTGACACATATTTCATAAAGCATTACAGGACTCACCTTTCTTTAGAAATATAACTAGTAGGTACTTTACGGATGCTTTAACGAGCAGGTAGTTGTTTGATAAGTAAGCAATTAGTAGGTAGTTTATATAATCACTTAGAAGACAAGGGCATTTTTGCAGTTTCACAAACTAAAGCAAAACCATAAGCGCAATATCTTTGAGTGTACTCCTGCTATCACTGGAGTTCCATTAAATCCAGGACATTGAACGTATTTTGTTCAACTTAAGGCTGTTTCGAACAAGCAGATATAACTAGCAGCACCCAAATGTTGCCAAGCGGAATTATAGGGAAGGAATGGGGTGTGAAATAACCCGATTTATAGGGGGGTAAGTGGGGTAAGGGAGATGCTAGGCTGAGAATAGGGTCTTGGAACATTGGGACTTTAACGGAGAAGTCCATAGAGCTAGTTAAGATTCTTAAGAAGAGGAGGATTAATATAGCCTGTGTCCAGGAGACCAAATGGGTAGGACCTAAGGCTAAGGATGTAGACGGGTATAAGTTATGATTCTCGGGTAGGTCGAGGTATAGGAATTGGGTAGGCATTTTAGTAGACAGCGAGTTAAGGGATCAGGTGGTATAGGTTAGGAGGGTCAATGATAGAATGATGGCGATTAAGTTGGTAGTTGGCGAGTTCACTACGAACATTATTAGTGTTTACGCGCCGCAGGCGGGCTTGGACGAGGAGGAGAAGATGCGCTTTTGGGAGGATTTGGACGAGGTAGAAGTTATTTGTAGGAGGGGATTTCAATGGACATATCGGGTCATTTCCGAGGTTATGACGGCGTGCATGGAGGCTTTGACCTCGGGGATAGGAATGGGGGAGGCGTCTCACTTTTGGAGTTCGCTAGAGCTTTTGGGATGGTGATAGCCAATTCGAGGTTCCTGAAGAATGAGGAGCACTTGGTGACTTTCCGTAGTTCGGTGGCTAAGACTCAGATAGACTTTTTGCTCCTTAGGAAGGTTGACAATGATCTTTGTAAAGACTGCAAGGTTATTCCGAAGAAGTATCTTACAACCCGACATAAGCTTTTGGTGATGGATTTGGAGATCAAGATGGAGAGGAAGAGGAGGGTTGTGGATGACAGGTTAAGAATCAAATAAGGAAGTTTGACCACGGCTAGTGCAAATGAGATGGGGGAGAGGTTGATGGCCAAGAGGGCTTAGGGGAGTAGTGGGGATGCGATCGGTATGTGGGACAGGACGGCCTGTTGCACTCGAGAGGTAGCTAGAGAAGTGCTTGGGGTCTCGAGGGGTAGCCGTGGTAGGCATCGAGGGGACGGGTGGTCGAATAGTAGAGTTCAAGAGAAGGTGGAAGCAAAGAAAGGGGCATATGCGAAATTGATAGAAAGCCCATGAGGTGGAGAAGTGGACGAATAGGGAATTGTATAAGACGGCGAGCAAGGAGGCAAAGCTTGCGGTTACGGCGGCAAAAACGACAGCGAGCAAGGAGGCAAAGCTTGCGGTTACGGCGGCAAAAACGACGGCTTTTGAACATCTGTATGTGGAATTAGAGAAAAAAGGCGGGGATAGAAAGTTGTACAGACTAGCCAAGGCGAGGGAGAGGAGGGCCCGTGACTTGGATCACGTGAGGTGCATTAAGGACGAGGACGCCAATGTACTGGTGGAGGACGCGCATATTAGGCGGAGGTGACAGTCTTACTTCCATAAATTCTTGAACGAAAAAAGAGATGGAGACATTGTGCTGGGAGATCTAAAACAATGTGGTAGGTACCGAGATTTTGAGTATTGTAGAAGCATTAAGGTTGAGGAGGTTAAGGGTGTTGTTCGCAGGATGCACGGGGGATGAGCGACTGGGCCTGATGAGATCTCAGTTGAATTTTGAAAGAGCGCAGGCAAGCCAGGTTTGGAGTGGCTGACTGTGTTGTTTAACATCATTTTTAAGACGGCGAGAATGCCCGAAGAATGGAGGTGGAGTATAATGATCCCTTTGTACAAGAACAAAGGTGATATCCAGAGTTGCAACAACTATAGGGATATCAAGCTGCTAAGTGACACTATGAAAGTTTGGGAAATAGTCGTAGAGATGAGGGTGAGAAGAGGCATGTCTATTTCCGAGAACCAATTTGGATTCATGCCGGAGCGTTCGACCACAGAAGTCAATCATCTTATTAGGAGGTTGGTGGAGCAGTATAGGAAGAGGAAAAGAGACTTACATATGGTTTTCATCGACCTCGAGAATGCTTACGGCAAAGTTCCTAGGGAGGTTCTATGGAGATGTTTGGAGGTTAGAGGTGTACATGTGGCATACACTAGGGCGATCAAGGATATGTATGATGGAGCTAAGACTAGGGTACAGATAGTAGGAGGAGACTCGTAGCACTTTCCAGTGATGATGGGGCTGCACCAGGGATCAGCTCTTAGCCCATTCTTATTTGTCTTGGTGATGGATGGACTGACGCGACAAATTCAAGGGGAGGTGCGATGGTGTATGTTATTCGCAGACGACATAGTCCTGATTAATGAGACTCGCAATGGAGTGAACGCTAAGCTGGAGGTTTGGAGACAGACTGTGGAATCTAAAGGGTTCAGGCTGAGTAGAACCAAGACAGAATACTTGGAGTGCAAGTTCAGTAATGGGAGCAACCTTGAGACAAGCGTGGAGGTGAGGCTTGGTACTCAGGCATTCCAAAAAAAGAAATCTTCAAGTACCTCGGATCTATTATCCAAAGGGGTGGAGAGATTGATGACGATATCACACATCGTATTGGGGGAGGGTGGATGAAATAGAGGCTCGCATCTAGAGTCTTATGCGACAAAAAGGTGTCACCAAAACTTAAAGGCAAGTTTTATAGGACGATGGTTAGACCGACTATATTGTATAGGGCGGAGTGTTGGCCAGTCAAGACTTCGCACATCCAAAAGATGAAAGTTGCGGAGATGAATGTGCGGGCATACAAGGAGGGATAAGATTAAAAATGATGATATCCAGGACAGAGTGGGAGTGGATAAGATGCGGGAAGCGATGTTGAGATGATTTAGGCATGTGCAGAGGAAAGACAAATGTCCCAGTGTGAGAGGTTGGCTATGGATGGGTTCAGGAGGGGTAGAGGTAGGCCAAAGAAGTATTGGGAAGAGGTGATTAGACGAGATATGGCGCAGGTGCAACTTACTGAGGACATGACCTTAGATGGGGAGTTGTGGAGGACACAGATTAGGGTAGAAGGGTAGTAGGTAGTCGAGCGTAATCCTACTTACACTTGCAAACTGGTAGTTGTAGTATTATTATTGTAGTCCCGCTTAGCCTATCATACTAATAGGCGCAGTATTGCTTTATAGTCCCTTGTAGTTTGATTTCTGTTGTTATGTGTCCTTTAGTGTACTTTGTTTAGCTTATTTACATGCGTCAGTTACTGCTTACTTTTTTAAAATGCGCTATCATCACTTATTCGCTTTCGATACTAGCATTTTCATACTGCTTTAAATTTTGTTGACCGTTTCTCTTGCTTTGCTTTTGCTTTTAATTATGCTTATGCTCTGTCTTGAGCCAAGGGTCTCTCGAAAACAGCCGCTCTACCTACCAAGGTAGAGGTAAGGTCTGCGTACACTCTACCCTCCTCAAACCCCACATTATGGGATTTCACTGGGTATGTTGTTATATATACACTTATCAATTACGAGATTTGGAGAATTAATTTTACTTGTATCTATTGAATCAAATACTAAACTAGTGGGAGGAAATATTATAATAAACTACCTACTAATTGCTAACTTATCATACAACTACCTGCTAGTTCAAGCATCCGTAAAGTATATTGCTTCCAATCACAGCTAATCAATATTTCCTCCCACTAGTTTAGTATTTGACCCAATAGCTACAAATAAAATTAATTCTCCAAATCTCATACTCCATCCGTCCCAAAAAGATTGTCTTGATTTGGATTACGATGGTCAAACTAACTACTGTTCGGTGTCACTTCGGAAATAAAATCTTTAATTTTTTTGAAATAAAATTTACATATTTAGAAATTACATAAAAAGTACTATAAATCACAATAGTTGACAATTTAAAATATTTAGAAAGTAAAAAAATAATTATGATCAAAGAAAATATATTGACTATCCAAGTAGTAACTAAGACAATCTTTTTGGGATGGAGGGAGTAACTAATAAGCATATATAAATAGAGGAACCACATACCCTCCCGCTCACTACCCCTCCTTCCTCCCATGTTTGCCCTCTCTCTATCCTGGCATAATTGCTACCCCTTAGTCCAGTAACCCCATGTTCCTCAAGCTAGCATGCTCCTCTGTGATACCGTTGAGCTCCTCTCCCCCTCCGCCCCCCTTCTTTGCCGCAGATACACATAGTACAAGAAAGAGGAGAAAGGCAAGGCAAAAATTGAGAAAAATGAATGAAGAGAACAATAAGATATATAAATGGCAGTGGTCCAGGAAAAAAATAAAAGAGTTTTGATGGGATAGAGAACGACTATGATATTTGAGGAATAGCCTGTCGCTCCTCGTTCCTTTTTGGTGCAACCCATGAGGTTCCAGCTTGTATAAAAGATTGGGAGTCATTTGTCAAGAATCATATTATGTTATAGATACTCTACTTTTTGATAAATACTGCTTATATACAAGAGATTTTCCAATTATAATAAAACCTACTTTATCCATAAAAACGATAGTGGTAGAGAAAGAAAGAAAGAAATGAAGAGAAAAATAAAAATACATTTGAGAGAGAAGATAAAGAGCGAGATCAATAGAAGAGAGAAAGGAGGAATATGAGCAATCAGATACGGAGAAATAGATACCAAAATCAATTCATCACTAGTTTTTCAAGTTCTCTACAAAACTAACAAAGGGTCAAATGTATTTTGAGGAACTCCGAACAGGTTAGAACTTATAAAATAATTTAATTTTTATCTGGAACTAAAAGATTGGATAAAATCAAAAGTGACAAGGTATAAATCCTAATCAAGAAAAATCTGCACATAATTTAAAAGACAAGAAACAATGAGACAGATGTCTCACCAACTTCCCTCTCCACGAATAGGGTCAAAGTGTTCCACTGCTAGATTGAAAAATAAGAAAGAAAATGAGAGTAAAGGGTAAGAATTGAAAAAAAAAGATTTATTGTATAGATACCAGGAGTGGAAGAGAAAGCAATAGCTTTCCAAGATAGTATAATATTAGGGAACAAAAAGAAGTTAGTGTTTGAGGCATTCACATTTTTCCCAATTGGAAGTTCTCAAGTGTAATGGTTGGGTACAGAGCTGAAGATGTCTATGACTACCTATTCAACGTGGTATTGATTGGTGATTACGGTGTTGGCAAGTCCTACTTGCTTTCAAGATTCACAAGAATGAGTAGGTGATGAGTTTGCTACCAAAAGCTTGACTGTTGATAATAAAGTCATCTAGGCTCAAACTTGGGATACTGCTGGTCAAGAAAGATATCGTGCCATCACCAGTTCCTACTACAGATGTATTGTAGGTACTTTTCTTGTGTATGATGCCACTCGACATTCCACATTTGAACATGTTGAGATGTGGCTTAAGGAGTTGAGAGATCATATTGATCCCAATGTTGTCAGCATGCTTGTTGGAAACAAATCTGATCTCCGGTTCTAGTGTCGACTGAGGATGGAAGCCCTTTCGCAGAAAAGGGATCCCTCTACTTCATGGAAACTTCTGCCCTTGAAGCTACAAATGTCGATAATGCATTTGCTGAAGTTCTTACTCAAATCTATCATGTTAGTAGTAGAACGGTCATGGAATGGTGAGAATGGAAACGGAAAGTCCCTCCCAAAGGAAGAAATTGATGTAGGTAAAGAAGCATCTGATGTCAAGACTCTGGTTGCTATTCAACCTAGGGCTAATCTGTGCTGCTGTGTCCAGTTCTAGATACACCGATAATGCAAACTTTTCAAGATTACCTTTCATGCAGTTATATTTCATAAGAGCTACCTTTTGGGTTTCCTTTGGTTGGTAGTAAGGAGTGTCAATGTTAGAGAACCTTGTCTAATGGAACACTTATGTAGGCCCTTAATGGCTTAACTATTGAATCATTCTCTCTTATCAAAAAAAGTTAAAAGATAGAATGAAAAGTCTAATCTAAAACTACAGGTCCAGAAGAAAATCTCAAAATTTACAATAGTTTTATCTTCTTTCAAGATAAAATCTCTTATATCTCTTAGAAGCTGCTTCATTTTCTCCAATGGAAGAAAACTCAACTTCAATGAGCGATGCTATTGGTACAACTTCAAAAGATTATGGTGTATCCGTTGATTCTCCCACATCAGTTGTAGGATGGAAATTTGGATTCTTTATATCGACTTAGGCAATCCTCCCCTCATGAGCTAGATTTTGCGGTTAAGTTAGGCCCAAGACCCATTCTTTACATGGTATCAGAGTCAGGCTCATCCAAATTCATTGTTTACCCGATGTTGGGCCCCCATCATATATTGTCCACGCTCTAGATGTCCAGTCTTGGACGTGCGCGAGGGTGTTGATTCTCCCACATCGATTGTGGGATGGGGTTTGGACTCCTTATATGGACTTGGGAAATCCTCCCCTCATGAGCTAGCTTTTGGGGTTGAGTTAGACCCAAAATCCATTCTTTATAGTATCGAACATAACTCAACGTCACTAATCTATGTACCAGCATGTAATGATTGATCCTTTTCACTAAAGAAAGTAACTACAAGAACCACCAGTTTAGAATGGATGAATTCCCATCTGTAGTAGTGTCTCACATAACCATAATGCTCACTCCAACTTTCAAAATATTATTTAAAAAAGGGCAAAGGGGCAAAAATACCCCTGAACTTTATGATATAGAGTAGATTTACCCTCCGTTAAGTTTTTGGATGATTCATGCCCCTGTTGTTAACCAAAGGGCTCAAATATACCCTTTGGTTAACAGACCCAATTTTATAATTTTAAAAATATTTTTCTTATCTCCTTCTTTTCTTAGAAAACGCAAACACCACCTTGTTTAGCTTTTGTCTCTCTGCTTAACCCACCCCACCCATCTCCCAGCTGTAATTGGTCTTTTTCCGATGGAGATGGTCAAGCAAGTTTTTTCCGATTCAGAAAAAAAATTAAAATTGGAAAGAGAGACAAAAGCTAAACAAGAAGCTATTCATCAACGTGAAGCTATTGAAGATGTTCAACGAGCTCGTCGCCTTGATGTTGCTGAAGCTCAAGCTAAGGTCACTTTTTCCAACACCCTTTTCTTCAATCTTTTATTTGATTCTATCTTTTGATTTATTAATTGATTTTGGGAATTGGGTATCTGTCTAATTTGCAGATAGTCCTTAATTTGGTATTAGTTTGTGATCTTTTAAGACCATGATCTATTTTAGTTGTTCTAACATACTGTAATTGTTAGATAGTCTTAAGTTGCTCTCTGTTATTTAAAGTTCGGATGTTGAACAGAGAATTCCACTAAATGAGAATTGTTACAATCGACTTGAAACTATGCATTTCTACCCGAAAGGGCCATCCCCTTTGCATTTTGTTGGATCATCATCTCATATGTCAAATATAGTCACATGAATTTTACCTATAAAAGAAAGTCTCATGAGTTCTGTAAGTACAAAGTTTGGTCTTTTGGGATCTACCATAGATTTCCCTTCAGTAAGATTAGATACAGGGGGAGAGTGAGAATCATAGCATGTTCCCTTCATGTGAGTTTTTTTCTAAATCGGAAAAAAACTTGCTTGTCCATCTCCATCGGAAAAAGACCAATTACAACTGGGAGATAGTTGGGTTGGGTGGGTTAAGCAGAGAGGGTGGGGGTTTAATTAATTACAGGTGACGTTTTTTAAGAAAATGAGGAGATTAAAAAATTATTTTTAAAATTATAAAATTGGGTTTGTTAACAGAACGGTATTTTTGAGCCCTTTGGCTAACAGTAAGGGCATAAAGTATCCAAAAACTTCCCGAAGGGTAAATCTGCTCCATATCATAAAGTTCAGGGGTATTTTTGCCACTTTTCCCTTTAAAAAAAACAAAGAGAGGGTTAAGCAACCTTATTACGGCCTCTACTTGAAAGTTGTGATAGACGGCAATCTTGAGGATCAGGTTTATTTCCTAGAGGGTAAGGTGATGCGTATTCTTTTCAGTAATGGGTGCTAAGGAGTGCAACAATTTGCAAGAAAAAGATACCAGATTAATATATCACTAAGAGTTTTCTCATCAAAATAATATATCACTAGAAAGAGAAAAGGGAGAAAGGTCATGGTAAGATACAAGAAAAAAGGAAAAAGATAAGAATAAGAGAGATGGAAAATGAAAGAGGGAAAAGGGCAGCCCGGTGCACTAAGCTCCCGCTATGCATGGGGTCCGAGGAAGGGCCGGACCACAAGGGTCTATTGTACGCAGCCTTACTTTGCATTCCTGCAAGAGGCTATTTCCACAGCTTGAACTCATGACCTCCTGGTTATTCAAAACAAATCAGCATATGTTCCTCAAGTGCTCTCAACAAACTAACAAAGGGTCATATTTACAGAGTAAAAAACCTGGAAAAACTAGACCTCATATGACAATAAAACTTTTCTCTAACTAGAAGATAAAGATAAATGGGTTCAAGCCGTGGAAACAGCCTCTTGCAGAAATGCAAGGTAAGGCTGCGTACAATAGACCCTTGTGGTCCGGACCTTCCCCGAACCCTGCCCATAGCGGGAGCTCAGTGCACCGGGCTGCCCTTTTTAGAAGATAAAGATAAATCAAACAAGATCAACTACTTATCCAAACAAAGAGCAAATCAAGCTTGATTAAGCGGTAATTATAAGGGATAAATTAAAATGATCAAAGTATGATATAAGATCCAAAAGATAAGTACAAAAAATATAAACTCCATCTGTTTCAGTTTTATGTAACCCTATTTCCTCTTTTGTCGGCTCTAAAACCCCTTTCTAAATTTGGAAATAATTTAACTTGAACCACCTATTTTGCCCTTAATGACAAGCTTTTATAGCCACTCAGATGTCATGGCATGTTTAAGATCACAAGTTTCAAATGTGTTATAGCTACACAAAGGTTATGGACACAAGTTTCAAAGGTCTTCTTTTTCTTTCTTAAACAATGTGCTCTCTCAAACAAGGTCACTCACAAAAAATAATGGAGGAAGTATATTTATCTCAATATCTATATGAAAATCTCAAAATGTATGATGATTTATCTTCATTCATAGATGCATGGCATAAATAATATCAAACTGCAAAGTTCTCATGTAGCTAAGCTTGTACTTACTATAGTTCTCCAAAAGCTCATCTGACCAAAGTAATACTTACCCCATAAAAGTTGTCACAATCATTAATAGGAAGATAACAACTCCAAGACATCAAACAACTTCCTTAGTACTGGCAAAGTTGGAAGCATGCTTCACACATCCAATTCAGGTTATGTTTTCAATCAATATCATTTGCTCTCTCAAACTTCTTATTCTACTATTAAATGTTCCATATCCCTTAGGAGTTGCATCACATACCTTCCCTTCCCTCTCCCCCTCGGCTCCCATAATATTTTCTTCCTCCTGCCTTCTGAAATCCCGGGTTCTTATCTCCCTCCCCCATTCCCCTTCTTTGATGCAGGCGGCCCTCCCATGATGGAACTTGTGGCACTATTAACTATAGCAATAATCAATAATTTTCCCACTTTATACCAAATTTTACAGGCTCTCTACGTTGGAATTTTGGATGCTTTTTGAAAAGATTCATTCATACTAGACATGTGTAAGCAGAGAAGCCAAGATAATCTTAGTAATAATGAAATTTACTGACTATATGCGATAAAAACACTAACCAGTCACACTCCATTCCATATCCCTTCTTCAACAGTACCTCCGGAGCAATATAGTCAGGCGTACCCACTGTTGAAAAGGCCTTTTGAAAGAACAGAAAAAGAGTCATAAAATTAGTGCCAACACTTACATTTAAATTGTGAATTATGAAATAACATAGGTCCAGACAGATGGTCCCAGGGGTTGGCTCCAAACAGATTGCTCCGTTATCCAAAAAACATTAACATAGGTCTCAGGTTAAGTATCTACTTTTTTTCTATAAGCAGGCCTAAGGTTAAGTATCTATGACAGTCAAATCATCATTTCCAATGCAGTGAAAATTCTTCAATCTACTCACACGCAAGCCATCATAACTTCTTGTTCCTGTGATAATTCGTGTTTATATATGTGCAAGTGTTTGGTATGTGATATCTAAAGCTCACAAACAAAAACACCGTGAACGATAATAACCTGACAAGTTACATGATGAGCTGATCTAGCAGAAAATTGCAGCATTTCATATAACACATTGTTATTAATCACCTTTCAATGTCAGACTGTACTCGATAAAAAATGGACCAGCAAACTGTAAATCCTAATGCGGTGCTGATGGATGTATTTCAATTGGAAGTACCCTCTGCCAAAACTTAAAAGGTTAAAAGACAAACCTCCCATGTTTCATGAAATAAGAAGGCATTTCTCACATCCAAATGTCTTTGCCATGGCTTGACTTCATCACGAAATAGGCTGCCATATTATTATAGAGAATTTTTTGGTTTCTTTACTTTAAAAATGCTGATGTCTTAACATAGTACAGCATTTTTCTGGGACTAGTCTTAACTCCATACCAACAAGAAACCCAAATTGCGCCAGAAAATGGTGGATTTGACAAAAAGTCAAAGATTCCCATATAAGTTAGGTAGCATATAAATAATTGAGCTGGAAGTAGGAACAAATTTGACCTAAGCAGAGACCCTTCATGATTTTAGAAAGTCCTAGCCTTTAATTAAAGTTATGTTTTCCTTCTTCAATAATAGAATAACTGCAAAATTTGGCATGAATCCCACAAAATCCAAAGAAAAAGAATCCATTGGTAAAATATCGTACCAATTTCCTCCTATTCATCTGCCAATGCTGAAGCTGCTCACGCGGGCTTCTCCAGTTACTTCCATCATTGGCATCTGGGAAGCTGCTATCAATGTCCATCGGGTCCCTTATATTCTCATCATCCATAGCTTCATTTTCATTTAATGTAGATAGAGTTCTACAATCAAGGGGCTTACAGAGACCAAAATCAGAGAGCTTCATGTGACCAGTTTTGTCCAAAAGAAGGTTGTCAGGTTTGATATCTCTGGATGAAGAAAATGGACAAATACAAATAAGAGACTATAAATTAGTTAAAAGATTCCTACCTCAAGAGAAAACTGTTATAATCACAATATACACAATAAATATACTTAGTCTTAATAAATTTCAAAGCAATAATCTTTACAAGTCAAAAGTAGCTGATGCACCTGTGAATGTAGTTATGCTTGTGAATAGATTCTATAGCTAGGACACTTTGAGCAATATAAAATTTAGCTACACTTTCACACAGTGTGTCTTCTCTCATCAGCAGTGTCATCATGTCACCACCAGGAAGATATTCCATGACAAGGTAAAGATACTCAGCATCTTGGAATGAGTAGTATAATTTCACAATACAGTGGCTGGCCACTTCTGCCAGCAGGTTCCTTTCTGCTCTGACATGCTCCACCTGCAACATATGCAAGTTTTCAACATGGACCAATGGGAACTATAATAAATTTAAACATCTCATAATAATACAGTCCCACATGGAAAAGTGACCCACCCACCCTTTCTGAAAACCACCCCACGTTATTGAGAACGAATAGGAGTTCAGCTCTCATATACAGCCAAATGAGGATCTCCTTATTGATATGGTAGTAGTAATATCCAACATTTGATATGACGCTTGATCATTTCCATTAATTTAAGGAAATAAGGTCCAAATTATCAGCATAGACCTCTCACTCTCGAGGAAAGGGGGCCCCAGAAAAAGGTCAACTTGACTAAGTGTCAAAAGAAAGCTTTTAATCTACGAATATGTGGGAAAGGTAAGGTCCCTAACATTCCAAAAACCACACAGCGCCAGAATCTATGCTATAAAATTCTCCAGCACATCCAACAACAACAACAACATACCCAGTGTAATACTACAAAGTGGGGTCTGAGGAGGGTAGGATGTACGCGGACCTTACCTCTACCTTTGTGGGCAGAGAGGTTGTTTCCAATAGACCCTCGGCTCATAAAGATGTAGTCAATCCAGGATACAAGAAAATAAGACATCAAAATATCCAGATAAAGAATAAATGGAATAATACACATAAGAATAATATCTACATACTACTACTAAGAAAAATGGAATAATACACACAAAAGTTTGTTATTTTGAGATATTGAGAACAAAATCTATCAACATACGAGAAACAAAGCAAGAAAACAACGAAAGCCCGCAGAAGAATTTTGTTTCTTTACGGGAAGAGCTAAGAGCTGTGTATCAGGAAATAAATATGAGTAACCTACAAAAGTCACAAGTTGAGATTTTGATGAAGATTTGATTTAAATGCCAAAGTTTAGTGATATTACACATGATGAAGCCATAAGAGACATTTTATATAGACGATGAAAAAGATTTTGAGAGGATACTTCGAATAGTTGAGTGGCTATTGACCCCCGACTGAGGTGTACCCCAAAATCACACATGCTGGTGCGGAAATTAAGTTGATCCAAATAAAAAGCAGCTTAGTAAATGCACCCCCAACTATTAACACACCCTCGCCTCTAGTGTAAACTTACGTTTTGCAGGCATACTTAGTCTTGACTATACTACGGCTTGACATCTTTCCCGAACCGATCGAGTGGATACTGAACGGATGTCGTGATGTGCACACGACTGAATGTCAATGCCAAGAAGGAAACCTCCCCAAAAAAATGAAAAGCTTATGTCTAAAGCTACGGGAAACTAATGGAATTTCAAAAAAGATTTACTACTCTCTCCCCATTTTATGTGACAGACTTTCTGTTTTAGTATGTCCCAAAAGAATGACACATTACTCTTTTTAGAAACTATCTAATCTTAGCATTCCCATTTTACTTAAAATGACATGTCTTGTTAGAACTTAATATAAAAGTTTATTTTTGTAAGGAGACGCGAGTTGGTGTTAACGATAGGTTGGATGTTTGGAGACAGGCCCTAGAGTCTAAGGGTTTCAGGTTATGCAGGAGTAAAACCTCTCCTCTTCTTGCTTTAGTAGTATTATTTAGTTATCGCGTAGTTTCTTATTCTTCAATGTGTATTACTATCAGTTGCTACACTTGTCTTGTAACTTGATATTTTGTTGTTTTATTTTTGTTACAATATTGCGGTACATTTCTTTTGAGCCGGGAGTCTATCCGAAACAGCCTCTCAACCTCAGAAAGGTAGGGGTAAGGTCTGCGTACATCTACCCTCCCCAGACCCCACTTGTGGGATTACACTGGTATGTTGTTGATAAAGGAAATGACAAGGCAAGTGGAACTATCACCAGCGCTTAATTAAAAGGATCATTTTGGTATTTTGCATATATTTAGCATACATGTCAAAAGTCTTCTTTAAATTTTAAAGTCGTTGTCCACTCAAACACCTTCACATAAAATGAGACGGAAGGAATATATGTTTTGACTTGAGTTTAATGCTGCAGTGTGAAGAGTTTGGTTTGCTAAAGAATGATTTTTTTTATCTTGAATGTTGTTTTCTTCAAATACTTGTCCCAGCGGTATTTTTATCCCTACTTCATCTTCTTCATACTTACAAATTCCAAGGAGCATCTAGGTGCTACAGCTTGAGAATCACTTCTTATTACCATTGGTGAGTCCCACTTGTATCAGGGTTGGCAGTAGAGTTTTGCTTACTTCTTTGCTTATCTGGGTTGTGTCCTGATGATTTTATTGTATTTTTTTAGAAGGGATCTCATTGTATATTTTGATACTTAGAGACTCCAAATTGTCCTTGCAATTAGCTATGTCTAATTTGTAAGCTTGATCCCTTGATGGGACGCGCGTATTGATTTGGGATTTTCTATTGTCGATGTCTTATAAATGAGATGCATTTTGACATATTGGTGTCTAATATGGTACTTAGATTATTACAGGGGTTAAGGGATAAGGGTTCATTCGATTGGGATATGTTGTCACATGCCGATCATGGTTCCCTAGTTTGGCTCGTGACATGCAACACCACAGAAAGATATAATTTCATATTCACCAGAAAGAGATTATGATGATGCGAATCTTTAGGACATCACCAGCGTAATCTGAATTGGTAGCTCACAAGGAACTAGAAAAGTTGTTGGATCAGTGATAGGAAACACTATTGGAGAAGTTGCACAAAGAATGACATGAACAATGGACATAAGAGGCGGTGTCGTTGGAATGTCCAACAAATTATATGTAGTCCCTCAAGAATGGTCATGGGAAAGAAACACTTCACAATTGTTGAAGTGCGTCTGTGACAATCTCATCTAAACGCGTAAGCAAGAGAGAGCACACAACTATTTATTTTATAATATTCTCAACACGCCCTCTCACGTGCTTGATTATTTTTTAGAGCCAAGCACGTGAATATTTTTTTTGATAAAGGGTGGTAGTGAACTTCGAACTCAGACCTCTGCCTGCTCTGATACAATGTTGAAGTGTGTGACCATCTCATCTAAATGATTAAGATGTTAGAGACAGCACACATTTTTATTTATTTTATTATATTCTCAACAATAGGAACTCGCCAAAAGAGGCTTAGTGTCGTTAGAATAATAACGGTAAAGAGGTGTAATGCCGAAGGAACATAGCGAAGAAAGACACACTAACAATAGAACATACAAGATAGAGAAGACTTTGAAATTTTAATTACATGAAATGAGGAAATTTCTCTTTTTGTTAAGTGAAATGAGGAAAGTTTCTTAAATATTTGGGATTCTTTATAATGCATCTAAATCTTCATATTCGAAATTATGGTTTGAACAAAAGAAAAGAGAAAAGTAAAGCTATTTTGAAAGACAAAACTGCTAAGCTATAAGTAGAAAACTCCACAATCATTTTTTATTGGTAAAAGTACTTCATTGATATACAGAAACAGTAAATGCTGTAAAATTTCATAATCATTTTTTATAATAATTATCATGAGAATCATTAAAATACTATATGCAATATTCTTAAGGATTTCCTAGAGTTTACATTAGAGGTACTGCAGCCTACTAGGATAATTTTTCTTGGAAACCAGTCTCTCGAAAACATAAGCGATTGACATAATGAGAGGTCTTTGCATCAAAGTTGGTCTTTCTTAAGCGGTGCATCAAAGAATGTTAAACTCATTATATCAGAAAAAATCAAAAGCCTTTGTTATTGTTCTCTAATCTCACCGTCGGAGCAACCATACGCCATACCCCCCCCCCCCCCCCCGAATAAAGGTAAAGAAAATAGAGTAGAAAGTTTAAAGATAGTTGCTTCACTACACACACACATACGAAAGAAGTAGCAAGATATGCTGAACTAGGCCACTTCTTAAGAACATAGCAGTGCATCACCAGCATCGGTGACTTGTAATGTCCAGCACCATCTTAGTGCACTCACTTCGAACTTACATCCTGTTCTCTTTTTTTTATTGATAAGTACCAACTTACAATCTGTGTGAGCACTCACTTCCTAACTGAGGTTTCTTACCAACATAAAATGCATACTTTACCTTGTCATGCGTAGCACCATTGCGCTTGACTACTCTTACTAATAAAGTTTTACTTACATATCCCCAAAAAAAAAGTTACATAATTCGCCAGAGAACTCACAACAAATTTATGAAAGTAGGCACACGATGAAAACTCAATAAAGAAAAAAGAAGAATATTTCTCCTCACCTGTCCTCTTATGAGCATTTCAGATTTCTTCAATTTCTTCATAGCATAAATATTGCCTGATTTCTTCTCCCTGCATAAACGCACCTGCAGAGCAAACGTATCATTATTATATCTGAATCAGGAATAGTATTCGTGGATTGATTGATTCAGATTTAGGGAAACCATCCTTCTATACAGAAGATGTTATTCCCAACAGGCGGACACAGGACATGATAAATTAATTTATCATAGCTTAAGTAGTGGGTATCGGAAGTAGAGAGCCAAATTTGATTTGATCCTCCATGAGTTTGAATGTGTCTACCAACTTTAACCATGGAAGTCAAATGTGAGCAATATGGGGCAAGAAAAAATCTTCAAATAGAGAAGAAGATCATTCTGATGTCTGCAATCGGGTTTTTTTAAATCAATGACATTTTCTCAAAGATCATTCTGATTTTCATGAATTTTTTATCACACACTAGGGCAGGCGATCCTCTAGGTACCAATTTTTCTTATTGGTCCTCTTGTACCAATATCTGATGCAAAATTATGTATGTACCACACACCAAGAAGAACAAGAGTGGAAAAGTGAATTACTTGGATTAATTGCATTAAAGGGAGCAAGATCTAAATTTTGAAAGGGAGTAATATGTATATCTGAAAAAGACTTTAACATGTATGTTATCACTAGAGAATTTTTTCACGATTATGTGTTACTTAGAAACCAACTATATGTAATATTCTATAGTGAGTATAGATTGACAAATGAGAGATAAGCAAAGCAAACTGCTGCGCTGTTACAACCAGTTAAACTACAATGATAGGGTAAAAAATATTTAAATTATAAAGTATATATTAGCTAGATCCTTACTAAAGTAAGTCGAACCTACCATCTTGCTTGATATGTTAATAGAGAAAGCTTCATGATATAATGTCATTTATACCCCTTGGAGCAATTGTTTTCCAATATCACCCCTTTTCGCCTTATATTTTCCCCATTATCCCCTCTCCTTCCACAACCCATCCCCTGCAACCAAACCACATTCACAACATACCAGGTAACTCTGTCCACCAAGGCTTGGACAGATATGAAGAAATCATCTAGTGTTTTTACCTCCGCTGGTATTTGAACCTGAGATGGTTCTCAACCCACTTCATTGACCAATAGACCATACCATACCCTTGGGTGCCAAAGCTACATAGTTACAAAGAAACAATATACCCAAAATGATTCTAAATAATATACACCGTATTTACATAATATTCTTTTGATCAGGCTCTTTAGTTATTTAAAAAAATTTGGAGTCTGTCGGACAGCCATTAGACCATCCCAGCACCATGATTGGTGGCTGATAACCATCCTCTACTGCACCAAGACCCCCCTTAACACTGAGGTTCACTATTTCCCATACAAAAACAGACAATACATGCTGGCTGGAGTACAACCTTGCAGACATAGAAGGCTTATGAAATAACGAAATCATCTTGATTTACAGTCATGCATTGTCCTTCAATGTCTTGCAAGACTACAAAAGTGAGAGCTAAGACAGCAAGCTTTTCCATGACTTTCTGTCATCAGCTTGTCCATAACCAAGAATTTATATGAACATAATGCAAATGAAAATGGAAATAAAAATCTCATGAGATAAACTGAAGAACTACTTATATTTGCAACAAACAGATTACTTTGTTTAAATGGTGAATGGTCACAAACCTCGCCAAAGGCTCCTCTGCCAATAATTGTTAGAAGCTCAAAGTCATCCACGCAAATCTTGTGCCTCCTCAGCCTCATATACTCTGTCTCCTTCTGCTCTAAATCCTTGATCAGATTCACTTGCTCCTCTTTAGGCACATCTGAAGATGCTAGCTTCCTCTCTAGAATCCAGCGCCTGTGTTTGGTCAATGTTGTGATAGCAAGCAAGACATATTAAAATCTATCCGAAGTAAGACAACTTGGGGCATATGTAAATATGCAGTAGTTCACTCCAATAAACAATTTAGATAATGCGTTCTCTAAGTCATGAATCTTTGTCTTCACAACCTGTTCTTTTGGTGTAAGAAAGTTTAGTAGAGAATATGGATCAGTTTATGGATTTTTGGGACTCACCTTGGAATATACATCTAGAATCTATTGTAGGGGTTGTCTGATTTTGTGGTACTTTTATGTACCTTCTTGGTACCTTTCTTGATAATATTTTTACCTTATCCAAAAAAAAATGGTTGACCTGCCCCGGAAGCTAAATGAGCAAGTCTGTCCAACATCACTATAAGAAATTTGTGTCCCCTACTGTTCTGCCCAACTTTCAACCTTCTGTGCTTTTTCCCCTTTACTTCTTCCATTAATTCACTTAGATATTGACCATTCTTTTCAAAGGAGTTAAGACAGTTCTGCAGCAATCACAATGTCAATGGGTACTTCAAGAATAAAAATTAAATAAGATTTTAAGAAGAGCACAAGCAGATAAGACAGCTGAAGGGTTTTCTGTGTCAAGAGAAGAACTGAGAAAGATTGGCTTACAACTACAATAATATGAACGATGTGTATGCTTTAAAAAAGTTAGGTCAATGTGTGTCTCCAGATTCCTAGCATTATAATAATTAAGTTCCAGACAATGAAAATCCATTTGTTCCGGAAAAGGAAACTGAAATTAATTCTAGCCTCCCAGACAGAAGCATTAAGAAGTGAACCAATTTCTATTCACACCATACTCCTACAACCTTGTGATAGTTGTAGTTGAATTAAGGTATCCGTTTAAACACCCCACCAAGAGAAGACGAACAACCTAGTCAAAAGCTACTACTAAAAGAAAGATACCTAAGCCAAAAACGCACAAACTTAATTAATTAACTCTTTTATATAGTTCCAGCAACGAAGACATAGAATTGAAGAACATAAATACTATCAATAGATCTCGAAGCGAAGCAGCTATGAAATCAACCTAATTAACTCACAGCAACAAATTAGGTACCTCTGTTTGCGGTCCTGAATGCGTTTCATCTGAGACTTGTAGTGATTCTCAATAAATTGCTTAGCAGCAGCAACTTTCTCCATTGTTAAGCTAGAACCAAGAACTTCTTCTTCACTATGTTGGTGTTGTTCTTCCTCCATCCCTTCTCTCTCTAAACCAACCTCTCTCTCTAGAATTTGTATGTATATATATATATAAGTATATATTTATTGGAACGAGGAAGGAAGAGGGTGGGAGTGAAACCTCAGAGACGCAGCTGAGACTGCATTCATTCAGCAGTATATGCGGGACGGGGTCGGATCCCCTGCACCTGACAGCTCCACTCTACTAATATACAGTTGACACTTTCACAACTAAATTTATTGCCTTCCCTTTGGATTTGACTCTATATAATTGCAATTTACTCCCTCCGTGTCAAAATATTTATCATGATTTTCATTTACATATTTATTAAAAAAATATTAATTGAAAAAAATATTTGACTATTTTAATTTTATTTATATCTTAAATTATAATCTCTCTTCGTTAAATATTTACTATATGTGTCATAACTGATGTATTTGTTATAAAATAATAAAACTAGAACAAGAATATTGTGAAGAAAGAGAGAAGAGAGGAAAGTTTTTTATTTCTCTTGAGAGATGTTAATATAATGAAGGAAACATTAGTATTTATAACAGAAAACTAATTTGGTCTCAAAGTTACTAACCCTAACTTTCCTTATAGGGATAGACATTCACAATAATAAATAATATTTATAACTCTCCCATATCTATTTGGTAGATAATGTACCTCGTTAAAACCTTAATAGAAAAAATTTAGTGGAAAAAGTTCTAGTGAAAGAAAAAGAATAAACATTTCTAATAATACGCATTTTGACTGCCTCGTTAAAAACTTGCAAGGAAAACCCTGTGGAACAAAACCTTATAAGGAAAAAAGAGTACATCGCGTATTAACTCCCCTGATGAGAACATCAATCTAAAACTTGAATCTTCACAATCCAATCTTGTGCACCATATTCTCGAAGTTGCAATTGGTAGAAATTTGGTGAACAAATCTGTTGTACGTTGATATCATCATTCTTTTGGAGATCAAGTGTGAAGAACAACTTTGGTGAAATATGTTTTGTTCTATCCCATTTTACGAATCCTCATTTTAGTTGGGCTATGTATGTTGTTGCATCTTCAGTCTTTGGATAGAGTTGCATCAGCATATAATATTGTCGAAATCACTCCAAGTACATTCCTGACTTGCTTTATAAACAGTTATTATATTTATATGATTTGATTGTCATGTAGAACAACATCGTATGACTTTAATCCCTCATAGTCATAGCAAAATATAGAAATACATCAATTGCATAAGATGGCACTTCAGGACCAAAGAGTTCTGCAAGTTTCTCATTTCAACTTCTTTCAGCAAATAATTTATTGTCTTTGGAAATTCTTCGAGAGTTCGAATAATATTCAAGTAATCAATTTACTTTCACGATCTCAAATTCCATTTGTGCCGTGAGGGCACCTACCCTAACTCATAGGCGAACCCAACATACATCATACAATAATGCGAAATTAAATGCGGAAGATAAAGATATAAAGAAGAAGTAATTTAACAAGTCTTATAATAAATACAGAATCTAAAGAAAATCCCCGATGGTCCGGTAGTCATTAGTACAAGCTCTAAGTATGAATACAAGTCTGAATATAGCAATACATCAACTATCTAGAAATAACAAGAACATAACATAAAGATAGAAGAAGTTCCAGTGCCAGGGAAAAAGCTGCAGCTCACCCTAGACTCCAATAATCACACTCTCCAAGGCTGTAGATCAAGCTGCTCTTCCGTCTCCTGTCTCGGTACCTGCACATAGAGTGCAACAAGCGTAGAGTGAGTACGGGAAACACATGTACTTAGCAGTATCGTCAACCGAGCCTAGCTGTAACGGTGGCAAGGGTTGGTACTTTCCGATACCTCTCTACTAGTTAGTTACTAAAGCATAAAATAAATTAGTTAACCAACTTAACAGTAAGTCTACAGTTCGATAGCGCATAAGTACTTTCAAGTTCTCAAATTGTACAAGTGCAGCCTAAATCTCGTTTAGGGTGTCTAGATCCATCAAGCCTTTCTACTCAAGTCTCACAACAAGGTTACACATAAACTAGTTGTATTCCTTTTATCAGCCTAAATATCACAAGTGTAATAGAATTCAATCTGAGCACATACAGTAACAATCACATATCATAATATAAATCTATGCAATGTAGAATGATATGTATGAATGCAAGTGGCCATATGTACCCGGTATACACACAGTGGTGCAATAGTTGTCACGTGACCCATAGGGGAACTCATGAGGTCCATATACCCATCCAATCCCATAGGATACCAACTCGAGGACTGCATGTCATAATCAATCATCACTCTTGAAATCATGTACCATATCCCTTATTATGACTTCCCAAGCCTTTCTCAGCAATATATATCAGTAAGCCAATGCCAATTATATCATGTATGAATGAGATGGATATGTGTACACCATGTAATCAGCATAATAAATATTTATTAGTTTCTATTCAAGTGTTTAAACAAGATGTGGAGTAATAAATGCATGGCAAGTAAAATCATAATATCATATCAAGTAGTTACAAGACCAAGTAAACAACAATCATACTAACCTAAACGGATTTATATGTCGCGCCCGTGGCCCAAAGGCTAAACATATAAACTCCTTCATATGCATTGTTCTACTTCATTAATTACCCAATTAAGGTTCACATGTACCCGTATTAGTGCTTGTCACCTCACTAATACAGGACTCCCAAGTTCCCATTACTCCCATTATTTCATTACATAGCATACCAACACATAAACTCTACACTAGAGTCTAGAAAGTCTTAACTTGCTTGAATCGAGCCGATGAACTCATGTAGTCGTTTTTCCTTTCGCTGAGCCTCCTCACGAGCCCACTCTGATAAATCATATCAAGTATATGAGATTACAATCTAACATCACCATAATCCATCAAGCTAGGTTACAAATGAACCCGGGCCCATATTTATCAAAATATGAACTTTTCTACCTAATTAGTACTAATACATGCTAGATAGTCATAATTCCAAGTTAATTTAACAACGGACCCCAATTGGGTCCTCAATTTCATAGATTGACAAAAGCTCCAATTCTAACCCTGGAATTTTTTTCCAATTCCCAAAAGGGATTAAAGCATGCAATTGGTCAAGTAAGCATCATCTACTAGTCTAATACATCACTAGTTTACAATATTAGCAACAATGAATCAATAATCAATCTCCAATTATAACCCTCTTATTCTCAACAAAGACATTTCCCTCATTTAAGAAACATACCTAAGATGGAAACTTAACTAATACACCATAATTAAAGGGGGAGGGTGAGATTATACCTCTATAGATGAACTTTCTCTTGGAACCTTCACAAATGTCCTACTGGTCGAGATCCAATCCCAAGGAGATTATATGAGGGATGAGAATAGCTTCTAGGTCATTAAACATTTATAACCCGAATAGTGATTCCGCCTGAACGGATTCGACTTCGTTGGAGCGGACTCGCTTCGGTGGAAAACTCATCTGCTGAGGCGAGGTCACTTAAATCCCGAACCATCACTGGGGCAGAAGCAACCTTCGTAGAGGCGCACACACTCGAGCGAGGAACCCATCTACTAAGACAGATTCTCGTCTTATGGAATATCCTCGCTTTGGCAAGCAAGGCCTCCATTGATGTGGACTCGCTGAAGCAGAAATAAAGAAACTGGGGCGGACACCAGACACCAACAATACCCAAACTCCCCAAACTTTCTGCCAACCACCCGAAACACTCCCGGGACCTCCAGACACAAACCAAACATGTATTCCTACCAGACAACACATTCCATACCTACTCGCGCACTTGAATTTCTCGAAAAAGGTCTCTAAGGCTCGAGTTTGACTAAAGTCAACTCATAAGTTCTAATTCCACAATTTTACAACCTAACCCCAAAGCATACCGGGTTGCCTCAGTTCCAAAACTGAAGGCTCGACTAAGTCATAAATGTCATTTCGGAGCTAATGGAACCAATGAAATTATGAACAGAGTGTGTTTACCAAAAAGTAAACTATGGGTCAAACTCTTATATTCTCTTAACTCAAAATTTCTCAAACTTAGAAAATGGGCATGAAACCTACTCAATTGCATTGAGAACCGTGCCACCCATCCCCGCAAGTCATAAGCAAGCTAATAAGGACTCAAAAAGGTAATTTAGGGATTTCTAGGCAAAATAAGCAAAATGACTTCTTGCGTCGTTACATCAGGTACAACTAAAAATAGCATTCGTCCTCCAACAGTAAAAGAATGAAATACCTGGACTCTCAAATAGCTTGGGGTAGTTATCCCGCATATCATACTCGGTCTTCCATGTAGCTTCCTCCACTGAGTGATTCCTCCACTGCATTTTCACCGAAGTTATCTCCTTGGACCTCAACTTCCGAGCTTACCTATCGAAAATAGCTAAAGGCTTCTCCTTATAAGTTAAGTTCTGGTCCAGAGTCACCGAATCCCATCTAAGCACATGAGAATCATCAGCCACATACTTCCTCAACATCAACACATGAAACACAGGGTGCACACTATATAATCCAGGAGGTAAAGCCAACTCATAGGCCAGTTCACCAACTCTTTCCACGATCTCAAAAGGATCAATAAACTAGGTGGGATGGGATTTGGGGGGACGGGGTAGGGTTTCGGGATCGGGACATGGCGGGCCAGGATAGGGGGACGGGAAGAGATCCCGTCCCATCCCACATCCCGTCAAAAGAGGGGATGAGTTTTGGAGGGACGGGACGGGCCAGGTCGGGTCGGGTAGGGGGATTTGAGGGATTTTAATTTTTTTTAGACACTTAATTTTTTAAAAATATATATTTAAACACTTAAATAATTGAAAAAATAGTTAATAAAAACATCTCAATGTTGTTTTGTACCTCTTATATTATTTAATAGAAATATGATTTTTTGTAATACAATTTCAAAATTGCAATGTTGTTTCGTAGTTCAAAAGTTGCAAATCACATAGTAAAATTGCCATTAAAAAATACATATTCAACCATACTCTTTCTAATTTCCTCACAATCTCTTGAAGATCTTCTGTCGGAATTAGAAGTAGTTGGTCAAATTATTCGACGTCGCTTTCTGCTCCATCGGATAAGATTTCGTTGTAGTTGTAGTCGTCTTCTTCATTGATCTCTGGTTGACCTCACCTTCTACACTCCGCTCTAATCCAATCTCTGAATAAAACTGCAATATCCAAGCTGTCTCCCGCCAATAAGTGTCTGTGCTCTCCTATTTGAAATCTTCCAGCATAAAAAACGCTTTCAAAAACTGTTGATGATGCTTGAATATTCAACACATCTCAAGCCATCTTTGATAATGTCGGAAATGTCTTCTCATTCTCCCTCCAGTATTTCAGCAAGTCTTCACGTCCATCTTCATTGACAATTTATTTGTATGGTACAATATCTTGCAAAACATAAATATCAAACTCCCTAATTTGTGAAGAACTTGAACCACTATACATTCTATTTCTAAGGCCTTGAATACTAGAAGCAGAAACAACATGTATTTTATTAGGTTGCAGTGAAGTAGAAGAAGATGGTATAGACGCCAGTTGATTATTTACACTTTGCTCTTGGTAATACATATATATATATATATTTTGCATTCGGTGTGTATGCTAAACATGACTTCTTCTTTAGTTGGTTCGTAAGTTGGTTCTTCAGTTGAGTCTGTTGGAAGTATTTCTAAGCTTTCATAAATCGTTTCAACAAGTGCTTTACAACCGTCTAATTTAATAGTAGGATTTAATACATCACCAATAAAATAAATAGTGGGAATAGGAAAAATATATATTTTTTAATTTTATAAACACTTTTCTAATAGCTGGCGCGTAAGTTGGTTTTTGCATATATTCATTAAGTAACAAAAATATTAGAGCTATATAAAATAACATAGATGAAATAGTAGGATAATAAATTCCAAAAACATCCTTAGTACCTAGAAAAAAATTCTCTAAAAATACAATAAGTTCCAAAATTTTATCTCAATCATCATCTACAAGCATATCCGTTGGATTTTGATTATGAGTATTAAATAATAAAATTATAGCCCTTTTATACTCGTGAGCAACAAGTAATTGTTCATACAAAGAATTCCACCTAGTCGCAACTTCTTCTGAAATTTTTCTATAAGGTAATCCACAATCATGACAAGTTTTTTATACTCTTTGCATTTTGTATTTTATTACCTTTAAAATAAAGTTTATAGTAAATTGTACTTTATCAAGGATGTCTTTAAAAAGTTTTAGGTCATCCTTTACAACTAAGTTATAAATATGACATGCATATCTAATATGATTAATATGGGGAAAAGATTGAGTAAATCAAGTTTTTAAAAGGTTTACAACATAATCATTAGAAGCAACATTATCTAACGTAATAGTTATAATTTTATCAGTAATTCCATAATATTCACAAATTTCATGAATATTTCTTGAAATAAAATATTCAGTGTGCCTATCATCAATATATCTATATGCTAATATACGTTTTTGCATAGACCAATTCTGATCTATCCAATGACATGTAACAGTTAAATAATCATTACCGTTAGTACTACGGCCTATGTCGGAAGTGATAGCCACTTTGCCATTAAAATGATACAATGCATAACGTAAATATTGTTGATATTCATGCACAAATTTTAAAACATCTCTTATAACATTTGATCTTGGAAAATCGTTAAAAGCAGGATTACATGTTTCTCGAATGTAATGAATAAAACCAGGAGAGGAAGGAAATGAAAAAGGCAAACCCTTCACAACAACTAATTTTGCTATATTTTCCCTATCTTTGTATTTATCATATTTAGGACTTATAACTCCCTCCGTCATCGGGTTAATTCGGCCCTGTACTTGGTCGGGGACACTATGTGAACCATCTCCCAACTTAGAAGGCATTTGCACACCCGATTTTTCAGCCAAGTATTGGTAATACCTTACTTTGTGAGAGTTTTCTACATGTCTCATTAAACCTCCCGTCCCACCTTGACCTTTTCCTGTTTTAAATTTATAAACTTCACGATAAATTTTACAAATAGCTAGTTGATTAGGAATGTCCCTATCAAAAAAATCTCATGCAGGTGATTTTAATATCTGTTGTCTTTGTCCTCGACTTATACTATGGGGAATATGAGACATTCCAGTTTCAGCCTGAGACTCAGTCTAGCCTAAGGTGGAGGTGCACTAGTGGGTGTGTTATCTAAATTATCTTCTCATTAATTTTCTAAATTAAAGTCAGTTTCAGATGCAGAATATACCTCATGATCTAATGGTCTATTAATTTTAACATTAAAAAAATTAGTTTCATCTACATGAGTGAAATCATTGTAATTAGGATTACTAGAAGATGCACCCTTACCCATGTTACCCCTAGTACCTCTACCAAAAAAACGTCCACTTCGTTCAATTATAATTATGTAAATAAATAATTAAAGTTAATGAAATTAAGTACGATAATTAAAATTAAGTAACAATAATAATTTAAAGAAGAAACGAAGGTACGAAACGCTGACGTAACATCGACATGTAATCGAGGTTGAAAATTGAAACTTTGCTCGATGATCCTCAAGCTAGTTGCCAACTTCACTCCCAATTTTTGAACTTTGATAGAAATTAGCAAATAAAATATAATATTTAGTGTACAATGTAGACTTGTAGAGAGGGAGAGAGAGAGAGAGATTAGAGAGATGGTAGGAAGATTTGTGAGAAGAATGAAAAGAACAATGAGGTATTTATAGTTGAGAAATAGGATTAAAGTATAATATACTAACTTAGGGGTCAAAATAAATATTAAGGGGGTAGGGGGGTTTGGGGTGTGGGGGGATGGTAGTTATTAGCCGTTGCCAACGACTAAAATCTAAATTTAGTCGTTGTGCAATGACTATTTCTGCAAGGGGGGACGGGGCGGGTCATGCCAAAGGGGAGGGGGGATCGGGACGAGCCCTAGTCCCGTACCAAGTTCGATCCCATATTGAATCAATCACCTTATTATAATTTCTGGTTCCGCCACTAGTTAGACATGACATCTTTTCTCCCACGTCCACCAAGTTTGAAAATGCCTTCAACAATTCTCGCGGATGACGGTAATCACCCCATTGTTGTGGCCATTGATAAAGACAAGCACAACCCTTAGGCTGTGAAATAGGCGGTTGATCATCTCGTGATAAGCAATCCAGCTCTTGTTTTGGTCCATGTTAGGATGAAGAACTCACCAAATTGTAGGTACTCTCATCCTTTCATCACATTTTCAGTTTTATCTTCTCTTGGTCATTTAATTTGATTATTCAATTTAATTAAGAATGCGTGATTCCAATGTACATACTCTCATCATGATATCTCATACAAAATTTCCTAAGTTGTTACGCTAATATAATTTTCTTTTTAAAGAAGTTGGATTGGAAGTTTATGTCTATTGCGGCATTCAAGCTAGGCATTGAATGCAGAGATGGAATTCGGTTGGGTGGGGCGGGGCGGACCAGAGCTTCTTATTTTTTAGGGAGAATTTATCAAATTTGATCAACCATTAATGAGTAATCGTATGTAGGAGGATTTGTTCAGGGAGATGCAACAATAGTACTTCAAGATCCGTTACGTGTCCAAGGACTTTTGTTCTTCTTGACATCTGTTATTTTGACACAAATCTTTTTGGTTCTTAAAAAAATAGGTCGAGAAGGTTCAATTGACCGAAATGAATTTTTAGATTCTCATATTTATTGACATCATATGACTGGGGAGCTCTTATATGCAATGGGACAGGGGCGGGCTATGCAAGGACGAGATAAAATTTGAGAAAAATGGTAAACAAATTGGGGGTGATCCTCTATCCTCAATTAGATTGAAAAAGCTGCTTGTAAGCGTGATCTTCTATCCTCTCTATTTCTATCATCAGAGAATAAATCTCATAGGGCACTCTTAGCCAGTGTCCAAATAAAGTGATTTCATTCCTTAAAGCTCAGAATGTGGTAGAGAATTATGTCTTTCCTATTTGGCGTATGTTCGTGATACGAGTGCGGAGACTCCTCCATTGGAGTCAGTTCTAGTAGTTCAAGAGTATCCAGAGGCGTTTCTCACCGACCTTCCCGATGTTCCACCAGATCGTAATATTCATTTCTGTATTGACCTAGAGCCGAGCGCTCAACCTATTTCTGTTTCACCATATCGGATGGCGTCGGTTGAGTTGAAAGAGTTGAAGGAACAGTTGTAAAATCTTTTGAGTATGGGTTTTATTGGACCTAGTGTTCCACCTTAGGGTGCTTCTATGTTGTTCGTGAAGAATAAAGACATGTCTATGCACATGTGTATCGATTATCGATAGCTGAACATGGTGACTATCAAGAACACGTAGCCGGTACCTTGCATTGATGACTTATTTGGTCAGTTATAGGGTGGTTCGGTCTTTTCCAAGATTGACTTTAGGTCCGATTACCATCAGTTAAGGATTAGGGCAGAGAATGTTCCTAAGACGGCCTTCCGGACTCGATATGGGCATTATGAGTTTTTGGTGATGTCTTTTGGGTTGACGAATGCACATGCAGCCTTTATGGAGTTGATGAATGGGGTGTTCATTTATTGTTGACATCTTGATATATTCTAAGTGCGATGAAGAGCTTGAGCAACATTTGAGGATAGTGTTTGGTATTATGAAGGAGAAGCAACTATATGCAAAATTTTCAAAGTGTGAGTTCTAACTTAGTTCGGTAGCCTTCTTGGGGCATGTGGTGACTAAAGTGTGTTTCCCGTACTCATTTTTGGCTTGTTGCACTCTATGTGTAGATACCAAGCCAGGCGTTACAGGAGCAACTTGATTTGCAGCCTTATTAGAGCGGGATCATTGGAGTCTAGGGTGAGCCCCATCTTCTTCCACGGCACTGGAACTCCTTCTACCTTTATGTTGTCCTTGTTATTTCTAGACAGTTGATGTATTGCTATATTCAGACTTGTATTCATACCTAGATCTTGTACTCATGACTAACAGATCATTGGGGGTTTTCTTCAGATTCTGTATTTATTTCAAGACTTGTTAAATTACTTCTTTATCTTTCCACATTTAATTCTGCATTATTAGATATTATGTATATTGGGTTTGCCTACGGGTTAGGGTAGGTGTCCTCATGATACAATGAGATTTGGGGTCGCGACTAACTAATTAGTAGAGAGGTATCGAAAAGTACCAACCCTCGCCACCATTATAGCTAGGGTCGGTCGACGATGCTGATGAGTACACGTGCTTGCTGCAGTCTATGTGCAGGTACCGAGCCAGACGATACCGAAGCAACTTGATTTAAAGCCTTATTAGAGCGGGATCATTGGAGTTCAGGGTGAGTCGCAGCTTCTTCCCAGGCACTGAAACTCTTTCTACCTTTATGTTATGTCCTTATTATTTCTACACAGTTGATGTATTGCTATATTCAGACTTGTATTCGTACATAGAGCTTGTACTCATGACTACCAGATCATTGAGGGTTTTCTTCAGATTTTGTATTTATTATAAGACTTGTTAAATTACTTTTCCTTTACTTCTTTATCTTTCCGCATTTAATTCCACATTATAAGATATGATGTATGTTGGGTTCTCCTATGGGTTAAGGGTATGTGCTCTCACGGTAGAAGATTTGGGGTCGTGACAAAATGACAAGTCTTTTGAGATAAGGGAATATTTTGTTTTTTTTCTTTTCCTTTTCTTATACTCCCCATATCTCAATTTATGTGACACAATTTCCTTTTTAGTCTGTTCCAAAAAGAATGTCACTTTTCTATATTTAGAAACAACTTAACTTTATTGGATGATTTATAGGCACACAAATATCTAAGACTTATTTTGGACCACAAATTTCAAAAGTCTTCCTTTCTTTCTTAAAATCCATGTCAAGTCATTTATTGCCACATAAATTGGGACGAATGGTGTAAACAAAAAGAAAATATAGAGGTAGGGGGTGGCTTTTGAGAGTGAATGAGTGATGTCGAAAATGATAGGATTTTTGGTGTAACTGATCAAACTCTGCATTTAGTTCATATAGGTTTTTCTTTATAATCACCCTGCATCCACTAACACAATTATTAATTTAGACTAGATTGAAGGCTCATTCATCCTACCATACTCTTGATTATTTAAATTGCTTGTTATTTTTATATATTAAATATTATATTTTATTAATTGGTATTAGATAATTCCTAAAGATTGGCTAAAACGCTTAAATTTCTTTAAATATAATTACTTATGGATTTTTATAACTTACAATATTAAAATTGGAAAAATATTTCCATAAATCAATAAAGATTGAATAAGTATTAGTATGTAAATTGAAGTGTGTCAAATGCTATGAGAATTAAAAACAAGATATGACATAAATCGAATGCCAATTCTGTTTCCGAATGTCGGCAATTATGTTGTCCAACACCAGTAACAACACTTAGCAAAATAGAAACTTTAAAGAGTAAATGCATCGAAATTTAAAGAACACAAAGGTTTAAATTTTTATAAGTTATGTATATTATATAATTTATGATGGTCAATGACCCAACGTATTGTATATATATATTGTATACAACAGTACAAATTCCTTTCTTTACAGATTTACGATGTAAAACGGAAAGGAATTGAAAGTTGAAGTCGCAGATGACTTCTGCCTGAAAAATATAACTAAGTAGACATAGACAACCTCTCATTACAACCGCTCCATACAAAACTAATCTAGAATCTAAACAGTAATTGTAATGTTTGACAGAATGTTGTCAACACACTCACGCAACACCGGTGATTCAGATTTTTGAGATGAAATTCCGAGAGCTCTGTTGGTATTTTTGCTTTCTGATTCTGAATATCGATTCACTGTAGTAGCCTATCTATTTATAGTAGAGAGTTTTCCTTGAATAACTCATCGATTGGTTGTGGAGGTTGAGGGAAAGGTGGGCAGCTAGTAGGATTGGTTGGAGACGATCAAGAAGCAAAAACCTCTAACAACTTTGACTTGTTCCTTACGAAAAGCAGCAGCCTTGACTCGTTCTTCACACGTGTTTACCAATTCCTTTTTACCTTGCCAAATCATATTTACTACATAGTAATCATTACGTGAAGTAAGGCAAAATCAGTTCTGAAAATGTTGGTCCGAATGTTGTGCAACATTTGTCCCAACATTCTTATACATTCAAATCAATACTTCAGAAGATATGTTGGATCAAATGTCACAACATCAAATCCAACATTAATAATCTCCCCCTTTTTGCCTTTCTTCACAAAACTCGTTAAAATGTAAAGTTGACTTATGGTGTTGTCACAAATTATGTCCAACATCTATGATCAACAATTTCAATGTCATGTTCCCCCTTAACCTGTGATGGCATATAAGCAAATATGTGTATACCAATTGATAGTATTAGGAAAAAAATATGAGCACATATATACATATATCATCTAATATATACAAAACACGAATAGAAATAAACCATTGTCAACAAATATCCACATCATTCCATCAAACTATTGAACAAACATTTATAGCTTAGGTTCTACAACATCATTCAGCTTCCTCCTTGCTCATCATACAGCAGTAGCAACTTCCAACAGCTTTCTACCCCTGCATAACAACTTCAGCTTTCACTGCAACATAGAAGCTTTAGCTTCCTCTCACTGCATCAGCATCATCTTCCCATTTTTGTGAAAAAGTAGCATCATGAAATGGTCTCTAGCTTGTATCAGGGCATTCCTTGCAGCATTAACTTTTGCAATTTATTGGTTAATTTTTGCAATTTGATCCACAAGTTATTATGTAGACAATGTAGACTATCTTGGACCAGTGTTGCCCAGAATGTTGGTGACATTTCTGGCAACATTTTCACTTTTAGCTTCCTTCTTCCAAGGTAAGTCAATGACTTTGTCCTTGCTCTTCAAGATTGCTTTGTTTACATTGTAAAGCTCAAGAGCCTTCCCTAAAGTGTCTTCTTTCTTAAGCTCAAAGCCTCGGGTGGTTAATACTTTGTAGATCAGAGAGGGGAAAAGAAGGATTGAAGTTGATTCTTTCTCAGCCAAGTTGGCAATTTGATGAAATATCATTTTTCTCAAATCAACTTTCAAAACTTTCGCAATTTTATACAACAGGGTGGCTTGTTCAGATGTCACAATTGACTCATTCATTGAAGGAAGCCAATTGTGAATAACAATTTTGTGGAGGGTGGAAAATAGGCTGTTAGTTTGGAGGTTGGACATCTAGGGCTTCATTTCTTCACTATACCTTCAGTGAGGTATTCAATTACTTCATCCCTATTGTCTATCACATGTTCAGCTTCTCTAACATTATCTCCAGCATTTTGTCAAATACATTGATTTATGATAGCAAGCATAAAAGATATACCTTGTTATAGAGAAATACCTTCCAAAAATTCTTTGAGGAGGTATCCTCTATAGCAGAGCTTAAGTTCGTATAAAACAACCTTACTATCTCATCAAGATATGGTTCTTTTTCAATGATAGAACCAAGAAGTTGTTTGTCCTTAAAGAATTGTACCAAACCATATTCTGTACAGAAAGCAATATCTAACATTCTCAGGCCTAATTACTCTATTCTTGTAAAAATCCCACATATCGTGGTTAGCTTTAGAATAGAATTTATTTGAGAAAGCAGATACCTCAATGTCTGAATCAGACATGTCTGAACTTATGGATTTGGTATTGTTGGAGGATGTTGTGGCGTGTGTCTCTTCGGGTGTTGGCTGAAATGTTGCCTGAGATGTGGCATCTGTGGCAACATTTAGAGCAGTACTTGTCCTTGCAGTCCTGGGAACTCCCTTTGGAAAAAAATTGTTTCAATGGGGTTTTATCTGGGATTTTCCTTTCTTGAGGTACACTGGGTTGTTCAGAAGTAAATGGTTCTTTCTCAGTTGAGAAAACATAGTCCGTATTTTCACTATCACTGCTCGAGTAAGCGGGTTTAGATATTTCACACTTAGTCCTTTTTCTACTCGAATCTTCTTGGACTATTTTCTCACACTCTACTCGATCGGCGAGTAGGAACTGTAGATGACCATGGCCTTTTACCCAGAGATGAGAAATCAAAAGTTTGATCGACATCTATAGGGTTATTATTATCTCCAGGATAGCTGATATCTAAAGGTTCATCAAACCTTTTAAACACTATTGCTTTAGAAAGATCCTTAGAGAGATTTGAGGAAGAAGACTGGTCCAGTTGCTGAGGTGTATTCGACGGAGGGCTAATGCTCATGGGAGTGTTGGATGGAATGTTGGTTGACATTTTTTCTGACACTGGAGAAGTTTCCATCGGTGAGAATTGAGGAGGGAGTTTTGAGGAATTAGGGTTTGTGAAAGTGATTGAAGTTTGATTTGGTGTTTCCATTAGGTAGGTAGGAATATATACACCCGCTGAGCTTTTCCTCATTTTTTTGGGTTATTTTTGTAAAAAAACATAACAAATGAGAGGAATATTTATATATGTGGCAAACCTTTTTTTTGCAATAAGAATCCCTTAGTTTTAGGTATTTCAATTTTACACAATAACTTACACCTAAAATATTGGGATAAAAAAAATAAACATCACGGTAGGAATAAAATTTAATCTTATTATTTTAAATTTTGAAGTTCCTGTAAACAAGGCATATAATAGGGAGTAAGATCTGATATTTCAACGATCAGATAAACACAACATACCAACACATATCATATTCTGAAGATGTCAACAATAATGTTGGCAACATTTTGGACGACACAAGTATTTTGATCTCACAAGAATTTTCAGATTTGGCAACAAACCAAGACACGTTTTATATGCACTTTATGAGTTTGACCACTGGACCAATGTAACATTTTCCCGTTGTGTCCTTGGTCTAATCATATAACACATATAAAAGAATTTTTTGTGTAAAAAATAAGAATACTTTTATGGTATTCTCAAATCTCTTTTGAAGCACTCGATACTCCTATAGAATAGGAATGATATTTTTTCAATGGCTTTGCCCATTTTTCAAAGTTGCCAAATATTTGTAAGGGCTTTGCCTTATTTTGTTACTATCTTTTTATGATATATATATATATGTGTGTGTATCATCACAGAGAACGGTATCACTTAGACAACATATTCTTATTGAAGGATCATGCTTGTGTGACCAAAAGTTATGCACCATACAACAACAATAATCAGTCAGTGATATTACATAGGTAAATGCCACTCGAAATGTTAGAAAACATTTCAACTGACATTCACCAAAAATGCATTTTTAGAGATTTCTTTAAACTAGAAAATCTCTCATGATCCAAAGCTTTTGTAAAAATATCAACTAGTTGATGAAGATTGTCAACATATGCAATTTGAACTAGCTGTTTTTCAATTAAATCTCTTAAAAAGTGATGTCTAATATCAATATATTTTGTACGTGAGTGCTGAACTGGATTTTTGGAAATATTTATAGCACTAAAATTATTACAGTACAAAATCAATATATTGCTAGTAAATCCATAGTCGTCTAACATGTGTCGTTGCCATATTAATTGAGAGCAACAACTTCCATCTGCTACATATTCAGATTCAGCAGTTGAAAGTGAGACGCAATTTTGTTTATGACTATACCATGAAATTAGGTTATTGCCAAGATAAAAACATCCTCCACTTGTACTTTTCTATCATCCACATCTCCAACCCAATCCGAGTCACTAAATCCTATTAAGTTAGGATTAGTGTCTTTGGAATACCAGATTCCTAACTCACATGTGCCAGCAACATATCGAATAGTACGTTTCACGACATTTAAGTGGGACAGGCTTGAAAACCTGCACAAACACAACCACTAAACATAATATCTGGGCGACTAGCAGTAGGATAAAGAAGGCTACCTATCGTAGATCGATATAATGTTGAGTCAACATTTTCACCAACATTATCCTTACATACCTTCTGCGATGAACCCATTGGTGTTTTCATCTGTTTAGAGTTCTCCAAACCAAATCTTTTAACTAGATTCTTGGCATATTTACTCCGTGAGATGAAAATTCTATCTTCACTTTGCTTTATCATTTCTCTATAGTTGAGTGTCTATTTGCCTCTTGTTCTAATTCCTTCAAAAACTCCCCCCTATCACTTGGGCCGTTGGATGATTCTTCCTAATCCTTGATGTGGGGTCCTTACGAACTTGGTCTAACAATTCAGCACTTGACTCCTCATCTGTGGCCTCTGTGGTCTCTATTGCTGTTTCGGATGTTGCTTCAGGTGTGGCAACATCATATTCTTCTAACATTTGTGAACTTTCCACTGTATCTATAATGTTATTTTCAATAGTTTTTCCTGAAACATCATAAAGATCATAAAAGATAACATTTACAAACTCTTGTACAATTCTGGATCTCATATTGTATACTCGATAAGCATGACTATTTTGTGAATAGCCAACAAAAATTCCTTTAACTCTTAGAGTCAATTTTTTCCAAATGATCCTTGTCATTTAAAATATAACAAATACACCCAAAAATATGAAAGTAACGCAAGTTTGGTTTCTTTCCATTTATAATCTCATAGGGTGTCATCTTTGTTCCTGACCTTAGATAGACTCTATTAGTTATGTGATTAGCAGTATTCAAGGCTTCTGCCCATAAACGTTTTGATAAATGTTTAGAACTAAGCATCACTCTAGCCATTTCTTGCAATGTCCTATTCTTCTGTTCTGCAACCCCATTCTGTTGAGAAGTTTTGGAGGCAAAAAATTCATGAAAAATTCCCTTTTTATCACAAAAAATTGTGAATAAACTATTTTGAAATTCTTTTCCATGGTCGGATCTAATCCGAAAAATAGGAGAATAGAATAAATTTCTAATTCTAGAGTGCAAGATTTTAAACATGTCAAACGTTTTTGATTTTTCTTTTAAAAAATATATCCAAGAATATCTAGAAAAATCACCTACTATCACAAATGAATACCTCATGCCTCCTAGACTATCTACTTCAATTGGACCCATTAAATCTATATGTAGCAATTGAAAACAGTGAGACGTACCTAAATGTTGTCCGTCGTGTTAGACAACATTATGAGAGACACGGGTTTGCTTACCTTTCAAACAATCTTCACAGACAGTTTTCCATTTATGGAAGTTTGGGTATGCCTCTAACCGCTTCATATGTGGCCAATTTTTCTAAATTGCGATAGTTTACATGCCCCAACTTTTGATGTCATAGTGTTGTGTCATCAACCTTAGTATTATTGCATGTTTTTTGTCTTTCAACAAGATAACAATTATCACATGTTCTAGTACCTGTCATGACACATATATTTGCTTCATTCGTAACTTTACAGGCATTCTTATTAAATTTCACCTAAAGATCGTCATCACACAGTTGATTAACACTTATCAGATTAGCCATTAATCCCTCAACGTGTAAGACATTTCTTAAGGCTGGAAAACCATGAACATCCAAGATCCCTTTTCCAATTATTTTGCTTTTACTGCCACCTCCATAAGTCATGTTTCCTCCAATGAATGACTCATAGTTCTTTAGAAAACCTTTTGTACCTGTCATGTGGCGAGAACATCCACTATCAAAGTACCAAGAACCTGAAATGTTAGTTCTTAATGCGGTAATAGCAACATTACATGTTACATCCTTTTTAGGAACTCAAACTCTCTTAAAATATTTTTTACCTTTTGGCTCAGAAATGTTGCTTCGATTGTTATCCGGAATGTTGGACAACATTTTGCTCACAGAATCTTAAAGTTTGAAACAATATGGTTTTAAGTGTCGAGGGGAGTTACAGTGATGACACAAAAACTTCATATTCTTTGACATATATGAGAACCTATTATTCATCCTTTTTTCTTTTACAAAGCATATTTTCTCATATTTATCATAGAGATTAGAGCATATAGTTTTAAAAGAGTTTTCGTACCCAATTCCTGCATATGAAGCTTTACTAAAGTTGAGTATCTCATTCAATTTTGAAGTCCCCGTATTGAGCTTACGGAAGGTTGCTTCGGCTAAATTCAGTTTTGCACGGATCTTACCAAATTCAATATCATTTTTGGTAATGCAACTTCAAGTTGGGTTTTCGTGCATTTTAATACTAAATTCTCATGAGTTAAAGATTTTACCTTTTAGCATTTAACTTGATCTATACAATCAGCCTCACTAACATAAATAGAACCACTAAAGCAATTAACATCCGAATAGTTAAAGAATTCATATCTTTCGGATGTCGCTGAGGATGTTGATGTCGTTGCTGATGTTGGAGCAAATGTCGTGGCATCTGAGACAACATTGTATACGACATCTTTATTATCCGATAGAGATTATTCTAAAATAGTAGCCAACATTGCTTATGTTTCAATTTCACGATCTCCTCTTCTTCTCCTTCATCATCACTAAGAGAAACCCATAGGTTTTTACCAAATTTTCTAAGAGTGTTTGCACATTCGTTACCATAGTGAACCCAACCCGAGCATGCATGACACTGCATGGACTTAAGTTGTTTGGGATCAAATTTGATACGATTTGACTTGGTTCTTCTTATTTGATTTCCTTTTTGTACATTTGGAAGGAATCTAGTGGGCTTTTGATTGAAGACTTGTTTTGGTGCTCTTTAGATTTAGATTGATTTATTTAATTGTTGAACTTCCTCACCATCGAATTGTATTTTTGAGTAAGTAAGGCAACATTTGCACCATCACCAATTTCTTCAAGATTCTCATCCTCTTCTTCGATTTGACTCTCCGAGGATTGAACTTGAAGTGCCACATTCTTGCTTTTATACAATTTCTTTTGATTCTCAATGTTCAGCTCATAAGTTTTGAGAATGCTCATCAAGGTATGAAGGTCCATTGTGGCAAGATTGTGAGCTTCTTCAATATCACAAACCTTTAAATTGAACTTTTCAGGAAGAGAACGAGAGCATTTTCAACAACTTGAGTGTTGGTTAATGGTTCACCAAGCACTTCATATTCATTTGAGATGTCAATCAACTTTTCAAAATAAGATTTAATATCATATGCTTCTTCCATCCTTAAACATTCATATTTACTCATGAGCATGCGTAGCTTTGTTCGATGAACACTTGAGCTACCTTCACAATGAATTTATAAAGTAGCGCATGCATTCTTAGCCATGGGACAATTTTTAATGAGTTTGAACATATACATATCAACTCATCCAAAAATTGCATTTAAGGCTTTTTCGTTAAAGCTAGCATTATTGGTTTCTTCTGTAGTCAATTCGGATTCAGGTTTAACAGGAATGTCACCTTCCTCATCCGGTAGCAACATTGGAACAACATACTCATTGGTTATAGATCTCCATTCCCTGACATCAATTGATTTGATATGAGAACGTAGGCGAATCTTCCAATAGGCATAATTTGATCATCTAAAATAGGAAGCCTACCAATAGTTGAATTTGCCGGTGTATAGCTTATGACAACAAGACCAAGCACTTATTGTGTTAAGTGTCGGCTCTGATACCACTTGAAGGGTGTCAATTTCTATGGGAACTAAAAACAAGAGATGAAATAAATCGAATGCCAATTCTGTTTTCGAATGTCGGCAATTATGTCGCCCGACACCAGTAACAACACTTAGCAAAATAGAAACTTTAAAGAGTAAATGCAACGGAATTTAAAGAACACAAAGGTTAAATTTTCATAAGTTATATATATTATATAACTTATGATGGTCAATGACCAAACGTATTGTATATATATATTATATACAACAGTATTGTAACATCCCGTACTTTCGGGTCACGATTTAAATCGCTAGGCGTATGTAAAATCGCTAAGCGTTTGTAAATAGACCCGAGCATTGGGAAAATTTATGTTATATTTATGTGTGGTAATAAAGAATTTAGCATATAAAAGGATGGGATCCCGAAATAAATTTTGGACAAAACAAGTGTAACGACGGGGAGCGGAGATAAATTTGGTGGGTGCATAAGGAGATTATGGACTAGTGTCATATTATAAAGTATGACATTGTGTATACGAATGTCTTATGAATTTTTAGGATTTAAATAAAGTGGGATCTAGAATTAGTTATATGTATAATTGATTAATTATGGATTAATTAATTTAAAGTGGGAGATAAAGTTGGGTGGAGATTTGGACGTGTAGATCTGTAGTACTATTAGGTGGCGGCAAGTAGAGGAATGAAATTGGTTTGTGGGAAATACAATGATGAGGATTCATTAAATAGAACTTAGGGAATGATGTCACGTAGATAGGATAGGTATAGTACATGTATAGAATTAGGATGTGAATCAGCAAGCAGGGCTCCAATATTTTACATTTCAAAAAAAAGTACCAAAATTCCCATTCCTTTGTTCGAGAAAAAGAAAAAAAAACCTTACATTTCAGAGGTATATCCTTATTCACTTCGTTCCAGTGTAAGACAAAGTAGAAAAAAATTGCTCATTTTCATTTGCTTTAAATCCTATATGGTGCTCTGGAAATTCGTAGCCACATTGCTTCTTCTTAAGCGAAATGAAAGTATGTTAAGACAAATTATTTCTTTCTTTTGGCATGTTCCATGTAACAAAATATAACCGTGATATTGCTCCATAATTTATTCTACTCCTAGTAGTTAAGAATATTCATGTTATTGATTCATATGCTAAAAGCATGTCTAAATATGTGTCTAAGTCCTTATTAAGGCATACAGAAATATGTTAATATTTATGGCATTAACCGAAGGTACAAGGATATTATGTCATCCGGTAAATTCAGGAAAATGTTTTATTGTAGTTTATGCATTTTCACTTGCATTATATACATATATTACCCTGGACCACTTGTGCTATGCACACTACTATATGGTAAATATTATATATATATATATATATATATGTGTGTGTGTGTGTACGGGGAATGGGAAAAGGGAAAGGCGTTATATACGCACACCACCTGCAGCTGGTACAAACTATCACGAAAGAGCCCGAAGAGACCAATATGATGTGATGCCCTTGTGTGGCAATATAACCTGATTCCCACAGAGACGGTTATGAGAGGATTCCTGTGTGGACATTAGTATACCGCATTTGCATTATGCATACATTCATTAATCATTACATGGTATGATGCCCACATAGGCTGTTATGGTAAGAAAGATGCCCGATGAGGCCAATGTATAAGTATATTGCATTGTGCATAACATTTAGGCACGTGTGTTAGGACCCTCAAAGGCATTTACTATTGGCCAGTTGTTTCTGTTTCAGTTGTTATTATATCTCCGTTATTCTATTGTTCATGCCTGACATACTCAGTACATCAGTCATACTGACGTCCCTTTTATCGAGGGACGCTGCGTTTCATGCCCGCAGGTTTAGTTAAAGAGGGTGACAGTTTACGCTAGTAGGTTGCGGGTTTAACTGATATTGGAGCACTCTATTTGTGTCAGAGTTGCAGTCTGGTCCTGGTACAATATTTTTGCATATGAATATGGGTATGGCGGGGTCCTGTCCCGTCCTTGCGATGTCATGCATTCCTTAGAGGCTTGTAGACAGGTGTCCTGTGGATAGTGGTCTTGTATGGCCTTGTCGACCTTGGTATGTGTACATGTATATATAAGATGGTTACCTGATTTTCATAATTTTCTTTCGGCTTAGCCGTATTTAATTATGATTAGGTGTTGGTTGTACGATTAGCGATACCCGGCGGGTGGGGTCCGGGTGCCCGTCGTGGCCCTCCGGTTTGGGTCGTGACAAGTATAAATTTCTTTCTTTACAGATTTACGATGTAAAACGAAAAGGAATTGAAAGTTGAAGTCGCAGATGACTTCTGCCTGAAAAATCTAACTAAGTAGACATAGACAACCTCTCATTACAATCGCTCTATACAAAATTAATCTAGAATCTAAACAACAATTGTAATGTTTGACAGAATGTTGTCAACACACTCAGACAACACTGGTGATCCAGATTTTTGAGATGAAATCCCGAGAGCTCTCTTGGTATTTTTGCTTTCTGATTCTGAATATCGATTCACTGTAGTAGCCTATCTATTTATAGTAGAGAGTCTTTCTTGAAAAGCTCATTGATTGGTTGTGGAGGTTGAAGGAAGGGTGGGCAGCTGGTAGGATTGGTTGGAGACGATCAAGAAGCAAAAACCTCTAACAACTTTGACTTGTTCCTCACGAAAAGCAACAGCCTTGATTCGTTCTTCACACGTTTTTACCAAGTCCTTTTTACCTTGTCAAGTCATATTTACTACATAGTAATCATTACGTGAAGTAAGGCAAAATCAGTTCTGAAAATGTTGGTCCGAATGTTGTGCAACATTTGTCCCAACATTCTTATACATTCAAATCAATACTTCAGGAGATATGTTGGATCAAATGTTACAACATCAAATTCAACATTAACATAAATATTATTCAGAATTTATAATAATAAATACTATTGGAAACAAAATAAAAGTCATTTTAATCGTTTGTTTTTAAAGAATTTCATGTATTTGCTTAAGTTTTTCTCAAAAGGGTTTTGCAAGACAATAATTACTTTAATGTGATTTTAGGAAATATTTATAAAAAGAAGTTCTTTCTTACACCCATAAATAATTTTTTTTAAAAAAATTATGGGGTTTGCTTTTGTGCATACTTGTTTTCATGAATTATTTTCCAAAAATAGTTATGCACTTTCTTTGATAAACAAAAATTAGAAGGTCTTTCATGATCTTTATACAGTATTCAATATCATAATATAAATAGTCGTGCATCTATCTCTCTATATGTGTCTGTCTACTAGTGTATAATTAATATATAATTTATGTATCAGTTAAGGGTTGTTAATAGTTTTTACCGACGGACTAACTATATAGTATGCCATTTGTGTTTATCTTGTTTAAAATTGAACCATCTATTTATCGAGGATATTTAATTACTCTTTAATTTTAATGCATTAATGAAAAGATACTAAGAATCTTATTTTCTACTGCTTAAACTTACATGAAAATTAATTCTATCGCAACTTTTACAAAATAAGCAATAGAGAGAATAACATTTAATGATAGTGTACCAAATTTAGTCATAAATAATGCAACAAAACATTAATGTGTGTCCACATTCAGCAAAAAGTAATGCCACTCCCTAAAACGACCAAACAACATTTTCTACATTTACTTATTTGACTAGCACGTGGGCGTGACGTGATCCAAGTTGTATTACACCATAGATCCACGGTAAAAAGTAAAAACCTTTTCCATTGATGTCGGCATTTGAGAGAAAAAAAAAAAACTAAAGAAAAACCGGCCGCAATTGTGGGCGCATGCTCTGAGCTCTCGACCGAGGAGGATATAAGGTCTGAATCAAGTAGGTTAAAGGTAGAGATGGCAATGGATCCTGGACCCGATCCGGATTCGGTGTATCCAGATCCATTTTATAGGATATGGATCTTTAAAATTTGAACCCGACGGATCCGGATCGGACCCGGATCCGTTTCTGACGGATCGGATCTGAATCTGGATCTTGTATTTGAGATCCGTATCCAATCCAGATCCGACCCGTGGATCCATTTTTTATTAAATATATTCATAATCTAGAATGTAATTTTATAAGTATTTTCTTAAAATTGCAAAGTACATCTTTGCAAGTTTAATTCTCAAAACAAGTTTAATTTATCCCCGCGTTAACTCAAAAACAAAAAAATAAAGAGGTAACTTCGATAATAAAATCAATGTTATATTAGTGAATGACTAACATCTCCATAGACAAGTAGTTAAAATTATATTCACTTCATTTATGAAGATTCCAAGCACATGCAAGTTCTGCATTGTGAAAATACTAGTCAGCATTTTTCACAACTATTGTCATTGTCCAACATTTTTAATTAGTAGCTCACAATCAAAACGAGACAACGAACAAAATATCTCATATGAACATTTCATAATTGAAAAACAGTAAATTGTTAGCTAAGTAAAAATCGTTTGTCAGTTCAAAAAAATTTCTTAGCAAGGTAATTTTTTTACATGTGGATCCAGATCCGATCCGTGGACCCGGCGGATCCGATGGATCCGGATTTGGATATGGTTTTTATGGACCCGCTGAATCTGGATTCGAGTATGAAAAACGGATCTGGATCTGGATCTAGTAGGATCCGGTCCAGATCCGATCCGTTGCCATCCCTAGTTAAAGGTGACTAATTTCTTCAACAAATTTTTGTAGCGCATGAATTTGAAATCATGATTTGATCATTAATTTGGGTAGAGATTGATGTCACAAATGCATTTGTGACAGCTTTAGTCCTTTTTGTTTAAGTTGTACTTTTAAGTAATGTCATTTAGGTCCTAGAAGATATTTTCTCCGTTATAATTTATATGGCTTCATTTGGCTTGATACGAACTTTAAGAAATAAAAAATACTTTTGTAAATGTGTAGTTTAAAACAAGTCTTATATAAATGTGTGGTTATAAATTATCTCATAAAGCTAAATTATTTTTAAATATAAAAAGTGACGGGACAAACCAAAAAGAAAATTATGTCACATAAATTGGGTCAGAGGGAGTATCTTTTTATGTATTTCAATTAAAGTCCCTCATTCTGGTATGAGGAGTAGGAGTGTCAATGATTTTTCAAAATCTGACTAAACCGATCGACTCGTACCATACCGAACTAATTATTAGGTTTCTAACCGATGGTTTTTATAAAAAAATTATAACCGTACCGAATAATTAGGTTGCCTTTTGATTTTATAAAAATAAACCAAAAAAATACAAATCGTAACGTATAAATTTATATGTGTAAAATACATTTTATACATGAAGTTTATAAATAATGAACATTTTAATTTTCGCCTTGGGGGATAGAAATGATTACAAGTCGTCAATAAGTTATTAACCCTCAAAGTCTCAACTATAAAACTTGTTATTCTACTCATATTGAAATTAGATAGTTCTCGAATCTCGAGTAGTAACCACTAAGCTATAAGGTATTCTAACTATCTGGAGTAGCAAACTACAAGAAATTAGATATTTTTTCTCTCGTATGATTCAAATTTCTTTGATTAGATACATAATCTTAATAAACCCAATTCTTGTTGCGATCGAAATAATCAGGGCGTCATGTGAAAGCTAACAATTGCAAACTTTGAACGACGATAAATCAGATGACAAAGAAAAATATACTAAAGACGCATAATACCTTGATATGATTTGGTCAACTGATCTACATATGAAAAACAAAAATAAAAAAAGCATAAACTATGAGAGAATAATCCCCCCAAACGAAACTCTCTAAACAACTACATTGTGGATGCTATTGTGTTCTGTCTGAGAATAAAAGATCTTCTATTTATAGAAGTTCAAAACTTTTCCTACAAGAAAAGGAGAAATATGGTAGAGTCATTCTCTACAAAAAAAAAAAACCTTTTCCACCAAGAAATCTTTTTTGAAGTAAAACACAATTATGGTAGAATTCAAATAAGGTAGGAAATTCAGGATAAATCCTAACAATTCTTGAGTCCCTTCTTGATTGATTTCTTCTCCTTCGTGTGAGCTAAAAATTTTAATCCTTGCTTAACATTATTTCACACTACTATAAAATAGTGGGATGAATCGCTATTTTTGTCATGTTTCATATTTCCTTGATTCATCACCTTTTAAACAATAAACTTGTCTAGAGATATTTTGTCAAAGTCCTATAAAAGTATGCATGATATGGTGTTCTAACTTCTAGTTATAACTTTTACATGACATTTAAAAAAAATATATTAAAAATTAACCTAACGGTACCGATGCCGAAGAGAAACCGAGATTATGGGATAGTTTCGAAAAGTTTAATTTTGATCATATAAAATAAAATAACCGTAAAATTGATATGGTACAAATTTTACAAAATAACCGCTCAAACCATACCACACACGTGTCTTAGTTTAAGCAGTGATGTCAGGTTGTTTAATACCCGTTGTATTGATTTCAGCTGATTACTGAATAGGAAATATCCAATTCCTCTTCTCCTCTTTCTTCCTTCTTACTCTCAATTTCTTCTTCAAGTAACGAGAGCAGTCCTCTTGTTATAATTGATTTCAAGTTGAAATTTCGTTTAAGTATAAGTTGTATTTTTTTCTGAATATGAAAACCTCATAAATTATGAAAACTATAATTTTTTTTAAATTTTTATACAATCTTATCAAATGAGAAAATTATAGTTTATAAACAAGGTATCAAAATATACTAAGGCAATGTATTAATTAATAAATTGCATATCTCCGTGTTCATATTATAAATAAATATTTGTGATTACATGTTATTACAAACTTTCAAATAGACATGATTTTACAAAGATTTACGGGTCCAATAAATCAACAATAATAATAATAGATATTCTTTAATATAATCATTCAACATGGTACGAACAATCTTCATGTTCATAATTAGTCTTTTTTAAGTAAAATTATAATATGAGTCTTTTTTTACAAACTATAAACTTATGGATCAAGTTTAAAATTTTTAAGAAATTGATATTACAAACTTGAAATGAAAATTGTACCTTTTAGGTGTATTTGGGATTTAAAATCAAAATTTTAAATTGAATTTGAAGTTATGTTCAAATGTTATATTATAAACAACCACAAAATTTAAATCGAAGCTTCAAATTTGAAGTTCAAATTGCATGGCCGAACCAGCATCAAACTCCATATTGACTTGTTTCTTGATGAGTGGATCTTTTGAGGTATTATTTATCATCCTATGTCTCCATTTAGGCTATTCTAAAAAGAATGTCTAATATTTAAAAATAATTTAAATTTAAACCTATTACAAGTATTGATGATTTTGGCCATAGATTTGGGAGCAAATTTCAAATTATTTTTTTCAATTCTTTGTTTGGCCATGGAATTTTGACACATTGTAAAAATAAAAATTTCAAATCTCAAATTCTGGGTCAAACTTGTTTTGGGCCAAGATCTATACCTTGACCTTTTTAAAATTTTAAAACTTACCCCAAATTTTATATTTTATATAACAACTCCATCTACTTTGGAGCTTATTGTTTTACTGGCTCAACTTAGAACCCCAGGGTTGATGACTTATATTTAGGGATGACAACGGATCGGATCTGGACCGAATCCTACTAGATCCAGATCCAGATACGTTTTTCATATCTGGATCCAGATCCATCGGGTCCATAAAAATCAAATCCAAATCCGGATCCACGGATCGGATCTGGATTCACATGTAAATTTTTTTGCCTTGCTAAGATTTTTTTTTGAACTGACAAACGATTTTTACTTAGCTAACAGTTTACAGTGTTTCAATTTTGAAATGTTCATATGAGATATTTTGTTCGTTGTCTCGTTTTGATTGTGAGCTATTAATTGAAAATGTTGGACAATGACAATAGTTGTGGAAAATACTGACTAGTATTTCCACAATGCAGAACTTGCATGTGCTTGGAATCTTCACAAATGAAGTGAATATAATTTTAACTACTTGTCTATGGAGATGTTAGTCATTCACTAATATAACATTGATTTTATTATCGAAGTTACCTCTTTATTTTTTTGTTTTTGAGTTAATGCGGGGATAAATTAAACTTATTTTGAGAATTAAACTTGCAAGGATGTGCTTAGTAATTTTAAGAAAATACTTATAAAATAACATTCTAGGTTATGAATATATTTAATAAAAAACGGATCCACGGGTCGGATCTGGACTGGATATGGATCTCAAATACAAGATCCAGATCCAATCCGTCAGAAACGGATCCGGGTCCGATCCGGATCCGTCGGATCCAAATTTTGAAGATCCATATCCTATAAAACGGAACTGGATCCACTGAATCCGGACCGGATCCAGGATCCACTGCCATCTCTACTTATATTGCTATGTGAATGTGTAGATTCATCTACTTTTTTTGCTACTCCGTGTAATGATGAAATTTTTTATTTGTAACTTCTTAAAGTGATTGTCGTGATATTAATTTTTTTCGAGTGATAGTCCTTCCAATTTGAATGAAATAGACCAATTTATTTTTTACACAGTTATTTAAAAAGCTACATTTCAACAATAAAAATTAGTAGTTGTAAGAACTTTTGGTGCATGAAAAAGTAGATTCAGAATACTAAGACAAGGCATGAACAACTATGAATTTGACACACACGTGAAAATAGTAGTTGCTTGTGCTGTATTACATATTTTTTTGCGTGACTACCGAAGCGGTGATGGAATATTCACTAAATATGAATATGATGATATGATTGTTGATGAAACTGACAAACAATCAATCAGAGTAACAATGTTGCTTCGTCTTCTCGATAATCTGATCTATAAATGCATGCTCATCATGAAGAGATTGTTCATATAATGTGGGAAGTTATATTAAAGAATAACTAGTTATTAGTGGGTTTTTTTTCTTGCATGGATGTATTGATGTTCGGCATAAAATGTGTGCATTTAGCTGCTAATTATCTCACATATTATGTTTTTTGTTATCATTTGAGTATGACTTATACCGCTTTATGCTTAGTATAGTGTTTTTGATGTGTAAGATTGAAACGGAGAAGAACGAGCTATTTTTATGATCGGGGAGCTTTGAAGTCTGAGTAAAAGACCTCAAATCCAACTGGAACCATGTTGGGGGATCCAGAATCAAGTATGCACGCAAAGAAGTGACGAAAATGCGTAGAAGCTGGGAAAGAAGCTTGATGCAACATGCACCCCGATGCGGATCGCGTCACACCTACATTGGACGGACAAGTTGAAGGAAAAAAATGTGTTGCTGCAAAATTGCCTTGGAGAGACGCGGGTCACGCCACGTCAGGACAAATTTCGCATGTTCGTGTTTGTTTTGGATTTTCAAGGGTATTTTGGTTTGGGCTCATTTGTACTCGGTATAAATACATTGTAAACTCATTTTTTGAGACCTTCTTCGTACGGTTTATCCTAGAGAGCAAGGGTTAGAGCCTTTTCACATAGCTTTCATCTCTTTTCTTTATTTTCATCATTGAATCTTTGTATCATGAATTCTTGTGCTCTTGTGGGAATCATGAGTAGCTAAACTCTTTAAATTCTGGGGTTGTGGTATAACCATGAATATTCATATTTGACAAGTATTTTTATCTTAGTATTTTATTGATATACAATTGTTTCTTTACTTTTGTTCTTAATTGCTTGATTGTCAGCGCAAGAGTCAAGTTCTATTTACTATTTAATATGCGTAATTGGGGAAGACGTTATTAAATTAGAGAAGAAGCAAAGAGAGAGTGATCTGATCATCCCTACACTTGGGCTAGGATTTATGACCAGGATAGGAATATACTTAGTCGCTGCATTCAATTAAATACCATAGACGAACTGTTTTCTTAACAGGTCAATTCCATAGGAATATAGGCGGAGAACTGTTTTGAATCGGAGATTAGTGATTTGGGAAAACACTATGAGATTAATAAAACTGCTAGGGTGAGATGCTTGAATAACTCAATATGATTGGTGAACCAACCACAACCCTGGAATACTCCTATCTCTATGATAAAATCAAGTCTTAAACAAACGTTCATAACGAATTGTTAGCATAAATAATTAGTTATTTACTTTTCGAATTAGTTCATAAAACAATCAAACTCTCTACTTTCATGCTTGTATAAGTAGTAGTAATAGTGAATTCTCATTAAATCGTTGATCATAAGTCTCTATGAGTACGGTATTCGACTTTTACAAGTCATTATATTACTTGGCGACCACGTATACTTACGTGTGCATTTGGGAGCAATACGTTTTTGGCGCCATTGTTGGGGACTTAAAAATTAACGATTTCTTTAGAACAATCTATTATTGCGTTAGTTATTCAAGCATTAACGTCTTGATCTTAAGTGTTATTTGTACATGTACTGATACTCGAATGCGAAGGTCTGCTAGTCAAAATAATATTATGGAGTTCCATCCTGAGCCTGAACGATTATTCCATCAACGTAGTAGAGAAGTCAATAATATAAGATCCTCAGTGACACATCCAAACCTTCTTGGAGATTGTCGAAACCTGTGTGACCAACAAGGTGTCTACTGATTATGTGAGGTTTATGCTATTCCCATTTTCTCTACTTGGGGAAGCAAAGAAGTGGTTGTTGGCGGAACCAACAAATTCCATCATCTCCTGGGATGATTTAGCATGGAAATTCTTGACAAGGTTCTTTCCATCTGGGAAGATAGTTAGGCTTAGGAGGGAAATCATGTCATTCAGGTAGAGACCTGGAGAGAGTTTATACCAGGCATGGAAAAGGTTCAAGGCGATGCTCATAGATTGTCGAATGAAGTTCTGGCACACATATTTATTGAGAGTATAGATCATTACAAAAAAGTACTACTGGGTACCGTAGCTGGGGGGCAAGCTCTTGACCTTAGTTACAATGAGCTTTTCGTCCTCTTGAACAGGTTTTATTAGAGCAACTCAGATTGGCAAGGTGGCATGCACAGTAGTGTGGCTAAGAAGACACTAGGAGTACTGGAAGTGGATAATTATACGACATTATCAGCACAGATTGAGGCTATGCAGAGTGAATTTAAAAGGTATAATACGGGGCAGGCCCAACCACAAGTGCAAGCAGTGAATCAAGCTCAGATGGTCTGCAAGGTGTGCGGAGAAGTGAACACCAGTGATATATGTCCAGCGAATCCAAAGCTAGTTTATTTCATAGGCAATGCAAATAAAGGCCAGGGTAATCAGAATGCATATAACAATACTTACAATCCAGTTGGAAGAACCACCCAAATTTCTCTTGGGGTGGAAATCAAGGTCATGATAATCGGTACAGGGCACAAGTTTAACAATAGAACTATCAGTAGAATCAGGAAAATTAGTCCAATGCTGTAGCACCTACTCCAGCGATCACTATGGAAGAAATGATGAAGAATATGCGGAACATAAAAAAACAAATGGGTATGATAGCAGGTGATCAAAATGCGAGACCATAAGGGGGACTTCCAAGTGATACTGATCTTAATCCGAAGCCCCGTAATTCTGTGTCTCTCAGAAATGAGAGGCAATTAGAGGAACGGGCACCAAAGAAAGCAACTCAGACAGAAGCAGTGAAAGAGACTGTTGTAGAAGATGATATTATCTAGATAGAAAGGGTAGCAAAGACACCTTTGGTAAAGTAGCCACAACCAACGGTTGCCAAACCACCACCTTCGTTCCCTCAGAGGTTAGCAAAGCGGAAGGAAGAGGCCACATATAAAAAAATTATGCATTTACTGAAGCAGGTACATGTGAATGTCCCCTTGGTAGACATGCTGCAAGGGATTCCAAAATACGCTAAGTAAATCAAGTACATCATAGCAAATAAGAGTTGCTTCACAGAGTATGTCATAGTTGCACTAACTGAAGAGTGCACATCTCGAATTCAGAACAAACTACCCATAAAGCGGAAGGATCTAGGTAGTTTCATGATTAAAACCACTATTGGGAAGCAAGACATTGCATGAGCACTTTGCGTTCTTGTGTAAGTATTAGTCTAATGTCTTCATCAATGTTTACAAACTTGGGGTTGGAAAACCCAAGACCAACCACTATTGTTCTGCTGCTGACAGATAGATCCTTAGCTAGACCCGAGGTTATTATCAAAGTGTTCGGGTACAGGTTGGGTCACTTACATTTCCGACAGATTTTGTTATCCTTGATTTTAAGCCAGATCCGGAAGTCCCATTTATTTTAGGGCATCCATTCTTGGCTACAAGAAAAGCACTGATTGATGTAGTTGTTGGGCAACTAACTATAAGGGTACATGATAAAGTTGAGGTTTTCAATGTGTACAAAGCCCTCTAGTTACCTATATTTATGAAGAACTCTCTGTTATCATTGTGGTGACATAAGACAATAAGAAACCTCTCATTACATTTAGCAACCCATTGGAGAGAGCTCTAGTGAATGATGATATTTTTGGAGATACAGAGGCATTCGAGCTGGTGCAGATTCTTAATCTAGAAGGTATTTATGTTGGCAAAAGGGAGTTTGAGCCTCTTGACAGACCAATTGGTCCTCCACCTAAGATATCTATAGAAGAGGCTCTGAAGTTAGAGTTGAACCCTCTACCCATGCATCTCAAATATGTGTACTTAGGTGAGGGTGAAACTCTACATGTTATAATAGTAGATGAGCTCACTGAGGCAGAAATAAAGATGTTTTTAGAGGTCCTGAAGAATCGAAAGAGAGTATTGGGATGACAAATATCTGACATTCAGGGCATCAACCCGGAATTTTGTATGCATAAGATACTAATGGATGATGATTATAAGCCGAGAATAGAACATCAGAGGAGGTTGAATCCTGTAATGAATCAGGTGGTCAAGAAAAAGGTAATTAAGTGGTTAGATGCAGGCATTATCTATCCCATCTCTGACAGCAAGCGGGTGAGCCCAGTATAGTGTGTCCTACCGAAAAAAAGAGGGATGACAATGGTGACAAATGACAAAAACGAGCTCATCCTAACTAGAATGGTAACATGATAGAGGATTTGTATGGACTATTACAAGTTGAATGAGGCCACTAGGAAGTATCATTATTCGATTCCCTTTATTTATCAAATGTTAGACAGATTGGACGGACATGAGTATTACTATTTTCTGTATGGATATTCTGGCTATAATTAGATAGCAATTGCACTCGAAGACCAGAAGATGATTACTTTTACTTGCCCCTATGGTACATATGCCTTCAAGAAAATGTCGTTCAGGTTATGCAATGCACTTGCTACTTTTCAAAGGTGTATGATGGCTATATTCTCTAAAATGGCAGAGGATTTCGTAAAAGTCTTCAAGGATGATTTCTCTGTATTTAAGAGTTCTTTGGAAGAATGTTTGATGAATTTGGATTGTGTCCTTGAAAGATGTGAAAAGACCAACTTAGTGCTGAGTTGGGAGAAGTGTCATTTTATGTTCCGAGAGGGTATTGTCCTTAGGCATAAGGCAAAAAGAGGCTTAGAAGTTTATCGTGCAAATATGGAAATTATTGAGAGACTACCACCCCCTGTATCTGTGTGGGGGGTACATAGTTTTCTCGGTCAGGTAAGGTTTTGCAGATGCTTTATTAAATACTTCTGCAAAATATCTAGTCGGATGTGTAATCTGCTTGAGAAGGACGTGAAGTTTGTATTCAACGTTTTTTATCTGAAGTCATTTGAAGAGTTGAAGCAAAGATTGGTGATGGCACCAATAATTATATCCCCTGATTAGAACTTTCCATTTGAATTGATGGGTGAGGCTAGAAATATTGCGGTGGGAGCTGTTCTGGGCCAAAGAAATAATAAGATTTTCCACTCAATCTACCATGCCAGTAAGACGTTGGATGCTGCTCAGATGAACTATACCGTCACCAAAAAAATAAATGTTGGCTATTGTGTATGCTTCGATAAGTTTTGGTCTTCTCTTGCGGGGACTCATGTTATTGTATATATGGATCACGCTGCACTCCATTACTTATTCACCAAGAAAGAAGCGAAAAACTGGCTTATTCGGAGGATTATCCTATTGCAGGAGTTTGAAGTGGAGATCAAGGACCATAAAGGGATATAGAATCAAGTTGCTGACCATTTATCGAGATTGGAGAGTCACAATCATGTTGTGGAAGATGGTCAAATTCGAGAAGCTTTTCCGAATGAGCAGTTTTTTGCTATTCCTTAGGCAGAAGTACCATGATATGTATATATTGTGAACTTAATAGTGAGTAGCCTAAAACTACTATGCAGCAGAGAAGGAAGCTTTATGATAATTCACGATTTTACATATGGGATGAGCCGTATCTGTTCATACAGGGTCCTGATCAGTTGGTGAGACGATGCATTCCCCATATCGAGGTGAGTTAAGTGTTGGAGAACTGCCATTCTTCCCCATATGAGGGGAATTTTAGAGGCGATCGTACTACGACGAAGGTGTTACAATCGGGTTTCTATTGGCCTACGCTATTCAATGATGCACATATATTTGCTAAAAGCTGTGACAGATTCCAGCGAACTGGAAACATCTTTAAGAGTCATGAGATACCTTTGATCAATATTTTGGAGGTAGAGATATTCGATGTATAGGGCATTGATTTTATGGGGACTTTCCCACTATCTTTTGGGAACAAGTATATTCTAATGCGGTTGATTATGTATCAAAATGGAATGAGTCAATCCCTCTCCCAACTAACGCTGCAAAGGTGGTGACGAACTTTGTGAGGAAGAATACATTTGCAAGTTTTGGAACTCCGAGGGTCATGACATGTGATGGTTGAGCTCACTTCCAAAATAACATGTTGAAAAACCTCTTTGCTAAATACGGGGTGAAGCACAAAGTTTCTATGACTTACCACCCGAAAACATGTTGACAAGTGAGGTGTCTAATAGAGAGGTGAAGCAAATCTTGGAGAAAATGGTGAATGTGTAGAAGAAAGACTGAGCAATGAAATTAGATGATGCTCTGTGGGCTTACTGGACAACGTATAAAATACCTATTGGGACTTTTCCCTACTGGTTGGTTTATGGAAAGGTATGTCAACTACCTATCGAGTTGGAGCATAAAGTTTATTGGGCAATCAAAAAACTTGATATGAGCTTGGTAGGTGAGAAATAGTTATTACAGCTGCACGAGCTAGATGAGTTAAGGCTAGGGGCATATGATAATGCCAAGTGTACAAAGAGAAGACGAAGAGACGACACGATAAGAAGATTCAAAATCATGAGTTCATGCCAGGGCAGCAAGCCAGAAATTTTGTTCAATTCCAGGTTGTGGTTAATTCCTGGAAAGCTAAAGTCCCAATGATTGGGACAATTTGCTGTGACTAGAATAATACCTCGTGGTGCAGTAGAGATACAAATAATAGATGGGACATACATGTTCTTAGTTAATGGGCAGAGGCTAAAGCGATATTAGGGCGGTGATTTCGATAAGGAGAAGGAGCACATGCTCCTTAAGGATGATTAGATGAGGGACTTGCGTCATGCCGCGATGCGACGCTAAATCAAATTCTTATAGGGATGCAACCCAAGTTTGTAATATACTAACGAGAGAAAAAAAAAGAACAACAACGACATCAACATACCCAGTGAAATCCTATAATGTGGGGTCTAGATAGGTTAGAGTGTACGCAGACCTTACCTCTACCTTGATATGTAGAGCGACTATTTCTGAGAGACCCTCGGCTCAAAACAGAGCATAAGCACAAGAAAAGCAAGAGAAATGGTTAGACCCGGACAAGAAATTTAAAGCAGTATGCCAATGATGGTACCAAAAGTGAATAAGCCGTGATAGCACAATCTGAAAGCAGTAACTAACGCAGGTAAATAAGATAAATAAAGTACAGTTAAAAGCACATAGCAGCAGAAATCAAATGACAGTAGGCTATAAAGAAATACTGCACCTACTAGTATGATAGACTAAGTAGGCCTACATTAATAATAATACAATTACCAGTTATTAAGCGTAAGTAGGACTACGATGAACTACGTACTACCCTTCTACCCTAATCAGTGTCCTTCACAACCCCCTATCTAAGGTCATGTCCTCAGTAAGTTGCACCTGCGCCATATCCCGTCTAATTACCTCTCCCCAATACTTCTTCGGCCTACGTTTACCCCTCATGTACCCGTCCATAGTCAACCTCTCACACCTCTGCACTGGGGAATCTGTGTCTCTCTTCTGCACATGCCCGAACCATCTCAACCTCGATTCCCGCATCTTATCCCTTAACGAGGCAACTTCCACTCTGCCCCAGAAATCATCATTTCTAATCCTATCCCTCCTTGTATACCCACACATCCATCTCATCATCCTCATCTCCGCAACTTTCATCTTTTAGATGTGTGAAGTCTTGACTGACCAACATTCCGCCCCATACAACATAGTCGGTCTAACCACCACCCAATAGAACTTGCCTTTATGTTTTGGTGGAACATTTTTATCGCACAAGACTCCAGATGCGAGCCTCCATTTCATCCACCCTACCCCAATATGATGTGTGACATCATCATCAATCTCTCAATTCCCTTGGATAATAGACTCAAGGTACTTGAAGCTTCCTTTCTTTGGAATGACCTGAGTACTAAGCCTCACCTCCACGCATGTCTCATGGTCGCACCCGTTACTGAACTTGCACTCCAAGTATTGTGTCTTGGTCCTACTCAGCCTGAACCCTTTAGACTCCAGAGAGTGTCTCCAAACCTCCAGCTTAGCATTCACTCTACTGCGAGTCTCATTAATCAGGACTATGTTGTTTGCGAATAATATACAATATGGCACCTCCCTTTGGATTTGTCGCGTCAGTCTATACATCACCAAGGCAAATAAGAATGGGTGAAGAGTAGATCCCTGGTGCAACCCTATCAACACTGGAAAGTGCTCCTAGTCTTCTCTTATTGTCTGTACCCTAGTCTTAGCTCCATCATACATATCATTGATTGACCTAGTGTACGCTATAGGTACACCTCTAACGTCCAAACATCTCCATAGAACCTCCTTCATCATTGACAATTAATTCGTATGGTACAACACCCTGCAAAATATAAGCATCAAATTCGCTAACCTGTGAAGAAGTTGAACCACTAAACATTTTATTTCTAAGGCCTTGAATACTAGCAGCAGAAACCATATGTTTTTTATAAGGTTGCAGCGAAGTAGTAGAAGATGGTACAGAAGTCGGTTGATTATTTGCACTTTTATACTTGTTTGCATTCAGTGTGTATACTAGACGTAACTTCTTCTTTAGTTGGTTTGTGAGTTGGTTATTCAGTTGGGTCTGTTGGAAGAATTCTATACAATCATAAATCATTTCTACAAGTGTTTTACAACCGTCTACTTTAATAGTCGGATTTAATACCACACTAATAATATAAATAGTGGGAATACGAACAAAGTATTTTTTTAATTTTTTAAACATTTTTTCAATAGATGCCTTATAAGTTAGTTTTTGCATATATTCATTAAGTAACAAAAATATTAGAGCTATATAAAATAACATATTTGAAATAGTAGGATAATAAATACCGGAAAATTCTTTAGTAGTTTGAAAATTTTTCTCTAGAAATCCATTAAGTTCTAAAAAAAAATTCCAATCATTATCTACAAGCATCCCTTGGATTTTTATTATGGGCGTTAAATAATAAAGTCATAGGTTGTCTATAATCGTATGCAACAAGTAGTTGCTCATACAGAGAATTCACCTAGTCGAAACTTCTTATGGATTTTTTCTATAAGGTAATCCACAATCATGACAAGTTTTTTAATATTCTTTGCGTCTTTGTATTTTATTATCTTTAAATTTTTTTATAGAAAATTGTATTTTAGCAAGAATGCGTTCAAAAAGTTTTAGGTCATCATTTACAACTAAGTTATAAATATGGTACGCACATCTTATATGAAAATGATCAGGAAAACATTGAGTTAATCGAACATTTAAAAGTCTTATAGCATAATCATTAGAAGTACCATTATCTAATGTAATAGTCATAAATTTATCATTTATTCCATAATAATCACAAATTTCATTAATATTTTGTGCAATATAACTTCCAGTGTGCCTATCATCAATATATCTATATGCTAAAATACGTTTTTGCATAGACCAATTTTTATCTATCAATGACATGTTACCGTTAAATAATCATTACTGTTAGTACTACGGCCTATGTCAGAAGTGATAGCCACTTTGCTATTAAAATGATACAATGCATAATGTAAATATGTTGATATTCACTTGCAAATTTAAAAACATCCCTTCTAACAGTTGATCTAGGAAAATCATTAAAAACAAGATTATATGTTTCTCGAATGTAATGAATAAAACCAGGAGAGGAAGGAAATGAAAAAGACAAATCTTCCACCGCAACTAATTTTGCCATATTTTGCCTATCTTTATTTTTAGGACTGAAAAATCCCCCCGTTGTCTGGTTAATTTGATCCTGTACTTGGCCGGTGACACTATATGAACCTTGTCCCGACTCAACTGGCACGCCCAATTTTTTAGCCTGGGATTCATTCCACTTAGCTGTGTGCACGCCTTGTACATGTCTAAAAAAACCTCCCGTCCCACCTTGACCTTTTCCGATTTTAAATTTATAAATATTTTTACAAATTTTACATCTAGCTAGTTGATTTTCTTGGTCCCTATCAAAAATATTCCATGCATCTGATTTTAAATTTCGTTGTGTGGGGCCTCGACTCATACTAGGGGGAATAAGAGGCATTCCAGTTTCAATTTCAGGCTGAGACTCAGTCTGAGCCTGATGTTGAGGTGCACTAGTGGGTGTGTAATCTAGATTATCCTCTAAATTAAAGTTTGGTTCATCTACCTCATCATATAATGGTATATCATTAAAAAAAGCAGTTCATCTATATGACTGAAATCAATCAAATCATCGGGGCTAGGAATATGATTACTAGAAGAAGTACCCCTGCCCTTGTTACCCCTACTAGAAGAAGCCTTACCCTTACCCTTAAACATACCTCTTAATCCTTTCATTTTAATTATGCAAATAAATAATTAAAGATAATGAAATTAAGTGCGATAATTAAAATAAAGTAACAATAATAATTTAAAGAAGGAACGAAGGTACCAAACGCCGACGTAACGTCGAAGTGTAATCGATGTTGAAAATTGAAACTTTGCTCGATGGATGATCTTCAAGCTAGTTCCCAACTTCACTCCCAATTTTTTAACTTTGATAGAAATGAGTAAAATAAATATAATATTTAGTACACAATGTAGAATTGTAGAGAGATAAATTGAGAGATTATAGGAAAATTTGTGAGATAAATGAAGAGAAAAATGAGATATTTATAGTTAAGAAATAGGGTTAAAGTATAAACATATTAACTTAGGGATTAAAAATAATTATTAAGTGGGTAGGGGGGTTTATAGGGTGGGGTGGGGGCCAAAAATGACCATTATAGCCGTTGCACAACGGCCAAAATCAAAATTTGGTTGGTGTTGCAACTACTATTTTTGCAAAGGGGGGAGAGGGGCTGGCGGGGCGGAGCGGGACGGGGTTGGCATGGGGCGGGTTGGGTCGGGACGATCCCAGACCCCGTCCCGAGTTCGAAGCCCGAAACCGACAATATTTTTTTTAGGGGATCAGGACGGGGCGGGGCAGGGTGGGTAGCAGGACGGGCTGTGTCGGGATTGGGCCGACCTAACCCACTAGACAGCCATAGTTTCAAGTAGACACATAGAGGATAAGAGTACAACTTTAACAGGGCATATTGGCACAGGATGAGTATCCTTTTTAATCTTCTACATCTTAATATTCTTTTATCTTAAACTAGTGTAAACAAACCAGGACATTAGGACTTAGACTCATAGATATCAGATACATGATAGGATCATATGACACCAAGGTAAGCATATATAACTTAATCATGAAAGCAGGCATACATAGGCATGATAAAAGCTAAGCAACTAAGTAGTTAGCAGTTTCTGAGCTATACCACCCACACAGAAGACTATAGTCCATACAAATGTGAAACTACAGATAGTAAAAGGTCCAGATGGAGCCTAGATTAGTCCTGTATCAACTTAAATGTTCCGAAATCATCTAACACATGAAAATACTATTCCTATAAGCCTATTCTATAGTTAACTTTACCAGTTATGCACATGATACCCACAGATGGACCACAACAGATTCATTTTCTTAGATTAGGAAATTAGTAAGCATTTTGACTTCATATTTTGTCTAGGTTAGGTAGTTTACATACCAACATACATGCCTAGGTGTAGCAAAATATTAACAGCTAGCACAAGACATCATATAATCAATTTTAGAGCTAAATAGGTCATTAAAAATCACACTTAAGTTACACTACTTCAAATCAGTGAATACAACATAAAAAAAGTCTAAAATAGAAGCCATCATACCAATTAGACTTACACTAAGGTAACATTAACTATGGTAAACATGTGAGAAGCATAATAGGAACTACACAAGTATTTTACTAATATAGGCAAATCACAAATTATATTAGCCTCATTTTGAATCCATACTAAACCTAAATCAACACTTAATCATATAAAACCAGTTTGAACAAAGTTATCACTACCTAATCATGCATATAAGATGGTTTCATGTCATTTTAGACTTAATTAAGTAACCTACTGATTATAAACAGATATGAATAAACTCATAAGCACATAAATGGATTGAATTTAAGAAAAATAGTAAATGGAGGGGCAATTACCTTCTTGCGAGGCAGAATAGGATTGAGATTAGGGCTTGATTTATTTAGTCCACGCTCAATCAAACTTGCACACACAATAAAAAAAAGTTTTGAAACTAGAAGACTAATTTCGAGACTAGGATTCTACCAATAGGCTTAGAATCTAAAATTATTCAAAATTAGTTAAGTTTGGGATTGAAAATCAGCTCTTAAAATATAAAGCCTAGAATTTTGAATTCGGGACCTCTAACAATAAAATTGTGGGGTTGAATTTATAGAACCCCCAAAACCCTAGAATTCTAGGTCGAAACCGATACATGAGGACAAATTGGTAGGAAATTTCCCTCCCAAAATTTCTTAACCAATCAGATGACACCATTTGAAATCATATGTGACAAGAACAATTAAGAAATTACAGAGAAAACACAATGAAGGAGGGGCAACCTCACCTCATCGGGGTTGTGATATGGTGGTTCTACGGCATAAGGGCACCCGTTTTGGATGAGCAAGTCTGCGCAAAAGTGACGTACACTGCCACATTGCCATATTTGGCGTCAGAGGAGAAGAGACAAAGAGAGAGGAACCGACTAGGGTTCCTCCAATTTACGCAGAAAAATGAAAAGGGAAAAAGGGATGGGAATTACGTGTACTAAAGGGGAATTAGGCCGGGTCGCGGTCCAATTGGGCTGGACCTGACCATATTTTAAAGGAGGAAATGATTACTCAAATTTGATTTTAATAAGAATCAAAAGCAAAGGCCATATTTTGCAAATGTGGTCATTTTTTAAATTAACAAATGACCAAAATCCTTTCATTTATAACTGACTAATTAAAAAGTACTTATCATTTTTATGCAATTCAAAAATTATGGCCCGACCATGGTCTCTGAGTTTTCTACATATCTCAGGCTGTATGAGAATTTAGACCACTTATAATTCGACTCAATTAGACTTCTAGAAAGCAAAAAACAAAGCAAAATTCCAGAACTAGAAAGTCCCAAAATTATTTTGTTGAAATGTGACCGATCCTCAGATACCGAGTTCACATACATATCCCCTGTTTCAAGAAATTAGGTCACTTGTAGTTCGACTCAATAGGTGGAAAAGGGTATCCCTTATGCGGGAATGCCTTTGCCGATTTAAAACAAAAACTTTCCTGGTATGTGTCCGACCGGTTGTAGGGTTTTAAAAATTAAAAATTTTTCTTGTGATTGAGTGTGGTGTGGACTGATTCTTCAATCTCAAGTCTAGAGAGCTTGACTCTGAATGGTAGACTATTTAGACCGTTTTCCCAATAAAAAGTTCCATTTTTGCTCTGCATGCTCCTGGATCTAGTCTATTTACTTTCCTCCTCCATTAGCTTCCGACTTGTCTCAATATGCTAGGATATTGACGTGTTTAGTTGTTTGTTCTGCCACACCTCCGCGACTTTGTTTATTGTACCCTCTTAGGAGGCTATTTTGAGCGAGTGATACTTGAGACACCGATTGGATCATATGATTGGTATGAATGCACTTGTTTGAGCGGATGCCTTCTCCAACACCATCTGGCTCGTATGCACTTGTTTGAGGGATGACTTCTCTGACACCATTTGGCTCGTATGACTTATTGATTTTATTTTAGCGAATGCCTCCTCCGACACTGTCTGGCTCATATGAATCTATTGATTTGCATAGATGTTCTTCATGGTAATTGAATGTGAGTAAATAGTCCTCTTGGCATGCTTGTTTGAATGGCCCTTTCGACATGCAGTTTGTATAAATGACCCCTCGATAATGTTTATATGAATGACCCTCTCGGTAGTGTTTGTATGAAAGGCCCTCTCGGCAGTGTTTGTATGAATGACCCTCCTAGCAGTGTTTGTATAAATGTCCCTCTCGACATAAAATTTGTATTAATGACCATCTCGGCATGCTTATTTGTATTAATGACCCTCTAGGTATGTTTGTTTATATGAATGACCCTTTCGGCATGCAGTTTATATGAATGGCCCTCTCGGCATGTTTGTTTGTATGAATGACTCTCTTGGCATGTTTGTTTATATAAATGACCCTCTCGACATGCAATAATATCCGATATAGCCCTTAAGGCTAAATCATCTTTCTTTTGTCCTTTTGTTTGTTGTGACCCTTCCAATCAGATGGCTGTTTTTCCCTTTTATGTCTCTCATGGCCGGATAGTGCCACCCTTGTGGCGCTTTATCCTTTTTGTGGCTCTCATGGCCGGATACGCCGCCCTTGTAGCGCTTTGTCCTTTTTATGGCTCTCATGGCCGGATTGTGCCATCCTTGTGGCGCTTTATCCTTTTATGACTCTCATGGATGGATTATGGCGCCCTTGTGGTGCTTTGTCCTTTTTATGGCTCTCATGGCTGGACTTTGTCCTTTTTGTGACGCTTTGTCCTTTTTGTGGCTCTCATGGCCGGATTACGCCGTCCTTGTGGCGCTTTGTCCTTTTTATGGATCTTACATCTTCTGGTGTCGGAGTTTCTTCTTTGCTATACCTATTTCATCATGAACAAATACGTTAGAGGAATAGACCGCCATCCTCCTAACGATGTTTTGGAGAACTGTAACCATAGAAAAGTTACTTTTTACGAGGTCAATCCGTGCTATCGACTCCTGCTATGTCATTCCTCTACTTTCTGGTGCCAAACCTCTTGGGTGGGTATTATGAGAGATGAATTTGACTTTATGATACAAAAATATATTTTTTGAAAACATCGATCATAAATTTAAACAATATTTGAATAAAATCATTTTTATCTATTTAAAATTATTATCTCATTGTCATGACATATGCGCTTTGGGTGAGGTTCTTTGACCATCTTTGGCGCTCCGGGCGCGTTCCTTGTGTAACATCCCATACTTTCGGGTCATGGTTTGAACAACTAGGTGTATGTAAGTATAGTCGAGCCTTGGAGAATTTTTGTCATATTCAAGTTTGTGTATCAAGAACTTGGTGTATAAAATGATGAAGTCCCAAAATGATTTACAATTTAACAAGTGTGACGATGAGAATTAATAATAATAGTTTGTTTGTCCCAAAAGAGGTTACGGACTGGCATCATATTTAATGATCATGATAAAGAGTATATGAGGTGTGTCAAAAATGATCTATTATTTAACTGAACTGAGATTAAGAAAATAATTGAGATTATTGGATAAATATTATGTGGACATAGTCCCCGTATGCCATCGATAGGTGGAAGCAAGTTCATTAAATATACATGCACATTAAGGTGTGATGTGATATATTAATAATGAGTGGATGAGAGTGACCCTAAGAGACCTACACGTGTAAGGGAGGGAGTATCTACATATCTTAGTCATTACTATCCTAAGATGAGTAGGTGTACACATATATTAGTGACACAACAATTTGAATTGCAAAGGTAATCCTTAAAGGGACCCACAGTCCACTATTAGTAGACAACACTTCTAATTTAATTTTACTTTAGTTTTCTTGGCAAACGTAACCAGAAACTAAAGAAAACGAGGTTACCTTGCTTTTCTATGTCCAACAACGTTTTGTTGCTATTTCAAGAAGGAAAATTAGTTCTTTTCCAAATATTTAGAAGGAGCAGTGGTTGTTCTTGGCAAGCTCAAGTAAAAGTGGCGGACAAATTCATCAATTATGAGTGACGTATAGAGAAGGTTAAGTTCGTTGTTGTTGAGAGGCCGACATTAAAGGTATGTTAAGACAAATTATTTCTTCTTTTGGCATGTTCTAAGTTACAAAACGTAAATGTAATATTGTTCCATAAATGATTCTACTCTTAGTAGTTAAGGGTATTCCTGTTATTCATTCCTATGTTCAAAGCATATCTAAATATGTTCCTAAATTCTTATTGAGGTATATGGAAAAGATAGTATTCATGATGTTAATCAGAGGTGAAGCGGCATTACGTCACTCTGATAAACTCAGAATGTTTTATTATCATTCATGCATTATATTCATGTATTACCGTTGACCCACATATGTTATATACACTACTATATGGTATGCATTATATATATGTAGGGGATGGGAAAAGGGATACAACGTTATATACGCACACCACCTGATCAACTGATATATGATGATAATTACGCCCACAGAGGCCGAAATGATATGATGGGAGACGACGTTATATACACACACACATATATATATATATATATATATATATGTATGACCATATTATGCATGGTATTTAGGTATATTATGGCCCTTAGAGGCATTCTACACAGACATGATACTTATGCATATTATGGCCCTCAGAGGCATTTTCCACTGGTTGGTTGTTTCTTGTCTCAGGTTACTTTCAGGTCTCTATTATGCTATTTTTCATGCCTGACATAGTCGGTACATTATTCGTATTGATGTCCCTTTTGTCGGGAGACGCTGCATTTCATGCCCGCATGTCCAGATAGATATAGCGATGGTCCGCACCAGTAGGTTGCTAGTGTAGCTGATATTGGACCACTCCATTTGTTCCAGGGTTGCGGTTTAGTCTTGGTTTGCATATGCATATGGCGTGGCCTTGTCTCGACCTTATGATATCACGAACTCTTTAGAGGCTTGTAGACAGTTGTCCTGTGTATAGTAGTCATTTATGGCCTTGTCGGCCTTGGTATGTATATGTATACAGATTGGGTCCTTCTGGTTGCAAGAATTTTATATTGCTCCTTTCCAATCTACTATGTTCGTATATCAACAGGATATCTTATGGCGGCCTCATGGGCTATGCGAAATTACGAATATATGCAAAAATATATGATTAGTGGTACTCGGCAAGTAAGGTCCAGATGCCCGTCATAACCCTCCGGTTTGGGTCGTGACAAACTTGGTATCAGAGCAGGTCTGTCCTAGGGAGTCTGCAATCCGTATCTAGTAGAGTCCTGTTTATGAGTGTTGCATGCCACACTTATAAGCAGGAGTCTATATGGCATTTATGATGGTCTCCTTCTTTTATAACCTAGATCGTTCGATAGAGCCGAGTCGTAAGAAAAAATGTTTCTGATCTTATTTTCCCATTTGAAATTGCAGCAATGTCTATGACGAGAAAGACCCAGGTTAGTAAGAGTGCGGGTATTGATGTGAGAGAAGATATTCGACAGTTAACACCCGCTGGTACGGGTACAAGGCCATTCAACCGAATGGGAACAAAGAAAGGGTTTGGTTATCTTGGAGACCAAGTTGGTCCTCGGCTTCGGCGAGTTGTATGTGAAATAGTTTTGGTTTTGTGTTGAGACTTGAGAAGGCCAAAACCTTTTCACACCTTCCTTGTGGAGGTCGAGATGTGCTTGAATTTTCAAGACTCAATCCTCTTGGAAGTGTTTCCTTTCCTTGTACCAACATCTTGATCTTCGGCCGACCTTCAACCTTCATTTTTTGACTTGACTCTCCTTTGGAAGCTTCTTTTACATGACAACTTGTCGTCCATGTCATTCTTGTCCTTGCCATGGTGTGTTGTTCGTGCCACCTTGGCCTTGCCCCTTTCTACGCTTTTACATATTTACTACCAACAATGATTATGTCTTAAGATACTCTGGGGGCTTACATGAACTTACTAATAAAACTACTAGCTAGACTAGAACTTGAAGACATAAAATATAAAGCAAGGTCTCGGCTAGGAAAAAAATATAAAGCCGGATAAACTTGTTCATAAGAGGCTATCAAGTTATGGTTCCCATTCCTCCCCATATTCCATGACATTTTGGGACCTTTTTTACGGGTTGATGGCCATCGTTCAAATCCCTTGATCCTTTGGTACACTTGTCAAATGTAGAGGCTAAGTTCGGATACTTTCTTTCATCAATCTCCCCTTCTTGAAGAGAATTTGTCCTCAAATTCGAAGGGTTCCAAGGAGCAGGTTTCATAGAAATATGACACATTGAGCTCGGAGGTTGCTTCTTGTATAATCCCTTTTAGATCTTGGCTAGCAACTTGAAGGGGCCATCTCTTAAGTATTCTTCCCACTTAACCAATTAGTCATATTTCCAAGTGTGAAGATGTTCATCCGGCAAACCTTTCTTATTGTTAACCGTGGCTTGTTTCTCTCGGCTTAAGGTGTCACTCACCTCCCCAAGCTCTTGTATTGTTATGGTGGAGGTAGGGGTAGTATAAAACCTGCCATTAGTCCCAAAACACTCGGGTCCATTAGGTAACTCCTTAGATTTCCCTTTGCATTCAGCTTCTTCTCGGATCTTTAATGTTGGGTAGTTCCCGAGCCTTGATGGCATTTCCCACATAATCAATATTTGCCATGGTGAGTCATTCCTTATAGGGAGAAAGTTGTTGGTGCAATCCTCCAAATCATGCCTTGTTATTAGTAGCACAATGGAACAAGTGTACCTTCGAGCACTCATGCTTTGTCTTCTGCCTTCATAGGTTTGGTGGGTGTGTTACAAACCTCTTGAAAATAAATCAAGGGTGCTACCATTTTTTGACAAGGTCCCGGAAGCCATGTTGCTTGACAACTTCATGTTGATTTCTTCCTTTATCTTTGGGTGCTCATAAAGAGGGTTGATAAAGAAGGTATCACCCATCTTCTCGTCTTGGTACAAGGGATTGGTAAAGAAGGTCCAATCTTGAGTTGTTTCTTCATGACTATGGTATGGAAAAAGGGTCCCTTGAGCATTTTCCTCGGTTATGGCCTTTGGATCCTCACAAGAAGGGGGACATTTTCTTAGAGCTCTTTTATAAGCAGAATCACCATTGTTAGGTTCGGTTGTTGGTACATGTAATTGGCACATCTTCGAATCCCCTAAGTTCTTTTCCAGACCGGCTCCTTCTTTACATGCCAACATACTCACGACACTCCCCTTCTTAGCTCTTTCTTCCTCCTTTCGTGCCTTGGATATAGCTTGACATTTTCGGGCTAGTCGGATCTTTATTTCAATAAACTTGCTTAGTGACAAAGGCATGAGATGGAAGTCTTTACCATCTTTGCTAAAGGAGTAAGTGTTAAGCTCACCATCGTGTGTGGTCTTTTGATAAAATTGTCATGGTCTTCCTAACAAGATATGGCACGCGTCCATTGGAAGGACATCACACCAAATCTCATCTTCTTATCCTCTAATCCGAAACTTGACAAGGGATTGGGTGGCAACCTTGATTCCACTTTAATTGTTTACCCATTGAAGATTGTATGGTTTAGTATGTTCACGGGTTGGTAGTTCAACTTACCTATCATTCTGCAAGACACCATATTGGCACAACTCCCCCCGTCGATGATCATACTGCACACCTTATCCTTGACCTTGCATCGGGTGTAGAAAATTTGCTCTTTCTGATTCTCGTAAGGTTTCTCCACTTGTGCACTTAGCACATGCTGAAGGGCTAGACTCATGCCTTCTTCCGCAAGAGTTTCGGTTTCCTCTTGGTTTTCTTCCTTCTCGGATTTTTCCATGACAAAAGCACTTCCGCTTTCATCATACTCTTCGAGTGTCATGGTCCTTGGATTAGGACATTCTCTAGCGAAATTCCCGATCCCTTGGTACTTGAAGCATCTCTTGCCGCCCTCCTCACCATTCTTGACAACTTCCACTTTTCCTTTGTCTTTGTTGGCATCTTCCCGTTTGTACAAAGGGTTGGTATAGGAAGTGGTACTCTTCTCCTTGGCAAGTGCGGTATTTATGTAAGGACTAGGGACGGCCTTTTTTGTTGTCTCTCAAACTTTTATGCCAAATGACACACATCTTCAAAAGTGGAATAAGTGGACACTTCCACCTTTTCTTGAATTGTCGTAGTTAATCCACCAATGAATCGTGCTATTCGTTGCGGTTCTTTCTCTTCCAAGTCACATAGCATGGTGACCTTTTCAAACTCCCTTATGTATTCTTCGACCTTACGGACACATTGCCGAAGCTTTGTGAGTTTAAGGTATAACTCTTGTTCATAATCTCTTGGCAAGAACTTTCTTTTCAATTTTTTTTAATATCTTCCAAGACTTAATCTTGGACTTGCCATTTCTTTTCCGATTTGTTTTCAAGTTCTCATACCATACCGAATCAAAGGATTTAAGTTTCAATGTGGCAGTCTTGTAACGTTGGTAGTCATCGTAGTTTTTAAACTCAAAGAACCTCTCGATGGTTCTCAATCATTCTAGGAATTCTTCAGGGTCCAAATTCCCTTGAAAGGTCGGAAGATCGAACCGTAAGGCTCGGTCACTTCCTCTTTCTATTCTTGGAATCTCTTGGACAATCCTCAACGGGTATGGGGTTTTTTTGAGCTACCTCTTCCCCGGACTCAACATGCTCAATGTTTGCACGATTGGCAAATTCTTTTCTCACTTGTTCCGCAACCATTTCTAGCAAGTTTTGCTCTAGACGAGATGTCCTTGCTGTGATACCAATCTGATGGATATAAGGAGGGTGATGTTTGTTAAGTGGATCGGGTACGGAAGATGTTCGGGTTCGCTAAAAAATAGAAAGCAATATCGGGTTCTCGGCTTCTAAGGTAAATGGGACAATGTGGTGTTTGAAGGTGATTTTGGGAGAATCTATAAGGAGGCGGGGTGAGGTGTTTTGGGAGGTTATTTCGGGGGAAGTTACGGGATGTTGTGATGATCGAACTTTGGTGGTTGGATGATGGTAGGTTGACGGAACAATACCTAGACAGTGAGGTACTCGAAAGTTGTGATATACACTAGGTGGTGGTGTTTGGATTGAGCGGATATTTCTGGACTGTTTCGGGAGTTGGCCTTTAATGGAGAGGTTTATGATATATTAAGGGAGATAAGGGTGATAGGTGTTTGGTATATTTAGTGAGGATGGAAACCGAATTGTAGAATACAACTTGAGAGAAGAGATGAGGGATTTTTGTATAAGTGTTGGCTTTAGTGACTTCGGATTGGATGTTTAGTAGTGGTGGTTATTTTGTGAGGTATGAAGGATATGACCAAGGATAGATGAATGAGGAGTTAATTTCCCGAACCTACACCAAGGATTTGGTGATCAATGCCACAAGGTCGAGATCGGGGTTTGCTATTTGCACTGCATGTGACCAAGCCAAGTGAGGGTGATATATGCCCTTGTTGCTCCCAAGGCTTAGACTAGGTTGGTTCACACAAGTACAAATTGTCGTTTACCACCAAGGGTGTTCTTCAAGCTTGGGTAGAGACTAGGTCACACAAGTCCTAATCTATACTTGCACCGAAGGAGATTTGATCCACACAAGGATTGGGTAAGTTTCAACACACAAGTTGAAGACTTAGTTTTATATTTAACTCCCAAAACAAACCTCCCCAAATAAAAAATGCAAATGCCCTATTTATAGTATCCTAAAGACTATTCTAGAAGAGAGACCAATGGACAATTATAAGGCCATTCGGCCAAATGGGAACAAGGAAAGGGTTTGGTTGTCTTGGAGACCAACTTGGTCCTCGGCTTTGGCGAGTTGCATGTGAAATAGTTTTCGTTTTGTGTTGAGACTTGAGTAAGCCAAAACCTTTCACATCTTCCTTGTGGAGGTCGAGATGTGATTGCATTTTCAAGACTCCATCCCCTTGGAAGTGTTTCATTTCCTTGTACCAACATCTTGATCTTCGGCCGACCTTCAACCTTCATTTTTTGACTTGACTCTCCTTTGGAAGCTTCTTTTACATGACAACTTGTCGTCCATGTCATTCTTGTCCTTGCCATGGTGTGTTGTTCGTGCCACCTTGGCCTTGCCCCTTTCTACGCTTTTACATATTTACTACCAACAATGATTATGTCCTAAGATACTCTGGGGGCTTACATGAACTTACTAATAAAACTACTAGCTAGACTAGAACTTGAAGACATAAAATATAAAGAAAGGTCTCGGCTAGGAAAAAAATATAAAGCCGGATAAACTTGTTCATAAGAGGCTATCAAGTTATGGTTCCATTCCTCCCCATATTCCATGACATTTTGGGACCTTTTTTACGGGTTGATGGCCATCGTTCAAATCCCTTGATCCTTTGGTACACTTGTCAAATGTAGAGGCTAAGTTCGGATACTTTCTTTCATCAATCTCCCCTTCTTGAAGAGAATTTGTCCTCAAATTCGAAGGGTTCCAAGGAGCAGGTTTCATAGAAATATGACACATTGAGCTCGGAGGTTGCTTCTTGTATAATCCCTTTTAGATCTTGGCTAGCAACTTGAAGGGGCCATCTCTTAAGTATTCTTCCCACTTAACCAATTAGTCATATTTCCAAGTGTGAAGATGTTCATCCGGCAAACCTTTCTTATTGTTAACCGTGGCTTGTTTCTCTCGGCTTAAGGTGTCACTCACCTCCTCAAGCTCTTGTATTGTTATGGTGGAGGTAGGGGTAGTATAAAACCTGCCATTAGTCCCAAAACACTCGGGTCCATTAGGTAACTCCTTAGATTTCCCTTTGCATTCAGCTTCTTCTCGGATCTTTAATGTTGGGTAGTTCCCGAGCCTTGATGGCATTTCCCACATAATCAACATTTGCCATGGTGAGTCATTCCTTATAGGGAGAAAGTTGTTGGTGCAATCCTCCAAATCATGCCTTGGTATTAGTAGCACAATGGAACAAGTGTACCTTCGAGCACTCATGCTTTGTCTTCTGCCTTCATAGGTTTGGTGGGTGTGTTACAAACCTCTTGAAAATAAATCAAGGGTGCTACCATTTTTTGACAAGGTCCCGGAAGCCATGTTGCTTGACAACTTCATGTTGATTTCTTCCTTTATCTTTGGGTGCTCATAAAGAGGGTTGATAAAGAAGGTATCACCCATCTTCTCGTCTTGGTACAAGGGATTGGTAAAGAAGGTCCAATCTTGAGTTGTTTCTTCATGACTATGGTATGGAAAAAGGGTCCCTTGAGCATTTTCCTCGGTTATGGCCTTTGGATCCTCACAAGAAGGGGGACATTTTCTTAGAGCTCTTTTATAAGCAGAATCACCATTGTTAGGTTCGGTTGTTGGTACATGTAATTGGCACATCTTCGAATCCCCTAAGTTATTTTCCAGTCCGGCTCCTTCTTTACATGCCAACATACTCACGACACTCCCCTTCTTAGCTCTTTCTTCCTCCTTTCGCGCCTTGGATATAGCTTGACGTTTTCGGGCTAGTCGGATCTTTATTTCAATCAACTTGCTTAGTGACAAAGGCATGAGATGGAAGTCTTTACCATCTTTGCTAAAGGAGTAAGTGTTAAGCTCACCATCGTGTGTGGTCTTTTGATAAAATTGCCATGGTCTTCCTAACAAGATATGGCACGCGTCCATTGGAAGGACATCACACCAAATCTCATCTTCATATCTTCTAATCCGAAACTTGACAAGGGATTGGGTGGCAACCTTGATTCCACTTGAATTGTTTACCCATTGAATATTGTATGGTTTAGTATGTTCACGGGTTGGTAGTTGCAACTTACCTACCATTCCGAAAGACACCATATTGGCACAACTCCCCCCCTCGATGATCATATTGCACACCTTATCCTTGACCTTGCATCGGGTGTATAAAATTTTCTCTTTCTGATTCTCGTAAGGTTTCTCCACTTGTGCACTTAGTACATGCTGAAGGGCTAGACTCATGCCTTCTTCCGCAAGAGTTTCGGTTTCCTCTTGGTTTTCTTCCTTCTCGGATTCTTCCATGCCAAAAGCACTTCCTCTTTCATCATACTCTTCGAGTGTCATGGTCCTTGGATTAGGACATTCTCTAGCGAAATTCCCGATCCCTTGGTACTTGAAGCATCTCTTGCCGCCCTCCTCACCATTCTTGACAACTTCCACTTTTCCTTTGTCTTTGTTGGCATCTTCCCGTTTGTATAAAGGGTTGGTACAGGAAGTGGTACTCTTCTCCTTGGCAAGTGCGGTATTTGTGTAAGGCCTAGGGATGACCTTTTTTGTTGTCTCTCGAACTTTTGTGCCAAATGACACACATCTTCAAAAGTGGAATAAGTGGACACTAACGACAACCTTTGAAAACAAAATGTACCAGATGGGCAAGTGAATGTCATCTTTTCTTGGTCTTCCAGACCTATTTAAATTTGATTGTAGCCCGAGTACCCGTTTAAGAAGTAATAATAAGCTTTTCCCGCAACCTATCAAGCATTTGATCAACGAAAGGTAGGGGGAAATGGTCCTTCCTTGTGGCACTATTTAGCTTCTGGTAATCCATGTAAACTCTCCACCCGGTTACCGTCTTCATAGGTATCAACTCATTTTTATCATTTAGCAATACCATGATCCATCATTTCTTCTGCACATATTGCATAAGACTCACCCATGCACTATCGGAAATGGGTACACAACCCCCGCATTTGACCACTTAATAATCTCTTTCTTGATAACTTTTTGTATTGAAAGATTTAACCTCATTTGATGTTCAATACTTGGGAAATTATTCTCTTCGAGATGAATTCGATGAGTACACATACTCGGACTTATCCCTTGGATGTCCCTGATAGTCTACCCGATTGCCTTTTTATAAGTTCTCAAGATAGACAATAGAACTTCCACTTGACTTTCATTGAGCTTTGATGAGATAATAACCGGCAAGAGTCATTTGTCCCAAGTAACTTATACTCTAAATGACTTGGAAGTGGCTTGAGCTCAAGAGTTGAAGGTTCCTCAATAGAAGGCTTGTGAGGAGGAACTCCACGATTTTCCAAGTCCAAGGCTAATCGCCTAAGAGCATAAGAATAGGACATTTGGCCCTCACGTACAAGCATGGTATCCGCAATTCCCTCAACTACCTCATCATCATGATTCAACAATACCGCCATCAAAGCTCCTTCAATGACATTATTATTGTCATTCAACTCTACATCATCATCAATCACTGAAATCACCATCATATCCATAGATTGCTACATAGATTTGCATATATGGAAAGTAAATTCTTCATCATTCATATGGAACTTCAATTTTCCACTCTCCACATCACAAATTGCTCTCCCTGTCACTAAGAATGGTCTGCCCAAGATTATGTAAGCTTCATAGTCAACCGCACCATCCAATATAATGAAGTCGACGGGAGAAATAAACTTATCAACCTTCATAAGTACATCATATATGATCCCTATTGGTCTCTTCACCGTTCTATCCTCCATGAGCAATCTCATACTTGTAGGTTGTAGATTGCCCAAACCTAACTTCTTGAAAATAGTGAAGGGCATTAAGTTGATGCTTTCTCCAAGGTCACAACGGGCCTTTTCAAATTGATACACTCCAATGGTGCACGAAATGGTGAAAGCACCGGGATCCTCTTGCTTTTTCACAATAGAGCTAGAAATGATGGCGCTACATTGGTGCGTAAGATCCACCATCTCAACACTCACCCTTCTCTTCTTCGTTATCAAATCCTTCATAAGCATGGCATACCCCAAAATTTGTTCCAAGGCTTCAACAAGTGGAGTGCTAGACAATAGTTGCTTTGGAATCTTCAAGAACTTATTGAATTTACCATTTTCAATCCTCTTCGCAAATCTTTGTGGAAAGGGAGAAGGAGGCCTTGGAATAGGCTTTAAGGCTTTTGGAGACTCCTCTTCCTTGTCATTCCCATCCTCATTTTCAATCATCTTCTCTTTCTCAATCACCGTTTCTTCAATCAAGACAAAATCCTCTACCATCTTGTTATCACACTTATTTGGCTCTTCAACCTTAATCAATATCTCATATACCACATCCGTTGGCATTTTTTTACTCTGCCAACACTTTCCCACTTCTTGTTGAAAATGCTAGACAATGAGAGACTCCTGCCTTTAATTTCTTTGATTCACTACCATATCGCTAGAAAGAATCCCCTTTTGCCTTGGGTTAAGTGTTGAGGTGATTTTCCCTAATTGACTTTCTAGTTGCTTGATAGATGTTGAATGTGAAGATACAAGATTATTGAGCTCCTTCATATTGTACTCGGACTTGTTTTGGTTTTTCAATACCCTTGATAATATTTCTTCAAGATTTGAACTAGAAGGATCGCTAGTAGACTCACGGTTATGGTAAGGAGGAGGTTAGGTAGGTTGTTGGTATGCTTGCCCCCTAAGTGGAACATAAGGATTGGAGCTCCAGTTTTGGTACCCATTGTTGTTATCTCACCAACCTCCTTCATTCCTCTCTCTCTAAATTTGGGCCATCTTGGTCATTCTTCCAACCTTGATTCTCTCCTTGATTACTAGATCGCCATGGTTGGCTTGATCCTTGGTAATTAGGTCAAATCCCCCTCCCTGGACATTGTTCACAAAATTCATATCTTCTACTTGCTTATTGTACCCTTAATGATCATAGAGTACCATCTAGGTTTCACCTTGCTTTGGACCAATGCTTGCTACCACATTTACTTTCTTGGTCCCTTTCTCCATAACATACTTAGTAAGGACCGCCATTTGGGTCACCAATTGCGCCATTGTCTCGTCCCTCTCTTCTTCCTTCTTCAATGTCTCTCTACACAAGAATTTTGCGGGACCTCCCCCAACTACCTCTATGCTCTAGTGTGACAAACATGGTTAGTCTTTGTTAGCTTTTCAAGAAGCTCACTCACCACGGTAAATGAATTTTCCTTCAAGGCACCTTCTTCTATATTGTTGGCCATTGACTTATTGACTGAATCAAGCGCCTGATAGAATGTTTGGAGCAATACATCATCGCTCAACCCATGGTTTTAACATTGTTTTACCTTCTTATTTACCTTAGCCATGCTTCATGTAAGGCTTAACCCATCATTTGATGAAACGTCAAGATCCCATCTCGGAGTTGGAGCATGCGAGCCAGAGGGAAGAACCTCACAAGGAATGCCTCCACCATATCAATCCATGTAGTGATGGACTCGGAAGACAAGTCATCCAACCAAATAGTGGCCTTCCCCGTTAGAGAGAATGGGAAGATCCCTAGTTTCACGGCTTCTTCAGATACGTTGGGATACGTTGGGATGACGAAAGGTAAATAAAACCTCGTTGAAGTTCCTCAAGTGTCTATTCGTGTCGTCTGAGGTGGATCCCCTGAATAAGCCCTTGTTGTTGAGCATATTGAGTATGGTATAGGTAATGTGGAAACTCACATTCCCTGGAATTTGGGGTAGCCGGATGGCATTAGCAAGTGTGGTCATCTATACGTTTCCCTCATCATTGGACAACTCTGCCATGGCGCCTAACACCATAAGAACAACAAGTACACGTAAATTTAGAAATAAAAATTTAGCAAAGTAATAACACTACAAATAGGAAATTTCAAGACCGTATTCCCCGAAAATGTGCCATAATTTCTCAGCACATCACTACTCTTGGCCTTCCATTTCTGCTAGGATTACTGCTCCTCTTGATAGTACTTTGTGAAACATGTAGGGCCCTTGCCAGTTGGGCGCGAACTTTACTTTATACTTGTCTTGGTGTGTAAATATGCTCTTGTGTACCAGTTTTCATATTTGAAAGATTCATGTTCTGACCCATTTGTTGAAGGCCCATGCCATTCTTTGTTGATATAGTTGACCGTGACATACAACTACCATTCGTTTTTTTGTTGATTAGAGCCAGTTGCTCATATCTTTTCCAGACCCACTCTGCATTTTCCAGCTTTGAATTTTGTATGATTCTGAGTGAAGGTATCTCTACCTTGGTCAGTATCATAACTTCAGTACCATAGAAAAGTATGTCTAGAGTCACTTCTGTTGACATTCGAGTTGATGTTCGGTATCGCATAGGGCAACTGTTCATGCCATGTCTGTCATTTTTTTCAATATCCTCTTGATGTTCTTATTGGGTGTCTCTCATCTCCATTCATTTGTGGCCTATAGGTGGTGGAATTTCGATGAGTCATACAGAATTGTTCACATTATCCTTCATCAGGTGACTATTCAAATTTTCTTCGTTGTCTGTTATGATCGACTCTTGGATGCCAGATCAACATATGATGTTGTTTTGAACAATGTCTACTACCACCTTCTTTGTTACTGACTTGTGAGAGGTAGCTTCGACCCACTTGGTGAAGTAGTCTATGGCCACCAGAATGAAGCGATATCCATTAAATGCAGCTGGCTCTATGGGCCTAATGACGTCCATTCCCTAGGCTACGAATGGACATGGCGAGCACATGACATTGAGCTCACATAGTGGTACTCTGATTAGATCTTCGTGAATCTGGCACTGATGGCATCATATAACAAACCTACTACAGTCAGTATTTTATTGGCTAGGATAAATTCATTCATATGAGGACCAGAAGTCCTGGCGTGTACCTTTTCTAGCAGCTTCATAGATTTTGCAGTGTTGACATATCTGAGTAACCCTATATCGGGCGTCCTCATGTAGAGTACTCCTTTCTCCAAAAAGAAACTATTAGCCATTCTCCTTATGGTTTTCTTTTGGTTGCTTGTGATATTTTCAGGATACTCTCCCTTTTTTTCAAATACACGCTTATGTCAGTGTACCAAGGTTTACCGTCTGGTTCCACTTCCACGCGAGAACAATAAGCATGTTCTTCCCAAATACTAATCTCTAGAGAGTGAATGTGACTGCTTTCAGGATGTTGTATCATGGATGCTATGGTTGCAACAATATCGCCAAATTCGTTTTGGGCTCTTGGCATGTGCCAGAAGTTAATATTTCTGAACCTTTTGCATAACCTCTGTGCGAGATTTACATATGGCAAAATCTTCTCATTCTTAGTAGCCTATTGTCCTTAGACTTGGTGAATCAATAAATTTGAGTCTCATATTGCCAATAATTCTTGGATATCTATGTCGAGAGCCATGTGAAGACCTAGAATGCATGCTTTGTATTCTGACATATTATTGGTACATCAGAATTTTAGCTTTGCCGCCATCGGGTAATGCTGACCCATTTATGAGACTAGAACTACTCCAATTCCTGAACCCTTGTAATTAACTGCACCATTGAAAAACATCCTTCATCTCGAGTACGTTTCAACCGTGTCTCCCTCTATTGTCGTCACTTCTTCATTCGGGAAATATGTCCTTAGTGGTTTGAACTCATCGTCGACTAGACTTTCTACTAGCAAATCGGCCAAGGCTTGCCGTTTGATGGCCTTCTGAACCACATACGTGATGTCGAATTCGCTCAAAAGTATTTGCCATTTGGCCAATTTCCCTATAGGAATGGGCTGACAAAAGATGTATTTTGAAGGATCCATTTTAGAGATGAGGTGGGTAGTGTAAGACGTCAAGTAGCGTCTCAGCTTTTAGGATACTCCATGTTAGATTACATCACGTTTTCTCCACCATGGTATACCTCAACTCGCAAGCAGTGAATTTCTTGCTAAGGTAGTAGATGGATCGCTCTTTTTTCCAGTTTCATCGTGTTGTACCAACATGTATTCAAAAGCATTAACGGTTCCTGATAGGTATATCAACAACGGGCTCCTCAGTCTGGGAGAGACTAAGAATGGTGGATTGGAGAGATATCTCTTGATAGTATCGAAGGCCTTCTAGCATTCATCTATCCATTTGGTGGGAGCATCCTTTTTCAATTGCTTGATGATAGGTTCCACAATTATCGTGGACTGCACTATGAAGTGTCCAAGTAGTTTAACCTTCCCAAAAAACTCATGACGTATTTCTTGGTATTTGGCGGTGGCAATTCTTGGATGGATTTGATCTTTGAGAGATCTAGTTCTATGCCCATGCGGCTGACTATGAATCCCCATAATTTTCTGACTGGCACTCCGAATGAACATTTGGCAAGGTTCAGCTTCAATTGAATTTTTAAAGTCTGTCGAAGAACTTTCGCAAGTGCATGATGTGATATGAGCTTTCTCATGATTTAATTATGACATTATCCACGTTGACCTCTATCTCTTTATGCATCGTGTCATGAAATATGGTAGTCATAGATCTCATGTAAGTTGTGTCAGCGTTTTCGAGACCTTACGATAATACACGATAGTGGTATATTCCCTATGGAGTGATGAAAACTATTTTCTGTGCATCTTCTTTGCTCATCAGAATCTGATGGTAACTAGTATAGTAATCCACAAATGACTGTAACTCGTGCCTCACGCAATTATCAATGAGTATGTGGATCTTCGGAAGTGGAAAATTGTCTTTGGACTAGCTCTATTGAGATCACGGTAGTCCACACAAATTTGAATTTTCCATTTTTATTTGATAAAGGGAACAATGTTGGCCAACCATGTCGGATACGGGGTCACTTCCACCACCATGACTTGATCTATTTTTTGACTTCTTCTTTGATTTTGATGCTTAGATCTGCGTATGACCATGCAAAGATGTCAACGTACTCTCTTAGCAGATTTATCACTTCTTATGTTTGGGGCACTCCCAACTGCGCACTTATTCTCGTCCTCGAGGTTGATTACTTCGGTCTCATCCAAGTTGGGCTTTTGTCTGCTATCAAATTGTCTTCTTCATCGATGAGATCCTTAGGTAACTCAGTCCCCTCATTGTATTCCACATATTCTTTTTCTTCTGTATCACTCGTCTAGCGATATGTCATGACATTATGAGTTATTTTATTATTATTACTGAAAAATACAGCAAAGCATGGTTAGTGTGTAAAAATTATGAGGAGAATAATATATTTTTATACACTGCGATCCTGATTCGGATCAACATCGATCCTGATTCGGATCCTGATTCGAATCAACATCGAGTCATTTCTATTTTTTCAAAGATTATGAGGAAAATAAAAATGCAAATGGTGAATGTTTGGGTCTCAACTGACTTTCACCGATTTTTGAAAAAAAATTAAAATTCATCATATCTACCGAGGAGCTAAGAGTGGGGTACATGTCCAGTTGGACAGTTGCTCGCCCAGATCAACATTGGGATGGTGGGCACCTTAGAACATTCTTTCAGTATCATAGCACAATCTTCCTCTTAGAACAGTATCCCCAACCATTCTTCCACATCTCTGCCATTGTGTATGGGTATTCTAACTAGGAATGAATTGTTCTATTTTAGAATCATCTTGCGTAAATATGGGGGACCCCTCTTCTTTTGGTTAGCTTCGAAGACCTCTTCAGAGTCTGGGACGTACCCAAGGCTAAAACGAAAACTATTTTTTGGGATAGACACCAGTTCTTTGATACTCTATAAATCTGTGCCTAAACCTTTGTCGGGGTTAAACCCATTCTGAAATATAGTGGCGGCAATCATTTTGTAGATTGATGGCATAGGACTTTTCTTGTCTTCCCATTTGTGGGCGGCTCCCACTAGTTCTACCACATGGAAATCCCTATCCTTGGGGACTTCCTCAATCATCAGTATGGAATTATTGAGGTAGTTATGAATGCTACCTTCTCTGTGAATTACTACCTCGTGGTTCCCCTATATGAATTTGAAGGCTTGATACAGGGAAGACGATACTGCTCCAGGCCACATTCAGATATTGAGGTCTACCTCTCCTGTAGGATCACACTGAGATCCATCAAAGGCTCTTACATTTGTACAGATCAGGCATATTTTCTCGATATTGTAACCCAGCTACTTGAGTGTTGATTTCGGGGATATTTTGAGACCGTCCATGTTGTCGATAAATACTCGGGCTACGAATTTGTCTCTACATTTTACAGTAATGTATAGAGCTTTGTTATGTGCTATTATTTCTTTTGGTAACTCTTCTGGAGTGAAGGAAATCTGATGGGCCCCGATGACGTGCCCTACCACGTTAGCCAAAGTTTCACTACTTGTGATGCGGGGACATGCTTCATCTAATACTCTCATCAGAGCATATCAGTGTTGTAATGAACTCAGTAGTAGTGCCATTACCGATATCTAGGATGACTTCTGCTTTAAATGCTCAATAATAGAATACTCTCTTGGCTGCATTTTATGCCAGAAATCTTCGGCCTCTCCTTCAGTGATGGGCATTTTCCCTCTCTTAGGGGTGCTGCCTGTGCCAATTCTTCAAGAGTATAAAATCTCCCCGATCTTGTCATTCCATGAGCCACCACTGCTTGGATAACAAATTCTTTTCTTGGGGCTCAGACCATCTCCGACGATACCTGAGTTATGAATAGTGCTGGGGTTAGCACTTTGAATTGTGGTCATTCTTATAGAGTAAGAGAGGTGACCGTTTGTTCCAGGATTTCAACAGATCATTGGATTAATGGTTTTCATATGGCTCAATCTTCTTATTGCTCAATTATGTGGATGTGGTTAGTACCATGATTGGGAAGAGGATTGGTATTAATGTTTGGCACTGCCATTTCCAATATGATTTCTCTTTTATCTATCAAATTCTATATCTTATGTTTTAGACTGATACAGTCTTCTATACTATGTCCACTTCATCCGGAGTGGTATGTACAAGTCTGATCAGCTCAGTAAAAATGGCTCCCAGGGTTAGCGAGCTTTGGTGGAATGGCTTATACGATTCCAGTAGTGTTCATTCTTTTGAACAACTTGGTTCGAGTTTCGAGAAGCGGGGTAAACACCCGTGGAGGCTTATTTTCAATGTTCGAACATGGCAATTCATACATAGCCAAAGGCGGCTGATTTTGGTAGTTTTAAGGTGCTCGGTAAGCAGGTGCGAGCATTTGATAATTTTATTATAGAGCTTGGTAAGTGGGTACGAGTGTTTGGTAATTTGGTTGTGGAGCATGGTAGGCGGGAGTTGGTGCTTGATAGTTGGGTTGTGCGTAGAAAACTGGCACAGGGCTGTATGGGGATGTTACATAGTTTCTTGGAGGTGGAGACTGATATATGTCGAAGAAAGATAGTGATCCTTCCTTCTTTTATTTTTTTGGGCTAGGTGTGTGGGAAACGGTCGCAACATCATCCTTTTTCTTCCTTATAGCCCCGATAGTGCTTTGTTGACCAGCTTTGTCGGCTATGCCGATAATCCTTCCTGATTTGAGGTCGTCTTCTATAGCCTCTCCCATTTTTACTAACTTAGAGAATGGCCTCTCGACCATAAATAACATACGGTCGTAGAAATTCGATTCTTGCGATCGGATGAAAACAGAGATGAGATCTTCCTCGCTCATTAGAAGTTGTACTTGGGTGACTTCGGCACTCCATCTACTTGCATACTCATGGTAGTTCTCCATGGATTTTTTCTTGACCTTTTCTAGATAGTAACGGTCGAGCACATTTTCCATGTTAAACCTGAATCTTTCCATGAAAGCTTCTGCCATGTCTTCCCAGGTGGCCCAACGACATACGTCTTTAGCCTTGAACCATTTAGAGGCTTCTCAAGTAAGGCTCCGACTGAACAACCTCATAATTAATGCTTGGTTTCTTTTTACCCCGACCAACTGGTCGCAATATGCTCTCAAGTGAGTCTTGGGATTCCCCGTCCTATTGAAAATTTCAAACTTGGGTACTTTGAAGCCCTCAGGTAGGTCCAAGTCCGTGCATGCAAAGATCATCGTAACTTAGGCTTGTCACCTTCTGGGAGACCCTGTTAGACTTTTCCAGCAAGTCCACTATTTTGTGTTCTGTCTCTTTATCTCTCCTATCCTGTTCGGCTCTCCATGCCTTCTCCATCTCCTCATAATGATCGAGTTCGGGTGAGGCGTCAATGGAGTGATAGGGGTGTGGAAGGATACTGTGGGATGTATTTGGCGGTTTCTAGGGGTGCTAATATTCTGGGTGCTGTGTGAGTAGCAGCATTTTGATGTAGGCTCGGGTCGGCATAATTGGGTGGTGCCTCATATGACGACACTGAATAGAATGTCCCGAGTATGTGGGTGGCATTATCCGATGGTGGAGTTTGCTTTTAGGCACCAATGTGAGTGGTTTCATTGTAGGCTTGGGTAGTTGGAAAATGCTCAGACACTGGTGAACTCATAGAGGGAAAAGGTGGTGGAGGCCTTCTCACTTTTAGATGGCATTCACTACTTTGTTCCTTGCGACCTGCTCCTAGAGGTCCGCAATCTTTTAGAACAATAGGTTAATCATGTCCACATGATGTGATGGGTCTTAAGGATCTATGGGAATTGAGTTTATAATCAACGCTTTTTTGTTACGCCCATTATCCAGAGTACCAATCATATCTTCTTGATTCTATTCAGAAATAGATGCTGCTGTAGCTTTAGATTTGGTGAAGTATGCCAGCGTGATACAGCATGAATCGACCCCCTCTTTAAGAAAAGAAAAACTCGAAGGAAGATGATATTAGTAACATTAGTGAAAGATAATAACACAAGATATTTCATATAGATTGCCCATAAAGCACATAGACTCATTTGTTTGATTCGAGCGCTTGATTGATTTTACGTTCCATTGGTATTTTGGTCATTTTGTCAATTTTTTATTTTGAGGGTTTTTGGTTTAGATGTCTATGGTCAATTTGCTTCCATGACTTCGTCGAGACCAAACCTTTTCTTACGGGGGGATTATATTATATGTAATATAGGGACTGAGTCTTACATAGACTGCTTACATATCCCTCCATAGGAAATCAGGCCCTTTTGTAGTTTGGTTTACATAGAAATTATCCCTAATTTCATTCAACCCGAACAATTTTCCCATACCAGGCCCAATAAGGATTTCTTACATATCTCCCTTGGGATATTAGGTCGGGCGTAGTTTCTTTTATAGAAATAAAAGGAAAGGGATAACATTTGATTGAAAGGAAAATGGATGCCTAAATTACCCAAAGGATGTCTTCTCCCTGAATTCATGGCGGGTCGTCTTCTTTACTACCGCACATTCCCCCAACGGCTTTTCTTAAAAGCGGCAGGGTAGAACTACACAGATCTGACCGATATTTACCAAATGCTCCAGCTCAAATTTGAAAACCTCAGATTTTTCAATTTCATGCCCCAGTGCTCCTAAATGATATAAGTAAATTTTCCTCTTTTGCGAAGTACTTGTGGGGGATTTCCAAGTAGACTTGATCGGACGGACCTTGCCAGTGCTAGCGAGTGTAGAGAAAAGGCTTGCAGACGAGTCTTCAAAAATTGTGAAGTCATTGCGCCAAACTTGTACGCCCTTCCTCCTCTCTAGGGTGCCTAGGTGTGTTGATGGTGATTCTTTCACCGGACATGATGGGGTCATGAACTAGCAGGGAATGTGGTCCACATAGGTTATGTATAGTCTTGTCATCGATCAATCTTATGATTTTCTTCTTGAGGGCCAGACACTCACTCTACTCTGTAGCCAGGTTGATTCTTATGGAAAGGGCACCTCTTGTGAGCATAGATGGGTGCGTAAGTCGGGAGGACATCGTGGCTAAAACAAAATACTCCGACAGCTTTCAACCCTTCATACATTCGATATTGCGCACTAGCTTTAGTGCAACCCTGAAGGGTGAAGAGCGGGCTTTGAGGAAAATTTCCGACTAGATGGGGGATGATGTTCGGGATGGCCTTTGTGGCATCCCGTATTAGTTAGAGGCTTCAGCAGCATTTGGGGTAACTCCCTCAAGTGGCCCACTCGATTCCCCGACATATGACATAAGATCTTCTTAGGGCATCTCAGACTCTTGCTTAGGTGTCTTGAATACCGAGATGTAGTCATTGAACGTTTCCTTGACCTCGTTTGGGAGGTTCTGGTAGTGGTGTTTTCGCTCGATAGCTTATTCCGAAAGGTTTCCCACCAAGTCTAAAATCTGGTCGATCTCTATCATTTTGGCTTTAGCCAAGTCGATCTTCTCCTTTATTATGCTTATCTTTGCCCGGAGCAACTCTTCAGTTTCCTTATCGCTGACCAAATCAACAACAGGTGATGTGGCACTATGACTATCTTTCGTATCCATTGGTAGCAAATTAACCTTTAAAGAGGTGCAAATTTGAGTTAAGTTTAGGTATTTTCTTGTGTTTTTATTTTGGGTTAGTGTCCGAAATGTAGAACCAATCAAGAGTTCGGACGGAACGCTTGAAAAATATGTAAGCTGATATATCACATAATCATATAATTAGCAATTATAGTATTCGCGTTCCTAAACCTTTTTGAACCAAGGTTTTCTAAACGTTTCAAAACATAATTGTGATAAATGTTAATTCAAACCATTTCCCCCATAATCATATTTCATTAATAATAAAGTTCTCCCCAATTGGATTAGAAAATATGATAAAGCCAACAAAGGGCTACAAAGTAATAAATAAAATTAGCAGAAGTGGCCTCCAGTGGCGGATGATGAAGCCCTCTCTTTCTGAGCTTTCTTGGCCCTTCGAAGGACAATATGAATCTGAAGGTGAGTAGATATCATCAGTGAATCAACCCAAAATCCTTTCTCTATGAAGGTCATAGGTGCAGTCTTGTCCATCGCTCTCATCATCCGAGCATCAAGATCATTTAAGCACTCATGACTGATGTCTAACTCCTCGGTCAAACTCGCTATGACAGTCTTATCATGCTCTATCTTTTCCAGGCATTTGGCATCCTGGTCATCAGTTTGCCTTTGGATGCGATAGGCCTTGATCTCAGCTTTGGAATCTATTTCATGGCTACACCATAGCAGTTGGGCCCCGGAGTGAGGGTACTCTGCAAATGAGCTCTCAATCAGCAGACATAGTCTTCATCACAACCCGAATAAAACCTATCTTCGGCTGAAGTCTATGGACCTCATCTCACTCGACTATTCCACTCTTAGATGATGTCAACAACCCCTTTGATCTTATCTTCCTCGTAGTCAACCTCATACTCCCCCATATTTCCTACTTGGGGTATCACTTGTCTCCTACTGAACTGTCTTACGACTCTAACATGTGCATATGGGTGAATTCCCCAGATTCCGATAAGTGGCAAGAAACAGAATTTTCTACCTCTCACCACAATAGTCTTGGATATGAAGTCAGGGAACCTCCATTGTATGTTATCCTCTAGGAGTCTCGAAAAGATGATGGCCCACCTCTTTTTGGTTTGATTCCTAAAATTTGTACAATTCGATTGGAGGTCATTCTTTCTACATTCTGGGTCTAGGTACGAGGGACCCTCAGATATGTTGAGGTGTTTGATAATCCACTATTGCACTAGTAGGTTATGCCATTGGAATTACTATGCAGGTCTCGGCATTGGCCCAAAGCTCGGTATATGTCGGCTAGGATGACATGAACTAGATCAAAGTATTTGGTCTCTCCATTTGAGGTTATTCCATAAAAGATAGCATGGGTGACATAAATGACATGGGTATCTATGGCAATGTGTCGATCTTTGGGAAAGACTATGGTTCCTAGTAGATATATGGCAAAAGCTAGGGGTCAGGTGGCTTCCCAATCGGTGTAAGACCGAAACTCAACATAATGTTCTAAATACCTCTTTTTGGCCCAAATCGGTTGTAAAGCTCTCTAAAGGCTACGGTTGGACCGAATATCCAATTGGCACTGGCTAGGGATAAAAACTTCATTATCTCATCGGGAGTGGGACTATGTGGTACTACAAGGTTATGATCGGCTTTCTTCCTCCTTCTCATACAAGTCGTACTGCTATCTATGCAATCTTGGATCTCCTCTAAGGTCGGGGTCATCTCAAAATCTCCAAACCTAAACACCATTCTGTCACAGTCCCAATCTCCGATTAGGACATCTAATAGTTCCATGTTCCTTTTCATAGTCCTAAGTGAGGGTATGTGTCATAGACAATTCGTAATTTCTCTCTGTGTTGGGGCATCTAGCCATGACCACCAAAATCTCAGCAACTCGGGTGCTTCCAAAACCATATCAAACTTTAGATTGATATGCATCTAAAAACAGAGCACGGATAAATTTTCCTCCCCAAAGGACAATGGTTTATCCAATAAGGCACAATCATGTTTCCACATAGAAAATAGTTGGATGCAGTACCGTCGGGACATAGATCGTAAGTACATGAGGTAGTCAGCCTTATGAGTCCAGATATATATAAAATATCTAAACCAGTCTAGGTAAGCATGCGCTAGTTCAGTAGGGATTTGGCTTCGCTATATCCTAGGCAAGCTAGAGTGATTTTTCAAATGACTAGGGGAACCGTGCAGACTACTCAGGGTGAACAGTTGTCGACTGTTGAACGGCCATGAACTAACTCCGTCTTCAACGTGCTCCAAAGAAAGTATTTTGGTTTTTTTACTCGAGGACGATTTCAAAACTGCATAATCGTCTTTGTGCACTGATGCGAGTGTGTGTGCGTGCCATTTGGCGAAATAATGAAATGCATGAATGACATTTATATTTTGTGAAAAAGTAAACACATAAGCAATTTATAGCTATTAAACATGTTGTATTGAACCCTTATGGTTAGAACCTAGGATTATCCCCAGCGGAGTCGACATCTGTTATGGTTCACTTTTACGCGGAGGCATAAAAACTACTAAGAGATTGTTGGAACTGTATTTCGGATATTGATTTTTAGAGTAGCCACTTCATTTACATGGAGATTAGGAAAATCGGGTAAAAGGATTTATTCAAAAATTCATGAAAATCCTTTTTAGGCTAGAGTTCGAGGTAAAGGTTCTGGTGATCCCTTGGGGAAGGTGTTAAAAACCACGATATTAATCCATAGAATACGGTTGACCTTCGAGTTCTATAGCATGTTTAATTATTAAAAATTGCCTTAACATGGTTTATTTTTCACAAAAAGTCATAGCATGTCATTTCATTTTTTATTCCAAGAGGTTTTAAAATCAAAGAGCTGAATTTCATTTAGAAAGATTCATATAAGGTTTTAGCCAATCCATTTTTGGACTAAGATACACCCCAAGTTTTAAATTGAGTAGAATCCCACTAAAATTAGTTTGATGAATAGTCTAATTTACCTATATTTTGAAAGAACGTTTTTTTGAAAAAAGAGTGTGACCCTTTAAAATAACATGCTAAGGTTTTTAAAATTGAAATAAATGTTTCTTCTTTTGTTATTGTCCTGGAAGGTCAACCATACTCCATTTTAAGCCAATACCTTAACTTAGGCCCTTAAGTCATTTCCCCTTTCAAGACATCCTTTTAGTTGCGCTTGAACCAAAATAGTCATTTAAAGAGGTTTTATAACTTAGCCATTTTACCAAAATTAGTCTTTGAAACTCATTTTTTGGCAAGTTTTATATACTTATTTGAAATCAACATTTTTTCAGATTCTTTTCTCTCAAGAAAATAGTCCAATTTTTTTTTTATCAAATAACCTAGATTTCCTCAAGGCAATAATAATCCATTTTGATAAAAAAACAGTCCGATTTTATATCCCAACTCATCAAGTCCCAGATTTTAGAAATCAATTCATTTGTTTGAGAAATACATGTGCTTATCCCTTTAGGCCAATTTTAAAAACACATGTTTTTGGGATTCTATCTGTTCTAAACATAAGTATCGTTTTGCCTAAATCCTAGGTCTCAAACATAAGGGTTCCAATATTTAAACATTTTACGAGTACAATTATATAAAAAAAATACAATGAAAAAATTTAAAAAGGGGAGAGGCCCACCAGTTAACTATTTTCACCCATAGTTGGGCCTTCATTGCGCAGCTACAAATTCCAGACTCTATGAATGAAATAGTTAGGCCTTTGTCCGAACTGGTTTGGCTATGCACTTGGCCCAAATGGCACGTATCCTATGCGTGTGGAGAATAAAGGGGAAAAGAAAAGACAAATTAGAAGGCATCTACACTTATCTAATTTAAATACAAAAGAACTTTACATGTAATTCATATATGTATCATATATTGACTAGAAACACATACTGATTAAAAGGCAACTACAGGAAGCCCAAACAAGAATCAGAGAAGTAATAGCCCATAATTGAATCGGACAGTCAAGACACAACAATTAGGCCTAGCCCATTTTGGATATTAGCGACCGTGTATAAATACTGAAACAAACGAGGCAATTGAGCCTGGCCCAACTTAACATTCGATCAGAGAAGGTAAGAGAAGCAACAAATAAATGGGCCAGGCCCAGCAATCATTCCCCAACATGGTTATTCAAGTGATATACACAAGGATATACTTGCCTTATATACATGATATATAGGCCCATATATACTTTTGTATATTCACTTCATACTCGCAACCCCCACACAAAAAATCATATAAAGGAGATCTAGGACAGACACCCATATACACACATTTACCTATAGTTCTATTTCTTATTCTTGTACCTCAGAACTGTTTCATTCAATACTTGAGGCAAATTGCATATTGCAGCATGCATTCTTAGGATTTCAAGTCCTCTCAAAGCACAAATGGAGTTTTACATGCATGAAGGATAAGGTTATAAGACTATCAAACCCAACTGGTGCAACTATCACAAACAAAATGAGAGGATAGGCTAGGCAGAACTCATATGAAAGGGTCAATTAAAGAGCAACAAAGTTGTTCATGATATAGCAATGTTGACAAAATATGCATCTGATCATACTAACAAACAGTAGGACTTAAACAACTTCTTAGATTTCAGACTAAGTAAAACATCATAGCTTGAGATTTAGAGACAATCAACCGTATGGATAACTTCTCTATTCTATACTTATCCTCTTTAAACCATTCAATCCATAATTAGACCTAATCCTCTCATTCAAAACAAATGGCAAGCAAGACAGTTTGTCAAGTAGGAACAACAGGTAGAACAGGTTAGAATAGCATGATTTCTACAGATTTAGCATTGTGCTAAACACATGTTGGGTACAAAAGTCTACACATGACACAAAAAGAGAAAGTTGGAAACTGATTCTGGGTAATGGACATCAATATAACATTTAGTCTTAGACTATTATATCATGATTCTCCATTAAGTATACATGACATCACAAACAAGACCAGAGTTTTCTGATAGGGCCTGTCCTAACAACAACTATGTATTACCAGTTCCAAAAGAACAACATGACTTTTAAGAATACAAGACAGGTTTCCATTCCTTTAAACTAACAACCTCTATCATGTTAATAGGTCTAGCACATGTTGAAGATGAAACAAAGTTCTACACATGATATTGGACTGACAGCGTACATAATCCCAAACAAAAGACCAGTTAAGCAAGCATCATTTAAAGAAATAAACATGATTCATGCACACAAACTAGACACATTACACTAGATGGTCATGGTCAAGTCTGCACACATGTTAAGCTTAGAGTAGTCATTTACATGTCATGTTATACCTCATTTAAACATTCAGATTTCCAGATTTTAAAAAAAAATCAAGTAATTGGTATTAAACTAGGTGATAAGCTTAACAGTTTCAAGTAGACACATAGAGGATAATAGTACAACTTTAATAGGGCATATTGGCACAGATGAGTATCCTTTTTGATCTTCTACAGCTTAACATTCTTTTATCTTAAACTAGTGTAAATAAATCAGGACATTAGGAGTTAGACTGAGCATCCTCATCTCTGCCACCTGCATCTTCTGAATGTGAGTGTTCTTAACTGGCCAAAATTTTGCCCCATACAACAGTGTCAGTCTAACCACCACTCTGTAGAACCTACTTTAAAAAAAAGACCCTCGATTCTAGACCAACAAATGAATAGGAAGCGAGGCGAGGATCCTTCATTAGGGGGGAAAAGAGGGGTGGCCGGTCTAACCACCACTCTGTAGAACTTACCTTTCAACCTAGGCGACACTTTCTTATCGCAGAGCACCCGGAGGCGAGCCTCCATTACACATACAAAAACCACAATTAGGCTCAAATCAACATAATTCACACTACGACGGCTTATAAAGCACTAAAATCTGAGGCAAATGACACTCGAATACATATAACATAGAGTTTTATGGTTATGTAGGAAAACCACTGCAAGCTGCCAATAGATGCCACCACATTCATTCATCTTATCATTATTGGTTCATTTAACTGATAATAGAGACCTTTTCTCCACTAACCAATTAGCATGAATGACAGATCAAATATTTTGCAAAATATCAAGAAATATCAACAGTTCTCTCCTAAAAAATTCATAGTTAACGTGCATAATTTATCAAGGCTTTAAAGATTGTATTAGGATTGGATTAATAAATACCATATTCGGCTATCGGCTACCACACCATATTCGGCTATCGGCTACCATACCATATTCGACTGATATTCAGCTGATTTGGACCGTGATATACATGGTACATGGTGATTTTGGGATATCCTTGTATATTTCCTAGTATCAGGAATATCTTTATATTTCTTCTAGTATTAGGTGTATATCTTTGTATATCTCCTAGGATTAGGTTGATCTTTGTTTTTAGAAAGAATTATATTCTTACACTAATTAGGTTGATCTTGAACTACTATATAAATTTTATATTGTTGATGAATAAGATCAATGGAAAACCATTCCTCAAAACTTATCATGGTATCAGAGCTAGCCAACTAGCAAATCCTATAAAAAAATTCTTTCTCCCGGTTGCCATCTTTTCCAGCATTCAACAAAAAGTTTTTTTTCTTCTTTCCGACAGCAACGACACTCGACATCCCTAGTTTGTCGACGTTATCATGTTGAACATTGAAGGCAAAATTGACCCAAGCTCTTCCTTCTTCCTCAGTTCTGGGGATCAACCGGGTAATGTGGTTACTCATGTCATTCTTACCGGCGATAACTACATCGTGTGGTCTCGAGCCATGACGTTGGCCTTGAAATCTCACCGGAAGTTTGTGTTTATTGACGACACGATCACTGAACCGACAGACAAGAAAAAGTTACTTGATTGGGACACGGTTAATTCCATGCTCGTCTCATGGATATTACGAAGCATGGATCCTAAAGTGGTTGTATCTATTCCTTACCATGATGAAGCAAAACGTTTAAGGGACTCCTTGGAAAAGCGATTCGCCGTCGCTAATGGTCCACACATCCAGCAGATTCGCGCCGCCATCACTGCCTGCAAATAATTGAAATCAATGACCATCAAAGAGTACTATACTTTATTGATGGGTTACTTTGACGAGCTTGCACGCCTAAAACCAATGCATTACTGTACTTGTGGGAAATGCATGTGTGATGTAACTGGAAAATTTGCTATGGATCGAGAGGATGAAATATTCTACCAATTCCTAATTGGCGTTGATGATGACTTATATGCCACTGTCCGGTCAAACATTCTTTCTCAGAATCCTCGTCCTTCACTCGATTCAGTTTATCAAATGTTTATTCAAGAGGAGAGATCGAGAAATATTACTAGGGGAAAGGCTGTTACGGAAGAAACTAATGTCTTTACTCTTCAACCAGCCGATCATCCTAGAGGTGGGTATGACAAGTCGGACAAATCAAAGCTTTATTGTTCTCACTGCAAGCAAAAAGGGCATGACAATGGAACGTGTTTCAAGTTACACGGCTACCCGGACTGGTGGGAGGACCCGAATCGCGGCCCTTGAAGAAATTCTAGTCGCGACACTACTACTGCCTAATCTAGGACTGTTCCAGTGGTAGCAGGCTCATCTGCTTCTTTATCCGTCGCTGGCCATGGTAATGAGCCAACAACTCGTGCTAATGTGGTGACCGAACCACTTGGCGCATCGAGTAGTGCCGACTATTCTGCCTTAGCCAATTTGACCCAGGATCAAATTCAAGCTCTTTTGAATTTAAGAAATTCTAAGGGGCAATCGAATGATCGGATGATGGGTAAGTCTCCTAGTATGCTTTGGATTATTGATACAAGGGCATCACATCACCTAACGGGGAGTCTGTCCTGCCTCACTAATGCACATCAGATTTCCGAATGGCCGGTAGCTCTTCCTGATGGCGAATGTGTCATTGCAACGATGATGGGTTGTGTGGTTCTTTCAAAGGATTTGACCCTTCAAAATATTTTATTTGTTCCCAAACTTAACTGTAATTAAATATCGGTGTCACAATTGATTGATGATTCTAATTGTAATGTCAGATTCACTAAATCTTTATGGGCTATAAAGGACAACATTTGGGGAATCTGATTGGAGCAGGTGAACGTCGGGACTGACTATACTTTTTCTGAGGGTTTCCTATAGTGCAAGCAGTGACGGTTCTTGGTTTGACAGAATTTGAATTATGGCGTCAACAGTTGGGTCACCCTTCGGACAAAGTTGTCAAGTTAGTTCCTGCAATTAACTATAGTAGTGCTAGAAAATATTTGAATAAAGCATGCGTAATTTGCCCTCTAGCAAAACAAACGCGTGATAGTTTTCCTGTTAGTGAGAATAAAGTTAGTCGAATATTTGAGTTAATACATTGTGATTTATGGGGGCCAAATAGTACACCCTCTTCGTGTGATGGAATCTACTTCTTGACCTTAGTTGATTATTATTCAAGAGCAGTTTGGGTATATTTATTGCGTAATAAGACTGAAGTCTATACGACTTTTTGTTCTTTCATCGCAATGGTTGAGCGCCAATTTGATACAACAATTAAAATTGTACGGAGTGATAATGGAACAGAATTTATATCCATGATAGACTATTTTAACACAAATGGAATTCTATTTCAAACATCATGTGTAGGTACTCCACAACAAAATAGACTGGTAGAAAGGAAACATCAACACATACTAAATGTAGGTCGAGCATGTAACATCCCGTACTTTCAGGCGATATTTCGAACCGCTAGACATATGCAAGTAGACCCGAGTTTTGGAAAGTTATGTAATATTCACGTATGCCAATAAAGAACTTACTATATGAAAGGATGCGGTCCCGAAATAATTTAAGGATTTAAAAAGGATGTGACAACGATGATTAGAAATAATATTTGGTGTTTGCAAAGTTAGGCTATGGACTAGTGTTATACCGCGTAATTATGATAATGGGTACATATGTCATGTATATTAATTCTCGGGGATGATTAACAAGTGCTATATAGGGATAATTAACTATTTTGTTAATGTAGTCATTTTATTTTATATAGGATAAGAATAAATTTTACATTGATTTTTAGTATAGTGGAACAAAATGGATTAATTAAAGGTTAGTGATTAAGTAGTATATGACACTCCTTTTCCACGTGGGGCCTTATAATAAAAGGTAGAAGTGACTCTTTCAATATAATGATATGGTGGCTACGTTTGGAAGGGTTTACAATTAATTAGTGCTAGGTGGCCCTCACATTCTAAATAGAAAAGGGATGAGAGAATTTCTTAGAGTTACATTTTCTTGGGAAGATAATTAAGTCTCTTAGGATACTATCAACAACATAAATTATCTATGGCATCAACGTAATTCATCTATGGAAGCAAGTAATTTCAATTTTTGTAGTGACAACATAGAAGAAACGTTTTGCTCCCTTCTCAAGATTAAGATGGGGAAGAAGCTGGTTTCGGCACCACGGGTAGAGATTTGACATTTAAGGATGTTAAGGCAAATCATTTCTTCTTTTGGCTTGTTCTAAGAACGAAACATAAACGTAATATTGCTCCATAATTTATACTACTCTTAGTAGTTAAGGATGTTCATGTTATTGATTCCTATGTTAAAAGCATGTCTAAATATGTTCTTAAATCCTTGTTGAGGTATATGGGAAAGATGTTAATATTTTCAATGTTAGCCGAATGCACAAGGATGTTATGTCACCCGATAAGTTTAGAATATTTTATTGTCATTCATGCATTTTATTCATGTATTACCCCTGGACCATATATTGGGGATGGGGAAACGGGATACGCAGACCACCTGATCAGCTGGGATATGGAAATGAAATGATGCCACAGAGGCCGAAATGATATGATGCCCATAGAGGCTATTATGAAAAGGAAGATGCCTGATGAAGGGCCAATATATATGTATATATGTTATGGGAAGGAAGATGCCAAATGAGGACAATATATATATGTATACCGCATTTGCATTGTGCATGACATTTAGGCATATTATGGCCCTCAGAGGCATTCACTACGATCAGTTATTTTCGTCGGCTGTTACTTTTGTCGGCTATTTCTGTTGGATGTTTCCATTTCAATTTATTATTATATTCCTGTTATGCTATTATTTATGCCTAACATACTCAGTACATCAGTCGTACATACTTCCCTTTTGTCGGGGGATACCGCGTTTCGTGCCCGCGGGCTCAGGTAGACAGGGGGACGATTCGCACTAGTAGGTTGCTGGTTCAGCTGATGTTGGAGCACTCTATTTATTTCAGAGTTGCATTCTGGTTATGGTATGGTATTTTGTATATGCACATGGGTGTGTCGGGGCCCTGTTCCTACCTTTTATGTCATGTACTCTTTAAAGGCTTGTAGACAAATGTCTTGTGTATAGTAGTCGAGTAAGGCCCTGTCGGCTGTGATGTATGTGTCAGCAGGATATTCGATAACGGTCCTTGTGGCCATGATTGATTACGGATATATGGTAAATATGTGAAGAGTGGTGCCCGACAGGTAGGGTCCGGGTGCACGTCATGACCTTCCGGTTTGGGTCGTGACAGAGCATTGATGTTTTAGGCTAATTTACCAATTACTTTTTGGGGGGAATGTGTGCTTTCGTCTGTGTACTTAATTAACCGAACTCCTTCGTTCTTGCTTGAAAATAAGACTCCGTATGAAGTTCTTTTTGGCAAACCACCTACCTTTGCTGAACTAAGAGTTTTTAGGTGTTTGTGCTTTCCTCACAATCAGAAGGCGAAAGGAAATAAATCCGCTCCGCGTAGTAGAAATTGTGTGTTTGTCGGCTATCCGACTGGGAAAAAAGGGTGGAAGTTGTATGATCTGGATAATGGGAATATATTTGACTCACGTGATGTTAAATTTCATGAGAATGAGTTCCCATTTGAAATCAAAAATGATAGTTCATCATCGCATAATGCTACGCAAAATGTAGGCGTCGATGTGGATTGTTTTGGTGATTTAGAGTCAGTTATAGACGAATGGGTTATTTCCGGAACTGTCGGGGGTATTGGTCATGAAACGACGGATGGGGCAGTGGGGGGCGTCGACATTACTGCCCAGCCAGTGGGGGAAGTTACTGCCCAACCCACTCGGGTCCCCACTGTGCCTTCGGTCCAACTCAGCAGCAGTCCACCAGCCCTTCACCCGACCAGCTTATGAGCAGGCCTACTAACTACCGACGAAGAGAAGGAATTAGGCAGAGGATTGAGGTATAAACACCCTTCGGTCTTGTTGCGTGATTTTGTTGATCCCACTGTACGAAAAAGAGTCCTTTCCAAGGTTCATCGGCTTCGCATGGTTCTTCAGGTACTCCTTATCCTATAGCACATTTTGTGAATTTAGACAATTTTTCTTTGCGACACCGTATATTTCTTGCAGTTGTGATTGCATGACTTGAGCCCCGTAATTTTCATGAGGCAGTGAAAGACGCTGGTTGGAGAGAAGCTATGCAAAAAGAAATTAGCGCACTGGAAGATAATGAGACTTGGGTGATGGAGGAGTTACCTCCTGAAAAAAGGCACTCAGATGCAAATGGGTGTACAAAATCAAATATCATGCAGATGGGAAAATTGAGCGATTGAAAGCCCGACTCATCATTTTTGGTAATCATCAGGTTAAGGGGATTGATTACAATGAAACTTTTGCTCTTGTGGCTAAAATGGTGAAGATTCGTGCCTTTCTTGCGATTGCGATTGCTAAAAATTGGGAATTACATCAAATGGATGTGCATAATGCCTTTTTTCATGACGACTTAGATGAGGAAGTCTATATGAAATTACCTCCTGGCTTTACAGTTGACAAACCCGATATGGTTTGTCGCTTGAAGAAGTCCCTCTATGGCTTAAAACAGGCATCGAGGTGTTGGTTTGCTAAGTTGGCATCTTCTTTAAAGAGGTACGGTTTCCATCAATCTTACTCTGATTATTCGCTCTTTACTCTGTGCCAGGGAATAGTACAACTTAATGTACTCGTATATGTGGACGACCTGATTATCTCTGGTAATAATTCTTCCGTTGTAGCTGTATTTAAGAAATATTTGAGTGTGTGCGTTCATATGAAGGATTTGGGTCTGTTAAAATATTTTCTGGGTATTGAGTAGCCTAGAGCTCGGAGGGAATTTTTTTGTACCAGCAAAAGTACACTCTAGACATCATAGCCGACGCTGGACTTCTGGGTACAAAGCCTGTCGGCTTCCCTATCGAGCAAAATCATACTCTGACCTTAGCTAATGGGCCGTTAATTGCTGATCCAAAGCGCTATCATCGGTTAGTTGGTCGTATGATTTATCTTTCATTAACTCGTCCCGACTTAGCCTATGCAGTTCATATTCTGGCCCAGTTTATGCAAGTGCCACGTCAGGAACACTGGGATACGGCTATCCAAGTTGTTCGACACTTGAAAGGCAGTCCGGGTCAAGGCATTTTGCTACGGGCTGATAGTGATATGCCATTAATAGGTTGGTGTGATTCTGATTGGGCGAGTTGCCCATTGACTAGGCACTCTATAATGGGATGACTGGTTTTCCTAGGTTGTTCCCCCATTTCCTGGAAAACCAAGAAGCAACACACGGTTTCCAAATCATCAAAGGAAGCCGAATATCACTCGATGACAGCGATCACTTCGGAGTTGAAGTTCCTGAAAGCACTATTAGGCAGTCTTGGAGTGGATCATCCTTGTGCTATGACTATATTTTATGACAGTAAGTCTGCACTACATATAGCTTAGAATCCTATTTTCCATTAACGAACAAAGCATATTGAGGTTGACTGTCATTATGTCCGTGATGCGATCCATGAAGGTGTAATTACTACGAGTCATGTGTCTACGAACGAGCAACTTGCTGACATTTTCACCAAAGCACTAGGCAAAAGCCAATTTGTATATTTACTTCGCAAGTTGGGCATTTGTGACTTGCATGCTCCAACTTGAGGGGGGGGGGGTATTAGGATTGGATTAATAAATACCATATTTGGCTATCAGCTACCATACCATATTCGGCTATCGGCTACCATATTCGACTGATATTCGGTTGATTTGGATCGTGATATACATGGTACATGGTGATTTGGGGACATCCTTGTATATCTCATAGTATCAGGAATATCTTTATATATCTTCTAGGATTAGATGTATATCTTTGTATATCTCCTAGGATTAGGTTGATCTTTTTTTTTAGGAAGAATTATATTCTTACACTAATTAGGTTGATCTTGAACTACTATATAAATTTTATATTGTTGATGAATAAGATCAATGGAAAACCATTCCTCAAAACTTATCAGATTGCACCTTCCATGATCATAAAGATTTTCCAACTTTGTCTCCTAAGTAGCCTTATTTACATGATATTTCACTCAAGCATTTGTTATTATTTTTGCAATACAGGGGCCACTATATCTATATGCAGTGAAAACTAAACAAAGAATGTTCTTTCAACTTTTCCTCAAATTCTGGGGTTGTGGTTTAACCACGAATATTGACGTTTGACAAGTATTTTTATCTTAGTAGTTTATTCATATATGATTGTTTCTTCACTTCTATTCTTAATTGCTTGATTGACTGCACAACAACCGAGTTCTATTGACTATTTAATATACGTACTTGAAAAAGACAGTATTAGATTATAGAAGAAGTAAAAAGAGTGTGATCTGATCATCCCTACAGGTGGGCTAGGATTTGTGGCTAGGATAGAAATATACTTAATCGCCGCATTCAATTAAATATTGTGGACGAATTGCGTTCTTAACAAGTCAATTCCATAGGAATATAGGCGACGAACTATTTTGAATCGGTGAGTAGTGGTTCAGGAGAATACTATGAGATTAATAATCCAGTTAATTAGCAATTGTGAATAAAACTGCTAGGGTGAGATACTTGAATAACTCAATACGATTGGTGAACCAACCGCGGCCCTAGAATACTCTTGTCTCTGTGATAAACTCTAGTCCTAAACAAACGTTCATAACAAATTGTTAGCATAAATAGTTAGTTATTTACTTTTCAAATTAGTTTATAAAACAATCAAGCTTTCTACAATCATGCTTGCATAATTAGTAGTAATAATGAATTCTCATTAAATCGTTGATCATAAGTCTCTGTGGGTATGATATCCGACTTTTACAAGTCACTATATTACTTTGGGGACCACGTATACTTGCGCGTGCGTTTAAGAGCAACATGTATCTTTGTAAATAATTGTAATTTGTCGAATTATAGTAGCTAGTAATTGTGTTATTGATAGTTGTTATTAAAATATTGTGTTTTACATAATTTGGAATTAGCAAGTATGTTTGTTTGGTACAGTTGGCTATGCTCGATAGTTTTTAGAACTTAAGAATATAAGTCATGTTTTGTGTTTTTTTTAAAAAAGTAAAATATATTTTGAAAAACTATGGCCAAACATATTTTCAAAATTTGAAAAACTTCACCCAAATCAAATTGTTAATTTTTTTTGGAAATCTATGGTAAAGTGCTAGCTTAGACATTTGAATTTTTTTTACTAGAATCTGAACCGATTCTTTCAAAGCCATTTTTTGTTTTTTTGATCTAGACCACATTTAAGTTAATTCTGAAATCATAAAATACCTCATAGGTGGTGGAGCTTTTTCTTTTTAATTTGTCTAAACTGGCCGTAAGGTTTTACTACTATTTTTTTTCTAATTCAAAAAAACATATCTCTCACTTACATTTTATATTAGTTTAACTTGAGAATCTCCAATTGTTACATTGAATGTTGAACTTGGACCAAAAATGTGTTCCTTTGGTCAAACACTCTAAAAGAATGTACGGAGGAAGACGCAAACGCATATTAGCCACCATTTTTGGACCAATGACATTTAATGATTCGGTTTCGACTGTTAATTCCACGTAGGAAAGAGTAGACATGTTTTCTTTTGTTTCTCTTCTTCCATTTCTCCATTCAGAATCAGAAAGGAAAAAACGATAACTTTGAAGCTCTAGAGTTTGAAGGGGTTCAAATGAATCCCTCATCGGAATATTATTCTGCACAAATAGAGTAACAACATTTTTTCCTGAAATATAAATTGTTAATTCTTCTTAACATAACGAAAACATCTACGTGTGTTTTTGCGTTTTGTTGTTGAATCAATCACCTTATTATAATTTCTGGTTCCGCCACTAGCTAGCCGTGACATCTTTTCTCCCACGTCCACCAAGTTTGAAAATGCCTTCAACAATTCTCACGGATGACGGTAACCACCCCATTGTTGTGGCCATTGATAAAGACAAGCACAGCCCTTCGGCTGTGAAATGGGCAGTAGATCATCTCGTGATAAGCAATCCAGCTCTTGTTTTGGTCCATGTTAGGATGAAGAACTCACCAAATCGTAGGTACCCTCCTCCTTTCGTCACATTTTCAGTTTTATCTTCTCTCGGTCATTTAATTTGATTATTCGATTTAATAAAAAATGCGTGATTCTTACGTACTCTCATCATGATATCTCATACAAAATTTCCTAAGTTGTTACGCTAAAATAACTTTCTTTTTAAAGAAGTTGGATTGGAAGTTTATGTCTATTGCAGCATTCAAGCTAGGCATTGAATGCAGAGATGGAATTTGGTTGGGCGGGGCGGGGCGGACCAGAGCTTCTTGTTTTTGAGGGCGAATTTATCAAATTTGATCAACCATTAATGAGTAATCGTATGTAGGCGGAGTTGGTCAGGGAGATGCAATAATAGTACTTCAAGATCCGTTACGTGTCCAAGAACTTTTGTTCTTCTTGGCATCTGTTATTTTAGCACAACTCTTTTTGGTTCTTAAACAAAACAGGTCGAGAAGGTTCAATTGGCCGAAATGAATTTCTAGATTCACATATTTATTGACATCATAGGACGGGGAGCTCTTATATGCAATGGGGCACAGGGCAAATTATAAACCAGATAGGACAGGGGAGCTCTTATATGCCCAGGCGAATTTAAACAAGCTTTTTGAAAATCAAAAGCCGGGCGTGGCAAGGCCAGGCAGGTTAAATGAAAATTAAAACTTTTACTGTTGAACAAACCGATTTCTTGAACCCATTTCTCATAAAGTTAGGCATGAAGAAAACTTAGGTAAGCAGGACAGGGCCGGGCTATGCATGGACGAGATAAAATTTGAGAAAAATGGTAAACGGATTGGGGGTGAATTAGAACTTTTTCGGTGTAAGGCTCATCTGCCTTGCCCTGCCTCGCCCCATTTGGCCTCCGTAATAGGATGCTAATTTTTTTTTATCAGTAGTTCTTATTGAATGTTAGAAACATATGCTTTTTATTTATTAGTGATGATGACATTTCCGCTGTTTTGTAGAGGTTGGAGCTAATGGTGCTGGTCAAAGTTCAAATCGTGGTTTAAGTGATCAAGATACTCATAAGGTCTTTACATCTTTCAGGGCTTACTCTGCACGTAAAGGGGTACGTCAATTGATTGAGTAGAATAGAATACAAAAAGAAGAATGATGGTTCTTTTGGAGACCATGAGGGAGTATTTCAGTTCCCCCCTCTCCTTTCTCCTCAAAATACTTGATTCTTCGATGACAATTTTGCCACATTGAATGCGCTCGAAGAACTGTTGAAACAATTATACACGTGAGACCTAGCAAAACGATTAATTTACATGAGAAACTTGTGAGAAAAGAGAGGTCTATAAGATCACAAGACATCATATCTTTGCATAAATGCATTTTGCACCATTGAAACGATATATTACGTACCTAGGTAGCATTTTATGTTTAACGAAATGAGAAAACTAGGTTTATATCGCTGTGGAATGTTTATTAAATCTAACTTTAACTCCAAATGATGGGTGAAGATAGCAGTAAAAGAGGTTGTTATTGAGGATATTTCAGCGTCTAAGGGACTTCTAGACTATATCAACAGCTATCGCGTCACCAACATTGTTCTTGGTGCATCATCAAGAAGTACTTTTTCCAGGTTATTTATCATCAATTTATTGTTTTTCTTCTTTGAATTTTGGATAAATATCTTAATGATCTTTTTTTTTTTGCAGGAAATTTTGGACTCATGATGTGCCAACTATAGTAAACAAGGCTGCACCAGATTTTTGTACCGTATACGTGATTTCAAAAGGCAAGCAACAATCAGTCAGACCAGCAGCTAAAGCTCTTGCTAGTTCTTCAGCAAGGCTACCATCTTCCCAACCATGGTCAGCAGCTAGGCTAAGTAATTACTCTGAACCAGAAGATGTAGCCAGGTACCAAATAAACCTTTTTAATTTTGTTGAGCTTATGAAAAGATCGTGCACTGCCTGCTTATTGTCCTTCACTTTGAGGGATTTAATAAAATATTTGGTAAATATTTCAATAAATAATGAGCTTAAGGCAGGAAAGCTGGGCTCGTTTCTCATGAGATTGGGTAAGGGAATTAGTAAAGGTCTAGAAAACCGGGCAAGCAGACTCGCAGGAAAATGGAAAATGAAAGTTGGTGGAGGGTGCTTCTCAGCTAGAGTTGCGGTCGCTATAGAGGTTAGGGTGCGTCTTCCTACACTGCGTCACCAAATTGGTTGATGCAATACCAATAACCTTAAGATTTGATAGTCACTTTTAAGCTAAAGTACAAGTAAACTAGCAAATGAAAGCAGAAATAAATTTGTGTCAGTGTTTGTGTTCCTTGCCTTGAGCTGAGGGTCTATCAGAAACAATCTCTCTACCTCACACAAAGTAGAGGTAAGGTCTGTGTACACCCCACCTTTCCCAGACGCTACTTGTGGGATCTCACTGCGTATGTTGTTGTTGTTGTTGTTTGTATGCTTGTCTTAAAGAATCAATTTACCAAAGAATATCAGTTCAACTTCTTGTGATGCTACTTGGTATCCAAATTAAACCCCCAAAATCACCAGTAAACTTGCCATACCTTATGCAATATGAATCTTTTAAGCAATTCAAAGTCATTGTATTTAGTTTCAGTAATCTTGGCAATTTCCAACCACTGTGTACTCAAATTATTAGACATCTTAGTCAAGGAAAAGATTAGTATTAATTATTAAAGATGTTAAAATCACAGCCATTGAAATGTTTTTTTTTTAAATTCAAAATATTTTATGGTGAAGACGTAGTTTGTCCTTATAAACAAACTTATTCAACATCGCTAATTGAAGGTAAGTTTAAGAAGTGCCCGGAGTTTAAACTGCAAATGCAAATGATTTACTACAATGGTTACTGTCCTTACAGAATAATCTTGGTCATTGTTTGCTTCTATTTGTTGTATACACTAGCTTATCTAGAGTTAAAGTTTGACTATTGAAAACTGCATAGAGAAACAACTGAAAAATCTGATGCTTTATCAATGATGGTGGTATTTCTATCTAATAAACTGGTGCGCAAAACAGGTCAGCATATATGAGGGCAGAGCAAAATATTGGAAGATCTAATGCATCAATGGACAGTGTTGATGTTCATACTAGAGAGCCAAAGAATTCATATAGCCGGAGTTCTCCATCCGATGCACCTCTTAACCGTGGATCAGTGGATGTCACAGCCCAAAATCTTGACTTCACTCAAGTTTCAGTAAACGACAGTTGTAGCTCCTCATCTTCGGTAAGTGAAATATATATGATGATAGTGCAAAATTTGCAGGTCGATAGACAGAAAGTCTTTACTAGTTTGATTGTAATGAAAGAAAAATCAGTTTCATTTTGGTAACACATTCTTCATCAATTGTTGTATGCAGTGGGAGGCTGAGATGAACAGATTAAAGCTAGAGCTAAGACAAACCATGGATATGTACAACACAGCTTGCAAAGAAGCCGTCTCGGCAAATCAAACGGTACTAACTGTCTGTCTAGAACCAGAAGGATAAAAGTCATTTAAACTAATTTAAGGGAAAAATATGTAAAAACAAGCCTTCTGCTAATTAAAGTTCCTTTCTTGGCACATGCGTTTTCTATAATAAAGCTTAGAAATTCTGGAGACTCATTTTGAAAGAGCTAATGCATAAAACCGTGTTTCTTCAAAGTTTACTACTCGCTCCATTTCTTTTTTGTGTCTTAGATTAACTTGATAGGGAGTTTAATAAAGTAAAGAAGGTTTTTGAATCTTGTGATTTTAAACTAAGGATGTGTATAATGTATTAAAAATAACCTTTGAACCTTGTGATCTTAAACATGCCACGTCGAATGCTGAAATATAAGTGTTTTTAAATATAAATAGTGACATTCTTTCTTAAACAGACTTAAAAGGAAACTAACACACAAATTGAAACAAAGGGAGTAACATTTATGGAAGTGAATGTTTAGTCATTTGTTACTTTGATTTTTTTCAAAACAAGGAAGATATCATCAGGTCAGTTCTATGTTTCAACTGAACTTGTATAGTAAATTTAAAATAACATTCCTTCTGATGCGCAAACAGGGGAAGATCCCTTAGAAAGTCAACAATCTTTTTCTGCGAGTGAAACCCCTAAACACTAATTGGAAAGTAGTGATATAAAGCTCGTAAGAAGTCTTCATTGATTATCCGTCTGCTTCTTCTTATCCGTGGATAAATTTTGCATATTTCAGGCGAAAGAGCTTAGTCAATGGAAAATGGAAGAAGCTAGTAGGTTCAAACAGGCCCGTATTTCTGAAGAGGCGGCTCTCACTATTGCTGAGACGGAGAAAGCTAAAGGCAGAGCTGCCATTGAAGCTGCTCAAAAATCACAAAGGTTGGCTGAGATAGAAGCAAAAAGAAGAAAGTATGCGGAGTTGAAGGCCAGACGAGAGACAGAAGAAAAGAATCTAGCATTAAATGATCTATCTCAGAATAATATCCGCTATAGAAAATATACAATAGAAGAGATTGAGCTAACCACCAAAAATTTCTCAAATTCTGAGAAGATTGGTGAAGGTGGATATGGACCTGTTTACAAAGGGAGACTTGATCGCACACCGGTTGCCATTAAAGTTCTGAGATCCGATGCTGCACAAGGGATGCAACAGTTCAAGCAAGAGGTATGTTGACATTGATGTAAAGATGCATATTGCAAAATTAAGATATAAAACTTCTTTTTTGTTTGGGTGAACAACTTTCTTCTCTATCGATTCTTGAGCATTAGGTCAGTCAACTCTAGAGTTATTTATCTTGGATACACTGCGAGGGAAGCATGACAAATGCCAGATTTGGACTGACATTTATGTATCTTGAAGCATTCTGGTGCATAACATGATTGCTTTTATGTATTATGTTTAATCTAAATTTTTCTGTTCTATTTATATGCTTCAGTAAAAATTCTTAGAAAGCACTTTTGGGAGTCTATTTTTAGTATCAATTAGAGGTATGCACCAGAGGCCTTGTTCTTTTTCTTGAAAAGATTAACATGCAAGTGGCCCATATTTCGCACACTACCATAACCATGGTGTTAATATGCAAGGCCCCTACCCTCTCAACTATCTCATTTTTGCAAATACTTGACTTGAGTAGCCAAATTCTGGTGCAGATTTTGCAAATTTAACTTCTTTTGTCATTTACAGGTTCAGGTCCTTGGTCACATGAGGCACCCAAATATGGTGCTACTCTTGGGTGCATGTCCCGAGTACGGATGTTTGGTTTATGAATTCATGAATAATGGTAGCCTGGAAGATCGCCTGTTCCGGAAAGGTAACACCCCTCCAATCCCATGGGAAATTCGGTTTAAAATCGCTGCTGAAATCGCTACAGGGCTTCTATTCCTTCACCAAGCAAAGCCGGAACCTCTTGTCCATCGTGACCTTAAGCCAGGAAACATTCTTTTAGACAGCAATTATGCCTGCAAAATTAGTGATGTTGGGTTGGCTCGGTTAGTACCACCGTCTGTAGCTGATTGTGTTACACAATATCACATGACTTCAGCTGCAGGAACTTTTTGTTACATTGATCCCGAATATCAACAGACGGGAAAGTTAGGGACTAAATCGGATATATATTCACTTGGTGTAATGTTGCTCCAAATTATTACTGCAAGGCCCCCGATGGGTTTAACTCATCACGTCGAGAGGGCCATCGAGAATGGAACATTTGCAGATATATTAGATCCAACAGTGCCAAACTGGCCCGTGGAAGAGTCTCTTAACTATGCAAAATTGTCACTCAAGTGTGCTGAGCTGCGGAAGAAAGATCGACCTGATCTTGGTTCTGTCATATTGCCCGAGCTTAATAGGCTTAAAGAACTTGGAATGAGTAGCATGCCAGGTACAGGTAGCAGTTCTTGAAAGATTTACTCCACAATGGATCAAACATCATCAACCAGGTTGGTGGTGCCAATCAGAAACAACAGGGGATCAAGTGCAATATGCTAGTTCACCACTCTAAACATTTCTTCTCCTTTTCTTGTAAATCTTACTACAAGTGAAATGAGAACAATTTATTATGTTACCTTTGAATGGTTTATACACTTGTTGAAATAATTAGACCCTTGAAAATTTTAAGTGTGCTAAAAAATGTTACCTTGGGTACTGGGAATAGATAAAAATGATGTTTCCATGCAAGTAAGGACGAGAGCATAAACTGCAATCAATTCTTCAGGTGACCTACCAGCTATTCTTATGAAACTTTCCCTGTTCTTTTTCCTCATTGTATTTGTGAACTCGTATTCATTTCCATTTGAATGATCTCATCTGGTAGTGACTGATCAAGATAAGCTCCAACAATGTTCGTTTCCGAAGAATCTGAGATTCTTTTCGGCAGTTTCATAGTAGTGCATGTAACTGCTCTAACGTGTGGATATGGGTCATTATGAGAGGCATGACATATGACAAAGTTACTTTAGAGTTAGACGATAAATTGAACCCTTCCCCCTCACTTGTACCCATCTGATTTTCATCACTACTATTTTATTAGCCTCAGCTTTGTTATTCAAGCATACAAGCTCTCAAGTTCTTGTTTTCACGGCTACATTGCTCGACCATCTCACCAGAGACAGTCTAATAAGATTCATTCACTCTCGTCTATTTGTTATTCCATTGTTTACGACTTTCATTTATTACTTTGATTATATCAAACATGCATTTTGGCATCAAGAACATTCTATTCGGTCACATTCTCCCGTGCTCTAGCAATTGCACTCCCTTCGAGGAAAAGGTGCGGAAGGAAAAGGAAACAACAGAGGGATCTTGCTACCCATATGCGAGGCGCCGTCTTAGCCTCTTGAAACTGTTGAGCCCCATGCTTTCTATGGGAAACTTATAATTTGCGTACCACTAAAAAAATTCAATTGTTATCTTAGTCATGGATTTAGGGGTATACACATACATAATCACACATAATTAATTCTAGGTTATCTATATATTTAGATGCAAGCAGACTCTGATAGCAATTGTTGGAAATACATATATAAGCTGTTGGAAATTTGCATTTGGCGGGAGTTGCGACCGACCAACTTTAACGGCTTAAACACTAGTGTAACGTATGTTGGAGAATCCGGTTCTTCATACATGCATGATCTACTAAGTACGTAGATAACCGTAGGGCCAAGAATCGTCAAATTTCATTGAGAAATGAAAGAGATATTGGTTCACGAAGTAAGGTGTTTGAAGCATGGAAAGTGTGGTATTGTGTGTAATTCTCCCTCATCGGTAGAGGAAGAAAGAATTGTTGTGTATATAAGATTCGAAATTGGTTTGGGGTTTGGGACCCCAAGGGGTATCCCATGTGTTTAAAGGAGAGAGGACCTAGATGTGCTTCGGTTCGAGGAAAGACCACACGCGCGCCGCCGCCGCCCGCCCGTCCCGTTCCGGTTCCGTGTTCCGAGTTCCGGTTCCGGTTCCGGTTCCGGTTCACGGGTTCACGGGTTCACGGGTTCACGGGTTCACGGGGCTGTGGGCGTGGGTCTGGGTCTTCGATATTATCTTTTTGGGCCGAAAACTTTGCCGAAGTACGGTTTGATCCCGAAGTTTCGGATATACGCTTTGGACCAGAATTATTTCGGATGTACGGTTTGGTCCCCGAAGTTCGAGAATTTCAACGGTCAAGACAGAAAAAAGCCAAGCACTCAATTCACCATTTATTTTGGCTGAATTACTCCTCCTATAATGGCCAAATCCGTTGGTCTTTCTCCCATTTATGTTGGTGACTTTACTACCTCCATAATGGCCATTATTTGGCTATTATGGAGGCGATTTTGAGGCATAAATCAGTCCATTCCTCACCTATATAAACACCCCCTTACACCATTATTGAGCACACTTGATATGCACGAAAATACACAACCGAAAAAATCTTCTTCCTACAACTTCCAAGCATCATTTCGTTATTCAATATTCTTCACGGTAGCTCTTGAGTTTCCTTTGCTCAAGGGTTCCATTGCTGTTTTATCTTGGGAGACAAATTGTCCAGGACGTATAAAGGATACATACGGGGCAATATTGTCTTAAGGACAGAGTGTCACACTCGACTCAGCAAAAACAGTTTCTATTTTTCCGTATTCTACAAAACTGGAATTTTCAGTTTTTCTTGTGTAACAATTGTAATTTTCAGATTTCATGTTGAATTATTGAATCTCTGTTTATCCTTTTGAATACTTGTAATAGTTATATACTTCCCGTACTGCTTTATAAAGTACCATAGAGCAAAAACTCCCAACAACTTAAGACAATATTTGTATAGTATTACTATTAGTGTTCGAAAGATGTCGGTCAAAAGTTGTGTGACCAAATCTGGATATGGCAATGGTTTTTTGGTAGAAGAGAGTGATGATGATGAACGTGTTCATGGTGTCACCGCCACCAAGACTGGTGGAAACAAGCGCTCTCGAGAGCCCGAGGATGTCAACTGGGACAAGAGGAGAAGACTGAAGATGTACTTCTATCTTGCAGCAGAAGGCCTGTATCTATCCCAGACAAAAGATCCGAATAATGGTGAGAAGGAAATGGACACTCAGTCTGATGAAGTGACTGAAGTGAGCCTGAATCCGAAATTGGGATAAGTAGTTTTTCTTACTTGTCAAGAATAAAGATTAAATGATGTCTGATTAAAAATGGATTAAAGTAAGGAGGAATATGAAAATAATTTATATTCCTTACGCTTTAAAATCAGAAGTTTAATCTTATCTTCTTTCCCGTTTAAAGATTGGATTGTAAATGACTTAAAAAGATCCGTTCTTTTAAGTGTAATTGTTAAAGTGTGTAAAGTATGTTCGCACATACGATGGAGAAAGATCCACTAACTGTGCGAAAACTGTTACCACTCTTAAGTAAGCGCCAAAAATTATCTGGGCACTAATCATAACGGAAGAAGTCTAAAAGTTAATGACGTTGAGCCTGTCATATTATTTGGCAGAAGATCCTTCATAGGATGATATTGGACACTCAGTCATACAAAGCCTCCGGGCGACTGGAGTGGGCCAAAATTCCTTTGATAGGATGATATTGGACACTCAGTCATACAAAGCCTCCGGGCGACTAGAGTAGGCTGAAATTGGACACTCAGTCATTAAGGCCTCCGGGCGACTGGAGTGGTGCCAGAATTCATTTCATAGGAAAAGTGGTGGACACCTAGTAAGGTGGGCCAGAGTTTCCAGGTCCTAAATGATTTGAAGGCCTAAATAAAGGCAGTAAAGAAATTGGACACTCAGTCTGCCAAAGCAACTAGAGTGGACCCGAGTATCGAGATCACATATGATCCGGTTACGCCCTAACCACGGGCAAAAGGTTGTTCATGTGAAGCAACGCCACCTCTAAAATCAAAGGGGCTGGAGAGGTTGTCCTCAATAGGACTTCAAGGAATGGGATCACTCTAAAAGAGGTGATACATGTTCATAACTTGGTTAAAGGACGTTGTTGGTCAAATCTGATTTGAGACTAGTCCAACAGGTCCGTAAAAACTAAGAGTGGTACAATATGTCTATAGCCAAATGAATGATATATTGTAATCCGTGCATCTATGACATCATAGATTAAGACACGTTAAATAGCAAGTCATTCAAAAGCTAACGATGATGAGATTGTTGCCTACTGTCGACATAAACCCTCAAAATGAATGTGAGGTAGACGAAGAGGCAAAATCACCTTTCCAAATTCCGTCAAGGGAATAGCGAAAGAAGCACCGCTCCTCTAGAACTTAGTCACACCTACTTGGGTGATTTGAAGTTTATACAAAATAGAGGGGGGGGGGGGAGACAAGTACGTTATGACCTTTATAGATAATGGTACAACGTATTGTATCCTTTGTTTATTGAGAAACGAAGATGAAGTTGTTGAAGCGGATAAGCGCTACAAAACAGAAGTTGAAAATCAACTAAGCCTACGGATTGAGAAATTCGTAGTGATAGAGGGGGAGAAAGTGAAGCATCGTTTAGTAAATGACTGCTCATTACTCAACTCGGTCTAACGGTGTTAGCCAAGCGCTAAGCCGTACGTCCAAATTATGTGGGGCACGTCGATCCTTACCGCTAATGCGATTCTCAATAGAACTCCGCATAAGGATAAGGGTAACCCTCCGTGTGATACATGGAAAGGATCTCACATACAAATGTTGTGATGTGTGGTGGTTTCATACCTAAGACTGTAGATTGCATATTCACCGGATCTCGTAAATAACGGAGTGTTCATCGCCTCTTCGCGTCAAAGAATGTCGAATTCTTAGAAGATAACTTTCCTTGGAAAAGGAAAAGGAGTAATCGCTCAAGGTTAACAAGAACCCGCGAGGGCTCGACTGTCCGGAACTAGACGTTCCGTATCTACAGACTCGAAAGTTGCTTTGTCTATCCGAACTTAATATTCCAGATCTGCAGAACTCAGGGATTCTAGATGTTGAACCAAGACGGAGCAAAGAGGGGACAAAGACTTGTTCCAGTCCTTCTAGCTTGTATGGTTGAGAACGAACCATGGACAATTAACAAATAATTGTTATCTCCAAAAGCGCTGCTTTGGAAAGAAGCTAAAGGGAGAAATAGATTCCATATATAGAACCATACGTGTGTAATGGTTAATCTTCCTCCGGGAAAAGAACCTTTGGGTTGTAAAAAGTGCTCCCCTGTGAGTGGTTTCACATCCAGGGCCATTGTAGTCTTTCAGGGCATGGGTGTTGAAACATCCTTCCCTACCGGAGAGTTGGAAGAAGAGGATTAGAATTGGTTTGCTGAACTGTTGGGCTTCCTTCTGAACTTTCATTTTGGTCCCTGAAATGTTAACATTTTGGTCTTGAAAGTCTCGTATAAAATAGAAACAATGAATCGATCACGAAACATTGACTCTGAAGTTAGAAAGCCAACAGTTGGAAAACCAACGATCTTAGAGTGAAAATCATATTGAAACAAAGTCTCGATATGAAAGATATGAGTACCACAGATGACATCTTAGGAATTGGATTTCAAGACATCTAACGGATTGGTCGATAGTTGACGAGTCTCGTTAAAGCCACCAATGGATATGAATCATAGAACTTATTGGAATCATGGTGCACCCATAGACAAGGAGCGATATGCTCGTGTCACGTGTAGTTCAATGTATTGTACACACTACAACCGACCTGGTATCGTCCAACAAACAGATCGATTGAACTAAGGTTCACCGATGATCTTAATACATGATCAATAGAAGGCGTTAAGTCGGATATGACGATATCTCGAATTATTCGCTTATCTACGGATTATAGTATTCTCGGATGTCCAGCGGTTCGAGAGAACACGGTGATGCAAATCCGGACATCGGATCGAAGAACACCAAAGCCACAAGTAAATGTATATGGTGGTTCTTATAAAATCCTCTAAGCAAACTTGCATCGACCGATTCATGATGGTATCGGAGTTTATCGCTTTATACAAAGCATGAAAGAAGTTGAGTAACTTCACGACTCATTAGAGGACGTCCCTTATTGGGAGAAACCCGTGCCTTCAGCAGTTCTACACTGTGGCTAGCCGGTCGGCTTTAGGAAGGACACGGATGACGGCGTCTGGACATATCTGTCAGGATCTGTCGGAGACATAAGACCGTATGGCGCTTGATCATCACGGGTGTCACTTCCTTGTTTACAAACTAAGGGACTACCCGGAGATCAAGTGTTCCTCCTGTCTAGGGGAATGGGCTTAAAACCCAAAATATACGGACCAATACAAAGTGGAAACCCAACCTTACGAACTGGAGATCCCGGTAATTTGGTTCAATGGGAAAACTAAGTTGTAAAGGTTCGGTTGATCGCTTCGGTGGAAGCATGAGCACTTCGGATAGTGATTTCGAAAAGAAACACCAAATCCAAAGCCGTTCCCGCGATAGACGTTAAGTGCTATCTGCAGTATGGGTAAAGGTTAAGTTTTCGAACTCGTAATGATCCTCAACAAGTTGAGGTTAGGTCTTTGGGAAACTTTTAGTGGTTCCTAACACTTGTGAAGTGGGGTATAGCAGGATACCTTGTAGGAGACCACCTATTTAAGTGCGAGGACGGGCTGCCTCAAATTGAACGCACTTAAGAATCCAAGACGTTGTCCATGGCCAAAACGGACAAAACATTACGAAGAAGAGAGTAAGGGAATTTGTTGTGTTGGTACCGTTGTCTTGGCTTACACTAAACACCGACGGTTCAAGACATCACGTTCACCGCGCGATAAGTAAGTAAGTCCGATGGTATTCAACTATGGAAGGTTCAAAGCGAGGCTACCTCTCCTTATGCAACATCGGTCCGCTGAAATATTGCTTTGAAATGAAAAGACACCATGTGAGTGCGCCAAAATCTCTTTCAAGAGGGGATTGTTGGAAATTTGCCTTTGGCGGGAGTTGCGACCGACCAAATTTAACGGCTTAAACACTAGTGTAACGTATGTTGGAGAATCCGGTTCTTCACACATGCATGATCTACTAAGTACGTAGATAACCGTAGGGCCAAGAATCGTCAAATTTCATTGAGAAATGAAAGAGATATTGGTTCACGAAGTAAGGTGTTTGAAGCATGGAAAGTGTGGTATTGTGTGTAATTCTCCCTCATCGGTTGAGGAAGAAAGAATTGTTGTGTATATAAGATTCGAAATTGGTTTGGGGTTTGGGACCCCAAGGGGTATCCCATGTGTTTAAAGGAGAGAGGACCTAGATGTGCTTCGGTTCGAGGAACGACCACACGCGCGCCGCCGCCGCCCGTCCGTCCCGTTCCGGTTTCGTGTTCCGAGTTCCGGGTTCCGGGTTCTCGGGTTCACGGGTCACGGGTCACGGGTCACGGGCTGTGGGCTGTGGGTCTTCTGATATTATCTTTTTGGGCCGAAAACTTTGCCGAAGTACGCTTGATCTCGAAGTTTTAGATATACAGTTTGGACCAGAATTATTTCAGATGTACAGTTTGGTCCCTGAAGTTTCAAGATGTACAGTTTGGTCCCTGAAGTTCAGAATTTCAACGGTCAAGACAGAAAAGCCAAGCACTCAATTCAGCCATTTATTTTGGCTGAATTACTCCTCCTATAATGGCCAAATCCGTTGGTCTTTCTTCCATTTATGTTGGTGACTTTACTACCTCCATAATGGCCATTATTTGGCTATTATGGAGGCGAGTTTTGAGCGATAAATCAGTCCATTCCTCACCTATATAAATACCCCCTTACACCATTGTTGAGCACACTTTATATGCACGAAAATACACAACCAGAAAAAATCTTCGTCCTACAACTTCCAAGCATCATTTCGTTATTCAATATTCTTCACGGTAGCTCTTGAGTTTCCTTTGCTCAAGGGTTCCATTGCTGTTTTATCTTGGGAGACAAATTGTCCAGGACGTATAAAGGATACATACGGGGCAATATTGTCTTAAGGACAGAGTGCCACACTCGACTCAGCAAAAAACAGTTTCTATTTTTCCGTATTCTACAAAACTGGAATTTTCAGTTTTTCTTGTGTAACAATTGTAATTTTCAGATTTCATGTTGAATTATTGAATCTCTGTTTATCCTTTTGAATACTTGTAATAGTTATATACTTCCCGTACTGCTTTATAAAGTACCATAGAGCAAAAACTCCCAACATAAGCAACATAAGCAATTCTCAGTATCAAACTTGCATGTAATAGAGACAACTAGCACATACAGAGATAAATAGATTACCTCTCGAAGCGTGAACATAATTTGTCAATGAAATTGGCATTCAGTTTCAACAATTCACCACTAGTTCTATTGCATATAAGCGGAACCACCATCGAATCACGATCATCACTAGTCCCTCTTATGTTGTGTTACCGAACAATGCCAGAATTTGTGAAGTTTCTGTGGGAGAATTCCCTATGGAAAAACGTGTGAAAATTATAGACTCCTTGATGGAAACATACCCTTTATATAACCACAAGTTTTACGGTTTAAAACCATTTCCATACCTGCAAGGTCTTTCTTTTCCACCGAAAATGATTGCATTTAACTCCTAATCATTTAGGCACAACAAGGACAACATAATTTATTAACGTGACTTTCTATTATGAAATTAATTCAAAATATCTGAATTAATCCTACCATAATAAAATAAAAATTATTCCATTAAAAATTCATAATTGCGCTCTTCAGTTCAATTTCAAAATTCTTTCTTTAAACCTTATTTAACCCCCCCCCCCCCCCATGTTAAGATTTAGATACTAATAAATAAAATAAAATTACTTACAATTTTATTTATTGATTATCTCTTTAAACTTTCACTTAACTTATTTTATGTGACGGATATAAAATCCACCTGCATGGTTTAGACTAAGGTTGGCCAGTGGGCTGGGACGGCCCGACCCCGACCCGATCCCGACCCCGATTAGTAAAAATAAAATAAAATTCGGTAGCGGGACTCGAATCGGGACGGGACAATGTCTCGTCCCAAGCCCGCCCCAGGCCCGCCAGACCCGAGCCCGCCCCTAGTCCCCCCTTTGCAAATATAACTGTTGCACCAACGACCATTTTAGATTTTGACCGTTGGACAACGGCCATTTTTGGCCTCCCCCCTCCCCCAACCCCCCTACCCCTTAATATTTATTTTTAACCCATAAGTTATTATATTTACACTTTAACCCAATTTTCAACTATAAATAACTCATTTTCTCTTCATCTTTCTCACAAATCTTCCTACAATCTCTCTAATCTCTCAATATATCTCTCTACAAGTCTACATTGTTTACTAAATATTCAATTTTATTTATTCATTTGGGAATTGAGAGTGAAGTTGGCAACTAGCTTGAGGATCTTCCATCGAGCAAAGTTTCAATTTTCAACCTCTCGATTACACGTCGACGTTACGTCGGCGTTTGGTACATTCATTCCTTCATTAAATTATTATTGTCTGTTTATTTTATTTAGCGCACTTAATTTTATTATCTTTAATTATTTATTATCATAATTAAATTATTAAAATGGAAGGATTAAGAGGTATGTTTAAGGGTAAGGGTATGGGTGCTTCTTCTAGTAGGGGCAACCAGGGCAAGGGTACTTCTTCTAGTCATCTTATTCCTACACAGAATGATTTTGTTGATACTCAACATTTTCCTACAATACCATTAGATTTAGACGAGGAGCTATTTTCTGGAACTCAAGAAGACTTTAATTTAGACGATGATCTAGATGATACGCCCACTAATGTTGATGACAACACACTCACTAGTGCACCTTCAACTGAAATGCCTCCTATTCCCCCTAGTATGAGACGGGGTCTAGCAAACCGACCATTAAAATCAGATGCATGGATATTTTTTGATAGGGACGTAGAGAATCAAGTAGCTAGATGTAAAATTTGTAAAAATGTTTTAAAATTTAAAATTGGAAAAGGTCACGGTGGGACGGGGGTTTTAATTAGACACGTAGTAAGTGTTCATCCAGCTAGGTATGCCCAATATCAGGCTTCAAAATCGGGTGCGCAAACGCCCGCTCCATCGGGACAAGGTTCACATACTGATACTGTCCCGGATCAAGTACATGGTCAAATTAACCCTATGACGGGGGGAATTGTAGGCCCTAAATACAATAAACATAGAGATAGAGAAGCAATATCAAAATTAGTTGCTGTGGAGGGTTTGCCTTTTTCATTTCCTTCATCTCCCGGTTTTATTCATTACATTAGAGATATATATAATCCTGCTTTTAACGGTTTTGCTAGATCAACTGATAAGAGAGATGTATTTAAATTCGCACATGAATATCAACAATATTTACGTTATTCATTATATCATTTTAGTGGCAAAGTATCTATCACGTCTGATATAGGTCGTAGTACTAACGGCCATGATTATTTAACAGTAACTTGTCATTGGATAGATTATAAATGGTCTATGCAAAAATGTATCTTAGCGTATAGATATATAGATGATAGGCACACTGGTACTTTTATTGCAAATAATATTTATCAAGTGTGCCATTATTATGGAATAACCGATAAAATTATGACTATTACATTAGATAACGCTTCTTCTAACAATTACGCTATTACAATTTTAAAAAATAGTTTAACTCCATCTTTTCCAGATCATTTTCATATAAAATGCGCGTGCCATATATATAACTTAATTGTAAAGGATGGTCTATAACTTTTTCAAGACATTCTTAGTAAAATACAATTTGCTATAAACTTTATTTTTAAAAGTAATAGAGTACAACGAAGAAAAGAATATAAAAAAATTTGTCACGATTGTGGACTACCTTATAGAAAAATTCCAGAAGAAGTATCCACTAGTTGAAATTCTTTATATGAGCAACTACTTGTTGCTTATGACTATAGAAAACCTATAACTTTATTTTTTAACTCTCATAATTAAAATTCAGCTGATATGGTTGTAGATAGTGATTGGGTAAAAATTTCTGAACTTATTGTATTTTTAGAGAAATTTTTTTAAGCAACAAAAGAATTTTCCGGTATATATTATCCTACTATTTGAACTATGTTGTTTTATATAACTCTAATATTTTTATTACTTAGTGAATATATGGAAAAATTAGCTTATATGGCAGCTATTAAAAAAATGTTTATCAAAATAAAAAAATATTTTATTCCTATTCCCACTATTTATATTATTGGTGCTGTATTAAATCCGACTATTAAAATAGACGGTACTAAATCACTAATTGAAACTATTTACGATTGTATAAAAGTACTACCACCTCCAAGTCCCAAAAATCTAAATCACCCACCACCTATTGAACAAACTAAAAAAGAAGTGTTGTCTAGCGTAGAAGACCAATGCAAAAAATATATAGGTTTTACCAACAAGAAAATGCTAGTAACTTACCGACTTTCATACCATCTTCTTCATCTTCAATACAACCTCACAAAAGACATGCTGTTTCTGCGGCTAGTATTGAAAGCCTCAAAAATAGAATGTGCGGTCGTACCGCTACTAACCAAATTAGTGAGTTTGATATTTTTGTTTTGCAGGGTTCTGTACCGTACCAAGAAGTTATCAATGAAGATGGACATGAAGACTTGCTGAAATACTGGAGGGGGAATGAGAAGACCTTTCTGACACTTTCAATGATAGCCCGAGATGTTTTGAACATTCAAGCCTCATCAACTGCGTCTGAAAGCGCTTTTTCTACCGGTATATATCAAATAGGAGACCACAGACACTCATTAGCCGGAGATAGCTTGGAAATTGCAGTATTATTCAGAGATTGGATACGAGCGGAGCGGAGAAGGTGCGGTCAACCGGAGATCAATGAAGAAGAAGACGAAAACTACAACGAAATCTTATCCGAAGGTAGTGGAAGCGACATGGATCAATTTGACCAACAAATACCAATTCCAACCGAAGAACCACAGGAAATTATCAAGCAATTAGAACAGGTTTTTTTGAGAATGTAATTTTTTTAATTGCAATTTTATTATGTAATTTGCAACTTTTGGACAACACCACAAAGTTGCAATTTAGACAATTGTATTTGTATTACAAAAAAATCATATGTCTATTAAGTAATATAAGAGGCACAAAAACAGACTTGGGATGTTTTTATTACACTATCTTGTCTTGTTTATTGAGTTTTTTTATACATAAGTTATTAAAAAAAAAAAGAAAGGAAAACCCGCCGGAACCCGCCCCGATCCCGACCCCGCCCCGACCACGCCAGACCCAACCCCGCCCCCATCACTAATCCCGTCCCGACCCCGACCCCGCCAAACCCAGCCCGCCAGACCCGAGCCCGGCCCACTGGCTAGGCCTAGTTTAGACATGAAAACTTATAACTTTTCATAAAGGTGTATTGATATTACAGATATTTATACGCCTAACCGTTGTGTTTTACTCATGTTTCTACCTTGTTTTGAGACCTAAATGCATTAAATACACCTAACTAGGGTTGTCTAGTGGGCCGGGTTTGGCCCGCTCTCGACCTGTCCCGATCCAAAAAAAAATGGTGTCAGGGTTCGAACTCAGGACAGGACCTGGGCTCGTCCACCTGTCCCGATCCCGACCCTCCCAAATTCTCATTTGAAGATCCTAGTGAATGAAACCTCAATATCATACGAGATATGTTTGCCAATTGGGATTCCAAGCGTGAGCCCTATGAAGTGAAGGTCCGGGGTGTGGTAGTCCCATTCTCAGATGTTGTCCTACGCCAGTTTTTGGGGTCTTCCTTGGTGCCTAGTGCTGCCATTAGTGAGATTTCCACTCACCCACCTTACCGTGAGGTAAGACTTGTGTTGTGCGGGTGTCAGTCTAATGCAAGAAAGGTACATATAGTAGATAATAACAACCATAAAACACTTGCTCCCGCATATCTGACCCAGAAGGCTCGGGTTTGGTTGAGGGTTATATGTGCCCGTATCATTCCACATGATCACTACTCTTCCATGATGAGGGACATGGTTTGCTTGCTATATTCTTTGTAACACCCCGTGTTTCTGAACGTGTTTACAACTAAGTTTAAGTTGATAGATTTACTTGAATATGGAGGAATAAGGTTATAGTTACTGCCTAAAAGTACAAGTGTATGCAAATGTTAAGTCTGGTTAAGGTATGAGATTCCTAAATGAATAAGACGTAGGATAAGGTAGACGACCTACTAGCATGACCTATGTGTTTCACCTATTTTTTTACACAACCTATTTGCTTAAGCTACTTCTTTACACGCCCTACCTGCTTGACCTACTTATTTCCCATCCTATGTATTTCACGTCCTACTCATTAAATGAGGAAGACACACATGTTTAGAGAAAATTAGCAATCTTCTAGCCTAGGTAAGTGATAAGTAGGTGATGCACCTACTTAAAATGAGTGGCCCAAGTTAAAAAGGAAAAAATTGGATATAAATGGGCATATGGGGCATCCTAAAATCTAGATCTTCCCAAGCCCATTTAATGGGCCATATATACATGTAGTAGCTCTCATTTTCACTTAGAAAACATTTCTAATCCTCTCTTCTCTCTCTCCAAACGAAATTGCTCTCAACCAGCAGCCCCAATGTTTACCTCTTCTTCATGTTGAGCTTCAAGCTCTCATAGAATCCATTTATACTTATCCTTCCTCCTCCATAAACTTAAGGTAATTCTCTCTCTCTCTATTCACAAAAATAAGGCAGCCATCACTGGATTCTATCTAGGGTTCTAAGTATTATCTTCATTAACTAAGGCAACAATAGGGAAAATCCTATGGTGTTGGTGATACTCCTCTTTTCTATTTGGTTACTAAGATTAGAGTTTCCCTTGAGTTGAATTGAAGTGAAGATAGAGCCCGTTCTTGATATTAGAGGTAAAATTCTTCTCCCTTTTCATGTGCCTAAGCTAAATTAAGCTTTAGACATGCTTAGATGTTGAAGTTGAGTTGTGAGCATGTTGTGTTGTGGTTGGGGGCTATTCTTATTATTATTGAGACACTAGAAGTATAATAATGATGGATATAAATTAGTTTGATGATTTAAATGTGCTAGTTGCTACAATCCGTAAGTTGATGGATTAACTGATATAATTAAATTACAAGTTGTGCGATATGTAGTATGTTGAGGCTGATTTGACTGTATAAAGGTGCTAGAGATGTAGTTGTTAGTTGTTGTTCTTTTGAACTTGAGGAATTAAAAAGAAACTGGAAAGCTGCTACCCAATTTGTCATAGAACGGGCTTGTCGCTCATTAGCTAGTTGGTAAATTAAAGATTGATTGATGTAGTTGAGTTACTAGTTGTGTTGTATAGCATATTGGGACTGTTCTTGTTGTGCAGATGTTGGAAGTATTAGTATGTTATATATAAGTTAGTTTGATGATTTGCATATGCTTAGAAGATACAAGTTGTAAGTTGATTAACTAGATGATGTGGCTGAAGTGTTGATTGTGCTATATAGTTTGTTAGGACTGGTTTGGTGGTAAAGTTAGGTTATTTTGTTAAATGAAGGGCTGTATATGTTTATGTATGTGTTTATATATTGATTGATGAAGTTTTAAGGATTAGAAGGGAACTAGGTGAAGATACATTTTAATAGAAGCTTGTATAGCTTAGTTTGTCATTCCTCGATTAGTTGTTGTGTTTCTGGTTGTTAATAGTAGTTTTTTTCCTTATTATAATTGATGGTAAAAGGAGGATGAGTTCTTCATCGATATCCGAGAGCTGAAGGTAAAGGTACATAAGTCTATTCCTTGACTCGTTGTTATGGCACGACGTGTGTTTATTGTTTCCTATATGAACTATGAAGCCTAGAGCTTACAAATGTTCTGATTCCATGTTATTATCCTATGAGTCTCCTAAAAGATATTGTAATCAGTTGTCACTAAAGCGTATTACTCTTAGAAGTCAAGTTTCGAGATATCATGATGGAAATAGAGTTTCCCCTTAGGTGAGATGATATTGATATCCTATTGAGTATGATTAAAGGGGTTTGTAGAATGTTGTCTAAGATGAAATATATTTAAGATGAATTGTATGATGGTTGTCATAGGAAAGTGAGAACTTATCGGCCCTTAGAAAAACTAAAGTACGTCAGTAGTTATGGATTACAATAATGGGGCAGTCGAGTATCAACTAAGAAGAATGACACCCTATGGCTAGTGTTCATGTGATGGTTAAGAGATTATGAAGTATATTGTAAGATGAATCGTATTGACAGTGTCCAGATTACAATGATTGGGTTGTAGTATCTTACTTAAGGTGAATTATGTTGATAGCATCCAAGTCTTGTTAATGGGTTATTGACCGTTACTTAGGATGAATCATGTGATGTCACTTTAAGATCGTTAATGAGAAGTGGGGTGATACATAGGATAACTTATGCAAATAGAACGAGGATGATCGCTACTTAACTTGAAGCATATGACTAGTGTGATTGTTAAATAGATATAAATTATAAGGTGAAATCAAGAATGTATTGGAAACTATTGAGGTTTAGTTAATGGACGTGTTTCAAAATATATCCAATGGGTTCCAATTCTTTATTAAAGGCAAACCATATTGATAGCATGAGATAATCATTATGAATCTATATTCTTCAACTTAAGGTGCACCGTGTTGATGGTATTTAGATCACCACAATTGGGTGTAGAATGTCCCTGAAGATGAATTACATCGTCATAAATGAGCATATCCTTCCAAGAGGGTTGGATGACTTAGAGGATTAGAGTATAGGTTTGGAAGGTACCAAGTAAGGGTCATAGGATAATATGTGCAAGTGTTCTCATGTGTGAATTTTGACAGATTGCATGTAAAGATAAAGAGATTATATGTCACTACCGAAGAGGGACATAATGTCGGTAGTTTTACATGATCGGGATCGAGGTGTAGAAACTCACTCAAGGTGAACTAGGTTGACGTGAATGCTTTAGTCATCATGAGTATAGGACGACATAGATGGTTAGAAGACAGGTTTGGGAAGCACCAATAGGGATTATAGTGAGTGCGTATGTCCATCTCATAGTTAGCAAGATAGGCCCTACCAGATGTTCTTTTCCCATTTGACTTCCTAGAAGCACTGTATCATGACTCTCTTGCTCATACTCAGGTGTCCCCGTCATGCGATGTCAGTTGTTAGGTAACAAATGATTACATGGTTAGTATTCATATGATTGTTAATGGGTTATAGAGCGTAATGTAAGAATGATTATGTCATAAGCATCCAGATTTCCATTATTGGGATATATAACTTCTTTTAGGATAAACCACATTGACATAGAAGATCACAATCTTTCCAAAGTATGATGGTCCATAAGATTAGAGAATGTTTCTGGAGGTATCATAATAACATCGTAGAATAGTATGTATGTGCCTTTCGTATCCAGCAACATGAAGTCTTATCATTGTTCCTTCTCTACATAGAGTTCCTTGTGTTATCGATGACGTTAAACTTCACTTCATAAGAAGCTTATACTTCATTCATTAAGGCATGTGTATTTCCAAGTTCACGGTTTCAACAAATTAAGGGAAGTAAGTATGTTAAGGCTATCCTATCCCTTTCCTTTCTTTTGGCATGAATCCAATGGAAACAAATCGTAAATGAACATCCCACCAATATAACTCTATTCTTATTAAGTTAAAGATGCTCATGTTCTTCCTTATAAGGAAGTTATTCTTGAATCTTGTTTGTTCCTTGTTGGGAGTACTTTCATGTCATAATAATTACTCTTTATTGTATTGTATTCTTCTTTGAAATGAAACGTATGATGGTATGTTAGTTACTTTGAAAGGTTCAGAATGTTCTTTTGATGTTGCTCATGCAATATATATATATATCAATTACTCTTCGTGCTTTGTCAGCAAACATAGATATTTGTTCACCTAAAGCATATACTTCTGTTTTTTTATTCTTTAGCAAAAGGTTTGCCTCCTACTACTGAATATTAAACATCTATATTTTTTTATTAATATTAACGACGAGATCTATTATCATTTTTTTGCATGTCCTCTAAAATTTAATGTAAGTGCAAATTCTCCCAATTTATGGCCTACCATACTATCTGTTATACAAATAGGCAAATTCTCTTTTCCATTATGGATAGCAATAGTATGACCGATCATTGTGGGTATAATGATAGATTCCCGGGACCAAGTTACTATTTTTTTTTGCTTTTGTGTTAAGCGTATCAATTTTTTTTAATAAATGATTGGCTATAAAGGGATTTCATATATATATATATATATATATATATATGAACATTGAACCACGCTATTATCAGTCACGTACGCCACCTATTGTGCACACCACTATAGTTGGGTACATTATGATGATTTGATTATAATAAAATTTGCAGTGGCAAAGTGGACGTAGCTCTCACATTGAGGGTGAACTACTATAAATCTGTGTGTGTTATTTGATCTTTGCTTATTTACTATTTTCTGATTAGGTAGGATTTGAGACTCAAATCCTAACATACACGCCTCTTAAGAAAAATTAATTAGGAGGGATATTTGACCTATATTACTCTTATTTATGTTTAAGTTATAATCTATCTCCATTAGATATTTACTCTATTTATGTGTCATCTTCATTAATGACAAAGGATAAAATTGGGGGGGGGGGGGGGATCAACAACTATTCTTATTAACCACAACAAATAATTTGAGACGGAGAGAGTATGACATTTTTCCTTTTCTTGCCTCTTATACGTTGGCACACTTCAAATTCTCAAGTAAAGTAATAACCTTAAATATTTACTACACACTGCCTTATTTAATTGCCCTCAACATATAATAGTTTTTACGCCACTACTAGAAATAAAGGTTTTTTCCACTGACATTCAGTGGAAAATTTGTGTTATTAAACATGATTTTTCCACCTCATTCTCATCTAACCAGCTCACTGGGTGTAACGACCCGTCTGGTCGTTTTTAGCCTAAGACCTCTATTTGATTATTTTACTCTTCCTGTAGACTATGTGTGGTTAGTGATGCGTGGGGATGGGTGGCACGGATCTCGGGGTCCATTTACATGAATATCAGATGAAAAACCAAAAACTAGAACCTTAGAGTTGGATAGTTTGACTCAAGCTTGAATTTTGAGTAGATGGGTTCGTTTCCGAGTTTTGTCGCTTTCGGTAGCTCCGGAGGGTCATTTATGACTTAGTAGAGTCATTGGTTCGCTTTCCGAGACAATCAGATGTATTTTGTGGCCTTATTTATAATATTTGGTTTCCTGGATGATTCCTTAGGACAGTATGCCTTAACTCGGTTAAATGAGAAATTCGAGGGTTCGAGTGAATTCGTAGCACTGTTTACCTTGGGGAGCATGTCTTGTTTTGTGTTTGGGGGTCTCGGGAGTGTTTCGGGTGTTTGGTGGAAGATTGAGTTACTTTTGTGATCCAGTGTCTGGTGTTCGCCTCGACGACATTTCAGTTCCCTCCTGCGTGTCCACCTCGACGGGAGGCTGGCTCGCAAAAGCGAGATTTGGGAATTAGTTGAATTTCCGCTTTGGCGGATGGGACTTCCGTAGGGTTGGGTGCGCCTCTGCGGGTTCGGGTTCATTATGGCACTGGGCAAACTGTCAACTGTCTGCGCCCGAGTGAAGCTATTATTCGCGGGAGCGACTCCGCGCTAGCGAGGTTGATTCCGCTGGGGCGTAATAGCTGCATTAGGTGTCATATTAAATTTCCTAGGTCAGTCTCATTTCTCAAAATAGAAAGTCTCGAACCTAGAGCCGCAAGGAGAGGGTTTCTGAAGTTTAAGAGTGATTTTATCTTTGAGGTAAATATTTCCATCCATTTATGTTTTGGTTTTAGGATTCTAAGTCCTTTAAGGGTGATAGATTGTGCATGTGAATTGGGTAGAATGATTTATGGCTTTAATTTGAGAATAAGAGAGTTGCATATTTGATTAAAGGGTGTTTATGGATTAGTTTACTTCAATTGTTATTAATTTGTGATGGATAATGCAAGATTATCATGTTGTGAGGTTTAATTTATTTATGGAAGTTTCTTTAAATTTTGGGGGAAATTTTAGGGGTCCAAATTGAGGCTTTTTGGTATATCGTTCAATTGAAGGTCCAAATGAGTATATGTTTCCAATTAACTAAAGGATATGATTACCTAGTATGTATTGATGCTTCTTTAATATTAAAGTTTGAGTCTTGGCGACGTGGGCCCGAGGTTGGTGTTGGAAGTCTTGCTTTGTAAAGGATTATGTCATTATATGTGTGTGTGCTTTATATTAACGAATAGTATATACGTGATTAGACTTCGATCATCATGAGACATAGCGGAAATGCAAGGCTGTCACAGAGATTTGACTATTTGAGGCTCCAGCTCGGCCTAGAGGTAGGCTACGATTTACTTTCACTAGACTCTGATAGAAGTACGTAAGTAGTTATAAATATTATGGGGTATTGGGCGTGTTTGGGATCCCACTCACCAGGTTGTGATGAACATTTGAGTGGATACCAGTGTTGAACTGTGATGATGGGTGATTTGGGGAATCATTCTTATGCTAGTTCTGACTGCTGATTGATTGGACTTGTCGTCATATGTGGGCTTGTTGCCATATTTGTTATTGTATGTTTATTCATCACACATGCTTCCTATATGATATCCTGATTTGTACTTGGATTGTTATGTTGTTGAATTCTTGGAAACATGTCATAATCATATCTATACCTTGTTGCATCTCATTACATCATGATTTCTTGCCCTATATTGTCATTTACATTCATACACTTATGATTATGTGATATTGATATGAGAGTGGTATGAAAATGCAGTGGTCCAAGAGAACGGAAAGGTGAGAATACTTATGAGATTATGGCAACACTAAGATGATGATATTGATACTCGAGGGGACGGGTTGCACACCTGCAACAATTATTATTCTGTCAAGAGTTGGGCCTTGATGAGAAATTCCAAAGGAGTATATGGACTTCGCGGATCCCCCATGAGTGTGTATCTCATAATAAAACTTAAACACATGTATACTAGAGAATCAAGGTACCTGTCATATACATTGCATACATATCATACATATATTATTTCATGAATTATATGTTGTTGAATTAAGTGTTGAATTGGTTATTGATAACTTGATTGAATTCCTTAATAAAGATAGATTGTTAATTACTCATTGATACTTTGAATCATGTTATTGAACTATTCTAGAACTGGGTGACTTACGTGAACAAGGTCTTATGTTGATTCTGTGAACCACTATTGAATAATGTGACACTAATTAGGTTATCGAACTACTAGCTTAGGGATATTTAATGTCAACTTGGTATTTATCTCTTTTTACATATCTTCTGTCATTGTCGGCCTATGATGTCTACAGGGGTAAGTTGTGTACTCATACTACACTTGTTGCATCTTTTCTGGTGCAGATATTGATCCTACTACCAGTTCGCAAGAAAAAATGTGAGTCCGAGCAGGCAGACATTCAGTATTCAGGGTGAGATGCTACCTCCGTCATGCCTTGAATATTCTATTCTTATCTTATCTTTTATTTGAAATCGAGATACATGTTCAGACTCTTATATTATCAGATTTCATTTTGGCATGTGTGTCATATTCAGACTTGTATTATAATATTAGTGCTCTTGTATAATTGACCAGATTTGGGGATTTTGTTATTTCTCAGACTTTGTTCTGCATTTATATCATGAGATAGTTATTGTATATTTTTTTACCTTTTCCCTTTTCCCTTTTCCTTATTTATATCATGTGAATGATTGTGAGTGATTCACTTACTAGTTGCAATACATAGCTACCACGCCGGTCCCTAGAAGGGGTCATGATAAAGTTGGTATCAGATTTTTAGGGTAAACAGTCTTGAATATAAGAGCAATGTCTAGTAGAGTCTCGCGGATCGGTGCAAAGACGTCCGTACTTATCTTCGAGAGGCTATGAGACATTTAGGATATTTCACTTTCTTTATTTATTTCGTGCTAAGTTGAATCAAATTGGTATCTGATCTTTTTTCCTATTCTCTTATAGATGGTGAGGACTCGTGCTGATGCAAAGAAGGAGAAGGCACTGGCACCAGAACCTGTAGTGAGCGGTCGCGATAGAGGATGTGCTCGAGGCTAAGGTAGAGCCTGAGGAGCTACACCAGCTCATGGTGGGGCCTAGGGAGTGGGTCAGACTCATGCTAGACCAGTCTCTCCTGAGTGGGTTATTGAGCCTCATGATGAGTTACTTGATGAGGAGATGGGACTAACCCTGGATCAGCCTGGATTTATTACAACTCCACTTCTACAGGACATGTTGGTCAGATTATTGAGTATTCTAGATGGTTTTTCCTAGGCGAGCGTGTATCTGACTACTCCAATTGGTTCTCATACACATATGGGAAAGGGACAAACTCAGACTCCCAAGTTTTGTATTCTCGGGATTCAGCCAGTGGCGATATCAGTTTCCTGTATTGATGAGGTTCCTACTCTAAAATTTGGTCTCCGACCGATTGTAGGGACACATATGACTCATGATGAGCGGAGCATTTAGGAGTACTTTTTGAACATGAATCTTCCAATATTCTATGGTCGTCCCAAAGAGGATGCTTATGAGTTTATTGTGAGCAGCCATGAGAGGTTGTATACCTTGGGTATTGTCGAGTCGCATAGAGTTAGTTTTGTGGCTCTTCAGCTTTTGGGAGATGTTAAACAATGGTAGAGAGCTTAGATTGACTATCGACCAGTGGGGGGTTGCCTCCGCTATCATGGGTTAGGTTCTATCACATATTTCTGGAGAAGTCTGTACCTCTTAGCTTGCACCTGAGCAAGCGTGATGAGTTTTAGAGGATAAAGCAGGGGGTTCTTCAGTTGCAGTTTATGAGAATCGCTTACATGCCTTATCGCGCTATGCAGCATCGTTTCTACCTATAGAGGCAGAGATAGTGAAATGCTTTGTGGGAAGTTTGAGTATTCCCCTTCAATTTGCTACTTTACAGTTAGTAGTTGTTGGGCTTCTTTTGAGACTGTAGTTAATCATGAGGGGATGGTGCAGTTTGTGAGGAGTAAAATTACCAAATATGAGTCTGATCAGAGGGCAAAGTGGCAGAGATAGTTCAGCGGATCTACTTCTTATGGTTATGGGCAGCAGAGTAGATATCATCAGTCGCAGCATAGTCGACTGGTTCAGGAAACCCTTTAGATTATTGATGGTATCTCTGTGGGGCAAAGCAGTTATGGTATGGGATATTCTTTGAGGGGTTCTCAATCTCGGTATTCTGATCATGATGGTTCGGGTTCTTCTGTCTCTATTCAAAAGCCCACAACGGCTAGGACTTGTTACATCTGTGGTGAGATTGGCATTTCAGGAGAGATTTCCCTAGATCTATATCGAGTGCATCTTGTGCACCCAGGACCCAACATAGCCATCTAGGGCTGGTGGTCAGGTTAGTCGAGGAGGATCTCAGTCAGGACATGGTGGCCATTAGACTAGACGTGGTGGATCTTAGTCATGTAGAGATAGAGCTCATTTAGGCCGAAGTTTCCAGTAGAGTACTCAGTCTGAGGGAGAACACACTCATTGTTATGCTTTCTTGGGTAGACCAGAGGTCGAGGCATCAGATGCAGTTATCACAGGTATCATCTCAGTCTGTCATCGGTTTTCTTCAGTGTTATTTGATCCAGAGTCTACATTCTCATATGTGTCTACCTATTTTTCTAGTGATTTGGATATGTGGTGTGATATGCTTGATGTCCCTACTCGTGTGTCTACACTTGTCGGTGATTCTGTGGTAGTAGATCGAGTCTATTGACATTGCTTGGTTACTTTTTATGAGTAATGATACTTGGGTAGATTTAGTTATCTTAGACATGGTTGATTTTGATATTATTCTGGAGATGGATTGGTTATCACTGTATTATACGATTCTGGACTATTATTCCAAGACAGTCACATTAGTGATGTCTGGACTTCTGAGGTTAGAGTGGAGAGGCGCTTCCAACCCTTCTCCTAATAAGATCATTTCTTTCATTCGAGATAGGAAGTTGATAGATAAGGGTTATTTGGCATACATAGCTCATATTGGGGATATAAGTGCAGAGACTCCTTCCCTTGAGTCTGTTCCGGTAGCTAGTGAGTTTATCGAGATTTTTCTTTCAAACTTATCGGGTATGCTGCCAGACAGGGATATCGACTTTTGTATTGATCCCGAGCCGGATACTCGACCTATTTCTATTCCTCTATACCATATGGCTCCAAAAGAGTTGAAAGAGTTGAAGGAGCAGCTTTAGGATTTGTTGAGTAAGGGCTTCATTCGACTTTAGTATATCTCCATGGGGTGCTCATGTCTTATTCGTAAAGAAGAAGGATGGCACCATGCGTATGTGTATTAATTACTGACATTTGAACAATGTAACAATCAAAAACAAGTATTTGATCCCGTATATTGATGACATGTTTGATCAACTTTAGGGTGCTTCTGTATTTTCAAAGATTGACTTGAGTTTCAAGTATCATCAGTTGAATATACGTTCTGAGGATATTCTCAAGACGGATTTTTGGACTCATTATGGTCATTATGCATTCTTGGTGATGCTTTTTGGGCTTACCAATGTCCCCGCAACATTCATGGATTTGATAAATGGGATATTCAAGCCATATTTGGATTTTTTTGTGATTGTGTTCATTGATGATATCTTGTTCTATTCGACGAGTTGGGACTAGCATGAGCAATATCTAAGAGTGGTCCTTGGGTTATTGAAGAAAAAGAAGTTGTATGCTAAGTTCTGAAAGTGTGAGTTTTTGTTGAGTTTTGTGTCATTCTTGAGACATGTGGTGCCCAATGATGGGATTATGGTTGACCGTAAGAAGATAGAGCCAATAAAGAACTAGCCTAGACTAACTTCTGTGACAGAGATTCAGAGTTTTGTGGGTCTCGCTATCTTCTACCGTCAGCTCATTAAGAGTTTCTCTTCTATCGCTTCTCATCTGACACGTTTGACTCAAAAAAATGTACATTTTCAATAGTATGACTAGTATGAGTAGAACTTCCAAAAGCTCAAGTCTCTTTTGACCACAACCCTGATTTTATCCCTTCCGGTAGAGAAAAAGGACTTTATTGTGTATTATGATGCTTTTAAGATTGGGTTGGGTTGTGTGTTGATCCAGGAGGGTAAGGTTATTGCTTATTCATTGAGTTAGTTGAAAGTTCATGAGAAGAATTATCTTGTTCACGATTTGGAGTTGGTTGCCGCTGTGTTTTCTCTGAAGATTTGGAGGCATTACTTGTATGGTGTTCATTGTGAGGTGTATACCAACCACCGCAGTCTTTAGCACATATTTAATCAGAGGGATTTGAATTCTAGACAGCATCAGTGGATGGAGTTGTTGAAAGACTATGACATGACCATTTGGTACCATCCATGCAAGGCCAATGTGGTGGCAATTTCTTAAGACGAAAGGCAGTCAGCATGGGGAGTTTAGCTCATTTGATCGTTTCTGAGTGTCCTTTGGTATTGGAGGTCCAATTTATAGACAACTATTTTCTGAGGCTTGATATTTATCTGGGTAGGATTTTGACATGTGTGAAGTCGAGGTTGTCTCCTTTGGATCAGATTCGAACACACCAGTATGATGATGTAAAGTTGTGCAAAATCATAGATAAGGTGATGAGAGGAGAAGCCAAGGAGGCTGTGATTGATAGTAAAGGGTTTTAAGGATGAAGGGTAGAGTGTGTGTGCCTCATGTGGGTGATTTGACTAGATTGATTATGGAGAAGGCCTACAGTTCTAGGTATTCGATTCATCCAGGTACTACTAAGATATATCGTGATTTGAAGCAATACTATTAGAGGGGTAAGATGAAGAGAGACATTGAGGATTTTGTGTCTCAGTGTCAGAATTGTCAGCAGGTCAATTATGAGCACCAACAACCCGATAGTGTGTCTCAGAGGATATCTATTCCCGAGTGTAAGTGGGAAAGGATTTTCATGGATTTCATTGTGGGATTGCCTAAGATTTTAGGCAAGTTTGGGTCTATTTGGGTCATTGTTCATAGGTTGACCAAGTTCGCGCATTTCATTCTGGTCCAGACGACTTATAATGCAGAGAAGTTGTCCAAGATCTACATTCGTGAGATTGTTCTTCTTCATGGGGATCCTATTTCTATCATCTCAAACTGGGGGACTCAGTTTACTTCGCATTTCTGGCGAACTTCGCAGAAAAAGTTGGGTACTCGCTTGGATCTGGTACAACATTTCACCCTCAGATCGATAGTCAGTTCGAGCAGACTATTCAGGTTTTATAGGATGTGTTACGACCCTGCATAATTGATTTTGGTGGTCATTAGGACTAGTTCTTACCTTTGGCAGAGTTTGCGTACAACAACAGTTATCACTCTAGTATTAATATGGCACCGTTCGAGGCTTTGTATCGTAGGATATGTCGATCTACGATTGGTTGGTTTGATGCATTCAAGGTTCGGCCCTGGGGTATGGATCTATTAAGAGATTTCATAGAGAAGGTGAAGGTGATCCAGGATAAGCTCCTGACAGCTCATAGCAAGTAGAAGGAGTATGCGACTGGAAGGTCTGAGACTTGGAGTTTATGGTTGGTGATACAGTTCTTCTGAAGGTCTCATCTATGAAGGGTGTGATGAGATTCAGCAAGAGAAGGAAGTTGAGTCCAAGGTATATTGGACCTTTTTTAGATTTTTCAGAGAGTTAGGGACGTGACATATGAGTTAGCTCTGCCACCAGGTCTTCCATGCGTTCATTCGGTTTTCCATATGTCTATGTTGAAGACGTATCATGCTTACGGTTATTATATCATCCAGTGGGACTCTATATTTCTTGATTAGAATTTGGAATTTGAGGATGAGCCTTTGGTTATATTGGATAGGCAGGTGAGGAAGTTGAGGTCGAAAGAGATATCTTCCATGAAGGTTCAATGGAAGCATCGCCCTATTAAGAAAGCAACTTGGGAGACAGAGTCTGACATGCAGAGCATATATCCTGACTTGTTTACTACTTCTGATATGTTTCCCTTTTTATTTCTCTCCGTTTTAGGATGAACGTTTGTTTAATTGGTATCTGATGTAACGACCCATCCGGTTGTTTTTAGCCTAAGACCTCTATTTGACTATTTCACCCTTCCCATCGACTCTATGTGGGATTTGTGATGTGCGGGCATGGGTGGCACGGATCTCAAGGTCTATTTACATGAATTTCGGATGAAAAACCCAAAATTAGAACCTTAGTGTTGGATAGTTTGACTCAAGGTTGTCTTTTGAGTAGATGAGTTCATTTTTGAGTTATGTCGCTTTTGATAGTTGTAGAGGGTCATTTATGACTTAGACGAGTCATTGGTTTACTTCCTGAGATAATTGAATGTAATTTATGGCCTTATTTGTAAAGTTTGGATTTGGTTCCCGGATGATTCTTTAGAAAAGTATTCCTTAGCTAGGTCAAATGACAAATCCGAGGGTTCGAGTGAATTTACCTTGGGGGAGCATGTCTGGTTTGTGTCCGGGAGGTCTCAGGAGTGTTTTGGGTGTTTGGTGGAAGATTGAGTTGTTCTTGTGATCTGGTGTCTGGTATCCGCCTCGGCGACATTTTTGTTCGCTCCTGCTTGTCCGCCTCAGTGGGAGGCTGGCTCACAGAAGTGGATTTTGGGAATCTGTTGATTTTCTACTTTGGCGGATGGGACTTCCGCAGATGTGGGTGTGCCACCTCTATGGGTTCGGGTTTGTTATGATGCTGGGGTGAACTGTCAAGTTACTACGCCCCAGCGATGCTATTGTTCGCGGGAGCGAGTCCAAGCCAGCGAGGTCGATTCCACTGGGGATGAATTGCTGGATCATGTGTCATATTAAATTCCCTAGGTCAGTCTCATTTCCCAAAATAAAAAGTATCGAACCTAGTGCCACAAGGAGAGGGTTTATGAAGTTTAAGAGTTATTTCATCTTTGAGGTAAAGATTTCCATCCATTTATATTTTGGTTTCATGATTCTAAGTCCTTTAATAGTGATAGATTGTACATGTGAATTGGGTAGAATGATTTATAGATTTCATTTGAGAATAAGAGAGTTGCATACTTGATTAAAGAGTGTTTATGGATTAGTTTACTACAATTGTTATTAATTAGTGATGGATTATGCTAGGTTATCATGTTGTGAGGTTTAATTTGAATATGGAAGTCTCTTCAAATTTGGGAGAAATTCTAGGGTTCCAAATTGGGGCTTTTTGGTATATTGTTCAATTGAAGGTCCAAATGAGTATAGGTTTCCAATTAACTTAAGAATATGATTACCTAGTATGTATTGATGCTTTTTGAATATTAAAGTTTGAGTCTTGGCGACATGGGCATAGGGTTGGGGTTGGAAGTGTTTCTTTGTTAAGGATTATGTCATTGTATGTGTGTGAGCTTTATATTAACGAATAGTATATGCGTAATTAGACTTCAATTATCATGAGGCACAGCGGAAAGGCAAGCCTGTCGCAGAGATTTGACTGTTCGAGACTCTAACTCGGCCCAGAGATAGGCTAATATTTACTTTCACTAGACTCCGATAGAAGTACGTAATTAGTTATAAATATTAAGGGGTATTGGGCTTGTTTGGGGGTCCCACTCCACTGGTTATGATGAAATTCTGAGTGGGTACCGGTGTTGAACTGTGATGATGGGTGATTTCAGAAATCAGCCTTATGATGGTTCCGACTGCTGATTGATTGAGCTTGTCGCCATATGTGGGCTTGTCGCCATATTTGCTATTATATGTTTATTCATCACACATTCTTCCGATATGATATCCTGATTTGTACTTGAATTGTTATGTTGTTGAATTCTTGGAAGCATGTGATATTCATCTCTATACTTGGTTGCATCTCATTACATTATTTCTTGCCTTATATTGTCATTTTCCTTCATATACTCATGGTTCTGTGATATTAATATGAGAGTGGTATGAAAATGTTATGGTCCAAGAGATCGGAAATGGGAGAATTCATATGAGATCATGACAACACTGAGATGATGATGTTGATACTCGAAGGGATGGGTTTCACGCTTGCAAGAATTATTATTCACTCAAGAGTTGAGCCCTAATGAGAAATTCCAGAGGAGTATATGGACTTCGCGGGTCGCCCATGAGTATGCATCTCATAATAAAAACTTGAGCGCTTGTATACTAGAGAATCAAGGTACCTGGCATATGCATTACATACATATCATACATATATTATTTCATGAATTATATGTTGTTGAATTAAGTGTTAAATTGGTTATTGATAAATTGATTGAATTCCTGAATAAAGAAAGATTGCTAATTACTCATTGATACTTTGAATCATGTTATTGAACTATTCTGGGACTGGGTGACTTACGTGAATATGAAATATTATATGAACAAGGTCTTATGCTGATTATGTGAACCATTCTTGAATAATGTGACAGTAATTGGGTTATCGAACTGCTAGCTTAGGGCTATTTGGTGTCAAATTATTATTTATCTCTTTTTATGTATCTTCCATCGTTGTCGGCCTATGATGGCTACAGGTGTACGTTGTGTACTCATAATACACTTGCTGCATCTTTTCTGGTGCAGATATTGATCCTACTATCAGTTCACGAGCTCGAGTGTGAGTTCGAGCGGGCAGACATTCAGTATTCAGGGTGAGATGCTACCTCAGGCATGCCTTAGATATTCTATCCTTATCTTGTCTTTTATTAGTGATCGAGAGACATGTTCAGACTTTTCTGTTATCATATTTTGTTTTAGCCTGCGTGCCGTATTCAGACTTGTATCAGATTATTAGTGCTCTTGTATGATTGAGCAGATTTTGGGAGGTTTTTTATTTTTCAGACTTTGTTCCGCACTTATATCACGAGACAATTATTGTATATTTTGTTACCTTTTCGCTTTTCCTTATTTATATCATGTGAATGATTGAGAGTGGTTCGCCTACCGGTGGAAATAAGTAGGTGCTACCACAATCCCTAGAAGGGGTCGTGACATTGGAAAAACACATTGTGGAAAACAGGTTCCCATTGAAACGCTGGGAAACTTCATAATTTTTCTGTGTGAAAACACTACTATTTAATTTCTTCTCACCGATATTCAATAGGAAATAACCACTAAACATTTTTCGGTAGTAAAAAAAAAAATTAGTAGCGGCCGTTCTCAACTTTTGCAGCGTTTCTGCCTCTCTGTTCTCCTTCTTTAAGTCAATAGCAGTAATGATGAATTTCCATTAATTTTTGCTCATTAAGCATCAAATATAAATGGACATCAAACATATGCATAGCCCTCACCATCGGCGGAAACAAACTCAGCAGATATGTAACAATTTACCTTTAGCTTCTATTTTCATTTTTACAACAAACCACTAACAAAGTGAATTTTCCATGTGAGATTCAGAGCATTTTCTAAAACAACTTTACAGATTTTGTCGTTTTCATGTTCAAGACTCTTCACTTTTTAATTTACTGATTTTGAGGAAGATATAATAACATAGGAAACACTAAACTCCCCTAATAGTTCCCAAATAGTGGTTCTGTCATGTAAAATGTTATAAAAATGAGAGAGTAGTTTGTCTCCCCTCCGTTTCAAACACACAATTAGTTCAAATTTGTGCAGGAGATTACGGGGCTGTTGATTTCGTAATTATAATGATGTGATAACTCCCGTTCAAGAGGATCCATGACATTAACATGAATTGTCTAATCTGGTGTTGCATGCTCGCGCAAAATATGCGTCGATGTTGACTTATTGTCGTGCTGTATATCATAACACAATTATATATATGATTCAACTAATACTTTTTGTCAAATTCACACAGATGAAAGGACTCGTATGTTTGAATCAGAGAAAGGGTACCTACACTTTTTTTTTGGTACAAAAGGGTACTTATATACGTGCAATTATGATTTATATATATATATCAATTTAATTCACTTATGTGAATAATTATTAGGTATCTCTACAACAAATAACTAATTTTTTTATAGGTGCACACCGTGAAGTTGCAATAATCGACTAGCCATTCTAATGGAGATATGTGTCAATCGGAATTCCGTACAACTTCTACAGAATACGACTTTCATTCGACAACTAACTTCTTAATTTGCATGTAGCTGTAAGGAAGTGAAGGTTACAGCTTTTTAAAGACAAGGCACAAACTTTAAGACGTGAAGTATTTGTAACTATAAGTAGTATTGCTCATATTCACATTTAATTATGTGTTGTTGAAAAATCACATAAGCTGGATATTTGATATATTTGAAAGTAATGATCCCTTGATTATTTTCATTAATTGAAAGACTATTTATACAAGTTACATATTTCCATAATAGGAGAATCATATTCCTATTCTATTCCTAAAACCTTATTCTACTTAGATACTAACTTATACATTTATGGTAATACGATTAGTATGGTAAGTGTACAATACATATTACATTACAACATTACCTAAACTAGGATACTAAATATTACCTAAATATATACTCTATATACGGTAAAACCGAGAGGGAGAAATCGATAGTAATATACACATGTATATTGTGTGTATATTGTGTATATTTAACACCTCGCAATCATAGCGGGCGGTCTTCGAACACTGAGACTGTCCCTAAAATCTTCAAAAAGGACCGTGGGAAGACCCTTTGTAAAGATGTCTGCAATTTGATATCTTGATGGGACATGACAGACGCGTACCTGACGCTGAGCAACCTTTTCACGGACAAAGTGAATGTCCATCTCGATATGCTTAGTGTGTTGGTGCTGAATCGGATTACCAGAAAGGTAGATGGAACTAATATTATCGCAATAAAACAAGGTGGCCTTCTGAATGGGACAATGAAGCTCCAAACGCAAATTACGTAACCAACATGATTCTGAGACCACAATAGCTACCCCTCAATATTCAGCCTCGGCACTTGAGCGGGATAGAGTCGACTGGCCCTTCGCAGACCAGGAGACCAAGTTATTTCCAAGGAACATACAATAGCCAGACGTAGACCGTCTGGTGTCTGGAAAGTCACCCCAATCAACATCCGTGTATGAGATAAGTGTGGATGTCGAGTAAGGATATAAATGCAAACCATAGTCCAGTGTACCCTGAATATACCAAATGATGCGTTTGAGTGCATTCATGTGCTCAATTCTGGGATCATGCATGAACAAATACACCTGCTGGACAGCATATGTAATATCCGGTCTTGTAAAGGTAAGATACTGGCTAGTCGATTGTAAAGGTAAGATACTGGCTGGACAGCAAGTGGAAGTGGACTTACAGGATGACATCCCAGCCCTCTCGATGATCTCGGTTGCATACTTCTACTGAGACAAGAACAACCCATCGGAATGACGAGTGACAGCAATCCCCAAAAAGTAACTCAAGGACCCCAATTCTTTCATAGCAAACTCGGAGCTGAGCATAATCATGATAGACTGGCGTAAGGCATCGGAAGAGGCAGTCAAGATAATATCGTCCACATATAACAGAATGTAGGCTAAGGACGAACCACGACGGTAGATGAACAAGGAATTATCTGACCTGCTGTGAGTGAACCCAATAGTCGAAGCATAGTCAGCAAACCTTGTATACCAGGCCCGGGGCGACTTATTAAGCCCATATAAGGACTTCTTCAATAAACAGACATGATGAGGATGATTGGGATCCCTGAATCCCAAAGGCTAATACATATAGACTGTTTCCTTGAGATCCTCATATAGGAAAGCATTCTTTACATCTAACTGATGAATAGGCCATGCCTTCGAAAGGGCCAAGCTTAGTATCGTGGGAATGGTAGCCGGCTTGACCACCGGACTAAATGTCTCACCACAATCTATACCAACCTGCTAAGGCTTACCATCACCCGCAAGTCGCGCTTTATGTCGAGCAAATGAACCATCGAAATTCTCCTTAAGAGCAAAAATCCACATAGACCTAATAATATTAATACCAGATGAACGGGACACCAACTCCCACGTCTTATTATCAATAAGAGATATTCATTGGTCATAGCAATTTTCTAATTCGGGTCATTTAAGGCAGACACAAGATTACGGAGTAAGGGGGATTTAGGGATATTAAAATGTAAATTAAAATGTCTTTTTGGTTTAAAAATATCCCGTTGACTACGAGTGACCGGTCTATGACTCGAGTGAGAATCGGACAAATTTTGGGAATTTGCTGGGTTCGGGACGGACTAGCCGATGGCGGTGGGCCCTGCGGCCCAAAGACGATATACTTTGGAATAGTGCTTGGACCCGTTCCAGAATTGGGCTGGACTGTCCCAACCGCTGGAACTGGTCCAGTGGAGGTACTGGGATAGACAGGGGGTGACGGGTCAGTGGGGCCAGCGGGCAGTGGGCTCGCTGGAGAATTTTGGGTGTGGGAGATGTCCGAAAAATGTTGAATAATATACAGGGATATACTATCATCCAAAAAATTATACGAACTAGGCACGTGAGTATTAACTTTATCAAATGGAAATTGGGATTCATCAAAAATGACATGGCGATTAATGATGATTTTATTAGAGGATAAATCAAAGCATTTGTAGCCACGATGATTAGACGGAAAACCCAAAAACACACACGGAGTAGACCGGGCCTGAAGTTTGTAAATTGTGGTGGACGGAAATAACGGATAACACAAACACCCAAAAACCCGAAGATGTGAATATGAAGGAATTTTATTATATAAAATATGAAGGGGGGAATAATATGTCAAACCTTTGGAAGGAGTTATGTTAAGGAGATAGTTAGCCATTTGGAGAGCATGATGCCAAAAAGATGGGGGTACGGAAGAATGAATCAATAACGTTCGAACAATGTTATTTATGGAATGAATTTTGCGTTTGGCTTTCCCATTTTGTGAAGATGTATGAGGACAAGAAAAACAAAAATTGATCTCATTATTAGCACAGAATTCCCGAAACACCCCATTGTCATATTCTTTGCCATTATCACACTGAATATTTTTATTTCTCGGTCGAATTGGGTTTTGATTGAATGCTCTAAATTTTAGGAAGATGGAAAAAACTTGAGATTTTTTCGCTATCGGAAACATCCATAAAAACTTAGAATAATCATCCAAAAAGAGAACATAATACCGATGACCCACAGAACAAAGAACAGGAGACGTCCATAAGTCGCTATAAATAATATCAAATGACATTAAAGTATGAGAATTTGAGTCTACAAATGGCAACTTAACATTTTTTTCTAAAGAACAAGATTGACAATTTGGAGTACTACTCGTACCCTTACATAAAATGAAACTATTTTTATCTAAAGACGACAAAATAGATGATCCCGAATGACCAAGACGAGCATGCCACAAGGAAGGAGAAATGGCTGCAAAAGCGGATGGCAGGGCTTGACTCGATGGACCGAAACTGGGTGTGATAGGATAAAGATCTCCCCTACTATCACACCTCATGAGAGGACTCCCCGTCTTGAAATCCTTCACAGAGAAACCAAATGGATCAAATTCAATAGAAACGGAATTGTCAGTAGTGAATTTACGGACATAGACTAAGTTTTTAATCAATTTGGGAGCGTGGAGGGTGTTTTTCAAGATAAGAGGTGGATGAGGGGGAGACAAAGTTTTATGACCATAACCACGAATTGGAATAGAATTACCATTACCAACAATTATACCGCGAGGGCTACTCAAATTGGAATAAGATGATAGCGTACCTGAATCGGATGTCATGTTGGTAGTGGCACCGGTATCCATATACCAATTTGGGTCCGGATGAGTTAAACCAAGCGTGTGCATTGCGGCTTCGATGTTGGTAGACGTGGGTCACACTGTGTTATGGGCTTGCGGGGGCCGAGGCCCAAGCACCCCTACTTGCGGTCTCGGCCCAGACTGCTGGTTGTATGTGGACCAGGCCGAATTGGGCTTGGACTATTGCTGGGCCGCCCACTAGCAGTTGGGTGTGAAGTAGCTGGGCTGAAACTACCGCTGACTGGCCCACTGGCTGGGCCCAATCTGCTCTTGTGAGGCCCACTGCCACTATATAGGGGGCCCCAGAATTGATGATGTTGTTGCCGACCACCACGAGGATACCTAATGCCACCACCATTCTGCCACCGTTGTTGTCGTCGCGGTTCTTGCCATTATTTTTCTTATTTCCATCATTTTTGCTGCCACCATTGTTGCGGTTTTGGCCTAAGTTGTTGGAACCGGTAGGATACACCATGGACTCGGTCATCATGACTATGGGACTAGCACCGGTAGCCGCTCGTTTTGCCATGCTTGCTTCTTCGAGTGTAAGCATAGAATGAGCCTGATAAAATTGCAGAAGCGGGTTGCTTTGCCGAAGAAGCGTTCCCACACCACTATAGACCTCGGAGAGGCCGGAAACCATTTGGAGGACCAAACGGTCATTTGAAAGTGGCGCGCCAACGTTGCGAAGTTGGTCCGCCAATTCCTTTAATCTTTAGCAATAGGCCGAAACATTAGGGAAATCTTCCATATTGACATGGGAGAAATCTTGCTCAAGGGTAACGACTCTAGAATTTTGATTATCTTGGAATATATCACGCAGTCTATCCCAAGTCACTTGTGTCGTAGCATCAGGCTCAATAATTATTTGCAAAAGGTCGGTAGAAATTGTGAAATATATCCACTGAAGGACGGTAGCATCAAGAGTCATTCACAACTTAGGATCATCCTCGCATTTTGGCACCTCCGTATCCTCAGGAGCCGTTGGGATTATGTGATGGATGACTTGATGCGATCGTGCGTGAATTTTGAATAGTTCGGCCCACATCGCATATTGGACGTTTTCTATTTCAAGAACAAGAGGGATGTTATTCTTAATGTTAGAAACTGTAAGGGTAGGATGAAATGTGTTCCGGCATGTAGACATATTGATAGAACAATATGTGATTGAGGAATTTTGGGAGAAAAAAATTGGGAAGTAGAGGTACCGTCGGAATCAACCAATCCGAGAACAAGTTGCAGAAAAACTTTGGTCTCGGTTTTGGGTATTGGTGGTCGACGGATCAAGAGGAAGAAGAAGGGGGAGAGGATTTTAAGACCTATACTTCTGATACCATGAAAGAAATAATCCCTTGATTATTTTCATTAATTGAAAGACTATTTATACAAGTTACATATTTTCATAATAGGAGAATCATATTCCTAAAACCTTATTCTACTTGGATACTAACTTATACATTTATGGTAATACAATTGTTATGGTAAGTGTACAATACTAATTACGTTACAACATTACCTAAACTAGGATACTAAATATTACCTAAATATATACTCTATATACGGTAAAACCGAGAGGGAGAAACCGAGAGTAATATACACAATATACACATGTATATTGTGTATATTTAACAATATTAAATCCACTCAATAAGAAAAGGTTATACATTGAATAAGGTTATTGGCAACAATAATATATATAGATTGTATGAGCTCACTATCATCAATTTGAGCATGCTTTCTTTCCTTTCAAATTTTCTGCAATTCATCACACACTTATTCGAATAATATTCATAATACTTTAAGAAGTAAACTACTTAATTAAAATTATGAAGAGTCAACAGGGGGTATAGTAAGAGAAAACAAAGGAAACTGAAAGATGGAATAATTTCCTTTAGGAATTTCTTTCATTACTCACAATATATATAGTTGTACAAGGTTGATTCCTAATATGGTACGAATCCTAACTTACCTTACAAAGGTTGATTCCTAATACAATTAGAATCCTAAGTTACCTTAAATATACATTTATCATAATTACAAAATATACGGTGAATATTCTGAGAATATTCGCTAATACTCCCCCTCAGACGGAGCGGGAGGAGGCCGAATGCTAAGGCTGGATCGGAAGTCGGTGAAGAGCTGTCGCGGTAGTCCCTTTGTGAAAATGTCTGCATACTGATAAGAGGAAAGCACGTGTAAAATTTTGACCTGACCACGAGCAACCTTCTCTCGCACAAAGTGGATATCCATCTCAATATGCTTAGTCCGCTGATGTTAGACTGGATTATGAGACATATAGATAGCAGATATGTTGTCACAATAGACTATAGACGCCTTGCGTAATGGACACTGGAGCTCCAAAAGAAGATTTCGGAGCCAACAGATCTCAGCGATGACATTAGCAACTCCGCGATATTCTTCTTCAGCACTCGAACGGGACAACGTGGCCTGCCGCTTGGCGGACCATGAGATAAGATTATCCCCAAGAAATACACAGTACCCTGAGGTGGAGCGACGTGTGTCGGGGCATCCTGCCCAATCTGCATCCGTGTAGGCTAGCAACTTGGTTGGGGCAGAGGGGTATAGATGTAAACCAAAGTCAAGTGTGCCCTTAACATATCTGATAATACGTTTGAGGGCGGCAAAATGAGACTCTCGGAGGTCGTGCATGAATAGACACACCTACTGAACGGCATATGCAATATCAGGCCTAGTGAATGTAAGAAACTGAAGAGCACCTGCTAGACTCCGATATAGAGTGGGATCAGAAACTGGCGCACCGTCATTGGCACTAAGCTTGGATTTTGAGTCCACCGGAGTTGGCATAATTTTACAATTTGCCATCTTGGCCCTGTACACTATCTCTTCTGCATACTTTCGCTGACACAGGAACATAGTGGCTGCAGATCTAGTCACCGATATACCCAAAAAATAACTTAGCTTGCCCAAGTCAGTTATAGCAAATTCAGTTTTGAGTAGAGCAATGACTTCATTCTTCAACCCGTCAGAAGAGGTAGTAAGAACAATATCGTCGACATATAATAGCAAATATGCAGTGCTGCTACCTCGGTGAAAAGTGAAGAGAGAGGTATCACACCTGCTACATACAAAACTAATATGCAGAACATACCTGGCGAACCGATCATACCAAGCGCGGGCCTGTTTCAATCCATACAATGACTTCCTGAGACGACACACAAACTGCGGAGATGCCGGATGAACAAAACCAGGAGGCTAATGCATGTACACAGTCTCTTTCAAATCCCCATGAAGAAACGCATTATTGACATCAAGCTGATGAATCGGTCAATGCATGCCCATAGCAATACTGAGAACAGTCTGATTAGTGGCCGGTTTAACAACCGGACTGAATGTCTCACCACAATCAATACCCTCCTACTGATTAGTGTCATTTCCAACTAGTCTTGCCTTATACCTCTCTAAGTCACCACTATCTCTGAACTTGTGACGAAATAGCCACATACACCGAATAACATTCACACTAGCTGGTCTAGGTACCAAATCCCAAGTGTTCTGCTTGGTTAAAGCGTTAAACTCCTCGCACATGGCCGCATTCCAATTGGGGTCCAGTTTAGCTAGTTTTGGATTCTTTGGAATGGGTGATAAGGTTTGTGTGGAGAGATTGAAGTGAACCTTGGGTTTGAAGATCCCGTGTTGTGCACGAGTCTCCATGCGGTGAGAGGGCAGCAGTGGGAGGTCGGGACCGGTTCTTTGGATCGGTAGGCAGTGGCCGGGGCTGCGGGACGGTTGGCGCGTGTTGCTGCAGAAGCAGGAGACTCGACTGGTTGCTGGATTTGCTAGACTGGAGGAAGTGTGGGTGGTGCAGTAGACTCGACAGGGTGCAGCATAGGTGGTGTGGGAGCTGGACTGGGTGGCAGCATTGCTGCTGGAGGGTCAGATGACACTGCTAGAGGCAACAGTGGTGTCAGAACAGTGGGCTGCTGTTGCTACAGATTTTGGATGACCGGAGACAAACTCGGTTCATCGAGAAAGAAGTAATCGGTGGTCTGAAATTTCCGGAGATTGGAAAAAGGAAAGGTTGTCTCGTTAAAGGTGACGTGACAGGAGACGATGATTTTGCGAGTAGCAATGTCATAGCACAAATAGCCCCGATGATTAGGAGACAGACCAAGGAAGACACATAGCAGAGTGCGAGGGGCAAGTTTTGAGGTGTAGTGGAGGCTATGTTGGGGTAGCATAAGCATCCAAAATACGTAGGTGATCATAAGATGGTTGCCTACGGTATAGGATTTCGGTAAGGGTCTTGTTTTGGAGTGTGCTAGTTGGTAAAATATTTAGGAGGGATTCTACCATTTTGACAGTATAGACCCAAAAAGGCGGTGGTAGGCAGGCATGAAACAGAAGTGTGCGGACCATGTTATTGATGGTACGTATAATTCTTTCAGCCTTTCCGTTTTGGGAAGAAGTATAGGGACAAGAAAAATGGAAAACCATGCCTTGTTTAGAACAGAAATTATGAAATGCCGAGTTATTAAATTCACGTCCATTATCACATTGGAATGATTTAATAGATTTTTCAAATTGTGTCTTAATGAATTTTTGAAACTCGAGGAATTTGGCAAAAACTTTAGATTTGAATTTCAGTGGGTAAATCCAGACAAAATGTAAAAAATCATCCAAGAATACTAGATAGAATTTATGACCCAAAGATCTAACAATCGGAGATGTCCACAAATCAACATGAACAATATCAAAGGGAGAAAAAGTAACATTGTTTGATGACATAAATGGAAGACGGGTATGTTTGCCTAGTGGACAAGAAAAATAGTGTTGGGCCATTTTCCCATTATTACATTGAATATGCTTAGAAGTCCTAAGAAAGGTAAAAACTGGGTCTCCGGGATGTCCGAGTCTGTTGTGCCAAGTGGAGGGAGAGATCGCCGCAAGGGACATAGGTGCTTGCGGTCTGTCAACGGAAGATTGAGTGAATAGGTAGAGATCTCCCACACTATTGCAGCGTGTAAGAATTTTCCCCGTATTGAGTTCCTTCACAGAAAAGCCAAACGGGTCAAATTCGACAGACACAAAATTATTGCTAGTGAATTTTCTAACAGAGATTAAGTTTTTAATGATGTTAGGGGTGTATAGGACGTGGTTTAGGGAGAAAGGTGGGTGTAGATGTTTGGTGTGTGTGTTACCATAACCTTCAATTGGAATGCGATGACCATTGCCGACAGTAATAAATTGAGGACACTTTAGCCGACGTAGTTGAGATAGGTTACCTAACGACCGGGTGAGGTGAGATGTGGCTCCTGTGTCCATGTACCAATTGTCGTCGGTCATTGAAGGTTCACGGTGGTGTATGCCTGGCCCAAATCGGTCGGGGCCGTGGCCAGCTGGGCTCTTTGCGAGTGTTGCTTCTTCTTTGGACCGCAATGGGGCTTTCTGCGATTCTTTGCTTCTTCTTTGGACCGCCATCGTGGGCTCGCTGGCTGGCCGCGGTGGTGGGCTGCACGTGGCCGGGCAGGGCCCAAGGAGACGATCAGCGGGCCCCTACGGTCGGGTATGGGCATGCAGGCGAGGCCCAGTTCTACTGGTTGGGCCACTGCATTGGACTACTGTTGCTACTATCCAGTGGTTGGTTGTTGTCCAGTCCACTGGTTGCGTTGGCCCTTTCCGCGGCCCTTGCCTTTGTTGTTGGGACCTCTGCCGCCACGACCTCCGCCATTCTCGCTGTTGTTACCGCTCTTTGGGCTAACCGCCGGTTGCTTCTGCCGGCCGCAGGTGTTGCCATCCCGTCAACGGCTAACGCCTTTTGATTATGTTCATCTTGTTTAGCACGTCTAGTTTCTTCCAACAATAGTTGTGAACGTGCCTTGTTGAAACTTGGGAGAGGGTCGGCTTGTTGAATCATTGTTGCGAGCGTGTCATATTCACCTTTCGGTAAACCCGCAACAAGTTGAAGCTCCATCTTGGTTTCTGAAATAGAAGTCCCGACGTTGGATAGTTGATCGGTTATGAGTTTCAGTTACTTACAATATTTGGACATGTTGTTAAAATTCTCGAGGCGGGTATTGTTGAATTGCTCTTCCAAATACACAGCCCGAGTGTTTTTATTGTCCTAAAAGATTTCTTCTAGTCGGACCCAAAGTTCACGTGCCGTAGCACCTGTTTTCATGATAGTGCATAACAGGTCTTTGGAGATGGTGCCGTAGATCCATTGTTTGACGATGGCATCAAGACGCCGCCAGATTGAGTCTGTAACATCGGTGGGACGAGGAACAGATTCGTCAATGTGATCGAGCACGTTGTATGCACATGCATGAATGTAGAATAGTTCCATTCACATGGAATATTGACAGTCTTCTTGATCAAGAATTATAGGGATAAAATTCTTGATGTTATTAACGGCGAATGCCGGATGAAAAGAAGATACTGAACGTGGAGATGTGTGGTCAAGTGTGCCAGTGGATGAACTGGAATTTGTGGGGGAAGACATGATTGCCGCTGGTCACGGAAAGGGAATTTCTGGTTGGCCGAGAAAGAGAGGAAAAAACCATTTTTTTTTCTGTGAAATCAGAAAAAAATGCTGATTTCGACCGAGAATGAGGAAGAGAAGGGATTTCGGTTTTAGGCTCTTGATACCATGAAAGATGGAATAATTTCCCTTAGGGATTTCTTTCATTACTCACAATATATATAGCTGTACAAGGTTGATTCCTAATATGGTATCTATCCTAACTTACCTTACAAAGGTTGATTCCTAATACAATTAGAATCCTAAGTTACCTTAAATATACATTTATCATAATTACAAAATATACGACGAATATTCTGAGAATATTCGCTAATAGAAACTTTTTTAGTGGCATCTGCTATACCTCTTGCCAATCAAAGCAATAATTTATCGGACGTAAAGGCCTTAAGATATGATGTCTAGTGGTGTAAGGATCATAACATCAACAACATTATATTTGAAATGGATTCATTCTTTGATGAATTTCACATTACTCACATTTTCAAAGAGGAAAATAAAATAGTTGATATACTTGCTAATGAAGGAGTGCAGTCCGAGTAAGGGTACCATACAACCCGAGAAATGCCAGCTGAAGCTAGAGGGCAGTTATGCTTGGATAAACTTCAAGTATCAAACTTCAAGACAGTCCAAAAATAATATATTGCATATGATCTGGATTCTTTTGAGGATTTCTATTTTGTGTATTATATAGTAGGAAGAACTTCTGCATTCTATCTAATACAACCCCATTGTAGTTTGATCATCCCATCCCTAAGTAATTGCACTCGAATTGAGCATGTTTAATCCTCTTCTTTTGTTTGAGGAGGTTAGGTTTCATGTCCCTCTCCCTTATGTTTTCACTTTTTGAATTTTTTTAATTTATATGTTAGGGGTCTACTTTGAATAATCGTCATTGCAAGACAGATTTAAAAAAAAAAAGGTTGGGGATGAGGGGGGATGCAAGGCAATCCCTCGGGTTTGCGTTTATTCTTTCTTCTTTTTTTGGGTTATATTTCTTGTCACTTATTCTTTCAAATTCTTTTCCTTTTCTTTTTATTTTTTATTTTTTATTCAGCTTCCCGGCTTACGCCAGACTATTTTTGGAGATAGTAGTCTCGGTCCCTCAGCACTACTACCAGTAAATCACAATAGTAGTTTCGGTCCCTCAGCACTACTACCAGTAAATCACGGAATGTGCCTGAATGATAAGAGTTTGAGAATAGAACAACTGATATCACCTACAAGGTCCTACCCCAGAAGAGAGCAAATTGCTCCCACCAGGGTTTAAACCCACGCTGCAGGCCTCCAGCTGAATTTTAAATTCCCTCCTTTGCCATCTAGCTATGCTCGGGGTCTTTCTTTTCCTTTTCTATTCGTCTTTTGACTTTAACAAAACATAATCTAAGTGAAATGAAAAGAAATCAAAACTAGAAATTTCTATAGACATTAATTCTGAAGACTTACCCACTTTTATTTTGCTTTCTAAGCACTAATAGTAATAGAATAAGAAAAGAAGAAACTAATAAAAGACGTTTATAGATTAATTATAAAAGAATAACTAGTAAGAGAAAATTTGTCTAGCTATATCCGTGTATACTAATAATAAATGAATTAAAGTTATTGTTAAAAAAAAAAAGTAAAATAAGGAAGGTCAACGTAATACTGTAAATCATACGAGATGTTAGCGTTATGAACCAAAAACTGAGGGGAAGTCTCTGAAATTATTGCTCTTATTATTTTCGTTACTATATTTCTTTTGGGTCTAAAATGCCCCTTAATTTCTTGGGATATTACCGATATTACTTAAATCCTTCAAGAGAATTCATGTTACATGCTAATTAATTGTCGAGGTGAAAAAGGGGAACTGTAAAAAGGCTGCTCAAATTCAAATGGAAACTGCACAAAAAAAAAAAAACTAAGAGCAGGGAGAGAGATTTTGCTTGAAGAGTTAGATGATAGACATGAAATTACAGATTGAAGAGCTTTAGGAGCACCATTTAGGCTCTTCATCAATCATATAAACATGCATATAAAATGTTAACGACCTTCTGTTTTTCATTTTTATTTGAAATCTCCTCCTAACCTATATCAGGTCTGTTCATTTTTACTTGTTCATTATATTAAATATTTTCACTTTTACTTATTATTTTTAGCATATCAAAAGAAAGACTATCTCTTTTTGCTGTTTTATCCATATTCTTACTACTAATTTCTCAAATCATTTCCCAAGATTTTTTGAAATGATAATCCCTCCTGTCCACTTTACTTATCACATTTTTTATTTACACATCCCTTAAGAAAACAAGTCTTTTGACTATCATACCCTTATTTATTATCTTTAATCATTTATAATGCTAATCTTATTTAATAAATATCCTCTCTTTAATCTGTCTTACTAACAAATCACAAAATTGGGGTATGTGTCCATGCTCTTTACTTAGATTTTCTATTCTAATTAATCAATACTCCCTCCGTCCCAATTTATGTGACATCATTTGACTAGGCATGGAGTTTAAGAAAGAAATGAAGACTTTTGAAATTTGTGGTCCAAAACAAGTCTTAGATATTTGTGTGGTTGTAAATCATTTCATAAAGTTAAATTATTTTGAATTATAAAAATGTAACATTCATTTTGGACAAATTTTTAAAAAATGTGTCGCAGAAATTGAGAGTATTTATTACTTCCAAGAATAATTATTACTACTAAGGATAATGGAAAGAATGTACTCAATTATATCTTGATTCTCTTAAATGACTACTATTTTGGATAATTTATTTTTAGGAAGGATGATAAGTAAAGTGGACAGGAGGGAGTAATAATATAAAGGGCAAATGGTCAAATTTGCCCTCCAACTATGTTTTATTGAACAACTTTGCCCTCCGTTAAACTTTGGGATCAAATATACCCTCATCGTTTGCAAACTTGTTAAATTTGCCCTCAATTGGACGAAAAGGTGTGTTGGATGCCACGTCAGATCCACGTGGAGGACAATCAAACACATGGCATGTGGGACCCACACCAAACAACCGTCGCTCCACCGCCATCATCGACAAGCCGCCGTCCTTCACCCCACTACCCAAACCACCGTTACCACACCACATCGCCATCCCACTGCTTCAACAACCAAACGACCCATGTACCATCACAGCCACCAACCAACACTCCTCTAGCAACCACAACCGCACCATCACTCCGGCCTCCAACAACCAACGCCGACCACCCCTATTGCGTACACCACTACCACTATACCAACACAACCACACCATAAACCAAAAAACATCACAGCGACAAATAAAAACTCCGGTGAACCCCATCAAACTCCGGCCAGATCCATGAGTGGGCCCACCACGTCACCATCGTCTCCGGTGAATCACAACAACGACAACATCACAACTCCCCACATACATCGCTGCTTCGCAAACACCATATCTGCCATGAACCAACAACTAAACTGCCCATTCGACGTCCAACCGGCTAACCACCACCACCACAATGCCACCACCATAAACGCCGATAACCTTGATGTTTGTTTTTTCTTCTTCAAACTCATGATCTGCCACCAAATCATCTAGTCTTTACAGACTTGATGGTGGTTTGGCTGTTTGTCGTTGGTGGGTGTGATGGAGCTGGTGGTTCGGCGTCGCGGTGGTGGTGGCGAGGTTGTTTGGTTGGTGAAAATAAAAGTGAGAGAGAGGGAGAAGGGAGAGGGAAACGCAAGAGGGTGGTTTCATGGTGGGGGGTTGGTTGTTGGCTGCTCCGGTTCACCGGAGCTGGAGCTTCTCGCTGGAGCAATGGGAGACGGAGAACGGAGGGAGTAGAAGAAGTGGGGCCGATTGTTTGGTATGGGTCCCACATACCATGTGTGTGATTGTCCTCCACGCGGATCCGACGTGGCGTCCACGTGGATCCGATGTGGCGTCCACGTGGATCCGACGTGGCGTCCACGTGGATCCGACATAGCGTCCAACCCACCTTTCCGTCCAATTGAGGGTAAATTTAATAAGTTTGCAAATGGTGATGGTATATTTGATCCCAAATTTAGCTGAGGGTAAAGTTGTTCCATAAAACATAGTTGGAGAGAAAATTTGACCATTTTCCCATAAAATATGTCCTTCGTTTATTATTGTTTAAAAAGAAGTGCAAAAATTTATTTGGAAAAATAAAAGGGAACGAATGCATCACAATTTCAAAAAATCATCACACAACTAAAATGTGACCACTTCGTTACTTTTAAGATAAAGTTGTCTTGAAAACATCTTCAACGTCCATAGCCTGCAACAATCGTTCAACAATGCAATTGTTACATTAGTTATCAAGAAAACCACAAGGCTTTCATTTATTTATTAATTATTATTATTATAAAATTGTGCTATAGATGAAAAGAAGATATTAAGGAGATAATATAAGAAACTTTACTTCCCAAAAGTAAAATCGAACCTGTCATTGATGAATATAAAATAATATGGTCCCGTAAACATTCATCAGATCACGAATGGTCCTAAACTCCATCAGATCATCACGGGTCTTTAGAAAATAGTTGTTTCATTTGTTTCTCCAATTGGGACGGCATAACAAAAGGGGACAAATTCTGCCTGAATGTGTGGCTAGGGCCAGCAGGCCACTATGTATACGCATCTTATCAACTAAGAACCAAATTTGAATAATTCGCAGATTATATTTTCTTTTTCTAGAAAAGAAAATTTTACTTCCTTGATTTTCTCTTTTCAAGAGTTAATTTGACAAAACTTTAAAATTAAATTAACTCAATATTTTAAGCTTAAAACGTATATATTTGAAAAGTACTATACTATAAGTTGCAACTTTTGTTACATCAATTTGGTGAAAAGAAACATCTTAAAATGTTAGTCAAAGTTTATGCAGTTTAAATCTCGAAAAATGAAAAATATCAGATAAATTGGGACAAGGAGAATATTAGTTCGGCGATCAAGAAATGAGAAATGGGAAGCGAACAGTGAGAACTAAACCTGTATGTATCTTGTATGCAGGATAGAATAGACAAAGATATTTAAGGGGATTAGCTACCCCATCTTCTATATAGGACATTTAATCTCATCATTTAGTACATTCCATGGAATTGTTATCCTTTATTCCATCAATCAAACGTGGAATAAAATAATCCCCCAATTATCTCGTGAGAAGCCTTTGGTAGTGAACTTGCAGATTATATAACATTATTGTGTTTGAAAAAGAAAACAAAAATGAATGATTATCCCAAAGCTTACATGTTGCTTGCCTCTTGGTATTTACAAGAACATATCAGTATACATCTTATCACCTAAGAACTGTATTTGGAACTTGCAGATTATATAGCAATGTGATTGTTTGGGGATATAAGGGTGGCAAAATTAGCTCAAGCCTAAATGACTTGTTCAATCCGTCCAAGATTTGATGGGTTTGGGCAACAGTGATTTTGATGATGGGTTGTTTTGGATTAATTCAAGTTGATTCATCATAAATTAAAAGCCCAAATAAATCCATGATTATGCACAAACTTGACTCACGAAAATGTTCAATCTTAATCATTAGAGCTCCACTCTAGATTAAGATTTTTGTTTATAAATAATTACTTAAAAACTTCTTTTATTATTTCGGAACAATAAAAATACACCAACGCACCCCACCCACCCACCACACTACCCCTATCCCATGCTCAACCCTATCCTCAAATTTCTATATCATATTTTTTCTTACTTTTACAATAAAATTATTAAAAATATGAAACTTTTTCTTACCCCTTTACCCCCTGCCCTACCCCTCACTCCCTCCCCCGAAGTTTTTACTTTATATCGTTATTTTACTTATATAAAAAAAATGAAAAAAAATTCTTACCCCACCATCCAACCCCTCCCCCCCCCCACGCCCCACCTCCCCTTTACCCCTACCCTCCCCTCCCCACCCCTGAAGTTTTTACTTTATATATTTATTTTACTTATATAAAAAATGAGAAATTTTTCTTATCCCATAGCTCATCTTGGCGCGTCCATCTTAGCCCAAGTAAGCTTTGAGCGGGGTTAAGGATTGACCAATTTATTAATTCAGTCTATCTTAACCCGCCCAACTTTACCCCAAACGGCCCATCTGCCCCTCCTAGGGAGGGGGGAATGCTTACCCTGAAGTATAAGACGTCGCTTGCCTCTCAGCGTCTTTGTACTTTAGCATATAGGTCTTTGTACAAATCAATGTAAGATGTAGTAGATTTTATATCATAAAGTGAATAGATCAGCAAATTGGCTTCTCATGTACTCTACTTGTCCTAATTTATGTGGCATATTTTCCTTTAGTCTGTCTCAAAACAATAATAACAATAACATACTCAATGAAATTTCACTACGTGGGTCTGTCCCAAAAAAAATCACATTTTTATAATTAGAGATAACTTAACTTTAAAATCTCTTTTTACCTTTAATGGAATAATTTATAATCACACAAATATCTAAGATTTATCTTAGACCACAAATTTTGAAAGTTTCCTTTATTTTTCTTAAACTTTATATCTAATCAAATGGTTTCACATAAATTACGATTTATCTTAGACCACAAATTTTGAAAGTTTTCCTTTATTTTTCTTAAACTTTATATCTAATCAAATGGTTTCACATAAATTACAAACAGAGGAAGTAGTATATATGCATAACTAGATCATTGAACTAAATACAAGGGTTGTGGTGGATGGTAAATACCCTCTATTCTTAATTAAAGATTTTAGATTTGAGTTTTGGAAATGAAGTCTTTTTTTTTGTAAGAACACTTTACTTCAGTGAAACTTCCGGCGCAAATCCAAATTAATCTTACGCCAAAGCGGATATCGAACAGTAAGGAAAAACAAAAAAAAAGGATCATTGAACTAATACATTTCATGTCTTATGAAAAACTTACCCTAAGAGGACATGCTGACCCCTTTGACCAAAAGTAATAGGTCTAATCTAGTTTTTATTCTAAGGGCCTCAAGGTCTTGCTAATAGAAGAATGAAGCTTCATGGTCAGCCAAGATAGTGGATTGAATAGCTTCTCATCAAAGAACCCAATTATTAAAAATTATACATTAGTTTCTTTTGTACTGATAAAACATGAAGGTAATTACCTTTTGTTAGTGCTTCATATATTGTGATTATAAAAGCCTTACAGTAGATTGGGTTCTAAATCTGATAAGTACTCAAATAGGCTATATCAACTAATATATGAAATATGATTATGAAAATTATAAGCTCAAGAGTTTGCTAAAAGAAAAAAAGTAGTTTGCTAGATATAGCTAGCAATAGGGACCTAGCAGCTTCTATATAGGCAAAGCAAATTAGATAAACATATACACATAAATGTCTGCGCAAGCATGCTCCTTTAATGACTAAAGGAGAAGGTTTATTTTGCACATCTTTAATTTTCTTTAGCAGGACCACGCCTCCTTACGGTGCAAATTCATATATTAAAAAAATTTGTATAAAGATGAGAAAGGAAATCAAGAAAACCCTAGTTATCAAGTTGTGAACAAATAATCTTTGAATGAATCACAAAATAGATCCCTGGAATTTGATGAATTACTCTGAACTTAGAAACAACCAAATTGAGTGCAAACCGGGATAATATTACACATTTATTATGCAGCACCATCCACTCAACAAAGAAAATCATTGTTAGGTGGATCGAACCGCCAATAACAAGCTTTGTTAAGCTCAACTCCGATGATCGCTATAGGAATGGCAGATGTGGAGGGGGTGGAGTGATTCTAGGTAGCGGTGGTCTTGTCATCTTTGCATACACTCTAGCTCTGGGCACCGGAACAAACAACTAGACTGAGGTAACAACAATCCTTTTTGGCATCAGATGGTGCTTGGACAATAATTAACTTTCAATACATTATACCTGAGAGTGATTCAAAGCTACTAGTTAACCTTATTCCTAACAGAAAAAAAAACATAACCAGTGTAATTCTATAAGTGGGCTTTGGAAGGGTATTGTGTACGCAGATCTACCCTCTACCTCGAGGAGGTAGAGAAACTGTTTCTGAAAGACCCTTTGCTCGATTAACCTTATTCTAAGAGGATCTTAAAAGAGGTGGAGGAAATAAAGGAATCCATGAACACTCAGGTTGCATTATGAAGCATATGTCTCTATGAAGCATGTGTTCAGAGAGACTAATCAAGTTGAAGACAAGCTAACCAACTTGAGTTATGCCTCTCACCATTGACAATTGCTTCATAGTTTTACTGAAGTACCAACATAAGTAAAAGGCCTCATCACGGTGAATAGATATATGAAGCTAGCCAGCGATACAAACTTCTAAAAGAAAAAAGGTAGAACTTACTTTCGAGCCACCTCGAAACATGAAGACTATGTACAACTATAGAGGTAGAGGAATTTCATCTTTTGTATAGACGGGATAGCTCGGAAATCATGGCTAAATGGCCTATGTACCAAATTACCAGTTGCATTTACTTCATCTCTCTTTGTATTGGGGATAATTTTATCTATCCTTCATGACAGATTAGGGTAGTAGTTAGTAGCTAGGTACAACTCCAACAAATAATCTGTACTCATATTTTTGAAAGATGAATAAAAATGCTCAGTTGATATTTAATTATAAAAAGATAAGAAATACAGGAGCAGATACAAACTGACTTGACTGATGTCTTACATCAAAAAGCATGTTTGAAGAATTCCTGAAAGTTGGATGTCATAATCCACAACTTCTATTCACTTATATGGTGATAATCTAAAGCAGAGAGCAAAGTGGATGTTTCAGAAACTTAACCAAGAAGAGATTACATCAGTACCTACTTCTAGTGTATCCTTAGCAACTACTAGTCAAATTGGTATGAATTTAACTTGCACACATTTAGAAGTGTATAATACATGTTGCAGAAAGTTGCCTGCTATATTTTTTAAAATGCTCCCTCCGTCACATTTTAAGTGTCTTACTCTCAATTTTGGTCTGTCCCAAAAAGAATGCTTCTTTCCACATTTAGTAAGTTGACAACTCAAAGATCTTATATGGCAAATTTATAACCACAAGATTAAATAAGACATTTTAATACATTATACAAATCTTTAATTTATGACTACAAAATTCAAAAGACTCTTTATTTCTTAAATTACGTGTCTAGTCAAACTAAGATGCTTAAATTGGGACGGAGGGAGTAATAATTTCACTTATTATTGCAATTACACATACTACTATAGATATAGTTATCTTTAGTCAATGTATAGAAGTTCAACTTGTCAAAAAGAACTAAAGCAAGGGCGGATTTGATGGGTTAAATTATGGTGCACGTGAATCAATGATCTCCACATAACTAGGTATTTATGTATATATTTTTCAAAATTTATATAATAGTACCTACTATAGAACTCATGCTTTAAAAAGACCGAATGATGCACTTGGTTGAATGTTAGTTATATACTATTTTGTTTTTCTCCTTTTTATGTTGAGTCATTCTCTAAAAATTCTAGATCCCTGAGCTAAAGTATATCCTATGCTATGGTAGTGTTTTTGATACATTTCTCAAGTCTTAATATCAACATATATAATCACTCAAAATTAATAAACGTTTAGAAAGAGATTTCTCTCCTATATAAATTTAGATCTGTAAGCAAAAATTTTGTAAAACGGGAATTAACAAGCATATCTAAAATGTTTAATCAATTTTCCTTGGGGAAGAGAACACAAACACTGGAATATTACCAAAGAACATATCACAACACATGCAAAGACAGTAGGTGATCCTGACTGCCTTCCCCATCTCAAAAACTCAAAAAACCGTCCAAAAATAGAAGAAAGTGATTAAGTGAAATTAAATTGAAGGCAAAGAGATGAAATAAATATATGCAAAATCTTTAGACAGCTGCACAAAACTTCAAAGAAGTTCTCTATCCATTGATACAAAATCTATAAATAAATAATCCAGAAAATTATTTGACAACTTAGGTCTAACAGCGACAAATCCAGTCAACAAACCAAACGTTACTTATGAATCGACAACTTATGTATCCCTATGTTCACAACTAGAATTACAGAAACGTGCAAACACACACACAGGCACACAGTAATCACACACACAAAAACAGATCTAGAAATTAATCTCCACGGATTCAAGGTTGTGAAAGATATGGGTTGAAAATATAATGTACCAACAAAAACTTCTGTCTCAGTCTCAAACAAGTTGGGATTGATTATATGAATCCTCACTAACCGTTTATCAAACTCAAATCATGTCATCATTAGTGTTAATAACATGGAGAAATACAGATTTTCGCACACACCAAAATGTGGGTTCCAAATGAGCACATCCCTTATATTATACATACGAAACAACACACAGAAATTAAGAAAGGAGGAGATGTGGTGACAGATAGAGAAGTGAGCACGCATAGCTTCAAGCATGGATCATGCAAGAAAATACAATATGTGCTCACTCTCTTCTGTCACCATAATTCTTTACCAGTGTTTATATTTGAATCTTGGATTCATCAAGTGCAAGGGGTGTGGATTAGATGATTTATCCGAGACATCTTTCTGCCTCTAAAAGATAGAAATTGCGTATACAGTATATCTCACTCATGAAATTACGCTGAATTAACTGTTTTATGATAGATTTTCACCACAAAGACATGAAGAAAACCCTAGATTTGAAAGCTGCTACTGTTCCATTAGAAATGTGAACAAAGCTGCTTTTAATTTATGATTTGATTGATGTGTGAATGTGAAAAGAGTTGAGAGTCTCGAGGCCCTAATATAGGGATAAGGAACCAAATACAGTTCCATCACGTAAGGAATAAATGTGGGTCTCTTTATGGTAATTTTAATATTACAGTAGCAATATTTTATTCCCAGATCACGGACACCAACAGTCCATAGATAGAGTTATATGAGAGAGATAAGGGAAGACTGATTGTTGCATACTGCTTTTCCAAGAAACCCTTAACGAACTTATCTTTGACCCCCATAAATTCAAATTAGTCTTACCAATGCATCTTCTTATTCTAATTACTCTAGTATCTTTTGGTCCATATTATCGTTGTTTTTAAAGATTTTATCCATTTTTTAGAAATACTCCCTCTAATCCATAATAGGTGTCTTTTTGATTTTTTTATTTTGATCCAGATAAGTATTTTTTACATAATAAAAAAGGAATTAATTTTATTTTTTAAAATTTATCCCTTATTTACATAAATTACTCCAAATTTCTATGAAGAATAACTTAATCAAAATATCTATTTTTTTGGCTGAACTCTCGCGGGTCACATGGGATCGACAAGATTTTTCACTTAAAAAATATTAAGTGGAAAAAGTTTGTCGACCATAAGGGACTCGTGATAAATTTAGCTTATTTTTTCTAAGAGTTAGTATTTTTTAATGAATGTGTCAAATGCTAAACTGGCACTTATTATGAACCGATGATAGTATATATAATAGTCTTAATTATACCAATATTTACTGAGTGTTTCAATTAACACCCTTAACCTCTTGCGTATGAGTAATATCGTTCGGTTTTTAATGAGAAATAGAACCCATGGATCTTAAGACAAATATGAGTTGGTACAATGCATGTATTTTCAAAATTTCAAAGATAACCTTCAATGAAAAATTTTATTTTGTGACTAGCACAACTGACACTAGTTGTGCGGTCATTGTAAATTATTTTGGTTTGCCACCGAGCAGCTACAGTATTATTTGATTGAGGCTTCACAAATTCTTATCTGTATGCCTACTTTATTTTGATCCTAGATACATTATGTGATTCGCTTAATTTGCATGTTCGCAAAATCTCTTATCTGTATGCCTACTTTACTTTGATCCGAGGATTGCTCAACAGATTTCATAAATTACCCATATCGACTTTAGCTTATTTCATTGCCATATTTTGGACTTTGGAGCTCGATCTAAGGTGAATTTTGAGAGATTTTGCGAGAATTTTCAAGTGGGTAAGCTTTTATTCATCATATTTCGATTATTAAGGTTTCTCATGCTAGAAATCATGATTTAGGATGAGGGTTTTGATGGTTTATAAACCCTAGGTTGAAACTAGAGATTTCTTCAAACAAATCTTGGATTTGTTGTTGCATTGAGCTGATTTTTGGTATTAGACTCCATAGACCTTGGGTAAACTAAAGTTTGGATTGTTTTCACATTATACCCTTCGAGGCTTAGAATCATATTTTTGGGTGACTTTTTGGGCCCGAAACTTCCATATAACAATATGTGTGTTTATGGAACCATATGTTAACGTACTTACCATATTTGAATAGATTTGGAAAGTTCGGAGGCATTACAAAAAGGCAAGGCTTTGTTGTGATTATCGGATTCATATTCCAGGCAAGTTGAGATCATTGATCGTATTTAATGCATTGTGGTTGGTTAAATAAACTAAGTAAGAGGGATTAATAGGGATAATAAGGGAGTCTCGATACTTGTGAGGTGATGACCACTTGTACCAGGTACTAATGACATATTATGGGTATTTGCACCATTTAAATTATATAGTTTGGTCTGAATGTCATGCTTTGGGTACTAGCTAATAGATAGTATGATCCTATGGATCTGCGATTGGGGTATGAAGCCCGTACTTTTCAATCTTTATGATTATATGTCTGTCTTATATGATATTATGTGCTCATGTTAAACCCCGTAGCCTCGCATTCCACCGTGTCATCAATGGATACCGAAGTCCCGGGGAGAGGTATTACCTTACAGAAGGATAATAAAGGTTTATAACTTGTTATGGAAGTACCAGAGTGTTTGGAAGTTAAACGGATTGAAGAAAATACGTTTCGATGAAAATAGAAACTGGGTAATTTGACGGAACATTTGACAGATCGTCAAAAGTTTGACGGAACATTTGACAGATCGTCAAAAGTTTGACGGACCATCAAAATACCCACATTGAACGGTCAATTTTCCTGGCAGTTTGACATGAATATTAATGGACCGTCAAAATTTTGATGGTCCATCAAATGGACCATCCTTTTACGATGGTGCAGATCATGTTACAAGTTTATATTGGGATTTTGTGATTTGCAGTTCATTTTTCCTCAACCCCAAGCCCTAACACTCTACCTAGACCCTCTCTAACATACCCCGACATTCTAAGTCAAAATCAAAGCCAAATTACGCAAGGGTGACGTGATAAAATATGTGATTATCATAGTAATCTTCTTCACCATACAAGGTTGGTTTTCGAAAACCCTTGGGAGTAATCTAGCTTGTTGTTTTGGGGAAATCAGAAGGTGTAAAGGTAAATTTCATCCTCCTTTACTTATGTTTGTGATTAATTGGTGATTTGGAGAAAGTTATGAAAGGATTTTCATAATCAAAACTTCGTAAACTTATGAAATCCTTGTAGTATGAGTTGTTGGGTTGTTTTACTCTATGTATGAGTTGAATGGATTGTGTACGTTATGGATTAAGGAGAATACAGGTTGAAGGATTGTGAGATCGAATCACATAAAATTTTCATACAAGAGAAGCCTAAAGAATCATATAAGCTTAAAGTTGTTGAAGAACACCTAAATGAGTTTTCTATGAAAATTGTATTTTTGATTGAACCATGGTATGGAATTACATAAGTATTCCTTGTTAAAGAATCTAAGAACCCGAGGTCTTCAAAGTTGTTGGTAAGATACCTGCATGAATTTTTCTATGGAATTTAAAGTCAATATTGATATCAACTTTCTATATGATATAGATGATCATCCTTAAAGAACACGAAGGCTTATATAGCGACTCATAGCTTCGTGATCAAGGTATGTAAGGCTATCCCTTTCTTTCAAAAGTATGAAATCCAAAGAGTTATCATTTTTGAAAGAAACGTTAAAAGCTTTGTCCTATTGTATATTGAAATCTCTTTTCATGAAGTATTCATTCATTATTCTCATTATCATAATCATCTTTGTTGGTTAGTGGTTTGTCTTATCATAAGTCTTCAGAAAGAAGCATTCTAAAGCGCTAGGTGTCAAGTCGACCCAGAGTCATGTCAAGGAAAAGTCAAGTAGTTTAGGAGTTTCAAAATAGGCTAAGGAGCCAGTGTCATCACAGTCTGTTGTCCACACCCCCGATTTCCATTGGTATTGATATATTTTTGTTGACATTTGATATCATGCATACAATCATGATCATATATTGGATCGAATTGCACGTTCCACAACATATACATATATCGGATCGGGGTGCACGTTCCGCAATATATACATATATTGGATCGGGTTGCACTTTCTGCAACATATACATATATTAGATCGAGGTTGCACGTTCGGCAACATATACATATAATGGATCGGGTTGCGCGTTCCGCAACACATACATAAGTCGGTGTGCATATAGCATTGCATAACCATACATACACCTTATAGTATACCTAAGAGTAACGACATGTTATATACCTCACACTATAAGACGAAGGTAGTTTATACAGTAAAGGCCTTTCCAGACATGTTGTATTTGAGTTTCAGAGTTTCATTATTATCTTATATGGCATCCAGGTTGCTTATGCTTTCATTTACGGCTTATCGCTTCATACTGTGTTTCTGCCTTTCCTTACCATTTATAGATTCATATTGATATTCATGCTTTACATACTCGGTATATTATTTCGTACTGATGTCCCTTTTGCTGGGGGCGTTGTGTGTTCATGCCGTAGGTTCGAACAGAGATTCTGTGAGGCCACTATAATAGGACTTGTCGAGTTCAATTGCTAGTAAGTAAGCTTTGTTTTCCCGGAGCTTCTTGGTCAAATATGGAGTATGTTTTGCAGGGTTATGTATAATAGGGGTAGGTCGGGGCTATGTACCGACCATATGTCAGTTTAATTACTCGTAAAGGCTCAAAGACTTATTTTGGTATGTATAGTGTTGATGTATAGTGTTGATGTATAGCCTTGTTGGCTATGTTGTTTTTGTTGAATCATGTTGTGACATTGTCAGTCCTGTTGTGTATATATGTTAGGTTAATCCCTCTTGTTCAGTGTTGTTGTTGTGATATAATCCAGTACGACTTTATCAGCAAGAAATTCTACTCATATAGAAGACTGATCATCAGAGTGGTACGCTCGGGCCAATATGGCACCAGGTGCCGGCCACATCCTCTAGTCAGGGTGTTACAAACTTGGTATTAGAGTAGGTCAATCTTAGAGAGTCTGTGAGTCATGTCTAGTAAAGTCTTGCTTATGGGTGTGTTGCGTCTAGATTGTGCGTTAGAAATGAAGTTGTAAATAACTGAATTCCTATCTTTTCATATTGATTCTCTTTTCCAGTAATGCCAAGATCCAAGGAAAATACTAATAGCAGGAATTGGGTCAGAAATGCGGGAGAAGGCACTAGTCGATTGCCACCCATTAACATAGATCCGAGGAATATAAGGACACCAGAAGAAAATGTAAGTTATTCTATGGAAGAAGATCCGTCTATGGAAGATGATATGTCTACGTAAGAAGATCCATCTAAACATTTGTCTATGGAAGATGATCCATATGAGGCCCCAAAAGAATAACCCTTTTGAGTGCCACCGATCCCAGAAGTATTGCCAGACCATAGGAAAGCCCGCACAATACAAAGACCATCAGTGCAGCGGTCATTTCCAGTTGGGTTAGGTGTGAGCGGTACTCTGTACGCAATAACGCCTTCAGTTATCTTTCCAGAGTAGGGTCATATTCAGATGCCCCCATATGTTAGACCCTCCGAGAGACCGAGAAGTCCATTATCATGGAATTCAGTTAACCAAGGTTCACCCCTAATGATTATAAGTGAGGAAGAAGTAACTAGTAGTTAGATTAGAAGATTTGGGATGGACGCAGGTATCAAAGGGTTTATGTTGCGAAATGCGTCAGATCGAAGTTCCCGGATAGAAATCAGGCAAACACCAAAAGATGTTGGAAGTAGTAAACCATACTATCAACAATGTGGATAGAGACATGATGGAGTATGTTTATCTGATATCGAGTTATGTTCTGGATGATGCGGAGCTTTGGGCTATATGGCCACGAAATGTCCCGAGAGGTTTCAGTCATTGTGTCATCAGTGTGGACAGATGCATTATGGACAATGCCCAGGTGATCAAGAGGAATGTTATTGGTGCGAGAGAAGAATCCATAGAGTGTGTAGATACCTAAGATTAAGCCAGGGGAAATAGCCGATCCCAGTGTTACTCAGAAGTTAAGTAACTAATTAGGTATGTAGATAATTTTATAAAAGAATATTTGTGTTTATGCCTATGATTGGTCAGTTATCATTGAGGTAGAAAACGTGTCATACATATATATATAGACCATGAATGGATAATAAGAGTAAAAGGTGGTGAGAAAAGTTACAGTTCTACTTAAAGGTTCTAAGTAAAGTGATCTAGGAATCAACCATATCTTGGCTACATACATACCCAACACCTTTAGTTTCTGTAGCATGAATAATATTGGAACACATAAGATATAAGGACATATGACCAAAAAGGGATACTCACGAATCTAAAGAATTAAGGGAAGCTCCCGGAGAATGATAAGAAAAAAGGATTCCTGGGAATAAGTTACCCGAAATTTTGTTCAAAAAATAGTTAAGGAAAAGGACGTGAAATGTTGTATATAAGCCAGCGACCCCAAATTCTTCCACAAGAGCTAAACTACTTAAGGAGACCATGAGAAGAAGGAAGCTTTGTGGTTAAAGGCGAAGGACATAAACAGCCCGTGCATGGACGATAGCAAATGATAGCAAGATTTTTGATAAGTCAATAGTGATAGAAGATGTATGAGTGTCTGGTGGACACAATCAAAAGTGTTATGACAACGTAATAAATTCGAAGAATTTTTTCACACCAACAGATCGTTGGAAAGAAAGAAATGCTAAAGAATGTCTATAATGGGATTGGAGTGAGACTCTAAGCAACAAGATTGCCACAACAAGATTGCCACAACAAGATAAGGATATTAGTAAGGAGATGGTACTCAAGCTTTCCGAGCCAAAGATGAAATCTATAATGTCCATAAACGAAAGCATTGGAGCACACTAAGACATGGAATTTTTAAAACAATTTAAATTGGTAATATACTAATCGGTTGTCTAGATGACAAAATGAGGGGTATTCTAATATTAGTAAGGGAAGGAAGTTCAAACCAGCTGATAAGATTGAATCCCGCCACGAGTTGAAGTTAAAGATGTTAAACACTAGTTTCACCACGAATATTGATAAGACAATTATAGATATATATGAGGGAAGGTAAAAATGAATGAAAACCGATACGACCATATGATAGGATAATAAAGAAATGATCTAAGAAAAGAAATAAACAAAAGAGATAAAGGATAAGAGAAAGAAAATAAGAGGTGAGTGGGCAAGTAATGGTAGATGGTAACATCCAAGTGAACTAGAGACCCTACAAAAAGGATAAGGCAATGGTTATAAAGTTAAGGAAATAGTCGCAAAAGAGACCAAAATTGGGATATGAAGACAGTAGTGTTGACTCAAGAAGGTATACACGGATGGATCAAGTAGATCAACACCTTGCAAAAGTAAAACCTTCAATGAAAAAGGAGATAGGATGACTCATAGCATAGGTAATATTAAAAAATAACACGAGTATGTCAAAGGTTTACCGTGAGACAAGTGTACAAGAGATACTCAACAAACGAACAATCGAATATGACGTATAAGGAATCTTAGAGTTACAAGGGTGCAAGTGTGCACTCTTAATAGGAAAGAAATGCTATTTTTTTGGGAAAAATGATAAGTCTAGAACTAGTAAATATATTAGACGCTTAAGGAATAAGGTCAACAAAAGGATAAGCAATGTTGAATAGGAGAGAATATCTTATTTTTAATATTTAACGAAAAAGGGAAATTAAGAAAATTAGAAGGGTAACGATATGAATCAATAGAAAATGCTTGAGAAAATATAGAATACAACTAAGGAATGATGAACCTATCTTGAAATACACAACAAAGCCAAAGAAATATGCAGATTTAAGGCATTATAAGAAGTAAGAAATTCCGAGGTAATAAATAGGAAGGTAATGGACCATAGAGTCGCATACTAAGGACAATTAAGGGAATTACAAGAAGAAATGACTCCAAATAAATAACAAGTAGCCAGCCGTAATAAAAATCGGATGATACGTCCCGAAACGGTAGGTAAACGAGTTCTCCCGTATATTGGGAATTTGAGGAGCGTCAAGACAAATCACCCTATTTAAATCCCATTGAAAGGTTTTGTAATGCAAAGTAAGGGTAATAGCAAGAACCCTATCAAGATCCAAGGGTTAAGAGTATCGAGTAATAGTGTTCATGAAGAGTCATCCTTGAAATTAAGATATTACATATGGATTATTGAGTGATCCGGGGATCATTATGGCCATTATATGATCATTGGGAACTATTTTGTTTTAGGGATATTTACGCCTAAATAGCTCGTAAGCCTGCACTTTAACAATTAGGTTTGACTATACGATCAAAACTTGATTGAAGGTTTATTTTTAAGACTACCTCAAATCATTGTGTGATCGTTTGTTAAGATAAAAATCTAAGGGGAGGACTAGTTTAAAAGAAGTTATGAGTATTCAAAATTTCCATTGTCCCGTTCTAAGATGACCAATGAAGATTTCAGGTCAGACTACCGGATCCAGGCCGAGAGTGAACATATAGACTTTGGAAGAAATTTAGAATTAGGATCGATGACAATTAAGTAATATGCTACCAGACCAACAAATAAAGAACTATACACGGCAAGAGAATAAAGCTCTTATCAAGGCCACAAAAAGGAAAAGAACCCGGAGTAACGATATCAGATCTGAGGAAATAGGTTATGAGGAAATACTTAGATCAACAAGGAAATAAAGTAAGAAATTGGTGTTCGAATTAGGATTCAACTTGAAAAGGAAGAAAGATTTCACATAAGCATATTCAAGAACATAGTACCAGACTCAGTTGAGAAAGGTAGTAACCAGCAAGTAGAGCATAGTTCCAATCAGAGGCGCTTATCCAGAAAATACTTCAAATAAAAGTGAAAAAGAGATATATCGATGAAAGAAATTTCTAGGCCGGTAGACTGCTCAAAACTTATGTACCGTATAAAGACACTATCGAGAAAAAATGAAGGACAGAGGAAAAGTGGACTTGAATAACTCTACTAATTTCACATCCTCGACTGTGGAGATCATCATGCCACAATCTTTCATCATCATCTTGTGCTTCGTGCCTACAAATCTATCACCTAAATTCCATCATAAAGTGAATCATAACACAGAAAGGAAAGACAAAGCCTAGATGACAAAATTCAATATCCTAGACATATTACAGCCATCAGACAATTATGTAACAGAATGGTATCAACAATTTTGTAATAGAACTATACGACCATGTGAAAGTCGATGATGTACCAGTGGTGAAATGTTAATATAACCTGGTCGAGTGACAGGTTGAGACAACTTTGGTTCAAAATGAACTCTATCAGAATAGTCATGGAACCTAAGAATCGCTCTACCTGAATAATTCATATTCTAGCTCCATGTTAGAATTCATGCGACATAATCCCTCTATTCCTATTCGGTTTATTGAAGTTGGACCATGTACTTTATTTAGACTATATTTCGGAAACAAATGTATCAGGTACAACTCGGATGTTAGCAAGAGGATGTCAACATAAGTTATGGCTAAACTCTCCTATTATTATCAGTACAAGCGGTCTTGTTAGGCCAAGTGGATATTATTTTTTGTTGTGTTTCCCTGTGTGGCATTGGATATATGTTTGGACTGCTTAACTGGTTTTGGATAGTCCCGTTTACAAAGAAAACTCTACTAAAATTTCTGGAAAATCTTAAGAGTTAGAATATTTCTAACATTTGCGGACGAATGTTTCTAAGGGGAGGAGGATGTTACACCCTGTAGCCTCGTGTTTCACCGTGTCATCAATGGATACCGAAGTCCCGGGGAAAGGTATGACCTTACAGAAGGGTAATGAAGCATTACATGTTGTTATAGATGTATCAGAGTGTTTGGAAGTTAAACGGATTGAAAGAAAATACATTTCAATTAAAATAAGATACTGGGTAATTTGACAGACCATCAAAATGCCCACACTTAACCGTCAATTTTCCTGTCAGTTTGACGGGAAGATTGACGGTCCATAAAAATAGATCGTCATTTTACGGCGGTGCATACCTTGTACGGGTTTTTATTGGGATTTTGTGATTTGCAGCTCATTTTTCCTCAACCCAAAGCCCTAACACTCTCCCGACCCTCTCTAACATACCCCAACATCCTAACTCAGAATCAAAGCCAAATTACGCAAGGGTGACATGATAAAACTCGTGATTATCATAGTAATCTTCTTCACCATACAAGGTTGGTTTTGGAAAACCCTTGGGAGTAAGATAGCTTGCTGTTTTGAAGAAATTATAAGACGTACATGTAAATTTTATCCTCCTTTACTTATGTTTGTGATTAATTGGTGATTTGGAGAAAGTTATGAAAGGATTCTAATAATCAAAACTTTGTAAACTTATGAAATCCTCGTAGTATGAGTTGTTGGGTTATTTTACTCTATGTATGAGTTAAATTGGATAATTGAGTGGATTGTGTATGTTATGAATTAAGGAGAATATGGGTTGAAGGATTGTGAGATCGAATCACAGAAAATTTTCATATAAGAGAAGCCTAAAGAATCATATAAGCTTAAAGTTGCCAAAGAACACCTAAATGAATATTCTATGGAAATTGTATTTTTGATTGAACTATGGGATGGAATTATATAAGTATCCCTTGTAAAAGAATCTAAGAACCCGAGGTATTCAAAGTTGTTGATAAGATACCTACATGAACTTTTCTATGGAATTTGAAGTCAATATTGATATCAATTTTCTATATGATATAGATGATCCTTCGTAAGGAACACGAAGTCTTATAGAGCGACTTGTAGCTTCGTGATCAAGGTAGGTAAGGCTATCCCTTAAAGAGCTAAGTGTTGAGTCGACCCAGAGTCGTATCAAGGCAAAGTCAAAGAGTTTATGAGTTCCAAAATAGACCAAGGAGCCAGTATCATCACAGTTTGTTGTCCACGCTCCTTATTTCCCTTGATATTGATATATTTTTTGGTATTTGATATCATGCATACAATTATGATCATATATTGGATCGGATTGTACATTCCACAACATATACATATATTGAATCGGGTTGCACGTTCCATGACATATTTATATATATATATTGGATCAATTTGCACATTTTACAATATATATATATATAATGGATCAGGTTTCGCATTCCACAACATATACATAAGTCGATGTGCACATTGCATTGCATATCCATACATACACCTTAGAGTATATCTAAGAGTAATGACATGTTATATACCTCGCGCTATAAGACGAATGTAGTTTATACTGTAAAGGCCTATCAAGACAGGTTGTATTTGAGTTTTAGAGTTTCATTATTAGCCTCATATGGCATCCAGGTTGCTTATGCTTTCATTTACAACTTATCGCTCCATACTGCGTTTCAGCCTTTCCTTACCGTTTACAGATTCATATTGTTATTCATGCTTTACATACTCGATACATTATTTTGTACTGACGTCCCTTTTATTGGGGGTGCTGTGTTTTCAGGCCACATGTTCTATTTGAGACTGCTAGGCCACCACAGTAGGAGTTGTCGAGTTCAGTCATCAGTAAGTAAGATTTGTTTTTCCCGAGCTTTCTAGTCCGATATGGAGTATGTTTTGCAGGGTTATGTACAATATGGATAGGTCGGGGCCCTATTCCGGCCATATGTCACTTCAGTTACTCGTAGAGGCTCACAAACTTATTTTTGTATGTATAGTGTTGATGTATAGCCTTGTTGACTATGTTATTTTTGTTGAATCATATTGTGACCTTATCAGTCTTGTTGTGTATATATGCTAGTTTAATCCCTCTTGTTTAGTGTCGTTATTGTTATATAATCCAGTACGGCCTTGTCGGCCAGAAATTCTACTCATACAGAAGACTAGTCATTAAAGTAGTACGCTCGGGTCAATAGGGCATTGGGTGCTAACCACATCCCCTAGTCGTGGCATTACAACTTGTCAATCCAAAATACTTATTAAAAAGTGTAAAAGAAGCTAAAGATTGTAACATTATTGTGTAGTTGGTTAAATGGCGGATCTTTATGGCCAATATTGATTAAAGATTGAATCTTTATTGTATATATTGACTTCTTGTTGTTGCACATGTTATATTCATGCTTCGTATGATATCTCATGCACTATATACTTGCAGATACATATGTAGGTCCGAGGAAAATGGTTCCAAAAGGAGTGATGTGTTGATATGAGGCCGAGTGGCTAGAGATAGTTAATATTAGCCTAATAATGGCTAAGGAACCTAAAGGAAAATGATTCCGGGTGGTATATGGACCTCGTGAGTCCCCCATGGGTCATAATTCATTAATGTTTGAACGTGTGTATACCAGTGATGGAAAGGTCTTGCAATGCATTTGCATACCATTTTATCTATTGTTCTTTGTTGATTTATCTGCCTAAATTGCTTATTGACTTATTCTATCATGCTACTTGATTATTTGCAATTGATCTGAACAATTAAAGGATTCTTATACATAGGCTCAAATTTTGTGTTTATGGATTATTTATTATATCAGACTAATAACGGTTAGTGTGAAAGTGGTATTCGTATGACCAATCCTCGTATCTATTTTATCTAGGATTGGTTGACGATGTTGCTGAGTACCCGTTATTCATTGGACACACACTATACTCTTTGCACCGTTTATGTGTGCATATTCAGTTCCCTGTACCAGAAGAGCCAAAGACTGAGCTGGTCGTTGAGGAGGCCGTTCTGGAGGATTCAAGGTGAGCTACTAGCTTGATCTGACCGGACTATTTTACAATCTGTCTTTTCTATTTCAAGATAGCATATGTATTCAGATTATATTCCATACTTGTATTTCTTTTAGTCATTCTTTTGTTATATCAGACTAATAGAGGTTAGTGTGAAAGTGGTATTCGTACAACCAACCCTCGTCTCCATTTTATCTAGGGTTGGTTGATGATGCTACTGAGTACCCGTTATTCATTTTACTCATGCTACAGTCTTTGCACCATTTATGTGTACATATTCGGTTCCCCGTACTAGTAGAGCCAGAGACTGAGCTGGTCATTGAGAAGGTCGTTCTAGAGGATTCTAGGTGAGCTACTAGCTTGATCTGTGGAAGAGGATTCTTCACCTATTTTTCATTTTGTCTTTTCTATATCAATACAACATATGTATTCAGATTATATTCCAGACTTGTATTTCTTTTAGTCGTTCTTGTACTAGTGACACCAGTCTGTTAGGGATTGGTAATACTTGTTTTCCGTATTTTCTATATTATGAAACTTATTAAAGACTTAAATTTGAAAACTTGAACGCTCTCAAAAAACCCAACATGCAAAACCTAGCTTACGTGTAGGTCGGCGCTAGATTATGGCCACGGTGGCCACTGGCCAGCCACGTCCGGTGGTCAGCCAGTCCTCTTCCACACATACACTTCCTTAGATATAAACCTTTCTTCACCTAATCCAAAATACAACAATTTTTTCAAACTAGAGACATTGAATCCCATGCAAAACCCTACAAACCCTACTACTACGTCCAAGATACCTTTGAAAAAAGTTTCTTTTGTTAATGGGACTCCAGTTTTGCAATGGACTTAGAAGGAAGTCGACCAAATGGAAGTATTGGAGAACCTTAAACATGTTGTCATCGGCAAGTTTTCTCATGGTTGGCCTTCAATGGAGGAATTGAGATCCATCATCCCATCGCAATGTGGGATCAAGGGAAAGTGTGAAATTGGTCCATTTCAATCTAGGCATGTTTTGATAAGATTATAATTAATGAAGGATTTCATTAACCTATGCTCGAAGGCATCGTATTACCTACAATCTAAATATGGATTATCTTATCAAATGCGACCATTAATCTATAATACTAATTTTAAAATGGAGGAAGAAACGTCTAAGGTTATTTCTTGGATTTCTTTTCCTAATCTGATGCCAACTTTCTTTGTGAGGGAGTCGTTTGTTTCAGTAGATATTGTTGTTGGTACGCCATTACAATTAGATCTAGCTATTATCAATCGTACTAGACCTAGTTGTGCTCGGGTGAAAGTATTGGTGGATCTACTATCAGATTTACGAAATTCTGTTAATATGGAAATTAAGGATGAGGATGGAAAGGTGCTTAGAACTATAAAAGTGAAGATTCGTTATGACTATCTTTCTAAATATTACGGGGAGTGTAAATTACAAGGTCATAGTGAAGAGGAATGCTAACATTTGCACCCTGAATTAGCTCATAAGGTAGAAGGAATGACTGACACTAATGGAGTTGAAAATGCTGAGAAAGAAAAGAAGTTAGTGGTTATTGAGGATCAATATGTCAAGGAAGACAAACTTGATTATCAAGAACAGAAGAAGAAGAAGAACAATTCTTATCACAATAGAAGGAGATTCAATAAGAGAATATTATCTTGTGGTAAGGTCCTTAGAGATCTTGGTAACTGGAATGTTATCAAGGATAATAGTCTTTGGTGCACCAACTCAAGATGAGATAGATGTGAAGGAGAAGGAACAACAAGGACTGGAATATCATAATATGATTGTTCATAACAAATCTGATGTTTTAAATAAAGATTACCAGCCAGTAGAGGTCAACAATGATGTTAGCAACAGAGTTCAGAATGAGAGTAGCACTAATCTTGATGAGGAAATTCAGAAGGTACATAATTTGGATGAGGCCAACCAAAGTACTGAAATGGAGAATGATGACAGTCATGCTAAATATACAGTAGTAGAGCCTACCAAGATGTGGTGTGACAGAGTAGAAGATGTATAAAAAAAATGCAACATGATTCATCAACCTCATGAATCAGGAGGTCACGATGGTGTTGATTATAAGGTGGATTCAGGAACTAAGGTTCATGATATTGGAGGTGGTGATCGATCAATAGACTTTGGAAAGGGGGTTGGTCTATCTCTTGATCACCCTATTAAAGAATATCTATGAGGAGAAGGGGAACCAAAAGTTTATGCAGATATTGTTGATAAGGTGAGCCAATAAGCCATGGTGATTGATTATAGGGGTGATGATTTATATCAAGACTTAGGAAGGCAGGAGGCTGTTTTGCTTGATAAATCCATTAAAGATTTCCATGATCCATGAGGAGATGGTAGTATTGTTGTGGAGGAATCAGAAAAGATTGTTAAAGAGGTTGATAAAGATACTAATAAGGAAGTAAATATTGGCACAAATCCAGTAAGGGTGGAAATTATTACACCCCGTAATTTTATTCATCAAATATACCCTAAGATAAGGAATAATGTTCCATTGGGAAGATTTTGAAACGGTTGAGATTGAAATCCGAGGAGGTCATAAAAATTTAAGTATCGTGAAGTCTTTCATGCCTGTAATCCTTATGTGGTGTACGTCCTGTAAAATGATGTGAAATGAGAAGAGTTATGATGGCCATAAAAGGTTAAAGAAGGCCTTGGGCCAAGGTTGGAAGTATAGCTAAGAGACTCCGAGTTACACCCGTTGTTTCGTGCACACTGAGAGTATAGTTAACTGACTTGAGCTCCGATGACTCGAGCCTCGTCCTGATGGTATTTTATGACATAAATGGATTTTAATAAGGTTTACGTATGGTTATAAAGAATTGAGATCAAAGGAATCACATTTTGATGAAGTTTGACGAAGATCGGCTAATACGATAGAGCTTTTGCACCACGAATAGGATCTGCCCCATGGAAGGGGGCACGTATAAGACAAGGATTTAGGTCCAGCTCACTGCCCTGATATGCGGCTGCACATGGCATATGCAACCGCATATGCCATCCCATATCAAGGGTCGTGGCCAATCACCTTGGTCTATTTAAGCGGTGGCTTGCATTGTTAGCCCTCATTTTGACCAAAATTCATCCCTAACACCACCAAAACCTCTCTAAACATCCTCCCAAGGTTACAATAGTGTTTACCAAGTGTACTCACCCAATTTAACACCAAAAGCTTAAGAAGACACTCATATGGCTAGTAGAGTGACCAAGGATGGATGAGAGCAAAGACAGGCTTGGATTTCAAGTTGTTACTTTGGATTAAGGTATGATTCTTGTTGTTCTTAAGTGTTATTAAGTTATCCTTGCTTAGGATAATCTTTGGGTAAGGAAATCCATGAAGAAGTTGAGATAAAACTATATAGTGATCATAATAGTTGTGGTGTTGATTGTTGGATGGCTTTGATAAGGTTTTTGAGATAGCTATGACTAAACCCCATGAAGTATGGTTGTTGTAGTGTTGATGATGTTGTTATTATGGAAAGTAGATTAGATGGAATATACTATTCATGCTAAGTGTTTGATGAAATGTCGTAACGATAAAGTTCTTAAAACTCTTGGTTGAATTTTGATGCGGATTGTCCTTATTATTTAGGTTGAAGATTGTAGAACGAGAAAAGAACCAGAGGAGTTGTATTTGTCATCAATAAGGTATGTTAATGCTCACTATTTTACTCTTTTGAAATGATCTACGAGCAAGCGTAACTGTAATGATGTCCCTTCAAAAAGAATTTCATTCTTAAGAATAAGCTTATGAATATCTTTGCTTCATATTGTACATAGCTCATGATTCTTATTGTTCTGTTTCAAGAGTATTCCTCTACTTGATAGTAACTTGAGTCTTATGCCAACATATGGATTCATTGATCTTACCTCATTAATACAGACACAGTCACATAATGATAATCGGAGGATAATGATCCTGAGTCACTCCAACCAGATTCATAAGGCCCTTCACATTCATTGCATGCATTATATATATATATATATATATATATATATATATATATATACCATGCCGCGCTATAGTCGGCCGGGTAGGCACTTATATGTGCACACCACTGCAATTGGGAAGTTTATTATGATAGCCCCAAAGAGGGGCGTAATGATGACAAAGTTGCTCGATATGTCGCATATATATACTCTTATACGTATAAAAAGTGTTTTAAAGAAAAGTATGCATATTCGTTGCCCACAGAGGCACTCAAAGTATAGGTTGTTTCTCTATTTCTCTATTTATAGTCTTACACTTAGTTACAATTTCAACTTTATGCTTCACTTCCAGTTTCAGCTTTATGCTTCACTTCCAGTATTGCATTTGTTTACAGTTTTAGCCTTATATATTCAGTACATCTTTAGTACTGATGACCCCTTGCTGGGCCACTGTGTTTTATGCCCACATGTATAGATAGAGATACAGACGATACCTCACAGTAAGTAACCCAACTCATCTAAAGGTCATCACGCTCATTTCTTCCGGAGATATTTAGCGAGCTGATATGTATGATGATTGCATATGTACATAGTTAGGTATGGCGGGGCCCTATCCTAACCAGATGTTATTGGTATACTCTCTAGAGGCTTATAAATAATAGTCTTGTGTATAGTAGTCCTGTGTGGCCTTGTCGGCCCTTCCAGTTGACTCATAGTGTTTGCATCGGCCTTGTTGTATATATAGACATGGTGGGTCTTTTCTGCGTGTAGGTGATTACGTCTTTTAGACCAGAGAATCATTCGTTAGAGGCCTTGGTGGCCCATGTATTATTAAGTATGTTTCAGCTATACTAAGTGGTACGCTCTGGCCCTAGGGCACCGAGTGCCGGCCACACCCCCCAAGAATGGGGTGTGACAGAAATACAGCAGAAGGAGCAGATCATCCTCTCAAATCAACTGCAAGTTATTGTACAACTTCCTAAGCCTTTAGCTATCCTTAAAAGGAATTCTCCTATGAAGGAGTTACATGATCTTATGTCTCATAACTTAGAGATGATTGTTGATGACATGCCCAATGGAGAAAAGAAACATCAATCTAACCATATAGATGATGTTGAAGTTATTGCCATGGTGATGGAGATAGTTACTAAGGAGGTAGGTACTCTCTAAAAACACAGATGAAAGGAAATAGAAACTCAAAGAAGCAAGGTGTTTTTTATCAACATCCTACAAGGGTGTTACCAATGTGGGAGGAAAAAATCTAGTTCCAATGATTCTCAAAATATTATTTTGGAACATTAGATCAGTTAGAACTCAAAAGGCTTTCCATAGGGTGCAGATGTTACATAGACATCACAAGTTCTTTCTAATTTCCCTGATGGAACCTTTTCAATATGTTAGTAAATTACATCAATATAGGAGAAGAATTGGTATGCCTTATGTTATTAGTAATTGTAATGGGAAAATCTAGTTTTTTATGAATGAGAACATAGAGGTAAATATTTTAGAGAACGCTGACCAATAGGTTACTTTGAAACTATTTTTTCAAGAGGTTGGATAGAAATATGGTTATAACTCTCATGTATGCCAAATGTGATGCTATTGAGAGGCTATTTTTATGGGATAGCATTTATTGTCTGGCTAATGGAATGGAATGACAACACCTTAGCTTCTAGTGGTGACGTTAATGTTATTTTAAATGAAGAAGAAAATATTGGAGGATTGCCTGTGTACCCTCAGGAATATGAATACTTTGCTTTTTGTATCAACTCATGTGGATTATCTAAGATCAGTTATAAGGGTAGCCCTTTCACATGGTGGAATGGTAGATCTGATAATGAATGTATTTTCAAAAGATTGGATAGGATGCTTTTAATGATAGGTTTCAGGACTGGTTTGGCCAGTTGGAAATTGACCACCTGTCAAGAACTGGATCTGGTCATGCTCTTATGTTTCTTACTTGTGGTGATAGAATTCGGCAATTCATCAAACCTTTCAAAATTTTAAAGTTTTGGACTGAACATGAAGATTGTAAAGAAGTGGTTAGACATAGTTGGACTACTAATAATTCAGGAGATATTTTCCTATATTTCAAGCAGAAGTTGAAGAAGGTTAAATGTGCACTATCCTCATGGAGCAAGCAGACTTTTGGTGATATCTTCAAACAACTCAACATTAGAGAGTATATTTTTAGAGTGAATGAGCAATTGTTTGAAGAAGATCCCTAAAAAATGAATAGAATGATACTGCATAAGGCCCAAGCAGAGCTAAAGAGGTACTTACACTATGAGGAGGAATTTTGTAGACAAAAATTAGTCTACGACTGTATTGCAAAAGGTGATAGGAATACAAGATTTTTATATAACTTAGTTGATGGTAGAACGACAAGAACCATGATTAAGAGAATTAAAAATGTTGAGGGTAATTGGTTGGAGAATGTAGATGATCTTGTAGCAGAAGCTATTTCCTTTTATCAAAAGCAATTTTCTCAAGAAGAAGAATCTTCTGATTTTTCACTTCTTAACTATATCCCTGAAACGGTTACACATGAGGACAATGATATAATATGTTCTATGCCAACTTTGGAGGAGGTTAAAAATGAAGCTTTTGAAATATCAGGGGACAGTGCTAGTGGTCTTGATGGACTAAATGAACTATTTTTCAGAATTATTGGGATATTGTTGGTGTTGATGTTCATGGTGTGGTTAAAGTTTTTTTTGAAGGTCATACACTTCCAAAGTCTATAAATCACACCAATATTGTGTTACTGCCAAAGAAGAATGACGTGGAGAATTATTCAGATATGAGGCCTATAAGCTTAAGCAATTTTATTAATAAAATAATCTCTAGAGTTCTTCATGACATGATGGACAATGTGTTGCCTAAGTTAATATTTGTAAACCAATCCAACATTGTAAAGGGAGGGGAACATAATTTAAAATGTTCTCTTGACACAAGAGATTATTTCTGATAACAGATTGAGAGGCAAACCAGCAAATATTGTCAATAAACTTGACATGACTAAGGCATGTGATAAGAGTGTCATGGTTATTCTTGACTAGAGTACTAAGGAGGATGGGTTTTGGATATTCTTGTATTGATATGATCAAGAGATTGTTGGCTAACAATTGGTACTCAATGTTGATTAATGGGCAAGCTAATGGATTTTTTTCACTCTACTAGGGGGTGAAATAAGGAGATTCACTCTCTCTTGCTCTGTTTATTTTGTCTACTGAAGTCTTATCTATAGCCTTGAATTCCTTGTTTGATGATAAAGACTTTAAAGGTTTTGGAATGTCAAAATGGAGTGATGATCTGAATCATCTTGCCTATGCAGATAATATAATTATTTTCTCTTTTGCTGATGGTTATTCCCTAAGTTCAATCGTGAACACTATGCAAAAGTATGAAGAGATTTATGTCCAGTTGATCAACAAAAGGAAAAGTTCATTCTATATGTTTTCAAAGGTAGCAAATAGTCTTGTTCATCAAGTGATAACAATTACTATTTTTTTTCTAGAGGATCCTTTATTTTTGTCTATCTAGGTTGTCCTACAACTCATACTAGGAAAAGAAAAGCTGATTATAATGAACTTCTCAAAAGAGTTAGGGATAAATTGCATGCATGGAAAAGCAAATTGTTATTTCCTGGAGGGAAAGCCGTGTTAATAAATAATGTGCTGCAAAGCATGTCAATTCACCTGATGTATACCATTTAAGCACCAAAGTGTGTGATAAAAGATCTTCATAGAATTTTTACAAGATTTGTGTGGAGCAAAGAGGATAGAAGTTCTAGACATTGGTTTTCATGGTTGAACATGTATTTTCCTAAACAAGAAGGGGGCTTTGTTTCAGGTCTCTTTTCGATGTGTCTAAAGCACTATGTGTTAAGCTGTGGTGGAGGTTTAGAACTTCAAACTCCTTATGGACTAATTTCCTTTGGAACGAGTATTGTAAGAAACAATATCCTCAGTATGTGCAATGGAAAGGAGGATCTCAAGTGTGGAAGATGATTCTTGAAGCAAGGGGAAGTATTGAGTAGGAAATTTGGTGGAAACCTAACAGTGGTACCACAAATGTTTGGTTTGACAACTGGACCAAACTAGGAGCCATATACTATGTATTACCACAACACTATTACATTTATGAAAGTGTGGAAGATGTGAAGGAGCTTATGGTGGAAGGGGGTTGGGACATTATGAATCTACAACAATTATTTCTTGATGAAATTGTTGATCACGTATTAACTGAAATAGAGATTAAGGAACACTCTGATAGCTGGGATAAACCTTAGTGGATGTTGACTAGCACAGGAAAGTTTACTGTGGCTATATTGAGATAGAAATCTCATGTTGCTAAGATATACAAGAACATATAGATTAAAGGTGTTCCTTTCAAAATATCCTTTTTCTTATGGAGGTTATGGAAATTTAAAATTCCAGTTGATGATGTACTAGCCAGTATAGGGATCAATGTAGTCTCTAGATATTGTTGTTGTAGATCTTATCAACAAGAAACTACAGGTCACATGTTTCTAACTGGTGACTTTACTGCTTCTGTGTGGTTAATCGTCAATAATGTTGCTGGTATCAGTTTTTAGTGTACTCAAGTAAAACAAGCTATTAGAACTTGGTGGAAGGATGCATGTCATTACAAGTTGAGGCTAATATATAAAGCTATCCCAGCCATGTCTGTATACAATGTATTGCAAGAGATTAACATGAACATATACTTATTATGCAGAGTTAAATTTTCTTACCTGCATGATATTCCAAGGAAGTGGCCAGATATAATATACTACTTTAAAAGGATTAGGCCAAGATTTAGCTGCAAAATAATAATGTGGAAACTACCTTCAAGGGGTTTGTAAAAGTGCAATTGTGATGGTGCGGCTAGAGGAAATACAGGTCCAAGTGTTATAGCCTTTTGTGTTAGAGATCAACATGGTGATTTGCTACATGCTACAGGACAGAGGATCCCTGATGGAAAAAACCTTATTACAGAAGTTGTTGCTATTAGAAGAGGTGTGGAACATTGCACAAATAACCAACTTTTCCCTCTGGTGATAGAAACAGACTCTTTGGCAATAAAGAAGTTTATTTTAATAGAGTGGGAGGTTCCTTGGAACATTGTTAAGGATGTAAAGGATATCAACAGAATGATGAGAGAATAGGCAGTGGTGTGGGAGAATATATACAAAGAAGTAAATGGCCTAGCATATTTTATATCTAACTTTGTTTTGATTTTGCAGGTACACAACATTTTAACAACTTTTAGGAATTACCATCAATGGCTAGGAAGATGCTCAATGTATAAAAGCTCAGATTCCAAATTTGAGAATCAGATATGCTCATGATACTGTAGTTTAACAAACTTGAGGATAATTACATCTATTTCTGCAGGCTTCCTCTTCTGAGTACCTGCTGATGTTCTACATTGCCTTTGACCAAATGTATCTTATCTATAGGTGGTAAAACTGGTTTGGAAATTCAGTGTGGGTGGTATTAGTGTGCATACATGCTCATCCCCATGCAGGAAATCCTTAACAGAATGTTATCATCCTTATAGCATAAGTATTGAAAATAAGGCACAAGTGTTACATACTTATATTTGATAGCTTTTGTGGAAAACTGATACAGAGTTGGACAACTATACTGGAAGCTTAAAGAATTCAACTAATTTTGTTTCCATACCACCTGATGAGAGCTCTGAGATATGACAGATGGATACAATTCAAGGCTCCGAGATTAGTAGATCAATTCTCATGTTTAGTGTTCTACTATTAGCTTAGTTTTGCTATATTTTCTTTCTTTTTCCACTTTATTATGCTCTCTAATTACTTGGATGGTTTTGCTTGTACAAATATTTTTTATTTAATAAATTCTCATCACCTTGTGATGGTTTTGCAAAAAAAAATAAAGACTTAAATTGACTTGCTTTATTATTCCGCATTGAATTCTTTAACTATTTTGGGTTAAATGGTTGTAGTCTGCTTATTAACTCTTGGGAGTTAGTGCCACCGCAATTTGGTAAATTGAGTCATGACAAATTAGTATCAAAGGTTTAGGTTTAGGTTCACAGTCTCACAAGTACAAGAACAATGTCTAGTAGAGTTTTGTGAATCAGTATGATGAGTTTTGTATCTATCTTCGAGAGGCTATAGGAAATCTAGAAAAACTCTAATATTTCAGTCCTTATCATGAAATACTTGATTCTAATGGTTTTTAAGAGTTTCATTGTTTCATTCTCTCACAAATGGTGAAGACACGTTCGACTGCAGTTGAAGATTAGAAGCCTGCATCTATTCTCGTACTCATTGTCGGGATTGTTCCTCAAAGAAGAGGCAGGGGAAATTGTTGGTGTTAAGGTAGGGCTAGAGCCCTTCTTAATATGATAGCTAGAGGACAAACACTAGATGTTGCTCAAGCCCATGTAAGAGCATTGAGTTCAGACCTAGAGGAGGTTTCGGAAGAGGAGCCAGCTCAGGTGGATGAGACCATACCTGTCCAGGTACTAGAGGAATTCATTTCTACTCCTCTTATTCATGACACCCTGGAGCGTATTCTGAGCATATTTAAGGGTTGGGCTCAGGCAGGTGCACTGTTGGTTACTCCAGAGGGTTGCCAAACTAGAGTTGGGGTCAGACCCCCGATCATGTGGTTTTCATAGGGTATAATAAGCCAATGGAACAACCAGTTATTCTTATGACTCCTCAGTTTTTGGGTTTTTTAGCTCAGGGTATTGCTATTCGTCTAGTTGTTCAGCCTACCATGTTTGTTGATGAGCAGAAGAGGTGGAATAAGTTTGAGAAGATGAAGCCACCACAGTATGATGGGCATCCTAGCAATGATGCTTATGAGTTTATGTGAGTTGTCATGGGAGGTTGCACAGTTTGGGGTTGGTTACGTCTAATGATGTTGATTTTATAGTGTTTCAGATGATTGGCCTTGCAAAGAAGTAGTGGAGGGTGTTTTTTGAGCCTATGTTATTTGGTTCGCCTCCACTTACTTGGGATGAGTTCTGTAGAGTGTTTCTGGAGAAGTGGGTTCCCTATTTTTTTAGAGAGGAGAGGCGTGAGCAGTTTGATATGTTAGAGCAGGTTGGTATGTCTGTGACTGAGTACGAAATGAGGTTTCACTCCTTGTCTCGCCATGCTGTGACTATGTTGCTAAATGAGGCAGAGAGGATCTAGAAGTTTGTTAGTGATCTGTCGTACCACCTTCGAGTTGTAGCGATACATGTAGCAGCTTCGAGAGGTACTTTTCAAGTAGTGGTGGATTCAGCTAAGAGTGTTGAGTCTATTAGGCGTCAAGAGTTTGGGGATAGATCAGGCAAAAAGACCCGCAGCTCGGGCAGCTATGGGGTTACCTCATCTGGAGGTAGAGGCTATCATGGTAGGGGATATCGACCCCATTTTAATAGACTAGTTTAGGCAGCGATGTAGACTTTGACTGGTGGTTCTTCAGGTTGTGGTAGTTACAGCTCGGGATAGGGTTCCCTGAGTTCTTATTCATAACTTGGAGGTCGAGGGGGTCATTTCGACCATTCTAACTCTACTCAGCAGTTTATATCCTGTTGTAGATGTTATGAGTGTGGTGATATGGAACACTTTATGAGAGAATGACCGAAGACTTAGACAGGGTGGTCAACACTATGGTTCACAGGGTTTTGGATCTGAGGTAGCAGCACAGCCAACTAGAGGCGGTGCATAGAATGGTCGAGGTGGTTCACACTCAAGTAGAGGTGGTTCTCATTCAATATATGGTGGTGGTAGTGGAGGTTCTCAGGCCGTGGTAGTGGTCGCGGAGGTTCTCAGGCTTAGGTGGTCGTGCTCAATGCTATGAATTTCAAGGTAGACCAGAGGTAAAGGCCTCTGATGCAGTCATTACAGGTACTATTTCAATTTGTTGTTGGCCGACTATAGCATTATTTGATCCAAGCTCTACATACTCTTATGTGTCTACTTACTTTTCTTTGAGTCTGGGTATGATGTGTGAGTCACTTGACTTCCCTGTTAGTATTTCTACTCCTATTAGGATTATGAAGTAGTAGATTAGGTGTACCAATCCTGTGTTGTAACTTGATGGGGAATGACACTTAGGTTGATTTGATAATTCTAGATATGGTAGATTTCAACATTATTCTAAGCATGAATTGGTTTTCTCCTTATCATGCAATCTTGGATTGTCATGCCAAGATAGTTACATTAGCCATGCCAAGAATTCCTAGATTGTAGTGGAAGGGTTCTCCTAATCATACGCCGAAGAAGGTGGTATCTTATTTAAGGCAAGGAGGATAGTTAATAAAGGGTGTTTAGCTTATTTAGTGTATGTTTGGGATACTAGTGTTGATACGCCTCCCTTTGAGTTAGTGCCAGTAGTGAGGGAGTTTCCCGAGGTGTTTTTGACATATTTACCAGGTGTTCCACTATATTGTGATATTGATTTCTATATTAATTTGGAGCTGGGCACCAAACCCATTTCTATTTTTCCATGTAGATAGCGTTAACAGAGTTGAAGGAGCAATTACAGGACTTGTTGAGTAAGGGATTCATTAGACCTAGTATGTCACCGTGGGGTGCTTCGGTGTTGTCTGTGAAGAAGAAGGATGGTCTATGCAGATGTATATTGACTATTGATAGTTTAACAAGGTCACAATTAAGAACAAGTATCCCATTCACTGCATTGACGACCTATTTTATCAGCTTTAAAGTGCATCGGTCTTTTCTAAGATCGATTTGAGGTCCAGTTATCACCAGTTAAAGATTAGGGTGAAGAATATCCTTAAGACAGCTTTCAGGACCCGTTATGGTCATTATGAGTTATTGGCCATGTCTTTCGGGCTGACTAATTCCCTAGAAGTTTTCATGGATTTGATGAATGGTGTCTTTAGACCATACTTGTATTCTTTCGTGATTGTCTTCATCGATGATATATTAATCTACTCTTGGAGTAGGGAGGAGCACGAACAATATTTGAGGATTGTGCTAAGGATTCTGAAAGATAAACAAATTTATGCCAAGTTCTCAAAGTGTGAGTTCTAGGTTAGTTGTGTGGCATTTTGGGCCATGTGGTGACCAAAGATGGTATTATGGTGGTTCCCAAGAAGATTGAGCCAGTTCTTTATTGGGTTCTGAGATTCGGTGTCTTACTGGCTTTGCTAGTTACAATCGACTTTTGTAGAAGGGTTTTCATCTATTGCATCTCCCTTGACTATATTGACTCAAAAGAATGTACCTTTCTCGTTGTCGGATGAGTGCGAGGTGAGCTTTCAAAAGCTCAAGACTTTGTTGACTACAACTCCAAATTTGAATCTTCCCGTGGAGGGAGAGGGCTTTACTGTCTATTGTGATTCTTCACAAATTGGCCTTGGTTTTGTTTTGATACATAAAAGGAAAGTTATAGTTTATGCTTCAAGGTAGTTAAAGGTGCACGAGAAGAACTACCCAACTCATGACTTAGAGTTAGCGGTGGTAGTGTTTGCATAGAAGATTTGGAGGCATTACCTCTATGGTGTGCATTGTGTGAGGTGTTTACCGATCATCGGAGTCTTCAATATATTTTCAATCAGTGGGATCTCAATTTGAGATAGAGGAGATAGTTAGAGATGCTCAAGGATTATGATATGACTATTCTCTATCACCCAGGCAAGGCCAATATAGTGGCGGATACCTTGAGTCGAAAGGCGGTAAGTATGGCTAGCCTAGTATCATTGCAGGTTGGGGAGAGACCTTTCGCTATAGATGTTCAAACCTTGAAAAATAGTATGGTGAGACTTGATATTACTGAACCTAGAAGGCTTCTAGCTTGTGTGGAGGCACGGTCTTCATTAGTGGACCAAATTAGAGCTCAACAGTTCGATGATGCCAAATTGTGCAAAATTTGGGACAAAGTGTATAAAGGAAAGGCAAGAGAAGCAATTATTAATGATGATGGAGTGTTGAGTATCAAGAGTCGCATATGTGTTCCTCAAGTAGGGATTTGACTAAATTGATCATGGAGGAGGCTCATAGTTTGAGGTACTCTATTTATCCGGGGGTTACAAAGATGTATCAAAATATGAAACAACATTATTGGTGGTGTAGTATGAAGAGGGACATTGAAAGATTTGTATCTCAGTATTTGAGTTGTCAACAAGTGAAGTATGAGCACCAAAAGCCTGGTGGGCTTACTCAGAGGATGCCTATACATGAGTAGAAATAGGAGCGGATTGCTATGTATTTTGTGGTAGGGTTACCACGGACTTTATAGAAGTTTGATGCCATTTAGGTAATTATGGATGGGTTGACAAAGTCGGATCACTTTGTACCAGTTTAGACTACTTGTAATTTAGATAAGTTGGCTAGGATCTACATCTGAGAGATAGTTCGATTACATGGAGTTCCTATTTCTATCATTTTGGAACGAGGCACACAGTTTACATCCCACTTCTGGAGATCTATGTAGAAGGAGTTGGGTACTCGAGTAGACCTTAGTACATCATTTCACCCTCAGATGGATGGTCAGCCCGATCGGAATATCTAAGTTCTTAAGGATGTGTTGCGGGCCTGTATGATTGCTTTCGGTGGTCAATAGGATCAGTTCCTACCTTTTGGCTGAGTTTTTATACAAAAACAGTTATTCGAGCATTAAGATGGCATCATTTAAGGCCCTGTATTGTAGGAGGCGGCTTTCTCCTATTGGTTGGTTTAATGCATTTGAGGTGAGACCTTGGGGTACAAACTTGTTGCAGGATTCTTTGGACAAGGCCAAGTTGATTCAAGTGAGACTTATCACGGCTCAGAGTCGGCAAAAGAATTATGCAGATTGAAAGGTTCTTGACTTGGAGTTCATGGTTAGTTAGTAGGTTCTGTTGAAGGTTTCACCTATGAAGGGTGTGATGAGGTTTGAAATGAAGGGCAAATTGAGCCCTAGGTATATTGGTCATTCGAGATTATTCAGCATATTGGTGAGGTAGCCTATGAGTTGGCTTTGCCTCCTGGCTTTTCGGGATTCCATCTCGTGTTTCATATTTCTATGTTCAAGAAGTACCATTCGGATAGTTCTCATGTGATCCAATGGGATTCGGTACTGCTTGATCAACTTGACTTTTGGGGAAAAGCCAGTTGTCATTCTAGATAGACAGATTCGGAAGTTGAGGTCCAAGGAGATTGTTTGATAAAGGTTCAGTAGAGGCATTGTTTGGTCGAGGAGGCTACTTGGGAAATTGAGTCGAACATGCGGAGTGGATATCCCCAGCTTTTCAGTGATTCAGGTACTTTCTTTCTCATTTATGTTCGAAGACGAACATGTATTTTAAGTAGTGGATGATGTAACGACCTGTTAGGTCATTTTGGATATATTGCTAGTTTTCCTGCAAATAAACTTTCCCCTAGCCCTTTTTTAGTATATTTGACTTGTGGAGATGGATAATGCGATTCTCGAGGCAATTGTGTGAAATTAATGGAAGAAAACCTAAATTTGGAAATTCTAAGTTTAGTAGGTTAGATTAACAATTAACTTTTGGGAACACGTGCTCATAATCGAATTTTAATGGTTTTGTTAGATCTGAAACATGATTGTTGACTTAGATAGATGGTTGGGACAAGTCCCAAGTGATGTGGATGAGATTCGGATAAGAAAAGTGAATTTAGAAACTTTTTAAGTTAAAAGATGAGTGGTGGTTGGCTAAAGTCAAAATCGAGGGTAAATGAATCACTTTTGAAGTTTCATTGATTCTATTAGGTCTAGAATATCGTTTATGACTTAGTCGAGTCATTGGTTTAATTTTCGAGGGACTCGAGGGTATTTCGAACTCCTGGTTGGAATTCTATTCTTTTAATTGAATTGGAGTTCAGCATGGTCAACAACGGGTCAAGACGGCCTCGTATGATCATTTTAAGTGCGCGAGCAAATTTGTTGCATGTTTTAGGAGTGGTTTTCATATTTATTTTTTGTCCAGGAGGTCTTGGATGAGTTTCATGGGTTGAATCAAAGTTTGGATCAATATTTGAGGTTGTTGGTTTCTGATGTCTCGCAGTCGCGAGAATGGGATCGTACCGGCGAGGCCGCAACCTATGTTTGGTGGACCGCAGGTGCGAAGAGGGGAAAGCATTGGGCTAAGATGCACCAGCGTAGATGAGCTTGCACCTGCGTGGCTGATCCTGTGAGGAGATGGTCGCATCTGCGACTTTTGATATTTAAGTGGACCTCGCGGATGCAAGGAATTGTTCACAGATACGATCTCTCTAATGCTGGTAAAGGACCGCAGATACAAGGATCGCTAAACATATTGCATAAGTTCCCCATTTTGACTTTAGCTCATTTCATTCACATATTTAGGACTTGGAGATCGATCTAAAGAGATTTTTTAGGGATTTTGCAAGAATCTTCAAATTGGTAAGCTTATATTCATCCTATTTTGATTATATCTTCAATTATTAAAGTTTCCCATGCTAGAAATCATGATTTAGGATGAGGGTTTGTGAACCCTGGGTTGAAAATGGAGATTTCTTCAAATAAATCTTGGATTTGTTGTTGGATTGAGCTGATTTTTAGTATTTAGACTCCATAGACCTTGGGTAAACTAAAGTTTGGACTGTTTTCCTACTTTTTCCTTCGAGGCTCGTAATCCTATTTTGAGTCTTTCGAAACTTCCATATAACTATATGGGTGTCTAAGGAATCGTGTATTAACATACTATCATACTCATATTCCAGGCAAGTTGAGATCTTTGACCTTATTTAAAAAGTCGTGGTTGGTTAAATAAACTAAATAAGAGGGTTTAATGGGTATAATAAGGGAGTCGCGATACTTGTGAGGTGACGAGCACTTGTGTCGGATATTGGTGACATGTTATGAGTATTTGCGCCATTTAAATTGTATAGTTCAGTCTGAATGTCACGCTTTGGGCACTAGCAGATTGATAGTATGATCCTATGAATCTGTGATTAGGGCATGAAGCTCGTACTTTTCTGTCTCTATAATTATATGCCTATCATATTTGATATTGTGTGCTCATCACTCCAAAATACTGGTTAAAAAGTGGAAAAGAAGATAAAGATTGTAACATTATTGTGTAATTGGTTAAAGATTGGATCTTTATGGCCTATATTTATTAAATATTGAATCTTTATTGCATATCTTTGCTTCTTCTTGTTGCGCATGTCATATTCATGTCTCATATGGTATCTCATAATATTATATACTTCCAGATACATATGTGGATTCGAGTGGAAATGGTTCCAACTGGAGTGTTGCGTTGATATGAGCCCGAGTTGATAGAGACAGGTAATATGAGCCTAATAATGGCTAAGGAACCCGAATGTAAATGATTCCAGGTGGTATATGGACCTCGCGAGTCCCCCATGGGTCACGATTCATTAATGTTTGAACGTGTGTGTACCGATGATGGAAAGGTCTTGCATTGCATTTGCATACCATTTTATCTATTGTTTGTTGATTTATCTTCCTAAATCGCTTATCGATTAATTCTATCATGCTACTTAACTACTTGCAATGAATATGAACAATTATAGTATTCTTATACATAGGCTAAAATATTGTGTTTATGGATTATTTGTTATATCGGACTAATAGCGGTTAGTGTGGAAGTGGTATTCGTACGACCAACCCTCGTCTCTATTTTATCTAGGGTCGGTCGATGATGTTGCTGAGTACCCCTTGTTTATTGTACTCATGCTACACTTATTGCACCCTTTATGTGTGCAGATTTTGTTCCCAGTACTAGCAGAGCCAGAGACTGAGCATGTTGTTGATTCTGGAGGATTTGGGGTGAGCTACTAGCTTGATCTGTGGTACCGGATTCTCCATCTATTTTTCATTCTGCCTTTTCTATATCAAGACAACATATGTACTTGGATTATATTTTAGACTTGTATTTCTTTTAGTCGTTCTTGTACTAGTGACACCAGTCTGTTGGGGATTGGTAGTACTTGTTTTCCGTATTTTCTATATTATGAAACTTATTAAAGACTTAAATTGACTTGCTTTATTATTCTGCATCGAATTCTTAACTATTTTGGGTTAGATGGTTGTGGTGGCTTATTGACTCTTGGGAGTTAGTGCCATCACGGCTTGGTAAATTGGGTCGTGACACCATCAAAGGACAACATATCATCTTTACAGGTTCTATATAACCCATCCACATAACAAGTTGCAATAAGTGGAGGGTAAGTCTTACGTAGTTCAAGAAAACCATCATACTTGCTTGGTTCTACGACCTAGCCATCAAGCAGGCTGTAATGAATGGAAGTGAAGACCTAACATTCTAAGTAATCCCTTTTACTTAGTCTTACCGACTCAACGAGCATACAAACCTTGTTGAACTCAAGAGTGTACTACTGCGAGCTTACAAACCTCGTGTAGTGAGCTTTAATTGTATCAACACAAAGTTGTAGTGTTATAACAACATGGAGATGGTTCTAAGAGGGAATATTGTCAACATAGTAGCAAAGCTTATCGATGAGAAAAAATAGTCCAATCTTATCTTTTCTCTCTCTCTTTTTTTTCTCACACTATTTCAATTCTCTTTTATCCATACCTCTTTGTCGGTCGTAAATTATCCAATTATGTTTCATTTATTTTATGATTTTGTCATATTGAGTTAATTATTGGGAAAGTTGAAGGCTTTACTGTTGTCAAAAGTTGTTGGTTGTAACTTGTAATCGGGGTCTGATGTTAATAGTAGTACCTAACGCAATTATTCTTATTCTTTTGGATTGATCAAAGATGAAGGATTGATCTTTTAGTCAATTTTAAGTTCAAATTTTATCGAAATTCAAGCAAAACATGTTTAGAATTTTGATCCGAGTATAGGAGTGCAACTCTATTTCGTATTCACGGTTAATAAAGAATGTGTTGACTCTCTCTCTCCTCCCTCTAACTTACTCCCCCCCCCCAATGGTAACATCACCAACCCCCACCCTATCAACCCACTCATTCCCGACGGTAAGACCCTATCAGCGCCGCTCCGACCACTCACCGGCGGTGAAGGTAAGACCCCAACAGCACCGCTCCGACCACACATCGGCGGTGACAAAAAAACGTTTTTTTATTGTTGTTTTTTATTTATTTTTTTAAATTCATTTGTTTTTTGTTCCTTTGTTCTTTTTCTTATTCTTGTTCTTGTGTTCTTTTCTTCTAGATCTACGCAAGTACTCAATTTTTAGTGAAAACTCAAGTGAACAGTACTTTCGGTGCTGGTGAACAGTACCGATGAACAGTAATTTTCGCTGCCAAACAGGTTCGATTTAACTGGAGTTAATACTTCCGGTTGCCCATATCCATTCTGTCCTTAACCTTGTTGTTAAATTTTGTCGTTTCTTGTCTTTAGTTATAGCATTCTTGGCGTAGTGGTTTTACTTACCTCTAGATTCTTGTTAACTTGTGCTTGCACTTTGATCATTTCCTATTTTAGGGTAAACGTTTGAGTAGTTTATTATTTTATATTTGTTTTAGTGGCTTTGGTAACTGATGGTACACTAGGGTCATGTTCTCGGTTGGGGACGGGAGTGAGGGTTAAGGAGGTAAGTAGGGTAAGAGAGATGCTAGACTGAGAATTGAGTCTTGGAAAATTAGGACTTTAATGGGAAATTTCATAAAACTAGATAAGATTCTTAAAAAGATGAGGATTAATATAGCCTATGTCCAAGAGACCAAATGGGTAGGACCTAAGGCTAAGATGTAGAATGGAATAAGTTATGGTTCTCGGGTATGTCGAAGTATAGGAATGGGGTAGGCATTTTAGTAAACAGTGAGCTAAGGGATCAGGTGGTAGAGGTGAGGAGGGTAAATGACAAGATGATGACTATTAGGTTGGTAGTTAGAAGGTTCAATATGAACATTATTAGTGCTTATGCGCCACATGTGGGCTTGGAAGAGGAGGAGAAGAGACACTTTTGTGAGGATTTGGATAAAGTAGTGGGAGGTATATCACCCACTGAGAAGTTATTTGTATGAGGGGGTTTCAATGGACATATCGGGTTACTTCCAGGGGTTATGACGACGTGTATGGAGGCTTTAGACTCGGGGATAGGAAGGGCAGAGGCATCTCACTTTTGGAGCTCACTAGAGCTTGTGGGATGGTGATAGCCAATTCGAGGTTCCTGAAGAAGGAGGAACACTTGGTGACTTTCCGTAGTTTGGTGGCTAAGAATCAGATAGACATTTTGCTCTTTAGGAACGTTAAAAGGTCTTTATAAAGACTTCAAGGTTATTCTGAAGGAGGATTTTACAACCCGACATAAGATTTCGGTGATGGATTTGGAGATTAAGATGGAGAAGAAGAAGAAGGTTGTGGATGACAAGGTAAGAATCAAATGGGGGAGTTTGACCATGGCTAGTGCAAAATAGATGGGGAGAGGTTAATGGCCAAGAGGGCTTGGGGGAGTAGAGGGGATGCGACCGGTACGTGGGACATGATGGCCAGTTGCATTTGGGAGATAACTAGAGAAGTGCTGGGGCCTCGCGGGGTAACCGTGGTAGGGATTGAGGGGACTAGTGGTGGAATGGTAAATTCAAGAAAAGATGGAAGCAAAGAAAGCGGCGTATGTGAAATTTGTAGAAAGAAAGGATAAGGTGGAGAAGTGGACGAATACGGAACTATATAAGATGGCGAGGAATGAGGCAAATCTAGCAGTTACGGCAGTGAAAATGACGACTTTTGAAGGCATGTATATGGAATTAGAGGAGAAAGGTGGGGATAAGAAGTTGTACAGACTATCCAAGGCAAGGTAGAGGAGGGCCCGTGACTTGGATCACGTGAGGTACATCAAGGACGAGGATGGCAAAGTACTGGTGGAGGAAGCGGATGTGGCAGTCTTACTTTCATAAACTCTTGAACGAAAAAGGAGATGGAGACATTGTGTTGGGAAATCTAGAGTATTTTAGTAGGTACCGGGATTTTGGATATTGAAGAAGCATTAAGGTTGATGAGGTTAAGGGTGTTGTTCACAGGATGCACATGGGACGAGCGACCGGGCCTGATGAGATCCCAGTTGAATTTTGGAAGAGCGCAGGCAGGGCAGGTTTGTAGTGGCTGACTGAGTTATTTAATGTCATTTTTAAGACGACAAGAATGCCCGAAGAATGGAGGTGGAGTACAATGATTCCCTTGTACAAAAACAAAGGTGATATACAGAGTTGCAACAACTATAGGGTTATCAAGCTGCTGAGACACACTATGAAAGTTTGAGAAAGGGTCGTAGAGATGAAGGTGAGGAGAGGCGTGTCTATTTCTGAGAACCAGTTTGAATTCATGCCGGAGCGTTCGACTACTGAAGCCATTCATCTTATTAGGAGGTTGATGGAGCAGTATAGGGAGAGGAAGATAGAGTTACATATGGTTTTCATCGACCTCGAGAAGGCATACGACAAAGTCCCTAGGGAGGTTCTATAGAGATGTTTGGAGGTTAGAGGTGTACATGTGGTGTACACTAGGGCGATCAAGAATATGTATGCTGGAGCCAAGACTAGGGTACGGATAGTAGGAGGAGACTCGGAGCACTTCCCAATGATGATGGGGTTGTACCAGGGATCAACTCTTAGCCTATTCCTATTTGCCTTAGTGATGCACAGTCTAACACGACAAATCCAATTAGAGGTACCATGGTGTATGTTATTCACAGATGACATAGTCCTGATTGATGAGACTCGCAGCGGAGTGAACGCCAAGCTGGAGGTTTAGAGACAGACTCTAGAGTCTAAAGGGTTCAGGTTGAGTAGGACCAAGATAGAATATTTGGAGTGCAAGTTCGGCAATGGGAGCGACCATGAGACAAGCGTGGAGGTGAGGCTTGGTACTTATGTCATTCCAAAGAAAGGAAGCTTCAAGTACCTAGGGTATATCATCCAAGGGAATGGAGAGATTTATGACGATATCACACATCGTATTGGGGCAGGGTGGATGAAATAGAGGCTCGCATCAGGAGTTTTGTGCGACAAAAATGTGCCACCAAAACTTAAAGGCAAGTTCTATAGGGTGGTGGTTAGACCGACTATGTTGTATGGGGTAGAGTGTTTGCCAGTCAAGACTTCGCACATACAAAAGATAAAAGTTGCAGAAATGAGGATGCTGAGATGGATGTGTAGGCATACAAGGAGAGATAGGATTAGAAATTATGATATTCGGTGGAGGATAAGATGCAGGAAGCGAGGTTGAGATGGTTTATGTGTAGAGGAGAGACAGATATGTCCCACTACGGAGGTGTGAGAGGTTGGCTATGGACTGGTTCTGGAAGGGTAGAGGTAGACCGAAGAAGTATTGGGGAGAGGTGATTAGATGGGATATGGCACAGGTGCAAGTTACTGAGGACATGACCTTAGATAAGGGGTTGTGGATGACACGGATTAGGGTAGTAGGTAGTCGAGCGTAGTCCTAGTTACGCTTACAAAATGATAGTTGTAGTGTTATTACTGTAGGCCCGATTAGCCTGTCACACTTATAGGCGCAGTATTGCTTTATAGTCCCCTGTAGTTTGATTTTTGTTGCTATATGTTCTTTAGTGTACTTTGCTTCTCTTATTTAGTTGTGTTACCTACTGCTTCCTTTTGTTAGAATGCGCTACCATGGCGTATTCGATTTTGTTATTAGTATGTTCATACTGCTTTAATTTCTTATCTGAGTCAGACCGCTTCTCTTGCTTTGCTTTGCTTTGCTTGTGATTATGATTTGTCTTGAGCCGAGTGTCTCTCAAAAATAGCCGATTTACCTACCAAGGTAGAGGTAAGGTCTGCATACACTCTACCCTTTCCGGACCCCACGTTGTGGAATTTCACTGGGTGTGTTATTATTGTTGTTGTTGTTGTTGTTGTAATAAAGCTTAAGGGGGAAGAAGTTGATTCATAACTGAAGATGAAGTAAGCTGGACATATAAAGTTATTTGAAGCTGATCCAGATCTAAAGATAAAGTAAGTTGGACACATTATTATTTGAAGTTATATATGAAGTTATTATGTGTTTTTCATCATTAAAAATGGGGAAATTGTTGAGTATCTACTGGCTCAATAATTATGGTATATGCATTTCAAGTTTTGATAATTTGATAAACAATGTGCCTAAGACAATCAACTAGAGAAATACGAAGGAAATCATTTGAAGAACTAGAAATCCCATTAGATCTCCAAAGGACTTAATAAAGCAGTCTCAACATACATGAAGAACTACTCAAAGGTCCTCACTGGAGACTTTCATGTCGATTTAGAGAAAATGATATATTTACCGATTCCTATTCTATGAAGAGTTGGACTTCAGTTATGGTAATATTCTACAATATACCATAATTTGAATAACATAGAAATTAGCATTGAAGCATGATAAGGAAGACGACACACGTACAAGGAAGGAAAAGGAAGATCCAATTTTTACAAGGTTTGGTTTTCATGTACAACTAATTAAAATAAATCCAAAACCTTCAAGGATTCAAGAACTAAAGGTGGCAACAACTACTATATATACACAACACGAAGGAGCATTGAAAATCAACCACAAATCCAACATTACAACAAATTCCAAATACAGACAAGGGTGAGCGCAATCAACACCTTGATCTCAGAAAGAACCAACTGACCAACAAAGAACCCGACCTTATCAAGATTTATCCTTCTAGTTCTTTTGCTGTAATAGTTAGGTTTTGATTGTGGTTCCACTTATTTGCCTTTGCAAATATTGGTGATAAGTGTAGCTGGTGAAAATAGTTACTAGGATTATAGACATATTGTTTGAGGAACAGGTCCTTTAGGTTTGACAAGGAAGTTGTAAACCTATTATCACACCGGATTATAGTGAAAATTTGGTTAAATTCTATAAGTGATAGGTCGTGGTTTTTTACTCCCTTGAGCAAGGAGATTTCCACATAAAAGTTTTATGTATTATTTTATATATTACGCAACAAGTCCTTAGTATGCAAACTGCTTTAAGCATATGATTCTTGAAATGAATAGGAGTAGCCTGTTCCTAATAGGTCTGGCTGCCAGCTATAAAACAATATTAGTCAATCGCGGTTTTCCCAACCCTAGCTTACTAAACATCAATGAGGGCATGAGATTAAAACTTTCCCCAAGATCGCACAATGCTCTACAGTAACTTGTTTCTCGATAGTGATCTCAATAATGAAACTCCCAGGATCTTTCAGCTTAGTAGGCAACCTGTTGTGAATTCGAGATATGATACTCAGTGAATCATCTCTTTTTTGCTACATTGTCTTTGATATACTTAGCATATCTACGAATCCCCTATAATATGTCTACCAAGGGAACATTCTCATGCACCTGCTTAAGTAGATCAAGAAACTTCTTGTAAGTTGCCTCTTTTTTTGTTTTACCAACTATTGAGAGAAGAGAGGAGGTGGTTTGGAAACCGCAAGTTGTGTATGCTTCACCATGCGCTCATTTTCTACCCTCCTACCTTCAATAACATCATCTTCATTTACCTCTTTTTCAGCTTCAACCAGAGTTGCCTTCTTTGGAGCAAGTTCCTCCAATTCTCTTCCATTTCTGAGAGTGACTATATTATATGGCTTCGGATTAGGATCAGTATTACTTAGAAGGACCCCATGTGGTTTAGTATTTTGAGCACCTGCTATTTGACCCATCTGTCTCTCAAAGTTTCAAACATCTAACTCATGATTTTTCATTTCAACCTCCATCTTAGCTTGATTAGACAAAATCTTCTTCAACATCTCCTCTACACTGCTCGACTGAAAATTAACCCAAGTGCCCTAATTTTGTTGATAGTTCTGTTGTTGTCCCTATGTTCTATACTAGTTTTTATTCCCTTGATTTCCATCCCAAGAGAAGTTTGGGTTGTTTTTTCAAGCGAGGTTATACATGTTAACTTACCCATTCTGATTACCCTGGCCTCTGCTTGCATTTCTCATAAAACCGACTCTAGATTCGTCAGGAATATATTATTGGTGTGGCCCTCTCTTATAAGACTCACTTAGTCATTTTGAATTTTTTGCTTGCTTTTCGCCAAACTACCTTTCCCGTACTTCCTTGTAATGTCTTTCAGGATTTGTATTATGTTTATTGAATATCTTTGTATTATGTTTATTGATGACATTTTAGTGTATTCGTAGTCAGATGTGGAGCATGCTGATCAATTGCGAGCGGTGTTATAGACACTTCAAGATCATAAGTTATATGCCTTGTTTTCCAAATGCGGGTTCTGATTATATTCAGTGGCCATTCTTGGCCATATAGTTTTGGATGAGGGTATTAAAGTTGACAGTCAGATTATTGAAGATGTGAAGAATTGGCCGAGGCCTATTACTTCTACAGAAGTTCATAGTTTCTTGATCCTGGCAGGCTATTCTTAGAGGTTTATAAAAGGCTTCTATTCTATTTCTGCCCCCATTGACCAATCTGACTCATAAGGCAACTAAGTTTTAGTGGTCAGAGGTATGTGAGCAGAGTTTTCAGAAGTTGAAAGATAAGTTGACATCAACACCTATCTTGACACTCCCTGAAGACACTGATGGGTATGTTGTTTACTGTGATGCCTCCAGAGTTGTCTTGGGTTGTGTTTTGATGCAGTATAGCAAGGTTATCACAATTGCTTTGAGGTAGTTAGGAATCATAAGCGAAACTACGTAACTCATGATCTTGAAATAGCAGCGGTAGTGTTTGCCTTGAAGATATGGTGTCATTATCTATATAGGGTTCATGTTGATACTTTTATTGACCACAAGAGCCTTCAATATATGTTTCGATAGATGGAGTTGAGCTTGAGGCAGAGAAGGTGTTTGGAGTTATTGGAAGACTACGACGTTGACATTCTATATTATCCTGGCAAAGCTAATGTGGTAGCTAATGATCTGAGTCGTAATTCCATGGGTATTCTGAGTGGTGTCGCAGTAGAAAAGTTGCCTATAAATAAAGACATGTGTTAATTGGATAGTTTAAGCATTCGATTATTTGACTCAGGTAATGAGGGTGTTGTTCTCCAGAATATGGCAGGATCATCATTAATAGCTGAAGCAAAGGAGCGACAGTTTGAAGATCTTGAATTAATAAGAATAAAAGAAGGAATTCCGCACTAGAATAAACCAATACTAGAGCTTGGGAAGGATGGAGTTCTTATATATAGAGGTTGTTTGTGTGTACTTGATGTTGGGAGACTCAAAGAGAATATTATAGAAAAAGTGCATCAAACACGATATTTTGTTCATCTAGGGTCAACAAAGATGTACCACGACCTCAAAGCACTCTACTGGTGGAATGATCTGAAGACGAATGTTTCAGAATATAGAGCTCAATGTCCAAATTGTCAGAAAGTTAAGATTGAGCACCAGAAGCCCAGGGGACTTATTCAGAATATAGAATTTCTGACATGGAAATGGGAGATGATTAACATGGATTTCATCACAGGTTTTCCTCATTCACAATAGAAGTATAATTTTATTTGGGTAATTGTTGACAAATTGACAAAGTCTTCTCATTTCCTTCCAGTCAAGACTACCTATACCACCGAAGATTATGCCCAATTATATATAAGAAAAATAGTTTGCCTTCAGAGGTTCCAGTGTCTATTATATCTGATAGAGGTGCCCAATTTATAGGTAATTTCTGGAAGTCATTTCAAATAGGTTTGGGTACTCAAGTTAACCTTAGTATAGCTTTTGATCTACAAACCAACGGTCTGGCTGAGAGCACTATTCAGATGCTCGAAGACATGCTATGGGCTTGTGTATTAAACTTCAAATGTAGTTGGATGATCATTTACCGCTAATTGAGTTCTCTTATAATAATACCTATCATTCCTGCATCAAGATGGCTCCATATGAAGCCTTATATGGGTGAAAGTGTAGATCTCCGATTAACTGGTTTGAAGTGGGCGAAGCTGAGTTATTGGGTCACAATTTGGTTCAGCAAGCGGTAGAGAATGTGAAACTGATCTAGGAGAACTTATTGACTGCCTAGAGTCGACAAAAGACGTATTCAGATGTTCGATGTTGGGAATTAGAATTTACCGTTGGTGATTGGGTATTCTTGAAGGTATCACCTATGAAAGGTGTAATGCGATTCGACAAGAAGGCAAGTTTATTCCAAGATACATCAGGCATTACAAGATGTTTAGAGAATCGACCAAGTAGCGTATGAGCTTGAGTTACCTCCAAAGCTAGAGATAGTCCATCATGTGTTTCATGTATCGATGCTTCAAAATTGTATAGGAGATCCCTGTCGTATTACTCTTGTAGAGGATGTTCAAATTTCATAGGATTTATCTTACGAAGAGGTCCCAGTTGTAATTCTAGATCGTCATGTCTGGAAGTTGCGGACTAAAGAAGTAGCCTCCGTCAAAGTATTATGGTAAAACAATAATGTAGAAGAGATGATGTGGGAGGCAGAATAAGAGATGGAGTCTAGATATCCATATATTTTCCAAACCGAAGGTTTATAACGATAGTTGTGAGATAATTTCCTTTTATATTTACTTTATTCCAATAACCTTATCTTATGTTCCCCATTTGGGTGATTATCAAAATACAGAATTGAAAGACGCAGCTTAGACATTGGGATTCGATAATTGAGGTGAGCTATGATTTACTATATGACTATATGGATAAAGTGTATGGTCGTGTAAGGCCAATGTTGTGATATATGTTACATTGTGGGGCCCTATGAGGCAATAACTGTGTTTTCTGGATGCATGGCAGGTTAAGATAGTCCTATTTACAGATGAAACTCTTCCAAAATTTTCAGAGAAATCTAAGAGTTGGAATACTAAGATACGTCACCCCAACATTCGAGGACGAATGTTCTTAAGGGGGGAAGATGTTACACCATGTACTTTTGTGAGTGAGAATGTAGTTATTCGACTTGAGCCCAGGTAACTCGAGATCCTTTTTTAGGGTCACCTATGACTTAGATGGATTTTAAAAAGGTGTACAGAAGATTAGAGGTCATTTGGATTAAAGAAAATATCCCTCGATGAAGTTCGATGAAGTTAGCGTGATCGCTAAGCGTTTCGCATCGCGGAATCTATTCTACCTCGCGGATTTGGCCGCAGCTTAAGGCCACCACACTACCACCATATATGGTGGGACATGCGGCTGCAAATCACCATCTACGTCGCATATCTACCCGCACATATGAGGCAGTGGTGAGGTGCTTATTTAAGTCTAATTTGAGGCCTCACTTTTGTTAAGTCATTTTTTACCCCACCTACCCCCAAATGCTATCAAACACTGTCGAAATACTACTATCACATTAACGAACATTTCCATAAGCATAGGAGGTGATTTGCCCCTTGGTAGGTCTAGATCATCTTGAAATCTTCTTTTACTTATTGACTGAAGATTGGAGTTTCTTGGAGCGTAAAAGGACGCTTGTTGTGGAAGATGTCTTGGCTATTTTAAGGTAAGGTTTTGCTACTCCTAGATGTTCTCTAACTCCTCTTATCTTAGCTAGTTGAATTAGTAAAGATAACTTGTGAGAATTGAGATAAACTCTATGATAGAGGTATATTGATTGTTGGATTGTGTTGGTTAAGTTCTTGAGATATTTATGGCTGGATATGGTGGAGTATGATAGTTGTGATATTGGTCTTGTTGTAATTAATGAAGAGGAGTTGATAGTATCTTTGTGTCCATAAGAACAAAACATGAGAATTTTGCACTCCAAGTGTTCGATAGAATGTTGTAATAAATCAATCTTGTAACTATCGACTTGATCTTGATCCGAACTAACTCTATTATGTAAGACGTTAGTTGTAGAGCGGGTGAGACCTTGTAGGACTAATGTTGGTCAGACAACGAGGTATGTAAGGCTTACTTTTTCTTTCTTTTGGCATAATCTTAGCGAAAACATCACAAAATGAAATGTTCTTTAAGCAAATCTACTCTTGAAGGTTAGAAGTATAGTTGTTCTTGATCCTTGAAATGTTTCATGAACCTTATATGTCCCTTGCCGGGAGTAATTTCCGCATTATTATGATATCTGATGATTCTGAGCTTCTTGATGGTTTACGACGATTGATATGCATAGGCCGTTTGATAATAATATTTCCCCATAGTGTGTCTTGTATATTTACGTAAATGTTTTTAATGAAAGCATGTATTTCATATGCCCACAGTGGCTTTCTGGGGTCCCAGGTTGTCTCTTTTCCTTACCCAACTTTTGTTACTATCTTTACTTATGTTTACCTGCGTTACTTATTCAGTACATTCTTTCGTAATAATGTCCCTTTGTTGGGGCAAAGTATTTCATGCCTGTAGGGGCAGATAGACATGCAGACGCTCCCCATAGTAGGTGACCTGATCCAGCTATTGATTGTCCCGCTCACTTCTTTCAGAGCTATCAAAGGGTGTTTGTTGGGTATGGTTTTGATGTATATATGTATTTTGAGTATGGCAGGCCCTAGCCCGACCTGTTGCTACTCCATGTTGTATTGAGAGGCTTGTAGACTTTCCTGTGTATGGTTGTCTTGTATGGCCTTGCTGATAGTTTGTTTATATGTATGGTGGTCTTGTCGGCCCTAGTTATGTATATATAAATGGATGGGTTGTCATCTGATTATAGGTTGATGTATAGTTATTGATCTAAAGCCTTGTCGGCCCAGATCCTGTTATATTTTTACTATATTCCATGACTGGTACGCTCAGGTCATTAAGGCATCGGGTGTCGGTCACACACCCCAAAGTTGGGGTATGACAGTCAACATCGGGTCAAGGCAACCTTTTTCAGGAATTTTGAGTATGCGAGCGAGTCCGGAGCATATTTTAGGACTGAAATGCATATTTGATTTGTATCCGGGAGGTTTAGAATGAGTTTCAGGGGTTGGTTCGAGCTTTGAAAGACATCAAAAATATCAGATCAGCTATCACCTAGTTTCTTTCATCGCGATTGTCACAACCCATTTCAGGCATTGTGGTGGCACCTACACATTCCCCACTGGTAGGCGAACCATTTCACAATAATAACATACAGAAATAAGAAATAGCGGAAATGACAAAAGACATTATAAAGGTTGTCTCATCATAAGATAAGTACATAAAACAAGTCTGATAATAAGTTATTACAACCCCTAAATATCTGATCAATAATACAAGAGCTCTAAAAAGCAGAATTAAGTCTGAATATTTGGAAATGTCTCTCGAACTCAAGTAAAGACATAAATAAAGAGAAGAGCATACATGGCATGCTCACCCCGAACACAAGAAATCCTTCAACTCACACTCAGCTTCGAAGTCCTGAACTAGTAGATGGCGTTGTATCTGCAGCCAAAATGAATGCAGCAAGTGAGTACACAATGTACCCCTGTAGGCATCATAGGCAGACAACGACATAAGATATGTAATAGAAATAAACATCAAGTTGACTCTCAAGTAGATCATATTCTGAGCAGTTCAATGAATCACATAAGTCACGTTGTTCATATAAGAGTTCAATAACCACCAGCCCAAATACTATGGAGTTAATCAATAAGATCCATTAATCATAAAGTCACCAAGTTCCAAGAACGATTCCAAATCACGTTACCAAACAACAAGTAATCAATGTGTAAATGAATGTATGATATGAATGCAAATGCAAGGTACTTTTTCACAACCCGGTATACACACGTTCACATTCTATGAACAGTGACCCATGAGGGACCTCCGCCTTCCATATACCACTCCTAGCCAATCAGAATTCAACACACGTATCTGGCTAGAACCCAAGCATAGTTTTGAGTCATATCAATTATTTCCATCATCTCAGTGTTTTAGCCATCTCATAAGAACATCATTACCTTTCCGATCTCATTGGACCCACAACATCTCCATACCACTCCACTTTCAATATCATCAGAATAACATGAGTGTATGAATACACAATAACAAGGCAAGTAATGAGGATGTATGAGATGCAATAAAATATAGGAGATAAATATCACATGCTTCATAAACTCAATAGCACGCAATTTCCATGTAGATCATTCTTTCATATCAGAGGCAATGTGATGAATGAACACACCAGTTATCAACAATGGAGACAAGCCCAAATAACAGCAGTCGGAATCAGCCTAAGGTTGATTCCCCAAATCACCCATCAACACAGTTCAACATCGGTACCCACCCAAGAGTTCATCACAGTCGTTAACGTGTGACCCCAAAACACACCCAATACCCTTCAATTATTATAATGACTACGCACATCTATCGAAATCTATAAAGATAAAGCATAGCCTACCTCAGATCCGAGCAGGAGCCACGAACCTCAATCCTCAACACAGGCCCAGCCCTTTCGAAGCGCCTCGTAATACTCATAGTCTAACACATAGATTCTACATTAATAAGTAATCTGACACAAATACAAGGACTTAGTCCTTTCAAAACATCTAAAGATTCACCCTAAATTGACCCCGAACCTACGGTAGCAAAATCGAAACTTTATTACTCGTAAAGCATGATATCATACTATAGAATCATATCCTTAAGTTAATTTGAAAACTATTCACGTTGGGACCCTCAGTTTCATGTTTAAGAAAAATCCCCAATTCAAACCCTAGGAATGGAATGTAAGTAGGCAAGGGGGCGGATGTAGCCAAGTGGATCAAGGCAGTGGATTGTGAATCCACTCCTGCGAGAGAACCAAAATCGCGCCTTCCCGAACCCGAGGTTACAGCTATTCCACGCGTCGTTCCCCCAATTTCAGAAAGGGTTTCAATATCAAATTAACCATCACAATATCATATTCTATCATTACCCAACACTACATTACAAAATCATAACAATATAACCTTAATCAATCCCTAAATCATGATTCATAGTCCATTATTCTATCATGAAACTGTGCTTTATCTTTCCCCATATTAGGAATTACACTAGGATTTAGAAGACTCAAATTATAATTAATTAATGAAAAGGGATGAAACTTTACCTCCAAGAAGAATAATGATGGATGACCCAAGAAATCCCTCTCCACCAAGCTCTAACCCAAAGAAAATGATTTGGGAAAGTGAAATCATTTTTTGGGTATTAAATTCATATTCTAGAAACAGCGATTCCGCTTCGGCAAAATAGAAGTTGCTAAGGTAGAGTCGCTTCAGTGTAAAAATGCCACCAAGACGGAACAACTTAAAATCCCGAATGGGCACAGGAGCAGAAACCACTCCGTAGAGGTAGATCACCTTTATGAGGAAATGTCTGCAAAAACGGAACAAATCCACACAAGGCCTGCATCAGAAAGCTAACCTCTGCAGAGGTGGACCCGCGGAAGCAGCCAGGACTCGCCGGTGCGGCACAGCAGAAACGAACAACTAGGAAACTTAGCCAATTTTGTACCAAACATCTGAAACACTCCTGAGACCCCCCAGATACAAACTAAACATGCTACCCCAAGGTAAATGGTTCTAAAAACTCACTAGCGCACTCGGATTTCCTATACGACCGAGCTACTTTTCTATGAAATCACCCAAAACATCCAAATTTCACAAATTTACAAGAAGAGTCATAAAATACATTTGATTACCTCATAAAGCAAACCAATGACTTAACTAAGTCATAAATGACCCTTCGGAACTACCGAAAGCGAGGAAACGCGGAAACAAACCCATATACCCAAAAGTCAACTTTTGATCAAATTTATAATTTCTAAAATCTTCATTTTGGGCTTTTTTACAAAAAATTACAAAGGTACCTCGGAATTCGTACTACCCATCCCCGCGCATCACAAACCCCAGACAGAGTCTATGGGAAGGGTAATTTAGTCAAATAAGGGTCCTTAACTAAAATGACCAGACAGGTCGTTACACGATCACGAGAGGGGGGCCTACGATTGCAATGAGGTATCATGCGTGTGGTCGCTATCGCGCCTTGGTGGCTCGTGATCGGGCAGAGCAAAAGTTGGGCCGGATCAGGTAGTTTTTTGTGATCGCGACTGGCTGGCCTCGCAATCGCGAAGGCCATTTGTTACCTGGGCAGAATCTTAAAACCCTTATTTCAAACTTCATCTTTCTAAGCACATTTGGAGAGCTATGGAGCTTGAATTTAAGTGATTCCAAGTGCTATTTTTATATTCATCATTGGGGTAAGATCTTAACTCTAATCTAAGCATTTATTTATGTTTCCATTCATTATTTAGTGATTCCTCCCATGATTTAGAATATAGAAATAAGGGTTCTCTCTATGGACATGGGTTTAGTGTTCTTGGTCAAATTGAAATGTCAATTTGTGATTAGAACGTCAGGATTTTTAGGATTATAACTGTTTAGACTATGGATAAGATGAAGTTAAGTTGAAATTACCGTTTTGACCTTAAGGGCTTTGGATGGGATTTTGGATTAACTTTTTAGACTCGAATCTTTTATACGGCAATATGGGTATCGTTAGCTTCATATTCTAATGTAGATATTTGAATAGAGTGGGGTATTTCAAAGGCTCTGATTAAATAGAATGTCACGGAGTGACTCTTCATCTTCGGATTCAGGCAAGTTGAGACTTACTAGACCCTTTATATAGTGTTATGTGTTGGTTTAAGTAATTATGGGGTGTAATGGGAAACTGGGGGTCCCGTATTCGTGAGGTGACGGGCACCCCATCAGCCTGAACATGCTCATTAACTGGAACAACCTCTGGCTCTGGCCTTGAGCACTCGATGGTGCTCAACCTCAGGCTGGTGCTACAACTCGAGGTCTACCTCTACCTCTGCCCTGCCCCGTAAAGTGACCCTAGCAGCCGATGCAGGTGCAGGTGCGGGCTCCTGATCCCCATCTGTGGTCGAACGAATCCTTACCATCTGTGACAAAGAGTGAGACAAAAAGAGATTTAAAACTCAAAAAATTCAAGAACGCACGACAAGAATGATAGAAGTGAAATTTCCTAAATGGCATATAGCCTATCGAAGATAGGTACAGACGTCTTCGTATAGGCAGAACTCTACTAGACATTGCTCTTGTACTCATGAGACCAAGAAACCTAGTGCTCTGATGCCAAATTTGTCATGGCCTAAAATCTCCTTTGTACTGTGAGGGCACCTACCCAAACTCGTAGGCGAACCCTAAATCAAAACAAGTTTCAAATCAGAAAGTAAAAATAAAACAACCCAAATGTACTTAAATAGTCTTAATAACTTAAATAAGAATAATTCTAAGTCAAACTACTCCCCAAAATATGTAAATCATAAGTACAAGAGCTTGCTAAACTGAATACAAGTCTGAAAGCACTACATAATAATTTCCTGAAATGAAGCAAGACAGAAAGTAATGATAGGAAGAAGTCTGGTGCTGCGAGACCATCATCAGCTCATCCTAGACTCTAATGTATTCCTCAGTGATCAAAACAATCCCAACTTCTACTCGTACTCAGTTCTGAACCTGCACACAGACGGTGTAGCAAGTGTAGAGTGAGTACGAAAAGCACGTGTACCTAGCAGTATCGTTGACCGACCCTAATCTATAGCAATGACGACTGTTGGTACTTCTGATACTCACCTCCTTGCCTTGTTAGGATTGAGTTTCACAATTTATAAGCGTTCAAGCATTTAAGTTAAGAAATCCGCAATTCGACCAAATCATAAAGCTTTCTCTTTTCAAGTATAGTTATAAAGATTAAACCTTTTCAACAATCCAGCCAAGTATGATACGAAACATGGCAAACAAGTAAGGATGATATGCAATGCAAGTGATATGTATGTAATGCAATGACCATATGCACTAACATACACACACTCTTGGAGTAGATTTCATGTGACCCATGGGAGGACTCATAAGGTCCATATACTCACCCAGAATGTCAGATTTCCCATATCACATCGAGTATCAGACCATAGACTATAATATCATCATTATCATCACTCCATCCATGTAATATATCTAATATTCATTCCTCTATGGACCATTTCTCATATCTCATCAATCAGATGCCAATAATATCATGAATGAATGTAATGGATATATATACATCATGCAAATGCATATATTATGTTGGCATTGTTATGAATGGATTATTTCTTATCCACTATTTGGTTTGGTGTATTAGGAATAATACATTGCATAATATTTTTTAAAAATATAGTTGTTTACAAAATATCCTCTATATTATATGATGGACTTCAGGGATAATTATGTCTTTAACCATGTTTATACATGTAATAAAAAATCTTGTGTTGCTAATACCATTGTTTGCTATGCATTAATTATGCATAGGATAATACCAAATAAGATTTTACCTATGCTAATATTGATTATACATAGGTTGAAAAATGATACTAAACAAGAAATGTTGTGCATGTACATTCATTTTTTTTTATTTTATTGACGAAGGAACCCGCAGCCGCTACTCTCTCGATTGCGCACAGGGTAAATTCCGGACTGACGCAATAGCCTGCAAACCACGTCAGTCGATTAACCACACTTGATAAGCCCATGTACATTCGTTTTGTTTTCACATTGATGGTACTTTTTTGAATTTGATTCCAAAGATTTTTAAATTATCGTTAATTTTTTGTTTAATTAAAAAATAAAAAATCATTTTTAATATAATGAGAGAATATGATATATAAAAAAGGTGCACATTAATTTTCTCTCTCATGCTGTCGGCGCACGTTAGTTGAACGGCGCCGGGAGTGGGTACAATGGCGAGAGGACGGGGACAAGGTCGTGGCAGACCTAGGAAAATACCAATTACATCTTTTGGTAGCACAGTAAGAGCTCGGCTACCACCGGTGGAACGTAGTTCAAAAGTTAAAGATAAAACCCCAGCTCAGACGAAGAAGACAACCCATGATTCATCACCATCGACTTCTGGGGTAAAATATATAGCTAAAGTTGCAGATCCAGCCACTCCGGTGGCTGATGAAGTTAATCGTCGAACTCAACCTGCTGTTTCAACTATTGGTACCAATGGAACAATGATTCGCGAGGTGGGTAAGCAATCTAGGATGAGGAAATTGATGGAGGAGCTAAGAGACCATGGATCAATTTGTTTACTAAAAACAGAGCTACAATGAATGTTATGAAATTAAATTATATTCCCCCTCAAGTGATTAATAGTCAACCAGTAGGAAGTGGAGCAATGGAGTAGTGCTGGAATGGCTTATTTCATTGGAGATACTCTGGGATACAACATGCTGAGAATATATATGAATCAAAATTGGTCCAATGCTACCGAACCGGATTTATACTTGCATGATGATGGTTACTATGTAATTAAATTTCAATCTATTATATAAGGACCGTACACTATCAACAATAGGCCTATTATCCTCTAAGTCATGGACTAGAGATAGGGATGGCAACAGATAGGATCTGGACCGGATCCTACTAGATCTAAATCCGTTTTTTATATTTGAATCCATATTCGGATCCAGATCCATTGGGTTCATAAAAATCAGATCCAAATTCGGATTCATCGGATCCACCGGGTCCACGGATCGGATCTGGATCCATATCTAAAAATGCAGTGTCTATGTGTCCCTAGACAAGGGAGGGGGGCTGCCTCAATATAAATGCATTGGTATTCTGGAATATTAGAAGTGTAAATAAGAGGTATAAACAAAATGAACTTAGAAATTATATTGTTAGTAATAAAATAAAGCTGCCTGAAATTATAGAAACAAGGGTGAAGGAGAATAATTGCAAGAAGGTGCATGATAAGATTGCTTCACACTGGGGCTTATATACTAACTATCAAGAATCGAGGAATGAGATAATTTGGGTCTCATGGATACTTCTTTATATACAGTGAAGATGCTCAGAGCTGATCAACAAGAAATTCATTGTGAAGTAACTAGTAGAGCTGGAAGTTCTACTTGTTTGTTAACTGTTATCTATGGCTACAATACAATAGAGAAAAGTAAGGCACTATGAGAATCTCTTCACACAATAGCTCAAGGAATCACTACTCCCTGTCTATTATGTGGAGACTTCAATGTTGTTCTCCACCCTCAAGACAGGTTATGAGGTAATCCAATTTCATACACAAAACTTAAAAGATTTCTCAGATTGTATACATGATCTACACTTATCAAAGTTAAAATAGAAAGGGGAATATTACACTTGGACCAACAGGCAACATAGGGTTGATAGGGTGTGCAGTAGAATTGATAGGACATTGAGAAATCATGAATGAATGCTTACTTGGGGTCACATTCGCACTGAGTGTGCACTTCCAAACATATCTGATCATTCCCCTCACAATGGAGTCCTAAGTTACTTAGATTTTTTAAAGTCTAGGCAGACCACCCTCACTTTATTGACATGGTTAAGAAAGTATGGGGAGAATTCATAATGGTAACCACATGCATATCATCTGGAAGAAGTTGCATCAACTCAAACTTACACTCAAGAAGCTCAATGCTCAAGAATTTAAAGGCATTTTCCAAAATTGGACACTAAACAGGAACTACAATTCATTTAGGAGCATATGAGAATCCAGTATTCTGATACTTTACAGTATATGGAGAAAACGCTTTAGTGAATTTGAAAAAATGGTCTTTATTAGAGGAGAATACTTTGAAGCAAAAGTATAGAGCATAATGGGTCAAACTAAGTGATACAAACTCAAAGTACTTCACTGTTGTGATAAAATAAAGGGTACATAGGAAGCAGATATTGGAATTACAATCAGTGAGAAGTTCAACATAAACTGACGCAAAAGAAATCAGTCAGGAAATTGTTAATTTCTACAAGAACTTGATGGGCTTAAACAAAACTTCTCTTACAGCAGTTAGTAAGAAGGTCATAAGAAATCGACCAATTCTTTCCCAACAACAAAGAATTGATCTGTGTGGTGAAGTTAATGAGGAAGAAATTTACAAATGATTATGTTCCATTTGGGAAAGACAAGGCTCCTAGTGTGGATGATTAAAATGCATGCTTTTATAATAAGGCATGGCCAGTGATAAGAAAGGACATCATCAGAGTTGTTCAACAGTCTTCACTGTTAGTAAATTAACCAAATCTTTTAATTGCACTGTAATTACTTTAATCCCCAAAACAGCAAACCCTATAAACTGTTAAAGAATATAGACCAATTTCTTATTGCACTGTTATGTATAAGTTAATTGGAAAAGTGTTGGCTGCTAGAAAGGACTTAGACAACAGGGGATCCAATCTCCCCTTATTTGTTTGCAATTGCAATGAAGTATCTCAGCAGATTATTAACTTATCTCAAAGGGAATAAGCAGTTAAAATACCATCCCAAGTTTGGTAAGTTAGGAATAACTCATATGTGTTTTGCTGATGACCTCCTTCTATTTGCTATAGGGGACTTTACCTCAATTACAGCCTTGAACAACTGTTTTAATATATATTTTTTTCTTCTTCTTCTGGGCTGTAAGCTAATATGGGAAAGAGTTGTATATTTTGGGGGTGTTTCAAATCAAGTCAAGACCCTTATTCTTCAGCAACTTGGATATGCATAAGGTGAACTTCCTTTTACATACTTATACATTCTACTACCTACCAGAAAACTAAATTTAGTGCAATGGATCCCTCTTATTGAGAAAATTGTAGCTAGAATTACTTCTTGGACAGCTAAGAAATTATCACATGCTGAGGAGTCCAATTAGTTCTATCTGGAATACAAGCTTATTGCGCCCAACTGTTTGTTATTCCAACTAAGGTGTTGCAAGCCATTGATGCATATTGTAGATCCAAAATCTCCGGTCATGCACAAATACTATAACCAAAAAGTCTTTGGTTGTCACGATCCAATTTAAAAAGCCGTTATGGCACTAACTCCCACGAATCAGTAAGTCAACCACAATCCAATTATCCAAATTATAAAGGAAATCAATTGCGGAATAATAAAGTAAAATATTTTTTAGGACTTTAATGAAACCTTAATATAGAAAAATACAAAGAGTACAATAGTTTATCAAAATTTGGTGTTACTAGTACAAGAACTAACTAAGAAATACAAGTCTGGAAATATATCACTAAATACATAGTTGTCTGGAAATGACAGACAGAATAAGGAATAAGGAACATGAATTTGGTGCTACGGATCTGCCATGTAGCTCACCCCAAATCCTTTGAATAGCTCCTCGGCGGGCTGGATAGTCGCAAAGTCCACTAGAACTAGAAATAAATCCTGCACATGAAAAGGTGTAGTAAGTGTAGTGTGAGTACGGAAAACGTGTACTCAGAAATATCATCGACCGGCCCTATCTTAAATGGAGATGAGGGCTAGCCTTCCGATTACTACTACACCACTAACCGCCATTAGTCCATCATAATAATCGTAATTATAATTATACTTAAATCATGAGTCCAAGCCTATGTTATAGCATCTAGTTCCTCAAGTGGAGTCAAGTATTCACATAACCAAGTCAATAGAGTTCAAGCAACAATTTAGGCATCAATCAAACAAAATATAGCTAGAATGATATGAGATGCAAATGAAAATGCAAGGCCTTTATTTCTCATTACTGGTACGCACACGTTCAGATTCTATAAATCGTGACCCATGGAGAACTCGCGAGGTCCATATACCATCCGGAATCATTTTCCTTCGGATGTCTTAGTCAATCTTAACCTCTCAATCACATCACTTAGCCAAGTATAGGCTTACAAAACATGTCTATAGTCAATCGGGCTCATAAATATTTCATCACTCCATCCGAAAATATTTCCCTCGGACCCACATATGTATCAGCAAATGTGCATGCATGAGATACCATAAAAAGAATGAATATGACATGCATAATGATAAAAATCAAGGATATACAATAAAGATTCAATCTTTAATCAATATAGGTCATAAAGGTCCGACCTTTAGCCAATTCACAATAAAGACTCGGCCTTTATCTTCTTCACTTTTATATGAGCATGTAGAAGTGATGGAAATACACAATCATAGATAAGACAGGCAATTGATCATAGGACAAAAGGTACGGGCTTCATACCCCAATTACAGATCCATAGGATCGTACTATACTATTAGCTAGTGCCTAAAGCATGGCATTCACTATTCAATTTAAAGCACAAGTACCCATAGCATGTTACTGCGGTACCCGATACAAGTGCTCTTCACCTCATAAATAGCGGGACCCATTATTATCCCCATTACACCCTCTTAATTAGTTAATAAAACCAATCATGACACTTAAAATAAGGTACAAGATCTTAACTAGCCTGGAATAGGAGTCTGATAGTCATAATGAAGCCTTGCCCTTTCGTAATGACTCTAAATGGTCTAAATTTGTTCAAATATGGAGAGTACGTTAATACACGATTTTATAGACACCCATATTGCTATATGGAAGTTTCGAACCCAAAATGTCACACAAAGTAAGATTCCGTGCCTCAAGGGTAAAATTGTAATTTCTTGCAAAATTGGGTCCAATACAGTAAAAACAATATTGTATGGTTTAAACGACTTCAATGATATCCATATTGCTATACTTTAGTTCAGAATTCAAAAATGAACCCAAAAAGGTAACCCCGAGCCCTCAATGGCAAAACTAAAAATTTATTACAAAATTGGTTTACCCATTGCTTAATTAGACTAAATCCATAAACACCATTCAAAAATCTATCATGTTGATCCTCAAACCTATGATTTGCCACTTCTCAACTTTTGACTTCAAAACTCCAAGTTTCCCCAACTAAACACGGATAAAAATCATAACTAACTAAAATAATCATGGGAAAATATCAAAATAAAGGTTATAAATTTATCCCATCATTGATACGAGAACAACACTGCAAAAATTACCACAAACAGAGATCTAGAACTCAAGATATGATGAAAATACCAAATATTGCGGATCTGTCCAATTTAAACATTGTCTAGTCATTTTTCCTTCATCGCCTTCGCGGGGTACCTTCCCCTTCCCGAAGAGCAATTTTTCACGTTGACCACTCAACCCAAAAATCCTTCTTCGTGTTCGTGGGGCCTTCCAGCAATTATTTCCGATACTAAAATGAGCATAACTCCCTCATACGATGCCGAAATTTGACGATTCAAGTTGCTACAGCTCAAAATTTTTGATACGCATCAAATGGTTCAATCGAAACACAAATAAAAGGTCATTTTCTCAATATGTTATCTTTTATGACCAAAGAAATGATGTCCAAACTTCAAACACAAGCACGAAACAACTCAAATCCATCCGAAACTCATCGGAATCTCACAAAAACCTTGGCGACAAGTCCAAAATCATCATACAAACTTGTTGGAACTTTCAAGCCATCAACATGAGATCGTCTTGACTCGATGTTGACCGTGGTCATTTCTGATTCCTTAACTTAACTAGTTTCTCAATCATGACTCAAATCACACCCGAACCCTTCGGGAACCAAACCAATGACTCGACTAAGTCATAAATCACATTCCCGACCTAATGGAATCGGCGAAACTTTAAAAAACACTCATTTACCATTTGTGTTGACTTTGGTCAAACTTCTTCATTCTTAACTTAAGGATTTCAAAAATATCATTTTCCTTTCCCAAAACTCATCTGAAAGCCTCAGGAATCATGACATCATTCCCCACAAGTCATAAACATCAATATGAAGCTAATGGAACCAACAAATTTACAATCCGGGTCTTATTTCTTTCCGTGACCATCTTTTCTCCATCAATAAGAATATTAAATGATAGAACTGACTTAATTATCAAAAAACCAACAAAACGAACTCTAAAATTAGCTTCGTCAATTTCTACAAGTCATAAATAATATTTCAAATCTACGAAATCTTCATATCGCCAATAAGAGCACGTTTTCTCAAAAGAAATAATATATCCAACTAATTGAATGACGGAATTTCAAAAGTGAAACATTCTCCCAAGGTGAATCAAATGATATATGTTGACTTCAAATTTGGCAAGCAAGTCAAAATAATTATACGAAGCATATGGAATAGACAACACGCAAAACAGAGCATCGATTCTGAAAATGACAAACCGGGTCGTTACATTATCCACCATTAAACACACGTTCGTCCTCGAACGTAAAGAGAAGGAAGGTATTCGAACTATCAAAAAAATGGGGATATCTACACCGCATGTCTGACTTGATCTCTCAAGTAGCCTCCTTGACCAAACGATGCCTCTATTGAATCTTTATTGAAGCCCGCGATATCTTTGTATCTCAACTCCCAATCTGTCTATCTAAAATAGCAATTGACTCTTCTTCAAAAGTCAAGCTCTGATCGAGCAACACTGAAACCCATCAAATCACATACGAACCATACGAATGGTACTTCTTGAGCATAGAAATATAAACCACGGGGTGAACACCTGATAAAGGCAAAACTAACTCATAGACTACCTCACCAATACGCTGAACAATCTTGAATGGGCCAATATACCTAGGGTTAAACTTGCCCTTCTTTTCAAACCTCATCACACCCTTTATGGGTGAAACTTTCAATAGAACCTGCTCACCAATGAACCCCAAGTCACTAACCTTCTAATCCGCATAACTCTTTTGCCTACTCTGAGCTATGAAAAGCCTCTTTTGAATAAACTTAACCCTGTCCAACGAATCACGCAACAAATTTGTACCCTAAGGCCTAACCTTTAATGCATCAAACCTATGGAGAACGACACATCCTACCATACAATGCCTCTATCTCAATGCTAGAATGATAACTGATCATTGTAAGAAAACTATACCAAAAGAAAGAATCCATCATAATGACCACCAAGGTCAATCATATAAGGCCACAACATATCCCCAAGGACATAAATAGTATATTCGGGTTGACCATCTGTCTGAGGGTGTTGTACTAAGCCCATCCCGAGTACCCAACTTCTCCTACAAATACCTCCAGAAGTAGGATGTAAATTGCGTGCCTCTATCCGAAATGATATAAATAGGCATCCCATGCAGACGAACTATCTCCCGAATGTAAATTATGGCCAACTTCTCCGAATTATAAATAGTCTAAACCGAGACAAAGTGAGCTGACTTCATCAACCGATCCACAATCACCCAAATAGCATCAAACTTCCCAAGGTCCATGTTAATCCTACCACAAAGTCCATAGCAACTCACTTGCTCACTTAATCCGTCAAATCTTCCTTTAACTTAACCCAGTGGTGTGATCCTTAAACATTTTATCCGGCTTCACTTGAAATACCTGATTTCGATTATAACCATAACTTTAAATGTATTTGATTGATTCCACAGTTATCATCATAGTCGCCACGATCCTTTAGCTGTAGCCACAACCCATTGCCCAACTTGTACTAGTAAAGTACTCTGATTCTACTTATCTTTCTTTCACACCTTTCAAAGCCATCTTTGGTACAAGGAATCCATAGAAAACATGTTGACACACACCGCAAGTCTAAATCATGACTCCCTTTTATTATAAAAGAATTTGTGCTTGTGTTGAGCTAATTCCAAGCATTTCCCATCAAAATCTGACTTATCCAAGACCGTTTAATTTTAAATCCCTTAATTTTATTTTGACGAGCTGAAACTACTGCGTCAATTCTCATCGTCCAATCCATTTTACTCATTCAAACAACATACTATGCGCATCATTTTAGTGATTATCTTGTTGTGCCAAATCCGTAAAAATCAACTAATCACCCAAAGACTTTTCATATCCATTTGTACCTCCTAAAAAACGTAACTAAGTATCCATGTAGACCATTAGAATTTGCACGTATAGTTGTCGTCAACAAAATATTATCAAATCTCCGTGTAAACTCCAAGCTCAGTAAACCTGCCATACCTCTATTCCGAACTAAAATCCATCAATTCTTTAGAAATGAGTTACTAGAATATCCGTAAATATTTTTGGTAAAATAACCGCAAGCCACCCAGCTTTAAATGAACAAACCTGACCCGGTAAAAAATGCATCATTCCCTGAATGTCACCAATAATCACCCAAACGGTTTCCAAATATTTATACAAGTCTGCCATAAGTCTGTGGTGACCCATTCTAATCTGTTGTTCCTGAATACTCAACCTCGTGTTGTCGTTCCTAACCTCAAAAGCTAAAATTTTCCTAAGTCGTCAACCAAGTATCGATAAACTATACCTTATGACTTTAAATATTCATGAAATATAATTACATTGAAATCTCCTCCTTGTACTTTCGCTAAACTCATTCATCTCCTTGAACACTCCAACATAAGGCCTATGGCCCCATACTTAACCCTTCACCACTATAAAATCTCTAAGTATAATACCTTATTATACCTTAGCAATAGAAAAGTATCAAATCTTACAATCTATGTGTCTTACCACACACAATTACTATCAAGTCATTCATATTTGAAATACTCAACAATAATGTCTAACTATCACTTCTACATAATATACTACTACAAGCACAGTCTTACTTCAAAATTATGACTTCAACGTTCAATTGTAGAGATTTCTTCTTATCAATCAAATCTAGCTTTTCCATTCAAGGATGCCATAAAATTACCCATCTTTTTACTGCACAAGCTACCTCCTCATCAATCTTCAATCACAAAGTCATGTTCGCACTTTCCATTCACTAAGTCGAATTGTCCATAAACTTTATTCCTCAAGCATACTTATCACTTTTACACCCAATATGAATAATATAACATAACGTCACCATAACCCGTACATGATTCAAGTAGTCAAGCTACATCAAATTCAAGTCTTATGAACCTCAATACTCAAAAATCAATAGTAAGATGCCTTTATCTTAGTTCTTCAGTTTTCATATTCCATTCAAAAACATTTTTATCATCATCAACTGAAAATCAATCAAACCCACATGTGGGGTGAATCGAAATACCATACCTCCTTTAAAATAGCTAAGTCAATCATGGAGGTAGTAGTCAACCACGATCTTGAGTGTCTGAAAGTTCCCTTGCCTCACTCGAACCTTAAAACTAAACATTCCTTTAGACAAACACATCACATATACAATATCCACATTTCTTCTCCAAATTAGATGAAAAAACTAATAACTCTTCAAGTAATTTAATCATCACACTCCTTCATCGGTAGAGTTATTTCTATTAGTTGGTTACTGTTTACCCTAGAAGCCAACAACGTAGTCAAACTTACCTATCAATTTATGTTTCCTTAGCACTCACTTCATAAACAAAGTAGTCTCACAACACCAACAAGCTCATAGTTCAAAATGACTGCTTCTTATAACCATACCCCAAGATATCAAGTGAACCTTCAAACACGACATTTGCTAAAAGACTACACCCGACTATTCCCACAAGGTTCAATCATCCATAGTAACTTTCGCCTAACGAGCATATCCACCACTTGTGCTTGTCCTATAACTGAAAATGATCCATTTGAATTCCTTTAATTACATCCATATTTTGTCGAGTAACTGAAGACTTTTCACACGCACCCCAATAAAAAGTCATAATTCCTCATACCTTATCACAAAAGGTCATCTTTTAGGTTTATATGCTTTCCAAACTTCTCTTCATAGCCTCATCAATGATTCATTTTATCCAATAAACTTATTTATCTAAGTTTCCCTTTGTCTTCAGAATATTAGTACATGCCCCATCTCATTGCATCTCAAGAATCTTTATGTTATGCTGAAACCTCTTAGTGTAGTCTTCAAAGCCACAACACTCATCATCTGGTTAATCTACTAACTGTACCATTTAGAATTGTCAAATCTCTTCTTATCACTAGATATACCATAAATGCACTTTATCGACTTCCGACCCACTAACCGCTGAAACTTGGCTATCATGTAGTCATTTGCACCATCACTCTCATTTCCTAGGGATATCACCAACTAGAGAGTCTGAATCATAACTACACCCAACTGAGTTTCGAATAATAGCTGTAATATGAATCTAATCACGAGTCCTCATCATGATGACACATCTCTTACCATACCACACGACGTCACATCAAACCAACCGCTAATGTGCGAACCGATGACGTATCCTCACGATCAGTGAGAGATTGAAACATAGAAGTTTAGATCTTAAACTGAATCACATACGCACGATGAGGATTGAAAGAATGGAACTTTCCTAAGTGTCCCATAGCCTTTTGAAGATAAGTATAGATTTCTTTGTAAGTATCTGCAAGACTCTATTAGACATTGTTCTTGTATTTGTGAGACTAGTGAACTTAACGCTCTAGTACCAATTTGTCACTACCCGATTTAAAAAGTCGTGATGGAACTACCTCCCACGAGTCAGTAAGTCAACCACAATCCAATTATCCGAATTATAAAGGAAATCAAATGCAGAATAATAAAGTAAAATACTTTTTAGGACTTCAATGAAACCTTAATATAGAAAAATATGAAGAGTACAATAATTTCTCAAAACCTAGTGTCAGTAGTACAAGAACTAACTAAAACATACAAGTCTAGGAATATATCCCTAAATACATAGTTGTCTAGAAATGAAAAGACAGAAATAAGGAATAAGAAAGAATATTCTAGTCCGACGGATCTGCCATGTAGCTCACCCCAAATCCTTCGAATAGCTCCTTGGTGGGCTGGATAATCGCGAAGCCACTAGAACTAGGAATAAATCCTACACACAAAAAGGTATAGCAAGTGTAGTGTGAGTACGAGAAATAATGTGTACTCAACAGCATCATCAGCCGACCCTATCTTAAATGAAGACGAGGTCTAGCCTTCCGATTACTACTACAACACTAACCACCATTAGTCCATCATAATAATTGTAATTATAAGTACACTTAAATCATGAGTCCAAGCCTAGATTATAGCATCTAGTTCCTCAAGTCGGGTCAAGTATTCACATAATCAAGTCAATAGAGTTCAAGAAATAGTTAAGCCTCAATCAAACAAAATATAGATGGAATGATATGAGATTCAAATGAAAATTAAATGCACGACCTTTATTTCTTATCACAGGTACACACAAGTTAAAATATTATGAATCGTGACCCATGGGGGGCTCGCGAAGTCCATATACGATCCGAAATCATTTCCCTTCAAGTTCTTTAGCCAATATTAGGCTCTCAATCACATCACTTAGTCAAATGTAGGCTCACAAAACCTATCTCTAGCCAATCGGGCTCATAAATGTCGCATCACTCCGTTCGAAAACATTTCCCTCGGGCCCACATATGTATTAGCAAATGTGCATGCATGAGTTACCATATGAAGCATGAATATGACATGCATAATCATAAGAATCAAGGATATGTAATAAATATTCAATCTGTAAATCAATACTGGTCATAAAGGTTTGACCTTTAGCTAATTCACAATAAGGACTCAACCTTTAGCTTCTTCTTCACTTTTAAACGAGCACGTAGGAATGATGGAAATACACAATCATAGATAAGACAGGCAATTAATCATAAGACAGAAAGTACGGACTTCGTACCCCAATCACAGATCCATAGGACCATACTATACTATTAGCTAGTGCCCAAAGCATGACATTCACTATTTAATTTTAAGCACAAGTACCCATAACATGTCACCAGTACCCGATACAAGTGCTCGTCACCTCACAAGTATTGGGACCCCCTTATTATCTCCATTACACCATCTTACTTAGTTCATTAGACCAACCATGACGCTTAAAATAAGGTAAAAGATCTCAACTTTTATGGAATAGGAGTCTGATAGTCACAACGAAGTCTTGTCCTTTCGTAACGCCTCCAAATGATTCAAATCTATTTAAATATGGAAATTACATTAACACATAATTCTATAGACACCCATATTGCTATATGGAAGGTTCAAACCCAAAACATCACCCAAAGTAGGATTCCGAGCCTCGAATGGTAAAATTGTAATTTTATTGCAAAATCGGGTCCAATATAGTCAAAACAGTACTCTATCAGTTAAATGAGTTCAATGATACCCATACTGCTATACTTTAGTTCAGACCCAAAAACGAATCCAAAAAGGTAACCCCAAGCTCTCAAGGGTAAAACTAGAATTTAATTATAAAATTGGTTTACACATAGGTTAATTAGTCTAAATCCATAAAACTCATTCAAAAATCCATCATCTTGATCCTCAAATCCATGATTTATCACTTTTCAACTTTTGGATTCAATACCCCAATTTTCCCTAACCAAACAGGAATAAAAATGATAAATAACGAAAATAATCCTGGAGAAATATCAAAATAAAGGTTATATACTTACACCCTCGATGAGACGAGAACAAAACCGTGAAAATTACCTCAAACAGAGCTCTAGAACTCAAGATATGATGAAGATACCAAATATTTCAGATTTGTCCAATTTAAACATTATCCAGTCATTTTTCCTTCATCACCTTCGCGGGATACCTTCGCCTTCGTGAAGAGCAATATTTGTGTTGACCAGTCAACCCAAAAATCCTTCTTCGCATTCGAAGGGCTCTCCTCGCGTTTGCGAAGCACAAATTATCGCACCAGAAAATAATAATTTTTTCCGATACTGAAATGGCATAACTCCCTCATACGATATCGAAATTTGACGATTCAAGTTGCTACGGCTCAAAATTTTGGATACGCATCTAGTGGTTCAATCAAATCACAAACCAAATGTATTTTTGATAATATGTTACCCTTTATGGCCAAAGAAATAACGTCGAAGCTTCAAACATAAGCATGAAACAACTCAAATCCATCTGAAACTCATCGGAATCTCACCAAAACTTGCGGACAAGTACAAAACCATCATAACATATATTGGAACTTTCAGACCACCGATACGGGATCATCTTGATCCGATGTTAACCGTGGTCAACTCCAATTCCTTAACTAGTTTCTCGACCAATGACCCAAATCACACTCGAACCATTCGGTAATCAAACAATTGACTCGACTAAGTTAAAAATCACATTCCGAACCTAATGAAATCGATGAAACTTTGGAAAAGACTCATTTACCCGTGGTGTTGACTTTGGTTAAGCTTTTTCATTCTTAACTTAAAGATTTCCAAAATATTTGTTTTACCCAAAACTAACCCGAAAGCCTCGGGAATCATTCTACTATTCACAGCAAGTCATAAACATCAATGCGAAGTTAATGGAACCAACAAATTTATAATCCATCTCTTATTTCTTCCATTTACCATCGTTTCACCATCAATAGGCATATTAACTGTTAGAACCAGCTTAATTATAAAACAAAACTAACTAAATTATGACACCCCAACCTTGGGGGTGTGGCCGGCACCTAGTGCCCTAAGACCCGAGCGTACCAGTCATACAACGTAAGGACAATATCACAAGATTTGGGCCAACAAGGCATCTATAAGTGGTTATGTAACAACCTGCACGCAGAAAAGGAACCAACAACATCTATCTCTCTCTCTCTCTCTCTCTCTCTCTCTCTCTCTATCAAACACCATATGGAACACCGGGAAGGCCATACATGACATGTCTATACATGACCACTATCTATAAGCCTCTAAAGAGTACATGAACATCACCAAACCATATATATATATATATAAACATACCAATTCTAACTAACATCTTCGAAGCAAGGGGAGAGTTCTGACATTACCGTTGAGCTGAGATCCTACTGGAAATGAGCGTTTCTATACTTGTGGGCATGAAACGCAGCGCCCCAGAAATGGGACGTCAGTACGAATATTGTACTGAATATGTAAGACAAGAAAATGTAAATAGGTACCGCAATGGAAGGAATAATAAGGAGGAAACAACCTGTAACTCTAAATGCCACGAGGGACCATGATGTGCATAAGTATAATATAATCACGTATATAACGTTGTAGGCCTCAGTAGGCAGTATCATTTATATGGTGTATCGCGTATATAACGTCGTAGGCCTCTGTGGGAAATATCATATATGTATAGTATATCGCATATATAATGTCATAGGCCTCTGTATGGAATATCATATATGTATAGTATATCGCGTATATAGCGTCGTAGGCCTCTGCAAGAAATATCATCAATATTATATTTGTATAAGTTGCGTATATAACGACATAGGCCTCTAAGGGTAGTATAAATGCATAATATGTATATATGATGACCAACTGGAGTGCATGGAATACTTACTAATCCCTTCGGAGTGACATAATGTTGTTACACCTCCAGCTATCCTTATGTGGATTACATATTGTCTTTCATTTGCTTTTGAATCAGTGAGAGGGTTCATCTTTACTATCTTTAGATTTTTAGAGTAACACCAATAAACCTTGTTTTATCAATATGAAGATGATAGTGTCGAGAGTGAAACATACTTCTGATGGGAAACCTATAGGGTACAACAATCAATCAACATAATAGAATCTAAGTATCTTATTTACGATTAAGAATAACGCTCTTATTGGGGAGCATTTCGTGGTTGACATCGTTATATTGATCATGCCAAAAGAGTAGAAAGTAGGCCTTACATACCTTATTCACGAAGGTACAATATCCCACGAGTTCTCATACCTGCTCTAGACGGTTATCTAATCACACAAAGGGTTGGTGTCAATATCAAATTCATATTCTATAGGAAAGTTCATTTAAGATTTTTATCGAACAACTTATGTGCATAACTTCATAGGGTCATTTATGGTTTGAATTCAACATGTCTTAGCACAATAATCTTCATTCATACTCCTTATCCCTACAATGCTATCCATATCTTTACAACTCCATTTGGTAGCTTAAATCATGTAAAAATAGTCCACACAATAAAGCTTAGCTTATGTTCCGTAGTTACTAATTTCTCCAAGAATCTTCCAACAAAATTCAATCCAACACTTATATAAACTTAAGATTAGGCTAGGGTACAACTTTACTATCTTTTAGAGTAACACCAATAAACCTTATTTTATCAATACAAAGATGATAGTGTCAAGAGTGAAACATACTTCTGATGGGAAACCGATATGGTACAACAATCAATCAACAGAATAGAATCTAAGTATCTTATTAACGATTAAGAATAGATTTCTTATTGGGGAGCATTTCGTGGTTGACATCGTTATATTGATCATGCCAAAAGAGAAGAAAGTAGGTCTTACATACCTTATTCACAAAGGTACAATGTCCCACGAGTTCTCATACCTGCTACAGACGGTTATCTAATCACACAAAGGATTGGTGTCAATATCAAATTCATATTCTATAGGAAAGTTCATTTAAGTTTTTTATCGAATAACTTATGTGCATAACTTCATAGGGTCGTTTTCTAATGTTGCACTTAATTTGGTGATTAATACAAGTTATTTAGATTTAAAAAAAAAAAAAAGAGAATGTGATAAGAGTAAGATAGCTCTATGGTTGCACCTAAATTGGGTAATTACTAATTACTATGATTTCTTGTTTAGCTGTATATCATAAAAGATAACAGGTTTGACTATCTATTTTTTCAATGTGTTATAGTATTTTTTTGTAAGTATCTTTTTTAAGTATCTTCCATATTACAAACTACACCCCCAAAAAGGTTTTCACTTCAGAATTAATAGATTTGATGATTTACATGAGTATTTTGTTTGCAAAAGGGAAAATCATATTTAACATACTTTATTTTTCTATGTTGAAAGTTATATCTTTCCGCAAAGTTTCTTAATTTTTTTTTATTAGTAATAATTTTATTATTCGGTGATTTATATTTAGACTTTGTTGTTCTGAAAACTCGAGTGAAAAATAATCAAATGTACAATTTGACCTAATTTAAAAGGAAGACTTTATTTTATAGCGTAAGTAATGAATGATATCAATAAATATTATTAATTCTCCATGAATACATCTAATTATGAATATACAATTATTTCCATTATACCTTTTTAGTGTATGTTCATTCATTTGTTTTCACATTGATGATATTTTTTAATCTGATTTGAAAATCTTTTAAAATGAGTGTAGTTAATTTTTATTTAATTGAAAAATAACAAAATCATTCTTCGTTAAAGAGGCAATATGATAAAGAGTAATAATTTGGAAAGACTTGAGTATCAATATAGTGTTTTTTTCAAAGAATATTAATATAGATGGGAGCGGGTAAATTATTAGTAATAATCTTTGTAACACTAATTGACTATAAAAATCAAGTAATTGCACGGTTTTCCTTCAAATGGGTTGGTCTTTAATTTTTACCCTTCAAACTTGAACTTATGCCTATAAAAACATAAGTTCTTTTAAGGGAGCTGACATAATTTGTGGATATTATGATGTGTAATCTATGTCTCTATAGGCATAAATTCAATTTTGAAGGGCAAAAATTAAAGAACAACTCATTTGAAGGGCAAACATTAAAGACAACACAAAATAGGGACAAAAGTACAAATGACTAGATTCTAAGCCTCCTTCTATTTTCTTAACTTAAAATCCATTTAAAGAGTCACTTTAACAATCTTCAATTTATATTATAAATAAAAAAACAACTTCAGGGAAAAAGACAGTTTAATATCTTAAAAAATAAATTTAATGGGATATTAGCAATGAAATATAAATATCATTATGCTAGGATTAATTCTTTCTGTTTATTTATACTAGGGGTGCTTATTGGTTGATTCAGTATGGTTTTGTGTATTACATGTTCGATTTTATCAATTTTCGATTTATAAACATGCTAAATTGATAATTAAACCAATAAGATATTCGTTATCGGTTTTTGGTTAATCGATTTAGGGTCCTTAATAGTTCGGTTTTAAGTTTTATGATAAGAAAATGCTCTAATTTTTTTGCTTTGTCTTATTTTTATTTGTTCATATATACACTACATTCATGCATAAAAGTCTACACAAATTGCAAGCAGAAATAAATTCAAAAACGTTATTGCACAAACTTATTTTCTTTTGGTCTTGAAAGGCAGAGGGGCTCTCCCTAGTTTGAGGGAACTAAGGTGTCACGTGTGGAAATAGAGTTTTGGAATGAAAGTAAGCATTTAAGAAATAGGGTTTGTATTTAAAATATAAAATACAACAACAATATACCTAGTGAAATCTCACAATATGGGGTCCGAGGAGGATAAAGCGTACGCAGAACGTACTCATACCATGAAAGGTTGGGAGACTATTTCTGAAAGATCCTCGGCTCAAGAGAAAGCATGTCAAAAAGACGGTTAGATACGGACAAGCAATTCAAAGCAGTATGAAAGCAGAAATAGTGAAAATAAAAAAAGCTATGATAAAACTGTCTGAAAAAGGGCATTAGATAAATAAGATAATCAAAGTACAAGAGACAACATATAATATCGTAAATCGAACGGCAAGAAACTAAAGAGCAAAATTGCGACTACTCGTACAAAAGGATAAGCGGACTACCTACTAACCATAATACCCTAATACGCGTCCTCCATAACCCCCTATTTAAGATCATGTCATTGGTAAGCTGGAACTGCGTCATGTCCTGTCTAATCACCTCTCCCAAATACTTCTTCGGCTTACCTCTACCTCTCCTAAATCGTCCATAGCTAATCTCTCACACCTCCACATTAGGGCATTAGTGTCTCTCCTCTTCACGTGCCCAAACCATCTCAGTCTCGCCTCCCCCGTCTTGTCCTCCACCAATGCCACACCCACCTTGTCCGGATATTTTTATTCCTAATCCTATCTCTCCTAGTGTGCCCACACATCTATCGCAACATTCTCATTTCCACAACTTTCATCTTTTGAACGTGAGAGTTCTTAACTGACCACCACTTCACCCCATACAACAAAGTTGGTCTAACCACCACTTTGTAGAACTTGCCTTTAAGTTTTGGTGGAACCTTCTTAACACACAGTACTCCAGAAGCGAGCCTCCATTTCATCCACCCTGCACCAATACGATGTGTGACATTATCGTCAATATCCCCATTCTCTTGTATATTAGACCCAAGATACTTGAAACTTCCTTTCTTATGGATGACTTGGGTACCAAGCCTCACTTCCACGTCAACCTCATGCGATACGTCACTGAACTTGCTCTCCAAGTTCTCAATCTTGGTCCTACTCAACTTAAACCCTTTAGATTCTAGAGTTTGTCTGCAATCCTCTAACTTAACGTTGACTCCGCTGCGAGCTCATCAATCAAGACTTTGTCATCCGCGAATATGAAATCACTAATAATAATTTGGGATAAAAATATAATTTAAAATAATTTTATTGGGTTATCGGTTTAACCATACTAAAAGCTTAAAATTGAAAACAAAACCGATAGTTCAATAAAAAATTGGGGCAAGGATAAAACTAGTCATCCAACCCAAACTATTGACAGCCGGATGATCCAACTTTTTCTAAACCCATTTCAAGCCCTAAATTAATCCCAACTGCTAGCCAGTAATTATTTATGTAACTTCTTTTCAGCTTGAGTTTATTTTTGTGAACCAATTGGGACGAATGGGAGGGGTGGATTAGGAATTCCGCCATTGATGAAGTAATCTTTATCCAATGAGAATAATAAATCAATAAAAATGAAGTTTAATGGGGATATGAAAGAGAGAAAGAAGAAGAAAAAGGGAAGGGAAAGGAAATGAGAGAGAGGAAGTTATACGGGGAAAGAGAGAGAAGGAAGTTTGTTTTGACCTTTTATTTGTTTTTTATATTTTTAATAGAAGAAGAAATGGAAGTAGTAGTAGGGACAGAGTGTACAGTAGCCGGGAGAAAGGGAGAATAGGGTGAATTGCCAGGCCTTCAACGTGTCGGAGCACCGATCTACTGTAACATTTTACCACTTATTTCCTTCATAAAAGCTCCTCGAGTCCTTCCACCTACCATACTTATTCCATTCGTTCCAATTTATTTGATATAATTTGTAAATATTTTTTTTGTAATAATTTTATTTTTTTCTTTTTATCAATGATTTTTTTAGATTTTTTTTCCAGCACATATGTATAGAAACTGTATCGTTATAGTATAGAATATGTATAGAAAATATATCATATGTATATAAACGGTAATATTATTGTATATAATATGTATCCCTATAGAATATGTATAGAAATTGTATCATTGTTGTAAAGAATATGTATCAATACTGTAAATAAATTATATCATACATATATACATTGTATTATTGATGTATAAAATATATATCCGTACAGTATATGTATAGAAACTATATCATTATTGTATAAAATATGTATCAATACTGTATATGTATAGAAATTATATCATACATATAGAAACCGTATCATTATTGTATAGAATATGTATCCCTTTAGTACATGTCTAAAAAATGTATCATTATTATATAATTTATGTATAATAAATATAAAATCAACGTGTATTTACTAATTATATATACATTATATAATTATTATATAGTTTGTTTGTAATGTTAAATAATATAGGTATGTTTATGAAAAACATAAGAAAAAGAGAAATTCTCAAATAAAAAGAGAAATACTAATTTAATAAAAAGGGGCATTGACCACAAATTTGATATGATGTATGCGCCAAGATGGATGTGTGGGTATACAAGAAAGGATATAATTAGAAATGATGATATCCGGGACAGAGTGAGAGTGGCCTCGGTGGAGGATAAGATGCGGGAAGCAAGATTGAGATGGTTCGGGCACGTGTAGAGGAGAGACACAAATGTCCCAGTGCGGAGTTGTGAGAGGTTGACGGGTACATGAGGGGTAGATGTAGGCCAAAGAAGTATTGAGGAGAAGTGATTAGACGGGATATGACGAAGGTGCAACTCACTGAGGACATGACATTAGATAGTGAGTTATGGAGGACACAGATTATGGTAGAAGGGTAGTAGGTAGTCCAGCATAGTCCTACCTTCGCTTACAAATTGGTAGTTGTAATGTTAGTATTGTAGGCCCGCTTAACCTATCATACTAGTAGGCACAATAGTGTTTTATATTCCCGTGTCGTTTGATGTATGCTGCTATGTGTATTTTGTTTGTCTTATATACCTGCACTAGTTATTGCTTCTTTTTCAGAATTCGCTATCATAGCTTAGTCGCTTTGTTTGTCTTATTTTGCTTGTGCTTGTGCTTTGTTTTGAACCGAGTGTCTCTCGTAAATAGCCGCTCTACCTATCAAGGTAGATGTAAAGTCTGCGTACATTCTATCATCTCTAGACCTCACGTTGTGAAATTTCATTGGGTTTGTTGTTGTTGTATGCGCCAAGCGTGCTTTTGTGCATTGGTATGTTGGTCAAAAGTTTGATAGAGGAGATTACAATAATTAATAGAAATAGAGATGCGAGCAGGTAAGAAATTCCACGTAAGATACGACGATGATTCATTGATATTAGAGTCGGTTTGTTTAGTAGATGACTAGATGGAAACAAGTTAAGCCAATTTTGTTAGGCTATAGAATGCCAGTCTGTTTTTATGTTGCACTATTAAAAACTTAGTTTGTGGGTTGAATTATGCTGTTATTAAATGTGTTTATGCTGCACCATTTCTCTAAAAAAGAAAAAGAAAAAAGGGAGAAACAAGGTTTAGTGAATGCATAATTTTGGGATTGGGCCGATGGGCTATTCGCTGGAATTTGTTTGGGCCGAAGGTCTATTTCGCGGGATTAAGCTGAAAGTTTAGTCATTAAAATTTATGACAGCTTTTCTCTAATTTTTTTATAAAATTATTTAAAATCATTAACTCAATTATTACTCAATAGCAATGAACCAATAACAGTTTTTTCAATTTAATTTATCGTTGAATTCGGATTTTACAGCTGCCCGGGTTCTACTACCAGTAAAGGAAAAAAATAAAAAATATATGAAAATGAATAAATGAAGATGAAAGAGCTAGGAGCTAATAACGAAACAAGCTCTCGGCAAATATGCCTTTAATCTGAAGCAACCAAATAAAAAACAACTGAGATCTTGGCAATCAACAAAACTCCAATCAAGAAATATTGATCGAAGAGGTGAGATGTGGGAATCAATTTGCCTAACGGTGGCGGCGACGGCTGGTAACAATATCGGCAAAGTTCTACAGAAGAAGGGCACCCTCATTCTGCCTCCTTTATCTTTCAAGCTCAAGGTATATGCTAAAACTGTTCATTTTGGTGATTGGATTCAATTCTTTTTTCTGTTTCTTTGTTAACAAAGATATATCGTATATTCTGTATGGAAATGTGGTTCAAATGTCTGGTCATGAATTTGTTTCTTGGGTTGTAATGTGAATCTGTAAGTGCACTTACATTAGTTGGTCTTTACAGGGAGTCTTTTTTTTTTTTTTTTTTTTGGGGGGGGGGGGGGGGGAGGGTTAGAGATTTGTCTATCCAGAAAAAATGTAAAGATCCAACACCAGAGAACGCCTAATTTTGTTTTAAAGATTCTTGTAGCGGACCTCAGCTTGCAAAATCCAACCACTTCATTGCCCCCAACCATTTCTCGTACCTCTAATTGAAACGTAATACTCCATCCGTCCCAATTTATATGATGTAGTTTGACTGGACACGGTCGTTAAGCGTAAAAGGTAAAGTTTAAAGTTAACTTATTGCCAAATAAAAAAATATGTCATTCTTTTCGGGACTAACTAAAAAGAAAAGTATGTCATATAAATTGTCCCTTGGGACAGAGGGAGTAGTTTCATGTTCTTTCATCAATTGGTTATTCCTCTCCGTTCGTATCTCTTTTTTCCATTCTGGTCTCGATTAGTTCACAAGATTGAATGGCCAAGTCCCTCCCAACCCTCGATTCGATTGTTTTCCAAGAATGTTGAGTCGTGTATGTAAGCCATGTATCTGGGAGGAACTTAAATAAAAGAAGGGCTTTCGGTTTTTTTGCACCCCATTTTGGTCTTGCACCTCAACTAGTTTGGGGTTGAAGCATAGTTGTTGTGTTTGTGATGCTGGAATGTCATTTGTGTGATCGCTATTTGTGTAATTCTGATATGAGAGATTGCTTATCGCATACTCTGCCACATGTATTTTATGCTTTTATGTTTATATAAAGTGCTTTTGTATAGGATATGTAGAAAACATTAACAAGCAATGAAGTCGATCATCTACCTTTCTTTTCATATGAAAAAGATTTTTCTCTTTTAGTATGAATTTTTTCTCCCTAAGCGGGATTTCATAGTGCTGGTATAAAGTATAAACAACTGTGTGCAACAAATTTTTCAGTAGTCTTTTAAGTTGCCAAAGCTTTTGCCTAATTTGTAGTCAAAAGGTACCACTGAATACTACTTTCCTAGTTTCCTTACACTGCTTTGAAAGATATAAAAATTAATATCAGAAAACTAGCCACTACTTGGATATTTGATGATGGAATTGAAACTGAGGAACTTGCTGATATAAGTTGGTCATGGAAAAGTCTCCAAACATGAAAATCATAGAAAAGAAACCTTTACTAAGGCGTACTATCAGCGTTAAACCGTTTAGATAGGTGCAACCCCACACTGCCTATTCACTTTCTCTTGAAGAGGATGACGTTAAATGATAGAAATACTTAGCAGGTTATCAAAAAAAATGATAGATATAGTTAGCGAAGTATTATTGAGGAAACTTTATTAATAAATTAATTAGTGATCACGAATAGGACATCAGAAATTGTGTAACTAGTCACTAAACCTAAATTATAAGCATATATTTTAATGTTTTGACAAGTGAATCATAAGCATATCTTTGCGATTGACCAAGACATTTAGGATAGTTTTTGAACTTGATTGACATGCTGTGTCCTTGGAATTTATTTTTGAATTCCTCTGTCCATATAATTGTTATTTGCGCATTTATTTATTTTTCTTTTGTTACGTATATATATATATATATATATATGTGTGTGTGTGTGTGTGTGTGTGAGAGAGAGAGAGAGAGCTTTTTCTTCATTTCTTCATTTCTTCATTTCTTCATTTCTTCATTAGAAACCCTTTGCATGTAATGACTTAGGAGATTGTGGAACTTCTTACACTTTCTGCTTTGAATACCTATATTGACTTGCTATGATGTTGAATATTTGGTATCCGCTTATATCAATTTCGAATAAGACGGGTTCAGAGCCATTTGAAATTTGTTGAATTCTTGGTGCAGTTGAAATATCAACCTTCTTCCATAGTCTAAATAGGATTAGTTGAATTTTTCTTTTGGTAACTGAATCCTAAAGGTGGGTCTTAGTGCAACTGAGAAACACGTTGCTTATCTATTGGTCATCAGGTTCCAATTATTGGAACGAACCTCTTCGGTAAGGAGTAAGGCTGTCTAAATTTGCTTTCTCCCCTGCCCTCCTAGGCAGGAGCCTTCGGCACTGGGGCTTGCCTTTGTAACTGAAAATCCGTTGCTTCCCTTTTCAAAAGTCCATGCATATATACCCGTCCCTTTACCCTTCCCTACTCAAATACAAGACTTGGTCTACAGTAAGATTCCAACTTGCTACATGCGCTTGCCACACATTTCGTGCTGTATAACCTTTGTTACTTAACTAAAGCTTCGTTAGTAAGGAATAGCTGAACTTTTAATATGCATAGCTTCAACTTAGATGGAAAAGATGCATTATTTTGCTTTCATGTTTTAGATAAATTACTTCCTGCCATATTATTACATGAATAATGTGGCAAAATGGACTATGACGGAGAATACCTTTCTTAGTCATGATTTATGAGGTTCATCTCTTAATAAATCAATAGCTTGTCAGATTATAATGATTGGAAGGTTAGGAAATATGAAGTGAGGAGAAAGAAAATATTTTGTGAATGGATTGCTTGATTATTCACTCAAGCATGTTGAGGTTTTAATGTTGTTTATCAAGTGATCCAAAAATGGAAAGGAATGTAATTCTGATTCCTGATAAAAAACAATCACATGGACTCAAGATCTTTTCCATGGTTACAAAGGAATAGATGCTAGTCATATTCAAAATTTCCTAACAATTTTCTTAACACTCCCCCACAAGTTGAAATAAACATATTGTATGCACCTAACGTGCCCTAAATATGCTCAACTCTGGAGCCACATAAGAGATTTTTATACTAACTGATCATTTGAGTTGATGAGCCCTGTCACGATGCACCCCAATTCAATATTTTGTCAAATAAAATGACAATTTAACTTTTATATGCTTCGTTCTTTGGATTTGAAGCAATGTGTATTGCAACTTGATTGTCACATATCAACTTCATGGGCGCATCTCCACCACACCTCAATTCCTGGAGGAGTTGATTTAACCATGAAAGCTCACATGTCACTAAAGCCATTACTCGATATTTTGCTTCTACACTTGACCTAGCCACTACATCTTGCTTTTTTCTTTTCTAAGACATTATGTTTCCTTCATTTAGCACACAAACCTAAAGTGGACCATCTGTCTGAATGAAATCCTGGCTAGTTTGCATCAAAATATCCAACAATATTTCCATGGACACTATATTCATTAATAGACCCTGTCCAAGTGAAACTTTGATGTACCTTAGAATGCGAAACCACATTCCATTGATTGTCATATTCAGCTTGAAGAAACTGGCTAACCAAACTGACATCAAATCAACAATTGGGTGGAGTAGCCTAGGGTATAATAAACTCCTTTGGAAACCCTTACAGAACCAATGAGGGACAATGTATTCTTTAACTCTCTCCCCCACGTGTAAACCCAATTCTTTGGTTTACACGTGGACTAAAGATCTTTCTTTTGGCCCTTTTCTTATGGGGCCTAAAGTAGATGGAGATAGATTAGCTCAATAGGCTAATAAGTGGTCCTGGAGCAATGTCAAGGGCTTGATGTAGCAGATTTGGGAGAGAGAGAGAGAGAAAACCCAGAACAGCTCCATGGCTTGACTTGAGGTAGAGAACTGTAGAGTTAGAATAAGAGGACAGAGGGCGATTATGTGAACAGGCTCAATAAATTGTGAAGAAAAGAGAACAGGTATTTGGAAATGAATTGTATGATTATTCCCTCAAGCATGTTGGGATTTAAATATTGTTTACAAGTAATCTAAAATGGAAAAGAATGTAATTCTCTTCTCAAAAGAAGAAGGTAATTCTTATTCTTGGTCTCACCAATCACGTGTATTTTAAATCTTTTTCATATTTACAGGGTAATAAATACTTTCCATTTATAGTTTCCAATCAATATTCTTAATAAAAATACTTTTCTTGTGTATTATTTGGGTGGAAAATCTAGATGCAGCCAATAGCAGTTCTTTAGGCTTCTGTTCTTTTTTCATTTCCTTTGGCAACACTGCCATAGTGATGCGTAATTGAATCTAGAATGATAATTAAAAAAGTTTGTAAATCAAATGTCTTTAAGTGAATGGTAGTGGAGAACCATGAGGTCTCAGATTCAAAATACCAGCGGAGGCAAAAACACTAGGTGATTTTTTCCCATCTGTGCAGCGTTGGTGGATAGAGTATCCGGTACATGTGCTGGTGGAAGGTAGTAGGTACCTCGTGGAATTAGTCGAGGTGCGCGCAAGTTGGCCTGAACACCATGGTTATAGAAAAATATCATTAATTGAATGGTACTTATCAACCAAACAAAAAAGAGGAATGTCTTTTATTGAATGGTCATCGAGTGTGACTGCCGATTATTGTGAAATAGCTGTGAATGTTCTTATGGCTGGCTATATCTAGTATTACGCAGACATCATCTCTTTGTTGCTCTTCATGTTCTTTGTTATATCATGTTGGCCTCGCAGATGCTATCCTGCTTACCTTTATTTTTATGAACTCGGTACATTTCTTCTATGAAACACAACTACTTGGGAAGCTTCATGATTTCTGTCTACAGGTGATTAAAGCTTATGCTTTCAACAAGGCATGGATCTTTGGTTTACTTATGGATTTGTTTGGAGCACTCCTGATGTTGCGAGCACTATCTCTAGCTCCAGTAAGTGCATTTCCAGCAAGCTTTCTGTTATGCATGTTTTGGGAATTGAACTTGATAGTTTGAAACTAAATACATTATTAGAGAAAACCCTAAACATAATGTTTATTTCTTATATTGATAACTAGACGAATCCTTCTCACTTACCATTTCAATGATATACTCCAGGTATCGGTCATTCAACCAGTTTCTGGCTGTGGACTTGCTATACTTTCAGTATTTTCCCATTTTTATCTAAAGGAGATCATGAATGTTATTGATTGGATAGGAATTACCTTGGCGGGCATTGGCACCATAGGTAATGTAAGTTCCCTAATGCTTTGCATTTTCCTCTGTATTGCTAAGCATGGAGTTACTGGATTGATGGCCTTATGCGTACTAGTCATTGTTCCACGGAAGGAAGTAGTTGACAAGCGGATCATGCAGCCACACACCATATCTGGTCCATCAGGTTATCCTGGTTGGAGTTGGAGTGCTATTTTGTAGAGGATTGCTATTACTTGGTCTTTGCTTCTCATGATATTTGGCATCTAATCAATCTTCTGATCAATCTACCTTCCTTTTGTTCAAGCACCAATGCAGTTAATCTGTCTTATTTTCGGTTAACTTATAATTTGACTTGGGGACCTCATAGAAAAGCAAAGAGACTGGAATCTGATATAATGGAAGGTGAGGAAATTACCTGTACGGTTTTAAAAAATTTGGCTTGGTTCAAAGTTGATATAATTGTTCTGGAAGGTCTTCACGTCTTATTGGTTGTGAAAAGATCATCAGTTTGTTACTCTTTCAATTCCTTATGATGCTTTGGCTGACATGCTTCTAGTTGAACCAGTGGCTATATAGGCTCAGGTTCATTCCAATGTCCTCGAATTGAGTAATCAATATACTTCTGCTTTTCTGGGATGTGAAAAGGAAGCTCTAGCTCTCTATATGAAGCTAGATGAAAGAAAAGTCAGAAGCGGGGGGGGGGGGGGGGGGGGAGGGGAGTGTACTGTAAACTTATCAATGAAGGTCAAATTAATATCACGGAATGTCAGGGGACTTAACATGATTTCTAAAAGGAATCTTGTTTAGAGTCTAATTGAGAAACGGAGAGCAAACTTGTATTGTTTCTGGGAAACAAAATTAGAAAAAAGATGTGGATATTATTGCCAAGCAACTATGGGCTTGTAGATGGATGAGATTTGGATATCTTGAAGCTGAAGGTAGCAGTAGTGAAATTCTAATGTTATGGGATAGTAGAGTGTGGAAGGGGAGCTGATTGCAAAAAGCTGTTATTCAATTACCTATAGTTTTGAATCAGTGCAACAATCTTTTAAGTGGTGTCTAACAGGAGTATATGCACCACCATGCATCAGAAGGGAAAGGAAATTACGCTGGGAGGAGATTTCAGCATTCAGAGGTTTATGTGAGGGTCCATGGGTATCCTGTGGTGATTTCGGCACTAACAGGTTTATGCATGAAAGCAGGAAATGCAACAGGATCACTAATGCAATGACTGACTTCTCCGATAGAAGACATGGAGCTATCCGATCCACCATTGTATAGGGGGCAGATTTACCCGGTTCAGAGGGATCAATCACTATAGTGCAGCTAGGCTTGACAGATTCTTATTCTCAGTGGATTGGGAGGAAACTTCTAGGAGCTTAAAACAAAGGATATTGCCTAGGGTGAATTTCAGATCACACCCCACTATCTTTTGAGTGTAGAAACTGGGAACAAAATAGAGCTTTTAAATTTGATGGTCAGCGGTGGAGGGATTTAATGATCTATACAAAAATGGTGATCAGCTTTTGAGGTCTCTGGAAGGCTAAGATAATCAAAGAGTTGAAGTTTGATGGAAGAAAAAATCATGTTGCAAATCCATTTATATTTGTGTAGAGGACTTAACTTAAATGTAAAAAAGAACATACTAAAATAATTAAAAAGTAGGCAAAAACAGAAAATAAGTGCAAATATGATCTTAGAAGCTTCAGTTTTTTCTTTGGTGAAAATAGAATTTAAAAAATAAAAGCAAGCAAAATCAAAGGAGAACTGTGTTTCAGCCTTCTCTAGTACTAAGCAAATATAGATTCTCTCACCATAACATGGAGTTGATTCTCTTCTACCACATCTTTTGATGAACGTCGCTGGTAACTGAGCAATAACACAATGACAGTTCTTTGTGTTGATTATTTGATTAGCTTGATTCTAGGAGATTTTATCTCCTACCTTAATAATAGGAGATCTTATTCTATTTTATTTTATTTGATTGTAATCAGCATTGATTGTCTTTCCTAAATTAGAGATAGGACTTATTGTATAAATATTCTAGCTCATAGGTTGTACAGATATACTGAAATACAAGAAAACTTTCTTCTCAAAATTCTTCACTTTGACTTTGGAACAATGGTTTTGGCGCCAAAAGGCAAGAGTTTAGAGCATTTTTCCTTTCACATCTGACGAGAGATTTTGGAAAATAAGTGTGCCCTTTTCCTTCTTTCTATTACTGTTGTTTCCAGCCGTTAGATAAAACTTTTTCCCGTTAGTTTTTGGGGTTTTGTATAGCCAAGGACCAAAGCTGTCCACTTTTATTAACTTAAATGATGTTTTATATTCAGTTAATTATATATATATATATATATATATATATAGTGTTTGTACAAGATCAGCTTCCTGACTAAAAGGGCAGCCCGGTGCACTAAGCATGTGCGGGGTCCGGGGAAGGGCCAGACCACAAGGGTCTGTTGTACGCAGCCTTACCCTGCATTTCTGAGCTCTTCCTGACTGCCAAACGAAATTAGTAGCTAATGGAATCAATTGTTCTGTAACTTACTACATCTCTGTTCTTATGGAACCTTGTATCTATATACTGAAATGTTTCATTGGGATGTGAATATCAGAAAAACTTTAACTTACCACTTCTCTTTTCTCTGTTAGCTGTTGGTGCTGGAGGGGAGGAGCAGCAGGCCTCAGCTATCTCAATTTTTCATCTACCGTGGCTGGCATGTGCTGTTGCAATCTTGTTTGTAGGTATCTTATTCTATGCACAAAACAAGAACACTTTAAGTTAGTTGCTTGAGAAGGTTTTCCCTGGTGCTTTAAAGTTTGGAGTGATTAGGTGCTGAGTTCTTTTTGTATATCCGGTTCCTATATTGTTAATTTAAGAGAAAAGACGTCTGTCCTTTCAACGCCTGTGGTTTTCCTTAACCAAGCAATTGCAGTAAGTTGGCACCTAAAAAGCAGTTGAATAGATGGGATAGGGAGGATGAACCACTGATAGCACTTTGCAGCTGCTTCTTTCAGATTGATATACAAGTAGTTTGGCACGAAACTTTTTTCATGAAAAGCTTGTTTTGTCTAGCGTCAAATTTTATGCTCCTTGTGATTGCTAAAAAATGCAAAAATAATTGATTTATTTGATGAATTGAACATCTTCAAGCATTCCATAACACCATCATGTCCACTTCTTTCCCCCCTTTTTCCTACTAGTTTTTGTTGTTCTTTACATATTAAGAGTACTTTTATATTAACCTTTAAAATGAAAAGTGGCATAGTTTACCTTATCAAACAAAAAAAAAACCACTTGCAAATTACATTGAAGTCACCAATTGTTTATCATGTCAGCACTTCGAGTTCCTAGGTTTTTATTAAAGCCCTATATGTATGAAGAGAGTAACACCTCATAACTAATAACTTTGGTGGCTAATCAGGTTGAGGTGTATTTCAACGTCATTATCGTCATGGGTTTGCTTTTTTCTTAATTTCTGTCTTCTCTTCTTCCTTCTTATCTGTCTTTTTCATGTGTAACTGTTTTTTACCCTTCAACCAAAAGTGGTGGCTTAGATCCCGTCTATAGTTTACTTGAAACCAAAGAATGTCCGAAAGTTATCTAAGTGCTTAGGTAACTCTCTGAAGAACTCAATCTCAAACAGAAATTTAGTTTGTGCCTTAAATAGCGAACAACTGAAGATTGAGGTATGTAATGATAACACATATAAGTAGGTTCATTTAGTAATGATCCTTTTTCTTTACAAACGTCCTAGATGGTACAGTTGATCCAAGTAGTCAGGCCCTTTAGAGTTTTATGCTACTGAAATAGATGGTCATAAAAATTTAGGTCCAGTCCTGTCCTCTCAAACTCAAACATTCTGATCGTTTTTCCAACTTATGCCTATTTTAGGGACACAGGTTGTAGACATCTGTATGTAATACAAAATATATTTTGATGTCAGTTTCTTGGATAACTGGTCCTACATGAGAATGTATTTGACGAAGGGAGGAGATATTATCTATCTAAATTTAGTGAAGGAGACTGCTTGGTGCTGTCTGTTAATGCTCTTGTCGGAGACCGTTGTTACAGGCTCGTTGTTCTAATAGCTTTAGAAGAGAACAATTAACTTGGTTTGCCATGCCCACTGCGATGCTTAATAACTTTCTTCATTTTGTAAAATATTCACTTATACTCTTCAATGGATATATTTTACTTATGAAATATTCATTTGTACTTGTACTGTTCTATTTATGAAATATTCACGTATCGTTTAGCTAAGATGAAGGTGTATTTGAATTCTTTTGTACTTTTTGAATTCGATAATCTTATACTCTTCAATGGATATAGGTACTCCTTAATGGATGGCTCCGCATTTATAGACGCCAGCGAAGAGAACAAGAGCTGGTATGAGTTTTCCACTGAGCTCTTACATATGATGCTCTTGAACATGCCTGATGCCATATGCAAATTTTCCCCAATGCAGATGCAATATGAAGTAATCGAGGAAATTATTTATGGATTGGAATCCGGAATTTTGTTTGGGTACTACTTCTGGTCTTATACTTATCTTTTGCTTGTCTTGATTATAGGATCAGCTTATTTCTTGATTATTGCAGCTGGCCCTAAAATGCAGAAACCTCATACACTAGATTACCCTTTAACGACTGTCGCATTTATAGACGGAATTTGTATTGATGCATGCTAAATGAGAGTGGATTAGTACCAGACCCTTTTTATCACGGCTTATATCAGAACGAGTAGAGACTTATATTAGATATTATTTACAAAAACTACGCCTCAGTCCCAAACAAGTTGGGGTTGGCTATACGATTCTACACTTCTTCTTTAAGCTAATTTCGTATCATCATCATAGTAAAAAAAGGGATGAATAAGTTAATAATAATAATAATAATAATAATAACAACAACAATCATACCTATATGGATCTTTTTGTTCCATTGTGTCATATCTTTAGCTAAGTCTGCATTGATACTAAAGATTTGTAGGCCCTTCGAGACAAACTTCGTTCCGTGTGATTTTAAGGCTACATGGTCCCCTTTTAACACCTTCAATTAACATAGTTCCACACATAAGGACCGGTGCATCTGTATGTCAACGCAGAACATGTCCAAATCATCTCAAGGGACCTTCTCGCATCTTATCCTCAATGCATGCTGCTTACTAGAGGTGGCAAACGGGCGGGTCAGGTCGGATATGGCGGGTCGAAAATGGGTTAGCTGAAAACGGATAAAATATCTTACCCGCCCATATTTGATATGGACAAAAAATGAGTTAACCAACCAATCCATATTATCCATTGCTTCTTAAATTAGATGTGATTTTCTTTTCTTCAATCTGCCTTCTTCTCTTTCTTATCTTTTTTTGTCCTTTTCATTTCTTCCGATCAATTATGGTTCTTAGCTTTTGCTTTTATTTAATTTTAGGTACTTTTCATTGAGATTCTCCAGGGGAATAATTGTTTTCAGTACCTATGAAAAAACATGTTTTCAAATAAATCAAAATCTCATATGTTAGTACTTCTTTTAACAAATTTGACTAGGACAATGGAAAAATAAATTAAATATGCAAAATGTAGCAAACTAAATCTTAGATTTAATCAATCAAGAAAAAGGGACACATTGGTGTAAAAGAAATAAGTATTCCCAGATTACAAACATTTCTTCTTCTTTTTCTCTTTTTTAATAAGTGTACTTTTTAGGGGTCCTACTCCCTTACATACTTTAACGGGAGTGGATTTGGTACCACTGAATTATCCATATTTGATCCACTTTTGCAATGATCGGATATCCTACCCATCTTAAAATGGGTTGGGTTGGGTCGGGCGGATAATTGTAAATTTTAACCATTTTGTCACCCCTATCCCTGCATAACTAATTTTTGTATAACTACTCCCTGCATAATTTGTCTTTCAAATTCCATATGACCCTTGACAGTATAAAATGTTCTACAACTATTAGTATATTTTAGAGTAAATACATAAAATCCCCCCAAACTTGTCCCCAAAACTTACTTTAGCACTGTAACTTTACATGCATTTAAATACCCCCTAATCTCGTTCAAAGTGTAATTTATACCCCTTTGGAGGTGATTTTTCAAAGAAAGTGTGTGCACTTTCTTGAAAAAGAGTACAACAACAACATACACAGTGTAATCCCACACGGTGGGGTCTGAAGAGGGTAGAGTGTACGCAGACCTTACCCCTACCTTGGGAGGTAGGGAGGTTGTTTCCGAAATACCCTTGGCTCAAGAGAAAACAGGACAAAAAAGGTCAGATACGATTTGAAGAAAGTGAAGTAAAGCAAGTAGAGTGAAGTAAAGAGATTATGGCATAATACTATAGATAAGCATTAATGGAGAAATTTAACAGTAAATGCATCAACTGGTACGATAATCGGAGTACAAGAGATAGCAAATAGTAACAGAAAATCAAAGGACAAGAACCTACAAGGTAACACTACGCCTGCTAATATGGAAGGATACACGAGACTCGTACTACTACCTAACCCTCCATCCTAATCCGCGACCTCCACAACCTCCACAACCTCCTATCTAAGGTCATATCCTCAGTAAATTGCAACTGTGCCATGTCATGCCTAATAACTTCTCCCCAATACTTTTTTTCTTGAAAGAGCGTGAGAGAAAAAATGATGCTTGAAACTGACAAACATGTCCATATGTCATTTTCTAATTGGTCATTACACAAATAAATACACTTAATATTGAACATTTCCTTTCTTAATTTTTTTTATTTGTCCCTTTTTCTTTTCTCTTCTTCCCTCTTTCTCATGACTGATTTCAGGAACTCCCCAATCCTGCTATAGTGAATTGATTTATCGTTCCATATCTCAAAACATTGGTTTTCATCTTCTCTTTATCCATTCATTTTGACAGTAGAGCCTAGGGTTTTGAATTAGGGATTTTCTTTTCTGTGGAATTTATATTGAAGAGCATCGAACAATGCATTCGGTGCCTTCTATATTTGATCTCTTCACTCCACCTCATGCTGTATCTTTCTATGGTTTGTTGTGTTTTCATCGTCTGAAACACATGGAGATATTTGATTGGCGTTGTAGTCTTAGTTAACGTTTACTTTTAATCGTTGTCACCTTTTGTTGTTGTTCTTCATTGCCGGTTTTCCATTTGTTTAAGGGATTAATTCTGCTCTTTGCGGTTTCGTTTCCTGATATTTGTATCCAAATCTGTTGGTATAGTTCGTGATCTTTGTATTAACGAATTTCCCACGCGTTGAGGTTTTTTTAGAATGACGTTAGATGGAGTATTGATGAAACAACTCAGAGAGAGAACAATATATGATTGGGAAGAATGATGAAGACGATTTTGGCAGAGGTATCGCGATTGAAGAAATTTAGGGGTATTTGTTTGGAAATGGTTTGAATTTTAATTTGGGGTTGAGCTTTGTTTATTTTATTATTATTTTTGAAGTTTGGAATAATTTTGTTTTAAGAAAAATTCATTAATGACTTCGCCTCGTACGTGGCTCAACAACACCTAACTTTGATCTAGTTTGGGCAAGGCCGGGTTGAATAAAATTCACTTGAAAGTTGTTTAGGTGTGTACTTGAACGCTCATAAAGTTACAGTGCTAAAGTAAGTTTTGGGAACAAGTTTAGGGTGAATTTTATGTATTTTCTCTATATTTTAACTAGTTGTAACAAGCAATAATTTTTCTTGTTTTTTAGATTATTAATTCCATTTTTCATAAATAGTATTTCTTGTCACTCTATCTATCTCTATCCTATTTTATTTAGCACACTTTTCTTTTTAGTACGTCCAAAAAGAATGTCAATGTTCTTTATTTTTGAAATAATTTAACTTTAAAATGTTCATTTTACCCTTAATCACATTACTTTTTAGCTACAAAAATTTATATAACTTGTTGCAACTGTACACAAGTTTAAGAAAATCTTTCATTCATTCGTTCTTTCTTAAAATTCGTGTACAGTGAAACATCTCCATTTCACCCTTTACAGGCATGTCACGATCCAAATCACGGGTCATGATGGCACTTACACTATCCCACCGGTAGGTGAACTATCCCCAAGTTGTCAAATCACTTGAAAAGAAATGCGGAAAAGATAAGTACATTTAAAGTATCATCCAATAGTCTTAAATGTATATAGAAGTGTACGGAAAGAGAACTTAGTCATTACAACCCCAAACCTGGTATAACTCGTACAAGAGCTCTAAAAGAGTAATACAAGTCTCAATACCGAAATACACTGTCTGAATACTAAAATGATAGAATAAATAAAGATAGAGGGAGAATTGGGCAGCCAATCGGTTCACCACAACTCCAAATGCTGAAATCAAGCTCGCAGTGCTCCGCGAGACGTACTTGGATCTGGGATCGAATCTGCACCACAAAAGAGTGCAAAATGTGTAGTATGAGTACGAATCACTTGTACTCTGTAAGTATCATAGACTGACAACGAAGAGACAACGCATATAGAATCTAAAGACCGTCATACAACTCATATCCAATTGAGAATTTATTCCTTTAGGTTACGATAAAGAAAGTCATGGTTCATGTAGTAAACAGATAGGCATGTAGTCAATTAGATTAATTAAAGGAATGAATGATTGAATGGATGCAATGCATTTGGCCAATATAAACTCCGTACACACACGCTAGCGGTCATTCCGTCTAGTCATGATCGGTAGGGGACTTGCGTGGTCCATATACCCGGTGCGGCGTGCAACTCGATCCCATATATCTTCGAACTGTGTGAGCATAACTCTTACCTTTTTCCCGGTCTCAAAAGATTGAGACCACCTCATATCTCTTTCTATGACTCATTCCAATCAAGCAATATAAGTATGAGTGATCATATTATGCATGAAGTGTATGCAGACAATAGATATTCCATATTATGCCAAAACATCATACTGGTATGAAATGGATATGCGTTCATCATGCAATTGCATAATATCAATTCAATTTCCAAGATAGTTCCCTTTTCCATATTTTAAACGAGATGTGGGGTGATGATTGCATAATGAATCAACAATCACTATTATAAGTCAAACATGGCCATCAAGCCCACATAATCAACAACCATACCAAGCCGGTAACACTACCTCCAATGCCCAAAGGCTCACATGCAAATCCCCGTTAATATTTATATATTATATAGCATCTCCAATCAGAGTTTAAACAGAAATACGCCATAATACCTCGGAGCTGAGCAGGAGGCACGAACGTTCAATCCTGGGTCTTTCCCTCTGAAGTGCCTCCGAACGTACAAAGTCTATCAAATATAAATTCTACATTAGCACACGAGTCCGTAGACACCCATATCGCTAAACTAATATTCCGGACCCAAAAAGTTACCCAAAAAGGCAATCCCGAGTCCTGAAGGTCAAAATTGTGATTTCGTCACAAATCGGGTTCAATCTAGTCAAAATAGTACCCTACAAGGTTAAACGAGTCCAATGATACCCATATTGCTATACTTTAATTTGGAACTAAAAATGAACTAGAAAGGTAACCCCGAGCCCCTAAGGGCAAAACTAAAATTTTATTACAAAATCATTTTACTCATAACCCATAGGTTTTAAATTCAGAAAATAAAACCAAACCAACCATGAATCGACCTCTAATTCAAGAAATTTCCATTTCACAACTTTGGGGATCAAAACTCCAATTTGTACAACCCAAACACGGATAAAAACAATAACCAACGGAACTAATCATGGGAAAACACCAAATTAAGGTTAGATACCCCATTCAAAGACGAGAACAAGGCCGCGAAAATCATCTCAAACGGAGTTCTAGAACTCAAGATATGATGAAAGTACCAAATGGACGAAGTCTGATTTTTAACACAGGAGTTTTCGCATTTGCGGCCGGATTTCACATTTGCGACCAGGCCTCGCATTTGCGGACTCACCAGAAACTAGCCACAAATGTCTAAGCTAAAAAGACCATAACTCCCTCATACGACGTTGAAATTCGACGATTCTTGCGGCTATGGCTCACAAATTTTTATACTCATCTATCCCAACAGTCAAAACTCAAATCCAACATCAAATGAATATAATGCTACATCAAAACGTCGGAGGCATTCGACTTACGCCAATGATTCAAACACCAAAACTTGACAACGAAGTCCGAATTCAATTTCGAAAGTTCCTACAATTCACAAGTGACCCCGCATTAGTGACCAAAAGTTCGCATTTGCGAACAAACAAGTAACTAGCAACAACTGTCCGTGCTAAACCTACCCTAACTCCCTCATACGGCGTCGAAAATCGATGATTCTTATTGCTACGACTCACAAATTTTGATACGCATCTATCCCAATAATCAAAACTCAAATCCAACATCAAATGAATATAATGCTACATCAAAACATCGGAGGCATTCGACTTACGCCAACTATTCAAACACCAAAACTTGACCAAACAAAGTCCAAGTCCAATTTTAAAAGTTCCTACAAGTTACATATGATACATACAGAGCTAACGGAATCAACAAATTTTCAACCCGATTCTTATTTCTTCCCGTGACCATCTTTTCATTGTAAATAGGCATACTCAATGCTAAAACCAATGTTGTCAAAGGCGCGCTTAAACCGCGCTTAAGCCCTGAAGCGAGGCGCAAAACATGTTGAGCTCTTCGCCTCGCTTTATGTGCGCTTCGGTGTCGTCATCATGGTTCTAAGACATATTTTCCTTGCCAATGAGCTTAATCCTTGAAGATGCGACACTAAACAATTGATATTTTACTTTATCTTAATTTTTTTATTCATGCTTGTGATTATTAATCTTGGACTGCACATACATATTTGTATTTTTTTCTATTTGCACCTTTTTCGAATAAAGCCCACACTTTATTTGCACTTTGCGCTTAAACCCCCAAAGGACCTTAGAGCTTTTTTACGCTTTTCGCTTTTAATAACACTGGCTAAAATCGACTAAATTGTCAAAAACCAACCAAACAAACTCTAATTTTAGTTCCGTCAATTTCTACAAGTCATAAATAATATTACAAATCCAACGAAATCTTCACGTCGTCAATCAGATCACGTTTTCCCGAAATAAATAATTAATTCAAATAATTAAATAATAGGATTTCCAAAATGAAACCTTCACCTAAAGTGAATCAAATGATATCCGTTTGACTCAAAATTTTTCAAGTAAGTCAATAATTATTATGTAGCTTTTGGAATAGACGACATGCAAAATAGAGCATCGGTTCTCAAAACGACCGACCGGATTGTTACAAGGCATCTCCATGCAAGTCTATTTTGGTGCCCAATTGTAACACCCTCATTCATGTTACAACTTTCACGACCCAAAATCCGATAACTGTGATGGCACCTACTCTCAATCCCATACGTAAGCCAAATCAATTGTCAACCAATTCATTTATTTATACGACAAGTAAAGTGATAGCACAAAACTAACCCAAGTGAAGTATTTTACTCAAAAACAAAGTGCGGAAATACAATTACCACCCAAGACTGGTGTCATGTATACAAGAGCTATTAAGATTACTAATACAAGTCTGAATCGACAAAATACACTATCCGGAATGTAAAGAGACAAATATATAAAGGTAGAAAGGGGCTGGTGCTGCAAATCATCCAGACAACTCACCACTAGATCTCCCGAATCAACAACCTCAGACTCCGACCACTTCGCGGAACCCACTCGTATTTAGAATAGAATCTGCATCACAAGAGTGCAACAAGTGTACTATGAGTACAGAAAACACGTGTACTAAAAGTATATCTCATAGACCGACAACTAAAGAAGTAGTGACGAAGTATTAGGAAAAGCCTCTTTAACCTTTCCGGTTACCTCAACTCCGAACCAAACCATTTACCGGGTAAAGAATGTAAAAATACCAAGTAAGTCGCGTACTCAGGAAATTAGATAGTCAGAGAATCAAATAAACAGTCACTCAGGTAATTAGATAAGAAGTGAATAAATAAATGCAATGAAATGCAATATGCTCTCGTATACCCACAGAGCTCCACCGAACTGTATGGGAGATGTGTCCCATGGGGACCGCTAAGTCCATATACCACCCGGAATACTAGATCTTTCAGATCACATCAAGCAACCGACCTTAAGAGGCCGAAATATCATGCAAGTGACCTTATGAGGCCAAAATATCCATCAACCGACCATTTAGGCCTGGTAACCATCAGTTACCTTGAAATCCGGATCTCCCAGGTCATATAGATCCAAATCAATGCATATGTATGATACAACATATAAGAGAGTGAATATCTAAGTAATCCGGACTTAATAGCCAACAAGTTCAAGTAAGTTCATCAGTAATTCAGACTTTATAACCAACAAAGTTCAAGTAAGTTCATCAACATGTTTATCACAAGTGTACGAGATTCCTTAGAGTACCAAATACAATTAAACAGTCAATATAAGAAAGTAGCATTGAACAACTAATGCGCACATGCTTTGGCATTCTTGGGTCACGACCCACAAATACATCGTACACTATCACTCATATCATGGCACCGGTATTCGTATCAGTGCTCGTCACATCACGGATATGAGATCCCTTGTTACACCCTTACTGCTTATTATTAAGCTTATTTTTGTTAGATTTATTGAGAACATCCTTCAAACGAAGTGTAGAATTCTTAACATATCTCAAAGCCGAGCAAACGAACCCATGAAAATCGCTTTTCCTTTCGAGAGTACCTTTGAACGCTCCAGAACTATCAAATGCATAATCTACATGAGTATACGAGTTCGTAGACACCGCCAAAAGTCACCCCAAAAGCCAATCCCGAGCTCGAAGGTCAAAACTTTAATTTCGTCGCAAAATCAGGTTACCCATAGGTCCTAAATCTCAAAAAATCATCCAATTTCTTCCACGAATCAATACTCAAAACAAGGATTTACCATTTCCCAACTTTGGGGCTCAGAACCCCAATTTTTACGACCCAACACAAATAAAAATGATAACCAGCGGAAATAATCAGGAGGAAAAAGGTTAGATACTTGCCCCCTTTTCAAAACAAGAACACAATGAAAATCACCCAATTCCGAGCTCTAGAACTCCGAATATGCTAAAAAAACCAAAAATCCCGATCTGACATTTTTCTTCGTCGCTATTGCGGACACCCATCGCGATCGTGAAGATTAAACTTTGCGTTGAATTTTTTTCAACATGTGTGGAGTGACAAGTTGGTGAGTATCCGCCTGTAAAAAGAAAACTTAAGTAGGATTTAGTTTTTAATATATTTTACAACAACATAAAGTTTCTACTAAATATGTTTTCTGCAAATTTGAAAAAATAAAAATGTGTTTCTATGAAGCACTGCAACGGCTATAATCATATACTTGTCACCATTTAACTTTCAATAAATATTTGTATTCTTAAAAACTAACCATTAAATGGATTGCCTTTTTATGCATATTCAAATATTGTCGAAATTGATATTCGAAAATTCTTAGCTACTATAGTTAATTAATTTTTTACATCTTTTATTTAAAATGCTTGTTTGTTTCAATATTTTTGTACATCCATATTTTTTTTATAGAGATTGCATTATTATTATTTTTTACTTTCTTGATGACTAAAATTAGTAAGCAAGCACATTTGTTGTTACTCTATGATCATCTTTTATGGATATTACTTAAATTTTTCAACTAAATTATTCTCCTAATAACCAAAGTTTGACTCGAAAAAAATTGGTCAACATACAATCAGAGCCATAAACTTCACATATTTCGATTTAACTTTGTATCAAATCTGTCCTCATTTGATTTCATGCTAAAATTGCTAAAGGTGACAACTAAGAATCCTCTAATTCAAACTATTAAAAAGTTTACCGAATCTAAAAATTTTGCCCCTATAAATAGGAGCCAATCCTAGGCAAAGGAACACACCACAACAATAGAGCCATTTGATCCCATATCCAAACAAAACACATTTCTCCTCCTTTTCCTCTTTAGCGATGATCGGAAAGAAAGTGAAGCTTTCTTTGATTGAAAGTATCACTGATAGGAAAGACTCATACAAGAAAAGACAGAGTTCTTGAAAAAGGCTCAAGAACTCAACATCCATTGTGATATTGATATTGCTACCGTCGTTTATAGTGCTTACCACAATAAACTTGAGGTGTTTCCAAATCATGATGCTATTATCAATACCTTTACAAAGTTTAGGGAGCTGTTGGAGTTAGAGCAATCAAAACATGGTGACACTAGAAGAGTACACCAAGCAGAGGATTAAGAAGTTGGAGGAACAACTACGGAAGGTAAGGAAAGAGAATAGGGTGAAGGAGTTATTGTACTCCATGCATCTTGTTTGTTAACTCCTTCACCCTGTTCTTCTTCCTTACCTTCAGCTGTTGTTCCTCTAACTTCTTAATCCTCTGCTTGGTGAACTCTTATAGTGTCATCATGTTTTTTGATTGCTCCAACTCCGACAGCTCCCTAAGCTTTGTAAAGGTATTGATAACAACATCATGATTTGGAAACACCTCAGGTTCATTTTGGTAAGCACTGTAAACGCCCGTAGCAATATCAACATCACAAAGGGGGCTGAGTTCTTAAGCCTTTTTCAAGAACTGTTTCTGTCTTTTCTTGTATGAGGCTTTCCTCTCAGTGATACTTTCAATCAAGGCTTAAGTCATTGACGACCCCTTAAAGTTGTCCACAGAAGACACCTCAACTCAGATTTGTACCTATTGAAGTGTCCGTCTAGCGTCTGTTTTTTTTTCTCAAAGCCTGTTGTTTCATTCACTTATTAAATCTATGATCAATCTTTCTGTTATGTTTACTAGATCCTCTAATATTTATTTCTGCCTTTATTACTGTTGTTAGTGTGGTTTCCAAAAAATGATATTTTTGCTTCAAAAAGTCTAATATATATATATATATATCAGTTAAATTTAGCTACGAGCTTTCTACTGTAGACTAATAATAATTCATCAATCTAAAATTGATAATGAATTAAAACAATAAGAAGATTTATTATTCTCTTGGCTTTATTTATGTAAGAAATGCAAGCGGTCTGTTTTAAGTTAATTGTGATCTAGAATTGGTTTCAGCACTCCAAAACATAAAGTTGTATCCACACGTTTATGTTTTACTTTCATTTTCCCTTTTTTTTTGTTCTCCTTTCGCGAAGTTGAGAAATTCGTTCCACGTATGATGTCTGCTGGAAGAAATTAATGTATCCCCTGCATCAGAACTAGGCTTTTCTTCATTTGAAAGGCACAAATATTCAGAAAAAGATACCAAAAAAGGGGTGGGGGAAAGATGATAATATATTAGTAAGTGAAATTTGAACCGTGGCAATTAGTAATAGTCCAAATTTGGTGAAAATTAAACATAAATATATAGATACTCTAAGATTACCCAAGCATGTCGGCTATGGCTATAAAGTCATTGAATACATCAATATTGCGTATGTGCGGCCCAGAACATCTAAGGGCATCACATACATGTTATTGCCTCAAACTTCCGCGGCCTAAAAGGTCGTAATCCCTCTGTATGTACCTTATTGTAACTTGGAATTTTCATCATCACTCTTTTTCAATTTAAATAGAAGAAAATGACCCACAAAGATCTCTTGTATTTTACTTTCAAATATCTTACGTGTAAAAACAAAGATCTTTTGAAAGGTTTGACATAAAACTTTTAAAAATGTAATGGCCACAACCAATTGACCTAATCAAATGAATCTTCTCTCCAGTTTCTTATACTTTCTACTTTGCCATGATGAAGTCATGGGCTGAGAAAACCAAGGACATTTGGTTCTCAATTCCCCTGCAAGATTATTTATACATACTAAGATGTACTAAAAAATACCCCGAAGTAGATCTAGTCCAAAAAATTTGATGCTTTTAAAGTTATAATTATGATCAACTGAAGAAAATGCACGTTCATTTCACTTGCTGTGGATTTATTGATCTATTTCCATCAAATATACCATTTAATTAGTTTCTATAAGGCACGATCTCTATCAAAATATTGCTATGGTTGCACGGAAGGTCAAATTTTTAGGAGTTATTCTCTTTGATTTTAGGATGCGAGCCGCACTTGTAGTGCTAGAGGAGCTCAACAATTAGAGATTAGAGTAAGGGAGTTCCAAAAAAATATAATCACACCTTAATCAAATCACAATTACAGTTTGTCATATTTGATAATGCAATGTAGATCTCATGAATTATCAAAGAGTTTTAGAAGCACTATGACCATATTAAAACTGAAACTTAGATCGGTCTTTATTGGTCATTGAAGCGACTTCGGTTGTCCCTTTGGGACATCCGATAAACATTGGAACGATATAGAGAAGATCGGCATGGCTCCTGCTAAAGGATGACACAGGTAAACCGATAAATGGTTCAAATTTTAAAGGAAAAAGAACAGTAACTTCGACTAAAATTCACTCTACTTTTCCCCAACCAATACAGAAAAAGAGCGGAAAATAACGAAAGATAGACAAGATCCTCACAAAATACCATTCCATGCATCTATCACATCATAACATACTAAGTACTTATACCACATACCTAGGGATTGTTAGAAAAATAGGAAAACATAATTTAAGAAGAAAGGATTTTCAATGAAAAGTAGTTGTCCTTAAAGGAATACTGCCCGTATATTCTTTAGAGGGTTACAAACAATTTGCTTCAGGATTCAACCAAGTCTCAGTATACTGCAAATTAACTATGCTACTTCAATTGAGTCCTTATATATATATATAGAACTTAGAGATGACTTTTCTGAATAGTCATTCCCTTTCACAAATAGATATGTCTCTTCAATTTAAGACCTCCAAATATTACAAACTAACTCAACAATCCTCCTCTAGTTTGTAATATATCTCATAATATCATAAATACCAGAAAGTATCTTCCGTAGATTTGAACTTTCCAATAGTGTAAATACATTAGTGTACTTTAACGTCTGACAAAGTTGATGGTATCCTAATATTTGAACAATATATATAATGTCAAACTAAAGGTATCACACACATAATATCATTTAGTAGCTAAGTAATTCAGTATTTTGCTCTTAGCACTTTTACGGCCCTGCACTCAATCCTGATTTCGTGAATATTTACAAGACCAACCCTTTAGATCTTCTTTGAAGCGGCGCCGCTTCAATATTCATATAGGTGAAATTAGTTGCTATGTCCTTGTTATTGCAGACATTTATTAATTCCAGTAAGAACAAATTCAATCTCTTTTTGTAACTATTTGCACTATGGAGTTTGTATTATACCCCTGTTATTTCAAGCATTTATCAACTTCGTAACTCACGTAACAATATGCACTATATTGAAATCAAAGCTCTAAAAAAGGAGCCTCATGCTTTAGCAACACAAAGTAACTTGTCATTACAATTGAACTTGTTGTTAAAGTGTATATTAATTCAAAGTTGGTTCCATTACTTTAAGGGTTTTAGCCTTGTTTGCTCACAGTTTATTTGTACTGCATTTCTTCTAAATAAATCTTGCAAGATCAACATAAAACATTTTCATAAAAGATTGATAACAAATCTTTTACATAGGCATGTCGTAGACACTTATGCTTAGGCTTTCCATGTCGTATCTATTATTGGCTATTCTTAATGTAGCATCATTATATAAATAGCTTAAAATAATTAATAGCTATAACATGGGGACAAGAACACAATTTTTTACAGAGAACTGCTGATGCCCACAAAAGATATAACAACATTGATCTTTTAGTGGTCGATGGAGTAGAAACAAAAGATCCTAGGCTATCAAGGAGGAAATGATCAAATTCTATGAGCATCTTTACTCAAACAGAAAGTTGGAGACTAGAATTTAATCAAATTAATGGTCTTAAGATAACTGAACAAGAAAAGGAATGGCTTCAGAGGCCTTTTTAGGAACAGGAGGTTCTTGACAGTAACAAGCTTTGTGATGTTGATAAAGCACCAGGGCCAGATGGATTCAACATGAGATTCTATATCTGTTGGGAAGTGACCAAAGCAGGCATTATGTTGGCAGTTTGGAATTTTCACAGCCAAGAGTTTTTTGAGAAAAGTTTCAATGCCTCCTATATAGCATTGATACCTAAGAAAAATGATGCAAAGGAGTTGAGGGACTATAGGCCTATCGGTTTGATTGGCAGTGTATATAAAATCATTTCCAAGCTACTGACAGAAAGGCTCAAGATAGTAATGCACAAGCTGGTGGATTCACATCAAATGGCATTCATTAAATGCAGGAAAATCATGGATTCTGCTTTGATTGCAATGAATGCCTGGACTCTAGAATAAAAGATGGAAAAGCTGGAATCCTATGCAAGTTTGACATAGAAAAAGCTTTTGATCATGTGAACTGGATGGCATTCATTAAATGCAGGAAAATCATGGATGCTGCTTTGATTGCAAATGAATGCCTGGACTCTAGAATAAAAGAGGGAAAAGCTGGAATCCTATGCAAGTTTGACATAGAAAAAGCTTTTGATCATGTGAACTGGGTTTCCTATTGAATATGCTGAAGAAAATCGGATTTGGCACTAATTGGGTGAAATGGATTCAGTTTTGCCTCAGTACTGTCAGGTTTTCAGTCCTGATCAATGGATCCCCTGAGGGATTTTTTCGTTCACATAGAGGATTGAGACAAGGAGATCCCCTTTCTCCCTTCCTCCTTTTGATTGTCATGGAGGGTGTGAAGAACATATTGATCACAACTCAAAGGAATAATTGGCTCAGAGGTTTCAAGGTCAGCAACAAGCAAGGTGATAGCTTGGAAATTACACTCTGTTGTATGCAGATGATGCAATTATCCTATGTGATGCAGATAATGACCAAATGAAGATTTTAAGAATTATTTTAACTATCTTTGAAGGGGTGTCAGGATTATATGTGAATTGGAGGAAGAGCCTAATGTTACCAGTAAATGAGCCCCAACAGTTCCAGCAATGTGTGGATATTCTAGGAAGAGAAGTGAGATCTTTGCCTACAACTTACCTAGGCATGGAACTTGGTGCAAATAGTAGATCCAGTGACATTTGGAATGGGGTTTTAGAGAAATGTGAGAAAAAACTCACTAGATGGAAGAGCCAGTAATTTCTTTGGGTGGCAGGCTAATTCTCATAAATAGTGTCCTAGATGCTCGACCTACCTACATGATGTCTCTTTTTCCTATACCCCACAAGTTGAGAAGAGAATGGATATGTTCAGAAGCATTTTTTCTGTGGCAAGGCAACAAAGATAAAAGAGGTACTCATCTTGTCAAATGGAAAATTCTGACACTCATTGAACAACAAGGGGGACTTGGCATAAAAAATCTAAGGAAGCAGAACCAATGTTTGCTCATGAAGTGGCTCTGGATGTACTCAAATGAAGACCAATCACTGTGATGATGCCTGGAATACCAAAATTGTCAACGCAGTCTATGGGGTTAGTGTTTGGAAGACCATCAGAAATCTTTGGAAGATTTTCAGCATTAATATCAGATACAAGGTTGAGAACGCGCAACAAATTTCCTTTTGGGAAGAAAACTGGTTAGGTAATGGTTCCCTCAGGCACCTATATCCAGATGTTTACATCCTGAATCAGCTGCAAAGGGCTAATATTAATGGGGTATGGAACAATCAAAGATGAGTTCTCAGTTTCAGAAGATCTTTGAATGATTAGGAGATGGACATATTCATTGCCTTCATTAACACTCTTAATCTCTTCAATGGAGTCTCACCAGAGCAAAACAGATTGTGGTGGTTGAGAGACATCAGGAGTATTTTCAGTCAAAACAGCATACCACATGAGGAATCACAACAACAATCTCCAGGGCCTTGGAGGCAACTATGGAAGACAAACATACCATACAAGGTGGAATGTTTTGTTTAGTTGGTAGTAAAGAAGGCTTGTTTGCCACAAGACAAATTGCAAAGAAGGGGAATACACCTTTGCTCTATCTGCCACTTATGTGGAAAGTATGCAGAAATAAATAGTCGTTGTTTTTTGCATTGTAGGGTGACTACACAACTATGGGACATATTCCTTGCTAAAATTGGTTTGAGCTGGGCAATGCCAATTCATACACTAGATATGCTATCTAGTTGGAGCAGAAAAAGAGGAACTAAAGCTCAAAAAAAGAGTTGGAGTATGATCCCAGGCTGCATATGGTGGACTATCTAGAAGGAAAGGAACTCAAGATGTTTTGAAAACAAAAGCAACCCTATCCAGAAGATAAAGCTCAACTGTATTCGACTTTTGTATTTTTGGTGTAAAGAAAAGAATATAGATGATACAGAGACTTAACACAGTTCCTAGAGTCTCTCTAGCTGCTAGTTGAATTTCTGTAGCTTTTATAAAGCTTTCTTGTAACTATTGCCTTCATTGGCCCCTTTTGATTTCAATACAACTGTTACCATGTCAAAAAAAAAAAATCAAAAAATAAATAAATAGTTACATCAATTGTGGTCACAACTCTTTAGCAAGACATATTTCTCAACTAGGGGTGGCAAACGGTCGGGTTGGATATAGGTGGGTTAAAAATAGCTTAGGTGAAAACGGATAAAATATCCGATCCATCCATATTTAATACCGATAAAAAATGAGTTAACCTACAGATAATTCGGATATTATCCATTGCTTCTTAAATAAGTTGTGAGCTTCTTTTCTTCAATCTGCCTTCTTCTCTATGTTTTTTTTTGAAAATTGGTAAGTTGTATTCCTCAGCATATAATGCTGGAGACCTCTAAAAAGTTATCAACAGGGAGCTATGAGTCAAAATGCTATTTTCAAGGCTCCTAAAAAATCTACCAATTGATCTGTACCCTCTATATTTGCTTCTTTACACCAGAAATGAATATTTACAAGACAATTTCACTTAATTTTTGGCAGAGTATTTAATTTCTCCTCGAAGCACCTCCCATTACTTTCCTTCCAAATTATCCACCAGCTACATGATGGAACTGCTCTCCACCATTTCTTCTGAGACTTGCTTCCCCCTCTTCTGATCCAGCAGCTAAGTAGGTCTGGTGTGTGTTCTGGCATGGAGCAACTGTTTCCTGTAAGACTTAAAGAATAATGACCAAGGATGAGTTGTCACTCTACAGTGCAGAAACAAGTGGCTGTTTGTTTCTGCAATCTCATTGCAAAGAAAGCATTTGCAGACCAACTGAATTCCCCTCTTCTGTAAAGCTTCATGTGTAAGACAAGTCAAGTGAAGCACTTTATTTCGGATGGAACTAGATTTTTCCATACCTTTGACCATGGACCTGTTCTTCCTCCTAGACTCCTGGTTGCACCAACACTTCCAGCTTGTATACTTGGTTAACTGCGAACCTCCCATCATTGTGGTGTTTCCGTTTGATTGCATCTTCTTATCTTCTTTTTTCTCCATTTCATTTCTTCCGATCAATTATGGTTCTTAGCTTTTGTTTCTATTTAATTTTGAGAAAATACATCATTACCCCCCGAACTTGGACCTTATTTTCAAAAAGACACTTGAACTTTGCGGGAGTCCTATTACGCCCCTGCACAACTTTGAACTTGTATTAGGATGCCCTTTTTCGGTCAATCCTAATTTTGAGAAAGAGAGTGAGTTCAGACACCAATCACTAATGGCCATGTGTCAAAATACCCAAAAATAACAATTTTAAAAAAGACTAATAAATTAAAAAATTAAACCCACCCCTCCTCCCCTTCCCCTAACCGTCTCCAGAAAATAAAAATTGGAGGTGCTTAGCTTTAAAAAAACTAAAAAACTAAGAATCACTCCACCATTTTAAGAGACCTTCTGGTAATTCCTTATCTCTCTAAAGACAGAACTGTAAGTGAAAGATAACAATGTTAGGTATTCAACAATTCTAGTAGACGAGAATGAAAAGTAAGCCATCTTGTTATCTGCTCTAATTGAATTGCAACAGAAATGTTCACAAGAAAATATCTTTATAGGGACATTTGTTATTGACAAGATGAGTTGGAATTCGAAGCTGAAGGGGACGGCGACAGAGGTCGGTCGGAGGAGTTGGAAGGAATGTAGGTTAAGGCTCTTCGGCAGACATAGCTGCTTTCCAGAGGATAAGGCGGAGCTGGAAGTTGAGAAGCGACAACTACTGGTGGCACCGCTCTCGGAGGACATGGTGGATACAGCGGCAGCGGCGGTGCTGGAGTCTCTATGGGAATAGCCTAAAGTACGGTCTCTGAATAAAAACGCCATTGTTGTAGAAAGAAGAAGGGAGAAATAAAAGAAAGAAAAGATAAAGGAAAAAAGTAAAATAAAAGAGAAAAAGTAGGAAAATAACTCTTAATAAAAAAACTGTAGAAAAAAAGCTTTTCATTTTTTTTATTTTGTTCCTCACTTTCCCTAGGAGAGTGATATACACTCACTATGCCAGGTGACCGAAAAGGAGCATACTAATACCAATTCTAAGTTGTTCAGGGGGGTCATAGGTCCCCGCCAAAGTTAAAGTGTCTTCTTGAAAATCTGGTACAAGTTTAGGGGGGTAATGATGTATTTTCTCATTTAATTTTAGGTACTTTTCATTATATTCTCCATGGGTAAATAATTGTTTTCAGTACCTATGAAAAAGCATGTTTTCAAATAAATCAAAATTTCATATCTCATATGTTAGTACTTTTAATAGATTTGACTAGGAGAATGGAATAAACAAATTTATTCAAAATATAGAAAATGTAGCAAACTAAATCTTAGTTTTATCAATCAAGAAAAAGGGAAACATTTGTGAAAGAAATAAGTACTCCCAGATTACAAAGATTTCTTCTTCTTTTTCTCTTTAATGAGTACCTTTAGGGGGTTCCTACTCCCTTAAATACTTTAACGGGAGTGCAGTTGGTGGATACCCATGGGTTGTCCATATTCTATGCTGGATAATATGGGTTAGATCCATAGTTGACCCACTTTTGAAATGATCGGATATCTATCCAATCCGGGTTACATGGAAAACTGTAAAATTTTAACCATTTTGCCACCCCTACTACTTACACCTTCTGGCAAATGTGATCATTTTTAATCTGGAATGACCGCACATCCATCTTAGCATTTGCATCTCTGCAACACTCATCTTGTGGATATGTTGGACTTTAGCATCCCAACTTTCGTTTACGTATATCATTCCTGTACTTATAGCTGTTCTATATAACTTTACCTTTTGGTAGTATCTTTCTACCACATAACATCTAGGTAGCACTTCTCACTGCAACCATCCAGTTTTAATCCTATGAATAACATCTTCATCTTCATTCCATTCTCTTGAAACAATGAGCCTAGATATTATTTATTATTTAAAATCCCACAAGGCAGAACTCACAACTGTCAATAGTAGTTTTTGTTGCTTGATTAGTTTTCTTTTAGCTGGATTGTTATTAACAACTACTGCAATCATATAAATGAACTTGTATGTTTGATTGCATTGAGCAAATGTCAGTTAGTCTTGATATAGTAAGCTTGCCCAGGTCATCTTTTCCTATGTCAAGTGTTGGTGGTTATGTGTTTGCCCTCGCATCTTACTACAGATAATGACTCTATAATATGGTTATTACAGGATTTCATCCGTGATATCAAAGATGGGATTTTTATTCTTGGAGCAGGGGTTTTCCAAGTTGTTGGTGCCCGTTTGTATATCAATAAGCATTTGTTGTAGTGCTTCTGGTTTTGTATGTCAGGTACTTTTTGTGATCAACATTATTTATTTCTGCTATCACCACTTATCAGTAATACTGATATCGCAACTCCAAGCATAGCATATTCATGATCAAATGTTTTCTTCCCTTGTCTGGTTTTGCTCGATATCATGGCAAAGATAGATGAGATGAGGCCATGAAACTACTATAGTCTAACTTATTGTATTTTTTCCCTTCAAGAGAACTATTTTTATCCTGTCTTGTCTTATGAACAGTTTTCATTAAGTACTTCTATTCTTCCAAACAGACACGTGGCTTGAAGCATGGAAGGGCAATTGTAGTGTCGACATGTGCAGCTGTTGCATCAATTGTAACTGGTGTATTTGCTGGTATGTTTGCTTTGGGTGAACGGTTGCCTTCAGCACCAACATCTCGTCTCTGGCTTTTGCTTGGATGGTATGCATGACATGTTGCTTTTCTTAGCCTTTTCCCATTTGCCTTTTGACCTATTGCCATCTATTTTGCTTGTTAAGCTTCTTTATTACAAGAGAGGCATGCTCTCTATGTCTTTTATCTCCTTTGTCCATAAGAAACCGTTTTTAACTGAAATACTCGAGTCGGGATACATAGGAAGATTCATTAGTTGCCGAAAGCTTTACCGGAGCCTTTCTTCCCTTCTCTACTTAAATGACAGGTGGGTTTCAAAACTTTTATGATCCTATCTTTATGATGCCACATATTAGTCCCTCCATTTTAAAATTGAATTTCTTGTTGCACCCAAGGGTGTGATCTAGTGGTCAATGAAGTAGGTTGAGGCAAAAATATTAGGTGTTTTTTTTCCATCTGTCTAAGCCTTTTTGGATAGGGTTACCCGGTAGCTGTGCCGGTATGAGGTAGTGGTGAACCCGTGTAATTATTCGAGGTGCGTGCAAGCTTGGCTTCGACACAACGGTTATAAAAAAATAGAAAAATTGAATGACTTGTTTTCACCTTACACATTTATTAGAGTTTAAGAGAAATGTTGAAAACATGTACTCCCATTTTTCTAATTTTATGTGAAGGTGTTTGACTGGACACTGAGTTTAAGAATGAAAGGAAGACTTTTGAAACTTGTGGTATGAAATATACCATAGATATTTGTATGGCTATAAATCATCCCATTAAGGATAAAAATGAGAAGTTTTGAGTTAAATTGTTACTAAATATAGAAATGTATCATTCTTTATGAGACTGACTAAAAAGGAAAGAGTGTCACATAAATTGGGACGGAGGGAGTATCTTTCGGTGTCCTGAGACATGTGAACCTAATATTACCTTTAAATCCTTTAAAATTGTAATGTGAAAGCAGTTGAAGAGTAAATGTGGGTCATCTATAACTTTTAATTACACACAGTTTGTTTTTGAGTTGTTTGTTTAGAAACTGGATATTGTTCTTGTTCGGAATGTCCATAAAGGAAAGCTGGGGTTATTCATTTTTCACTTTTCGTTGCATAGCACAATATCCTAAGTACAATCAGATTATTAGCTGTTAATAGATGTTTTAAGCACAAGTACACAGGGGATTCTTTTTTTTTCCCCTTCGAAAACAAGTACACACAGGTTCACCATATCAAATTGAGAGTGTCACGGCTTCGGATTCGTGGTTTTTCTGAAAGTATGGCTCTGATATAGATGCCTTGGTCGTCTTCCTGGATTCCTACATTTATACGGGAACTGGAAGTCTTTTTTCTGTATATAAATGTGCATTCCTGTACAGGATGTGCATCATTCTTGGTGTGATTCTGCTGGTAGCTTCAACACGGCTGGTCCGAAGCCTTCCACAGTCTTGGCGACGTGTTCTAAGAAGTGGGGTTGACAAAAACATGGGTCTCAGGCAATCTGTGCCAACATGGAGTAGAGATACTAGTCCAAGCGCTGTTATCCAGGCGTCAACTTTACATCATTTGATAGCAACTCCCTCTAAATCTAAGGCTTGAACTGTGTCATTGCAATTAAAATGATAACTCAAAAGGTTGGACTTTGCTCACGGTTCTTGTAAATGTAACTTGAGGGCTGATCACATTGTATCTGGTGTGTACAGTACAGTTTCAGCTCAGTGCAGGTTGTTTGTGGCTGAGGATTCATTCCATTTATACATGAGTCTAGCATTTAATACTGTTACAATCCTTCTACACTCTTTAGACTTGCCCCGGACCCCATTTTTGACACATCGTGTGTTATTTTGTAAACATGGTGAGTAGTGATGAATATTAATTTCTAACTAATTGATATGGTTGTCTCTGTTTTAAGAGGGTGTTTGGCTAAGCTTATAAGCTAGTCAAGCTAATTTGTAATCATATGTTCGCTTATTTGCGCGACTTCACATTATATAGTGTTGCTGCCTAGAACTTCTAAAGCAGATCCCTCTGCTATTTCCCAATTTGCAGACTTTAGGGAGAAAAAAGAAGATTATTAACATTCTTGTGCTCCCATCACTACATGACTTGCATTAAAGACATCGAATATGTGGGTTTTAGCTATTGGTTTTGAGGAATACAATATGACGATGATTAATCATTCTCAAAACACCTCTAAACAATATTTGTAGAAAACAGGTTTTAGCTATGTAGTATATCGATGATACAAAACCAATGCAGATTAGTTAGGACTCTTTCATGTTTTGTTCCAAAAGAAATGCAAGGATTCAACTATTGTCCTGAAGTTCAACGGCAGAAGTTCGAACTTTTAGGATAGGGACACTGTCTTGATGTTCAAAATACTTCTGGACATGATGTCCTGGAATTCCAAATACTACAACTAAACTTCAGGAGAAAAAAGAAAGTATCAAATGGAAATTGATCCCTATTCTTCTAGGTAAATAACTTAGCATTCAATAAAATGCACAATTAGATTTATTCTAGGAAATATGTACATAAAATACCTAGTTTGATGGAGAGACCATGAGTTCACGTGCACTATAAATTAGACTATAAATCCGCGCTGGGAACACATAAGCATCAGCCATAAAAGTTCTACGAATCTTGAATTTAACAGCAAGCAGGACTAAAGATGGTAGTTATTGACTTGCTGCCTACCATTGATATGTGTTATAATAACAGTAAAAGTGTCATTCTATCCACTTGGCAAATAGAATAAAAGATCTGATAATGATTAAAATGGCATTTGAAATAATTTTATGGATAAAGCACTGAATGTAGAAGGTTTGCAATTTATATTCGAAAGCCAAAAAAAAGGAAACTACAATAAATAAATAAATAAATAAATAAATATAATAAATAGAATAAAAGATCTGATATATATATATAAAGCACTGAATATATATATATATATATATATATATATATATATATATATAAAGCTAGTCATAAACAAAGTGATGTGAGACATCTCTATGATCATCATTCCTATTTATCTTTTTATCTCTTTTTTTTTTTGCTTTTTATTCCTTTTATTTGAATTTATGTGATAATTTCAGAAGTCCAAAAGACCTCTCATTTTCAATAACTTTTCATTTTTATTTTTGGATACTATATATATTATGACACTGACGAATTTTGGAATGTCGATGGAGAAACAAATGGTTGGTGTTGTGAAGACAAAGTTGTAGGTTGGTATCGATGGACCTCTTGCCACCACCGGCAACACCAATAGGCAATAGGTGTGAGATAGCATCTATTTTTTTTTCAAGAACCTTTGATCCTCTGTAATATTTGGCTCGTGATTGCTTCCATCATAGTTTGGTGCAATTTTTGTTACTTCATTTTAAATTGTGACTCTTTTTAATTTTCAATCTTCACAAGTAAAACATATTAAAAATGAAATTAAGAGTAAATGTTAAGAAGGCCATAAAATATTTAACAACTAAAATTAATTAACGAGGATAAAAAAAATGTTTACGCCTTTCATAGTAAAACGGTGAAACTTTGATTAGTTAAAATTCGAACCGATAAACATCAAGCGTATCTCCGAATATTATCTCTAATTATCTTCAACTCTAGAACAAATTGCTTGAGAATAGTATATCAGTAATGCAGAGGAAAAGTTACTCTATTACCAGAAAAATATATCTTTGGGACATGGAAGAAGAGGGTGGCAAAGATATTGTTCTGCCGTAAAATTCTTTATTAAATGAAGAGTTTTACATTTCATTCTATGAGGATATTCCATGACTCCGACAAAGCTTATATATATATTAATGCGGGAAATCCTTAAACTAAAAGTTAAATTATTAAAATATCCTTCTAAATAACCTAAATATCTATTTAACTAAAAAACACGAAAAGCCACCAATGGTTGGGGTGAAAACAAAAGTCACAATGGTTGGCATTTATACAAGAAATTATATTTTATGTGGCACCTAAAGTCGCAGTAGTGACTTTGGAGTCACTGCACGTAGTTCCGTAACTAAATGTTATTTGTGGCGAGATAGAGGTCGCCATTAAATACACATTTGTAGCGACTAGACTCGCCGCAAAAAGTAAATAAATACGCCACAAAAACAGGCTCCACAAAATGGATTTAAGGTAAATCGCCACAAAAGGAACTACTTTAGTAGTTGAATAGTGGATATATAATGAAATGTTATGTAGTTTGTAATATTGAACTAAAATTTATGGACTACCTAACTCGGTATACACGTGCAACACACGTATCAAGAGATTAGTGTTTACCCTTAAAATGGTACAGTGTCAAGGACACGTGGATCTCAAATGACACGTTAGATAGGAATTCTACATGAATAATTTCACTGAAAATAAGTAATAATGAGACAAAGTAAAGTAATAATTAGCATGAGCCTTGTGACAACTCCTGGGCAAAGCTACGATAACTTGTATGAAAGCATAGAAATCTAGAATATGAGCAAGTATCTTGTAATAACTAGAATGTGATCATTTACAATCAGACAATGTGTCCTATTTACACATAAGCTACACGGGTACACAACCCACGAAATGTGCCCTCATTAATACAAGAGAATGAATGTTGTAATAATTGGATAATCAATATCTCAATAGATATCATTAAAGCTTCATTGGAAGACGTATGAACGGTTTGGTAACGGCCGTCCGTTACAATTCAAACGACTCTCAGCCTTCTGTATTACCAGTACCAGCCATGCTTGTGTCGCTCCCAGTACCACGTGTACCTAGTTGGTAGTGCCTTAGGATGACGTGGTCCTGACTCAACACCGTGCACCATGTGCCATATTATAATTTGTACAGTTGTCTTATACGAATTTTTCCCTATACAGATAGTCCCCGCACTTTACGGATGTAACTATCGTGTACCCGGGAAGTGGATTTGAACTCCCGATCGAATAAACATAATACTCCAGCGGGAAATTTGAATCGTATTGATTACAAAACTTGTCAAACGTCACATCCATTCAATGCTTCAAACAGCGGCAACTGAACCATTACTCTGATCGACGTGACTGAAGTGATGATGGTACACATCTTTTCACCTCCAAAATGTTATATGTGCTTCATAAATAGGAGACCAAATCTTTCACAAAAGGCAACCACAAACTTGTGTCACACATGGTACTGGGAGTGACATAAGCATGGATGGTACCAGTAATACAGAAGGTTGAGAGCCGTTTGAATTGTAATGGGCGGCCGTTACCAAATCGTTCATACGTCTTCCAATGAAGCTTTAATGATATCTATTGAGATATTGATTATCTAATTATTACAACATTCATTCTCTTGTATTAATGAGGGCACATTTCGTGGGTTGTGTACTAGTGTATCTCATGTATAAATAGATACATTGTCCCATTGTAAATGATCATATTCTAGTTATTACAAGATACTTGCTCATATTCTCGATATTTGTGCTTTCATACAAGTTATCATAGCTTTGCCCAGGAGATGTCATAAGGCTCAGACTAATCATTACTTTACTTTATCTCATTATTCCTTATTTTTAGTAGATCCACGTGTCCTTGACCACGTATACAAATTCAACTGTACTGTTTTATGGGTAAATAGTTTGGCGCCCACCGTGGGGCTTGGACAATTATTGTGTCATAAGTGACCCCTCTACTAATCTATTTTTTTCTTTAAGTCTTATTCTTTGTTTAGGTCAGACAAATGACAGGAATAGGAGAAAGCAGTCACAGTATCGAGGACACCACAAACAATCTTGGGTCAGACGGTTAGTCGATAGGAGCCACGAGACTCAAAGACCCGATGTTTACATATGAAGTCACATCCGGAGATGGACATAATCAACATGAGGATGTTCCCACTGATGAAACATATGAAGAAGTTACATAGAATCTTCGGGTGTAGAACGCCACAGTGAGTGAGGAGTTAGAGAGTCTGAAGCAGTTTCAAGAGAAGTTCATGTACAAAAATGCTGACAGTACTCCAACAGGGGAACCAGTGCCTCCACCAAATACAAATGGTGAAACCGGTAATGATCAAGGCAGATCAGGAAATGATGGCTCAGAGACCGAAGCCACCCCTAAAAATGCATTGCAGGAACAAGTTTTGAAATTCATGAAGGACATGACGAGAAAAGTCGATACCAATGTAGAGAAGGCAAAGAAAACCGCCCAGGTGTTCCAGCGCTTGTTCATCTAGATACCAAGGGCTCCTTCTGTGGTTAATGATCCGGATGCAAAGAAATACATTCAATTGGCGTATAAGTCAGAGGTTGCGCCCGAACTAATCCCCAAAAGGTTAAAACTGCCTTTTGTGGCCAAATATGATGGGACTAATCTCAATAAGCATATAATGTCCTATACTACGGTGGTGAAAGGAATGATATAAGGAAACACGAAATAGAATCGGTTCTAATAAAAAAGTTCGCTGAACCACTTGATAAGGGAGCTTGATATGGTATTCACAACTCTATGAGCATTCAATCAGTTTGTTTTCCTATCTCACTGATATTTTCATAAAGGCTTATACGGGGGCCCGAAAGGTGAATACATGCAAGGCAGATATCTTTTGCATTACGCAAGGAGAAACAAAACTCCTTAGGGATTTTTTACATACTTTTAAAAGGAGCAGAAGTTGTTAAAAACAGTCCTAGATGAATAGGATATGGATTCTTTCATAAAAGGTTTGAATCCAGTAAGTTTAGATGCCTCCCGAAACCTCAAGGAAAATCTCTTGGAGTTTCAGGCGATAACTTGGGAAGATGTGCACAATAGATATGAGTCGAAGATCTATATTAAGGATGATATGTTTGGATCTAAAGTCGGGAGCATCTTTGCAAAGATTCACAAAGGATTCAGAACTAACTGAAATTCTTCGAAGAATAGTTATCAACCTTATCCTACTTTTGGAAAGCAAGGAGGTGGATATGGTTTTCGCTCCTTTTAAAAATCAAATAACAAAGGAGGTTCCGAATGAAACAATTAAGGGTTGGTAAATTCCAATAAAGGTAACTCATCTAAGGGTACTAGGTACCCAAAATTATCTGAGTATAACTTCAACATCGACGAAGAGCAAATAGTGGCAGTACTAAGAACTTATCCGGCGTCCCGACCACCGAAACCACTACAATCAGATCCTAGAAAAATAGACCACTCCATTTGGTGTAATTTCTACGGCACACACAGGTATAAAACTGCACACTGTAGACATCTACGAGAAGAGATAACAGGAATGCTAAGAAGGGGCTACCTCCGAGAGTATTTGAGCGAAAGGGCTCGCAATAATTATGAGCGGGAACCTCCCTCAGAAAATAAGTCAAATCTAACCGCACCACCCCATGTTATAAACATGATTTAGGGTGGGTCAATTATTACCGCTACATCTTTCACCGTTACTAATAAGACAAAAATCTCGATAATTGTAATGACTGAAAAAGTCATTTTTCTTGTTTTATCTTGAAATACCTAATTACCATCTCCAAGACTTTATTTGATTGTTTGTGACTTACGGGGATGGGTGGCATGATTCCTGAGGTGGTAGGGTCAGTTTTGGACCCACTATGGTAGGTTTGAGAAATTATAAGTTAAAAGAGTGGAGATGTTTGACCTATAAATGACTTTTGACTAAAAGTTCTCTGTTTGTAGTTTTATCGGTTGCATTAGCTCCAGAATGAATTTTTTGACTTAGTCGAGCCTTTGGTTGGGTTCCTGAGGCCCTATGAGTTTTGGGAGTTTAGTTGTAAAATTATGAAAATTGAGTTTAAGAGTTGACTTTAGTCAAAACCGAGTGCGTGAGCGTGTTCGAAATGTGTTTTCGTATAAGAATGCATATTTGGTTTGTGTTATTTGGCTTTCAAATAATTTCTGAGGGTTGATTCAAAGTTGGGGTGAAACCACAAAAATCTAGTGACAGCTATCTGGTTTCTTTCTTTGCTATCATGAGGCAGGGAGCATGACCTCGAGCCTTGATGAAATCAGGCTCTCGCAATCGCAGGGGTAGTGGTCGCGGTTGCGTGGACACACACCTGGAGGAGGGCTGAGTCGCGGTGCTTTACAATCGCGTGGTCCTATCTGCGTTCACGATAAGTCAAGCAGAGTCAGGTCCGGTTAGCCTACGCGATCGCTTGTGGGGTCTCGCAATCGCGATGAAGTCACTATAGCAGCAATACTTTATTCCCTAGACTGAACCATTTGTTCCCATTTTCCTTTTCCAAATTCTTAAGCACTTTTTGGGGAGATTCAAGGTGGATATTTGAGGTTCTTTATCTAGGTAACTTCTAAACCCTAATGTTAGTCAATTATGTTGATGTATTCAATTATTATAGGCTTGAATCTATGTTTGGGAAAAAGGAAGTTGACTATGTTGAATATAAGAGTCTTAATTGAGAATTTGGGGATTAATTAGCGGACTATTATTATGGGTATTGTATATTAACGATGTAAATGATTAGTCGGTGTTAATTAATTTACCAATTGCATGCTTAAACCCTTTTTAATAATTGGGGGAAATCCTAGGGTTTTGAATTGGGGATTTAGTGTTATTTTGAAATTGAGGACCCAATTGGGGTCCCTTTTTATATTAACTTGGTACTATGACTATCTAGCACGCATGTATGTGAACTTAATTGGTTAATTATTGAATTAGAAATATGCATGTGAAGGAGTTTATGTGTTTAGCTTTTGGGCCACGATGTACGGTGAACGAGTCCGCTAGGTTGGTATGATTTCTGTTTACTTAGGCTTGTAACAATTTGACATGATATTGTGATTTGACTTGTCATGCATTCATCACTCCGCATCTCTTCTGAACTCTTGAACGGATACTTATAAATAATGATTAAACTGATTATGCTAATTGCATAGTGCACGCACATCCATATCATTAATAGATTCTATCATTGGCTTACTGATATGTTATTGAGAAATGGATTGGAATGTCGGGTAAAGGATATGGTATATGATATGAGAGTGATGATTCTTAATGACACTTCAGCCATAGAGCTGGTATTCGATGGGACATTCCGGATGGGTATATAGACTTCACGAGTCCCCCATGGGTCACGTGAAGCAGATATTGTAGCAGCGTGTGTATACCGAGTACATATGGCTATTGCATACATACCATCTGCATTGCATTCATCTTCATTTTGATATGTACTTAATGTTGTGTGTACTCAGTGTTGATGTCTGATAGACTACTTGATCTTGTGACATGTTGGAAGAATTATTGATACTTTAGACTTGTAATTGTTGTGAGGTTGAGTTGTGAGGTTTGATGGGACTAGACACCCGATTATTGGGTTTAGGCCGAATCTTATGCGAACTTGAGATTAAGGGAGAACTTGTACATTATTGAACTATATGTTTACTGTTAGGTTGGTTAACTGATTATATATTTCCTAAGTGATTAACTAGTAGAGAGGTATCGGAAAGTACCAACCCTCACCACTATTATAGGTAGAGTCGGTCGACGATGTTGTTGAGTACACATGTTTCTGGTACTCACTCTACACTTATTGCACTCTATGTGTAGGTGCCTAGCCAAAAGGTGACAGAGCAGTTGATCATGCTTAGTCTAAGGTGACCATTTGGAAAATTCAGAGTCAGCCGATGATGCATTCCCGGCACTGGAGCTCTTTATCTATCTTTACATTTCTGTCATTTACTTTTGGATAGTGTTGCTATTTCAGTTCAGACTTGTATTCGTATTAGAGATTTGTACGTGACTACCAGATCTGTATTTGGGGTTCTTCAGACTTGTATTTATATTTAAAGACTTGTTAATTACTTCTCTTCTACTTCTTTAATTTATGTATTTATTTCTGCATGTTCATAGGTTGTATGAGTAGGGTTTGCTTACGGGTTAGGTTAGGTGCCCTCACGACACAATGGGATTTTGAGTCATGACAAATTTAGTATTAGAGCACTAGGTTAATGGTCTCATGAGTAAATAAGCAATGTTTAGTAGAGTCTTGCATATCGGTACGAAGAGCTCTGTACTTATCTTCGAGAGGCTAGAAGACATGTAGGAAAATTTCATTCTTTAATTCTTTCATGCGATTCGATTATGATTGAATTCTAAATCTCTTTGTTTCTCTCTTTCTCATATATATGAGAACTAGATCAGCCATAGAAGGAGATGATAATCCTGAACCTGTACCCGTACCAGTTATCAGAGGTGGTGTATGGGGCAGGGGTCGTGGTAGAGGTAGAGGTAGAGACAGGTTGCTTGGGCTCATGACTGAGTAGAGTCTCTAGGGCCTGAGGCTATTCCAAAGGATGATGAGGTTCATGGTAAGAATGATGAGCAGGGTCAGGCTGATGGTGCCAGACATAATCAGATGCCCTCGGGTTTTATTGCTATGTTAGTACTTCAGGATACCTTAATTCAGATGATGAGCTTCTTGGAGTCTATAACTCAGGGTGTCCATCCGGTTACTTCTAATGAATCTTATATTAAGGTTGAGGACAAACTCCTGACCATGCTGCTACGCCCGGATTTTAGACACCAAGGGTTTATCTAGCACCTGGTGGGATCCCTCAGTTTTTTGGTGTGTCTATACTCGGTCTGGCTATACCTCCAACTGCACAGCCTGCTATGTGTATTGAGAAGTAGAAGATGTTTGAGAGGTTCAGGAATTTGGATCCTCCTAGATATGATGGGGATCTTGAGGATGATGCTTATGAGTTCTTGATTAGTTGTCATGAGTGGTTGCACAACCTAGGACTAGTGGAGGCATATGGTGTTGATTATACAGATTTCCATATTGTTGGACTTGCCAAGCAGTGGTGGAGGTCTTATCTTGAGTTCAAACTAGTAGGGTCCCCTCCTATGACCTGGGTTTTATTTACCCAAATATTCTTAGAGAAGTTTGTGCCTCGCAGTGTTAGAGAGAGGAGACAGGCCCAATTTAAGGATTTACACCGGGGGCATATATCTGTGACCAAGTATAAGACACGTTTCCATGCATTGTCTCACCATGCCTTGATGATTTTATTTGATGAATTTGAGAGAGTGAGAAGGTTCACTAATGGGTTGGTATGTCCTCTTCGGTTGATTGCAACACAGATGACTGCCATAGGTTCCACCTTATAATAAATCATTGATGACATGAGAGAGGATTGAGAGGAGAGAGCGGTCAAGAGGCCTCATCATAGTTCTTAGGTATTTACCTCGTCTAGAGGTAGGGGTCATTATGGTGGAGGACACCACCATTCAAGTACTAGGCCAGTTGTTGCTGCTATGCCTACATTAGAGGCGGGCTAGTTTTCTCGTACTTCTTACGGTTTGGAGCAGTTGACCTTGAGTTTTTATCAACCCTCTAGCCATGGTGGTCATATCAGTGCTAATTATTCTTCTTGTTAGCTGATAGCAGCTCTGAGAGGGTGTTACGAGTGTGTAGACTTTAGCCATTTCAAGAGATATTTCCCCAGACTCAGGCGTGGTGGCCAGCACCAGGGTTCTCAAGGTCCAGAATCTAGAATGCGGCAATTGGATAAAGGTGGGTCCCAGGGTGCTAGAGGTGGTGCTCAGGGCGGTAGACGTGGCCCTCAGATAGGTCAGGATGGTGCTCAGCCTCGTCGAGGTGGCGGACATTGGGGTGCACAAACTACAGGTGATCGTGGCCATTTCTATGTTTTTCTAGGCAGAGGCCTCTGATGTTGTGTTCACATGTACTCTTTCAGTTTGCCATTGACCTGCTACAGTTTTATTCGATCTAGGGTCTACCTATTCTTATGTGTCTGCCTACTTTTCATTGAGTTTAGATTTGATGTGTGAGTGTCTAGCCATACCTATTTATGTTTCTACGCCTGTTGGGGATTTTGTAGTGGTAGATCGAGCTTATTGGGTTGTATAGTTACATTGATGGGGTATGATACTTAGGTAGATTTGAAGGTTTTGAGTATGGTATATTTTGACGCTATTTTAGGTATGGACTAGTTAGCTCCATATCACGCTATCTTGGATTGTTATTCCAAGACTGTTACCTTAGTCATGCCAGGTATTCCTTAGTTAGTTTAGAAGGGTACACTTAGCCAATGTCTAAATTAAGTGATCTTAGTCCTTTAAACTCATAAGATAGTAGATAAATGGTGTCTTTCTTACTTGGCTTATTTTCATGATACGAGTGCGGAGACTCCTCCCTTGGAGTTAGTTCCAGTAGTTCTGCCAGAGTGTAATATTGATTTTTGTATTGACCTAGAGTTGGGCACTCAACCTATTTCTGTTAGATCATACCAAATGGCATCAGCCGAGTTGAGAGAGTTGAAGGAGCAATTGCAAGATTTATTGAGTAAGGGGTTTATTCGACCCAGTGTTTCTTCTTTGATGCTCCGGTGTCTTTTGTAAAGAAGAAAGATAGGTCCATGCGCATGTATATCGATTACAGGTAACTAAACAGGGTGACTATCAAGAACAAGTATCTGATACTGCATATTAATGACTTATTTGATCAACTACAGGGAGCTTCAGTCTTTTCCAAGATTGACTTGAGGTCTAGTTACCATCAGTTGAGGATTAGGGTCGAGGATGTTCCTAAGAAGGCCTTCCAGACTCGATATGGACATTATGAGTTTTTAGTGATTTATTTTGGGTTGACGAATGCACCTGCAACCTTTATGGAGTTGATAAATGGGGTGTTCTGACCTTACTTGGATTCATTTGTGGTGGTATTCATCGATAACCTTTTAGTCTATTCTCAGAGCAAGGGAGAGCACGAGCAGCATTTGAGGAACGTGTTTGGTATTCTGAAAGAGAAGCAACTCTATATAAAATTTTAAAAGTGTGAGTTCTGGCTTAATTCGATACTTTTATTGGGGCATGTGATGACCAAATATGGTATTATGGTATATCCAAAAAGATTGAGGAAATCAAGGATTGGGTTTGGCTCATTCCAGTCACCGAGGTTCGGAGTTTTGTCGGCATTGTAGGGTATTATCGATGTTCGTAGAGGGATTTTCATCCATTGTAGCTCTGTTGACTAGATTGATGCAGAAAGAAGTGGACTTTCAGTGGTCCGAGGAGTGTGAGGCGAGCTTCTAAAAGCTCAAGACTTTATTGACTACTGCTCCTATTTTGACCTTTCCAATTGAGGGAGAGAGTTTTAATGTGTATTGTGACGCTGGAGTGGGTCTTGGGTGTGTGTTAATGTAGAAATGTAAGGTGGTAACCTGTGGTTCAAGGAAATTGAAGGTTCATGAGAATAACTATCCCCATAACTTAGAGTTGATATCAATCATGTTTGCCTTGAAGATTTGGAGGCACTATCTCTATGGTGTGCATTGTGAAGTTTACACCGACTACCGTAGTCTTCAGTACTTATTCAACTAGAAGGATCTTAATTTGAGACAGTGTAGGTGGTTGGAGATTCTGAAGGATTATGACATGACTATCTTGTATTACTCGGGCAAAGACAAGGTGGTGAGCATGGGTAGTTTGGTTATGTTGCATATGGAGTAGCGTCCTATCGATATGGTTGCTTAGTCTTTATCAAATCAGTTTGTTAGGCTTGATATTTCAAAGCCCGGTATGGTATTAGCTTGTGTGGAGGTGCGGTCTTTCTTGTTGGAGCAGCATCCGTGATAAGGTGATAATGCTCAGTTGTGCAAAATCCGTGACAAGGTGTTGCGGGGAGAGGCAAAGGAGGTTGTGAGGGTGTTTTGAGGATCAAGGGTCAGATTTTTGTTCCTAGGGCGAGTGACTTGACCAGATTGATTATAGAGGAGGCCCATAGTTTGAAGTACTCCATCCATCCACGAGCTATGAAGTTGTACCGTGACTTGACATAGCATTACTGGAGGTGTTGGATGAAAATGGACATAGTGGGGTTTAGGTCCTGGTGCTTGAATTGTCAGCAAGTGAAATATGAGCACCAAAGGTCTGGTGGTGTGCTTCAGAGGATGTCCATTCCTGAATGGAAGTGGGAGAGGATTTCTATGAATTTCATAGTAGTATTGCCCCGTATATTGGGCAAGTTCGATGATATATGGGTCATTGTGGAAAAATTGACCAAATCAGCCTATTTCATTCTAGTTTAGACTACCTATAATTCTGAAAAGTTAGCTAAGATTTACATTTGAGAGATAGTCCGATTGCACGAGGTTCCTATTTCTATCATTTTTGATCGGGGTACGCAATTCACTTTTCACTTTTGGCGGTCGTTGCAGAAGGAGTTGGGTACTAGAGTAGATCTTAGTATAGCCTTTCACCCTCAGATCGATGACCAGTTTGAGCGGACTATTCTGGTTCTCGAGGATATATTGTGAGCCTGTGTTATTGATTTTGGGGGTCATTGGGACCAGTTTCTACTCTTGGCAGAGTTTTCTTAAAACAATAATTACCATTCGAGTATTAAGATGGCACCATTCAAGGCCTTGTATGGTAGGAGGTGTCTTTCTCCCATCAGGTGGTTTGACACTTCTGAGGTTTGACCTTGACACTTTTGAGGTTTTACAGCCTAGAGCAAACAGAAGAGTTATGCGGATCAGAGAGTTCATCCTTTGGAGTTTATGGTTGGTGAGCGGGTATTGGTGAAGGTTTCACCCATGAAAGGTGTGATGAGGTTTGGGAAGAAAGAAAAGCTTAGACCAAGGTTTATTGGCTCTTTTGAGATTTTGGATAGAGTTGGCGATGTGGCCTATGAGTTGGCCTTACCTCCTGGTTTATCTAGTATGCATCCGATGTTCCATGTGTCGATGTCAAGAAAGTCTGTCCCTGATGATTCTCATTTGACTAGATGGGACTAAGTGATGTTGGATCATAATATAGCTTATGTGGAGGGGCATGTAGCTATTCTAGACAGGCAGGTCAGAATGTTGAGGTCTAAAGAGGTAGCTTCTATGAAAGTGAAACGGAGGAGGCTACATGGGAGACTGAGTCTGATATGTGATCTAACTACCTCGAGCAAATTGAGAGTCCAAGTATTTCCTTTTCTTTATCGTTCGAGGACAAACATTTGTTTTAGTTGTACCTGATGTAACGACTTGAAATGTTATTTTACTTGTTTACCTTGAAATCCCCCAAATTACCCTCCTCGAGCCTTTATTCTTTTGTTTGTGACTTACGAGGATGGGTGGCACGGTTCTTGAGGTGGTTAGGTAGGTTTCAGACCCACTTTAGTAGGTTTGAGAAATTCCAAGTTAAGAGAGTAGAAAAGTTTGACCTATAGTTGACTTTTGGATAAACATGCTCTATTCGTAGTTTTGTCAGTTCCATTAGCTCCAGAATGATGTTTATGACTTAGTCGAGCCTTTAGTTCGGTTCCCTAGGCAGCCCGATGAGTTTTGGAAGTTTGGTTGTAATATTGTGAAAATTGAGTTTAAGAGTTGACTTTAGTCAAACCTGAGTCTTAGAGACATTTTCTAGGAATTTCGAGTGCATGAGCGCGGCTTTCCGCTCCTCTCCTTCCTTATAGTAAAGCGAGTGGCTGAACGCTCCTTTCCAACTTTATAGTCAAGCAAGTAGCTTTCAGCTCCTTTCCTTCTCCTCGCTCATTACTGTCAAAATGCAAAATGTTGAATTTCTTTTTTTACACTAGCGTCCGGAATGTGTTTTCTGATAAGAATGCATGTTTGGTTTGTGTTATTTGGCTTTCAAATGATTTTTGAGGGTTGATTCAGAGTTGGGGTGAAACCACAAAAATTTAGTGACTGCTATTTGGTTACTTTCTTCGCTATCGCGAAGCAGGGAGCATGATCGCGATCCTTGATGAAATTAGGCTCTCGCAATCACGGGGGTAGTGGTCGCGGTTGCGTGGACACGCGCCTGGAGGTGGACTGAGTTACGGTGCCTATCTGCGTTCACGATGAGTCAAGCAGAGTAAGATCGAGTTAGCCTACGCGATCGCGTGCGGGGTCTCACAATTGCGATGATGGCATTGTAGCAGCAGTATTTGTTCCCTAGACCGGACCATTTGTTCCCATTTTCCTTTTCCAAGTTCTTAAGCACATTTTGGGGAGATTCAAGGTGAATATTTGAGGTTCTTTATCTAGGTAACTTCTAAACCCTAATCTTAGTCAATTATGTTAATGTATTAAATTATTATAGCCTTGAATCTATGTTTGGGAAAAGGGAAATTGACTTTGTTGAGAATAAGAGTCTTAATTGAGAATTTGGGGATTGGACTATTGTTATGGGTATTGTATATTAATGATGTAAATGACTAGTAGGTGTTAATTAATTGACCAATGGCATGCTTAAACCCTTTTTAAGAATTGGGGGAAATTCTGGGGTTTTGAATTGGGGATTTTGCCTTATCATGAAATAGAGGACCCAATTGCGGTCCGTTGTTAAATTAACTTGGTACTTATGACTATCTAGCTCGTATGGATCGTATTTTGTAGAAAATTCCATATTTTGGTAATGTGGGATTGGGGTTCCATTGTAAACTAGATTGGGGATTATGGGTATCGACTAGACCGTAATCTCATATTATTGATATGATTGATCAGAGTGGGCTCGTGAGGAGGTGCTATGAAAAGGAAAAGCTACCACGTGATTTCTTCAGCTCTATCTAGAAAAATTGAGAATTTCTAGACTATAGTTGTAGCGTTACATGTTGGCATGTGTTGTAATGAACTAAGGGGAGTAATGGAGATTTTTGGGTCCCGTATTAGTGAGGTGACGAGCACTAATATGGGTACCGGGTGAACATAATTGGGTAATTAGTGAATCAGAAATATGCATGTAAAGGAGTTTATGCGTTTAGCTTTCGGGCCACAATGTGCGGTGAAAGAGTCCACTTAGGTTGGATATGATTTCTGTTTATTTGGGCTTGTAGCCATCTATATGTTATTATGATTTACTTTTCATGCATTCATCACTCCACATCTTGTCTGAACTCTTGAATGGATACTGATAAATACTGATTAAAATGATTATGCTAATTGCATGGTGTACGCATATTCATATCATTCATAGATTCTATCATTGGCATTGTCTTACTGATATGTTATTGAGAAACATCTTGGAAAGTTGGTTAAAGGATATGGTATATGATCTGGGAGTGATGATTGTTGATGGCACTTCAGCCACAGAGCTGGTATCCGATGGGACATTCCGGATGGGTATATGGACCTCATGAGTCCCCTATGGGTCACGTGAAGCAGCTACTGTAGCAACGTGTTTATACCGGGCACATATAGCCATTGCATACATACATATAATCTGCATTGCATTCATCTTCATTTTGATATGTACTTGATGTTGTGTGTACTTGGTGTTGATGTCTGATAGACTACTTGATCTTGTGGCTTGTTGGAAGAACTATTGATACTTGAGAGTTGAGACTTGCAATCGTTGTGAGGTTTGATGGGACTAGACACCCAATTATGGGGTTTAGGCTCAATCTTGTGCAAACTTGAGAATAAGAGAGAACTTGTACATTATTGAATCGTAGGTTTATTGTTAGATTGGTTAACTGATTATATATTGCCTAAGTGACTAGCTAGTAAAGAGGTATCAGAAAGTACCAATCCTCTCCACCGTTATAGCTAGGGTCGGTCGATGATGTTGTTGAGTACATATTTTTCCCGTACTCACTCTATGCTTATTGCACTCTATGTGCAGCTACCGAGCTAGGAGGTGACGGAGCAGCTGATCATGCTTAATCTGATGTGACCATTTTGAGACTTTAGGGTGAGCCGATGATTCTTGACACTGGAGCTTTTATCTATCTTTATATTTATGTCATTTACTTTCGGATAGTGTTGCTATTTTAGTTCAGACTTGTAGTCATATTAGAGCTTTGTACTCATGACTATCAGATCTGTATTTGGGGTTTTCTTCAGACTTGTATTTCTATTTAAAGACTTGTTAATTACTTCTCTTCTAATTCTTTTATTTTCGTATTTATTTCCGCATGTTCATAGGTTGTATGAGTAGGGTTCGCCTACGGGTTAAGGTAGGTGCCGTCATGGCACAATAAGATTTTAGGTCGTGACAGTAACCTGGGAGAAGAGGTTTCGGGAGATACTTGATGAACATACTATCACGTTCACGGAGGAAGATGTTGCCGGTGTTATCTTCCCTTACAACGATACACAGGTAGTCATGGTACCTGTGGATTGCTTTCAGGTGAAGAGAGTTCTAATTGATCCCAGGAGTTCAGCTAATATAATACGGCTGAAGGTGGCGGAAGATATGCACATGGCAGACAAGATAATTCATTCCGCCAGAACTCTCTCAGGCTTCAATATGTCAAGTGAAACCACAAAGGGGGAAGTAGATCTACCGGTGGACGCAATGGGAGTTATTAAGTTGACGAAATGTTATGTCCGCGATGGGGACATGAGGTATCACACAATATTCGGAAGGTCGTGGATACATGATATGAAGGCGGTCATATCAACACTGCATCTATTGGTGAAATTCCCTACACCAGAGGGGATTCAGCAAATTCGGGGTGAACAGTCCACTATAAGGGAAATATACGCCATAGAGGAACCAGAGGCGGCGGCAGACCCCAAATAGAAATCACAGGAAGCGGAGCCGGTGCTAGAAGATGTTCACTAGGTTCCGCTGATAGAAATAAAGTCAACTTATCTGGATTAAGAGTTTTTGGATCGGTACCAAGTACACATATGCTTTCAGGTACCAGATGAATCAGATGCCAGAAAGTCCACTGCCGAGGAATTTGAGCAGATTGAGCTACGTCCGAAAACCTCCGAAAGGAATGTATACCTGGGCATCAGATTAACCCCGGGGCTCAGGGATTCAATTCTTAAATATCTTATGTCTAACGTTGATTACTTTTCATGGTCTCATGAAGATATGACAGACATTCCACCAGTAGTCACAACTCATAAGTTAGGCCTGAATCTCAGTTTCCCTCCGGTGCGACAGAAAGAAAGGCCATAGACGAACTCCGTAACAGGTTTTTAAAAGAAGAGGTAGCTAGACTGCTTAATATAGGGTCCATCCAGGAAGTAAAATACCCGGATTGGTTAGCAAACGTAGTCATAGTACCTAAAAGGGAAAAAAAATCTAGAATGTGCATTGATTTTAAGGATTTGAATAAAGCATGTCATAAAGACTCATTTCCGCAACTGAACATAGATCAGATGATCGATGCTACAGTCGGAAATGAGATAATGAGTTTTCTCAATGGGTACTCCGGGTATAACCAAATAAGGATGCACCCAGAGGATCGAGAAAAAAACATATTTTTAACTACTTTCGGTACCTATTGTTATAATGTTATGCCTTTTGGACTGAAAAATATCGGAGCCATGTATCAAAGGTTAGTAAATAAAATATTTGAAAAACAAATAGAAAAAACAATGGAAGTATATATAGACGATATGCTTGTTAAAAGTCTTCGTGCAGAAGACCATTTAAGTCACTTACATGAAACCTTTGAGGTGCTGAGGAAGTACAACATGAAGCTAAACCCCGAGAAATGTACTTTCGGGGTAGGCTCTGAAATGTTTTTGGATTTCTTGGTTTCCCAAAGAGGAATTGAGATGAACCCTGACAAAATAAAGGCTATCGAATATATACCGGGCACACTTGAATATGTGAAAGCAGTACATTGATTGTCCAGGCGTGTGGCATCCCTAAGTTGGTTTATTTCCCCATTTAAAAAAAAAATATCACAGGTTCTTTACACTTATGAAGAAGAAGAACGATTTCGTTTGGACGCCCGAATGGCAGCAAGCCTTACGGGACATGAAAACTTACTTATCCAGTTCCCCGCTCATGCCAAAGCCTAAGGACAGAGAACAACTATTGATATATTTGGCAATCTCAGAGGTAGCGGTAAGTGCAGTGCTGATACGGGAGGAAAAAGGTACACAATTTCCTATGTATTACTTAAGTAGAGTAATTTTAGGGGTCAAAACCCGGTATCCGTTACTCGAAAGCTTCGACCATATTTTCAGTGCCACCCAATTTTCGTAGTAACTAAATTTCCTCTTAAAATTATGTTACACAAGCCCGAGCTTTCCAGGCGCCTGGCTAAATGGGCGGTAGAACTAAGTGAATTTGACATTGAATATAGACTGCGGATTGCGATAAATTCGCAAGTCCTCGCAGACTTTATGGTCGATTTCAGTCCGGGAGTAACCTAGATAGAAAAGAAGGCTATCCTGGTCTCGGGGAGTGCCCTCAGGATATGGATACTTTATACAGACAGTGCCTCTAACGTTAAGGGGACCGGTCTGGTAGTGGTAATGTGAACTCCCATAGGTGAAACTTTAAGGCAATTAATACACAACCCACTGTTGACTAACGATGAAGTATATTATGAGGCTTTGGTTGCAGGTTTAGAGCTGGCTCGAGGATTAGGCTCACAAATCATTGAAGTCAAGTGTGACTCACTGCGGATAGTGAACCAAATCCACGGATTGTTCAAAGCCAAAGAAGAATGCATGTCAAGATATCTTGAAAAGGCCTTGAAGCTTTTGTCTCATTTCCACGAATGGATGGTGGTGCATATACCCCGAGAAGAAAATATTGAGGCAGATGCACTCGCAAACTTATGCTCCAGCACGGAGGCTGAAGGTTCTAAAATTGAGTTGGTTGTTCAGTTGTTACATTCGACACTGGATCTCATCGGATACGATGAGATAAATTCTACCAGCCTAACTTGGGAGTGGAGAAATGAGTTCTTGGACTATCTTATGCACAGAAAGCTCCCGGAGGACCTGAAAGCATCCAGAGCCTTAAAGACTAAAGTTGCCCAGTACTGTGTCGTAGACGGGAAACTTTATCGTAGGTGTTTTATGGTCCCCTAGCTCGTTGCATAGGCCCCGATGTAGTTGAATGTGATGAGGGAAGTCCATGAAGGCACTTGTGGAAATAATTAGGGAGCAGAATCCCTAATGAGGAAGCTCATGAGGGCTGGTTATTACTGGCCCAGGATTGAAGAAGATACAAAAATGTTTGTACAAAATTGTTATAAGTGACAGTGCTATGATCAACTATTACACCGATCGGGAGAAGAACTGCATCTGGTGGTATCCCCATGGCTGTTCATGAAGGGGGGATGGACATTGTCAGAACCTTGCCAGCGGCACCAGGATAGGTATGTCAAATTATATTTATGACTGACTATTTCTCTAAATGGGTTGAAGCTGCATCTTACACAAAGATACAGGAGAAAGAGGTGAAGGACTTCATATGGCAAGATATCATTTATTGTTTCGGCATCCCGAAGGAGATAACTTGTGACAATGGCCAGAATTTTATCAGAGCCAAGGTCAGGGAATTCCTTGATGGCTTAAATATCAAGCGGATCACCTCTACTCCTTATCATCCCAGTGCAAACGGTCAAGCGGAGTCAACGAGCAATACTATAATCCAAAATTTAAAGAAGATGTTGGAGGCAGCTAAAGAAATTGGTCATCTCTGATGTCGGAGATATTATAGGCGTATCGTACCACGACAAATATAAGTACTAGAGAAACTCTGTGTTCCCTGATCTACGGTGCATAGGCCTTGATCCTGGTAGAGGTGGAAACTCCCAACTTGAGATATCTATGGGCTGATGATAAATCAAATGCAGAGTCAATAGAGTGATACTAAAACTGGCGCACAAATCTCCGACAATTCAACTCGGGGACTTGGTGCTTCGGAGGGTAACTCAAAGTACCCGAGAGCATAACGTAGGGAAACTAGGCGCAAACTGGGAAGGACCATATACGGTCACCGATATTGCTGGTAAAAGAGCTTATCAGCTAACAGACCAACGAGGAAATAAGCTTCCAATTAATTATAATGTAAGTCATTTGAAGAAGAACTATGTGTAGTAAGATAGAACATGCACTGCACTCTTTTTCCCTTAGTCCAATTTTCATTCCAATTAGTTTTTATGGAAAGATTTTTAATGAGGCAGCATCGCAAAATGAGCATGTTACTTGTCTTGCTACTGAAGAGAGTTATCCAGTATCCAAGTCTTCATAGCATGAACTCCCAGATCCTGAGAGCCATATCCACCCATAATGGAGTGGAAGAAAATTTTATGAAATTTTAGCACTTTGAAGGAAAGCACCCGATACGGGGGACTACCCGGATAGTCAAGATACTGGGGACTGCCCGGATATTCAGATTATATGTAACATGACTGACCACACTAGATGGAAATGAAATTATTTTTGCATTTGTCTTCACATTTGTAAGTCAAAGATATCAATAAAATTTTTCTTATATGATTAATAATTTTTTTCCATCACGAGAATAAATACATATATTATTATCTTAAACATATCAAAAAAATTGTGCCATAATGAACAGGAGAATTCACCATAAAAGTTGAAACCTTACCAAAAAGTTAAGGCTCCGGATGTCCGAAGTTCATATATACTTTTGAGCAGTAGAATTCACCATAAAAGCATATTTTCAGAAAAATATAGATACACCTATACAAATATACATATTAGATTTCCTCTTAAGGCATATATCATTTCATGTTGTTTCTTTATATGATGATTTCCTATTAAGGCATATATCATTTTTATTTCTCTGCTTATGACTTTACTATCCGGTGGCATTTTTATTCCATCTAATTTATAATATAATGTTAAAGATAAGTCTTTATGTTTATCTTTTAATGAAATACTAAAATCTGGTTGTACTGTAAATTTTAGTTTTTTATATATCAAATTTTCATTTATTACCGATATCAAAGCATCTTGTAAATTTCCTAGTATTCTATCATCTAATGTGTTTATTTGTATAGGTGTATCTATATATTTTTGAAAAGATATAATTGTAAAAGAAAAATATAAGTATGAACCTATAAAGAAAAAAGACTTTAAAATACACCAAATAATAATAATAATTCAAAAGGTGAAAATATATACTTAAATGATATAGAAAAAACCGAATACTTACACCTAAAATTAGATAAACAAGAACAACAAATATTAGAATTAAAGAAAGAAAATACAAAATTTAAAACACATAATAATGAAGAGTGGTTAAGTAAATAAAAAAAATATAAACATAAGTTTAAAGATACTATGAAAATACTAAAAGATACTAAGGTAAAATTAAAACAAACGGAACATGAACTAAATCAAGTCAAACAGGAAATGGAAGAATTAAAAGAAGAATTACATATTCTAAAAGAACAAATGGGAAGATTAAAAGGGAAAAGGAAAGTAAAAAAGTTCTATAAAACAAGCGACGAAAGTTTGACTAGTAATGATAGAATTGATAGTAACACTGATAAAGAAACTACTAATCTTATAAAAAGAGATGAATTAGCTATAGAAACTAAAGAGCACCAAGAAATACAATTAGCAAAATTTATAGAAGAAATAAATGATGAAGGAACTCAAATATGATAAAAGAAAATAATCAGATAATAGAAGCTTTAGAAAAATTAAAAAATGTTAATGCAATCATAGAAGAAGAACTAGAAAGTTACATAGAAGAAGAATGTAATAGACATATAGAAAAAGAAATAGAAACAGGAACAGAAGAAGATATTATAAATGAAGATGAGAATTATTACCCTGAAGAAGAACTACGAGACTCAAATTTAGAAGTACTAACAAGAAAACACAATAAAATACCCGAACATATACCAATAGGAAAACAAGCATAATTTAAAGAATTTATAGGATCAATGTCACATGGAGTAAGTCTTAACGGATACTTTTTAGATTTAGATAATGTTTATGATGAACAAGAGTAAGTAGAAGAATAAATGACTGGAATCTTAAAATGTATATAGCATTAATGAGCTCTACGCATACTGATAACCTAAATTATATTTATGATATAATATCTAAAATATTAATTAGAAAAGTAGCATTCTGGATAGAATCTATAACAAACCAACTAAGATCAGAAGTATCTGGTCATGCAAGAGACTAGAAATCTATGTTAATGATATTTGATATTGTACTAAAAAGGGAATTTCTAGGAGAAAAATGGTTAGTAGCAAGAGAAAATGTATTTGTAGAAAGAAAAATTGAAATTATAATGAATCTAAATAATATGAAATATTGTAAAATTAATAAATTACCAGAATATACAATAAGTTTTAGTAAATTCTTTTATGAAGAAAGATTTTTACCACAAAAAGGTTTAATATATCAACGGCTTTATTATGATCATTTACCAACACTATATAATATTGAAGTGTCTAAAGAATGTAGTCAACTAGAACCAAGAGAAAATACCTTAGGAGAAAGGATAAGAGTATTACGAACATATTTAATGAGAAAATGTGAAGAATACAGAATGCAACAAAAATACTCCTGAAACCAGAAAAAGATTTAAGCATAAAAGGAAATTTAGGAAAAAAAATATATAAAACCCTTAGAAAAAATTTTAGTGAGGGTAAATGTTGGAATTGCAATGAAAAATGGCATTATGCTAATAAATGCCCAAAACTACAGAAAAATGGTGTAAATATATAAATATAACACAATTTATTATAAATTTAGAAAAGATAAAAGAAAATAATAATAAGTGGTATGAATACGAAGATTTTTATGTTAGCCAAACTGAAGAAGAAAATGAAACAAAACCAGGAAATATTAGCTTTATTAACCAAAACTCAGATAGTGAAAGTAGTTCAGAATGAAATGAAATTGCATGAAGAAAAAAGAAAAATAGAAGAAGAAAGAGATTACTGGATACAATGTGAAAAAGAATATGCCTATAAAATTAGTACAATTACTAGTGAAACAAGATATAAATATTATCATGATAAATATAAAAAGGTTGTTAAGACCCTTAATAAAATAAGGAAAAATTGAATGAAATAAGATGGCAACAAATCCAAAGAATAGGTAGTATAATAAAGGAAATAGAAATACAAGATACTAATATTCAACAACCTGATTAAATGGTAGAAATTTATATAGAAGCTCATACAGAATATAAGTCTAATAAAATGATAAATAAAATCTTTATAGATAGTGGAGCAGACTTATGTCTAGCAAGGAAAGAAGTATTAGAACCGAATAGATGGAAAAGATCTAAACCACATAGAATAAGAGTAACAAGATTTAATTAATAAATGAAAGAGCAGGACATAATAGCAGAAAATATGAGATTAATATTAGATAAAACAATATTTATTCTACCAATAATATATCAAGACGATAATATGAGACAACAAGTATTATTACGAAACAATTTCTTAGATTTCTTTAAAACACAAGTTATAAATAATAATACTTTAAGTTTACAAACACCTTGTAATAAATGAATAATACTAAAAAGAATATTACCAATACAAATATTAAGAATGTGTAATCTAAGGTCAGAAAGGAATAAAAACCTAGAGTTATTAAAAGAAAAATATCTTAACATATTAAAAATGAATTTTGGAGAAAATATAGTACAATTATGGGAAAAAGAAAAAATATATGCTGAAATCAAATTAATAAATCATAATGATACAATTAGATGTACTCCTATTAGATATAGTCCAACAGACCAAAAATAATTTGAAATCCAGATAAAAAAATTATTAGATTTAAAAATAATACAAGAAAGTAAAAGCCCAAATAGTAGCCCAACCTTTTTAGTAGGAAAATATAGTGAACAAAAAAGAGGAAAAACTAGAATGGTGATAGATTATAGAGAATTGAATAAAAAGACTATATTTGATGGATACTTTTTACCATATAAAAGAAATCTTATTAACAGATTCGGAAGTAAAAAATGGTTTAGTAAGTTTGATTGTAAAAGTGGATTTTGGCAAATAAAGTTAACAAAAGAATCGAAACCTTTGACAACCTTTAGTGCACCTCAAGGACATTATGAATGGAATGTATTACCATTTGGATTAAAAAATGCACCTCAAATATTTCAGAGAAAAATTGACCAAATATTCAAAAAATTAAAAGAATTATGTATAGTATATGTTGATGACATACTTATATATAGTGATAATTTAGAAGACCATATAAAACATTTAGATGGTTTTATAAAAACTATAAAACAACATGGAATATTACTATCTGAGAAGAAATCTGAAATTTTCAGAAACCATATAGAATATTTATGATATATTATAGATGAAGAAGGATTACAATTATAAGAACATGTAATAACAAAAATAAACTTTTTAAGGATAAATTAGAAAATAAAAAAGAAGTACAACAATTTTTGGGAATAGTAAATTATGCTTCAGACCATATAAAAGATCTACCACTTTTAAGAAAACCATTGCAAGAATTAATTACAAAACATAAAATATTTGAATGGACTGAAGTACATGATAAAGCTATTAAAGAAATAAAAAAAAGTAATAGCTTTACCAAAACATAGAATACCAACTGAAAAAGATCAATTAGAACATGCTAATCCTCATATAGTAGCAAAACTATTTACTTATGGGTTTATTGTTAAAATAATAGTTGATGAAACCATGTATAATATTGCTAAGCTGCCCAGTATTATTGTTGAATCTACAAAAGCCTTGATGGATTCCTATGGAAATGGTAGTATGGTATACAAATGTTTGATGCTTCAACTGATTTAGTAGGAAAACCTATAGTAATTTGCCAACTTTTCAAAACTGGTAGAAATAGTAATATTAGTGGAGATGATGAAGACTTGAAAATGAAAATACCTCGTACTATTGAAAAATTTCAAGAATGGTTAAATGCAAAAAGAGCCATAGGATTATTAATCCTAAAATCCAAAATAGAAGACATGTTACGAGCTAGGAAGGCATGTATTATTGGAATGACAAAAGGAGGAGAAGTGGAAGAACTTGTACCCTTTACTATAATAATGACATCGTGACACAAGATACGGTTGGACTCACGAACTTGCATGATAGTATAATGAACCTGAAACATAAACATGCAAAGGAAACCATGGAACAATATCAACTTCTGAGTGGCCAGAAGAAAAGGCATGTAATAAGTACTAAACATGCTACTACTGCTGCCGATGATACAATAAAAAAAGAAAGAAATCTGGATCCTTTTAGCTGAATTCTCATGTAAAAGATTCAATATAATAACATGTCCCAATGTAGTTTAACTATAGTAAGCCCAAAATGTAATCCATACCACTCTGATAAAATCTATAAAAAACCAAGATATCAACAACAATGTCAACATCATTTGAAAAAGCAACCTGGATGATTAAAGAAGAATCCAATGCATCTGGCAAGATATTATTCAAGATAGGAAGAATTCAAGAATGTGGAAGACATCTGGCACTAACTTTTTGACAAACCTACAAGAAGACAAAAAACTTTACAAAAATCTGCATTCATGGAAGACAAACTACTATTTACTTTTAGACTTTTTGTAAAAGCAGCTTTAAAATTTGTCATGTAACAATCATGTAATCTATCGAGGTTATCTATATAAAGAGCCTCTTGTAAACATTGAAAGACATTCAAAAACTTCAATAAAAATCTTTCTTTGAAAAACTCTAATGTCTAGCTAAAAACCCTCTCAGTCTATAATCTTTACCAAGAATAATATTATAATACCAGAGAAGTTACTTTGAAAGTCTATAATTAGAATCATATTAGTCCAGAAACCTGCACCTTAAAAAGAATTTTAGAAAGATTCTGTTGAGAAACTCCCAAGCACGTAGGCTAATTATCCCGCTATTGTTGAGAAGAGATTAAAGGGAAGCAGTGTCAGGGTGGGTTGAGATCTCCGGTGATCTGAGATTGTTAAATATACACGTGATATACACTTACCATAAGTAGTGTATATCACGGTTTTGTAGCTATATTGTACCCGTAATATACACTTACCATAATTAGTGTATATCACGGTTTTGTGCTTGATTTGTAGTGTAAATAATTGTATTAATTAGTATTGTACACTTACCATAATTATAGGATTATTGTACTACTAGAATAGGGTTTTGGAAGTAGAATAGGAATAGGACTTTCCTATTATGCAAAATTATAAATTGTATATATACTCATTTATTAATGAAAATAAGAGGGGAAAATTTCTTTCATGGTATCAGAAGTCTAGGTTTCATATTTCCTCTCCAAATTCCGTCAAAACAACAGCTGTTCCAAGCCTTTCTTCTCGGTTTTCGTGCCCAAAATTGCCTTTTCTCTTCCCAAAATTTCTTCCAAATCCCTTCCTCACGTCGTTCATTGCTATTATGGCTAAGAACACATTTCACCCTACCTTACTGTTTCTAACATGAAGAATCACATCCCTATCATTCTTGAAATAGAAAATGTCAGATACGCGACGTGGGCTAAACTATTCAAAGTTCACGCACGCTCGCATAAAGTCCTCCATCACATTATCCCCCCGGCTCCTACGGCTACGGGGATTCCTAAACCCGAGGATGATCCTCAATTATGGACAACTCTTGATGCTACCGCTCTTCAGTGGATTTACTCCATTATCTCTACCGACCTATTGCAAATGATTATCGACCCAGACGCTATAGCGATGGCTGCTTGGGATAGAGTACGTGACATATTCCAAGATAATTAGAATTCTCGAGCTGTTACACTTGAGCAGGAATTCTCCCATATCAACATGAAAGACTTATCTAACGTTTCAGCTTCCTGCAAAAGGTTAAAAGAATTGGCGGACCAACTCTACAATATTGGTGGGCCCTTTACCAATGATCGTCTTGTCCTTCAGATAGTTGTAGGCCTATATGAGGCCTATAGTGGCGTCGATACACTTCTTCGCCAGAGCATTCTTCTTCCACAGTTTTATCAGGCCCGTTCAGTGCTCACACTCGAAGAAGCAGGCTTGGATAAGAAAGTGGCCACTTGGGCCCCTTCGGCATCATGACGATCGAGTCCAATTTTTCTCCGTCCGCCTCCAATAATTCCGGCCAAAACCGCAACAACGATGGCGGCAAAAAGGGTCAGAATTGAAAAAATAATGGCAAGAACTGTGGCGGAAACTGCGGTGGCAATGGGCCTCGGGGAAGTGGGCCACAAGCCAACTGGCCACAACCCTGGGGCCCATGGCCGTGGAACTGGGCTAGTGGGCCTGGGCCCAACAACCCCTATTTTCCGTACACTGCCCAGCTGAACTCGGCTCAGTTTCCGCAGCCAAGCAAGCCCATTTTTTCTAGCCCACAGTGGAACCCGCGAGGCAGTTCTAGGCCATGGCAGCCAGCTGACATACTTGGTCCTCAACCCCACCAGGCCCACCTTCCAGCGGGCCCACTCCTACCTACATTGAAGCTGTGATGTACATACTTGGTTTAAATTCCCTGGACGTGAATTGGTAAATGGACATTGGTACCACTACCCACATGACATCCGATCAAGGTACTTTCTCGTCTTATTACAATTTGAGCAACAGTCGTGGCATAATTGTTGGTAATGGACATTCAATTCCAATTCGTGGTTACGGTCATAAAACTTTGTCTCCCCTCCATCCACCTCTTGTCTTGAAAAATGGCCTTCATGACCCTAAATTAATTAAAAATTTGGTGTCTGTCCGTAAATTTACCACTGATAATTCTGTTTCTGTTGAATTTGATCCTTTTATGGTTTCTGTGAAGGATTTCAAGACGGGGACTCCTCTCATGAGGCGTGATAGTAGGGGAGATTTGTATCCTATCACGCCCACATCTGGTCTCTCGAGTTAGGCTTTGTCATTTACTTTTGCGGCGCTCGCTCCTTCCTTATGGCATGCACGTTTGGGTCACCCTGGGTCGTCTATTGTTTCTTCCTTACATAAACATAATATTGTTTCTTGTAAGGGGACGCGTAGTACTCCGATCTGTCAATCTTGTTCTCTAGGAAAAATTGTTAGATTGTCGTTTGTCGACCGTAATTCTCATACTTTAATGCCATTTGATATTATTCATAGTGATTTATGGACATCTCCTGTTCTCAGTTCTTTGGGCCATCGTAATTATGTTCTTTTTTTGGATGATTATTTTAATTTTTTATGGACTTTTCCGTTTGCGAAAAAATCTCACATTTTCCTACCTTTTTAAAATTTAGAGCTTTCATCCGTACCCAATTCAAACAGGAAATTAAGAATATTCAATGTGATAATGGAACATAATATGATAATGGGTTGTATCGGGATTTTTGTGGTAATAATGGTATCAATTTTCATTTCTCTTGTCCTCATCCTCACAAAATGGGAAAGCTGAATGCAAAATTCATACCATTAATAATATTGTCCGCACTTTATTGGTCCATTCTTCCACACCTCCTTCCTTTTGGCATCATGCTTTACAAATGACTACTTATCGCCTTAACATTCTTCCTACCAAAGGTTTGGCATATTCACCCCCATCAAATATTATATAATAAAACTCCTTCGTATTCGCATCTTAGGGTCTTTGGGTGCTTATGTTATCCACTATTTCCGTCCACTACAATTAAGAAACTTCAGGCCCGATCTACCCCTTATGTGTTTGTGGGTTATCCGTCTAATCATCATGGTTACAAATTTTTTGATTTATCATCTAATAAAATCATCATTAGTCGCCATGTTATTTTTGATGAATCTCAATTTCCGTTTACTAAGGTGAGTAGTCCCGTGCCTAGTTCGTATAATTTTTTAGATTATGATGTCTCCCCATATATTATCCACCATTTATCGAACACATCTCGCATACCAAATCCGCCAGCAGGCCTACTGCCCGCTGGTTCTCCAAGATCAAATCACGAGTCCACCATCGTGGGTCCAAAGAATCGGGCCGCCTCTCCCGACCTAATTATGGCCTAGTTTCTGTTTCTGCCCCTGATCCAGTCCTTGCTTCTACGTTATCTACTATTTCCAATTCCCATGTTGGGCTAGCAGGCCCACTGCCTGCTGGCCAGTCCGTCACTTGTCCCGATATTTCCCAAAATTCACCCAATTCTCCCCCGAGTCACAAACCGGTCACTCATAGTCAATGGGGTATTTTTAAACTGAAAAAACATTTTAATTTTAATTCTAATGTTCTTAAATCCCCTCTACCCCGTAACCCTGTGTCCGCCTTATATGACCCGAATTGGAAATTGGCTATGACCGACGAATATGATGCTCTTATTGCGAATAAGACGTGTGAGTTGGTACCCCATCCTTCTGGTGTTAATATTATTCAGTCTATGTGGATTTTTACTTATAGGGATAATCCTGACGGTTCTTTTGCGAGGCATAAGGCTCGTCTTGTAGGTGATGGTAAGACTTAGCAGGCTGGCATGGATTGTGGTGAGACGTTTAGTCCGGTGGTCAAACCGGCTACCATTCGCACTATTCTCAGTTGTCTCTTTCGAAGGCTTGGCCCATTCATCAGTTAGATGTGAAGAATGTTTTCTTACATGGTGATCTTAAGGAGACCGTTTACATGCATCAGCCCTTGGGATTCCGTGACCCCAAATATTAACATGTCTGTTTATTGAAGAAGTACTTGTATGAGCTTAAGCAGGCCCCACAAACTTGGTATAAGATATTTGCAGACTATGTATCGTCTATTGGGTTTACGCACAACAGGTCTGATAATTCATTGTTCATATATTGTCGTGGTTCTTCCCTGGCTTATATTCTATTAAATGTAGATGATATTATCTTGACTGCTTCTACTGATGCGTTGCGCAAGCCTATCATGACCATATTCAGTTCTGAGTTTGCTATGAAAGACTTGGGGCCCTTGAGTTATTTTTTGGGAATTGCTGTCACTCGTCATGTAGGTGGGTTATTCTTATCGCAACGTAAGTATGTATCTGAGATCATTGAGCGAGTTGGTATGTCCTCATGCAAGTCTACTTCCACTCCAGTTGATACTAAACCCAAGTTGGGTGCTGCAGCTGGCTCACCATATAAGGATCTGACCCACTATCGCATTCTTATAGGGGCACTTCGGTATCTTACCTTCACGAGACCTGATATTACCTATGTCATCCAGCTGATGTGTTTCTTTATGCATGATTCTCGAGTTGAGCACATGAATGCGCTCAAATTCATCATTGCTACTTACATGGCACACTTGATTATGGGTTGCATCTATATTCTTTATCGGTCTCTACACTTGTCTCTTACACATATGCTGATTGGGGTGGATGTCCAGACACCAGACGATCTACGTCTGGTTACTGTGTGTTTCTTTGTGATAACTTGGTCTCATGGTGTGCCAAACGACAGGCTACCTTATCCCGCTCCAGTGCAGAGGCTGAGTATTGAGGGGTGGCCAATGTGGTCTCTGAATCATGTTGGTTACGTAATCTTCTCTTGGAGCTTCACTTTCCCATTCAAAAAGATACCTTGGTTTATTGTGATAATGTTAGTGCCGTATATCTTTCTGGCAATTCGGTTCAACATAAGCACACTAAACATATTGAGATGGACATCCATTTTGTTCGCGAAAAGGTAGCTCGTGGGCAAGTTCACGTCTTACATGTCCCTTCCAGGTATCAAGTTACCGACATCTTTATGAAAGGTCTTTTGTCCATTCTATTTGAAGATTTTAGAGACAGTCTCAGCGTACGAAGACCGCCCGCTATGACTGCGGGGGTGTGTTAAATATACATATTATATACACTTACCATAAGTAGTGTATATCACGGTTTTGTAGCTATATTGTACATGTGATATACACTTACCATAATTAGTGTATCACGGTTTTGTGGCTGATTTATAGTGTAAATAATTGTATTAATTAGTAATGTAAACTTACCATAATTATAGGATTCTTGTACTACTAGAATAGGGTTTTGGGAATAGAATAGGAATAGGATTTTTCTATTATGGAAAATTGTAAATTGTATATATACTATTTCATTAATGAAAATAAGGGAGGGGTTTACTTCTTTCAGAGATTCTGCTAAGAGGTATGATTTCTAGACTATGTGCTTTTAATTATAACCTTGATAAGTAAATATCTCTGTAATTATGATGTTGAACTGCGCTCTTTCTTTCTATGTGGGACGATACCGGGGAGAGAAGGGAATGCGTCGAGGCGGCGAACAAGACAACTACATTTTGGCTTTTCCCTCCATAAGATGAGCCCAGTGCATTGGACCGATTGGTTAATGGTTATAGATATATAAATAAACAATGAATTTTGAATTAATGACAACTACTTTCATACTATATATTTGTTATTTAATAAATTATCATTATTATCCTAGGGTCTATAGATGAAGATAAGATCTGTCATGAAAGATAAGATCCGTCATGAAATTGGTATTAGAGCCTAAAAAAGGAATAAAATGAAAATAAAGAGACATCCGTCTTTCGAACAAATTAATAGATTAAATAAGACAAAATGGTTATGCAAAGAATTAATACATATGTTAGTAGAAAGAAGAAATCAAAATGAAATAATAATAAAATATCAAAATGAATTATTATCATTAAAAAGATCAGAAGACATGATAAATAATAATATAAGAGCATGTAGAGAACTAATAAATCTACACAGAGAAATAGATATACAAACCCATTTTATAGCAGATATAAACACAGACTTATGGATGACTACAAGTCATTATGGATGAAAGTCAATTAAAAGAACTTCAAAAGATAGATGAAAAACCGTTTACATATAATAGGGATATTAACCAATATATAGTAAGTTGCAGAATGAATATAAATCTTATAAAAAAAAGAGATCAACGTTTGGAAGAATATTCCCAATAGATATGTGAATAAGAAAATACTATAACTCTAAGAAGCATGTTAGTACTAAAAGATGAAAGATTAAGACAAAAAGATGAAGAAAATAAGAGAAGAAAAATTGAGAGAAATAATAAGAAAAGATAATGAAATAAAAACCCAAAAGATGTCATATTAGAACAATATAAGCATATTGACAGGTTAATTAATGGATAAAGGAAAAGAAATAGTAGATAATTTAAATGAAACATATTTCAGATAAATACATATGAAGGAGGAATAACACAAATTTTAAGCTAAACCAGAAATATATCAAAAAATACAAGATAAAAAGAAGAATTATCAATTAAGAAAATATTTAAAACTAAGTGGTTTGAAAGAATCAAAGAAGTAAAATATATAGCACAGAAACATGAAAATATAATAGAAACAACTAGTATTAATGAAAGGGCAAAAATAAATTTACTAACAGATGAAATAGTAAAAAGAGAATTAGCAAAATTATCTACTAAAGAAACTAAAATATATACAAATATATACTTTGGAGGAGTAGAATTCACCATAAAGCATATTTTCAGAAAATATAGATACACCTATACAAATATACATATTAGATGATAGAATATTGGGAAATTTACAAGATGCTTTGATATTGGTAATAATTGGAAATTTGATATATCAAAAACTGAAATTTACAGTACAACCAGATTTTAGTATTTCATTAAAAGATGAACATAAAGACTTATTTTTAACATTATATTATAAACTAGATGGAATAATGATGACACCAGGTAGTAAAGTCATAAGCATAGAAACAAAAATGATATATGCCTTAACAGGAAATCATCATGTTAAGAAATAAAATGAAATGAACATTTTAGTACCAAAAATGTATCAAGATATATTAGAACAAATAGAACACAAAACAAAATGCTAAGATAACCATACCAGAAGAAATACATATGGATTTTTGTGCTAGAACCATAACACCATTACAAAAAATAAGACCACAAATAGAAGGATCTAGACTAATAATTAAAAAAGAACCAATGATATCAAGACAAACTAGCTTAAGAGTTAGACAACCAAGAACATTGTATTTAATAAATATACCCAGCAATAGATTAAGAATTAAAGTAATAATATTCAATGGAATGATAACAACTGATTGCATAGCTGAAATAAATACAAGAGCTATTAAGCATTTTATACATATAAGTAAGATTAACGTAAAAGATTGTAACTTAATAAAACCACAAACTTGTAGCTATCCTGAAAATGAAAGAGAAATAATAATAACTAAAAGTATCAACCTAAAATTCAAAATCCAAGATTTGGAGTATAAAATAAATATAGGAATAATTGAATATGATAGTTTTAATGAATTATTACTAGGAAGTGACTTCTTAACTATGATAGATTACAGAATTACTAATGAAGGAATTGAAATAAATGACCAAGGAAAAACAAGATTTGTAAGTAAGATATGAATATCCAAGAAAAAATAAGAAAGAAAAAACAAAAATTGAAAATAATAAAAATAGATTTATTAGAAGAAATAATATCTCAACTTAAATATCTAGAATACAGAGCAAAATAAATGGAATTAGAAAATGACATAAAAAAATTAGAACAACCATATAATAAATTTGATAAAATATGGATAGATATGGGAAATGGATGGAAGAAAAGGGTAAATAATCCTGGGTAATTTTAATGAGAAAATTGATGCAATATGGAATGTAAATATAGTAAAAGAATAGATAAAATTACCCTAATAATAATGGATGAAATAATAGAAAATCAAACACAAATACAACAATTAATAAGAGAACAATTGACAAAATTCTGGAATGTATCTGAAGTGACATTTAAAATAATATTTGAACAACTTAACATACTAGTAGCACATATAAATAAAGGAAAACAAGTAATAGAAGAAGACGAACCTAGTACAAGTCAAGAAAGAATGGTTGAAAAAATACCCGATACCACAATCAAACAACCAGAATTAGTACCAATAGATGCATGAAGAAGAAGTAAAGAACCTATAATGGTAGATATTAGTAAAATAAAACCTAAATTATCAGACTCTGTAGAAAAAAACATTAAATAATTTAGTTATATTATATAAAAAGGACAATTTTAATGGAAACTCAAGAACATAGTGTAATTACATTTCTTAAAAACCATGGAAAATATATAATTGAAAAAGAAAGATACACGTATGAACCTATAAAGAAAAAAAGACTTTAAAAATACACCAAATAATAATAATACTAATACTAATAATAATTAAAGGTGAAAATATCTACTTAAATGATATAGAAAAAACTGAATACTTACACCTAAAATTAGATAAACAAGAACAACAAATATTAGAATTAAAGAAAGAAAATACAAAATTAAAAACACATAATAATGAAGAGTGGTTAAGTAAATATAAAAAATATAAACATAAGTTTAAAGATACTAAGAAAATACTAAAAGATACTAAGGTAGAATTAAAACAAACGAAACATGAATTAAATCAAGCCAAACATGAAATGGAAGAATTAAAAAAAAGAATTACATATTCTAAAAGAACAAATGGCAATATTAAAAGGGAAAGGGAAAAAAGCTATATAAAACAAGTGACGAAAGTTCGACTAGTAATGATAGAAGTAATACTAACACTGATAAAGAAACTACTAATCTTATAAAAAGAGATGAATTAGCTATAGAAACTATAGAACACCAAGAAATACAAATAGCAAAATTTATAGAAGAAATACACGATGAAGGAAACTCAAGTATGATAAAAGCAAATCATCAGATAATAGAAGCTTTAGAAAAATTGAAAAATGTTAATCCAATCATAGAAGAAGAACCAGAAAGTGACATAGAAGAAGAATTTAATAGACATATAGAAACAGAAATAGAGATAGGAACAAAGAAGATACGAATAATTACCCTGAAGAAGAACTATTAGACTCAAATTTATAAGTAGCAACAAGAAAACACAATAAAATACCCGAACATATACTAATAGGACAACAAGAAGAATTTAAAGAATTTATAAGATCAATGTCACGTGGAGTAAGTCTTAACGAATACTTTTTAGATTTAGATAATGTTTATGATGAACAAGAAGTTAGTAGAAGAATAAATGACTGGAATCTTGGAATGTATATATCATGAATGAGCTCTACACATACTGATAACCTAGATTATATTTAGGATCTAATATCTAAAATATTAACCGGAAAAGTAGCATTCTAGATAGAATCTATAGCATACCAACTAAGATCAGAAGTATTTGGTCATGAAAGAGACTGAAAATCTACGTTAATGATATTTGATATTTTACTAAAAAGGGAATTTCTAGGAGAAAAATGGTTAGTAGCAAGAGAAAATGTATTTGCATAAAGTAAAATTGAAATTATAATTAATCTAAATAATATGAAATGCTGTAAAATTAATAAAATACCAGAATATATAATAAGTTTTAGTAAATTCTTTTATGAAGTAAATTTTTTACCACATGAAGGTTTAATATATCAACAACTTTATTATGATCATTTACCAACACCATATAATACCGAAGTATCTAAAGAATATAGTCAACTAGAACCAAGATAAAATACCTTAGGAGAAAGGATAAGAATATTACGAGCATATTTAATGAGAAAATGTGAAGAATATAGAATGCAACAAAAAATTTAAAAAAATAAGAAACAAGAATTTAAAAAATATGTGGATTTACAGAACGAAGATTAGTATTTGGATGCGATGATAAAAGAAATGAAAAGAGATATAAGAAACATAGACATAAAAAATACCATAAGAAAGGATATCAAAAACCAGTGAATGTAAATGTTGGAATTTGAATGAAAAAGGACATTATGTTAATAAATTTCCAAAACTACAGAAAAAGGGTGTAAAATATATAAATACAACATAATTTATTATGAATCTAGAACAGATAAAAGAATATAATAATAAGTGGTATGAATACGAAGATTTTTATGTTAGCCAAACCGAAGAAGAAAGTGAAACATGAAAGAAATAATCTCTTGATTATATTCATTGATAATGAGAGGTATATATACAAATATACAATTCCTAAATCTGAAAAATATAGGAAAATAATTCTACCTTTTCCTACTCTAATTCTAATACATTTTCCTAGTACAAGACTAATACCATAATTATAATTATACATGAATTAAAATTTGTGGAGTCCAAATTGGACCATGATATACACGTGTATATCGGTCTTTTACAGCCCCACAGTTATAGCGGGCGGTTGACGTACGCTGAGACTGTCCCTAAAATTTCAAATTGAACAAAGGGAAGACCCTTAGTAAATATGTCTGCAATCTGGTATCGCGAAGGAACATGGAGAACGCGTACTTGTCCACGAGCTACCTTTTCTCAAACAAAGTGTATGTCCATCTGGATATGTTTAGTGTGCTGATGTTGGACCGGATTTCCAGAAAGATAGACTGCACTCACATTATCACAGTAAACCAAGGTAGCTTTCTGAATAGGAAAATATAGCTCTAGTAGAAGATTACTAGTCAACATGACTCAGACACCACATTGGCTACCCCTCGATACTTGGCCTCCACACTGGATCGTGATAAAGTAGCCTGTCGTTTAGATGACAAAGAAACCAAGTTATCCCCAAGGAACATACAGTAACCAGATGTCGAACGTCTGGTATCTGGACAACCACCCCAATCAGCATCTGTATATGACACAAGAGTAGAGATGAAGGACGTATATAAATGCAATCCAAAATCAAGTATGCCCTGTATGTATCGTATAATGCATTTGAGCGCATGCATGTGCTCAATCCGCGGATCATGCATAAATAAACACACATGTTGTACTGCATAAGTAATATCTGTTATCGTGAAAGTCAGATAATGAAGAGCCCCTGCAAGACTACGATAATGGGTGGGATCCTCGATTGGTGTGCTAGACGTAGCACTCAACTTCAGTTTTGTATCAACCGGAGTAGAAGTAGGATTACAAGATTACATTCCAGCTCTCTTAATAATCTCTGCCGCATACTTTTTCTATGATAAAAATAGACCACCTGTATGACGAGTGACAGCTATGCCCAAAAAATAGCTCAAGGGCCCTAAGTCTTTCATTGAAAATTCAGAACTGAGAAGGGACATGATAGATTTATGTAGAATATCTGATGAGGCAGTCAATATATTATCATCACATATAACAGAATGTATACCAGAGAAGTACCACGCCGATAGATGAACAGAGAATGATCAGACCTGCTATGAGAAAATCCAATTGTAGACACATAATCTGCAAACCTTTTATACCAAGCCCGTGGGGCCTGCTTAAGCCCATACAAGGACTTCTTCAGCAAACAGACATGATGAGGATAATTGGGGTCCCTAAACCTCAAGGGTTGATGCATGTATACTATCTCCTTAAGATCACCGTGTAAGAAAAGCAGTTTTTACATCCACCTGGTGAATGGGCCATACTTTCGAGAGAGCTAGACTAAGCACAATGCGAATGGTAGCCGGTTTGACTACCGGATTAAATGTCTCTCCACAATCCACGCCAACCTGTTGTGTTTTACCATCACCTACAAGACATGCCTTATGCCTCTCAAAAGAACCATCAAAATTTTCTTTGTCAGTAAAAATCAGCATAGATCGAATAATATTAACACCAGGTGGACGGGGCACCAACTCCCACGTCTTATTTTCGATAAGAGTATTATATTCGTCGTCCATGGCCAATTTTCAATTCAGGTCATGAAAGGAAGACCTTGGGTTGCGTGGTAGGGGTGATTTAGTGATATTAGAATTTAGATTAAAATGTCATTTAGGTTTAAAAATACCACGTTGGCCCTTTACTCGAGATGGTTGGGGATGGGTTTTGGGGTGGTGGCTGAATTATTTTGGACTGGCCAGTAGGCAGTGGGCCTGCTGGCCTAATACCTGGATGGGAAACTGGGAGAATATGAGACTGGACAACAGACAGTGGGCCCGCTGGCTCAAGAACTGAAGCTGGCTGCGGGGAAGGTAATGGGCCAGCAGGCAGTGGTCCTGCTAGCCGAGAACTTGAAGCAACCACAGAACTAGGTCGTGCTGCGGTACTGTGTATGAGATCTGTGGGGCCAGTAGGTAGTAGGCCTGCTGGTGGATTTGGAGAACTGGGGGGTTGGGCCCACTGATGGAGAATATACAGTGAGATCTCATCATCCTAAAAGTTATACGAACTAGACATAGAACTCCACAATTTAGCAAACGGAAATTAGGACTCATAAAAAATATCATGACGACTAATTATGATTTTTTAGAGGATAAATCATAACATTTGTAACCACGACGATTAGATGGATAACCCAAAAATACACAAGCGGAAGAGCGAGTTTGAAATTTGTTAATTGTAGTAGATGGAAAAAGTGGATAGCATAAACAACCAAACACCCTAAGATGAGAATACGAAGGATTTAATATTGTAAAGAATTTTAAGTGGGGATTGATATGCTAAGCCTTTATGAGGGAGGATGTTAAGAAGATATGTAACCATTTGTAATGCATGATGCCATAAAGAAGATGGTAAGGACGCATGGCCTAGCAAGGTGTGGACAATATTATTTATGGAACACAATTTTCTCTCGGCCTTCCCATTTTGTGAGGACGTATGTGGTCAAGAAAACCGAAAAGATATGTCATTAGTGTCACAAAACTTAGAAACGGCCCATTATTATATTCCTTGTCATTATCACATTGAATATTTTTAATTTCCCGTTCGAATTGGGTACGGATGAATGCTCTAAATTTTAAGAATGTGGAAAAGACTTGAGACTTTTTAGATAAAGGAAAGGTCCACAAAAAATTAGAATAATCATCCAAGAATAATACATAATAACGATGGCCCAAAGAACATAAAAATGGGAGATGACCATAAATCACTATGAATAATGTCAAAAGGCATCAAAGTATGAGAAGTAGAGGCTACAAACAGTAATCTAACATCTTTCCCTAATGGACAAGAAGGAAAAAGTGGAGTAATACACGTACCCTTACAAGCAATAAAATTATTTTTATGTAGAGAAGAAATAATAGATAACCCCGGATGACCCAAACGTGCATGCCACAAGGAAGGAGCAAGAACGACAAAGGTAGAAGGTGTGGCTTGACTCATGGAAATGGTGGTGATTGGATAAAGCTCCCCCCTACTATTGCATCTCATTAGAGGTATCCCCATCTTGAAATCATTTACAGAAAATCCAAACTGATCAAAATTTACAGAGACCCAATTATCAGTGGTGAATTTTCGGACAAACTAATTTTTTAATTAAGTTAGGGGAATGAAGAATATTTTTCAAGACTAGATGTGGATGTGGGGGAGACAAATTCATATGACCATAACCGCGAATTGGAATTGAGTTGCCATTACCAACAATAATGCCATGATTTTTTCTCAAATTGAAATAAGATGAGAGATTACCTTGTGCGGACGTCATATAAGAAGTGGCTCCGGTGTCCATGTACAAATTTGCGTCCGAGGGATTTAATCCAAGTGTATGCATTGCAGCCTCAATATCCGTAAGTGTGGGGATTGGAGCTGGGCCCGTAGTAGTGAAGGCCTACTAAGGCCGAGGCCCAAGCAGGCCTGCCTGCTACCTTGGCCCAGCACTAGATTGTGATGCATTATTCTGGATCGGGAAACTGGGCCTGGAAGCTGACTAGAATTGGACCCAGTTTCCAGGATATGGCGTCGGTGGAAAATATGGGTTGTTGGGCCAATAGCCAATGGCCCATCCCCATGGCCAGGAGGCCCAAGGCTGCGACCAGGAGGCCTGCGGTCCACTGTTCCGAGCACTACTACTGCCACCGCCACTGTTCTGTCCACCAACACTGCCACCGTTACCATCGCGACTGCCACCGCGGTTCTTGCCATTATTTTTCCGATTTTGACCCTTTTTGCCACAACTTTTGGTACGGTTTTGGCTCGAATTTTTGGAGAATGAGTGAGGGTCGTCAGACGTGGCCATCATCATGATCGAATTAGCTCTAGTAGCCTCTTTCTTAGCCAAACCGGCCTCTTCCAACGTGAGCATGGAATGAGCCTGATAAAATGGTGGGAGAGGATTACTTTGACGAAGCAGTGTCCCAACTCCATTATATGCCTCGGATATGCCTGCAACCATATGAAGAATAAGACGATCATTGGTAACAGGCGCACCAACATTTCAGAGTTGATCCACCAATTCCTTCATCCTTTTACAATAGGCTGAGAAGTTCGGAAAATCTTCCATGTTAACATGGAAAAATTCCTGCTAAAGAGTGACAACACGAGAATTTTTGTTGTCTTGGAAAATATCACGCACCCTATTCCAAGTTTCCATCGCCATGGCGTCGGGCTCAATAATCATCTGCAAGAGGTTTGTAGAGATGGTGGAATATATCCACTGTAGAATGGTAGTATCAAGGGTTGTCCATAACACCGGGTCATCCTCTGGGGCAAGGCACCTTCTCCTTTCTTATGACCGAGGGGATGATGTAATGGAGAACTTGATGCAAGCGTGCGTCAACTTTGAATAATTCTGCCCATGTCACGTATTAGACGTTTTCTATTTCAAGAACAATAGGGATGTGGTTCTTGATGTTGGAAACTGTAAGGGCAGGATAAACATGTTCTTTGACATAGACATAACTAAAGAACAATAGGTGTTTAGGAATTTGGAAGAAAATTTGGGAATAGAGGAGGATAAAAAAAATTCACGAAATCCGAGAGTAGGTAATGGAAACTGAAAAAAGAAGGGTGCAACGGAAGTTTTAGAGAGAAGCTATTTTAGCCCTAGTGCTCTGATACCATGAAAGAAATAATCTCTAGATTATATTCATTGCTAATGAGAGTATATATTCAAATATACAATTTTCTAAATATGGAAAATATAGGAAAATAATTCTACATTTTCCTACTCTAATTCTAATACATTTTCCTAGTACAAGACTAATACCATAATTATAATTATACATGAATTATAATTTCTGGAGTCCAAATTGGACCATGATATACACATGTATATTGGTTTTTCCCTTCCCAATTTTCTTCCACTACTCTTGGCTCAAATTCAGAGAACCCTTCTCGGTTTCCGACCGACTTCTTCCTCCTCCCTTCCCAAATTTTCTTCCTAATCCCTAATTCTCCTATTGTTCTTTCATTATGTCTACGTCAAATAACCTGTTTCATTCAGCCCTTACAGTTTCCAACATCAGGAACCACATCCCTATTGTTCTTGAGATGGAAAACGTCCAATATGCGACATGGGCAGAATTATTCATAATTCATGCACGCTTGCATCAAGTCCTTCATCACATAATTCCCTTGACATCTGGCACAGAGGTGGTACCTAACCACGAGGAAAATCCTATGTTATGGATGACATTTGATGCTACCGTTCTCCAGTTGATTTATTCCACTATTTCTACCGACCACCTACAAACGATCATTGAACCCGACACTACGTCAATGAAAACTTGGAATAGGGTGCATGATATATTCCAAGATAACAAGAATTTATGTGCTGTCACCCTTGAGCAGAAATTTTCACATGTCCACATGGTAACCAGGAAATATTAGCTTTATTAACCAAAACTAAGATAGTGAAAGTAGTTCAGAATAAATGGAATTGCAAGAAAAAAAAGAAAAATAGAAGAAGAAAGAGATTACTGGATACAATGTGAAAAAGAATATGCCTATAAGCTTTGTACAATTACTAGTGAAACATGATATAAATATTATCATGATAGATATAAAAAGGTTGCTAAGAACCTTAATAAAATAAGAAAAGATTGAATGAAATAAGATGGCAAGAAGTCCAAAGAATAGGTAGTATTAAAGGAAATAGAAATACAAGATACTAATATTCAACAACCTGATTAAATGGTAGCGATTTATATAGAAGCTCATATAGAATATAAGCCTAATAAAATGATAAAATAAAAAATCTTTATAGATAGTGGAGCAGACTTATGTCTAGCAAGGAAAGAAGTATTAGAACCGCACAGATGAAAAAGATCTAAAACACATAGAATAAGAGTTACATGATTTAATGAACAAATGAAAGAGGTGGACATAATAGCAGAAAATATGAGAATAATATTAGATAAAATAACATTTAGACTATGAATAATATATCAAGACGATAATATACCAAGTATTATTAGGACACAATTTCTTAGATTTCTTTAAAACACAAGTTATAAATAATACTACTTTAAGTTTACAAACACCTTGTAATAAATGGATAATACTAAAAAATATATTACCAATACAAATATTAAGAATGTGTAATCTAAGGTCAGAAAGGAATACAATCTAAAGTTATTAAAAGAAAAATATCTTAACATATTAAAAATGAATTTTGGAGAAAATCCAGTACAATTATGGGAAAAAACATATATGCTTAAATCAAATTAATAAATCCTAATGATACAATTAGATGTACGCCTATTAGATAAAGTGCAACAGACCAAAAAGAATTAGAAATCTAGATAAAAGAATTATTAGATTTAAAAATAATACAAGAAAGTAAAATCCCATTTTGTAGCACAACCTTTTTAGTAAGAAAACATAGTGAACAAAAAGAGGAAAAGCTAAAATGGTGATAGATTATAGAGAACTGAATAAAAAAGACTATATTTGATGGATACTTTTTATCATATAAAAGAAATCTTATTAACAAATTAGGAAGTAAAAAATGATTTAGTAAATTTGATTGTAAAAGTGATTTTGGCAAATAAAGCTAACAAAAGAATCGAAATATTTGGCAACCTTTAGTGCACCTCAAGGACATTATGAATGAAATGTATTACCACTTGGATTAAAAAATGCACCTCAAATATTTCAGAGAAGAATGGACCAAGTATTCAGAAAATTAAAAGAATTTTGTATAGTATATGTTGATGACATACTCATTTATGGTGATAATTTAGAAGACCATATAAAACATTTATAAGATTTTATAAAAACTATAAGACAACATAGACTATTACTATCGGAGAAGAAATCAGAAATTATCAGAACCATACAAAATATTTAGGATATATTATAGATAAACAAGAATTACAATTACAAGAACATGTTGTAACAAAAACAAAAAAAATATAAGAATAAATTAGAAAATAAAAAAGAAGTACAACAATTTTTGGGAATAGTAAATTATGATTCAGACCATATAAAAGATCTACCACTTTTAAGGAAACCATTTCAAGAATTAATTAGAAAACATAAAATATTTGAATGGACTGAAGTACATGATAAAACTATTAAAGAAATTAAAAAAAAAGTAAAAGCTTACCAAAACATAGAATACCAACTGAAAATGACCAATTAGAACTTTATACTGATGCTAGTGACATAGGATTGGGAGCCGTTCTTATAGCCTATGATAAGAATGATATGCATAAAGAAAAACCATTAATATGGGGATATGGAGGAGGAACATGGAAACCAAATGAAAAAAATTATCATATTAATGAAAAAGAATTATTGGCTGTGAAATTAGGAATAAAAAAATTTCATTATCACTTATTATGAGTAAAATTCATAGTTAGAACTGATAATACCCAAGAAAAATCTTTTATAACCAATAAAATAGATCCATTGCCAGAATTGAAGAAGAGAAGAAAGTGACAATCTTTCTTTTGTTGTTATGATTTTATTGTTAAGAATATATCTAGAACTAAAAATATTTTAGCTGATTTTCTTAGCACTTATAACAATGTAAACCTGCAGTGACAACTTTGAAGAATATATTACCAATGTCACAGAAGTTATTTCCCAAACTCATGAAACCATAATTACAAAAATACATGAATGCACTCGTCTCATAAACCAACTTAGAGAAGTCATACAAGATCAACAAACCATGAAAACCTTACAACCACCAAAATCACCTATGCCTATTTCTGAAAAACCAAAAAATCTAACAATATCTTCTGCACCTGTTATGTCTAAACTTGCCACTATGCCATCTTCAATACCATCTTCTTCCTAGTTATCATCAATAGTATCAATGAGTGACAAACTGAAATATACACCTAATTTTATTAATGCCTATGAAAAAATAAATAAGTTTTATGATTATAAATATAACTCTTATATTTTGCGCAATGCTAAACTCAGTAAATATCCAAGATTCTTATGCAGTGAACATGTTAATCCTGATATAGTAGCAAAACTATTTACCTATGAGTTTATTGATAAAATATTAGTTGATGAAACCATGTACAATACTGCTAAGTTACCAGTATTATTGTTGAATCTACAAAAGCCATGATGGATTCCTATGGAAAGGGTACGTATGGTATACAAATGTTTGATGCTTCAACTGATTTAGTAGGAAAACCTATAGTAATTTGCCAACTTTTCAAAACTGGTAGAAATAGTAATATTAGTTGATATGATGAAGACTTGAAAATGAAAATACCTTGTACTATTGAAAAGTTTCAAGAATTGTTAAGTGCAAAAAGAGCCATAGGATTATTAACCCTAAAATCCAAAATAGAAGACATGTATATTGGAATGACAAAAGGATCATAAGTGGAAGAACTTGTTGTTGGAAATTTGCCTTTGGCGGGGAGATGCGTCCACCCATCTTTGATGAATTAAACACTAGTGTTCCGCATGTTGGAGACCTTGTCTCTTTACACATGCATGATCTACGAAGTGGGTAGATGACCGTAGGGCCAAGAATCGTCAAATTTCATTGAGAAATGAAAGAGATATTGGTCCACGAAGTAAGGTGTTTAAGGCATGGAAATGTGGTGTGGGACAAATCTACCACATCGGTGGGAATAGGAAGAATTTCTCTCTATATATGTCTCAAATTGGTAAAGTGTTTGGGACCCCAAGGGGTATCCCATGTGTTTAAAGGAGAGAGGACCTAGATGTGCTTGGGTTCATGGCTAAGCCCACACGCGCGCCGCTGCCGCCCGCCCGTCCAGTTCGGTCCGGTCTCGGGCTCGGGCTCGGGTCACGGGTCACGGGTCGTGGGTCACGGGCTGTGGGCATGTCACCTTCCCAGAGAACTCTGCCAGATGTACAGTTTGATCCCTGAAGTTTCATATGTATAGTTTGGACCAGAATTCTTTCATATGTACTGTTTGGTCCCTGAAGTTTCAATATTTATAGTTTGATCCCCAGAGTTTCTGGGAAGGTGACGGAAGGCAGAAAGCCTACTGTTGGGACTGTTTTTTGAGGCATTAATCAGCCATTACTTGGTTGATTAACTCCTCTATTAACAACCCATTAGTTGGGCAATTGAGCAACCTCCTTCATGATCTTATTCACCTCATTCATGGCATTAAAACCTGCCATTACAATCCTCCTTTAAGGGCCATTATAGCCTTGTTTGTGGCTGTTGGACAGCCCCTCCTCATGCTATATATTGAGCTTTATTTGGCTCAAAATAGTAGCTGAAAACAGACGGGAATAACACAGAAAAACAGCACAAAAACAGACTAAAAAATAGCGAAATCAATGAGCAAAAACTGCTCGAAACAGTGGCTGAAAATCAGTCAAAAACAGTGACCAAACCCTCACGTATACACAAGATATACACTATAGAGACACACTATATACACAGAGACAAAAGAGAAGAGTAAAGAGAAACTCTTCCTTCCTATTCCATATCTTCAGCAAGTCGATTCATATTTGTTTTATTTGGCAGGCTCAACCTATTGACTTTGTAGTGTTGAGATTAAAGTGTTGTTTTATCTTGGGAGACTATTGCCCGCTAACGTAAAAGCATATATACGGGGCAATCTTGTCTTAAGGATAGAGGGCTTTCCTCGACTCAACACACAACGTTGTAACCATCCAGATTTAGTTGTTTCTTGATTTTAGGATATCAAGATTCAAGACACAACAAACTTGCGGCAGTTCTCAACATTGGCTTTGCAAGGTAATCAAGATTCAAGACACAACACACATGCGGCAGTTTTGAAGATTGACCATTTATTTATCCTTTCGAACATTTGTAATAGTTATTACTTTCCGTACTGCTTTATAAAGTACAATAGAGTACACCAACACTTGTGACCTTTATTATAATAATGACATCGTGACACAAGACACTGTTGGACTCACGAACTTGCATGATCGTATAATGATTCTGAAACATAAACATGCAAAGGAAACCATGGAACAATATCAACTTCTGAGTGGCCAGAAGAAAAAGCCTATAATAAGTACTAAACATGCTACTACTGGTACCAATGATATAATAAAAAAAGAAAGAAATCTGGATCCATTTACCTAAATTCTCATGCAAAAGATCCAATATCATAACACGGCCCAATTTAGCCCATAATGTAATCCATACTACTCTGATAAAATCCATACAAAACCAAAATATCAACATCAATGTCAACATCATTTGAAAAAGCAACCTGGATGATTAAAGAAGAATCCAAGGCATCTGGCAGGATATTATTCAAGACAAGAATAATTCAAGAACGTGGAAGACAACTGGCACCAACTCTTTGACAAACCTTGTAATAAGACAAAAAACTGTAGAAAAATCTGCAATCATGGAAGACAAACTACTATTTTCTTTTAGACTTTTTGTAAAAGCAGCTTTAAATTTTTTCATGTAACAATCATGTAATCTATCGAGGTTATCTATATAAAGAGTCTCTTGTAAACATTGAAAGACATTCAAAAATTTCAATAGAAATCATTCTTTGAAAAACTTTAATGTCTAGCTAAAAACCCTCTCAATCTATAATATTTACCAAGAACAATATTATAATACCAGAGAAGTTACTTTGAAAGTCTATAATTAGAATCATATTAGTCCAGAAACCTGCACCATGAAAAGAATTTTAGAAATATTCTGTTGAGAAACTTCCAAGCACCTAGGCTAATTATCCCGTTATTGCTGAGAAGAGATTAAAGGGAAGTAGTGCCAGGGTGGGTTGAGATCTCCGGTGATCTGAGATTCTGCTAAGAGATATGATTTCTAGACTATGTGCTTTTAATTATAACCTTGATAAGTAAATATCTTTGTAATTATGATGCTGAAATTGATTAATGGTTATAGACATATAAATAAAAATAAATTTTGGATTAATGACAACTTCTTTCATACTATATATTTGCTATTTAATAAATAATCATCTATTATCCTACCCTTTTTAGGGTCTATAGATGAAGATAAGATCCGTCATGAAATTGGTATCAAAGCCTGAAAAAGGAATAGAATTAAAATGAAGAGACATCCGTCATTTGAACAAATTAATAGACTAAATAAGACAATATGGTTATGCAAAGAATTAAGACATCTCTTCTAAAATGAATTATTATCATTAAAAAGAAGAAATCAAAACGAAATAATAATAAAATACTAAAATGAATTATTATTATTAAAAAGATCAGAAGACATGATAAATAATAATATAAGACCATATAGAGAACTAATAAATCTACACAGAGAAATAAATATACAAATCCACTTTATAGCAGATATACACAGACTTATGGATGACTACAAGTCATTATGGATGAAAATCAATTAAAATAACTTCAAAAGATAGTTGAAAAACCGTTTACATATAATAGAGATATTAACCAACATATAGTAAACTGCAGAATGAGTATAAATCTTATAAAAGAAAGTGATCAACGTTTGGAAGAATATTCTCAACTGATATGTGAACAAGAAAATACTATTAAAACCATAAGAAGCATGTTAGTTACTAAAAGGTGAAAGATTAAGACAAAAAGATGAAGAAAATATGAAAATAAGAGAAGAAAAATTGAGAGAAATAATAAGAAAAACAATGAAATAAAAACTCATAAGATGTCATATTAGAACAATATAAGCATATTGACAGGTTAATTGATGGATAAAGGAAAATACATAGTAGATAATTCAAATGAAACATATTACCAGATGAATACATATGAAGGAGGAATAACACAAACTTTAAGCTTTAAATCAGAAATACATCAAAAAATACAAGATGTAAAAGAAGAATTATCAATTAATAAAATATTAAAACTATTAAACAAGGTATATATACCAGTGATATACACTTATGTATATTAAGTGTATATCACGGGTACTATCGGTAACAGCCCAACACGGAGTAAAGGCATCAAGCCCATCTCGGGTTGGTGTATATATTTGGTATATATTGTTGTAATATTTTAGTATAAAGGTTACCTTAATTAGTCTTGTACACTTACCATAATTGTATAGTTAGAATTATGGTAGAATAAGGTTTTAGGAATAGAATAGGAATAGGATTCCCCTATTATGGAAATATGTAACTTGTATATATAGCCTTTCAATTAATGAAAAAAGTCAAGGGGATTATTTCTTACATGGTATCAAGAGTCTAGGTCAAACAAAAAATTTCTCTCAAAAATTTTTGCTCTTCTTGGCCAAAGAGCGAATCCCCCCTCGGGTTTGCCATTTATTCTTCCGCTCTCTAAATCTGTTTCTAAATTCCTCTATCACCTATTGTTCTTTCATTATGTCTACGCCAAAGAACATGTTTCACCCTGCCCTTGTTGTTTCTAACGTCAAGAATCATATCCCTCTAATTCTTGAAATAGAAAACGTCCAATACGCGAAGTGGGCCGAGTTGTTCAAAATTCACTCTCATTCGCATCAAGTCATCCATCACATAATCCTTGCGGCTCCTGATGATACGGAGGTGCCTAAACGCGAGGATGATCCTAAGTTATGGACAACACTTGATGCCACCGTCCTTCAGTGGATTTATTATACTATCTCCACCGACCTGTTGCAGACGATTATTGAGCCAAACGCTACGACAATGGCTGCATGGGATAGACTGCGTGACATATTCCAGGATAATCAAAATTCCAGAGTTGTTACTCTTGACCAGGATTTTTCCCACGTCAACATGGAAAATTTCCCGAACGTTTTAGCATATTGCAAAAGGTTGAAGGAATTGGCGGATCAACTCCGCAACGTTGGTGCGCCAGTTAGTGAAGATCGTCTTGTTTTACAGATGGTTGCTAGACTATCCGAGGCCTACAGTGGCGTTGGAACTCTCCTTCGTCAAAGTAATCCTCTTCCAAGGTTCTATCAAGCCCGATCCATGCTTACCTTGGAAGAAGCTGGTTTGGCTAAAAAGGCGGCTACTAATGCTAGTCCCGTGGTCATGATGACTTCCTCCACTAGTCCTCATAATTTTGGTAATAATTTGAACCAAAACCGATCTCACGGGGGCAGCAAGAATGGCCGAAAAATAATGGAAAAAATTGCGGGGGCAAACGCGGCGGCACAGGCAGCAGTCACGGTGGTCAAAACAGTAGCAGTGGACCCCATCCCGGTTACAATGGGCCACCGACCCTCTGGTCTCAGCCTTGGGCCTCTGGGCCGTGGGCTTGGACTAGTGGACAGTGGCCTTACGACCCAATTCCATAGTAGTTTCCAGCATCTGGCCAGTGGGCTTCCCAACAGCCTCGATGGCCCACTGCCCACTGGCCCAGTAATTCCAGTTCCAGCAGCTACGGCCCAGGATAGCCCAATTCTGGAATTCTTGGGCCCTGGCTTCCGCAAGCTCACCACGCAACAGGCCCCACTCAGACCGATATCGAGGCCGCGATGCACACACTTGGTTTGACTCAATCGGACCCAAATTGGTATATGGACACCGGTGCCACTACCCACATGACATCCGACTCAGGTACTCTCTCGTCTTATTCTTGTTTGAGCAACCCTTGCGATATAATTATTGGTAATGGTAATTCTGTTCCAATTCGTGGTTATGGTCATAAAACATTATCTCCCCCTCATCCACCTCTTATCTTAAAAAATACCCTACATTCACTACTGACAATTCAGTTTCTATTGAATTTGATCCATTTGGTTTCTCTGTGAAGGATTTCAAGATGGGGAGTCCTCTCATGAGGTGTGATAGTAGGGGAGATCTTTATCCTATCACACCCAGTTCTGGTCCATCGAGTCAACCCTGGCATCAGCCTTTGCAGCCATTTCTCCTTCCTCGTGGCATGCTCGTCTTGGTCATCCGGGATCTTCTATTTTGTCAGCTTTAGATAAAAATAGTTTTATTTCATGTAAGGGTACGAGTCGTACTCCAATTTGTCACTCTTGTTCTTTAGGAAAAATTGTTAAGTTGCCGTTTGTAGAATCAAAATCTCATACTTTAATGCCATTTGATATTATTCATAGCGACTTATGAACGTCTCCTGTTCCTAGTTCTGTGGGTCATCGGTATTATGTTCTCTTTCTGGATGATTATTATAAATTTCTATGGACATTTCCAATAGTGAAGAACTCTCAAGTTTTTTCCATCTTCCTAAAATTTAGAGCATTCATCAAAACCCAATTCGACCGTGAGATCAAAAATATTCATTGTGATAATGGCAAAGAGTATGACAATGGGGTGTTTCGGGAATTCTGTGCAAATAATGGGATAAATTTTTGTTTCTCTTGTCCCCATACATCTTCACAAAATGGGAAAGTCGAACATAAAATTCGTTCCATAAATAACATTATCCGCACTCTATTAATTCATGCTTCCGTACCCCCATATTTTTGGCATCATGCTCTTCAAATGGCTACATATCTACTTAACATAAATCCTTCAAAAGGTTTGACATATTCTCCCCCTTCAAATTTTATATAATAAAATTCCTTCATATTCACATCTTCGGGTTTTTGGGTGTTTGTGTTATCCGTTATTCCCGTCCACCACAATTAACAAACTTTAGGCCTGGTCGACTCCGTGTGTATTTTTAGGTTTCCATCTAATCATCGTGGCTACAAATGCTTTGATTTATCCTCAAATAAATTCATCATTAATCGCCATGTCATTTTTGATGAATCCCAATTTCCATTTGCTAAAAATCATACTCCCGTGCCTAGTTCGTATAATTTTTTGGATGAACAAATATCTCCGTATATTATTCAGCATTTTTCAGACATCTCCCACACCCAGAATTCTCTAGCGGGCCCACTGCCCGCTGGTCCCACTGGCCCATCACAGCCCCCTCTGCCCAATTTTGTCACTGGGCCAGTTTCAGCAATTGGGCCAGTCCAGCCCAATCTTGGAACCGGTCCGGTTCTTCGTTTCTGCCTTATTCTTGCTTCCGAGTTGGGCCAGCAGGCCCATTGCCTGCTGGCCATTCCGACCCGAGCCCAGCAAATTCCAAAAATCCACTCAATTCTTCCTCGAGTCATAGACCGGTCACTCGTAGTCAATGGGGTGTTTTTACACCAAAAAGACATTTTAATTTACATTCGAATGTCTCTAAATCCCCCTTGCCCCGTAATCCTGTGTCTGCCTTAAACGACCTGAATTGGAAATTTCTATGACTGATGAATATAATGCTCTTATTGATAATAAGACGTGGGAGTTGGTGCCCCGTCCTTGTGGTATTAATATTATTAGGTCTATGTGGATTTTTGCTCACAAGGAAAATTCAGATGGCTCATTTGCACGGCATAAGGCGCGACTTATGGGTGATGGTAAGACTCAGCAGGTTGGGGTGGATTGTGGTGATACATTTAGCCCGGTGGTTAAGCCGGCTACCATTCATACTATACTCAGCTTGGCTCTTTCTAAAGCATGGCTTATTCATCAGTTAGATGTAAATAATGCTTTCCTATATCGTGATCTCAAGGAAACAATTTATATGCATCAGCCGTTGGGATTTAGGGATCCCAAACATCCTCATCATGTCTGTTTGTTGATGAAGTCCTTATATGGGCTTAAGCAGTCTCCATGGGCCTGGTATACAAGGTTTGCTGACTATGTTTCGACTATTGGATTCACTCACAGCAAGTCAGATAATTCCTTGTTTATCTACCGTCATGGTTCGTCGTTGGCCTACATTTTGTTGTATGTGGATGACATCATTTTGACTACCTCTACAGATGTCTTACGCCAGTCTATCATGACCATGCTCAGCTCTGAGTTTGCTATGAAAGACTTAGGGCCCTTGAGTTACTTTTTGGGGATTGTCGTTACTCGTCATTCCGATAGAATGTTCTTGTCTCAAAGAAAGTATGCAGCTGAGATCATCGAGAGGGCTGGGATGTCATCCTGTAAGTCCACTTCCACTCCAGTTGATACAAAGCCCTAGCTTAGTGCCGCGGCCGGCGTACCCTACGAGGATCCGACCCGCTATCACAGTTTTGTAGGGGCCCTTCAATATCTTACCTTTACGAGACCGGATATTACATATGTTGTCCAGTAGGTGTGTTTGTTCATGCATGAACCCAGAATTGAGCACATAAATGCACTCAAACGCATCATTCGATATATTCAAGGTACACTTTCCTATGGTTTGCATTTTTATCCTTCCTCGACATCCACACTTGTCTCGTATACAGATGCTGATTGGGGTGGTTGTCCCGACACCAGACGGTCTACATCAGTCTATTGTGCGATTCTTGGTAAAAACTTGGTCTCTTGGTCTGCGAAGCGTCAGTCGACTCTATCCCACTCAAGTGCAGAGGCTGAACATCGAGGGGTAGCTAATGTGGTCTCGAAATCATGTTGGTTACGTAATTTACTTTTAGAGCTTCATTATCCCATTCAAAAGGCAACCTTGGTGTATTGCGATAATATTAATGTCATTTACCTTTCTGGTAATCCGGTTCAGCACCAACGCACTAAGCATATCGAGATGGACATACACTTTGTCAGTGAAAAGGTTGCTCGGGGTCAGGTACGCGTCTGTCATGTCCCGTCAAGATATCAAATTGCAGACATCTTTACAAAGGGTCTTCCCTCGGTCCTTTTTGAAGATTTTAGGGACAGTTTCAGCGTTCGAATACCTCCCGCTATGATTGCGGGGGTGTGTTAAACAAGGTATATATACCTGTGATATACACTTAATATACATAAGTGTATATCCCAGGTACTATCGGTAACAGCCCAACATGGAGTAAAGGCAGCAAGCCCATCTCGGGTTGGTGTATATATTTGGTATATATTATTGTAATATTTTAGTGTAAAGGTTACCTTAATTAGTCTTGTATACTTACCATAATTGTATAGTTAAAATTATGGTAGAATAAGGTTTTAGGAATAGAATAGGAATAAGATTCTCCTATTATGGAAATATGTAACTTGTATATATAGCCTTTCAATTAATGAAAATAATCAAGGGGATTATTTCTTACAAAAACTAAGTGGTTTGAAAGAAACAAAGAAGTAAGATATATACCACAGAAACTTGAAAATATAATAGACACAACTAGTATTAATGGAAGGGCAAAAATAAATTTACTAACAGATGAAATAATAAAAAGAGAATTAGCAAAATTATCTACTAAAGGAGCTAAAAAATATAGAAATCTATACTTTGGAGGAGTAGAAATCACCATAAAAACATATTTTCAGAAAAATATAGATACACATATACAAATATACATATTAGATGATAGAATATTAGGAAATTTACAAGATGTTGTGATATCGGTAATAAAAGGAAATTTGATATATCAAAAACTGAAATTTATAGTACAACCAGATTTTAGTATTTCATTAAAAGATGAACGTAAAGACTTAGCTTTAAGATTGTATTATAAACTAGATGGAATAAAGATGCCACTAGGTAGTAAAGTCATAAGCATAGAAACAAGAATGATATATGCCTTAACAGAAAATCATCATATAGAGAAACAACATGAAATGAACATTTTAGTACAAAAAATGTATCAAGATATATTAGAACAAATAGAACACAAAGAAAATGCTAAGATAACCATACCAGAAGAAATACATATGGATTTTAGTGTTAGAACCATAACACCATTACAAAAAATAAGACCACAAATAGAAAAGGATCTAGACTAATAATTAAAAAAGAACCAATGATATCAAGACAAACTAGCTTAAGATTTAGACAACCAAGAACATTAGATTTAATAAATATACCCAGCAATAGATTAAGAATTAAAGTAATAATATTCAATGGAATGATAACAAATGATTGCATTGCTGAAATAAATACATGAGCTATTAAGAGTTTTATACATATAAGTAAGATTAACGAAAAAAATTGTAACTTAATAAAACCACAAACTTGTAGCTATCCTGAAAATGAAAGAGAAATAATAATAACTGAAAGTATCAACCTAAAATTCAAAATCCAAGATTTGGAGTATAAAATAAATATAGGAATAATTGAATATGATTGTTTTAATGAATTATTATTAGGAAGTGACTTCTTAACTATGATAGATTACTGAATTACTAAACATGTCTCATAGAGAAGGGGTGTAACCAGAGGAATTAATTCTAATTCCTTTAATACAGAGTTTCTTACCAATGTATAGGAGGGGAGGTTAGAGGAGATGAATATATTACCATGCTAGAGCACAATGTGGCAAATTATGAAGATTCTTTGAAGGTGGATACACAATTGAAGGCTATTGATATGGAGAATAGCAATTCTAATACAGATGAGTTCTTCAAAAATAAATATCTAGCAGTTGGTTCCTATCCTCCATGCAAAGGAACTATTGTTGTATCTAGTACCATTGAGTCATCAGAAGATCCTTTGATATTAATAAAGGAAAGTGTTAATGTTGTAGCAGTGTAGAGGAAACCATCACCAATTAAGGGTCTCCATGCTTTGGTATCTCATGACCATAATAGTATGGACAATAACTCCGAGTCTATACATATAAAGGAAAACATTTAGGGTCAAGAACTGAACAAAATGGAAGAGGAGGACATTTTGCAGCAGATATAGCAAGACAAGTTTATATTACACCAAAGGACAATGCTAAGAGTATTGAAAAGTGGAAGAGAAACAACAAGAATAGGGGAGAAGTTCAACATACTAGAGCTATGTCAAAGAAGTTAACAACATCAGTCAAGAATGGAGGTGAAACATTGCCTTCAAAAGTATTACCAAAGAGGGGGGCATCATCTAAATCCAGTCAATGATGATCAAGACTTATTATGGAAATTAGGTCAGTAAATACACCAGAAGGTTTTCATATTGTGCAAACATTGAATAAACATCACAAATTTGTTCTTATAGCTTTGATGGAACCTTTTCAAAATTCAAGACATATTTAAAGATATAGAAGGAGATTAGGTAGGAATATGACTAGTAAGAATTGTAATGGTAAGATATGGGGTTTTGGTACAAAAAGAGTAAAAGTGGACGTTTTATCAACAACTGATCAACAATTGACCATAAAACTGCTGCTACAAGATTGTGGAAAATATCTTGTCACAACTCTGGTCTACGCCAAATGTGATGCTCAAGAAATATTGATGTTATGGGACAATATATATTATATAACTAGTAATATGAACCTTCCATGGTTGGTTTGTTGTGACTTTAATGTCATAATAAATGAGGGAAAAATTTGGAGGTTTGCATGTTTATCCGATAGAATATGAAGACTTTGTATTTTGTATGAATTCATGTGATCTAAATGAGGTAGAGTTTAGAGGAAGTCCATCACTTAGTGGGATGGTACAACAGGTCAAGACTGTATATTCAAAAGAGTAGACATAATCTTAGTTAATCATCATCTACAAGATTGGTTTGGTAATCTGAGCATCAAGCATTTATCATAAACTGGATCAGACCATGTACCTCTTTTGTTAACCGCAGGAGAACAAGTTCAAAAGTGTCACAAGTATTTCAGATTCTTAAAGTTCTAGCTGAAGCATGATACTTTTATGGAGGCGGTGGAACAACACTGGAACACTAACTACCTTCGTGATCCTTTTGTTACTTTCATTATCCAAATGGAGTAGGGATACTTTTGGTGACCTGTTCAAATAGTTAACTATTAGAGAGGATATTATCAATATCAAGGAGCAGGTGTTTGAAGAATATCCATCAGAATGAAATAGGATGGTGCTTCAAAGAACATAGGTAGAATTCAAAAAATATCTTTATTTTGAGGAAGCATTTTGGACAAAAAGCTAGAATTCAGTGGAATTCAAAAGGAGATAGAAATACAAGGTATTTCCACATCCTTGTGAAGGGGAGAAGGAAGAGACTTTAGCTTTTTAGAATTCAAAATGTAGATGGAGTTTCGTAAAAAAATATTGATCAAATTGCCACAGAAACTATTACCTTCTATCAGAACTAGTTCATACCAGAAAACTTCAACAAATTTTAGCCTACTTGATCATATTCCAGAAAGAATAACACCGGAGCACATTCTACATTATGTTCTATGCCAACTTTGGAGGAGGTGAAAATGCAATTTTTTCTTTATCAGGGGATAGTGCATGTGGTCATGATGGATATTCTGGTATTTTTTATCAGTAGTGTTGGAACATAATAGGTGTAGATGTTTATAATGTGGTTAAGTACTTCTATAATGGAAATACACTTCCAAAGTCTGTTACTCATACTAATTTAGTGTTGTTACCAAAGAAGTCTACTATCAACACCTTTTCAGACTTAAGGCCAATCAGTCTAAGTAATTTCATTAATAAGGTAATTTCTAGGATCTTGCATGATAAATTGGAAGTCATCCTTCATTCTTTGATATCTTCCAATCAATCTGAATTTGTGAAAGGTAGAAACATTATTGAGAATATTTTGCTTACTCAAGAATTGGTGACTTATATAAGAAAGAGGGGAAACCCTAACAATGTTATTACAAAACTTGATATGGCAAAGACATATGATAGAGTCTCTTGGAGATATCTTGTTCAAGTTTTAAGAAAAATGGGATTTGCAGAAGTGTAAGTGGACATGATTTGGAGGATAATATCCAACAACTGGTATTCAATTCTAATCAATAGAAAATCTTATGGATTCTTTCATTCTACAAGAGGAGTTAAGCAAAGTGATCCGTTGTCCCTAGCTCTGTTCAATCTGGTTGCTGAGGCATTGTCTACTGCCTTATATTCATTATTTGATAATGGTATGTTTAGAGGTTATGGGATGCCAAAGTGGAGCTCAAACTTGAATCATCTATCATATGTTGATGAGACAATAATCTTTACATCTACTGAGAAAGAGTCTACAAATGATCATAAAGGTGCTTTTGGATAGAAGATCAATGCAGATAAATGTTCCTTTTTCATGCATTAAAAGGTGACATCAGAATTGGTTTGGAGGTTCAACAAGTTACAGGCTTCAGTAGAGGAGAATTTCCATTTACATACTTGGGATGCCCTATTTTTCATGCAAGAAGGCAAAAATTATTCTATAAGGATATGATGAAGAAAGTAAGAGATAAATTGCAAGCTTGGAAAGGGAAAATATAATCTTTTGGTGGGAAAGCTGTTTTTATCTTTTATGTGTTACAAAGAGAACCAATATATTTGTTATCTGCAAAGATACCACCAAAGTGTGTCATTAAAGATCTGCATAAGTTATTCAACAGATTTTCTGGCTAACAAAGGAGGATGGAAGAAGCATGTACTGGTCTAGATGGGAGGACTTATGTTATTCAAAGGAAGAAGGAGGGTTAGGATTCAGATCACTGTATAAAATATCCAAAGCTCTCTTTACCAAATTATAGTGGATATTTAGAACAAGTAACATACTGTGGTCTAAATTCACGTGGAATAAGTATTGTAAGAGATTCAGGCCCACAAAGGTACAGTGGACATGTGGATCACAAACTTGGAAGATGATTCTAGCAGCAAGGGATGAAATGGAACACAAAATTTGGTGGGAATCTCATAATGGTTCTTCTTCAGTCTGGTATGATAACTGGAGTAAACTAGGAGTATTTCATGATTATCTTTCTTCACAATACCATATCAATAAATTAGTAAAAGATGTGGAGGAATTAATGGATGGAGCACACTGAAACTATTGAGAACTTCAAGAACTATACCTGCACACATTGTTGATCATATTAAATATGAATTGGGGGTATTTTGTGAGATCAGAATACACAAATAAACCTTGGTAGCAAAATGTTAGCACTGATAAGTCTACAATTAAAAGTGCATGGAGCTCACAAGACAAAAAGCTCAAGTGTCATAGTACTGCTCCAAATTCTGGATAAAAGTGTTGCCATACAAAGTGTCATTCTTCTTCTGGAGGATATGGTTTTCTAAATTACCAATAGATGAAGTTTTGATGAAGCCGGGGATTAATATAATATCAAGATCTTGGTGTTGTCATAACCGGTAGGAAAATATGGATCATCTCTTTATCACAGGTCCATTTGCACACAAAGTCTGTAAGTATTTCTCAAGAACAACAGGTAAAATGAGACCTTTTATTCGAATTAGACAAAACATATTGGCTTGATGGAATGCACATTGTGTAGCAAGATTGAAGCCATTGTTCTAAGCAGCTCCAACTCTGATTATGTGGCAAATTTGGAAAAGTAGAAACACAATGAGGCATAGGGGAACAGTTTCATACAACCAGGTGATTCATGAGATCAACAGAAACATGTACATGCTAGAACAAAATAGGTATCCCTCGTTGCAAAACTTCCCAAAACACTGGCCTTTCATGGTCCAAGCACTAAAAGGGTATAGGGTGTCCTTATCAAGTAGACAAGTAATGTGGAAGCTTCAAAGAACAAATTATCATAAGTGTAACACATATAGTGCTTTAAAAGGCAATCCAGGGCGAAGTTCAACAACTTTCTATGTAAGGAGTTCTACAGGAGATATCATATATGCAATGGAAAGGAGTTACGAAACACTACTAACATGATGGCTGAAGTAGTTGCTATAGAAGATGGGATCCAATACTGCATATATCATCGGCTATTGCTAGTAATCATAGAAACTGATTCCCTTACCATGAATAAGGTACTAGATGACATATAGGAGGTACCTTGAAGTAGAGCAATGGGGTTAAGAGAATTTAGTACTGCAGGATGTATAAGGAAGTACTGGTGGAGTATGTGTTGAGAGAGGGGAACCGTCTTGCTTATTATTTTGCTAACTTGATTTTTGATTTTGCAAGTACAATAGAATTTAATCACTTTCAAAACATCCCAAATCATGGAAAATAATTGATCAATATGGAAAAGGATCGGACTCCAAACTTTAGAGTTAGATCTAATTCTAGGCAGATTATAAACAACTCCAACAGTAATACCAACAACTTGTAAGATTCAAGCCTATAGAGGAAAGGTTTAAACCGGAAATAACTTTGTTTTAGTGTGTTGTATTAACTGAGGTTCATCCTGCTGAAAAAAAAATTATTTCTGGTTGGAAACTAAACAAAACAAGTTCTAGTTTTCTGAACATTCAAACAGTTTACAATGATGAAATTTAGAGTGATATTAGAGGCAACCATTTTAATCTGCAGCAGACATACAATTGATACAGTATTAAATTTGCGGTATTTTCTGCAAAACCCAAAATGGCACTATCTATGGTAATTTGAGACAATTATCTCTATGTATCATATATACAGTGCTAATGTTTGACAGGTTGCGTAATTTTTCCATTCAAATATAACCTTTGGCCCACTTCATTATGTCATTATATATATATATATATATATTTTGATCTATTGTCTATAATGCCCCTATTTGTATGGGGAAATGAAATGTGTGCAAATTAGTTTATGAAAAGTTAAAGAATATATATAATAATCTACCGGCAGCAAGTAGGGTGATTTTTATAGCCTCACCTTTTGGTGTCGCTATCCTAGTTTCAAGCATTCTGTTTTTCCCCTTATAGAAAACACCAAAAAAAGATCTTGCAGCCTCAAGCTCCCTTGATATTTCCAAGAGATGAATTATGGGAGCAGAGAGAAGAATTCCTAATAACGGGACAAGAGAAGAGAAAGGAAGTTCTTAATTTTTCTAAGATCTTTTCCATTATATTTTCTACTCAATCATGGGAAGGAAAATTCCTTTCGGAGAGGTTCATCCCAATCATCCTCTCATACATTTCTTATTTCTAACTGCTAGCATTGCTGCAATCATTGGTATAGTTTCATCTCTTTGTGGTCTTTTGGAAAGAATTAAAGGATCCCCTGCACGGGTGGAGCCAGGTAGGGCAAAGGGTTCATCCGAACTCCTTTCAGCAGAAAATTATACTGTTTATATATGATTAAATTTATTTATATGTATATTTAGTAAATGTTGAATTCCCTTTGACTTCTTCGTGTGTTTATTTTTTCATATTTGAACCCCTTAATGATAATTCTGGCTCTGACACTGATCCCCTGACCCTTCTGCAGGAGATATCAAAGAAAATGCAACTGTTGTTAGCACTTCCCCGAATGAGCCAGAAAATAATGCAAAAATATCAGATGCAAATAATGAGGAATCAAGTGATAAAAAAAGTGAGGAAAACATCTTGCAACAACCATTGCCACCACCACCAGCTATGAGGGCAGTTGCTTCCTCTCATAATTTAAGGACTAATTCAATGGCACCTACTCGAGTTTCCAGGTCGAATTCGAGCATGAAATCTCTACAGAAAAAATTAAGTACAAGTATGAGCATGAAGGTTCCGGCATTTTCAGGGGCATTAACACAACATCATGAAAAGATTAATTCCAAGTTGAAACACGAAGACTCGATTTGGAAGAAGCAAATAATGTTAGGAGAGAAATGTAAAGTCCCAAATCATGATGAACACGATGACACGGTTATATATGATGAAAATGGGAATAGAATATCAAATTATCATCCCAAACAACTCAGTGTCTTGTCCATGTCGAGGCAATCATCAAACATAGATGCAAATGCAATTCCAAAATGAAGAAAATGATATGTAAAGAAGGAAAGGAACTACAGTAGGTAGGGGCAAAACACAACTATGTATAGAGCAATTTTGTTTCTTCTAAATGATGAAGAATGATGACGATATCAGTTAACATGGTTTCCTTCAAATTCTTATTTCATTGTTATGTGTATATAAATTATAATTAAATTGTAGTTCTGACAAACTATACATTTCTCCGTTCATTAACTCATTATATGCTTCTCTAGCTGCATGAAACTTCTTTTAATGATCCAATATCACACAATCAGGTCATTCCAATTCTATTTCTGTTGATCAATTTAATTTAAATTTACTTATACAACATTTTATACTGGATAAAACAATTTCAATATTTCAATTATAATTAAACGCTTTGCATGATATATCTTCTGATGACATAACAAGGGATATCCCACCTTCGAAAAATCATACAAATGTTATATAAGCTAGTGTTCTTATTTAGTTTACTTTTTCTTAGAGATAATTTCACAAACATCCTCTCAGGTTTACCTTATAACAGTGACTTCCCTTGCCGTTTAAAATATTACACTTATCACCCTTATTTTAACCTTTGAAACGTTCATTTTATGTTAAGGAAAGAGATAGACATTTGCTCAATATATGAGGATGGTGAGAGTGATATTGGGCAAACGAAGTAGTAGGATAAATGAAGTTGATTCAGTTCACTCTAGTAAAAATTATCCAACCGCGGATGATTGGAACGATAAGCAGGTTATTGGAGCTTCTTTATAAGTGAAATATAAAAAATTTTAGATCTAACACACGTAGAATTGGGCTTGTAAAAAGCAAAAGTATTAAATCTGTAATAATTGTTTAGTGTGCTCATCAATCTTATATTAGTTCAAATGTAGATCATTTCAGTGTAAATTCAAAATTTTGACAATTCATGTTATTTATGCAGATTTTGTTTTTGCTCTTTCTTCTGTGTTCTTTAATTGCTTGTCCTCTCTTTCCTGCATTCCCGAGTTACTCAAATGATTCTTATGTTGATTTTGACTGTTATTTAAGTAATTCAATCATCAACCCAAGATTTGTGGATATAACTAATGAAGCATCAGACGAGGTCCTCAATCAGCCCTGGATGGTAGGGCTGACTATATTATCTAACATATTTCAGGTAAGCGTGATAAAGGGAAAATTCCGCAACAGGGCTAGCGACCGTCCCGTAGCCTCACAGTACCACCAATCCATTGCTCCAGATTTGGTGATGGTCTTTCTTGAATAAGTTGGTTGAAAAATTAAATTTCATTATCTCGGGGAATGCCCCACATGAGACTGTTTTCTTTTAAGATTCGGATGTTTATATTCTGTATTTGAACTTCCATCGAGTCTAGAAAATTTTATGGATGCACGAGTATGGGCTCATGCTTTCATTAAAGAAGTACATGTTTCTAGTATCTCCGCACTTAGATACATGTTTAATTTAGGAAGAAAAGAAGTTAATGGTTCGCCTGGGAAGAGATAGTTGCCCAGGTGCCATCACGCCCTAAGGGAAGAGTTGAGAAAAGTCAGGGCGTGACAAGTTGGTATCAGAGCCAAGTTAGGAGATTCTAGGAAATTTCTTTAAGTTGGGTGTTTAACGATTACTTATTGCGACGGTGTGCGCGCCACCTTAGTAATAAGTGAACGGAATAACAACCTAAACAGTTTCACTTCCTTCATACTCTTCTCGTGCCTATCTTGAGTCTTTTTAAAGACTTGGTTCTCGTACTACCTCCTTCAAAGGATTTTGGAAGGAGATTGATAAACTAACTAACATTTATGTTTGTAGATATGGTTACAATACAAGTTCCAACCAAGAGGGAAGTGCTCATAGAAACGAAAAGGATAATGCGAGCTCAGGAAGAGTTCATGGACTGTAGGATGGACCCAAGAGACAATTTTGGCACGTATATGGATGACACAATCGCATGTTGTACGGATTTGCTTAGGGCTAAACAGAAGAGGCATTTATTTGACCTAACCTTTTTCGATTATCCAATTGGAGTCATACTAAAGATAACAGTCAACTCCATCCCGGGAGATTTCCGCTCCTCATTTAGAAGAGCAAAGATATTATATGGAGATAGTAAAGAAGGCTCATTGCTCAAATTTCTACGTCAAGTGAAGAAAGTCTGGAAGATGAAGGAAATAATGGACGATAGGGAAAGAGAGGCAAGGAACAAGGTTCAGAAGGAGCTAAATGCCAACCTGCGGAATAGGCGAGTCACGCAATTAAGCCCTTTAACACGTGTTGTAGTAAATGCAAGTTTGAGTTTGAGATTTACAATGGGTGACGGAGAATTATCTGATAAGATTTAGTATAATGTTACATTATTTTAGAATAGGAAGGAATGAAATATTATGAATGCAAGAAGAGAACCCAAACCCAGTTTTCTCATGGGAGGTCAGAAGCAACCACAACTGCCCACAAGGGAAATCAAGGCAACCAGTCACGACAGAGTCAGGGAGGTCAACAGTCCAACAATCCTAATCGACTTTCATGCGGTGGTCACAAGTATTTTGTTGGTCTCAAGTATTCCTGCACTTGTAATATATGATCCCACTTCTACATTTTCGTACGTGTCAATCAATTTTGCTAAGAATCTACATGTAGAACCTTCTTGTTTAAGTGAACCCTTTGGGGTCATGACACCATTGGGGGCCTCAGTTTGGTCCTCTCGAGTAATTAAAAATTTTCCGTTAGAGGTAAATGGTAGAGGAACAATAGCAGACGTAGTATTACTTGATATGGTAGACTTTGACATTATTTTGGGTATGGATTGGCTGTCATCATGTTATGCCACGTTGGATTGATGGAAAAAGGTTGTAAAATTATCTTTCCCGAGGAACCAATAGTTTTTATAAGGGGTAGAATTGGGACACCCTCGAGTTGGCTTATTTCCTACCTTAGGCCTCAAAAGTTATTAAGAAGTCACGAAGTGGAATACTCTTACCTGGCTAGTATAGTGGATACCAAGAAGAGTCCCCAAAGGTACATACTGTCCATATTGTTCATAAATTTACGGAGGTTTTCCCTAAAGACCTTCTAGGCCTTCCTCCGGACAAAGAAGTGGAGTTCGCTATAAAATTAATTCAGGGTACAAGACCCATTTCCATTCCTCCAATCGAATGGCCCTAGCTAAATTGAGAGAGTTAAAAGAACAATTGAAAGATCTTATGGATATAGGTTTTATTAGGCTTAGTGTTCCCCCTAGGGTGCACTAGTCCTTTTTGTGAAGAAGAAAGACGGTTCACTCTTAATGTGCATCGATTATCGACAACTCAATATGTTCACGATCAAGAGCCAGTACCCATTACCAAGAATTGATGATCTTTTTGACCAACTTCAGGGAGCCAATTATTTTTCTAAGATTGATCTTCGTTCGGGATATCACCAGCTGAAATAAATCCTGATGATAAACCCAAAACAACCTTTAGAATCCGATATGGACATTATGAGTTCTTGGTCATGTCTTTCGGGTTAACCAATGCCCCAACAACTTTTATGGATCTCATTAACATAATCTTCAAACCATTATTAGATTTGTTTGTGATTGTGTTCTTTGATGATATTCTAATGTATAGCAAGAGTGCTAAAGAATATGAAGAACATCTAAGGGTAGTGCTTCAAATCTTAAGACAGGAGAAACTTTATGCTAAATTCTCAAAGTGTGAATTTTGGTTGGAAAAAGTGGCTTTCTTGGGCCATGTTGTGTCAAGGGATGAGGTTATGGTAAACCCCCAAAATATAGAAGCAGTGAAGAGCTGGCCAAAGCCTACCACTCCGACAGAAATTAGGAGTTTCTTGGGTTTGGCTGGGTATTATAGAAGAATTGTAGAAGGTTTCTCTAGTCTCGCTGCTCCCTTGACCCGATTGACTCAGAAATCGGTTAAGTGTCAGCGGTCAGAGGCGTGCGAAGCAAGTTTTCAGAAACTGAAGGAGTTATTGACTACTGTGCCAGTCCTAACCTTACCATCAGGACATGAAGGATTCACAGTCTATTGCAATGCCTCTAGGGTTGGGTTAGGATGTGTCTTGATGCAGTTTTGAAAAGTTATTACGTATGCATCTCGACAATTAAAGATACATGAGAATAATTATCCAACTCATGACTTGGAATTGGTCGCGGTAGTGTTCCATGTTATTAATATGGAGAAACTATTTGTATGGGCTGCATGTAGATATATTTACAGATCATAAGAGTTTACAGTACATAACCACGCAAAAGGATTTGAATCTCCGACAAAGAAGATGGTTAGAGTTGCTTAAGGATTATGACCTTAGCATTCTTTACCATCTCGGAAAAGCTAACGTGGTGGCTGACGCATTCAGTAGGAAATCAATGGGCAGCTTGGCCCATTTGGCAATACAAAAGAGAGGTATTGTTCGTGAGGTACAAAAATTGGGAAACCTCGGGGTTAGTTTAACTGAGGTCGGCGAAGGCATGGTGGTGGTGCATGATACCTCTAAGTTTGCCTTAGCTTCGGAAATAAAAGAAAGTCAGTTTGAGGATATGTAGTTTGTTGGGTTTCAGGAAAAGATTCAACGAGGAAAACCTTCACAGTTTACATTAGGGGAAAATGATGGTACCTTTTAGTATAAGGGTAGGTTATGTGTTCCTAAGGTGAGGGAACTAAGAAATAAGATCTTGAATGAGGGTCACAACACCAGGTATTCCATACATCCAGGATCAACAAAAATGTATCAGGATCTCATGGCAATTACTGGTGGGATGGAATGAAGAGAGATTTTGTAGAGTTTGTCGGAAGGTGTCTTACGTGTCAATAGGTAAAAGTCGAACATCAAAAACCCGGTGGACTACTTCAAGATATTGGTATCCCCTTGTGGAAATGGGAGGCGATCCATATGGATTTTGTGACTAGTTTACCGAAAACTCGAGAAGGTTATGATTCTATCTGAGTTATTGTAGATCGACTTACAAAGTTAGCCCATTTCCTACTGGTCAAAACTACATATCGGGCACTTCAGTATGCACATATGTATTTGAAAGATATAGTGAGGTTGCATGGGATTTCATTACAAATTATTTCGGATAGCGGTTCCCAGTTCACCTCACACTTTTGGCAAAGTTTTCAGCAGGACCTCGGGACAAAGGTTAACTTGAACACGACCTTCCATCCGCAAACAGATGGACATGCTGAATGAACAAATCAAAAATTGGAGGACATGTTGCGGTCTTGTGTGTTGGACTTTCGGGGCAACTGGTTGGACCATCTATGTCTAATTGAGTTCACATACAACAACATTTTCCATTCAAGTATACAGATGGCTTCGTTCGAAGCATTGTATGGGCGAAAATGTAGATCTCCGCTTGGGTGGTTCGAGGTGGGCGAAACACTACTGTTCGGACCCGAAGTCATTCAAGAAACAAACGACAAAGTGCAGATAATTTGGGAGTGGATCAAGACAGCTCATAGCCGCCATAAGTCTTATGCGGATCATCATAAAAGAGATGTCGAATTTCAGGAAGGGATAAAGTGTTTTTAAAAGTCTCTCCAATGAAGGGGGTGATGCGATTTGGCAAGAAAGGGAAGTTGAGCACAAGGTTTATTGGACTATATGAGATCTTACGAAGAGTAGGGAATGTGGCTTATGAACTAGCACTTCCACAAGAATTAGAAGCGGTGCATCCGATATTCCATGTGTCAATGTTACTAAAATACTTGCACGATCCAAGCCACGTCATCCAATCTCAAGAGATAGTTCTGAATAAAGAGCTTAAATACGAAGAAATTCCAATAAAAATACTGGATAGACAAATCAAGCGCCTTAGGAATAAAGATATTGCTTCCGTGAAAGTCCTATGGAGAAATCATTCCACAAAAGAAGCAACATGAGAAGCTGAAGACGCGATGAAAGTCAAATATCCATTCTTGTTTGAGTAAGGTAATAAAATGTGTTAAGTTGTGTTTCATGTGTGTGCAGTTTGCGTGTCTATGTGCATGTGTTATGACCTTATTTACATTCGAGGACGAATGTTGTTTAAGGAGGGGAGAATGTAAAGTCCTGGAATTTTTTTTTAAAAAAACACATAACAGACCACTCCCTCACATTCCTAAAATTGTGCAACACATACACACACGACACAACACACACATACACCTATAATAAAAAAAACATTGATACATTTCAGTGGTGAGGGAAAGAGAGAGCAAAACAATTTCAGAGAAAAAAAAACAGAGAGAGTGGTTTTAATAGAAGAAACACAAACAGAAACTATAGAGAGAGAACTACACACAGTGAGAGAAAAATATTGAGAGCATTAAGGAGTCCCAAAAAGGTTTGGTTGAAAGATAAGTTGGAGTTGAGGTTTTTTTCGCAGTTACGAAGCAACAAAGGTGAGTTCTCACTCATAATTTCTTAGTATAATCCTTTGTTTTGAGTTACAATATATGTTAGAACATAATATGGATGCTGAAAGAATGATCATGAAAAGAAAAAGAACAAGGAGGTAGTATAACTTGAGATGAATGATTGATATAATATTATCTTGTAACTAGTTTGGATCATGCGATTACGACCGTTTTGCTGAGTTATCCTTGTTAGAATTGGACTACATTTTATAGGGTTGTACATCTCTCTTTCACGGTCAGTTTGAGTCCAAACCAAAACCGACATATGGTTTGAGAGTTATCGCTGTTTAAAATTTCTGCCCCCGATCGATTGAAATCCGGAAGGACAGAACGTATAACGAAAAACTGTACAAATTAGCAAAGAATCTGAAAGTTTGTGCTGAATAAATATTGTAGTTTTATCTGTTCTTGACAGTTTGAGACTTTACAAATAGCTATACGACTTACGAATAAATCGTTGTGACTGTTTTAAGATTGTGTCCTGTTTTTACAAAAACATCTGGCGAGACAGTTTCCTTAAAGATGTTTCTTTCGCGAATTTGTACTAGTTACACTAGGTATTTATAGAGGAAACTTGATATAGTGATAGGTCCCCGTGTTACCTTCGATTTGGCATAAGAAACAACTTATTTGGGGCTACGGGTTGAGATTTATAACCCTTACAAGTGAGAAGGGCGAAAAGTTGAAAGAAAGAAATATTACTTGAATTTTTCCGAAAATATGACTAAGTATGGAAGTCTATTATTATCTTAGTATCATTCTGGAAATATATAAACATATGATATAAAATATTGGATCGAGTTTCACGTACGACAACAAATATATAATATATTGGATCGGGCTGCACGCACCGCAACAAATATATAATATAATATATTGGATTGGGTTGCACGCACCGCAATAAATATATACTATAATATATTGGATAGGGTTGCACGCACCACAATAAATATATGATATAATATATTGGATCGGGTTGCACATACCACAACAAATATATAATAGATTGGATCGGATTCACGTACCGCAACAAATATATAATATATTAGATTGGGTTGCACGCACCTTAACAAATATATAATATAATATATTGAATCGGGTTGCACGTACCGCAATAAATATATAATATATTGGATCGGGTTGCATGCACCACAACTAATATATAATATATTATATTGGATCGGGTTGCACGCACGCAACAAATACATAATTTAAAATATTGGATCGTGTTGCACGCACCGCAACAATTATATAGTATAATATATGGGATCGGGCTGCGCGTTCCGCGATTTATTTCGTGAATGTGTACTGGTTAAACTAAGCATTCCCTAGGACAAGTTGGGAGAGGATTTCTTTTTGTGTGAACAATTATTATTGGTTTGTACATTGAAAGTGTTGTAATATGTTTCATAACATGCTTATTATGTTTATAATATAATTGTACTTAGAGCATTGTGAGGTTATTTTGAATTGTAAGGTGAGGTCCTCATTCAGCCCCGAATGGTAGGGTAGAATCTATTATATAACATATTTCAGGTAAGCGCAATAAAGGAAAACTCCGCAATAGGGATAGCGACCGTCCAACAGCCTCACTGTACCATCAATCCATTTCTCCAAATTTGGTGATGGTCTTTCTTGAATAAGTAGGTTGAAAAATTAAATTTCGTTATCTTGGGGAATGCCCCACATGAGACTGTTTTCTTTTAAGATTCGGATGTTTTTATTCTGTATTTGAACTTCCATCGAGTCTAGAAAAATTTGTGGATTTACGAGTATGAGCTCGTGCTTTCATTAAAGAAGTACATGTTTCTATTATCTCCGCACTTAGATACATTTTTAATTTAGGAAGAAAAGAAGTTAATGGTTCGCCTGAGAAGGGATATTTGCCCAGGTGCCATCACACCCTAAGGGAACACTTGAGAAAAGTCGGGGCGTGACAAACATGTGGACCGATCCAGAGCCTAATGTAATTTATATTCATGTTATTCTCTATGATATTTAAGTTACATATATTAAATATTTTATTTGTATAAATGATGTGACATAAACTAGGCCAATCGAACTAAGCTTAAATATATTCATTTCTGAAAGAAATAATCCCTTGATTATTTTCATTAATTGAAAGAGTATTTATACAACTTACATATTTCCATAATAGGAGAATTCTATTCCTATTCTACTCCTAAAACCTTATTCTACTTGGATACTAAATATACAATTATGGTAATACAAATATTATGGTAAGTGTACAATACTAATTACACCATAATATTACCTAAACTAGGAGACTACAATTTTACCTAAATATGTACACCATATATGGTTTTAGAGGAGGAATATGAGAGCAACAATATACATAATATACACATGTATATCGTGTGTATATTATGTATATTTAATACACCCCCGCAGTCATTGTGGACGGTCTTCGAACGCTGAGATTGTCCCTAAAATCTTCAAAAAGGACCGAGGGCAGACCCTTTGTAAAGATGTCGGCAATTTGATATCTTGACGGGACATGGCAGACGCGTACCTGACCACGAGCAACCTTTTCGCGGACAAAGTGAATGTTCATCTCGATATATTTAGTGCGCTGGTGCTGAACCGGATTACCATAAAGGTAGATGACACTAATATTATCGCAATAAACCAAGGTTGCTTTTTGAATAGGTGAATGAAGCTCCAATAGCAAATTACGTAACCAACATGATTTCGAGACCACATTAGCTACCTCTCGATACTCGGCCTCGGCACTAGATCGGGTAATGTCGACTGACGTTTTGCAAACCATGAGACCAGGTTATTGCCAAGAAACATACAATAGCCAGACGTCGACCGTATGGTGTCTGGATAAACACCCCAATCAGCATCTGTATATGAGACAAGTGTGGACGTCGAGGAAGGATATAAATGCAAACCATAGTCCAGTGTACCCTGAATATACCGAATGATGCATTTGAGTGCATACATGTGCTCAATCCTGGGATTATGCATGAACAAACATACTTGCTGGACATCATATGTAATATCCGGTCTCGTAAAGGTAAGATTACACTGAAGGCCCCCTACAAGACTGCGATAGCGGGTCGAATCCTCGTAGGGTATGCCGGCCGCGGCACTAAGCTTGGGTTTAGTATCAACTAGAGTGGAAGTGGACTTACAAGATGACATCCCAGCCCTCTCAATGATCTCAGCTGCATACTTCCTTTGAGATAAGAACAACCCATCTGAATGACGAGTGACAACAATCCCCAAAAAGTAACTCAAGGGCCCCAAGTCTTTCATAGCAAACTCAGAGCTGAGCATGGTCATGATAGACTGGCGTAAGGCATCGAAAGAAGCAGTCAAAATGATAGAATCCACATATAACATAATATAGTCCAAGGACGAACCACGATGGTAGATGAACAAGGAATTATCCGACCTGCTGTGAGTGAACCCAATAGTTGAAACATAGTCTCCAAACCGCGTATACCAGGCCCGTGGAGACTGCTTAAGCCCATACAAAGACTTTTTCAACAAATAGACATTATGAGGATGTTTGGGATCCCTGAATCCCAAAGGCTGATGCATATAGACTGTTTCCTTGAGATCCCCATGTAGGAAATCATTTTTTACATCTAACTGATAAATAGGCCATGTTTTCGAAAGAGCCAAGCTAAGCACAGTGCGAATGGTAGCTGGCTTGACCACCGGACTAAACGTCTCACCACAATCTACACCAACCTGTTGAGTCTTACCATCACCCACAAGTCGCGCCTTATGTCGGGCAAATGAACCATCTGAATTTTCCTTATGAGCAAAAATCCACATAGACCTGATATTATTAATACCAGATGGATGGGGCACTAACTCGCACGTCTTATTATCAATAAGAGCATTATATTAATCGGTCATAGCAAATTTCCAATTTGGGTCATTTAAGGCAGATACAGGATTACGGGGTAAGGGGGATTTAGGGACATTAAAATGTAAATTAAAATGTCTTTTTGGTTTAAAAATACCCCGTTGACTACGAGTGACGGTCTATGACTCGAGGAAGAATTTGGTGGATTTTGGGAATTTGTCGGGCTCGGACAGACGGCCAGCGCGGCGGGCGGTGGGCCGCCGGCCCAACTCGGTACACGAAGCGAATCGGACCGGTTCCGACCAATGGGATCGGCCCAATCGCTTGAACTGGCCCAGTGGCGGTACTAGGACTGGCAGTAGGTGACGGACTAGTGGGACCAGCGGGCAGTGGGACCGCTTGAGAATTTTGGGTGCGGGATATGTCCAAAAAATGGTGAATAATATACGGGGATATACCATCATCCAAAAAACTATACGAACTAGGCACGGGAGTACTAACCTTAGCAAACGGAAATTGGGATTCATAAAAAATTACATGGCGATTAATGATGATTTTATTAGAGAACAAATCAAAGCATTTGTAATCACGATGATTAGACGGAAAACGCAAAAACACACACGGAGTAGACCGAGCCTGAAGTTTGTTAATTGTGGTGGACGGGAATAACGGATAACACAAACACCCAAAAACCCGAAGATGTGAATATGAAGGAATTTTATTATATAAAATTTGAAGGGGGGAAGAATATGTCAAACCTTTGGAAGGAATTATGTCAAGGAGATAGGTAGCCATTTGTAAATAATGATACCAAAAAGACGGGGGTACGGAAGCATGAATTAATAAAGTTCGGACAATGTTATTTATGGAACGAATTTTGCATTCGGCTTTCCTATTTTGTGAAGACGTATGAAGACAAGAAAAATGAAAATGGATCCCATTATTAGCACAGAATTCCCGAAACACCCCATTGTCATATTCTTTGCCATTATCACACTGAATATTTTTTATTTCTCGTTCGAATTGGGTTCTAATGAATGCTCTAAATTTTAAGAAGACAAAAAAAACTTGAGATTTTTTCGCTATCGGAAACGTCCATAAAAACATAGAACAATCATCCAAAAATAGAACATAATACCGATGACCCAAAGAACTAAGAACAGGAGATGTCCATAAGTCACTATGAATAATATCAAATGGCATTAAAGTATGAGAATTTGAGTCTACAAATGGCAACCTAACAATTTTTCCTAAAGAACAAGATTGACAATTTGGAGTACTATTCGTACCCTTACATGAAATAAAATTATTTTTATCTAATGACGACAAAATAGATGATCCTGGATGACCAAGACGAGCATGCCACAAGGAAGGAGAAAGGGCTGCAAAAGTAGATGGCAAGGCTTGACTCGATGGACCGGAACTGGGTGTGACAGGATAAAGATCTCCCCTACTATCACACCTCATGAGAGGACTCCCCGTCATGAAATCCTTCACAAAGAAACCAAAAGGATCAAATTCAATAGAAACAAAATTGTCAGTAGTGAATTTCCGGACAGAGACTTAGTTTTTGATCAATTTGGGGGCATGTAGGGTATTTTTCAAGATAAGAGGTGAATGAGGGGGAGATAAAGTTTTATGACCATAACCATGAATTGGAATAGAATTACCATTACCAATAATTATACCGCGAGGGTTGCTCAAATTGGAATAAGACGAGAGTGTACCTGAATCAGATGCCATGTGGGTAGTGGCACCAGTGTCCATATACCAATTTAGGTTCGGAGGATTTAAACCAAGCGTGTGCATTGCGGCTTCGATGTCGGTAGACGTGGGTGCCGCAGCGTGATGGGCCTGCGGGGGCCGAGGCCCAAGTACCCCTGCCTGCTGCCTCGGCCCAGAAGACTGGCTGTAAGTGGGCCAGGGCGAGGTGGGCCTAGAATGTTGCTGGGTAGCCCACTACTAATGGAGCGAAAACTGTCCTGGCCCAAACTGTGGCTGTGGGGCTCACTGCCATGGCATAGGGGCCCACTGCCATGGCATAGGGGCCCACTGCCATGGCATAGGGGCCCACTGTGGGCCCCAGAACTACTGCTGCTATTGCTGACCACTGCGGGGGCCACCGCCACCACTATTATGCCGGCTGCCGCCGTTGTTGCCGCCGCGGTTCTTTCCCTTATTTTTCTTATTTCCACCTTTTTTGCCGCCACCGTTGTTGCGGTTTTGGCCCGAGTTGGTGGAACCAGTAGGATAAACCATGGACTCGGTCATCATGACTACAGGACTAGCACCGGTAGCCACCCTTTTTGTCATGCCTACTTCTTCGAGTGTAAGCATAGAACGGGCTTGATTAAATTGCAAAAGCGGATTGCTTTGCCGAAGAAGAGTTCCAACACCATTATAGGCCTCGGAGAGGCCGGAAACCATTTGGAGGACCAAACGATCATTCGAAACTGGCGCGCCAACGTTGCGAAGTTGGTCCGCCAATTCCTTTAATCTTTTGCAATAAGCCGAAACGTTAGAGAAATCTTTCATATTGACGTGGGAGAAATCCTGCTCAAGAGTAACGACTCTAGCATTTTGATTATCTTGGAATATATCACGCAGTCTATCCCATGTCGCCTATGCCATAGCGTCAGGCTCAATAATTGTTTGCAAAAGGTCTGTAGAAATTGTGGAATATATCCACTAGAGGACTGTGGCATCAAGAGTCGTCCACAACTTAGGATCATCCTCGCGTTTCGGCACCTCCGTATCCTCAGGAGCCGCAGGGATTATGTGATGGATGACTTGATGCGATCGTGCGTGAATTTTGAATAGTTCGGCCCACGTCGCATATTGGACGTTTTATATTTCAAGAACAAGAGGGATGTTATTCTTGATGTTAGAAACTGTAAGGGCAGGATGAAACGTGTTCTGGGATGTAGACATATTGATAGAACAATATGTGAGTGAGGGATTTGGGAGAAAATTTGGGAAGAGGAGGTACCGTCGGAATAAACCAATCCGAGAACAAGTTGTGGAAAAAACTTGGTCTCGATTTTGTTCACTGTTTGGTCGACGACCAAGAGGAAGAAAATAGGAAGAGGATTTTAAGACCTAGACTTCTGATACCATGAAAGAAATAATCCCTTGATTATTTTCATTAATTGAAAGAGTATTTATACAAGTTACATATTTCCATAATAGGAGAATCATATTCCTATTCTACTCCTAAAACCTTATTCTACTTGGATACTAAATATACAATTATGGTAATATAAATATTATGGTAAGTGTACAATACTAATTACACCATAATATTACCTAAACTAGGAGACTACAATTTTACCTAAATATGTACACCATATACGATTTTAGAGGAGGAATCCGAGAGCAACAATATACATAATATACACATGTATATCGTGTGTATATTATGTATATTTAATAATTTCATGGGGTCAAAAGCATTTGTAGCGGCTCCTGCTGAAATTGTAAGTTATATCATTTTTGTTCTTTTTACTAATGATACTTTATTACTATATCATATTATTTTCTTATTTTATAGGGTGAACTGAAAAAATGAGACGAGCCTGACAGAATCGAGTTCTACAAGCGTACTCATTACACGACTGAAAAAGGTTGGTCATCTTTAGAGGCTCAGAGTCACTATGTAAGAAAATTATTATTTTAGTAGCTTACCCATTGCATTTGTCCGGTTAAATATTCTTCATAAGTTGTGCCTTCTTTTTCGCTTAGAAATCGAGATTAGCCTTGAATACTTCATAATAATTTTTTTCTTCTGATTGGACTTTAAAATAATGAAAATTCCACTTTGCAACAGAAACATCTACCCATATCAATTCCCGAGCGAGTTTGTGTGAATTCCATTTTATAATAGAATATTGATTCTGTTATATCTTTCCAGAAATTTGATTTCCAATCTAGATGTAGTTGTGTTCACTGGTAGAATTTGTGTCTTGTGCTTCTATATTTTCACTGCAATATAGTTGTATTTTCATCTAGACTTATAACTTTTTAAAATAATATTAACATTCTTGCGCAGAACAACATGAAAGATATATATACTTCAGAGAGCCTTCCATGACTATTGATGAAATTGTGGATACTGTACTTGGTACAAAATGGGGTACATAAAAGGTCTCGATTATGGTCCGAAACCTAATACAACATGTCACGACCCAAATCACGGGCGTCGTAGTGACACCTACACTATCCCCGATAGGCGAATCAATCCCAAAACACTTTTCAACAAAATTAGGAAAATGCAGAAGAAACAAATACAATATAAAATATCAGTTTTCACTTAAAACATCTTAAATAACCGATCTTTACAACAATCTTCTCTTCCAAAAACATGGTCTGACTTATACAAGGACTCTTGTCATGACCCAAATCGGAGGGCCGTGACGGGCACCAGGATCTTACCCGCCGGGTACCACCAATCACACTATCAACAACTAATCATAATTAAATACGGACTAAGCCGTAAAGGGATTATGTAAAATCAGATAACCAACTTATATATATACATACCATACCAAGGCCGACAAGGCCACATAAGACTACTACACACAGGACACCTGTCTACAAGCCTCTAAAGAGTACACAACATCAACAGGTCGGGACAGGGCCCCGCTATACCCATATACACATGCAAAAATACACTATACCAAAATAAGACCGACACTCCGAAATAAGCGAGAGCTCCAAAATCCGATGAGTCAGCAACCTACTAACGTGGGTCGTCGTCCTGTCTACGTAAACATGCGGGTATTAAACACAGCGTCCCCCAATAAAAGGGACGTCAGTACGACTGAGGTAATGAGTATGTCAAGCATGAACAATAGCATAACAAAGTACAATAATAAATGAAACAGAAACAGCTGACCAACAGTAAATGCCTTTGAGGGCCCTAATACATATGCCTAAATGTTATGCACAATGCAAATGCGGTATACATATAAATATTGGGCAAACAAGGGCATCTTCCTGTCCATAACCGTCTCTGTGGGCATCAGGTTATATCGTATTGTCCACACAAGGGCATCAATATTGGCCTCTTCAAGCTCTTTCGTGATAGTCTGTACCAGCTGCAGGTGGTGTGCGTATATAACGCCTTTTCCTTTCTCCATATCCCCTACATATCATATCTTATTTACCATATCGAATCCCGTCAGCGGCAGTGTGGGGGTTACTTTTTGAAATAAAGGAGGCCACTTGTGCGCAGCGTGGTACTGGTCTAACCTTTGAAATCAATTGAGTCACCATGATTTACCTCCTTCACAGACCTGTCGGACCGGGGTGTGGGGGCTCCTGGGGTGGGAGTTCCACCTTTTTTTTTTGGAAATATTTACCATATAGTAGTGTGCATAGCACAAGTGGTTCTAGGGTAATATATGAATATAATGCAAATAAAAATGCATGAATGACAATAAAACATTCAGAGTGACATAATATACTTGTACCTACGGCTAACACTGTGAATATCAATATCTTTTCCATATGCCTCAATAAGGACTTAGAAACATATTTAGACATGCTTTCAACATAGGAATCAATAATATGAATATTCTTAACTTCTAAGAGTAGAACAATTTATGGAATAATATCACAGTTATATTTCGTTACATGGAACATGCCAAAAGAAGAAATAAATTGCCTTAATATACCTTGATAAGAACTAAGCTCTCTATACAAATTATTGCCTATGAAATGGATCACCTCGCTGCAACAAGAAGTAAAACATGTTGCAGCTTTACATTTTCCACATTTGCTACTTATGATTAGTGAAGGGTGCTATACTTATGCACATACTGTTTTCAAATCAAAGGAATAAAATGGTTTGCTTCCATTTCGTACAAAAGGGTTGGAGGATTTTATATCAATGATTCTCGATTTGTTTCCTTTAACATATGTTTTGGATGAAGCTTTAAATTAGCATTAAATGACCTTAATGATTTGGTCTCCCACTTACCATTTAAAACTTCTCCAATTGCTGCCACCAAGTACACTAATATTCCTTAGTCATTTTAGGTAATCCGTTGAAGACCACACGTAATTGCCCCACTTAATTGTCTCCCATATTGATTAATCTATACACACAATTAATCAATCACACACATAATTAATTTCGTGATCCCAATTCACTTATACTTAATAACTTATAAGACCTTCATATACTCAATGTCATAATTTTTATGATGTAATATCAGTATATCGCCTCCTTATGCGCACACCAAATTTATTTTCGATCCCCGTCGTCACACTTGTTACGTCCAAAATTACTTCGGGTTTTATCCTTTTATATACTAATCTCTTTATTAGCATACGTAAATATAACATAAATTTCAAAGTTCGGGTCTACTTGTACACGTTTAGGTGCTCGAACCATCGCCCAATATTACGGGATGTTTCATCCTTCCTCCCTTAGAAATATTCATCCTCGAATGTTGGGGTGACATATCTAATCCTTGTCATGTAACCAGCGAATACAACTGCTTGTTCACAGAATCATATATTATCACATACAATACTACATCTACATCAGACTTATAGCATGAAGATAAAACTCACCTTATGCTTCTCCTGAAAGCTTGACGTTAGTCTGGAATAGGTGTGGATATTTGTGCATCATTTCCTCTTCCACCTCCATGTCATCTTCACCACGTTCTTATTCCGTCAAAGAACTTTTACGGAGGCTACTTCTTTAGTCCTCAACTTGCGGACTTGTCGGTCTAGGATAGTAATAGGAACCTTCTCATATGATAGATCCTCTGTAACCTGCACATCATCAATCGGTACAATCCGAGAAGGATCTCTAACACATGCTCTCAACATGGAAACATGGAAAACCGTATGAACAAACTCCAACTCCGAAGGCAAATCCAACTCGTAAGCTATGTGGACAATTCGTCAGATTATGCGATATGGCCCAATATACCTTGGATTGAGTTATCCTTTCTTCCCGAATCTCATTACACCCTTCATAGGCGAAATCTTCAAGAATACCCAATTATCTACCTGGAACTCTAAGTCTAGCCGTCGCACATCTGAATACGACTTCTGACAACTCTGAGCGGTTAATAATCGTTCCTGAATAAGCTTTACTTTCTCTATGGCTTGGTGTACTAAGTCAGGCCCAAATAACTCTGATTCTCCTACCTCGAACCATCTGATAGAAGATGTACATCTCCGCCCGTACAACGCCTCATATGGAGCCATTTTAATGCTAGTATGATAACTGTTATTGTACACAAACTCAATAAGGGGTAAATGATCATCCCAACTTCCCTTAAAGTCCTGTACATAAGCTCGTAGTATGTCCTCGAGCGTCTGAATCGTACGCTCGGCCTGTCCGTCTGAGGATGGAAAGTTGTACTAAGATTAACTTGGGTGCCTAAACCTTTCTGAAATGACTTCCAAAAGTTAGCTGTAAACTATGCACCTCAGTCAGATATAATAGATATAGGCACACCATGAAGGCGAACAATCTTCTTAACGTACAACTTCGCGTAGTCCTCGATTGTGTAGGTAGTTTTGACTGGTAAGAAATGAGTTGATTTGGTCAGTCTGTCAACAATTATCCAAATAGAATCAAACTTTCGATAGGAATGAGGTAAACCCATAAAAAATCCATATTAATCATTTTCCATTTCCACATCGGAATCTTGATGTTCTGAGTCAAACCACCGGGCTTTTGGTGCTCTATTTTTACTTGCTGACAATTGTGACACTGAGCTACAAATTCTACCACGCTCCTCTCCATGTCGTTCCACCAATAAATGCTCTTGAGATCATAATACATCTTAGTAGATCCATGGTGATCAAAATTTTGTGATCGATGGACCTCCGTCATAATCTTGTCTTGTAATCTCGCTATTAGGAATACACAAAACCTAGGGTCCCTCTTGTATTATACTCGAAGGTATTTCTCTTTTTCTAAATACCTTTCTCATTACTCATAATTATAGACAACTCTCTTTCTTACTACTTGTCCACTCATTTTCTTACCTGTCGTACTCCTCTTGGTATATATTCTTGTATACATACGTAATCTTAAACATTTCTCCTGACTCCGATCCTTGGCATTACCAACCCAAAAGGGATGAGCTGTTAATTTATTCCATCATTCCGTACATGGAAGATTCTAAAATTTTTTACATCACATGACGTTGGCCTACTATGTCCAAACCTAGTCGGTATACTTAAATTTGAATTCCTCCATTGGCCTCATGGATAATTCTTTCCATAAATGGTGGTTTGGAAAAGATTCCCTCGATCTTGTTAAGCTGTAAACCCATTACTTTATCTATCCCGTAGAACCTTTGATCAGTTCAATAATGCTCATAGATATCTGTATTTACCCGACATTCTATCTTTATTATAATGTCATTATCTCTTTGACATGTATCTTTAATGTCTACCTTGTATCCATATGTGTCATTGTCCCCCTTCCACCTGTTTAGGCGCTAATCTCGAGCTTTACTCACTGTTACTTTTGGTTACACACTTCCTGGAAAATACGACTGCATATGTTGTGGAACCGATGCTTCGTATGTTTAGATCCAATTCATGGTGTTACATGATCCCATGACTTGTCAAGCTTTCTTGTCTTATCATTATTATATCTCCCACCGATCGAATGCTCTTTCTTCTTACCTTTACATTTACATTTCAAATTGCCTTGGGGAAACATCTCTTATCTCCAAGTACCTCTCATACTCCCTTTTTGCACACCAGAGAATCGCCACCTTTGGCCGAAGAGTTCCTTCTGTCCCTCCTCCACCATTGATCCTTATGCCGTTCTAGAATAATCATACCTTTGTGAGACCTGCATAACTATAATCTCATTCACCTTTATCCTTTTTTTTGTAATCCTTCATTCTATTCATCACTAAGCGGAAAACATTTCTTCCTTGATACTTAATCATACCTTTTCATTCATACTTATTAATTGTTTTCATATTTCCTACCACCATCATTTGATTGTACCATAATTCTCGTCCTCAATTGTCCCTATTATTAAACGGAGGTTACATTCATAAAGCTAGTTTGTGTGCTCGCCCATTCCTTTTGAATATCCTAACCTTTATCTAATATAATAATCCATTTGTTACTTGAGCAAGTTGTGATACTCATTTTCATCCCTCTTTTCTTTGCATGACTTGGTGATTTTCAAATCCCAAATGTCCTCAAGCTGCTGCTGAAATTGAAATTAAATTGTTGCTACTTTGCTGAAATTTGGAAGAAAAGCAGTGACTGCTATGCTTGTTGTCGAAACCACTGTTATGCTCGAGAGACTTTCCTATGCTGCCATTTTTACTTCCACTTGTTGTGGTTGTCCTTTGTTGTTGCCTGTTGCTGCAAATCTCAAGTGAACAGATCATTTCTCAAGTGCTGAACTTTGATAAGCTGTTGCACATCCTGAGAATATGCTACATGTCAAGGCTATCTGACTGTTGTTGTTTTGAACCCACTATTGCTGCATCTTGTTCTCTGTTACTATGGCTTAATTGTTGCACCTTCTAGCATTTTTGTGGCTATGCTCGATATACTACTGCTCTCTGAATTTCATTCCTTTTGATGCTTCAGTCAAAGTTTCTACTTAACTATAAGACGGTCGGGCGATCTCACTCGACCTTTACAACTTTGACCCAGAGATATCGACATCTTTGAACCCTTTAAATATCGTCGATCCCTGACTAATAAATTCCTTCGGTTATAAGCTCCCTGACTCCCCAAGGGCCTATCTCTATCAAATGCTTCAAGATGATGTCGTTCCTGAGAGGAAACCAATTGGTTCAATACCTGCACCGGTCTCCTTACATCATGATCAGACGGAGGCGGTGATGGGACTGATGGTACATGAGCCTTCTTCAACTTCTCTGGTGCTACAGGATTCGCCGATCCCTGGGAAAGCAACTTACTCATATCCCCCGACGGATCTGTCTCAATGGAGAGCATACCACTCGTATTTACACTCAATCCAACTTAAATCTCCCTGCTAATCGCATTCCTAATGGAAGAAGGCATTGCTAAAATCATAAACACGATAAGGTCTACAGATAAAATCCTTATAATCTTCTGCGTTCCGGTACTTAGTACTTCCTTTACTTTACTAAACATTTTACTTTTCAGGCTTACATTATCTCTTCCATCTTCCGTATATTAGTGAGACAATTCCTCACAATCTCAAATTTTAACAATACTACTGCCTTTCTGGCGTATCAATCGTCTTGGTAGAAATCTCTCATTTACTGGCTACAAGTATAAACAAATCGAAGTATTTTTGGTAACCGGCATTAATGAAACCGTAACAGGCACGAGTTGAACTCGAATTCTTAAAACTCAGCTTTACTGCACGATCTACGATATGAAAGAATGGAAACCATCCTTAAATGTTAGGCATCCTCAATCTTATAAGTATGGTGCACAACATACCCATAAACAAATCTTTACTAGACACGGGAAGTTGGAATGAGTGTAAATACGAGTAGTATTCTCTCTATTGGGACAGATCCGTTAGAGGATATAAGGTAAGTAACTGCTGCCATCTATTTGTTGTTCTCTAGTTTGTGTCTGTCTTTGAGACCTTGCTGCTGCATATCTAAGATATGCAATTGAGTTGCTTGAGAGTGTGTGTCACCTTTTGAGAGTAGCTGCTATAGCAAGTTTGTCAGGACCCAAACCGGAGGGCCGCGACAGGCACCAGGATCTTACCCGCCGGGTACCACCAATCACACTATCAACAACTAATCATAATTAAATACGGACTAAGCCGTAAAAGGATTATGTAAAATCAGATAACCAACTTATATATATATATACATACCCATACCAAGTCCGACAAGGTCACATAAGACTACTACACACAGAACATCTGTCTACAAGCCTCTAAAGAGTACACAATATCTACAGGTCGGGATAGGGCCCCGCCATACCCATATACACATGCAAAAATACACTGTACCAAAATAAGACCGACATTCCGAAATAAGTGAGTGCTCCAAAATCCGCTAAGTCAACAACATACTAACGTGAGTCGTCGTCCTGTCTACGTAAACCTGCGAGCATGAAACACAACGTCCCCCGACAAAAGAGACGTCGGTACGACTGATGTGATGAGTATGTCAGGCATGAACAATAGCATAACAAGAGTACAATAATAACTGAAACAAAAACAGTTGACCAGCAGTAAATGCCTCTGAAGGCCTTAATACATATGCCTAAATGTTATGCACAATGCAAATGCGGTATACATATAAATATTGGCCACACAAGGGCATCTTCCTATCCATAACCGCCTTTGTGGGCATTAGGTTATATTGTATTGGTCACACAGGGGCATCAAATTGGCCTTTTCGGGCTCTTTCGTGATAGTTTGTACCAGTTGCAGGTGGTGTGCGTATATAACGCCTTTCCCTTTCTCCATATTCCCTACATATCATATCATATTTACCATATAGTAGTGTGCATAGCACAAGTGGATGCAGGGTAATATATGAATATAATGCGAATGAAAATGCTTGAATGACAATAAAACACACTGAGTGACATAATATCCTTGTACCTTCGGCTAACACTGTGAATATCAACATCTTTTTCATATACCTCAATAAGGACTTGGGAACATATTTAGACATGCTTTCAACATAGGAATCAATAATATGAATATTCTTAACTTCTAAGAGTAGAACAATTTATGGAATAATATCACATTTATATTTCGTTACATGGAACATGCCAAAAAAAGAAATAAATTGCCTTAACATACCTATACCTTGATAAGAACTAAGCTCTCTATACAAATTGTTGCCTATGAAATGGATCACCTCGCTGCAACAAGAAGTAAAACATGTTGCAGCTTTACATTTTCCACATTTGCTACTTAGGATTAGTGAAGGGTGCTATACTTATGCACATACTGTTTTCAAATCAAGGAATAAAATGGTTTGCTTCCATTTCGTACAAAAGGGTTGGAGGATTTTATATCAATGATTCTCAATTTGTTTCCTTTAACGGATGCTTTGGATGAAGCTTTAAATTAGCATTAAATGACGTTAATGATTTGGTCTCCCACTTACCATTTAAAAATTCTCCAATTGCTGCCACCAAGTATACTAATATTCCTTAGTCAGTTTAGGTAATCCGTTGAAGACCACACGTAATTGCCCCACTTAACTTTGTCTCCCATATTGATTAATCTATATACACAATTAAACAATCACACACATAATTAATTTTATTATCCCAATTCACTTAAATCGTAATATCTTATAGGACCTTCATATACTCAATTTTATAATTTTTACGATGTAATATCAATATATCGCTTCCTTTTGTGCACACCAAATTTATTTTCGATCTCCGTCGTCACACTTGTTACGTCCAAAATTACTTCAGGGTTTTATCCTTTTATATACCAATCTCTTTATTAGCATACGTAAATATAACATAAATTTCCAAAGTTCAGGTCTACTTGCACACGTTTAGGTGCTCAAACCATCACCCACAATTACGGGATGTTTCAACTCTAAGATAGAAAAGATGAATGAGAAATACAACAACACTACTCTGAATGAAGGAAGACAATCTAAATAAGATAGTAACTAATGCCACCAGAATGAGTGATCCATCTCAGCTTTCCATGCTTCAAACTGTAACCCAATAGACCGAGTACTTACATCTACGTAAAAGATGCAGCAAGCGTAGCATGAGTACAAAAGTACCCCCGTAAGCATCATAGGCCGATAACGACGAAAGATACACAAATAGAGATAAATATAAAGTTGACACCACATAGTCCTACACTAACATTTCAATAAGCCCAATGGATCACTTTGTTCACGTATAGCTCACAAATTCACCAAGTCACTTGTGTATACGAAGATTCACTAAATCAGGTAAAGGTTCACAACCACATAAAAATTGACCAATCATATAAGGATCCAACTCACACAAATTCATGGAACACCATAGAATCATATAGAAGGTTATAAATCACGAAAACATCTAATTCACAGAAAGGTTCATAGATCCTAAGTAACAGGTTTAACCTCACGCTTCCAAATTGACCCAAGTACTACATTGACACTCAATTCATTATACCGATGACTTAGACACTCCACAGTTTACCTTAAGAATAGATACACTCGACTAACACCCTGGCAATTCCAGTCTCTAGCATTAAGCATAATCACATACGATACAAGCAAACACGCATTGGTTCATTAACTCTATCTACTGTCTCTAGTCTTTATGCCCTAGCTAGACTTCATACAATTACTCCCTTGATACATATAGTACTTTTAGTTCCCTTGTTAAACCATAGGTCATTACTTATTTATTCACTCTTTTATTAAGCAAGAAACCCCACACCCACAAGGCACACCAGGCAAAGACTACTCAATAATAATCCAATAATCCCTACTAGACTTCTTAACAAATAACACTAACAATTATCAAACAATACAGACCAATAGAATCCACCGACCTCAAATAAGTCTAACTATGAGTGTTTAGACTCCTAAAGGTGTAACGATACAGTTCGATCCACAGAAAACAAGCCAATCATCATAGCCAATTCAGTCTAATATAATCAATCCAAATCATACAAGTCCATTTAATCAAGAATCACCCATGTTCCAATAATCGACCATGTCACGTTATCACACAACAAAAATCAATGTATGTATGATATGAATGTAATACATATGCCAAGTACCTTTATATCCAGTATACAGGCGCTCAAATTTTAATTGAGAGACGCACACCCATGAGGGACCCGCGAAGTCCATTTACTCCACCAAAATTACGCATCGGAGCCCAACATTTGGCTGGATAATAACTATTGCAGGCATGCAACCCGTCCCCTCGAGTATCATCATCATCATCTCAGTGTTGCCATAATCTTATAAGTATTCTTACCTTTCCAATCTATTGGACCCACATCATTTCCATATCACTCTCATATCAATATCTCAGGACCATGAGTGTATTAGTGTAAATGACAATATAAGACAAGATATCATGATGTAATGAGATGCAACCAAGTATAGAGATTAATATCACATGCTACCAAGAATTCAATGACATAACAATCTAAGTACAATTCAAGATATCATATTAGAAGCAGGTGTGATTAATAAACATACAATAGCAAATATGTCGACAAGCTCAATCAATCAGCAATCAGAACCAGCATAAGGTTGATTTCTCAAATCACCTATCAACAGAGTTCAACACCGGTAACCACTCACATGTTCATCACAACCGGCTCAGTGAGACCTCCAAACCTGCCCAATACCCATCAATATTTATTACTAGTTACGTACTTCTATCGAATTTTAGTGAAAGTAAATCATAGCCTACCTCAATGCAAAGAATGATCCATGAATGGTCGACCCTCTATGCGCGTCTTGATTCTTCTGGACACCTTGTAGTACCCATAGTCTAACACGTATATACTATTCTTTAAAATAAACCTAACACATAATACAAGAACCTAGTCCATAAATATAACAAGGCTTCCAAAACCAACCCCGGGCCCACGATATCAAAATCCAAACTTTATTATCCACAAAGCATAAACACATACTAGGTAATCATTTCCTTAAGTTATTTATAAACCTAATCTCAATTTAACCTTCAACTGCATGATTTAGAAAAAGTCCCAATTACAGACCCTAGATTTTTCCTCAAATTTAAAAGGGTTTCCATGATCAAATTAATCCCTATAACATCATTGTCTATCATTAATAAATACTATATTACAATATTACCATCATCTAATTATTATACAATCCCCAAATCAAGATTCTTAGCCTGTTATTCTAGTATGAACAACTTAGGCTATCTTTTTCTCTAAATAGAATTTACAATATGATAGAAGACTAAATGATCAATAATAATTAAAAAGAGGGTGGAATTATACCTCCAATGAAGAACCATAAAGAAATACTCGTAATTCTCTTCTCAGCCGAGTTCTACTCCTAAGGAAATGATTTTCGGGAGATGAAATTGCTTTAAGGCTTTTAATCCCACTGGATAGACAGCGATTCTGCTCCTGTGGACCCGAACCTGCTGGCGTAGATGCGCTTTGACGTAAAAAGGGATTGCTGAGGCGCAGGCACTTACCACCTCGCCTCAGCATAGAAGTGACAAAGAATGTGTAGGCGTGGACAAATCTATTTCTCCGGCACGAACATGACTTCACTGACGCGGATACTGCTCGCTCCACAATTCTTTAAATCAATTAATCTTCTTTTCAAACCGTAAGAGTTACTTTACTCGCAATTTCTATGTTTAATAGTCACCGACGAATGCCCGGATGAGGAATATTCTAGGAAATCAGACGGAAGGTTCATAACGACCAAGCTAGTCATTACATCAGATACCAATTAATCAAATGTTCTTCCTCGTACGGGGATAAACGGAAGGTAGTTCATAGAATATGAAGGACTGGGGACCTGGTCCCATAAGGGATTCTTATCAATCACGCACAACAACGACTAGAAATAACATAACACAACATAACTAGGACTCCACGTCACCAACTCTAATTCAACATTGTTTTCTGTTACAACAATTCAGACTAGTCCATGGGAACAACTTACAAAAATCATAATCTTAGGAAAAAATTATTTGTTAGAGAATTTTGGCTTTTAATGATTTATGATACAACACCATGCCATCGATCACACTATCGTCCATCACATCATGACATTTAATATTGCTACTACTGAATTTATAACCTCATCTATCCATACAAGCTTATAAATTAATCTCTGGCAAGGAACACTTATCATAAAGGAATGGCGGGGGACTGATGCTTTCCAAGAATTATATAGGACCCAAAAGGTAGATTCCAATTCAAACACGGTGGGACAAAATATTCATCAGAAGACAACTTGCTTTAGAAGGAATCACATATGCGGTAGATTTTAATAAAGGAACCACGCTAAGGTGGAAGAATCATGTGTAGGGTCGCATCCGCACACACGTGACATATACCGCTGAAGCGATCAATTTGGAAAGTATAACCTCGCAGGAGCGTCTTGGGTACCCGCTCTTGGGGATTCACTATTGCGGATAGAAGTTCACTGAAGCAAGAACTCAGATTTCAAGAGTCTCAAAACTACTCGACTCCCCCACTTTTACACTTCCCTCAACTCCCAAACTTCCAGAACTGCCTCCCAAATTCCCCAACAACGTCCTTCCATGACGGCCTTCACAAAACCTACCCCCCACATGATTTTACTTTCTCTTTCTCACAAAGCACTTCTCCCACACCCACTGTTTTTCATCTCCTGAACACATTGTAGCTAAACTCGGAGGGCGATATACACCTCATGAATACTAACATACTAAATGAAGGGAGGGATTTTCTGGTCAAAATAAGGGTGAAATCATCGAATTTCTGACTGGGTTGTTCTGGGACAATGACCTCGCTTTGGCTGAAAACTTCAACTGAAGCAGGTCTGCTGGGGTGCAAAATTTTTTTGCCAAAGTGAACAGGCAAGGATAACATGTACTTCGCAGAAGCGGAAACATTCTCGATGGAGTGAATTTTCTCCGACGACACATATTCCACAAAAGCGAAAATAAAACAAAACCAGTGCTAAAATAGTAGCTTTGCACCGGTTGACTTGAGTTGATTTTTATTGGTTTATTTGGCTCATTAGACACGTAATAACATGATACATATTACTCTACCACTGAACTAACTAGAATTTGATCAATGCAGGCATATTTGGAGAAGATGGATCAAAATCCAACGGACAACCTTGCCCGGACTTATGGATTCATCAAAGAGTTTCCAAGGTCCGTCTCATGGGATCCAAGTTGAAATAGATAAATTAAACAAGTATGGTCGTCCCCTGTTGGGATGTACTATTAAACCTAAATTGGGGTTATCTACTAAAAACTACGGTAGAGCTGTTTATGAATGTCTTCGCGGTGGACTTGATTTTACCAAAGATGATGAGAACGTGAACTCACAACCATTTATGTGTTGGAGAGATCGTTTCTTATTTTGTGCCGAAGCAATTTATAAAGCACAGGCTGAAACAGATGAGAGCCATCAGCTAACTATGACACATTCTAGTTCATGTCAAAGGACTGTGAGAATCCATATTATGCCAATTTGAGGGATAAAAAATTATTGCTCAAGAGGGGTATGGATATGACTGGCGTGGAGGAGCGAATTCCTAACTTTTACAACCGACTGATGCAAATGTGCTGGAATTGCTTTTTTCTAGCTCCCTACAAAACCAATGAATATTGGGTGAGAGAGTTCTATGACAATCTGAAATGTGTGAGGCTAACAGAGCCTAATATAGATATCAAAATTCGGGGCAAAATGGTACCAATTAGGGCAGAGGTGATAAATGCCCTTTATGCCCTGTAAAACCTTCCCACGGAGGGCATGAATGCCAATGATATTTGCGGGAATGGGGCGTGGTTAATGTCACATCTAGTGGCTAAGGATAATAGGAATAATATTACTTGGGCCAATAAGAAAACTGGAATCCCAAACAAGTATTTTACTGCAGAGGCCAAGAGATGGCAAAATATTATCACTCACAGGGTACGTACTCCGAAGAACACCTCTGACTGCACGTACATTCACACCTTGATGATAGCTTGCATACTGGATAATATCCCTATAAATGTTGGTCATTATGTCATCCCAAAGTGGAGGGACTATCTGATCAAAGATGGATCGAGTCTGATGTTTCCTTCTCTGATTACTAAGCTATGCTAGAAGGTGGGAGTGACGGATTATCTTGACGATGACTGGATTAATCCTGAAGAGGTCTTCTACCCTCTGAAAGTGTCAAGAATAGGTACTTTGGTCAAGATCAAGAAGTGAAAGGTGGACATGAACGTGAGCGTGGATGATGATGCTGATGATGGGTCTCAGTCGCAGTCGCAGCCACAGAGGCCATTTGGTGGCATAGGTTCCCAATTGCAGAAAATTTGAGATCTGGTTGCCATACTTCCTTGGCCTTCCACTAAGGCTAGCACTTCGGGTGTCCCTGCCTACTACTTCACTCGAGAGGAGATGAAATAGTACTTCAAGGAACATCAGGGACTCAAGACCTCTATTGGTACTCTGGGAACCACGTATAAGGATTTGGCCAAGGATCATGGTAAGCTCTACGAAAGCTTCAAGAAGGAGAAAGAAAAGAACAAGTCTAGGGGCAAGCTACTCATGAGGATGTGGAGAAGAATCAAGGGCTTGTTCAAGCATTTGGATTACAAGGACCCTCTTTCGGTTGAGGATGAACATGATAATAAGGACTTTTTTTCTTGCGTAATGCTGAGGATGGTGATAGCAATAGCAACACTGAAGGAGGTGGCGAGGTGGTAAGTTTGAAGAGGCAAGATTGAGTCATGTTTAGTACTGGTTTCTAGCCCATGTCGGGCTTTATTTCAAACAATTTTAAATTTTTGGTTATTGTTGGATATTTGGATACTTTTGGTTTGCTTGCTTGATTTATTTCTGGTTTGCTTAGTTTAGTGAATGCTTCGGACAATTCAGATATTTGTAGCTAGTTGTTCATTTATGTCCTGGTTGTGATTGTAGGATATTGGGTATTTTGGATATCTTAATTGTTTTGCTATTTTCTCTTAATTTGAAATGCTATGGTATAGGTTGTGTATGCACAAGTTGAGGAAGAAAATAAGGGCAGACTTCACTGGTTTTCGCCCAATGATTCCGTTGGCGTGAGAGTGGTCTCCGCTGAGGCGGGATCGCTCTTACAAGAAACTTTTGCAAAAGCGGACTGCAGACAAGCACAAATATTCGCTGCAGTGGAACCATTGTCGCAGAAACGAGTTCACCAAGGTGAACAGATTATAACAACAAGAAACGCACTCCTATGGCCCAACGATCGCTGGCGCGGCTCCGGAGGCGTGGAAAACTTTTGCTGGGGCGGAATTCCTAAACCATAATATAATTTTAGACTTAAACAATAGTTCTAACTGTCGCGATAACTTCTGGACATGATTTCCACACACGATCCACTCCAAAAGATTATACAAATTTTAATCAACCAGGTATTGAATTAAAAGAGAGGGAGCACGATAGGATTGAAAGAAGAGAGGGGTTCAAAAAATGCCTCATAGCCTCTCAAGGATATGGACGTCATCGTACCAACTCACAAGACTCTACTAAACACCATCCTTGTACTCGTGAGACCGATGAACCTAGAGTTCTAATATCAACTTTTTCACGACCCAAATCACGGGTGTCGTGATGGCATCTACACTATCCCCCCGGTAGGTGAACTAATCCCAAAACAGTTTTCAAGAAGGTTAAGAAAATGCATAAGAAAAAAATACAATATAAAATATCAGTTTTCATTTAAAAGACCTTAAATAACCAATCTTTACAATAACCTTCTCTTCCAGAAACCTAGTATGACTTATACAAAGAATCTAAGATACAACAGATGAATGAGAAATACAACAACACTGCTCTGAATGAAAGAAGACAACCTAAACAAGATAGAAACTAATGCCACCAGAATGAGTGGTCAGTCTCGGCTTCCCGTGCTCCACACTGCACCCTGATAGATCAAGTACCTACATCCACGTAAAAGATGCAAAAAGAATAGCATGAGACACAACATACCCCCGTAAGCATCATAGGCTGACAACGATGGAAGATACGCAAATAGCGATAAATATCAAGTTGACACCACATAGTCCTACACTAACAGTTCAATAAGCCCAATATATCACTTTGTTCACATATAGCTCACAAATTCACCAAGTCACTTGTCCATACGAAGATTCACTAAATCAGGTAAAGGTTCACAACTACATAAGATTGACCAATCATATAAGGACCCAACTCACACAAATTCATGGAACACCATAGAATCATATAAAAGGTTATCAACCACAGAAACATCTAATTCACAGAAAGGTTCATGGATACTAAGTAACATGTTTAACCTCACGCTTCCAAATTGACACACACACTACATTGACACTTACTTCATTATATTGATGCCTTAGACATTCCACAGATTACCTTAAGAATATAAACACTAGACATTCCACAGTCCCTAGCCTTAAGAATAATCACATACGACAAAATTAAACACGCATTGATTCATTAAATCCATCTGTTGTCTCTAATCTTTAACAATTACGCCCTTGATGCATATAGTACTTTAAATTCCCTTATTAAACCATAGGTCATCACTTCTTTATACATGCTTTTATTAAGAAAGAAACCCCATACTCATAAAGTATGTCAGGCAAAGACTACTCAACAATAATCCAATAATCCCTACTAGACTTCTTAACAAATAACACTGACAATTATCAAACAATACAGACCAATAGAATCTACTGACCTCAAATAAGTCTAAAAGTGAGTGTTTAGACTCCTAAAGGTGTAACCATATAGTCTGATCCATAGAAAATAAGCCAATTATGGTAGCCAATTAGGTCCAATATAATCAATCGAAATCTTACAATTCCATTTAATCAAGAATCACCCAAGTTCCAATAACCGACCATGTCACGTTATCACACAATAAAAAATCAATGTATGAATGAATGTATGTATGGTATGAATGTAATTCATATGCCAGATACCTTTATAATCCAGTATACAAGTGCTCAAAATTTTATTATGAGACACACACCCATGGGGGACCCGCAAATTTCATATACTGCCTTGAAATTTTCCATCGGAGCCCAGTTGTTGGCTAAATTATATTTGTGCAAGTCTGCAACCCGTCCCCCCGAGTATCATTATCATCATCTCAGTGTTGTCATAATCTCATAAGTATTCTCACATTTATGGTCTTTAGGACCCACAACATTTTCATACCACTCTAATATCAATATCTTAGGACCATGAGTGTATAAATGCAAATGACAATATAAGGCTAGATATCATGATGTAATGTGATGCAACCAAGTATAGAGATGAATATCACATGCTTCCAAGAATTTAACAACATAACAATCCAAGTATAATTCAGGATATCAGATCGAAATCAGGTGTCATGAATAAACATACAATAACAAATATGGCGACAAGCCCACATATGGTGACAAGCCAATCAATCGGTAGTCGAAACCAGCATAAGACTGATTCCCCAAATAACCAATCAACACAGTTCCACACCGGTACCCACTCAAATGTTCATCACAAATGGCTGAGTAAAACCCTCAAATAATCCCAATACCCCTCAATATTTATAACTAGTTACGTACTTCTATCAGAGTCTAGTGAAAGTAGACTGTAACCTACCTCAATGTCGAGCAGGAGCCACGAATGGTCGACCTTCTATGCGCGTCTTGATTCTTCGGGACACCTTGTAGTACCCATAGTCTAACACGTATATACTATTATTTAAAATAAAGCTAACACATAATACAATGATCTAGTCCATAAACATAACAAGGCTTCCAAAACCAACACCGGGCCCACGATATAAAATCCAAACTTTATTATCTAAAAAGTATAAACACATACTAGGTAATCATTTCCTTAAGTTAATTAGAAACCTAATCTCAATTGGACCTTCAACTGCATGATTTAGAAAAAGGCCCAATTTACAGACCCTAGATTTTCCCTCAAATTTAAAAGGGTTTCCATGATCAAATTAATCCCTATAACATCATCGTCTATCATTAATCAATAGTATATTACAATAATACCATCATCTAATTATTATAAAATCCGCAAATGAAGATTCTTAGCCTGTTATTCTAGCATGAACAACTTAGGCTATATTTTTCTCTAAATAGAATTTACAATAGGATAGAAGACTAAATGATCAATAATAATTAAAAAGGGGCCTCCATGAAGAACCATAAAGGAATACTCGGAATTCTCTACTCATCCGAGCTCTATTCCCAAGGAAATGATTTTGGGGAGATGAAATTGCTTTAAGTCTTTTAATTCCACTAGACAGACAACAATTCTGCTACTGCGGACCCGACCCCACAGTCACAGATGCACTTTGGCGTAAAAAGGGATCGCTAAAGCGCAGACACTTGACACTTCACCTCAGCGCAGAAGTGAGAAAGAATGTGCAGGCATGGATAAATTTATTCCGCCGGTGTAGACATGACTTCGCTGATGCGGATACTGCTCGCTCCACAATTCTTCAAATCAATTAATCTTCTTTCCGAACTGTAAGAGTTACTTTACTCACAATTTCTATGTGTAATAGTCACCGATGAGTGTCCGGACGAGGGATATGCTAGGACATTGGATGGAAGGTTCATAATGACCAAGCGGGTCATTACACTACAAGAGCCACACAAAGGAGAACAACAGAGTTAGTCGACACCCTTAGAAAGACGAAAGAGGAAGTTGCTAGTACCCAACATGTTCTACAGAAATGATTAAATGCAGCTGAAGATGTGGTAGAAAGTCAGCAGTCCTAGATAGAAACCCAGCAGTCCCAGACAGAAACCCAGCAGTGCCAGATACAAGCATTAAATTCTCAGTTGAATACTGTAGCAGCACGCCAAGAGGAAATGCTAAAAAAGCCATTTTTGTTAGCTCATCCCCATCAAGGTTAGAAGTAACACAACTTTACATAAGTTCTATTGTAATTATTTTTATTAAATACATAAGTTATGAAGCATTTAGTATCTATCTTGCATATTTTTCTTATGATGCAGCAAAGACTGAGCTCTATCAGAATGTCAACTTTAGGTATGTTTCTATTTTAATTTCACCAACTAAAACTCCATGTTTAACAAGAATAACAATAATATTTTGTTTATATCGTGATATCATAAGTTAATATCTTACCTCCTCAATAAAAAGATTAGTATTGGATATGGCCAATACTTTACACTTCAGCTGCCTCCTAAGCTTACTGGACAGGGTGTAGAAAATGTTATAATAGCTTATAGAGCGGAAGCATTTCCAGTAACTAAGTAGAGATAAAAAGGAGATTTCCTCATTAAAAAATTTATAGATTTTAAGGCCATGGAAGTAGGATATAAACATTGTAAATCTGCAATGGCAATCCTTCTGAGTCCCTTACTCCTTATGTAATGCCCCGAATCATGGCTTGAGCGAAACACGACACTCGGTGCCTAACTGTATGTGACCGAGTGAACCACATGGCTTGCTAAATCAACATGGGCATCAAAAGCATTCATTAGTAATGATAATGAAAACATGTAAAACTGTATACTGAAAATAGTCTGAAATATCATAGCGGAAATATCTGAAAACATGATAATTCTGAAAATAATATTGTCATACCATACTAACTAGACTAGTCTATGAAACCTCTGAAACATGAGTTTGCAAAAATATTTACCAGGAGAAGGCCCTGTCATACCTCTACTAATAATCATGATATGTAAATAAATAAAACTGACACCATGAATGAGATGGGGCTCACCAAAGCTGATACTGAGGCAAATCCTAGCGAGCAGATCCGTCATCCTGAAATGCAGTACCTGCACCATGAAGTTTAGGCCTCGGGCAAAGGGACGTTAGAACATTTGAATTGTATAGTATGTAAAGCAACTGAAAGAATAAGCAGGCACATGATATAATAGCAACGCGAAACTAAAACATAAACAATGTAGGTGAACATGATATGACATGAGTATAATAACATGTATAAATATGTATAACTTTATATCTGTATATCTGTGGGGGGAGCATTAGTATAACCGACATGTAATCATCATACATGAATGTGGCGTCTGATCTCTGCCCGATCAGCCATCTCATACCTTAACGGAGCATGAGACATAAACATGAACTTTATGGATCCAATAATCCCACAAGGGGTAACATGAAGATATCGTCCTCTGGACGGAGCGATCATTATCCTACGCTGGCAACTGTAGTTTCAGGCTGTCTGAACATAATTCATGATGGTAATCTGGCTTGTGATTAAATATATAAAATAACTTGTGTAAATTACGAAAACATATGTAATTTCATGGAAATTGAAAATATTACTTCATGACCTATATTTATAAACCAATTGGATTCAAGGTTATGAGTATTTATGGATTACAAACGGATTCCCAATAACCATAATGGAATATCGAGAATACAACAACGAATTAATAATACAAACATGGGAAAACATGATACATGTAGTTTAGGGTTATCATGAACTTGAAATAAAACTCTTAGTATAGAAATTCATAGTTTCATGGATAAATGTGGTGTAGGAAAGAACATGAATATTACCACATGTGTCTAGAAGCTCTACATACCTTAACCGCTCCAATACTTGTACTAAAGGTCTGAACTTGGAAGAAAGAATCCCAAACCTTCACTTTAATCCCTTGAGTTGAGTTTTTCTTGAAAATCCTAGGTTAAGAACAATGAATTTCTACTTAGAATTTGTGTATATGCATTAGAATACACTTGGAATACTTGAAATAGGCTTACCTTGGTGTATGAGAGTGATGGGAGGGGAGAACCTTCGTGTTAGGGCTTGAGAAGAGTGAAAACTATTTTTTCATAACTAATTGTCATATTTATACTATTCCCAGTCAGAAGGATTTGACGTCCAAATTCGACGGTCCATCGAATTTTATACTGTCTGCCATGGAACCGTAAAATTATGTACAGTCTGTATAATCAGACCGTTTTGAAATGTGCAAATTTCCAGTAATCTATAAAAGCTAAGGTTTTGAGATGATTAAAATTGATGGGTCGTATAAATTTATACGGTATGTAGAATTTACAAGGTGCCGTCAATTTCAAAAATGAAATTGACGGTTCATTTTGATAGACCATAACAAATTGTATGGTACAATTCGACGTAATATTTGATCTGCGGAACTGAAACTAGTTTTTAAACCTAAACTCCCTGTTTTGGTTTCCTACACCCCTGAATCATAAATAAGGCTTAGTTTGAAAGTATGAGGTGTTACAATATCTCCCTCTTGTGATCATTCATCCTCGAATGATGGGCCATGGTTAAGAACGAAACTGAACATTGCATGAATACATGAGCGTGAAGAAACATGGCATGGAACATAAGACTGCATGACATGATTACATGAAAACATGAACATGGGGACATGGAACATGAGTACTGAATACATGAACGTGAAACATGAGACATGGATACACAACGAATATGACACGAATATTGATGGTACTTACCTTGATCGTTTTATGCTTAAAAAACCAAAGATTTCAAATAGTACTTTTTTTTATGCTCCTCGAATAAGTGTAGATATTTGGACTTTATGTCTCCTTCGACTTCCCATGTAGCCTCCTCAACACTTTCACTAGGGCAACTTCCTTAGTTCTCAACTTTCGAATCTAGCGATCCAAAACAACCACAAGGATCTTATCATCGGTCAAACCATCCTTAACTGTAATGGATTCGGTAGGAACAACCAACGATGGGTATCCCACACACATCGTCAACATGGATACATGAAACACTAGATGTACAACAACTAAATCTTATGGCAATTCAAGTTTATAAGCCACTTGGCCAACTCTCCTCAAAATCCTGTATGGTTGGATATACCTAGGACTGAGCCTCTATTTCTTTCAAAACCTCATGACACCTTTCATAGGTGAAACTTTCAAAAATATCCAATCATCAACTTGAAATTCCAAGTCTCTACGCCTCACATCCGAGTAGGACTTCTGGTGACTCTGAGCTTTTTTCAATCGCTTCTGAATTAATTTGTCATTTTCCATATCCTGATAGACCAAGGTTGGTCCTAACAATTTTGCTACACCAACTTCAAACCAACCAATTGGCGATATACACCTTCGCCCATATAGAGCTTCGAATGGTGCCATATGGATGCTAGCATGATAACTGTTATTATAAGCAAACTCAATGAGAGGCAAATAATCATCCCAATTATTTTTAAAATCGAGAACACATGCCCTCAACATATCCTCAAGAGTGTGAATAGTACGCTCTGCCTATCTATTTGTCTGTGTGTGAAAAGTTGTGCTAAGAATTACCTTGGTAACCAATCCTTTCTGGAAAGACTTCCAAAAGTGAGTTGTGAACTGAGTACCACGATTTGAAATGATGGACACTAGGGTCCCATAAAGCCTGACAATTTTTCGAATATACAAAAATTGATAATTTAGTCAGTCTATCCACGATCACTCCTATTGAATAATTCCTTTAGGCTGAGTGAGGTAACCTGTTATAAAATCCATATTTATCATCTTCCATTTCAAAATAGGAATATCAATATTCTAAGCCAATCCACCATGCCTCTGGTGCTCGGCCTTCGCATGCTGACAAAATCTGTCACACTCATCTTTATATCATTCCACAATAAATCTCATTAAAACCATGATACATCTTGGTAGAACCTGAGTGGATAGAATACATAAAATTATGCGCTTCTACCATGATTCACTCTCTAAGTCCGTCCACATCTGGAACACATAATCTGCCTCAGTACCTCACAGTATCGTCATCTCCCCCCTTGCTCAAAATTCGTAGTCTTATGCTTGTGAATCCCCTCTTTCAGTTGCAACAAGTTGGGATCATTAAACTGCTTCTCCTTCACCTCCGCTACTAAAGATGATTCAGACTTGTTCTGAACAACAACATCACCATCTTTAGAGTCCATGAGTCGAACTCTTAGATTGGCTAGTCGATGAATCTCCTTCGTCATGTTTCTCTTATCTTCTTCAACATGAGATAAGCTTCCCATTAATCTCCGACTAAGAGCATCAGCTACCACATTCGCTTTCCTTGGATGATAGAGAACATCTACATCATAATCCTTTATCAATTCGAGCCATCTCCTATGACTAAGATTCAACTCATGCTGCTTGAAAATATACCTAAAGGCTCTTGTGATCTGTGAAAATGTCAACATGAACTCCATACAAATAATGATGCCATATCTTGAGTGCAAAAATCACGACCGTCAATTCAAAGTTATGAGTTGGAAAATTATTTTTGTGAGGTTTAAGTTGTCTGGATGCATAAGTTATAACCTTACCATGATGTATTAGAACACACCCATGACCAACTCTTGAGGCATCATAATATACAACGAACCCCTCGGTTCCTTCTAGCAATGTTAACACTGGAGCTGAAGTAAGTCTTATTTTTATTTCCTCGAAACTATGCACACAAGTATCTATCCACTGGAATTTGACTTTCTTCTGCATTAGTCTAGTTAATGGAGCTGCGATAAAGGAAAAACCCTCTATAAAACGTCTGTAATAGCCTGCCAGACCCAAAAAACTTCATATCTCTATAGCAGAAGTGGGACTGGGCCAATTCTTTACAGTGTCTATTTTCTGAAAATGAACCTGGACGCCTTCGGCTGAAATCACATGGCCTAAGAATGCTACTGACTTTAGAAAAAAAATCACACTTGGAAAACTTCGCATAAAGCTCGTTGTCCTGAAGTGTCCACAACACAATTCCGAGATATTCTATATGATCAGCCGAACTACTGAAATAGACTAGAATATCATCGATAAAAATAATGACAAAAATATTGAGATAAGGCTTGAAAACCTTTTTAATAAGATCCATGATAGCAGTTGGGGCATTCGTCAATCTGAATGACATGAAGCAAAATTTGAAATGACTATAACGAGTTCTGTAGGCGATTTTCAAAATATCTACTTCCTTAACCTTAAGCTGATGGTACCCTGATCTGAGGTCAATCATGGAATAACATTGGGCACCCTAAAGTTGATCAAATAAATTATTGATTATGGGAAGAGGATACTTGTTCTTAATGGTGACCTTGCTCAACTAGCGATAATTAATGCACATATTCAAAGACCCATCTTTCTTTCAAACAAATAAGACTGGCACACCCCATGGTGAGACACTTGGTCTAATAAATCCCTTATCAAAGAGATCTGTCAACTGAGTTTTTAATTCTCTTAACTCTGCTAGAGCCATTTTGTACGACGGAATAGACATCAGCTTAGTGCTGGGAAGCATATCAATTACAAATTTGATCTCCCCATCAGGAGGAACTCCGAGAAGATCTTCTGTAAAGACTTCTAAAAACTCATTGACAAATGGTACAGACTGAAGAGTTGGGGTCTAGGTATCTATATCCCTAACCCGAACTAGATGGTAAATATACCCCTAGGATATCATCTTTCTGGCTTTAAGATAGGAAATAAACCTACCTATGGGTGTTACTGCATCACCCTTCCATTCTATGACTGGTTCACCAGGAAACTCGAAACTAACAATTTTTGATCTACAACCAACTATGGAATACTATGAAGACAACTAATCTATACCCATAATTACATCGAAGTATACAATTTCTAAATCTACCAAATTGGCTATGGTAATACGATGATAGACTTTAACTAGACAACCCATATATACCCGCTTAGCTATAACTGGCTCACCAACTGGATTGAATACCTCAAAGGGTTCATGCAATGTTTTTTGGTTTTATCCCAAATTTATTAGCAACAAAAGGGGTTACATATGACAAAGTGGATCCAGGATCCATAAGGGCATAAATGTTAAAAGTGAAAATAGTTAATATACTTGTGACCACATCTGCATGGGCCTTTGTATCTTGATGACCTGATAGTGCATACAAGCTGTTTGGACCTCCGCGTGTATTGTCAGAATTAGTTGGACCATGCCCTGATTAGGCTTGAGAATTATGATGAGCTGCTAAATTTGTGGACTGAGCCACATTACCTCTTGTACCTTATCTCGCTGATGGATAGTCTCTCTGAAAATGACCCCACTGACCACACCCATAATAGATATCCATACCCATGAGACATTCCCACGGGTGTCTCTTACCACACTTAGAACAAAGTCGGTTACTGAAAGAAGTTTGACCCACACTGGCATGTGACTGAAAGCCTGATGCCCTGAAGTTCTTCCTTTTGTTATCATTCTTGAACTTTGGAGCGGGGGCACTAGACGAAGATAGGGTAGGTCCTGATGACCTATTTTTGAAAAACTATATGTCTCCACCTCCCCATGACTGAAGTGACCAGTAGACTTAACTCTCTTATTGAATTCTTTGTCTTTCTCCTTCTTCAATGTTTCCTCTTCCTTTATTCTGTTTTCATTACCTTGAATGAAATCCACCATCTTGGTGATGGTCATTTCCTTATTCTGAGCAGCAATGTTAGCAGCATCAAATAATTGAGACTCAAGGCCATACATAAAATGCCTGACTTTAGCCCTCATGTCTAGTACTATATGCGGAGCATTTGCCGAAGAAACAAAATAACGATATTACTCCTGTACACTCCTATCATTCTGCTTGAGCTTTTCAAATTCAACAGCCTTTTCTTCCCTGACCTCTACTGGTAGAAAGTGCTCAATAAAAGCATTAGCAAACTCATCCCAAGTTGATGGAGGTGTATCTTCCTCGCGGGACTGCTCTCATGACTCATACCATATGTTGGCAATGTCCTGTAAATGATAAGCTCCCAACTTTGCTGCCTCTAACTCAATAATATGTATAACCCAAAAAAATTTCTGAAGTCCATCAATAAAGTTCTGTGGATTTTCTTTTTTTACAAGACCCTGTGAAGACTGGAGGCTCCATGTGTAAAAAATTTTGAGTCCTAAAACTGGATGACTCTCCATTAGTTCCTATACTTGGAGTCATTTACTGATGTTGTGCTTGAGCGGCCACAAGTTGGGTGAGCAACTGAATAGCTCCCCTAATATTGAAATTAGTGAAACTGGAATCTCCGCATGCCCTGTGGTATTGGATGGGGGTGTTGTACCCAAATTAGCTCCCTGAGCCTGAGCATCTTCCTCACGAGCAACATTACAACAACCCTCTTGCTTGTAGCTGATTTCCTTTTTGCAAGCATTTTCTAAAATACCTCACGAGTTAGAAGAATATCCTGAAGGTATAGCTCTAATTGCATGATCTAAAGTATGAAAGAAGTGAGACAATTCTAGATGTATTGGTGGTAAATTGTTTACATGTGTGGGGCCTCCATACACATAATAGTGACTCCACTGGACACGGTTTTATAGACTCCCTAAGACACTTGAACCTAGGCTTTGATACCAAGTTTTGCTATGTCCCGAACTATGGCATGAGGAAAATATGACACTCGATGCCTAACTGCATGTTTCCAAGTGAATCATATGACTTGCTGAATCAACATGGGCATCAAAAGGTATATTGAAAATAGTCTGAAATATCAAAGCGGAAATATCTGAAACATGATAAGTCTGAAAATAATATTGTCATACATTGCTAACTAGACTAGTCTATGAAACCTCTAAAACATGAGTATGCAAAACTGTTTACCAGGAAAAGGCCCTGACATACCTCTACTAATAATCATGACATGTAGATAAATAAAGCCGACACCCCGAATGAGATGGGGCTCACCAAAGCTGATACTAAGGCAAATCCTAGTGAGAAGATATGTCATCCTGAAACTCAGTGCCTGCACTGTGAAGTGCAGGCCCCGGGAAAAAGGACGTTAGTACATTTGAATTGTACCGTATGTAAAACAACTGAAAGAATAAGAAGGCACATGATATAATAGGAACATGAAACTGAAACTGAAATAATGTATGTGATCATGATCTAACATGAGTATAATAACATGTATAACTGTATATCTGTATATCTGTGGGGAGAGCATTAGTATAAACGACATGTAACCACCACGCGTGAATGTGGCATCTGATCTCTGCCCACTCCGCTAAGCCATCTCGTACCTTACTAAAGTATGAGACATGAACATGAACATGAACATGATTGATCCAATAATCCCACAAGGGGTAACATGAAGGTATCGTCATCTAGATGGAGCGATCCTTATCATATGCTCAAAGGTAGTTTAAGGTTGTTTGAGCCTTTTTGGTAATCTGTGCAACTCCCAAAATATGTACTTGAATATAGTTGGCTTGTAAGCCCATGAATTTCATAAACATAGCTTGAAAACATGATTCATGATGGTTATCTGACACGTAATTAAATATATAATATAACTTGTGTAATTTCATGGAAATTGAGAATATTACTTCATGACCTATATTTATAAACCCATGGAATTCAAGGTTATGGGTATTCATGGATTACAGATGAATTCCCAATAACCATAATGGAATATCAAGAATACAATAACGAATTAATAATACAAACATGGGAAAACATATATGTAGTTTAGGGTTATCATGAACTTTGAATAAAATCCTAAGTATAGAAATTCATGGTTTTATGGATGCGTGGCGTGGGGAAGAACATGTATATTCCCACACGTGGATAGAAGCTCTACATATGTTAATCACTCCAATACTTGTATTAAAGGTCTGAACTTGGAAGAAGGAATCCAATACATGCACCTTAATCCCTTGAGTTGGGTTTTCTTGAAAGAACAATGAATTTTTACTTAGAATTCGTGTACATGCGTTAAAATTCACTTGGAATACTTGGAATAGGATTGCCTAGGTATATGAGAGTGATAGGAGGAGAGAACCTTCGTGCTAGGGTTTGAGAAGAGTGAAAACTAATTTTTTAGAACTAAGTCTCGTATTTATATTGTTCCCAATCAGAAGTATTTGAATGCCAAATTCGACGAACCGTCAAATTTATATGGTCTGTCAAGGAACCGTAAAACTATGTACTGTCCGTATAACCGGACCATCTAGAAATGTGCAAGTTTCAAGTGATCTGTGAAATCTGAGGTTCTGAAACCGTTGAAATCGACGGGCCGTAAAAAATTATACGGTCCATAGAATTTATAGAGTCCCATCAACGGTTCATTTTGATGGACCGCAACAAATTCTACGGTCTATACAATCTGGCGTAAAATTTGATCTGCAGAACCGAAACTGGTTTTTCAACTTAAACTCCCCGTTTTAGTTTCCTACACCCCTGAATTATGAACAAGGCTTAGTTTGAAGGTAGGAGGTGTTACACCTTACTTCTGATATATCTGGTCATTCACTGGTTTGGTCTGATCTTTATTTACCTAACTCTAAAGTTAAGCATTTGGATTTGATCCATATCCTAAAGAATGTTGGTGTAAAAGAAGAATAAAGAGGCAAAAGAAGAGAAATGACAAAACAGGATTTGAGGCGTGTAGAAACACTTTCCTTTAAGGTTTTATTTTCCCTCACCAACACAAGGTTTGCTAAGAGTTCATGGCAAATTACCCCCAAGATACAACAAATCCTAAACACTATCTCAACCAAATAAGATGGTGTTTCTAGAACTAATTATAAATCTATAATGATCTATCTCAAAATCTGTAGTAAAATATGGATTATTTATAGACTTTTAAGTCTCTTTTCATAATGTACACAACCCTTCTCGAAGAGGTATAAAGTTACAACCTTTGAATGGTGTCCATCCATAAAGACACAATCTTTGAATGATATTTTTTCATAAAGACACAACCATTCACATGTATTTATTCACAAAGACACAATCTTTCAAATAAAACGCTTTTGTAAGAAATTGAATAATTGTGAATAATATTATAATCACTTAAAATTTAAAGAAGCTAATACCCCATTTGATTCTAGTATTAAATTATCATTCACATGTATTTGGAATATATGCACTTATCTGCATTATTATGCTCAAAACCATAAGATAAAATGACTTTGTCGAATTTGTCATGCCATTATTTTGGTGCTTGCTTTAAACCATAAAGAGATTTGACTAACTTGCCTACCTTTTCCTCATTTCCAGGCAAAAAAAATCCCTCGGGTTGTTCCATATAAATTTCTTCGTCAAGATCACCATTAAGAAAAGATGTTTTCACATCCATTTGATGCACATGCAAATTGTTCAAGGAAGCAATTGCAAATAGCACTCTAATAGATGTTAATCTTGCTACCGGAGTATATGTGTCAAAGTAGTCAATACCATGTCTTTGTTTAAATCCTTTGGCTACCAATCTAGCCTTGAAAGTTTGCAAAGAGCCATCGGTATTATACTTTCTATGAAAGACCCATTTATTTGTAATTGGTTTAGATCCCGGTGGAAGATCAACCAAAATCCATGTCTGATTTGACATAATTGATCTATTTCATCATTTACCACCTCTCTCCAAAAGGAGGCATCTCTTGAAGTCATAGCTTCATTAAATGTCTTTGGATCTGCTTCAACATTTAGCAATAATGGTACTTTATTTAGTACATTATTTATATCCCCTTCAACCAAGAAGAGTAATGCTTGTGATGAAATAAAATCCGGTGGTAAATCTTTTTCTTTTCTTTCACGTTGACTTCTCCTTGGTTCAAAAGATGTCATAGACTCTTTCCTTTTATAATCAGTAGAAACACCAAGAGAATCATCACATTTTTTATCAATGATAGATTCTAATTGATTTACAGAATCATGATTAAACTTATTTTCAATAAATTCAACATCTCTTGATCCAACAGTGATACTAGAATCTATATTTAATAATCTATAAGCCTTGGAACTCTTAGCATATCCCACAAAACACTTTTAATACCTCTAGCATCTAACTTATATGATTTTGGGTCATGTTTTCTATAAAATGCTAAACAACCCCATACTCTTAAATACATCAAGTTTGGTTTTCTTCCTTTCCAAAATTCATAGGGAGATACATGTGTTTTTAGAGAGGTAATTCTATTATGAACATGACATGCCGTGAGTAATGCTTCCCCCCATAAGTTTTTTGGTAACTTAGAATTAAGAATCATAGAATTTATCATATCTGTAAAAAAACTATTCTTTCTTTCAGCCATACCATTTTGTTGAGGAGTAAAAGGTGATGTTCTTTGGTGAATAATTCCATGTTCTTCACAAAAATTATCAAATTCATTAGAAAAATATTCACCTCCTCTATCACTTCAAACCATTTTGATTCTCTTATCTTTTTGGTTCTCAACTTCAGCCTTGAAAATTTTAAATTTCTCAAAGGCTTCATCTTTTGTTCTAAGTAAGTACACATGAGTGTATCTTGAACAATCATCAATGAAAGTGATAAAGTATCTTTTCCCTCCTCTAGTCAAAACACCGTTATACTCATAAATATCGGTATGAATCAAATTCAATATTTGAATATTACGTTCAACACTTAGAAAAGGTTTCTTAGTCAATTTTGCTTGGATGCATATTTCACATTTATCATTTTTATATCTTTGCAATTAATCAAACCTTGCTTGGACATGTACTTCAAAGATCGAAAATTTAAATGTGTAAATCTAGCATGCCAAATATCAAAAGACTCAATAATATAAGCAGAATTGAAATTATTATTATTAATGCTTAGCTTAAACATTCCATCACAAGAATACCCTTTCCCCACAAACATTGCATTCTTTGATACAATACAATTATTGACTTCAAGAACAATCTTAAGCCCATTCTTACACAAGCAACTAGCAGAAACAAGATTCTTCCTAATGGAAGGCACATGGAAAACATTGTTCAATGTGACTTTCTTTCCGAAAGTGAAGTTAATTTCCACCATACCTTTACCAGCAACCACGGCTGAATCATTGTTCCCCATAAGAACCTTTTGTCCTTCATTCTCCATTTTGTAAAACTTAAATAGATTCTTGTCATTACAAACATGAATGGTTGCGCCCGAGTTGAGACACCAATCCGAAGACTTTGTTTCAACCATATTGATTTGGGTAATCATGCCAATTTACATTTCGGAGACCATAGCACAAATTTCTTCAATTTTCTCCTCAATGACATTGGCCTTGTTGGAATTTTCTTCTTCCTTCTTCTTGAATCTGCAATCACTTTTGTGATGGCCCTTTTTCCACAATTAAAACAATTTCCGGAGAACTTTAGTGGGCCATTACCGAACTTCTTGAATTTCTGATTGTTCTTGACTTTGAAATTCTTTGAGAATTTACTGGCTTCAGCGACATTAACTTTGGAAGAATCATATTTGTTCTTAGAATCACGAGATCTAGTCTCTTCTTCGATTCTCAAATGCTTTTCTAATTCTTCCAAAGGTATGTCCTCCCTTTTATGAACAAGTTTCTTTCTATAACCATTCCAACTTTGAGGAAATTTAGCAATAATTGTCCCCACTAGAAATGGTTCAAAAATTTCAACTTTCAATTCTCGAAGCTTAGTAACAATGACTTGCAATTCATGTATTTGATCAAGAACGGACTTTGTGTCAATCATGGTGAATTCAAGATATTTAGATACAAGAAATTTATCCGTACCTTCTTTCTCCATCTTATATTTATACTCGAGAGCATTCCAAATTTCAACCGGAGATTTCATCAAGTTATAGAGATCATAGTGCCTATCGGAAAGAGTGTTGAGAATGTGACCTCTACACATCACTTCATCATCTTCACGCTTTTTCCTAGCGGCCTTGATCACTTCTGTGTCATCTTCCTTTCGCTCTAGAAGTGGTGGAAACTTTGGATCAAGCACATAATCAACTTGAGCACAGTGAGAAGAAAGAACAATTTTCCTTTCCAGCGAGTGAAGTTGGTGCCGTCAAAACGATCAAGTTGAACTTTGAATTGAGAAACGAAGTCATATCTATAGAAGCCTCCATTGCAAAAAATAAAACCTTAAAGATTGTTGGTGTAAAAGAAGAATAAGGAGGCAAAAGAAGAGAAATGACAAAACAGGATTTGAGGAGTGTAGAAACACTTTCCTTTAAGGTTTTATTTGCCCTCACCAACACAACGTTTGCTAAGAGTTTATGGCAAATTACCCTCAAGATACAAATAATCATAAACACTATCTCAAGCAAATAAGATGGTGTTTCTAGAACTAATTATAAATCTATAATGATCTATATCAAAATCTATAGCAAAATCTGGATTATTTATAGACTTTTAAGTCTCTTTTCATAATGGACACAACGCTTCTCGAAGAGGTATCATTTCATAATGTCACAACCTTTGAATGGTGTCCATCCATAAAGACACAATCTTTGAATGATGTTTTTTTCATAAAGACAACCATTCAAATGTATTTATTTACAAAGACACAATCTTTTAAATAAAATGCTTTTGTAAAAAACTGAATAATTGTGAATAATATTATAATCTCACTTCAAAGAAACCTCTTGACTCTCTAGGAAGGTCGTGAACTATTGGAGTTCTTAATGACAAAAATTGCATGTTCAGATTTGGTTGGTGCTTTTGAGACCTTTTTTATTTGTAATCAATTTTTTGCATTAATCACCAAAGAGCTTGTCTTTACAAAATCACAGCAACTAGTACCACATCAGGCTGTCCAGAAATCCAAGGCAGCTCTGTCCCTACAGCTAGTATTGTTGCCTCTGCATTCGATACATGTGTTTTGACATACTGTTTTGCTTTGGAGATGTATAACATGACAGGACACATTCTCGTTTCACTTATTTGTTTCTGTTTTCTAATAGTTCCTTCTATGACAGAATATTTCCTATTAAGTATTAACGTAATAGTCGTCAATATTGTTTCCAGGTATATTCAAGTGCACAACATGCTGCTTAGGTTGGATTCCTTGACTAGTTCTTTGTTACAAAAATTCAAGACAGGAACAGGAAACCAAACCAAACCATCTTCACTCATTGGGCCTTGGATGCATACTGTATATAGTGCCTCGTTTTCACTCTCTTCCTATCATTTACCTTTCTGTTTGAACATAGTTAAGCTTAAGGGATTTTATAAATTCTACAAGCAACAATATCAATAAGACTGAGGGAAAGGAGAAGAGGAAATTACTCCAAGCTGAAATAGCTAACTGAGAATACTTTTTTCATCCCTGATTGAGACCTGTGATGTTCTTTCTTTGTTCCTTTTATTCCATTACTACTATTCTTTATAATGAAAGCAGCATAGTTTTTCATTGTTTTTATATCCATAATGTTGCTCATATATTGATGATGTTGTTCTAATTGATAATCCCTTTTGATGATGATCTCCATTTAGCTTTGGATCCTTCACTCTTAATCACTGAGCTTTGAATTTTTCCACTTCTACACTTTAAATCGAATCTTAATTTTCTTTTTTCTCTTTTCCACAGGTATTAAAGGTGAGAAGTGAATCAAGATTGAATGCAGGCTATGTATCACCACATTATTGGTATTTTGGAAGAAACTTGCACTATCTGTTTTAGTTTAGGAGTAATATTTAGTATATTTCAGTTGAATTTTCTTGTTATTAGACATATTTTACTTTTACTTAAGGAGTTTGTAATGAGATATTATCTTATTATAATTTTAGTTGTTCTTAATTGTATGATCATGGGTGAATTTTATTATTATCTGGCATATTTTATTTAAATGTCATCAAGCGTTTGTAATTAGTGACAAAAATTTTTATCATTAAAGGATTGATTTTTAGCAACGACTAAATTAAATTTTCTAGACAAATATTTTCGTCACGAAACAAATTAGATTGTCATAAGTTTACTACATTTAGTGGCAAAAATATGTTTGTCCTAGTATCCTCCTTTTTATTGGATACGAATTAATGCTTTAATTTATGACAACTTTAATTGTCACTAATTATGACTATTTATAGTGACAATTCTATTTTGTCAGTAAAGTAATACCTTTAGTGACAAGATGTTAAATTTAACGACGAAATTGTAAATAATTTTTATACAAATAAATTTATCACTAATTTATATATTTAGGGAAAAAACAATTTTTTGTATATAAAAGGCACTCCTTAGTGACGAAATTACATTTGTTCAACTACAAAATATATATAACTTTAGAGACAATTCGCATCATTACTAATTGAAGTAAATAATTAGTGACAATGTAACTTTATCGGTGTTAATAACCTTTTTAGTGAAAAAATTACACTATCACATATAAAAAATTACACTTTTTTTTACAAACTAATTCTTCCCAAATGTGTACCATTTGGGGACGATTTTTTTTTTGTAGTTAATTTAATATTATTAGCGACGAAACACTAAGTTGTCTTTATATACTTTTACGGACCCGCATTTAGAGACAAACGACTGACGAAAGTTTTTTCGTCACACAATTTTTTGTGACGAAATATGATTTGTTAATAATCGAATTTGTTATAGTGTCGAAAGAGCAAGAACTGAGTGGCATAGCTTTGGACTGATGTCAATCAGTTGTAACAGAGCGATAGAAGATCGGCCGTCAATTCCGTAGAGCCTGACATTCTCAATTCCTGGATCAAGAGGGACAACCACTTCTTCCCAAGACACACTTCTGTGTAGTACCTTTTACTCAATGAACTATAAGCATACATGAAAAATGACTGAACCATGTCCTAGAACAAGAAATCTTGAAAAAGAAACGGGTAAGTATGTTTCTCAAACACATCAAAATAAATCTCAAAGTTTTGAAACAAAGGGTAGTATTTTTTTTGTTTTGCAAAAATTGTGAGGCAAATACAACTTCAGAACATGAACATTGATCAAGAATTGTTTGACCTTATCTTCGAAACAAACACCAGTTACTTCCAAGAGACACTTCAATTTCATTTCATTCAAAGAAATCTGTTACAACCATACTTGAATTCTTTCCTCCCACTCTATTTGTCGTTCTAGAGCAGTCCACTCCCCAACATAAAAACATTACATAAGCTAGTGCTCCTTATTTTGTTGGCCAAAGTTGCTACGATACACTTTACTTTTTTAGGGTCTTATTACCCGGTTGAACTTTTTAAAAAGAGAATAGTTACCACCCTGAAAATGAATATCTACTCTCTTATGAGAGAGTGACATACACTCTCCTTGCGACATGTATATTTTATTTTTATTTTTTAATCCTTTTGGCTTACGTGGCAATTTTTTTAAAATTAAAACTGTATTTCTTTTAAAAAATGAAAAATGGATTTTTTTTTAAAAATATCTAATATTTTGATTTTTTAAAGCCCGTTTTCTTTTTTAAAAAACAAATCTGAAAAAATGAATTTATTTAAAATATGATAAACTGGTTTTTTCTAAATGTCCTAAAAATCTTGATTTCATTTTTTAGGATACTTTTATTTTTCAAATAAAATCTGGACTTTTTTAAAAAAATCTGGAAAAGTGTTTTTTTCTTTTCAAAATATGAAAAAATAGGAATTTTTATAAAAATTTGGAAAAACTAATTATTTTTTTAAAATGTGAAAAACTCCCTTTTTAAACTAATTCTGGAAAACTAGATTTTTTTCATATATAGTAAAAAGTAATCAGTTTTCCACATTTTTCTTAAAAAATAAGTTTTTCAGATTTAAAGAAAGTCCAGATATTTTAATAAGAAAACTCTGTTTTCCAGATTTATTTTCTAAAAAATAGATTTTCCACTTTTTTTAAAAAAAATTCAGTCTTCCATATTTTAAGAAAATACAGATTTTTAATTAAATTAATTAAGTTTTTCACATTTTAAAAATAAAATCAGTTTAGAAAAAAACTTTAAGCTCTAATGTTAATTAATTAGGTATAATTAAATGTGAAGTACCCAATTAAAAAATGACACGTGTCATATTTTATGCTTCTCACTCTCTCAAAGAGAGTGAAATGCACTCTCCTTGCCACATTACCGCTTATGGTGGTAATTATTCCATTTTAAAAAAGTTCAGGGGGGTAATAGGACTTCTAAAAATGTAAGGTTTGTCGTAGCAACTTTGACCAAAGTTCAGAGAGGTAACAATGTCTTATCCCTTACTTTTTCCTAAGATAATTTCACAAACTTCCTCTCAGATTTACGTTATAACGGTGACTTCCCTTGTGGTTTGAAATATTATATTTACCACCCTTATTTTTTTTGTGACTAGATTACTTTAAATGATAAAATTTATCTAATATTGCAAAGCTGTCCGTTTGTGACATTTATTATTGAATACTAAGTTTCAGGACAAAATCTCTCATCAAATATAACAACAACAACAACAACATACCCAGTGTATTCCCACACGGTGGGATCTGGGGAGGGTACAATGCACGCAGACTTTACCCCTACCCTGAGAAGTAGGGAGACTATTTCCGAAAAACCTTCGCTTCAAGTGAAGACATAATAAAGAAGGTCGGATAAGGTTGGAAGAAAAGTAAAGTAAAGTAAAGCAAAGAAAAATAAAGCAAAAATAAAATAAAGTAAAAATATTTCTTCAAGTATAACATTAGGCTTAAAATATTCTACATAAAATGTTCCACTCTACCACCATCGTGTATTGAGTCCATTTAATTATATTCTTCTAAACTACTACTGCAACTTGCCGGTTCGCTACAAAAAATAAGTGTGACATCTAGTGGCGATCCTGTGTGTTACCACAGAAGGTTCACGTTTTTGTGGCGACTATAATAGTCGCTACCAATGGTATTTCAGAGGTGATTTTTCTTATGTCGCCTCTATATGTGCACTTAAAGACTGAATTTGATTTTTCTTAGGTCCAATTTCGGGGATCTTTTCATCATCTAATAACCCTAAAGAGGGTAGGAACATAGATGGTATACTATCAAGTTTCTATCTAAAATTTTCAAATAACAAACAAGCAGTATGGAAACATTTTATTATTAGGTCGAAATTCAATTTTTAAATTAAAAGTCTATAACATTCAACCAATATTAACATCGTAATTGAAAAATCCTACACTTATCAAGATTATAATTAAAAACACATAGTCTAAAAATCATACATCTTGTAGATTTTTCAGGTCACTGGAATGCTCACTCACCCTGGCTCTTGACTCCCTTTGTTCTTCACTGATAACGGGATAAATGGCCTAGGTGCTAGGAGACTCAACAGAGTTTTCCTAAAAATCCTTTAGAGATGAGGGTCTTTAATAAAGATATAAACAAACATACAGTAAGTTGCAGAATGAGTATAAATTTTATAAGAAATAGAGATCAACGTTTACAAGTATATTCCCAACAAATAAGTGAACAAGAAAATACTATTACAACTCTAAAAAATATGATAGCACTAAAAGATGAAAGATTAAGACAAAAAGAAGAAGAAAATATGAAACTGAGAGAAGAAAAGTTGAGAGAAATAATTAGAAGAGATAATAAAATAAAAGACCAAAAAGATGTTATAGTAGAACAATACAAATACAGGCTAATTAATGGATAAATGAAAAAAGAAATAGTAGACAACTCAAATAAAACATACTACGAGATGAATGCATATGAAGGAGGAATAACACAAACCTTAAGTTTTAAACCAGAAATATATAAAAAAAATACAAGATGAAAAAGAAGAACTGTCAACTAAGAAAATATTTAAAACAAATTGGTTTGAAAGAAATAAAGAAGTAAGATATATAGCACAAAAACATGAATATATAATAGACACAACTAGTGTAAATGGTAGAGCAAAAATAAATTTAATAACAAATGAAATAATAAAAAGAGAATTAGCAAAATTATCTACTAAAGAAGCAAAAAAATACAGAAATATATACTTTGGAGGAGTAGAATTTACTATAAAAGCATATTTTCAGAAAAATATAGACACACCCATACAAATATACATACTAGATGATAGAATATTAGAAAATTTAAAAGATGCTTTAATATCAGTAATAAAAGGAAACTTAATATATCAAAAATTAAAATTCACAGTACAACCAGATTTTAGTATTTCATTAAAATAAGAACATAAAGACTTAGCTCCAACACTATATTATAAACTAGATGGAATAAATATGCCACTAGGTAGTAAAGTTATAAGTATTGAAACAAAGATGATAATGTTGGGATACAATTGTTGTAGGGAACGGGAAGTAAGCAACTAATACAATAGCAAGAAATGATAAACTAAATATTACAATAAACTGGAAAGCAAGAACTTAACCTATTGCTTGTGTGATTCGCTGAGTTGAGTAATGACACTCTTTCTTTAAGACAAGATTGCCTCATATATCTCCTTTTATGTTATCAGGCAATAGTCTCCCAAGATACAACAACGACTCAACAATTGAACAAAAGAAACTCAAGTGTTACTCTTGAAGAACTTTGAGTATAGTAACTTTGCTAGAGAGGAAGAAGATGAATTCAGAAAATTTGTAAATATTTTCTAAGTGTTGAGTATAGTGTTACAATTGAACCAAATGCCTCAATTTATAGTGTAAGGTGAAGACCCCTCAACTAGCCGCCTAATGGCCTTCAATAGCCATGTAATGACACTTAATTGAGGGGTTACATTCAGCCGAATAATGGCTGAATTCATGTGCCAAGTAATGGAGAATCAATGCTCCAAAACCATCCAAAGGTCAGATTTTCCAACTTCCCGTCGCAGCTTTCTGCCTCCGAAGCGCCGCGGCTCTAGTGACTGGCCAACCAATTTGCACTGCGGCTCTGAAGGGGCTGCGCCGCTGCCCTTCGCGGCTCCGTAGCAATTTCCAACACGTTTTATCTTACACTTCTTCCTTATTTTACCAACGTGGAATACTTTGTCATTTGTCCAATAACCACCCATAATTCTTTGTCTCAAACGTATTACATACGTACCAATATCTCTTTCACTAATGAAATTTGTGATACTTGGCACTACATGTGCACGTGTGTGGAAACGATGTTTCCGACGTGCGAGCCCCAATTATTCGAGTCATAAATTAATGGGATATACTTAATTCCACATTAGTAAATTTCCAACAATCCCCTCTTGAAAGAGATTTTGGCGCACACATAATGGTGCGTTTTCCAGCAATCTTTCAGCGGGCCAATGTTGCATCTGGATAGGTAGCATACACTTTGAACCTTCCATAGTTGAATACCATCGGACTTACTTACTGTGCGATGAACGTTATGTCTTGAACCCTTCAGTGTTTAGTGTAAGCCAAGTCAACGGTACCAACACAACAACTTTATCTACTCAGTTCTTCGTAATGTTTTATCCGTTGTGGCCGTGGACACTTCTTGGATTATTAAGTGTGTTTAGTTGAGGCGGCCTGTCCTCGCACTTAAATAGGTGGTCTCCTACAAGGTATCCTGCTATACCCCACTTTACAAGTGTTATGAACCATTAAAAAATTCCCCAAACCTAACCTCAACCGGTGAGGATCTTTAAAGGTTTTGGAAACTTAACCTTCACCCACACTACAGATAGAACTTATAGTCTATCGTGGGAACGACTTTGGATTTGGTATTTATTTATAGAAATCAATATCCAGAGTGCTCATGCTTCCACCGAAGCGATCAACTGAACCTTTACAACTTAGTTTTCCCATTGAACCTAATTCCTGGGATCTCCAGTCAGTAAGGTTGGGTTACCACCATATTGGTCCTCGTACCTTGGATTTTAAGCCCATTCCCCTAGACAGGCAGAACATCTGATCCTTAGGTAAGCCCTTTGTCAGCGGGTCTGCTATGTTATCTTTTGACTTTATGTAATCAATAGATATTATACCCGTGGTGATCAGCTCCCTAACGGTCTTATGTCTCCGTCGAATATGACGAGACTTGCCATTGTACATAGCATTTCGTGCCCTTCCTAGAGACGTCTGGCTGTCGCAGTAGATCATTACAGAAGGTACGGGTTTGTTCCAACAAGGAACACCCTCTAAGAAGTCGTGAAGCTAATCAGCTTCTTCTCCTGCTTTGTCTAAAGCGATAAACTCTGATTCCATCGTGGATCGGGTGATGCAAGTTTTCTTAGAGGATTTCCAAGACACAACCCCACCACCAATTGTAAATACATACCCACTGGTGGACTTGGTGTTCTCTATATCAGATATCTAATTTGCATCACTGTACCCCTCTAGTACAGCTGGATATCTCGAATAATTCAACCCATAAGTTAGCGTGTATTTCAGGTATTGAAGTACCCGATTCAACTCCTTCCAGTGATCATTACTCGGATTACGGGTAAACCTAGATAACTTGTTGACTGCACAAGCAATATCAGGTCGGGTGCAGTTTGTTATGTACATCAAACTACCAATCACCTATGCATATTGCTCCTGGCATATGGGTGCACCACGATTTTTATCAAGCTTTTGATTTCTATCCATTGGTGACTTTATAGGAGAACTTTCAAACATCTATAACTCTCTCAAAACATCCTCGATGTAGTGAGACTGAGAGAAGACCAGTCCGTCAGAGGCCTTAGAGATTTTTATCCCTAAGATGACATCTGGGATACCCATATCCTTCATGTTGAAGCATTGTTTCAACATGTTCTTAGTCTCTAGAATTATTCTATGACTACTCCTTGTGATCAACATATCGTCTACATACAGGAATATCATAACGAACGAGTCAGAGTTACCTTTCATGTAGACACATTTGTCACACTCATTAATGGCGAAACCCTTCGATAGTAGAGTACTATCAATTTTTTCATGCCATTGTTTCGGGGCTTGTTTCAGCCCGTACAATGATTTGACAAGCTGACAGACTTTCTTCTCTTGCCCTGGAACCGCATACCCCTCGGGTTGGTCCATATAAATTTCTTCTTCCAAATCACCATTTAGGAAGGTTGTCTTGACATCCATTTGATGTATCTCAAGGTCACGCAATTCTGTGATCGCAATGTATACTCGTATGGATGTCATCCTAGACACCGGGGAGTACGTGTTAAAGTAGTTAAGGCCTTCCTTTTGCCGATAGCCCTTGACTACCAACCTGACCTTGTACTTATCTATATCCATCTACTTTATACTTCCTTTTGAGTATTCATTTACAACCCATCTGTTTATTTCCCGGAGGAAGATCAACCAACTCCCAAGTACGGTTATGCAGAATGGAGCCTACTTCACTCTCAATGGCTTCTTTCCAGAGCAGTGCATCTGGAGTTGACAATGCTTCAGTAATTGTCCTTGGTTTATCATCAACCATATAAGCTACAAAGTCAGGACTGAAGGATTTATCCTTCCTGGCCCTTTTACTTCGCCTTAGTTCCATCTCTGGAGTCTCCAAGTTCTGAGAATCTGGAACACTAGATTTCGGATATTTAGCCACTTCGAGATCCACTAGATCTGAACCATCTAGATCCGGGCCGTCAATGACTCCCAGTTCCTGAGAGCTTTGTTCATAACTTCATTTGCGAGAAGTTATGTCTTTTTCCTTTCTCGGAAATGTATCTTCAAAGAATTGTGCATTTCTTGATTCCATGATTGTACCCCCGTGGATATCTGGAATATTTGACTTATGCACTAAGAAGCGATAAGAACTACTGTTATTTGCATATCCGATGAATATGCAATCTACAGTCTTAGGCCCAATCTTGACCTTCTTTGGCTTGGGTACTTCGACCTTTGCCAAACAACCCCACATCTTTAAATATTTATAGGTGGGTTTCTTTCCTTTCCATGATTCATATGGAGTTTTGTCCTTACCCTTATGTGAGACTCTATTAAGAATCGTATTAGCGGTAAGGACAGCTTCTCCCCACATGATTTCCTTCAATGTGTAGTTCATACATTCCACCACACCGTTCGATTGAGGTGAGTATGGAGCTTTCGTTTGATGAACAATGCCTGATTGGGCACAATATTCCTCAAATGGCGCTACGTATTCTCCCCCTCTATCGCTACGAATGGATTTAATCAGCATGCTTAGTTAGTTCTCAACTTCTGCTTTGTAACGTTGGAATGCTTCCAAGGCTTCATCCTTACTTTTCAACAAGTAAAGTTAACAATACCTTATTCTATCATCAATGAATGTCACAAAGTACTTGTTCCCCCCTCTAGTTTGTGCAAACTTCAAATCACATATATCTATGTGAATAAGTTCTAGAGGAGCGGTATTCCTTTCGAAGGATCGAAAAGGAAGATTTGTGAGTTTTGCCTCTACGCACACCTCACACTTATGTGAGTTTTTCCTCTACGCACACCTCACACTTATGTTGAGGGTTTACGTCGATAGACGGCAACAACTCCAACTTTACCAACCTTTGGATGGACTTGTAGTTGACATGTCCTAATCTATGATGCCATAAATTAGAGGACTCAAGCAAGTAAGAAGAAGAAACATCAATACTATTGCTTGTACATAATACAGACACGGTGTTAACTTTGAAGAGGCCTTCACAGACGAATCCTCTTCCCACAAACGTTCCATTCTTAGTGACTACAAATTTATTGGACTCAAACACTAGCCCAAAACCAGCATTAACCAATAAATGACTTGAAATTAAATTTCTTTTAATCTCAGGAACATGCATCACTTCTTTCAGAGTGAGCTCCTTTCCAGAAGTCATCTCCAGGACTACCTTTCCTACCCCCAGCACGTCAGAGGAAGCGTTGTTGCCCATGAACAGCTTCTTGTTTGTAACCGGTGTATAATTAGAGAAGGCATCTTTATTGAAACAGATATGTCTAGTAGCACCTGTGTCTATCCACCATTGCAAAGCATTTTCAACTAGTTTTGCTTCTAGCACCATCGCTGCGAACTCCTCAATCATGTCGTCTATAAACTGGTCTTTGACGACGTTAACCTGTGCCTTGCCCTTAGCCTTGACCTTCTCTTGTTGCTCAGTCTTGAGCTTGCGACAGTCCTTGATCATGTGACCAGGTTTCCCAAGTGGTGACAGTTTCCTTTGAACTTCTCCACTGCTTGAATCTTGCCATCATTTTGGAACTTGCGCCTCTTGCTTGGGTTCCTTTTAGCCTCATCCAGATTTGCCTTTGCCTCAGCAGGTTGTTTACCCCTAGGCAAGGCCTTCTTATTATCTTCCTGAATTTGGAGTTTGATAATAAGTTCTTCAAAGGTCATCTCATTTGTCTTGAGTTTTACGTAACTCATAAACTCATTCCATGAAGGAGGTAACTTTTCAATCAGTAATGCAACCAAAAACTACTCATTTGGCTTCATACCTTCCAAATCCAGATGATGTAGAATCATTTGGAATTCCTGGACTTGGAACATCACTGTCTTACTATTCACCATTTGAAATTTCAAAAATTTCCCAACGATGAATTTCTTAGTACTTGCATCTTGTGCGTTGTACTTCTTTGGCAGCTTCTCCCACAACTCTTTGACGTTGCCAACGGTGCAATACACCATGTAGAGAGGGTTTGACAAGTAGTTCAATATGTATTTCTTACACATGAAATCACTATGACTCCATGCATCAAGAACCATCTTCATGCCATTAATAACATGGATACCTAGGCTCCCTTCAGCCGTTTTAGAAGGCGAACGGTCCATTTCATCTCCAGCTTGTGGAGGATCTTCTGTTAGGAAACGTGCCATTCCCATAACAGTCAGATAGAATAGCATCTTCTGTTGCCATCTCTTGAAGTTTGACCCCATGAACTTTTCAAAATGTTCATGGTGGAATCCAGAGGGGGGGAGGAACGACAACGTTCCCTTGAGCAGCGGTAAAGGCGTTTGATGAGCCTTGAGCAACCGAAAAGGCATTAGGTGTGCCTCGAGCAGCGGGGAAGGCAGAAGGATTGCCTTGAGTAGCAGCAGCAGCAGAATCCAAAGCAATTTGTTCTATTCCAGTCATCTTTCTAACGTACTTACAACAAATCTTGTTTTAAAATTGTTGGGATATAATTGTTGTAGGGAACGAGAAGTAAGCAACTATTACAATAGCAAGAAAGGATAAACTAAATATTACAATAAACTGGAAAGCAAGAACTTAACCGATTGCTTGTGTGATTCGCTGAGTCGAGTGATGTCACTCTTTCTTTAAGACAAGATTGCCCCGTATATCTCATTTTACGTTATCAAGCAATAGTCTCCCAAGATACAACAACAACTCAACAATTTAGCAAAGGAAACTCAAGTGTTACTCTTGAAGAACTTTGAGATAGTAACTTTTCTAGAGAGGAAGAAGATTAATTCAGAAAATCTGTAAATATTTTATAAGTGTTGAGTGTAGTGTTTCAATTGAGCCAAATGCCTCAATTTATAGTGTAAGGTGAAGACCCCTCAACTAGCCAACTAATGGCCTTCAATAGCCATGTAATGGCACTTAATTGAGGGGTTAGATTCAGCTAAATAATGGTTGAATTCATGTGCCAAGTAATGGAGAATCAATGCTCCAAAACCATCCCAAAGGTCAGATTTTTCCAACTTCCCGTCGCAGCTTTCTGCCTCCGAAGCGTCGCGGCTCTAGTGACTGGCCAACTAATTTGCGTTGCGATGCTCATGCGCCGCGGCTCTGACGGGGCTGCGCCGCGGCCCTTCGCGGCTCCGCGGCGATTTCTGAGACGTTTCATCTTACACGTCGTACATTTCTTCCTTCTTTTACCAACGTGGAATACTTTGTCATTTGGCCAATAACCGTTCATAATTCTATGTCTCAAATGTATTACATACGTACCAATATCTCTTTCACTAATGAAATTTGCGATACGTGGCACTATGTGTGCACGTGTGTGGAAACGATGTTTCCGACTTGCGGGCCCCAATTGTTCGAGTCATAAATTAATGGGATATACTTAATTCCACATTAGTAAATTTCCAACATATATATGCCTTAGCAGGAAACCATCATGTAAAGAAACAACATGAAATGAATATCTTAGTACCAAAGATATATCAAGCAATATTAGAAAAAATATAGCACAAGGAAAATTCTAAAATAATCATACCATAAGAAATACATATGAATTTTAGTACTAGAACCATAACACCATTAAAAGGTAAGACCACAAATAGAAGGATCTAGACTAAGTATTAAAAAAGAACCAATATCAAGACAAACTAGCCTAAGAATAAATATACCCAGTAATAGATTGAGAATTAAAGTAATAATATTCAATGGTATAATAACAACTGATTGTATCGCTAAAATAAATACAGAAACTATTAAAAGTTTTATACATATAAGTAAAATTAACGAAAAAGACTATAATCTAATAGAACCACAAACTTGTAATTATCCTGAAAATGAAAAAGAAATAATAATAACCAAGAGTATTAATTTATAATTCAAAATCCAAGATTTAGAATATAAAATAAATATAGGAGTAATAGAATATGATAGTTTTAATGAATTATTATTAGAAAGTGACTTTTTAACCATGATAGATTACAAAATTAATAACGAAGGAATTGAAATAAATGATCAAGGGAAAACAAGATTTATAAATAATATATGAATATCCAAAGAAAAAACAAAAACTAAAAATATTAAAACAGTTTTATCATAAGAAATAATATCTCAACTTAAATACCTAGAATACAGTGCAACAACTAGAACAACGATGTGAAAAATTTGATAAAATATGGATAGATATGAGAAATGGATGGAAGAAAAGAATAAATAAACCTGAGTAATTTTAATAAAAAAATTGATACTATATGGAACGAAATAATAGTAGAAGAATAGATAAAAAATACCCTGATAATAATGGATGAAATGAGAGAAAACTAGACACAAATGCAACAATTAATAATAGAAGAATTAACAAAAATGTATCTGAAGTACCAACGTTTAAAATAATATTAGAACAACTTAACGTGTTAGTAGCACATATAAATAAAGGAAAACAAATAATAGGAGAAAATGAACCTAGTACAAGTCAGGAAAAAACAATTGAAAAAATAATAGATACTACAACTACACAACCAGAATTAGTACCAATAGATGCATGAAGAAGAAGTAAAAAATCTATAATGGTAGATATTAGTAAATAAAACCTAAATTATCAGAATCAGTAGAAAAAACATTAGACAACCTAGCAATATTGAATAAAAAGGGACAATTTTAATGGAAAATCAAGAACATAGTGTAATTACATTTCTTAAAAACCATGAAAAAGATATAATAGAAAAAGAAAGACACAAATATGAACCCATAAGAAAGAAAGACCTTAAGCACACACCATGTAATAATACTAATACTCCAAAATATGAAAACATCTACCTAAATAACACAAAAAAAACCGAATACCTATACCTAAAATTAGATAAACAAGAGCAACAAATATGTGAATTAAAGACAGAAAATACAAAATTTAAATCACATAATAATGAAGAATGGTTAAGTAAATATAAAAAATATAAATATAAGTTTAAAGATACTAAGAAACTGCTAAAATAAACTAAGATAGAATTGAAAAGAATATACTATAAGTTTTAGTATATTCTTTTATGAAGAAAATTTTTTACCACAAAAAGATTTAATATATCAACAACTCTATTATGATCACCTACAAACACCATATAATACTGAAGTATCAAAAGAATATATTCAACTAGATCCAAGAGAAAACACGTTAGGAGAAAGAATAAGAGTACTAAGATCATACTTAATGCAAAAATTTGAAGAGTATAAAATGCAACAAAAAAATTAAAAAAGATAAGAAGCTAGGATTAAGAGAAATATGTGATTTACAGAAAGAAGACTAGTATTTGGATGTGATGATAAAAGAAGAGGAAGAAAATATAGAAAAATAAACATAAGTTTACACATAAGAAGAGATATAAAAATAATAATTACAATAAATCATATTACAAACCTTACAGGAAAAAGTGATTTAAAAAATATAGAAATACTCCTAAGACCAGGAAAAAATTTAGACACGTAAGAAAATTTAGGAAAAGAAAGTATATAAAACCCTTAGAAGAAAAACCTAAGGAATGTAAGTGTTGGAACTGTAATGAAAAATGACATTATGCTAATAAATGCCCAAAGCTAAAGAAGAAAAGTGTAAAATATATAAATACAACACAATTTATAATGAATCTACAACAAATGAAAGAAGATATTAATAAATGGTATGAATATGAAGACTTTTATGTCAGTTAGATTGATTAAGAAAGTAAAACAAAACAAGAAAATATTAACATTATTAACGAATACTCAAATAGTGAATGTAGTTCTGAATAAAATGGAATTACAAGAAGAAAAAAGAAAAATGTTAAAAGAAAGAGATTATTGGATACAATGTGAAAGAGATTATGCCTATAAACTTAGCACAATCACTAAAGAAACGGGATATAGATATTATCATGATAGATACAAAAAGGTTGCTAAGAGCCTTAATAGAATAAGAAAAAGATTGAGTGAAATAAGATGGCACGAATTAAGAGAAATAGGTAGAATAATAGAAGAGATAGAACAAGATGCTAATATTCAACAAGAATTAAGAGAAATAGAAGAGATAGAACAAAATACTAATAGCTAACAACCTAATTAAATGGTAGCAATTTATATCGAAGCTCATATAGAATATAAGCCAAGTAAAATAATGAAACAAATAATCTTTATAGACAGTGGAGCAGACGTCTGCCTAGCAAAGAAAGATGTATTAGACTCACATAGATGGAAAAGGTCTAAAACACATAGAATAAGGGTAACATGATTCAATGAACAAATGAAAAAATTAGATATAATAGCAGAAAATATGAGAATAGTTTTAAATAAGACAATATTCAGGTTACCAATAATATACCAAGAAAATAATATGAAACAGAAAGTACTACTATCGGTTTTTTCAGAATGTCCTCTTTCATTACAGTTCCAACACTTACATTCCTTAGGTTTTTCTTCTAAGGGTTTTATATACTTTCTTTTTCTAAATTTTCTTTTGTGTCTAAATTTTTTCCCGGTCTCAGGAGTATTTCTATATTTTTCTGAAAATATGCTTTTATAGTAAATTCTACTCCTCCAAAGTATATATTTATGTATTTTTTTGCTTATTTAGTAGATAATTTTGCTAATTCTCTTTTTATTATTTCATCTGTTATTAAATTTATTTTTGCTCTACTATTTACACTAGTTGTGTCTATTATATTTTCATGTTTTTGTGCTATATATCTTACTTCTTTATTTCTTTCAAATCATTTTGTTTTAAATATTTTCTTAGTTGACAGTTCTTCTTTTTCATTTTGTATTTTTTGATATATTTCTGGTTTAAAACTTAAGGTTTGTGTTATTCCTCCTTCATATTCATTCATCTCATAGTATGTTTTATTTGAGTTGTCTACTATTTCTTTTCCTTTATCCATTAATTAACTTGTCAATATATTTGTATTGTTCTACTATAACATCTTTTTGTACTTTTATTTCATTATCTCTTCTGATTATTTCTCTCAATTTCATATTTTCTTCTTCTTTTTGTCTTAATCTTTCATCTTTTAGTTCTATCATATTTCTTAGAGTTTTAATAGTATTTTTTTGTTCACTTATTTGTTGGGAATATACTTGTAAATATTGATCTCTATCTCTTATAAGATTTATACTCATTCTGCAACTTACTATATGTTGGTTTATATCTCTATTATAGGTAAAGGGTTTTTCAGCTATTTCTTGAAGTTATCTTAGTTTATCTTCATCCATAATGACTTGTAGTCATCCATAAGTCCGTATTTAAATCTGCTATAAAATGGTCTTACATGTATATTTCACTGCGTAATCTTAGTAGTTCTCTATAAGTTCTTAGATTATTATTTACCATGTCATTTAGTTCTTCTATTGTTAATGATTCTTTTCTTTTTACTAATAGTTCATTTTGATATTTTATTATTAATTCATTTTGATTTCTATTTTTTTATCAAGAGATACCTTAAGTCTTTACATAACCATTTTGTCTTAATTAGTCTATTAATTTGTTCAAACGACGGATGTTTCTTCATTTTAATTTTATTCATTTTTCAAACTCTGATACCAATTTCGGGGGGGGGGGGGGTAAATCTTTTCATCATCTAATAACCCTAAAGAGGGTAGGAACATATATGGTATACTATCAAGTTTCTATCTAAATTTTTCAAATTATTCACATCGTTGTTCTAGTTGTTGTATATCATTTTCTAATTTCATCTCTTTTGCACTGTATTCTAGGTATTTAAGTTGAGATATTATTTCTTCTGATAAATCTATTTTTATTATTTTTAGTTTTTGTTTTTTCTTTGGATATTCATATCTTATTTATAAATCTTGTTTTCCCTTGATCATTTATTTCAATTCTTTCGTTATTAATTTTGTAATCTATCATGGTTAAAAAGTCACTTCCTAATAATAATTCATTAAAACTATCATAATCTATTACTCCTATATTTATTTTATATTCTAAATCTTGGATTTTAAATTTTAAATTAATATTTTTGGTTATTATTATTTCTCTTTCATTTTCAGGATAATTACAAGTTTGTGGTTCTATTAGATTACAATCTTTTTCATTAATTTTACTTATATGTATTAAACTTTTAATAGCTCCTGTATTTATTTCAGCTATACAATCAATTGTTATTATACAATTGAATATTATTACTTTAATTCTCAATCTATTACTGGGTATATTTATTAGGTCTAATATTCTGGGTTGCATAATTCTTAGGCTAGTTTGTCTTGATATTGGTTCTTTTTTAATACTTAGTCTAGATCCTTCTATTTGTGGTTTACCCTTTGTAATGGTGTTATGATTCTAGTACTAAAATCCATATGTGTTTCTTATGGTATGGTTATTTTAGAATTTTCCTTGTGCTCTATTTTTTCTAATATTTCTTGATGCATCTTTGGTACTAAGATATTCATTTCATGTTGTTTCTTTACATGACGGTTTCTTGTTAAGGCATATATCATCTTTGTTTCAATACTTATAACTTTACTACCTGGTGGCATATTTATTCCATCTAGTTTATAATATAGTGTTAGGGCTAAGTCTTTATGTTCGTCTTTTAATTAAATACTAAAATTTGGCTGTACTGTCAATTTTAGTTTTTGATATATTAAATTTCTTTTTATTACTGTTATTAAAGCATCTTGTAAATTTCCTAATATTCTATCATCTAGTATGTATATTTGTATGAGTGTGTATATATTTTTATGAAAATATACTTTTATAGTGAAAGTAGTTCTTAATAAAATGGAATTACAAGAAGAAAAAAGAAAAATGTTAAAAGAAAGAGATTACTGAATACAATTATTTAATGCTTCAACAGATCTAACTGGAAAACCCATTATAATCTGTCAATTATTTAAAACGGGAAGATGAAAATCTAAAAATGAAAATACCCTGTACTGTAGACAAATTCCAAGAATGGTTAAGTGACAAAAGATCAATTGGGTTGTTAACCCTGAAATAAAAAATAGAAGACATGCTAAAAGAAAGAAAAACCTGCATCATTGGAACCACAAAAGGAGGAGACATAGAAGAATTGATTACCCTTTACTATAACAATGACATATTATCCCAAGACACCATTGAACTTACTAACATGCATGATAGGATTATGAACATGAAACACAAACATGCCAAAGAGACCCTGGATCAATACCAGCTTTTGAAACGTCAGCGAAAAAGGCTTGTTATTAATACTAAACATATCACATGTTCTGCAAATAATACTATGAAAAAAGAAGGATCGTCTGATTCTTTTGCGTGATACGACCCAATGTAGTTTAACTATAGCAAGCCACAATGTAATACTTTGATACGGCCCAATGTAGTCTAACTACAGTAAGCCCATATATTACAATTCATATTACAATTCATATTACTATCAAGGAATCATCCCGATGCAACAAATCAGATATTCGAGAAAAATGTGGCAAGATAAGCTGACAAAGACAGATAAAGATAGTTGACACCAATGGAAAAAGAATATAGCTGAAAAATTATTTGTGGAAAAAATGACAGTGGTCCCATAAATTATAAAAGCCACTGGACCCATGAAGATGACAAAGTTGAAAAAAATCACAACAAGACAAAAGCAATTTTCTGCAAAGATGAAATCATTTTCTAATTTCATCTCTTTTGCACTGTATTCTAGGTATTTAAGTTGAGATATTATTTCTTCTGAAAAAAATAATAAAAATAGTTTTATCAGAAGAAATAATATCTCAACTTAAATACCTAGAATACAGTGCAAAAGAGATGAAATTAAAAAATTCTTTTAGTAATAAAATAAAGAAACATCTGTCATTCAAACAAAATTAATAGACTAAATAAGACAAAATGGTTTTGTAAATAATTAAGGTTATCTCTTGATAAAAAATAGAAACAAAAACGAATTAATAATAAAATATCAAAATGAACTATTAGTAAAAAGAAAATAATCATTATCAATAGAAGAACTAAATGATATGGTAAATACTAATCTAAGAACTTATAGAGAACTACTAAGATTACGTAGTGAAATATAAATGCAAGACCATTTTATAGTGTCACGGTCCAAACCGGAGGGCGATGACAGGCACCCGGACCTTACTTGCCGAGTAACACTAATCATATATTTAGCATATAACTGTAACTTCTCATGGACCACGACGTCCGCCACGAGAATCCCTGTTGATATATGAAAATAGTAAACTGGAAAAGTGCTATGTAAAATTCTAACCAGAAGGACCCAACCTATATACATAGACATACCAAGGCCGACAAGGCCATACACTACTACTATACACAAGACATCTGTCTACAAGCCTCTAAAGAGTACGTAACATCATAGGATACGGATAGGGCCCTGCCATACCCCTATGCATATCAAGAATATCATATCATGACTAGACTACAACTATGGAACAAATAGAGTGCTCCAATACCAGCTGAACCAGCAACCTACAAGCGTGAACCGTCACCCACTTTACTTGAGGCTGCGGGCATGAAGCGCAGCGTCCCTCGACAAAAGGGACATCAGTACGAATAATGTACCGAGTATGTCAGACATGAAAAATAGCATAATAGATACCTGGAAGTAACATGAGACAAGAAATAACCAACCAGTGGAGAATGCCTCTGAAGGCTATAATATGCCTAAGTATCATGTATGTGCAGAATGCCTCTGAGGGCCATAATATGCATAAGTATCATGTCTGTGTAGAATGCCTCTGAGGGCCATAATATGCCTAAATTCCATGCACAATTCGGTCATGCACATATGCGTATATAACACCGTCTCCCATCATATCATTTCGGCGACTCTAGGCATAATCATCATCGTGTATATCTGTACCAGCTTCAGGTGGTGTGCGTATATAACTCCGTATCCCTTTCCCCATTCCCCATACATATATATAATGCATACATATAGTAGAGTATATAACTCATTTGAGGTCAAGGTATGTACATGAATGTAATTCATGAATGATATGATAATATGACACTATAAGTTTGTCGGAGTGATGTAATGTTGCTCCACCTCCGATTAACATTATGAATACTAACATTTGTTCCATATACCTCAATAAGGACTTAGTAACATATTTAGACATGATTTGACAATAGAAATGAATAACATGAACATTCTTAACTACTAAGAGTAGAATAATTTATGGACCAATATTACGTTTACGTTTCGTAATTTAAAACATGCCAAAAGAAAGAAATATTTTGCCTTAACATACCTTGCGTCGATTTGCTTGACAAAACCACAAGGAAGTCCATACAACACCTTATTCTTATACAAGTAAGAATCCATATATTCTACCCAAAATTTAAAGAACACACAACATAATGAAGCGCAAAATGTTGTTGCTGCTAACTTTCGTTACTGCCTCAATTAAAGTAAAAGAAATTTTCATACCATAAGAAATATCTAAGTTTCATTGCTTCTTACAAACTAAGTAAGAGAATAATTTCATTCTAAGTAGTATTTCAGGATGACTCATAACCCTTGGACCGTGAGGTCCACTTCTCCTAAATAGCATATATGAATTATACACCTCTTAAATACAACCACCATATCACTATATAGAATGAATGAGTCATTTCCTCATTTTGTGTCATGCATCCACGTGGAATGGTGCCCACACCTAATAATGGTAAGCTCCCTTTTTGTCTTTGGTTAATTCTTTTTTTAAATTCTTTCACTACACTCCAAAAATTAACCAACACACGCCTAATTAATTCTTTATCATAATTCACTTAAATGGTAACTATTTTAGCACACTTTATATCTCCATTATCATAGTCATGTGTTATAACCCTAGCCCGTACCCTCTTTTGGGAAATACAACTATTATTATTAATCCCCGTCGTCACACTTATTAAGTCCTAAATTATTTTGGGACTGCATCCTTTTATATACTAAGCTCTTTATTTGCGTACGTGAATATGACATAGATCCTCCAAGGCTCGGGTCTATTTACATACGCCTAGCGATTTTACATACGCCTAGCGATTCAAACCATGACCCGAAAGTACGGGATGTTACATCTTTCCCCCCTTAGAAACATTCATCCTCGAATGTTGGGTGACATATCTAATCCCTGTCACGTCAGTCGAAAACACAACCACCGCTTCACGGGGCCATATAATATAACATATATCATTATACCAGACCTCACATGGTTACCAAGTATTAATGATAATAGTCTGAAATAAAACCCACATTATGCTTATCTCGGAGTCTCGGTGTTGGACTGAAATCGGTAAGGGTATTTGTGTCTCATCTCCTCTTCCACCTCCCGTGTCATTTCTTCTACATTCTTATTCTGCCATAAAACTTTCACAGAGGCTACTCCTTTATTCCTCAACTTGCAGACTTATCGATCTAGGATAGCAATAGGAACCTCTTCATATGATAGTTCCTTTGTAACCTTCACATCATCAATCTGTACACTCCAGGAAGGATCTTCAATCCACACTCTCAATATAGAAACATGGAAAACTGGATGAACAAACTCTAACTCTAACGACAAGTCCAATTCGTAAACTACTTGGCCGATTCATCGAATTATGAGATATGACCCAATGTACCTTGGGCTGAGCTTCCCCTTTTTCCCAAATCTCATTACACCCTTCATAGGAGAAATTTTCAAGAAGACCCAATCATCCTCTTGGAACTCTAAATCCCACCATCGCGCATTTGAATACAACTTATGATGACGCTGAGCGGTTAACAATCTTTCTTGGATAAACTTCATATTCTCTATGACTTGGCGTTCTAGGTCTGGCCCAAAGAAATCATGATTTGCCTACTTCGAACCATCCGATAGGAGATCTACATTTCCGTCTATACAAAGCTTCATATGGAGTCATTTTGTTACTAGTATGATAATTGTTATTGTACGCAAACACAATAAGGCGTAAATAATCATCCCAACTTCCCTTAAAGTCCAATACACAAGCTCGTAGCATGTCCTCGAACGTCTGAATCATACGCTTGGCCTGCCAATCTGTCTGAGGGTGGAAAGTTGTGCTAAGATTAACTTGAGTACCCAAACCTTTTTGAAATGAGCTCCAGAAATTAATTGTGAATTGCACACCTTGGTCAGATAGAAATAAGCATATTATGAAGATGAACAATATTCTTAATGTACAACTTTGCGTAGTCCTCAGCTGTGTATGTAGTTACCGTTAGGAAATGAGTTGATTTGGTCAGTCTTTCAACAATCACCCAAATATAATCAAACTTATGAAAAGAGCGAGGTAAATCGGTAATGAAATCCATATTAATCATTTTCCATTTCGACATCGGGATTTCAATGTTCTGAGTCAAACCGCCAGGCTTTTGGTGCTCCGCTTTTACTTGCTGACAGTTAGGACATCGAGCTACAAACTCCTCCATGTTCCTCTTTATGTCATTTCACCAATACATACCTTTGAAATCATGATACATCTTAGTAGATCCAGGGTGAATAAAATATCATGAGCAATGGATCTCCGCCATAATCTTGTCTCGTAATCCTGCTACCTTGGGAATACTCAAATGGACCTTCCAATTAACTAACTGATGCGTTCCTTCAGGTCAACTTCTTTCTTTAGCCTTCACATTAGTCAAGCCATTCGTGGTGAATAATTCTATTGTCAACTTAGCTTGTTTACTAACTGGTGTGCTGAAAACTCTTATATTATAGTATCTCAATCGTGAACACTTTATAGACAATGTCATCGAATCTGAAGTGCGCGTATCATTGCAGTTAACTCTCATTCATGGTTTGAAGGAATCTTTTTTTTGTACTTTCTTACTATTTGTAATTATAAACAACTTCCTTTCATTACTTCTTTTGACACCAATTCACTCATTTTCTTACTTGTCGTACTCTTCTTAATTCTAAAATATTCTGATATACATACGTAATCTCAAACATTGTCCCTGATTCCAATCCTTGGCGTTACTATCCCTTAAAAGATGAGTTGTTAACTTATTCCCTTATTCAGTACGTGGAAGATTCTAGAGAATTTGCATTACATGACGTTGGTCTACTATATCCAAGCCTGGTCACTATACTTAGATTGGAATTCCTTCACTCGTCTCATTGCTAAGACTTTCTGTCAATGGCGCTTTGGGAGAAGATTTCCTTGATCTCGTTAAGCTGTAAACCCATTACTTTATCTATCTCGTAGAACCTTTG